>CM045997.1:56184130-60984130 GCA_025175895.1 Wurfbainia villosa
CCCCATGAACCACGGAGTATAATGATACATACTAACCGACTCTGACCAGGACTAGTTGATATTTCATATCAATCAAGCCAAATATGAGTCGAACATTTTATAGATGAGCTTATTTTCAGTATATTATTTTCAAAATAATATGAAACATGCTTGGACTTTAAATTTAATACTTATTTTTGTCTTTCACACACCCCCACTCTTTTTGATATATGGCAAAAGGGGGAGAAAAAGGCCAAAGTTAAGGGATCAAATTTTTTTTTGATAACTTAACTCACTTCATATTTATTCACATGGCCAAAAGTTAAGTAAATATTTACTTAACTTTAAGTTTTGAAAATTTACTTAACATGAAAATTCAGTTAACTCATTTTTGTTAACTAAAAGGAAGTAAAGGCTAAGTTAAGAGAATTCTTAACTTAAATACTTATTCTTAAGAAAAAGGAAGTAAACCTTAATATTTTACTTAAGGGGGAGAAAGGGCCGAGTTAAGAAGTCCTCTTAACTTAAACGCTTTACTAAGGCAACCTTTAAGTAATGCTAATTACTTAAACTCTTCCTAAATAGCAACCCTCAAGGGGGAACACTAAGGCCTTTCTTCAAGACTCACCCTCGGTCAAGGGGGAGGTTTCCTCAAGGGGGAGTTCTTGATGAAAATCCTTACTACACCAACTTAATCTTCATTTTTGTTTCTCATACACATTATTATTCTTCATGCATACTATTTTCTTAACTTTGTATGTGGGTTTGCCATAAATCAAAAAGGGGGAGATTGTTGGCGCAGTAGGCACCTAAGTCGAACCTGAGTTTTGATTATAGGAAACGATAAAAAGTTAATCTCATGTCGTTATCTCATGAGCTGAATCAAGTGTGAAAAAAATTGTTATAGCTGGAGCTGAAGGCTAGCGACACCCGGAGGAAGCCGCGGTGGTCGGGCGACACTCGAGTGACTTCGGAGGGAGCCGAAGAAATCAAGTGGAAGGCCGGAAGCGAAAGCGACACAGTAAGTATCGAGGTAAGCTCGTGTGTGTGTGTGAGTGTAAGTGAGGTCGTATCCTCTTTACGAGGATAGACTTAAGCGTAGATCTGACCCAAGTCATCCCATCGGTGGTCTAGGTCGAGATCGGATGGTCGGAGGTCGTCCAAATAATGTTATTGTTCAGCTAACTTGTCATTTCAGCTAGCATCACGACCGCCACTGAGGACTCGATCATCAATCGACCGTCTGCTCCAACAAGATTCGTCGATGTTTGATCCATCGACCGATCGATTATGGCTATCAGTCGATTGATGGTCAAGGATTAGATTCGAGGAGTCAAGGCTTATCACCTCATTTCAAGGGGATTGGTGCTCAATTATGATTGGCTAAAGTTCCTCTCGAAAAGGGGCTCAAAGGTTATAAAAGGAGGGCCTATCCTAGGGTTTCATCATCAATTCTAAGCTTCCAAAAGCCTCCGCCAAGCTACAACTCTCCGACTACGAAGTGCTTCTTCTCCGACGTCTAGGTTTAAATTACTTTGATTTTTGTTATGTCAGTATAAGTTTTATTGCAGTTCATTAATTTACTTTCTCAAGCTTTTATCGTAACGAGGAGAGGGGGAGTCTCCCTCTACCTCAAGCTTTGTGTTTCTTTTGTATTGATTAACTCCTACCTCTAATGAGGAGGAGTTCTTTAGTATTTTGCCCTCCGTACGTGGTCAAGGACCACTAGGGCCTTGGAGTAGTAGCCGAAGGCTACGAACCAAGTAAAATTCTCTTGTCTCATTTACTTTACATTTATCTTTCCGCTGCATATAACTATTTTAAAACAAATTCGAAAATGAAAAGGTTTATCGCTATTAAACCCCCCCCCCTCTAGCGATCCGCTTCGATCCAACACATAAGTCCATATCCAAATGGGCTGATATCCAACATAGATAAGAACAAACTTTGAGTGAGTCCAATAAGCCATTCTCAGCAATGATGGTAGGTATCAAGTATACCGATTACATTTCACGTATATGTAACTATCACAATGTGCTATCACCTAATTGAATGTTCACACTTACATTGGGTTGTTAACACATTAACAAGTATGCATCATATGCATAGCACCCAACTTCGCCACTCTTCACATCGACCTAGGAGTGAGTCCAACAAATCGATGCTCCAAGTTAGAGCAGACCCATTAATCACAAAATAGTTTTAATATGGTTAGAGCGCATTCAACCAATTAGCCAGGCTTGGAGTGAGTCCAACAACCCAAACTAACGATTGACCTTTGACTCTTACCATATTAGTGTTAAACTATTCCAATTATTTGAACATGTTCAAGTTCAAGTCGGGCTTGGAGTAAGTCCAACAACCCAAACAAGAAACGGAACTCTAGTTCAAACCATATTAATGGAATGTGTAGGTTTTAATAATGTGTAAGGGTTTTCAGGTCTTATCCTCCTTTTCATGCAAATAACTATTATTTACATGGCACACATGACATATATCTATATGTCACGACACACATGACATAATGTTATGCATCTAATGCAATTACATGACATACAATTATGACATGTACAAATAGTTTCCTTATTTGCGATAACTAATTTTGGAAATAAAATATGTTCGAGATTCAATTTCTCAAATCAAATCTTGATTAAATTAGAAAATAAATTTCCAAATCTAATCACATATTTTATTTATGGAAAATATTAATTAAGGAAATTAAAATTTAATTTAGAAAAAAAATCCCTAAACACATTAGAAAATTTCCAATTTGAATTTCTTTACTAATTAAAATTTACATAATTATTTCTAAAGTTTCCAAAAGTAGAAAATTTCCAAAAATACAAATTTGACTATCGTAAAACAATTTTATGATTATGTCGAAACACAGTTGGGCTCTGATACCATTGTTGGGTTTCCCCCGCACTGACGTGGGTGTGTGTTCGAACACATTTTGTAAACATGCACACAACAAAAGCAAGAAAAAGTAATAAACTAATTTATTACAATGCACACACCACACTCATGAACGATACAACAAGTGTAGACATAATCACATTTTCAAATTTTGCAATAAAATAAAACTCCTCTAAGTATACCTGACGAATTACGTGAAGTGGGAATGGCATCAACCAAGCGACCCTCGCGAGTTTCGCCCCTATCCGTATCCCCGTCGAGTATCATCGGGATAGCTTCACAAAGCCACGAGCCCCGACATCATGAGAGGTACTAGCTTCGCGTTGAAGTCATTGTGATCCGAGAGACGATCACAATTCGAATCCAATTCGAATCTAAAAATGAGTTCCATAAACTCGCTTCTCGGAAGTGGTTTTCATCAACCAATTGATGAAGCCTTGGTCCTCCACCAAAAGGGATTGACGGAGATCCAATCCCCGACAAGTAGGTCACTGTCGGACCACAAAATGTCGACCAAACGACTTCTCCACTAAGAAGACAGCAAGCTGTCCAAAATTGGATAGATTGTTTTGGTGGAGGAGATGGTCGGCCAATCAAGTTGGATGGCAGCTCCTTGGTCACCAGCGGCCAAGGGAGGTTGGTCGGTGGCTGAGGATGGCCGAAGGAGTGTCGGCGGTAGGTGGTTGGTTGGCGGCAAGGAGGAGGTGGCAGGAACTCCAAGGGTGGGCGACAACACCAAGGGAGGAGAAGGAAAAAAAATGCCTAAGGTTTCTAAAACCTAAGTCATATCTCATTCACAAAACACTTAATCCGTGTTTTTATAGAGAACACATCTCCTAACGGTTATTGGTTCATAACCAAAATCCGTTAACCCACTCCATTAAATTAAGTAAAAATAAAACAAACCGCATTGGTCTATTTTAAGTTAAAACGAACAGAACCAATTTCGGTTCATTCGTTTAAAACAAACCAAACCCCTTTGGTTTATTTTCCACCATTGGATTAGAACCAAACCGATTTGGTTTATCCATCAAGTCTTCATAAGACTCGGCCCATTCATGCTTCCGATTCAAGTGAAACAATTTAATGCTCGCTCTTCGTTTGGTCCAATCAAAACATGTCTCTCTCGATCTGAGAATCCTATTTACATGCTCATTTTAAATCTTTCGGATAA
This sequence comes from Wurfbainia villosa, assembly GCA_025175895.1. Lineage (NCBI taxonomy): Eukaryota > Viridiplantae > Streptophyta > Magnoliopsida > Zingiberales > Zingiberaceae > Wurfbainia > Wurfbainia villosa. The sequence goes on from CM045997.1 coordinate 56,188,200, forward strand.
CTCTCACAGTGCGTGTGACCAAATAGGTTCCTGGTTTATGTTGGCCATGTATATTTAACCATTAATTATAGAACGATCATGAGTGGCAAGTAGTAGTACATCATGATCCCCAATTAACTAGAAAATCAACAGTTGATCCCAGAACGCTTCTGAAACCCTTCAGCAACTATAGTGAAACGTGCCCCGTTCCCTTCGCTCATCATATACCCACTTGGTTCAGGACATGGTCCATTGTGTCAGTCCCGACTAGGCTGACTATGTCACAACTAGCTCAAGTATTACTTCCTCATTTTGCGGATTCTAGTTACTGCACATGTATCCAAGAGTACCATACTCTAAACATGTAATGCTTTGGCCAATGATTTTAGTAACAATCCGACAAGAGGCCATAGAGTATACATCTCCTTGCAAGGAGTGGTGAATCCTCTGTAGGCTATTCAAACACCTTCGGCCACTTCGACTTATACTCAATCATCCTGGGTCCACATCTCGTCGTAGATGCTTCCTTAAGATGTCAAAGAATAAGTCTTCATGACCTTGATGACTTGAATACCATAAGTCGAAGGAACATCGTACTTAAGCTCCTGTAAGAACTTCATTGAGATATCCATATATGCAGAGAACCATATGATGTCTTATAGCTAGTCATTCCAATGAACTAGTTACCATAACTAGCATCCACATTCAACTTCGAACATCCCAATGTCTCCATCCAAATGAACAAGGTGGCTCTGATACCACTTGTTAGAGATTTCAGGATCATGCATATGTTAGTAATATATGAGAGATGTCCTAAGGCAATCGCCTTATGTATAAACCATTTATATGATAAATGAAGATTCACTATTTGAGTATACATGTTTTATGTATTTGATTGGATCTTAAACTCATTTACTGAATGTCCACGATACGATTCACAGCATGAGAGAATTTGTGATTGGATCACAACTAGTGAGTATCTCTACATGTGTAATTGTGATGTATCAGAATTATCCCTAGTCGATGAATTGATGGATTTGGACACCATCAATTCTGTTGAGACTAGCACGAGGTATACTCCTTGGTGTATCCAAGCAGCTGATTCTCACTGGCTGGAGACATAGTGATGTCCGGAGTTAATCGTGGATGCTAGTTATGGTAACTAGTTCATTGGAGTGACCAGCCGTAAGACTTCATATGGTTCTCTGCATATATAGATATGTCAATGAAGTTCTTACTGTGGCTTAAGTGCGATGTTCTTCGACTTGCATGTATTCAAGTCATCTTGATCATGGAGACTTATGCTTTGACATCTTAAGCAAACATCTCTAAGGAGATGTGGACCCGGGATGATTGGGTATAAGTCGAAGTGATCGAAGGTGTTTGAATAGCCTATAAAGGATTCACCACTCCTTGCGAGGAGATGTATACCCATGGCCTCTCTTCGGATTGTTACTAAAGTCTTTGGCCAAAGCATTACATGTTTAGAGTAAGGTACTCTTCGATACATGTGGAGTAACTAGAATCCGTAGGACGAGGAAATGATACTTGGGCTAGGTGTGACGTAGTCAGCCTAGTGGGGACTGACACAATAGACCATGTCCTGAACCAAGTGGGTATAAGATGAGTGAAGGGAATGAGGCACGATTCATTCGAAGCATCAAGGGTTTCAAATAGTTCGATCAACCGTTGATCTTTTCGGTTAATTGGGGATCATGATGTACTACTAGGTGCCACTCATGATCGCTCTATAATTAATGGTTAATTATAGACGGCCAACATAAACCGAGAACCTATTTGGTCACACGCACAACGAGTGTAATCCAAAGGATTTAAAACGAGCTTGAGAATGGGATTCTCAGACCGAGAGAAACTATGTTTGGTTGGACCAAACATAAAGCGAGCATGAAATTATTTCAGTCGCAATGGAAGCGTGGATGGGCCGTGTCTTATGAAGACATAATGGATGGACCAAAATGGTTTGGTTCTAATCCAATGGATGAGAATAAACCAAAGGGTTTGGTTTATTTTAAACGAATGAACTAAAAGTTGGTTCGGTTCGTTTTAACTTAAAATAAACCATCATGGTTTGGTTTATTTTAACTTATCTTAATGGAGCGGGTTAACGGGCTTTATGGATATGATCCTTTAACCATTAAGAGAATTAGTTCTCTATAAAAGAGGGCTTAATGGATAATTAAGCCCTAATCAAAAACCCTAAGCCCTTGGTGTTGCCGCCCACCCCCTTGTTGGAGTATTCGGCGCCCAACCCTAAGCTGCCGCCGCCCAGCTTTTGTGCAGCTTTCCAACTTGTTGCCGGCGACCAAGCTTCAGCCGGTGAACCTCCGGCGACCCTCCGGTGATCTCCTCTTGGTTCGGTGATAAGGTGAGCTTCCATCTCTCCTTGGCCGGCCTCTATTCCTCCACCAAAAGCTGTCCAGTTTTTCTGGACAGTTTGTTTCTTTGTTGTCGGAGCGTCGTTTGCACGACGGTTAGTGCTCCGACAGCGGCTAACTTACCGTGGATTTGATCTCCGGTAATCCTCTGAGGTGGAGGACGAAGGATTCGTCAATTGGTTGACGAATACCTCTCCGGAGAAGCGAGTTTTGAGAACTCGTTTTAGGATCCGAATTTGGATTCGGATCGTGATCATCTCTCGATCACGTCGTCTTCAACACGAGGCTAGTAACCCATACGAAGACGAAGCTCGTGACTTAGCGAAGTCATCCCGAGGAGCTCGGCGTGGATACGGATAGAGACGATTCTTACGAGGATCGTTCCGGTTGATGTCGTTCCCGCTACACGTCATACGAAAGGTATAACATAGATAATTTCTTTTATTGCAAATTTTAATTTACGGTTATGTCTACACTTGTTGTAATAGCATGCGTGTGTTGTAATAAATATAGATTTATTATTTTTAATTGCTTCCGCTGTGCTCATGTTTATGAAACATGATCGAACACACACACGCCGCGGTGCCGGAAACCCAACAGCATAGCAGAATAAAGTGAATAAAACAATTTTATTCCATGCCAGACATCCCCTGGGGGCTAGGAAAACTTGCTTTGGCATAATCGTATGAAAACACACAAGGAGAAGGAGAAGTTATACCTTCAGGATTCTTTTTAATCTGTCGAAACCACAAGAAAGACCAACGGGCCTTGCCTCTATCAGTATCCACGCCGGGATCACCTGAGGCAACTCATAGAGCTGCAAGCTTTTTTCTCAGATTGGTGCTAGGCAACCGACGTAGACAAGAGAAGAGAAGAGAGGAAAAATGGCTATCAAGGGAAAATCTAACCACTCTTTGCCAAAGATTATCAAGGGATCTATTTATAGATCTCTTGATTAGGTCATCTTATGAAGCTTAAATGGAACATATCTTATCATAATTATCCCATAATTAAGGTAAGAACAACCTAGGAAATTTCTATAAAGAGAAATCTCCAAAATTGGCGAAACTGTGACACAACCGTGTGGATTTACACGGTCCACTCGTGCCAAAAGGCACAGTCATGCCAGGACACATGGCCAAGCCATGTGTCCTTCTAGGCACAACCCAGTTCAGCCCTTTTTCTGAACAGAGCTAGCACGACCCTTGCCAAGTTAGGCATGACCGTGTGTAGCTTTGTATGGTCCATTTGACTTCGTTTAAGTGTGATATGGTCGTTCCATGTCCAACAAAGCCATAGGAGGTTCCATAGCCTTCGTTTTGCACCCCCTTTGGTCATGTCCAACCAGACATATCCTCTCTCAACAAGAATCTCATTCTCAAACTTGTTTTACATCTCTAGATCACTCATAGTGTGTGTGACCCAATAGGTTCCCGGTTATGTTGGTCATTCATAAGTAACCCCTTAAATATGAATAGATTATGAGTGCCACCTAGCAGTACATCATGACCCCCAATTGACCGAAAAGTCTAAATCGACTTCAGAACATTTTCTAAACCCTTTAGTAGCTTTAGTTGCTCGTGCCTTGTTCCTTTCACTCATCCTATACCCACTTAGTCCAGGACATGGTCTATGTGTTTGTCCCCACTAAGCTGACTGCGTCACACCTAGCCCAAGTTATTTTCGTTGTCCTATGGATTCAAGTTACTCCTACATGTTCCCAAGAAGACCATCTTCTTAACATGCTTGCTCTGGCGAGAGACTTCTGAGTAACAATCTTTACAAGAGGCCTAGTGTATACATCTCCTTTATCAGGAGGGATGAATTCTCTATGGGCTATTCAAACACCTTCGATCACTTTGGCTTATACCCAATCATCCCGGAGTTACACCTACTATGTAAATGGCTGCGAAGAAGTCAAAGTACAAGGCACCATGATCAAGGCAACTTGAATACCTCAAGTCTATGGTAGCTCACACTCAAGCTCAATGAGATCTTCAATGACATATAGAACCATATGAAGTCTCATAGCAGGCCACTCCAATGAACTAGTTTACATAACTAGCATCCACATGTTCACTCTCAACATCCCTATGCTTCCATTCAGTGAGTGTGGAATGCTTGGATAAAACAAGGGGCATAACATGTGTTAGTCTCACAAAATTGACGATGTCTAATCTCATCAATTCATCGACTAGGGATAGTTTCAATACGTGTATATTTACACATGTTGAGATTCCCACTAATTGTGATCCAATCACAATTTCTCTCATGCTACGCATCGTATTGTGGACTTCAGTATATGAGTTTAAGATCAAATCAAATGCATAGATAATATATACTCAAATAGTGAATTTTTTTAATAACTTCTAAGGCGACTGCCTTAGGACACCTCTCAATTACATCGATTAGATCAAGATACGCTAGAGGGGGTTAATAGCATTCGAAAATCTTTTCATTTTGACTTTTAATACCAAAGTATGCAGTGGAAAACTCGAATACAAAATAGGAAAGACAACTTTGTTTTTACTTGGTTAACAACCAAACAGTTTCTAGTCCAAGGCTCCGCGATCTTAGATTGCTTCCGATGGGCAATCCACTAAAAGGTCTCTTCCTCGTTGGAGGTAAGAGACAACAATTACAAAAGGAATATAGATGAAGAGGAAAGAAGCCTACCTCTCCTCTTAGAAATTAAAAGCATGATGCACGCGAATGCGACCTCAAATCTCACGATGGGAATCGTCGAGGACTCGAAGTGCGCACTCGCTCTCAACGCCCGCAAGTGCACTGATGTTGTCAAGTAATAAAAAGATTATCGATCCCATATGGACTGAGATTCGAGTATCGATTGTTCAGTGGACGTTATTCTTCTGAGTTTAACGTTTAGGGTTGTGCTTATGAGGTTTGTCGATGATCCTAACTCTAGTACGGTATCACACGGAAGAAGAGAAGCATAGCTACGAGTCTTTTAAGAGAATTCTAGGATTTCGATTTCACTTGTGTGTCGCAGAACATGCTATCAATTGGGTATTATCTAGACGTCTAACTATGATCTTGTGGAAGGGACATCATACACTTTTCCGATAAGCCTTCGCATCTATCGGGAACTACCTCTGTCATACTAGGTCGCCCCCTAGGTTTAGGACAGGATAGGTGGTACGAGGATGTCGGATCAATCCCTGTGATGAGTCAGAATGTTTCCCGTTTCTGACTCTATCACACCATTCTATCCACGATTACTAGAGATGAGGCCACCTCCTAGGTTCCTCTTTAATTCTTCTAAATCTTTGATACGAGGGTTATCACCCCTCGTATCGGCTACGCAGAGTAAATAGAAGACCAAAACAAATATCTATCGATCTAGACAATCACCAATTGCAAATATGAAATCAAGAATAGACATATATTTGAAATAGCATGTTCTACGCACAAAAAATACTCCCTAATCCTAGAATTTGAGAATCTACTCCATAAATACGAGAAGAGAAAGACAAAGCATAATTGAATTCATAAAAACAATGTAAATTGCACAAGGAATGTGAATTACAATGCACTGTGGCTCTTCTCTCTTGCGTTGAAGTGCATAACTTGATCCTAGAGCGACTTCCTTCCTCCGCGTTGCAAGTTTCCAGTGCTTTTTAGGGCATCAGTGTGTCGTCCCAGCCGTTGGGCCTCCTCCCTAGGGTTTGGGTGTAGCTTTCCTTATATAGACATGAGGCTGGATCTTCTCAAAACCCCCAAAAAACATAATTTTGTCGAAATTGTCCCAGTGCCAGATGACCATGTGGATTCACTCGGCAAGGTCATGTGTGGTGCTGGTGTGTGCTCCAGGGCTGGCCATGTGGATTCACAGGGTCAGACCATGTGTCCTTCTATTCCAGTTGCCAAATTCCTTCCTTTTGCTCAAAAAGTGCATCATTTTCCTCATAGAATGTTGTCCTGCACACAAAAGTACAAAGAGCATATCTCCGAACCAGAAAATAGGAAATACATGCAAAATAAATTGAAATATGCAAGAATAAAATATAAAATGCAACGTTATGTGAGCAAAAACTATTCCTAAAATTTTATATGTTTTTCTCACATCACTTCCCCCAGACTTAAGTATTTTCTTGTCCTCAAGCAAACCACAGTGCCATAAAATTTTAAAAAGGTATTGTTTCATACTTAGTATGTTAACTGGATTTAGCAAGTGGTATTTTCAATCAAAACAAATAGATATACACTAAAAATTCACTAAGTTAGCTTCTTGTGCATGTGCTAAGAGAATCTCCTTAAGAGGTACTCGTTCCACAGTAAGTTAAGTCGCCTTCTTATAGCTTTCTTAAGGTTTCCGACTCTTAGACACTTACCTTCCCAGAGCGAGGATTATTCCCTAGATCTAGCACAAAGTCTCAAAGGTGTGCTCGGTATTGAGATAAATTGGTAGGTATTTTCCCAGTAACCTAACTCGGTCTCAAAGGGGCACCTAACCATTTCCACCCTCGATAACTGTTTTTTTATCCCTCATAATATTTTTCTATTTTCTCTCTATATTTTTCTTTCCCCTCCCTTTTTTTTCATTTTATTTTTTTTCTTTCTTTCTTTTTTTGCTCGCTGAGATTTTGATTTTTTTGAATGGTCTTACACAATTCGAGCATCTCCAGTAACTAAAATGCAAAATCTAGAGTCACCTATGGATTCCAAAGTACTAAAATACTGGGATGAATCATAGCTATGTATATATTAGATTCTCTCTTTTAGAGTATTCGTCAAATGTAAGTGTAAAAATATGAGCTAACCAGTGCTAGTCTAGAACATTCATTAGAACAAATAAAATAAAATACCACGAGATAAATGAAGTTAAGCTACCTATGAAAACAATTCGTGAAGATATCTTAAATATACTACTGAGGCAGCTTAAAGATAGAAAAAACAAAGTGCTGAAAGAAACTAAACACCCTATGCATGATTGCAAACTAAGACTAAAATGCAAATATCAAGAAAGAAACTACTTTTAAAAATAGAACATATCAAAACATGGGATCCCCCCTAGATTTATATGAAACAATACCTCTAATACAGTGGTTGAGGTGGGAAGTCTGATAGTCTCGGCATGTCGGGCTCCTGGGAAATCCGGGTGCTCAGCCGCTGATGCCAATTGTACATGTGGTCAATCTGGGAGTTGGTGGATGCAGCGGCTGCTTTGTGCTCCTTCTCTCGACGATGGACAACCTCCTCTTGAAAATAGATACGGGCCTCGTCGTAGAACTCCTCGACCCGCTGGAAGTGCTCCCGTAAGCCCTGAAACTCCGCCTACGTGTAATGTCATGCCCTCCCTTTCCAGGGGTTCGGAGGGGCGGTGCGACGCGATCGTACATACATGCATTACAGCGGAAGACTACATATACTTCTTACAGCGGATGACTTTAGACTTATATTTTTTTTTCTTCTTTAAAACATAAACATGCGTCATCATTTCATAAATACTTCTTTTTAAACATAGAGCATGCATCATCATTTCATAAGTACTAAGTTCAAGTCCATAAAGATCATCTTAAAGGAAAACATGCATAAGGAAACATAACAGATCTCCTCCACCATGCCACTACCACACACACTTTGCCCCTCCTATTGCTCCCTTTAGTTTACCCACCCTTTACCCTTATCTGCAGTACAAGGGAACATAAACTATAAGCACATAGGCTTAGTAAGATCCTTTCCTACTCACAAAAACCATACGTCAAAGATTAAGCATAGAGTAGTGACATGATCATATAACACATATAAGCATAACATTCATATAAACATACAACGACATATAAATGAACATAACATGCATATAAACATACAAGAACATAAGCAAGCATCACATGCATATAACATACCAGAACATAAGCATAGCATTCAAGAAAATAAGCAAACATAACATGCACATAACATACCAGAACACAAGCAAGCATAACATAAATATAGACATACAAGAACATAAGAAAGCATAACATGCATATAAACATAAGCATAACATGAACATAACATCATAATGATCCAGACATGAACTAAGGATATATGCAGGATACTCTTTGAAAACATATATTATAGGTATTTAAACATAATCTCAACATATTGGGCCCGACATTGTACCACATCATCATTATCATAGCACGCATCCCTAAATAGACCCGAGGTAGCTAATCCCGAACCTACTAGGTTACTAGGCCCGTACTATGTCCGTCGACCTAGGTGCCATCATCATAACATAGAAGCCCATCCTAGCCCCGTACTTATGACCGTCGTCCTAGGGCATCTGGGAGCCCATCCCGTACTAGGTTCGTACTATGACCGTCGACCTAGGGGCAATCATAACATAGAAGCCCATCCTAGGCCCGTACTATGTCCGTCGGCTTAGGGCAACTTAGGAGCCCATCCCTTTGGACCTTGTTGTTGGATCAAAGCGGATCGCTAGAGGGGGGGGTGAATAGTGATAAAAACTTTTTTTTCTCTTCGTTCGTTAAAAAACCGAGTAGATAATTAATTTGCAGCGGAAAAGATAAGCAATATAAAGAGAAGACAAATGTTTTACTTGGTTCGTAGCCTTCGGCTACTACTCCAAGGCGCTAGTGGTCCTTGACCACGTACGAAGGGCAAAAGCACTAAAGGAACTCCTCCTCGTTAGAGGTAGGAGTTAATCGATATAAGAAGGAACAAAAACTTGAGGTAGAGGGACACTCCCCCTCTCCTCGTATACGATAAAAGCTCCGGAAAAGTAGATGAACAACTGATAAAAACTAATACCGACGTACAAAAATAAAGAAAGTTAAACCTAGACGTCGGAAAGGAAGGACTTCGTTGTCGGAGAGTTGTAGCTTTGCGGAGGCTTTTGGAAGCTTAGAATTGTTATAAAAACCCTAGGTTAGGACCTCCTTTTATAGCCTTTGAGCCCCTTTTCGAGAGGAACCCTAGCCAATCATATTTGAGCACCACTCCCCTTGAAATTTGGTGATAAACCTTGTGACCGATCGATATCATCACGATCGATGGCAAGATCGGCCAAGGCCGACCTTCGCAATGATCGTTTGACGCAATGAGTCCTCCAAGCCGGCAAATGATCGATGCTAGTTGCAAGGCAAGGTTAGCTCAAAGAAAACATTATTTCGACGACCTTCGACCATCCGATCTCGACCTAGACCATCTATGAGATGTCTTTAGTTGGATCTATGCTTAAGATCATCTCCGTAAAGAGGATACGAGCTCACTTACGCTCGCACACACGAGCTTACCTCGATACTTACATGTTGCTTTTGCTTCCGGCCTTCCACTCGATTCCTTCGGCTCCCTCCGAAGTCACTCGAGTGTCGCCCGACCACCGCGGCTTCCTCTGGGTGTCACTAGCCTTTAGCTCCAGCTATAGCAATTTACTGCACACTCGATTCAGCTTGTGAGATAATGACATGAGCTTAACTTTGTATCGTTTTCTATAATCAAAACTCAGGTTCGACTTAGGTGCCTACTGCACCAACAATCTCCCCCTTTTTGATTTATGACAAACCCACATACAAAGTTAAGAAAAATAAATTAAGTGCATTAAAGCAAAATGAGCAAGAGATATGCATGAATGTGTAGGAGTATATAAAAACTCTTTTTCATGTGCTCCCCCTTGAGGAATCCTCCCCTTTGACCGAGGGTGAGTACTTGAGAAAAGGTTTTTAACTCTCCCCCTTGATATTTGCTACTAAAAAAGAAATAAGTAACCGAAATTACTTAATATTGGCCATAGTGTTTAAAATAAGTTTTAAGTTAAGAAATCAAAAAATTGATTTTTTAACCTTGGCCTTTACTTCCATTTTGTTAACAAGTTAACTTAAAGTTAAGTAAATTATTATTATTATTATTTTATTTTTTTTGTCTTGTTAACGAAAACAAGTTAACTAAATGTGTTTAAGTTAAGAATTCCCTTAACTTGTTTACTTAACCTAAAGTTAAGTAAGCCTTGGCCATAAAAAAAATTGATCCCTTAACTTTGGCCTTTTTCTCCCCCTTTTGCCATATATCGAAAAGAGTGAGGGTGTGTGTGAAAAAATTTTAAATTTAAAGTCCATGCATGTTCCACATTATTTTGAAAATAATATACTGAAAATAAGTTCATCTATAAAATGTTCGACTCATATTTGGCTTGATTGATATGAAGGATCAACCAATCCTGGTTAGAGTCGATTAGTATGTATGATTATACTCCGTGGTTCATAACGATGCACTAGCTCTACATCTGGAACCAGGAGTAAGGTCCTAACATCTCACGCCCATCTACATGGCTAAGTACACAAACACATTAGTCCTATGTGTTGTGAGATGTACTGGCTCCTTAAATCTATAGGTGCATGATATCTAAGGTATGTCCTATGCTAGTTCCATAAAAATGAAATTAAAGAAATAGTAGTAAGAAAATATAATTTTCAAGTTCCTATTCTACTACACAAATGCCCAATTTTCATCTTAATAGACTAAATTCGGCTTCGGGTAGGGGTTTAGTAAATAGGTCTGCTAAGTTAGACTTCGATTCGACGTATTCGAGTTGTATTTCTCCGTTGGCCACATGTTCTCGAATGAAATGGTGTTTAACCTCTATATGTTTGGTCCTAGAGTGACATATCGGATTCTTAGTAAGATTAATTGAACTAATGTTATCTACGTGAAGTTTAGTATTCGTAAAGTCTAGCTTAAAGTCATGGAGCGTGTGCTTCATCCAAAGAAGTTGAGTGACACCCTCACCCATCGCGATGTATTCATCTTCGGTGGTAGATAAGGCGACACAGTGTTGCTTCCTACTGCACCAACTCACTAGACTCGAGCCGAGAAGTTGACAACAACCACTCGTACTCTTTCTATCGAGCTTACTACCGGCATAGTCCGAATCGGAGTAGCGAGTTAGTTCGAACTCGGTAGATCTAGGATACCAAATACCGACATTAAGTGTACCCTTTAGATATCTAAGGATACGCTTGACTAGGGTTAGGTGAGATTCCTTAGCACATGTTTGAAACTTGGCGCACATACTTACTGCGAATAGGATGTCGGGTCGGCTCGCAGTTAAGTATAGGAGACTTCCTATCGCGCTCCTATAGTACTTTAAGTCAATGGACTTACTTTCTAGGTCTTCTCCTATGTTAACATTAATCTCCATTGGGGTGTTTATTATCTTAGCGTCATGCATTCCAAATCTTTTAATTAACTCCTTAGTGTATTTCTGTTGATATAGATATATACCATCCTTAGTTTGTTTAATTTGTAGACCTAAAAAGAAACTTAACTCGCCTACCAAGTTCATTTCGAACTCACTTTCCATGAGTGAAACGAACTCGTTTAGTAAGGCTGAGTTAGAGGTTCCAAAAATTATATCGTCTACGTAAATTTGAGCTATGAATATTTCTTTACCTAAGATTTTTACGAAGAGAGTTGGGTCAACTAAGCCTTGGTTAAACCCTTTTGACTTAAGATGGATTGAAAGTCTCTCATACCAAGCTCGAGGAGCTTGTTTAAGTCCATAGAGAGCTTTCTTAAGTTTTAGAACATGGTCGGGTTTATCTAGATTTTCGAATCTGGGGAGTTGGCTAACATAAACTTCTTCTTTAATGTATCCATTTAGGAATGCCGACTTAACATCCATTTGAAACAGCTTAAATCCTCGATGTGCAGCATAAGCTAGCAACATTCGAATGGATTCGAGTCTAGCTACTGGGGCATAGGTTTCGTCGTAATCTAAGCCTTCGACTTGACTAAACCCTTTGGCGACTAACCTAGCCTTGTTTCTAACTACTTCACCTTTATCATCAACCTTATTTCGAAACACCCACCTTGTTCCAATTATCATTTTGTCTTTAGGTGGTGGTACTAATTCCCACACTTCATTCCTAGTAAATTGAGCTAGCTCTTCTTGCATTGCAATAATCCAATCGGGATCAAGAAGAGCTTGTTCAATTGATTTGGGTTCTATCTTTGAAATTAAGGAAATTTGACTAAGGTTCCTATAGGATGCTCTAGTTCGAACTCCCAGATTAGGATCTCCTATCACTTGATCGATAGGGTGGTTAGTTTGAATCCTAGATTGGGTTGGGTTTGTGTCACCTAATGCTTGATCAATGGGGTGACTTGGTTGAACACTAGTTTGGTTGGAGTCATCTATCACTTGATCAATAGAGTGACTTGGTTGACTTAGGTTAGGATTAACACTAGACCTGATCTCCGGATCAGAGTTAGGTCTAGTATGAATCGGCTCGCTAATTGGGGTTGCTGGGGGTTTTGTAGGTTCATGTCCTTCATCAAATACTACATTGATAGTCTCCTCGACTCTAAGGGTGTCGTGGTTATATACTCTATAAGCTCGACTTGTAGTCGAGTATCCTAAGAAGATTTCGGTGGAGGTTTTGGATTTGAATTTCCCTAGGTGGTTCTTAGTGTTTAAGATATGTACTTTACATCCAAATACCCTAAAGTACTTGATGTTGGGTACTTTATTGTGATAAATCTCGTAGGAGGTCTTAAGGTTCCTCTTTACCATAAGGATCCTATTCTAGACATAGCGATCCGTGCTAACAGCTTCTGCCCAAAACCTATCAGGTAGGTCATATTCATTCAACATGGTTGATGTGTTGTTTCCACAAGTGCACAGTTGTCGTCAAGTAAAAAAAATATCGATCCCACAGGGATTGGGTCAATTACCGAGTGGTCGTGATACCAAGTTATCTAGTCAATCGAATTGTGGTTTAAGCAAAGAACCTGAGAAGTCAAGAACAACGAATGAGAAGAATGAGCTGAAAGTCAAGAGTTGAGGAGAATCTAAGGATATGGGTTTCACCGCGTCGACGATTTATAAGGTGATTTAATTCTTTCCTAACCATATTAGAGTTGTTTTGATGGAACCTATCCTAAGATAAATCAACGGCCCCTTTCGAGGTCTACGTTAACTGTACCTATCAAACTCAATTTACCTATCACGGTGTTCGAGCATAGGGGATCATAATCAGCTAAGAGGACCTGTCACGAGACCCCCTTAAACCTCCCTATGTCTTACCTCCGTTACTTGGTAAAAACTGGATTTGATAGATCCATTAAGTTCATGAGAGTTCCTCGAGAGTCAAATTTCCTCTTCACGGTAGGTTTGCACACGGGACCATAATCAACTAAGGGGACCTGTCACGAGACCCCCGCAAGCCCTCATAGATACACTACCGCTTCTAGTAGGAGTTATTCCCTAGTTGGTTCTGGCTTTTGGGAACTCGGGTTCACTGTTAGGTACTTCCCCTTTGCTCCTTAGGTTTATCAATAAGAATCCAAAAGAACCAGATCAAAATAAACAATAGTTCAGGTAGTATAGATTATATCATCCGTCATAAATCGTCAAGGGCTACTCCCCCATCCTAAGATTACAGGATACTACTCCATAGTCTGACAAGAATTACTAGAGAAAGAAATTACGATACTGGGTGCCATATCCTTCTTCTGCCGACTCCTTCTCTTTATCTTCTTCTCGCTGCCGATCTCGACCACCCGCCCCTCCCCTTAGGGTTAGAATCTCTCCTCTTTTATAGCCTTGGCCTCCTCTTCAATTAAGGCAATAGATTTCCTCAGATTGAGACGAAGATCCTGATTGCTCGCAGAAAAGGAATTCTGGAATCAGGCCAACACACCCGTGCCAAATGAGGGCACTGGCGTGTCGGGCATTTCCCACCGAGCGTGTTGCGCTTGAACTGGGGCATGTTGGCTGCTGGAACCCCTGACACAAGCGTGTCAATCGGTGAGCCAGGGCGTGTTGGAGCTGAACTGGGCATGTCGGCTGCTGGAACCCCTGACACAGGCGTGTCAATCGGTGAACTAGGGCGTGTTGGCTGCTGGCTCTCATGACACGAGCGTGTTGATTTCTAACACGCCTGTGTTGTTTTGATACACCTATTTCTTCACCTTGTTAACACAAAAACACCCCAAAGCAGTCTCTTCGTCCAAAATATGCTAAACTTTAACTGAATCATGATAAAATACATGCCTAGGATATGAAATGTGATAGAATGCATGTATATGGAGTAGTGAAAACATAGCATGATTTACACACATCAAAATCCCCTAGTCCTAAACTTTTGCTTGTCCTCAAGCAAAGAAAACCCAAAAGACAACTTAATTGTCGAAATGCTAGACACCATCCAGAGGTATACAATCTGATCTTAATCTTTTCAAATCATTCCTAGTTGCCATGTTTGAAAGATCCCTATATAGTGCACGTGAAAAGGTGGACTAAAGTCATTGGACACCAATCTGGACTTGACATCCCTTCTATCGTAGAACATTCTTATTTCCGGCATAGAGGCACTTACCTGCCTTAATGCATGGATCATTCTTACCTATCATCAAAAGGTCTCAAAGGAGCACTTTCTAAGAAGAGAGAAGGAAAGGAATTATAGAGAGCATTTCCCCAGTAACTAGTTAGTCTCAAAGGGGCACCTTTTAGGTGTTTCCCCAGTAACTACTTGGTCTCAAAGGGGTGCTAGAAAACAATTCCAGTGATTTTTTTTTCTTTTTCTTGTGTCTATTCTGAATTCTTGTTTTGGGAGCCTCCCTTGTTGTTGCATGCACAGATTTAATAGGGAAATCCTCGATATTGTTCCTGAGATAGAGAGAACGTTCCTTGCTAGAAGACGATTTCAGCAACGACAGGAAGAAAATCTGAACTCCAACATGGCTGATCAGAATGAGAATAAACCTCTAAGAGATTATGCAGCACCTAGTAAAAGGGGATTGAGATCGAGTATTAGAAGACCCCCTATTGAAGCGAACAATTTTGAATTAAAACCGGCTCTACTATCCATGGTCCAACATCATCAATTCGGAGGAGCACTCACTGAAGATCCAAATCTACACTTGGAAGTATTTTTGGAATTTTGCGAAACTTTAAAACTGAATGGAGCCTCAGCTGATGCTATTAGACTGCGCTTGTTTCCTTTCTCATTGCGGGACAAAGCTAGAGCTTGGCTACACTCTCTTCCAGCAGATTGTATAACTACCTGGGATCAGCTGGAGTAAAGATTCTTAGACAAGTATTTTCCACCCAGCAAAACTGCAAGTCTTCGTCATCAAATCACGAATTTTGCGCAAAAGGATGGAGAAACATTATTTGAAGCCTAGGACAGATTTAAGGGATTACTACAGCAATGCCCTCATCATGGGCTGGAGAAGTAGCTCATTGTTCACACTTTCTACAATGGAATCTCGTATGCTACTAAAGTTTCTCTTGATTCTGCTACAGGAGGAGCTCTTATGAACAAAACATTGGATGAAGCTTTTGAGATCATCGAGAATGTGGCAATGAATTCTCACCAATGGGCTACAGAACGAGGATATCAAACTAAAATGCCAGGTAATTTTGAGGTGAGTACCATTGATCTACTCAGTGCGAAAGTCGATGCGTTAACTCAAAAGCTCGAACATTTTAATGTATCAGCTGTAAACTCATCTAATGTCACTTGCGAGATATGTGGTGTAACAGGACATGTAGCAATGAATTGCCAAATCCTACACGCACAATCTGAAGGAGCTGGGATTGAGCAAGTAGATGCGCTAAATAATTTTAATCAGAAGCCTAATGGTGGCAACCCTTACTCGAACACGTACAATCCCGGTTGGAGGAATCATCCCAACTTTTCGTATAGAGCCAACCAAAATTCTTCGGGAAAGAACAATTTTGGAGCACCTTTGGGATTTCAGCCAGGACCCAAGTCGAGCTTAGAAAAGATGATGGAAAATTTTATTACGTGTCAGGGGAAGATAAATGATGAATTTCGACAGCATATTGTAGAATCAAATCGGCAACATCAAAATAATACCGAGGCAATCAAGCAATTGGGAAGCAAGGATAATTTGGCCTGGCAACGGCGCCAAAAACTTGATGTGTTGTTTCCGCAAGTGCACGGTTGTCGTCAAGTAAAAAAAATATCGATCCCACAGGGATTGGGTCAATTACCGAGTGGTCGTGATACCAAGTTATCTAGTCAATCGAATTGTGGTTTAAGCAAAGAACCTGAGAAGTCAAGAACAACGAATGAGAAGAATGAGCTGAAAGTCAAGAGTTGCGGAGAATCTAAGGATATGGGTTTCACCACGTCGACGATTTATAAGGTGATTTAATTCTTTCCTAACCTTATTAGAGTTGTTTTGATGGAACCTATCCTAAGATAAATCAACGGCCCCTTTCGAGGTCTACGTTAACTGTACCTATCAAACTCAATTTACCTGTCACGGTGTTCGAGCATAGGGGATCATAATCAGCTAAGAGGACATGTCACGAGACCCCCGCAAACCTCCCTATGTCTTACCTCCGTTACTTGGTAAAAACTGGATTTGATAGATCCATTAAGTTCATGAGAGTTCCTCTAGAGTCAAATTTCCTCTTCACGGTAGGTTTGCACACGGGACCATAATCAGCTAAGGGGACCTATCACGAGACCCCGTAAGCCCTCATAGATACACTACCGCTACTAGTAGGAGTTATTCCCTAGTTGGTTCTGGCTTTCGGGAACTCGGGTTCACTGTTAGGTACTTCCCCTTTGCTCCTTAGGTTTATCAATAAGAATCCAAAAGAACCAGATCAAAATAAATAATAGTTCAGGTAGTATAGATTATATCATCCATCATAAATCGTCAAGGGCTACTCCCCCATCGTAAGATTATAGGATACTACTCCATAGTCTGACAAGAATTACTAGAGAAAGAAATTACGATACTGGGTGCCATATCCTTCTTCTGCCGACTCCTTCTCTTTATCTTCTTCTGTCGTCGATCTCTGACCACCCGTCGTCCTCCCCTTAGGGTTAGAATCTCTCCTCTTTTATAGCCTTGGCCTCCTTTTTAATTAAGGCAATAGATTTCCCCGTAATTGAGATGAAGATCCTGATTGCTCGCAGAAAAGGAATTTTGGAATCAGGCCAACACACCCATGCCAAATGAGGGAACTGGTGTGTCGGGCATTTCCCACCGAGCGTGTTGCGCTTGAACTGGGGCGTGTTGGCTGCTGGAACCCCTGACACATGCGTGTCAATCGGTTAGCCAGGGCGTGTTGGAGCTGAACTGGGTGTGTCGGCTGCTGGAACCCCTGACACAGGCGTGTCAATCGGTGAACTAGGGTGTGGCTGCTGGCTCTCATGACACGAGCGTGTTGATTTCTAACACGCCTGTGTTGTTTTGATACGCCTGTTTCTTCGCCCTGTTAACACAAAAACACCCCAAAGCAGTCTCTTCGTCCAAAATATGCTAAACTTTAACTGAATCATGATAAAATACATGCCTAGGATATGAAATGTGATAGAATGTATGTATATGGAGTAGTGAAAACATAGCATGATTTACACACATCAATGGTCCTAGCGGTTTCTTGTAGAGTTCGGTTTTTCTGCTCCACTAGGCCATTTGGTTGAGGGGTCCTAGGGCAAGAGAATTCATGGTGGTATCCGTTTAGGTTATAGAAGTTGGTGAACCTTTGATTTTCGAATTCACCACCATGATCGCTTCTAAGTCTTTTAACCTTAAGGTTTTTTTGATTCTCGATTAATTTGAATAGATTGATTAATTGATCTAGAGTATCATTTTTATGTTTGATGAACCTAACCCAGGTAAACCTGGAGTAGTCGTCAATTATGACTAAGCAATATTGACTTCTATTGAGTGACTTGGCTCCATGTGAATCAAATAGATCCATATGCAGGAGCTCAAGTACACTTGAGGTTCGTTCTTGGTTAATTAACTTGTGTTGTGTCCTAGGTTGTTTTCCTTGTTGACAAGCATTATAGATTTTATTAATCAAGTTGTTGAGGATGGGTAAGCCTCTGACTAAGCCACTCTGACTCATCTTGTGGATGAGTTTTGGGTGCGAGTGACCGAGTCGTCGGTGCCACAACCATGATTCCTCTTCCTGTGTCATAAGACATTTGGCTGAGGATTTGATTAAGTTAATTGTATAATTGTTATTTGTCCTAGTTCCTTTGAGTATTGTTTTAATTGTTTTATTTGTTTTAATTACACATTCATTTTCTAAAAATATGACCTTATAGTTATTGTCACATAATTGGCTTACGCTAAGCAGGTTATATTCAAAATTCTCTACAAGTAATACATTTTTAATAACAAAATTTGAGTTAAGCTCGATATCACCTGATCCGATGATTTTGAGCTTGCCATTATTCCCAAAGGTTACCGATCCTTGTCGTTTGAATCGAAGCTTCGTGAATTTGAGTTGATCCCCGGTCATGTGTCGGGAGCAACCGCTATCCAACATCCATTGATCCTACACACAAGGTGGTTGGATTGGATGTTAGATTTTTTTAAAAAAAATTGGTTGTAAGTTGTTAAACCTAGGTCATCTCACCTATGTCTATATGATCAAGCATGTTATACTTATGTGGTTTTTGTGAGATCACTTCCAATTAAGTTGATTAAGTGGATTTAGGTTCAAGTAATTTTATGTTAGATTTGGATTTGACCCTAGGCTTGTCAAGTTTACCTTTTCAAGATCATGGCTTCCAGGTCGTGGCGAGGCGCAGAGGCCTTCTTTTATCGGATCATCGACCACTTCCTTAGACAAAGCCATTTTCAAGAAAATGATGACTTGACTCACCTAAGACTTTTTCCTAGTCTAACTGGTTATTTTTGAAAAGAGGCTCCCTGAGGCTCAATCTTTTCGAATAATTTTAGTTGGTTATGTTTTTGAAAAGAGGCTCCCCGAGGCTCAATCTTTTCGAAGAATTTTAGTTGGTTATGTTCGTGTTCTAAGTGAGTTCACAAGTTTTAAAGCACAAACATTCTATGTTTAAGCATGCAATTTCTAAGTTAAAGCACAAACATGTTTTGTACTGGCTCCCCCTAGACTGTTAAATCGGTTCGGTCTATCCACATAGTGGATTTGGTCCTTGGGAATCCAGTACGGGTTGGATCCTAGAGATGAAATCAAAAGGTTCTTAGGGACCCATGCTTGGACATGTTTCCTATGTCGACTTACAATCGACATATACGACCTATTAGTCGTGTTTGAGTTAAACCCTAGTCCAGCCTTATTGTACACGGCCCTTTGAGATCCAAGTAGGAGGTCAAGTCCTTTGGATCCCGAAGTGAACCTTTCCAACGTGTTCCTAAGATCTTCGACTTGACTTTTCAAGAGTGAGTTCTCAACTTCGAGTTTTTCAACCCGAGTTGAGTCCTTCTCTTGAACTCGACTAGTTGAAGAGGTTAGGGAGACCTTGTGTTTGAGGAGTTTGACCTCCTCAACCAGGGTCTCGACCTTGGACTCGGATTTAACTAATTTCCTAGATAAAAACCTAACCGTATTTTGTAAAGTATTAAATAAAGTTCGACTTACTTTAAGGGTATCTTTTGAACCGGATGCGTATCCGTGGCTTGACTTGAAGATAGCTTCGTAGTCCGAGTCATCCTCAGGTTCTGACTCAAGTTCAGGTTTGGTCTCCGTGTCTGACTCAATTGATTTTGCCATGAAGACGTGGTCTTCGTCTTCTTCGGATGACGCTTCTTCCCATGTCACGTTGAGGGCCTTCTTGTGCTTTGGTGCTTTGTGGTTGAGCTTGGGGCACTCGGACTTGATATGTCCAAACCTTTTACACTCATAACACCTAATATTAGAACTTTTAGGCTTACCTTGGTTGGATAGAGTTGTGGTTCGCTTTCGTCCCTTGGCTATCCTTCGAGCTAGGTTCATTAGCTCGGCAGTCAATTCCGGGTCAACTTCTTCTTCGGACTCGTCTTCCTCCTCGGTTGGTGGTGTCTTGCTTGCGATTTTCTTCTTCTTTGAACCTGCAAACAAGGCTATACCCCTCTCGGGTTCCGAGTTGGACTGCTCATGTAATTCAAAATCTGAGAATAATTCATCTAACCTAATTTTAGAAAGATCTTTGGAGACCTTGTAGGCATCGACCATGGATGCCCACAAGGTAGTCCTCGGATAAGAGTTTATAACATACCTTATTTCCGACCTTTTGCCCGATTGCGTGTAGGTTGTTGACTATGTCTTGGACACGGGCGTGGAGTTGCGTCGTGGACTCGTGTTCCTGCATTTTTAGTGTGTACAATTTATTGAACAACAAATCGCGTTTGCAAACCTTAGCTTGATCCGATCCTTCGTGTAACTCGATTAGTTTTGTCCAAAGATCCTTTGCGCTTATGAAGGGGCCGACACGATTTAGCTGTTCCTTGGATAGGCCGCATTGAAGGATTTGTGTTGCCTTGGCGTCGGCTTCGACTTGTCGTTTTGTCGCAATGGTCCATTGATCATAATCCAAGGAGTCACCCACTTCATTAGTCAGAAGTGTGAAACCCGTTTGGATTATGATCCACATCTCGATTTGGGTTTTGAGAAAGCATTCCATCCGACCCTTCCAATAACGGAAGTCATCTCCGTTGTAAAACGGAGGTCGGACGGTGCTAAAACCCTCGAGATGGGCCATTAGAACAAAAGATCGAAGGAGACGAAGATGAAGAAACTAGCAATGACAAAAACACAAAAAAAAGTACCAAGACTCGCGTCTTGGATTAGTAGTGCGGGAGAAAACTTAACAAAGCGAAATAAATAGAAATAAACAAAATTAAAAGAACAATAAATCTGTAAAAATGGCTAGATTGGTGGTTTCACCAAATCTTAGCAACCCCCGACTCTGATACCAATTGTTGGATCGAAGCGGATCGCTAGAGGGAGGGGTGAATAGCGATAAAAACTTTTTTTCTCTTCGTTCGTTAAAAAACCGAGTAGATAATTAATTTGCAGCAGAAAAGATAAGAAATATAAAGAGAAAACAAATGTTTTACTTGGTTCGTAGCCTTCGGCTACTACTCCAAGGCCCTAGTGGTCCTTGACCACGTACGGAGGGCAAAAGCACTAAAGGAACTCCTCCTCGTTAGAGGTAGGAGTTAATCGATACAAGAAGGAACAAAAACTTGAGGTAGAGGGACACTCCCCCTCTCCTCGTATACGATAAAAGCTCCGGAAAAGTAGATGAACAACTGATAAAAACTAATACCGACATACAAAAATAAAGAAAGTTAAACCTGGATGTCGGAAAGGAAGGACTTCATTGTCGGAGAGTTGTAGCTTTGCGGAGGCTTTTGGAAGCTTAGAATTGTTATAAAAACCCTAGGTTAGGACCTCCTTTTATAGCCTTTGAGCCCCTTTTCGAGAGGAACCCTAGCCAATCATATTTGAGCACCACTCCCCTTGAAATTTGGTGATAAACCTTGACTCCTCGAGGCTGATCCTTTGACCAGAATGACCGATGGCCATCATCACGACCGATGGCAGATCGCCGAGTGCGACTTCTAGCAATGATCGCTTGACGGCAATGAGTCCTCCAAGCCGGCAAATGATCGATGCTAGCTGCAAGGTAAGGTTAGCTCAAAGAAAACATTATTTCGACAGCCTTCGACCGTCCGATCTCGACCTAGACCATCTATGGGATGTCTTTGGTCGGATCTACACTTAAGATCATCCCCGTAAAGAGGATACAAGCTCACTTACGCTCGCACACACGAGCTTACCTCGATACTTACATGTTGCTTTTGCTTCCGGCCTTCCACTCGATTCCTTCGGCTCCCTCCGAAGTCACTCGAGTGTCGCCCGACCACCGTGGCTTCCTCCGGGTGTCGCTAGCCTTTAGCTCCAGCTATAGCAATTTACTGCACACTCGATTCAGCTCGTGAGATAATGACATGAGCTTAACTTTGTATCGTTTGCTATAATCAAAACTCAGGTTCGACTTAGGTGCTTACTTCACCAACACTTGTTAGGGTCCGGTACAAGCCATGTAGAAAGTAAAATACTTAGCATGCTTCAGATCATAACATTTCATATTCCTTTTCATAAACATATCATGTTCCTTATCATGGTATATCATGTTCCTTCTTCATAGCATAT
Source organism: Wurfbainia villosa (assembly GCA_025175895.1). Lineage (NCBI taxonomy): Eukaryota > Viridiplantae > Streptophyta > Magnoliopsida > Zingiberales > Zingiberaceae > Wurfbainia > Wurfbainia villosa. The sequence continues at coordinate 56,210,502 of CM045997.1, forward strand.
CATGTTCCTTCTTCATAGCATATCATTTTTCTTTTCATAACATATCATATTCCTTTTTCATAACATATCATATTCTTTTCATACATATGAAGTTCCTTCTTTATAACATATCATACATTCACACAATTCACATGGCAATGAGCATAACATGATCATACAATTCACATGCCAATGAGCATAATATGATCAAACATTTAACATGGTAATGAGAAGAAATTTCTCATGCATCCCTACTATTAACATAGACATATGGTAGTGACATAAACCAATCAAGCTAAACCACTTGAGCAAGGACTCCTTAACATCATGTTAACATCACACACATATAGGTCATGGCATAAACATCATGAACATGTATACATGGAGTGATCTAAACTTCATGGAGTTCTACCAAAGTTTTAAACCCTAAACAACTTATATATGATCTAACTAACCACATATTAATTCGTTCACATATAAAGTATGGCATGGAAGGCACTTAGAAGTTTAGATAAGTCTTGGCCGAGAGTTTCAAGAAGACCTAAGATCCATTTCTTAAATCTAGCTTAGCTTTCACATGTTACCTATATCTAAATTCAAAACATAACATGGCAATTTATAGATCATAGCATGATAGACCTAAATGGGTCTTGGCCGAATGGGTCAAGGAACTTAAAAGATCAACCACTTAAATTTAGGTTAGCTAACAACATGTTACCTTCATCTATATTCATAACATAGCATGACAACTTATAGATCATAGCATAATAGACCTAAATGGGTCTTGGCCGAATGGTTCAAGGAACTTAAAGGATCAACCACTTAAATTTAGGTTAGCCAACAACATGTTATCTTCATCTAACATCAAAACATAGCATGAACTCATCTATAGGATGACATAGAACATGTTATCTTCATCTAACATCAAAACATGGCATGAACTCATTTAAAGCATAGCATAGAACATGTTATCTTCATCTAACATCAAAACATATCATGAACTCATCTAGAGCATGGCATAGAAAAACACATTATGGGTCCAAACGGGCTTGGCCGAGAGTCCTAGGCGGGTTTGAAGATCAACCACTTAACCAAACCCATCGAGAAACCTTTCATCATCATATTCATACAAGGTATAGCATAGATAATCATGGAGAGCACAAGTAATGGTCTTGGCCGAAAGTTTCTTGGAGTTTTTAAGATCAATCACTTAACCAAACCTATCTAGCAACCTATCATCATCATATTCCTACAAGGTATGGCATGGTTCATCATTGAAAACACAAGGGTCTTGGCCGAATGGTTCATGAAGGGATTTACATAATAACATCAATCGAAACAACTTGTATGCAGGTGAGGGGATACTTACTTCCTTTGCTTTGTTAATAGTTGGAAAATACCCTAAGGGATGCCAAACCTAGAGCCTTCTTCTTGCTTGGCTAGATTTCGGAAAATGGAAGAGGAGAAGAGTAGGTTTTGGTGAGGAAGAAGAAGAGGAGAAGTGGAGAATGAAAAATGGATTTTCTCTTGTCTCCTCATTCCCTATTTATTCACTTGAAGGTGTCCCTTAGCCTCCCTTACCCTTATCTATCATTTCCCATATTCCTCTAATAGTACAACCCCGCTGGGCTTTGTTATTGGATGCATCTCAGGGCTTAGCTATCCACTAGAGGTTTGGGGTTCAATTCCTGGGCCATGCATCTCTTTTTGGCTCTATTTCTTTTATTTTTTTAAAGAGCCCACATAAAGCCCATTATAATCATGCAAAAATTCTTGTAAAATTACTAGGCATTTTATGGGCGTTACAATCCTTCATACCTTTTAAATGTTTAGTCCTCGAAACTTAGAACAACTCTGGGTACTTCTGTTTCATGTCCTCCTCGCGTTCCCAGGTAGCTTCTTCGTACCGTTGATTTTGCCACAGGACCTTCACTAAGGACACCTTTTTATTCCTTATCCTTTTGACTTCTCGGTCTAGTATCTGGATAGGTCGTCTTTCGTAACTTAGGTCCTCTTGAACTTGCACTGTTTGTGGCTCGATCACTTGGTCCGTACTAGAAAGGCACTTCTTAAGCATCGAAACGTGGAACACGTTGTGAATAGCCAACATCTCTTGAGGCAGCTCTAGCTCGTAAGCTACCTTGCCAACTCTCTTCAATATCGGATACGGTCCCACATAGCGCGGACTCAACTTACCCTTCCTTCCGAATCTCATCACTCCCTTCATAGGGGCTACTTTGAGAAATACCAGATCCTCGACTTCGAATTCTAACGGTCTACGCCACATATCTGCATAGCTCTTTTGCCGGCTCTGAGCAGTTCCAATTCTTTGGAAGATATTCTGTATAGCTCGGGTGGTGTTGTCAATGAAATCTGTCCGAAGTCCCATCCCCTTCTTTTCACCACCCTCGTACCAGCATATAGGAGATCTACATTTCCTCCCGTATAAAGCCTCGTAGGGCGTCATTCCAATAGTAGCTTGGTAGCTATTATTGTAGGCGAATTCTGCAAAGCATAAGTATCGGCACCAGCTCCCTTTGAATTCCAGGGCACAAGCTCGTAACATATCATCCAGTACTTGATTCACCCTTTTGGTCTGTCCGTCCGTCATAAGATGGAAAGCAGTACCGAATAATAGCTTCGTGACAAGGGCCTTCTGAACACATTCCTAGAAATGGGAAATAAAGCGACCATCTCTGTATGAAATGATGGTCTTAGGAATCCCATGTAATCTGATAATTTCCCTAGCATATAATTGAGTCAATTGCTCCGTCGAATAGGTCATCTTGATTGCTAAGAAGTGGGCAGACTTCATCAATCTGTCCATAATTACCCATATAGCATCATATCCGTTTGTCGTCTTGGGCAATCCTGAGATGAAATCCATAGAAATATCTTCCCATTTCCATTCTGGAATTTGGATTGGCAAAGAATGTTCCTCCGTCTCTCGGTGTTCTCGCTTAACCCTCTTGCGTGTCGTGTAACGACATCCGACCCACATCTCTTTTCATTCCGAACCACCAGAATTTTCTTTTCAGGTCTTGGTACATCTTGGTGGTTCCAGGATGCATCGCATAAGGAGTTCCGTGAGCTTCCTCAAATATCTTCTTCCGTAATTCTAGATCATCGGGAATACACAAGCGATCCCTGAGGTAGAGTATTCTGTTGGTGCAGGGGCACTAGATAATCGAACCTGTGTTTTGATTATGGCAAAGACACAAAGTTAAGTTTATATTGTTATCTCACGAGCTAAATCAAGTGTGCAGAAAAGTACTAAAGCTGGAGCTGAAGGCTAGCGACACCCGGAGGAAGCCGTGGTGGTCGGGCGACACTTGAGTGAATTCGGAGGGAGCCGAAGGAATCGAGTGGAAGGCCGGAAGCGAGAGCTACTATCGAGGTAAGCTCGTGTGAGTGAGAGATTGTAAGGTCGTGTCCTCTTTACAGGGACGACCGTAGGCGACGATTCGACTAAGACTTCCTGTGGAAGGTCTAGGTCGAGATCGGACGGTTAGAAACCGTCGTATTTATCATTTTCCGAGCTAATCTCTTACTGCAGGGAAGTGGCCAGGCTGGCAGTCGACTGCTGGACACATATCAGTCGACTGATGCCCATCAGTCGACTGATGGGAGTCATCATTCGAGTGATTGCGACGACTCAGCTTTTGCGCTAGGTCAAAACGGATAACGCTTTGACGCGCTACTTCGCGATAAAATTTGGAAAAATCCATGATCCGCTCCAAAGAAATAGGAGACAATTTCAGGCCAAAGTCTATAAAAGGAGGAGGATTCCACTCCAAATCACATCAATTATTCATCAAGTGCTCCTACAACGCCAACGCTTCAACACCGCCATAACGCCGACGCGACGCCAACCTCGATCTTCTTCGCTTCAACAGCATCTAGTAATACTTTTTATTATTGTATTCGTTGTTTTTTTTTGTAACGAGGTGAGGTAGGCTTGTTGCCTCATCCTCGTACTTCCGGATTTTGTGATCGTTGTCTCCTACCTCCAACGAGGAGGAGACGTTATAGTGCTTTGCCCTCCGTACGCGGTCAAGGACCGATAGGGCCTTGGAGTAGCAACCACTGGGTTGTGAACCAAGTAAAATAAACGTGTCATTTTATTTTCCGCTGTGTTTACTCGTTTACTTTGCGTATCGAACGAACGAAAACGAAAGTTTTACGATCGCTATTCACCCCCCCTCTAGCGACGCTCCTCGATCCAACAATTTGTATCAGAGCCGGGGGCGCTAAGATTTGGTGAAACCACCAATCTAGCACGTTTTGGTTTTATTTTCGTATTTTTCGATTCGTATATTTCTTAGGTTTTTGTTTCCCGCACTACTAATCCAAGACCAAGTCTTGGTACATAGATTTTGGTGGTGTTTTTTCTAGTACTAATCTCCTTCGGACTAACTCAATATCAAATGAGCATAACTTTTGCTACAAGTGGACTCACGAAACGATCTACCCACCAAATCGAAGCTCTTTGAAAGATCTACACTTCTTACCGGGGGTTTACCCCCGTAACAAGCTATTTCCAGCCCCAAAATCCAACATTTAGTACCCTTTCGGGGACATCGAAGGTCGTAAGTTTCAAATTTTTGTTAGTTTCTTATCCTCCTTATTTATTTCTATTTTTTTTCCTATTATTTCCCGCATTACTAATCCAAGACCAAGTCTTGGAATTCTCTTTGGTTTTTATTTGTGTTTTGCAAGATACTTAATGGCTCACATTGAGGGATATAGCACCACCCGACCTCCGTTCTTTAACGGAGATGATTTCCGTTATTGGAAAGGTCGGATGGAGTGTTTCTTGAAAACACAAGTCGAGACTTGGATAATAATCCAAACTGGCTTTGCTTTACCCACCAATGATCAAGGAGAGCCATTGGATTTCAACAAGTGGACAAATGCAACCAAGAGGCAAATCGAAGCCGATGCAAGAGCAACCCAAATATTGCAATGCGGCTTGTCCAAGGAGGAACTCAACCGCATCGGACCATTCATTAGCGCCAAGGACCTATGGAATAAATTAATTGAGCTACACGAAGGAACGTCCGATGCTAAGGTATGTAAACGTGACCTTCTTTTCAATAAGTTGTATAACCTCAAGATGCAGGAACACGAGACGAACGCAACTACACGCCGCGTCGGGACATTGTCAATGGCCTACACACCATCGGACACAAGGTCGAAAACCGTGACCTACTAAGGTACGCTTAATTCATTTCCTAGGACTACCTTGTGGGCATCCATGGTCGATGCCTACAAGGTCTCTAAGGACCTATCAAGCTTAGGTTAGATGAATTATTTTCCGAGTTTGAACTTCACGAGCAAACTAACGTGATCCGGGCCGAGAGAGTATTGCTCTACTTGCGGAGGACAAAGAAGCAAGCCACCTACTAGGCAAGTAGATGAACTCGAACCCAAGACGAATCCGAATCCAAGAGGAGGCCATAATAGTCAATATTGCGGAGAATAGTTCGACAAGAAAGAAGGAAATTGAAGAATGAGAACCAAAAGAAAAAGGGAGCAAGGAAAGCCTTCCATGCAACTTGGGACAACAGAGAAGACATAGCTTACATGGCAAGAACAGAGGAGTCCAGTCAATCCGGCCGAGTCCAACTACAACTCCGACTCACTCAAGATTATTTCGAGAGAAACTCAAGGCTGGACCAAAAGGGAAAGTTAAGGTTGATTTCTCTTTAATTAGTACACTTTACAGTACAATTAAATCGCTTAATAGGAAATTAACTAAGTCCGAGTCTAGGGTTGAGTCGTTACTTGAGGAGGTTGAAACCCTCAAGCAAGAGGCTACTCTAATCTCTTCAACTAGTCAAGTTCAAGAGAGAAACTCAACCCAAATTGAAAAACTTGAGAAGGAGAATTCTCTCTTGAAAGACCAAGTTCAAGAGGTCGAGGCTAGGTTGGAAAAGTTCACGTTGGGATCTAAGAACCTTAACCGACTACTTGGAACCCAAAGAGCCATGTACAACAAAGCCGGACTCGGATTTAAGTCAAAGACTAATAGGTCTTATATGTCTATCGTAAATCGTAGTCATCAAAGAGTCCAAGCATGGGTCCCAAAGGTTTTATTAAATTCACATATTAGGACTAATAAGTATTGGATTCCTCAGGATCAAGTTCATTATTTGAATAGACCTTATTGGTTCAATGGTCTAGGGGGAGCTAACACTAAAATAGTATACCCGCTTACTTAGCAAAACCATTGCATGCTTAGAATTTCTGTTAACTTGTGAACTTACTTAGAATACGTACATAACCAACTAAAATCCTTCGAAAAGATTGAGCCTCGGGGAGCCTCTTTTCATAAATAACTAGTTAGTCAACTCTTGATAATATAGTATCAGGACGCGGCGAGATGATAGTACGTTAGGGAGACAAAGTCTCGTGTATTCGAGCTAGATAAGGCGTATCTAGCTTGGTGCACTTGACCGAGTGGAACTAGCTGAAGCTACCTCGCCGTATCCTAAACTAGTTAGACCAGGAAGTAATCCTAAGTGACTTAAGTGATATTTTCTTGAATTTGGCTTTGTCTAAGGAAGTGGTCGTTGTTCCGATCAAAGAAGGCCCCTGTGCCTCGCCACACTGAAGCCGCTTTCGAAAAGTTACTTAACGATCTAAAGGTTAAATCTGAATCTAACCCAAGGTTGACTATCTTTAATCAATTTAAAATCATCTCACAAAACATATAAGGTGAACAAATTATGAGACACATAGAATGGGTGAGATGTTAAGGATAATTGAAATATACTTGAAACAATCCCTTCAAAATACTACTTATTTTCTCAACTATTGTACTTAACAACTCTGAGGCCAAAGTTTAGCGCCCCCTACATCTCTTATACTTCATATATTTGACTAAGGGGGAGAGCAAACTAATCTTAAGGGTTATATTATAAATCTTTAGATTATTGGTGCAGAGGGACACACCTCGAACCAATCTATCTAACTATTGCTAGACGCATGCTTGGACTTATATTTGATTTATCTAGATTCATTCATAAACGACATTGTTTTAAACCCCTATTTTATACAAAAACCCCAACACTCTTTTTTTATTTATGGCAAAAGGGGGAGAAGAGCGAAAGTTAAGGGGGAGTAACACAAAATTTCATTTTGAAACACAAAATTTGTTTTTGAAAACTAAAGTATCTCTTTCAAAACTCACCTAGGGTTAAGGGGGAGTTGTGGTTAAGGGAGAGTTTTTGGGAATGGCATTCATCATCTACTATATGTGTTTTATGCTTTAATTTCCCTTAACTTTGTGTTGGTTTGCCATAGATCAAAAAGGGGGAGATTGTTGGTGCAGAGGCACTAGATAATCGAACCTGTGTTTTGATTATGGCAAAGACACAAAGTTAAGTTTATATTGTTATCTCACGAGCTAAATCAAGTGTGCAGAAAAGTACTAAAGCTGGAGCTGAAGGCTAGCGACACCCGGAGGAAGCCGTGGTGGTCGGGCGACACTTGAGTGAATTCGGAGGGAGCCGAAGGAATCGAGTGGAAGGCCAGAAGCGAGAGCTACTATCGAGGTAAGCTCGTGTGAGTGAGAGATTGTAAGGTCGTGTCCTCTTTACGGGGACAACCGTAGGCGACTATTCGACTAAGACTTCCTGTGGAAGGTCTAGGTCGAGATCGGACGGTTAGAAACCGTCGTATTTATCATTTTCCGAGCTAATCTCTTACTGCAGGGAAGTGGAGTGGCGGCGATCATTCTTTGGACACATAGCGATCGTGATGCCCATCGATCGGTGATGAAATCATCGATCGTGATGGCGACAACTCGACTTTGCGCTAGGTCAAAGCGGATAACGTTTGGCGTGGCCGCCAGCGATAAAATTTGGAAAAATCCATGATCCGTTCCAAAGAAATAGGAGACAATTTCAGAGGCCAAAGTCTATAAAAGGAGGGGAGGATTCCACTCCAAATCACATCAATTATTCATCAAGTGCTCCTACAACGCCAACGCTTCAACACCGTCATAACGCCGACGCGACGACAACCTCAGATCTTCTTCGTCGGCAGCAGCATCTAGTAATACTTTTTATTATTGTATTCGTTGTTTTTTTTTGTAACGAGGTGAGGTAGGCTTGTTGCCTCATCCTCGTACTTCCAGATTTTGTGATCGTTGTCTCCTACCTCCAACGAGGAGGAGACGTTATAGTGCTTTGCCCTCCGTACGCGGTCAAGGACCGATAGGGCCTTGGAGTAGCAACCACTGGGTTGTGAACCAAGTAAAATAAACGTGTCATTTTATTTTCCGCTGTGTTTACTCGTTTACTTTGCGTATCGAACGAACGAAAACGAAAGTTTTACGATCGCTATTCACCCCCCCTCTAGCGACGCTCCTCGATCCAACATATTCCACTATTAGAGATACGAAACCCATCATCCTTTCCTTCTAGGACCTCTTGCTTGATCCTTTGAATGCTCGGGTCACGGGTTTGCTTTTCCAATATATCGTCGAACAGTGTCGGTGCTATCGTCATGGTCGAGAGCTGTTCAGAAATGATTTCAACCATGTAACGCATAATTTCCTTTTCTAAGGGACGAGATAACACTGATACAGACATCAAGGTGGTGCAGGACTTCCTGCTGAGTGCATCGGCCACCTTGTTCTCTTTTCCTGGATGGTAGAAGATCTCACAGTCATAATCCTTGACGAGCTCGAGCCATCTGTGTTGTCTCATGTTCAGGTCCTTCTGTGTGAAGAAATATTTCAGACTCTGGTGGTCTATATAAATCCTACACTGAGCTCCATATAGATAATGCCTCCATGTTTTTAGCGCAAAGACCACGGCCGCTATCTCTAGATCGTGAGTGGGATAATTCCTTTCATGTTCTTTTAGTTGCCTAGAGGCGTAGGCAATGATCTTGCCATTCTGCATGAGTATAGCTCCGAGTCCCAACTTGGAAGCGTCGCTATACATGTCGAAGCCTTCGTTACTATCCGGAAGAGTAAGGATTGGAGGGTTGGTCAGTCTCTTTTTTAATTCTGTGAAACTCCTCTCGTAGGCGTCCGTCCATTCATACTTTTTGTTCTTTCTGGTGAGGACTGTCATAGGGGCTTCAATTCTAGAGAAGTTCTCTACAAACTTCCTGTAGTAGCTTGCTAGGCCAAGAAAGCTTCTGATCTCGCTGGCATTCTTTGGTCGGTGTTAGTTACTCACAGCTTCAATCTTTATTGGGTCCACCATCACTTCGTGCTTGGATATAACGTGACCCAAAAATGATACTTGATCGAGCCAGAATTCGCATTTGGAGAACTTTGCATACAGTTGCTTTTCCCGAAGAATATGTAATACCATATTCAGGTGTTCTACATGCTCTTCTGGGGTTCTCGAATATATCAGTATATCGTCGATAAAAACAATTACAAATTTGTCGAGAAATGCCGAGAATAACTGATTCATCATATCCATGAACATAGCAGGTGCATTCGTCATTCCGAAGGGCATAACTACGAACTCGTAATGTCCGTATCTTGTTCGGAAAGCCATCTTTGGTATATCATCTGGTTTCACTTTCACTTGATGATAGCCAGACCTCAGGTCAATCTTAGTGAAGACGGTGGCACCCTTTAGCTGGTCAAACAGGTCATCAATCCGCGGTAAAGGGTACCTGTTCTTGATCGTCACATTATTTAGTGCTCGATAGTCTATGCACATTCGCATAGACCCATCTTTCTTCTTTACCAACAGTATTGGAGCTCCCCACGGAGAGCTACTTGGGTGTATGAGTCCCTTGTCGAGTAACTCCTGTAGCTGTCCCTGAAGTTCCTTCAATTCAGCTGGCGCCATACGGTAAGGTGCTTTAGAGATCGGGTTAGTACCAGGAATCAATTCGATCTCAAATTCAATTTCTCTATCTGGGGCTAACCCTGGTAGTTCATCTGGGAATACTTCTGGGTAGTTGCATACAACTCTAACATCTTCTAGCTTCTGGTCCTCGGCTTGACTTGTATCAACCACATGTGCTAGAAACCCAGTGCATCCACTGTCTAACATCTTGCGCGCTTGCAGAGCTGATAGAAATTTATCGATTCTTCTCCTTGGCTCTCCAATAAATTCAAACATAGGTTTTGCCTCCAACTAGAAGACCACTTTTCTTTTACGGCACTCGATCAAAGCACCGTACTTGCTTAAGAAATCCATGCCCAATATGACATCATAATCCTGCATGTCGAGCACTATCAAATCACAGTAGAGTACTCTGTCTGCGATTCTGATGGGTGCGACTCGCAGCATATGAGTGGAGGGCATTACTTCTCCCGAGGGCAGAGTGGTTAAGAACTTGCGATCCAAAGCTTGTGGTGGCATGTCTATCTTTTCCGTGAATGGTGTAGAATCAAACGAATGTGTTGCCCCAGTATCAAATTAAGCAGTAGCATGCTGATAGAAAATAAGTATCTGACCTATGACAATCGTAGAAGCGTTCGCCACATCTTCTTGGGTGAGAGAGAATACCCTGGCATCTATCATAACTTGCAGGGATTCCAATCTCCCTTAACTGATCCGGGTTCCTTTGATTGCAGCCTGCATCTGGTGTAGCTGTGGAGGAGCACCCCTGTACTGGGCATATGGCTGAGGAGGTGCCTGAACCTGAATAGGGAAATCCTTGACTCTATGCCCTTCCCATCCACAGTTGTAGCATCTATTTGTGCCTCGGTAGCATACTCCAGGATGTATCTTCCCGCATGTAGCACACAGAGGGATCTTGGGCTGCTTGTTCGTTGGACCACCTTTAGAGTCATCCTATTGGTTTCTCTTGCCAGTGTGGTTCCCTTTCCAAATACTCTGGTTTCTCTGACCTCCTTACTAGGCTTGACCCCTGCCTTCACTGAGTGCCTTCTTCTGCTGGTTAATATTGTTCATATAATGCTCGATAATCAAGGCACTACTGAATAGCTCCTCTACGGTCTGCGGTCTATTAACTCCGCCGACCACGTTCAGAGCTATCTCGGGTCGGAGCATCTTCAGCATGAGTCTAACCCTTTCTCTTTTTGTCTTGACCAACTCTGGGGATAGGCATGCGAGTCGGTTGAATCTCTTCACGGCTTCACTGAGTGATAGGTCACCTTGTCGGAACCCAGTGAACTCGTCATAATGCTTGTTCGTCACTCGCATATGGAAGAATTCTTCTAAAAATTCAAACTCGAAGTCTGTCCATCTCATCTAATTCACTTGCCTCTTTGCTTTAACCCATTCCCACCACATATGAGCATCTCCCAAAAGGCAAAATGACGCGCACTTAATCTTCTCGCATTCGGGCCAGTCCAGTAGCTCTACGATACTTTCCATAGTCTTGAACCAGGCCTGGGCGTCCCATGGTTCACCAGTACCAGAGAAATTTTCCGACTTCAACCTCTGCCACTGGATCAGGTAAGCTTCCTATCGAACCATCGGGCCAGGGCCCGCTGGTGGGGAGGTAGGGATTCCTCGCTGATTCATTAAGGCATTTATCACTTGTTGTTGCTCTGTGACTTGACGCTGGAGTTCAGTAACCACATGCGTAAGGTCAGCTGAGGGTGCTATCTCATCAACCCTACTACTGCGTCTCCCAGCCATATTTATCTTCATATATTAGAGAAAGGCTAGTATAAGATTATTGTTCATTTATCTATGCATAGTTAAACTAAAAACTAGCATAAGGGTATCATACATATTTTCAGGCATATTTAAGCTAAAAGCATTTCTTATCATAGATGAACAGAAATAGAGTAGGCATAGAATTTCTTACTTGGAGCGGCAGGATTTGGAGTTTGATGTGTGTGTAGTGGAAAGGCAGATCTGCTCTGATACCAACCTGTCATGCCCACCCTTTCCAGAGATTCGGAGGGGCGGCGTGATGAGATCGTACATACATGCATTACAGCGGAAGACTACATATACTTCTTACAGCAGAAGACTTTAGACTTATATATTTTTTTTCTTCTTTAAAACATAAACATGCATCATCATTTCATAAATACTTCTTTTTAAACATAGAGCATGCATCATCATTTCATAAGTACTTAGTTCAAGTCCATAAAAATCATCTTAAAGGAAAACATGCATAAGGAAACATAACAGATCTTTTCCGCCATGCCACTACCACACACACTTTGTCCCTCCTGCTGCTCCCTTTAGTTTAGCCACCCTTTACCCTTATCTACAGTACAAGGGAACATAAACTATAAGCATATAGCCTTAGTAAGATCATGTCCTACTCACAAAAACCATACGTCAAACATTAAGCATAGAGTAGTGACATGATCATATAACACATATAAGCATAACATTCATATAAACATACAACGACATATAAACGAACATAACATGCATATAAACATACAAGAACATAAGCAAGCATAACATGCATATAACATACTAGAACATAAGCATAGCATTCAAGAACATAAGCAAACATAACATGCACATAACATACCAGAACATAAGCAAGCATAACATACATATAGACATACAAGAATATAAGCAAGCATAACATGCATATAAACATAAGCATAACATGAACATAACATCATAATAATCCAGACATGAACTAAGCATATATGTCGTATGCTCTTTGAAAACATATATAAAAGGTATTTAAACATAATCTCAACATATTGGGCCCGACATTGTACCACATCATCATCATCATAGCGCGCATCCCTAAATAGACCCGAGGTAGCTAATCCCGAACCTACTAGGTTATTAGGCTCGTACTATGTCCGTTGACCTAGGGGCCATCATCATAACATAGAAGCCCATCCTAGGCCCGTACTTATGACCGTCGGCCTAGGTCATCTGGGAGCCAATCCCGTACTAGGTCCGTACTATGACCGTCGACCTACAGGCAATCATAACATAGAAGCCCATCCTACGCCCGTACTATGTCCGTCGGCCTAGGGCAACTTAGGAGCCCATCCCTTTGGACCTTGTTGTGGTCCGGTACAAGTCATGCAGAAAGTAAAATACTTATCATGCTTCATATCATAACATATCATATTTCTTTTCATAAACATATCATGTTCTTTATCATGGCATATCTTGTTCCTTCTTCATAGCATATCATGTTCCTTCTTCATAACATATCAATTTTCTTTTCATAACATATCATTTTCCTTCTTCATAACATATCATATTCTTTTCATAGATATCAAGTTCCTTCTTTATAACATATCATACATTCACACAATTCACATGGCAATGATCATAACATGATCATACAATTCACATGGCAATGAGCATAACATGATCATACATTTAACATGGTAATGAGCAGAAATTTCTCATGCATCCCTACTATTAACATAGACATATGGTAGTGACATAAACCGATCATGCTAAACCACTTGAGCAAGGACTCCTTAACATCATGTTAACATCACACACATATAGGTCATGGCATAAACATCATGAACAAGTATACATGGAGTGATCTAAACTTCATGGAGTTCTACCAAAGTTTTAAACCCTAAACAACTTATATATGATCTAACTAACCACATATTAATTCTTTCAAAAATAAAGCATGGCATGGAAGGAACTTAGGAGTTTAGATAAGTCTTGGCCGAGAGTTTCCAGAAAACCTAAGATCCATTTCTTAAATCTATATTAGCATTCACATGTTACCTATATCTACATTCAAAACATAACATGGCAATTTATAGATCATAGCATCATAGACCTAAATGGGTCTTGGCCGAATGGGTCAAGAAACTTAAAAGATCAACCACTTAAATTTAGGTTAGCTAACAACATGTTACCTTCATCTATATTCATAACATAGCATGACAACTTATAGATCATAGCATAATAGACCTAAATGGGTCTTGGCCAAATGGTTCAAGGAACTTAAAGGATCAACAAATTAAATTTAGGTTAGCCAACAACATGTTATATTCATCTAACATAAAAACATAGCATGAACTCATCTATAGGATGACATAGAACATGTTATCTTCATCTTACATCAAAACATGGTATGAACTCATTTAAAGCCTAGCATAGAACATGTTATCTTCATCTAACATCAAAACATATCATGAACTCATCTAGAGCATGGCATAGAAAAACACATTAGGGGTCCAAAGGGGCTTGGCCGAGAATCCTAGGAGGGTTTGAAGATCAACCATTAAACCAAACCCATCTAGAAACCTCTCATCATCATATTCATACAAGGTATAACATAGATCATCATGGAGAGCACAAGTAATGGTCTTGGCCGAAAGTTTCTTGGAGTTTTTAAGATCAAACACTTAACCAAACCTATCTAGCAACCTATCATCATAATATTCCTACAAGGTATGACATGGTTCATCATTGAAAACACAAGTAAGGGTCTTGACCGAATGGTTCATGAAGGGATTTACATAATAACATCAATCGAAACAACTTATATGCAGGTGAGGGGATACTTACTTACTTCGCTTTGTTAATAGTTGGAAAATACCCTAAGGGATGCCAAACCTAGAGCCTTCTTCTTGCTTGGCTAGCTTTCGGAAAATGGAAGAGGAGAAGTGTAGGTTTCGGTGAGGAAGAAGAAGAGGAGAAGTGGAGAATGAAAAATGGCTTTTCTCTTGTCTCCTCATTCCCTATTTATTCACTTGAAGGTGTCCCTTAGCCTCCCTTACTCTTATCTATCATTTCCCATATTCCTCTAATAGTACAACTCTGCTGGGCTTTTGGTTATTGGATGCATCTTAGGGCTTAGCTATCCACTAGAGGTTTGGGGTTCAATTCCTGGGCCATGCATCCCTTTTTGGCTCTATTTCTTTTATTTTTTGAAAGACCCCACATAAAGCCCATTATAATCATACAAAAATTCTTGTAAAATTACTAGGAATTTTACGGCTGTTACATGTAAGTGCTCTACTCCTCCCATTGCTGCCTCTGTGTCTGTTGCTCGGTGTATATGTCATCGATGCACGTTCGAAACTCGGAGAAATCTTAGGCTTATGTACTTACATCCTACTCAAAAGTAAAAAAAGATGGTGGTGTAGGTACAGGCTCTCGTCATGGACTAGGTGGACTCCTATTCCTATAAAAATAAACATACGGTGCGACCCTTTTATCCTTGCATGATGTAGCCATGTGTAAACACATGGCCAAGCCATGTGCACCACTGGGAGATGAGTCGAATTGGGGCACGACCATATGAAACCACTTGGCCTGGCCATGTTCCCCCCTGTTTATCTCCCGAAGTGCACCATGGTCTGAATTCTCTCACACGCCCCATCGTGTAGGCACAAAATGATTTTTGTTTCTACTTAGCAAGTTCTTTCTAGTCCTCAAACTATTTGCAAAAACATAACTAACCATAAATCAAAGTCTAAATTATACACATGAATTCAATAAAATTAAAACAACTAAAGACTAAGGTTGGGTTGCCTCCCAAGAAGTGCTTTGTTTAAGGTCTTTTAGCTCGACCACACTCCTCTATCTCATCTTGGCTCTAGTGCCCCAAGGAGATTTTTCTCCCTCCCCTTCTTGATGTATTTGAATCTTGCTCGTGGATGAGCAAGATATTTGTTCACTTTATGTCGCTTGCCTTTTTGTCCTTCATTACTATGTCTCTTAAATCTTGCTCATGGAGGAGCAAGATATTTATTAGCTGCTTTCCTTGGCTCGAGAATGAACATGCTTAGCCTCAAGTAATCATTGAGAGATTGATTATGATATACCATTGTGTCAAAATGTTGTAAACAATGTAACTCGCCATAGACATCCTCACCAAAAGTTTGATTAGTAGATTCTATTATGTCGAATGAAATTTTATCGTCACAATTCACTAAAAGGTCTTCGTTATTAGTAACTACAGTTTTAGTGAGGGTTAGGGTAGGCTCTTCTAGATCCTTGAGGTTAGGAGGTGTTTTGATTGAAGCAATGCACTCCACGATTAAAGTATCAATTATATAATCTTCAAGTTCTTCTTCAAGTGGTGATTGAACGGATTGTCCTTCTTTACTTCCTATGTCATCCATGTCTTCCTCATCCGTTCATTCAAAGTGAGTCTCCGCCATATTAGGGGTAATCCAGTCATCTAAGTCACCTTCTCGTCGTTTGGTTTCTTCTCTTGCTAGATATCGTTGCATAATCTTCGCAAATTGTTGGCTATGCTCCTCGCATTCCCTAGTAAAATTGGCTAGCAAGGCTTCTAAGCAGGGACTTGGTTCTGGATAAAATTCACATGGTGATTCATAGCTCTCGTGCTCACATGGGAAATAATATTGAGGGTCCAAGTAGCCAGGGTCATAACTATATTAATAAGAATCATCTCGTGTCCACTGGTGTTAATCATAGGTGATATCTTCTTGTTCAAATTGCGAAGGTTCAAATATATCCGGACAATCATTAATAGTATGTCATGTTTCACCACAATGCTCACAATAAATGTTACCAAAGCTCATAGCATTAAATTGACCATAATCATGAGAAAAAGCATGCAAGTTTATCCATAAGAAAATATGAATAAGGAAAGGAACAACAGTGCCACGGTAAGAGACTAAAGCTGCTAAAACTATGATTAAACTAAAAGAAAAACTACTTGAAAATAACTGAAGCTAGAAGAAAACTGAAATCTAAACTTAGTACTGAATTAAATTGGAAATTAATAAAGACTAGGAAAATAACCCTAAACTGAATAGAGATAACAACAATTTTAAACTATATAAACTGAAATATGTTGGGATGTATACTGAAAGCCTAGTCTTTGTATGGACATCTTCATTTTGAAATCAGAATGACATGATCATTGTTTGCATTTTATATTTATTATATGTGTGCATCTTGTCTAATACTTTACAGTGTAGATAACATGGTGTGGTGTCACATAGAGGATCATATTATCAGTTCCTTGTAGAGTATAAGTAGTGGCTCACAACCATGATGGTTTTGGACAAACCATTGGTATGGTTGTAGTGTAATTTGCTATTTGTTTATCTTGACCATAGAATTGCACTAGTACACTTTGTGTGTATTGAGCAGGACCGACTTAGAGGTGATTCAATTTATTGTTTACTACATAATTGAATCGGACCTCGGATATTATGACGTACATGCTCTTAATCCCGATATAATAATGGGCACATGTACTTAATATTTATTTCTTTGATTTACAAATGGGCAAGATTTATGGGTTAAAATGATAGGCCCGATAAGTTGGGAAATGATATTATTTATATAGTGTGTCATTAATTATAGGAGGAAATTGTGTCCTATGTCCCCTTGAGGAGCTCATAAGGATCATCATGTAAACCTTGTAGGTGGACTTGGTCCAGCATGATGAAAAGGTTGAGTGGTACTACTCATGGAGTTAGATGTTAATTAATTAATTGTCAGTAAATTAATTAATTAATGGACATTCGATATCTTAAATACGGGGAGATATTTCTACAATTAATATATCGAGCCCATATTTAATTATGGGGGTTGGTGAGGTAGATCAATGATAATCCTCTAGTGGAATGGATTATCATTAATGGATCGAATTTTATGTGGGTCGGATCCATTGGGTGGCAAATATCCAACTCCTCCTCATGGTCCCTATTGTAGTCTATTAAACCCCTCATGAAATCTAGATCCAACGGACACGATTAAATGGAAGCTTGGGCAAAATCTATATATAGATTCAAAGGCTTTGGCGGCAAAGAAAAAAGAATATAGTTGTGCTAGGGTTTTGGAGTTGCCTTTAGAGAGGCTTGGGCGGCAACCTATGGTGGTGCTTCTTCATTGGGCGGCGGCAACCTAAGGTGGTGCTTCTTCCTTGGCCGGCGGTGCCTCCCTCTCTCTCTCTAGTTTGGTCGGAGGCTCCTCCCTCTCTCTCTCTCTTTCATGGCTGGCGGCAAGAGTTAGGGCTTCTTCCCTTGGAGTTCTTCGCCGACGCCCACACACTCTTCCTCTCCTTGGTCGGCGGCAACAACCAAGCAAGGTGGCTTGGTTGTCGGCACTAGATAGGAGAAGAAGTGTGTTTGTTATCTTCTTTTGTTCGGAGCGAACAAGGAAAGTAAGATACGCAATCTTGGAGGCTTCAACTCTTGGAGGATCATTGCCCACACAACATCCAAGAAGAGGATAGGACATACAATAGAAGATCAAGAGGTAAATAAGAGGTATAATCTTGTTTGTTTTGATTTAGTTCTTTTGTATTATGTATGTGGTTAATTTACTTGGTCGACGAAGATAAATACAAAAACCGGCGATTGGTACAACATCTATTCTGTGGCTAATTGAGGAAAAGAGTTAGGTTGCATGAACAACAAGTTTGTTCAAGCGATGACTCAAATCGAGAAGCATGATGATGGAACGGTTGCTTGGGTAATCTTTTTTCGTTTGGATTAATTTTTTTATATCCGGGGATGTATTTTTGGATCGCCATGCATAAGCGACCGAAGCAAAGCGAGAAGCGAAGCTTCATCCTTCAAGTGGTATCAGAGCCACAGTTTTTGGTTTTGTGTGTTTAGGATTCGATTACTTTTATGCACTTATCATATTTTATGTGTGTCGGATAATAGTAGAATGTGCGTAGGCAAACTTTTTGGTTGCAAGCATAAGATCCAATTATTATGGCCATATGTGTGTGTATGTGATTGTATGTGTGTAATCGTAATATTATTTGAATCCTTGGGGCTAACGAGGCTAGTATTTAATTTTTGTAATTAAGTACGGCATTATTTAGCCACTCTTTTATTTTAGTTTACTTTCGATCTAGATTTCATGTACACTCCTTTGTGGAGTATAGGATCGATGGATGTAAATTAAAATAATTTTTCTCAGCTCGGATCTCCGGATGGCTTGTACATGGTGGATGGAGGAGCGGATGAGGTGGCAACACGACTAGAGGCATATTGGAGAACAAAAGCCATAATAGTAGGAAATTTATTTTCCATATTTATTGCTTTTGATTTATATGCTTGTTGTGCTTGCATAGTTAAAATTCCTCAATGTTAAATTACTAAGTGGGAGAGGGATATTTAAAAAAAAAAAATTCTCGCGGCCTCCATTACAATTTGACATGCGATGTAAACAAACTTGTGCGTTGGCTCTGAGTGCCTTCCTCCATATCGGATGAGTTTGTTTTGCAGATCACTAGGTCAAATATTGTTATAGGAAGTTATTTAGAAGTGTGTGTACTTCCCCATCGGAAGGCACATCCGAGGTAATTGTCTTCGTATTGGGTAATGGTGAACACTTAGATGCAAATATAAGTTGTTAGTAATATATGAGAGATGTCCTAAGACAATAGCCTTATGTATGAACCATTTATTTGATAAATGAAGATTCACTATTTGAGTAAACATGTTTTCATGTATTTGATTGGATGTTAAACTCATTTACTGAATTTCCACGATACGATTCACAGCATGACAGAATTTGTGATTGGATCACAACTAGTGAGTATCTCTACATGTGTAATTGTGATGTATCAGAATGATCCATAGTCGATGAATTGATGGATTTGGACACTATCATTTCTGTTGAGACTAGCACGAGGTATACTCCTTGGTGTATCCAAGCAGCTGATTCTCACTGGCTGGAGACATTGTGATGTCCGGAGTTGATCGTGGATGCTAGTTATGGTAACTAGTTCATTGGATTGACCAGCCGTAAGACTTCATATGGTTCTCTGCATATATAGATATGTCAATGAAGTTCTTACTGTAGCTTAAGTGCGATGTTTATTTGACTTGCGGTATTCAAGTCATATTGATCATGGAGACTTATGCTTTGACATCTTAAGCAAGCATCTCTAAGGAGATGTGGACCCGGGATGATTGGGTATAAGTCGAAGTGATCGAAGGTGTTTGAATAGCCTATAAAGGATTCACCACTCCTTGCGAGGAGATGTATACCCATGGCCTCTCCTCGGATTGTTACTAAAGTCTTTGGCCAAAGCATTACATGTTTAGAGTAAGGTACTCTTCGATACATGTGCAGTAACTAGAATCTGTAGGACGAGGAAATGATACTGGGGCTAGGTGTGACGTAGTCAGCCTAGTGGCGACTGATACTATAGACCATGTCCTGAACCAAGTGGGTATAAGATGAGTGAAGGGAATGGGACACGATTCATTCGAGCTGCTGAAGGGTTTCAGAAATAGTTTTGGATCAATCATTGATCTTTTCGATTAATTGGGGATCATGATGTACTACTAGGTGCCACTCATGATCGTTCTATAATTAATGGTTAATTATAGACGGCCAACATAAACCGAGAACATATTTGGTCACACACACAACGAGCGTAATCCGAAGGATTTAAAACGAGCTTGAGAATGAGATTCTCAGACCCAGAGAAACTAGATTTGGTTGGACCAAACAAGAAGCGAGCATGAAATTATTTCAGTCGCAATGGAAGCGTGGATGGGCCGTGCCTTATGAAGACATAATGGATGAATCAAAATGGTTTGGTTCTAATCCAATGGAGGAGAATAAACCAAAGGGTTTGGTTTATTTTAAACGAATGAACCAAAAGTTGGTTCGGTTCATTTTAACTTAAAATAAACCATCATGGTTTGGTTTATTTTAACTTATATTAATGGAGCGGGTTAACGGGCCTTATGGTTATGATCTAATAACCATTAAGAGAATTAGTTCTCTATAAAAGAGGGATTAAACCCTAATCCAAAACCCTAACCTAGTTGCCACCCACCTCCTCTCCGCCACCTTGAAGCTCCAACCGGCGACCAGCTGCTGCCGTCTTCTCCCATTGCCGGCGTCGAGCTACTGCCGGAGGAGCTCCGGTGATCTTCCTTGGCTCCGGCGACAAGGTGAGCAAGTCGCTTTCCTTATTTGGCCGGCGCAAGGTCTCCACCAAAGCTGTCCAGTTTTCTGGACAGCTTGTATCCCTCTCGTCGGAGCGTCGTTTGGACGATGTTTAGAGCTCCGACAGAGGTAGTCTTGCCGGGGATTCGATCTCCGGTAATCCTCTGAGGTGGAGGACGAAGGATTCGTCAAACGGTTGACGAATACCTCTCCAGAGAAGCGAGTTTTGAGGACTCATCTTTGGATCCGAATTTGGATTCGGATCGTGATCCTCTCTCGATCACGTCGTCTTCAACACGAGGCTAGTAACCCGTATGAAACGAAGCTCGTGACTTTGTGAAGTCATCCCGAAGATACTCGGCGTGGATACGGATAGAGATGATTCTAGCGAGGATCGTTCTGGTTGATGTCGTTCCTGCTACACGTGATACGAAAGGTATACGTAGTTAAATTTCCTTTTATTGCAAATTTAAATTTACTGTTATGTCTATACATGTTATACTATGCATGCGTGTGATGTGTGTGTTGTAATAAATGTAGATTTATTATTTTTATTTCATCCGCTGTGCACATGTTTACGAAACATGTTCGAACACACACTCGCCGCGGTGTCGGAAACCCAACAAGTGGTATCAGAGCCCAGGTTGTGTTTCGACATAATAGTAAAATGGTTTTGCGATAGTCATAATGGTATTTCTGGAAATTTTCTACTTTTGGAAAGTTAGAAGTATTTATGGAAATTTTTCAATTTTGGAAAGTCTAGAAGTATTTATGGAAATCTTCCACTTTTGGAAAGTTGAAAGTATTTATGGAAATTGATATTTTCCATAAATAAAATATTTGATTAGAATTTGGAAATTTGTTTCCTAATTTAATCATGATTTGATTTGGGAAATCAAATCTTAAAATATTTTATTTCCATAAGTAGTTTTGAAGATTTAGGAAATTGGTTTCCTAAATTGACTTTCCTTAATCAACTATTTCCACAAATAAAATATGTGATTAGATTTGGAAATTTGTTTCCTAATTTAATCATGATTTGATTTGGAGAATCAAATCTTAAACATATTTTATTTCCATAAATAGTTATGACATATAAGGAAATAATGTACATGACATAATTGTATGCCATGTAATTGCATTAGATGCATATCATTATGACATGCGTGTCGTGACATGTAGATGTATGCCATGTATGCCATGCCATGTAGAAAATAGTTATTTGCATGCAAAGAGGATGAGACATAAAAACCCTTACTCAATATTAAAGCCTACACCTTCCATTAATATGGTTAGAACCAGAGTTTCGTTTCTTGTTTGGGTTGTTGGACTCTCTCCAAGCTTGGCTCCAACCCGAACATGTTCAAATCATGGAATAGTTTAATACTAATATGGTAAGAGTCAGAGGTCAATCGTTAGCTTTGGTTGTTGGACTCTCTCCAAGCCGGGCTAATTGGTTGAATGCGCTCTAACCATATTAAAAGTATTCCTCGATTAATGGGTTGGCTTTAACCTGGAGCATCGGCTTGTTGGACTCTCTCCAAGGTCGATGTAAAGGGAGGTGAAGTTGGGTGCTATGCATATGATGCATACTTGTTGATGTGTTAACAACCCAATGTATGTGTGAACATTCAATTAGTTGATAGCACATTATGATAGTTGCATATACGTGATATGCAATCGGTATATTTGATACCTACCATCGTAGTTATGAATGGCTTGTTGGACTCTCTCCAAGGTTGTTCATATCTATGATGGATATCAGCCCATTCGGAGATAGACCTATGATCTCCTGAAGTGATTTTGGGGTTTTTTGAAATTCAAAAAATGAATGGGATTTATAAATGTATATTGATGCATTTTAAAATCATTTTCTCATATATGCTCGTTTTGTATTTCTAGGTCAATAAATTGATCATGACGTCTTTAAATTTAAGCACTATTTTGGATTCAAACAAACTGACTGGGCCTAACTTCCTGGACTGGCTTAGAAACCTAAGAATTGTTCTCAAGGCATAAAAGCTTGCATATGTCCTTGAAGAGCCTCTTCCCAACCGTCCTAAGGACGATGCAACTCCAGACCAAATATTGGTCTATCAGAAGCATATGGCAGATTCTGAGTTGGCGAGTTACATCATGCTAGCGGCGATGGTACCTGAGCTGCAAAAGCAGCATGAGCATATGGATGCTAATACTATGGTCTTCCATCTTCATGAGTTGTTAGATGAGCAAGCGAGATCCGAAAGGTTCGAGGTCTCTAGGCTCCTCTTCACCACGAAGATGCAAGAAGGTTCGTCTGTAGTGCAGTTTGTGCTAAAGATGAACGAGTACATCGAGCGGCTAGCTACCCTCGGGTTTGTGATGGATCATGAGTTAAGTATTGACTTAATTCTGCATTATTTGCCCAAGAGTTTCTCACAATTTGTGATGAACTATTGGATGAACAAATTGGAATCCACTATTCCTGAGCTCTTTAATATGCTGAAGACTGTGGAGCCTTCTGTGAACCATGAGGAGAAGGCGGTTTTGTTAGTTGATTCCTCAAAGAAAGGTTCTAAGAGGAAGGTAAAAGAACAGAAGAAAGGGAAGAACAAGAAGGCAAAGAAGCCAGAACCAGCACAAAAGGGCACTTGCCATCATTATGGCAAGGAAGGCCACTGGCGAAGAAACTGCAAGATTTATCTTGAGTCCATGAAGAAGAAGAAGGCATCCGATGCCCCATCCTCTTCAGGTATCTTCGTTATTGATTGTCATTCTATTTCCTTAGACACTTGGGTATTGGATACTGGGTGTGGCTCACATATATGTAATGACATACAGGGGCTAAGGAATAGAAGAAGACTCGTCAGAGGGGAGTCAAATTTTTGAGTTGGCCATGGAGCAAAGGTTGTTGCGATCGCCATCGGAACTTATTTGCTGAAGCTCCCCAGTGGACTAGTCTTGGAACTGGACAATTGCTATTATGTTCCTTCTCTAATAAAGAACATTGTTTCTATTTCCTGTTTAAATAGAAATGGTTTCCATTTGACGTTTAGTAACAATTGTTGTTATATAACTTTGAATGGCGTGCTTTATGGAACTGGAACTTTGAGTAATGGCATTTATACGTTGGACGTATCCAGTGACATCTTCAATATCGAAGCGAACAACACGCATGCTCGAAAGGGTAATCAATTAGACTCCTATATGTGGCATTGTCGTCTTGCCCATGTAAGCAAGAAATGCATGTCCGAATTACACCGATGTGGAATTCTGGAATCATTTAAATTGGATTCATATGATACATGTGAATCATGCTTAAAAGGCAAGATGACTAAGTTATCTTTTACTGGAAAAGGTGAACGAGTGGGAGAGTTACTAGGTCTAGTACATACTGATGTATGTGGACCTATGTCAACTCAAGCTTTAGGAGGCTATAACTACTTCATTACCTTCACCGATGATCACTCACGGTTTGGGTATGTGTTCTTGATGAAACACAAGTCTGAAGCCTTTGAAAGGTTCAAAGAATTCAGAAATGAAGTAGAGAAACAACATGACAAGAGTATTAAAATTCTTTGATCGGATCGAGGTGGTGAATACTTGAGTCAGGAGTTTCTTGATTATCTAAGAGACAATGGTATATTGTCTCAATGGACTCTGCCATATACACCACAGCATAATGGTGTATCTGAGAGGCGTAACCGTACCTTGTTAGACATGGTCAGGTCAATGATGAATCATGTGAATCTTCCCAAGTCCTTTTGGGGCTATGCACTTCAAACAACTGTTTACTTGTTAAACAGAATGCCAACTAAGGTAGTCTCTACTACTCCATATGAGATATGGAATAGTAAGAAACCTCATGTATCTTACTTGAAGATATGGGGTTGTCCTGCTTATGTGAAGAGGAGTGTATCAGACAAATTGGATGCTAAGTCTGATAAATGTCTATTTATTGGATACCCTAAGGAAACAAGGGGTTACCAATTCTATCATCCTATGGAACAAAAGGTGTTTGTTTCAAGACATGCTGTGTTTCTAGAGAAAGAGTTTCTCTTGCAAGAAAATAGTGGGAGTGTCGTCGAGCTTGAGGAGGCTCGAGAGACTCAAATAGACATTGATGAGATACCTGGCGAAGCACAACAACCGACAACTCATAGTGATGAGCAATCGGCTGGACCTATTCTAACACCACATCTTCGTAGATATGGAAGAACACGCAATATTTCTGAGAGATATGGATTTCTCATAAGTGAATCGAACGACGTGTTACTCATTGATGATGAGGAGCCTACCAGTTATGAAGAAGTGCTAACAAGTTCAGAAAGGGATAAGTGGCTTGGTGCCATGAAGTCGGAAATGGATTCCATGTATGAAAACCAAGTTTGGAACTTGGTTGACCCACCTGAAGGCATTAAGCCTATAGGGTGCAAGTAGGTTTTCAAGAAGAAAACCGACATGGATGGTAATATGATTACCTATAAGGCTAGATTGCTGGCGAAAGGATATCGTCAAAAGCAAGGTGTTGATTATGACGAAACCTATTCGCCTGTAGCTATGCTTAAATCCATTCGGATGCTTCTGGCCATATCGGCTGATTATGATTATGAGATATGGTAGATGGATGTGAAAACAACTTTCCTTAATGGAAACCTGCTCGAGGACGTGTATATGATACTGCTTGAGGGTTTTACATCGGTTGATAAAACCAAGGTATGCAAATTGCGACGGCCCATATATGGATTGAAGCAAGCATCCAGGAGCTGGAATATCCGTTTTGATGAGACAATCAAAAAGTTTGATTTCTCACAAAATCCAGACGAACCTTGTGTGTACAAGAAGGTTAGTGGGAGTGCAGTCGTGTTCCTAGTATTATATGTCGATGACATATTACTTATAGGAAACGATGTTTCAATTTTACAGTCAGTTAAGGTTTGCTTATCCAAGACATTGTCCATGAAAGACCTGGGAGAAGCAACCTACATCCTCGGGATTAAGATCTATAGAGATAGATCAAAACGGTTGCTTGGTCTTTCGCAGTCTACATATATAGACCGAGTGCTAAAGAGGTTTAGCATGTCAGAATCCAAGAAAGGTTTCCTACCCATCAGGCATGGGGTACACCTTTCGAAGTCTATGTGTCCGCGCACAGAAGACGAGAGGATTTGCATGAGTAAGATTCCCTATGTATCCGCAATAGGATCTATCATGTATGCTATGTTATGTACGAGGCCTGATGTATCATATGCTCTGAGTGTCACGAGAAGATACCAGTCTGATCCAGGAATGGATCATTGGGTGGCTGTTAAGACGATCCTTAAGTACTTAAGAAGAACTAAGGATGTGTTCCTAATATATGGAGAAGGGGACATGGTGATATGCGGGTATACGGATGCCAGCTTCCAGACAGACAAGGATGATTCCAGGTCTCAGTCTGGATACGTGTTCACCTTGAATGGGGGTGCAGTGAGTTGGAAAAGTTCGAAACAAGACACTGTAGCGGATTTTACCACTGAGGCAGAATACATTGCAGCTTCGGAAGCAGCAAAGGAAGCGGTTTGGATCAAGAAGTTCGTTTATGAACTTGGTGCAATTTCGGCCATTGTTGAAGCAATACCGGTCTACTGTGACAACAATGGAGCAATTGCACAGGCGAAAGAGCCAAGGTCTCATCGACGATCCAAACATGTGCTTTGCCGCTATCATCTTATCAGAGAGATCATCAGTAGGAACGAAATACAAATCGAGAAAATGCCCACTGAAAGGAACTTAGCGGATCTTTTGACTAAGGCATTACCTCAAAGCAAGTTTGAGGGTCATGTTAGAGCTTATGGTATTGGATACCGTAGCGATTGGCATTAGGCCAAGTGGGAGTCTGTTAGTAATATATGAGAGATGTCCTAAGGCAATCGTCTTATGTATGAACCATTTATATGATAAATGAAGATTCACTATTTGAGTATACATATTTTCATGTATTTGATTGGATCTTAAACTCATTTACTGAATGTCCACGATACGATTCACAGCATGAGAGAATTTCTGATTGGATCACAACTAGTGAGTATCTCTACATGTGTAATTGTGATGTATCGGAATTATCCCTAGTCGATGAATTGATGGATTTGGACACTATCAATTCTATTGAGACTAGCACGAGGTATACTCCTTGGTGCATCCAAGCAGCTGATTCTCACTGGCTGGAGACATTGTGATGTCCGGAGTTGATCGTGGATGCTAGTTATGGTAACTATTTCATTGGAGTGACCAGCCGTAAGACTTTATATGGTTCTCTGCATATATTGATATGTCAATGAAGTTCTTACTGTAGCTTAAGTGCGATGTTCCTTTGACTTGCGGTATTCAAGTCATATTGATCATGGAGACTTATGCTTTGACATCTTAAGCAAGCATCTCTAAGGAGATGTGGACCCGGGATGATTGGGTATAAGTCAAAGTGATCGAAGGTGTTTGAATAGCCTATAAAGGATTCACCACTCCTTGCGAGGATATGTATACCCAAGGCCTCTCGTCAGATTGTTACTAAAGTCTTTGGCCAAAGCATTACATGTTTAGAGTAAGGTACTCTTCGATACATGTGCAGTAACTAGAATCCGTAGGACGAGAAAATGATACTTGGGCTAGGTGTGACGTAGTCAGCCTAGTGGGGACTGACACTATAGACCATGTCCTGAACCAAGTGGGTATAAGATGAGTGAAGGGAATGGGGCACGATTCATTCGAGCTGCTAAAGGGTTTCAGAAATAGTTCTGGATCAACCGTTGATCTTTTCGGTTAATCGGGGATAATGATGTACTACTAGGTGCCACTCATGATCGTTCTATATTTAATGGTTAATTATAGACGGCCAACATAAACCGAGAACCTATTTGGTCACACTCACAACAAGCGTAATCCGAAGGATTTAAAACGAGCTTGAGAATGAGATTCTCAGACCAAGAGAAACTAGGTTTGGTTGGACCAAACAAGAAGCGAGCATGAAATTGTTTCAGTCTCAATGGAAGCGTGGATGGGCCGTGCCTTATGAAGACATAATGGATGAATTAAAATGGTTTGGTTCTAATCCAATGGAGGAGAATAAATCAAAGGGTTTGGTTTATTTTAAATGAATGAACCAAAAGTTGGTTCGGTTCGTTTTAACTTAAAATAAACCATCATGTTTTGGTTTATTTTAAATTATATTATTGGAGCGGGTTAACGACCCTTATGGTTATGATCCAATAACCATTAAGAGAATTAGTTCTCTATAAAAGAGGGCTTAAACCCTAATCCAAAACCCTAACCTAGTTGCCGCCCACCTCCTCTCCTTGGTGATTTCGGCGCCAACATCTCCTCTTGCCGCCGCCCACCTTGAAGCTCCAACCGGCGACCAGCTGCTGCCGTGTTCTCCCATTGCCGGCGTCGAGATGCTACCGGAGGAACTCCAGTGATCTGTTTTGGCTCTGGCGACAAGGTGAACAAGTCTCTTTCCTTATTTGGCCGGCGCAAGCTCTCCACCAAAGCTGTCCAGTTTTCTGGACAGCTTGTTTTCCTCTCGTTGGAGCGTCGTTTGGACGACGTTTAGAGCTCTGACAGCCGTAGTCTTGCCGGGGATTCGATCTCCGGTAATCCTCTGAGGTGGAGGACGAAGGATTCGTCAAACGGATGACGAATACCTCTCCGGAGAAGCGAGTTTTGAGGACTCGTCTTTGGATCCGAATTTGGATTCGGATCGTGATCCTCTCTCGATCACGTCGTCTTCAACACGAGGCTAGTAACCCGTACGAAGACGAAGCTCATGACTTTGTGAAGTCATCCCGAAGATACTCAGTGTGGATACGGATAGAGACGATTCTAGCGAGGATCATTCCAGTTGTTGCCGTTCCCGCTACACGTGATACGGAAGGTATACGTAGTTAAATTTCCTTTTATTGCAAATTTAAATTTACGGTTATGTCTACACATGTTGTACTATGCATGCATGTGATGTGTGTGTTATAATAAATGTAGGTTTATTATTTTTATTTCTTCCGCTGTGCACATGTTTACGAAACATGTTCGAACACACACTCGCCGCGGTGCCGGAAACCCAACATAAGTATCCTCTCCATCGGAGTTACTGCTTTTATTTGTAGGGCCGAAGAGGAACCAACTATTAATTTTGTTTGTCAAAAAGTAAGGTTCATAGGATAATAAAATTAATGGGTAAAACCTCCTCTTACAAATGTAGAATTCGAATACGTCCACACTATTGTGGCATATGATATTCTCGGTGTTTTGAGGTGTTGGTTGATTTTAAAATTTTATTGTTTGAGGAATCAATAATTTTTTGAAATCTAAATGTTTTTTATTTATGTGATTCTTATGTTTCTTCAAAATGACTTTCAACCCACTTGCTGTGATTCTAAAGGAAAATAAACTTATTGGACCTAACTATTGGATTGGAAAAGGAATCTGGACACAGTCTTGACTGTTGATGAGTAAAAGTATGTACTTCTCTAGGAGTGTCCTCCTAAGCCTATAGATGATTCTGAGGAAAGGGAGAAAGAGAGGTATAAGAAGTGGATCAAGGATGATGAGATGACGCAGTGTTACATTTTGTCTTTTATGTCAAATGTATTGCAACATCAGCATCAGGCCATGACTACTGCTTATTACATGATGCTCAATCTCAAGGAACTTTTCGGACAACAGAATCGGGCTGCTAGGCATGAAGCCATGAGAAACTTGATGACGACCACTATGGTTGAAGGAACACCCGTGAGGGATCATGTTCGCAAGATGATTACTCATTTGAATGAGCTGGAAGTCCTTGGAGCCGAGATCGATGGGGAAACCCAGGTCGATATCATTCTCCAATCTCTACCTAGGAGTTTTGGGCAGTTTTGCTTGAAATAGAATATGAATAAGAGGTTGTATTCATTGGCGGAGCTTCTGACAGAACTCCAGGCACTAGAGGGGCTTTTTCATCAGAGTTCTTAGGTTTTGGTTGCCCAGAAGGTTTCTACTTCTAAGCCGAAAGGCTAGAAGAAGAAGAAACAAGGTGCAGCGAAGGTGGTGGGAGGATCTCAGGGTGGAGTGAAGAAGCCGAAAGCCATGTGCTTCACTTGCAAGCAGACTGGACATTGGAAGGCTGACTGTCCCAACTAGAAGCAGAACAAAGGTATATCTTTTGGTCTAGTCATTGAAATATATTTAGCGGTGTTATCTACCGGCACCTGGTGTGTAGATACGGGAGCTACTAATCATGTCTGCAATACTTTACAGGGGTTATTTGAAACCAGACGACTAGCTGGGGGAGATTACCGTCTACATGGGCAATGCTACTAAGATGGCGGTTATTACAGTGGGAGATGTTTATTTATCTTTTGATAGGAATACAACTTTGGTTCTGAGAAATTGCCTTTATGTACATTAATTTACAAAGAATTTGATTTTAGTTTATAAATGGTTTTTAGATCGATATTCTATTTCTTTTAATGATAGAGTTGTTATAAAAAGGAATATGGAGATTATCTGTTTTGGTGCATTGGTAGGAAATTTATATACTCTTGAACCAAAGGCTCCCATGATGCAAATAAAAGTAAATAACTCATCTTCTAAATCTAATAAGAGAAATGAACCTTCGAAAATGAACCAAACGTATCTTTGGCATCTAAGGTTAGGTCATATTAACCTAAGTAGAATTCAAAGGTTGATAGCTGATGGACTTTTGGGTTCATTAGTGGTGGAATATTTCTCAACCTGCGAATCTTGCTTGGAAGGTAAAATGACCAAGAGGCCTTTTAAGGCCAAGGGGTATAGAGCCAAAGATGTGTTGGAATTGGTTCATTCTGATTTGTATGGTCCTATGTCTATCCAGGCTAGAGGTGGTTTTGAATACTTCGTCTCTTTAATAAACGATTATTCAAGATATGGATACATTTACTTGATGCACCGCAAGTCTGAATGCTTTGACAAGTTCAAAGAATTCAAGGCTGATGTAGAGAAATGTCATGGTAAAAGTATCAAGACACTACGATCTAATCGTGGTGGTGAGTACCTCTTGGGAGAGTTTAGGAGTTACTTATCAGAGGCTGGGATTCAATCCCAACTGTCAACACCTGGTACACCCAAGTAGAATGGTGTGGTGGAGCGAAGGAATAAGACTCTTATGGAGATGGTTAGATCGATGATGAGTTATTCCGATTTACCAGATTTGTTCTGGGGATATGCTCTGGATACGGTAGTGTATATTCTGAAATTAGTACCATCTAAATCACTACCTTCTACTCTCACAGAATTGTGGACTAGGCAAAAGCCTAGTCTGAGACATATTCGGATTTGGGGGAGTCCAGCACATGTGCTAAAGGTAGATGATGGTAAGTTAGAACCTCGTACAGAAGTGCGCTTGTTCGTAGGCTATCCTAGAGGAACGAAAGGTGGTTTGTTCTATAGTCCTAGAGATTAGAGGGTGATCGTTAGCACGAATGCTCGATTTTTAGAGGAAGACTATGTGATGAACCACAAGCCCATGAGAAATATTATTCTATAGGGGTTAAGATGGGAAGTCACTACTTCAGTACCAACGGTACAAGAGGACATACCACAAGTAACTGCATCCTGTGTCATAGAGGATACACAGGTGATACCTCGTCGTAGTGGGAGGGTTGTTAGATAACCTGAGGATTCATGTTCTTGGGAGCATCTTCTGATTTGATCCCTGGCAAACATGAATCTGATAACTGGACATATGATGAGGCAATCAAAGATAAAGATGTGGTATCTTGGCAAAGGGAGATGAATTCTGAGATAGAATCTATGGATTCAAATCAAGTCTGGGAGCTAGTAGAACCACCCAATGGTGTAAAAACCATTGGTTGCAAGTGGATCTACAAAAGAAAGAGAGGAACAGACGGGAAGGTTGAGACCTTCAAAGAAAGGCTTGTTGCGAAAGAGTATACTAAGAAAGAGGGCATCAACTATGAGGAGACTTTTTCACCAGTAGTCATGCTTAAGTCTATCTGGATTCTCTTATCTATTGCTGCTCATATGGATTATGAGGTTTGGCAGATGGATGTCAAGATAGCTTTCCTTAATGGAAGTCATGAAGAAAACATCTATATGGAGCAACCAGAGGGATTCATTGCAAAGGGCAAAGAGCATCTTGTGTGCAAGCTTAATTGGTCCATTTATGGATTGAAGCAAGCTTCGAGATCTTGGAACATCCACTTTGATGAGGTAATCCAGTCATATGGATTTATTCAAAGTCCGGATGAGTCTTGTGTATACAAAAGATGTGACGGAAAAGTAGTAGTATTTCTTGGACTATACGTAGATGACATTTTGCTCATTGGCAACAATGTCAAAGTGTTGCCAGACATAAGGGTATGGTTGTCCAAACAGTTTGATATGAAAGACTTGGGAGAAGTGGGACACATCCTTGGGATCAAGGTTATAAGGGATCGCAAGAAAAGGATGTTGTGCTTATCTCAAGCTTCATATGTAGACACTTGATGTGAGCAAAATATATAATATTTTAGGAGTAGTTTTCGCTCACATCTCATTACATTTTATGTTAGTTTCATGCATATGTCACTTTGTTTTGCATGCATTTCCTATTTTCTGGTTCAGAGGTCTGCTCTTTGTACTTTTGCATGCAGGACAACATTTCTTGGGAAAAGGCACACTTTCAGAGCAAAAGAATGGCATTCTGTAGCTAGACGTAGAAGGGAACATGACCAGGGCATGTGGCTACACACTGTCGTGTCCAAGGGGCAAAATCGTCCACCCCAGGGCCACACACGGCCTGACCGTGTGGAAACACACGGTCGTGTGGTGACCCAGCAGATTGACGCGACTAGGGTTTTTTCCGGATTTCGCAGCAATCCGGTGTGATGTCAATATAAGGAGAGCTCCGCTCGACCCTAGGGAGGGCAAGATGGCTGGGATGGCACCTCGAAGCCCTAAAAATTTTCGGGAAATCACAATGGGGAGGAAGAACGCCGCCGGAGGTCAAGATTCTGCACTTGAACACCAGAGAGAAAGCCACATTCGCATTGTAAATTTTTGTTCTTGCACTTTATCTTTTATTTTTTCGAACATGAACATGCGTTGTGTTTCTCCTCTCCTATCTATGGAGTAGTTACTTTGATTCTAGGATTAGAGAGTAGCTTGTGTGCGTATGACATGCTGCTTCAAATTGAATTCTGTTATTGAGTTTGAATATGCAATTGGAATTTTGTAGACCGATATCTATGTGTATTTGGTTTTCTATCTATTGTGCTTAGCCGATACGAGGGGTGATAGCCCTTGTATCTAAGATTTAGGGGATTTATACGAGGAACCTAGGGGTTAGCTTAATCTCCTATAACCGTGGGTAGAAGGATGCAATAGAACTGGAAATGGTTCGTCGCAT
Source organism: Wurfbainia villosa (assembly GCA_025175895.1). NCBI lineage: Eukaryota > Viridiplantae > Streptophyta > Magnoliopsida > Zingiberales > Zingiberaceae > Wurfbainia > Wurfbainia villosa. Next base: position 56,243,634 of record CM045997.1, read on the forward strand.
GGATTGATTCGGCATCCTCATTCCACCTATCCAGTCCTTGTAAGCCAGAGATAGCTCGCGATAGATGCGGTGGCTCATCGGGAGAGTGTATGATATCCCTTCCACAAGACCGTAGTTAGACGTTTAGACAATGCCTAGTTGATAGCATGTCTTGGGACACACAAACGAAATCGAAGTCCTAGAATCCCTTTAAAAGATCTCGTGGCAACATCCTTTCTTCCTCCGTGTGACACCGTATTGAGTAGGACCACCGATAACCCTCACATTCACAACCCATTAGAGTCTAGTCCCGAACAATTACACCCACTGAACAAATCGATACTCGAATCTCAGTCCCCGTGGGATTGATAATCTTTTTATTACTTGACGACATCCGTGCACTTGCGGACGTTGAGCACGAGCGCATGCTTCGAGTTCTCGACGGTCTTGTCGCGAGATTTGAAGTCGCGTTTGTGTGTATCAAGTTTTTAGCATCATTGTTGGGGACTGATCGATTCGATATCGAATCGAGAAGTGGATAATTGGATCAGACTTAGGATTAGATTTAATTACTTGCTTTATTTTCTTTTTATTTTTTTTACTTCAGTTTTAGATTTTCCATATCTAGATTTAGTTTTTATTTTATTTTAGTAGTAGTTTCCTATTTCCTTATTGGCTCTTTTATTTTGATAGCTAGATTTGTTTATTTCCTATTTCTTAGTATTAGGTAGTACTCCTAATTTTTGTGGCTCGGTTCTTCGTATGCTTAGACTCTTAGGATCGGAAGGCCTGATTCTGATCGATTTAGAAATCGAACGTACCTATCATCGTCGGAGAGATGAACAAAAGAGGATGGAGGACCAAGCTGCATCCGAAGTAAATATTGGTAGCCGACCTCTGCGGGATTATGCAGAACCTAGCGCTAGAGGATTTAGGCTGAGTATAGCTGGCCATCCATTTCGGCAAACAACTTTGAACTGAAACTAGCACTCATCCATATGGTTCAGCAGAGTCAATTCGGGGAAGCTGTGATTGAAGACCCGAACTGGCACCTAGAGACATTCTTGGAAATCTATTCAACGATGAAGATAAATGGAGTCCCTGCAGACACAATCCGCCTGAGCCTATTCCTGTTCTCATTGTGGGATAAGGCTAAGGCATGGCTTCACTCCCTACTTTCGGGAAGTATTACTACATGGGAGCAATGTGAGCAGCAGTTTTTGAAAAAATATTTCCCACCAAGCAAGACTGCTCACATGCGCCATCTAATTACAAGCTTCCGTCAGAAACAAGGGGAGTCCCTATTTGAAGCTTGGGATTGCTATAAGGGGCTACTCTACCAATGCCCCCACCACGTATTAGAAAGGTGGTTGGTGATCCACATCTTCTATAATGGGATCACGTACACCACGAAGATGTCCCTTGATTATGCTGTTGGAGGAGCACTTATGAACAAGACTATCGAGGAAGCAGAGGAGCTAATAGAAGAGGTGGCCTAAAACCACCATCAATGGGCTTCCGAACGTGGTCAAACAGCTCCTGTAGCGGGACAATATACTGTCAACTCTATGGACTACCTAGCAGTAAAAATGGACGTGCTTAGCAGACGATTTGACTCTTTAAATCCTACATCTGCATGTGCGGCCATTAACTTTGGAGAAAGAGCAGCAACGTATCGAGAGGACTACTGTGGAGGGCAGAGCAGCTTAGAAGAGCAGATTGAACACTGTGATGCGATTAAGGACTATAGTCAAAGGCCCAACAACCCATACTTCAGTACCTACAATCTCGGATGGAGGAATCACTCGAATTTCTCCTATAAGAATAACTCGGAGAACTTCCAACCATCAGAGGGTATGGTCAGCAGCAGGGCAATAGGCAGCAACAACAGAAGTCTAGGTTAGAATTGATGATGGAAGACTTCATTGCTACCCAAACAAAGGCCAATGAAGAGTTTCATCGCCAACATCAGAAAATAGAGGAGTCACTCAAAGACTTGAAGGCCGCTGTTGACAGTCTTGCAAGTCACACAAGGATGTTGGAGACACAAGTGGCCCAGATAGCCCAAACCAAGTCGAAATCTAGGGATAGTTCTCCGTTACTACCCGAGCCAAGTCAAGCTAAGGAGGAAGGAGTATATAATGAGAGAGAACCACCGAGAAATAGATTCGCCAAGGGGTGTGCTGCCATGATTTCCACTCTACTAGACCAAGCTGAAATCAAAGATAAAATTCCACTCCAGCTTGACGACCCCGGTGAATTTGTTATCCCCTGCTCGATTTATGGGGAAAGCTTCGATGAAGCACTGTGCGGCTTGGGGTCATTAGTAAGTGTGATGCCCTATCCATACTATCTGAAGATGGGACTAAATGGGCTCTTACCAGCGAATCTTTGTATTCGTATGGGGGACGACTGATAACTACCATTTTGTTGGATTATTTTGGTCCTTAATATCACTGTTTTAATCCCCTCATGTGTTTAATTGTTGATTATTTACATGTTTTCTCAGTTAAATTTATTTTTGGACCTTATTGTAAATTCTCCTTAATTTTGGACTTATATGCAAATTTTACATATTAATTGTAGGAGATCGAGATGAGCAACTGGACTAGACTTATGTTTGATCAAATATGGCTTCATCTAAGGGACATAATGGGCATTTTAAGCTGGAAGAATCTGAGCCCTTCATCAAGATCAGAGGCAATTTAATCAAGGGTTCAGATCTATTTAATCTTGACCGTCCGATGAGATCTGAGCCATCTATCTAGATTTGGAGCAATCCGGTCCACACATTAAGATCTGAACATCTTGACCGTTCATCCAGATTTGACCGATCATGATTAGCCTTTCAGATTGATCAAATCCATCCATTCTAAGTCAAAGAATTCTCAACCGTTGGATGCACATTCCATTAATGGATTAATCAGATACATTTAACACTAGCTCTAATGGACGGATGAGATTGAAAGGGGCTTGGATCGGACAGTGGAGAAAATCCACTTAATGGCTCCTTCATCGCACATTTCCATCAGCCGACATTTCATCTTCTATTCCACGATTTTGCCCGATCCATCTCCGCTGCTTTCTCCATCCTCACCGCCCCGTCCATCTCCTCCACCAAGGCCGGCGGTGGTGGTCTTCTTCCCTCTCATCAACCCCTCCATAGCCGGCTCGCCCCTTCTCAAGAATTTCACCCGACGCCATTTCACTGTCGCTAGCCATCTCCGCTCCAAGCTCAGCTGTCGCCGATCAATCGGAGATGGGAGTCCCCTCCATTGCCATTTCTTCCATCCGACCAGTAGTTCTCCGGCAATCGCTCAACAGCTCCGACAAATTCTTTACTTCGTCCAGCAGCTCCAATTCCAGCAGCTTATTTTCAGCTTCCGGAGAACCTCCACAAGTTTCTATTGATGCCTTTCTTTAATTGTTCATTTAGGTTGTGTTTGAATGATTGTAATTGAATACCTTCCCTATTTAGATTGCACGTACTCGATTTTCTTTGTTTCATGCCTATATGTGGTTAATAAAATGTTACTTTGAGTAATTAGATTGTAGTTGATTAGTTTAGAATTAATTTCATGTTATATTTTACTCATGTTATTATACATTTCAATTGTTGTTTAAATTCCTACATTTCCTTTATGTTTTCAAATGCTTTTGTTTGAATGTTTGCATTGTCTTTCGTTTAGTAGGATTAGTTTTATTTTAATCGAAACCCCTATTTTCAATAAAAACTCAAAGCAATAATTAGCGATCCTAACACTACTACTATATAAATTACACTCGTTGGAAAACGATCTGGCCCATTCCCTATGCTATATTAGTGTAGAGAGGGTTTGGTAATTAATTTGAAATGGTAGCATGACAAATATCGTTTATCAAATTTTGGCACCGTTGCCAGGGAGTGTAATGATACTTGGTAGACTTAGGATTGTTTGTCCATCTTTCTAAAAAAAAAAATTCAAAATTCAAAACTTTTGTTGAGGGCTTAATTCTTTTATGTCTTGTATATCCATGTGTTATATTTTGTTTGCTTCCTGTATCTTTTGATATTGTTTGTTAGTGTTTCATAAAAGAATAGGAAATTTCTTTAAACATGGATCCCTATAATCAGAGATCAGGAGACTTTCATCAGGATTATGATTCACGGATTAACATAATGGTCAGGGAACTCACTGCACCAGATGTTGCTTGCTAATCATTTTGCATTTAGTTTCCTGAATTAAATGTGGATGTTGAACTCTTTGAAATTGTACATTTGCTTCCGAAATTCCATGGTTATACAAGCGAAGATCCAATTAGGAACTTGCAAGAATTTTATATGGTATGCTCTGTAGGTAGTTGCTTCGGAGGCTCATTGGCTCCCATGTCCCCGGATTAAAATTTTCACTAATGAAAGAATTAATCCGGATGGGATGAGTTTCCTTAGCACAACCTATTCGTCGTCGTGCTTACAACTTGAGTGGTCGCTTGAACAAACTAGTTGTTCAAGCAACACAACTCTTCTAGTTGATTAGCCGCGGAAGAGACGACGGACGGATCGTCGGTTTTTGTGTTTGTCTTCGGGGTCCATGATTATACAATATAAATACATACACACACATGTATAATCAACACTAAAAGGAACATGCTCAGATCTGAAAATAAAGTTATAAAACTTTATACCTTACGATCTTCTACCGTATGTCCTATCCTTCTCGTGAACGACGTGTGGACGAAGATCCTCCATGAGTAGAAGGCTTCTAGATCGCGTTCTTTCCTTCCATGTCCGCTGCGAACAAAGAGAAGAACCAACAAATACCTATCCTTTCTAGAACCGACCACCAAATTAGAGAATTTGATGCAACCGCCGGCCAAGGAACAAGTGGATGAAGCGCCGGCCACCAATGGAAGGAGAACCGCCGGCCATCTTGGAGAGATTGAAGGAGTGAACGCCGGCCACCAATGGAAGGAGAACCACCGGCCAAGGAATAAGAGAGAGGCCTAGAGGATGGGCGCCGACCAAGTCTTGATGGAGGAAGATGGGCGCCGGCAACAAGGAGAAGAGATGGTTGCCGCCCAAGCCTTTGCTCCAAAACCCTAGCCGCCCACTTTGAGAAGAGCCAAACCCTAACTACAATTCAATTATCCTTGCCGCCCAAGCTTAAGCCTTCTATTTATAGAATTGGGCTTAAGCCTCCTTTAATCTCCACCGTCGGATCTAGGGATTTAATCTCCACCGTCAGATCTAGGGTTTTATCCCAGTCGTCGGATCTAGGGTTTCATTCCAACCGTCAGATCTAGGATTTCATCCCAACCGTCGGATCTAGGGTTTCATCTCATCCGTTGGATCTAGGGTTTTATCCCAACCATCGGATCTAGGGATTTAATCCCAACCGTCGATTCTAGGGTTTCATCCTAACCATCGGATCTAGGGATTTTAATCCCAACCGTTGGTTCTAGGGTTTCATCCTAACCATCGGATCTAGGGATTTAATCCCAACCGTTGGTTCTAGGTTTTGTTTTACATTCTTGGATCAAGACTTCACAAGGATTATATTAGGCTACGATAGGGACCATAAGGAGGAGTTGGATCTTGGCCACCCGATGGATCGGAACCACACAAACTTGAACCATCAATGATGTTCCATTCCACTAGAGGATCATCATTGAACTACCACACCAACCCCCATAAATTAATATGGGCTCCATATATTATTCGTACATTAATCTCCCCGTGTTTAAGATATCGAATGTCCGTCAATTAATTGATTTACTGACCATCAATTAATTAACATCTAATTCCTCGAGTAGTACCACTCAACCTTATCATCATATTGACTAAGTCAACCAGCTGGGTTTACATGATGAACCTTATGAGCTCCTCAAGGGGACATCATCAACCTAATATATAGGACACGGTTTCCTCCTATAATCAACGGCACACCATGTAAATAATATCATTTCTCAACTTACCGGGCATATTGATTTAATCCATCTAAATCTCACCCTCTTGTAAATCAAAGAAATAAATATTAAGTACATGTGCCCGTTATTATATCGGGATTAAGAGCATGCACAACATAATATCTGAGGTCCGATTCAATTATGTAGTCAGTACTAAATTGAATCACCTCTATGTCGGTCCTACTCAATACACCTAAGTGTACTAGTGTAACTTTATGTTCAAGACAAAACAATACCAAGCTACACTACAACCATGCCAATGGTTTGTCCAAAACCATCTTGGTCGTGAGCCTCTACTTATATTTTACAAGGGACAGATAACATGATCTTCTGTGTCACACCAAGCACCATGTTATCTACAATGTAAAATATTAGACAATATGCACACATATATAATAAATATATAAAGTGCAAACAATGATCATGTGATTCTTATTCCAAAATAAAATGTTCATACAAAAAGAGCTAGGCTTTCAATATATATTCCAACAATCTCCCACTTATACTAAAAGACTATGCCGTCATCACTCTGCCATACATCTGATCCCCATGTCTTCCACATGCCTATCAAACGCTTTCGCTGGAAGGGCCTTAGTGAATGGATCCGCCAGGTTATCCTCTGATGCAATCTTGGCGACAACAACTTCTCCTCGCTTTACGATCTCTCGTATAAGGTGGTACTTGCGCTCTATGTGTTTACTCGCCTTATGGGCTCGTGGTTCCTTCGAGTTTGCAACTACACCACTATTATCACAATAAATTGTGATAGTTCTGGGCAAACCAGGAATCACATCCAAGTCCATCAGGAAGTTCCTGAGCCATACATCTTCCTTGGCTGCCTCAGAGGCTGCCACATACTCAGCTTCCATGGTGGGATCCGCCACGCATTTCTGCTTGACACTCCTCCATACTATGGCTCCACCTCCAAAAGTAAACACAAACCCCGAGGTAGACTTACTCTTGTCCCTATCTGATTGGAAATCCGAATCCATGTAACCCACAGGGACTAATTGATCTGCCCGGTAAACCAACATATAATCCCTAGTCCTTCTCAGGTACTTCAATATATGCTTTACCGCTGTCCAATGTCCCTGTCCAGGATTACTCTGATATCTGCTAACCATGCCCACGGCAAAGCAGATATCCGGTCTCGTACACAGCATAGCATACATGAGGCTTCCTACTGCCGAAGCATAAGGAACCACCTTCATGTCCTCTATCTCCTTTGATGTTTTGGGACACATCTCTTTAGATAAAGGAACTCCATGCCTAAAAGGTAGAAAACCTTTCTTGGAGTTCTGCATGCTAAAACGAGCAGGATAGTGTCAATGTATGAAGCTTGAGACAAGCACAACATCCTTTTCTTGCGATCCCTTATAACTTTGATCCCAAGGATGTGTCCCACTTCTCCCAAGTCCTTCATATCAAACTGTTTGGACAACCATACCCTTACGTCTGATAACACTTTGATATTGTTGACAACTAACAAAATGTCATCTACGTATAGTACAAGAAACACCACTACGTTTCCGTCACATCTCTTGTAGACACAAGGCTCATCCGGACTTTGAATAAATCCATATGACTGGATTACTTCATCAAAGTGGATGTTCCAAGATCTTGAAGCTTGCTTCAATCCATAAATGGACCGATTAAGCTTACATACAAGATGCTCTTTGCCTTTAGCAATGAATCCCTCTGGTTGTCGCATATAGATGTTCTCCTCAAGACTTCCGTTAAGGAAAGCTGTCTTGACATCCATCTGCCAAATCTCATAATCCATATGAGCAGCTATAGATAAGAGAATCCGGATAGACTTAAGCATAGCTACCGACGAAAAGGTCTCCTCATAATCGATACCCTTTTTCTGAGTATACGCTTTTGCTACAAGCCTAGCTTTGAAGGTCTCAACCTTCCCGTCTACTCCTCTCTTTCTCTTGTAGATCCACTTGCATCCAATGGCTTTTACACCATCGGGTGGTTCTACTTGCTCCCAGACCTGATTAGAATCCATAGATTCTATCTCTGAATTCATCGCACTTTGCCAAGATACTGCATCTCTATCTTGGATTGCCTCGTCATATGTCCAGGGATCCAGTTCATGTTCACCAGGGACTAAGTCCGAAGACTCTCCCAAAAACATGAATCTCTCGGGTTGTCTAACAACCCTCCCACTACGACGAGGTGCCTCTTGTGTATACTCTGTGACACGCGGTGCAGTGACTTGTGGTGTCTCCTCTTGTACCGGGGGTACTGAAGTCGGGACTTCCCCAGTTAACTCTTCAAGAACAATCCTACTCGTAGGCTTGTGGTTCATTACATAATCCTCCTCTAGAAATCTGGCATTCATGCAAACGATCACCCTCTAATCTCTAGGATTATAAAACAAACCACCTTTCGTTCCCTTAGGGTAGCCAACAAACATGCACACTTCTGTACGAGGTTCCAACTTACCAGCATCAGCCTTCAGCACATGTGCTGGACTCCCCCATATCCGAATATGTCTCAGACTAGGCTTTCGCCCAATCCACAATTCTACAGGGGTAGAAGGTACTGATTTAGATGCAACCAAGTTCAGAGTATACATTGTCGTATCCAGTGCATACCCCCAGAACGAAACAGGTAACTCAGAATAACTCATCATCGGTCTGACCATCTCCATAAGAGTCCTATTCCTTCACTCCGCTACATCATTCTGCTGGGGTGTGCCAGGTGCAGACAATTGGGATTGAATCCCAGCCTCTGATAAGTAATTCCTAAACTCTCCCAAGAGGTACTCACCACCACGATCAGATCGTAATGTCTTGATACTTTTACCTTGACGGTTCTCCACATCAGCCTTGAATTCTTTGAACCTGTCAAAGCATTCAGACTTGCGGCGCATCAAGTAAATGTATCCATACCTTGAATAATCATCTATAAAAGAGACGAAGTATTCTAAACCACCTCTTGCCTGGATAGACATAGGACCGCACAAATCAGAATGAACCAATTCTAACACATCTTTAGCCCTATACCCCTTGGCCTTGAAAGGCCTCTTGGTCATTTTACCTTCCAAGCAAGATTCGCAGGTTGGGAGATCCTCCACCACTAATGAACCCAAAGGTCCATCAGCTATCAACCTTTGAATTCTACTTAGGTTAATATGACCAAGCCTTAGATGCCAAAGATATGTTTGGTTCATTTGCGAAGGTTCTTTTCTCTTATTAGACTTAGAAGATGAGTTATTGATTTCTATATGCATCGTGGGAGTTTTCGGTTCAAGAGTATATAAATTGCCAACCAATGTACCAGAACAAATAATCTCCCTATTCCTTTTTATAACCACTTTGTCATTAAAAGAAACAGAATATCCATCCATAAACAATTTAGAAACTGAAATTAAATTCTTTCTAAAAGTAGGTACATAAAGACAATTTCTCAAAACCAAAACTTTATTCCTATCAAAAGATAAATAAACGTCTCCCACTGTAATAGCCACCACCTTTGAAGCATTGCCCATGAAGACGGTAATCTCTCCCTCAGCTAGTCGTCGGGTTTCCTGGAACCCCTGCAAAGTATTGCAGACATGATCGGGTTCGTATCTACACACGAGCACCGTAGATAACACCGCTAAACATGTTTCAACAACTAAACAAGAAGATATACCTTTGTTCTTTCGAGGACATTCCACCTTCCAATGTCGATCAGCACAAGTGAAGCACTTGCCTTTCGGCTTCTTCACTCCTGCCTGAGGTCCCACTGCCACCTTCTTCGCTCCACCTTGCTTCTTCTTCTTCTTACCTTTCGGTTCAGAGGAAGAAACCTTCTGAGCGACCATGGCTTGAGCACTTTGACGAAAAAGCCCCTCTGCCGCCTGGAGTTCTGTCAGAAGCTCCGCCAACGAATACAACCTCTTGTTCATGTTGTAGTTGAGACGGAACTGCTCAAAACTCCTAGGCAGAGACTGGAGAATGATATCGACCTGGGTTTCCCCATCGATCTCAGCTCCGAGGACTTCCATCTCATTAAGATGAGACATCATCTTGAGAACATGATCCCTAATGAGTGTTCCCTCGATCATGGAGGTCGTCATCAAGTTTCTCATCGCCTCCTGCCTAGTCGCCCTACTCTGATGTCCGAAAAGTTCCTTGAGATTTACCATCATGTCATAAGCTGTGGTCATGGCCTGATGCTGATGTTGCAGCACATTTGACATAGATGCCAAAATGTAACACCGTGCCATCTCATCTGCCTTGATCCATTTCTTATAACTGTCTCTCTCCTTTTCATCAGAGTCATCGGTGGGCTTAGGAGGACAGACCTCGAAGAGTATAAATTTGTACTCCTCCGCAGTTAAGATAATATCCAGATTTCTTTTCCAATCAATGTAGTTTGGTCCAGTAAGTTTGTTTTCTTTTAAAATCACAGCAAGTGGGTTGAAAGCCATTTGAAAATTCCAAAAATCACAATAATCAAAATATTAGATTTCAAAAATTATTGATTCCTCAAAACAATAAAATCCTGTAATCAACCAACACCTCAAATCACCGAGAATATCGCATACCACCCTGTGTGGACGTATATGAATTCTACATTTGTAAGAGGAGGTTTTACCCATTAATTTTATTATCTTGTCAACCTTACTTTTTGACAAATAAAATTAATAGTTGGTTCCTCTTTGGCCCTACAAATAAAAGCAGTGACTCCGATGGGGAGGATACTTTTATTTGTATCTAAGTGTGCACCATTACACGATACCAAGGGAATTATTTCGGATTATGTGCCTTACCGCTATGGAAGTACACATGCTTCTAGATAATTTCCTATAACCATTATTTGACCTAGTGATCCACAAACAAACCCGTCCACAGGGAGGAAGGCACTCAGAGCCAAAACACAAGTTTGTTGCATCACACGTCAAATTGTAATGGAGGCCGCGGTAATTAATTAAAATTTCCCTCTCCCACTTAGTAAATTGTAATTGAGGAATTTTAAAGCATACACAACATGCATATAAAAACAAATCAGCAATAAATATGGAAAAAACAGAATTTTTCCAACTATTATGGCATTGTCCTCTAATACGCATCCCGTGGTGTCGCCACCTCATCCGCTCTACCTTTTCCCGTGCGCAAGTCACCAAAGATATCCGAGCCGAGATAAATCATTTTAATTTACATCCATCGATCCTATACTCCACGAAGGAGTGTACAAATAATCTAGATCCAAAGTAAACTAAAATGAGCGGCTAAACAATGCCGTATTTAATTACAAAAAATTAAATACTAATCTAGCCTCGTCAACCCCGAGGATTCAAATAATATACATACAATCACACACAAAACCATCACATACAACCAAATAGCCATAATAGTGGGATCTTATGCATGCAACCAAAAAGTTAGCCTACGCACATCCTACTATTATCCGGCATACTCAATATATGAAATGTGCATGAAAGTAATCGAATCCAAAACACACAAAACCGGAAACTGTGGCTCTGATACCACTTGTAGGTAGTTGCTTCGGAGGCTCATTGGCTCCCATGTCCCCGGATTAAAATTTTCACTAATGAAAGAATTAATCCGTATGGGATGAGTTTCCTTAGCACAACCTATTCGTCGTCGTGCTAACAACTTGAGTGGTCGCTTGAACAAACTAGTTGTTCAAGCAACACAACTCTTCTAGTTGATTAGCCGCGGAAGAGACGACGGACGGATCACCGGTTTTTGTGTTTGTCTTCGGGGTCCATGATTATACAATATATATACATACGCACACATGTATAATCAACACTAAAAGGAACATGCTCAGATCTGAAAATAAAGTTATAAATCTTTATACCTTATGATCTTCTACCGTATGTCCTATCCTTCTCGTGGACGACGTGTGGACGAAGATCCTCCACGAGTAGAAGGCTTCTAGATCGCGTTCTTCCCTTCCTTGTCCGCTGCGAACAAAGAGAAGAACCAACAAATACCTATCCTTTCTAGAACCGACCACCAAATTAGGGAATTTGATGCAACCGCCGGCCAAGGAACAAGTGGATGAAGCGCCGACCACCAATTGAAGGAGAACCGCCGGCCACCTTGGAGAGATTGAAGGAGTGAACGCCGGCCACCAATGGAAGGAGAACCACCGGCCAAGGAATAAGAGAGAGGCCTAGAGGATGGGCGCCGACCAAGTCTTGATGGAGGAAGATGGGTGCCGGCAACAAGGAGAAGAGATGGTTGCCGCCCAAGCCTTTGCTCCAAAACCCTAGCCGCCCACTTTGAGAAGAGCCAAACCCTAACTCCAATTCAATTATCCTTGCCGCCCAAGCTTAAGCCTTCTATTTATAGAATTGGGCTTAAGCCTCCTTTAATCTCCACCGTCAGATCTAGGGATTTAATCTCCACCGTCGGATCTAGGGTTTTATCCCAACCGTCAGATCTAGGGTTTCATCCCAACCGTCGGATCTAGGATTTCATCCCAACCGTCGGATCTAGGGTTTCATCCCATCCGTCAGATCTAGGGTTTTATCCCAACTGTCGGATCTAGGGATTTAATCCCAACCGTCGATTCTAGGGTTTCATCCTAACCATCGGATCTAGGGATTTTAATCCCAACCGTTGGTTCTAGGGTTTCATCCTAACCATCTGATCTAGGGATTTAATCCCAACCGTTGGTTCTAGGTTTTGTTTTACATTCTTGGATCTAGACTTCACAAGGATTATATTAGGCTACGATAGGGACCATAAGAAGGAGTTGGATCTTGGCCACCCGATGGATCGGAACCACACAAACTTGATCCATCAATGATGTTACATTCCACTAGAGGATCATCATTGAACTACCTCACCAACCCCCATAAATTAATATGGGCTCCATATATTATTCATACATTAATCTCCCCGTGTTTAAGATATCGAATGTCCGTCAATTAATTGATTTACTGACCATCAATTAATTAACATCTAATTCCTCGAGTAGTACCACTCAACCTTATCATCATGTTGACTAAGTCAACTAGTTGGGTTTACATGATGAACCTTATGAGCTCCTCAAGGGGACATCATCAACGTAATATATAGGACACGGTTTCCTCCTATAATCAACGGCACACCATGTAAATAATATCATTTCCCAACTTACCGGGCATATTGATTTAATCCATCTAAATCTCACCCTCTGGTAAATCAAAGAAATAAATATTAAGTACATGTGCCCATTATTATATCGGAATTAATAGCATGCACAACATAATATTCGAGGTCCGATTCAATTATGTAGTCAGTACTAAATTGAATCACCTCTATGTCGGTCCTACTCAATACACCTAAGTGTACTAGTGTAACTTTATGTTCAAGACAAAACAATACCAAGCTACACTACAACCATGCCAATGGTTTGTCCAAAACCATCTTGGTCGTGAGCCTCTACTTATATTTTACAAGGGACTGATAACATGATCTTTTGTGCCACACCAAGCACCATGTTATCTACAATGTAAAATATTAGACAATATGCACACATATATAATAAATATATAAAGTGCAAACAATGATCATGTGATTCTTATTCCAAAATAAAATGTTCATACAAAAAGAGCTAGGCTTTCAGTATACATTCCAACATGCTCAACAATGAAGCCATGAGGTATGTCACTGGAGGATATTATGGTCAGAGTATTTCTATTCTCTTTATCAGACAGGGAAAAGGATTGGATCTATTATCTTCCTCCTGGCTCTATTACATGTTGGAGTGAAATGAAGAAAGTCTTTTTGGAAAAGTTTTTCCCTGCATCCAAGACCAAAGAAATTCGGAAGAACATTTTGGGTGTTGAGCAAATGATAGGAGAGACTTTATATGAGTATTGGGAGAGATTTAAAAGATTGTGTGCTAGTTGCCCTCACCCCCAAATTAGTGATCACATACTCATCCTGCACTTCTATGATGGATTATGTTCTATGGACAGGTGTATGCTTGATGTAGCTAGTGGAGGGGTCGTAGTCAACAAGACTCTTGCTCAGGCAGAGAACTTATTGAGGTCATGGCTGCAAATTCACAATATTCTTAACAGCCTCCACCAGCATTTCAGAGGTTGGTTTCTGAGTTCCAGAATATCCCAATGCTTAATAGCCCCCAATAGTCCCAGCAGATGCAAGCACAAGGATTTATTCAGCCTTCGTCAGAGACCATTTCTCTTGATATCGATGCGCTAGAGGAGATGGATTGTGGAGTATGTGATAGCCAAGTTTATAATCCTGCTACTCTACAGGACTCCGATATTTCTATGTGCTACGGTAGTAAAGCTGTGGATGATGTGGATGTTAGTGTTGATAAGAGTGCATATATTATTGTAGATGATATTGTTCCTCCTGCTTGTGGTATTATTGATGTTGTACATGATATTTCAGATGTAGCAGATACTATTATTTATATTGAGGTTGATGATGTTATAAAAGAGACAGTGTCTGTAGAATTATTATGTTCAGATGTGCAACTACCTGATAAGCCTGACCAGAATTGCTCTGAAGATATCAAGATGATTTCTATAGGAGTGATGGATAGCTGGAAAGCCCTAGACTGGACACTCCTATTACAGCCTAAGCCTCCCATATTTCTGCTGAACAATGCCCTAACACCAAATATAGCAATCCATCTTCCAGACTTGTTGCTCCAAATAAATCGCCTTCGACCGCCTGAGATAGCCTTTGAGAAGACGATAGTGAAAGGAGTGGAATTCATCTTAGCTCTTATTGTTCTACTTTTGGGTTGGATTTTACACTGGAATTATTCTCATCCACCTAGAAGAACCTTCATGAAGATGATGACGGAGGGAGCTAGACTTTACGACATATACCACATGAAGAAGACGCTCACTTCCACTCGATCCACTCCACTCCCAGCCTGGCTACTACTCCTGAACCGCTTCCAACCGCCAGGACTCCACGGGAGTTCATTCCTTTTCTTATCTTCTTTTCTTTTCCTTTGTATATACATTTATTTTACTTCATTTGTTTTTATTTTAGTTCTTATGTTTTGGTTGTTGAGTTTTTGTTTTGTCAGTTTTTCAAATAAATTTCCGATGCATTCCTTTATATCTTCTTAGAATTCATGAAAGCTAGTTAAATTTGATTGTTGAGTTTCGGGGATTTATTTTCATGAATGGATTATTTGATTGCATGTGGTTACTACTTGGTGATGGATTCTATATTGATAGACTAAGTTGATTACTTTTGTTTACCTAGTGAGGATTGAGCCTATTTTTATTGCTTGTGTGTGGTGGACTTGTGGTTATTGTAACTCTAGAACTTGCTTTGATTTTTTCGAGACCACATAACAATAGGCTTGCATGATTATTATGAAGGCAATCACATTTGTTTTCCTTCACTTCTTTTATCATCATATGTTTATTTGAATAACATTCTAGTCATTCATCATTACATTTTTCTTTCCTTCCATTACTTTCTTCTTCATTTCTATTTCTGGATGTGGAATACTTGGATGATCCATGATGAGTGTTTTGCCCAGGATGGATAAATATTTATGTGTGGGGGAGAGAGTAGCTTATAAGAATTTAGTGTTAGCATAGGCAAGTCGTGCTTGATCACCATGAGCTAGCCATGCTCTTTATCTTTTTAGTTGAGCTTGATGTTGGAGCATAGGGAAGTGCACTACATGTCAAAAAAAAAAGTCTGAAAAGAAAAAAAAGATGAAAAAAAAAGTTGAAAAAAAATAAATTGGGTGCCCATGAAATAAAAAAAATTGTGAAAATTTTGACATGTGGTGCCATTCATTTTTATTTATGTGTGATAGTATTTTTGTTAGCGACATCCCTTGTTGCAGTTATTGAGAGAATTATTGTATATCAGGAGTAGATTTGTATTGAAGAATGTGATAAAGGTTGTTTACAAGTTTATTGGGTTGGAAGAAAAACTTTTAGGGCAATTACTTTCTTTGTACTCGTCTATGTAGCATTCCAGTATTTCCATATCTTCTTGCATTCTTTAGCTATTTCTTACCTTTCTTTCCTTTCACACATATTATCATTTTTCTTGTATTGATGTTTCCCTTACATTCTTAATAAACCTTCAGTGATTGTGCATTCTTATGTGTATATAGTGGTGAAGGTAGAAGAAAAGCAAGCATATGGTAGTTCATAAACCATGAGTAGTTTGAGTGAACTCTGTTGGATCGATTTGAGCGCTAGAGGGGGGGGGGGGTGAATAGCGCTAAGAAAAAACTTTTCGTAATCGTTCGAATTGGCACGAGTAAACGCAGCGGAAAGATAGCAATAAATAAATAAAAACACGAGGGGTTTTTACTTGGTTCGTAGCCTACGGCTACTACTCCAAGGCCCTAACGGTCCTAGACCGTGTACGGAGGGCAATTCACTAAAACACTCCTCCTCGTTGGAGGTAGGAGTTTGACGATTACAAAATAAACTTTCGAAGAAAAATGATAGAGAGACACACCCTCTCTTCTATTAAAAGTAAAATGCAACGATAGAAAACTCTCGAGTAAAATAATTGCAATATTGAAAACAAGGATTATACCAACAACTAAAAAGAAAGAACTTAAGCTAGGGTTGTTGGCAGCACTTCGTTGTCATAGAGTTGTCGGAGAGTCGCAGCGTTGTGGAAGCTTTTGAGCACTTAGAAATTCATGAAAAACCCTAGGTTTGGCCCTCCTTTTATAGCCTTTAAGCCCCTCAACGAATGGGTCTTCAACCAATCACAAATGGGCACAAAACTCCTTGAAAAATGGTGATAAAGCTTGACTCCTCGAGGCTGATTTTTGACCACCGGTTGAACTGATGGCTCAGCAGTTGAACTGATTTTTGGCCGGTTGAACTGATGGCTTAGCAGTTGAACTGATTTTTGGCCGGTTGAACTGATTTTTAGACTTTTCGACAATAATAAAGAGTTACCTCAAAATATAAGTGGATTCGACGGCCACTTGCGGTCCGATCTCAACATAGACCTTCCATGGGAAGTCTTGGGTCGGATCCTCGCCTAAGATCATCCCCGTAAAGAGGATTCGACCTCACTTACGCTCGCACACACGAGCTTACCTCGATACTTATGTGTCGCTTTGCTTCGCCTTCCACTCGATTCCTTCGGCTCCCTCCGAAGTAACTCGAGTGTCGCCCGACCACCGCGGCTTCCTCCGGGTGTCGCTAGCCTTCAGCTCCAGCATTGAGACTTTTCTGCACACTTGATTTAGCTCGTGAGATAACAATATATGCTTAACTTTGTATCGTTTGCTATAATCAAAACTTAGGTTCGACTTAGGTGCCTACTGCACCAACAATCTCCCCCTTTTTGATTTATGGCAAACCCACATACAAAGTTAAGTAAATAGCAAGCATGAAGAATAATAATGTGCATGAGAAACAAAAAATATGAAGATTAAGTTGGAGTAGTAAGGATTTTCTTCAAATACTCCCCCTTGAGGAAACCTCCCCCTTGACCGAGGGTGAGTCTTTGAAGAAAGACCTTAATCCTCCCCCTTGAGGGTTGCTTTAAGTAATTAACATTACTTAAAATTAGCTTTAGTAAAACGTTTTAAAATTAGCTTTAGTAAAACGTTTTAGTTAAGCCCTTTCTCCCCCTTAAGTAAAACACTAACGACATAAATAAGTTAAGAATTCTCTTAACTTGGCCTTTTGTCAAAAGTTAAATAAGTTCTCAAAACCTAAAGTTAACTTTTGGTTTAAACATGAAGTAAGAGTTAAGTTATCAAAAAATTTGAAAAAATTTGACCCCTTAACTTTGGCCTTTTTCTCCCCCTTTTGCCGTATATCGAAAAGAGTAAGGGGTGTGTGGAAATCAAAATAATTGCTAAATTTACAGTCCAAGCATGTTCGACATTTTTATTAAAAAATAGTATATTGAAAATAAGCTCATCTATGAAATGTTCGACTCATATTTGGCTTGATTGATATGAAGGATCAACCACTGTGAGTCGCTAGTATGTATGATTATACTCCATGGTTCATAGCGATGCACTAGCTCTACATCTGGAACCAGGAGTAAGGTCCTAACATCTCACGCCCATCTACGTGGCTAAGTACACAAACACATTAGTCCTATGTGTTGTGAGATGTATTGGCTCCTTAAATCTATAGGTGCATGATATCTAAGGTATGACCTATGCTAGTTTCATGAAAAAGTAAGAAATAGTAGTAATATAATTTGCAAAACCTATTCTATTACGCACATGCCTAATTTTTGTCTCAAGAGACTAAATTAGACCGGGTAGTGGTTTAGTAAATATGTCTGCTAGGTTAGACTTCGAGTCAACATATTCGAGTTGTATGGAGCCGTTGGCTACATGTTCTCGAATGAAATGGTGTTTTACCTCTATATGCTTTGTTCTTGAATGGCATATAGGGTTCTTAGTTAGATTTATCGAACTTATGTTGTCTACAAAAATTTTAGTTTTGGTGAAGTCCAACCTAAAGTCTCGGAGAGTGTGCTTCATCCAAAGAAGCTGAGTTACACACTCACCCATCGCAACGTATTCGGCTTCGGTGGTAGATAAGGCAACACAATGTTGCTTCCTACTGCACCAACTCACTAGACTTGAGCCGAGTAGTTGACAACAACCACTCGTACTCTTTCTATCGAGTTTACTACCGGCATAATCCGAATCGGAGTAGCCGATTAGTTCGAACTCCGTAGATCTAGGGTACCAAATACCAACGTTAAGTGTACCCTTAAGATATCTAAGGATACGCTTAACTAGGGTTAGGTGAGACTCCTTAGCACAGGTTTGAAACCTGGCGCACATACTTACTACGAATAGGATGTCGGGTCGACTCGCAGTTAAGTATAGGAGACTTCCTATCGCGCTCCTATAGTACTTTAAGTCAATGGACTTACTTTCTAGGTCTTCTCCTATGTTAACATTAATCGCCATTGGGGTGTTTATTATCTTAGCGTCTTGCATTCCAAATCTTTTAATTAACTCCTTAGTGTATTTTTGTTGATATAGGTATATACCATCCTTAGTTTGTTTAATTTGTAGACCTAAAAAGAAACTTAACTCGCCTACTAAGTTCATTTCAAACTCACTTTCCATGAGTGAAACGAACTCATTTAGTAAGGCTGAGTTAGAGGTTCCAAAAATTATATCGTCTACGTAAATTTGAGCTATGAATATTTCTTTACCTAAGGTTTTTACGAAGAGAGTTGGGTCAACTAAGCCTTGGTTAAATCCTTTTGACTTGAGATGGATTGAAAGTCTCTCGTACCAAGCTCGAGGAGCTTGTTTAAGTCCATAGAGAGCTTTCTTAAGTTTTAGAACATGGTCGGGTTTATCTAGATTTTCGAATCCGGGGGGTTGGCTAACATAAACTTCTTCTTTAATGTATCCATTTAGGAATGCCGACTTAACATCCATTTGAAATAGCTTAAATCCTCGATGTGCGGCATAAGCTAGCAACATTCGAATGGATTCGAGTCTAGCTACTGGGGCATAGGTTTCGTCGTAATCTAAGCCTTCGACTTGACTAAACCCTTTGGCGACTAACCTAGCCTTGTTTCTAACTACTTCACCTTTATCATCAAGCTTATTTCTAAACACCCACCTTGTTCCAATTGTCGTTTTGTCTTTAGGTGGTGGTACTAATTCCCACACTTCATTCCTAGTAAATTGAGCTAGCTCTTCTTGCATTGCAATAATCCAATCGGGATCAAGAAGAGCTTGTTCAATTGATTTGGGTTCTATCTTTGAAATTAAGGAAATTTGACTAAGGTTCCTATAGGATGCTCTAGTTCGAACTCCTAGATTAAGATCTCCTATCACTTGATCGATAGGGTGGTTAGTCTGAATCCTAGATTGGGTTGGGTTTGTGTCACCTAATGCTTGATCAATGGGGTGACTTGGTTGAACACTAGTTTGACTCGGATCACTTGTCACTTGGTCGACAAGAGAAGTTGGTTGATGTGGATTAGACTCGATCTCAGGGTCAGAGTTAGGTCTAGTATGAGTAGGCTCGCTAATTGGGGTTGTCGGGGGTTTTGTAGGTTCGTGTCCTTCATCAAATACTACATTGATAGTCTCCTCGACTCTAAGGGTGTCGCCTAGAAATATTCCGGTCGTGGTTTTGGATGTAAATTTCCCTAGGTAATCCTTAGTGTTTAGAATATGTACCTTACACCCAAATACCCTAAAGTACTTGATGTTAGGTATTTTATCGTGATAAATCTCATACGAGGTCTTAAGGTGCCTCTTTACCATAAGGATCCTATTCTGGACATAGCAAGTCGTGCTAACGGCTTCTGCCCAAAACCTATCAGGTAGGTTATATTCGTTTAACATGGTCCTAGCGGCTTCTTGTAGAGTTCGGTTTTTCCGCTCCACTAGGCCATTTTGTTGAGGGGTCCTAGGGCAAGAGAATTCATGGTGGTATCCGTTTAGGTTACAGAAGTCGGTGAACCTTTGATTTTCGAATTCACCACCATGATCGCTTCTAAGTCTTTTAACCTTAAGGTCTTTTTGATTCTCGATTAATTTGAATAGATTGATTAATTGATCTAGGGTATCATTTTTATGTTTGATGAACCTAACCCAGGTAAACCTGGAGTAGTCGTCAATTATGACTAAGCAATATTGACTTTTATTGAGTGACTTGGCTCCATGTGAATCGAATAGATCCATATGCAGGAGCTCAAGTACACTTGAGGTTCGTTCTTGGTTAGTTAACTTGTGTTGTGTCCTAGGTTGTTTTCCTTGTTGACAAGCATTACAGATTTTATTAACCAAGTTGTTGAGGTTGGGTAAGCCTCTGACTAAGCCACTCTGACTCATCTTGTGGACGAGTCTTGGGTGTGAGTGACCGAGTCGTCGGTGCCATAACCATGATTCCTCTTGCCGTGTCATAAGACACTTAGTTGAGGAGTTGGTTAAATTGATCGTATAAATGTTGTTATTTCTAGTTCCTTTAAGAATTGTTTTAGAGGTTTCGTTGGTATTAATTATGCATTCATTTTCTAGAAATATAACCTTATAGTTATTATCACACAATTGGCTTACACTAAGTAAGTTATATTCAAAATTCTCTACAAGTAATACATTTTTAATAACAAAATTCGTGTTAAGCTCGATATCACCTGATCCGATGATTTTGAGCTTGCCGTTATTCCCAAAGGCTACCGATCCTTGTCGTTTGAATCGAAGCTTTGTGAATTTGAGTTGATCCCCGGTCATGTGTCGGGAGCAACCGCTGTCCAACATCCATTGATCCTACACACAAGGTGGTTGGATTGGATGTTAGATTTTTGTGATATGATTTCCAATTAAATTGATTAAGTAATTTTATGTTGAGATAATTTCCAATTAAATTGATTAAGTGGATTTAGGTTCAAGTAATTTTATGTTGAGATGATTTTCAATTAAATTGATTAAGTGGATTTAGGTTTAAGTAATTTTATGTTAGATTTGGATTTGACCCTAGGCTTGTCAAGTTTACCTTTTCAAGATTATGGCTTCCAGGTCGTGGCGAGGCACAGGGGCCTTCTTTTATCGGATCATCGACCACTTCCTTAGACAAAGCCATTTTCAAGAAAATGATTACTTGACTCACCTACGACTATTTCCTCGTCTAACTAGTTATTTTTGAAAAGAGGCTCCCCGAGGCTCAATCTTTTCGAAGGATTTTAATTGGTTATTTGAAAAGAGGCTCCCCGAGGCTCAATCTTTTCGAAGGATTTTAATTGGTTATTTGCGTGTTCTAAGTGAGTTCGAAAAAAAAAACAAAACAAAACAAAAAAAAAATCTAAGCATGCAATTACTAAGTTAAAACACAAACATGTTTTGTACTGGCTCCCCCTAGACCGTTGAATCGGTTCAGTCTATCCACATAGTGGATTTGGTCCTTGGGAACCCAGTACGAGTTGGATCCTAGAGTTGAAATCAAAGTGGTCTTAGGGACCCATGCTTGGACACGTTTTTTATGTCTACTTACGATTGACATATACGACTTATTGGTCGTGTTTGAGCTAAACCCTAGTCCGGCCTTGTTGTACACGGCCCTTTGCGATCCAAGTAGGAGGTCAAGTCCTTTGGATCCCAAAGTAAACCTTTCCAACGTATTCCTAAGATCTTCGACTTGACTTTTCAAGAGTGAGTTCTCAACTTCGAGTTTTTCAACCCGAGTTGAGTCCTTCTCTTGAACTCGACTAGTCGAAGAGGTTAGGGAGACCTCGTGTTTGAGGAGTTTAACTTCTCAACGTGGTCTCGACCTTGGACTCGGACTTAGCTAACTTCCTAGACAAAAACCTAACCGTATTATGTAAAGTATTAAATAAAGTACGACTCACCTTAAGGGTATCTTTTGAACCGGATGCGTATCCGTGGCTTGACTTGAAGGTTGCTTCGTAGTCCGAATCATCCTCCGGTTCTGACTCAAGTTCGGGTTCGGTCTCCATGTCTGACTCAATTGATTTCGCCATGAAGACGTGGTCTCGCCTTCTTCGATGACGCTTCCCATGTCGCTGAGGGCCTTCTTGTGCTTAGGTGCTTGGTGGTTGAGCTTGGGGCACCTTGGACTTGATATGTCCAAACCTGCTACACTCATAACACCTAATATTAGAACTTTAGGTTTACCTTGGTTGGGTCGAGTCGTGGTTCGCCCCCTTGGCTATTCTTCGAGCCAGGTTCATTAGTTCGCAATTCCGGTCAACTTCTTCTTCGACTCGCCTTCCTCCTGCTGGTGGTGGCTTGCTTACGATTTTCTTCTTCTTGAACCTCGCAAACAAGGCTATACTCTCTCGGTTCCGAGTTGATTGTTCATGTAATTCAACCAAAAGAGTTCATCTAACCTAATTTTAGAAAGATCTTTGGAGACCTTGTAGGCATCGACCATGGATTCCCACAAGGTAGACCTCGGAAAAGACTTTAGAACATACCTTATAAGGTCGCGGTTTTCGACCTTTTGCCCGATTGCGTGTAGGTTGTTGACTGTCTTGGACACGGGCGTGGAGTTGCGTCGCGGACTCGTGTTCCTGCTTTTTTAGTGTGTACAATTTATTGAACAACAAATCGCGTTTGCAAACCTTAGCTTGATCCGATCCTTCGTGTAACTCGATTAGTTTTGTCCAAAGATCCTTTGCGCTTATGAAGGGGTCGACGCGATTTAGCTCCTCCTTGGATAGGCCACATTGGAGGATTTGTGTTGCCTTGGCGTCGGCTTCGACTTGTCGTTTTGTCGCAATGGTCCATTGATCATAATCCAAGGAGTCACCCACTTCATTAGTCGGAAGTGTGAAACCCGTTTGGATTATGATCCACATCTCGATTTGGGTTTTGAGAAAGCATTCCATCCGACCCTTCCAATAACGGAAGTCATCTCCGTTGTAAAACGGAGGTCGGACGGTGCTAAAACCCTCGAGATGGGTCATTAGAACAAAAAAACAAGGAGACTAAAATGAAAACCTAGCAACAACAAAAACACACGAAAGTACCAAGACTTGCGTCTTGGATTAGTAGTGCGGGAAATAAAAAGAAATAAATGAAAAATAGAAAGTTAAGCAAAGAAATAAGAAACTAAATAAAAAGTAAGTACTCACAACCTCCGATGTTCCCGAAAGGCTACTAAACGTCGATTTTTTAGGATGAAAACAGCTTGTTACGGGGGTAAACCCCTGTGAGAGGTGTAGATCTCTGCGAGAGCTTCGATTTGGTAGGTAGACCGTGTCGTGGGTCAACTTGTACGAAAAGTTATGCCCGTTTGACCGTCGGCTACTCCAAAAGCGAAAACTTGCAAAACAAAATCAAACGAAGAGTACCAAGACTTCGTCTTGGATTAGTAGTGCGGGAGAAAAATTTAAACGAACGAAAAACAAATCTGAAAAAAAATGTTAGATTGGTGGTTTCACCAAATCTAAGCGCCCCCGGCTCTGATACCAATTGTTGGATCGATTTGAGCGCTAGAGGGGGGGGGTGAATAGCGCTAAGAAAAAACTTTTCGTAATCGTTCGAATTGGCACGAGTAAACGCAGCGGAAAGATAGCAATAAATAAATAAAAACACAAGGGGTTTTTACTTGGTTCGTAGCCTACGGCTACTACTCCAAGGCCCTAACGGTCCTAGACCGTGTACGGAGGGCAATTCACTAAAACACTCCTCCTCGTTGGAGGTAGGAGTTTGACGATTACAAAAAAAACTTTCGAAGAAAAATGATAGAGAGACACACCCTCTCTTCTATTAAAAGTAAAATGCAACGATAGAAAACTCTCGAGTAAAATAATTGCAATATTGAAAACAAGGATTATACCAACAACTAAAAAGAAAGAACTTAAGCTAGGGTTGTTGGCAGCACTTCGTTGTCGTAGAGTTGTCGGAGAGTCGCAGCGTTGTGGAAGCTTTTGAGCACTTAGAAATTCATGAAAAACCCTAGGTTTGGCCCTCCTTTTATAGCCTTTAAGCCCCTCAACGAATGGGTCTTCAACCAATCACAAATGGGCACAAAACTCCTTGAAAAATGGTGATAAAGCTTGACTCCTCGAGGCTGATTTTTGACCACCGGTTGAACTGATTTCTTGGCCGGTTGAACTGATGGCTCAGCAGTTGAACTGATTTTTGGCCGGTTGAACTGATGGCTTAGCAGTTGAACTGATTTTTGGCCGGTTGAACTGATTTTTAGACTTTTCGACAATAATAAAGAGTTACCTCAAAATATAAGTGGATTCGACGGCTACTTGCGGTCCGATATCAACATAGACCTTCCATGGGAAGTCTTGGGTCGGATCGTCGCCTAAGATCATCCCCGTAAAGAGGATTCGACCTCACTTACGCTCGCACACACGAGCTTACCTCGATACTTATGTGTCGCTTTTGCTTCCGGCCTTCCACTCGATTCCTTCGGCACCCTCCGAAGTAACTCGAGTGTCGCCCGACCACCGCGGCTTCCTCCGGGTGTCGCTAGCCTTCAGCTCCAGCATTGAGACTTTTCTGCACACTTGATTTAGCTCGTGAGATAACAATATATGCTTAACTTTGTATCGTTTGCTATAATCAAAACTTAGGTTCGACTTAGGTGCCTACTGCACCAACAAACTCCACTATTAAATGTTTATGAGAGCAAGAGAAACTACCACTTACCTTGTGAGGCTTAGTCATTCTCAATCTATTCATAATGGATTGAAGTTACCTTGTTTATTAACCTATGTAAGATTTGAATCGATAATTGCTTGAGTCTCTGAGAGTTGACAATCCTAGGTAACTTTTATTCACGATTTTCTATGTATGATTTGGAATTGCTAGGGAAATATATCTTTAGTTGTTTTTAGTTTTATTTACTTGCTCGGGAGGTGCAAGAATAAGTGTGGGGGAATTGATAACTACCATTTTGTCGGATTATTTTGGTCCTTAATATCACTGTTTTAATCCCCTCATATGTTTAATTGTTGATTATTTCCATGTTTTCTGAGTTGGATTTATTTTTGGACCTTATCGTAAATTCTCCTTAATTTTGGACTTATATACAAATTTTACATCTTAATTGTAGGAGATCGAGATGAGCCACTGGACTAGACTCAAGTTGGATCAAATATGGCTTCATCTAAGGGACATAATGGGCATTTTAAGATGGAAGAATCTGAGCACTTCATCAAGATCAGAGGCAATTTAATCAAGGGTTCAAATCTGTTTAATCTTGACCATCTGATGAGATCTGATTGATCTGATCCATCTATCCAGATTTGGAGCAATCCGGTCCACACATTAAGATCTGGACATCTTGACTGTTCATCCAGATTTGACCGAACATGATTAGCCTTTCAGATTGATCAGATCCATCCATTCAAAGTCGGAGAATTCTCAGTCGTTGGATACATAGTCCATTAATGAATTAATTAGATTCATTTTACCCTAGCTCTAATGGACGGCTGAGATTGAAAGGGGCTTTGATCGGACGGTGGAGAAAATCCATTTAATGGCTCCTTCATCGCACATTTCCATCAGCCGACATTTCATCTTCTCTTCCGCGATTTTGCCCGATCCATCTCCGCTGATTTCTCCATCCTCACCGTCGGCCGTCCATCTCCTCCACCGAGGGCGGCGGCGGTGGTCTTCTTCCCTCTCATCAACCCCTCCACAGCCGGCCGCCCCTTCTCACGGATTTCACCCGACGCCAGTTCACAGCCGCCAGCCATCTCCGCTCCGAGCTCAGCTGCCGCCGATAAATCAGAGATGCGAGTCCCCTCCGTTGCCATTTCTTCCATCTGACTAATAGTTCTCTGGCAGCCGCTCAACAGCTCTGGAAGATTCTTTACTTCATCCAGCAGCTCCAATTTCGGCAACTTATTTTCAGCTTCCGGAGAACCTCCATAAGTTTCTATTGATACCTTTCTTTAATTGTTCATTTAGGTTGTATTTGAATGAATGTAATTCAATACCTTCCATATTTAGATTGCACGTACTCGATTTGCTTTGTTTCATGCCTATTAAGTGTTTGATGAAATGTTTATTTGAGTAATTGGATTGTAGTTGATTAGTTTAGATTTAATTCCATGTTATATTTTACTCTCATGTTATTCTGCATTTCAATTGTTGTTTAAATTCCTACATTTCCTTTATGTTTTCAAATGCTTTTGTTTGAATGTTTGCATTGTCTTTCATTTAGTAGGATTAGTTTTATTTTAATCCAAACCCCTATTTTCAATAGAAAACTCAAAGCAATAATTAGCGATCCTAACACTACTAGTCTATCAATTACACTCTTTGGGAAACGATCTGGGCCATTCCCTATTCTATATTAGTGTAGAGAGGGTTTGGTAATTAATTTGAAATGAACAACGACAAATATCATTTATCAGCGACTCAATCAAGGAACCCGTCGGTTTGCTAGCACACGTACCTGTGGTCGTCGAGAACTTTGTGATCCATACAGATTTCATTATACTCGACACAGGACCAAATCCCCAGAATCCCATCATCTTGCGAAGGCCTTTTTTGGCGACTGCGGGGGCGTGGATAGATGTTAAGGCACACTAGATCTCCTTATAGGTAGATGGGGAGATCATCCTCTTCAGCCTATTAGAGTGTAGAACTCCTTACCTAGATGGCTTCACTTTCAGTAGAATAAAGCCGAGGCCACCAGATGTCGATTTCGAGACGAATGAATGGAGGTTCATTGAACCTCCGGAGCCAAGTTGATAATGGAGTGTGGTCGAGCTAACCGACCTTAAACAAAGCGCTTCTTGGAAGACAACCCAAGTTTAGTTTTTAGGTTTTCCATTGATTCTATTGCATGCATTCAAGTTAATTTGAACTTTGATTTCCATTTCATTTAGAATTAGGATCAGAAAAGAACTTTGCTAGGTAAAAATAAATCAATTTTTAGCTTACAAGGTGAAGCATGTGAGAAAATTCAGACCGTTGTGTATATAAGGAGAGAAAAAGGGAACACACGGCCTGACCATGTATTTTTCCATGGCCATGCCTAACCAACCCGAGGCGCACATAGCCTGACCATGTATTTTCACATGGTCATGTCGCGCGAGGTTAAAAAGGGCACGCCATGCATTTTCACCGCATTTGGGCAGTGTGTTTTGATTTTTCTTGCCCTAGATGTGTGGATCCTTCGTCCCCACCACCTAGAAGCTTTTTCCAACCTTCAAAGAAGCCAAAAGAAGCAAGGATGACAAGGACCAAGCAAGTGGTATCTCGATCCGGTGTTTCGGAGCGGCGAGCAAGAAGAACCGACGCCCCTCAAGCTCCGGAGGAAGGTAACACTCTTCCAACCCTTCTTTTTCGCAACAATGAGCATAGGGATAGATATAACATGTTTTCTACTCGTAAAATCACTATAACTAGGTATCTTGATGAAGACTTACTAGAATCACTAGGGTTGTTGGGTGACATCCAAGCCCTATTTGCGAAAATAAGATGGGGAGATATAATGGCGATAAGACACCCAACCTACCCTAGGATAGTTTTATAGTTTTTAAGTTCTATAGAAGCAGAAGTTTTAATGGGTAGAGAGAGCGAAGGGGGTAGGATTACCTTTAGAATATTTAACATTGAGCATGAATGGACATTACGCCAATAGAACTCATGTTTTGGCTTGCCAAGTGGGGGAGTGAAAAGGACCCCTATTGGGTTCAACTCTCGAATCTTTTGGACTAAATTGACGGGAGAGCACGCTTATGACCCTTCAAGGGCCAAAGCATCACGCCTTCAAAACTCCATTTTCTGATACCTCCACCAAATCATGAAAAGTACTATATTTGGTCGTAGGGAGAGTGACGATGTAGTGAGAGCTAGCGAGCTGCTTTTCCTCTGGGACATGCTACAAGAAAGGAGTAGCATCGATGTAGGGTCCCATTTCATTAGACACTTAGTGAAGATGGGAAAAGCAGCGAGAGGAGAGATTAATGTGGGAGGCCTACTTACCCACATTTGCCATCGGATGGGGTACGACTACACCATGCTAGATAGTATAGAGGGGAGCCCTAGGATCGACCTAGGAGTGTGTATGGCCATGAAGATGATTGTAAGAGAGAAACACTCCTTATGCTTTGTAAAGAAAAACTTGACGGCCCTCAGGCTCTCCGACCTTGATCGTACCACCATCACCACACGCGCCAACTGATGCTTAGACCTGATAGTGGAGTCCCCACCATGTGAGGGACCATCCACAGTGACACCCATCTTTCCCCCTTTACATCACTCTCCCTCTAGTACACACATGCATAGGAGCCCACCTAGTCCACGTCGACATGAGCCTGCACTTGCACCTGCACCTGCACCACTACCTTTTTCTACTTTTGAGCAGGATGCAGGTAGATCTGCCTATGAATTTTCAGAGTTTCGATCGTGCCTCGACGACATATATGCCAAGCAGCAGACACAGAGGCACCGATGGGAGGAGTAGAGCATCTAAATGCAGGCGGAATTTTAGGGCTTCCTGGATCACTACTAAAAAAGTTACTTTTAATGATGGATTTTAACGACGGTATCAAATACCGTCGTTATTAATGGGTCAATAGCGACCAAATTTAGTGCCCGTCATTAATGAATAGACATTAACGACGATATTTTATCCCGTCATTGATACTCTGTTATCAACGACGGTTTTTTTATTTTGGTCGTTAATGTCATATTTTTAACGACGGTATTTTCTTTCATCGTTATAGTAAGGATTAAGAAAAAAAATTCTGATAAAAATTTAAATACAAAATTATGAGCTAAAAGTTTAATCGTTACTAAACCTAATGTTATCTTCGCTCGTTTCTCCCGATCCTTTCCTTCTCACCGCCGCTCCTCTCCTCCCTTCACCATCGCGAACCACCCGCTTCCCTTTCGTCGCCTACCTCCGTCGAGAGCAACAGTTGTCGCCCTCTCCTTCCTCGGTCGATGGTTCGTCCGCTGCTAGTAGCGTTGTTGCCGCCCCTGTCCTTCCCATGGCCGAACATCACTCTGCCACCCCTCTCCTTACCGCACCCCGTCCGTCTCGATGGTACTGAGTGTCGATAGCTCTTTGTGCTGTGTTTCAACCATCTGCTTCAATCGTGAGCAATGATCCAGAGGTTTCTCGATGGCAAGGAGGATCACCACAGTGACAACTAGCGGTTTGTCGTCCTCCGTCACGACCCATGGTTACCTTCTCCGACCTTCCTCTATGAGTCAAATCTCTGAAGGTCGAACAGCTCCGTCGGCCTCTCCTTCACCGCAAGCAAATAGACCAGGATCGAGACCAATTCTGACTCTGTCGCTATCCCTCTTCTTCTGGCACCCAATAGTTTAAGTTGAAAAGCAATTGCACTGTTTCTATTCCAATTGTATGCCTGCTCTACCTTTGTCTAAACAGTTGGCTGCTGGAATTTAACAAACTATAATTGACATGATTGGAGCAGCTTGTGAGGCTACAGAGAAAGTCATATCTGACTGTCGTAAAGCTTATGGACTGGGATCTCATCAAGGACAACACTTGTTCCAACCTTGGATAAGGTGCAAGCTGCAAAAATTCAGGAGTAGGAGAATGTACTTAGAGCAGCGGTTAATTTTGGTGAAGGCGCTTATGTGCCATTACTCTTTACTACAAGAATTTCTAACTGGATTTACAAGACACAAGTTATTATGCCATGGCCTATCTATGCTTTCCTACTTTATATTTACCTGATTTAAAGAATCTCTTCAGGTTTCATGATTTCCATTGATCAGAGACAAGTTCCTACTTCTCTTCCTAGCCATTTGGCAGATGTTCTTTCATTTGGTTATGGTGCACAAAATTTGGGTGATAACGCTGGTATTTGGCATTAGCAGTTGTTATGTCAAACATAGTTTTGGTTCTTGATTACCATATGCAAGATATGTTCTTAGGATATGTTGCTGAGGTTTACATTATGGGATGTCCTTAAGTCTATGGTCTGTTTGTAGATGCAACAAACTATGAACTAATGTTTAAGCATTCTTATTTTACTATTTCCATGTAGGTGCTTACGAAAAAAACACATCCTCATTTTCATCTAACCAACGAGTACTACAAGTTATTACCCTGAGAACTTGGGTAATGAAGGGACTACATCGACTTCAGATATTATTCTTCTATCTTGATTCCTTTTATACTGAAAGACTAGTTTGTTACTACGCATTGAATGGGCAAAAGCGATATTTTGGTCTCTCCACTAAATAAATTTGGCTATTTTGGCTCTGTGCATTTATTGGAGGAGTATTGTTCTTGAGTTTACTTGAGTTTGAAACTTTTATTGCAGGAGACATTCACATGCTACACTACAAAAAAATTCCTGTGATCCTTGATAAATCTTATACTATTGATTCTTTATGTAGAAGTATACTTTACTGTGCCATATTGTTCAAATATGTTTTATGTTCTTACCTTCATGTGTATAAATCTCATATCAGTGATTCTTCTCATAGGAATAATACTTTACTTGCCTATATTGGTTAAATCTATTTTCTGTTACAGCTTCTCAAGCATTTGCTTGAATTAACTTGAGTTTGATTGCAGGATACGTTTGCGTATTACACTGTTAAAATAGCTTTTGAACGACCTTTGTTAAATGGGGTAGCATATGCTGAGAGAGTTGTTCATTCCCAAAGGGAAACCTTCGAGAGGGAAGCAACTTCAAAATATGAATTTAAAGCTTTTAAATAGTCGATGCCAAAGAATTTACCACGTAATGTGCAAGGGACTACATCGACTTCAGATATTATTGAAGGTTGAATTTGTTACTTTAAAATTTTAATTATTTATTGTCTATTATTTGATAATGAGAATGAGTAATTTTGTTTATTTTGAGTTGTTAATGCTTCATAGGCACACAAGCTCTTAGTGAGGAACAATAGAATGAAGGCCTATCTTAGCGATTGACCGGTATTTCCTAAAATATTTTTCTTACTTTTTTGTAATGTTATTTAATATATTGTTATAATATTAGACAACTATTGTTGCAATATTGGAAAATTGTTAAAATGTTGATAATATATTTCTATCCATCTCTCGTTTTATTATTATCTTTCTTCTTTGTTGAAATTAAATTTTAGATTTAATATTTTATATATCAAGATTTCTAAATTCTTTTGAAGATCATATTGTGATGCTCCTTCTTTTTGTCTATTTATTATAGGTATTGGAAATTTACAGTGAAATAAATTTTTTTGGAGCTTTCGAGAATGTCAACGTTGTGCATATGAAGACTCTAGAAAAATGTTCTTTTTTGATGTAAATAGATGTTAATTTTGCAAGTTTAATGATGTACATACACTCATTTGTGAACTAATGGATGATATTTTAATATATATGGTGTTTTTATTTTTAATATATTGTGTTTTAAATTTTATTAGCATTTATTAATATATATTGTAAATTGTGTATACGTAATAATGATGAAATAACATATAACCGTCGATGTTGTTATTAACGACGGTACATATTACCATCGTTGTTGCTATTAACGACGGTAAATAAACCCGTCGTTACTATCAATAACGACGGTAGTGAATACCATCGTAAAATGCTATTAACGATGGTATTTTTATTCCCGTCATTAATCTTTTCCCAACGGGGCCTTTTAGCGACAACTTCTTATGGTATTTTTTACCGTCGTTAAAACTCATTAACGACGGGAATTGACTCTTTAATGATAGGATTTCCCATCGTTAAAAGGTCCATTTTTAGTAGTGGGGAGCACTTCCAGCGGGACGAGGAGTTCAATGACGAGGCCCGTATTTATTTCCAGGAGGAGGCTACCCGTCGCCAGGCAGAGGCCGCCTACCGCCAGGAGATGCGGTAGTATATGCTAGCCCAGCAAGCACAATGGGCCTGGGAGGAGGTGCACCGAGCAACCGCTGCATCCACCAACTCTCAGATCAACCACATGTACATGTGTCATCAGCGGCTTAGCAGCAGGTTCTCCCAGGATCCCGAGATGCTGAGGCTTCTAGACTTTCCACCTAGTCCAACATACTAGAGCTATACTTTCATTTAAGTCAGGGGGGCCCAAGTTTTATTTTGTTTCTGGCAGTAGTTTCTTTCCTGATGTTTGCATTTTAGTTAGCATTCATTTATTCATGCATTAGATGTTTAGTTTCTTTCAACACTTAGTTTTTGCTACCTATATGTTGCCTCAGTAGTATTTGTAAAAGTTTTCTTCATGAGTTGTTTCCATGGAAATCTTAAATTCATTTAGCTTGTGATATTTTATTTTATTTGCTCTGAATGAATTTTCTAGACTTACACTGGTTAGTTTTTTATTTTACACATACACATGACAAACTTTTTGAAAGGGAGAGTCTAGTACATACCTAGTTATGATTCATCTCAGTAGTCTAGTACTTTGGAATCCGTAGGTGACTCTAGATTTAGCATTTTAGTTACTGGAGATGCTCGGATCGTGGAAGCTCATTCGAAAAAAACAAAATCCCAAGAGAGAGAAGAAAAAAAATGGAATAAGAAAAGAAAAAAAAAAGAAAAAAAAAAGAGAAAATAAGAGAGTAAGAATTTTTTTTTTTGAAAAAAAATAAATAAATTGAGGGATAAAAAATAATTGTCATGGGTGGAAATGGTTAGGTGCCCCTTTGAGAGTGAGTTAGATTACTGGAGAAACACCTACCAATTTCTCTCAATACAGAGCATGCCTTTGAGGCTTTGTGCTAGATCTAGGGAACGACCCTCACTTTGGGCAAGTAAGTGCCTAAGAGCCGGAGACTTTAGGAAAGCTATAGGATGACAACTTAACTTACCATGGAACGAGTATCTTTTAAGAAGATTCGCTTAGCACGAGCACGAGGAGCTAACATAGTGAATTTCTAGAACATATCTATTTTGCTTTGATTGCAAATACCACTGGATAAATTTAGTTAACATGCAAAGTATGGAACACTGTCTTCTTAAAATTTCATGACACTGAGGTTTGCTTGAGGACAAGCAAAGACTTAAGTCTAGGGGAATTGATGTGAGAAAAACATATAGAGTTTTAGGAGTTGTTTTCGCTCACATCTCATTACATTTTATGTTAGTTTCATGCATATGTCACTTTGTTTTGCATGCATTTCCTATTTTCTAGTTCGGAGGTCTGCTCTTTGTACTTTTGCGTGCAGGACAACATTTCGTGGGGAAAAGGTGCACTTTCGGCGCAAAAGAAGGGCATTTTGCAGCTAGATGTAGAAGGGGACATGGCCAAGGCGTGTGGCTACACACGACCGTGTCCAAGGGGCGAAATCGGCCACCCCAGGGCCACACACGGGCTGGCCTTATGGAAACACAAGGTCGTGTGGCGGCCCAACAGATTGACATGACTAGGTTTTTTTCCGAATTTCATAGCGATCTAGTGTGATGTCTATATAAGGAGAGCTTCGCCCAAACCCTAGGGGGGGGGGGGGAAGACGGCTGGGACTGCACCCCGAAGCCCTAAAAAGCTTCAAGAACTCGCAACGGGGAGGAAGAACGCCGTCGGAGGTCAAGATTCTTCACTTCAATGCCAGAGAGAAGGCCACATTGGCATTGTAAATTTCTATTCTTGCACTTTATCTTTTATTTATTCGAACATGAACATGCCTTGTGTTTCTCCTCTCCTATCTATGGAGTAATTACTTCGATTATAGGATTAGGGAGTAGCTTGTGTGCGTATGACTTGCTACTTCAAATTGAATTATGTTATTGAGTTTTAATTTGCAATTGGAATTTGTTTAGACTGATATCTATGTATATTTGGTTTTCTATCTATTGTGCTTAGCCGATACGAGGGGTGACATCCCTTGTATCTAAGATTTAAGAGATTTATACGAGGAACCTAGGGGTTAGCCTCATCTCCTTTAACGGTGGGTAGAAGGATGCGATAGAACTGGAAACGGTTCGTCGCAGAGATTAATTCGACATCCTCATACTTCCTATGTAGTCCTTGTAAGGCAGAGATAGCTCCTGATAGATGCGACGGCTCATTGGGAGAGTGTATGATATCGCTTCCACAAGACCATAGTTAGACATTTAGACAATGCCCAGTTGAAGCATGTCTTGCGACACACAAGCAAAACCGAAGTCTTAGAATACCTTTAAAAGATCTCATGGCAACCTCCTTTCTTCCTTCGTGTGACACCGTATTGTGTAGGACCATTGATAACCTTCACATTCACAACCCCTTAGAGTCTAGTCCCGAACAATTACACCCACCGAACAAATCGGTACTCGAATCTCAGTCCCTGTGGGATCCATAATCTTTTTATTACTTCACGATATCAGTGCACTTGCAGGCGTTGAGCGCAAGTGCGCGCTTCGAGTCCTCAATGGTCTCGTCGTGAGATTTGAAGTCGCATTCATGTGCATCAACACTATTTTGGCTCGTTTTAACATGCAGTACTCCAAGAAAGGTTTTCTACCTTTTAGGCATGGAGTACCTTTATCTAAAGAGATGTGTCCTAGAACATAAAAGGAGATAGAGGAGATGAAGGTGGTTCCTTATGCTTTGGCGGTAGGAAGCCTCATGTATGCTATGTTATGTACGAGATCGGATATCTGCTTTATCGTGGGCATGGTTAGTAGATATCAGAGTAAACCAAGACAGGAACATTGGACTGTGGTAAAGCATATATTGAAGTACCTGAGAAGGACTAGGGATTAAATGCTGGTATATCAGGCAGATCAATTACTCCTTGTGGGTTACACAGATTCTGACTTCCAATCAAATAGGGATAATAGTAAGTCTATCTCGGGTTTTGTGTTTACTTTGGGAGGTGGAGCCATTTTATGAAGGAGTGTCAAGCAGAAATGTGTGGCAGACTCTGTTGGATCGAGCAGATCGCTAGAGGGGGGGGGGTGAATAGCAATAAAACCATTTTTTTTCTTTTCGTTCGTTCGTTAAAACTCGAGTAGACAATTAATTGCAGCGGAAAGATAAGCGGTAAATAAAAGGAGACAAATATTTTTTACTTGGTTCGTAGCCTTCGGCTAATACTCCAAGGCCCTAGTGGTCCTTCACCATGTACGGAGTGCAAAACACTAAATAACTTCTCCTCGTTAGAGGTAGGAGTTAATCGATACAAGAACACACCAAAAGCTTGAGGTAGAGGGACACTCTCTCTCTCCTCGTTACGATAAAAGATTTGAAAAAGTAAAGAAACAAACTGATATAAAGCTTATACCGACGTAACAAAGTAAAAACAAATTAAACCTAGACGTCGGAGAGGAAGCACTTCGTTGTCGGAGAGTTGTAGCTTTGTGGAGGCTTTTGGAAGCTTAAAATTGTTGATGAAACCCTAGGAGAGGCCCTCCTTTTATAGCCTTTGAGCCCCTTTTCTAGAGGACCTTGAACAAATGGTAATTAGGCACATGGCTCCTTGAAAAATGGTGATAAGGCTTGACTCCTCGAGGCTGATCCATGACTATCAGTCGACTGATTGCAGCATGAGTCGAATGGTGACCACAGACAGTCGACTGATTGACAACATTCGAGTACTCCAAGCTGAAGTCGACTGATGCTAGCTGAAATGATATGTTAGCTAAACAATAACATTATTTCGATGACCTCCGACCGTCCGATCTCGACCTAGACCACTGATGGGATGTCTTGGGTCGGATCTATGCTTAATTCTATCCCCATAAAGAGGATACGACCTCACTTACACTCGCACACACACGAGCTTACCTCGATACTTACTATGGCGCTTTTGCTTCCGGAATTCCACTCGATTCTTTCGGCTCCCTCCGAAGTCACTCGAGTGTCGCCCGACCACCGTGGCTTCTTCCGGGTGTTGCTAGCCTTCAGCTCCAGCGTTGGCACTTTTCTGCACACTCGATTTAGCTTGTGAGATAGCAATATAAGCTTAACTTTGTATCGTTTGCTATAATCAAAACTCAGGTTTGACTTAGGTACCTACTGCACCAACAATCTCCCCCTTTTTGATTTATGCAAACCAACACAAAGTTATGTAAAATAAACTAAATTCATTAAGCAAAATGAGTATGAGATATGCATGAATGAGTAGGAGTATATAAAAACTTTTTTTCAAGTGCTCCCTCTTGATGAATCCTCCCCCTTGACCAAGGGTGAGTACTTGAGAAAGAGTTTTAACTCTCCTCCTTGATGTTTGCTACTTAAAAAGTATTAAGTAACCGAAATTACTTAATATTGGCCATAGTGTTTAAAGTAAGTTTTAAGTTAAAAAATTGATTTCTTAACCTTTGCCTTTCTCCCCTTATTTAAGTAAAACATTAATGTTTGACCATAGTGTTGAAAATAAGTTTAAGTTAAGAATTCTCTTAACTTGGCCTTTACTTCCTTTTTGTTAACAAAAATGTGTTAAGTAAATTTTCAAGTTAAGAAAATTTTCAAAACATAAAGTTAAGTAAACATTTACTTAACTTGTGGCCATGTGAATAAATATGAAGGGAAAATTTTGATCCCTTAACTTTGGCCTTTTTCTCCCCCTTTTGCCATATATCGAAAAGAGTGAGGGTGTGTGGAAAATAAAAAAAAACAATAAGTATTAAATTTAATGTCCAAGCATTCTCCATATTATTTTAAAAATAATATACTAAAAATAAGCTCATCTATCAAATTTTCGACTCATATTTGGCTTGATTGATATGAAAGATCAACCAGTCCTAGTCAGAGTCGGTTAGTATGTATGATTATACTCCGTGGTTCATGGCGATGCACTAGCTTTACATCTGGAACCAGGAGTAAGGTCCTAACATCTCACACCCATCTATGTGGCTAAGTACACAAACACATTAGTCCTATGTGTTGTGAGATGTATTGGCTCCTTAAATCTATAGGTGCATGATATCTAAGGTATGTCCTATGCCAGTTCCATGAAAATGAAAAGTAAGAAATAGTAGTAAGAAAATATAATTTGCAAGTTCCTATTCTACTACGCACATGCACAATTTTCGTCTTAATAGACTAAATTCGACTTCGGGTAGGGGTTTAGTAAATATGTCTGCCAAATTGGACTTTGATTCGACGTATTCGAGTTGTATGACTCCGATGGCCACATGTTCTCGAATGAAATGGTGTTTGACCTCTATATGTTTGGTCATAGATGTTGGTGCAGTAGGCACCTAAGTTGAACCTAAGTTTTGATTATAGCAAACGATACAAAGTTAAGCATATATTGTTATCTCATGAGCTAAATCAAGTGTGCAGAAAAGTCTCAACGCTGGAGATGAAGGCTAGCGACACCCGGAGAAAGCCGCGGTGGTCGGGCGACACTCAAGAGACTTCGGAGGGAGCCGAAGGAATTGAGTGGAAGGCCGGAAGCAAAAGCAACACGTAAGTTCTAAGGTAAGCTCGTGTGTGCGAGTGTAAGCAAGGTCGTATCCTCTTTACGGGGAAAGACTTAAGCATAGATCCGACCCAAGACATCTCATAGGTGGTCTAGGTCAAGATCGGATGGTCGACGACCGTCGAAATTATATTTTTGTTGAGCTAACCTTGACTTGCAGCAAGCATCAGTCGACTGCCAGCTTAGAGGACTCGATCGCCGCCAATCGCCGGCTGAAGGTCAAGCCTTTCGATCGATCTTGCCGCCGATGATCGTGATGGCCATCAGTCGACTACTGGTCAAAGGATCAGCCTCGAGGAGTCAAGCTTTATCACCATTTTTCAAGGAGTTTTGTGCCCAATTCGTATTGGTTGAAGACCCATTCGATGAGGGGCTTAAAGGCTATAAAAGGAGGGCCAAACCTATAGTTTTTGATCAATTAAAAAAGCTTCCAAGTGCTTCCGATACGCTTCGACTCTCCGACATCCCTACGACGAAGCGCTGCCGAGATGACAACTAGAGCTTCAACCTCCTAACCTTTAAAGTCATCGGTAACGAAAGTTCTAAATTGTATTTCAGTTTATTTCTTTTAGTAAAGCTTTAAATCGTATAAAGGAGAGGGGGAGTGTCCCTCTACCTTGAGTCTTTATCGAGTTTTGTATTCGTTTAACTCCTATCTCCAACGAGGAGTTTGGTTAGTATTTTGCCCTCCGTGCGTGGTCAAGGACCACTAGGGCCTTGGAGTAGTAGCCGTAGGCTACGAACCAAGTAAAAACCCTCGTGTTTTTATTTATTTATTGTTATATTTCCGCTGCGTTTTACTCGTACCTTAACGAACGATTACGAAAAAGTTTTTATCGCTATTCACCCCCCCCCCCTCTAGCGAACCACATCGATCCAACAATTGGTATCAGAGCCGGGGGTTGCTAAGATTTGGTGAAACCACCAATCTAGCCTTTTTACAGATTTATTTTTCTTTTAATTCTGTTTTTTTTATTTATTTCGCCTTGTTAAGTTGTTCTCCCGCACTACTAATCCAAGACGCGAGTCTTGGTATTTGTTTTCGTGTTTTTGTCATTGTTAGTTTCTTCGTCTCCGTCTATTTGTGTCTTTTGTTCTAATGGCCCATCTCGAGGGTTTTAGCACCGTCCGACCTCCGTTTTACAACGGAGATGACTTCCGTTATTGGAAGGGTCGGATGGAATGCTTTCTCAAAACCCAAATCGAGATGTGGATCATAATCCAAACGGGTTTCACACTTCCGACTATTGAAGTGGGTGACTCCTTGGATTATGATCAATGGACCATTGCGACAAAACAACAAGTCGAAGCCAACGCCAAGGCAACACAAATCCTCCAATGCGGCCTATCCAAGGAGGAGCTAAATCGCGTCGGCCCCTTCATAAGCGCAAAAGATCTTTGGACGAAACTAGTGGAGCTACACGAAGGGACCGATGAAGCCAAGGTATGTAAGCTTGATCTTCTTTTCAATAAACTATATAACCTAAAAATGCAGGAACACGAGTCCGCGACCCAACTTCACGCCCGAGTCCAGGACATAGTCAACAACCTACACGCAACCGGGCAAAAGGTCGAAAACCGTGACCTTATAAGGTATGTTCTAAACTCGTTTCCAAGGACTACCTTGTGGGTATCCATGGTCGATGCTTACAAGGTCTCCAAGGATCTTTCTAAAATTATGTTAGATGAACTCTTTTCCGATTTCGAATTACATGAGCAGTCCAACTCGGAACCCGAGAGGGGTATAGCCTTGTTTGCAGGATCAAAGAAGAAGAAAATCGCAAGCAAGCCACCACAAACCGAGGAGGAAGATGAGTCCGAAGAAGAAGTTGACCCAGAGTTGACTGCCAAACTAATGAACCTAGCTCGAAGGATAGCCAAGGGACGAAAGCAAACCACGACTCGACTCAACCAAGGTAAGCCTAAAAGTTCTAATATTAGGTGTTATGAGTGTAACAGGTTTGGACATATCAAGTCCGTGTGCCCCAAGCTGAACCACCAAGCACCTAAGCACAAGAAGGCCCTCAACGCGACATGGGAAGAAGCGTCGTCCGAAGAAGACGAAGACCACGTCTTCATGGCGAAATCAATTGAGTCGGACACGGAGACCGAGCCTGAACTTGAGTCAGAACCTGAAGATGACTCGGACTACGAAGCTACGTTCAAGTCAAGCCACGGATACGCATCCGGTTCAAAAGATACCCTTAAAGTAAGTCGAACTTTATTTAATACTTTACATAATACGGTTAGGTTTTTGTCTTGGAAGTTAGCTATGTCCGAGTCCAAGGTCGAGACCCTTGTTGAGGAAGTTAAACTCCTCAAACACGAGGTCTCCCTAACCTCTTCGACTAGTCGAGTTCAAGAGAAGGACTCAACTCGAGTTGAAAAGCTCGAAGTTGAGAACTCTCTCTTGAAAAGTCAAGTCGAAGATCTTAGGAACACGTTGGAAAGGTTCACTTCGGGATCCAAAGGACTTGACCTCCTACTTGGATCTCAAAGGGTCGTACAACAAGGGGACTATTTAACTCAAACACGACTAATAGGTCGTATATGTCGATTGTAAGTCGACATAGGAAACATGTCCAAGC
This sequence comes from Wurfbainia villosa, assembly GCA_025175895.1. Taxonomy (NCBI): domain Eukaryota; kingdom Viridiplantae; phylum Streptophyta; class Magnoliopsida; order Zingiberales; family Zingiberaceae; genus Wurfbainia; species Wurfbainia villosa. The sequence continues at coordinate 56,283,869 of CM045997.1, forward strand.
ATGGGTCCCTAAGAACCTTTTGATTTCAACTCTAGGATCCAACCCGTACTGGATTCCCAAGGACCAAATCCACTATGTGGATAGACAGAACCGATTCAACGGTTTAGGGGGAGCCAGTACAAAATATGTTTGTGCATTAACTTAGAAATTGCATGTTTTAACTTAGAATGTTTGTGCTTTAACTTAGAAATTGCATGCTTTAACTTAGAAAGTTTGTACTTTAAAACTTGTGAACTCACTTTGAACATGAAAATAATCAACTTCGAAAAGATTGAGCCTCGGGGAGCCTCTTTTCAAAAACATAACCAACTAAAATTCTTCGAAAAGATTGTGCCTCGGGGAGTCTCTTTTCAAAAACATAACCAACTAAAATTCTTCGAAAAGATTGAGCCTCGGGGAACCTCTTTTCAAAAATAACCAGTTAGACTAGGAAATAATCTTAGGTGAGTCAAGTCATCATTTTCTTGAACATGGCTTTGTCTAAGGAAGTGGTCGATGATCCGATAAAAGAAGGCCCCTGTGCCTCGCCACGACCTGGAAGCCATGATCTTGAAAAGGTAAACTTGACAAGCCTAGGGTCAAATCCAAATCTAACATAAAATTACTTGAACCTAAATACACTTAATCAACTTAATTGGAAATCATCTCACAAAAAACACATAAGTATAACATGCTTGATCATATATACACAGGTGAGATGACCTAGGTTTAACAACTTACAACCAATTTTTTTTAAAAAAAAAATCTAACATCCAATCCAACCACCTTGTGTGTAGGATCAATGGATGTTGGACAGCGGTTGCTCCCGACACATGACCGGGGATCAACTCAAATTCACAAAGCTTCGATTCAAACGACAAGGATCAGTAGCTTTTGGGAATGACGGCAAGCTCAAAATCATCAGATCAGGTGATATCGAGCTTAACTCGAATTTTATTATTAAAAATGTATTACTTGTAGAGAATTTCGAATATAACCTGCTTAGCGTAAGCCAATTATGTGACAATAACTATAAGATCGTATTTTTAGAAAATGAATGTGTAATTAAAACAAATAAAATAGCTAAAACAATACTCAAAGGAACTAGGACAAATAACATTTATACAATTAACTTAATCAATTCCTCAGCCAAATGTCTTATGACACTGGAAGAGGAATCATGGTTGTGGCACCGACGACTCGGTCACTCGCACCCAAGACTCGTCCACAAGATGAGTCAGAGTGGCTTAGTCAGAGGCTTACCCAACCTCAACAACTTGGTTAATAAAATCTGTAATGCTTGTCAACAAGGAAAACAACCTAGGACACAACACAAGTTAACTAACCAAGAACGAACCTCACGTGTACTTGAGCTCCTACATATGGATCTATTCGATTCACATGGAGCCAAGTCACTCAATAAAAGTCAATATTGCTTAGTCATAATTGATGACTACTCTAGGTTTACCTGGGTTAGGTTCATCAAACATAAAAATGATACCCTAGATCAATTAATCAATCTATTCAAATTAATCGAGAATCAAAAAGACCTTAAGGTTAAAAGACTTAGAAGCGATCATGGTGGTGAATTCGAAAATCAAAGGTTAACCGACTTCTGTAACCTAAATGGATACCACCATGAATTCTCTTGCCCTAGGACCCCTCAACAAAATGGCCTAGTGGAGCGGAAAAACCGAACTCTACAAGAAGCCGCTAGAACCATGTTGAACGAATACGACCTACTCGATAGGTTTTGGGCAGAAGCCGTGAGTACGACATGCTATGTCCAAAATAGGATCCTTATAGTAAAAAGGCACCTTAAGACCTCGTACGAGATTTATCACGATAAAATACCTAACATCAAGTACTTTAGGGTATTTGGGTGTAAGGTACATATCCTAAACACTAAGGATTACCTAGGGAAATTTACATCCAAAACCACGGAGGAATCTTTCTAGGATACTCGACTACAAGTCGAGCTTATAGAGTATATAACCACGACACCCTTAGAGTCGAAGAGACTATTAATGTAGTGTTCGATGAAGTGCCCGAACCTACAAAACCCTTAATGACCCCAAGTGTTGAGCCCACTGATACCAAACTCATCTCCGACCCTGAGATCGAGTCTAATCCACATCAACCAACTTCTCTTGTCGACCAAGTGACAAGTGATCCGAGTCAAACTAGTGTTCAACCAAATCACTCTATTGATCAAGTGATAGATGACTCCAACCAAACTAGAACTCAAACGAGTCATCCTATGGATCAAGTTGTAGACTCAAACCCAAATCCAACTAGGACTCAAACGAATCATCCTATCGACCAAGTGATAGGAGATCCTAATCTAGGAGTTCGAACTAGAGCATCCTATAGGAACCTTAGTCAAATTTCCTTAATTTCAAAGATAGAACCCAAATCAATTGAACAAGCTCTTCTTGATCCCGATTGGATTATTGCAATGCAAGAAGAGCTAGCTCAATTTACTAGGAATGAAGTGTGGGAATTAGTACCACCACCTAAAGACAAAACGATAATTGGAACAAGGTGGGTGTTTCGAAATAAGCTTGATGATAAAGGTGAAATAGTTAGAAACAAGTCTAGGTTAGTCGCCTAAGGGTTTAGTCAAGTCGAAGGATTAGATTACGACGAAACCTATGCCCTAGTAGCTAGACTCCAATCCATTCGAATGTTGCTAGCTTATGCCGCACATCGAGGATTTAAGCTGTTTCAAATGGATGTTAAGTCGGCATTCCTAAATGGATACATTAAAGAAGAAGTTTATGTTAGCTAACCCCCCGGATTCAAAAATCTAGATAAACCCGACCATGTTCTAAAACTTAAGAAAGCTCTCTATGGACTTAAACAAGCTCCTCGAGCTTGGTACGAGAGACTTTCAATCCATCTTAAGTCAAAAGGGTTTAACCAAGGCTTAGTTTACCCAACTCTCTTTGTAAAAACCTTAGGTAAAGAAATATTCATAGCTCAAATTTACGTAGACGATATAATTTTTGGAACCTCTAACTCAGCCTTACTAAACGAGTTTGTTTCGCTCATGGAAAGTGAGTTCGAAATGAACTTGGTAGGCGAGTTAAGTTTCTTTTTAGGTCTACAAATTAAACAAACTAAGGATGGTATATACCTATATCAACAAAAATACACTAAGGAGTTAATTAAAGATTTGGAATGCAAGATGCTAAGGTAATAAACACCCCAATGGCGATAAATGTTAACATAGGAGAAGACCTAGAAAGTAAGTCCATTGACTTAAAATACTATAGGAGCGTAATAGGGAGTCTCCTATACTTAAGCATGATCGACCGACATCCTATTCGCAGTAAGTATGTGCGCCAGGTTTCAAACCTGTGCTAAGGAGTCACACCTAACCCTAGTTAAGTGTATCCTTAGATATCTTAAGGGCAAACTTAACGTTGGTATTTGGTACCCTAGATCTACGGAGTTCGAACTAATCGGCTACTCCGATTCGGATTATGCCGGTAGCAAGCTCGATAGAAAGAGCACGAGTGATTGTTGTCAACTTCTCGGCTCGAGTCTAGTGAGTTGGTGCAGTAGGAAACAACACTATGTTGCTTTATCTACCACCGAAGCCGAATACATCGCGATGGGTGAGTGTGTCACGCAGCTTCTTTGGATGAAGCACACTCTCCGCGACTTTAAGTTAGACTTTACGAATACTAAACTTCACGTAGATAACATTAGTTCAATTAATCTTACAAAGAATCCGATATGTCACTCTAGGACCAAACATATAGAGGTCAAACATCATTTCATTAGAGAACATATGGCCAACGGAGCCATACACCTCGAATACGTCGAATCGAAGTCTAACTTGGCAGATCTATTTACTAAACCCCTACCCGAAGCTGAATTTAGTCTATTAAGACGAAAATTGGGCATGTGCGTAATAGAATAGGTACATGCAAATTATATGTTCTTACTACTATTTCATTTTTATGGAACTAGCATAGGACATACCTTAGATATCATGCACCTATAGATTTAAGGAGCCAGTACATCTCACAACACATAGGACTAATGTGTTTGTGTACTTAGCCACGTAGATGGGCGTGAGATGTTAGGACCTTACTCACAGTTCGGATGTAGAGCTAGTGCATCGCTATGAACCACGGAGTATAATCATACATACTAACCGACTACTAGATCGTTGATCTTACATATCAATCAAGCCAAATATGAGTCGAACATTTTATAGATGAGCTTATTTTCAGTATATTTATTTTTATATAAAAAATGGGGAACATGCTTGGACTTTAAATTTAACACTTTTTGTTTTCCACACACCCCTTACTCTTTTCGATATACGGCAAAAGGGGGAGAAAAAGGCCAAAGTTAAGAACTCTTACTTCATATTTAAACCAAAAGTTAAAACTTAGTTAACTTTTACCAAAAGGCCAAAGAATTCTTAAACTTATTTGTGCTGTCTAAGTTTTACTTAAACTTATTTTTTTAAAACTTTATGTCGTTAATGTTTTACTTAAGGGGGAGAAAGGGCTTAACTAAAACGTTTTACTAAGGCCAACACTTAAGGGGGAGAAAGGGCTTAACTAAAACGTTTTACTAAGGCCAACTTTAAGTAATGTTAATTACTTAAAGCAACCCTCAAGGGGGAGGATTAAGGTCTTTCTTCAAGACTCACCCTCGGTCAAGGGGGAGGTTTCCTCAAGGGGGAGTACTTGAAGAAAATCCTTACTGCTCCAACTTAATCTTCATATTTTTTTTGTTTCTCATGCACATTATTACTCTTCATGCTTGCTATTTACTTAACTTTGTATGTGGGTTTGCCATAAATCAAAAAGGGGGAGATTGTTGGTGCAGTAGGCACCTAAGTCGAACCTAAGTTTTGATTATAGCAAACGATACAAAGTTAAGCATATATTGTTATCTCATGAGCTAAATCAAGTGTGCAGAAAAGTCTCAACGCTGGAGCTGAAGGCTAGCGACACCCGGAGGAAGCCGCGGTGGTCGGGCGACAATCAAGAGACTTCGGAGGGAGCCGAAGGAATTGAGTGGAAGGCCGGAAGCAACACGTAAGTACTGAGGTAAGCTCGTGTGTGCTAGCGTAAGTAAGGTCGTATCCTCTTTACGGGGATGATCTTAAGCGTAGATCCGACCAAAGACTTCTTATAGATGGTCTATGTCGAGATCGGACGGTCGATGACCGTCGAAATAATGTTTTCCTTAAGCTAACTTTGCCTTGCAGCCAGCATCGATCATTGCCACACTGAAGGACTCATTGGTCCATCGATCGAGTTACTCGGCTAGCACTTTCGGTGATCTTGCCGATAATCGTAGTGATGGCCATCGATCATTCTTGGTCAAAGGATCGACCTCGGCGATCAGAGTTATCACCATTTTTCAAGGGGATTTGTGACCATTTGTGATTGGCTAAAGACCCATTAGATGAGGGGCTTAAAGGCTATAAAAGGAGGGCCAAACCTAGGGTTTTTCATCAATTTCAAAAGCTTCCAAGTGCTTCCGATACGCTCCGACTCTCCGACATCCCTACGACGAAGCGCTGCCGAGACGACGACTAGAGCTTCAACCTCCACTCTTTGAAGTCGTCGGTATAATCTTTAAATTTGTATAAGTTGTTTTTATTTCAAGATTTAAATCATATCAAGGAGAGGGGGAGTGTCCCTCTACCTTGAGTCTTTCTCTAGTTTTTGTATTCGTTTAACTCCTATCTGTAGGGGATCGGTACGGCCGGCTAGAGGGGGGTGAATAGCCCTTTTCGTTTGGATGCCGTAATTCGTTCGTTCTCGTGTGCTCATCTACAATTGTCATTAATATACGCAGCGGAATAACAATAGAAATAACAACAACACAAGCACAATCAAATACACAAGCATATACGTGGTTCGGAACCAAATGGTTCCTACTCCACGGGTGAGCTCCTCGAGCTCTAGTTATGCGCACGACACTAACTATAACACTCCTTCTCGACAACACGTCGGAGGCGGAGAAACCTCTCGCAAGCAATTACAATGCAATATAGAAATACAAGCAAATACACAAATACAATACAAAAGAAAACTTTCACCGATTGCTTTGATCGCTTTGTTTGTTGCTTGCTTTGATTGGCTCTTGAAGGACTGGAATGCAGCAGCAATTCCCCTCCAATAGCTCCACAAAAGACTTGGCGAAATCCTCCAACTCGTGCTCCATTTATAACCTGCATCAAGCTATTTTCGCGCCTAGCAGTCGACTGCCAAAAGGCCCCAGTCGACTGCCCCTGTAGCCGTTGTCTCACAACGGCCAGATCCACGTCGGACAAGTTCCAACGGATCACCTACCAGTCGACTGATGATGCCCATCACGATCGGTGACCCATAATCGACGCCCGATCGGCTACGGCGTTCTGCGTGCTCGTGACACTCCCATCACCGATCATTGCCATCCCTCGATCATTGCGCTCGACTTTCGATCACATGTCCATGGCAGTCAACTGCCAAACACAAAACCCTAGCCTTACACCAGTCGAACTCTAGTCGACTTGGATCAGTCGAACCGGCACCAATGCCAGTCGACTGGTGTCGGGCAAAACCTCAAACACCAAGTTGTTTGAGCATCCGACCGTCGGGTAAACCCTCAAACATCAAGTTTGAGCCTCCGACACTCAGTCTTAGCCACTTGGCCAAGTCCACCTTATCCCTCATGGAGTTCCCCACCAAAGCTCTCTTCCCTCGGCCTACGTCCCTCGGATGCGCCAAGCGCACGGCTTCGCAACGCCATCCTTCGCGTCTCATGCCCTAGAAGTATGCTTCCCTTTGGGCTCACTCCATTCGCTCCCCGTCCGGCGATCCCTCAGATGCACCAAGCGCACGGCTTCGCAATGCCATCCTTCACCGACTCAAGGACCCCGAGCCTAGTGAACTTACCAAGTCCTTAAGACTTCCCATATGCACCAAGCGCACGACTTCGCAATGCATTTCTCACCAAGCACCAAGCGCACGGCTTCGTAATGCTTTGGATTTCCCATGCCAAGAACCAAGCGCACGACTTCGCAATGCTTTGGACTTTACCATGCCAAGGCTTCCCCCTTGGACTTCCACACCAAGCTCCATGCTTGGATTTTCCATGCCAACCCCATGTTGGACTTTCCCATGACAATCCCATGTCATGAGTTTTGTCTATCATCAAAATACCATCAAGGTACTGATGGGCCGATTGCACCAACACTATCTCCATCGAGAGGGAGTTCGTTTAGTATTTGCCCTCCGTGCGTGGTCAAGGACCATTAGGGCCTTGGAGTAGTAGCCGAAGGCTACGAACCAAGTAAAACCTATTTGTCTCTATTTACTTTACATTTCTGCTGCAATTAATTTTCTCTCGAGTTTTAACGAAAGAAACGAGAAAAAGTTTTTATCGCTATTCACCCCCCCTCTAGCGAACCGCATCGATCCAACAGTGGGCACCTAAGTCGAACCTAAGTTTTGATTATAGCAAATGATACAAAGTTAAGAATATATTGTTATCTCATGAGCTAAATCAAGTGTGCAGAAAAGTCTCAACGCTGGAGCTGAAGGCTAGCGACACCCGGAGGAAGCCGCGGTGGTCGGACGACACTCAAGAGACTTCGGAGGGAGCCGAAGGAATTGAGTGGAAGGCCGGAAGCAAAAGCAACACGTAAGTACTAAGGTAAGCTCGTGTGTGCAAGTGTAAGCAAGGTCGTATCCTCTTTATGGGGAAAGACTTAAGCGTAGATCTGACCCAAGACATCTCATAGGTGGTCTAGGTCGAGATCGGATGGTCGACGACTGTCGAAATTATGTTTTTGTTGAGCTAACCTTGACTTACGAGCATCGATCGCCGACAGAGGACTTGGATCGTCAAGCGATCATTGAAGGTCATCACTCGATCGATCGCGCGAATGATCGGGTGATGGCCATCAGTCGACTGTTGGTCAAAGGATCAGCCTCGAGGAGTCAAGCTTTATCACCATTTTTCAAGGAGTTTTGTGCCCAATTCTTATTGGTTGAAGACCCATTCGATGAGGGGCTTAAAGTCTATAAAAGGAGGGTCAAACCTAGGGCTTTTGATCAATTAAAAAAGCTTCCAAGTGCTTCTGATACGCTCTGACTCTCCGACATCCCTACGACGAAGCGCTGCCGAGACGATGACTAGAGCTTCAACCTCCTAACCTTTAAAGTCGTCGGTAACGAAAGTTCTAAATTGTATTTCATTTTATTTCTTTTAGTAAAGATTTAAATCATATCAAGGAGAGGGGGAGTGTCCCTCTACCTTGAGTCTTTATCGAGTTTTGTATTCGTTTAACTCCTATCTCCAACGAGGAGTTTGGTTAGTATTTTGCCCTCCGTGCGTGGTCAAGGACCACTAGGGCCTTGGAGTAGTAGCCGTAGGCTACGAACCAAGTAAAAACCCTCGTGTTTTTATTTATTTATTGTTATCTTTCCGCTGCATTTTACTCGTACCTTAACGAACGATTACAAAAAAGTTTTTATCGCTATTCACCCCCCCCCCTCTAGCGAACCGCATCGATCCAACAATAGAGTGACATATCGTATTCTTAGTAAGGTTAATTAAACTAATGTTATCTACGTGAAGTTTAGTATTTGTAAAGTCTAACTTAAAGTCGCAGAGAGTGTGCTTCATCAAAAGAAGCTGAGTGACACACTCAACCATCGCGATGTATTCGGCTTCAGTGGTAGATAAGGCAACACAGTGTTGCTTCCTACTGCACCAACTTACTAGACTCGAGCCGAGAAGTTGACAACAACCGCTCGTACTCTTTCTATCGAGCTTACTACTAGCATAGTCTGAATCGGTGTAGTCGGTTAGTTCAAACTCGGTAGATCTAGGGTATCAAATACCGACATTAAGTGTACCCTTTAGATATCTAAGGATAAGCTTGACTAGAGTTAGGTGAGACTCCTTGGCACAGGTTTAGAACCTTGTGCACATACTTACTGCAAATAAGATATCAGGTCAGCTTACAGTTAAGTAAAGGAAACTCCCTATTACGCTCCTATAGTATTTTAAATCAATTGAATTTCCGATTAAATCTTCTTCTATATTAACATTAGTTTTCATTGGGGTATTAATAAATTTAGCGTCTTGCATTCCAAAGCATTTAATTAATTCCCTATTATATTTGCGTTGATGTAGGTATATTCCATCTTTAGTTTGTTTAATTTGTAGACCTAAGAAGAAACATAACTCGCCTACTAAATTCATTTCAAATTCATTTTCCATAAGTGAAATGAACTTATTCAGTAGGATCGAGTTGGTGGTTCCGAAAATATTATCATCTACGTTGATTTGAGCTATGAATATGTCTTTACCTAAGGTTTTTACGAAAAGAGTTGGGTCAACTACACCTTGGTTAAATACTTTGGACTTATGATACACTGAAAGTCTCTCGTACCAAGCTCGAGGAGCTTGTTTAAGTCCATAGAGAGCTTTCTTTAACCTAAGGACATGATTGGGTTTATCTAGGCTTTCGAAACCGGGGGGTTGACTAACATAAACCTCTTCTTTCATGTATCCATTCAAGAATGTTGATTTCACATCCATTTGAAACAACTTAAATCCTCGATGTGCAGCATACGCTAATAGCATTCGAATGGACTCTAATCTAGCTACTGGGGCATAGGTCTAGTCGTAATCTAAACCTTCAACTTGACTAAACCCTTTAGCGACTAGTCTAACTTTATTTCTAACTACTTCACCTTTATCATCAAGTTTATTTCTAAACACCCACCTTGTTCCAATTATTGTTTTATCTTTACGTGGTGGTACTAATTCCCATACTTCATTCCTAGTGAATTGAGCCAGCTCTTCTTGCATTACAATAATCCAATCAGGATCAAGAAGAGCTTGGTCAATAGTTTTGGGTTCAATTTTGGAAATCGGGGAGATTTGACTGAGGTTTCTGTATGAGGCTCTTGTTCAAACTCCTAGACTTGGATCACCTATCACTTGGTCGATAGGATGATTCGTTTGAGTCCTAGTTGGATTTGGGTTTGATTCAACCACTTGGTTAATAGGATGACTCGTTTGAGTTCTAGTTTGGTTAGAGCCATCTATCACTTGGTCGATAGGCTGACTTGGTTGACTTAGGTTAGGATTAATATTATACCTGATCTCCGGATCAGAGTTAGGTCTAGTATGAATCGGCTCGCTAATTGGGGTTGCCGAGGGTTTTGTAGGTTCGTGTCCTTCATCCAATACTACATTGATAGTCTTCTCAACTCTAAGGGTGTCATGGTTATATACTCTATAAGCTCTACTTGTAGTCGAGTATCCTAGAAAGATCCCGGTCAAGGTTTTGGATGTAAATTTCCCTAGATGATCCTTAGTGTTTAGAATATGTACCTTACACCCAAATACCCTAAAGTACTTGATGTTAGGTATTTTATCATAATAAATTTCGTATGGAGTCTTAAGGTGCCTCTTTACTATAAGGATCCTATTTTGGACATAGCATGTCGTACTCACGGCTTCCGCCCAAAATCTATCGGGTAGGTTATACTCATTTAAGATTGTTCTAGTGGCTTCTTGTAGAGTTCTATTCTTACGTTCTATTAGGACATTTTGTTGTGGGGTTCTAGGGCAAGAGAACTCATGGTGGTATCCATTTAGGTTACAAAATTCTGTAAACCTGTGATTCTCGAATTCACCACCATGATTAGTCCTAAGTCTTTTGATTTTAAGGTTTTGTTGATTTTCTATTAACTTAAATAGGTTGATTAATTGATCTAGGGTATCACTTTTGTGTTTGATGAACCTAACCCAAGTAAATCTAGAATAGTCATCAATTATGACTAAGCAGAATTTACTCCCATTAAGTGACTTAGCTCCGTGTGAATCAAATAGATCCATGTGTAGGAGCTCAAGAACACTTTTAGTTCGTTCTTGATTAGTTAGTTGATGTTGTGTCCTAGATTATTTACCTTGTTGACAAGCATTACATATTTTATTGTTCAAGTTATTGATGTTAGGCAAACCTCTGACTAAGTCACTCTGACTCATCTTGTTGATGAGTCTTGGGTGTGAGTGACCGAGTCGTCGGTGCCACAACCATGATTCCTCTTGCCGTGTCATAAGACACTTGGTTGAAGAGTTAGTTAAATTAATAGTGTAAATATTGTTATTTCTAGTTCCCTTAAGGATTGTTTTAGAAGTTTCATTTGTATTAATTATGCATTCATTTTCTAGAAATATGACCTTATATTTATTATCACACAATTGGCTTATACTAAGTAAATTATATTGAAAATTTTCTACCAATAAGACATTTTGAATAATAAAGTTAGAGTTGAGCTCAATATCACCTGATCCGATGATTTTGAGCTTGTCGTTGTTTCTGAAGGCTCCCGATCCTTGTCGTTTGAATCGAAGCTTTGAAAACTTGAGTTGATCCCCGGTCATGTGTCGAGAGCAACCACTGTCCAACATCCATTGATCCTACACGCAAGGTAGTTGGATCGGATATTGGATTTATTAAAGATTGGTTGAAAATTATTAACCTAAATCATCTCACCCATGTCTACATGATCAAACATGTTAACCCTATATGTTATTGTGAGATGACTTCCAATTTTACTTGAATTAAATTTAATGACTTTAACACTTGTCAACCTTGCATTAGATTCGGATTTGACCTTAGGCTCATCAAGTCACCTTTTTAAGATCATGGCTTCCAGGTCGAGGCGAGGCATAGAGGTCTTCTTTGATCGGAACAACGACCACTTTCTTAGACAAAGCCATTTTCAAGAAAATAGAGACTTGACTCACCTAAGACCACTTCCTGGTATAACTAGTCTAGGATACGGTGAGGTAGCTTCAGCTAGTTCCGCTCGGTCAAGTGCATCGAACTAGATACCCCTTATCTAGCCTGAATACACGAGACTCTGCTTTCCTAGCATACTATCATCTCGCCGCATCCTGGTACTATGTTATCAAGTATTGACAAGTTATAGTCCTATCTAGCCATTCTAAAAAGAAAATTCAAACTAAATAAAGAACCTAAGCATGCAAATTTCTAAGTTAAAATACAAACAAGTTTTGTATTAGCTCCCCATGGACCGTTGAATCAGTTCGGTCTCTCCACATAGTGGATTTGGTCCTTGGGAACCCAGTAATGGTTCGATCCTAAGTATGAAATCAAGGTGGTCTTAGGGACCCATGCTTGGACACTTTTTTTATGTCGACTTACAATCGACATATATGACTTGTTGGTCGTGTTTGAGGTAAACCCTAGTCTGGCCTTGTTGTACATGTCCCTTTGCGATCCAAGTAGGAGGTCAAGTCTTTTGGATCCCAAAGTAAACCTTTCCAACGTGTTCCTAAGATCTTCAACTTGACTCTTCAAGAGTGAGTTCTCAACTTCGAGTTTTTCAACCCGAGTTGAGTCCTTCTCTTGAACTCGACTAGTTGAAGAGGTTAGGGAGACCTCATGTTTGAGGAGTTTAACTTCCTCAACCAGGGTCTCAACCTTGGACTCAGACTTAGCTAATTTTCTAGTTAAAAACTTAATTGCATTATAAAGTGTACTAATGAGGGATCGACTTACCTTGAGTGTATCTTTTGAACCAGATGCGTATCTGTGGCTTGTCTTCAATAGTGCTTCGCAGTCCGACTCGTCTTCGATTTCTGATTCATGTTCCGGTTCTGACTCCGTCTCCGATTCCACTGGTTTTTCCATGAGATCATGATAATTATCTTTTTCCTCGGATGCTTCTTCCCAAGTAGCGTTGAGTGCCTTTTTGTGTTTTGGAGCTTTGCTCTTGAGTTTTGGGCATTTGGACATGATGTGTCCAAACCTGTTGCATTCGTAACATCTAATATTCAAACTTTTAGGCTTACCTTCGTTGGGTCGAGTGACGGTTCAATTTTGTCCCTTGACTATGCTCTGAACTAGGTTGACTAATTCGACCTCCATTTCTGAGTCGACCTCCGAGTCGGACTCATCCTCTTCTTCCTTCAGAGGTGGCTTGCTTGCGGTTTTCTTCCTCAAACCTGCAAAAAGTGCTATACCCTTCTCGGGTTTCGAGTTAGACTGTTCATGAAGTTCAAAATTAAAAAATAATTCATCTAACCTAAGCTTCGAAAGATCCTTGGAGACCTTGTAGGCGTCGACCATGGATGCCCACAAGGTAGTCCTCGGAAAGGAGTTAAGAACATACCTTATAAGGTCGCGGTTTTCGACCTTTTACCCGATCGCATGTAGATTATTGACTATGTCTTGAACGCGGGCGTGGAATTGTGTCGCCGATTCGTGTTCCTGCATTTTTAGATTATATAATTTATTAAACAAAAGATCGCGCTTACATACATTGGCTTCATCGGATCCTTCGTGTAGCTCCACAAGCTTTGTCCAAAGATCCTTTGCGCTAATGAAGGGGCCAACGCGATTAAGCTCCTCCTTGGATAAGCCACATAGGAGGATTTGAGTTGCCTTGGCGTCCACTTCAACTTGTCTTTTTGTCGCATTGGTCCATTGGTCATAATTCAAGGATTCACCTACTTCATTAGTCAGAAGTGTGAATCCCGTTTGGATTATGATCCACATCTCGATTCGGGTTTTAAGAAAGCATTACATCCGACCCTTCTAATAATGGAAGTCATCTCCATTGTAAAATGGAGGTCGGACGGTGCTAAAACCCTCGAGATGGGCCATTAAAACAAAAGAAACAAGGAGATGAAGATGAAAAACCTAACAATGATAAAAACACACGAAATGTATCAAGACTCGCGTCTTGGATTAGTAGTGCGGGAGGAAAACTAACCAAATGAAATAAATTCGAAATAAACAGAATTAAAAAGAAAAAAAATATGTAAAAAGCTAGATCGGTGGTTTCACCAAATCGTAGCAACCCCCAGCTCTGATACCAATTGTTGGATCGAGCGGATCGCTAGAGGGGGGGGGTGAAGAGCGATAAATCCTTTTTTTTTCTTTTCGTTCGTTCGTTAAAACCCAAGTAGACAATTAATTGTAGTGGAAAGATAAGCGGTAAATAAAAGGAGACAAATGTTTTTTACTTGGTTTGTAGCCTTCGGCTACTACTCCAAGGCCCTAGTGGTCCTTGACCACGTACGGAGGGCAAAACACTAAAGAACTCCTTCTCGTTAGAGGTAGGAGTTAATCGATACAAGAACACACCAAAAGCTTGAGGTAGAGGGACACTCCCCCTCTCATCATTACGATAAAAGCTCCGAAAAAGTAAAGCAACACACTGATATAATGCTTATACTGACGTAACAAAATAAAAACAAATTAAACCTAGACGTCGGAGAAAAAGTACTTCGTTGTCGGAGAGTTGTAGCTTTGTGGAGGCTTTTGGAAGCTTGAAATTTATGATCAAACCCTAGGAGAGGCATTCCTTTTAAAGCCTTTGAGCCCCTTTTCGAGAGGACCTTCAACCAATGGAAATTAGCCACATGGCTCCTTGAAAAATGGTGATAAGGATTGACTCCTCGAGGCTGATCCTTGACCATCAGTCGACTGATGGCCATCTTCAGTCGACTAATGGAAGCATCAGTCGAATGTTGACCGCAGACAGTCGACAGATTGATAGCAGTCGAGTCCTCCAAGTTGGTAGTCGACTGATGCTAGATGAAATGACAAGTTAGCTGAACAATAACATTATTTCGACGGCCTCCGACCATCCGATCTCGACCTAGACCACCGATGGGATGTCTTGGGTCGGATCTATGCTTAAGTCTATCCTCGTAAAGAGGATACGACCTCACTTACACTGGCACACACACGATCTTACCTCGATACTTACTGTGTCACTTTTTCTTCCGACCTTCCACTCGATTCCTTCGGCTCCCTCCGAAGTCACTAGAGTGTCACCCGACCACCGCAGCTTCCTCCGGGTGTCGCTAGCCTTAAGCTCTAGCGTTAGCACTTTTTTGCACACTTGATTTAGCTCGTGAGATAACAATATAAGCTTAACTTTGTATCGTTTGCTATAATCAAAACTCAGGTTCGACTTAGGTACCTACTGCACCAACATACTCCACCATGGAAGATGAGTATGTGGCAGCCTCTGAGGCAGCCAAAGAAGTTGTATGGCTCAGGAACTTCTTGATGGACTTGGATGTGATTCCTGGTTTGCCTAGAACTATCACAATTTATTGTGATAACAGTGGTGCAGTTGCAAACTCGAAGGAACCACGAGCCCATAAGGCAAGTAAACACATAGAGCACAAGTACCACCTAATACGAGAGATCATAAAGTGAGGAGAAGTTGTTGTCACCAAGATTGCATCAGAGGATACCCTGGCAGATCATTTCACTAAGGCCCTTCCTGTGAGATCTTTTGATAGGCATGTGGAGAGAATTGGAATTAGATGTATGACACTTTGAAGGAAGCATAGTCTTTTAGTATAAGTGGGAGATTGTTGGGATGTATACTGAAAGCATAGTCTTTGTATGGACATCTTCATTTTGAAATAAGAATCACATGATCATTGTTTTCATTTTATATTTATTATATGTGTGCATCTTGTCTAATACTTTACATTGTAGATAACATGGTGTGTGGTGTCACACAGACGATAATGTTATCAGTTCCTTGTAGAGTATAATCAGAGGCTCACAACCAAGATGGTTTTGGACAAACCATTGGTATGGTTGTAGTGTAATTTAGTATTGGTTTATCTTGACCATAGAATTATACTAATACACTTTGTGTGTATTGAGCAGGACTGACTTAGAGGTGTTTCAATTTATTGCTGACTACATAATTGAATCAAACCTCGGATATTATGATGTACATGCTCTTAATCCTGATATAATAACAGACATATGTACTTAATATTTATTTCTTTGATTTACCAATGGGCGAGATTTAAGGGTTAAATCGATAGGCGTGCTAACTGGGAAATGATATTATTTACATGGTGTGTCGTTGATTATAGGAGGAAACCGTGTCCTATGCATAATGATGATGATGTCCCCTTGAGGAGCTCATGAGGATCATCATATTAACCTTGCAGGTGGACTTGGTCTGACATGATGATGAGGTTGAGTGGTACTACTCATGGAGTTAGATATTAATTAATTAATTGTCAATAAATTAATTAATTAACGGACATTCGATATCTTAAACACGGGGAGATATTTGTACAATTAATATATGGAGCCGATATTTAATTATGGTGGTTGGTGAGGTAGATCAATGATAATTCTCTAGTGGAATGGATTATCATTAATGGATCGGATTTTATGTAGGTCGGATCCATTAGGTGGCCAAGATCCAACTCCTCCTCATG
The DNA here is from genome assembly GCA_025175895.1 of Wurfbainia villosa. Classification (NCBI taxonomy): domain Eukaryota; kingdom Viridiplantae; phylum Streptophyta; class Magnoliopsida; order Zingiberales; family Zingiberaceae; genus Wurfbainia; species Wurfbainia villosa. Next base: position 56,300,132 of record CM045997.1, read on the forward strand.
GTCCCTATTGTAACCTATTAAAACCCTCATGAAACCTAGATCCAACGGACGCGATTAAATGGAGGCTTGGGCAAAATCTATATATAGATTCCAAGGCTTGGGTGACAAAGAAAAAAGAATATAGTTGTGCTAGGGTTTTGGAGTTGGATTTAGAGATGCTTGGGCGGAAACCTAAGGTGGTGCTTCTTCATTGGGCGGCGGCAACCTAAGGTGGTGTTTCTTCTTTGGTCGGCGGTGCCTCCCTCTCTCTCTCTAGTTTTGCCGGCAGCTCCTCCCTCTCTCTCTCTTTCTTTGCCAACAACAAGAGGTAGGGATTCTTCCCTTGGATCTCTTGGCCGGCACCCAGACTCTCTTCCTCTCCTTGGCCGACGGCAACAACCAAGCAAGGTGGCTTGGTGGTCGGCACTAGATAGGAGAAGAAGTGTGTTTGTTATCTTCTTTTTTTTTGGATCAAACAAGGAAAGAAAGATACGCGATCTAGGAGGCTTCAACTCTTGGAGGATCATTGCCCACACAACGTCCAAGAGGAGGATAGGACATACAATAGAAGATCAAGAGGTAAAAAAAGGTATAATCTTGTTTGTTTTGATTTAGTTCTTTTGTATTGTGTATGTGGTTAATTTACTTGGACGCTGAAGATAAATACAAAAATTGGCGATCCGTACATCATGTATTCCGTGGCTAATCAAGGAAAAGAGTTAGGTTACTTGAACAACAAGTTTGTTCAAGCGACGACTCAAATCGAGAAGCACGATGAAGGAACGGTTGCTTGGGTAATCCTTTTTCGTCCGGATTAATTTTTTTTTATCCGGGGACTTATTTTTGGATCACCATGCACAAGCGACCGAAGCGAAGCTTCATCCTTCAAAATAATGTAAAACTAGAAAGTAAATCTAATCTAGGTTCGATCTAACTGTCCACTTTTTATTCGATATCGAATCAATCAGTCCCCCGCAACGGCGCCAAAAACATGATGTACGCGAATGCGACCTCAAATCTCACGATGGGAATCGACGAGGACTCGAAACATGTGGTCGCGCTCAACGCCCACAAGTGCACGGATGTCTTCAAGTAATAAAAAGATTATCGATCGAATAGGGACTAAGATTCGAGTACCAATTGTTCAGTGGACATTATTGTTCGGAGTTTAACGTTAATGGTTGTGCTTATGAGGTTGGTTGGCGGTCCGAACTCTAGTACGGTGTCACATGAAAGAAGAGAAGGGTAGCTATGAGTCTTTTAAGGGAATTCTAGGATTTCAGTTTCGCTTGTGTGTCGTAGAACACACTATCAATTGGGTATTATCTAGAAGTCTAACTATGGTCTTGTGGAAGGAACATCATACACTTCCCCGATGAGTCTTTGCATCTATCGGGAACTACCTCTGCCATACCAGGTCGACCCCTGGCTTTAGGACATGATAGGCAGTACGAGGATGCTAGATCAATCCCTATGACGAGTCGGAACGTGTCCCATTGTCGACTCTTTCACACCCTTCTATCCATGGTTACCGAAGATGAGGCCAATCCCTAGGTTACTCCTTAATTCTCCTAAATCTTTGATACAAGGGTTGTCACCCCTCGTATCGACTACGCACAGTAAATAGAAGACCAAAACAAATAGCTATCGATCTAGACAATCACCAATTGCAAATATGAAATCAAGAACAAACATATATTTGAAATAGAAAGTTCTACGCACACAAACTACTCCCTAGTCCTAGAATTGGAGAATCTACTCCATAAATACGAGAATAGAAACACAAGGCACAATCAAATTCATAGAAACAATGTAAATTGTGCAAGGAACCTGAATTAAAATGCACTGTGGCTCTTCCCTCTGGCATTGAAGTGCAGAATTTGATCATAGAGTGACTTCCTTCCTCCCCGTTGCGAGTTTTCGGTGCTTTTTAGGTCACCGGTGTGCTGTCCCGGTAGTCGGGCCTCCTCCCTAGGGTTTGGGCATATCTTTCCTTATGTAGACATGAGGCTGGATCTTCTCGAAACCCGAAAAAAACCTAATCTCATTGAAATTGTCCCAGTGCTACATGGTCGTGTGTGGCACTGGTGTGTGCTACGGGACTGGCCATGTGGATTCATAGGGTCAGGTCATGTGTCCTTCTGTTCTAACTTCCAAATGCCTTCCTTTTGCTCCAAAAGTGTGCCATTTTCCCCGTAGAATGTTGTCTTGCACACAAAAGTAGAAAGAGCAAATCTCCGAAATAGAAAATAGGAAATGCATGCAAAATAAAGTGAAATATGCAAGAATCAAATATAAAATGCAACGAGATGTGAGAGAAAACTAATCCTAAAATCCTATATGTTTTGCTCACATCAAAGCACAAGTATAAGAACAAGAACAACTACAAAACGAAACTACCGACTTAAGGAATGGAGATGCACGTGTGGTCGGCGTTACGACAGCATTGCATTGTCGAAGAGTACTTAGATTCGTCAGAGCACTTTGGGAGCCTTTTTATATGATAGAAAGAGGTGAATTGTTGCTCCTTTTATAGCCATTTGAACCCTATCTCGTTGAGATCCAGATCTGGGTCAAACCTCCACATCACCCCTTCTTTGGTGGATCTTATCTTGACTCTCCTCGAAGTGATCAACTTTACCAACAGTCAACTGATGCCATACAACAGTCGACTGATATTTACCTCCAATCTACTATCAGCTTGATAACTCTTTTGCAATTCAAGGTTAGCACAAAAAGACTTTTGTTGATGGTAAATCTAATAGTTCCTTACCATCTGACCTCGACCTAGACCTTCCTCCGGAAGTCCTAGTGGATTGCCGCCTACGATCGTCCTTGTAAGGAAGACACGTCCTTACCATCAATCCACACCTAGAGCTTACCTTTGGTCCTCCTGACCTATTGCTTAGCTTCCAGTCACCACTGTGGTTCCTCGACTCCCTGAGGTTCTTCTGGAATTGTACGACCATCGAGTTTTCTCGTCCCGAGATTCTCTTGGTGTCATTGACCTTAGCAAAGCTTAATACATTACCTGCACACTCAACATAACATATGAGATAACAAGAATGACTTAACTTTGAATCTTTGCCATCATCAAAACCTAGGTTCGATTATCTGGTGCTCCTGCACCAACACAATCCACATACTTGGTTCACCTACCTAAACAACATGTGAAAACAACATTCTTTGGTACCGAAATGCTTGGATCGGAAATATCATTTAAAAATTTCTTTGGTACCCTTGTCTTTTTACTTTACCCATAATGGTTGTCTTTCTATTGATGAGGAAATTATAAGCAACTTCCTTATCCTTGGGCATGTATCCTATATCGGCCTTATTCTAAACAACTCTTTGGTCTATAAGGATCATATCAAAGTATTTTAAGCCATTAGAAAACTTCTCTAAGCATGTCCTTAATTCAAATACTTGGTTCTTAAGATTTTCATTTTCCTCCCTAATCATGCACGACTCACAACATAAAGATGTTTCATTTCTAATTTCCTTAATTTCTACATTTAAATCCTTAATCTTAGATTTTGACTTAACTTGGGAATTTTTAAGATAAACAATAGTTTTATACAAAAATTCTACTTGAAGAGATTTCTTTACCTCATAGTCACTAGATGACAATTCGTCGCTTAACTCCTCTCCTTGGCTTGTTTGATCTTTCATTGTCATTTTCCAAGGCCATTAATGTCATGTGTTTAGTGATGTTGCATAGCTCCACCTTGTCAGATGAGTCTTGCTTTGAGTATCCCATGTTGCTTGTGACACCATGGCCTCCTTCTTCTTCTTCTCTTTCTTTTCTTTTTTTTTTCTTTTCCTTTTCCTCCTTCTTTAATTCTGGATAATTTTGCTTGATGTGCCCCTTTTTGGTACATTCATTACAAGTAACATTAGTATTAAAATTTGAATTGTCACTAGATTTACCTCTTGAAGATTTAAACATCTTCTTCACATCCTTCCTCTTGAACTTTCTTGATTTTCCCATTAGCTTTTTGACATAGTGAGCCACTTCATTAGCCGACATTTCTTTGTTGCTACTTGTTGACTCATGTTCTGCCTCGGATGATGAAGAAGCTTCCTTCTTTTCCTTCTTCTTTTTCTCCTTCTTCTCTACAAAATGAGCTAGACCTTTTTCTTTCAAAGACATGTTAGCTTGCTAATGTAACAAAAGATCTCTAGAGACCTTATAAGTATCATCCATTAATGCCCATAAAGTGCTTCTAGGGAAAGATTGAAGAACATACCTTACGAAGTCCTGATTGTCTACTTTCTCACCTATAACATAGAGCCCGTTGGCAATCTTCTTGAACCTTCCATGCATTTGACTTACCGTCTCATTTATCTTCATGGACAATGTTTGGAGTTGTCCTATCAATAGATCTCACTTGACTCTCCTTGAATCCTTTGACCCTTCATTTAGCTCGATGAGCTTCTCCCAAAGCTCCTTCACGGAATTGAAAGGCCCAACTTTTCTTAATTGCTCCTTCGATATCCCGCATTGAAATGTGGTTGTTGCTTTGCCATTTACTTGTGCCTTCTTCGTCATTTCCCTAGTCAAATTCTTTGTCGGTAGAGGTACTCCAAACTCGTCCACCTGCTTCTCAAATCCATCTCTGACAGTTAATTAATTTTCAATGTCATTCATAAGGTTGTACTCCATCCTCCCTTTCCAATAGGCAAAGTTATTATCGTTCAAGGTGTGTTGGAGATTCCGGGATCATGCGCGGTAGAATAGAGCGAATAAAATAATTCTTATTTCATCCCAGACATCCCATGGGGGCCACGAGCAAAGAATCCTTGCTACTGAAATAATCTCATGCAAAGAAAGGAGGAGAAGATTCATACCTTCGAGATTCTTATTGAATCTGTCGAAACCACGAGCAAGACGAATGAGCCTTGCCTTTATCAGTATCCATACCGGGATCACCTGAGATAACTCCTTGAGCAACAAGTCTTTGTCTCTGAATGGTGTTATCCAACTGGTAGAGACAAGAGAGGGAAAGAGAGAGGAGAAAGATGGCTACCAAGGAAGAAAACCTAATATTAGAATATTTTCTCCAAGGATTATCAAGGGATCTATTTATAGATGTCATGATTAGAGCATCTTAGGAGGATCAAACGGAACCTATCTTTCCATAATTATCCCATAATTAAGGTAAGAACAACCCAGGAAATTTCCATAAGAGAAATCTCCAAAAATGGTAGAACCGCAACATGGTCGTGTGTCTTACACAAGGCCATCCATGCCAAAAAGGCATGGCCATGCCAGGACACATGGCTAGGTGTGCGCCCTTCTCGGCACAAACCAAACTTTGGCTATTTTCGCCCAGAGCTAGGCACAACCCGTGCTTGGTTAGGCACAACCGTGTGAGGATATGTATAGTCTGTTTAACTTCGTTTAGGTGCAATATGGCCATGCTAAATCCAATAGGACCATAAGAGGTTCAATAGCCTATGTTTTGCACCTTATTGGTCGGGTCCAACTTGATACATCTTCTCTCTCACTGAGAATCTTATTCTCATATTTGTTTCACGTCTCTAGATCATTTGTATTGCATGTGACCCAATAGGTTTCTGACTATGTTGGTCATTCATAATTAACCCCTTAATTATGAATAGATCATGAGTGCCAAGTACTAGTACATTTTTACCCCCAATTGAAATTGACTCAAGAACATTTCTCAAGCCTTCAATAGCTACATTTGTTCATGCCTTATTCCTTTCACTCATCTTATACCCACTTGGTTCAGGACATGGTCTATGTGTTTGTCCCTACTAGGCTGACTACGTTACACCTAGCCCAAGATAGTTTCCTTAATCTGTGGATTCAAGTTACTTCTACATGTTCCCAAGAAGACCATATTCTTAACATGTTTGCTCTAGCCAAAGACTTCTGAGTAATAATCCTGACAAGAGGCCTAGGGTATACATCTCCTTTATCAGGAGTATTGAATCCTCTGTGGGCTATTCAAACACCTTCGATCACTTTGCCTTATACCCAATCATCTTGGAGTTACACCTCCTATGGAGATGGTTGCGAAGAAGTCAGAGTATAAGGCTCCATGACCAAGATGACTTGAATACCTCAAGTCCAAGGAAACTCACACTCGAGCTGCAATGAGATCTTCAACGACATATAGAACCATATGAAGTCTCATAAAAGGTCACTCCAATGAACTAATTACCATAACTAGCATCCACATGTTCACTCTCAACATCCCTATGCTTCCATTCAGTGAGTACCGAATGCTAAGATAAACAAAGGAGCACAATATGTGCTAGTCTCATTGAATCGATGATGTCTAATCTCATCAATTCATTGACTAGGGATAGTTTCAATACTTACATGATTACACATGATAAGATACCCACTAATTATGATCCAATCACAATTTCTTTCATGCCATGCATCGTATTGTTGACTTCAGTACATGAGTTTAAGATCCAATCAAATACATAGATAATATATACTCAAATAGTGAATTTTATTAATAACTTCTAAGGTGATTATCTTAGGACACCTTTCAATTACATCAAACTCCTACTTGGCCTACAGTCAATCGCCTTGGTATCTAATACAATAGGCCTCTATATGCCTCTCGAACTTTTCTTGGGAAAGAGACTTTGCCAAGAGATCTGCTAGATTCCTATCAGTGGAAACTTTCTCTATTTGTGCATCTCTTCTACATAAAATCTCTCTGATCAGATGGTAATGGCGTAGTACATGCTTAGATCGCTGATGTGACCATTGTTCCTTTGCCTATGCAATGACGCCATTGTTATCGCAGCAAATTAGTAATGCTTCAACAATGCTTAGAACTACTCCAAGTTAAGTAATGTACTTCTTGATCCAGACCGCCTCCTTTATTGCTTCAAAAGCTGAAATGTACTCTACCTTCGTAGTAGAATCAGCAATAGTGTCTTCTTTGGAACTTTTCAAACTCACCGCACCTCCATTCAAGATGAATATGTATCAAGATTGAGATTTAGAATCATCCTTACCTGTCTAGAAGCTGGCATCAGTATACCCGCTCACAACCATATCACCTCCTCTATATACCACGAACAAATTCATAGTCCTTCTCATGTACTGAAGAATTATCTTGACAGTCACCCAATGGTCCATACTAGGATCCGACTTGTATATACTCATAACGTTGAAAGCGTATGATACATCAGGCCTCATACATAACATAGCATAGATGATCAATCTTATAGCTGATGCATATGGGATATGATTCATTCGAATCCTCTCGTCTTCAGTGCGCGGGCACATAGACTTCAAAAGGTGAATCCCATGCCTATTGGGAATAAAACCTTTCTTGGATTCTTCCATGCTAAACTGTTTTATCACTTTGTCTATGTATGTAGACTGTGAAAGACCAAGCAATCGATTTGATCTATCTCTATATATCTTAATCCTTAAAATATCGGTTGCTTCTCCCATGTCTTTCATGGAGAACATTTTGGACAACCAGACCTTGACTATTTGTAAAATAGGAATATCGTTTCCTATGATTAATATGTTATCGACATACAATACTAGGAACACAATCGCACTCCCACTAACCTTATTATACACATAAGGCTCCTCAGGACTTTATGAGAAATAAAAATATTTGATTGCCTCATCAAAATGGATATTCCAACTCCTAGATGTTTGCTTCAATCCATAAATGGATCATTGAAGCTTCCATGCTTTGTTCTTGTCAATGGATGTGAAACCCTCAAGTTGTATCATATATACATCCTCAGATAGGTTTTTGTTAAGGAAAGTTATTTTCACATCCATTTGTCATATCTCATAATCAAAATGAGCCGCTATGGCTAGGAGTATCTGAATGAATTTAAGCATAGCTACTGGTGAAAAGATTTCGTCATAGTCAACACCTTGTCTTTGATGATAGCCTTTAGCCACTAATCTAGCTTTATAGGTAATAACATTATCATCCATGTCGATTTTCTTCTTGAAACCCCACTTGCACCCAATAGCTGTTATGCCTTCGGGTGGGTCCACCAAATTTCAAACTTGGTTTTCATACATGGAATCTATTTCTGATTTCATGGCTGTTAGCCACCTATCATTATTTGAACTATTCAGTGCCTCTTCGTAACTAGTGAGTTCCTCATCCTCTATGTGCAATACGTCATTAAATTCACTTATGAGAAATCCATATCTCTCAAGAATCCTATGTGTCCTACTAGATCTATGAGGAGGTGGTGTATCATCAAGTTCAACTATTACCTCATTCGAATGAGTAATCAGCTGTGGTTCCTGACTAGGCATCTCTTCTGTGTCTACCAGAGTATCTTGAACTATGCTTAGTTCAATCTCACTCCCACTATTTTTGTTGGGTTTCCCTGGCACCAATGTGGGTGTGTGTTCGAATACGTTTCATAAACATGCACACAGTGGAAGCCAAAATAAGTTATAAACTAATTTATTACAACACACACACAACATGCATGCAAAGATACATCAAGTGTAGACATAATCTAATTTTTCAAATTTTTGAATAAAGAAACTAATCTAGGTATACCTGATGAATTATGTGAAGCGGAAATGGCATCAACCTTAGTGACCCTCGTAAGTTTCACCTCTATCAGTATCCACACCGAGTATCATCGGGATAGCTTCAACAAGCTACGATCCCCGTCTTCACAAGAGTTACTAGTCTCGCGTCGAAGACGTTGTGATCTGAGAGACAATTACAATTCGAATCCAATTCGAATCCAAAAATGATTTTCACAAACTCGCTTCTCGAAAGCAGTTTTTGTCAACAAATTGACAAAACCTCGATCCTCCACCAAAGAGGATTGCCCAAGATCCAATCCTCGGCAAGGAGGTCACTATCAGAGTTCCAAACGGTGGCTAAATGACGTTCTCGTCACAAAATACACTGTTGATGCAGTGAGCATCACTCCTTAGTTTTGATGTATGAACCATAGTTAATTGTTATGATTCACTTGTGTTCTAATATCAGTGTTAAGTGTGAAGGCTTAATAGGAAGTCCTAGTAGGTCGTGTTGACTGGACACTAGGCACGTATCTTGACAAATTAGGAGGATCGAACACTAGGAATAAAGTTCAGATGGGTTACATGGACCGGAGATTTGGCATGAAGACAAGTTGGGTTAAGAGATCGGATAATCGGTAGAAAGTCAAGCTGGGTTAGGTAGATCGGACAGCTGGTGGAAGCCCTGGTGGGTTAGATCAAATGTCAAGAGTGGTAAGTGCGGCAGGTAGCCACTAGATAAGACTTGAGTGAAGAGGTGAGGTCGAGTCCTCTGTAATGGGACAAAGCTAGGAGTCAATATGACGAAAAGTCCACGTGGGACTTAATAGTCGAGATCGAGCAGTATTACTACTACAGTCGCATTTTATAGTATCTATTTTTTGTAATCCTGTTATGCAAGGATCAGTCGACTGGATGGATTCAAGTCGACTGAAGTCCAGTCGACTGGATATGTATCAGTCGATTGGATACCTATTTGGTAGGATCAGCTGGTGATCGATCAGAGATCATGCGAGGCAGATGGAAAGGGTTTCAGTCGACTGAAGAGGCAAATTTCTCAATGCGGAGCAGAGTGTGTTGGGTTTCCGGCACCGCGGCGTGTGTGTGTTCGATCATGTTTCGTAAACATGAACACAGCGGAAGCAATAAAAATAATAAATCTACATTTATTACAACACACACAACACACACATGCATATTACAACAAGTGTAGATATAACCGTAAATTTAAATTTGCAATAAAAGGAAATTTATCTACGTTATACCTTTCGTATGACGTGTAGCGGGAACGGCATCAACCGGAACGATCCTCGCTAGAATCGTCTCTATCCGTATCCACGCCGAGTTCCTCGGGATGACTTCGCTAAGCCACGAGCTTCGTCTTCATATGGGTTACTAGCCACGTGTTGAAGATGACGTGATCGAGAGATGATCACGATCCGAATCCAAATTCGGATCCTAATACGAGTCCTCAAAACTCGCTTCTCCGGAGAGGTATTCGTCAACCAATTGATGAATCCTTCGTCCTCCACCTCAGAGGATTACTGGAGATCGAATCCCCGGTAAGTTAGCCGCTGTCGGAGCTCTAACCGTCGTCCAAACGACGCTCCGACGAGAGGAGAACAAGCTGTCCAGAAAATTGGACAGCTTTGGTGGAGGTGATAGGCGCCGGCCAACCAAGGGAGATAGAGCTCACCTTGATGCCAAACTTGAAGGAGATCACCGGAGCACTAACCGGCAGCAGCTCGACGCCGGCGAGGGGGAAGGAAACAGCCTTCTAGACGCCGGTTGGAGCCTCAAGGTGGGCGGCGGCAAGGAGGAGGAGAGTTAGCTCCGAATTTCTCCAAGGAGAGGTGGGCGGCAATTTAGGGTTGTGGATTAGGGCTTAATTATCCATTAAGCCCTCTTTTATAGAGAACTAATTCTCTTAATGGTTATTGGATCATAACCATTAGGCCCGTTAACCCGCTCCATTAAGATAAGTTAAAATAAACCAAACCATGATGGTTTATTTTAAGTTAAAACGAACCGAACCAACTTTTGGTTCATTCGTTTAAAATAAACCAAACCCTTTGGTTTATTCTCATCCATTGGATTAGAACCAAACCATTTTGGTCCATCCATTATGTCTTCATAAGACACGGCCCATCCATGCTTCCATTGCATTGAAGCGATTTCATGCTCGCTTTATGTTTGGTCCAACCAAACCTAGTTTCTCTCGATGCGAGAATCCCATTCTCAAGCTCGCTTTAAATCCTTTGGATTACGCTGCGTTGTCGTGTGACCAAATAGGTTCTCGGTTTATGTTGGCCGTCTATAATTAACCATTAATTATAGAGCGATCATGAGTGGCACCTAGTAGTACATCATGATCCCCAATTAACCAAAAGATCAACGGTTGATCGAACTATTTACACCCTTCAAGAAATTTAATGAATCGCGGCCCCATTCCCTTCACTCATCTTATACCCACTTGGTTCAAGACATGGTCTATAGTGTCAGTCCTCACTAGGCTGACTACGTCACACCTAGCCCAAGTATCATTTCCTCGTCCTACGGATTCTAGTTACTCCACATGTATCGAAGAGTACCTTACTCTAAACATGTAATGCTTTGGCCAAAGACTTTAGTAACAATCTGACGAGAGGCCATGGGTATACATCTCCTCGCAAGGAGTGGTGAATCCTTTATAGGCTATTCAAACACCTTCGATCACTTCGACTTATACCCAATCATCCCGGGTCCACATCTCCTCAGAGATGTTTGCTTAAGATGTCAAAGCATAAGTCTCCATGATCAAGATGACTTGAATACCGCAAGTCAAAGGAACATCGCACTTAAGCCACAGTAAGAACTTCATTGACATATCTATATATGCAGAGAACCATATGAAGTCTTACTACCTGGTCACTCCAATGAACTAGTTACCATAACTAGCATCCACGATCAACTCCGACATCACAATGTCTCCAAAGGAGAATCACCGCTTGGATACACCAAGGAGTATACCTGCGTTAGTCTCGTGTAATTGATGGTGTCCAAATCCATCAATTCATCGACTAGGATAATTCGATACATCACAATTACACATGTAGAGATACTCACTAGTTGTGATCCAATCACAAATTCTCTCATGCCGTGTGAATCGATCGTGACATTCAAGAAATGAGTTTAAGATCCAATCAAATACATTAAACATGTATACTCAAATAGTGAATCTTCATTTATCATATAAATGGTTCATACATAAGGCGATTGCCTTAGGACATCTCTCATATATTACTAACAGACTCCCACTTGGCCTAATGCCAATTGCTACGGTATCCAATACCATAAGCTCTAACATGACCTTCAAACTTACTTTGAGGTAATGCCTTAGTCAAAGGATCCGCTAAGTTCCTTTCAAAGGGAGTTTTCTCGATTTGTATTTCCTTCCTACTAATGATCTCTCCGATCAAATGATAGCGGCGGCTACATGTTTGGATCATTGATGAGACCACATCAAGTTCAGAGATGAACTTTTTGATCCAAACCGCTTCCTTTGCTGCTTCCAAAGCTGCAACGTATTCTGCCTTAGTGGCAGAATCCGCTATAGTGTCAAGTTTGGAACCTTTCCAACTTATTGCGCCTCCATTCTAGGTGAATACATACCCAGACTGAGACATGGAATCATCCTTGTCTGTCTGGATTTGGCATCCGTATACCCACATATCACCATGTACCCTTCTCCATATATTAGGAACACATCCTTAGTTCTTCTCAAGTACTTAAGGATCGTCTTAACAGCCACCCAATGATCCATTCCTGGATCGATCGGTATCCGCCGTGACACTCGTGAGCATACGATACATCGGGCCTCGTACATAACATAGCATACATGATAGATCCTATTGCGGATGCATAGGGAATCTTACTCATGCAAATCCTCTCGTCTTCTGTGCGCGGACACATAGTCTTCGAAAGGTGTACCCCATGCCTGATGGGTAAGAAACCTTTCTTGGATTCCGACATGCTAAACCTCTTTAGCACTCGGTCTATATATGTAGACTGCGAAAGACCAAGCAACCGTTTCGATCTATCTCTATAGATCTTAATCCCAAGGATGTAGGTTGCTTCTCCCAGGTCTTTCATGGAGAATGTCTTGGATAACCAAACCTTAACTGACTGTAAGATTGACACATCGTTTCCTATAAGTAATATATCATCGACATACAATACTAGGAACACGACTGCACTCCCACTAACCTTCTTGTACACACAAGGTTCGTCTGGATTTTGTGAGAAATCAAACTTTTTGATGGTCTCATCAAAATGGATATTCCAGCTCCTGGATGCTTGCTTCAATCCATAAATGGATCGTCGCAATTTGCATACCTTGGTTTTATCAACCGATGTGAAACCCTCAGGCTGTATCATATACACGTCCTCGAGCAGGTTTCCATTAAGGAAAGTTGTTTTCACATCCATCTGCCATATCTCATAATCATAATGAGCCGCTATGGCCAGGAGCATCCGAATGGATTTAAGCATAGCTACAGGCGAATAGGTTTTGTCATAATCAACACCTTGTTTTTGACGATATCCTTTCGCCACCAATCTAGCCTTATAGGTAATCACATTACCATCCATGTCGGTTTTCTTCTTGAAAACCCACTTGCACCCTATAGGCTTTATCCCTTCAGGTGGGTCAACCAAGTTCCAAACTTGGTTTTCGTACATGGAATCCATTTCTGACTTCATGGCACCAAGCCACTTATCCCTTTCTGAACTTGTCAGCACTTCTTCATAACTGGTAGGCTCCTCATCATCAATGAGTAACACGTCGTTCGATTCACTTACGAGAAATCCATATCTCTCAGGAATATTGCGTGTTCTACTAGATCTACGAAGATGTGGTGTTACAATAGGTCCAGCCGATTGCTCATCACTATGAGTTGTCGGCTGTTGTGCTTCACCAGGTATCTCATCAATGTCTATTTGAGTCTCTCGAGCCTCCTCAAGCTCGACGACACTCCCACTGTTTTCTTGCAAGAGAAACTCTTTCTCTAGAAACACAACATGCCTTGAAACAAACACCTTTTGTTCCACAGGATGATAGAATTGGTAACCCCTTGTTTCCTTAGGGTATCCAATAAATAGACATTTATCAGACTTAGCATCCAATTTGTCTGATACAGTTCGCTTCACATAAGCAGGACAACCCCATATCTTCAAGTAAGATACATGAGGTTTCTTACCATTCCATATCTCATATGGACTAGTTGAGACTACCTTGGTAGGCATTCTGTTTAACAAGTAAACAGCTGTCTGAAGTGCATAGCCCCAAAAGGACTTGGGAAGAGTTGCATGATTCATCATTGACCTGATCATGTCCAACAAGGTCCGATTACGCCTCTTAGATACACCATTATGCTGTGGTGTATAGGGCGGAGTCCATTGAGACAATATGCCATTGTCTCTTAGATAATCAAGAAACTCTTGACTTAAGTATTCACCACCTCGATCCGATTGAAGTATTTTAATACTTTTGTCATGTTGTTTCTCTACTTCATTTCTGAATTCTTTGAACCTTTCAAAGGCTTCAGACTTGTGTTTCATCAAGAACACATACCCAAACCGTGAGTGATCATCGGTGAAGGTAATGAAGTAGCTATAGCCTCCTAGAGCTTGAGTTGACATAGGTCCACATGCATCAGTATGTACTAGACCTAGTAACTCTCCCACTCGTTCACCTTTTCCAGTAAAAGGTAACTTAGTCATCTTGCCTTTTAAGCATGATTCACATGTATCGTATGAATCCAATTCAAACGATTCCAGAATTGCACATTGGTGTAATTCGGACATGCATTTCTTGCTTATATGGCCAAGACGACAATGCCAAATATAGGAGTTTATTTGATTATCCTTTCGAGCACGCGTGTTGCTCGTTTTGATATTGAAAATATCACTAGATACGTCCAACGTATAAACACCATTGCTTAAAGTTCCAGTCCCATAAAGAACTCCATTCAAAGTTATGTAACAACAATTGTTACTAAAAGTCAAATGGTACCCATTTCTATTTAAACAAGAAATAGAAATGATGTTCTTTATCAACGAAGGAACATAAAAGCAATTGTCCAGTTCTAAGACAAGTCCTACAGGGAGTTCCAACAAATACGTTCCGATGGCGAGTGCAGCAACCGTTGCTCCATTCCCAACACGTAAATTTGACTCTCCCCTTGACGAGTCTTCTTCTATTTCTTAGCCCATGTATGTCATTACATATATGTGAGCCACACCCAGTATCGAATACCCAAGTGTCTGAGGAAATAGAATGACAATCAATAAAGAAGATTTCTGAAGAAGATGGGGCATCCGATGCCTTATCCTTCTTCACGGACTCAAGATAAATCTTGTACTTTCTTCGCAAATGGCTCTCCTTGCCATAATGATGGCAAGTTTCCTTTTGTGCTAGTTCTACCTTCTTAGCCCTTCTCTTCTTTCCCTTCTAATGTTCCTTTGACTTCCTCTTAGAACCTTTCTTCGAGGAATCAACTAACAGCACCGTCCCCTGCTCATGCTTCTCAGAAGACTCCACAGTCTTCAGCATATTGAGCAGTACCATAGATGAACCTCCTAGCATCTCAGAGGTGAAGAGGAGCTTTGAGACTTCGAACCTTTCGAATCTCACTTGCTCATCAACCAACTCACAAAGATGAAGGACTACGATATGAGCATCCATATGCTCATGCTTCTTTCGTAGCTTGGGTTCCATCGTGGCTAGCATGATGCAACTCATTTGTTCAGAATCACTCACATGTTTCTGATAGGCCAACAATTGGTCCAAAGTTGCATCGTCACTAGGACGGGCGGGAAGAGGCGCTTCGAGGACATTTACAAGCTTTTCACCTTGAGAACAATTCTCAAGTTTCTAAGCCAGTCCAAGAAGTTCGGCCCAGTCAATTTATTTGAATCCAAAATGGAACGCAAATTCAAACACATCATGATCAATATATTAACTTAGAAATACAAAACGAGCATATATGAGAAAGATGATTTTAAAATGCATCAATATACATTTATAAATCCCATTCATTTTTCGAATTTCAAAACCCCAAAATCACTTCGAGATTGTAGGTCCATCTCCGAATGGGTCGATATCCATCATAGTTATGAACAACCTCGAGAGAGTCCAACAAGCCATTCATAACTACGACGGTAGGTATCATCTATACCGATTGCATATCCCGTATATGCAACTATCACAATGTGCTATCAACTAATTGAATGTTCACACATACATCGGGTTGTTAACACATTAACAAGTATGCATCATATGCATAGCACCCAACTTCACCTCCCTTTACATCGACCTTGGAGAGAGTCCAACAAGCCGATGCTCCAGGTTAAAGCCAACCCATTAATCAGGACATAGTTTTAATATGGTTAGAGCGCATTCAACCAATTAGCCCAGCTTGGAGAGAGTCCAACAACCAAAGCTAATGATTGACCTCTGACTCTTACCATATTAGTATTAAACTATTCCATGGTTTGAACATATTCAGGTTCGAGCCGGGCTTGGAGAGAGTCCAACAACCCAAACAAGAAACAGAACTCTGGTTCTAACCATATTAATGGAAGGTGTAAGCTTTAATATTGAGTAAGGGTTTTATGTCTCATCCTCTTTGCATGCAAATAACTATTATCTACATGGCGTGACATACATGGCATACATCTACATGTCACGACACGCATGGCATAATGTTATGCATCTAATGCAATTACATGGCATACACTTATGTCATGTTTATAATTTCCTTATATGTCATAACTATTTATGGAAATAAAATATGTTTAAGATTTGATTCTCCAAATCAAATCATAATTAAATTAGGAAACAAATTTCCAAATCTAATCACATATTTGTTCATGGAATTATTTGATTAAGGAAAATCTATTTAGGAAACCAATTTCCTAAATCATTAAAACTACTTATGGAAATAAAATATTTTAAGATTTGATTTCCCAAATCAAATCATAATTAAATTAGGAAATAAATTTCCAGAATCTAATCAAATATTTTATTTATGGAAAATATCAATTTCCATAAATACTTCCAACTTTCTAAAAGTGGAAGATTTCCATAAATACTTCTAGACTTTCCAAAATTGAAAAATTTCCATAAATACTTCTAAATTTCCAAAATTTAGAAAATTTCCAGAAATAAATTATGATTATCGCAAAACCAATTTTACGATTATGTCGAAACACAACCTGGGCTCTGATACCACTGTTGGGTTTCCGGCACCGCGGCGTGTGTGTGTTCGATCATGTTTCGTAAACATGAACACAGCGGAAGCAATAAAAATAATAAATCTACATTTATTACAACACACACAATACACGCTTGCATATTACAACAAGTGTAGACATAACCGTAAATTTAAATTTGCAATAAAAGGAAATTTATCTACGTTATACCTTTCGTATGACGTGTAGCGGGAACGGCATCAACCGGAACGATCCTCGCTAGAATCGTCTCTATCCGTATCCACGCCGAGTTCCTCGGGATGACTTCGCTAAGCCACGAGCTTCGTCTTCATACGGGTTACTAGCCTCGTGTTGAAGACGACGTGATCGAGAGATGATCACGATCCGAATCCAAATTCGGATCCTAATATGAGTCCTCAAAACTCGCTTCTCCGGAGAGGTATTCGTCAACCAATTGACGAATCCTTCATCCTCCACCTCAGAGGATTACCGGAGATCGAATCCCCGGTAAGTTAGCTGCTGTCGGAGCTCTAACCGTCGTCCAAACGACACTCCGACGAGAGGAGAACAAGCTGTCCAGAAAATTGGACAGCTTTGGTGGAGGTGATAGGCGCCGGCCAACCAAGGGAGATAGAGCTCACCTTGATGCCAAACTTGAAGGAGATCACCGGAGCACTAACCGGCAGCAGCTCGACGCCGGCGAGGGGGAAGGAAACAGCCTTCTAGATGCCGGTTGGAGCCTCAAGGTGGGCGGCGGCAAGGAGGAGGAGAGTTAGCTCCGAATTTCTCCAAGGAGAGGTGGGCGGCAATTTAGGGTTGTGGATTAGGGCTTAATTATCCATTAAGCCCTCTTTTATAGAGAACTAATTCTCTTAATGGTTATTGGATCATAACCATTAGGCCCGTTAACCCGCTCCATTAAGATAAGTTAAAATAAACCAAACCATGATGGTTTATTTTAAGTTAAAACGAACCGAACCAACTTTTGGTTCATTCGTTTAAAATAAACCAAACCCTTTGGTTTATTCTCCTCCATTGGATTAGAACCAAACCATTTTGGTTCATCCATTATGTCTTCATAAGACACGGCCCATCCATGCTTCCATTGCGACTGAAACGATTTCATGCTCGCTTTATGTTTGGTCCAACCAAACCTAGTTTCTCTCGGTCTGAGAATCTCATTCTCAAGCTCGTTTTAAATCCTTTGGATTACGCTCGTTGTGCGTGTGACCAAATAGGTTCTCGCTTTATCTTGGCCGTCTATAATTAACTATTAATTATAGAATGATCATGAGTGGCACCTAGTAGTACATCATGATCCCCAATTAACCGAAAAGATCAACGGTTGATCCAGAACTATTTCTGAAACCCTTCAGCAGCTCGAATGAATCGTGCCCCATTCCCTTCACTCATCTTATACCCACTTGGTTCAGGACATGGTCTATAGTGTCGATCCCCACTAGTGACTACGCCACACCTAGCCCAAGTATCATTTCCTCGTCCTACGGATTCTAGTTACTCCACATGTATCGAAGAGTACCTTACTCTAAACATGTAATGCTTTGGCCAAAGACTTTAGTAACAATCCGACGAGAGGCCATGGGTATACATCTCCTCGTAAGGAGTGGTGAATCCTTTATAGGCTATTCAAACACCTTCGATCATTTTGACTTATACCCAATCATCCCGGGTCCACATCTCCTCGGAGATGTTTGCTTAAGATGTCAAAGCATAAGTCTCCATGATCAAGATGACTTGAATACCGCAAGTCAAAGGAACATCGCACTTAAGCCACAGTAAGAACTTCATTGACATATCTATATATGCAGAGAACCATATGAAGTCTTACGGCTGGTCACTCCAATGAACTAGTTACCATAACTAGCATCCACGATCAACTCAGGACATCACTATGTCTCCAGCCAGTGAGAATCAGCTGCTTGGATACACCAAGGAGTATACCTCGTGCTAGTCTCGAGAATTGATGGTGTCCAAATCCATCAATTCATCGACTAGGATAATTCCGATACATCACAATTACACATGTAGAGATACTCACTAGTTGTGATCCAATCACAAATTCTCTCATGAATCGATCGTGGACATTCAAGAAATGAGTTTAAGATCCAATCAAATACATTAAACATGTATACTCAAATAGTGAATCTTCATTTATCATATAAATGGTTCATACATAAGGCGATTGCCTTAGGACATCTCTCATATATTACTAACAGAGTGATGTGGAGTTGACTGAGGAGGTTTTAGTCGACTGGAAGACCACGAATTCCATATCGACGGGCTAATCTGGAGTCGACTAGAAGGCATTCCAATCGACTAAAAAAGGTTTATAATGTTGGTGCAATGGCCCAGGTTGACTCGAGTTTGACTCGAGTAGTACCTTGATAGTATTTTGATGATAGACAAAACTCATGAAATGGGATTGTCATGGAAAAGTCCAACATGGGGTTGGCTTGGAAAATCCAAGCATGGAGCTTGGTGTGAAAGTCCAAAGCATTGCGAAGCCGTGCGCTTGGTGCTTGGCATGGGAAATCCAAAGCATTGTGAAGCGGTGCGCTTGGTGCTTGGTAAGAAATGCATTGTGAAGTCGTGCGCTTGGTGCATTTGGGAAGTCTTGAGAACATGGCAAGTTCACTATGCTCGGGTCCTTGAGTCGGTGAAGGATGGCATTGCGAAGCCGTGCGCTTGGTGCATCCGAGGGACCACCGAACGGGGAGCGAATGGAGTGAGCCCAAAGGGAAGCATACTTCTAGGGCATGAGACACGAAGGATAGCGTTGCAAAGCCGTGCGCTTAGCGCATCCGAGGGACTTAGGCCGAGGGAAGAGAGCTTCGGTGGGGAACTCCATGAGGGATAAGGTGGACTTGGCGAAGTGGCTAAGACTGAGTGTCGAACGCTCAAACAACTTTGTGTTTGAGGTTTGACCGGTGTTGGTTGAACGAGTCTGGTGATCGATCATAGGAGGCGATCAAGCTTGGGAGAATCGATCCGATTGTCGAGGATGGTAGTGGATGATGATGACCGCCCACGGGCCGCGAATGGAGTCGAGCTGCCAAAGACTCGTCGATGGATGATCGATCGTGATGGGTGCCATCAGTCGACTTATGCGTGATCTGTTGGAACTTAACCAACGTGGATCTGGCCGTTGTGAGACAACGGCTACGGGACCAGTCGACTGATGGTCACACTCAGTCGACTGATGGGCCTGAAAACAGCTTGATGTAGGTTATAAAAGGAGCTCGAGTTGAAGGATTTCGCAATGGTTTTTGCGGAGCTATTGGTGGGGAATTGCTGCTGCATTCCAGTCCTTCAAAAGCCAATCAAAGCAAGCAACAAATAAGTGATCAAAAGCAATCGATGAAAAGTGTTTCTTTTGTATTGTATTTGTATTCTTTTTTGTATTTGTATATTACTGTTGTAATTGCTTGTGAGAGGTTTCTCCACCTCCGACGTGTAGTCGAGAAGGAGTTTAGTTAGTGTCGTGCGCATAACTAGAGCTCGTTGAGCTCGCCCGTGGAGTAGGAACCATTTGGTTCTGAACCACGTATATCTTGTGTTGTGTGATTGTGTATTGTTGTTAGTTTCATTATTATTGTTATTCCGCTGTGCTAACAATAATCGTAGACAAGCAACACAACGAGAACGAGCGAATTCCGACATCCAACGATTGAGGGCTATTCACTCCCCTCTAGCCGACCATTTCGATCCCCGACAAGTGGTATCAGAGCGAGGTTGTTTGTCACCGGACAAACCGCCGCAACAAGCTCTTCATCAAAAGATGGCCGACTACAATCTCCAACCACCAAAATTCGAAGGAGATTTTCTATGGTGGAAAAGAAAAATTGAGGTATATCTAGAAACCGATTTTGATTTTATGCTAATCTTAGAAAACGGTTTCAAATTGCCTAGGGATGAAAGAAATAGGCAAATTGAGAAGTTAAGATGGACCCAAGACCAAATAAAGGACTTCAAGACAAATCTTGAGGTAATTAAATTGCTTGGTGATTTGTTACCTAATCATATTTGGTCTAGTTTGGGTGACTATATGGATGCAAAGAAATTATGGGAGAAGATAATAAAATTTCAAGAAAGTTCCCAATCGACACAAGTAGAGGAAGATGCTGTGGAAGAAAGCCCATCCACATTTGAAGATGTTGATGATTTGGTGGAGACTTCCACCTCTAGCGTTGGGGGGGAGGAAAGGATTTCAATTCCGGTGCAAGATCAAAATGAAGCTTCTACCTCCGGAAGAAGTGAAGAGGACTCCACCAACTCCCTAGGTAACTCAAGTCTTGTTATTTTAAATAAAAATCACATAATATGCTTTGAGTGTAGGAAGAATGGGCATTACAAGAGCAAATGCCCAAAATTGGCTAAGGAAAAGGCATCGACACCAAAAGTCAACCTAAAGTCAAAGGATGCCAGTGTTCCCAAAACTAGAAGCAAAGAGCACATTGTGTGCTTTAAATGCAATCAAAAGGGGCACTTCCGAAGCCAATGCCCTAGGGGGAGGAAGAAAGGGCTAGAAGGTGTATATCATGTAGGGGGAGCTCCAAAAGCTAACACTAAGGTACATTTAGTTAATGCACCTTCAATTCCTAAAGTCAAAAAGAATGCCAAAAATTATTTTAGTTCTCTTGCCATTATTAATGAAAAGCATGCTAGGAGAAACAATAAGGTTTATTGCTTAGGTGCCAAGCATGTTCATATGACTAAAGACAAACCTAGGACTCATAATTCTAGAAATATCTTGCCTAGGGAGTCAATTAGGAGAGTAGAAGAAAATTTGGGTATTAATCCCAAAAAGTCTAGGCACATGCCTAAAAAGAAGAGGCCTTCCCAAAAACCTAATGAAAATTCAAAAATGGGAAAATTAGAGCTAGAGAACCAAGTCTTGAGGTCAAGACTTGAGAAAATGGAGAAAGCCCTTAGAATCATAGAAAATTCAATTCTAGGGTCAAATGCCCATAAGTCAAGACCTAAGGTTCAAAAACGGTCTAAGGGCAAGGAAGGTTTGGGTCACAAACCTAAGCCCAAGAAGACTTATCATAATGTTTCATTTAATTATGGAACTATTTCTAGGTCTAGGAAAACCAAGGCTAATAGGGAAGTCATCCCTAAGACTAGCCATGGTGTGTGTTTAGTGGCTAACACCTCAAAGAAATCAAATGTAGCCACTAAGAAGATCAATGGAGGAGTCACCTCTAGAGTTGACCCAAGTAAGACCCAAAAGGCTATGGTTTCAAAACCTAAAAGGGTCATTAGGAAGGTATCTAGGGAAGTTATCCCTAGGGAATACCTTGTTAACCCAAGGAGCTCCAACAGGTATTGGGTTCCTAGAAGCGTGATCGATTCACGCTAAATGGGTTAGGGTGTGTCAACCCTAAGTGGATGGGTGGTTAACCTAGCCATTGTGAGTTGACACATTAGGATGTGCCAATATGCTTGAGAAGTTGAAAAATGATTAAATTGGCACAATTAGGTCATAGAGGTCATGGTGTGCCATTTTGGGTTTTTGGCACACTAGTGAAATGAATGGTTTAAGACAAAATGAATTTAATCTCTAGAAATGGCAAATTGATGTTTAACACTTAGGTATTTTATACCTTAGTATATTTTACTTGCCATGATTTGTTTGCCTTGCCATGTCATGACATCATTTTCATTTTTATCTATAAAATGTCATGATCATGTTTAGAATTATGTTTAGATGTCATGAATGCCTAGATCTCATTTACATGCCATGACATCATGATATTGGCATATGCTTTTACTTATATCATATCTATGCCATAATCATATCATGCATATAAATAAAATGAAATTAAGGACTATGGCATGATTTGATGGGAATCAAATAATATTGCCTAGAAATATGCATGAGACCATTAAAAGAATAAAAACCCACATCTCACTAGATTAATTGCCTTTAATGTGTTTTACACATCTAGATATAAGTGAGATGTTTAAGGAAAAGAAAATAAAGGTTTGAAAAACATTTTGAAAACATTTTGAAAAACCTTGGTGAAGCCTATCTTTTGATAGCTATCACCATTGAATGAGATGATACAAAGAGGGCTCTTTATTTAAGCTTTTCTTAAATTTTTGACTTTGTATCAATCTATTAATTTAATGGGTAAAATAAATTTCCAATATTTTTCACCCATAGTGTTTAGGATAAGTATTATACGTATGCATTTTCAAGATTTTTAAAATTACATATATTTACTTATGGATTTTGAAAATCCATTTTTGAAACTGAAAAACTACAGAATGTAGTTATTAGTCGATTGTAATGGCAAATAATCGATGGTAAGTCCAATCGATCGGTATCTGATTTCGAGTAAACTTGATAGTTAGGCCCATGTTTAGCCATGTTTTGGTCCCCTAACCACTCCTAACCCTAGGATATGCTTGGGAGAGCATTCGAGAGGGTGGAAATCCATTGGATATGGATTAGGAGTTGGGTTGAGGGTGAGTATCAATTTTAAGGTGGATGAGAGTTCATTGTTAAACTTTGCCTTAATTTTTTTTGGTTTAATGTTCCTATTGGCTTAGGGACTCTCCAAGGACATTGTTGGTGCAATGGTCAAGGGGGAGCAAGCCTCTAGGGGGAGGTATCCATCATGGGAAGATGGATGTGTATTTCCTCATGGGAGGAAAATTGGGTTGCCTCTCTTTAAGTGATATGGGATCACTAGAAAGATTGTAGGCATGTGTTCCTCTAAGGGAGAGATTGTAAGATCTCATTGGGATATGAGACATTCATACCCTTGGGGAGGACCTTTTTGATGTAATGTCAAAAAGGGGGAGAAGTTACCAAGTTACCAATTAGGGTTCGTTGGAATTCTCATTGGGATATGAGAATTGCCAATATGGGAGAATTGGTAGACTTGAGATGGTAGTTTTGTCAATCATCAAAAAGGGGGAGATTGTTGGTGCAATCGGCCCAGGTTGACTCGAGTTTGACTCGAGCAGTACCTTGATAGTATTTTGATGATAGACAAAACTCATGACATGGGATTGTCATGGAAAAGTCCAACATGGGGTTGGCATGGAAAATCCAAGCATGGAGCTTGGTGTGAAAGTCCAAAGCATTGCGAAGTCGTACGCTTGGTGCTTGGCATGGGAAATCCAAAGCATTGCGAAGTTGTGCGCTTGGTGCTTGGTGAGAAATGCTTTGCGAAGCCGTGCGCTTGGTGCATTTGGGAAGTCTTGAGAACTTGGCAAGTTCACTAGGCTCGGGTCCTTGAGTCGGTGAAGGATGACATTGCGACGCCATGCGCTTGGTGCATCCGAGGGACCGTCGGACGGGGAGCGAATGGAGTGAGCTCAAAGGGAAGTATAATTCTAGGGCATGAGACGCGAAGGATGGCCTTGTGAAGCTGTGCGCTTGGCGCATCCGAGGGACGTAGGCCGAGGGAAGAGAGCTTCGGTGGGGAACTCCATGAGGGATAAGGTGGACTTGGCCAAGTGGCTAAGACTGAGTGTCGGACGCTCAAACAACTTTGTGTTTGAGGTTTTAGCCGACATCAGTCGACTGGCATAGGTGTCAGTCGACTGCTCTAGGTCGTATGGGTTCGACGGTGTTCATGAACCAAGTCCGGGGTGATCGATCGATTGCCGAGGAGGGTAGCCAATCGTTGGGAGAATCGATCGACTATCGAGGATGGCGGTAATATGAAACGTGCAGCGCGAGAATGGAGTCGAGCTCGCCAACACTCGACTGATGGATGATCAGTCGACTGATGGGTACCATCAATCGACTGATGTGTGATCCATTGGAACTTAACCAACGTGGATCTGGCCGTTGTGAGACAACGGCTACGGGACCAGTCGACTGATGGTCATGATCAGTCGATTGATGGGCACGAAAACAACTTGATGCAGGTTATAAAAGGAGCTCGAGTTGGAGGATTTCGCAATGGTTTTTGTGGAGCTATTGGAGGGGAATTGCTACTGCATTCCATTCCTTCAAGAGCCAATAAAAGCAAGCAACAAACAAGTGATCAAAAGCAATCGGTGAAAAGTGTTTCTTTTGTATTGTATTTGTATATTACTGTTGTAATTGCTTGTGAGTGGTTTCTCTACCTCCGACGTGTAGTCGAGAAGGAGTTTAGTTAGTGTCGTGCGCATAACTAGAGCTCGGTGAGCTCGCCCGTGGAGTAGGAACCATTTGGTTCCGAACCACGTATATCTTGTGTTGTGTGATTGTGTATTGTTGTTAGTTTCATTATTATTGTTATTCCGCTGCACTAACAACAATCGTAGACAAGCAACGCAACGAGAACGAGCGAATTTCGACATCCAACGATTGAGGGCTATTCACTCCCCTCTAGCTGGCCGTTTCGATCCCCGACATATAAAATATGAGCTCGACCAGATCCAAAAACACATATGAACTACATCGGAGTGCTGCCAAAATTCTTGCTCGTCCACACAAATTCTTACTCCAAGAACAGGGCGATCTTCCGACACTCCGTGACTAGTTCTTAATCCATTTAAGTTTCGATATAAAGTTTTTATATTTCATCTATTTATTTTCATTTACTGTAATTAATTTCAAGAGTGGGTAGTCTGTTATCCATCTCTATTCTTTGTAAAAAAAGTGAAACCCTCGAAAGTCAAGAGTTCTCAAGTCGGAGGGGATTTAGTTAATTGCCCATCGAGGTAGTTCTCGGGAGAGCTACGGGCCTTGGACTAGCAACCCAATCAGGGTTGTGAACCAAGTAAAATAAAAGCGTCATTATTTTAATTTCCACTACATACTTGCAATTATTAAAATTATTTTAATTGTTCTAAATTAAAATAAATTTTTAATACTCCTAGATTCACCCCCCCCCTCTCTTAGAAAAACACGAGCGTACAATTGGTATCAGAGCGGGGGCACTTTGAATCGGTGAAACCACCATCATGAGCTTTAGATTATTTTTTAATGCTTTAAATTAATTTTTATTGCTTTAGATTAATTTAGATTATTTTTTATTGCTTTAAATTAATTTTTATTGCTTTAGATTAATTTTTATTGCTTTAAATTAATTTTCATTGCTTTAGATTTATTTTCTACATTTAAAAAAAAATATTTTTTGCATTTAAAAAATATTTTCTACATTTAAAAACATTTTCTCCTTTTAATTTTTTTTTTGCAATTAAAAATAATTTTCTACATTAAAAAACATTTTTTGTATTTAAAAATCATTTTCTTCATTTAAAAATAATTTTCTGCATTTAAAAAACATTTTCTGCATTAAATGTATTTTTCTGCACATTAGATATAGTTAATTTAATTTTCTAAAAATTAATTTAATTTTCTGTACATTAGATTTAGTTAATTTAATTTTTTGCACATTAAATATATTTAATTTAATTCTCTATAAATTAGATTTATTTAATTTAATTTTCTTTATATTAGATATATTTAATTTAATTTTTCTGCACATTAGATTGAAGTAATTTATCTTTCTGCACTTAGAAATTATTTAATTTATTTTTTTTCACTTATAAAATATTTTTCTTCACATAGAAAATAATTCCTTAATAATGTCACACTTAGAGGGATATAACATCGTTCGCCCTCCTCTCTTCGACAGAGAGGACTTTTCCTACTTGAAAAGGCGAATGGAGTGTTACTTGAAGACCGACCTAGAGGTCTGGTTCTCAATTAGGAAAGGGTTCATAGCTTTGGTGGACGACTCAAGTGAGTTGTTAGAACCGGAGAAATGCATCGCAGAAATTAGGAAAAGAGCTCAAGTCAACTATAAGGCACTTAACACCCTACGGTGCGAACTTACAAAAGAAGTGCTCAATAGGGTAGGTCCATTTGAAAATTCTAAGGAATTATTGGAAAAACTAATTGAATTGCATGAGGGTACAAATGACACTCGGATAGCTAAACGGGACATGTTATTAAATAAATTATTTAATTATAAAATTAATGAAAATGAAAGTGCTAGTCAACTTCATACTAAAATTAAAGATATATTAAATGAATTACACTTAATAGGACACTTAATAGAAAATCAAGACATAATTAGGTATACGCTTAAGGCATTCCCGAGAAATGCCTTATGGACATCGATTGTCAATGCCTATAAGGTTTCTAGGGATCTTCCTATAATTACGTTAGACGAACTATTTTGTGAACACGAACTACACGAACAAGCTAACTCAGGTCAAACCGAGAATGGTATAGCTCTGATGGCAGGTTCAACTAAAAAGGTAAGAAAAGTGAAGAGTGAATCCGAAGACGAGTCGGAATTGGAACCAAATGGAGAAGAGGATATCGTAAATATGGTTCGGAAGATGTTCAACCGGAGAAAGAAATTTACAAAAAGGGATGCAAAGAAAGTTGCTAATAACAAGCCGAGACCCCGATCGGAAGTGACGTGCTACGAATGCAACGGAAAGGGACTCTACAAGTCGGAATGCACAAATCTAAAAAAGGAAGAAAACCCAAAGAAGGAAAATAAGAAGAAAGCGCTTAAGGCGACTTAGAACGAGTCATCATCAGAAGAGTCAGACGCGGAAGGGATGAAGAGGAATTTTGTCACATTTATGGCCGAATCGAGATTCGGAGCCAAGTCAAGTTTCGAGTACGAGTCCGATTCCGAGTCCGAGAGAAGCCACAGATCCGTATCCATTTCCGAAGGCTCTAATGAGGTAACTGTTAGGTGGCCGCATCGGAGGCTCATTGGCTCCCATGTCCCCGGATTAAAATTTTCAATAATGAAAGAATTAATCCGGATGGGATGAGCTTCCATAGCACAACCTATTCGTCATCGTGCTAACAACTTGAGTGGTCACTTGAACAAACTAGTTGTTCAAGCGACACAACTCTTCTAGTTGGTTAGCCGCGGAAGAGACGACGGATGGATCGCCGGTTTTTGTGTTTGTCTTCGAGGTCCATGATTATACAATATATATTCATACACACACATGCATAATCAAAACAAATAAGAACATGCTCAGATCTGTACATAAAGTTAAAATAACTTTATACCTCAAGATCTTCTACCGTATGTCCTATCCTTCTTGTGGACGACGTGTGGACGAAGATCCTCCACGAGTAGAAGCCTTCTAGATTGCTTTCTTCTCTACCTTGTCCGCTGCGAACAAAGAGAAGAAACAACAAATACCTTCCTATCAAGAACCGGCCACCAAATTATGGAACTTGGTGCAACCGCCGGTCAAGGAACAATTGGATGATTCGGCGGCCAACTTCAAGAAGTGTTTCCACCGGCCACTTTGGAGAATAGGGAGGAGGAAAAGAGCCGGCCACCAATGGGAGGAGAACCGCCAGCCAAGGAAGAAGGGAAAGACCTCTAGGATGGGTGCCGGCCAAGTGTTGATGGAGGAGGATGGGCGCCGGCAATCAACTTGAAGGAAGGAGGTTGCCGCCCACTTCTTTGCTCCAAAACCCTAGCAGCCCAATGAACCCTAGCCGCCCACTTGTGGATGAGCCAAACCCTAATTCCAATTCTAAACCAATACTTGCCGCCCAAGCCTAAGCCCCCTATTTATAGAATTAGGCTTAAGCCTCCTTTAATCTCCACCATCGGATCTAGGGATTTAATCTCCACCGTCGGATCTAGGGTTTTATCTCAACCGTCGGATCTAGGGTTTAATCCCAACCGTCGGATCTAGGATTTCATCCCAACCGTCGAATCTAAGGTTCCATCCCAACCGTCGGATCTAGGGTTTTATCCTAACCGCCGGATTTAGGGATTTAATCCGAACCGTCGATTCTAGGATTTCATCCTAACCATCGGATCTAGGGATTTAATCCCAACCATTGGTTCTAGGGTTTCATCCAACCATCGGATCTAGGGATTTAATCCCAACCGTTGGTTCTAGGGTTTTGTTTTACATTCTTGGATCTAGACTTCATAAGGATTATATTAGGCTACGATAGGGACCATAAGGAGGAGTTGGGTCTTGGCCACCCGATGGATCGGAACCACACAAACTTGATCCATCAATGATGTTCCATTCCACTAGAGGATCATCATTGAACTACCTCACCAACCCCCATAAATCAATATGGGCTCCATATATTATTTGTACATTAATCTTCCCGAGTTTAAGATATCGAATGTCCGTCAATTAATTGATTTACTGACCATCAATTAATTAACATCTAATTCCTCGAGTAGTACCACTCAACCTTATCATCATGTTGACTAAGTCAACCAGCTGGGTTTACATGATGAACCTTATGAGCTCCTCAAGGGGACATCATCAACCTAATATATAGGACACGGTTTCCTCCTATAATCAACGGTACACCATGTAAATAATATTATTTCCCAACTTACCGAGCATATTGAGTTAATCCATCTAAATCTCACCCACTGGTAAATCAAATAAATAAATACTAAGTACATGTGCCCGTTATTATATCGGGATTAAGAGCATGTACAACATAATATCCGAGGTCCGATTCAATCATGTAGTCAGTACTAAATTGAATCACCTCTATGTCGGTCCTGCTCAATACACCTAAGTGTACCAGTGTAACTCTATGTTCAAGACAAAACAATACCAAGCTACACTACAACCATGCCAATGGTTTGTCCAAAACCATCTTGGTTGTGAGCCTCTACTTATATTTTACAAGGAACTGATAACATGATCTTCTGTGCCACACCAAGCACCATGTTATCTACAATGTAAAATATTTAGACAATATGCACACATATATAATGAATATGTAAAATGCAAACAATGATCATGTGATTCTTATTTCAAAATAAAATGTTCATACAAAAAGAGCTAGGCTTTCAGTATACATTCCAACAATCTCCCACTTATACTAAAAGACTATGCCGTCATCACTCTGCCATACATCTGATCCCCATGTCCTCCACATGCCTATCAAACGCTTTCGCTGGAAGGGCCTTAGTGAATGGATCCGCCAGATTATCCTCTGATGCAATCTTGGCGACAGCAACTTCTCCTCGCTTTACGATCTCTCGTATGAGGTGGTACTTGCGCTCTATGTGTTTACTCGCCTTATGGGCTCGTGGTTCCTTCGAGTTTGCAACTGCACCACTATTATCACAATAAATTGTGATAGTTCTGGGAAAACTAGGAATCACATCCAAGTCCATCAAGAAGTTCCTGAGCCATACAGCTTCCTTGGATGCCTCAGAGGATGCCACATACTTAGCTTCCATGGTAGAGTCCACCACGCATTTCTGCTTGACACTCCTCCATGCTATGGCTCCACCTCCAAAAGTAAACACAAACCCCGAGGTAGACTTACTCTTGTCCCTATCTGATTGGAAATCCGAATCCGTGTAACCCACAGGAACTAATTGATCTGCCCGGTAAACTAGCATATAATCCCTAGTCCTTCTCAGGTACTTCAATATATGCTTTACCGCAGTCCAATGTCCCTGTCCAGGATTACTCTGATATCTGCTAACCATGCCCACGACAAAGTAGATATCCAGTCTCGTACATAGCATAGCATACATAAGGCTTCCTACTGCCGAACCATAAGGAACCACCTTCATGTCCTCTATCTCCTTTGATGTTCTGGGATACATCTCTTTAGATAAAGGAACTCCATGCCTAAAAGGTAGAAAACCTTTCTTTGAGTTCTGCATGCTAAAATGAGCAAGGATAGTGTCAATGTATGAAGCTTGAGACAAGCACAACATCTTTTTCTTGCGATCCCTTATAACTTTGATACCAAGGATGTGTCCCACTTCTCCCAAGTCCTTCATATCAAAATGTTTGGACAACCATACCCTTACATCTGATAACACTTTGATATTGTTGCCAACTAACAAAATGCATCTACGTATAGTACAAGAAACACCACTACGTTTCCGTCACATCTCTTGTATACACAAGGCTCATCCGGACTTTGAATAAATCCATATGACTTGATTACCTCATCAAAGCGGATGTTCCAAGATCTAGAAGCTTGCTTCAATCCATAAATGGACCGATTAAGCTTACATACAAGATGCTCTTTGCCTTTAGCAATGAATCCCTCTGGTTGGCGCATATAGATGTTCTCCTCAAGACTTCCGTTAAGGAAAGCTGTCTTGACATCCATCTGCCAAATCTCATAATCCATATGAGCAGCTATAGATAAGAGAATCCGGATAGACTTAAGCATAGCTACCGGCGAAAAAGATCCTCATAATCGATACCCTCTTTCTGAGTATACCCTTTCGCAACAAGCCTAGCTTTGAAGGTTTCAACCTTCCTGTCTACTCCTCTCTTTCTCTTGTAGATCCACTTGCATCCAATGGTTTTTACACCATCGGGTGGCTCTACTAGCTCCCAGACCTGATTAGAATCCATAGATTCTATCTCTGAATTCATCGCTCTTTGCCAAGATATCATCTCTATCTTGGATTGCCTCGTCATATGTTCAGGGATCAGGTTCATGTTCACCAGGGACTAAGTCCGAAGACTCTCCCAAAAACATGAATCTGTCGGGTTGTCTAACAACCCTCCCACTACGATGAGGTGCCTCCTGTGTATGCTCTGTGACACGCGGTGCAGTGACTTGTGGTGTCTCCTCTTGTGCAGTAGTGCTGAGTCGGGACTTCCCCTGTCATCTCCTCAAGAACAATCCTACTCGTGGGTTTGTGGTTCATCACATAGTCTTCCTCTAGAAATCTGGCATTCGTACTCACGATCACCTTCTGATCTCTAGGACTATAGAATAAACCACCCTTCGTTCCCTTAGGGTAGCCAACAAACAAGCGCACTTGCATTTGAGATTCCAACTTACCGATCTCCCTTTAGCACATGTGGACTACCCCAAATCGAATATGTCTTAGACTAGGCTTTACCCGATCCACAACTCTGTGGGAGTAGAAGTCGACTTAGATGGAACCAAGTTCGGAATGTGTCTTCTTGTTTCGAGCAAACCCCCAGAATGAATTAGGTAACTCAGAATAACTCATCATCGATCTGACCATCTCCATAAGAGTCCTATTCCTTCGCTCCGCCACACCATTCTGCTGGGGTGTGCCAGGTGCGGACAATTGGGATTGAATCCCAGCCTCTGATAAGTAACTCCTAAACTCTCCCAAGAGGTACTCACCACCACAATCAGATCGTAATGTCTTGATACTTTTACCTTGACGGTTCTCCACATCAGCCTTGAATTCTTTAAACTTGTCAAAGCATTCAGACTTGCGGCGCATCAAGTAAATGTATCCATACCTTGAATAATCGTCTATAAAAGAGACGAAGTATTCAAAGCCACCTCTTGCCTGGATAGACATAGGACCACACAAATCAGAATGAACCAATTCTAACACATCTTTGGCTCTATACCCCTTTGCCTTAAAAGGCCTCTTGGTCATTTTACCTTCCAAGCAAGATTCGCAAGTTGGGAGATCCTCCACCACTAATGAACCCAAAGGTCCATCAGCTATCAACCTTTGAATTCTACTTAGGTTAATATGACCAAGCCTTAGATGCCAAAGATATGTTTGGATCATTTGCGAAGGTTCTTTTTCTCTTATTAGATTTAGAAGATGAGTTATTTACTTCTATTTGCATCGTGGGAGTTTTTGGTTCAATAGTATATAAATTGCCAACCAATGTACCAGAACAGATAATCTCCCTATTCCTTTTTATAACCACCTTGTCATTAAAAGAAACAGAATATCCATCCAAAAATAATTTAGAAACTGAAATTAAATTCTTTCTAAAAGTAGGTACATAAAGACAATTTATCAAAAACAAAAATTTATTCCTATCAAAAGATAAATAAACGTCTCCCACTGCAATAGTCGCCACCTTTGAAGCATTGCCCATGAAGACGGTAATCTCTCCCTCAGCTAGTCGTCGGGTTTCCTGGAACCCTTGCAAAGTATTGCAGACATGATCAGTGGCTCCTGTATCTACACACCAGGCACTGGTAGATAACACCGCTAAACATGTTTCAACAACTAAACAAGAAGATATACCTTTGTTCTTTCGGCGAGGACAGTCCGCCTTCCAATGTCCAGTCTGCTTGCAAGTGAAGCACTTGCCTTTCGGCTTCTTCACTCCTGCCTGAGGTCCCACTGCCACCTTCTTCGCTCCACCTTGCTTCTTCTTCTTCTTACCTTTCGGTTTGGAGGAAGAAACCTTCTGAGCGACCATGGCTTGAGAACTCTGACGAAAAAGCCCCTCTGTCGCCTGGAGTTCTGTCAGAAGCTCCACCAACGAATACAACCTCTTGTTCATGTTGTAGTTGAGGCGGAACTACTCAAAACTCCTAGGCAGAGACTGGAGAATGATATCAACCTGGGTTTCCCCATCGATCTCAGCTCCGAGGACTTCCATCTCAATAAGATGAGCCATCATATTGAGAACATGATCCCTAACGAGTGTTCCCTCGACCATGGTGGTCGTCATCAAGTTTCTCATTGCCTCCTACCTAGCCGCCCTACTCTGTTGTCCGAAAAGTTCCTTGAGATTGAACATCATGTCATAAGCAGTGGCTATGGCCTAATGCTGATGTTGCAGCACATTTGACATAGATGCCAAAATGTAATACCGCGCCATCTCATCTGCCTTAACCCATTTCTTATAATGTTCTTTCTCCTTTTCATCAGAGTCATCAGAGGGCTTAGGAGGACAGACCTCGAAGAGTACAAATTTGTACTCCTCCGCAGTTAGGACAATATCCAAGTTTCTTTTCCAATCAATGTAGTTTGGACCAGTAAGTTTGTTTTCTTTTAAAATCACAGCAAGTGGGTTGAAAGCCATTTGAAAATCCTAAAAATCACAATGATCAAAATATTAGATTTCAAATATTATTGATTCCTCAAAACAATAAAATCCTGAAATCAACCAACACCTCAAAACACCGAGAATATCGCATGCCACGATAGTGTGGACGTATACGAATTCTACATTTGTAAGAGGAGGTTTTACCCATTAATTTTATTATCTTGTCAACCTTACTTTTTGACAAATAAAATTAATAGTTGGTTCCTCTTTAGCCCTACAAATAAAAGCAGTGACTCCGATGGGGAGGATACCTTTATTTGTATCTAAGTGTGCACCATTACACGATACTAAGGGAATTATTTTGGATTATGTGCCTTACCGATGGGGAAGTACACACGCTCCTAAATAATTTCCTATAACAATTATTTGACCTAGTGATCCGCAAACAAACCCATCCGATGGGGAGGAAGGCACTCAAAGCCAACGCGCAAGTTTGTTGCATCACACGTCAAATTGTAATGGAGGCCGCGGGAATTAATTAAAATATCCCTCTCCCACTTAGTAAATTGAAATCGAGGAATTTTAAACATACACAACATGCATATAAAACAAATAAGCAATAAATATGGAAAAACAGAATTTTTTCCAACTATTATGGCATTGTCCTCCAATATGCATCCCGTCGTGTCGCCACCTCGTCCGTTCCACCTTTTCCCGTGCGCAAGTCACCAAAGATATCTGAGCCGAGATAAATCATTTTATTTACATCCATCGATCCTATACTCCACGAAGGAGTGTACAAATAATCTAGATCGAAAGTAAACTCAAATGATCGGCTAAACAATGCCGTATTTAATTACAAAAATTAAATACTAATCTAGCCTCGTCAACCCTGAGGATTCAAATAATAAATTTTTACACACATCCATTCACATACACACACATGGCCATAATAGTCGGATCTTATGCCTGCAACCAAAGAGTTAAACTACGCATATCCTACTATTATCTGGCACATATAATATATGAAAAATGCATAAAAAATTAACCGAATCCTAAACACACAAAACCGAAAACCGATGGCTCTGATACCAATTGTTAGGTGGCCGCATCGAAGGCTCATTGGCTCCCATGTCCCCGGATTAAAATTTTCACTAATGAAAGAATTAATCCGGATGAGATGAGCTTCCTTAGCACAACCTATTCGTCGTCGTGCTAACAACTTGAGTGGTCGCTTGAACAAACTAGTTGTTCAAGCAACACAACTCTTCTAGTTGGTTAGCCGCGGAAGAGACGATGGATGGATCGCCGGTTTTTGTGTTAGTCTTCGGGGTCCATGATTATACAATATATATTCATACACACACATGCATAATCAAAAAAAATAAGAACATGCTCAGATCTGTACATAAAGTTAAAATAACTTTATACCTCACGATCTTCTACCGTATGTCCTATCCTTCTCGTGGACGACGTGTGGACGAAGATCCTCCACGAGTAGAAGCCTTCTAAATCGCTTTCTTCTCTACCTTGTCTGCTGCGAACAAAGAGAAGAAACAACAAATACCTTCCTATCTAGAACCGGCCACCAAATTATGGAACTTGGTGCAACCGCCGGTCAAGGAACAATTGGATGATTCGCTGGCCAACTTCAAGAAGTGTTGCCGCCGGCCACTTTGGAGAATAGGAAGGAGGAAAAGAGCCAGCCACCAATGGGAGGAGAACCGCCGGCCAAGGAAGAAGGGAAAGACCTCTAGGATGGGCGCCGGCCAAGTGTTGATGGAGGAGGATGGGGGCCGGCAATCAACTTGAAGGAAGGAGGTTGCCGCCCACTTCTTTGCTCCAAAACCTTAGCCG
The DNA here is from genome assembly GCA_025175895.1 of Wurfbainia villosa. Classification (NCBI taxonomy): domain Eukaryota; kingdom Viridiplantae; phylum Streptophyta; class Magnoliopsida; order Zingiberales; family Zingiberaceae; genus Wurfbainia; species Wurfbainia villosa. Next base: position 56,335,458 of record CM045997.1, read on the forward strand.
GCCAATGAACCCTAGCCGCCCACTTGTGGATGAGCCAAACCCTAATTCCAATTCTAAACCAATACTTGCCGCCCAAGCCTAAGCCCCCTATTTATAGAATTAGGCTTAAGCCTCCTTTAATCTCCACCGTCGGATCTAGGGATTTAATCTCCACCGTCGGATCTAGGGTTTTATCCCAACCATCGGATCTAGGGTTTAATCCCAACCGTCGGATCTAGGATTTCATCCCAACCGTCGGATCTAAGGTTCCATCCCAACCGTTGGATCTAGGGTTTTATTCCAACCGTCGGATCTAGGGATTTAATCCCAATCGTCGATTCTAGGATTTCATCCTAACCATCGGATCTAGGGATTTAATCCCAACCGTTGGTTCTAGGGTTTCATCCAACCATCGGATCTAGGGATTTAATCCCAACCGTTGGTTCTAGGGTTTTGTTTTACATTCTTGGATCTTGACTTCATAAGGATTATATTAGGCTACGATAGGGACCATAAGGAGGAGTTGGGTCTTGGCCACCCGATGGATCGGAACCACACAAACTTGATCCATCAATGATGTTCCATTCCACTAGAGGATCATCATTGAACTACCTCACCAACCCCCATAAATCAATATGGGCTTCATATATTATTTGTACATTAATCTCCCCGTGTTTAAGATATCGAATGTCCGTCAATTAATTGATTTACTGACCATCAATTAATTAACATCTAATTCCTCGAGTAGTACCACTCAACCTTATCATCATGTTGACTAAGTCAACCAGCTGGGTTTACATGATGAACCTTATGAGCTCCTCAAGGGGACATCATCAACCTAATATATAGGACACGGTTTCCTCCTATAATTAACGGCACACCATGTAAATAATATTATTTCCCATCTTACCAGGCATATTGATTTAATCCATCTAATATCTCACCCACTGGTAAATCAAAGAAATAAATACTAAGTACATGTGCCCGTTATTATATCGGGATTAAGAGTATGTACAACATAATATCCGAGGTCCGATTCAATCATGTAGTCAGTACTAAATTGAATCACCTCTATGTCGGTCCTGCTCAATACACCTAAGTGTACCAGTGTAACTCTATGTTCAAGACAAAACAATACCAAGCTACACTACAACCATGCCAATGGTTTGTCCAAAACAATCTTGGTTGTGAGCCTCTACTTATATTTTACAAGGAACTGATAACATGATCTTCTGTGCCACACCAAGCACCATGTTATCTACATTGTAAAATATTTAGACAATATGCACACATATATAATGAATATATAAAATGCAAACAATGATCATGTGATTCTTATTTCAAAATAAAATGTTCATACAAAAAGAGCTAGGCTTTCAGTATACATTCCAACAGTAACTTCTCCCTTAGAAGATAAGTTGTATAATATAATTGCATCCCTAGGTAGGAAATTAGCTAAATTAAATAATTGAGTCGACTCATTACTTAAGGAAATACAAGTACTTAAGGAGCAAGTCAACTCGAAGACTTTGACTTGCCAAATTAAGTATAGAGACTCAACTCAAGTTGCAAAGCTTGAGGAAGAGAACTCAGTCCTAAAAAGGCAAGTAGAAGATCTAACTGGATCTTTGGAAAGGTTCACTTCGGGTTCCAATTATCTCAACATTATTCTTGGAACTCAGCGAGTCGTATACAACAGATCCGGACTCGGATACAAGGTTAAATCCATCTATAAATCATACATGTCATTACTTAGCCGAAACGGTAAGAATCGAGTCCAAGCATGGGTTACTAAGTCTAGCTTTGTCAACCAAGTTAGACTAAATCAATTTTGAGTTCACAAGAGTCAAGTTCACTTAGTGAACAAAACTCAATCTAGCTACAATTTAAGGGGAGCTAACACTTTGCTTGTTTTCTTGTTTAGTTAAACATTTTCATTCTTTAGTTTTCTTTACTTGCTTAATTTAGAACAGAATAGATAAGAAACAAAGTAGATTAAATTTGAACAACCTAGTACTAAGACAAATGAACTGATAATTAGTTAGGGAAGCTCTTCGAAGTGTATATCTAGGAAGTGGTCTTTGCTCCGATAACCAAGAAGGTCATGTGTCTCGCCATGACCTGGTGAACTAAGTCGAGTGGAACTGACCGAAGCTAACTCACTAAGTCTTTAACTAGTTAGACCAAGGCTTAGTCTAAAGTGAATCAAGTATTTGATTCCTTTATTGACTTTGTCTAGGAAGTGGTCATTGCTCCAATAACCAAGAAGGTCATGTGTCTCGCCGCGACTTGGAAGTCAATACTAGAAAAACCTACTTGACTATCTCAAACCAAGCTTGAATCTAACATAAGTTTAAACACTTTGAAATAGCTCATTAAATTTAATTAAGATAAAAGAAATCCTCATATCACAAAACTCATAGGAATAAGTGTATTGAAAACCTAGCTTGGGTGAGATGATTTAGATCTTAATTCAGCTTAACTCAACCTAATAAACTTAATTAATTTACCTTAACAACTTATCTTAATTAAACTTAACTTAATTCAACTCAACTTAATTTACTATAGTTAAACTTAATTTATTAAACTAAACAAACATATCTAAATAAACAAACTTAACTAAACAAACATACCTAACTAAAACAAATTCACTTAACAAGACTTAATTTATTAAAATCAACCCAACTTAATATACTCAACTATAATTTACAACATAAATAAATTTAAGATAATTCATCTTACTCAAGGTATGAACTATCTTAAAAAATTTAATTTGTGTAGGACTCCAGAATGGACCACTGAATTCTGGATAGTGGCTGCTCTAGACATATGACTGGAGATAGTCAAAAGTTCTTGAAATTAAGATACAAGAACCTAGGAACAGTCGTCTTTGGAAACAATGACAAACTTAAGGTAATTGGATTAGGTAAGATTGAATTAGAGTCTAATTTTATTATACAAAAAGTCCTGCTCGTAGATAATTTAGAATTTAATTTTCTTAGTATAAGTCAGTTGTGTGATGCTAGTTATGTAGTGAAATTTTTATCTAATGCATGTTTGATTAACAGTATTAAAAATTCAAAAATATTACTTAAGGAAGTTAGGGATAAAAATATATATTCAATAAATTTAGAAAGATCCTCAATTAAGTGTCATATGACACAGCAAGAGGAGAGTTGTTTGTGGCATAGGCGACTTGCTCACATCAACTTTAGGAATATAATGAAGTTAAGTGAAACTAATCTAATTAGAGGGTTGCCCAAACTTAAAAATATTGAAAATAAAGTTTGTAATGTTTGCCAACAAGGAAAACAAACCAAGTCTCAACATAAATTAACTGATCAAGGTCGAACAAGTTCAATACTTGAGTTAATCCATTTGGATTTATTCGATTCACATGAAGTAAAATCACTAAGTGGTAATCTACATTTTTTATTAATAATAGACGATTACTCTAGATTTACATGGGTAAAATTTTTAAAGCATAAAGATGAAACAATTGAAGTATTTAAAAAATTTAGTAAATAAATAGAAAATGAAAAAGATCATAAGATAAAAAGAATACGAAGTGACAATGGAGGAGAATTTAAAAATGAAAAATTTACAATAATATGTTCAGAAAATGGATATCATCATGAATATTCATGTCCTAGAACACCTCAACAAAATGGAATAGTAGAAAGAAAAAATAGAACTCTACAAGAAGCCGCTAGGTCAATGATAAATGAATATAACTTACCTAGTTATTTATGAGTCGAAGCAATAAACACTGCATGTTATGTGCAAAATAGAGTAATAATTAATAAAATACATATCAAAACTTCTTATGAAATCTTTAATAATAAAATATTTAAAGGTGTTTGGATGTAAAATATTTATTTTAAATACGAAAGACCATCTCGGAAAATTCTCTTCAAAAATCGATGAAGGGATATTTTTAGGGTATTGGAACACTAGTAGAGCCTATAGAATTTATAATAAGAAAACCCTAAAAATTGAAGAAACAACAAATGTAAAATTTGATGAGGAAGAAATCACTAATAAACAATCAAATACATTAAAATATAATACAAATGAGCTAAATAAAATTACACATGATGAAGAAGAACAAATTAATTCTAACCAATGTGAAGAAAACTTAAAGACATCTAGAATTAATCCTAATCATTCACTCGATCAAGTATTAGGAAATCCAACTTTAGGAGTTCAAACTAGATCAGCTCTAAGAAACTTAAGTCAAATTGCATTAATATCAAAAATAGAACCAAAATCAATAGATGACACATTACCAGACACTGATTGGATAATAGCCATGCAAGAAGAATTAGCACAATTCGATAGAAATGAAGTGTGGGACTTAGTACCTCCTCCTATAAATAAATCAATAATAGACACTAAATGGCTGTTTAGAAATAAATATAATGACCAATGAGAAATCATTAGGAATAAAGCTAGATTAGTAGCAAAGGGGTTTAGTCAGGTAGAAGGGCTAGACTATGATGAAACATATGCTCCAGTAGCTAGACTTGAGTGAATTAGAATGTTACTAGCATACGCGGCACATAAAGGGTTCAAATTATACCAAATGGATGTAATATCTGCATTTTTAAACGAAGTAATAAAAGAAGAAGTGTACATAGGTCAACCTCCCGATTTCGAAAGCATAGAATATCCTAATCATGCATATAGATTAAAAATGGCGGTATATGGATTAAAATAAGCTCCTAGAGCCTGGTATGAGAGACTATCCTCATATTTAAGCTCTAAAGGGTTCGGACAAGGTCAAATTGATTCAACACTTTTCATAAAAACCTTAAACAAAGACATTTTTGTTGCTCAAATATACGTAGATGATATAGCCTTGGATCAACAAATTCAATTTTTTTTAAAAGAATTTAGAAACCTTATGGAACAAGAATTTGAAATGAGCTTAGTAAGTGAGTTAAATTTCTTCTTAGGTCTACAAATAAAACAAATAAGAGATGGTAACTATATATATCAAAATAAATATGCAAGAGAATTAATTAAAAAATTTGGTATGGAAAATGCAAAAGATATTAAAACACCTATGGCTACGAATGTTATATTAAATGAAGACAAAGAAGGAAAGTCTGTAGATCTAAAGTACTATAGGAGTGTCATCCCCAAGAGTATGTCGTGCCGAAATGTAAACGGATGACATCTCCCTTGTACGTGGCAACATCTCATGTTAATACAAGGCCCGTAGGCCACAACAACAACAACATATACATATATCAAAACAAACCACAACAGAAACTAACCACAACAACATAACAAACTGCACAATGTATACCGGTATGACTGACACATCACAACATAACAGAACATCGGCAAAATCCGAATCCATAAGTGTGTACATCACATGACAAGTCCATAACATAGTACACACGAAAATTCCAAGTACAATACACACATACAGAAAGCCCAAAACGACCCCAGGAGTCTAGGAGGTGAGATGAAATGTCAGCCAGCGGTGCTCCAAGTCATCACGAAGACTTCTACCTGTTACCTAGGCAATATAAAAACCCAGGGTCCGTGGTGGTGAGTATAACTCAGCAGGTAATAGGAAAAACATGTATATATCAAATATCACAAGTAATTTAACAGCATAGCCTAAAGGTACAATAGGTATACCAGCACAGTATATAAATACATGCATATACCGTCTAACCAAATAAACAACGTATAATGCAGACATACCTGAAAGTCTGCTATGCTACTCTGATCCAACTTGAGCATATATCTAACATATATAACAGGAAGAGTAATACTAACTCATAATATACTCATGATACAGGTCAAGGTATCTAATGGTCTGTCCAACAAATATACAAGTATGTGACACAACCATATAACAGATGCAAGAAGCATGCATGAATATGATGTACAACCAAATGCAGCAAGCATAGCACAATCAAATGCAACATCACAATAAACATATATATATATATACTGCATCTATATATATATTAATCACAACCATCCATATATATATATATATATATTTATATATATACATGCATATATGTATATATATGGTAATATGCAGAGCGCCATAAGATACGGCAATGCAGCATGCATTGTCATTCCTGTGTTAGTAATATATGAGAGGTGTCCTAAGGCAATCACCTTATGGTTGTATCATTTATTTGATAAATGAAGATTCACTATTTGAGTATACATGTTTTCATGTATTTGATTGGATCTTAAACTCATTTACTGAATGCCCGCAATACGATTCACAGCAAGAGAGAATTTGTGATTGGATCACAATTAGTGAGTATCTCTACATGTGTAATTGTGATGTATTGGAATTATCCCTAGTCGATAAATTGATGGATTTGGACACCATCAATTCTGTCGAGACTAATACGAGGTATACTCCTTGGTGTATCCAAGCAGCTAATTCTCACTGGCTGGAGACATTGTGATGTCCGGAGTTAATCGTGGATGCTAGTTATGGTAACTAGTTCATTGGAGTGACAAGCTGTAAGACTTCATATGGTTCTCTACATATATGGATATGTCAATGAAGTTTTTACTGTAGCTTAAGTATGATGTTCCTTTGACTTGGGGTATTCAAGTCATCTTGGTCATGAAGACTTATGCTTTGACATCTTAAGCAAGCATCTCTGAGGAGATGTGGATCTGGGATGATTGGGTATAAGTCGAAGTGGCAGAAGGTGTTTGAATAGCCTATAAAGGATTCACCACTCCTTGCGAGGAGATGTATACCCATGGCCTCTCGTCCGATTGTTACTAAAGTCTTTGGCCAAAGTATTAAATGTTTAGTGTAAGGTACTCTTAGATACATGTGTAGTAACTAGAATCCGTAGGACGATGAAATAATACTTGGGCTATGTGTGATGTAGTCAACCTAGTGAGGACTGACACTATAGACCATGTCCTAAACCATGTAGGTATAAGATGCGTGAAGGGAATGAGGCACGATTCATTGTAACTACTGAAGAGTTTCAGAAATAGTTCTGGATCAACCATTGATCTTTCGGTTAATTGGGGATCATGATGTACTACTAGGTGTCACTCATGATCGTTCTATAATTAATGGTTAATTATAGATGACCAACATAAACCGGGAACCTATTTTGTCACACGCACAACGAGCATAATCCGAAGGATTTAAATTGAGTTTGAGAATGAGATTCTCAGATCGAGAGAAACTAGATTTGGTTGCACCAAACAAGGAGCGAGCATGAAATTATTTCAGTCGCAATGGAAGCATGGATGGGCCATGTCTTATGAAGACATGATGGATGAACCAAATTGGTTTGGTTCTAATCCAATGGTGAAGAATAAACCAATGGGGTTTGGTTTGTTATAAATGAATGAACCAAAGTTGGTTCGGTTCGTTTTAACTTAAAATAGATCAACGCGGTTTGGTTTATTTTAACTTAAGTTATTGGAGCGGATTAACGGGTTTTGGTTATGAACCAATAACCGTTAGGAGAATGTGTTCTCTATTAAAACATGGCTTAAGGTTTTTTTGTGGATAACTTTTGGTGTAGGAAAACCTAGCCACCCTCTCACTCTCTTCTCCTTGCCGCCGCCCAAGGGTTCCACACCGCCCATTTTTTTGCTGCCGTCCACCCTTGCTGCTGGCGTCCAACTGCTTCCAGTTAATCCTCCGGCGACCCTCCGGTGACTCACCTTGGTTCCGGAGACCAAGTGTTGGTCGGCCATCCTCTTTGGCTGGCACAACATCCTCCACTAAGTTGTCCAGTTTTCTTGACAACTTGTTTCCTTCGTGTCCGAGAGTCATTTGGACGACGTTTGGAGCTCGGACTACGACTACCTTGCCGGAGATTCGGTCTCCGATAATCCTCATAGGTGGAGGATGAAGGATTCGTCAAACGGTTGACGAATACCTATCCGGAGAAGCGAGTTTTGGGGACTCAGTTTTGAATCCATATTTTGATTCGGATTGTGATATTCTCTCGATCACATCGTCTTTGACACGAGGCTAGTGACTTGTACGAAGACGAGGCTCATGGCTTTGTGAAGTCATCCCGACGATACTCGATGTGGATACGGATAGAGGCGATTCTAGCGAGAGTCGCTCCGGTTGATGTCTTTCCAGCTACACATGATATGTCTGGTATACGTAGAATAATTTCCTTTTATTGCAAAATTTGAAACTACGGTTATGTCTACACATGTTGTACTATGTATGCATGTGGTGTGTGTGATGTAATAAATTAGATTTATTGCTTTTTATTTCTTCCGTTGCGCACATGTTTAACAAACATATTCGAACACACACTTGCCACCGTGCTGGAAACCCAACAGTGATATCAGAGCCTAGATTGTGTTTCGACATAATCGTAAATTTGTTTTGCGATAGTCGTAATTGTATTTATGGAAATTTTCTACTTTTGGATGTTTAGAAGTATTTATGGAAATTTTCTAATTTTGGAAAGTCTAGAAGTATTTATGGAAATCTTCTACTTTTGGAAAGTTAGAAATATTTATGGAAATTAACACTTTCCATAAATAAAATATTTGATTATATTTTGAAATTTGTTTCCTAATTTAATTATGATTTGATTTGGGAAATCAAATCTAAAATATATTTGATTTCCATAAATAGTTTTGACAATTTAAGAAATTTATTTCCTAAATTAAATTTGGCTTTCTTTAATTGAGACCTTCCATAAATAAATATGTGATTAGATTTTGAAATTTGTTTCCTAATTTAATCATGATTTGATTTTGGGAATCAAATCTTAAACATATTTTATTTCCATAAATAGTTATGACATATAAGGAAATTAAGTACATGCCATAATTGTAGGTCATGTAATTGCATTAAATGCATATCATTATGTCATGCGTATTGTGACATGTAGATGAATGCTATGTATGTCATGCCATGTGGATAATATTTATTTGCATGCAAAGAGGATGAGACTTTAAAACCCTTATACAATATTAAAGCCTACACCTTCCATTATTATGATTAGAACCAGAGTTCTGTTTCTTGTTTGGGTTGTTGGACTCATTGCAAGCCCGACTCGAATATGAACATGTTCAAATCATTGGAATAGTTTAACTCTAATATGACAAGAGTTAGAGTCAATCATTAGTTTGGGTTGTTGGACTCACTCCAAGCCTGGCTAACTAGTTGAATGCGCTCTAACCATATTAAAACTATTTCGCGATTAATGGGTCGGCTCTAACTTGAAGCATCGATTTGTTGGACTCACTCCAAGGTCAATGTGAAGAGAGGTGAATTTGGGTGCTATGCATACGATGCATACTTGTTAATGTGTTAACAACCCAATGTATGTGTAAACATTCAATTAGTTGATAGCACATTGTGATAGTTACATATACGTGATATGTAATCGATATAATTGATACCCACCATCATAGCTAAGAATGGCTTTTTGGACTCACTCCAAGGTTGTTCTTATCTATATTGGATATTAGGTCATTCAGAGATTGACCTACGATCTCCCAAATTGATTTTGAGGGTTTTTTAATTCGAAAAATGAATGGGATTTTGTAAATGTATGTGGATGCATTTTAAATCATCTTTCTTATATATGCTCGTTTTGTATTTCTCGGTTAATTGCTTGATCATGATGTCTTTGAATTTCCGCTCTATTTTAAATTCGAATAAATTGACTGGGTCAAACTTCTTGGACTGGCTTAGAAACTTGTGAATTGTTCTCAAGGCAGAAAAGCTTGAGTATGTTCTCGAAGCGTCTCTTCCCGCCCTTCCTATTAATGATGCAACACCGGACCAATTGTTGGCCCATCAGAAACATGTGAGTGGTTCTGAGCAAGTGAGTTGCATCATGCTAGTCGCAATGGTACCCGAGCTGCGGAAGCAGCATGAGCATATGGATGCTCATACCATAGTCCTTCATCATTATGAGTTGTTTGATGAGAAAGTGAGATTCGAAAGGTTCGAAGTCTCGAAGATCCTCTTCACCTCTGAGATGCAAGAAGGTTCATCTGTGGTACTGCTCAACATGATGATGACTATGGAGCTTTATGAGAAGCATGAGCAGGGGACGGTGTTGTTAGTTGATTCCTCAAAGAAAGGTTCTAAGAGGGAATCAAAGGAACAACAGAAGGGGAAGAAAAAAGGCTAAAAAGGCAGAACCAGCTCAAAAGGGCACTTGCCATCATTATGGCAAGGAGGGCCATTGGCGAAGAAACTGCAAGATTTTTCTTGAGTCTGTAAAGAAGAATAAGACATCAGATGACCCATCTTCTTCAGATATCTTCATTATTGATTGTCATTCTATTTCCTCAAATACTTGAGTATTGGATACTGGGTGTGGCTCACATATATGTAATGACATACATGTAGGGTATACTGAAAAGTCTATCTTTTGTATGAACATCTTTATTTTGAAATAAGAATCACATGATCATTGTTTGCATATTTATGCATATTGTCTAAAATGTTAAAATGTAGATAACATGGTGTGTGGTGTCCCACGGGAGATCAGGTTATCGGCTCTTTGTAAAGTATAAGTAAAGGCTCACAACCGAGATGACTTTAGACAAACCATCGGAATGGTTGTAGTGTAATTTGGTGATGGTTTGTCTTGACCATAGAATCACACTAGTGCACTTTGTGTGTATTGAGCAGGACCGACATAGAGGTGATTCGATTTATTGCTGACTACATAATCGAATCGTACCTAAGATATTATTTAGTACATGCTCTTAATCCCGATATAATAATGAGCACATATACTTAGTAGTCATATCTTTGATTTACCAATGGGCGAGATTTATAGATTAAATCGATAGGCTCGGTAAGTTGGGAGATGATATTATTTATATGGTGTGCCATTGATTATAGGAGGAAATCGTGTCCTATATATTAGGATGATAATGTCCCCTTGAGGAGCTCATAAGGTTCATCATGTAAACCCTGCAGGTGGACTTGGTCCGGCATGATGAAAAGGTTGAGTGGTACTACTCAAGGAGTTAGATGTTGATTAATTAATGGTCAGTAAATTAATTAATCGATGGACATTCTAGATCTTAAACACGGGGAGAAAACGTAGAAATAATAAATGGAGCCCATATTATCATATGGGGGTTGGTGAGGTAGATCAATGATGAACCTTTTGTGGATTGGATCATCATTAGTGGATAAGACTTTATGTGGGCTTGATCCATGGGTGGCCAAGACCCAACTCCTCCTCATGGTCCCTAATGTAGCCTATTAACACCTCATGATGCTTAGATCCAATACATAGAAACAAAACTCTAAGATCCATTGGTAGAGATTAAATCTCTAAGATCCGATGGTTGAGATTAAATCTCTAGATCCGACGGTTGAGATTAAATCCCTAGAACCAATGGATGAGATTAATTCATGACTTATCCCTAACTCTATAAAAGGATGGCATGGGAGTTGGCATGAATGACATTGATGGAGAGCTAGGGTTTGGGCGGCAAGATGGAATCCTTGTTGAGATAGGATTAGGATTAGGGTTTGGAGGCAAGGGTGGCACCAAATAAGGAAGGTATTCTTCTCTTCTTCTTCCTCTTTTGGCAAACGTCCAGCACCATTCCAACCTCTTTTCCAGCCTTGGCCGGCACCCAAAAGCTGCCTTCTCCTTCTCCTTAGGTGGTGGAAACAAGATATAGGGCTTCCCTTGGTATCTTGGTTGTTTTCCACCATCTTCTCCTTCACCTAGTTGGCCGGCGGCAAGGATAGTTTTAGTTCCTTGTTGGTTGTTTCTAGTGAAAAGAAAAACCTTGTTTCTATTCTTCCTCTTGCTTTGGAAGAGCAAGGAAGGAAGATTTGCGATCTAGGAGATTCGACTTTTGGTGGATCGTCGCCCACACGACGTCCAAAAGGGGAAGGTCATACATTAGAAGATCGAGAGGTATACCTATTCTACTTTCTTCTTTTGTTTGTTGCTTGTTTTTGTTTTTCAATTATAAGCATATTATAAATCTATAAATGGCTAAATAATACTTGGATCCCGAGCATAAACACAAAAATCGGCGATCCAGACACCGTCTATTCCACGGCTACTCGTAGAAAAGAGGATGGTCGCTTGAACAACTAGTTTGTTCAAGTGACCTCTTTAAACGAATAGCACGACGATGACTTGGTGGTTTGGGCATTCCCTTTTGTTTAGGATTAAATTTTTTTAATCCGGGGACATCGAAGGGATCGCCATGGTCAAGCTACCGAGGTGAAGTGGGAAGCGAAGTTTTCCCTCACGAACTCGATAAGCAAACACCTTCAATTGGTATCAGAGCCAGGTTTCCGGTTTTGTGTGTTTAGGATTCGATTAATTTTTATTCACTTTTTCATACATTATATGTGCCGAATAATAGTAGGATATGTGTAGTTTAACTCTTTGGTTGCAGGCATAAGATCCGACTATTATGGCCATATGTGTGTATGTTATTGTATGTGTGTAAATATTTATTTTGTTGAATCCTCGGGGTTGACGAGGCTAGTATTTAGTTTTTCGTAAATTAAATACGACATTGTTTAACCACTCTTTATTTTATTTTACTTTCAATCTAGATTTCATGTACACTCCCTCATGGAGTATAGGATCGATGGATGTAAATTAAAATAGATTTTAGTCTCGGCTCGGATCTCCGGATGGCTCGTACATGGCGTAGGAGGAGCGGACGAGATGGCGATGCGACGGGAATAATATTGAAGACAAAAGCCATAATAGTTGGAAAATAATTTATTTTTCATATTTATTGCTTTTTGTTTGATATGCATGTCGTAGGCTAGGAAAATTCCTCAATTTCAAATTACTAAGTGGGAGAGGGATATTTTTATAAATTCCCATGGCTCCATTACGATTTGACAAATTATGCAAACAAACTTGTGCGTCGGCTCTGAGTGCCTTCCTCCCCATTGGATGAGTTTGTTTGCATATCACAAGGTCGAATATGGTTATAGGAAATTATTAAGGAGCGTTTGTACTTGCCCATCGTAAGACACATAACCCGAGATAATTACCTTGGTACCAAGTAATGGTGAACACTTAGATACAAATATAAGTATCCTCCCCATCGGAGTCACTGCTTTTATTGGTAGGGCCGAAGAGAAACCAACTATTAATTTTACTTGTCATAAAGTTAGGTTGACAAGATAGTAAAATTAATGGGTAAAACCTCCTCTTACAAATGTAGAATTCGTATACGTCCACACTATCGTGGCATACGATATTCTCGGTGTTTTGAGGTGTTGGTTGATTTTAAAATTTTATTGTTTGACGAATTAATAATTTTTTGAAATCTACAGTAATGATCTATGTGATTTTTAGGATTTTCAAAAATGACTTTCAGTCCACTTACTATGATACTAAAGGAAATAAACTTACTGTACCCAAATAATGTTGATTGGAAAAGAATCCAGATATTGTCTTATCTGCTAAAGAATACAAGTATGCACTCTTCGAAGAGTGTCCTCAAGCCATGGTTTCTCAAAAAGGTTTCTACTTCTAAGCCGAAAGGCAAGAAGAAGGATAAATAAGGTGGAGAAAAGGTGGTGGGAGGATCTCAGGGAGGAGTGAAGAAGCCGAAAGGAAAGTACTTCACTTATAAGCAGGATGGACATTGCAAGAAGGACTATCCCAATCCAAAGTAGAACAAAGGTATACCCTTTGGACTAGTAGTTGAACCATGATTAGCGGTGTTATCTACCAGCACCTTAAGTGTAGATACAGGAGCTACTGATCATGTCTGCAATACTTTGCAGGGGTTCCAGGAAACCCGACGACTAGCTAAAGGGGAGGTTACCATTTACTTGGTCAATGCCATGAAGATGGGGGCTATTGCAGTGGGAGAAGTTTTATTTATCTCTTGAGAAAAATAAAACTTAGGTTCTGGAAAATTCCCTTTATGTACCTTTATTTAGAAAGAATTTAGTTTCAGTTTCTAAATTGTTTATGGATGGATATTCTATTTCTTTTAATGACAAGAGCTGTTATAAAAAGGAATAGGGAGAATATCTGTTTAGGTACATTGATAGGAAATTTGTATACATCTGAACCAAAACCTCCCACGATGCAAATTGAAGTTAATAACTCATCTTCTGATTCCAATAAGAGAAAAGAAACTTCGAAGCTGAACCAAACATATCTTTGGCATCTTAGTCATGGTCACATTAACTTAAGCAGAATTCAAAGGTTGATAGCTGATGGACCTTCGGGTTCATTAGTGGTGGAGGATCTCCCAACCTGTGAATACTGCTTAGAGGGTAAGATGACCAAGAGGCCTTTTAAGGCCAAGGGGTATAGAGCCAAAGATGTGTTAGAAATGGTTGATTCTGATTTGTGTGGTCCTATGACTATCCAGACAAGAAGTAGTCTTGAATATTTCATCTTTTTCATAGACGATTATTCAAGATATGGATGACACTACGATCTGATCATGGTGGAGAGTACCTCTTGGGAAAGTTTAGGAACTACTTATCAGAGGCTGGGATTCAATCCCAGTTGACTGCACCTGGCACACCCCAGCAGAACGGTGTAGCAGAGCGAAGGAATAAGACTCTTATGGAGATGATTAGATCGATGATGAGTTATTCTAAGTTGCCAGATTCGTTATGGGGATATGCTCTAGATACGATGGTGTACATTCTGAACTTGGTTCCATCTAAATCAGTGCCTTCTACTCCCACAGAGTTGTGGACTGGGCGAAAGCCTAGTCTAAGACATATTCGAATATGGGGGAGTCCAGCACATGTGCTGAAGGCAGGTGCTGGTAAGTTGGAACCTCGTACAGAAGTACGCTTGTTCGTTGGCTATCCTAGGGGAACGAAGGGTGGATTGTTTTTTAGTTCTAGAGATCAGAGGGTGATCGTTAGCACAAACGCCGGATTTCTAGAGGAAGACTATGTGATTAGCCACAAGCCCAAGAGTAAAATTGTTCTGGAGGAGTTAAAAGGGGAACTCACTTCTTTAGTACCACAGGTACAAGAAGATATACCACATGTCACTGCACCGCGTGTCACAGAGGATACACAGGTGATACCTCGTCGTAGTGGGAGGGTTGTGAGACAGCCTGATAGACTCATGTTCTTGGGAGAATCTTATAATTTGGTCCCTGGCGAACATGAACCTGATCCCTGGACATATGACGAGGCAATCCAAGATATAGATGCAGCATCTTGGCAAAGTGCAATGAATACTGAGATTGAATCTATAGATTCAAGTCAGGTCTGGGAGCTCTTATGCATAGCAGCTCATATGGATTATGAGATGTGGTAGATGGATGTCAAGATAGCTTTCCTTAATGGAAGTCTTGAGGAAAACATCTATATGAAGCAACCAGAGGGATTCATTGCTAAGGGCAAAGAGCATCTTGTATGTAAGCTTAATCGGTCCGTTTATGGATTGAAGCAAGCTTCGAGGTCTTGGAACATCCGCTTTGATGAGGTAAATCCAGTCATATGGAATTATTCAAAGTCCGGATGAGTCTTGTGTATACAAGAGATGTGACAAAAATGTAGTGGTAATTCTTGTACTATACGTAGATAACATTTTGGTGATTGGCAACAATATCAAAGTGTTATTGGGTGTAAGGGTATGGTTGTCCAAACAGTTTGATATGAAGGACCTGGGAAAAGTGGGACACATCCTTGGGATCAAGATTATAAGGGATCGCAGGAAAAGGATGTTGTGCTTATCCCAAGCTTCATACATAGACACGATTATGGATCATTTTAGCATGGAGAACTCCAAGAAGAGTTTTCTACCTTTCAGGCATGGAGTTCCTTTATCTAAGGAGATGTGTCCTAGAACATCTGAGGAGATAGAGGAAATATAGGCGGTTCCTTATGCTTCGGCAGTAGGAAGCCTCATGTATGCGATGCTATGTACGAGACCAGATATCTGCTTTGCCGTGGGTATGGTTAGCAGATATCAGAGTAATCCAGGAAAGGGACATTGGACTGTGGTAAAGCATAATTGAAGTGCTTGAGAAGGACTAGAGATTATATACTGGTTTACCGGGCAGACCAATTACTCCCTGTGGGTTACACGGATTCCGACTTCTAATCAGATAGGGATAACAGTAAGTCTACCTCAGGTTTTGTGTTTACTTTGGGAGGTGGATCCATTGTATGGAGGAGTGTCAAGCAGAAATGCATGGTAGACTTTACCATGGAAGCTGAGTATGTGGTAGCCTTTGAGGCGACCAAAGAAGTTGTGTGGCTCAGGAACTTCCTGATGGACTTGGATGTGATTCCTGGTTTGCCCAGAACTATCACAATTTATTGTGATAATAGTGGTGCAGTTGCAAACTCGAAGGAACCACGAGCCCATAAGGCTAGTAAACACATAGAACGCAAGTACACCTAATACGAGAAATCATAAAGGAGGTAGAAGTTGTTGTTGCCTAGATTGCATCAGAGGATGACCTGGTAGACCCTTTTTCACTAAGGCCCTTCAAGCGAGAGCTTTGATAGGCATGTGGAGGGAAAGGGAATCAGATGTATGGCAGTATGAGGACAGCATAGTCTTTTAGTATAAGTGGGAGATTGTAGGGATGTATACTGAAAAGTCTATCTTTTGTATGAACATCTTTATTTTGAAATAAGAATCACATGATCATTGTTTGCATATTTATGCATATTGTCTAATATGTTACATTGTAGATAACATGGTGTGTGGTGTCACACGAGAGAACATGTTATCGGCTCCTTGTAAAGTATAAGTAAAGGCTCACAACCGAGATGACTTTCGACAAACCATCGTAATGGTTGTAGTGTAATTTGGTGATGGTTTGTCTTGACCATAGAATCACACTAATGCACTTTGTGTGTATTGAGCAAGACTGACATAGAGGTGATTCGATTTATTATTGACTATATAATCGAATCGGATCTCAGATATTATTTAGTGCATGCTCTTAATCCTGATATAATAATGAGCACATATACTTAGTAGTCATCTCTTTGATTTACCAATGGGTGAGATTTATAGATTAAATCGATAGGCTCGGTAAGTGGCGAGATGATATTATTTATATGGTGTGCCATTGATTATAGGAGGAAACCGTGTCCTATATATTAGGATGATGATGTCCCCTTGAGGAGCTCATAAGGTTCATCATGTAAACCCTGCAGGTGGACTTGGTCCGGCATGATGAAAAGGTTGAGTGGTACTACTCAAGGAGTTAGATGTTGATTAATTAATGGTCAGTAAATTAATTAATCGATGGACATTCGAGATCTTAAACACGGGGAGAAAATTTACAAATAATATATGGAGCTCATATTATCATATGGGGGTTGGTGAGGTAGATCAATGATGAACCTTTAGTGGATTGGATTATCATTAGTGGATCAGACTTTATGTGGGCTTGATCCATGGGTGGCCAAGACCCGACTCCTCCTCATGGTCCCTAATGTAACCTATTAACACCTCATGATGTTTAGATCCAATGGATAGAAACAAATCTCTAAGATCCATTGGTAGAGAATAAATCTCTAAGATCCGACGGTTGAGATTAAATCTCTAGATCCGACGGTTGAGATTAAATCCCTAGAACCAATGGATGAGATTAATTCATGACTTATCCCTAACTCTATAAAAGGATGGCATGGGAGTTGGCGTGAATGACATTTAAAGAGAGCTAGGGTTTGGGCGACAAGAAGGAATCCTAGTTGAGATAGGATTAGGATTAGGGTTTGGAGGCAAGGGTGGCACAAAATAAGGAAGGTATTCTTCTCTTCTTCTTCCTCTTTTGGCCAACATCCAGCACCTTTCCAGCCTCTTTTCTAGCCTTGGCCGGCACCCAAAAGCCCCCTTCTCCTTCTCTTTAGGTGGTGGAAATAAGATATAGGGCTTCCCTTGGTGTCTTGGTTGTTTTCCACCATCTTCTCCTTCACCTAGTTGGCCGGCAGCAAGCATAGTTTTAGTTCCTTGTTGGTTTTTTCTAGTGAGGAGAAAAACCTTGTTTCTATTCATCCTCTTGCTTTGGAAGAGCAAGGAAGGAAGATTTGCGATCTAGGAGCTTCGACTTTTGGTGGATCGTCGCCCACACGACGTCCAAAAGGAGGAAGGTCATACATTAGAAGATCGAGAGGTATACCTATTCTACTTTCTTCTTTTGTTTGTTGCTTGTTTTTGTTTTTCAATTATAAGCATGTTATAAATCTATAATGGCTAAATAATACTTGGATCCCGAGCATAAACACAAAAACCGGCGATCTGGACATTATCTATTCTGTAGCTACTCGTTGAATAGAGGATGGTCGCTTGAACAACTAGTTTGTTCAAGTGACCTCTCTAAACGAATAGCACGACGATGACTTGGTGCTTTGGGCAATCCCTTTTGTCTAGGATTAAATTTTTTTTAATCCAGGGAAATCGAAGGGATCGCCATGGTCAAGCTACCGGGGTGAAGTGGGAAGCGAAGTTTCCCCTCACGGACTCGATAAGCAAAACCCTTCAATACATGGGCTAAGGAATAGAAGTAGACTCGTCAAGGAAGAGTCAAATTTATGGGTTGGTAATGGAGCAAAGGTTGTTGCTCTCGCCATTGGAACGTTGTATTGAAACTCCCTACATGACTTGACTTAGAACTGGGAAATTGCTTTTATGTTCCTTCGTTGATAAAGAACATCGTTTCTATTTCTTGTTTAAATAGAAATGGGTACCATTTAACTTTTAGTAACAATTGTTGTTACATAACTTTGAATGGCGTTCTTTATGGGACTGGAACTTTAAGCAATGGTATTTATACGTTGGACGTATCCAGTGACATTTTCAATATCGAAGCGAGCAACAAGCATGCTCAAAAAGATAATCAATTAGACTCCTACATGTGGCATTATCGTCTTGGCCATGTGAGCAAGAAATGCATGTCTGAATTACACCGATGTGGAATTCTAGGATCGTTTGAATTAGATTCATAAGATACATGCGAATCATGCTTAAAAGGGAAGATGACCAAGTTACCTTTTACTGGAAAAGGTGAACTGGTGGGTGAGTTGCTTGGTCTAATACATACTGATGTATGTGGACCTATGTCAACTCAAGCCTCATGAGGTTATAGCTACTTCATTACCTTCACCGATTATCACTCACGGTTTGGGTATGTGTTCTTGATGAAACACAAGTCTGAAGCCTTTGAAAGGTTGAAAGAATTCAGAAATGAAGTAGAGAAACAACATGGCAAGACTATTAAAATACTTCGATCGGATCGAGGTGGTGAATACTTGAGTCAAGAGTTTCTAGATTATCTGAGGGACAATGGTATATTGTCTCAATGGACTCTGCCGTATACACCACAACTTAATGGTGTATCTGAGAGGCGAAACTGGACCTTGTTGGACATGGTTAGGTCAATGATGAATCACGCGAATCTTCCCAAGTCCTTTTGGGGCTATGCACTTAAGGAAACTGCTTACTTGTTAAACAAAGTCCCGACCAAGGTAGTCTCTACTACTTCATATGAGATATGGGCTAGTAAGAAATCTCATTTATCTTACTTGAAGATATGGGGTTGTCCTACTTATGTGAAGCAGACTGTGTCTGACAAATTGGATGCTAAGTCTGATAAATGTCTATTTATTAGATACCCTAAGGAAACGAGGGGTTACCAAATCTATCATCCCTTGGAAAAAAATGTGTTTGTTTCAAGGAATGCTGTGTTTCTAAAGAAAGAGTTTCTCTTACAAGAAAACAGTGGGAGTGTCGTTGAACTTGAGGAGGTTCAAGAGACTCCAGTAGACATTGAAGAGATACTTGGTCAATCACCTCGACCGATGACTCATAGTGATGAGACATCGGCTGAACCTATTGTGACACCACATCTTCGTAGATTTGGTAGGACACGCAACATTCCAGAGAGATATGGATTTCACGTAAGTGAATCGAACAACGTGTTACTCATTGACGATGAGGAGCCTACCAATTATGAAGAAGTTTTGAAAAGTTTATAAAGGGACAAATGGCTTGAAGCCATGAAGTCAGAAATGGATTTCATGTATGAAAATCAAGTTTGAAAATTAGTTGATCCACCTAAAGGCATAAAGCCTATAGGGTGCAAGTGGGTTTTCAAGAAGAAAACTGTTAGGGCAATCTCTTGCCATGATAAGGTTTTGATGTGTGTGGCAAAGGGTTTAAGTTAGATTGTTATTATGATTTGATATGTGCGTTGGAGTCTTGCAGGGCTTAGTAATTCGCACAAGGAGCCTTGGCGAGTTCCACCTCTCATGACTCGGTCCTTGAGTCGGTGAAGGATAGCTTTACGGAAGCCGTGCGCTTGGAGCATCCGAGGGACCGCCGGATGAGGAGCTTGGAGTGAAGCCAGAGGAAGTAGACTTCAGGGCGAGACATGAAGGATGGCGCTGTAGAGCCGTGCGCTTGGCGCATCCGAGGGACATGGCCGGACGAAGATAACTTCAAAGGCGAGGGACTCCGAGGGATGAGTGTGAGCAAATGTAACCCGGGAAGGGGTAGTAGCTCTTAGGTGAAACTTGGCCATTTGGCTAAGTGTCGGATGGGATTTCCCGACATCAGTTGACTACCATGTTAATGGTAGTCGACTACACTAAGTTGATGGTGACTCAACTAGTGTTCAAGTGTCAGATCATTGCCATAGAATGGCGATCATGAAGACCTGATCGGCCCGATCGATGAAGGCATCAGTTGACTAGTCGCAAGTATTTCGAGCAAAGAATGGAGTCGAGCTCGCGGAGCACTCGACTGGTCGAGCATCAGTCGACTGATGGCAATATCAGTCGACTGATACTAGTGCCGTTGTATGAAATCCAATGTGGAAAGCAATCGTTATTGGGCAATAGCTACAGGACCAGTCGACTGATTGGGACATCAGTCGACTGCTCCGATGTCAACGGGAAGAAACCCTCTTCCTATATAAAGAGGATTTGTGTGGGGCTTTGGGAACCTAGTGCTTCAACTCATAACATCTCCCAAAGAGCTCTAAGTGTTTTTCCACTCTTCTTCTTGTGCTAATTCTCATTCAATTGTAAGAAGAGGGATTGTAAAGAGGTTACCTCCACCTAGCTTGGTGCAAAGGAGAGACTTAGTGGATTTGGCAAAGGAGTGATTCACCTTGAACGAATCGGGATCGTGGATTTTCGGCATAGCCATGAACAACGTTATGACCTTGTGTTAGAATTGTTTGTTTTCTTTGCTCTGTTTTTATTTGCTTGATTTGCTTGTCTTGTTGTTTCTGTTGTGCTAATCTTTTTGTAGACGAGCAAATACCATTATCCAACATAAGAGGGTTATTCACCCCCCTCTTGCCGGTCGATCGATCCCCTACAAGTGGTATCAGAGCCAAGGAAAGCTTGTCAAGGACTAACCGCCACAACAAGCACATTCAAGAATGGCCGGTTCAAATATTCACCCACCAAAATTTGAAGGCGAATTCTCTTGGTGGAAAAATAGAATGGAGGTATTCTTTGAAACCGACTTTGAAATTTTATTAATAATGGAAAACGGTTTCGAGATGCCTAGGAATGAAGATGGGGAGCCATTGGAGAAATCAAGGTGGAGCAAGAGGCAAAGGGAAGAATACTTGGCAAATTCAAAGGCCAAGCGCCACCTCTACAATGTACTCCCCCAACAAGAGGTGAATAGGATAGGGGAATGCTCTAGTGTGAAGGAGATGTGGGAGAAGCTAGTTGAGCTTCATGAAGGCACCTCGGAGGCAAAACTTGCAAGGAGAGACCTCTGCTCCCAACTATCCAACATAAAATTAGAAAAGGGAGAAAAGGTAACATCATTGCATTCTAGGTTTATGGAAATTTTGATTGGACTAACAAGTGTAGGAGAAAGGCTCTCCAACCGAGGCATGCTCATGAAATAAATTGATGCTTTTCCCCGGTCATCAAAATGGAGCTCAATGGTGGACTCCTTCTACATTTCCAAGAACTTAGAAGTGAGCACCTTGGAGGAATTCTTTTCAACAATGGAGCTCCACGAAACAAGACTTGAAGGAATAATAGAAGAGCCAAAGTTTCAACCTTCAAGAGGAGTAGCCTTGATGGCACACAAGGGGAAGAAGAAGATGGAGATCCCCTCTTCCTCCAATGATGAAGCATCCTCCTCCTCCTCCATGGATAGCACGGAAGAAGCCTATATGGTAAGGAGGGTAAGGCGTGCATTAAAAGGTTTTCATTTTAATAAATCTAATGATAGAAGAAGAAGACCAAGGGGAAAGGTAATTTGTTACAATTGCCAAGGAGAGGGACACATAAGGGATAATTGTCCTCTCCTAAACAAGAGCAAAGAAGAGAGGAAGAAGAAAGAAGAAAAGAAGAAGAAGAAGGGGAGCAAAAAGAAGGAAGAAGAGAAGAAGGCCAAAGAAAAGGGGAAGACCAAAGCTTTAAAGGCAAGGACTTGGGATGACCCCTCCTCATCATCATCATCGGAAGAGGAGAATGCTTTTGTCACCAACTTAGCTTTAATGGACTTTGACGACTTGGATTGCTCCTCCTCCGAAAATGAAGGATCAAGTTCAAGTGGAGAGAGCTCAAGTGAAGGGGGAGCCTCCTCTACCTCCTCATCAGAAGAAGAGGACATGGAAACTATGGTAACTAACCTTTCACCTAGTAAAATAGTTTCTATGATTTCTAGTCTCACTAAGGACTTATTTAAAGCAAACAAGAAAAATAAAACCATGCTCGATCAAATTAAAGATTTAGAGCAAAAATTAGAAAAATCATGTTTTAATGATAATGATGATGATGCATTCTTACATGATAATTATATGCCTTTGGATGTTAATGATGCATGCATAGAAAAAAATAGGGCTTTAAGGGAAAAGATAGACTATTTGACCAAAGCCCTAGAAAAGTTTACTATAGGATCCAACACCTTGAACATGATCATAGGGAGCCAAAGGGAAAGCTTCAACAAGAAAGGCCTAGGATATAAGGAAAAGAAAAATGAAAAGGCCTATAAATGTCTAATTGCTAGGGGTCATGATAAAAAGAAAGTAATAGCTAGAAAATGGATCCCTAAGGAATTTTTAGTGAACCCCATAGGCAAGATTTTATATTGGGTTCCAAAATCCATCCTAAAGGGTTAGGAAAACCCTATGATAGTTAACCATAAGGACTTTACCTATATCATATTTTTGGTTGACTTAGGATGGCGGGACAACATTTTTGAAATAGTATTAGGTGATGATAATGCACATATAAATAGATAAATCATGCTTTAGGTGATATTTACTTTATTATCATGATATAATACCTAATGCATGATCACAATTTGATGAATACATTTGTTTCATCATCATAATGTGAACTTAATTCATATACATCTTTATGATCATGTCGAATGATAGGATGATACTTAACCTTGATAGAATTGCATGAAAATAATGATTAAGTATATACAAATACCTTTAGGACACATCTCACACTCACCATAGGCTTCCATGATTGAAAACTTAGCATGGGTGAGATGATAGGATGATACAAAAGTCCACTAGTGCCTATGGCATTTAGATGATCATTTAAAGTATCAAAATAGCAATAATAGACCAATCATGGGGAAAGCTTATGTTTAATTCATAGACATATTGCCCAAAGATCATGGTTGGATATTTCATATGTTTTCAAAACAATTTCTTACTTTAAAATCTGTGTATTCATGTTTTGAAACAATCTAAAGCATGACTAGGTGTTAAAATGGATACTTACATGATCAAAAACCTAGTGGTTTTTAAAAATTTTGGATTTTTGGCAAATACTTAAAAATACAATGATTTTTCTTGGAAAACTATTTTTTATCGATAAATATATTTACAAGAAATGTGTTCCCCAAGTTTCAAGATTTTTCAAATTTTATATATATTCTAGTGCATTTCTGAAAACCACCCTGAAAACCTGAAAAACCCGAAATGCACGTGCCAGTCGACTGGTAGTCTGAACCAGTCGACTGGTAGCCTGATAACATGCCCAATAAGTCGACTACTCTAAGTCGACGGTGACTCGACTAGTGTTCGAGTCCGATTCAAGTGTCAACAGTCGACTCCCAGGGAATGGCAGTCGACTGCGAGTCCACAAGTCGACTGATGAAGGCATCAGTCGACTGGTCGCAAGTGTTTCGCGAACAGAATGGAGTCGAGCTCGCGGAGCATTCGACTGGTCGAGCATTAGTCGAATGATGGCAATATCAGTCGACTGATGGCAATATCAGTTGACTAATGCTAGTGCCGTTGGATGAAATCCAACGTGGAAAGAAGCCGTTATTGGGAAACGGCTACAGGACCATTCGACTGATAGGGACATCAGTCGACTGCTCCTGTGTCAACGGGAAGAAACCCTCTTCCTCTATAAAGAGGAATGGTGTGGGGCTTTGGGAACCTAATGCTTCAACTCATAACATCTCCCAAAGTGCTCTAAGGGTTTTTTCACTCTTCTTCTTGTGCTAATTCTCATTCAATTGTAAGAAGAGGGATTGTAAAAAGGTTACCTCCACCTAGCTTGGTGAAAAGGAGAGACTTAGTGGATTTGGCAAAGGAGTGATTTACCTTGGACGAATCGGGATCGTGGATTAGCGGCGTAGCCGTGAACCACGGTACGACCTTGTGTTAGCATTGTTTATTTTCTTTGCTTTGTTTTTATTTGCTTGATTTGCTTGTCTTGTTGTTTCCGTTGCGCTAATCTTTTTGTAGACGAGCAAATACCATTATCCAACGTAAGAGGGCTATTCACCCCCCTCTAGCCGGCCGATTGATCCCCTACAAAAACTGACATGGATGGTAATGTGATTACCTATAAGGCTAGATTGGTGGCGAAAGAATATCGTCAAAAGGAAGGTGTTGATTATGACGAAACCTATTCGCCTATTTCTATGCCTAAATCCATTCGGATGCTCGTGGCCATAGCGGCTCACTATGATTATGAGATATGGAAGATGGATGTGAAAACAACTTTCCTTAATGGAAACCTGCTCGAGGACATGTATATGATACAGCCTGAGGGTTTCACATGGGTTGATAAAACCAAGGTATGCAAATTGTGATGGTCCATATATGAATTGAAGAAAGCATCCAAGAGCTGGAATATCCGTTTTGATGAGACAATAAAAAAGTTTGATTTATCACAAAATCCAAACGAACCTTGTGTGTACAAGAAGGTTAGTGGGAGAGCAGTCGTGTTCCTAGTATTGTATGTCGATGACATATTACTTATAGGAAATGATGTTTCAGTCTTACAATTAGTTAAGATTTGGTTGTCCAAGACATTCTCCATGAAAGACCTGGAAGAAGCAACCTACATCCTCGGGATTATGATCTATAGTGATAGATCGAATAGGTTGCTTGGTTTTTCACAGTCTACATATATAGACCGAGTGCTAAAAAGGTTTAGCATGTCAGAATCCAAGAAAGGTTTCCTACCCATTAGGCATGGGATAAACCTTTCGAAGTCTATGTGTCTGCGCACAGAAGACGAGAGGATTTGCATGAATAAGATTCCCTATGCATTCGCAATAGGATCTATCATGTATGCTATATTATGTACGAGGACCGACGTATCGTATGCTCTGAGTGTCACAAGCAGATACTAGTCTGATCCAAGAATGGATCATTGGGTGGCTGTTAAGATGATCCTTAAGTACTTGAGAAGAACTATGGATGCGTTCCTAATATATGGAGAAGGGGACATGGTGATAAGTGTAGGGTCAATGTGGTTGGTCGGCTAGAGGGGGTGAATAGCCCTCTTCATACGATGATGGAATTTGCTCGTCTACAAAGAATATTAGCGCAATGGAAACAAAACAAGACAAGCAAATAGAAATAAGAATACAAAAGCTAACACAAAGTCAAAACGTGGTTCACGACCTCGCCGCTAATCCACGACCCGATTTGTCCCCGGTGAATCACTCTGCAACCAATCCACTATTCGTCTCTCCCTTTAGCCAATGCATGGTGGAAGTAAACCCTTACAACTCAAGAATACTCCTTTTCTTACAATAGATGTGAAAGAAACTAGAAGGAGTTTAACACTTGTGGAGCACTTGGATGATAGTTTGGAACTTAAACATTAGCCAACCAAAAGCCCACACCCTCTCTTTTTATAAAGAGGGTAGATTTCTTCCCGTTGGCATCCATCAGTCGACTGTTGCCCTTGGCAGTCGATTGTTGACACTACAACGGCCTCCGAACACGTCAGATCTCGACCGTTGTAGTTCAACAAAACCCTTGGCAGTCGACTGATGTATCCATCAGTCCACTGATGCCTCCGTAGCTGACTGGCCAGTCGGCTACACGATGCTCGCAATGCCCTCGATTGCCTTCATCGATCGCCACCTTTGGCGGTCACGCTATTATGTGATCATCGGGCAAAAAACCCATCAGTCGAACACTAGTCGAACCCCCTTCGACTCAGAGTAGTCGACTGTCATTCCATGGCAGTCGACTGATGTCGAGAAATCTCATCCGACACTTAGCCAAATGGCCAAGTTTTAGCTAAGAGCACCCTTCCCGGGTTACATTCGCTCACTCTCATCCCTTGAAGTCCCTCGCCTTTGAAGTTGTCTTCGTCTGGCCACATCCCTCGGATGCGCCAAGTGCACGACTTTGCAGCGCCATCCTTCGCATCTCACCCTGAAGTATACTTCCTCTGGCTTCACTCCAAGCTCCTCGTCCGACGGTCCCTCGGATGCTCCAAGCGCACGGCTTCCGCAAAGCCATCCTTAACCAACTTAAGGACTGAGTCATGAGATGTGAAACTCGCCAAGGCTCCATGTGCGAATTACTAAGTCCTGCAAGACTCCAACGCACATATCAAATCCAAAATCCTAACTTAAACCCTTTGCCACATAGATCAAAACCATATCACGGGTTGATTGCCCTAACAATCTCCCCCTTTTTAATGTGTGACAATCCGTTTACGTTAGGTAAAATATTTGATAAAATATTAATGAAAGAAAGCATGTAAATAACATGATTAGCAACTCTCTCCCTTAATACATGAAACTCCCCCTAAATGCATTCCCCCTTACTTAAACATATATCTTTCTCCCCCTTTGACACCATCAAA
This sequence comes from Wurfbainia villosa, assembly GCA_025175895.1. NCBI lineage: Eukaryota > Viridiplantae > Streptophyta > Magnoliopsida > Zingiberales > Zingiberaceae > Wurfbainia > Wurfbainia villosa. The sequence goes on from CM045997.1 coordinate 56,362,471, forward strand.
AAGATTAAAACAAAGTTTATATGACATGACATCAAGTCTAGAGAGAAGAAAAAAAATCAAAAACACTTAAAAACCACATAAAATCAGGTTACTGTGCTCATGCACAGTACATTAGTCGACTGCTATCATCATGGCAGTCCACTGGCACAAGGAAATCAGGATTTTTTATTTTCTGGACAAAATTCAGAAATGCACTATAAATTCCAAAAAAAATTAAAAAATAGTTAAATTTGGGGACTATATTTCTTGTAAGTATATTTATGAATGAAAAATAGTTTTTCATGAAAAATCATTATATTTTCAAAGATTTTCCAAAAATGTAAAAGCTTTAAAAACAACTAGTGTTTTGATCAAGTTTGTATCCATTTTAACACCTAGTTTTGCTTTGGATTGTTTCAAAACATGAACACACAGATTTTAAAGTAAGAAATTGTTTTGAAAATATATGAAATATCCAACCTTGATCTTTGGGCAATATGTCTATGAATTAAACATAAGCCTTCCCCATGATTGGTCTATTATTGCTATTTTGACACTTTACATGACCATCTAAATGCCATAGGCATTAGTGGACCATGAGTATCATCCTAACATCTCACCCATGCTATGTTTTCAATCAAAGTAGCCTATAGTGATTGTGAGATGTTCCTAAGGTATTTGTATATACTTAACCAATAATTCATGCAATTCTACACAAGGTTAAGTATCATCCTAACATACCACATGATCATAAATATACATATGCATTGATTTCATATTATGATCATGAAACAAATGTATTCATCAATTTATAATCATGCATTAGGTATTACATCATGATAAAAAGTAAAATATCACCTAGAGCATGCTTTAAACCTTATTGCCCATGATTATATGCCAAATATCAAGATCATAAATCATGATTGCAAACATACATAGCAATTTCATTAACTATCATGATTTAAGCATTATTATCTATTTATCGGCACATTATCATCACCCAACACTATGCTAGAAATGTATAGGTCATGAGTATCACATAACACCAAGTGTTGAGGATGATCTAACTATTTAAGGGGTGCATTATCATCACCCAACACTATTTCAAAAATTTGTCCCGCCATCCTAAGTCAACCAAAAATATGATATAGGTGAAATCCTTATGGTTGACTATCCTAGGGTTTTCCTAACCCTTTAGGATGGATTTAGGAACCCAAAATAAGTTCTTTCCTATGGGGTTCACTAAATACTCCTTAGGGATCCATTTTCTATCTATTGCCTTCTTTTTATCTTGACCCCTTGCAATTAAACATTTATAGGCCTTTTTATTTCTATTTTCCTTATATCTTAGGCCTTTCTTATTGAATCTTGCCCTTTGGCTCCCTATAATCATGTTAAGGGTGTTGGAGCCTATTGTAAACTTTTCTAGGGCCTTGGTCAAATGATCTACCTTTTCCCTTAAAGCCCTATTTTCTTCAATGAATGCATCATTAACATCAAAAGACATATATTCATGTGAGCATGCATCCTCATTATTATCATTTAAACATGCTTGTTCTAATTTTTTTTCTAAAGCCTTAATTTGATCTAGCATGCTTTTATTCTTTTTCTTAGCCCTAAATAAGTCCTTAGAAAGGCTAGAAATCATGGAAACTATTTTATTGGGTGAAAGATTTGTTACCAAAGTTTCCATGTCCTCTTCCTCGGATGAGGAAGATGATGATGAGGCTCCCCCTTCACTAGTGCTCTCCTCACTTGAACTTGCTTCTTCATTTTCGGAGGAGGAGGTGTCTAGGTCATCAAACACCATCAATGCAAGGTTGGTGACAAAGGCATTCTCCTCTTCCGATGATGATGATGAGGGGTCATCCCATGTCCTTGTCTTTAGTGCCTTGGCCTTCCCTTTTTCTTTGGCCTTCTTCTCCTCTTCCTTTTTCTTCTTGCTCCCCTTCTTCTTCTTTTCTTCTTTCTTTCTCCTCTCCTCTTTACTCTTGTTTAGGAGGGGACAATTATCCCTTATGTGTCCCTCTCCTTGGCAATTATAGAAAATCACCTTCCCCCTTGGTCTTCTTCTCCTATCATTAGATTTATTAAATTTAAAACCTTTTAATGCATGCCTTACCCTCCTTACCATAAAAGCTTCTTCCATGCTATCCATGGAGAAGGAGGAGGAAGCTTCATCGGAGGAGGAGGGGGTCTCCATCTTCTTCTTCCCTTTGTTAGCCATCAAGGCTACTCCTCTTGAAGGTTGAAATCTTGGCTTTTCTACTATTCCTTCGAGCCTTGTTTCGTGGAGCTCCATAGTGTTGGTGCAGTGGGCAGTGGGCACCAAAGTCGAACCGGTATTTTGATTATGGCAAAAGGCTCAATAGTTAAGGGTATATTTGTTATCTTACGAGCTCAATTAAGTGTGCAGAAATGCTAAAGTTGAGCGGAAGGTCTGCGACACCCGGTGGGAACCGAGGTGGTCGGGCAACGCCAGAGGGACTTCGGAGGAAGCCGAGGTACTCAGGTGAAGACCGGAAGCGAGGCTACAAGGTAAGCTCGTGTGAAAGCGAAGCAAGGTCGTTAAGCGTAGATCCGACCCAATACCTCCAATGGAAGGTCTAGGTCGAGATCAGATGGTTAGAACCATCGTACTTTATATTTTAAGCTAACTTGCTGCGGTCAAAACCCTTTGACTACATCAAGCTGCTAGTCAAGTTCGACCTCAAGAGCTCAATTTCAAGGGGGTGAATTTGGACTTGACTCGTGTTTTGGTACAAAGGGTGATGTGGCATCAAGGTGGACATCCAAACCATCACCAAGCTTCCTTGTGGTGGACGCCCAAAATAAGGTGAGTTGGCACAAGATGGTTGGCTCCCATGATGTGGCACAAGTTGAATGGCTCCAACAAGTTGGCGCCCAAGGAGGTTGGAGGTGGCACAAGGTGGTTGGATGAAACACCTCATCCTCAAGTTGGCGCCCAAGGAGGTTGGAGGTGGCACAAGGTGGTTGGATGAAACACCTCATCCTCAAGTTGGCGCCCAAGGAGGTTGGAGGTGGCACAAGGTGGTTGGATGAAACACCTCATCCTTGAGTTGGCGCACAAGAAGGTTGGAGGTGGCTCAAGGTGGTTGGATGAAACACCTCATCCTTGAGTTGGGATAAGAACCTCACCTTGGACACTACCTATGTCTAAATTCATAGATCAATATCCATAAATAGACATGTTCAAGCCAAGCAAATTACACAAGAATTCAAGAGCTCTCAACACGCCGTCGTAACGCCGCTACTACTACTCACATTTGCTACGACGAAGTGCCGCCGACAACGAAAGCTACATCTTCTACTTATAAGAGTTGTCGGTATATTTATTTAAGTTCTACTTCTTTAAATTGTCTTTGTGCTTTAATCGTAACAAGGAAAGGGGGAGTGTCCCTTTGCATTGATTTCTTTTTGTAATCGTTGCTCCTACCTCCAACGAGGAGGAGTGGTTTTAGTGAATTGCCCTCCGTACGTGATCAAGGATCACTAGGGCCGTGGATTAGCAATCGAAAGATTGTGAACCACGTAAAAATATCTTGTCTACTTTATATTTCCGCTGTGCACTCTCTACTTGTTTTTTACTTATTGCAAAAGTTTTTTAACGACATCGTATCGCTATTCACCCCCCCCTCTAGCGACACTTTCGATCCAACAATTGGTATCAGAGCCGGGGGCGCTAAGATTCGGTGAAACCACCAATCTAGCTTTGTTTTTCTTTTTTTTACAGATTTTTTATTTATTTATTTCTGTTTTCGTATAATTATTTCACTTGCTTATCTTCTCCTACATATAGAATTTGCATTAGAGGCTTTAGGATCCCGATAAGGTTGTCCTTCGGGTTAGATCCCGAGTAAGGTTGTCCTCCGGAACTTCAACGACATTCGCATTTGATTGTTTATTTCTTTTTGCAAGTTACATTTTATATATCTTTTTTTACTTCCTGCACTACTAATCCAAGACGAAAGTCTTGGAATATTCTTTCCGTGTGTGTTTTTGCAAGATTCTTTTCGTCGTTCTTCTTCTTGTTTTTAAATGGCCCATCTCGAAGGGTTTAGCACCGCCCGACCCCCGTTTTACAACGGTAATGACTTTCCTTATTGGAAGGGTCGGATGGAATGCTTTCTTAAAACCCAAATCGAGATGTGGATCGTAATCCAAACCGGTTTCACACTTCCTATTAATGAAGATGGTGAATCTTTGGGTTACGATCAATGGTCAAATTCCATGAAAAAACAAGTAGAAGCCGATGCCAAGGCAACTCAAATCTTGCAATGTGGGTTGTCCAAGGAAGAGTTCAACCGCGTCGGCCCCTTCATTAGTGCAAAGGACTTATGGACCAAGCTAGTGGAACTACACGAAGGCACCGACGACACGAAGGTATGTAAAAGAGATTTACTTTTAAATAAATTGTATAACTTGAAAATGCAGGAAAACGAGACCGCAACTCAACTACATGCTCGTATCCAAGACATCGTCAACCAACTCCATGCCATCGGACAAAAGGTCGAGAATCGCGACCTTATCAGGTATTCTCTTAACTCGTTTCCTAGGACCACCTTGTGGGCATCCATGGTCGATGCCTACAAGGTCTCCAAGGACCTTTCTAAGATTAGGTTAGACGAATTGTTTCGGAACTTGAATTACATGAGCAAACTGTGCCGAGAAGAGTATTGCGTTAGTTGCGGTTCCAAGAAGAAGAAGCCCCCAAGCAAGCCACCCTCGGAGGAAGAAGGCGATATCCAAGCTCTAATGGCCAAGCCGACCGAGCACGACTCAAACCAAGAAGAGTCCGAGTCCGAATCCGATGATGAGCTTCCATTCAAGACAAGCCACGGATCCGTATCCGGTTCAAAAGAATCATTAAGGGTAAGTCGGTCGTTACTTAATACTTTGTATGGTGCAATTAAATTTTTAAATAAGAAACTAGCTAAGTCCGAGTCCAAGGTCGAGACCCTAATTGAGGAGGTTAACCTCCTCAAACATGAGGTCTCCCTAACCTCTTCGACTACTCGTATTCAAGAGGAGGACTCAACTCAAGTTGAAAAGCTTGAAGTTGAGAACTCGCTTTTGAAAACACAAGTCGAAGACCTTAGGAACACGTTGAAAGGTTCACTTTGGGATCCAAGGGACTTGACCTCTTACTTGGATCACAAAGGGCCGGTACAACAAGGCCTGACTGGGTTTAACTCAAATACAACCAATAAGTCATATATGTCTATAGTAAACCAACATAAGAAAAATGTCCAAGCATGGGTCCCTAAGACCACTTTGATTTCAACTTTAGGATCTAACATGTATTGGGTTCCCAAGGACCAAATTCACTATGTGACTAGACCCACTCGATTCAATGGTCCAGGGGAGCCAATACAAAATGTATTTTTGTTAAGTCTTAGAAATTGCATGCTTAGTTTTTCCTTTATTTTTAGAATGGTTAGATAGGACTCATAACCAACTAAAATCCTCAAAAGATTGAGCCTCGGGAGCCTCTTTTCAAAAAATAAACCAACTAAAATCCTATTTAAAAGATTGAGCCTCGGGAGCCTCTTTTCAAAAATAACTAGTTAGACCAAGACGTAGTCTCAAGTAAGTCGAGTTATCAATTTCTTGAAATTAGCTTTGTCTAAGGAAGTGGTCGTTGTTCCGATCAAAGAAGGCCTCTGTGCCTCGCCACGACCTGGAAGCTAATCTCTTGAAAAGATTACTTGATGAGCTTAGACTAAATCCGAATCTAACCTAATGTTGGTTAAAATTAATCAAGTAAAATTGAAAGTCATCTCACAGTAACACATAGGAATAACATGTTTTGATCATGTAGATATTGGTGAGATGATTTAGGTTTAAAAACTTACAAACAACCCTTTAGTAATTCCATTGATCCTACACTCTTAGAGTCGAAGAAACCATTAATATAGTTTTCGACGAAGGACACGAACCCGTTCAATCCTTAACAAAACCAACTAGCAAATCAACTTATAGCGAACCCGACTCTGATCTTGAACTTGAATCTCGTCCTAACCCAAGTCATCCTATCGACCAAGTGATAGATGACTCTAACCCACGTCAAACTAGAACTCACCCAAGTCATCCTATCGACCAAGTGATAGATGACCCTAACCCGAGTCACACTAAGACTCAAACAAATCATCCTATCAATCAAGTTATTGGTGATCCAAATTTAGGGGTTCGAACTAGAGCTTCATATCGAAACCTTAGTCAAATCTCGTTAATTTCCAAAATCGAACCCAAAACTATTGAACAAGCACTTCTTGATCCCGACTGGATTATTGCTATGCAAGAAGAGCTAGCTCAATTCACTAGAAATGAAGTCTGGGAATTAGTACCACCACCTAAAGAAAAATCAATTATTGGAACAAGGTGGGTATTTCGAAATAAACTTGATGATAAAGGTGAAGTAGTTAGAAATAAAGCTAGGTTAGTCGCAAAAGGGTTTAGTCAAGTCGAAGGTTTATATTACGATGACCTCGCAGAGCACTAGAGTCCATCCGAATGTTGTTAGCATATGCTGCACATCGAGGTTTTAAATTGTTTCAAATGGATGTCAAGTCAGCATTTTTGAATGGATACATTAAGGAAGAAGTTTACGCTACCAACCTCCGGATTGAAAATCTAGATAAACGACCATGTACTTAGACTTAAGAAAGCCCTATATCGACTCAAACAAGCCCCAAGAGCTTGGTACTAAAGGCTTTCGATCTATCTTAAGTCCAAAGGATTCAACCAAGGTTTAGTCGACCCAACCTTAATCGTTAAAACCGTATGAAAAGAAATCTTTATAGCCCAAATCTATGTAGATGATATAATTTTTGGAACTACCAACTCGATCCTCGCTAAACTAATTCATCTCACTTATGGAAAGTGAATTTGAAATGAATTTAGTGGGAGAGTTAAGTTTCTTATTAGTTTTACAAATTAAACAAACTAAAGATGGAATATATTTACATCAACAAAAATATACTAAGGACTTAATAAATCGTTTTGGAATGCAAGATGATAAAATAATCAATACACCTATGGCAACTAATGTTAATATAAACTTAGATGTAGAAGGAAAACCCGTTGACCTAAAATACTATAGGAGCGCAATAGGAAGTCTCCTATACTTAACCGCGAAATGACCCGACATTTTATTCGCGGTAAGTATGTGCGCAAGGTTACAAACCTGCGCTAAGGAGTCTCACCTAACCCTAGTCAAGCGTATCCTTAGATATCTAAAGGGCACGCTAAACGAGGTATTTGGTACCCTAGATCTACCGAGTTTAATCTAATCGGCTACTCCGACCGACTATGCCGTAGTAAACTCGATAGAAAGAGCACGAGTGGTTGTTGTCAAATCCTCGGCTCGAGTCTAGTAAGTTGGTGCGAGGGAAGCGATTGCGTTGCCTTATCTACCACCGGGCCGAATACGCTTGCGATGGGTGAGTGTGTCTCTCACTCTCGTGGATGAAGCACACTCTCCAAGACTTTAGCTTAATCTTTAACAACATTAAAACCTACATAGATAACATTAGTTCAATTAACTTAACTAAAAATCCAATATGTCATTCTAGGACAAAACATATAGAAGTTAAACACCACTTCATTAGGGAACATGTAACTAATGGAACTATACAACTAGAGTATGTTGAGTCCAAATCAAACCTAGCGGACATCTTCACCAAACCACTACCCGAAGCCGAATTTAGTTTATTAAGACGAAAGTTAGGTATGTGCGTAATAGAGTAGGATTTAAATTTTTCTATATATGTACTCTACTTTTGCTTCTTTTTATGAAATTAGCCTAAGTCTTACCTTAGAAATCATATACCTATAGATTTAAGGAGCCAACACATCTCACAACACATAGGACTAATGTGTTTGTGTACTTAGCCAATGAGCGGGCGTGAGATGTTAGGACCTTACTCCTGGTTCCAGACGTAGATTCAGTGCATCGACATGAACCATGGAGTATAATTATTTAAAATTAATCAACTCCTTCAAGACTTATTGATCATTCTATATCAATCAAGTCCAACCAGAGTTGTACATTTTAGATGAACATATTTTCAAGCTTATTATTATTTTAAAAAAAAATATATTTATATTGGGAACTTGCTTGGACTTACAAACCCTAAAATATATTTACAAACTTTTTGAGTTAAGGCAAAAGGGGGAGAAAGTCACAAAAGTAAGGAAGAAAGTAAACAAAATTATTACCTTTTATATTAAGTAATTCCGTTTACTTAAGCAACTATTAAGGGGGAGTAAAAATTATTTTTCAAGAACTCACCTTCGGTCAAGGGGGAGGTTACCTCAAAGGGGAGAACTTGAAACAATAATATTTCTCACTCATGCTTAATCTTTATGCTAGCTCATTCATACTTAATCATTATGCTAGCTTACTGTTATGCTTAATTTTTCCTTAACTTTTGTGTCGGTTTGCCATGAATCAAAAAGGGGGAGATTGTTGGTGCAGTGGGCACCAAAGTCGAACCGGTATTTTGATTATGGCAAAAGGCTCAATAGTTAAGGGTATATTTGTTATCTTACGAGCTCAATTAAGTGTGCAGAAATGCTAAAGTTGAGCGGAAGGTCTGCGACACCCGGTGGGAACCGAGGTGGTCGGGCAATGCCAGAGGGACTTCGGAGGAAGCCGAGGTACTCGGGTGAAGACCGGAAGCGAGGCTACAAGGTAAGCTCGTGTGAAAGCGAAGCAAGGTCGTTAAGCGTAGATCCGACCCAATACCTCCAATGGAAGGTCTAGGTCGAGATCGGATGGTTAGAACCATCGACTTTATATTTTAAGCTAACTTGTATCGGTCCAAAACCCTTTGACTACACCAATCGCTAGTCAAGTTCCAAATTTCGAGAAGAGCTCGAATTTCAAGGGGGTGAATTTGGACTTGACTCGTGTTTTGGTACAAAGGGTGATGTGGCATCAAGGTGGACATCCAAACCATCACCAAGCTTCCTTGTGGTGGACGCCCAAAATAAGGTGAGTTGGCACAAGATGGTTGGCTCCCATGATGTGGCAAGTTGAATGGCTCCAACAAGTTGGCGCCCAAGGAGGTTGGAGGTGGCACAAGGTGGTTGGATGAAACACCTCATCCTCAAGTTGGCGCCCAAGGAGGTTGGAGGTGGCACAAGGTGGTTGGATGAAACACCTCATCCTCAAGTTGGCGCCCAAGGAGGTTTGAGGTGGCACAAGGTGGTTGGATGAAACACCTCATCCTTGAGTTGGCGCACAAGAAGGTTGGAGGTGGCACAAGGTGGTTGGATGAAACACCTCATCCTTGAGTTGGGATAAGAACCTCACCTTGGACACTACCTATGTCTAAATTCATAGATCAATATCCATAAATATACATGTTCAAGCCAAGCAAATTACACAAGAATTCAAGAGCTCTCAACACGCCGTCGTAACGCCGCTACTACTACTCACATTTGCTACGACGAAGTGCCGCCGACAACGAAAGCTACATCTTCTACTTATAAGAGTTGTCGGTATATTTATTTAAGTTCTACTTCTTTAAATTGTCTTTGTGCTTTAATCGTAACAAGGAAAGGGGGAGTGTCCCTTTGCCTTGATTTCTTTTTGTAATCGTTGCTCCTACCTCCAACGAGGAGGAGTGGTTTTAGTGAATTGCCCTCCGTACGTGATCAAGGATCACTAGGGCCGTGGATTAGCAATCGAAAGATTGTGAACCACGTAAAAATATCTTGTCTACTTTATATTTCCGCTGTGCACTCTCTACTTGCTTTTTACTTATTGCAAAAGTTTTTTAACGACATCGTATCGCTATTCACCCCCCCCTCTAGCGACACTTTCGATCCAACACATAGTTGAGAAGAACTCCTCCAAGGTGCTCACTTCTAAGTTCTTTGACATGTAGAAGGAGTCCACCATTGAGCTCCATTTTGATGACTGGGGAAAGGCATCAATTGCTTTCATGAGCATGTCCCGGTTCGAAAGTCTTTCTCCTACACTCGTTAGCCCAATTAAAATATCTTTGAATCTAGAATGTAAGGAGGTTACCTTTTCTCCCTTTTCAAGCTTGATATTTGTTAGTTGGGAGCAGAGGAGGTCTCTTCTTACAAGCTTGTCCTTCGAAGTGCCTTCATGAAGCTCTACTAGCTTCTCCCACATCTCCTTGGCACTTGCACACTCCCCTATCCTATTCACTCCTTGTTGGCGGTGTACATTGTAGAGGTGGTGCTTGGCCTTTGAATTCGCCAAGTACTCCTCTCTTTATCTTTTATTCCACCTTGATTTCTCCAATGGCTCCCCTTCTTCATTCCTAGGCATCTCGAAACCGTTTTCCATAATTAATAAAATTTCGAAGTCGGTTTCGAAGAATACCTCCATTCTCTTTTTCCACCAAGAGAATTCTCCTTAAAACTTCGGTGGGTGAATGTTGGAGTCGGCCATCCTTGATTATTGCTTCTGTTGGCGGTTAGTCCTCAACAAGCACCTTGCTCTGATACCACTTGTAGGGTTGATGTGGTTGGCCGGCTAGAGGGGGGTGAATAGCCCTCTTCGTACGATGATGGAATTTGCTCGTCTACAAAGAATATTAGCGCAATGGAAACAAAACAAGACAAGCAAATAGAAATAAGAATACAAACGCTAACACAAAGTAGTAACGTGGTTCACGACCTCGTTGCTAATCCATGACCCGATTCGTCCCCGATGAATAACTCCGCAACCAATCCACTATTGGTCTCTCCCTTTATCCAATGCAAGGTGGAGGTAAACCCTTACAACTCAAGAATACTTCTTCTCTTACAATAGATGTGAAAGAAACTAGAAGAAGAAGTTTAACACTTGTGGAGCACTTGGATGATAGTTTGGAACTTAAACATTAGCCATCCAAAAGCCCACACCCGCTCTTTTTATAGAGAGGGCTGATTTCTTCCCGTTGGTCGCCATCAGTCGACTGCTGCCCTTGGCAGTCGACTATCTCCACTACAATGACCTCCGAACACATCAGATCCTGACCGTTGTAGTCCAACGAAACCCTTGGCAGTCAACTGATGGTCTGGCAGTCCACTACAATAGACAGGCTAGTCGGCTACGAGCGGTTTTGTGCCCGTGATTGCCTTCATTAATCGACTGCCACCTTTAGCAGTCGACTAATGGTCTGGCAGTCCACTGCCATTCCATGGCAATCGACTGTTGGGCCAAAAACCCATTAGTCGAACACCAGTTGAACCCCGTTCGACTCAGAGTAGTCGACTACCATTCCATGGCAGTCGACTGATGTGGGGAAATCTCATCTGACACTTAGCCAAATGGCTAAGTTTCACCTAAGAGCACTACCCCTTCCCGGGTTACATTCGCTCACTCTCATCCCTTGAAGTCCCTCGCCTTTGAAGTTGTCTTTGTCCGACCACGTCCCTCGGATGCGCCAAGCGCACGGCTCTGCAACGCCATCCTTCGTGTCTCGCCCTGATGTCTACTTCCTCTGGCTTCACTCCAAGCTCCTCATCCGGTGGTCCCTCAGATGCTCCAAGTGCACAACTTCCTCAAAGCCATCCTTCACTGACTGAAGGACCGAGTCATGAGATGTGAAACTCGCCAAGGCTCCATGTGCGAATTACTAAGTCCTGCAACACTCCAACGAACATATCAAATCCAAACATCCTAACTTAAACCCTTTGCCACACACATCAAAACCATATCACGGGTTGATTGCCCTAATAATAAGTGGGTATACAGATGCCAACTTCTAAACAGACAAGGATAATTCCAAGTCTCAGTCTTGGTATGAATTCACTTGGAATGGAGGCGCAATAAGTTGGAAAGGATCCATGCTTGACACTATAGGCAATTCTGCCACTAAGGCAGAATATATTACATATTCGGAAGCAATAAAGGAAGCGGTTTGGATCAAAAAGTTCATCTCTGAACTTGATGTGGTCTCATCAATGATCCAAACATGTGCTTCGCCGCTATCATCTGATCAGAGAGATCATTAATAGGAAGGAAATACAAATCGAGTAGATTCCCACTGAAAGGAACTTAGCGAATCCTTTAAGTAAGGCATTACCTCAAAGTAAGTTTGAGGGTCATGTTAGAGCTTATGGTATTGGATACCGTAGGGATTTGCATTAGGCCAAGTGGGATTTTGTTAGTAATATATGAGAGGTGTCCTAAGGCAATCGCCTTATGGTTGTACCATTTATTTGATAAATGAAGATTCACTATTTGAGTATACATGTTTTCATGTATTTGATTGGATCTTAAACTCATTTACTTAATGTCCGCAATATGATTCACAACATAAGAGAATTTATGATTGAATCACAACTAGTGAGAACCTCTACATATGTAATTATGATGTATTGGAATTATCCCAAGTCGATGAATTGATGGATTTGGACACCATCAATTATGTTGAGACTAGCACGAGGTATACTCCTTGGTGTATCCAAGCAGCTGATTCTCACTGGCTGGAGACATTGTGATGTCTGGAGTTCACGTGGTTGCTAGTTATGGTAACTAGTTCATTGGAGTGACCAACTATAAGACTTCATATGGTTCTCTGCATATATGGATATGTCAATGAAGTTCTTACTGCAGCTTAAGTTCGATGTTCCTTTGCTTGCGGTATTCAAGTCATCTTGGTCATGAAGACTTATGCTTTGACATCTTAAGCAAGCATCTCCAAGGAGATGTGGACCCGGGATGATTGGGTATAAGTCGATGTGGGCAAAGGTGTTTGAATAACCTATAAAGGATTCACCACTCCTTGCGAGGAGATGTATACCCATGGCCTCTTGTCGTATTGTAACTAAAGTCTTTGGCCGAAGCATTACATGTTTAGAGTAGGGCACGATTCATTGTAGATGCTGAAGGATTTCAGAAATAGTTCTGGATTAACCCTTGATCTTTCGGTTAATTGGGGATCAAGATATACTACTAGGTGTCACTGATGATTGTTCAATAATTAATGGTTAATTATTGTTGGGAGGTTGCTTCGAAGGCTCATTGGCACCCATGTCCCCGGATTAAAATTTTCACTAATGAAAGAATTAATCCGGATGGGATGAGTTTCCTTAGCACAACCAATTCATCGTCGTGCTAACAACTTGAGTGGTCGCTTGAACAAACTAGTTGTTCAAGCAACACAACTCTTATAGTTGGTTAGCCGCGGAAGAGACGACGTACGGATCGCCGGTTTTTTTGTTTGTCTTCGGGGTCCATGATTATACAAAATATATACAAATGCACACTTGTATAATCAACACATAAAAGAACATGCTAAGATCAGAAAATAAAGTTGTAAAATTTTTATACCTCACGATCTTCTACCTTATGTCCTATCCTCCTCGTGGACGACGTGTGGGCGAAGATCCTCCACGAGTAGAAGCCTTCTAGATCGCGTTCTTCCCTTCCTTGTTCGCTGCGATCAAAGAGAAGAACCAACAAAACTTTTCCTTTCTAGAACCGGCCACAAAGCAAGGGAGTTTGATGTAACTACCGGCCAAGGAATGAATGGATGAAGCACCGGCCACCAATGTAAGGGGAACCGCCAGCCACCTTGGAGAAAATGGAGGAGTGAACGCCGGCCAACCTTGAAGAGAGGTTGCCGCCGGCCAAGGAATAAGAGAGAGACCAAGAGGATGGGCGCCGGCCAAGTCTTGATGGAAGAAGATGGGCGCCAACCACACTTTGTTGGAAGAAGATGGGCGCCGGTTTCTTCTCCAAGAGTTGCCGCCCAAGCTTAAGCTTCCAAACCCTAGCCGCCCATCCTAAAACCCTAACTCCAATTGAACCATCATTGCCGCCCAACCTAAGCCCTCTATTTATAGAATTGGGCTTAAGCCTCCTTTAATCTCCACCGTCGGATCTAGGGTTTTATCCCAACCGTCGGATTTAGGGTTTCATTCCAACCTTCGGATCTAGGGATTTAATCCCAACCGTCGATTCTTAGGTTTCATCCCAACCATCGGATCTAGGGATTTTATCCCAACCGTTGGTTCTAGAGTTTTGTTTTACATCCTTGGATCTAGACTTCACGAGGATTATATTAGGCTACGATAGGGACCATAAGGAGGAGTTGGATCTTGGCCACTCGATGGATCAGAACCACACAAACTTGATCCATCAATGATGTTCCATTCCACTAGAGGATCATCATTGAACTACCTCACCAACTCCCATAAATCAATATGGGCTCCATATATTATTTGTACATTCATCTCCCCGTGTTTAAGATATCGAATGTCCATCAATTAATTGATTTATTGACCATCAATTAATTAACATCTAACCCCTCGAGTAGTACCACTCAACCTTATCATCATGTTGACTAAGTCAACCAGCTGGGTTTACATGATGAACCTTATGAGCTCCTCAAGGGGACATCATCAACCTAATATATAGGATACGGTTTCCTCCTATAATCAATGGCACACCATGTAAATAATATCATTTCCCAACTTACCGGGCATATTGATTTAATCCATCTAAATCTCACCCTCTGGTAAATCAAAGAAATAAATACTAAGTACATGTGCACGTTATTATATCGGGATTAAGAGCATGTACAACATAATATCCGAGGTCCGATTCAATTATGTAGTCAGCAATTAATTGTAGGGGATCGATTGGCCGGCTAGAGGGGGGTGAATAGCCCTCGTTCGTTGGATGTCGTATTTTGCTCGTCTACAAAACGTTAGCGCAAGCAGAATATGCAAATACAAATAAATAAAGACAAGCAAATAAACAAACAATATAAACACCGAGATGTAACGTGGTTCACGGCTACGCCGCTAATCCACGGTCCGATTCGTCCACGGTGAATCACTCCGCAATCTATCCACTAGATCTCTCCTTTGCAGAAAGCTAGGTGGAGGTAACCTCTTTACAATCTCTCTTCTTACAATAGAATGGAAATAAAACAAGTAAGAAGATTGGAAGAACACTTAGAGCACTTTGGGAGCAAATTGGAGCATGAGCATTAGCCTCCCAAAGCCCCATCCTCTTCCTTTTTATAGAGGAAGAGGGTTTCTTCCCGTTGACACAAGATCAGTCGACTGATGCCCTCGATCAGTTGACTGATCCCGTAGCCGTTGCCCAATAACGGCCGCTTTCCATGTTGGATTCCATCAAACTGTATTGGCATCAGTCGACTGATCCGACCATCAGTCAAGTGATGCTCGATCAGTCGAGTGCTCAATGGAGTCGACTCCATTCTGTGCCATCGATCGATCGCCATTCCTCGGCGATATCGTTTGTCGACATCGATCATTGCCGATCCATGGCGATCGCCAAGCACTAAATCGGTATTATACCGGTCGATCGAACCATCGACGGGCGAGCGACTTCCATTCTCGGCGACCGTGTCTGAAAACCCATCCGACACTTGGCCAAAAAGACAAGTTTTACCTAAGAGCTACCCCTTCCCGGGTTACATTCGCTCACTCTCATCTCTCGTAGTCCCTCGCGTTCGAAGTTCTCTTCGTTCTCGGCCATGTCCCTCGGTAGCATCTGGCGCACGACTCTGCAATGCTCCTTCGCGTCTCTTGCTCGAAGTCTACTTCCTCCGGCTTCACTCCAAGCTTCTCGTCTGGCGGTCCCTCGGATGCTCCAAGCGCACGGCTTCCGCAAAGCTATCCTTCACCGACTCAAGGCACGATTCATGAGATGTGAAACTCGCCACGGCTCCATGTGCGAATTACTAAGTCCTGCACGACTTCAACGCACATATCAAATCAACATAACACACTAACTTAAACCCTTTGCCACACACATCAAAACCTTATCATGGCAAGAGATTGCCCTAACAATCTCCCCCTTTTTGATGTGTGGCAATCCATTTAAGTTAGATAAAAACATTTGATAAAAATTTCTAAGGTAAAGAAAGCATGTAAACATGAACATGATATAGCAACATGCAACTCCCCCTTAATCAATGAAACTCTCTCTACAAATTATCAATTTTCTCCCCCTATCATAATTTACTTAAACATAATTATTTCTCCCTCTTTGACACCATCAAAAAGATTAACACTAAGTTAAAAACTCATGGCATCAAGTATAATAGAAGGAAAAAAATACCAAAAATTGCTCTAAAACCTGAATTCGGCCTCAACTAGTCTGATTTATAGGCCATCATTCGACTGGTTCGGATACCAGTCGACTGGCACAAGATTTTCAGGATTTCCTGATTTTTTGACCGAATTTCAGAAATGCATTAAAAATTCCAGAAAATTCGAAAAATCATGAAATTTGGGGAACATATTTCTTGTAAGTATATCTATCAATGAAAAATAGTTTTTCATGAAAAATCATTATATTTTCTGATATTTGTAAAAAATCCAAAAGCTTTAAACACAACTAGCTTTTTTATCATTCTAGTATCAAGTTTAACACCTAGTTTTTCATCCAATTGTTTCAAAACATGAATACATGTATTTTAAGGTAAGAAATTGTTTTGAAAACATATGAAATATCCAACCATGACCTTTGGGCAATATGCCTATGAATTAAACATAAGCCTTCCCCATGATTGGTCTATTATTGCTATTTTGACACTTTAAAATGACTATCTAAATGCCATAGGCATTAGTGGACATTTGTATCATCCTAATATCTCACCCATGCTAAGTTTGCAATCATGTTAGCCTATTGTGAGTGTGAGATGCATCCTAGAGGTATTTGTATATACTTAACCATTATATTCATGCAATTCTATCAAGGTTAAGTATCACCCTAACAATCCTCATGATCATAAAGACATATATGTGTGAATTTCACATTATGATCATGAAATACATGTATTCATCAATTTTTAATCATGCATTAGGTATTATATCATGATAATTAGCAAATACCAACTTAGGCAGATTTAACCCTATTTCTCATGATGATGTACCAAATTTCAAAATCATAAATTATGATTGCAAACATACATAGCAATTACATTAATCATCATGATTTAAGCATTATTAACTATTTATGGGCACGTTATCATCACCCAACACTATTAAAAATGGTGTCCCGCCATCCTAAGTCAACCAAAATATGATATAGGTTAATTGCATATGGTTGACTATCCTAGGATTTTTCTTACCCTTAAGGTTGGATTTTGGAACCCAAAATAAGTTCTTTCCTATTGGGTTCACTAAAAATTCCTTGGGGATCCATTTTCTAGCAATTATCTTCTTCTTATCTTGTCCCCTAGCTATTAGGCATTTGTAGGCCTTTTCACTTTTCTTTTCTTTATAACCTAGGCTCTTTTTGTTAAAACTAGCCCTTTGACTCCCAATTATCATGTTCAAGGTGTTGGAGCCTATTGTGAATTTTTCTAGGGCTTTTGTTAAATAATATACTTTCTCTCTTAAAGCCCTATTTTCTTCTATGCATGCATCACTAACATTAAATGGCATATATTCATGTGAGCATGCATCATCATGGCAAGAAGAAATATTTTCATTTTGATTTAAGCATGCTTTTTCTAGTTTATTTTCTAAGTCCTTAATTTGATCTAGCATGCTCTTATTTTTCTTCTTTGATCTAAATAAATCCCTAGTTAAACTAGAAACTATGGAAACTATTTTCTTAGGAGAGTCATTCGTTACCATAGTTTCCATGTCTTCTTCTTCTTCTTCGGATGAGGAGGATGTAGAGGCTCCCCCTTCACTTGAGCTCTCTCCACTTGAGCTTGATTCTTCATTTTCGGTGGAGGAGCAATCCAAGTCATCGAAAGCCATCAATGCAAGGTTGGAGTAGACATGCTCTTCTTCATCGGATGAGGAAGAGGAGGCAAGGTCATCCCATGTCTTTGCTTTGAGAGCCATGGACTTTCCTTTTTCCTTGGCTGTCTTCTCCTCTTTCTTCTTGCTCCCCTTCTTCTTCTTCTTTTCTTCCTTCTTTTTCTTCTCTTCCTTGCTCTTGTTTAGGAGGGGACAATTATCCCTTATGTGCCCCACTCCTTGGCAATTGTAGCATATGACCTTCCCCCTTGGTCTTCTATTCCTATCATTAGATTTATGAAAATGAAAACCTTTTAAAGCACGTCTTACCCTTCTTACCATATAGGCTTTTTCGGTGCTATCCATGGAGGAGGATGAGGATGCTTCATCATCGGAGGAGGAGGGGATTTCCATCTTCTTCTTGAGGTTTGAAACTTTGGCTCTTCTTGTATTCCTTCAAGCCTCGTTTCGTGGAGTTCCATCGTTGAGAAGAACTCCTCCAAGGTGCTCACTTCTAAATTCTTCGAGATATAGAAGGAGTCTACCATGGAGCTCTACTTTGAGGACCGGGGAAAGGCATCTATGGCCTTCATTACGATATCCCGGTTGGAGAGCTTTTCACCTACACTTGTCAAACCGGTTAGAATTTCCTTAAATCTAGAGTGTAGAGATTTTACCTTCTCTCCCTTTTCAAGTTTGATATTGGACAATTGGGAGCGAAGGACATCTCTCCTTGCTAGCTTTGCCTCGGATGTGCCTTCATGGATCTCTATTAATTTCTCCCACATTTCCTTGGCGCTAACACACTCTCCTATTCGGTTGACTTCTTATTGGGGGAGTACATTATAGAGGTGGTGCTTGGCCTTCGAATTTGCCAAATACTCCTCTCTTTGTCTTTTGCTCCATCTCGATTTCTCTAATGGCTCCCCATCTTCGTTCCTAGGCAACTCGAAACTATTTTCCATAATTAACAATATTTCAAAATCGGTTACGAAGAATACCTCCATTCTCTTTTTCCACCAAGAGAATTCGCCGTCAAACTTTGGTGGGTGAATGTTTGAGCCGACCATTTTTGATGTGGAGCTTGTTGCGACAGTTAGTCCGGTGACAAGCAACCTTGCTCTGATACCACTTGTAGGGGATCGATTGGTCGGCTAGAGGGGGGTAATTAGACCTCGTTCGTTGGATGTCGTATTTTGCTCGTCTACAAAATGTTAGCGCAAGCTGAATATGCAAATACAAATAAATAAAGACAAGCAAATAAACAAACAATACAAACACCGAGATGTAACGTGGTTCACGACTACGCCGCTAATCCACGGTCCGATTCGTCCACGGTGAATCACTCCGCAATCTATCCACTAGATCTCGCCTTTGCACAAAGCTAGGTGGAGGTAACCTCTTTACAATCTTTCTTCTTACAATAGAATGGAAATAAAACAAGTAAGAAGTGTGGAAGAACACTTAGAGCACTTTGGGAGCAAATTGGAGCATGAGCATTAGCCTCCCAAAGCCCCATCCTCTTCCTTTTTATAGAGGAAGAGGGTTTCTTCCTGTTGACACAGGATAAGTCGACTGATGCCCTCGATCAGTCGACTGATCCCATAGCCGTTGCCCAATAAGGGCCACTTTCCACGTTGGATTCCATCCAATGGTATTGGCATCAGTCGACTGATCCTACCATCAGTCGACTGATGCTCGATCAGTCGAGTGCTCAATGGAGTCAACTCCATTCTGTGCGTCTGCATCGTGATCATCGCCATACCGCGGTCGGCTGATCGACTATCGATCATTGCCGACCGCCACCATGGAAGTCGACTGCCAAGCACTAAACTAGTATTATACCAGTCGATCGAACCATCGACTCAGAGCAGTCGACTTCCATTCCCTGGAAGTCGACTGTGTTGGGGTTGATCCGTGAGGGGAAACTTCGCTTCCCCTTCACCTCGGTTGCTTGACCATGGTGATCCCTTTGATGTCCCCGGATTAAAAATTTAATCTTAGACAAAAGGGATTCCCAAAGCAACCAAGTCATCGTCGTGCTATTCATTTAGAGAGGTCACTTGAACAAACTAGTTGTTCAAGCGACCATCCTCTATCCTACGAGTAGCCGCGGAATAGACGATGTCCGGATCGCCGGTTTTTGTGTTTGTACTCGGGATCCAAGTATTATTTAGCCTATTTACAGAAATATAACATGCTTATATTTTGAAAAACAAACACAAGCAATGAATAAAAGAGATAGAAGAATAGTTATACCTCTTGGTCTTCTAATGTATGACCCTCCTCCTTTTGGACGTCGTGTGGGCGACGATCCACCCAAAGTCGAAGCTCCTAGATCGCAAAACTTCCTTCCTTGCTTTCCCAAGCAAGAGGAAGAAGAGAAACAATGTTTTTCTCCTTCCAAAACTCAACCAACAAGGAATCAATCCCTTCCTTGCCGCCGGCCAAGTAAATGAAGGAGATGGTGGTGGGAAGCAACCAAGATACCTAGGGAAACCCTATATCTTGTTTCCACCACCTAAGGAGAAGAAGAAGGAGGCTTTGGGCGTCGGCCAAGGCTGGAAAAAAGCTGGGAGAAGCTGCTGGACGTTGGCACAAAGAGGAAGAAGAAGAGAGAAAGAACCTTCCTTATTTGGTGCCACCCTAGCCTCAAAACCCTAACCCTAATTCCAATCCTATCTCAACTAGGATTGCCCTATTCTTGCCGCCCAAGCCTTGCTCCCTCTCTATGATGATCTTCACGCCAACCCCATGCCACCTTTTATAGAGTTTGGGGATAAGCCATGAATTAATCTCCTCCATTGGTTCTAGGGATTTAATCTCAACCGTCGGATCTAGAGATTTAATCTCAACCGTCGGATCTTAGAGATTTAATCTCTACCAATGGATCTTAGTGTTTTGTTTCTATCCATTGGATCTAAGCATCTTGAGGTGTTAATGGGCTACATTAGGGACCATGAGGAGGAGTTGGGTCTTGGTCACCCATGGATCAAGCCCACATAAAGTCCGATCCACTAATGATGGTCCAATCCACTAAAGGTCCATCATTGATCTACCTCACCAACCCCATATGATAATATTTGCTCCATATATTATTTGTACATTTTCTCCCCGTGTTTAAGATCTCGAATGTCCGTCAATTAATTAATTTACTGACCATTAATTAATCGACATCTAACTCCATGAGTAGTACCACTCAACCTTTTCATCATGCCGGACCAAGTCCACCTGCAGGGTTTACATGATGAACCTTATGAGCTCCTCAAGGGGACATCATCATCATAATATATAGGACACGGTTTCCTCCTATAATCAACGGCACACCATATAAATAATATCATCTCCCAACTTACCGAGTCTATCGATTTAATCTATAAATCTCGCCCATTGGTAAATCAAAGAGATGAGTACCAAGTATATGTGCCCGTTATTATATCGGGATTAAGAGCATGTACTAAATAATATCTGAGGTCCGATTCGATTATGTAGTCAGCAATAAATCGAATCACCTCTGTGTCGGTCATGCTCAATACACACAAAGTGCACTAGTGTGATTCTATGGTCAAGACAAACCAATACCAAATCACACTACAACCATTCCGATGGTTTGTCCAAAGTCATCTCGGTTGTGAGCCTTTACTTATACTTTACAAGGAGCCGATAACATGATCTCCCGTGTGACACCACACACCATGTTATCTACAATGTAACGTATTAGACAATATGCATAAATATATGCAAACAATGATCATGTGATTCTTATTTCAAAATAAAGATGTTCATACAAAAGAGCTAGGCTTTCAGTATACATCCCAACAATCTCCCACTTATACTAAAAGACTATGTCCTTATCTTGCCATACATCCGATTCCCTTCCCTCCACATGCCTATCAAAGCTCTCGCTAGAAGGGCCTTAGTGAAAGGGTCTACCAGTCATCCTCCGATGCAATCTAGGCGACAACAACTTCTACCTCCTTTACGATTTCTCGTATCGTGGTACTGCGCTCTATGTGTTTACTAGCCTTATGGGCTCGTGGTTCCTTCGAGTTTGCAATGCACCACTATTATCACAATAAATTGTGATAGTTCGGGCAAACCAGAATCACATCCAAGTCCATCAGAAGTTCTGAGAGCCATACACTTCTTTGGCGCCTCATAGGTCGCCACATACTCAGCTTCCATGGTGGAGTCCGCCACGCATTTTTGCTGGGCACTCCTCCATACAATGGCTCCACCTCCCAAAGTAAACACAAAACCTGAGGTAGACTTACTGTTATCCCTATCAGATTGGAAATCGGAATCTGTAACCCAGGAGTAATTGGTCCGCCCCAAACTAGCATATAATCCCTAGTCCTTCTCGCACTACAATATATACTTTACCGCACCAATATCCTGTCCCGATTACTCCGAGATATCCCGACAATGCCCACTTGCAAAGCGGATATATCGTCTCGCATGAGCATCGCATACATGAGGCTTCCATCACGCATAAGGAACCGCCTTCATCTCTCTCTATCTCCTCAAATGATCTAGGACACATCTCCTTAGATAGAGGTACTCCATGCCTGAAAGGTAGAAAACCCTTCTTGGAGTTCTGCATGCTAAAACGCTCCATAATCATGTCTATGTATGAAGCTTGGGATAAGCACAACAACCTTGATCCCAAGGTTGTGACCCACTTCTCAAGTCCTTCAAAACTATTTGGACAACCATACCCTTACATCCGATAACACTGAGTGTTGTTGCCAACTACAAATGTCATCTCACATTATAGTACAAGAAATACCACTACGTTTCCATCACATCTCTTGTATACACCAAGACTCATGGGACTTTGAATAAATCCATAAGTGCAGATTTACCTCATCAGCGGATGTTCCAAGACCTCAAAGCTTGTTTCAATCCATAAATGGACCGATTAAACTTACATACAAGATGCTCTTTTCCCTTAGCAATGAACCCCTCTGGTTGCTTCATGTAGATGTTTTCCTCAAGACTTCCATTAAGGAAAGTTGTCTTGACATCCATCTACCACACCTCATAATCCATATGAGCTGCTATGCATAAGAGAATCCGGATAGACTTAAGCATAGCTCTGTGAAAAGGTCTCCTCATGTCGATACCCTCTTTACAGTATACCCCTTACAACAAGCCTCGCTTTGAAGGTCTCAACCTTCCCATCTATTCCTCTCTCTTTCTTTTGTAGATCCACTTGCATCCAATGGTTTTACACCATCGGGTGGTTCTACTAGCTCGGACTGATTTGAATCCATAGATTCAATCTCGGCATTCATTGCACTCTGCCAAGAATCTTTGCATCTTTATCTTGGATTGCTTCATCATATGTCCAGTGGATCGTCAGTTCATGTTCGCCAGTGGACCAAATCGTAAGATTCTCCCAAGAACATGAATCTATCAGGCTGTCTCACAACCCTCCCACTACGATGAGGTATCACCTGCGGTATCCTCCGTGACACGCGTGCAGTTGACATGTGGTATATCCTCTTGTACCGGTGGTACTAAAGAAGTGACTTCCCTTTAACTCCTCCGTAACAATTTTACTCATGGGCTTGTGGTTCATCACATAGTCCTCCTCTAGAAATCTGCATTCGTGACTAACGATCACCTCCGATCTCTAGGACTATAGAACAAACCACCCTTCGCTCCCTCTAGGATAGCTAACAAACATGCACACGCATTTCGCACGAGGTTCCAACTTACCAAAGATTGCCTTCAAAGACATGTGCCGACTCCCCATATCCGAATATGTCTTAGACTAGGCTTTCGCCACCCACAATTCTACGGAGTAGAAGGCACCGATTTAGATGGAACCAAGTTCTAATGTATACCGTGATCTAGAGCATATCCCCGTAACGAACTGCAAGTCGTAATAACTCATCATCGATCTAACCATCTCCATAAGAGTCCTATTCCTTCGCCTCGCTACACCATTCTCACTGGGTGTGCCAGCGCATAATTGGGATTGAATCCCAGCCTCTGATAAGTAATTCCTAAACTCTCCCAAGAGGTATTCACCACCACGATCAGATCGTAGGGTCTTGATACTTTTACCTTGACGGTTCTCCACATCAGCCTTGAATTCTTTGAACTCACAAAGCATCAGACTTCTGGCGCATCAAGTAAATGCATCCATATCTTGAATAATCGCCTATAAAAAGATGAAATATTCAAAACCCTCTAGCCTCGATAGACATAGGACCACACAAATCGAATGAACCAATTCTAACACATCTTTGGCTCTATACCCTTGGCCTTGAAAAGGCCTCTTGGTCATCTTACCTCCAAGCAAGATTCAGTTGGGAGATCCTCCACCACTAATGAGCCCAAAGGTCCATCACCTATCAACCTCAATCTCGCTTAGGTTAATGTGACCAAGCCTAAGATGCCAAAGATATGTTTGGTTCATCTTCGAAGGTTCTTTTCTCTTATTGGATTTAGAAGATGAGTTATTAACTTCAATTTGCATCGTGGGAGGTTTTGGTTCAAATTTCATTTCAATGTACCTGAATAGATATTCTCCCTATTCCTTTTTATAACAACTCTGTCATTAAAAGAAATAGAATATCCATCCATAATAATTTAGAAATCAAAACTAAATTCTTTCTAAATAAAGGTACATAAAGGAATTTTCGAACCAAAGTTTTATTATTTTCAAGAGATAAATAAAACTTCTCCCATCGCAATAATAGCCATCATCATGGCATTGCCCAAGTAAATGGTAATCTCCTTCAACTAGTCATCGGGTTTCTGGAACCCTGCAATTGTTGCGCACATGATTAGTGGCTCGATCTACTCACCGGTGCCTAGATATCACCGCTAATCATGTTTTAATGGCTAGTCCAAAAGATATACCTATGTTCCGCTTTTGGATTGGGACAATCCTTCTTCCAATGTCCATCCCGCTGCAAGTGAAGTACTTGCCTTTCGCTTCTTCACTCCTCCCGAGTACCTCCCAACATCTTTGCTTCACCTTGTTTCTTCTTCTTCTTGCCTTTCTCTTAGAAGTA
Source organism: Wurfbainia villosa (assembly GCA_025175895.1). Classification (NCBI taxonomy): domain Eukaryota; kingdom Viridiplantae; phylum Streptophyta; class Magnoliopsida; order Zingiberales; family Zingiberaceae; genus Wurfbainia; species Wurfbainia villosa. The sequence goes on from CM045997.1 coordinate 56,387,208, forward strand.
GAAACTCTTTGAGCAATGATGGCTTGAGGACACTCTTCAAGAGTGCATACTAGCGATAAGACAATATTTGGATTCATTTCCAATCAATATAATTTGGGTACAATAAGTTTATTTCCTTTAATATCAAAATAAGTGGATCAAAGTCAATTTTGAAAGAAAACCTAAGAATCACATAAATCAAAACATTAGATTTCAAAATTATTGATTCCTCAAACAATAAAATTTTGATATCAACCAACACCAATCCACCGAGAATATCGCATGCCACGCAAAGGTGGACGATACGAATTCTACATTTGTAAGAGGAGGTTTTACCCATTAATTTTATTATCTTGTCAACCTTACTTTTCGACAAATAAAATTAATAGTTGGTTCCTCTTTGGCCCTACAAATAAAAGAAGTGACTCCGATGGGGAGGATACTTAATTTGCATCTAAGTGTGCACCATTACACGATACTAAGGGAATTATTTCGGATTATGTGCCTTACCGATGGGGAAGTACACATGCTCCTAGATAATTTCCTCTAACCATTATTTGACCTAGTGATCCATAAACAAACTCATCCCGCGAGGAGGAAGGCACTCGAGGCCAAGTGACCTTGAGTTTGTTGCATCACACGTCAGTGTAATGGATATGAGGAATTAATTAAAATATCCCTCTCCCACTTAGTAAATTAAAAATGAGAATTTTCCTCGACATGCATATCAAACAAAAGCAATAAATATGAAAAATAAATTATTTTCCAACTATTATGGCCTTTGTCTTCAATATGGCTCCGTCGCATCGCCATCTCGTCCGCTCCTCCTCGCCATGTACAAGCCCTCCAGGAGATCCGAGCGAGACTAAAACCTATTTTAATTTACATCCATCGATCCTATACTCACGAGAGTGTACATGAATCTAGATCGAAAGTAAAATAAAATAAAGAGCGGCTAAACAATGCCAAATTTAATTTACAAAAAAAAACTAAATACTAGCCTCGTCAACCCCGAGGATTCAACAAAATAAATATTTACACACATACAATCACATACACACACGGCCATAATAGTCGGATCTTATGCACAACCAAAGAGTTAAACTACGCATATCCTACTATTATCGCACATATAATATATGAAAAAGTGCATAAAATTAACCGAATCCTAAACACACAAAACCGGAATCCTTGGCTCGATACGATTGTTGGGGTTGATCAGTGAGAAACTTGGCTTCCCCCTTCACCTCGGTTGCTTGACCATGGTGATCCTTTGATGTCCCGGATTAAAAATTTAATCTTAGACAAAGGGATTCCCAAAGCAACCAAGTCATCGTCGTGCTATTCATTTAGAGAGGTCACTTGAACAAACTAGGTGTTCAAGCGACCATCCTCTATCCTACGAGTAGCCGCGGAATAGACGATGTCCGGATCGCCGGTTTTTGTGTTTGTACTCGGGATCCAAGTATTATTTAGCCTATTTACAGAAATATAACATGCTTATATTTTGAAAAACAAACACAAGCAATGAATAAAAGAGATAGAAGAATAGTTATACCTCTTGGTCTTCTAATGTATGACCCTCCTCCTTTTGGACGTCGTGTGGGCGACGATCCACCAAAAGTCAGCTCCTAGATCGCAAAACTTCCTTCCTTGCTTTCCCAAGCAAGAGGAAGAAGAAGAAACAATGTTTTTCTCCTTCCAAAACTCAACCAACAAGGAATCAATCCCTTCCTTGCCGCCAAGTAAATGAAGGAGATGGTGGTGGGAAGCAACCAAGATACCGAGGGAAACCCTATATCTTGTTTCCACCACCTAAGGAGAAGAAGAAGGAGGCTTTGGGCATCGGCCAAGGCTGGAAAAAAGCTGGGAGAAGCTGCTGGACGTTGGCACAAAGAGGAAGAAGAAGAGAGAAAGAACCTTCCTTATTTGGTGCCACCCTATCCTCAAAACCCTAACCCTAATTCCAATCCTATCTCAACTAGGATTGCCCTATTCTTGCCGCCCAAGCCTTGCTCCCTCTCTATGATGATCTTCACGCCAACCCCATGCCACCTTTTATAGAGTTTGGGGATAAGCCATGAATTAATCTCCTCCATTGGTTCTAGGGATTTAATCTCAACCGTCGGATCTAGAGATTTAATCTCAACCGTCGGATCTTAGAGATTTAATCTCTACCAATGGATCTTATTTTTTTGTTTCTATCCATTGGATCTAAGCAACATGACGTGTAAATGGGATAAATTAGGGACCAAGAGGAGGAGTTGTTTCTTGGACACCCATGTATCAAGACCACATAAAGTCCGATCCACTAATGATGGTCCAATCCACTAAAGGTCCATCATTGATCTACCTCACCAACCCCCATATGATAATATGGGCTCCATATATTATTTGTATATTTTCTCCCCGTGTTTAAGATCTCGAATGTCCGTCGATTAATTAATTTACTGACCATTAATTAATCAACATCTAACTCCTTGAGTAGTACCACTCAACCTTTTCATCATGCCGGACCAAGTCCACCTGCAGGGTTTACATGATGAACCTTATGAGCTCCTCAAGGGGACATCATCATCCTAATATATAGGACACGGTTTCCTCCTATAATCAACGACACACCATATAAATAATATCATCTCCCAACTTACCGAGTCTATCGATTTAATCTATAAATCTCGCCCATTGGTAAATCAAAGAGATGAGTACCAAGTATATGTGCCCGTTATTATATCGGGATTAAGAGCATGTACTAAATAATATCTGAGGTCCGATTCGATTATGTAGTCAGCAATAAATCGAATCACCTCTGTGTCGGTCCTGCTCAATACACACAAAGTGCACTAGTGTGATTCTATGGTCAAGACAAACCAATACCAAATCACACTACAACCATTCCGATGGTTTGTCCAAAGTCATCTCGGTTGTGAGCCTTTACTTATACTTTACAAGGAGCCGATAACATGATCTCCCGTGTGACACCACACACCATGTTATCTACAATGTAATGTATTAGACAATATGCATAAATATATGCAAACAATGATCATGTGATTCTTATTTCAAAATAAAGATGTTCATACAAAAGAGCTAGGCTTTCAGTATACATCCCAACAGACTGGTGTTGGGAAAACCCATCCGACACTTGGCCAAATAGCCAAGTTTCACCTAAGAGCTACCCCTTCCCGGGTTACATTCGCTCACTCTCATCTCTTGGAGTCCCTCGCCTTCGAAGTTCTCTTCGTTCTCGGTCACGTCCCTCGGCAGCATCAGGCGCACGGCTCTCCAATGCTCCTTCGGGTCTCTTGCCTCGAAGTCTACTTCCTCCGGCTTCACTCCAAGCTTCTCGTCTGGCGGTCCCTCGGATGCTCCAAGCGCACGGCTTCCGCAAAGCTATCCTTCACCGACTCAAGGCACGAGTCATGAGATGTGAAACTCGCCACGACTCCATGTGCGAATTACTAAGTCCTGCACGACTTCAACGCACATATCAAATCAACATAACACACTAACTTAAACCCTTTGCCACACACATCAAAACCTTATCATGGCAAGAGATTGCCCTAACAATCTCCCCCTTTTTGATGTGCGGCAATCCATTTAAGTTAGATAAAAACATTTGATAAAAATTTATAAGGTAAAGAAAGCATGTAAACATGAACATGATATAGCAACATGCAACTCCCCCTTAATCCATGAAACTCTCTCTACAAATTATCAATTTTCTCCCGCTATCATAATTTACTTAAACATAATTATTTCTCCCCCTTTGACACCATCAAAAAGATTAACACTAAGTTAAAAACTCATGGCATTAAGTATAATAGAAGGAAAAAAATACCAAAAATTGCTCTAAAACCTGAATTCGGCCTCAACTTGTCTGATTTACAGGCCATCAGTCGACTGGTTCAGATACCAGTCGACTGGCACATGATTTTCAAGATTTCCTGATTTTTGGACCGAATTTCAGAAATGCATTAAAAATTCCAAAAAATTCAAAAAATCATGAAATTTGGGGAACATATTTCTTGTAAGTATATCTATCAATGAAAAATAGTTTTTCATGAAAAATCATTATATTTTCTGATATTCTCAAAAAATCCAAAAGCTTTAAACACAACTAGATTTTTGATCATTCTAGTATCAAGTTTAGCACCTAGTTTTTCATCCAATTGTTTCAAAACATGAATACATGTATTTTAAGGTAAGAAATTATTTTGAAAACATATGAAATATCCAACCATGATCTTTGGGCAATATGCCTATGAATTAAACATAAGCCTTCCCCATGATTGGTCTATTATTGCTATTTTGATACTTTAAAATGACCATCTAAATGCCATAGGCATTAGTGGACATTTGTATCATCCTAATATCTCACCCATGATAAGTTTGCAATCAAGTTAGCCTATTGTGATTGTGAGATGCATCCTAGAGGTATTTGTATATATTTAACCATTATATTCATGCAATTCTATCAAGGTTAAGTATCACCCTAACAATCCTCATGATCATAAAGACATATATGTGTGAATTTCACATTATGATCATGAAATACATGTATTCATCAATTTTTAATCATGCATTAGGTATTATATCATGATAATTAGCAAATACCACCTAAGGCATGATTTAACCCTATTTCTCATGATGATGTACCAAATTTCAAAATCATAAATCATGATTGCAAACATAGATAGCAATTACATTAATCATCATGATTTAAGCATTATTAACTATTTATGGGCACGTTATCATCACCCAACACTATTAAAAATGGTGTCCCGCCATCCTAAGTCAACCAAAATATGATATAGGTTAATTGCATATGGTTGACTATCCTAGGGTTTTTCTAACCCTTAAGGATGGATTTTGGAACCCAAAATAAGTTCTTTCCTATTGGGTTCACTAAAAATTCCTTGGGGATCCATTTTCTAGCAATTATCTTCTTCTTATCTTGTCCCCTAGCTATTAGGCATTTGTAGGCCTTTTCATTTTTCTTTTCTTTATAACCTAGGCCCATTTTTGTTAAAACTAGCCCTTTGACTCCCAATTATCATGTTCAAGGTGTTGGAGCCTATTGTGAATTTTTCTAGGGCTTTTGTTAAATAATCTACTTTCTCTCTTAAAGCCCTATTTTCTTCTATGCATGGATCACTAACATTAAATGACATATATTCATGTGAGCATGCATCATCATGGCAAGAAGAAATATTTTCATTTTGATTTAAGCATGCTTTTTCTAGTTTATTTTCTAAGTCCTTAATTTGATCTAGCATTCTCTTATTTTTTTTCTTTGCTCTAAATAAATCCCTATTTAAACTAGAAACTATGGAAACTATTTTCTTAGGAGAGGCATTCGTTACCATAGTTTCCATGTCTTCTTCTTCTTCTTCGGATGAGGAGGATGTAGAGGCTCCCCCTTCACTTGAGCTCTCTCCACTTGAGCTTGATTCTTCATTTTCGGTGGAGGAGCAATCCAAGTCATCGAAAGCCATCAATGCAAGGTTGGAGTAGACATGCTCTTCTTCATCGGATGAGGAAGAGGAGGCAAGGTCATCCCATGTCTTTTCTTTGAGAGCCATGGACTTTCCTTTTTCCTTGGCCTTCTTCTCCTCTTTCTTCTTGCTCCCCTTCTTCTTCTTCTTTTCTTCCTTCTTTTTCTTCTCTTCCTTGCTCTTGTTTAGGAGGGGACAATTATCCCTTATGTGCCCCTCTCCTTGGCAATTGTAGAATATGACCTTCCCCCTTGGTCTTCTATTCCTATCATTAGATTTATGAAAATGAAAACCTTTTAAAGCACGTCTTACCCTCCTTACCATATAGGCTTCTTCGGTGCTATCCATGGAGGAGGATGAGGATGCTTCATCATCGGAGGAGGAGAGGATTTCCATCTTCTTCATCCCCTTGTTGGCCATCAAGGCTACTCCTTTTGAGGTTTGAAACTTTAGCTCTTCTTGTATTCCTTCAAGCCTCGTTTCGTGGAGTTCCATCATTGAGATGAACTCCTCCAAGGTGCTCACTTCTAAATTCTTCGAGATATAGAAGGAGTCCACCATGGAGCTCCACTTTGAGGACCAGGGAAAGGCATCTATAGCCTTCATTACCATATCCCGGTTGGAGAGATTTTCACCTACACTTGTCAAACCAGTTAGAATTTCCTTAAATCTAGAGTGTAGAGATTTTACCTTCTCTCCCTTTTCGAGTTTGATATTGGACAATTGGGAGAGAAGGACATCTCTCCTTGCTAGCTTTGCCTCGGATGTGCCTTCATGGATCTCTATTAATATCTCCCACATTTCCTTGTCACTAGCACACTCTCCTATTCGGTTGACTTCTTGTTGGGGGAGTACATTATAGAGGTGGTGCTTGGCCTTTGAATTTGCAAAATACTCCTCTCTTTGTCTTTTGCTCCATCTCGATTTCTCTAATGGCTCCCCATCTTCGTTCCTAGGCAACTCGAAACCGTTTTCCATAATTAACAATATTTCAAAATCGGTTTCGAAGAATACCTCCATTCTCTTTTTCCACCAAGAGAATTCGCCGTCGAACTTCGGTGGGTGAATGTTTGAGCCGACCATTTTTGATGTAGAGCTTGTTGCGGCGGTTAGTCTGGTGACAAGCAACCTTGCACTGATACCACTTGTAGGGGATCGATTGGCCGGCTAGAGGGGGGTGAATAGCCCTCATTCGTTGGATGTCGTATTTTGCTCGTCTACAAAATGTTAGCGCAAGCGGAATATGAAAATACAAATAAATAAAAACAAGCAAATAAACAAACAATACAAACACCGAGATGTAACGTGGTTCACGGCTACGCCACTAATCCACGGTCTGATTCGTCCACGGTGAATCACTTCACAATCTATCCACTAGATCTCTCCTTTGCACAAAGCTAGGTGGAGGTAACCTCTTTACAATCTCTCTTCTTACAATAGAATGGAAATAAAACAAGTAAGAAGAGTGGAAGAACACTTAGAGCACTTTGGGAGAAAATTGGAGCATGAGCATTAGCCTCCCAAAGCCCCATCCTCTTCCTTTTTATAGAGGAAGAGGGTTTCTTCCCATTGACATAGGATCAGTCGACTGATGCCCTCGATCAGTCGACTGATCCCATAGCCGTTGCCCAATAAGGGCCGCTTTCCACGTTGGATTCCATCCAACGGTATTGGCATCAGTCGACTGATCCTACCATCAGTCGACTGATGCTCGATCAGTCGAGTGCTCAATGGAGTCGACTCCATTCTGTGCCCATGCACAGTGCCATCAGTCGACTGTCATTCCCTGGCAGTCGACTGCTGTCGACATCAGTCGACTGCCAGTCCATGGCAGTCGACTGCCAAGCACTAAACTAGTATTATACCAGTCGATCGAACCATCGACTCAGAGCAGTCGACTTCCATTCCCTGGAAGTCGACTGGTGTCGGGAAAACCCATCCGACACTGAAAGCCTAGCTCTTTTTGTATGAACACTTTATTTTGGAATAAGAATCACATGATCATTGTTTGCACTTTATATATTTATTATATATGTATGCATATTATCTAATATATTATATTGTAGATAACATGGTGCTTGGTGTGGTACAGAAGATCATGTTATCAGTCCCTTGTAAAATATAAGTAGAGGCTCATGACCAAGATGGTTTTGGACAAACCATTGGCATGGTTGTAGTGTAGCTTGGTATTGTTTTATCTTGAACATAAAGTTACACTAGTACACTTAGGTGTATTGAGCAGGACCGACATAGAGGTGATTCAATTTAGTACTGACTACATAATTGAATCGGACCTCAGATATTATGTTGTGCATGCTCTTAATCCCGATATAATAATGGGCACATGTACTTAGTATTTATTTCTTTGATTTACCAGAGGGTGAGATTTAGATGGATTAAATCAATATGCCCGGTAAGTTGGGAAATGATATTATTTACATGGTGTGACGTTGATTATAGGAGGAAACCGTGTCCTATATATTAGGTTGATGATGTCCCCTTGAGGAGCTCATAAGGTTCATCATGTAAACCCAACTGGTTGACTTAGTCAACATGATGATAAGGTTGAGTGGTACTACTCGAGGAATTAGATGTTAATTAACTGATGGTCAGTAAATCAATTAATTGACGGACATTCGATATCTTAAACACGGGGAGATTATTGTACGAATAATATATGGAGCTCATATTAATTTATGGGGGTTGGTGAGGTAGTTCAATGATGATCCTCTAGTGGAATGGAACATCATTGATGGATCAAGTTTGTGTGGTTCCGATCTATCGGGTGGCCAACATCCAACTCCTCCTTATGGTCCCTATCATAGCCTAATATAATGCTTGTGAAGTCTAGATCCAAGAATGTAAAACAAAACCCTAGAACCAACGGTTGGGATTAAATCCCTAGATCCGATGGTTAGGATGAAACCCTAGAATCGACGGTTGGGATTAAATCCCTAGTTCCGACGGTTGGGATAAAACCCTAGATCCGATGGATGGGATGAAACCCTAGATCCGACAGTTGGGATGAAATCCTAGATTCGAGGGTTGGGATGAAACCCTAGATCCGACGGTTGGGATAAAACTCTAGATCCGACGGTGGAGATTAAATCCCTAGATCCGACGGTGGAGATTAAAGGAGGCTTAAGCCCAATTCTATAAATAGAAGGCTTAATCTTGGGTGGAAAGCATAATTTGAATTGGAGTGAGGGTTTGGCTCTTCTCAAAGTGGGCGGCTAGTGTTTGGAGCAAAAGCTTGGGCGGCAACCATCTTCCTTCTCCTTGTTGCCGGCGCCCATCTTCCTCCATCAAGACTTGACCGGCGCCCATCCTCTAGGCCTCTCTCTTATTCCTTGGCCGGCGGTTCTCCTTCCATTGGTGGCTGGCGTTCACTCCTCCATACTCTCCAAAGTGGCCGGCGGTTGCATCAAATTCTCTAATTTGGTGGCCGGTTCTAGAAAGGATAGGTATTTGTTGGTTCTTCTCTTTGTTCGCAGCGGACAAGGAAGAGAAGAACGCGATCTAGAAGGCTTCTACTCGTGGAGGATCTTCGTCCACACGTCGTCCATGAGAAGGATAGGACATACGGTAGAAGATTGTAAGGTATAAAGTTTTATGACTTTATTTTCAGATCTGAGCATGTTCCTTTTAGTGTTGATTATACATGTGTGTGTATGTATATATATTGTATAATCATGGACCCCGAAGACAAACACAAAAACCGGCGATCCGTCCGTCGTCTCTTCCGCGGCTAATCAACTAGAAGAGTTGTGTTGCTTGAACAACTAGTTTGTTCAAGCGACCACTCAAGTTGTTAGCACGACGACAAATAGGTTGTGCTAAGGAAACTCATCCCATCCGGATTAATTCTTTCATTAGTGAAAATTTTAATCCAGGGACATGGGAGCCAATGAGCCTCCGAAGCAACCCCCTACAAGTTGTATCAGAGCCACGGTTTCTGGTTTTGTGTGTTTGAGATTCGGTTAATTTTTATGCACTTTTTCATATATTATATGTGCTGGATAATAGTAGGATATGCGTAGTTTAACTCTTTGGTTGTAGGCATAAGATCCGACTATTATGGTCATATGTGTGTATGTGATTGGATGTGTGTAAATATTTATTATTTGAATCCTCGGGGTTGACGAGGCTAGATTAGTATTTAATTTTTATAATTAAATACGACATTGTTTAGCCGCTCATTTTAGTTTATTTTCGATCTAGATTATTTGTACACTCCTTCGTGGAGTATAGGATCGATGGATGTAAATTAAAATAGCTTAATCTCGGCTCGGATCTCTTTGGTGACTTGCGCACAGGAAAAGATGGAGCGGACGAGGTGGCGACACGACGGGATGCATATTGGAGGACAATGGCATAATAGTTGGAAAAATTCTGTTTTTTCCATATTTATTGCTTATTTGTTTTATATGCATATTGTGTATGTTTTAAAATTCCTCATTTTCAATTTACTAAGTGGGAGAGGGACATTTTAATTAATTCCCATGGCCACCATTACAATTTGATGTGTGATGCAACAAACTTGCGCGTTGGCTCTGAGTGCCTTCCTCCCCATCGGATGAGTTTGTTTGTGGATCACTAGGTCAAATAATGGTTATAGGAAATTATTAAGGAGCATGTGTACTTCCCCATCGGTAAGGCACATAATCCGAAATAATTCCCTTAGTATCGTGTAATGGTGCACACTTAGATGCAAATAAAAAGTATCCTCCCCATCGGAGTCACTGCTTTTATTTGTAGGGCCAATGAGGAACCAACTATTAATTTTATTTGTCAAAAAGTAAGGTTGACAAGATAATAAAAATAATGGGTAAAACATCCTCTTACAAATGTAGAATTCGTATACGTCCACACTATCGTGGCATGTGATATTCTCGGTGTTTTGAGGTGTTGGTTGATTTCAGAATTTTATTGTTTTTGAGGAATCAATAATATTTGAAATCTAATATTTTGATCATTGTGATTTTTAGGATTTTCAAATGGCTTTCAACCCACTTGCTGTGATTTTAAAAGAAAACAAACTTACTGGACCAAACTACATTGATTGGAAAAGAAACTTGGATATTGTCTTAACTGCGGAGGAGTACAAATTTGTACTCTTCGAGGTCTGTCCTCCTAAGCCCTCCGATGACTCTGATGAAAAGGAGAAAGAACGTTATAAGAAATGGGTCAAGGAAGATGAGATGACGCGGTGTTACATTTTGCCATCTATGTCAAATGTGCTGCAACATCAGCATCAGGCCATAGCCACAGCTTATGACATGATGTTCAATCTCAAGGAACTTTTCGGACATCAGCGTAGGGCGGCTAGGCAGGAGGCAATGAGAAACTTGATGACGACCACTATGATCGAAGGAACACCCGTTAGGGATCATGTTCTCAAGATGATGGCTCATCTTAATGAGATGGAAGTCCTCGGAGCTGAGATCGATGGGGAAACCCAGGTCGATATCATTCTCCAGTCTCTGCCTAGCAGTTTTGAGCAGTTCCGCCTCAACTACAACATGAACAAGAGGTTGTATTCGTTGGTGGAGCTTCTGACAGAACTCCAGGCGGCAGAGGGGCTTTTTCGTCAAAGTGCTCAAGCCATGGTCACTCAGAAGGTTTCTTCCTCTAAACCAAAAGGTAAGAAGAAGAAGAAGCAAGGTGGAGCGAAGAAAGTGGCAGTGGGACCTCAGGCAGGAGTGAAGAAGCCGAAAGGCAAGTGCTTCACTTGCAAGCAGACTGGACATTGGAAGGCGGACTATCCTTGCCGAAAGAACAAAGGTATATCTTCTTGTTTAGTTGTTGAAACATGTTTAGCGGTGTTTGTAGGGAAATCTCGTATGCCTAATGGCATATGCGCAACGGAAAATAGGATCCCTTCCAAGTGATCCATGCGAAAGCAAACTCGTATAAAATAAATTTCTCTAAACCAAGCCTATCTTATAGGAGAGTTCTACCTTTGTTGCGTGCCCTTTGCAATCCCGCTTTTCCTTTCGGTTTGTTGGATCTTTAGCACGTTCAAGTGTCCGTGCCTCTATACGTATCCACACGAGCACGCTCTTGTCTCACAAAAGAAAACTAGAAGAGCTCTCCTTTACTTCTTGCTAGAGAAGTCCCTAAAGGAGAGGAATCTAGGGAAGAAGAGAAAGGAGGAAGAAGACTACTCTTCTTGCTAGCCTACACTCACAAAGCCACACAACCAAAGCTTCCACCAAGCTTCTCAAGCTCTCTCCAAGCCTCAAGCTCCCAACAACCACACTCCACAACCACAACAACAATTGCTATGGAATGGCCGGCCACTTCATGGTCTTTTATAGGGTTGGAAAAACCCTTTCACCTCCTACCATTCAATGCAATCCATTGCATTGGGACATTTGTTTGGCCGGCCACTTAAGGAGACAAAACCATTTTGTTTCCTTCCACCTTATCTAGCTTAGGTGGATGCTTAGGTGGCATGCTTATGTGGCATGCTTATGTGGCATTCTTATGTGGCATTCATGCATGTTGATTTAATCTTATTAATTCAATTAAGCTTATGTTATCATATTGAATTAATCTTATTAATTCAATTAAGCTTATGTTATCATATTGAATTAATCTTATTAAATCAATAAGGTAACATATTGAATTAATCTCATTAAATCAATTAGCTAAAATTCTCATTAAGCTTAAAGTCCAAAAACCATTTTGTACTTAAGCTTATTCCCATATTATTCTAGTAAAACTAGAATACTCTAATTCCTCTAATTATCATGCTCTTTGTGTGTGACCCTATAGGCTCTCATAACGTTGGCAGTGGACCTAAACTCTTTTAGATACACAAGCAATGAGCGGCATCTAGCAATACATCATTGCTACCCAAGTTACGAGATAAATCAAGATCCGACTAACCTTTCCGTGACTACTATAATATATGACCGTGTCCTTCTATCCTTGATATCAGATTGATCAATGAGGCATAGACCGTGTCATCCTCGATCAATCTATGTGTTTCTTGATCCCTGAGTAAACTAACTCAAACAAATGAGCTCAATATCTCATATTGACTCATTCGAGCATGGCCATGCGTTTTAGTAGTTCTACTCAATCAAGGGGCCCACCGATATCACTCCCGTCATATGGAAGGGATAGATCCCATCTACATCACTCACATCCCTCCGCATAATTTGTTACATACCCAGTAATCGCCTTTATGGTCCACCCTGTTACGGGTGACGTTTGACGATACCAAAGTACATAACTCCTTATGTAGGGAACCTTAGTGACTTCAGGTCTAAGGACTATTCATACCAATAGTCACATGAGAAAGTTTATGACACTCATATAACGATCCATGAAACTTTCTCATGGCGGGTCAGTTCAGTATATATTCTCCAATATATACCCATGTGTCAACTCGATATCATATATCCATGACTTGTGAGATCAAGTCATCAATTGACCTACATGCTAGTCTTTATGTATTAATATTGCCCTTGCATATTAATACTCGACTAGAAACATTTAGGAAAGTGTTCTCTACAGCCTCTCATAATCAATTCTGCCAATTGATGTGCTGTAGATAAGAACCTACTTTTCTAGGGCATTATTATATTTAAATTAGCTGGCACAAGCAAGATGTAAATATAATAACCAATCCTTTGCCTTTATAGAATATGATACAAAATGTTCCCTATTCAACCATCACATGATTGGTTCTAGGGCTTTAACTAACAATCTCCCACTAGCACTAGTACCAATCACTATGATATCTAATACCTAGTGACCTAGTGTGACCATCATGCTTCCTCTGTGCCAAAGCCTTAGTCAATGGATCTGCGATGTTAGCCTCGATTACTCTGCATATCCTCACATCTCCTCTATCGATGATCTCTCGAATGAGATGGAAGCGCTTGAGATGTGTTTGGTCGTGATGTGATCGAGGTTCCTTAGCTGCAATAGCCCCATTGTTGTCACAATAGAGGTCTATTGGATCTGCAATGCTAGGAACTACCCCAAGTTCAGCGATGAACTTGCGAGCCAAACAACCTCCTTTCTTTGCATCGGATCCGCAATATACTCGCTCAGTTGTAGAATCGAATCGTGTCTGCTTGAACTCTTCGACCACTCCACCATTCGAGGCAAAACACGTACCCGATTGCGATCTATAGTCATCCTTGTCTGCTTTGGAAGCTTGCATCACGTAACCCTTTACGATTAGCTCCTCATTGCCTCCAAATATCGTGAAATATTCTTTCGTTCTTCGTAAGTACTTAAGAATATTTTTGTGCTATCGATGACTTTCACTGGATCCGACCGTATCTACTCGTCATGCTCAAAGCATACGAGGCGTCGGACAAGTACAAAGCATGGCGTACATGATAGACCCTATAGCCGATGCATAAGGGATCTTATCCATGCGATCTCTCCTCCTTAGAAGAGGGACATTGAGTCTTGAAAGACTCACACCATGTGATAAAGCGAAACCCTTTCTTAGAATTTTGCATAGCAAAAACGATCTAGCACTTTATCAATGTATGTACTCGACTTAGGCCAAGTAATCTTCTAGATCTATCTCTATAGATCTTGATGCCTAGAATATAGCGACTTCACCTAAGTCTTTCATCGAGAAACAATTCCCTAACCACATCTTCACGGTGAGTGAGGGAATATCATTTCGATGAAGTATGTCATCTACATACAAGACAAGAAATACAACTGTGCTCCCACTATTTCTCTTGTAGACACAAGGCTCATCTTCATTCTTGATGAAACCAAACTCTTTGATTGCATCATCGAATCGAAGATTCCGAGAGGCTTGCTTTAGTCCATAAATGGACCTTTGCAGTTTGCATACCTTTCCAGGATGCTTTGGATCTTCAAAACCCTCAGGTTGTGTCATGTACACATCCTCGAGTAGCTTTCCATTCAGAAAAGCGGTTTTGACATCCATCTGCCAGATCTCATAATCATGGTAGGCTGCAATAGCAAGTATGATCCGAATGGATTTAAGCATCGCAACTGGTGAAAAGGTTTCTTCATAGTCAATACCATGAATTTGTTTGAATCCTTTAGCCACCAATCTACCTTTATAGGTATGCTTATTACCATCCATGTCAGTCTTTACTTTAAAGACCCACTTACACCCAATGAGTTTTACCCCTTCAGGTGGATCAACCAAAGTCCATACTTGGTTAGTGTACATGGATTCCATTTCGGATCTCATGGCCTCTAGCCATTTCTCGGAATCTGGGCTCATCATAGCTTCTTTATAGGATGTAGGCTCGTCAAGATTGATAAGCAATACATCACCGTTGTCAGTTAAGAGAAAAGAATATCTCTCAGGCTGACGACGGATCCTATTAGATCTACGAAGAGGTTGGTCTACTTGAACAGGTGTTTGCTCCACAACTCTTTGGGCAACAATTTCCTCATCCACAACACTTTGTGGTGCCTGTTCATTTTCCATCGAAGCCTTAGTGTTATCATCATCTTGAACTTCTTCAAGATGAATTTTACTCCCACTAGTATTTCTAGAAATAAATTCTCTTTCTAGAAAGACAGCATTTCTGGCAACAAACACCTTGCCAAGTGTGGGATTATAAAAGTAATATCCCTTAGTTTCCTTGGGATATCCTACAAAATAACACTTATCTGATTTGGGTCCTAGTTTATCTGAGACTTGACGTCTAACGTAAGCTTCACAACCCCAAATCTTTATAAAAGACATTTTGGGACTCTTCCCAGTCCATATCGTATATGGTGTCTTTTCTACGGCTTTTGATGGAACGCGATTAAGTGTGAAAGCGGTGTCTCTAGAGCTAAACCCCAAAAGGAAGTAGGTAGATCGATCGGCTCATCATTGATCGTACCATATCTAATAGAGTACGATTTCTCCTCTCGGATACACCATTCCATTGTGGTGTTCGGTGGAGTGAGTTGGGATATTATCCCACACTCGGCCAGTGATCACGAAACTCTTGACTAAGGTATTCACCACCTCGATCCGATCGAAGTAGCTTAATACGCTTACCAAGTTGGTTTTGTACTTCATTCTTGAATTCTTTGAACTTTTCAAAGGATTCGACTTATGTCTCATCAAATATAAGTAGCCAAATCTACTCATATCATCGGAAAGTAATAAAGTACTTATAGCCTCCTCAGCCGACATTGAAAGGGCCACATACATCGTATGTATGAGTCCTAACAAGTCCGTCGCTCTCGCCATGTCCACTAAATGGAGTTTTAGTCATCTTTCCTAAAAGACAAGACTCGCATACCTTATATGATTCAAAATCAAATGAGTCCAATAATCCATCTTTATGGAGTTGGGATATGCGTTTTTCATTTATGTGACCTAGGCGATGCGAAGATATGTCGTTCAAATCATTCGATTTGAACCGTTTGGTATTTACGTTATAAATTGGGTTATCTAAATCTAGAACATAGAGACCATTCATAAGTGGTGCATTACAATAGAACATTTCATTTAAATAAATGGAACAACATTTGTCCTTTATTATAAAAGAAAAGTTTTTCTTGTCTAAACAAGATACAGAAATTATGTTCTTTGTTAATGCAGGTACATAGAAGCACTCCTCTAGTTCTAAGATAAGCCCAGTGGGCAAAGACAAAGAATATGTTCCTACAGCTACAGCAGCAACTTTTGCGCCATTGCCTACTCGTAGGTCCACTTCACCCTTTGCCATTATTCTACTATTTCTCAGTCCCTGCACATTAGTACAAATGTGAGATGCACATCCGTATCTAATACCCATGTAGAAGAAATAGATAGATTAACTTCTATAACGTGTATACAGGCGTAAGTCCCACTTCTCTTGTTCTTTACTTCCTCAAGGTAGACTTTGCGCGGTTCCTTCCGGTGTCGATCTCACGCATGGAATGAGCGATCCCTTCCTTAGGTACTTTACCTTTACCCTTTGAAGTGGATGAATTGGCCTTGCCTTTGGCTTGGTCTTACCCTTGCCTTTTACGCTTACCTGTGCCCTTCTTGACCATTAGTACATTACTAACTTTCTTCTTGAGATTTGGTTCAGCAGTTCTTAACATGCTGAGAATCTCAGGCAAAGGTTTATCAATTTCATTCATGTTATAATTCATGACGAATTGATTGTATGCTTCCGGCAATGATTGCAGGATAACATCAGTTGCCAATTCTTGGCTCGATGGAAAACCTAGTCTTTCAAGGTTCTCAACGTACCCAATCATTTTGAGTACGTGAGTTCCTACACAGTGTTCCTTCTTGCATCTTGCATGCAAAAGAGCTTTAGACACTTCAAACGCTCGTGCCTAGCTTGTCCTTGATATAGTTGTTTGGTGCTCAACCATATCATAGGCATCCATGTTCTCATGTTGCTTCCAAGCTCGTGAGTTCATGGTGGCAAGCATAAGGCATGACACATCCAATGCGTCATCTTGATGCTTCTTATAAGCATCCTTTTCAAGACGAGTGGGCGTGGTGTATTTGAGGATTGATTGCTCTAGGACATACAGTTTCGCTCTTGTTTGAGGATAATCCTTAAGTTCCTATACTATCAAGAAAATTTGCTCCATTGAGCTTGTCCTTCTCAAGGATGATCGTAAGTTGAGGGTGTGTCGTGTTAGATGACATGGTGATCTACAACATTAAAATGCAAAGTTAAGTATCATACCTAAATCATTTAATTAGGCCTTTAATTAAATGAGGCTCCACTAAATTCTCATAGCTACTATTTAGCTATAAATTTATATGGGATAAAGATCCACATCATAATTGCCTTGAGTTAGCTTTGGCTAATCGCCCAAGACGTAGTATAATTAGGTAGGCAATCTTTTGCCAATTACATCTGATGTAACTCTTTAATAGCTTTGGTTAAGTTTTAGATTAGTTTAGTGTTTATTCCTAAACTACTTCAGGTGTGGCGAGGCCAGGGCCTTCTTGGATATCGGAGCAACGACCACTTCTAAGACAAAGCTGATGTTCGGAAATCACACAAAACTAATGTTAACACTTATGTTCAAAGCTAATATATGCCTCTACTTTCTTAACCAATTAAGAAAACACTTAATTAAGTCTTAACCAAGACTGATAGCGGGACATCACGATTGTCCACTCGCCCCCTCCAAGATAAAATGCATTGCTTTGCTTTGGCAAACCCAATAACAAATGATCGAGGAAGTAGTGAGTACCAACTTTGGTAGGCATATCGTTTAGACTTATTAAGAAATAAACATGTATCATATACATATTAGCATATATCACATATAAGCTAAACTAATCATGCATCACATACAAGCTAAACTAACATGCATCACATACATATTAAACTAACGTGTCATGGTTATGGCCCTTATTCTACAATCTTCTCAAGCCAATGAAAAGATTGATTGGTCAACCTAGGGATAGCATCTTCTCCTAAGTGCTTCCTTTTGGTTGTCTTGTGTGTTGACTTCCTCCTTGTAACCTCATCTTCCAATGGACCCTCCATCCTTGTTTTGTACATTACAAAAGGAGAAATACTCGAGTTACATTCGAGTCTAAAACTAATTTTACAACAAGAATATTAGGAGAAAGGCACGACACGCAGCCGTATTAAGAATTACAACACACAATCACAAACTTTTTGGGACTAGGCCATAACCATGCACCATGTCATTTTAACTTTTAAAAGACATTGGATATTTTATTATGTTTGAAAATTTGCTAATGCAATTATCAACTCATAATAAAATTTATCCTACTTCTATATCACATATAAAATAGAAAACCTATTTTTATACGATCTTTCAAGTGGCTCGATACCCTTTGTAGGGAAATCTCGTATGCCTAATGGCATATGCATAGGATCCCTTCCAAGTGATCCATGCGAAAGCAAACTCGTATAAAATAAATTTCTCTAAACCAAGCCTATCTTATAGGAGAGTTCTACCTTTGTTGCGTGCCCTTTGCAATCCCGCTTTTCCTTTCGGTTTGTTGGATCTTTAGCTTGCGTTCAAGTGTCATGCCTCTATCGTATCCACACGAGCACGCTCTTGTCTCACAAAAGAAAACTAGAAGAGCTCTCCTTTACTTCTTGTTAGAGAAGTCCCTAAAGGAGAGGAATCTAGGGAAGAAGAGAAAGGAGGAAGAAGACTACTCTTCTTGCTAGCCTACACTCACAAAGCCACACAACCAAAGCTTCCACCAAGCTTCTCAAGCTCTCTCCAAGCCTCAAGCTCCCAACAACCACACTCCACAACCACAACAACAATTGCTATGGAATGGCCGCCACTTCATGGTCTTTATAGGGTTGGAAAAACCCTTTCACCTCATACCATTCAATGCAATCCATTGCATTGGGACATTTGTTTGGCCGGCCACTTAAGGAGACAAAACCATTTTGTTTCCTTCCACCTTATCTAGCTTAGGTGGATGCTTAGGTGGCATGCTTATGTGGCATGCTTATGTGGCATTCTTATGTGGCATTCATGCATGTTGATTTAATCTTATTAATTCAATTAAGCTTATGTTATCATATTGAATTAATCTTATTAATTCAATTAAGCTTATGTTATCATATTGAATTAATCTTATTAAATCAATAAGGTAACATATTGAATTAATCTAATTAAATCAATTAGCTAAAATTCTCATTAAGCTTAAAGTCCAAAAACCATTTTGTACTTAAGCTTATTCCCATATTATTCTAGTCAAACTAGAATACTCTAATTCCTCTAATTATCATGCTCTTTGTGTGTGACCCTATAGGCTCTCATAACGTTGGCAGTGGATCTAAACTCTTTTAGATACACAAGCAATGAGCGGCATCTAGCAATACATCATTGCTACCCAAGTTACGAGATAAGTCAAGATCCGACTAACCTTTCCGTGACTACTATAATATATGACCGTGTCCTTCTATCCTTGATAACAGATTGATCAATGAGGCATAGACCGTGTCATCCTCGATCAATCTATGTGTTTCTTGATCCCTGAGTAAACTAACTCAAACAAATGAGCTCAATATCTCATATTGACTCATTCGAGCATGGCCATGCGTTTTAGTAGTTCTACTCAATCAAGGGGCCCACCGATATCACTCCCGTCATATGGAAGGGATAGATCCCATCTACATCACTCACATCCCTCCGCATAATTTGTTACATACCCAGTAATCGCCTTTATGGTCCACCCTGTTACGGGTGACGTTTGACGATACCAAAGTACATAACTCCTTATGTAGGGAACCGTAGTGACTTCAGGTCTAAGGACTATTCATACCAATAGTCACATGAGAAAGTTTATGACACTCATATAACGATCCATGAAACTTTCTCATGGCGGGTCAGTTCAGTATATATTCTCCAATATATACCCATGTGTCAACTCGATATCATATATCCATGACTTGTGAGATCAAGTCATCAATTGACCTACATGCTAGTCTTTATGTATTAATATTGCCCTTGCATATTAATACTCGACTAGGAACATTTAGGAAAGTGTTCTCTACAGGCTCTCATAATCAATTCTGCCAATTGATGTGCTGTAGATAAGAACCTACTTTTCTAGGGCATTATTATATTTAAATTAGCTGGCACAAGCAAGATGTAAATATAATAACCAATCCTTTGCCTTTATAGAATATGATACAAAATGTTCCCTATTCAACCATCACATGATTGGTTCTAGGGCTTTAACTAACAGTGTTATCTACCAGTGCCTGGTGTGTAAATACAGGAGTCACTGATCATGTCTACAATACTTTGCAGGGGTTCCAGGAAACCCGACGACTAGCTAAGGGAGAGATTACCATCTTCATGGGCAATGCTTCAAAGGTGGCGGCTATTGCAATGGGAGACGTTTATTTATCTTTTGATAGGAATAAAGTTTTGGTTTTGAGAAATTGTCTTTATGTACCTACTTTTAGAAAGAATTTAATTTCAGTTTCTAAATTTTTTATGGATGGATATTCTGTTTCTTTTAATGACAAAGTGGTTATAAAAAGGAATAGGGAGATTATCTGTTCTGGTACATTGGTTGGCAATTTATATACTCTTGAACCGAAAACTCCCACGATGCATATAGAAGTAAATAACTCATCTTCTAAATCTAATAAGAGAAAAGAACCTTCGCAGATGAACCAAACATATCTTTGGCATCTAAGGCATGGTCATATTAACCTAAGTAGAATTCAAAGGTTGATAGCTGATGGACCTTTGGGTTCATTAGTGGTGGAGGATCTCCTAACCTGCGAATCTTGCTTGGAAGGTAAAATGACCACGAGGCCTTTCAAGGCCAAGGGGTATAGAGCCAAAGATGTGTTAGAATTGGTTCATTCTGATTTGTGTGGTCCTATGTCTATCCAGGCAAGAGGTGGTTTTGAATATTTCGTCTCTTTTATAGACGATTATTCAAGATATGGATACATTTACTTGATGCGCCGCAAGTCTGAATGCTTTGACAGGTTCAAAGAATTCGAGGCTGATGTGGAGAACCGTCAAGGTAAAAGTATCAAGACATTACGATCTGATCGTGGTGGTGAGTACCTTTTGGGAGAGTTTAGGAGTTACTTATCAGAGGCTGGGATTCAATCCTAATTGTCCGCACATGGCACACCCCAGCAGAATGGTGTGGCGGAGCAAAGGAATAGGACTCTTATGGAGATGGTCAGATCGATGATGAGTTATTCTGAGTTATCTGATTCGTTCTGGGGGTTTGCTCTGGAAACAGCAACACATATTCTGAACTTGGTTCCATCTAAGTCAGTACTCTCTACTCCCACAAAGTTGTGGACTGGGCGAAAGCCTAGTCTAAGACATATTCGGATTTGGGGTAGTCCAGCACATGTGCTGAAGGGAGATGATGGTAAGTTGGAATCTCGTACAGAAGTACGCTTGTTTGTTGGCTACCCTAAGGGAATGAAGGGTGGTTTATTCTATAGTCCTAGAGATCAGAAGGTGATCGTGAGTACGAATGCCAGATTTCTAGAGGAGGACTATGTGATGAACCACAAGCCCACGAGTAGGATTGTTCTTGAGGAGTTAACAGGGGAAGTCCCGACTTCAGTACCACCGGTACAAGAGGAGACACCACAAGTCACTGCACCGCGTGTCACAGAGTATACACAAGAGACACCTCGTCATAGTGGGAGGGTTGTTAGACAACCCGAGAGATTCATGTTTTTGGGTGAGTCTTCGGACTTAGTCCCTGGTGAACATGAACCGGATCCCTGGACATATGACGAGGCACTCCAAGATAGAGATGCGGTATCTTGGCAAAGTGCGATGAATTCAGAGATAGAATCTATGGATTCTAATCAGGTCTGAGAGCTAGTAGAACCACCCGATGGTGTAAAAGCCATTGGATGCAAGTGGATCTACAAGAGAAAGAGAGGAGTAGACGGGAAGGTTGAGACCTTCAAAGCTAGGCTTGTTGCGAAAGGGTATACTCAGAAAAAGGGTATCGATTATGAGGAGACCTTTTCGCCGGTAGCTATGATTAAGTCTATCCGGATTCTCTTATCTATAGCTGCTCATATGGATTATGAGATTTGGCAGATGGATGTCAAGACAGCTTTCCTTAATGGAAGTCTTGAGGAGAACATCTATATGCGGCAACCAGAGGGATTCATTGCTAAAGGCAAAGAGCATGTTGTATGTAAGCTTAATCGGTCCATTTATGGATTGAAGCAAGTTTCTAGATCTTGGAACATCCGCTTTGATGAGGTAATTCAGTTATATGGATTTATTCAAAGTCCGGATGAGCCTTGTGTATACAAGAGATGTGACAGAAACATAGTGGTGTTTCTTGTACTATATGTAGATGACATTTTGTTAGTTGGCAACAATATCAAAGTGTTATCAGACGTAAGGGTATGGTTGTCCAAACAGTTTGATATGAAGGACTTGGGAGAAGTGGGACACATCCTTGGGATCAAAGTTATAAGGGATCGCAAGAAAAGGATGTTGTACTTGTCTCATGATTCATACATCGACACTATCCTTGCTCGTTTTAGCATGCAGAACACCAAGAAAGGTTTTCTACCTTTTAGGCATGGAGTTCCTTTATCTAAAGAGATGTGTCCCAAAACATCAAAGGAGATAGAGGACATGAAGGCGGTTCCTTATGGTTCGACAGTAGGAAGCCTCATGTATGCTATGCTGTGTACGAGACCGGATATCTGGTTTGTCATGGGCATGGTTAGCAGATATCAGAGTAATCCTGGACAGGGACATTGGACTGCAGTAAAGCATATATTGAAGTACCTGAGAAGGACTAGGGCCTATATGCTGGTTTACCGGGCAGATCAATTAGTCCCTGTGGGTTACACGGATTCGGATTTCCAATCAGATAGGGATAAGAGTAGGTCTACCTCGGGGTTTGTGTTTACTTTTGGAGGTGGAGCCATAGTATGGAGAAGTGTCAAGCAGAAATGCGTGGCGGACTCTACCATGGAAGCTGAGTATGTGGCAGCCAAGGAAGCTGTATGGCTCAGGAACTTCTTAATGGACTTGGATGTGATTCCTGGTTTGCCCAGAACTATCACAATTTATTGTGATAATAGTGGTGCAGTTGCAAACTCGAAGGAACCACGAGCCCATAAGGCGAGTAAACACATAGAGCGCAAGTACCACCTTATACGAGAGATCGTAAAGAGAGTAGAAGTTGATGTCGCCAAGATTCCATCAGAGGATAACCTGGCGGATCCATTCACTAAGGCCCTTCCAGCGAAAGCGTTTGATAGGCATGTGGAGGACATGGGGATCAGATGTATGGCAGAGTGATGACGGCATAGTCTTTTAGTATAAGTAGGAGATTGTTGGAATGTATACTGAAAGCCTAGCTCTTTTTGTATGAACATTTTATTTTGGAATAAGAATCACATGATCATTGTTTGCACTTTATATATTTATTATATATGTGTCCATATTGTCTAATATTTTACATTGTAGATAACATGGTGCTTGGTGTGGCACAGAAGATCATGTTATCAGTCCCTTGTAAAATATAAGTAGAGGCTCACGACCAAGATGGTTTTGGACAAAACATTAGCATGGTTGTAGTGTAGTTTGGTATTGTTTTGTCTTGAACATAAAGTTACACTAGTACACTTGGGTGTATTGAGCAGGACCGACATAGAGGTGATTCAATTTAGTACTGACTACATAATTGAATCGGACCTCGGATATTATGTTGTGCATGCTCTTAATCCCGATATAATATCGGGCACATGTACTTAGTATTTATTTCTTTGATTTACCAGAGGGTGAGATTTAGATGGATTAAATCAATATACCCGGTAAGTTGGGAAATGATATTATTTACATGGTGTGCCGTTGATTATAGGAGGAAACCGTGTCCTATATATTAGGTTGATGATGTCCCCTTGAGGAGCTCATAAGGTTCATCATGTAAACCCAGCTGGTTGGCTTAGTCAACATGATGATAAGGTTGAGTGGTACTACTCGAGGAATTAGATGTTAATTAATTGATGGTCAGTAAATCAATTAATTGACGGACATTCGATATCTTAAACACGGGGAGATTAATGTACGAATAATATATGGAGCCGATATTAATTTATGGGGGTTGGTGAGGTAGTTCAATGATGATCCTCTAGTGGAATTGAACATCATTGATGGATCAAGTTTGTGTGGTTCCGATCCATCGGGTGGCCAAGATCCAACTCCTCCTTAGGGTCCCTATCGTAGCCTAATATAATCCTTGTGAAGTCTAGATCCAAGAATGTAAAACAAAACCCTAGAACCAACGGTTGGGATTAAATCCCTAGATCCGATGGTTAGGATGAAACCCTAGAATCGACGGTTGGGATTAAATCCCTAGATCCGACGGTTGGGATAAAACCCTAGATCCGACGGATGGGATGAAACCCTAGATTCGATGGTTGGGATGAAATCCTAGATTCGACGGTTGGGATGAAACCCTAGATCCGACGGTTGGGATAAAACCCTAGATCCGACGGTGGAGATTAAATCCCTAGATCCAACGGTCGAGATTAAAGGAGGCTTAAGCCCAATTCTATAAATAGAAGGCTTAAGATTGGGCGGCAAGCATAATTTGAATTCGAGTTAGGATTTGGCTCTTTCAAAGTGGGCGGCTTGGGTTTGGAGCAAAAGCTTGGGCGGCAACCATCTTCCTTCTCCTTGTTGCCGGCGCCCATCTTCCTCCATCAAGATTTGGCCGGCGCCCATCCTCTAGGTCTCTCTCTTATTCCTTGGCCGGCGGTTCTCCTTCCATTGGTGGCCGGCGTTCACTCCTCCATACTCTCCAAAGTGGCCGGCGGTTCTCCTTCCATTAGTGGTCGGCGCCTCATCCACTTGTTCCTTGGCCGGCGGTTGCATCAAATTCTCTAATTTGGTGGCTGGTTCTAGAAAGGATAGGTATTTGTTGGTTCTTCTCTTTGTTCGCAGCGGACAAGGAAGCGAAGAACGCGATCTAGAAGGCTTCTACTCGTGGAGGATCTTCGTTCACACGTCGTCCACGAGAAGGATAGGACATACGGTAGAAGATCGTAAGGTATAAAGTTTTATAACTTTATTTTCAGATCTGAGCATGTTCCTTTTAGTGTTGATTATACATGTGTGTGTATGTATATATATTGTATAATCATGGACCCCGAAGACAAACACAAAAACCGGCGATCCGTCCGTCGTCTCTTCCGCGGCTAATCAACTAGAAGAGTTGTGTTGCTTGAACAACTAGTTTGTTCAAGCGACCACTCAAGTTGTTAGCACGACGACGAATAGGTTGTGCTAAGGAAACTCATCCCATCCGGATTAATTCTTTCATTAGTGAAAATTTTAATCCGGGGACATGGGAGCCAATGAGCCTCCGAAGCAACCCCCTACATATTTTCTTTTAATATCACAGCAAGTGGGTTGAAAGCCATTTGAAAATCCTAAAATCACAATGATCAAAATATTAGATTTTAAATATTATTGATTCCTCAAAACAATAAAATCCTGAAATCAACCAACACCTCAAATCACCTAGAATATCGCATGCCACGCTGTGTGGACGTATACGAATTCTACATTTGTAAGAGGAGGTTTTACCCATTAATTTTATTATCTTGTCAACCTTACTTTTTGACAAATAAAATTAATAGTTGGTTCCTCTTTGGCCCTACAAATAAAAGCAGTGACTCCGATGGGGAGGATACTTTTATTTTCATCTAAGTGTGCACCATTACACGATACTAAGGGAATTATTTCGGATTATGTGTCTTACCGCTGTGGAAGTACACATGCTCCTAGATAATTTCTTATAACCATTATTTGACCTAGTGATCCGCAAACAAACCCGTCCGCAGGGAGGAAGGAACTCAAAGCCGACACACAAGTTTGTTGCATCACACGTCAAATTGTAATGGAGGCCACGGGAATTAATTAAAATATCCCTCTCTCACTTAGTAAATTTAAATTGAGGAATTTTAAAGCATACACAACATGAATATAAAACAAATAAGCAATAAATATGGATAAAACAGAATTTTTCCAACTATTATGACATTGTCCTCCAATACGCATCCCGTCGTGTCGCCACCTCGTCCGCTCCATCTTTTCCCATGCGCAAGTCACCAAAGAGATCCGAGCCGAGATAAATCATTTTAATTTACATCCATCGATCCTATACTCCACGAAAGAGTGTACAAATAATCTAGATCGAAAGTAAACTAAAATGAGCGGCTAAACAATGCTGTATTTAATTACAAAAATTAAATACTAATCTAGCCTCGTCAACCCCGAGGATTCAAATAATATACATACAATCACACACAAAACAATCACATACAACCAAATAGCCATAATAGTCGGATCTTATGTCTGCAACCAAAAAGTTAGCCTACGCACATCCTACTATTATTCGGCATACTCAATATATGATATATGCATGAAAGTAACCGAATCCAAAACACACAAAACCGGAAATCGTGCCTCTGATACCACTTGTTGGGAGGTTGCTTCGGAGGCTCATTGGGTCCCATGTCCCCGGATTAAAATTTTCACTAATGAAAGAATTAATCCAGATGGGATGAGTTTCCTGAGCACAACCAATTCGTCGTCGTGCTAACAACTTGAGTGGTCGCTTGAACAAACTAGTTGTTCAAGCAACACCACTCTTCTAGTTGGTTAGCCACGGAAGAGACGACGTACGGATTGCCGGTTTTTGTGTTTGTCTTCGGGGTCAATGATTATACAAAATATATACAAATGCACACTTGTATAATCAACACATAAAAGAACATGCTAAGATCATAAAATAAAGTTGTAAAACTTTTATACCTCACGATCTTCTACCGTATGTCCTATCCTCCTCGTGGATGACGTGTGGGCGAAGATCCTCCACGAGTAAAAGCCTTCTAGATCGCGTGCTTCCCTTCCTTGTTCGCTGTGAACAAAGAGAAGAACCAACAAAACTTTTCCTTTCTAGAACCGGCCACCAAGCAAGGGAGTTTGATGTAACTGCCGGCCAAGGAACGAATGGATGAAGCACCACCACCAATGTAAGGGGAACCGCCGGCCACCTTGGAGAGAATGGAGGAGTGAACGCCGGCCAAACTTGAAGAGATGTTGCCGCCGGCCAAGAAATAAGAGAGGGACCAAGAGGATGGGCGCCGGCCAAGTCTCGATGGAAGAAGATGGGCGCCGACCACACTTTGTTGGAAGAAGATGGGGGCCGGTTTCTTCTCCAAGAGTTGTCGCCCAAGCTTAAGCTTCCAAACCCTAGCCTCCCAACCTAAAACCCTAACTCCAATTGAACCATCATTGCCGCCCAACCTAAGCCCTCTATTTATAGAATTGGGCTTAAGCCTCCTTTAATCTCCACCGTCGGATCTAGGGTTTAATCCAACCGTCGGATTTAGGGTTTAATCCCAACCTTCGGATCTAGGGATTTAATCCCAACCGTCAATTCTTGGGTTTCATCCCAACCATCGGATCTAGGGATTTAATCCCAACCGTTGGTTCTAGGGTTTCATCCCAACCATCGGATCTACAGATTTAATCCAACCGTTGGTTCTAGAGTTTTGTTTTACATCCTTGGATCTAGACTTCACGAGGATTATATTAGGCTACGATAGAGACCATAAGGTGGAGTTGGATCTTGGCCACCCGATGGATCGGAACCACACAAACTTGATCCATCAATGATGTTCCATTCCACTAGAGGATCATCATTGAACTACCTCACCAACCCCCATAAATCAATATGGGCTCCATATATTATTTGTACATTCATCTCCCCGTGTTTAAGATATCGAATGTCCGTCAATTAATTGATTTACTGACCATCAATTAATTAACATCTAACTCCTCGAGTAGTACCACACAACCTTATCATCATGTTGACTAAGTCAACCAGCTGGGTTTACATGATGAACCTTATGAGCTCCTCAAGGGGACATCATCAACCTAATATATAGGACATGGTTTCCTCCTATAATCAACGGCACACCATGTAAATAATATCATTTCCTAACTTACCGGGCATATTGATTTAATCCATCTAAATCTCACCCTCTGGTAAATCAAAGAAATAAATACTAAGTACATGTGCTCGTTATTATATCGGGATTAAGAGCATGTACAACATAATATCCGAGGTCCGATTCAATTATGTAGTCAGCAATTAATTGAATCACCTCTATGTCGGTCTTGCTCAATACACCTAAGTGTACTAGTGTAACTCTATGTTCAAGACAAAACAATACCAAGCTACACTACAACCATGCCAATGGTTTGTCCAAAACCATCTTGGTTGTGAGCCTCTACTTATATTTTACAAGGGACTGATAACATGATCTTCTGTGCCACACCAAGCACCATGTTATCTACAATGTAAAATATTAGACAATATGCACACACATATAATAAATATATAAAGTGCAAACAATGATCATGTGATTCTTATTCCAAAATAAAATGTTCATACAAAAAGAGCTAGGCTTTCAGTATACATTCCAACAATTATAAATCGCCAACATAAACCGAGAACCTATGTGGTCACACGCACAACTAGCGTAATCCGAAGCATTTAAAATGAGCTTGAGAATGAGATTCTCAGACCGAGAGAAACTATATTTGGTTGGACCAAACAAGGAGCGAGCATGAAATTGTTTCAGTCGCAATGGAAGCATGGATGGGGAGTGTCTTATGAAGACATGATGGATGAACCAAATTGGTTTGGTTCTAATCTAATGGTGAAGAATAAACCAAAGGGGTTTGGTTTGTTTTAAACAAATGAACCAAAGTTGGTTCGGTTTGTTTTAACTTAAAATAGACCAACGCGGTTTGGTTTATTTTAAATTAAGTTATTGGAGCGGGTTAACGGTTTTTGGTTATGAACCAATAACCGTTAGGAGAATGTGTTCTCTATAAAAATATGGCTTAAAGGTTTTTCGTGGATAACTTTTGGTGTAGGAAAACCTAGCCACTCTCTCCCTCTCTTCTCCTTGCTGCCGCCCAAGGGTTCCACGCCGCCCAGCTTTTTGCCGCCATCCACCCTTGCTGCCGTCGTCCAGCTACTGCCGAATACTCTTCTAGCGACCCTCCGGTGACTCACCTTGATTCAAGCGACCAATAATTTGCCGGGCATCCTCTTTGGCCGGCGCAACATCCTCCACCAAGCTGTCCAATTTTCTGGACAGCTTGTTTCCTTCTTGTCGGAGTGTCATTTGAATGACGTTTAAAGCTCCGACAGGGCTACCTTGCCGGGGATTCGATCTCCGGTAATCCTCATAGGTGGAGGATGAAGGATTCGTCAAACGGTTGACGAATACCTCTCTTGAGAAGCGAGTTTTGGGGACTCGGTTTTGAATCCAAATTTTGATTCGGATTGTGATATTCTCTCGATCACATCGTCTTTGAAACGAGGCTAGTGACTCGTACGAAGACGAGGCTCATGGATTTGTGAAGTCATCCCGACGATACTCGGCGTGGATATGGATAGAGGAGATTTTAGCGAGAGTCGCTCCGGTTAATGGCTTTCCCGCTACACGTGATACGTCAGGTATAGAATAATTTTCTTTTATTGCAAAATTTGAAACTACGGTTATGTCTACACATGTTGTACTATGCATGCGTGTGGTGTGTGTGATGTAATAAATTAGATTTATTGTTTTTTATTTCTTCCATTGCGCACATTTTTACGAAATATGTTCGAACACACACTCGTCTCGGTGCCAGAAACCCAACAGCCTGCGCACCCCTACTCGCTACCACGACCCCAATGTGGCCTAGGTGGCATGACATGACAACTGTCCCAACTCAACACCAACCACTGCTCTAGAGTGGCCGAGTGGGCAGTATGATCAAGTAGTATATGAGCGTAAAGAGCTCGCTACACAATGGGGGTCCCTGCTGCTGGCCACTCCGACTGACACTACCTATGAGTGGTCGAGTGCCACGCACACAGGACAACTGCACGCAACTCCAACTACAACCGTCTATAGTGGTAGAGTGCGGCACAACAAATGCTCTGCCCTCACACCAGTTAC
Source organism: Wurfbainia villosa (assembly GCA_025175895.1). Classification (NCBI taxonomy): domain Eukaryota; kingdom Viridiplantae; phylum Streptophyta; class Magnoliopsida; order Zingiberales; family Zingiberaceae; genus Wurfbainia; species Wurfbainia villosa. The sequence goes on from CM045997.1 coordinate 56,417,167, forward strand.
TCCTCGGGGAGTAATTTGGGAGGCAGGTTGACTGACGACTATCTCAACCCCAAGGGAGACTATGTCATCAAAATGCATGCAAATGACATGAATGTACTGTCACACATACAGACATCTACCACAGACTCTCTATTCAACAGAGAGTCATACCCATCTGATCAATACATTCTCTATCATATAGACAATCTTACTCAACTGATCGACGAACTCTCTATCCTGTAGAGAGTTGTACTCAACTGATCGATGCACTCTCTATCCTGTAGAGAGTCGTACTAAACTAATCATATCAAGCTGGGTCCACCAGTCTGTAGCGACACACATATCACCCTTCACTTAACCATTACACAACACATGGTTGGTAATAAGTATGCAACATATGGGTATTGGAATAAATCCTACATTTAGGGCATTACCTACTCACGAATGACCTTTTCCCAATTTACAAAATAGGTCATCATTGTTGGGTTTCCGGCACCGCGGCGTGTGTGTGTTCGATCATGTTTCGTAAACATGAACACAGCGGAAGCAATTAAAAATAATAAATCTATATTTATTACAACACACACAACACACGCATGCATATTACAACAAGTGTAGATATAACCGTAAATTAAAATTTGCAATAAAAGGAAATTTATCTACATTATACCTTTCGTATGACGTGTAGCGGGAATGGCATCAACCGGAACGATCCTCGTAAGAATCGTCTCTATCCGTATCCACGCCGAGCTCCTCGGGATGAATTTGCTAAGCCACGAGCTTCGTCTTCGTACGGGTTACTAGCCTCGTGTTGAAGACGACGTGATCGAGAGATGATCACAATCCGAATCCAAATTCGGATCCAAAACCGAGTCCTCAAAACTCGATTCTCCGGAGAGGTATTCGTCAACCGTTTGACGAATCCTTCGTCCTCCACCTCAGAGGATTACCGGAGATCAAATCCCCGGTAAGTTAGCCGCTGTCGGAGCACTAACCGTCGTCCAAACGACGCTCCGACAACAAAGAAACAAGCTGTCCAGAAAAACTGGACAGCTTTTGGTGGAGGAATAGAGGCCGGCCAAAGGAGATGTGGAGCTCACCTTATCACCGAACCCACAAGAGATCACCGGAGGGTCGCCGGAGCATCGCCGGCTGAAGCTTGGATGCCGGCGGCATGGAGGTGGCAGCAGCTCCATGAAGTTGGCGGCAACACCATGTTGGGCGGCAACAACAAAAGGAGGCTAGGGTTGGGCGGCCAAAACTTCATTAGGGTTTTTGGGTTAGGGTTTAACCCCTATTTTATAGAGAACTAATTCTCTTAATGGTTAATGGATCATATCCATAAAGCCCGTTAACCCGCTCCATTAAGATAAGTTAAAATAAACCAAACCATGATGGTTTATTTTAAGTTAAAACGAACCGAACCAATTTTTGGTTCATTCGTTTAAAATAAACCAAACCCTTTGGTTTATTCTCATCCATTGGATTAGAACCAAACCATTTTGGTCCATCCATTATGTCTTCATAAGACACGGCCCATCCACGCTTCCATTGTGACTGAAACAATTTCATGCTCGCTTTATGTTTGGTCCAACCAAACATAGTTTCTCTCGGTCTGAGAATCCCATTCTCAAGCTCGTTTTAAATCCTTTGGATTACACTCGTTGTGCGTGTGACCAAATAGGTTCTCGGTTTATGTTGGCCGTCTATAATTAACCATTAATTATAGAACAATCATGAGTGGCACCTAGTAGTACATCATGATCCCCAATTAACCGAAAAGATCAACGGTTGATCCAGAACTATTTCTGAAACCCTTCAGTAGCTCGAATGAATCGTGCCCCATTCCCTTCACTCATCTTATACCCACTTGGTTCAGGACATGGTCTATTGTGTCAGTCCCCACTAGGCTGACTACGTCACACCTAGCCCAAGTATCATTTCCTCGTCCTACGGATTCTAGTTACTCCACATGTATCGAAGAGTACCTTACTCTAAACATGTAATGCTTTGGCCAAAGACTTTAGTAACAATCCGACGAGAGGCCATGGGCATACATCTCCTCGCAAGGAGTGGTGAATCCTTTATAGGCTATTCAAACACCTTCGATCATTTTGACTTATACCCAATCATCCCGGGTCCACATCTCCTCGGAGATGTTTGCTTAAGATGTCAAAGCATAAGTCTCCATGATCAAGATGACTTGAATACCGCAAGTCAAAGGAACATCGCACTTAAGCCACAGTAAGAACTTCATTGACATATCTATATATGCAGAGAACCATATGAAGTCTTACGGCTGGTCACTCCAATGAACTAGTTACCATAACTAGCATCCACGATCAACTCCGGACATCACTATGTCTCCAGCCAGTGAGAATCAGCTGCTTGGATACATCACATCTGATCATGGAGAATCAGCTGATCTGAGAAAAAATACATCACATTTTACAATATTAAATATTGAGCCCATTAAAAATAATATTATGTAAATTAAACTTTTAAAATGAAAAATAAATTTATCAATTGAAAATTTTTCAAAAATTTTATTAGTAAATTTAAGTATATAGTATATCAATATTAACTAAAGTAATAAAATATTAAAATATACAATGAACAAAAAAAATTCTTATATTTATTCTTCTTAATAATTAAATAATACTTATACCCGTCAAGATTTGATAACTATAATTTAGTATTAAATAAAATAAACTTTATTTTTATATTTATTCTTCTTAATAATTCTAATATAAAATATGTTTTGAAATATTATGAAATAATTCAATACAAATAAATATTTTTGCTTTATACAAATTGTAAAGAAAAATGATAAATTGTAGATCTCTCAACGTAAATATATCACTCAAAAGTTTACCATTTTAGCTCCACTTCACTCTCAAGCTCACCTCATGTCAATCTCTCAATGTCAGTATTTTTTCTCAGCCAGTGAGAATCAGCTGCTTGGATACTAAACATTTATAGATCTACTTACATCACATCTGTAACTCCTAAATCATGATAAAGGAAAATGTGATATCAACATTTTGAGCATATATAGGCAACGACAATTATCAAGCATACGTGTAAATAATAGCAGGGTTAAGATAATATGAACATATAACATGCTCATATCTATGTCTAAATCTGAATGCATCTACATCTACCTGACCAAGGTAGGAAATTACCCACCTGCTATGTAATCTGTGCTATCCATCTTCACATTCATGTATCTGTCACAATAAAAGTCCTGTAACAATAGGATACAGTTAAGTACCATCACATATCTAATGATCGAATCAAATCCTACATCAACCTTGTATCTCGATCAACTAATTGAATAGCTTCTCCCATTAGCTCTTAAATCACAACTCACCTAGCTTAGCTTCCGTTGCAAAACATCATGATCCACCATTGAAGTAGCAATCTACAACTACCAAATAGATTCGACCACAACTGCCACCTAACATCACAACCACAACACAGAAATGAGCTGCATAAACATATATCTATTTTATATATCGATAAAGTTTCCAAACTTGAACATACTTACTCCAATTTCATCAACACATCCCCTGGATAAACTGAATCTTTACTCACTACCCAATTTACAGTAATTTTCATTGAAAACAGCAAGGGTAACCAGATCTTATTGACCAGATCTTCACCGGCAGCCATTTTCCCCCAATTGCCCTGTTGACCGGAACAAACCGAGCTCCACCACTGCCCAAACACCGATCCAAGATAAACATCTAGACAATCGAGCCATTACAAACCTTAATCAACATCCACCAAAATCATTAGATTAGAACAATCGAATAACACTTTAAATCTAAGCTATAACAGTAGCTTACCTTCCCTGTTCACTGACAATCCTCTTCTCTGTCCATATCGACAGACTAAGCTCGGCGAAAGAAAAAACCCCCTTCCCAACACTTCAATCTCGTCCAAGGAAAGGAGAAAAAGGTTCTTACCTCTCTCCGATGACCATCGGTAGACAAATCTACTCCGACAGCCCCCCTTACGACTGCGCAGCCCCAGCGCTCCTCCCTTACTGCCATAAATCAACCGATCAATCTAAGAGAGGGGAACCAAGACTAGGAGTTCGATCCAACCTTACCTTGCTCCCGCGATGATCGAACAGGGAAGCTCCCAATCTGACTGCGTGAAACCGCTGTCAAACCCTGGCTCCCAAGATCGAGGATGCTTGGCAAAGCTCGATCGACGACCTTCCCCTCCAGCTGGCTCTCCCACCGGACGACACCGCCGACAGTTTGCTAGATCATGGAGAAGCAAGGGCATCGATCGATAGAACTCCATCGAGAGGGAAACAGCTCCGGCGTCAGAAACTAAATGGGGTGCAGCGGGAGGATGCGATCCCTTGCTCCCAGTCGTCGTCTAGCCGTAGTCGCCGCTCCTCCGCACTCCGGTGAGGCCACGATCTCGGCAATCAACCAGACACGAAATCGTGAGAAGAAGAAAGAAGTCGCGAAAAGAAAGAAACCAATGGGGAAATGGAAAGAATCTATTAATTAAACCATTTAATACCTCATTAGAAGATAGTCTAAATAGGCTTTACAAAAGCCTGTTCGCTTTATCCCATTGAAATATCCATAAAACTTCCATTTAAATCCAAAAAAATTTCTAAAAATTTATGGAAAAATTCTATAAGACAATTTATTAATTAACAAGGGTATTAATTATTATTATTATTTTTTCTCGGTATTTTACAAGGAGTGCCATAGGTAGTTTACTATACTTAACTGCAAGTAAACCCAACATATTATTTGCAGTAAGTATGTGTGCTAGATATCAAACTTGTGCTAAGGAGTCACATTTGACACATGTTAAAAGAATACTAAGGTACATTAAAGGAACAATTAACGTAGGTATGTGGTACTCAAGATCTAGTAACTTTGAGTTAATAGGATACTCTGACTCATACTATGCAGGGTGTAAACTAGTTAGGAAAAGTACTAGTGGAGGATGTCAACTCCTAGGATCATGCTTAGTAAGCTGGTTCATTAGGCAGCAACATTGTGTTGCTCTTTCCACAACTGAAGCATAATACATAGCATTAGGTGAATGTGTAGCACAACTATTATAGACGATGCACACACTTAAGGACTTCGAACTAGATTACAAAAAGGTAAAAACTTTAGTTGATAACATAAGTTCAATAAATTTAACTAAAAATCCAATTCATCACTCACGCACTAAACACATTGATGTTAAACATCATTTTGTAAGGGATCATGTCACAAAAAGTAGTATTGAACTCAACTATGTTGAGTCCAAATCAAACCTTGCCGACATCTTCACTAAACTACTTCCGGAAGAAGAATTTAGTATGCTTAGAAGACAATTAGGGTTATGCTTGGTAGATTAGGAAATTTTCATGCTTAATATTCATAATTATTTTGAAAAATAATATTATATCATTTTTAAAGGAAAATAAAAATCTATATTAGGTTAATCTAGATTTCAAGATCCTATAGATTTTAGTTAGCCTTCGCATCTCACAAACACCTAGGATTACCTATTTATATATTGAGCCACGTAGATGGGCGTGAGATGTTAGAACTACACCCCTAGTTCCATATATAGATCCAGTGCATCGACATGAACCAACATGGGGTTTATAAGAGCAAATTGATCACTTCAGTGACTAATTCTAATTCAAAGCTTGATGATTAATTCTATATCATTTGAGCTAGTAAAGAGTCGGACAATTGCTTTAATAACAATTTTTAGATGTGTATTTTCAAAATATAAATTTAATATTTAAAAATTCATGCTTGGACTTATTCCCTATCACTTTTGCATCAAATTAAAAGCTTTAGAAAATTTAAAAATTTTCAAAAAATTTGAAAATAAGTTTTTATTCAAGGGGAGCTTTAAAAAATTTGAAAATTTTGAAAATAAGTTTTTATTCAGAGGGAACTTTAAAAATATTTGAAAATTTTGAAAAATTTTGAAAATAAGTTTTTATTCAGGAGGAGCTTTGAAAAATTTTGAAAATAAGTTTTTATTCAGGGGGAGAGTTAAAAAGTTTGAAAATTTTTAAAGTTTAAAATTTTTTGAAAAGTTAGAAATATTGTAAAGCTTAAATTAAGTTGTTCAAAATTTTTAAGCTTGAACACTTCTTATTTTAACTCTTCACTATATTTTGTTGGAATTTTAAATTTAATCCTTATTTTTTTGTATGCCAAAGGGGGCAGAAAGAGATATAAAGTTAGAGATTTAAAGAAATATTTAATTATTGATAGAAAGATGCAAAAATTTGATAAGGACTTATGCTTCTCATACATGGTTTAATTTATGCATATATCGTACGTGTCAATATTTGGATATTGGTATTTGATTCTCCTAACTTTTACTGATGTATTGTCATACATCAAAAAGGGGGAGATTGTTGATGCAGTGAGCATCACTCATTAGTTTTGATGTATGAACCACAGTTAAAAGTAAGGATTCACTTGTATTCTAATATCAGTGTTAAGTGTGCAGGCTTAATAGGAAGTCCTAGTAGGTCGTGTTTACCGGATACTAGCCACGTATCTTGACAGATCAGGAGGATCAGACACAAGGAATGAAGTCCAGATGGGTCGTGTGGACCGAACATTCAGCATGAAGATCGGTTGGGTCAGGAGATCTGACAATCGACAGAAAGTCTAGTTTGATTAGGTAGATCGGACAGCTAGTTGAAGCCCTAGTGGGTCAGATCGGATGTCAAGAGTGGTAAGTCTGGCAGATAGTCGGCAGGTAAGCCTCGAGTGAATAGGTGAGGCCGAGTCCTCTGTAGGGGGACAAAGCTAGGTGTCAATCCGATGAAAAGTCCTCGTGGGACATCGTAGTCGAGATTGAGCAGTATTACTACTGCTGTCACATTTTATACTATCTATTTGTGCTAATCCTATTTTGTAAAGATCAGTCGACTGGATGGATTAAAGTGAACTGAAGCCCAATAGACTAGATATGTATCAATTGACTAGATACCTATTTCGTAGGATCAGCTTGTGATCGATTGGAGATCGTGCGACGCAGATAGAAAGGGTTTCAGTCGACTGAAGGGTTTAAGTCGACTGAAGTGGCAAGTTTCCCGATACGGAGCCGAGTGACGTGGTGTCGATTGAGGAGATTTCAGTCAACTGGAAGACCACGAATTCCATATTGACTGGCTGATGTGGAGTAGACTGGAAAAGGTTTATAAAATATGAGCTCAACCAGATCTAAAAAATGCATCTGAACTATGTCGAAGTGCTGCCAAAATTCTTGCTCGTCCACACAAATTCTTACTCTAAGAACAGGACGATCTTCCGACACTCCGCGACTACTTCTTGATCCATTTAAGTGTCGGTATAAAGTTTTTGTATTTCATCTATTTATTTTTGCTTACTGTACTTAATTTCAAGAGTGGGTAGTCTATTACCCATCTCTATTCTTTGCAAAAAAAAGTGAAATCCTCTGAAGTCGAGATTCCTCGAGTCGGAGGGGATTTAGTGAATTTTCCATCGAGGTAGCTCTCGGGAGAGCTACGGGCCTTGGACTAGTAACCGAGTCAGGGTTGTGAACCAAGTAAAATAAATGCATCATTATTTTCATTTTTGCTACATACTCGCAATTATTAAAATTATTCTAATTGTTCTAAATTAAAATAAATTTTTAATACTCCGAGATTCACCCACATCTCTCAGAAAAATACGATCCTACAGACACAAGATGTCCAAGAGCGTAGCTTGGTGGAGGAAGGTTGTCGGCCAAGCAAGAATGGTCAGCGACAAGCAAGGGGGTCAGTGGTTGGTGGCAGTCGTGTGGTGGAGCTATCGGCAGGCGGTTTGGGTTGCTGGCCGGCGGCTGGAGGAGGTGGTGGCCAAGGTGTTGGGCGGCACCAAGAGCTTGGGTGGTGCACAAGGGAGAAGAGGAGAAGAGAAACTAGGGTTTTCCAAAATCCTAAGTTGTTCGATCCAGATTATCTCTCAACCCCATTATTTATAGAGAACGTATCTCTTCTCCAATAAGAGACCTTTCATCAAGACCTTTTCTCAAGACCTCTTCTCTAAAACCTTTTCTCAAGAAACCTTTTCTCAAAGGATTATTGGTTCACAAACAAAATCCGTTAACCCGCTCCACTAACTTAAGTTAAAATAAATCAAACCGCATTGGTCTATTTTAAGTAAAAATGAACCGAACCAACTTTGGTTCATTCGTTTAAAACAAACCAAACCCCTTTGTTTTATTTTCCACCATTGGATTAGAACAAAACTGATTTGGTTATCCATCATGTCTGCATAAGGCTTGGCCCAACCATGCTTCCGATTCGACTGAAACTATTTCATGCTCGCTCCATGTTTGGTCCAACCAAACCAAGTCTCTCTCGATCTGAGAATCTCATTCTCAAACTCGTTTAAAATCCTTCGGATAACACTCGTAGTATGTGTGACCAAATAGGTTCCCCGTTTATGTTGGTCGCCTATAATTAACCATTAATTATAGAACGATCATGAGTGACACCTTGTAGTACATCAAGATCCCCAATTTGAAGGGTTTTGTTCAGGAACCGAAGCTCTTATTCCAAATGAAGGTGGAGAAACTTCGCTTCCCACTTCAACTCGGTCGCTTGTTTATGGTGATCCCTTCTATGTCCCCGGATTAAAAAAATTTAATCCTAGACAAAAGGGATTACCCAAGCAACCGTGTCATCATCATGCTATTCGATTAGAGTAGTCACTTGAACAAACTTGTTGTTCAAGCAACCAACCTCTATTCTACGAATAGCCACGGAATAGAGGATGTACGGATCACCGACTTTTGTGTTTATGCTCGGGGTCCAAGTTATATTAGCAACATACATAAAGTAAACAAGCACATACAACATGCACATAATTGAAAAACAATTATAGTCATGATACAAAAGAACACTAATCAAAATAAACAAGATTATACCTCTTGTTATACCTCTTGATCTTCTATTGTATGTCATTCCTCCTTTTGGACGCCGTGTGGGCGACGATCTTCCAAAAGTCGAAGCCTCCTAGATCACCTATCTTCCATTCCTTGTTCACTCTGAACAAAGGAAGATCATAAAACAAAGCTCTTCTTCCTATCTAGAACCGACCACCAAGTCAATAGACTCGATGTTGCCGCCGGACAAGGAAGAGAACATGGAGCATGGGAACCGATCAAAGGAGAATCAATGAGAGCATGGGCGACGGACAACACTTGGAGAAGAGAAAAGAAACCAACCCTTCTCCTTGTAGCCGCCCAAAACCCTAACCCTAGCTCTCCTAATTGCCGGCAAAAGAAGAGGGGAAGAAGGATAGGTTGAGCACCGGCCAAAAACAAATGGAAGAAGGATAGGTTGCCAGCAACACCTTAGGAAGAAGATGAAAGGAGCTTCTACTCTTGTTGCCACCCACCCCAACACCTAAACCCTAGCTGCCCAAACACAATCTATCTCTAATGGGATTGCTTGCCGCCCAAGGGAAGAAAACCCTAATCCCCATCCATCATGTTGCCGCCCACCCCTATCCTCTCCTTTTATAGAGTTAGGGATAAGCCTTGTTTTAATCTCCACCATTGGTTCTAGGGATTTAATCTCAACCGTCGGATCTAGAGATATAATCTCAACCGTCGGATCTAGAGATTTAATCTCTACCTTTGGATCTAGAGTTTTGTTTTCTTTCATTGGATCTAGACTTCATGAGGTATTAATAGGCTGCAATAGGGACCATGAGGAGGAGTTGGATCTTGGCCACCCAATGGATCAAGCCCACATAAAGTCGATCCATTAATGATTATCCATTCTACTAGAGGATTATCATTGATCTACCTCACCAACCCCCATAAGTTAATATGGGCTCCATAAATTATATGTATATTTTCTCCCCGTGTTTAAGATCTCGAATGTCCGTCGATTAATTAATTTACTGACCATTAATTAATCAACATCAAACTCCATGAGTAGTACCACTCAAACTTTTCATCATGCCGGACCAAGTCCACCTGCAGGGTTTACATGATGAACCTTATGAGCTCCTCAAGGGGACATCATCATCCTAATATATATAGGACACGGTTTCCTCCTATAATCCATGGCACCCCATATAAATAATATCATTTTCCAACTTATCGAGCCTATTGATTTAATCTATAAATCTCGGCCATTGGTAAATCAAAGAAATGAATACTAAGTATATGTGCCCGTTATTATATCGGGATTAAGAGCATGTACAATATAATATCTGAGGTTCGATTTGATTATGTAGTCAGCAATAAATCGAATCACCTCTAAGTCGGTCCTGCTCAATACACACAAAGTGCACTAGTATGATTCTATGGTCAAGACAAACCAATACCAAATCACACTACAACCATACCAATGGTTTGTCCAAAGTCATCTCGGTTGTGAGCCTTTACTTATACTTTACATGGATCCAATAACAAGATCTCCCGTGTGACACCACACACCATGTTATCTACAATGTAATGTATTAGACAATATGCATAACCATAAATATGCAAACAATGATCATGTGATTCTTATTTCAAAATAAAGATGTTCATACAAAAGACAGACTTTTCAGTATACATCCTAACAATCTCACACTTATACTAAAAGATTATGTTGTACTCATACTGCCATACATCTGATTCTCATTCCCTCCACATGCCTATGAAAAGCTCTCGCTAGAAAGGCCTTAGTGAAAGGGTCTACCAGGTCGTCCTCTGATGCAATCTAGGCGACATCAACTTCTACCACTTTTACGATTTCTCGTATCAGGTGGTACTTGCGCTCTATGTATTTACTTACCTTATGGGCTCGTGGTTCCTTCGAGTTTGCAACTGCACCATTATTATCACAATAAATTGTGATAGTTCTGGGAAAACCAGGAATCACATCCAAGTCCATCAGGAAGTTCCTGAGCCACACAACTTCTTTGGCCGCCACATACTCAGCTTCCATGGTAGAGTCCGCCACACATTTTTGCTTGACACTCCTCCATACAATGGCTTCACCTCCCAATGTAAACACAAAACCTGAGGTAGACTTACTGTTATCCCTTTCTTATTGGAAGTCGGAATCCATGTAACCCACAGGGAGTAATTGATCTGCCTGGTAAACTAGCATATAATCCCTAGTCCTTCTCAGGTATTTCAATATATGCTTTACCGTAGTCCAATGTCCCTGTCCTAGATTACTTTGATATCTACTGACAATGCCCATGGCAAAGCAGATATCTGGTCTCATACATAGCATCACATACATGAAGCTTCCTACTACAGAGGCATAAGGAACCGCCTTCATCTCCTCTATCTCCTCAGATGTTCTAGGACACATCTCCTTAGATAAAGGAACTCCATGCCTGAAAGGTAGAAAACCTTTCTTGGAGTTTTGCATGCTAAAATGATCCATAATTGTGTCTATGTATGAAGCTTGGGATAAGCACAACATCATTTTCTTGCGATCCCTTATAACCTTGATCCCAAGGATGTGTTCCACTTCTCCCAAGTCCTTCATATCAAACTGTTTGCACAACCATACCCTTACGTTCAATAACACCTTTATACTGTTTCCAATTAACAAAATGTTATCTACGTATAGTACAAGAAATACCACTACGTTTCTGTCACATCTCTTGTATACACAAGACTCATCCAGACTTTGAATAAATCCATAAGACTGGATTACCTCATCAAAGCGGATGTTCCAAGACCTCGAAGCTTGCTTCAATCCATAAATGGACCGATTAAGCTTACATACAAGATGCTCTTTGCCCTTCGCAATGAATCCCTCTAGTTGCTTCATATAGATGTTTTCCTCAAGACATCCTTTAAGGAAAGTTGTCTTGACATCCATCTGCCACACCTCATAATCCATATGAGCTACAATGCATAAGAGAATCCGGATAGACTTAAGCATGGCCATCGGCGAAAAGGTCTCCTCATAATCGTTACCCTTTTTCTGAGTATACCCCTTTGTAACAAGCCTCGGTTTGAAGGTCTCAACCTTCCCATCTATTCCTCTCTTTCTTTTGTAGATCCACTTGCATCCAATTGTTTTTACACCATCGGGTGGTTCTACTAGCTCCCAGACCTGATTTGAATCCATAGATTCAATCTCAGTAATCATTGCACTTTGCCAAGATACTGCATCTTTATCTTGGATTGCCTCGTCATATGTCCAGGGGGCAGGTTCATGTTCGCCAGGGACAAAATCAGAAGATTCTCCCAAGAACATGAATCTATCAGGTAGTCTCACAACCCTCCCACTACGATGAGGTATCACCTGTGTATCCTCTGTGACACGCGATGCAGTAACTTGTGGTATATCCTCTTGTACTAGTGGTACTGAAAATTGTTGGGTTTCCGGCACCGCGGCGAGTGTGTGTTCGAACATGTTTAGTAATCATGTGCACAGCGGAAGAAATAAAATAATAAATCTACATTTATTACAACACACACATCACACGCATGCATAGTACAACATGTGTATACATAACCGTAAATTTAAATTTTGCAATAAAGGAAATTTAACTACGTATACCTTTCGTATCACGTGTAGCGGGAACGACATCAACCGGAACGATCCTTGCTAGAATCGTCTCAATCTTTATCCACGCCGAGTATCCTTAGGATGACTTCGCTAAGCCACGAGCTTCGTCTTCATACGGGTTACTAGCCTCGTGTTCAAGATGACGTGATCGAGAGATGATCACGATCCAAATCCAAATTCGTACCCAAAGACGAATCCTCAAAACTCGCTTCTCCGGAGAGGTATTCGTCAACCGTTTGACGAATCCTTCGTCCTCCACCTCAGAGGATTACCGGAGATTGAATCCCCGGTAAGTTAGGCACTGTCGGAGCTCTAACCGTCGTCCAAACGACGCTCCGACGAGAGGAAAACAAGCTGTCCTGAAAACTGGACAGCTTTGGTGGAGGAGTAGGCGCCGGCCAACCAAGGGAAGCCAAGTGCTCACCTTATCGCCACACCCAAGGGAGATCACCAGAGCACCAACCGGCAGCAGCTCGACGCCGGCGAGGGGGAAGGAAAGCTCCTTCTGGACACCGGTTGGAGGAGAAGAGGGGGCGACAATGGAGTTGGCACCGACTCCTTCAATGGGGTGGGCGGCAACTAGGTTTAGGGCTTTTGGATTAGGGCTTAACAATCCCTTAAGCCCTCTTTTATAGAGAACTAATTCTCTTAATGGTTATTGGATCATAACCATGAGGCCCGTTAACCCGCTCAAATAATATAAGTTAAAATAAACCAAACCATGATGGTTTATTTTAAGTTAAAATGAACCGAACCAACTTTTGGTTCATTCGTTTAAAATATACCAAACCTTTTGGTTTATTCTCCTCCATTGGATTAGAACCAAACCATTTTGGTTCATCCATTATGTCTTCATAAGACACGACCCATCCACGCTTCCATTGCGACTGAAACGATTTCATTCTCGCTTCTTGTTTGGTCGAACCAAACCTAGTTTCTCTCGGTCTGAGAATCCCATTCTCAAGTTCGTTTTAAATCCTTCAGATTATGCTCGTTGTACGTGTGACTGATGTGTTATTTCTGCAAGTGCACGGTTGTCGTCAAGTAATAAAAATATTGATCCCACAGGGATTGGGACAATTACCAAATGATCGTGATACCAAGTTATCTAGTCAATCGATTTGTGGTTTAAGCAAAGAACCTGAGCAGTCAAGAACAACGAATGAGAAGAATGAGCTAAAAGTCAAGAGTTGAGGAGAATCTCAGGATATGGGTTTCACCACGTCGACGATTTATAAGGTGATTTAATTCTTTCCTACTCCTATTAGAGTTTTTTTGATGGAACCTATCCTAAGGTAAATCAACGACCCCTTTCGAGGTCTACGCTAACTGTACCTATCAAACTCAATTTACCTGTCACGGTGTTCGAGCATAGGGGATCAGAATCAGCTAAGGGGACCTGTCACGAGACTCCCGCAAACCTCCCTATGTCTTACCTCCGTTACTTGGTAAAAACTGGATTTGATAGATCCATTAAGTCCATAAGAGTTCCTCTAGAGTCAAATTTCCTCTTCACGGTAGGTTTGCACACGGGACCATAATCAGCTAAGGGGACCTATCACGAGACCCCCGCAAGCCCTCATAGATACACTACCGCTACTTGGCAGGAGTTATTCCCTAGTTGGTTCTGGGTTTCGGGAACTTGGGTTCACCGTTAGGTACTTCCCCTTAGCTCCTTAGGTTTATCAATAAGAATCCAAAAGAACCAGATCAAAACAAACAATAATTCAAGCAGTATAGATTACATCATCCATCATAAATCATCAAGGGCTACTCCCCCATCCTAAGATTACAAGACACTACTCCATAGTCTGGTAGGAATTGCTAGAGAAAGAAATTACGATACTTATTGCCATCTGCGTGCGTTCCTCTGTCGTCGACTCCTTCTTTGATGCTTCTTCTCTCGTCCTCTTTGACCACCCGCCGTCCTCTTTAGGGTTAGGATATCCCTTCTTTTATAGCCTTGGCCTCCTCTTTTATATAAGGCAAAAGATTATCTTTTAATTGAGACAAAGATCGCGGATCTCGCAGAAAAGGAAATCCGGAGTCAGGACAACACGCCCGTGCCAAGAGAGGGCACAGGCGTGTCGCGGGTTTCCCATAGGGCGTGCTATGCTTGACTTGTGGCGTGTTGAAGGCTGAACTGGGCGTGTTGAACGCTGGAACTCCTGACACAGACGTGTCGCTGATAACACGCCTGTGTTGTCTTGATACGCCAACCGTTTCAACACTTTGACTAGGGCGTGTCGGCTGGACTGTGCGTGTTGTTTTGATACACCGCTTCTTTGCCCTGTTAACACAAAAACACCCAAAAGCAGTCTCTTTGTCCAAAATATGCTAAACTTAACTAAATCATGATAAAATACATGCCTAGAACATGAAATGAGATAAAATGCATGCATATGGAGTAGTGAAAATATAGCATGATTTACACACATCAAAAATCCCCTAGTCCTAAACTTTTGCCTGTCCTCAAGCAAAGAAAACTCAAAAGACAGCTTAATTGTGGAAATGCTAGACACCATCCAGAAGTATACAATCTTATCTTAATCTTTTCAAATCATTCCTAGTTGCCAAGATTGAAATATTCCTATATAGTGCATGTAAAAAGTTGGACTAAAGTCATTGGACACCAATCCTGATTTGACATCCCTTCTATCATAGGGCATTCTTATTTCCGGTATAGAGGCACTTACCTGCCTTAATGCATGGATCATCCTTACCTATCATCAAAAGGTCTCAAAGAAGCACTTTCTAAGAAGAGAGAAGGAAAGGAATTATAGAGAGCATTTCCCCAGTAACTAGTTAGTCTCAAAGGGGCAACTTTTAGGTGTTTCCCCAGTAACTACTTGGTCTCAAAGGGGTGCTTGAAAACAATTCCAGTTTTTTTTTTTTAACCATACTTCTGGTGAAAGTGTTTCTCTAGTAACAAAGTTGCGCAGGCAAGTCTCCAATGGAAAATCGAGTACTCGTCCGATATGGGGGATTTAAATCTTTTCTTTGGATACCTCAAACCTATAGACCGTGTTAGAAGTGAAATAGGGTTCTTATTAAATAGGCAAAAAGGAATATCATGATCCGACCAATGTTCAGTTGTATTACGCTAGATGATATAAAAATGCACTATTATGATATATGAAAAGATGCAAACAAAATAGCAGTAACCAAACTAAAAATCTAAGTGGAGACAGAATAAACAGTAAAGGATGTGCATCGAAACTCACAAAATAGTTCAAGGTGGTCAATGGTCATCGTCTTCGCTACTAGCATCCTCCTCTGCCCACCAACGTCGCTGCTCCTAGTAAAATTCCCGGGATTCCTGTCGAAATCTATCATCATCTTCCCTCAGCGACAATGATGAAAAACTCACGCCTCTCCTGTAAAATTCAAATGCCTCCCAAATGTTGTGTCACTATACGATGGTGCTCCTCTGTAGCTTGGGCATACCGATCCCACATACCTATGTGCGAGATATGTTCTACCCTGAAAGCTTCGAATGATGATCGAAATCATGAAAAATCAAAAGAAGAGTACCCTGTAGAAACATTGTCAGTAGGAAACCGTGGGGGTTCAGGAGTCGAATGTGATGGCTCAGGGGCTATGTGAGATGGCTCCCTAGGAGGGGGTGATGGAGCATGGGTAGTGGGGGTAGGAAAGGGTTCCTGGACATCTCTAAAAAGCCAATTGGATGAATTACGTCTGATCATCGCTCGGGGTTTTGGAAGAGGGATTTTAATTCCATTTCTTAACACCAAACGATACCCCTCGTCAAATGCCTCAATCATCTTCATATTTATACAAGCATCAAAATCCAATCTAGGGCTAGCCGGACAATATTCAAGGTCATCCAAATCACATCCTAAGGCTACAACAATCCTAGTGATAATACCACCTATGACTATGACTCCGGATGGGCTATTACTAACCTTAACTAAATGTCTAACCATATGGGCTCCAGAATCAATATTAACTTCATTTAGCATGGCCCATAAAAATTGTAACTCACTCTGCCTAGCCACCCTCAAGACTATCATATCTTCCTGAGATTGTATTAGCCATAAATCTAAGGAGATAACGGAAAGTAGGATTAGGGATGTTAAATGATTTAGACCTAGATGCATCATAAGGGCGAGGGTCATCAGAAATTAATCTCCAAAACTGATGATCAATAAAATGTCTATGAATTTGCCTCTCCCCTCCACTAGGAAAATCAAATATCGTATTAAAATAACTTAAAGAAAGGGTAAACTCATGGTTCATTAATCTAAATTTTATTTTTCCTTCCCCACAATCCTTTCCTTGCAGTATTTTAGCAGACAGGGAGCTAAGGAATTCAAGAGTGATGCTAGGGTAAGTAAGATGATGGTGCGTGATAAACTCGGTCCAGCCTATCCTATTGGTTAACCAAGTTATGTCATATCTTAACCCTAGGGTGGTCAACGTGTAGAAGTCTATAGTTCTTGTAGATACTAACTTCCTTTTTTCAAGCTTACTGAATTTAGTCTTCATAAAATCATCTCTAAAAACAATTCCATATGGATGGCAAGAGGTCGGAGGAGGATCGTTACCCAAATCCTGAGCTTTTCTTTTCCCCTTGTCCTTTGCCGCAGAGGAAGAAGCTCCTCCTCTAGTCTTCACTCGCTTGCTCATGGCGTTGGGGAGGGAGAGACAGCAGGTTAGCTCCTCGGCTGCTTGAGAGAGAGACCGGCGGCTGCTGCTTCAACTTTGTATCGCGAGTGGAAGATTAGGGCGTGCTCTGTCTCCCCAGGCATGTCATCCAGGCGTGCCACAGTCCAGCCCAAGCGTGCCGCAGGTAAGAAAGGTGCGACACGGGTGTGCTCATCAGCACGCCCGACCTGTGTTGTCTTCGGGTAACCTCAACACGCTTGTGTCGTTCAGCACAGGCGGGTCGTGTCATCTTGGCACGTAGTGGCACGTATCCTGTAAACCTGAAAAAAATAAAAATAGAATCAAGAATAAAGTAAAATAAAATAACAAAAAAAAATGAAAATAGCTTGGGTTGCCTCCCAAGAAGCGCTTATTTAAGGTCGTTAGCTTGACCCCTCAGTTACTCCCTAGTTTTGGAGATATGGCTTGAGGAGTATGCTCTGCCCCTCCTCATCTCCAATCAGCTCAACAAAATTGTTTGCGAAGTATCTCTTAAGTCTTTGACCATTTACTTTAAAAATTCCCGTAGACTCGCTAGATATATCAATAGCTCCATGAGGATAAACCTTTTCAACTTGATATGGCCCCGACCATCTGGATTTCAGCTTCCCAGGAAAGAGTTTCAATCTTGAGTTGAATAGTAATACCAAGTCCCCTTGATGGAATTCTTTGCGCATGATATTCTTGTCATGCCACCTCTTCGTTTTCTTTTTGTAAGACCTTGCATGTTCATAAGCATCAAGGCATAGTACTTCAAGTTCATTTAGCTGCAGTTTTCTTTTCTCTCCGACTTTCTTCAGGTAAAAATTAAGCCATTTAATTGCCCAATATGCCCTGTGCTCTATTTCAACTGGAAGATGACATGGTTTTCTATAAACTAATCGAAACGGAGTCATTCCAATGGGTGTCTTGTAGGCAGTTCGATAGGCCCATAGAGCATCATCAAGTCTTACAGACCAATCCTTCCTTGATCTTGATACTGTTTTCTCCAAGATAGTCTTGATTTCCCTATTTGAAACTTCTACTTGCCCGCTCGTTTGTGGATGATATGGTGAGGCTAGTTTATGGGTCACTCCATACTTCTTGAGAAGACTTTTAAATTGTCTTTCGATAAAGTGTGAGCCTCCATCACTTATTACTGCTCTCGGTATTCCAAATCTTGGAAATATTATACTCTTAAAGAGCTTAATGACTATTTTTGCATCACAAGAGGGGGATGGTAGAGCCTCAACCCATTTAGACACATAGTCCACTGCTACCAGTATATAGGTATTTTTATAGGAAGTAGGGAAGGGTCCCATATAGTCAATTCCCCAGACGTCGAACAATTCGACTTCCAATATCGAATTTTGAGGCATCTCATATCTCCTTGATACGTTCCCGGTTCTTTGACAGCGGTCACAAGTCATCACATAATTCCGAGAGTCTCTAAAAATATGAGGCCAATAAAATCCTGCTTGCAAAACCTTTGTCGTAGTCTTGTCTGTGCTCATGTGACCTCCATATGCAGAAGAATGACAGTGATACAATATATCCTTGATCTCTTCTTCGGATACGCATCTTCGATATATAGCATCCGCCCCTTGCTTGAACAGGAATGGTTCGTCCCACACATAATGCTTTACATCCGAAAGGAACTTCTTCCTCTGATGATAACTCATGTGAGAAGGTATTATCCCGCAAGCTAGGTAGTTGGCAAAATCAGCATACCACGGAGCCTTGATTGTTCTAACTGCTCATCCGGAAAGAAATCATTTATGGCAAGATCATCGACTCTTCCCGCATTTGATTCTTGATGAAGCCTCGATAGATGGTCTGCAACTACGTTCTCCGTTCCTTGCTTGTCTCGAATTTCCAAGTCAAACTCTTGTAGGAGAAGTATCCACCGGATAAGTCTTGGCTTAGATTCTTTTTTACTCAGCAAGTATCTTATGGCTGCGTGATCTGTATAAACTATCACCTTGGTCCCTATGATATAAGATCTGAACTTGTCGAAAGCAAATACTATAGCCAAGAGTTCCTTCTCTGTGGTAGCATAATTCATTTGTGCTTCATCCAATGTTTTACTGGCGTAGTAGATTGCATACACCTTGCGAT
Source organism: Wurfbainia villosa (assembly GCA_025175895.1). Lineage (NCBI taxonomy): Eukaryota > Viridiplantae > Streptophyta > Magnoliopsida > Zingiberales > Zingiberaceae > Wurfbainia > Wurfbainia villosa. The sequence continues at coordinate 56,436,464 of CM045997.1, forward strand.
CCTTCCTTTGTCCTAACACTGCGCCCACAGCAAAATAACTTGCATCACACATAATTTCAAAAGGGAGACTCCAATCTGGAGGTTGCATTATTGGGGCGGTTGTTAATGCTTCCTTTAACCTGAAAAATGCATCAAGACAAGGATTATCAAAGTGAAATACATCATCTTTAGCAAGCAAATTAGTTAATGGCTTTGAAATTTTTGAGAAGTCCTTGATGAACCGTCGGTAGAACCCCGTATGTCCTAGGAAACTATGCACTCCCTTGACATCAGTTGGAGGAGGCAACTTCTTGATCACTTTAGTTTTAGCAATATCCACCTCGATACCACAGTGTGAAACTAGGTGTCCAAGTACTATGCCTTCTCGCACCATGAAGTGGCACTTCTCCCAATTAAGCATTAAATTCATTTCCTCGCATCTCTGCAATACCTTGACCCAATTAGATAAACATATATCAAAATCTGCACCATATATAGAAAAATCATCCATGAATACTTCCATTATATTCTCGATCATATCGGAAAAAATTGAAGTCATACACCTCTGAAAAGTGGCGGGTGCATTGCATAGTCCAAAAGGCATTCTCCTGAAAGCAAAAGTACCATATGGGCAGGTGAAAGTTGTTTTCTCTTGGTCATTAGGATAAATAGGGATTTGATAGAAACCGGAGTATCCATCTAAGTAACAGAAATGTGAGTGTTTTGCCAACCGGTCTAGCATTTGGTCAATAAATGGGATGGGAAAGTGGTCCTTTCTAGTTTCCTTATTCAATTTCCTATAATCAATACACATTCTCCATCTCGTAACAGCTCTAGTGGGGAATAACTCATTCGTAGCATTCCTTATTACCGTTATCCCCCCTTTCTTTGGCACAACATGGACAGGACTTACCCATTCGCTATCGGATATTGGATAGATAATTCCTGCATCTAGCAATTTCATGACCTCTTTCTTGACTATCTCTTTCATGGATGGGTTCAGCCTTCTTTGATGCTCTATAGAGGTTTTAAAATTGTCTTCTAGTAGAATTCTGTGCATGCAAACCGATGGACTAATTCCCCTAATGTCATCAATCTTGTATCCAATGACATTCTTATGTGTTTTCAATACCTCAATCAGTTTTTCGGTCTCTGCATTACTCAGATTAGCATTAATGATCACAGGGTAAGTAGAGTTTTCGCCAAGAAATTCATACCTGAGTGTCGATGGAAGAGGCTTAAGTTCTACCTGTGGTGTGAGGTTGGGGTCGGAAATCTCCATCTCTTTATCTTCAAAATTCCCTCCGAGCTTATTAAGATGAGTTTGTCCTGGTGCTCCTTCTAGTGCTATTGACTGGAAACTATCAATCCTGCAATAAACATCAAAAATAGAGGGTTGTTTAACAGCTTTTGAAAGGTCGAATTCAATTTTGTCGTTTCCAAATGAAAGTGAGAGTTTGTGGTTCTTGACATCTATCATTGCCCCTGCAGTAGCCAAGAAAGGTCTCCCCAAAATGAGTGGAATACATGGGTCTTCATCCATGTCTAGTACTACAAAATCTTCAGGAATAATAAAATTTCCCAAATCCAATTTCTTGCATATGGAAAGAGGTATCAGATTTACACTGGCGCCCAAATCACAAAAAGCCTTATCAAAATTTGAGTCATTAATTATGCAAGGGATAGAAAAGCTGCCTGGATCATTTAGTTTGGGAGGTACCATGTTCTTAATTAAAGCGCTGCACTCCTCAGTAAGAGCCATTTATTCTCGACTTTTCTTTTATTGGTTAAGATGTCCTTCAAGAACTTGGAGTATGTAGGCATTTGTTGAAGAGCTTCTGTAAAAGGTATAATTGATATATAGCTTCCTAATTACCTCAAGGAACTTGCCAAATTATTCATCCAATTTTTCCTTAATCATCCTTTGAGGGAACGGGATAGGGGGCTTATATGTTCTTGGTTCCTTATTCGACACGCCTCTGTCGTTTGGCATAGGCTGGGCATGTTGGCTGTTGGAGTGACCCGGCACGGGTGTGTTGGCTGACACGCGCTCGTGGGCCTCAGGCGTGTTGAACAACACGCCCTGAGTCAGGGTGTGTCGGCTTCCTTTTCTATTCAACCCAGGCGTGCTGCTGTCTTCTTCCAACTCTGACACGCGCATGTCCCTTAGCTTTGTCTCCTTCTAAAATCCTTCCACTTCTCAAACTTATGGAATTACAATGCTCACCGGGTTTATACGAATTTCTAGGAAATCGCCTGTCCTTGATCTTGGTGGAAATTTGATTTTCCAGCATTCTAGTGTGATTAGTCAAATTATCAACCTTACCTCCCAATTGCTTGATTGCCTCGGTATTATTTTGATGTTGCCGATTTGATTCTACAATATGCTGTCGAAATTCATCGTTTATCTTCCCCTGACACGTAATAAAATTCTCCATCATTTTTTCTAAGTTCGACTTGGGTCCTGGCTGAAATCCCGAAGGTGCTCCAAAACTGTTCTGTCCAGAAGAATTTTGGTTGGCTCTATACGAAAAGTTGGGATGATTCCTCCAACCAGGATTGTATGTGTTTGAGTAAGGGTTGCCACCATTAGGCTTCTGATTAAAATTATTTAGCGCATCTACTTGCTCAATCCCAGCTCCTGCAGATGGTGTGTGTAGGATTTGGCAATTCATCGCTACATGTCCTGTTACACCACAGATCTCGCAAGTGACATTAGATGAGTTTACAGCTGATACATTAAAATGTTCGAGCTTTTGAGTTAACACATCGACTTTTTCACTGAGTAGATCAAGGGTACTTACCTCAAACTTACCTGGTATTTTAGTTTGATATCCTCGTTCTGTAGCCCATTGGTGAGAATTCATTGCCACATTCTCGATGATATCAAAAGCTTCATCCAATGTTTTGTTCATAAGAGCTCCTCCTGTAGCAGAATCAAGAGAAACTTTAGTAGCATACGAGATTCCATTGTAGAAAGTATGAACAATGAGCCACTTCTCCAGCCCATGATGAGGGCATTGCTGTAGTAATCGCTTAAATCTGTCCCATGCTTCAAATAATGTTTCTCCATCCTTTTGCGCAAAATTAGTGATTTGATGACGAAGACTTGTAGTTTTGCTGGGTGGAAAATACTTGTCTAAAAATCTTTGCTCCAGTTGATCCTAGGTAGTTATGCAATCTGCTGGAAGAGAGTGTAGCCAGGCTCTAGCTTTGTCCCGCAATGAGAAAGGAAACAAGCGCAATCTAATAGCATCAGTTGAAGCTCCATTCAGTTTTAAATTCTCGCAAAATTCCAAAAATACTTCCAAGTGCAGATTTGGATCTTCAGTGGGTGCTCCTCCGAATTGATGTTGTTGGACCATAGATAGTAGAGCCGGTTTTAATTCAAAATTGTTCGCTTCAATAGGGGGTCTTCTAATACTCGATCTCAATCTCCTTGTACTAGGTGCTGCATAATCCCTTAAAGGTTTATTCTCGTTCTGGTCAGCCATGTCGGAGGTCAGATTGTTTTCCTGAGGTTGTTGAAATCGTCTTCTAGCAAGGAAAGTTCTCTCTATCTCAGGATCAATATCGAGAATTTCCCTATTAAGTCTGTGCATGCAACAACAATAGAGGATCCCAAAACAAGAATTCAGAATAGACACAAGAATAGGAACAAAAATAGAAATCTAGATTAACTAAATCACGCTCAATTCAATATTGAGTGCCAATCCTCGGCAACGGCGCCAAAAACTTGATATGTTATTTCCGCAAGTGCACGGTTGTCGTCAAGTAATAAAAATATCGATCCCACAGGAATTGGGATAATTACCAAATGATCGTGATACCAAGTTATCTAGTCAATCGATTTGTGGTTTAAGCAAAGAACCTGAGCAGTCAAGAACAACGAATGAGAAGAACGAGCTGAAAGTCAAGAGTTGAGGAGAATCTCAGGATATGGGTTTCACCACATCGACGATTTATAAGGTGATTTAATTCTTTCCTACCCCTATTAGAGTTGTTTTGATGGAACCTATCCTAAGGTAAATCAACGGCCCCTTTCGAGGTCTACACTAACTGTACCTATCAAACTCAATTTACCTGTCACGGTGTTCGAGCATAGGGGATCAGAATCAGCTAAGGGGACCTGTCACGAGACCCCTGCAAACCTCCCTATGTCTTACCTCTGTTACTTGGTAAAAACTGGATTTGATAGATCCATTAAGTCCATAAGAGTTCCTCTAGAGTCAAATTTCCTCTTCACGGTAGGTTTGCACACGGGACCATAATCAGCTAAGGGGACCTGTCACGAGACCCCCGCAAGCCCTCATAGATACACTACCGCTACTTGGCAGGAGTTATTCCCTAGTTGGTTCTGGGTTTCGGGAACTTGGGTTCACCGTTAGGTATTTCCCCTTAGCTCCTTAGGTTTATCAATAAGAATCCAAAAGAACCAGATCAAAACAAACAATAATTCAAGTAGTATAGATTACATCATCCATCATAAATCGTCAAGGGCTACTCCCCCATCCTAAGATTACAAGACACTACTCCATAGTCTGGTAGGAATTGCTAGAGAAAGAAATTACGATACTTATTGTCATCTGCGTGCGTTCCTTTGTCGTCGACTCCTTATTTGATGCTTCTTCTCTCGTCCTCTTTGACCACCCGCCGTCCACTTTAGGGTTAGGATATCCCTTCTTTTATAGCTTTGGCCTCCTCTTTTATATAAGGCAAAAGATTTTCCTTTAATTGAGATGAAGATCGTGGATCTCGCAAAAAAAGAAATCCGGAGTCAGGACAACACGCCCATGCCAAGTGAGGGCACAGGTGTGTCGCGGGTTTCCCACAGGGCATGCTGCGCTTGACTTGGGGCGTGTTGAAGGCTGAACTGGGCGTGTTGAATGCTGGAACTCTTGACACGTACATGTCGCTAATAACACGCCTGTGTTGTCTTGATACGCCGGCCGTGTCAACACTTTGACTAGGGCGTGTCGGCTGGACTGGGCGTGTTGTTTTGATACGCCGCTTCTTTGCCCTGTTAACACAAAAACACCCAAAAGCAGTCTCTTTGGCCAAAATATGCTAAACTTAACTAAATCATGATAAAATACATGCCTAGAACATGAAAGGAGATAAAATGCATGCATATGGAGTAGTGAAAATATAGCATGATTTACACACATCAGTGACCAAATAGGTTCTCGGTTTATGTTGGCCGTCTATAATTAACCATTAATTATAGAACGATCATGAGTGGCACCTAGTAGTACATCATGATCCCCAATTAACCGAAAAGATCAACAGTTGATCCAGAACTATTTCTGAAACCCTTCAGCAGCTCGAATGATTCGTGCCCCATTCCCTTGACTCATCTTATACCCACTTGGTTCAGGACATGGTCTATAGTGTCAGTCCCCACTAGGCTAACTACGTCATACCTAGCCCAAGTATCATTTCCTCGTCCTACGGATTCTAGTTACTGCACATATATCGAAGAGTACCTTACTCTTAACATGTAATGCTTTGGCCAAAGACTTTAGTAACAATCCGACGAGAGGCCATGGGTATACATCTCCTCGCAAGGAGTGGTGAATCCTTTATAGTCTATTCAAACACCTTCGATCACTTCGACTAATACCCAATCATCCCGGGTCCACATCTCCTTGGAGATGTTTGCTTAAGATGTCAATGCATATGTCTCCATGGTCAAGATGACATGAATATCGCAAGTCAAAGGAACATCACACCTAAGCTACAGTAAGAACTTCATTGACATATCTATATATGCAGAGAACCATATGAAGTCTTACGACTGGTCACTCCAATGAACTAGTTACCATAACTAGCATCCACGATCAACTCCGGACATCACAATGTCTCCAGCCAGTGAGAATCAGCTGCTTGGATACACCAAGGAGTATACCTCGTTCTAGTCTCGACAAAAACAATGGTGTCCAAATCCATCAATTCATCGACTAGGGATAATTCCAATACATCACAATTACACATGTTGAGATACTCACTAGTTGTGATCCAATCACAAATTCTCTCATGCTGTGAATCGTATCATGGACATTCAGTAAATGAGTTCAAGATCCAATCAAATACATGAAACATGTATACTCAAATAGTGAATCTTCATTTATCATATAAATGGTTTATACATAAGGCGATTGCCTTAGGACATCTCTCATATATTACTAACAGACTCCCACTTGGCCTAATGCCAATCGCTATGGTATCCAATACCATAAGCTCTAACATGACCCTCAAACTTACTTTGAGGTAATGCTTTAGTCAAAGGATCCGCTAAGTTCCTTTCAGTGGGAATTTTATCGATTTATATTTCATTCCTACTGATGATCTCTCTGATAAGATGATAGCGGCGAAGCACATGTTTGGATCGTTGATGAGACCTCGGCTCTTTCGCCTGTGCAATCGCTCCATTGTTGTCGCAGTAGATCGGTATTGCTTCAACAATGGCAGGAATCACACCAAGTTCATAAATGAACTTCTTGATCCAAACCGCTTCCTTTGCTGCTTCCGAAGCTGCAATGTATTCTGCCTCAGTGGTAGAATCCGCTACAGTATCTTGTTTGGATCTTTTTCAACTCACTGTGCCTCCATTCAAAGTGAACACGTATCCGGACTGAGACCTAGAATCATCCTTGTCTTTCTGGAAGCTGGCATCCATATACCCCCGTATCACCATGTCCCCTTCTCCATATATTAGGAACACATCCTTAGTTCTTCTTAAGTACTTAAGGATCATCTTGACAGCCACCCAATGATCCATTCCTGGATCAGACTTGTATCTGCTCGTGACCCTCAGAGCATACGATACATCGGGCCTCGTACATAACATAGCATACATGATAGATCTTATTGCGGATGCATAGGGAATCTTACTCATGCAAATCCTCTCGTCTTCTGTGCGCGGACACATAGACTTCGAAAGGTGTACCCCATGCCTGATGGGAAGGAAACCTTTCTTGGATTCCGACATGCTAAACCTTTTTAGCACTCGGTCTATATATGTAGACTGCGAAAGTCTAAGCAACTGTTTCGATCTATCTATATAGATCAAAATCCCGAGGATGTAGGTTGCTTCTCCCAGGTCTTTCATGGAGAATGTCTTGGATAACCAAACCTTAACTGACTGTAAGATTGAAACATCGTTTCCTATAAGTAATATGTCATCGACATATAATACTAGGAACACGACTGCACTCCCACTGACCTTCTTGTACACACAAGGTTTGTCTGGATTTTGTGAGAAATCAAACTTTTTGATTGTCTCATCAAAACGGATATTCCAGCTCCTGGATGCTTGCTTCAATCCATAAATGGATCGTCGCAATTTGCATACCTTGGTTTTATCAACCGATGTGAAACCCTCAAGCTGTATCATATACACGTCCTCGAGCAGGTTTCCATTAAGGAAAGATGTTTTCACATCCATCTGCCATATCTCATAATCATAATGAGCCACTATGACCAGGAGCATCCGAATAGATTTAAGCATAGCTACAGGCGAATAGGTTTCGTCATAATAAACACCTTGTTTTTTTTGACGATATCCTTTCGCCACCAATCTAGCCTTATAGGTAATCATAGTACCATCCATGTCGGGTTTTTTCTTGAAAACCCACTTGCACCCTATAGGCTTTATGCCTTCAGGTGGGTCAACCAAGTTCCAAACTTGGTTTTCATACATGGAATCCATTTCCGACTTCATGGCACCAAGCCACTTATCCCTTTCTGAACTTGTCAGCACTTCTTCATAACTGGTAGGCTCCTCATCATCAATGAGTAACACGTCGTTCGATTCACTTACGAGAAATCCATATCTCTCAAGAATATTGTGTGTTCTACCAGATCTACGAAGATGTGGTGTTTCAATAGGTCCAGCCGATTGCTCATCACTGAGTTGTCGGCTGTTGTGCTTCACTAGGTATCTCATCAATGTCTATTTGAGTCTCTCGAGCCTCCTCAAGCTCGACGACACTCCCACTGTTTTCTTGCAAGAGAAACTCTTTCTCTAGAAACACAGCATGCCTTGAAACAAACACCTTTTGTTCCACAGGATGATAGAATTGGTAACCCCTTGTTTCCTTAGGGTATCCAATAAATAGACATTTATCAGACTTAGCATCCAATTTGTCTAATAGAGTCCACATCACATAAGCAGGACAATCCCATATCTTCAAGTAAGATACATGAGGTTTCTTACCATTCCATATCTCATATGGAGTAGTAGAGACTACCTTGGTTGGCATTCTGTTTAACAAGTAAACAGCTGTCTGAAGTCCATAGCCCTAAAAGGACTTGGGAAGATTCGCATGAATCATCATTGACCTGACCATGTCCAACAAGGTCCGGTTACGCCTCTCATACACCATTATGCTGTGGTGTATATGGCGGAGTCCATTGAGACAATACACCATTGTCTCTTAGATAATCAAGAAACTCTTGACTTAAGTATTCACCACCTCGATCCGATCGAAGTATTTTAATACTCTTGTCATGTTGTTTCTCTACTTCATTTCTGAATTCTTTGAACCTTTCAAAGGCTTCAGACTTGTGTTTCATCAAGAACACATACCCAAACCGTGAGTGATCATCGGTGAAGGTAATGAAGTAGCTATAGCCTCCTAAAGCTTGAGTTGACATAGGTCCACATACATCAGTATGTATTAGGCCTAGTAACTCTCCCACTCGTTCACCTTTTCTTGTAAAAGGTAACTTAGTCATATTGCCTTTTAAGCATGATTCACATGTATCGTATGAATCCAATTCAAACCATTCCAGAATTCCACATCAGTGTAATTCGGACATGCGTTTCTTGCTTACATGGCCAAGACGACAATGCCACATATAGGAGTCTAATTGATTACCCTTTCGAGCACGTGTGTTGCTCGCTTCGATATTGAAAATGTCACTGGATACGTCCAACGTATAAATGTCATTACTCAAAGTTCCAGTTCTATAAAGTACGTCATTCAAAGTTATATAACAACAATTGTTACTAAACGTCAAATGGAAACCATTTCTATTTAAACAGGAAATAGAAACAATGTTCTTTATTAGAGAAGGAACATAATAGCAATTGTCCAGTTCCAAGACTAATCCACTAGGGAGCTTCAGCAAATAAGTTCCGATGGCGACCGCAGCAACCTTTGCTCCATTGACAACTTGCAAATTTGACTCCCCTCTGACAAGTCTTCTTCTATTCCTTAGCCCCTGTATGTCATTACATATATGTGAGCCACACCCAGTATCCAATACCCAAGTGTCTAAGGAAATAGAATGACAATTAATAACGAAGACACCTGAAGAGGATGAGGCATCAGATGCCTTCTTCTTCTGTTGGTGCAATCGGCCCAGGTTGACTCGAGTTTGACTCGAGCAGTACCTTGATGATATTTTGATGATAGACAAAACTCATGACATGGGATTGTCATGGGAAAGTCCAATATGGGGTTGGCATGGAAAAATCCAAGCATGGAGCTTGGTGTGGAAGTCCAAGGGGAAAGCCTTGGCATGGGAAAATCCAAAGCATTGCGAAGCCGTGCGCTTGGTGCTTGGTGAGAAATACATTGTGAAGTCGTGCGCTTGGTGCATTTGGGAAGTCTTGAGGACTTGGTAAGTTCACTAGGCTCGGGGTCCTTGAGTCGGTGAAGGAAGGCATTGGGAAGCCGTGCGCTTGGTGCATCCGAGGGACCGCCGGACGGGGAGCGAATGGAGTGAGCCCAAAGGGAAGCATACTTCTAGGGCATGAGACGCGAAGGATGGTGTTGCAAAGCCGTGCGCTTGGCGCATCCAAGGGACATAGGCCGAGGGAAGAGAGCTTCGGTAGGGAACTCCATGAGGGATAAGGTGGACTTGGCCAAGTGGCTAAGACTGAGTGTCGGAGGCTCAAACATCGTTATGTTTGAGGTTTTAGCCGACATCAGTCGACTGGCATAGGTGCCAGTCGACTGCTCTAGGTCGTATGGGTTCGACCAGTGTTCGACCGAACCAAGTTCTGTTGATCACCGACGCCGGAGGAGGGCATTGTTGGGGAGGATCGATCACGCCGAGGGATGGTAGTCGATCGATGACACCGCACGGCGCAGGACGGAGTCGAGCTCGCCAACACTCGACTGATGGATGATCAGTCGACTGATGGGTGCCATCAGTCGACCGATGTGTGATCCGTTGGAACTTAACCAACGTGGATCCGGCCGTTGTGAGACAACGGCTACGATACCAGTCGACTGATGGTCACGATCAGTCGACTGATGGGCGCGAAAATAGCTTGATGCAGGTTATAAAAGGAGCTGGAGTTGGAGGATTTCGCCAAGGCTTTTTGGGTGACTTTGGAGGGGAATTGTTATTGCATTCCAGACCTTCAAGAGCAAGCAAAAGCAAGCAACAAGAAAGCGATCAAAAGCAATCGGAGTAAAAGTTCTCTTATGTATTGTCTTTGTATTTCTTGTTGTATTTCATTACTTAGTGTAATAGTGTGTGAGAGGTTTCTCCACCTCCGACGTGTAGTCGATAAGGAGTGTTGTTAGTGTCGTGCGCATAACAATATTTGGTCTGGAGTTGCATCGTCCTTAGGACGGTTGGGAAGAGGCTCTTCAAGGACATATGCTAGCTTTTCCTCCTTGAGAACAATTCTTAGGTTTCTAAGCCAGTCCAGGAAGTTAGGCCCAGTCAGTTTGTTTGAATCCAAAATAGTGCGCAAATTCAAAGGCGTCATGATCAATTTATTGACCTAGAAATACAAAACGAGCATATATGAGAAAATGATTTTAAAATGCATCAATATACATTTATAAATCCCATTCATTTTTCGAATTTCAAAAACCACAAAATCACTTCGGGAGATCGTAGGTCCATCTCAGAATGGGCTGATATCCATCATAGATAAGAACAACCTTGGAGAGAGTCCAACAAGACATTCATAACTATGACGGTAGGTATCAACTATACCGATTGCATATCAAGTATATGCAACTATCATAATGTGATATCAACTAATTGAATGTTCACACATATATCGGGTTGTTAACACATTAACAAGTATGCATCATATGCATAGCACCCAACTTCACCTCCCTTTACATCGACCATGGAGAGAGTCCAACAAGCCAATGCTCCAGGTTAAAGCCAACCCATTAATCGAGAAATAGTTTTAATATGGTTAAAGCGCATTCAACCAATTAGCCCAGCTTGGAGAGAGTCCAACAACCAAAGCTAACGATTGACCTCTGACTCTTACCATATTAGTATTAAACTATTCCATGGTTTGAACATGTTCGGGTTCGAGCCGGGCTTGGAGATAGTCCAACAACCCAAACAAGAAACGGAACTCTGGTTCTAACCATATTAATGGAAGGTGTATACATTAATATTGAGTGAGGGTTTTTTTTATGTCTCATCCTCTTTGCATGCAAATAACTAATATCTACATGACATACATCTACATGTCATGACACGTATGACATAATGATATGCATCTAATGCAATTACTTGGCATACAATTATGTCATGTACATAATTTCCTTATTTGTCATAACTATTTATGGAAATAAAATATGTTTATGATTTGATTCTCCAAATCAAATCATGATTAAATTAGGAAACAAATTTCCAAATCTAATCACATATTTTATTTATGGAAATAGTTGATTAAGGAAAATCAATTTAGGAAACAAATTTCCTAAATCATCAAAACTACTTATGGAAATAAAATATTTTAAGATTTGATTTCCCAAATCAAATCATGATTAAATTAGGAAACAAATTTCTAGAATCTAATCAAATATTTTATTTATGGAAAATATCAATTTTCATAAATACTTCCAACTTTCCAAAAGTGGAAGATTTCCATAAATACTTCTAGACTTTCCAAAATTGAAATATTTTCATAAATACTTCTAAATTTCCAAAATTAGAAAATTTCAAGAAATAATATTATGACTATCGCAAAACCATTTTACGATTATGTCGAAACACAACCTGGCTTTGATACCACTGTTAGTTTTACGGCACCGCGGCGAGTGTGTGTTCGAACATGTTTCGTAAACATGTGCACAGCGGAAGAAATAAAATAATAAATCTACATTTATTACAACACACACATCACACACATGAATAGTACAATATGTGTAGACATAACCGTAAATTTAAATTTTGCAATAAAGGAAATTTAACTACGTATACCTTTCGTATCACGTGTAGCGGGAACGGCATCAACCGGAACGATCCTTGCTAGAATCGTCTCTATCCGTATCCACACCGAGTATCCTTAGGATGACTTCGCTAAGCCATGAGCTTCATCTTCGTATGGGTTACTAGCCTCGTGTTGAAGATGACGTGATCGAGAGATGATCACAATCCGAATCCAAATTCGGACCCAAAGATGAGTCCTCAAAACTCGCTTCTCCGAAGAGGTATTCGTCAACCATTTGACGAATCCTTCGTCCTCCATCTCAGAGGATTACCGGAGATCAAATCCCCGGTAAGTTAGGCGCTGTCGGAGCTCTAACCGTCGTCCAAACGATGCTCCGACGAGAGGAAAACAAGCTGACCAGAAAACTGGACAGCTTTGGTGGAGGAGTAGGCGCCGGCCAACCAAGGGAAGCCAAGTGCTCACCTTATCGCCACACCCAAGGGAGATCACCGGAGCACAAACCGGCAGCAGCTCGATGCCGGTGAGGGGGAAGGAAAGCTCCTTCTGGACGCCGGTTGGAGGAGAAGAGGGGGCGGCAATGGAGTTGGCGCCGACTCCTTCAATGGGGTGGGCGGCAACTAGGTTTAGGGCTTTTGGATTAGGGCTTAACAATCCCTTAAGCCCTCTTTTATAGAGAACTAATTCTCTTAATGGTTATTGGATCATAACCATGAGGCCCGTTAACCCGCTCCATTAATATAAGTTAAAATAAACCAAACCATGATGGTTTATTTTAAGTTAAAACGAACCAAACCAACTTTTGGTTCATTCGTTTAAAATAAAGCAAACCCTTTTGTTTATTCTCCTCCATTGGATTAAAACCAAGCCATTTTGGTTCATCTATTATGTCTTCATAAGACACGTCCCATCCACGCTTATGAAACGATTTCATTCTCGCTTCTTGTTTGGTCCAACCAAACCTAGTTTCTCTCGGTCTGAGAATCCCATTCTCAAGCTCGTTTTAAATCCTTCGGATTACGCTCGTTGTTCGTGTGACCAAATAGGTTCTCGGTTTATGTTGGCCGTCTATAATTAACCATTAATTATAGAACGATCATGAGTGGCACCTAGTAGTACATCATGATCCCCAATTAACCGAAAAGATCAACGGTTGATCCAGAACTATTTCTGAAACCCTTCAGCAGCTCGAATGATTCATGCCCCATTCCCTTCACTCATCTTATACCCACTTGGTTTAGAACATGGTCTATAGTGTCAGTCCCCACTAGGATGACTACGTCACACCTAGCCCAAGTATCATTTCCTCGTCCTACGGATTCTAGTTACTGCACATGTATCGAAGAGTACCTTACTCTTAACATGTAATGCATTAGCCAAAGACTTTAGTAACAATCTGACGAGAGGCCATGGGTAAACATCTCCTCGCAAGGAGTGGTGAATCCTTTATAGGCTATTCAAACACCATCGATCACTTCGACTTATACCCAATCATCCCGGGTCCAAATCTCCTTGGAGATGTTTGCTTAAGATGTCAAAGCATATGTCTCCATGGTCAAGATGACTTGAATACCGCAAGTCAAAGGAACATCGCACCTAAACTACAGTAAGAACTTCATTGACATATCTCTATATGCAGAGAACCATATGAAGTCTTACGGTTGGTCACTCCAATGAACTAGTTACCATAACTAGCATCCACGATCAACTCCGGACATCACAATGTCTCCAGCCAGTGAGAATCAGCTGCTTCGATACACCAAGGAGTATACCTCGTGCTAGTCTCGACAGAATCGATGGTGTCCAAATCCATCAATTCATCGACTAGGGATAATTCCAATACATCACAATTACACATGTAGAGATACTCACTAGTTGTGATTCAATCACAAATTCTCTCATGCTGTGAATCGTATCGTTGACATTCAGTAAATGAGTTTAAGATCCAATCAAATACATGAAACATGTATACTCAAATAGTGAATCTTCATTTATCATATAAATGGTTCATACATAAGGCAATTGACTTAGGACATCTCTCATATATTACTAACAAAGAAGTGACTTCCCCTTTTATTTCCTCCAGAACAATCTTACTCATGGGCTTGTGGTACATCACATAGTCTTCCTCTTGAAATCTGGTGTTCGTGCTAACGATCACCCTCTAATCTCTAGGACAATAAAAAAAACCACCTTTCGTTCCTCTAGGATAGCCAACGAACATGCGTACTTCTGTACGAGGTTCCAACATACCAGCATCTGCCTTCAGTACATGTGCTAGACTCTCCCATATCCGAATATGTCTTAGACTAGGCTTTCGCCTAGTCCACAATTCTGTGGCAGTAGAAAGCACTGATTTAGATGGAACCTGGTTCAGAATGTACATCGCCGTATCTAGAGCATATCCCCCGAACTAATCTGGCAACTCAGAATAACTCATCATTGATCTAACCATCTCCATAAGAGTCATATTCCTTCGCTCTGCTACACCATTCTACTGGGGGGTGCCAGGTGCAGACAATTGGAATTGAATCCCAGCCTCTGATAAGTAATTCCTAAACTCTCCCAAGAGGTAGTCACCACCACAATTAGATCGTAGTGTCTTGATACTTTTACCTTAACGTTTCTCCACATCAACCTTGAATTCTTTGAACTTGTCAAAGAATTCAGACTTGCGGCGCATCAAGTAAATGTATCCATTTCTCGAATAATCATCTATAAAAGAGACGAAATACTCAAAACAACCTCTAGCCTGGATAGACATAGGACCACAAAAATCAGAATGAACCAATTCTAACACATCTTTGGCTCTATACCCCTTAGCCTTAAAAGGCCTCTTGGTCATTTTACCCTCCAAGCAAGATTCGCAGGTTGAGAAATCTTCCACCACTAATGAACCGCGAGGTCCATCAGCTATCAACCTTTGAATTCTACTTAGGTTAATATGACCAAGCCTAAGATGCCAAAGATATGTTTGGTTCATCTTCGAAGGTTATTTTCTCTTATTGGAATTAAAAGACGAGTTATTAACTTCTATTTGCATCGTGGGAGCTTTTGGTTCAAGTGTGTATAGATTTCCTATCAATGCACCCGAACAGATAATGTCCCTATTCCTTTTTATAACAACTCTGTCATTAAAAGAAATAGAATATCCATCCATAAACAATTTAGAAATCGAAATTAAATTCTTTCTAAATAAAGGTACATAAAAGAAATTCTTAAGATTCAAAACTTTCTTTTTCTCAAAAGACAAAATAAACATCTCCCACTGCAACAACCGCCACCTTAGTGGCATTGCCCAAGTAAACAGTAATCTCCCCTTTAGCTAGTCGTCGGGTTTCCTGGAACCCCTGCAAAGTATTGCAGACATCATCAGTGGCTCCCGTATCTACACACCAGGTGCAGATAGATAACACCGTTTAACCATGTTTCAACGACTAGACCAAAGGATATATCTTTGTTCTGCTTCCGATTGGAACAATCCTTCTTCCAATGTCCATCCTGCTTGCAAGTGAAGTACTTGCCTTTCGGCTTCTTCACTCCTCCCTGAGATACTCCCACCAGCTTTGCTCCACCATGTTTCTTCTTCTTCTTGCCTTTCGTCTTAGAAGTAGAAACCTTCTGAGAAACCATGGCCTGAGCCTGAGCAAGCCATTCTGTCGACTGGAGAATGATATTGACTAGGGTTTCCCCATCGATCTCAGCTCCATGCACTTCCAGCTCATTCGCAGGCTTAGGAGGACACTCTTCAAAGAATACATACTTGTACTCCTCAGCAGTTAAGACAATATCGAGATTCTTTTTTCCAATCAACATAATTATGTACAGTAAGTTTATTTTTCTTTAGTATCACAACAAGTGGACTGAAAGTCATTTTTGAAAATCCTAAGAATCACATAGATCATTACTTTAGATTTCAAAAAATTATTGATTCCTCAAACAATAATGTTTTAAAATCAATCAACGCCTCAAAACACCGAGAATATCGTATGCCACGATCGTGTGGACGTATACAAATTCTTCATTTGTAAGAGGAGATTTTACCCATTAATTTTACTATCTTGTCAACTCAACTTTTTGACAAATAAAATTAATAGTTTGTTTCTCTTCGGCCCTACAAATAAAAGCAGTGACTCTGATGGGGAGGAAACTCCTATTTGCATCTAAGTGTTCACCATTAGTCGATACCAAGGAAATTATCTCGGGTTATGTGCCTTCCGATGGGGAAGTACACACGCTTCTAAATAATTTCCTATAACTATATCTGACCCTGTGATCCGCAAACAAACTCATCCAATGGGGAGGAAGGCACTCAGAGTCGACATGCAAGTTTGTTTGCATCACATGTCAAATCGTAATGGAGGCCGTGGGAATTTATAAAAAATATCCCTCTCCCACTTAGTAATTTAAAATTGAGGAATTTTCTAGCCTACGACATGCATATCAAACAATAAGAAATAAATATGAAAAATAAATTTTTTTCCAACTATTATGGCTTTTGTCTTCAATATGTCTCTCTTCGTATCGCCATCTCGTGTGCTCCTCCTACGCCATGTATGAGTCATCTGGAGATTCGAGCCGAGACTAAATATTTTAATTTACATCCATCGATCCTATACTCCACGAGGGAGTGTACATGAAGTATGGATTGAAAGTAAACTAAAATAAAAAGAGTGGCTAAACAATGTCGTATCTAATTTACAAAACATTAAATACTGGCCTCGTCAACCCCGAGGATTCAACAAAATATACATTTACACACATACAATCACATACACACATATGTCCATAATAGTTGGATCCTATGTCTGCAACCAAAGAGTTAGCCTACGCATATTCTACTATTATCCGACATATATAATATATGAAAAGTGCATAAAAGTAACCGAATCCTAAACACACAAAACCGAAAACCGTGGCTCTGATACCACTTGAAGGGTTTTGTTCCGGAACAGAAGCTCTTATTCCACATGAAGGTGGAGAAACTTCGCTTCCCACTTCAACTCGGTCGTTGTTCATGGCGATCCCTTCTATGCCCCCAGATTAAATAAAAATTAATCCTAGACCAAAGGGATTACCCAAGCAACTGTGTCATCGTCGTGCTATTCGTTTAGAGTAGTCACTTGAACAAACTTGTTGTTCAAGCAACCAACCTCTATTCTACGAATAGCCGCGGAATAGACGATGTACGGATCATCGATTTTTGGGTTTATGTTCGGGGTCCAAGTTATATTAGCGACATACATAAAGTAAACAACCACATACAACATGCACATAATTGAAAAACAATTATAGACATAATACAAAAGAACACTAATCAAAATAAACAAGATTTAACTCTTGATCTTCTATTATATGTCCTTTCTCCTTTTGGACGTCGTGTGGGAGATGATCTTCCAAAAGCCGAAGCCTCCTAGATCACCAATCTTTCTTTCCTTGTTCACTCCGAAAAAAGGAAGATCATAAAATAAAACTCTTCTTCCTATCTAGAACCGGCCACCAAGTCAATAGACTCGATGTTGCCACCGACCATGGAAGAGAACATGGAGCATGGGAACCGGCCAAAGGAGAATCAATGAGAGCATGGGCGCCGGCCAACACTTGGAGAAGAGAAAAGAAACCAACCCTTCTCCTTGTAGCCACCCAAAACCCTAACCCTAGCTCTCCTAATTGCCGGCCAAAGAAGAGGGGAAGAAGGATAGGTTGAGCACTGGCCAAAAACAAAGGGAATAAGGATAGGTTGCCTACAACACCTTAGGAAGAAGATGAAAGGAGCTTCTCCTCTTGTTGCTGCCCACCCTAACACCGAAACCCTAGCCGCCCAAATACAATCCTATCTCTAATGGGATTGCTTGCCGCCCAAGGGAAGCAAACCCTAATCCCCATCCATCATGTTGCCTCCCACCACTAGCCTCTCCTTTTATAGAGTTAGGGATAAGCCTTGTTTTAATCTCCACCATTGGTTCTAGGGATTTAATCTCAACCGTCGGATCTAGAGATTTAATCTCAACCGTCGGATCAAGAGATTTAATCTCTACCTATGGATCTAGAGTTTTGTTTTCTTCCATTAGATCTAGGCTTAATGAGGTATTAATAGGCTACAATAGGGACCATGAGGAGGAGTTGGATCTTTGCCACCCAATGGATCAAGCCCACATAAAGTCCGATCCATTAACGATTATCCATTCCACTAGAGGATTATCATTGATCTACCTCACCAACCCCCATAAGTTAATATGGGCTCCATATATTATATATACATTTTCTCTCCGTTTTTAAGATCTTGAATGTCCGTCGATTAATTAATTTACTGACCATTAATTAATCAACATCTAACTCCATGAGTAGTACCACTCAACCTTTTCATCATGCCAGACCAAGTCCACCTGCAGTGTTTACATGATGAACCATATGAGCTCCTCAAGGGGACATCATAATCCTAATATATAGGACACGGTTTCCTCCTATAATCAACGACACACCATATAAATAATATCAATTCCCAACTTACCGAGCCTATCGATTTAATCTATAAATCTCGCCCATTGGTAAATCAAAGAAATGAATACTAAGTATATGTGCCCGTTATTATATCGGGATTAAGAGCATGTACAATATAATATCTGAGGTCCGATTCGATTATGTAGTCAGCAATAAATCGAATCACCTCTAAGTCGGTCCTGCTTAATAGACACAAAGTGCACTAGTGTGATTCTATGGTAATGACAAACCAATACCAAATCACACTACAACCATACCAATGGTTTGACCAAAGCCATCTCGGTTGTGAGCCTTTACTTATACTTTACAAGGAGCCGATAACATGATCTCCCGTGTGACACCACACACCATGTTATCTACAATGTAATGTATTAGACAATATGCATAACCATAAATATGCAAAAAATGATCATGTGATTTTTATTTCAAAATAAAGATGTTCATACAAAAGACATCTTTTCAGTATACATCCTAACACAATTAACCAGAAAATCAATAGTTGACCCCAGAATAATTTTTGAAACCTTTCTGCAGCTACAGTGAATCGTGCCCCATTTCTTTCACTCATCTTATACCCACTTGGTTCAGGACATGGTCCATTGTGTCAGTCCCCACTAGGTTGACCACATCACACCTAGCCTAAGTATTACATCCTCATCCTCCGAATTCTGGTTACTGCACATGTATCCAATAGTACTATACTCTAAACATGTAATACTTTAGCCAAAGACTTTAGTAACAATCCGACGAGAGGTCATAGGGTATACATCTCCTCGCAAGGAGTGGTGAATCCTCTGTAGGCTATTCAAACACCATCGGCCAAATTGACTTATACCCAATCATCCCGAGTCCACATCTCCTCGGAGATGCTTGCTTAAGATCTCAAAGTAAGTCTTCATGACCAAGATGACTTGAATACCGCAAGCTAAAGGAACATCACACTTAAGCTGCAGTAAGAACTTCATTGACATATCCATATATGCTGAGAACCATATGAAGTCTTATAGCTAGTCACTCCAATGAACTAGTTATCATAACTAGCATCCATGGTTAACTTTGGACATCCCAATGTCTCCAGCCAGTGAGAAACAACTGCTTGGATAAACCAAAGAGTATAACTCATGCTAGTCTCAACAGAATTGATGGTGTCCAAATACATCAATTCATTGACTAGGGATAATTCCAATACATCACAATTACACATGTAGAGATACTCACTAGTTGTGATCCAATCACAAATTCTCTCATGTTGGGAATCGTATTATGTACATTCAGTAAATCACTTTAAGATCCAATCAAATACATGAAAACATGTATACTCAAATAGTGAATCTTCATTTATCAAATAAATGTTACAACCATCAGGTGATTGCCTTAGGACATCTCTCAATTATAACTAACAAACTCTCACTTGGCCTAATGCCAATCGCCACGGTATCCAATACCATAAGCTCTAACATGACCCTCAAACTTACTTTGAGGTAAGGCTTTAGTTAAAGGATCCGCTAAGTTCCTTTCAGTGGGAATCTTCTCAATTTGTATTTCCTTCCTTCTTATGATCTCTCTGATCAAATGATAGTGACGAAGTACTTGTTTAGATCGTTTATGAGACCTTTGTTGGTGCAATCAGCCTAGGTACGATTGACCAAACTCGAGTTTAACTCGAACTATATTTTGATGTTAAACAAAACGTATGGCATGGGATTGTCATGGAAAGTCCAACATAGGTTGTCCACGTAAATCCAAGTGTGTAGCCATGGTAGTGAAAAGTCCAAGCATAGGGCTTGGTGTTGGGAACTTGGCAAGTTCACTAGTCTTGTAGGCTCGGGGTCCTTGAGTCGGTGAAGGATGACATTTGCTAAGCCATGCACTTGGTGGATCCGAGGGACCGCCAGATGGGGAGCAGATGGAGTGAGGCCCATGGGAAGCATATTTCGAGGGCAAGAGATACGAAGGATGACATTGCGAAGTCGTGCGCTTGGTGCATCCGAGGGACGTTGCCCGAGAGAAGAGAGCTTCGGTGGGTAACTCCATGAGAGGATGAGGTGGACTTGGCCAAGTGGCTAAGACTGAGTGTCGGATGCTCAAACATGGTGTTTGAGGTTTTACTCGACGCTCGAATACTCAAACAAGTGTTTGTTTGAGGTTTTACCCGACAGCAGTGTTGGTGCAATCGGCCCAGGTCACGATTGACCAGACTCGAGAGATGTTTTGATGTTTGACAAAGTAAGTTGACATTGATGTTTGACATTAATGTCTGTTGATGTTTTGGGGAGATTGTTTATACAATCAATCCGAGTTATGTTTAACTGGACTCGAGTTTGACTCGAGGGAGACTTTGATGGTTGACTAGGGTTGACCATGTGGTTATGGAAAGTCCAAGTCATGGGTACTTGGCATGGAAAGTCCAAGTGGGACACTTGGCATTTGGGAAAGTCCAAGCATGGGTCTTGGCATGGAAAGTCCAACATAGGTTGGCAAGGGAAAGTCCAAGCTTGAGTCTTGGCATTTGAGAAGTCCAAGGGGTTTGATATTGGCGGCGTAAAGTCCAAGCGGGAGTCTTGGCATCATAAGTCCAATGTTTGGCGGCGTAATGTCCATGCGGAGTCTTGGCAGCATAAGTCCAATGTGCCTTGACGGTTTACACATCGTTAGCATGACATTGCCGATGGAAGCACCTAAAGGCTAGCGCGATGGATGAACAAGTCATGGATGACTTGGAGGGATCCGAGAGGCGTAAGGATGATGGAGGTGGCTAGAAGGCTTAGGTCTAGGCTAAAGGTGGTCTAGCAAGTATGGGGGCACCATACTTGGGCTAAAACCTCATGTTTGAGGTGTGCCAGTCGACTGGCGTAGTCAACTAGGGTTTGACTGCGGGAATTGCCCTAGCAGTCGACTGCCATAGATGAGCAATCGACTGATCTTGTGATTGTTGGGGATCGATTGGCCGGCTAGAGGGGGGTGAATAGCCCTCTTACGATGGATGTCGTAATTCGTTCGTTCTCGTTGCGTGCTCGTCTACAATTCTTGTTAGCGCAGCGGAATAACAATAATAATACTAACAAGAAACACAAATACACACAAGCACATGCAATACACAAAGATATACGTGGTTCGGAACCAAATGGTTCCTACTCCATGGGCGAGCTCCTCGAGCTCTAGTTATGCGCACGGCACTAACTATAACACTCCTTTTCGACTACACGTCGGAGGTGGAGAAACCTCTCACAAGCAATTACACTAAGTAATGAAATACAAGCAATACAAAGATAAATACGAAATACACGTAAAGAACACTTTACAACGCTTGCTTTGAAACCTTTGCTTGTTGCTTGCTTTAGATGGCTCTTGAAGGTCTGGAATGCAGCAGCAATTCCCCTCCAATAGCTTTACAAAAGACTTGGCGAAATCCTCCAACTCGTGCTCCTTTTATAACCTGCATCAAGCTATTTTCGCGCCCATCAGTCGACTGATCGTGACCATCAGTCGACTGGCCCTGTAGCCGTTGTCTCACAACGGCCGGATCCACGTTGGCAAAGTTCCAACGGATCACACATCAGTCGACTGATGGCACCCATCAGGCGACTGATCATCTATCAGTCGAGTGCTGGCGAGCTCGACTCCATTCTGTGCCCGTGCACAGTATCATCGATCATTATCATCCCTCGGATCGGTCGATCCTCCCAACGATCATTGCTCTCCCTCGGCGGTCGGTGATCATCGAACTTGGTTCAGTCGAACACTGGTCGAACCCATACGACCTAGAGCAGTCGACTGACACCTATGCCAGTCGACTGATGTCGGCTAAAACCTCAAACATAATGATGTTTGAGTCTCCGACACTTAGTCTTAGCCACTTGGCCAAGTCCACCTTATCCCTCATGGAGTTCCCCACCGAAGCTCTCTTCCCTCGGCCTACGTCCCTCGGATGCGCCAAGCGCACGGCTTCGCAACGCCATCCTTTGCGTCTCATGCCCTAGAAGTATGCTTCCCTTTGGGCTCACTCCATTAGCTCCCCGTCCGGCGGTCCCTCGGATGCACCAAGCGCACGGCTTCGCAATGCCATCCTTCACCGACTCAAGGACCCCGAGCCAAGTGAACTTACCAAGTCCTCAAGTCTTCCTAAATGCACCAAGCGCACGGCTTCGCAATGCTTTGGATTTCCTATGCCAAGCACCAAGCGCATAGCTTCGCAATGCTTTGGACTTCCTATGCCAACCCTGTTAGTGAAAGCCCTAGAGCCAATCATATGATGATTGTTGTATGGACTTTATTGTATCATATTCCTATTTATAAAGGCATGGTTATTATATTTACTTGTATTGGTGCCAAATAACTAAATATAATAATGTCCTTGAGTAGTAGGTTCTTATCTATATCAATCGATTGGTTGAATCGATAATGAGATGATATAGAGAACACTACTCTTAATCATTCCTAGTCGAGTATTAACATTCAGGGACAATGTTAATGCGTAGAGACTAGCATGTAGGTCAACAAGATGACTTGATCTCACAAGTCATGGATATGAGATATCAAGTTGACACATGGGTATGCATTGGAGAATGTATACTGAATGACCCGCCATGAGAAAGTATCATGGAGCGTTATATGAGTGTCATATACTTTCTCATGTGGCTATTAGTATGACTATTAGTCCTTAGACCTGAAGTCACCATGGTTCCCTACATAAGGAGTTGCATACTTTGGCTTCGTCAAACGTCACCCGTAAATGGGTGGACTATAAAGGCGATTACTGGGTATGTAACGAATTATGCGGAGGGATGTGAGTGATGTAGATGGGATCTATCCCTCCTATATGACGGGGGTGACATCGATATTCTTGATAGAGTGAGACCACGAAGTGCATGGCCATGCCCAAATGAGTCAATATGAGATATTGAGCTCATTTGATTAGAGTGAGTCTACTTGGAGTTCAAGATTTAGATTGTAACGAGGATGACACGGTCTATGCCTCGATTGGTCAATCTAGATGTCAAGGATAGAGGGACATTGTCACATATTGTGAGAGTCACAATTAGTAGACACAAAGGTGATGTTGGAGCTCAACATTCTTGTAACTTGGGTAGCAATGATGTGTTGCTAGATACCGCTCATTGCTTATGTTCCTAAATCGGGTTAGGGACATTGCCAGCTATAAGAACCTATAGGGTCACACACATAAGAGCAATTAGATGGAGATTAGGTTCATATGATGAACCATGAGGATTAGGTTCATGGGATGAACCAAATTGGATTAAGAGTAATCCAAATTAGACTAATTGAGTTAGACTCAAGTTGATTCAAGTGTTGAATGAGTCTAATTGAGATTTGATTCATCAAATCAATTTAAATTAATGAATAAAGATTCATTAAATTAAATTGACTTGAGTCAAGTGGTTAGATTTGATCAACCATGGGAGATTATAGGTCAAGTTTGACTTGACTTGAGAGGGAAGATGAAAGGTCAAGTTTGACTTGACCAAATGCCATGTCATGATGATGACTTGGCATGGCCGGCCAATGATGATGCTCCACATCATCATTGACTTTGTCAATTGGTGTCACATCATGAGGGAGACCAAGGGTCATGGGAGTTACATGCATGCATGTAACCTCCTCTCCATGAAGTGGCCAACCACTTATTCCATTAGATGGAATTGATTTTGTGAGTTACTCTCATTACTTCATCTTCAACCTTGGAACCTTTCCTCTCAAGCTCTCCCTCTCCCATCCCTCTCTTTGGCCGAAATTCCTAAGGGAGTGCTAGCTCGTCATCTTCACAAGTGAGTGAGGACTCGGAAGTTGAGAAGGAATCAACTTCCGGATTGGTGGAAGAAGAGGGGACCTCCACCTCTAGGATTGAGGGGGAGGAGATTAGAGCATCTACACCATAGCAATCTCAAGAAGAATTATCTACATCCCGTAGAGAAGAAGAGCAAGCTCAAGAGAACCTCACCACCACCATAGGTAACTCAAGCATGTCAATTAATAACAAAATTCATATAATATGCTTTGAGTGTAGGGAACCGGACACTACAAGAGTAAGTGTCTAAAAAGGGTTAAGAAAGCTCCTCCGGCACCAAAAGTCAATGAAAAAGTCAAGGATGCCGGTGTCCCCACCAAGAAGAGCAAGGAGCACGTGGTGTGCTTCAAATGCCGACAACCAGGACACTATCGGAGCCAATGTCCTAGAAGAAAGGAGGGAGCTTCACAAGTAGGGGGAGTCTCTAAGACTAACCCTAAGGTATATTTTCATAATGCTCATTCTATAAATTCTAAGCAAAAGCATGCTAGAATTAATTCAAATAATTTTGCTATTACTCATGAATCAAAGCATGCTAGAAATAATAATTATGGTTGTCTAGAAGCTAAACATGTTGATTTTAGGACTAAGGAGAAATCTAGAAATGATAACTCTAGGTCTATTTCAAAGAAGGAGAAATTTGGGACTAATGTCCCTAGAAATGTCCTTCCTAAGAAAACAATTAAGAAAATCGAAAACCATTTAGGCATCAATCACAATAAGGGTAGACATATGCCTAAAGTGAATGGTAATGCCCTAAAACATAATCAAAAATCATTTGGGCAATTAGAGTTAGAAAATCAAGCCTTGAGGTCAAGGCTTGAGAAATTGGAAAAGACTCTTGCAAATATGCAAAATCAATTTAAAGGGTCAAAGTGTCAAACTCTAGGATCTAGAAGTCAACAAAAAGGGTGTAAGAGGCAAGAATCATCTAGGAGACAAGGTTTGGGTCACAAACCCATGTCTAAGAAAGTAATTCCTACTTATCACAATGTTCCATTTTATTATGGAACTAAACCTAGATCTAAGAAAATCAAGGTCTCTAGGGAAATTATTCCTAAGGCCAACCATAGTGTGTTCTTAGTGGCTAGGGTTTCTAAGAAACCTAAGGAAGCCATTAAGAAGGTTATTAGGGAGGCAATCCCTATGACTAACCATGGCAAGACCATAATGACCAAGGCTAATAAGCCTAGAAGGGTCATTAGGAAGGTATCTAGGGAGGTTATCCCCAAGGAATACCTAATTAATCCAATGAACTCAAATAGATTTTGGGTTCCAAAGAGCGTGATTGATTCACGTTAAATGGGTTAGGATGTGCCAACTTTGATTGGATGGGTAGTTAACTCAACCATAGCAAAGTTGATATGTTAGGTTATTTTCAAGGTTATGGATACCTTGGAAATAGATTTGATATTCTATCCTAAAAGATTTTAGGATGTGCCAATATATTTTTGAAATCATGAAAAATCAATAAAATTGGCACAATCTAGATTTAGAGGTCATAGTGTGTCATTTTGATTTTTGGCACACTTTAGGAATTAATGTATCAAGAGAAGTGTTTTTAAGGTGTAGAAGTTACATCAAGAGTGATACTCAAGTGCCACACACCTTGATGTCTTGCACTTACCATGCTTCATGTGTTTCACCATGTGTTTGCTTGGAAGGAATGTCTAGGGTGGATTGCATCTCACAAAACAAGTCTTTTACCTTGATTGTGTATTTCAACACTTAGAAAGGGTGAGATGTTAGGATTTTGAAACCATTGGATGTTAATGTTTGCTAAAATGAAATAAAATATCAAAATACATTAACGAATACATGAATATAAGCATAAATTTAATATATTCAATATACAAGATTAAACATGAGAAAATGAAACAAGTTGGATAAAGAAATCGAGATTTTCTGAAACTCAGATATGGAAATCAGATATCAGTCGACTGATATAGTTTATCAGTCGACTGTTACTACTGTAACACGATACGATGCGTCCAATAGTCAAGTGATGTTTCCAGGACTCGACTGTTTGTACATTAGTCGACAGATAGGCGATCGGTGATAGTGCATTCATCGAAGCGAGAGGATCATCGATCAGTGGTCATTGGCGGTCAGTGGTGATCGCATCGATCGGCGATGACCAACATCGGTCGGTGATATTCTATAACCGCGATACGAGAATGATTCGATTCTTGTCGGTAGCGATCATTGCGGTTCGATAAAACCGCTCATAAGCCCGCAATCGATCGTGATGTTGCACATCGATCGGTGAAACGATTTTATAACGCCGAACCGCTAGGGTTCGGCGTCTTCACGCATCAATCTCTCGCCTTCTTCCTCCTCTCCGGTCGTCGCTCCCTTCTCCGACCCGCTTTTCCGACCGCGCCGGCCACCTAAGCCCTAGGTTTGATAGCCAAACTCCGCCACTCACGTTTTTAGCATGTCACAACCCTAATCTACTCATCTCCGGCAATTTTTTATTCTTCGATTAAGGTTCCGGCGAAACAACTGCTCCGGCGAACTCTCCGACGATCACTTCAGAGGTGTCTAAGTACCCTCTCCTCATCATCCTAAATGATGCCAAAGTATAACCTTCTTACTTCTCTAAAACCCTAATTTTTTCATTATAACTCATTATGATCTAATCATGCATTTGTGTCTTTGCATTTCATGTCACTGCATTACATTCATATAGGTGATCCCGTAGAAATGGCCCGATTGAGGTTGAATCACGGTTGTACCAAACCATGTTGGTTAGGTACATTGATAGGGATTTCATTAATCGTTAGTGTGGTGACGTCATGAAAATTTTATCATATTATCATCTCATGAAGATAGTATTATGCACTCATGCCATAAATGATGATCTCCTTAAGGAGTTCTATTAAAACTTAAAGAAGGTAGACGATGGTCCTACCTACACTACCCGCGTTGCGCCTCTACCTGAGCCGTCTATCAAAATGCGACTTAGAGTTCACTCATGCGATATTGCAGGAGTTTCTTGAGTGTAAGCCATCAGCTGATACTTTCATTTTCTACCCTACCTTCGATGCCCCTCTACCTGAGCCCTTTGATCATATCTCCTTGGACTCCATGCATGAGCATGTCTTTCGCCATCCTCGCCCACCAGCTCAGAACTTATTTCCTATCAATGAGCTATCTGCGCCCGATAATGTACTCTACAAAGTCATTGTTGGGTGCCTTCTCCCGATTGTGACTCGGGGTCTGGCCAAGATTCGGCCTCCCCATCTCTTTCTCTTATACACGATGCATCATAGACTAGACATAAAATTGCATTGAACATGTTTCATTGCATTGTACATTTCATATCCCGTGTGCAGGGGAAAGTGCATATGCCTTTTGGCCACATCATCACTGCATGGTTAGAGTCTTTAGGCATTAACATTAACAGGGGATCGCTGAGGGCACTATCTGAAGTTTACGACTATATATCAGTTCGTAACTTCTCATTGGCGAAGCTGCGGATGGGACATGGGCAGATGGAGCTGGCACCTCGACCTCCGCCCAGGGCACATGGGGAGCCACCTCTAGTGCCTAGAGAGGTTGTAGAGGATTATGAGGATCCAGATGCTATTGATGAGGAGGACCAGATTCCGGATGCATCGTGGCCAGTCCATCGGATCGATTTGGGCGGTGAGGCCATATTCGGGACTACCGGCGAGACGATCGACTCTCCGGATCTTATAGTGGGGCAATCCTCCATGGGTGAGCATCTCAATTTGATGGAGGAGCGCTAAATTCGGATTGAGGAGTCCCAGAGCCGCATTGAGAAGCATCTGCTCGATATGTATGATGTAACACCCGCCCTTCCCGTACCTCAGAGGGGAGCAAAGGGCGGCGCTACGCGATCATACATACATGCATATACATACAGCTGAAGCATTTAAAACAATAAAATCCCTTCTTAAGCTAACTATATTAACCTAATCCACCTAACAGATTAATTATGATGTAACGGTCTTATTAATTTTCTTAACTAAACATGTACTAAAGAAATTTGAGATTTATATAATAAATGAGAGTGACAACCAAAACAAAAACATCATCTAAGTCTTAACATTGAACGGTAAAACATGCATAATCTCCCAAAACCATAAACTAAATCTTATCCACCATGCCACTGCCACACACATCTTTGCCTCCTGCTGCTCCCTTCAATTATTCTATTCCTTGCCTTGCTCTGTAGTACAAGGTAAAAATGACACTATCAGCACATATGCTGAGTAAGATCCTTTCCTACTCACAAAAGTCATACGACATAAATTACACATAAGATAGTGACACGTTCATTTAACTAAAATATAGTCATAGCATGGATGTAACTATTAACATGATCATCAAGAGACATATAGGCTTAGCATTCAAAATTCATGAGTAAAGCAATCCGTGGCATGATCATCTAGGACATGTATCCCCATGGCATTTTTATCACAATAACATAATATCTCGTAATAACATAGACATGGAATAATTATATGAAGAATGCTCTTTGAAAACCTATACTTTCATAAGTACTTAAACATAATCTCAACATTAGGGCCCGACATTGTATCCATGACTCGGCCCAGCACATTTGGCGGTCCATTCGGCGGCCCATTTGGCGACCCCTTGTGGTCGTCGACCGTCGACCGTTGGCACGTCGACCGTGTCATTACCACTAGGCCCGTACTTCGACCTAGGGGCAACTTTGGATACAAGCCATGCGTAAAGTAAAATAGCATACATGTTCTTTACATAACATAAAGAGTGTTCTTGTCCCCACTCTTAGGGAAACATTTCTTAACCAATTCATATTCATAAGCCTTACGTAACCATGGCATAGGTGTGCCTATCGTTCATGAACATAAACATGTACATCATGATAAAATGAGCAAAACATAACATATACATTATGATACAATGGTCCTACATCAGCCGTTAACATGGACAGAAGGTATGGAATCATGCAAATATATCGTCTAACTAGCATCATATCAATACCATATATATATATACCTAGCATAACATGGAAAATCATTCGGAATCATGTTTGGAACTTTATTTATTTATTTATTTTCTTGTTTTTTTTAATCTTCCCGAGCCTAGTACAGCCGGCCTGCGTTGGACGACACACCCGTGTCGTGGCTGAGCGGCACGCCTGCTAGCCGAGAAGTACACCTGCTAGCCAAGTAGCACCTCCAGCGGTCGAGCAACACGCCTGGCGCCCGATTGGCATGCTTTGCGCCCAGGCAGCATGCTTGCCAAGTTTGTTGGCCCACACTGCGCTGTCGAAGATAAGCGTGACTGCTCACCCGACATGGTGTTGCCCTCTGTATGTGTTCTTCTTAACAAAATGTATTCGAACCTCGTCCTAGGGTCTTAAGCAATATCAAACATGGAACCTTGTGTAAGGTTAATCATATGCAATACAGGGAAAAGAAGAACATGAAAAACTCTTTATTGCATAACACAACATTGGAAACATGAAAGCCATTCGAGAGAAACCCATGTACTGCACGTGGGGGAATTCTTACCTTCGATTGCTTTAACTTATATTTGTAAAACATAATGAGATGCAACCTTCTATCCCGCCCTAGCAGCTGCCCTCCAAGGTCTCTTGAATCCCACCTTTCCTTGGATTCGGCGGAGAAGACAACCCTAGGAAAGAATTCTCCTTGATGTGTTGTTCGGCGGTGGAGGGATCAAGAGAGTAGAGAGGTGTCCTCTAGGGTATTAGGGAGGTTAAATTTATAACCATAAAGGCTTAACCTATTCCCTTATAAATTTCCTTAAATTTCTCTCTTTAACAGAATTAATTCCTTCTTCAATTAAATTCGTGACTTCTCCCTAATCATATAAAATTTTTATTGGATTTTTGGTGACTCACCCCTTCTTGTCCGGTTTTCTTTTCTTTTATCTTTTCTTTTATTTCCTTTAAATCCCACATAAGCCTATTATCATCATGCATAATTATCTTTATTTTCTTTAACCCACATAAGGGCCCCTTTATTTTCATTCCTCATTATCTATAAAACTCCTATGATTTTTAGGGCGTTACAATCCCCCATACCTTATAAAAAGTTCGTCCTCGAACTTAGAATAGTTCTGGGTATCTTCATTTCATATCATCCTCGCGTTCCCAGGTGGCTTCTTCGTATTGTTGACTTTGCCACAAAACCTTTACTAAGGGCACATCTTTATTTCTTAGTCTTTTGACTTCCCGGTCCAGTACTCAGATCGGTCAACTTTCGTAACTCAGGTCTTCCTGAATTTGCACTGTCTGTGGCTCAACCATCTGGTCTCTACTGGAAATGCACTTCTTGAGCATCGACACATGGAACACGTTGTGAATAGCCGACATCTCCTGAGGTAGCTCGAGCTCATAATCTACCTTGCCGACTCTTTTCAGGATCGGATATGGTCCTACGTATTCTGGACCTAGCTTGCCTTTCTTCCCGAATCTCATTATTCCTTTCATAGGTGCTACCCGGATAAATACCAAATCTCCGACATTGAATTCCAAAGGTCTACGTCGCTGATCCGCATAGTTTTTCTACCGGCTCTGAGCAGTCTCTATTTTTTGGCGGATATTCTGTATCGCTCGGGTGGTGTCCTCGATGAATTCCATCCGAAGTCCCATCTCTTTCTTCTCACCACCTTCGTACCAACAGATTGGACACCTACATCTCCTCCCATATAAAGCTTCATAAGGTGCCATTCTGATGGTACCCTGATAGCTATTGTTGTAAGCGAATTTCGCTAGACATAAATATCGGCACCAGCTCCCTTTGAAGTCCAGGGCACAATCTCGTAACATGTCTTCTAGTACTTGGTTCACCCTTTCTGTTTGTCCGTCTGTCTGAGGATGAAAGGCGGTACTGAAATGCAGCTTCGTGCTAAGAGCCTTATGAACGCATTACCAATACTATGACGTGAAGTGACCATCCCTATCTGAAATGATGGTCTTGGGAATACCATGCAGTCTGATGATTTCCTTAGCATATAATTGAGTCAGTTGCTCAATCGAATAGGAAATGGGCTGACTTCATCAATCTGTCAACGATAACCCATATTGTGTCATATCCGTTCGTAGTCCTAGGAAGACCTGAAATAAAGTCCATAGAGATGTCTTCCCATTTCCACTCTGGAATTTGGATCGGTTGCAAAACTCCTTCAGGCCTTTGGTGTTCTGCTTTATCTTGCTGACAGGTTAAACAGATACTGACGTGCTGTGATACATCCCTCTTCATACCGGACCACCAGAATTTCTCTTTCAGATCTTGATACATTTTGGTGGATCCCGGATGCATAGAATAGGGGGTTCCATGAGCCTCCTCTAATATCTTTTTGCGTAGTTCCGGATCGTTTGGGATACATAACCGATCCCTAAGGTATAATACTCCACTATTGGCGATACGGAAACCCTCACCTTTTCCTTCTAGGATCTTCTGCTTGATCCTCTGGAGACTTGGATCATTAATTTATTTTGCTAATATGTCATCGAATAGTGCTGGTATTATTGCCATGGTCAAAAGCTGCCCGGAAATAACCTCGATTCCATAGCGCATAATTTCCTTCTCCAACGGTCGAGACAATACTGATAAGGACATCAAGGTGGCACTGGACTTCCTGCTGAGTGCATCGGCCACTTTGTTTGCCTTGCCAGAATGGTAAAGGATCTCGCAGTCATAGTCCTTCATGAGCTCCAGCCATCTGTGTTGTCTCATATTGAGGTCCTTCTGAGTGAAGAAATACCACAGACTCCGGTGATCCGTATAAATCTTGCACTGTGCTCCATACAGATAGTGCCTCCATACCTTGAGAGCGAAGACCACAACTGCTAGCTCTAAATCGTGAGTGGGATAGTTCTTTTCATGTTCCTTGAGTTGCCTAGAGGCATAGGCAATAATTTTACCCCTCTGCATAAGTACAGCTCCGAGTCCCAATCCGGAGGCATCGTTGTACATGTCGAAGCTCTTGTCGTTCTCCGGGAGAGTAAGGATTGGAGCACTTGTAAGTCTCCTTTTCAATTCTGTGAAACTCTTCTCGTAGGCATCCGTCCATTCATACTTTTTGTTCTTTATGGTGAGAACTGTCATAGGGGCTGCAATTCTAGAGAAGTTCTCTACAAACTTTCTGTAGTAGCTTGCTAGCCCAAGAAAACTTCAGATCTTGCTGGCATTCTTTGGCATGTTCCAGTTACTCACAGCTTCAATCTTTATTGGGTCTACCATAACTCCGTCTTTGGATATAATATGACCCAGAAAAGATACTTGATCGAGCCAGAATTCACATTTGGAGAACTTGGCATATAGTTGCTTTTCTCGAAGAATCTGTAATACCATCTTCAGGTGTTCGGCATGCTCTTTTTTATTTCTTAAATAGACGAGAATATCATCAATGAAGACGATCATGAACCTGTCAAGAAACGCCGAGAATACCCGATTCATCAGGTCAATGAACATAGTAGGAGCATTCGTCACTCCGAAAGGCATGACTACGAACTCATAATGTCCGTATCTTGTTCGGAAGGCTGTCTTCGGTACATCATCTGGTTTCATTTTCACTTGATGATAACCAGATCTGAGGTCAATCTTTGAAAAGACGGTGGCACCTTTTGATTGGTCGAACAAATCGTCAATCCGTGGTAAAGGGTACCTATTATTGATCGTCACATTATTTAGCGCTCGGTAGTCTATGCACATTCGCATAGACCCATCTTTCTTCTTTACCAACAGTACTGGAGCTCCCTATGGAGAGCAAAATACTGTCTCATCGACTCTATTACTACGTCTTCCATATATTACTGTTTCATCGACTCTATTACCACGTCTTCCATATATTACTGTCTCATCGACTCTATTACTAAGTCTTCCAACCATGCTTATCTTCATATATTGTAATAAGGCTAGCATAAGATTATTATGCATATATTCATCTCATCGACTCTTTTACTAAGTCTTCCATATATTACTTGTCTCATCGACTCTATGACTACATCTTCTAGTCATGCTTATCTTTATATATTAAAATAAGGGTAGAATAAGGTTATCATTCATATTTATTTATGCATATTTAAACTAAAGGCTAGCATAAGGTTATCATACATATATTCATGCATATTTAAGCTAAAAGCATTTCTTATCTTACATGAAAGAAATAGAGTAGGCATAGAATTTCTTACTTGGAGCGGCAGGATTTGGAGCTTGATGTGTGTGTAGTGGAAAGGCAGAACTGGACTCTGATACCAATCTGTAACGCCCACCCTTCTCGTAGCTCAGAGGGGAGCGAAGGGCGGCACTACGTGATCATACATACATGCATATACATACAGCGGAAGCATTTAAAACAATAAAATCCCTTCTTAAGCTAACTATATTAACCTAATCCACCTAACAGATTGATTATGATGTAACGGTCTTAGCAATTTTCTTAACTAAACATGTACTAAAGAAATTCGAGATTTATATAATAAATGAGAGTGACAACCAAAACAAAAACATCATCTAAGTCTTAACACTGAACGGTAAAACATGCATAATCTCCCCAAACCATAAACTAAATCTTATCCACCATGCCACTGCCACACACATCTTTGCCTCTTGCTGCTCCCTTCAATTATTCTATTCCTTGCCTTGCTTTGCAGTACAAGGGAAAAACGACATTATCAGCACATATGTTGAGTAATATCCTTTCCTACTCACAAAAGCCATATGACATAAATTACACATAAGATAGTGACACGTTCATTTAACTAACATATAGTCATAGCATGGATGTAACTATTAACATGATCATTAAGAGGCATATAGACTTAGCATTAAAAATTCATGAGTAAAGCAATCCGTGACATGATCATCTAGGACATGTATCCCCATGGCATTTTTATCACAATAACATAATATCTTGTAATAACATAGACATGGAATAGTTATATGCAGAATGCTCTTTGAAAACATATACTTTCATAAGTACTTAAACATAATCTCAACATTAGGGCC
This sequence comes from Wurfbainia villosa, assembly GCA_025175895.1. Taxonomy (NCBI): domain Eukaryota; kingdom Viridiplantae; phylum Streptophyta; class Magnoliopsida; order Zingiberales; family Zingiberaceae; genus Wurfbainia; species Wurfbainia villosa. The sequence goes on from CM045997.1 coordinate 56,470,914, forward strand.
CGACATTGTATTCATGACTCGGCCCAGCCCATTTGGTAGTCCATTCGGCGGCCCATTTGGCGACCCCTTGTGGTCGTCGACCGTCGACCGTCGACACGTCGACCGTGTCATTACCACTAGGCCCGTACTTCAACCTAGGGGCAACTTTGGATACAAGCCATGCATAAAGTAAAATACCATACATGTTCTTTTACATAACATAAAGAGTGTTCTTGTCCCCACTCTTAGGGAAACATTTCTTAACCAATTCATATTCATAAGCCTTACATAACCCTGGCATAGGGGTGCCTATCGTTCATGAACATAAACAAGTACATCATGATAAAATGAGCAAAACTTAACATATACATTATGATACAATGGTCATACATCAGCCGTTAACATGGACAGAAGGTATGGAATCATGAAAATATATCGTCTAACTAGCATCATATCAATACCACATATATATATACCTAACATAACATGGAGAATCATTTGGAATCATGTTCGGAAATTTTTTATTTTTATTTATTTTCATGTCCTTTTTAATCTTCCTGAGCCCAGCACAGCCGACCTGCGTTGGACGACACACCCGTGTCGTGGCCGAACGACACGCCTGCTAGCCGAGAAGTATGCCTGCTAGCCGAGCAGCACCTCCAGCGGTCGAGCGACACGCCTGGCACCCGAGCGGCATGCTTTGCCCCCGGGTGGCACGCTTTGTGCCGAAGATGTTGGCCCCGACACGCTGGTGGGGCGGCATAGGCGTGTTCTTCTTAACAAAATTTATACGAACCTCATCCTAGGGTCTTAAGCAATATCAAACATGGAACCACGTCTAAGGTTAATCATATGCAATACAGGGAAAAGAAGAACATGAAACACTCTTTATTGCATAGCACAACATTGGAAGCATGAAAGCCATTCGAGAGAAACCCATGTACTGCAGGTGAGGGAATTCTTACCTTCGATTGCTTTAACTTATATTTGTAAAACCTAATGAGATGCAACCTTCTATCCCGCCCTAGCAGCTGCCCTCCAAGGTCTCTTGAATCCCACCTTTCCTTGGATTCGGCGGAGAAGACAACACTAGGAGAGAATTCTCCTTGATGTGTGGTTCGGCGGTGGAGGGATCAAGAGAGTAGAGAGGTGTCCTCTAGGGTATTAGGGAGGTTAAATTTATAACCATCAAGGCTTAACCTATTCTCTTATAAATTTCCTTAAATTTCTCTCTTTAACAGAATTAATTCCTTCTTCAATTAAATTCGTGACTTCTCCCTAATCATATAAAAAATTTATTGGATTTTTGGTGACTCACGCCTTCTTGTCCGGTTTTCTTTTCTTTTATCTTTTCTTTTATTTTCTTTAAATCCCACGTAAGCCTATTATCATCATGCATAATTATCTTTATTTTCTTTAACCCACATAAGGGCCCCTTTATTATCATGCCTCAATATCTATAAAACTCCTAATATTTTTCGGGCGTTACATATGAGATGATGCGAGCCTGGACCTTGAGCCAGCAGCCTCCTCCACCTCCACCTTATGCAGATGATTAGAGCTAGAGAATGTTAGGATTTTTGTTTTTAGTCTTTGTAGTGAGATTGAGCGTCTCAAATCTCTATTTTGGATGTAAAAACTGAATGAAATATTCTGTTTATGAAAATCATTTGTGTTTGATTATGTGCTTGTATTAATGTATTGGTTTATGGAAAATTGCCACATCATGACATGAAATTTCATCTTATCATATAACATGTCATGCCATTGTTTAGGATTATTTTAGATGTCTTGTTTGTTTTTAGATTATATCATATGCCATGAAATCATGATCATTGGCCATGCCTTATTATTGATATCATTTATGCCATGATCATTCATGCATTTATTTTGATTAAAATTGATTTAAGGAAAAATGGCATGACTTGGAGTCCCATTTATAAGGGAATCAAGTAGGGTTGCCTAGAAAATGCATAAGGCCATAATAATCCTAACTCCACATCTCACATCTAAATTGACATGTATGTGTGTGTTTACATCTTAGATAATATGTGAGATGTTAGGATAATAAGTTAGGTTCAAGTTGCATAGATAGTGCATCTAGATGAACTCAAATTTATTTCAATCATCACTAAGAATCATGAGGAAAGCTAATATACAAGTTATATATATTTAGCCAATAATTTATGGTTCAAAATAGGTTTTTAAAAATATTTTAAAATCACTTTAGAATACCTTGGTGAAGTCTATTTGATAGCCATCATCATTGTAGAAGTTGATACAAAGTAGTTCAAAAACATTAAAGTTTTAACAGTTTTTGAACTTTATACCAATCTCCTATTTTAATGGTTAAAATATTTTTCCAAGATTTTTCACCGATTGTATGTGTGATAAATATTATACGTATCAAATTTTGTAATTTTTCGATATACGTAGAATTACTTATGATTTTATGAAATTCGATTCTGATAACAGAAATTCGGAAATTTTAGTTATAAATCGACTGCCCTTGGTGTCAGTCGACTGATGTGAGTGTCAGTCGACTGGTAGCTGACGGAGTCGACTGCCAATGCTGATTTCGGGAAACTAGGTTTGTTTAGCCTGATTTCAGCTATGGTTAAGGTCTCTAACCACTTCTAACCCTAGGATATGCTTTGGTAAGCATTATAAAGGGTGAAAATCCATTGGATATGGATTAGGAGAGGTGTTAGGATATTGCATCAAATTTAAGGTGGGGAGAGTTATGTTTGAACTTTTAACCTTATTTTTTATGGTTTAGAGTTCCTATTGGCTTAGGGACTTCCCGAGGACATTGTTGGTGCAATGGTCTAGGGGGAGCAAGCCTTTAGGGGGAGGAATTCATCATGGGATGATGAATGGTATTTTTCCTCATGAGGAGGAAAATGAGATTTTGAGAGACCCAATTTGGAAATTGGGAGAGCATATAGGATTGGCTCTCTTGAGTGATATGAGACATATCACTAGGAAGATGGTAGGCATCCTAGGTATTTTTGGACCAAGGGGGAGATTGTAAGATCTCATTGGGACATCAGACATTGAACTCCTTGGAGAGATAACCTTTTTGATGTATGTCAAAAAGGGGGAGAACATTAAATTACTAATTTGGAAAATTGGTAAGGGAATTTGAGTTAGGGGCCTAACTCAAGGTTTGTTTTGTCAAACATCAAAAAGGGGGAGATTGTTGGTGCAATCGGCACAGGTCACGATTGACCAGACTCGAGTTTGACTTGAGAGATATTTTGATGTTTGACAAAGTAAGTTGACATTGATGTTGGAAATTAATGTCTGTTGATGTTTTGGGGAGATTGTTTATACAATCAATCCGGGTTATGTTTAACTGGACTCGAGTTTGACTCGAGGGAGCCTTTGATGGTTGACTAGGGTTGACCATGTGGTTATGGAAAGTCCAAGTCTTGGGTACTTGACATGGAAAGTCCAAGTGGGACACTTGGCATTTGGGAAAGTCCAAGCATGGGTCTTGGCATGGAATGTCCAACATGGGTTGGCAAGGGAAAGTCCAAGCTTGAGTCTTGGCATTTGAGAAGTCCAAGGGGTTTGATATTGTCGGCGTAAAGTCCAAGCGGGAGTCTTGGCAGCATAAGTCCAATGTTTGGCGGCGTAAAGTCCAAGCGGAGTCTTGGCGGCGTAAGTCCAATGTGCCTTGACGGTGTAGACACCGTTAGCATGACATAGCCGATGGAAGCACCTGAAGGCTAGCGCGATGGATGAACAAGTCATGAATGACTTGGAGGGATCCGAGAGGCATAAGGCTGATGGAGGTGGCTAGAAGGCTTAGGTCTAGGCTAAAGGTGGTCTAGCAAGTATGGGGGCACCATACTTGGCCTAAAACCTCATGTTTGAGGTGTGCCAGTCTACTGGTGTCATGTGGCAGTCGACTAGCATAGTCAACTAGGATTACCCTAGCAGTCGACTGCCAAAGATTGGCAGTCGACTGATCTTGTGATCAGTCGCCTGATCTTGTGATCAGTCGACTGATGCTCAGATTTTAGGGCACATAATGGAGTCTCACTCGACCGCTGGGATGAGCAGTCGAGTGATGGCTTGAACAGCCGACTGATGCTCATGATCAGTCGACTGATGTCCTAGCCGTTGGATTTTTCCAGCGTGGATTACACCGTTGTCTCACAGGAACAGTGTGATCAGTCAGCTGATGGTCCCGAGCAGTTGACTGATCGACATTTTCAAGCACAGGTTGAAGATATAAAAGGAGCTCGTGATGGAGAAAAATCGATTCGGTTTTTGAGAGCTTTAGGGGTGATTTGTTGCTGTAAATCAGGTCTCCAAGTGCTAATCAAACAACTAAGCATTCAAGTGATCAAAAGCAAATGTTGTAATGTTTTTCTTTACTTGTCTTTCACATTAATTGTTGTAATTGCTTGTTTTTGTTTCTTACTATTGTAAGATCTCTTGTAAGAGGTTTCTCCGCCTCCGACTTGTGTCGAGAAAGAGTGTTTATCATAGTGGTGTGTGATTGGCATCGCTAGGGTTCATACGAACCCAATCCGTGGAGTAGGAACCGTTCGGTTCCGAACCATGTTAAATATTTGTGTTTGCGTGTTGTATATTTCATTATCATTATTATTATTGTTATTCCGCTGCGCTAACGAAATTGTAGACGAACACGTGAATGAATTCCATCATCAAACAAGCGCGATGGTATTCACCCCTCCTCTAGCGGCCTAAAATTTCCTACAAGCAGTTGACTGCCATTGATATCGGTTCCACTAATCCAAGCCGATGGCACTCGACTGGTGTTAGACTACATTTTGTGGCCTGGCAATCGATTGATGTCGACCACAGTCAACTGCCAAGGGATGGCCGTCGACTAATGGAAGTGTCGCGGACACAGAATGGTCCGTAGCCGACTGGGCAATCAGCTATAAGGCCAGCAGTCGACAGATGAATTCATCAGTCGACTAATGATGCATCCGTTATAACTTGTCCAGCGTGGATCAAGCCATTGTTAGACAACGACTACAGGAGCAGTCGACTGATGATCACGATCAGTCGATTGATTAGCGCAAAATTAGCTCGATGCAGGTTATAAATGGAGCTCGAGATGGAGGACTTTGCAAAAGTTTTTGGGGTGATTTTGGAGTGGAATTGCTGTTGTATTCCAGACCTTCAAGAGCCAAACCAAAGCAAGCAACAAGCAAAAGTGATCAAAGTAATTTGTGTAAAGTTTTCTTTTTTATTGTCTTTTTATTTGCTTATACTTTTGTATTACCTTATAATTTCTTGTACGAGGTTTCTCCACCTCCGACATTGTTGTCGAGAAGGAGTTTTGTTAGTGTCGTGCACATAACACGAGCTCATTGAGTTCACCCCGTGGAGTAGGAACCCTAAGGTTCCGAACCACGTATATCGTATTATATTGTGTGTCCATGTATTGTTGTTTAGTATTTCTATTGTTTCCACTGCCCTAACGACAATTGTAGACAAGCGACATACACGAGTGATCAATTCCCATCATCGTACACGTAATGGGCTATTCACCCCCCTCTAGCCGGCCATCGATCCTCCAACAATTGCTATCAGAGCGAGGAGCTTGTTGTAGACTCATCACCAACACAAGCACGACAAGATGGTCGGCATCAACATCCGTCCACCGAAATTCGAAGGAGAATTCTCATGGTGGAATAAAATGATGGAGGTATATTTTGAAACCGATTTGGATATGATGCTAAAAATTGAAAATGATTTTGAAGTACCTAGGGGTGAAGATAACAAGTCGTTGGTAAAATCAAGGTGGACCGATGAGCAACGGCAATAATTCAAGACAACGGTTAAGGTAACAAAAATGTTAATTAAATTAATACCTAACCATATCTTGTGCAAGATAGGTGAATATGGGAATGCCAAGGAATTGTGGGATGTGGTAAAATTCCACAAAAATTATGAATCGACACAATTAGAGAACGATGCCGAAGCAGAATGTCCATCAACATTCAGATTCGAGGATGTTGAAGAATTGGAGGAAACCTCTACCTCTAGCATTGAGGGGGAGGAGAGGTCTTCCATCCCGGAACAAGAACAAGAAGAAGCATCTACATCCTGGAGAAGTGAAGATCAAGAGGCTTCCACCTCCCTAGGTAACTCATGCCTTGTACTCAAAAATAAAAGTCACATCATATGCTTTGAGTGTAGGGAGCAAGGACACTATAAAAGCAAGTGTCCCAAGAAGATTAAGAAGGCTCAACCGGTGCCAAAGGTGAAAGATACCGGTGTCCCCACAATTAGAAGCAAGGAGCACGTGGTGTGCTTCAAATATCATCAAAAGGGACATTATAGGAGCCAATGCCCTAGGGGGAGGAAGAAGGGGCAAGAATGAGCTACACAAGTAGGGGGAGCTTTTAAAGTAAACCCTAAGGTAAAATTTAATGCACCTTCAATGAAAAGACCTAACACAGTATGCATATACTTAATTCCCAGTCACACATCAATATTACCCATTATACACAAGATCGGAACACCCGACAGAGAGTTTATTTTATTCCATTCAGTTTAGCAGTCTCAACTACACACTTTACCCTCTCAACCTGAAGAAAAATAGAACATCAAAACCAACTCCCCTCAAACTGGAAACTCTATATCATAGATGTCCCGGACAATGTGTGTCATGCTCATCATCATCTCCTCAGTTACTCCACCTCCGCTTCTTGCATCCCAATTTAGGAATCCTGTTCCCTACCTGAAAATGTTATGTGAAATCATGAGTTCACATCCCAGTAAGTAGATCAATGATAGGGATATAACACAGGGAGGAAAAACTCAACAGGAAACATATATCTCTACAATTGTAAAGGTAAACTACTGTAGCTCAACATACATTTTCTGTTACACTTTCTGTAATTCAGTATGAAACACAAAACAATACTTTTATCATGCCATTATAACAAGTACTGCGAACCCAATCATGTTTTTCTGTTATGCTAACTGTACCTAAACATAAACCCTCGTGGTACCTCACATTATGCATTTACAATGCTGAGCCAGTCAAATTCCTTATTTTCTTGTGCAATCCTGAGGTACCTCTAGAAATAAACTAAGGGGGTCAGTCATCAGTCATCAGTCAATCTGTCAATTTGGGTGGGCCCTCCCCGGAGCTCAACCCGGGGAGCCCAACCCGTCCAGTCGCCACTAATGCTCATGTACATACAGTTAGCTAAATAAGAATTTCTGTCATTTTCTATCATACTCAGTCACAGAAGGATAACATAGAACATCATGAGTGAACAAGTCTATATCTATATATAGCATCTAACCTCATACACAGGTAGATGTTAATTACACCCACATATATATATAGCATCTAACCTCATACACAGGTAGATGATAATTACACACATGTACATATAACATCTAACCTTACACACAGGTAGATGATAATATAACTTATTCACATAACATCGAAGCACAAGAAAGATCTGATGAACATTTTGCTAAAAATGATAACATTAAACATCATAGGTGAACAAATATATATATCTATATATAGCATCTAACCTCATACACAGGTAGATGGTAATTACACATATATACATATAGCATCTAACCTCATACACAGGTAGATGGTAATTACACACATATACATATAACATCTAACCTCATACACAGGTAGACAATATTTATCACATATTATATATCATTTACATCATTAAGAAAAATCTCATAAAGGATTAACTAAACATGCTGACTGAGAACAAATATAGTGGGAATAATCTACAGACATAAAGCTCATGTACATACAAATTTTTATATCCACCCTAGCATGCTGATTCCTTTCAAACAAACTACTCCTTAAATCTATTAAACATTTATCTGGCTATTAACGGAAGATTTAACCCTCATATACATCACTCGGCACACCCAATTCATAATGACCCCAACATATGTATGCTCCGTTATTATCACCCTACCGGATGAAACCCACAATACCAATCCACGCTTAAATTCATAAAAACGATCCTAAAATCCTAAACCGATCCCCTTCCCTCCCAACAACACAAATCTGTTTACCTATTCCCTTTCCCCTGCCCTTCACCAGTCGAGAACCCTAATGCCCCGGGTACGATCACCTCCATCAGTCTGGGGATGGAAAGTAGTGTTGAAAGCAAGTTTTGTACCCAATCCCCGATGCAAACTCTTCTAGAACCCGGATGTAAATTTTGGATCTCTATCTGATACAATCTGATCCGGATTTCCATGTAACCTTACTATTTCCAGTATATACAACTCTGCATATTGTATCATAGTGAAAGTGGTTTTCACTGGCAAGAAGTGTGCTGACTTCGTCAATCGATCCACAATAACCCACACTGCATTTGATCCCTTAGTCGTGATCGGTAATCCTACCACAAAATCCATGGCAACATTTTCCCACTTCCAGACAGGTATCGGAAGCGGTTCGAGCAATCCCGCGGGCCTTTGGTGTTCAACTTTCACCTGTTGACAAGTAAGGCACTCATGGACCATCTTGCTTATGTCTCTCTTCATGCCCGGCCACCAATATAATAGCCGCATATCCCTATACATCTTTGTGCTGCCAGAGTACGGGGTAGTGTGAGCTTCCCTCATGAGATTCTCCCTCAGGGATCCACCCTTAGGCACCCAGATGCGGCCCTTGTATCGCAGCATCCCATCAATCACTGAGTAGTGTAGGGAGGTCGCATCGGAGGCTCATTGGCTCCCATGTCCCCGTATTAAAATTTTCACTAATGAAAGAATTAATCCGGATGAGATGAGCTTCCTTAGCACAACCTATTCGTCGTCGTGCTAACAACTTGAGTGGTCGCTTGAACAAACTAGTTGTTCAAGCAACACAACTCTTCTAGTTGGTTAGCCGCGGAAGAGACGACGGATGGATCGCCGGTTTTTGTGTTTGTCTTCGGGGTCCATGATTATACAATATATATTCATACACACACATGCATAATCAAAACAAATAAGAACATGCTCAGATCTGTACATAAAGTTAAAATAACTTTATACCTCACGATCTTCTACCGTATGTCCTATCCTTCTCGTGGACGACGTGTGGACGAAGATCCTCCACGAGTAGAAGCCTTCTAGATCGCTTTCTTCTCTACCTTGTCCGCTGCGAACAAAGAGAAGAAACAACAAATACCTTCCTATCTAGAACCAGCCACCAAATTATGGAACTTGGTGCAACCGCCGGTCAAGGAATAATTGGATGATTCGTCGACCAACTTCAAGAAGTGTTGTCGCCGGCCACTTTGGAGAATAGGGAGGAGGAAAAGAACCGGCCACCAATGGGAGGAGAACTGCCGGTCAACGAAGAAGGGAGAGGCTTCTAGGATGGGCGTCGGCCAAGGAATTATCAATGGAAGTGGGCGCCGGCAATCAACAAGATGGAAGAGGTTGCCGCCCACTTTGCTCCAAACCCTAGCCGCCCAAAAACCCTAGCCGCCCACTTGTGGATGAGCCAAACCCTAATTCTAATTCTAAACCAATCCTTGCCGCCCAAGCCTAAGCCCCCTATTTATAGAATTAGGCTTAAGCCTCCTTTAATCTCCACCGTTGGATCTAGGGATTTAATCTCCACCGTCGGATCTAGGGTTTTATCCCAACCGTCGGATCTAGGGTTTAATCCCAACTGTCGGATCTAGGATTTCATCCCAACCGTCGGATCTAAGGTTCCTTCCCAACCGTCGGATCTAGGGTTTTATCCCAACCGTCGGATCTAGGGATTTAATCCCAACCGTCGATTCTAGGATTTCATCCTAACCATCGGATCTAGGGATTTAATCCCAACCGTTGGTTCTAGGGTTTCATCCAACCATCGGATCTAGACATCATAAGGATTATATTAGGCTACGATAGGGACCATAAGGAGGAGTTGGGTCTTGGCCACCCGATGGATCGGAACCACACAAACTTGATCCATCAATGATGTTTTACTCCACTAGAGGATCATCATTGAACTACCTCACCAACCCCCATAAATCAATATGGGCTCCATATATTATTTGTACATTAATCTCCCCGATTTAAGATATCGAATGTCCGTCAATTAATTGATTTACTGACCATCAATCAATTAACATCTAATTCCTCGAGTAGTACCACTCAACCTTATCATCATGTTGACTAAGTCAACTAGTTGGGTTTACATGATAAACCTTATGAGCTCCTCAAGGGGACATCATAAACCTAATATATAGGACACGGTTTCCTCCTATAATCAACGGCACACCATGTAAATAACATTATTTCCTAACTTACCGGGCATATAGATTTAATCCATCTAAATCTCACCCACTGGTAAATCAAAGAAATAAATACTAAGTACATGTGCCCGTTATTATATCGGGATTAAGAGCATGTACAACATAATATCCGAGGTCCGATTCAATCATGTAGTCAGTACTAAATTGAATCACCTCTATGTCGGTCCTGCTCAATACACCTAAGTGTACCAGTGTAACTCTATGTTCAGGACAAAACAATACCAAGCTACACTACAACCATGCCAATGGTTTGTCCAAAACCATCTTGGTTGGGAGCCTCTACTTATATTTTACAAGGAACTGATAACATGATCTTCTGTGCCACACCAAGCACCATGTTATCTACAATGTAAAATATTAGACAATATGCACACATATATAATGAATATATAAAATGCAAATAATGATCATGTGATTCTTATTTCAAAATAAAATATTCATATAAAAAGAGCTAGTCTTTCAGTATACATTCCAACAATCTCCCACTTATACTAAAAGACTATGCTGTCATCACTCTGCCATACATCTGATCCCCATGTCCTCTACATGCCTATCAAACGCTTTCGCTGGAAGGGCCTTAGTGAATGGATCTGCCAGGTTAACCTCTGATGCAATCTTGGCGACAGCAACTTCTCCTCGCTTTACGATCTCTCGTATGAGGTGGTACTTGCGCTCTATGTGTTTACTCGCCTTATGGGCTCGTGGTTCCTTCGAGTTTGCAACTGCACCACTGTTATCACAATAAATTGTGATAGTTCTGGGCAAACCAGGAATCACATCCAAGTCCATCAAGAAGTTCCTGAGCCATACAACTTCCTTAGCTGCCTCAGAGGCTGCCACATACTCAGCTTCCATGGTAGAGTCCGCCACGCATTTCTGCTTGACACTCCTCCATACTATGGCTCCACCTCCAAAAGTAAACACAAACCCCGAGGTAGACTTACTCTTGTCACTATCTAATTGGAAATCCGAATCCGTGTAACCCACAGGGACTAATTGATCTGCCCGGTAAACCAGCATATAATCCCTAGTCCTTCTCGGTACTTGATATATGCTTTACCGATCAATGTCCTGTCGAGGATTACTCGATATACGCTAACCATTCCACTAAGCGGATATCCGGTCTATATACATAGCATAGCATACATAAGGCTTCCTACTGCCGCAGCATAAGGAACCGCCTTCATGTCCTCTATCTCCTTTGATGTTTTGGGACACATCTCTTTAGATAAAGGAACTTCATGCCTGAAAGGTAGGAAACCTTTCTTGGAGTTCTGCATGCTAAAACGAGCAAGGATAGTGTCAATGTATAAAGCTTGAGATAAGCACAACATTCTTTTCTTGCGATCCCTTATAACTTTGATCCCAAGGATGTGTCCCACTTCTCCCAAGTCCTTCATATCAAACTGTTTGGACAACCATACCCTTACATCTGATAACACTTTGATATTGTTGCCAACTAACAAAATGTCATCTACGTATAGTACAAGAAACACCACTACGTTTCCGTCACATCTCTTGTATACACAAGGCTCATCCGGACTTTGAATAAATCTATATGACTGGATTACCTCATCAAAGCGGATGTTCCAAGATCTAGAAGCTTGCTTCAATCCATAAATGGACCGATTAAGCTTACATACAAGATGTTGTTTGCCTTTAGCAATGAATCCCTCTGGTTACCGCATATAGATGTTCTCCTCAAGACTTCCGTTAAGGAAAGCTGTCTTGACATCTATCTGCCAAATCTCATAATCCATATGAGCAGCTATAGATAAGAGAATCCGGATAGACTTAAGCATAGCTACCGGCGAAAAGGTCTCCTCATAATCGATACCCTCTTTCTGAGTATACCCTTTCGCAACAAGCCTAGCTTTGAAGGTCTCAACCTTCCCATCTACTCCTCTCTTTCTCTTGTAGATCCACTTGCATACAATGGTTTTTACACCATCAGGTGGCTCTACTAGCTCCCAGACCTGATTAGAATCCATAGATTCTATCTCTAAATTCATCGCACTTTGCCAAGATACCACATCTCTATCTTGGATTGCCTCGTCATATGTCCAGGGATCAGGTTCATGTTCACCAGGGACTAAGTCCGAAGACTCTCCCAAAAACATGAATCTCTCGGGTTGTCTAACAACCCTCCCACTACGACGAGGTGCCTCCTGTGTATGCTCGTGACACGCGTGCTGACTTGTGGTGTCTCCTCTTGTACCGGTGATGTAATCAAGTCGGACTTCCTCAACTCCTCAAGAACAATCCTACTCTTGGGCTTGTGGTTCATTACATAATCCTCCTCTAGAAATCTGGCATTCGTGCTAACGATCACCCTCTGATCTCTAGAATTATAAAACAAACCAACTTTCGTTCCCTTAGGGTAGCCAACAAACATGCACACTTCTGTACGAGGTTCCAACTTACGGCAAGACGCCTTATCCGAATATGTCTCGGACTAGGCTTTCGATCCACAATTCTCTACAGGGTAGAAGGTACTGATTTAGATGGAACCAAGTTCAGAGTGTACATTGTCGATCCGAGCATACCCCGAGCGAAATAGGTAACTCGAATAACTCATCATCGATCACCATCTCCATAAGAGTCCTATTCCTTCATCGCTACACCATTCTGTTTGGGGTGTGCAGTGCATAATTGGGATTGTATCCTCAGATAAGTAACTCCTAAACTCTCCCAAGAGGTACTCGCCACCATGATCGATCGTAATGTCTTGATACTTTTACCTTGGCGGTTCTCCACATCTTGAATTCTTTGAACTTGTCAAAGCATTCGGACTTCGGCGCATCATGTAAATGTATCCATACCTTGAATAATCATCTATAAATGAGACGGCATATTCAAAGCCACCTCTTGCCCGGATAGACATAGGATCAAGACAAATCAGAATGAACCAATTCTAACACATCTTTGGCTCTATACCCCTTGGCCTTGAAAGGCCTCTTGGTCATTTTACCTTCCAAGCAAGATTCGCAGGTTGGGAGATCCTCCACCACTAATGAACCCAAAGGTCCATCAGCTATCAACCTTTGAATTCTGCTTAGGTTAATATGAGCAAGCCTTAGATGCCAAAGATATGTTTGGTTCATTTGCGAAGGTTCTTTTCTCTTATTAGACTTAGAAGATGAGTTATTGATTTCTATATGCATCGTGGGAGTTTTTGGTTCAAGAGTATATAAATTGCCAACCAATGTACCAGAACAGATAATCTCCCTATTTCTTTTTATAACCACTTTTGTCATTAAAAGAAACAGAATACCCATCCATAAACAATTTAGAAACTGAAATTATATTCTTTCTAAAAGTAGGTACATAAAGACAATTTCTCAAAACCAAAACATTATTCCTATCAAAAGATAAATAAACGTCTCCCACTGCAATAGCCGCCACCTTTGAAGCATTGCCCATGAAGACGGTAATCTCTCCCTAGCTAGTCGTCGAGTTTCCTGGAACCCCTGCAAAGTATTGCAGACATGATCAGTGGCTCCTGTATCTACACACCAGGCACTGGTAGATAACACCGCTAAACATGTTTCAACAACTAAACAAGAAGATATACCTTTGTTCTTTCGGCGAGGACAGTCCGCCTTCCAATGTCCAGTCTGCTTGCAAGTGAAGCACTTGCCTTTCGGCTTCTTCACTCCTGCCTGCGGTCCCACTGCCACTTTCATCGCTCCACCTTGTTTCTTCTTCTTCTTACCTTTCAGTTTAGAGGAAGAAATTTTCTGAGTGACCATGGCTTGAGCACTCTGACGAAAACGCCCCTCTGCCGCCTGGAGTTCTGTCAGAAGCTCCGCCAACGAATACAACCTTTTGTTCATGTTGTAGTTGAGGCAGAACTGCTCAAAACTCCTAGGCAGAGATTGGAGAATGATATCGACCTGGGTTTCCCCATCGATCTCAGCTCCTAGGACTTCCATCTCATTAAGATGAGCCATCATCTTGAGAACATGATCCCTAACGGGTGTTCCCTCGATCATGGAGGTCGTCATAAAGTTTCTCATAGCCTATTGCCTAGCCACCCTACTCTGATGTCCGAAAAGTTCCTTGAGATTGAATATCATGTCATAAGCTGTGGCTATGGCCTGATGTTGATGTTGCAGCACATTTGACATAGATGCCAAAATGTAACACCGCGCCATCTCATCTGCCTTGACCCATTTCTTATAACGTCCTTTCTCCTTTTCATCAGAGTCATCGGTGGGCTTAGGAGGACAGACCTCGAAGAGTACAAATTTGTACTCCTCCGCAGTTAAGACAATATCCAGGTTTCTTTTCCAATCAATGTAGTTTGGACCAGTAAGTTTGTTTTCTTTTAAAATCACAGCAAGTGGGTTGAAAGCCATTTGAAAATCCTAAAAATCACAATGATCAAAATATTAGATTTCAAAAATTATTGATTCCTCAAAACAATAAAATCCCAAAATCAACCAACACCTCAAATCACCGAGAATGTCGCATGCCACTCTGTGTGGACGTATACGAATTCTACATTTGTAAGAGGAGGTTTTACCCATTAATTTTATTATCTTGTCAACCTTACTTTTTGACAAATAAAATTAATAGTTGGTTCCTCTTTGGCCCTACAAATAAAAGCAGTTACTCCTATGGGGAGGATACTTTTATTTGTATCTAAGTGTGCACCATTACACGATACTAAGGGAATTATTTTTGATTATGTGCCTTACCTCTGTGGAAGTACACATGCTCCTAGATAATTTCCTATAACCATTATTTGACCTAGTGATCCGCAAACAAACCCGTCTTCAGGGAGGAAGGCACTCAGAGCCGACACACAAGTTTGTTGCATCACACGTCAAATTGTAATGGAGGCCGCGGGAATTAATTATAATGTCCCTCTCCCACTTAGTAAATTGCAAATGAGGAATTTTAAATCATACACAACATGCATATAAAACAAATAAGCAATAAATATGGAAAAAAATAGAATTTTTCCAACTATTATGGCATTGTCCTCCAATATGCATCCCGTCGTGTCGCCACCTCGTCCGCTCCATCTTTTCCCGTGCGCAAGTCACCAAAGAGTTCCGAGCCGAGATAAATCATTTTATTTACATCCATCGATCCTATACTCCACGAAGGAGTGTACAAATAATCTAGATCGAAAGTAAACTAAAATGATCGGCTAAACAATGCCGTATTTAATTACAAAAATTAAATACTAATCTAGCCTCGTCAACCCCGAGGATTCAAATAATAAATTTTTACACACATCCATTCACATACACACACATGGCCATAATAGTCGGATCTTATGCCTGCAACCAAAGAGTTAAACTACGCATATCCTACTATTATCCGGCACATATAATATATGAAAAAGTGCATAAAAAATTAACCGAATCCAAAACACACAAAACCGGAAACCGTGGCTCTGATACCAATTGTAGGGAGGCCGCATCGGAGGCTCATTGGCTCCCATGTCCCCGGATTAAAATTTTCACTAATGAAAGAATTAATCCGGATGGGATGAGCTTCCTTAGCACAACCTATTCGTCATCGTGCTAACAACTTGAGTGGTCGCTTGAACAAACTAGTTGTTCAAGCAACACAACTCTTCTAGTTGGTTAGCCGCGGAAGAGACGACGGATGGATCGCCGGTTTTTGTGTTTGTCTTCGGGGTCCATGATTATACAATATATATTCATACACACACATGCATAATCAAAACAAATAAGAACATGCTCAGATCTGTACATAAAGTTAAAATAACTTTATACCTCACGATCTTCTACCGTATGTCCTATCCTTCTCGTGGACGACGTGTGGACGAAGATCCTCCACGAGTAGAAGCCTTCTAGATCGCTTTCTTCTCTACCTTGTCCGCTGCGAACAAAGAGAAGAAACAACAAATACCTTCCTATCTAGAATCGGCCACCAAATTATGGAACTTGGTGCAACCGCCGGTCAATGAATAATTGGATGATTCGCCGGCCAACTTCAAGAAGTGTTGCCGCCGGCCACTTTGGAGAATAGGGAGGAGGAAAAGAACTGGCCACCAATGGGAGGAGAACCGCCGACCAAGGAAGAAGGGAGAGGCTTCTAGGATGGGCGCCGGCCAAGGAATTATCAATGGAAGTGGGCGCTGGCAATCAACAAGAAGGAAGAGGTTGTCGCCCACTTTGCTCCAAACCCTAGCTGCCCAAAAACCCTAGCCGCCCACTTGTGGATGAGCAAAACCCTAATTCTAATTCTAAACCAATCCTTGCCGCCCAAGCCTAAGCCCCCTATTTATAGAATTAGGCTTAAGCCTCCTTTAATCTCCACCGTTGGATCTAGGGATTTAATCTCCACCGTCGGATCTAGGGTTTTATCCCAACCGTCAGATCTAGGGTTTAATCCCAACCGTCGGATCTAGGATTTCATCCCAACCGTCGGATCTAAGGTTCCATCCCAACCATCGAATCTAGGGTTTTATCCCAACCGTCGGATCTAGGGATTTAATCCCAACCGTCGATTCTAGGATTTAATCCTAACCATCGGATCTAGGGATTTAATCCCAACCGTTGGTTCTAGGGTTTCATCCAACCATCGGATCTAGACTTCATAAGGATTATATTAAGCTACGATAGGGACCATAAGGAGGAGTTGGGTCTTGGCCACCCGATGGATCGAAACCACACAAACTTGATCCATCAATGATGTTCCATTCCACTAGAGGATCATCATTGAACTACCTCACCAACCCCCATAAATCAATATGGGCTCCATATATTATTTGTACATTAATCTGCCCGTGTTTAAGATATCGAATGTCCGTCAATTAATTGATTTACTGACCATCAATTAATCAACATCTAATTCCTCGAGTAGTACCACTCAACCTTATCATCATGTTGACTAAGTCAACCAGCTAGGTTTACATGATGAACCTTATGAGCTCCTCAAGGCGACATCATCAACCTAATATATAGGACATGGTTTCCTCCTATAATCAACGGCACACCATGTAAATAATATTATTTCCCAACTTACCGGGCATATTGATTTAATCCATCTAAATCTCACCCACTGGTAAATCAAATAAATAATTACTAAGTACATGTGCCCGTTATTATATCGGGATTAAGAGCATGTACAACATAATATCCGAGGTCCGATTCAATCATGTAGTCAGTACTAAATTGAATCACCTCTATGTCGGTCCTGCTCAATACACCTAAGTGTATAATAACTACCATTTTGTTGTATTAGTTTGGTCCTTAATATCACTGTTTTTATCCTCTCGAGTGATTTATTATTGGTTATTTACATGTTTTATGAGTTGGATATATTTTTGGACCTTATTGTAAATTTTCCTAATTTTTGGACTTATATGTAAATTTTATCTTTATTTGTAGGAGATCGAGATGAGCCACTGGACTAGACTCAAGTTAGATCAAATATGGCTTCATCTAAGGTCATAATGGACATTTCAAGATTATTTAATCTGAACCCTTCATCTAGATCAAAAGGCAAATCAAATCAAGGGTTCAGATCTGAGCATTATGGACCGTCCGAGGAAAGTGATTGATTCTGAGCCATCCATCTGGATCTGGAGCGATCCGGCCCGTACATTAAGATCTACACGTCTTGGCCGTTCATCCGACCGCTGGATCGTGATTATACCTTCGACGGATCGATCCGTCCCATCGCAAATCGACTAATTTCGCGTTGGATGGAGCAGCCTAATTAAGCAGTTAATATATCATCAAGCCCTAGCTTCAAATGGACGGCTGAGATCATGGGAGAAGTGATCGGACGGTTCACAAATTTCATTTAATAAAGCCTTACCTCATCGAACAGAAGGCAGAATCAGCGGCGCAGAAACTTCCCGAAAGGTCTCCTTCCTCGCGACGAACGGTGGCGTCCTCTTCCGTTTCCATTCCGGCGGCGGGATTGCACAGGAAGCCGGTGGCGAAGCAGGAAGAAGGTCCTTCCATATCGCGACGAGCAGCGCAACTCGAGCCGAGGCATTTTTTTCCCCCTTTCCACGCTACGGCAGTCTTCTTCCCACGACCCGGCGACGATCCAAGATCCCATTCCGGCGACCTTTCCTTCGACAGCCGACGATGATCCCAGGCGAGCCTCAGCGGATGATTAGATGTCGTGATTCGGACAGCTAGTTGGAAGAGGGGCAAGAGTGCGATTCCGGCGAGTACACCCTTCACCGGCGTTCACTCCATTCCGGTGGCTGGGAAAGGCCTTTCCATCTCGCCGGAGCCACCCACAAGCTGCGCCGGTTTAGGACAGCTCCATCTCCACCGGTGAAGGTCCCTTTCACTGTTCCGGCGATTCCATTCCTTTCCGGCGACCGGGATTAGGCCGCACCGCTTCGACATTCCATCCACTAGCTACCGGGACTAGGAGCTCCGCCATCCACAGCCGCCGGAGCAGTGTTCGCATCCCTCCGCATTCAGCTCTTTTCCTCGGTGCCGGGATTAGGACCGCATCCGTAATCCATCGACGGAGGGGTTGTTCGGTTTATTGTCGCCGTCGTGGGGTTACCGATTACTTATATTTGATTCAGTCCATTTAATTGGATATTTACTTTATCATGTTTGTTTTGTTACGGTTAATTTGTTATGTTATGTTGATCATGTTTAGGTTAGTTATCAATTAAAATTGTCCAATCCATGCATCGTATAGTGACAGTGCGGTGTCTGGTTGGAGTGCTTTCATTATTAGATTAGATTTCATTTACATTCGACCAGTTGCCGTATAGTGACAGTGCGGTGTCTGGGCGAATTGCTTTCATTTATTGCATTTCGTTTATTGCAATTTTTAGTGACTGTTTGACTACTGTGTCGTATAGTGACAGTGCGGTACATAGTTGAATTGTTCACCTTTATTTCGTGATCATTGTACCGTATAGTGACAGTGCGGTGCGTGATTACTTACTTTTGCGCATTAGGATAGTTGCTTGTTACTTATTATTTGGTAGTTAGATTTACTTCTTGCATGTTTGTTTTTGATTTTGCATTTTAATTGTTTTGATAACTGTAAAAACCCCCAGTGTTTACTTCTGTTTAAAAACAAACGTTCAGCCATTAGGTTCGTTGGGAGATGACCCGAGTCAGTCCTATACTGCATTAGTGTAGTTAGGGGGTTCGGTAAATAATTTGAGAACGGTATTGCGACAATTCATTAACTGCTCTATCAGTGTACCAGTGTAACTCTATGTTCAAGACAAAACAATACCAAGCTACACTACAACCATGCCAATGGTTTGTCCAAAACCATCTTGGTTGTGAGCCTCTACTTATATTTTACAAGGAACTGATAACATGATCTTCTGTGCCACACCAAGCACCATGTTATCTACAATGTAAAATATTAGACAATATGCACACATATATAATGAATATATAAAATGCAAATAATGATCATGTGATTCTTATTTCAAAGTAAAATGTTCATACAAAAAGAGCTAGGCTTTCAGTATACATTCCAACAAGTAGATGGTGCTACCCTTTACTTCATCTTTGCGTTTCCATTCCATTAACTGTTGATCCGAGGCTTGTTCTGCCCGAATCTGATCTCACAAGTTCGATGTAACCGTCAGTGCCACCAACGTAACCTGCTCACCTGGTGCTATCACCTCCACTCTTATCTGTTGAAATTCTGATATCAATCTTTGCTGGGTGGTCAACTGTAATAGCGTCGTCGTCTTGCGACTCAGTGCATCCGCCACCACATTTGCCTTACCCGGGTGATAGTTAATATTGCAGTCATAATCTTTTACCAACTCCAACCATCGTCTCTGCCGCATATTCAGTTCCTTTTGAGTAAAGAAATATTTTAAACTTTTATGATCTGTGTAGATCTCGCAACGTTCTCCGTAAAGATAGTGTCGCCAGATCTTCAAAGCGAAGACGACCGCTGCTAGTTCCAGATCTTTTGTAGGATAATTCTGCTCATGCACCCTCAACTGATGTGATGCATAGGCAATGACCCTCCCCTTCTGCATCAATACAGCCCCTAGATTAGTTTTGGAGGCATCAGTGTACACCATAAACTGCCCAGAAGCGTCTGGAACTGCAAGCACAGGCGCTATCATCAGCCTTTCCTTTAGCTCCATAAAACTCTTCTCGCACTGAGTAGTCCATTCATACCTCACCCCCTTCTTGGTCAACGAAGTCAGGGGTAGCGCAAGTCGTGAAAAATTCTGAATAAATCTGCGATAATACCCCGCTAATCCTAGGAAACTTCAAATTTCTATAACATTCCTCGGAGTAGCCCAACTCTGAATTGCCTCCACTTTGACTAGATCCACCTCTATTTCCCTCTCCGAGACTATATGTCCTAGAAATGCTATTTGTCTCAGCCAAAAATCGCATTTACTGAACTTAGCGTATAACCGCTTATCCTTCAGAGTTTGCAGCACCAGTGTCAGATGTTGTCAGTGCTCTTCGCGACTCTGAGAGTAAATTAGTATATCATCGATGAAGACAATCACAAACTGATCCAGGTATGGCTGGAAAATCCGGTTCATCAAATCCATAAAGGCTGCGGGGGCATTAGTAAGCCCAAACGGCATAACTAGAAACTCATAATGACCATATCGAGTTATGAATGCAGTTTTATGAACATCTTCTCCTTTCACCCTCAATTGGTGGTACCCCGACCTCAAGTCAATTTTTGAGAACACCGTTGCTCTCTGTAGTTAATCAAACAGATCATCGATTCTAGGCAACGGGTACTTGTTCTTGACTGTAACCCGGTTCAACTCTAGGTAGTCAATGCACAACCGCATTGAACTGTCCTTCTTACCGACAAACAACACTGGCGCTCCCCAGGGTGACACACTGGGTCAGATGAAACCCTTATCTAGTAGTTCTTGTAGTTGCTCCTTCAGTTCCTTCATTTCGGTGGGTGCGAGCGATGCGGTGCTTTGATCGAGGTGGTTCCCGATATTAATTCTATTCCAAACTCAACCTCCCTGACAGGGGGTAATCCTGCAATATCCTCTGGAAATACATTGGGAAAATCCCGGACTACCTCTACTTCCTCCAGACTTGGTTTAACAACCTCAGGACTACCCATTATGTTGACTAGAAATCTGTTACACCCCTTACTTAACATTTTCTGAGCTTTACATGCTGATATAATAGGTAGAAGACTCAGCGTGGAGGTTGCATTGAAGATGACAAATCCATCATTGTGTAGTTTCAGTCTAACCGTCCTTTGTTTACAGTCAATAATGGCCTCGTACCGGGTCAACCAATCCATACCCAGAATTACATCAAAGTCCACCATCTCTAATACAATAAGGTCAGCGTACACTGTATAGTTCTGCATCCCTATCGGACAGTTCCTCATTATTCTATTGCTGGTCAGTTCTTCCCCCGAAGGCAAGGACACGTTATAGTTGGTAGCCATCCAATCACATGAAATAGCTAGTTTTGCAACGTAGGCCACCGATATGAAAGAGTGTGTAGCTCCAGAATCAATTAAGGCATGAGCAGGTAGGTTGACAATAGAAATTCTACCTGTGATGATTGCCGAATCCGGATCTACCTGCTCCTGTGTCATAGCATTCACCCTTCCCATAGTTGGCTCTTTGAGCTGAGGGCAGTTAATAGCAAAGTGTCCAGACTTCTTGCACTTGTAGCACACATCTGTACCCACCAAACACTGACCTGCATGAGTCTTATTGCACTTGTGACACTGAGTTTTGCTTTCGCCCTTGAAGACAGTATGGTCGGTTGGTCGGGGTTCCTGTCGCCGTGGCGTCTGGTCAAATCAGGTTGCTTGCCTCGAAACTGGCTCGGTGCAAACTTCTTCTGACTCGACGCAGGAGGTTCCCTTCCCTGGTAACTAGACCTCTTAATCTGTACTTCCTTTATCATGTCATTCCTGTCCCTCTCTGCCATCAGAGCCTGATCCACAGCCTCTCTGAAGGTGGTAACTCGACTCACCCTGACATCATTGCTAATGGCTGCCCTCAATCCCTCAGTAAAATGTTTTAGCTCCTCTACTGGTTGACTGGCAATCATAGGTACAAAATACAGCCCCTTCTCGAATTCCTTGACATACTCAGCCACTGTCGGGTCCCCTTGGCGAAGCTCTAGGAATTCCCTGGACATTCGGGTTCTGGTGTCAGCAGTAAAGTATTTCCCATAAAATACCTCCTTGAATTCAACCCAAGTAACTGTAGCTAAATCCACCGCTGAACATGCACCCTCCCACCATATCCGAGCATCGCCCCGCAACATGAATATGGCGCACCTCACCTTGTCAGCATCCGTAAGCTGCATGAAGTCATATATCGTCTCCAATGATCGAATCCATCCTTGTACAATAATCGGGTCTGTACTTCCCTTAAACTCTGTCGGTCCAAGATCCTTGAACTGCTTGTAAACTGGGTTCACACTGGCTGTGGGACCACTGTGGGTGTTTCCATGCTCCTTGGCTCTCAATAGCTGTTGGATCTGTTCTCCCTGAATCCGACTGCCTCGTAATTAGCAAGCTCAGCGAGAAACTGACTACTCTGCCCCACTGCACCATTGTTTATTCGGCCCGCCATTCTTCTATAAAACCCGATACCTGCATTGTTATCTCCAATTTGTACATAAACCTAAACATGATTACATTAAGACCACTACTTGAAAAGAAAATTTAAAGCATACAAACACGGGGATGGATGTATCTGAGTCCTTGATGAGATTGCATACACACACTGTCCTTTAGGATCGTTCGCTCTGATACCAATTGAAAAGACCTAACCCAGTATGCATATACTTAATTCCCAGTCACACATCAATATTACCCATTATACACAAGATCGGAACACCCGACAGAGAGTTTATTTTATTCCATTCAGTTTAGCAGTCTCAACTACACACTTTACCCTCTCAACCTGAAGAAAAATAGAACATCAAAACCAATGCCCCTCAAACTGGAAATCCTGTATTATAGATGTCCCGGACAATGTATGTCATGCTCATCATCATCTCCTCAGTTACTCCACCTCCGCTTCTTGCATCCCAATCTGGGAATCCTGTTCCCTACCTGAAAATGTTATGTGAAATCATGAGTTCACCGCCCAGTAAGTAGATCAATGATAGGGATATAACACAGGGAGGAAAAACTCAACAGGAAACATATATCTCTACAACTGTAAAGGTAAACTACTGTAGCTCAACATACATTTTCTCTACACTTTCAGAATTCAAGATGAAACATAACAATACTTTTATCATGCCATTATAATAAGTACTGCGAACCCAATCATGTCTTTCTCATTATGCTAATCAGACTAAACATAAACCCTCGTGGTACCTCACATTATGCATTTACAATGCTGAGCCAGTCAAATTCCTTATTTTCTTGTGCAATCCTGAGGTACCTCTAGAAATAAACTAAGGGGGTCAGTCATCAGTCATCAGTCAATGTGTCAATTTAGGTGGGCCCTCCCAGGAGCTCAACCCGGGGAGCCCAACCAGTCCAGGCACCACTAATGCTCATGTACATACAGTTAGCTAAATAAGAATTTCTGTCATTTTCTATCATACTCAGTCACAGAAGGATAACATAGAACATCATGAGAGAACGAGTATATATCTATATATAGCAGCTAACCTCATACACAGGTAGATGTTAATTATACCCACATATATATATAGCATCTAACCTCATACACAGGTAGATGATAATTACACACATGTACATATAGCATCTAACCTTACACACAGGTACATGATAATATAACTTATTCACATAACATCGAAGCACAAGAAAGATCTGATGAAAATTTAGCTAAAAATGATAACATTAAACATCATAGGTGAACAAATATATATATCTATATATAGCATCTAACCTCATACACAGGTAGATGGTAATTACACACATATACATATAGCATCTAACCTCATACACAGGTAGATGGTAATTACACACATATACGTATAGCATCTAACCTCATACACAGGTAGACAATATTTATCACATATTATATATCATTTACAATATTAAGAAAAATCTCATAAAGGATTAACTAAACATGCTGACTAAGAACAAATATAGCAGAAATAATCTACAGACATAAAGCTCATGTACATACAAATTGTTATATCCACCCTAGCATGCTGATTCCTTTCAAACAAACTACTCCTTACATCTATTAAACATTTATCTGGCTATTAACTGAAGATTTAACCCTCATATACATCACTCGGCACACCCAATTCATAATGACCCCAACATGTGTATACTCCGTTATTATCACCCTACCAGATGAAACCCACAATACCAATCCACGCTTAAATTCATAAAAATGATCCTAAAATCGTAAACCGATCCCCTTCCCTCCCAACAACACAAATCTGTTTACCCATTCCCTTTCCCCTGCCCTTCACCAGCCGAGAACCCTAATGCCCCGGGTACGATCACCTCCATCTTGAATTCCCACTACAGCCCAAGGATTTAAATCCCTAGCCACCTCCCAGAATCTCTCTGCTCCTCACTTCCTTCAAGATGACGGAAAACCCAGCTCCACCGGTTTCCATAGCTCAGTCCATCCCAAACTACCGAAAATCCCCCCATGAACCTTGCTAGAACACCATCTGGAACCCAGATGCCCAGACCCGATTAAATCCCGACATCCCTGCTCCTCACCTCCTTCCAGCCGACGGGATCCAAGCTCCACCGATTTCTCCAGCTCCGTCCATTCCAGACCTACCGAAATCCCCCCTATGACCTTGCTAGAGCTCCATCTGGAAACCCAAGTTCATCGACACGATTCAATCCCCAAAACCCCAACACAATCTCATCGCAACAGTCCCACACGAAAATCTGCGGAACTCACTGCCCTCGCCAACCCTACCCAAAGACTACTCACCGTGAAGAGGAAGGAGGAGGGTCGGTGTGGCTCCGGCAGCTTGGCATCATCTCCGGCGAAAGGGGTTCGACGATCGCCCCTTTTCGTCGTCTGCGGCGGCTCACGAGCGGAGGATGGGTCGCGCGAATGAAAAAGAAGGGAAAAAGAAAAAGAAAAGGAAAATAAAAAGGGTTCGGTCAGTTAAATGGGTTTTAGGTTTTTTTCTCCTTCATGCCCCTCAACGGTGATTATTTAGGGTATAAATAGACCCCGAAATTTATCCTCCTTTTTTTGATGACATACGCCCATGTATTTTTATCATTTTATTATTGTTATTATTATTATTATTATATATATATATATATATTTTTTTTTTTTTGAGACTTGACATTCAATTTCTAAGGGTAACAAGCATGCTAGAAATTATTTTAGTTCTATTGCTATTGTTAATGAAAAGTATGCTAGTAGGAATAAATACCATTGTTTAAGTGCCAAGCATGTAAATTTACCTAAGGACAAACCTAGGACTAATAACACTAGACCTATGTTACCTAGAGAGTCCATTAGGAAAGTAGAAAATCACCTAGGCATTAATCCCAAAAATCATAGACTTATGCCTAGGAAGAGTCATTCTCAAAAGATAAATAAAAAATTAAAATTTGGAAAATTAGAATTAGAAAATAGAGCATTGAGGTCAAGGCTTGAAAAATTAGAAAAGACCCTCAAAATTATGACAAACTCAATTATGGGGTCAAAGGATCAAAATCTAAGACCTAAGATACAAGAACCAGTTAAGGGCAAGAAAGGTTTGGGTCACAAACCTAAGTCCTATTATAATGTTCCATTTGATTATGGAACTAAATCTAGGTCCAGCAAAACCAGGGTTAATAGGGAAATCATCCCTAAGACTAACCATGGTAAGTGTCTAGTGGCTCAAAATTCAAGAAAATCTAAGGTAGACACTAAGAAGGTCAAAGGGGGAGTTACCTCTTGAGTTGACCTAGGAAAGGCTCAAATGACTAAGGCTTCAAAGCTAAAAAGGGTCATTAGGAAGGTATCTAGAGAAGTCATCCCTAGTGAAAACCTTGTTAACCCAAGGAGCTCCAATAGATATTTGGTTCCTAGGAGCATGATCGATTCACGCTAGATGGGTTAGGGTGTGTCAATTTTGTTTGAGAAGATGAAAATTGATTAAATTGGCACAAGTAGGTCTTAGAAGTCATTGTGTGTCATTTTGGGTTTTTGGCACACTAGGGGGATAGTTGGCATTAAGGCAAAATGGATTTAATCTTTGAAATGATAATTTGGGCTTAACACTTAGGTATCTTATACCTTAGTATTTTATACTTGCCATGCTTTATTTGCCTTGCCATGTCATGATATCATATTTATTTTTATCATATAAAATGTCATGATCATGCTTAGGGTTTATTGTTAAATGTCATGTATGCTTAAGTATATATCACATGCCATGACCTCATGATTTTGGCCCATGCTCTTATTCTTGTTATCATTATGCCATAATCATTACTCATGCATAATTTAAAATTGATTTAAGGACTATGACATGATATGAAGTCACATGCATAAGAGAATCAAATAGTATTGCCTAGTGAATTGCAAGAGACCCGAGGTTAAGGAGAACAAAACCCACATCTCACATCAAATTGCCTTGAGTGTTATTTGATATTAGATATATGTGAGATGTTAGGAAATTGAATATAAGGTTTTAAAATAATTTCAAATTTTTTTTGAAAAACCTTGGTGAAGTCAATCTTTTGATAGCAATCACCATTGAATGAGGTGATACAAAGTAGGGCTAAACATTGAAAATTTTAATAGATTTGAACTTTGTGTCAATCTCATTAGTTTGTGGGTAAAATATTTTTCAAACAATTTTCACCCATAATGATTGTTATAAGTATTATGCATATCATTTTTCATGATTTTTAACTTTATCTATAATTACTTATGAATTTTGGAATTTCATTTCTGAAAACTGAAAAACTATATTTTACAGTTATCAGTCAACTGTCATGGATGTCAGTCGATTGGAGTCAAGATCAGTCGACTTGTAGCTCAGAGAGTCGACTGATAATGCTGATTTAGGGTAAACAAGGTTTGTTAGGTCCATGTTCAGCTGTGTTTTGGTTCCCTAACCACTCCTAACCTTTGGACATGCCTTGGAGAGTATTATAAAGGGTGAAAATCCATTAGACATGGATTAGGAGAAGTGTTTAGGGTGTGTATCGAATTATGGGAGGTGAAAGTTCAATGTTGAATCTTTTCCCTAAATTTCAATAATTTAGTATTCCTATTGGCTTAGAGACTCTCCAAGGACATTGTTGGTGTAATGGTCAAGGGGGAGCAAGCCTTTAGGGGGAGGTATCCATCATGGGAAGATGGATATGTATTTTTCCTCATGGGAGGAAAATTGGGGGAGTGCTTCTCTTAAGTGATATGGGACTATGACTAGAAAGATTGAAGGCATGTGTTTTCCTCCAAGGAAGATATTGTAAGATCTCATTGGAATATGAGACATTCATACCCTTGTGGAGGACCTTTTTGATGTATGTCAAAAAGGGGGAGAAGTAACCAATTGGGGTTAGTTGGAATTCTCATTGGGATGTGAGAATTGCCAATTGGGGATAATTGATAGACTTGAGTTTGAGGTTTTGTCAAACATAAAAAAGGGGGAGATTGTTGGTGAAATCGACCCAGGTCACGATTGACCAGACTCGAGTTTGACTCGAACTATATTTTGATGTTAGACAAAATGTATGACATGGGATTATCATGGGAAGTCCAACATTGGTTGGCCACATAAATCCAAGTGTGTAGCCTTGGTGGTGAAAAGTCCAAGCATAGGGCTTGGTGTTGGGAACTTGGCAAGTTCACTAGTCTCGTAGGCTTGAGGTTCTTGAGTCAGTGAAGGATGACATTATGAAGTTGTGCCCTTGGTGCATCTGAGGGACCGCGCGGACGGGGAGCAAATGAAGTGAGGCCCAAGGGAAGCAGACTTCGAGGGCAAGAGATGCGAAGGATGGCATTGCAAAGTCATGCGCTTGGTGCATCCGAGGGAAGTAGGCCGAGGGAAGAATGCTTCGGTGGGGAACTCCATGAGAGGATGAGGTGGACTTGGCCAAGTGGCTAAGACTATGTGTCGGATACTCAAACATGGGGTTTGAGATTTTACCCGACGATCGAATGCTCAAACAAGTATTTGTTTGAGGTTTTACCCGACAGCAGTCGACTTCCATAGATCCCAGTTCGACTGATCCAAGTCGATGCCAATCGACAGGTGTTAGACTATATTTTGTGCCCTGGAAGTCGATTGTTGAGCGATGGCAGTCGACTGATATCGACAGTAGTCGACTGCCAAGGGATGGCAGTCGACTGATGAAAGTGTCGTAGGCACAGAACGCTCTATAGCCTACTGGGCAGTTGGCTATGAGGCTAGCAGTCGATTGATGAATGCATCAGTTGACTGATGATGGATCCATTGGAGCTTTTCTAGTGTGGATCGAGTCATTATGAGACAACGGCTACTAGTGCAGTCGACTGATGGTCACGATCAGTCGACTAATTGGTGCGAAACCAGCTCGATGCAGGTTATAAATGGAGCTCGAGATGGAGGATTTTGCAAGAGTTTTTGGGGCAATTTTGGAGGGGAATTGTTGTTGCATTCCAAACCTTCAAGAGTCAAACCAAAGCAAGCAACAAGCAAAAGTGATCAAAGTCATATGTGTAAAGTTTTCTTTCATATTGTCTTTGTATTTGCTTGTACTTTTGTATTTCCTTATAATTGCTTGTTGAGGTTTCTCCACCTCAGACATTGTTGTTGAGAAGGAGTTTTGTTAGTGTCGTGCACATAACACGAGCTCGTTGAGCTCAACCCGTGGAGTAGGAACCCTAAGGTTCCGAACCATGTATATCGTGTTGTATTGTGTGTGATTGTTTTTTTGTTTAGTATTTTTATTATTTCCGTTACGCTAATGACAATTGTAGACAAGCGACATGCACGAGCGATCGATTCCCATCATCGTACACGTATTGGGCTATTCTCCCTCCTCTAGTCGGCCACCGATCCTCCAACAACCTTTGCTCCTTTGCCTGTGCAATCGCTCCATTATTGCCACAGTAAATAGGTATCGCTTCAATAATGGTTGGAACCACACCAAGTTTAGAGACAAACTTATTGTTCCAAACCACTTCTTTTGCTTCTTCCGAAGCTGCGATGAATTCTGCCTCAGTGGTAGAATCTACTACAGTGTCTTGCTTGGAACTTTTTCAACATATTGCGCCTCCATTCAAGGTGAATATGTACCCAGACTGAGACTTGGAATAATCCTTGTCTGTCTAGAAGTTGGCATTTGTATACCCGCGTATTACCATATCACCCTCTCCATATATTAGAAACACACCTTCTTCTTATGTACTTAAGGATTGTCTTAACAACCGCCCAATGATCCATTCATGGATCAGACTAGTATCTACTCATGACACTCAGAGCATATAATGTGAGCAAAACATATAGGATTTAAGGAGTATTTTTCGCTCACATCTCGTTTAGTTTTATATCTATTTCATGCATATTCTACTTTATTTTGCATGTATTTCCTATTTTTTGGTTCGAAGATCTGCTCTTTGTACTTTTGTGTGCAGGATATCATTCCATGGGGAAAACGGGTGCTTTCGGAGCAAAAAGGAGGCATTTGGTAACTGGACACAGAGTGGGACACGTCCTGGCCTTGTGGCTACACATGGCCATGTCCAGGGTTCGAAAATGGCTGCCATAGCCTTACACATGACTTGGTCGTGTGTTTTCACACGGTAGTGTGGCGGCCAGGCAACTTGACGCGACAAGGGTTTTTCCAGATTTTGCGACGATCTGACGTGAAGTCTATATAAGGAAAGCTACGCCCAAACCCTAGGGAGAGGCAGGACGGCCAGGACTGTACTCCGAAGCCCTAAAAAGCTTTGGGAACTCACATCGGGGAGGAAGAGAGCCACTCGAGGATCAAGTTCTACGCCACAACACCAGAGGGAAGAGCTTCATTTATATTGTAATTCATATTTCTTACACGTTTATCATTATATTCATGAATTCGATAATGTTTTGTGATTCTCTTCTCGTATTCATGGAGTAGATTCTCTGATTCTAGGATTAGGGAGTAGTTTGTGTTGAGTAGAACATTGCTATTTCAAATATGTTTCTGTTCTTGAAATCGTATTTGCAGTTGAATGATTGTTTAGATCTATAACTTTGCATTTCGATATTCTATCTTTTGTGCATAGACGATACGAGGGGTGACAGTCCATGTATCTAAGATTTAGAGGATATTAGGAGGAACTTAGAGGTTGACCTCATCGCCTACAACTGTGGATAAAAGGATGCGATAGAGTCGGTAATGTGTCTCATTTTCGGCTCATCGCAGGGATCGATTCGGCATCCTCGTACTATAGTGTATGATGTCATTTCAACAAAATCCTAGCTAGAAAATCTGGATACATTCAATTGATAGCCTGTTCTGCAACACACAAACGAAATCGAAGTCCTAGAATCCATCCAAATCCTCATAGCAACCCTTCTCTTCTTCCATGTGACACCGTACTGAGTTCGGACCACCGACGACCTCTCATTCATGAACCCTAGTATTACCAATCCGAACAACAACACATCCACCGGACAAACTAATACTCGAAATCTCAGTCCCTGTGGGATCGATATTCTTTATTACTTGACGACATTCATGCACTTGCGGGTGTTGAGCGCGAGCGTGTGCTTCGAGTCCTCGACGGTCTTCCTCGCGAGATTTGAGGTCGCGTTCACGTGCATCAAGTTTTTGCCGCCGTTGCCGGGGAACTGATTGATTCGATATCGAATCAAGAAGTGGATAGTTGGATCGGACTTAGGATTAGATTTATTTACTTTCTTTTATTTTTACTTTTATTTTATTTACTTCAGTTTTAAATTTTACATATCTATATTTAATTTTTGTTTTAGCAGTAGTTCTTCATTTTCTTATTTACTCCTCAATTTAGTTAGCTAGATTAGTTTATTTGTTATTTTTAAACCTTAGGTAAATACTCCTAATTTTGTGGCTTGGTTCTTCGTATGCTTAGACACCTAGGATCGGAAGGCCTAATTCTGATCGATCTAGAAATCGAACGAACCTATCATCGTCGAAGAGCTGAATAGAAGAGGATGGAGGACCAAGCTGTAGGGGATCGATTGGCCGGCTAGAGGGGGGTGAATAGCCCTCTTATGATGGATGTCGGAATTCTCTCGTCTACAAAGCGTTAGTGCAAGCGGAATATACAAATACAAATAAAGACAACACAAAAGATAGACAAGCAATACAAATACGAGATGTAACGTGGTTCACGGCTACGCCGCTAATCTACGGTCCGATTCGTCCATGGTGAATCACTCCTCCAAATCTATCCACTAGATCTCTCCTTTGCACAAAGCTAGGTGAAGGTAACCACTTTTACACAAGGATCACTCTTCTACAATAGAATAGAGATTAAAACAAGTAGAAGAGTAGGGAATCATGTATGGCACTTTGGGAGAAGTTTAGAGCTCAAGCATTAGCCTCCCAAAGCCCTACCCCCTTCCTTTTTATAGAGGAAGAGGGTTTCTTCCCATTGACACAGAGGGCGGTCGTGATGCCCTCGATCGGTCGGGTCTAGTCTTGCCCAATAAGCGCTTTCCACGCGTTGGATTCCATCCAGCGATGCGCATCGGATCGGTGATCCTACCATCGGTCGGTGATGCTCGATCGATCGAGTGCTCGAGTCGACTCCATTCTGCCCCGTGCAGTGCCATCGATCATTGCCATTCCTTGGCGGTCATTCGTCGACATCGATCATTGCCGATCCATGGTCGGTCGGAGCACTAACCCGGTCTTATACGGTCGATCGAACCATCGACTGAAGCGATCGTTGCCATGACATAGCGGTCGGTGGTGTCGAGAAAACTCATCAGACACTTGGCCGAATGGCCAAGTTTCACCTAAACTACCCCTTCGGGTTACATTCGCTCCTCTCTCATCCCTCGGAGTCCCTCGCCTTGAAGTTCTCTTCGTTCGCGGCCCGTCCTCGGCGGCATCGGCGCCGCGGCTCTGTGATGCTCCTTCGTCTCTTGCCTCGAAGTCTACTTCCTCGGCTTCACTCCAAGCTTCTCGTCGTGGTCCCTCGGATGCTCAAGCGCCGCGGCTTAAAGCAATCCTTCAGGACTCAAGGCCCGAGTGATGAGATGTGAAACTCGCCATGGCTCCATGTGCGAATTACTAAGTCTGCATGACTTCAGCGCACATATCAAATCAACATAACACTAACCAAACCCTTTGCCACACACATCAAAACCTTATCATGGCAGAGATTGCCTAACAATCTCCCCATTTTTGATGTGTGGCAATCCGTTTAAGTTAGGTAAACATTTGATAAAAATTTCTAAGGTAAGAAAGCATGTAAACATAAACATGATATAGCAACATGCAACTCCCCATTAATCTATGAAACTCTCTCTTCTCTCCCCTATCACAATTTACTTAAACATAATTATCTCTCCCCCTTTGACACCATCAAAAAGATTAACACTAAGTTAAAAACTCATGGCATCAAGTATAATAGAAGGAAAAATACACAAAATTGCTCTAAAACCTGAATTCAGCCTCAACTAGTCTGATGATGCCATCACGATCGTTCAGATACTACACGATCGCACATGATTTTAAGGATTTCCAGATTTTCGGACCAAATTTCAGAAATGCGTTAAAAATTCCAGAAAATTCGAAAAATCATGAAATTTGGGGAACACATTTATTTTAAGTATATGTATCAGTGAAAAATAGGTTTTCATGAAAAATCATTATATTTCCACTTATTTTCCAAAAATCCAAAAGCTTTAAAAACTACTAGGTTTTTTTATCATAAGAGTATCCATTTTAACACCTAGTCTTGCTTTGAATTGTTTCAAAACATGAATACATAGATTTTAGATTAAGCAATTGTTTTGAAAACATATGAAATATCCAACCATGATCTTTGGGCAATATGTCTATGAATTAAACATAAGCCTTCCCCATGATTGGTCTATTATTGCTATTTTGATACTTTAAATGACCATCTAAATGCCATAGGCATTAGTGGACATTTGTATCATCTGAACATCTCACACATGCTAAGTTTTCAATCAAGGTAGCCTATGGTGAGTGTGAGATGCATCCTAGGGGGTATTTGTATATACTTAACCAATATATTCATGCAATTCTATCAAGGTTAAGTATCACCCTAACAATCTACATGATCATAGAGACATATATGATTTAATTTCACATTATGATCATGAACTACATGCTTTCATCAAATTATAATCATGCATTAGGTATTATATCATGATAATAAGTAAAGTATCACCTAAAGCATGATTTAAACCTATTTCTTATGATAATGTGCCAAATTTCAAAATCATAAATCATGATTGCAACCATACATAGGAATTACATTAATCATCATGATTTAAGCATTATTGTCTATTTATGGGCACGTTATCATCACCCAACACTATTCTAAAAATGTTGTCCTGTTATCCTAAGTCAACCAAAATATGATATAGGTCAATTGCATATGGTTGACTACCCTAGGGGTTTTCTAACCCTTAAGGATGGATTTTGGAACCCAAAATAAATTCTTTCCTATTGGGTTCACAAGATACTCCTTGGGGATCCATTTTCTATCAATTACTTTTTTTTTATCTTGTCCCCTAGCTATTAGGCATTTATAGGCCTTTTCATTTTTCTTTTCTTTGTATCCTAGGCCCTTTTTGTTGAAGCTAGCTCTTTGGCTCCCAATAATCATATTTAATGTGTTGGAGCCAATTGTGAATTTTTCTAGGGCTTTGGTTAAATAGTCTACCTTTTCCCTTAGGGCTCTATTTTCTTCTATGCATGTATCACTAACATCTAATGGCACATAAAGATCATGTGAGCATACTTCATCATGGCAAGAAGAAATATTTTCATTTTCATTTAAGCATGCTTTTTCTAATTTTTGTTCTAATTCCTTAATTTGTTCAAGCATGCATTTGTTTTTCTTCTTTGCTCTAAATAAATCCTTAGTTAAACTAGAAATCATAGAAACTATTTTATTATGTGAGAGGTTGGTTACCATAGTTTCCATGTCCTCTTCTTCTTCGGATGATGAGGATGTAGAAGCTCCCCCTTCATTTGAGCTCTCCCCACTTGAGCTTGATTCTTCATTTTCGGTGGAGGAGGAAGAGCAATCCGAGTCATGAAGAGCCATTAGTGCTAGGTTGGAGTAGACATGCTCTTCTTCATCGGATGAGAAAGAAGAAGAAGGATCATCCCATGTCTTGGCCTTGAATGCTTTGGCCTTCCCCTTTTCTTTTGCCTTCTTCTCCTCTTTCTTTTTGCTCCCCTTTTTCTTCTTCTTTTCTTCTTTCTTTTTCTTCTCTTCCTTGCTCTTGTTTAGGAGAGGACAATTGTCCCTTATGTGCCCCTCTCCTTGGCAATTGTAGCATATGACCTTCCCCCTTGGTCTTCTATTCCTATCATTAGATTTATTAAAATGAAAACCCTTTAAAGCACGTCTTACCCTCCTTACCATATATGCTTCTTCGGTGCTATCCATGGAGGAGGATGAGGATGCTTCATCATCGGAGGAGGAGGGTATTTCCATCTTCTTCTTCCCCTTGTTCGCTATCAAAGCTACTCCTCTTGAAGGTTGGATTTTTGGCACTTCTTGTATTCCTTCAAGCCTCGTTTCGTGGAGCTCCATTGTTGAGAAAAACTCCTCCAAGGTACTTACTTCCAAGTTCTTGGAGATGTAAAATGAATCCACCATGGAGCTCCATCTTGAGGACCGGGGAAAGGCATCTATGACCTTCATTACCATATCCCGATTGGAGAGCTTTTCTCCTACACTTGTTAGCCCAATTAATATTTCTTTAAATCTAGAATGTAGGGAAGTTACCTTTTCTCCCTTTTCAAGCTTAATATTTGATAGTTGGGAGCGGAGGAGATCTCTTCTTGCTAGCTTGGCTTCCGAAGTGCCTTCATGAAGTTCAACTAGCTTCTCCCACATCTCCTTAGCACTAGAACATTCCCCTATCCTATTGACTTCTTTGTTGGGGGAGTACATTATAGAGATGGTGCTTGGCCTTCGAATTTGCCAAATACTCCTCTCTTTGTCTTTTGCTCCATCTCGATTTCTCCAATGGCTCCCCATCTTTGTTCCTAGGCAACTCGAAACCGTTTTCCATAATTAACAATATTTCAAAGTCGGTTTCGAAGAATACCTCCATTTTCTTTTTTCACCAAGAGAATTCGCCGTCGAACTTCGGTGGGTGGATGTTTGAGGCGGCCATTTTTTATGTAGAGCTTGTTGCAGCGGTTAGTCCGGTGAC
The DNA here is from genome assembly GCA_025175895.1 of Wurfbainia villosa. Taxonomy (NCBI): domain Eukaryota; kingdom Viridiplantae; phylum Streptophyta; class Magnoliopsida; order Zingiberales; family Zingiberaceae; genus Wurfbainia; species Wurfbainia villosa. Next base: position 56,506,456 of record CM045997.1, read on the forward strand.
AAGCAACCTTGCTCTGATACCACTTGTAGGGGATTGATTGGCCGGCTAGAGGGGGGTGAATAGCCCTCTTATGATGGATGTCGGAATTCTCTCGTCTACAAAGCGTTAGCGCAAGCGGAATATACAAATACAAATAAAGACAAAACAAAAGATAGACAAGCAATACAAACACGAGATGTAACATGGTTCACGGCTACGCCGCTAATCCACGGTCCGATTCGTCCAAGGTGAATCACTCCTCCAAATCAATCCACTAGATCTCTCCTTTGCACAAAGCTAGGTGGAGGTAACCTCTTTTACACAAGGATCACTCTTCTACAATAGAGTAGAGATTAGAACAAGTAGAAGAGTAGGGAATCGTGTTGGCACTTTGGGAGAAGTTTAGAGCTCAAGCATTAGCCTCCCAAAGCCCTACCCCCTTCCTTTTTATAGAGGAAGAGGGTTTCTTCCCGTTGACACAGGAGCAGTCGACTGATGCTCTCGATCAGTCGACTGGTCCTGTAGCCATTGCCCAATAACGGCCGCTTTCCACGTTGGACTTCATCCAACGGTACTGACATCAGTCGACTGATGCTCGATCAGTCGAGTGATCAACTGAGTCGACTCCATTCTATGCTCCGTACCGCTGCCATCGATCATTATTCCTCGGCGCGATCATTGCCGATAAGTCGATCACGATCGCTCCGCATGATCGGCGCCAAGCACTAAATCGGTATTATACCGATCGAACCATCGACTTAGCGATCGCCATTCCGACTGGTGTCGGGAAAACTCATCTGACACTTGTCCAAATGGCTAAGTTTCACATAAAAGCTACCCCTTCCCGGGTTACAATCGCTCACTCTCATCCCTCGGAGTCCCTTGCCTTCGAAGTTCTCTTCGTTCGCGGCAACGTCCTTCGGCAGCATCAGGCGCACAACTCTGCAGTGATCCTTCGCGTCTCTTGCCTCGAAGTCTACTTCCTCCGACTTCACTCCAAGCTTCTTGTCCGGCGATCCCTCGGATGCTCCAAGCGCACGGCTTCCGCAAAGCAATCCTTCACCGACTCAAGGCCCGAGTGATGAGATGTGAAACTCGCCACGGCTCCATGTGCAAATTACTAAGTCCTGCATGACTTCAAGGCACATATCAAATCAACATAACACCCTAACTTAAACCCTTTTCCACACACATCAAAATCTTATCATGGCAAGAGATTGCCCTAACACAAGCTACATCCGAAGTGAATATAGGTAGCCGACCTTTGTGGTATTACGCATCCCCTAGCGCTAGAGGATTTAGGCAAATCACTTTGAGCTAAAATTGGTGCTCAAACATATGGTCCAGCAGAGTCAATTCGAGGGAACAGCGATCGAAGACCCGAACCAACACCTGGAGTCATTCTTGGAAATCTGCTCGATGATGAAGATAAATGGAGTCCCTGTAGACGCGATCTGCCTGAGCATATTCCCATTCTCATTGCGGGATAAGGTTAAGGCATGGCTTCACACCCTACCTTCGGGAAGCATTACTACATGGGAGCAATGTGAGAAGCAATTCTTGAACAAATACTTCCCACCAAGCATGATTGCTCACATGCACCATCTAATCACAAGCTTCCATCAGAAGGAGGGGGAGTCCCTATTTGAAGCTTGGGATCGGTACAAGGGGCTACTTTACCAATGCCCCCACCATGGACTGGAAAGGTGACTGGTGATCTAAATCTTCTATAATGGGATCACATACGCCACAAAGATGTCCCTCGATTCTACCGTAGGAGGAGTACTTATGAACAAGACTATCGAGGAAGCAGAGGAGCTGATAGAAGAGGTGGCCCAGAACCACAATCAATGGGTTTCCATACGTAGTCACCCAGCTCCTGCCACGAGATGATATGATGTCAACTCAGTGGACCACCTAGCAGCGAGGATGGACGTGCTTAGCAAATGGTTCGACTCTTTAAATCCTGCATCTGCATGTGCGACCATTGACTTTTGAGAAGGAGCAGTAGCGTATCAGGAGGACTACTATGGAGGGCAGGGTCGCTTAAAAGAGCAGATTGAGCATGTCGATGCTGTTGGGGACTATAATAAAAGGCCCAACAACCCATACTCTAGTACTTACAACCCCGGATGGAAGAACCACATGAACTTTTCCTATTGGAATAAGTCGGGGAACTTCCAATCATCAGGAGGGTATGGGCAGCAGCAAGCTAATGGGCAACAAGAACCATAGAAGTCGAGGTTAGAATTGATGATGGAAGACTTCATTGCTACCCAAATGAAGGCCAATCAAGAGTTCTATCGCCACCATTAGAAAACAGAGGAGCCACTCAGATACTTGAAGGCCAATGTTGACGATCTTGCAAGTCACATAAGGATGTTGGAGACACAGGTGGCCCACATAGGCCAAACTGTGTCACAACCTATGGAGAGCTCTCTGGCATTACCCGAGCTGAGTAAAGTTAAGGAAGAAGGAGTGTGCAGTGAGAGAGTAGCACAAAGAAATAGATTCACCAAGGGTGTGTAGTCGTGATTTCCACCCTACCTGACCAAGCCTAAATTGAGGACAAGATTCCACCCCATCTTGAGGACCCTGGAGAATTTTTTATCCCCTGCACGATTTATGGGGAAAGCTTCGACGAAGCACTGTGCGACTTGGGGTCATCAGTAAGTGTGATGCCCTACACATACTACTTGAAGATGGGACTGAATGAGCTCCAACCAGCGAACCTTGGTATTCGTATGGGGGATGACTCAATCAAGGAACCCATTGGTATGCTAGCACATGTGCTTATGGTCGTCGAGAACTTCGTGATATATACGGATTTCATTATACTCGACACAGGACTAGATCCCCAGAATCCCATCATCTTGGGAAGGCCCTTTCTGATGACTGCAGGGGTGTGCATAGACATAAAAGTGCACAAGATCTCATTGGAGGTAGATGGGTAGATCATCCTCTTCAATCTGTCAGAGTGTAGAACTCCCTTCCTAGATGGCTTCACTTTCAGTAGAGTAAAGCCAAGCCCACCGGATGTCAATCCCGAGATAGATGAATGGAGGTTTACAAAACCTCCGGAGCCAAGTTGATAATGGAGTGGGGTCGAGCTAAAAGGCCTTAAACAAAGTGCTTCTTGGGAGGCAACCCAAGTTTAGTTGTTTTTTAGGTTTCCTTTTTATTGTATTGCATTCATTTGGTTATTTTGAACATTGATTTCCATTTCGTTTAGCATTAGGACCAACAAGAACTTGCTAGGTAAAAATAAAAATCAATTTTAGCTTACACGGCAAAGCATGTGAGAGAATTCGGACCGTTGTGTATGAAAGGAGAAAAATAGGGCGCACATGGCCAAGCCATGTATTTTCACATGGCCGTGTCACGCGAGGTTAAGTAGAGCAAGCCGTGCATTTCCACCCTCAAATGCACCGTGTGTTTTGATTTCTCTTACCCAAGTTGTGTGGATCTTTCTTATCCACCACCTATAAGCCCTTCCAACCTTCAAGGAAGCTCAAAAGAAGCAAGGATGAGGAGAACCTAGCCAGTGACATCTCGATCCGATGCTTCGGAGTGAAGGGAAAGGAGAATGGATGCCCCTCAAGCTCCGGAGGAAGGTAACGCTTTTCCAACCCTTCTCTTTCGGAATAATGAGCATAGGGAAAGATTTGATATGCTCTCTACTAGAAAAATCACCGCTACTAGGTACCTTGATGAAGATCTCTTAGAATCCCTAGGTTTGCTTGGTGACATTCAAGCCCTATTTGCAAAAATGGGGTGGGGAGAGATAATAGGGATAAGACACCCAACCTACCCTAGGATAGTTTTAGAGTTTTTAAGTTCTTTAGAAGCGGAAGTTATAACGAGTAGAGAGAGGGAGGAGGGTAGGATTACCTTTAGGCTATTTAACATTGAGAATGAGTGGACACTACACCAATGGAACACATGCTTTTGCCTGCCTAGTGGGGGAGAGAGAAGAACCCCTATTGGGTTCAACTCTCGAATCTTTTGGACTGAATTAACAGGAGAGCATGCATACGACCCTTCTAGGGACAAAGTGTCGTGCCTCCAAAACCTCATTTTTTGGTACCTACATCGAATCATGGCAAGTAATATTTTTAGTCATGGGGAGAGTGACGGTGTAGTGCGAGCTAGTGAGCTGCTTTGCTTGTGGGACATGCTACAAGAAAGGAGTAGCATTTATGTAGGGTCTCGTTCATTAGACACTTAGTGAAAATGGGCAAAGCAACGAGAGGAGAGATTAATATGGGGGGCCTACTTACCCACAATTGCAATAGGATGGGGTACGACTACACCATGGTAGATAGCATAGAGGGGATCCCTAGGATCGACCTAGGAGTGTGTATGGCCATGAAAATGGTAGTGAGAGAGGGACACTCCTTGTTCTTTGTAAGGAAAAACCTAATGACCCTTAGGCTCCCCGACCCCAATCGTACCACCATCACCACACGCGCCAACTGGTGCTTAGACCTGATAGTGGAGTCCCCGCCATATGAAGGACCATCCACATCGGCACCCATCTCTCCTCCTTTACATCACTCTCCCTCCAGTCCACGCATGTATAGGAGCTCGCCTAGTCCACGTCAACATGAGCCTGCACCTACACCGCCACCTTTTTCTACTTTTGAGTACGATGCATGTACATCTGCCTATGATTTTTTGGAGTTCCAATCGCGCTCGACGACATATATGTCGAGCAGCAAACTCAGAGGCAGCGATAGGAGGAGAAGAGAGCCTACACGCAGGCAGAGTTTTAGGGCTTCTAGGAGCACTTCTAGTGAGCCGAGGAGTTCTACGACGAGACCCGCATCTACTTCTAGGATGAGGTTGCCCGTCGTCAGGAGGAAGCCACCTACCACCAAGAGATGCGGCAACACATGCATGCCCAACAAGCATAGTGGACTAGGGAGGAGGAGCACCGACCAACCGCTGCATCCACCAGCTCTCAGATCGACCACATGTATATGTGGCATCAACAGCACAACAGCAGGTTCTCCCACAACCCCGAGATGCTGAGGCTACCAGACTTTCCACCTCGTCCACCATACTAGAGGTATGCTTCTCTTAAGTCTCGCCCCCCCCCCCCCCCCCAAATTTTGATTTATTTTGTTTCTAGTAGTAGTTTCTTTCCTGTCATTAGCATTTGTTTTAGTTAGCATTCATTTATTCATACATAGGATTTTTAGTTTCATTAGTACTTAATTTTTTCTATCTTTAAGCAACCTCAGTAGTATTTTTAGAGTTTTCTTTTATGAGTTGTTTCCATGGGTAGCTTAACTTTATTTACCTCGTGTTATTTATTTTATTTGCTCTAATGAATATTCTAGTCTTACACTGGTTGACTTTTATTTTACACATGCACATGACGAATTTTTTGAAAGGGAGGATCTAGTACATACCTACTTATTATTCATCTCAGTAGTCTATTACTTTAGAATCCACAGGTGACCCTAGGTTTATCATTTTAGTTATTGAAGATGCTCAGATTGTGTAAGCCCATTCAGAAAAATCAAAATCACAATGAGCCGAAAAATAAAAGAAAAGAAAAAAAAGGAGAGAGAAAAAGAAACGAAAAAGAGAAGAAATAAGAAAAAGAGATTATGAGGGATAAAAAACAGTTGTTGTGGGTGGAAATGGTTAAGTGCTCCTTTGAGACTGAGTTAGGTTACTGGGGAAACACTTACCAATTTCTCTCAATACCGAGCATGCCTTTGAGACTTTGTGCTAGATCTAGGGAATGACCCTCGGTTTGGGAAGGTAAGTGCCTAAGAGCCGAAGACCTTAATAAAGATATAGGATGATGACTTAACTTACCATGGAACGAGTGTCCCCTAAGAAGATTCGCTTAGCATGAGCACGAGGAGCTAACATAGTGAATTTCTAGAACATATCTATTTTGTTTTGATTGCAAATACCACTTGATAAATCTAGTTAACATGCTAAGTATGGAACAATACCTTTTTAAAATTTCATGGAACTGAGGTTTGCTTGAGGACAAGAAAAGATTTAAGTCTTGGGGAATTGATGTGAGCAAAACATATAGGGTTTTAGGAGTAGTTTTCGCTCACATCTCGTTTAGTTTTATATTTGTTTCTTGCCTATTCTATTTTATTTTGCATGTATTTCCTATTTTCTAGTTCGGAGATCTACTCTTTGTACTTTTGTATGGAGGATAGCATTCCATGGGGAAAACGGACGCTTTCAGAGAAAAAAGGAGGCATTTGGCAGCTGGACACAGAGTGGGACATGGCCTGGGCATGTGGCTACACACGACCATGTCCAGGGTTCGAAAATGGCCACCACAACCTTACACATGGCCTAGCCATGTGTTTTCACACGGCCGTGTGGCGGCCAGGCAACTTGACGTGACCAGGGATTTTTCCATATTTTGCGAGGATCCTGCGTGATGTCTATATAAGGAAAGCTACGCCCAAACCCTAGGAGGAGGCAGGACGACTGGGACGGCACTCCAAAGCCTTAAAAAGCTTCGGGAAGTCACATCGAGGAGGAAGAGAGCCACTCGAGGATCAAGTTCTGCACCATAACGCCAGAGGGAAGAGCTGCATTTACATTGTAATTCATATTTCTTACAATTTTATCATTATATTCATGAATTCCATAATGTTTTGTGGCACCCTTCTCTTCTTCCGTGTGACACCGTACTGAGTTTGGACCGTCGACGACCTCTCATTCGTGAACCCTAGGATTACCAATCCGAACAACAACACATCCACTAGACAAACCAATACTCGAAATCTCAATCCCTATGGGATCGATATTCTTTATTACTTGACAACATCCGTACACTTGCGGGCGTTGAACGTGAGCGTGCACTTCGAGTCCTCGACAGTCTTCGTCACGAGATTTGAGGTCGCGTTCGCGTGCATCAGCATACGATACATCGGGCCTTATACATAACATAGCATATATGATAGATCCTATTGCAGATGCATAGGGGATCTTACTCATACAAATCCTCTCATCTTCTATGCGCGAACACATAGACTTCGAAAGGTTTATCGATTGCCTGATGGGAAGGAAACCTTTCTTGGATTCTAACATGCTAAACCTCTTTAGCACTCGGTCTATATATGTAGACTACGAAAGACCAAGCAACCATTTTGAATTATCCCTATAGATTTTAATCCTGAGGATATAGGTCTCTTCTCCCATATCTTTGAAGGAGAATGTTTTGGATAACTAAATTTTAACTGACTATAAGACAGATATATCGTTTCCTATAAGAAATATGTCATCGACATACAACACTAGGAACTCGACTGCACTCCCACTAACCTTCTTGTGACAAGGTTCGCCTGGATTTTATGAGAAATCAAACCTTTTTATTGTCTCATCAAAAAGGATATTCCAGCTCCTAGATGCTTGCTTCATTCCATATATGGACCGTCGAAGTTTGCAAACCTTGGTTTTATCAATCGATGTGAAACCCTCGGGTTGTATCATATACATGTCCTCGAGTAGGTTTCCATTAAGGAAAGTCATTTTCACATCCATCTGCCATATCTCATAGTCATGATGAGCCGCTATGGCCAGGAGCATCCGAATGGATTTAAGCATAGCTACCGGTGAATAGGTCTCGTCATAATCAACACCTTGCTTTTGATGATAGCTTTTCGCCACTAATCTAGACTTAAAGGTAATCACATTACCATCCATGTCAGTTTTCTTCTAGAAAACCCACTTGCACCCTATAAGCTTAATGCTTTCAGGTGGGTCCACCAAGTTCCAAACTTGATTTTCATACATGAAATCCATTTCCGACTTCATGGCTTCAAGCCATTTGTCCCTTTTTGAACTCTTCAGAACTTCTTCATAACTGGTAGGCTCCTCATCGTAAATGAGTAATACGTCGTTCGATTCACTTACGAGAAATTCATATCTCTTAGGAGGTTGCGTGTCCTACCAGATCTACGAAGATATGATATGACAATAGGTTCAGTAGATGTATCATCACTATGAGTTATTGGTTGATGTGCTTGACCTGTTATCTCATCAATGTCTACTGGAGTCTCTTGAACCTCTTCAAGTTCAATGACACTCCCACTATTTTCTTGTAAGAGAAACTCTTTCTCTAGAAGCACAACATGCCATGAAACAAACAACTTTTGTTCCACAGGATGATAGAATTGGTAACCCCTCATTTCCTTAGGGTATCCAATAAATAGATATTTATTAGACTTAGCATCCAGTTTGTCTGATACAGAGTGCTTCACATAAGCAGGATAACCCCATATCTTTAAGTAAGATAAATGAGGTTTCTTACTATTCCATATCTCATATGGAGTAGTGGAGACTATCTTGGTCGGGACTCAATTTAGCAAGTAAACAGCTGTATGAAGTGCATATCCCCCAAAGGACTTGGGAAGATTAGCATGCTTCATCATTGACCAATGTCCAACAAGTTTCGGTTTCGCCTCTCAGACACATCATTAAGCTATGGTGTATATGGAGGAGTCCATTGAGACAATATACCATTTCCCCTTAGATAATCCAGAAACTCTTGACTCAAGTATTCACCACCTCGATTAGATCAAAGTATTTTAATACCTTTTCAAAGTTGTTTTTCCACTTCATTTCTGAATTCTTTGAACTTTTCAAAGGCTTCAGACTTGTGTTTCATCAATAACACATACCCATACCATGAGTAATCATGAGTAAAGGTGAAAAAGTAGCCATAGCCTCTGTAGGGATGTATACTGAAAAGTCTATCTTTTGTATGAACATCTATATTTTGAAATAAGAATTACATGATCATTGTTTGCATTTTTATGGCTATGCATATTATCTAATACATTACATTGTAGATAACATGGTGTGTGGTGTCACACGGGAGATCATGTTATCAGCTCCTTGTAAAGTATAAGTAAAGGCTCACAACCGAGATGGCTTTGGACAAACCATCGGAATGGTTGTAGTGTGATTTGGTATTGGTTTGTCTTGACCATAGAATCACACTAGTGCACTTTGTGTGTATTGAGGAGGACTAACATAGAGGTGATTCGATTTATTGCAGACTACATAATCGAATCGGACCTCAAATATTATTTAGTACATGCTCTTAATCCCGATATAATAACGGACACATATACTTAGTATTCATATCTTTGATTTACCAATGGGAGAGATTTATAGATTAAAACGATAGGCTCGGTAAGTTAGGAGATGATATTATTTATATGGTGTGCCGTTGATTATAGGAGGAAACCGTGTCCTATATATTAGGATGATGATATCCCCTTGAGGAGCTCATAAGGTTCATCATGTAAACCCTGCAAGTGGACTTGGTCCGACATGATGAAAAGGTTGAGTGGTACTACTCATGGAGTTAGATGTTGATTTATTAATGGTCAGTAAATTAAGTAATCGACAAACATTTGAGATCTTAAACACGGGGAGAAAATATACAAATAATATATGGAGCCCATATTGATTTATGGAGGTTGGTGAGGTAGATCAATGATAATCCTCTAGTGGAATAGATAATCATTAATAAATCGGACTTTATGTGGGCTTGATCCATGGGTGGCCAAGATCCAACTCCTCATGGTCCTCATTGTAGCCTATTAACACCTCATAAAGCTTAGATCCAATGGATGAAAACAAAACTCTAGATCCAAAGGTAGAAATAAAATCTCTAGATCCGACGGTTGACATTAAATCCCTAGAACCAATGGTGGAGATTAAATCAATCCTTAAGCCAAACTCTATAAATATGGGCTTGATGGTGGGCGGCAAGAATTGAATTAGAGGAAAGGGGGCTAGGGTTTTGGGTGGCAAGAGCAATGGAGGCTTAGGGTTTTGGGTGACCACAATTAAGGAAAGATGTTTTTTCTTCTTCTTCTTCCTTAGGTTGCTGGCACCCTTCTTCCTTCCTCTCTTCTTGGTTTGGACGGCGCCCAACCTTCTCCCCTTCATCTATGGCTTATGATGGATGGCATTAGGGTTGCTTCCCTTGGGAAGCAAGAATTCCTAGTTGGGGTAGGATTAGGAGTGGGTGGCTAGGGTTAGGGTTTGGGTTTTGGTTGTGGGCAGCAACATGAGGTGGAAGGCTTTTCTTCTTCTTTCATGGTTTGGCCGGCAACCTTCCTTCTTCCCTCTACCTTGGTTGGAGCTCAACCCATTCTTCTTCCCTTCATCCTTGGCCAGAAATTAGGAGAACTAGGTTTAGGGTTTGGGCGGCAACAAGGAGAAGGATTGCTTTCCTTTCTCTTCTCCAAGTGTTGGCTGGAGCCCATGCCCTCATTGATTCTCCTTTGGCCGGTTCTCACACTCCATGTTCTCTTCCTTGGCCGACGACAACATCGAGTTTATTGACTTGGTGGCCGGTTCTAGATAGAAAGAAGAGTTTTGTTTTATGATCTTCCTTTGTTCGGAGTGAACAAGGAAGGAAGATTGGCGATCTAGGAGCTTCGACTTTTGGAAGATCGTCACCCACACGACGTCCAAAAAGATGAAGGAAATACAATAGATGATCAAGAGGTATAACAAGTGGTATAATCTTGTTTATTTTGATTAGTGTTCTTTTGTATTATGTTTATAATTGCTTTTCAATTATATGCATGTTTTGTGTGGATGTTTACTTTATGTATGTGGCTAATATAACTTGGACCCCAAACATAAACACAAAAACCTGCGATCCCGACATTATCTATTCCGCGGCTACTCGTAGAATAGAGGTTGGTCGCTTGTACAACAAGTTTGTTCAAGTGACCTCTCTAAACAAATAGCACGACGATGACTTGATTGTTTGGGCAATCCCTTTTGTCTAGGATTAATTTTTTTTTAATCCGGGTACATAGATGGGATCGCCATGAACAAACAACCAAGGTGAAGTGGGAAGCGAAGTTTCCCCTCACGGATTGATCACAAAAACCCTTCAATTGGTATCAGAGCCAAGGTTTCCGATTTTGTGTGTTTAAGGATTCGGTTACTCTTATACATTTTTTCATATATTATATGTGCCGGATAATATTAGGATATGCGTAGTTTAACTCTTTGGTTGCAGGCATAAGATCCGACTATTATGGCCATATGTGTGTATGTGATTGTATGTGTGTAATAGTATATTTTGTTGAATCCTCGGGGTTGACGAGGCTAGTATTTGATTTTTTGTAAATTAGATACGACATTGTTTAGCCACTCTTTTTATTTTAGTTTACTTTCGATCTAGACTTCATGTACACTCCATCATGGAGTATAGGATCGATGGATGTAAATTAAAATAGATTTTAGTCTCGGCTCCGATCTCTGTATGGCTCGTACATGGCGTAGGAGGAGCAGACGAGAAGGCGATGCGACAGGAGACATATTGAAGACAAAAACCATAATAGTTGGAAAATAATTTATTTTTCATATTTATTGCTTATTGTTTGATATGAATGTCGTAGGCTAGAAAATTCCTCATTTTCAAATTACTAAGTGGGAGAGGGATATTTTTATAAATTCCCACGACCTCCATTATGATTTGAAAAGTGATGCAAACAAACTTGTGCGTCTGCTCTGAGTGCCTTCCTCCCCATCGGATGAGTTTATTTGTGGATAACAAGGTCGAATATGGTTATAGGAAATTATTAAGGAGCATGTGTACTTCCCCATCGTAAGACACATAACCCGAGATAATTACCTTGGTACCAAGTAATGGTGAACACTTAGATACAAATATAAGTATCCTCCCCATCGGAGTCACTGCTTTTATTTGATGGGCCAAAGAGAAACCAACTATTAATTTTACTTGTCAAAAAGTTACGTTGACAAGATAGTAAAATTAATGGGTAAAACCTCCTCTTACAAATGTAGAATTTGTATACGTCCACACTATCGTGGCATACCATATTCTCGGTGTTTTGAGGTGTTGGTTGATTTTAAAATTTTATTGTTTGAGAAATCAATAATTTTTTGAAATATAAAGTAATGATCTATGTGATTCTTAGGATTTTCATAAATGACTTTCAGTCCACTTGTTGTGATACTAAAGGAAAATAAGTTTACTGTACCCAAATTATGTTGATTGGAAAAGAATCTAGATATTATCTTAACTACTAAGGAGTACAAGTATGTACTCTTCGAAGAGTGTCCTCCTAAGCCCGCAAATAAGCTTGAAGTCCTTGGAGCTGAGATCAATGGGGAAACCCAGGTCGATATCATTCTCTAGTCGATAGAAAGGCTTGCTCAGTCTCAGGCCATGGTTGCTCAGAAGGCTTCTACTTCTAAGTCGAAAGGCAAGAAGAAGAAGAAACAAGGTAGAGCAAAGGTGGTGGGAGGATCTCAGGGCAAGTACATCACTTGCAAGCAGGATGGACATTGGAGGAAGGACTGTCCCAATCCGAAGCAGAACAAAGGTATATCTTTTGGTCTAGTCGTTGAAACATGGTTAGCGGTGTTATCTACCGGCGCCTGGTGTGTAGATACGGGAGCCACTCATCATGTCTGCAATACTTTGTAGGGGTTCTAGGAAACCCGACAACTAGCCAAATGGGGAGATTACCGTTTACTTGGGCAATGCCATGAAGGTGGCGGGTATTGCAGTGGGAGAAGTTTTATTTATCTTTTGAGAAAAATAAAACTTTGGTTCTAGAAAATTCCCTTTATGTACCTTTATTTAGAAAGAATTTAGTTTCAGTTTCTAAATTGTTTATGGATGGATATTCTATTTCTTTTAATGACAGAGTTATTATAAAAAGGAACAGGGAGAATATCTGTTCAGGTACATTAATAGAAAATTTGTATACATTTGAACCAAAACCTCCCACGATGCAAATTGCAGTTTATAACTCATCTCCTAATTTCAATGAGAGAAAAGAACCTTCGAAGATGAACCAAACATATCTTTGGCATCTTAGGCTTAGTCATATTAACCTAAGCAGAATTTAAAGGTTGATAGCTGATGGACCTCTGGGTTCATTAGTGGTGGAAGATTTCCCAACCTAGGAATCTCGCTTGGAGGATAAAATGACCAAGAGGCCTTTTAAGGCCAAGGGGTATAGAGCCAAAGACGTGTTAGAATTGGTTCATTCTGATTTGTGTGGTCCTATGACTATCCAAGCTAGAGGTGTTTTTCAATATTTCATTTTTTATTCATAGACGATTATTCAAGATATGGATGACACTACGATCTGATCGTGGTAGTAAGTACCTCTTGGGATAGTTTAGGAATTACTTATCAGAGGCTGGGATTCAATCCCAATTGTCTACACCTGGCACACCCCAGCAGAACGGTGTAGCAGAGCGAAGGAATAAGACTCTTATGGAGATGGTTAGATCGATGATGAGTTATTCTGAGTTGTCAAATTATTTTTTGGGATATACTCAAGATACGACGGTATACATTCTGAACTTGGTTCCATCAGTGCCTACTACTTCCACAGAATTATGGACTGGACGAAATCCTAGTTAAGACATATTCGGATATGGGGAGTCCAGCACATGTGCTGAAGGTAGATGCTGGTAAGTTGAAACCTCGTACAGAAGTACGCATATTCGTTGGCCATCCTAGAGGAATGAAGGGTGGTTTTTTTTATAGACCTAGAGATCAGAGGGTGATCGTTAGCACGAATGCCAGATTTTTAGAGAAAGACTATGTGATGAGCCGCAAGCCCAAGAGTAAAATTGTTCTGGAGGAATTAAAAGGAGAAGTCACTTCTTTAGTACCACCGGTACAAGAGCATATACCACATGTAACTGCACCGCATGTCACAGAAGATACACAAGTGATACCTTGTCGTAGTGGGAGGGTTGTTAGATAGCCTAATAGATTCATGTTCTTAGGAGAATATTCTGATATGGTCCCTGGCGAACATGAACATGATCTCTGGACATATGACGAGGCAATCCAAGATAAAGATATAGTATCTTAGCAAAGAGCATCTTGTATGTAAGCTTAATCGGTCCATTTATGGATTGAAGCAAGCTTTGAGGTCTTGGAACATCCGCTTTGATGAGGTAATCCAGTCTTATGGATTTATTCAAAGTCCGGATGAGTCTTGTGTATACAAGAGATGTGACGGAAACATAGAGGTATTTCTTGTACTATACGTAGATGACATTTTGTTGATTGGCAACAATATCAAGGTGTTATCGGACGTAAGGGTATGGTTGTCCAAACAGTTTGATATGAAGGACTTGGGAGAGGTGGGACAGATCCTTGGGATCAAGGTTATAAGAGATCGCAGGAAAAGGGTGTTGTGCTTATCCCAAGCTTCATACATATACACGATTATGGATCGTTTTAGCATGCAGAACTCCAAGAAGGGTTTTCTACCTTTCAGGCATGGAGTTCCTTTATCTAAGGAGATGTGTCCTAAAACATCTGAGGAGATAGAGGAGATGAAGGTGGTTCCTTATGCTTTAGCAGTAGGAAGCCTCATATATGCGATGCTATGTACGAGACCAGATATCTGCTATGCCGTGGGCATGGTCAGCAGATATTAGAGTAATCCAGGACAGAGATATTGGACTGCGATAAAGCATATATTGAAGTACCTGAGAAGGACTAGGGATTATATGCTAGTTTACTAGGAAGACCAATTACTCCCTGTGGGTTACACGGATTCCAACTTCCAATCTGATAGGGATAGCAGTAAGTCTACCTCAGGTTTTGTGTTTACTTTGGGAGGTTGAGCCATTATATTGAGAGTGTCAAGCAGAAATGGTGGCGGACTCTACCATGGAAGCTAAGTATGTGGTAGCCCCTAAGGCGGCCAAAGAAGTTGTGTGGCTCAGGAACTTCCTGATGGACTTGGATGTGATTCCTGGTTTGCCCAGAACTATCACAATTTATTGTGATAATAGTGGTGCAGATGCAAACTCGAAGGAACCACGAGCCCATAAGGCAAGTAAGCACATAGAGCGCAAGTACCACCTGATACGAGAAATCGTAAAGGAGGTAGAAGTTATTGTCACCTATATTGCATCAGATGATGACCTGGTAGACCCTTTCACTAAGGCCCTTCTAGCGAGAGCTTTGATAGGCAAGTGGAGGGAAGGGGAATCAGATGTATGGCAGTAAGAGGACAGCATAGTCATTTAGTATAAGTGGGAGATTGTAGGGATGTATAATGAAAAGTCTATCTTTTGTATGAACATCTTTATTTTGAAATAAGAATCACATGATCATTGTTTGCATTTCTATAGCTATGCATATTGTCTAATATATTACATTGTAGATAATATGGTGTGTGGTGTCACACGGGAGATCATGTTATCAGCTCCTTGTAAAGTATAAGTAAAGACTCACAACCGAGATGGCTTTGGACAAACCATCGGAATGGTTGTAGTGTGATTTGGTATTGGTTTGTCTTGACCATAGAATCACACTAGTGCACTTTGTGTGTATTGAGCAGGACCGACATAGAGGTGATTCGATTTATTGCTGACTACATAATCGAATCGGACCTCAGATATTATTTAGTACATGCTCTTAATTCCAATATAATAACGACCACATATACTTAGTATTCTTCTCTTTGATTTACCAATGGGCGAGATTTATAGATTAAATCGATAGGCTCGGTAAGTTGGGAGATGATATTATTTATATTGTGTGTTGTTGATTATAGGAGGAAACCGTATCCTATATATTAGGATGATGATGTCCCCTTGAGGAGCTCATAAGGTTAATCATGTAAACCCTACAAGTGGACTTGGTCCGGCATGATGAAAAGGTTGAGTGGTACTACTCATGGAGTTAGATGTTGATTAATTAATGGTCAGTAAATTAATTAATCGACGAACATTCGAGATCTTAAACACGGAGAGAAAATGTACAAATAATATATGGAGCCCATATTAATTTATGGGGGTTAGTGAGGTAGATCAATGATAATCCTCTAGTGGAATGGATAATCATTAATGGATTGGACTTTATGTGGGCTTGATCCATGGGTGGCCAAGATCCAACTCCTCCTCATGGTCCCTATTGTAGCCTATTAACACCTCATGAAGCTTAGATCCAATGGATGAAAACAAAACTCTAGATCCAAAGGTAGAGATTAAATCTTTAGATCCGATGGTTGAGATTAAATCTCTAGATCCGACGGTTGAGATTAAATCCCTAGATCCAATGGTGGTGATTAAATCAAGCCTTAAGCCTAACTCTATAAATATGGGCTTGAGGGTGGGCGGCAAGAATTGAATTAGATGAAAGGGGGCTAGGGTTTTGGGCGACAAGAGCAAGGGAGGCTTAGGGTTTTGGGTGGCCACAATTAAGGAAAGATGTTTTTTCTTCTTCTTCTTCCTTTGGTGGCTGGTACCCTTCTTCTTTCTTCTCTCCTTGGTTTAGCTGGCGCCCAACCTTCTCCCCTTCATCTATGGCTTATAATTGATGGCATTAGGGTTGCTTCCCTTGGGCGGCAAGAATTCCTAGTTGCGGTAGGATTAGGAGTGGGCGGCTAGGGTTAGGGTTTGGGTGTTGGTTGTGGGCGGCAACATGAGGAGGAAGGCTTTTCTTCTTCTTTCATGGTTTGGCCGGCAACCTTCCTTCTTCCCTCTACCTTGGTTGGAGCTCAACCTATTATTCTTCCCTTCATCCTTGGCCGAAAATTAGGAGAACTAGGTTTAGGGTTTGGGCGGCAACAAGGAGAAGGATTGCTTTCCTTTCTCTTCTCCATGTGTTGGCCGACGCCCATGCCCTTATTGATTCTCCTTTGGCTAGTTCCCACACTCCATGTTCTCTTCCTTGGCCGAAGGCAACATCGAGTTTATTGACATGGTGGCCGGTTCTAGATAGGAAGAAGTGTTTTGTTTTATGATCTTCCTTTGTTCGGAGTGAACAAGGAAGGAAGATTGGCGATTTAGGAGCTTCGACTTTTGGAAGATTGTCGCCCACACGACGTCCAAAAGGAGGAAGAACATACAATAGAAGATCAAGAGGTATAACAAGAGGTATAATCTTGTTTATTTTTATTAGTGTTCTTTTGTATTATGTTTATAATTGCTTTTCAATTATATGCATGTTTTGTATGGATGTTTACTTTATGTATGTGGCTAATATAACTTGTGATGGACTTTCTAAGCCGCAAAAATCGCTTTTTGCATTGCAGAAACCCCGGAAGTCCGGCCATGGATCTATGTGAAGATATATTAAAATAAAAACATGTATGTGCTAAGTAAACCTAGATCTACCTTAGATCTAGAAGTTGAGAGTGTTACCCTCGTAGCGACGCCGTTCACTTTTCCTGCTCGTCCAAAAGCTTGTCGGAACTCAAGAGTGTCTAGTGTACACTCCTCTATTGGTATACATACGGACAAATGGTGGAGAAACTCAACCTAGAGTGTGCTAGCACTCATGGAAATTTCGGCCAAGAAGGATTGGGAGAACAAGAGAGGAAGAACCAAGGAAGAAGATGAAGTTACACACCTTAACTTCACACTTTCATAACCCACTATAAGGGGGTTACATGCATGCATGTAACTCCAAGAACCAATGGCTCTTGGTCTCCCTCATGAGGTGGCACCCCATGATATGTCCATGATGATGTGGAGCATCATCATTGCCCGGCCCCATGTCAAGTCACCATGACATGGCAATTGGTCAAGTCAAAATTGACCATTCATCTTCTCTCTCAAGTCAAGTCAAACTTGACCTATTATCTCCCATGGTTGATCAAATCTAACCACTTGATTCAAGTCAATTTGATTTAATGAATCTCTATTCATTAAATTAAATTGACTCAATGAATCAAATCTAAATTAGACTCATTCAACACTTGAATCAAATTGAGTCTAACTCAATTAGTCTAATTTGGATTACTCTTAATCTAATTTGGTTCATCCCATGAACCTAATCCTCATGGTTCATCATATGAACCTAATCTCCATCTAATTACCCTTTGTGTGTGACCCTATAGGTTCTTGTAACGTTGGCAATGCTCCTAAACCGATTTATGAACATAACCAATTAGCGGTGTCTAGCAACACATCATTGATACCCAAGTTACAAGAATATTGAGATCCAACATCACCTTTGTGACTACTAATTGTGACTCTCACAATATTTGACAATGTCCCTCTATCCTTGACATCTAAATTGACCAATTGAGGCAAAGACCATGTCATCCTCGGTACAATCTATATCTTGAACTCCAAGTAGACTCACTCTAATCAAATGAGATCAATATCTCATATTGACTCATTTGGGCATGGCTATGCACTTCGTGGTCTCACTCTATCAAGAATATCGATGTCACCCCCGTCATATAGGAGGGATAGATCCCATCTACATCACTCACATCCCTCCGCATAATTTGTTACATACCCAGTAATCGCCTTTATAGTCCACCGATTTACGGGTGACGTTTGATGAAGCCAAAGTATGCAACACCTTATGTAGGGAACCATGGTGACTTCAGGTCTAAGGACTAATAGTCATACTAATAGCAACATGAGAAAGTATATGACACTCATATAACGATCCATGATACTTTCTCATTGCGGGTCATTCAGTATACATTCTCTAATGTATACCCATGTGTCAACTTGATATCTCAAATCCATGACTTGTGAGATCAAGTCATCGAGTTGACCTACATGCTAGTCTCTACGCATTAACATTGTCCCTGAATGTTAATACTTTACTAGGAATGATTAAGAGTAGTGTTCTCTATATCATCTCATTATCGATTAAACCAATCGATTGATATAGATAACAACCTACTACTCAAGGACATTGTTATATTTAGTTATTTGGCACCAATACAAGTAAATATAATAACCATGCCTTTATAAATAGGAATATGATACAATAAAGTCCATACAACAATCATCACATGATTGGCTCTAGGGCTTTCACTAACAACTTGGACCCCAAACATAAACACAAAAACCGGCGATCCGGACATCATCTATTCCGTGGCTACTCGTAGAATAGAGGTTGGTTGCTTGTATAACAAGTTTGTTCAAGTGACCTCACTAAACGAATAGCACGACGATGACTTGATTGTTTGGGCAATCCCTTTTGTCTAGGATTAAATTTTTTTTTAATCCGGGGACATCGATGGGATCACCATGAACAAACAACCAAGGTGAAGTGTGAAGCGAAGTTTCCCCTCACGGATTGATCACAAAAACCATTCAGCCTCCTAGGGCATGAGTTGACATAGGTCTGCATACATCAGTATGTATTAGACCAAGAAACTCTCTCACCGATTCACCTTTTTCAATAAAAGGTAACTTAGTTTCTTTCCTTTTAAGTACGATTCACATGTAACGAATGAATCAAATTCAAACAATTCTAAAATTCCACATCGGTGTCATTCCAACATGCGTTTCTTACTTACATGGCCAAGACGACAATGCCACTTGTAGGAGTCTAATTAATTATCTTTCCGAGCATGCTTGTTGCTCGCTTCGATATTGAAAATACCACCGGATACGTTTAACGTATATATTCCATTGCACAAAGTTCCAGTCCCATAAAGAACTCCATTCAAAATTGTGTAACAACAATTGTTACTAAAAGTCATATTGTACCCATTTCTATTTAAGCAGGAAATAGAAATAATGTTCTTTATTAACGATGGTACATAATAGCAATAGACTAGTTCAAAGACAAGTCCTGCAGCGAGTTTCAACTAATATGTTCCGATGGCGACTGCAGAAACCTTTACTCCATTGCCAACTCACAAATTTGATTCTCCCTTGATGAGTCTTCTTCTATTACTTAGCCCCTGTATATCATTACATATAAGTGAGCTACTGTTAGTAATATATATGAGAGATGTCCTAAGGCAATCGCCTTATGTATGAACCATTTATATGATAAATGAAGATTCACTATTTGAGTATAGATATTTTATATATTTGATTGGATCTTAAACTCATTTACTGAATGTCCCCGATACGATTCACAGCATGAGAGAATTTGTGATTGGATCACAACTAGTGAGTATCTCTACATGTGTAATTGTGATGTATGCGAATTATCCCTAGTCGATGAATTGATGGATTTGGACACCATCAATTCTGTCGAGACTAGCACGAGGTATACTCCTTGGTGTATCCAAGCAGCTGATTCACACTGGCTAGAGACATTGTGATGTCCGGAGTTGATCGTGGATGCTAGTTATGGTAACTAGTTCATTGGAGTGACCAGTCGTAAGACTTCATATGGTTCTCTGCATATATAGATATGTCAATGAAGTTCTTACTATAGCTTAAGTGTGATGTTTCTTTGACTTGCGGTATTCAAGTCATCTTGATCATGGAGACTTATGCTTTGACATGTTAAGTAAGCATCTCTAAGGAGATGTGGACCCAGGATGATTGGGCATAAGTCGAAGTGATCGAAGGTGTTTGAATAGCCTAAAAAGGATTCACCACTCCTTGCGAGGAGATGTATACCCATGGCCAATCGTCGGATTGTTACTAAAGTCTTTGGCCAAAGCATTACATGTTAAGAGTAAGGTACTCTTCGATACATGTGCAGTAACAAGAATCCGTAGGACGAGGAAATGATACTTGGGCTAGGTGTGACGTAGTCAGCCTAGTGGGGACTGACACTATAGACCATGTCCTGAACCAAGTGGGTATAAGATGAGTGAAGGGAATGGGGCACGATTCATTCGAGCTGCTGAAGGGTTTTAGAAATAGTTCTGGATCAACCGTTGATCTTTTCGGTTAATTGGGGATCATGATGTACTACTAGGTTGTTGGAATGTATACTGAAAGCCTAGCTCTTTTCTGTATGAACATTTTATTTTGAAATAAGAATCACATGATCATTGTTTGCATTTTATATATTCATTATATATGTGTGCATATTGTCTAATATTCTACATTATAGATAACATGGTGCTTGGTGTGGCACAGAAGATGATGTTATCAGTCCCTTGTAAAATATAAGTAGAGGCTCACAACCAAGATGGTTTTGGACAAACCATTGGCATGGTTGTAGTGTAGCTTGGTATTGTTTTATCTTGAACATAGAGTTACACTAGTACACTTAGGTGTATTGAGTAGGACCGACATGCAGGTGATTCAATTTAGTAATCACGACTACATAATTGAATCGGACCTCGGATATTATGTTGTACATGCTCTTAATCCCGATATAATAACGGGCACATGTACTTAGTATTTATTTCTTTGATTTACCAGTGGGTGAGATTTAGATGGATTAAATCAATATGCCCGGTAAGTTGGGAAATAATATTATTTACATGGTGTGCCGTTGATTATAGGAGGAAACCGTGTCCTATATATTAGATTGATGATGTCCCCTTGAGGAGCTCATAAGGTTCATCATGTAAACCCAGCTGGTTGACTTAGTCAACATGATGATAAGGTTGAGTGGTACTACTCGAGGAATTAGATGTTAATTAATTGGTCAAGAATCAGTTAATTAACGGACATTCGATATCTTAAACACGGGGAGATTAATGTACAAATAATATATGGAGCCCATATTGATTTATGGGGGTTGGTGAGGTAGTTCAATGATGATCCTCTAGTGGAATGGAACATCATTGATGGATCAAGTTTGTGTGGTTCCGATCCATCGGGTGGCCAAGACCCAACTCCTCCTTATGGTCCCTATCGTAGCCTAATACAATCCTTGT
This sequence comes from Wurfbainia villosa, assembly GCA_025175895.1. Lineage (NCBI taxonomy): Eukaryota > Viridiplantae > Streptophyta > Magnoliopsida > Zingiberales > Zingiberaceae > Wurfbainia > Wurfbainia villosa. Next base: position 56,528,025 of record CM045997.1, read on the forward strand.
GAAGTCTAGATCCAAGAATGTAAAACAAAACCTAGAACCAACGATTGGGATTAAATCCCTAGATCCGATGGTTGGATGAAACTCTAGAACCAACGGTTGGGATTAAATCCCTAGATCCGATGGTTAGGATGAAATCCTAGAATCGACGGTTGGGATTAAATCCCTAGATCTGACGGTTGGGATAAAACCCTAGATCCGACAGTTGGGATGAAACCTTAGATCCGACGATTGGGATGAAATCCTAGATCCGACGGTTGGGATTAAACTCTAGATCCGATGGTTGGGATAAAACCCTAGATCCGACGGTAGAGATTGAATCCCTAGATCCGACGGTGGAGATTAAAGGAGGCTTAAGCCCTATTCTATAAATAGATGCTTAGGGTTGGGCGGCAATAATGATCAAGATAATTCAAATTGGGATTAGGGTTTGGAAAGAGTTGGGCGGCTAGGGTTTGGAGTAAGGTTGGGCGGCAACCATGTTCATCCAAAATTGTTGCCGGCGCCCACCTCCTTCAAGCATTCCTTGGCCGGCGCCCTTCACATTAGCCACTCTCTTCTTCCTTTGCCGGCGGTTCTCCTCCCATTGGTGGCCGGCAAGATTATCTTCCTCCAATTTCCAAGGTGGCCGACGGTTCCCTTTGTATTGGTGCTCGGCGCCTCATCTATTCATTCCTTGTCCGGCGGTTGCATCAAACTTCCTAGCTTGGTGGCCGGTTCTAGATAGGAAAGGTATTTGTGGTTCTTCTCTTTGTTCGCAGCGGACAAGGAAGAGGAGAACTCGATCTAGAAGGCTTCTACTCGTGGAGGATCTTCGTCCACACGTCGTCCATGAGAAGGAAAGGACATACGATAGAAGATCGTAAGGTATAAAGTTATTTTAACTTTATGTACAGATCTGAGCATGTTCTTATTTGTTTTGATTATGTATGTGTGTGTGTGAATATATATTGTATAATCATGGACCCCGAAGACAAACACAAAAACCGGCGATCCATCCGTCGTCTCTTCCGCGGCTAACCAACTAGAAGAGTTGTGTTGCTTGAACAACTAGTTTGTTCAAGCGACCACTCAAGTTGTTAGCACGACGACGAATAGGTTGTGCTAAGGAAGCTCATCCCATCCGGATTAATTCTTTCATAGGTGCCACTCATGATCGTTCTATAATTAATGGTTAATTATAGACGGCCAACATAAACCGAGAACCTATTTGGTCACACGCACAACGAGCGTAATCCGAAAGATTTAAAACGAGCTTGAGAATGAGATTCTCAGACCGAGAGAAACTAGGTTTGGTTGGACCAAACAAGAAGAGAGCATGAAATCGTTTCAGTCGCAATGGAAGCGTGAATGGGCTGTGTCTTATGAAGACATAATGGATGAACCAAAATGGTTTGGTTCTAATCCAATGGAGGAGAATAAACCAAAGCGTTTGGTTTATTTTAAACGAATGAACCAAAAGTTGGTTCGGTTCGTTTTAACTTAAAATAAACCATCATGGTTTAGTTTATTTTAACTTATATTAATGGAGCGGGTTAATGGACCTCATGGTTATGATCCAATAACCATTAAGAGAATTAGTTCTCTATAAAAGAGGGCTTAAGGGATTCTTAAGCTCTAATCCAAAATCCCTAAACCTAGTTGCCGCCCACCCCATTGAAGGAGTCGGCGCCAACTCCATATCCGCCCCCTCTTCTCCTCCAACCGGCATCCAGAAGGAGCTTTCCTTTCCCCTCGCCGGCGTCGAGCTACTGCCGGTTGGTGCTCCGGTGATCTCTCTTGGGTGTGGCGATAAGGTGAGCACTTGGCTTCCCTTGGTTGGCCGGCGCCTACTCCTCCACCAAAGCTGTCCAGTTTTCTGGACAGCTTGTTTTCCTCTCGTCGGAGCGTCGTTTGGACAACGGTTAGAGCTCCGACAGCGCCTAACTTACCGGGGATTCGATCTCCGGTAATTCTCTGAGGTGGAGGACGAAGGATTCATCAAACGGTTGACGAATACCTCTCCGGAGAAGCGAGTTTTGAGGACTCGTCTTTGGGTCCGAATTTGGATTCGGATCATGATCATCTCTCGATCACGTCGTCTTCAACCGGGCTAGTAACCCATACGAAGACGAAGCTCGTGGCTTAGCGAAGTCATCCTAAGGATACTCGGCGTGGATACGGATAGAGACGATTCTAGCGAGGATCGTTCCGGTTGATGCCGTTCCCGCTACACGTGATACGAAAGGTATACGTAGTTAAATTTCCTTTATTGAAAAATTTAAATTTATGGTTATGTCTACACATGTTGTACTATGCATGCGTGTGTTGTGTGTGTTGTAATAAATGTAGATTTATTATTTTTATTTCTTCCGCTGTGCACATGTTTACGAAATATGTACGAACACACACTCATGATGGAAACCCATGATTGTATCAGAGCCCAGGTTGTGTTTCGACATAATCGTAAAATGGTTTTGCGATAGTCATAATGTTTTTTCTGGAAATTTTCTAATTTTGAAAATTTAGAAGTATTTATGGAAATTTTTCAATTTTGGAAAGTCTAGAAGTATTTATGGAAATCTTCCACTTTTGGAAAGTTGGAAGTATTTATGGAAATTGATATTTTCCATAAATAAAATATTTGATTAGATTCTGGAAATTTGTTTCCTAATTTAATCATGATTTAATTTGGGAAATCAAATCTTAAAATATTTTATTTCCATAAGTAGTTTTGATGATTTAGGAAATTGGTTTCCTAAATTAATTTTCCTTAATCAACTATTTCCATAAATAAAATATGTGATTAGATTTGGAAATTTGTTTCCTAATTTAATCATGATTTGATTTGGAGAATCATATCTTAAACATATTTTATTTCCATAAATAGTTATGACAAATAAGGAAATTATGTACATGACATAATTGTATGCCAAGTAATTGCATTAGATGCATATCATTATGCCATGCGTGTCGTGACATGTAGATGTATGTCATGCCATGTAGATAATAGTTATTTGCATGCAAAGAGGATGAGACATAAAAACCCTCACTCAATATTAAAGTATACACCTTCCATTAATATGGTTAGAACCAGAGTTCCGTTTCTTGTTTGGGTAGTTGGACTCTCTCCAAGCCCTGCTCGAACCCGAACATGTTCAAACCATGGAATAGTTTAATACTAATATGGTAAGAGTCAGAGGTCAATTGTTAGCTTTGGTTGTTGGACTCTCTCCAAGCTGGGCTAATTGGTTGAATGCGCTCTAAGCATATTAAAACTATTTCTTGATTAATGGGTTGGCTTTAACCTGGAGCATCGGCTTGTCGGACTCTCTCCAAGGTCGATGTAAAGGGAGGTGAAGTTGGGTGCTTTGCATATGATGCATACTTGTTAATGTGTTAACAACCCGATGTATGTGTGAACATTCAATTAGTTGATAGCACATTGTGATAGTTGCATATACGTGATATGCAATCGGTATAGTTGATACCTACCATCATAGTTATGAATGGCTTGTTGGACTCTCTCTAAGGTTGTTCATATCTATGATGGATATCAGCCCATTCGGAGATGGACCTACGATCTCCCGAAGTGATTTTGGGGTTTTTGAAATTTGAAAAATGAATGGGATTTATAAATGTATATTGATGCATTTTAAAATCATTTTCTCATATATGCTCGTTTTGTATTTCTAGGTCAATAAATTGATCATGACGTCTTTGAATTTGTGCACTATTTTGGATTCAAACAAACTGACTCGGCCTAACTTCCTGGAATGGCTTAGAAACCTGAGAATTGTTCTCAAGGTGGAAAAGCTAGCATATATCCTTGAAGAGCCTCTTCCCAACCGTCCTAAGGACGATGCAACTCCAGACCAAATGTTAGTCTATCAGAAGCATGTGGCAGATTCTGAGCTAGCGAGTTGCATCATGCTAGCGGCGATGGTACCTGAGCTGCAAAAGCAGCATGAGCATATGGATGCTAATACCATGGTCTTCCATCTTCATGAGTTGTTCGATGAGCAAGCGAGATCCGAAAGGTTCGAGGTCTCTAGGCTCCTCTTCGCCACGAAGACGTAAGAAGGTTCGTCTGTAGTGCAGTTTGTGCTAAAGATGAACGGGTACATCGAGCGGCTAGCTACCCTCGGGTTTGTGATGGATCACGAATTAAGTATTGTTTTAATTCTGCATTGTTTGCTCAATAGTTTCTCATAATTCGTGATGAACTATCGGATGAACAAATTGGAATCCATTATTCCTGAGCTTCTCAATATGCTGAAGACTGTGGAGCCTTCTGTGAAGCATGAGGAGAAAGCGGTTCTGTTAGTTGATTCCTCAAAGAAAGGTTCTAAGAAGAAGGCAAAAGAACAGAAGAAAGGGAAGAACAAAAAGGCAAAGAAGGCAGAACCAGCACAAAAGGGCACTTGCCATCATTGTGGCAAGGAAGGCCACTGGCGAAGAAACTGCAAGATTTATCTTGAGTCCATGAAGAAGAAGAAGGCATCCGATGCCCCATCCTCTTCAGGTATCTTCGTTATTGATTGTCATTCTATTTCCTTATACACTTGGGTATTGGATACTCGGTGTGGCTCACATATATGTAATGACATACAGGGGCTAAGGAATAGAAGAAGACTCGTCAGAGGGGAGTCAAATTTGCGAGTTGGCAATGGAGCAAAGGTTGCTGCGGTCGCCATCGGAACTTATTTGCTGAAGCTCCCTAGTGGACTAGTCTTGGAACTGGACAATTGCTATTATGTTCCTTCTCTAATAAAGAACATTGTTTCTATTTCCTGTTTAAATAGAAATGGTTTCCATTTGACGTTTAGTAACAATTGTTATATAACTTTGAATGGCGTACTTTATGGAACTGGAACTTTGAGTAATGGCATTTATACGTTGGACGTATCCAGTGACATTTTCAATATCGAAGCGAGCAACACGCGTGCTCGAAAGGGTAATCAATTAGACTCCTATATGTGGCATTGTCGTCTCGGCCATGTAAGCAAGAAACGCATGTCCGAATTACACCGATGTGGAATTTTGGAATCGTTTGAATTGGATTCATACGATACATGCGAATCATGCTTAAAAGGCAAGATGACTAAGTTACCTTTTATAGGAAAAGGTGAACGAGTGGGAGAGTTGCTAGGCCTAATACATAGTGATGTATGTGGACCTATGTCAACTCAAGCTTTAGGAGGCTATAGCTACTTCATTACCTTCACCGATGATCACTCACGATTTGGGTATCTGTTCTTGATGAAACACAAGTCTGAAGCCTTTGAAAGGTTCAAAGAATTCATAAATGAAGTAGAAAAACAACATGACAAGAGTATTAAAATACTTCGATCAGATCAAGGTGGTGAATACTTGAGTCAGGAGTTTCTTGATCACCTAAGAGACAATGGTATATTTCTCAATGGACTCCGCCATATACACCACAGCATAATGGTGTATCAGAGGGGCGTAACCGGACCTTGTTGGACATGGTCAGGTCAATGATGAATCATGCGAATCTTCCCAAGTCCTTTTGGGGCTATGCACTTCAGACAGTTGTTTACTTGTTAAACAGAATGCGTACCAAGGTAGTCTCTACTACTCCATATGAGATATGGAATAGTAAGAAACCTCATGTATCTTACTTGAAGATATGGGGTTGTCCTGCTTATGTGAAGCGGACAGTATCAGACAAATTGGATTCTAAGTCTGATAAATGTCTATTTATTGGATACCCTAAGGAAACAAGGGATTACCAATTCTATCATCCTGTGGAACAAAAGGTGTTTGTTTCAAGGCATGCTATGTTTCTTGAGAAAGAGTTTCTCTTGCAAGAAAACAGTGGGAGTGTCGTCGAGCTTGAGGAGGCTTGAGAGACTCAAATAGACATTGATGAGATACCTGGTGAAGCACAACAGCCGACAACTCATAGTGACGAACAATCGGCTGGACCTATTGTAACACCACATCTTCGTAGATCTGGTAGAACACGCAATATTCCTGAGAGATACGGATTTCTCGTAAGTGAATCGAACGACGTGTTACTCATTGATGATGAGGAGCCTACCAGTTATGAAGAAGTGCTGACAAGTTCAGAAAGGGATAAGTGGCTTGGTTCCATGAAGTCGGAAATGGATTCCATGTATGAAAACCAAGTTTGGAACTTGGTTGACCCACCTGAAGGCATAAAGCCTATAGGGTGCAAGTGGGTTTTGAAGAAGAAAACCGACATGGATGGTAATGTGATTACCTATAAGGCTAGATTGGTGGCGAAAGGATATTGTCAAAAACAAGGTGTTGATTATGACGAAACCTATTCGCCTGTAGCTATGCTTAAATCCATTCGGATGCTCCTGGCCATAGCGGCTCATTATGATTATGAGATATGGCAGATGGATGTGAAAACAACTTTCCTTAATGGAAACCTGCTCGAGGACGTGTATATGATACAGCCTGAGGGTTTCACATCGGTTGATAAAACCAAGGTATGCAAATTGCGACGGTCCATTTATGGATTGAAGCAAGCATCCAGGAGCTGGAATATCCGTTTTGATGAGACAATCAAAAAGTTTGATTTCTCACAAAATCCAGCCGAACCTTGTGTGTACAAGAAGGTTAGTGGGAGTGCAGTCGTGTTCCTAGTATTATATGTCGATGACATATTACTTATAGGAAACAATGTTTCAATCTTACAGTCAGTTAAGGTTTGGTTATCCAAGACATTCTCCATGAAAGAACTGGGAGAAGCAACCTACATCCTCGGGATTAAGATCTATAGAGATAGATCGAAACGGTTGCTTGGACTTTCGCAGTCTACATATATAGACTGAGTGCTAAAGAGGTTTAGCATGTCGGAATTCAAGAAAGGTTTCCTTCCCATCAGGCATGGGGTACACCTTTCGAAGTCTATGTGTCTGCGCACAGAAGACGAGAGGATTTGCATGAGTAAGATTCCCTATGCATCCGCAATAGGATCTATCATGTATGCTATGTTATGTACGAGGCCCAATGTATCGTATACTCTGAGTGTCACGAGCAGATACCAGTCTGATCCAGGAATGGATTATTGGGTGGCTGTCAAGATGATCCTTAAGTACTTAAGAAGAACTAAGGATGTGTTCCTAATATATGGAGAAGGGGACATGGTGATACGTGGGTATACGGATGCCATCTTTCAGACAGACAAGGATGATTCCAGGTCTCAGTCTGGATACGTATTCACTTTGAATGGGGGCGCAATGAGTTGGAAAAGTTCCAAACAAGACACTGTAGCGGATTCTACCACTGAGGCAGAATACATTGCAGCTTCAGAAGCAGCAAAGGAAGCGGTTTGGATCAAGAAGTTCATTTATGAACTTGGTGTGATTCCTGCCATTGTTGAAGCAATATCGGTCTACTGCAACAACAATGGAGCGATTGCACAGGCGAAAGAGCCGAGGTCTCATCAACGATCCAAACATGTGCTTCACCGCTATTATCTTATCAGAGAGATCATCAGTAGAAACGAAATACAAATCAAGAAAATTATCACTGAAAGGAACTTAGCGGATCCTTTGACTAAAGCATTACCTCAAAGTAAGTTTGAGGGTCATGTTAGAGCTTATGGTATTGGATAGCGTAGCGATTAGCATTAGGCCAAGTGGGAGTCTGTTAGTAATATATATGAGAGATGTCCTAAGGCAATCGCCTTATGTATCAACCATTTATATGATAAATGAAGATTCACTATTTGAGTATACATGTTTTATGTATTTGATTGGATCTTAAACTCATTTACTAAATGTCCTCGATACGATTCACAACATGAGAGAATTTGTGATTGGATCACAACTAGTGAGTATCTCTACATGTGTAATTGTGATGTATCGGAATTATCCCTAGTCGATGAATTGATGGATTTGGACACCATCAATTCTGTCGAGACTAGCACGAGGTATACTCCTTGGTGTATCCAAGCAGCTGATTCTCACTGGCTTGAGACATTGTGATGTCCGGAGTTGATCGTGGATGCTAGTTATGGTAACTAGTTCATTGGAGTGACCAATCGTAAGACTTCATATGGTTCTCTGCATATATAGATATGTCAATGAAGTTTTTACTGTAGCTTAAGTGCGATGTTCCTTTGACTTGCGCTATTCAAGTCATCTTGATCATGGAGACTTATGCTTTGACATCTTAAGCAAGCATCTCTAAGGAGATGTGGACTCGGGAGGATTGGGTATAAGTTGAAGTGATCGAAGGTGTTTGAATAGCCGATAAAGGATTCACCACTCCTTGCGAGGAGATGTATACCCATGGCCTCTCGTCGGATTGTTACTAAAGTCTTTGGCCAAAACATTACTTGTTAAGAGTAAGGTACTCTTCGATACATGTGTAGTAACTAGAATCCGTAGGACGAGGAAATGATACTTGGGCTAGGTGTGACGTAGTTAACCTTGTGGGGACTGACACTATAGACCATGTCCTAAACCAAGTGGGTATAAGATGAGTGAAGGGAATGAGGATCGATTCATTCGAGCTGCTGAAGGGTTTCAAAAATAGTTCTGGATCAACCGTTGATCTTTTCGGTTAATTGGGGATCATGATGTACTACTAGGTGCCACTCATGATCGTTCTATAATTAATGGTTAATTATAGACGGCCAACATAAACCGAGAACCTATTCGGTCACACGCACAACGAGCGTAATCCGAAGGATTTAAAACGAGCTTGAGAATGGGATTCTCAGACCGAGAGAAACTAGGTTTGGTTGGACCAAACAAGAAGCGAGCATGAAATCGTTTCAGTCGCAATGGAAGCATGAATGGGCCGTGTCTTATGAAGACATAATGGATGAACCAAAATGGTTTGGTTCTAATCCAATGGAGGAGAATAAACCAAAGGGTTTGGTTTATTTTAAACGAATGAACCAAAAGTTGGTTCTGTTCATTTCAACTTAAAATAAACCATCATGGTTTGGTTTATTTTAACTTATATTAATGGAGCGGGTTAACGGGCCTCATGGTTATGATCCAATAACCATTAAGAGAATTAGTTCTCTATAAAATAGGGCTTAAGGGATTGTTAAGCTCTAATCGAAAAGCTCTAAACCTAGATGCCGCCCACCCTATTGAAGGAGTCGGCGCCAACTCCATTGCTGCCCCTTCTTCTCCTCCAACCGGCGTCCATAAGGAGCTTTCCTTTCCCCTCGTTGGCGTCGAGCTGCTGCCGGTTGGTGCTCCGGTGATCTCCCTTGGGTGTGGCGATAAGGTGAGCACTTGGCTTCCCTTGGTTGGCTGGCGCCTACTCCTCCACCAAAGCTGTCCAGTTTTCTGGACAGCTTGTTTTCCTCTCGTCGGAGCATCGTTTGAACGACGGTTAGAGCTCCGACAGTGCCTAACTTACCGGGGATTCGATCTCCGGTAATCCTCTGAGGTGGAGGACGAAGGATTCGTCAAACGGTTGACGAATACCTCTCTGGAGATGCGAGTTTTGAGGACTCGTCTTTGGGTCCGAATTTGGATTCGGATCGTGATCATCTCTCGATCACGTCGTCTTCAACACGAGGCTAGTAACCCGTATGAAGATGAAGCTCGTGGCTTAGCGAAGTCATCCTAAGAATACTCGGCGTGGATACGGATAGAGAATATTCTAGCGAGGATCGTTCCGGTTGATGTCGTTCGCGCTACACGTGATACGAAAGGTATACGTAGTTAAATTTCCTTTATTGCAAAATTAAAATTTATGGTTATGTCTACACATGTTGTACTATCCATGCGTGTGTTGTAATAAATGTAGATTTATTATTTTTATTTCTTTCGCTGTGCACATGTTTATGAAACATGTACGAACACACACTCACCGCGGTGCCGAAAACCCAACAGCTACACCAAGTATCCAATACCCATGTATCTGAGGAAATAGAATGACAATCAATAACGAAGATACTTGAAGATGATGGGGCATCAGATGCCTTCTTCTTCTTCACGGACTCAAGATAAATCTTGTAGTTTCTTCGCTAATGGCCCTCCTTGCCACAGTGATGGCAAGTGCACTTTTGAGTCGGTTCTGCCTTCTTTGTCTTTTTCTTCTTCCCCTTACATTGCTCTTTTGACTTCTTCTTAGAACCTTTCTTATAAAAATCAACTAACAGCGATGTCTTCTCCTCATGCTTCACAGAAGGCTCCACAGTCTTCAGCATGTTATGGAGCTCAGGAATTGTGGTTTCAATTTTGTTTATCTGGTAGTTCATCACAAACTATGAGAAACTCTTAGGCAAACAATGTAGAATTAAGTCAATACTTAATTCATAATCCATCACAAAACTGAGTGTCGCTAGTCGCTCGATGTACCCATTCATCTTTAGCACAAATTGCACTAAAGATGAACCTTCATGCATCTTAGAGGTGAAGAGGAGCTTGGAGACATCGAACCTTTCAGATCTCGCTTACTCATCAAACAACTCTTGAAGATGAAAGACTATAGTATTTGCATCCATATGCTCATGCTGCTTCTGAGGCTCAGGTACCATCACAGCTAGCATAATGTTACTTGCCAGTTCAGAATCATTCACAAGTTTTTGATAGGCCAACAATTGGTTCGGAGTTGCATCATCACTAGGACGGGCGGGAAGAGGCTCTTCGAGGACATACGCAAGCTTTTCTTGTCGGACTTTCCGAGCCACAAAAATCGCTTTTTGTGTTGCGGAAACCTCGGAAGCCCGGCCACGGATCCGTGAAAAGATATATAAAAATAAATTCATGTACGTGTTATGGAAACCTAGATCTACCTTAGATCTACATGATGAGAGCGTTACCCTCGTAGCGACACCCTTCACTTATCCCGCTTGTCCAAATGCTTTGCCGGATCTCGAATAGTGTCAAGTGTACACTCTTCTACAAGTATCCACACGGACAAATGGTGGAGAAGACACCTTAGAGTGTGCTAGCACCCTTGAGGAATCTCGGCAAGAAGAGGATGAGGGAGAGAGCTTGAGAGGAGAAACCAAGGAAGAAGATGATGTTAATTCCAATAACTTCACACACTAATGCTAAGTGGTCGACCACTTCTATTTGGGGGGTTACAAGCATGCATGTAACTCCAAGAGCCAATGGCTCTTGGTCTCCCTCATGAGGTGGCACCCCATGATAAGTCCATGATGATGTGGAACATCATCATTGGCTGGCCCCCATGCCAAGTCACCATGACATGGCAATTGGTCAAGTCAAAATTGACCATTGATCTTCCCTCTCAAGTCAAGTCAAACTTGACCTATTATCTCCCATGGTCGATCAAATCAAACCACTTGATTCAACTAAATTTGATTTAATAAATCTCTACTCATTAATTTAAATTGACTCAATGAATCAAATCTAAATTAGACTCATTCAACACTTGAATCAAATTGAGTCTAAATCAATAAGTCTAATTATGATTACTCTTAATCCAATTTGGTTCATCCCATGAACCTAATCCTCATGGTTCATCATATGAACCTAATCTCCATCTAATTTCTCTTTCTGTATGACCCTATTGGTTTTTATAATGTTGGTAATGCTCCTAACCCGATTTAGGAACATAAGCAGTGAGCGGTATCTAGCAACACATCATTGCTAGCCAAGTTCCAAGAATGTTGAGATCCAACATCACCTTTGTGACTACTAATTGTGACTCTCACAATATGTGACAATTCCCCTCTATCCTTGATATCTAGATTGACCAATTGAGGCATAGACTGTGTCATCCTCGGTACAATCTATATCTTGAACTCCAAGTAGACTCACTCTAATCAAATGAGCTCAATATCTCATATTGACTCATTTGGGCATGGTCATGCACTTCGTGGTCTCACTCAATCATGAATAACGATGTCACTCCCATCATATAAGAGGGATAGATCTCATCTACATCACTGACATCCCTCCGCATAATTTGTTACATACCCAGTAATCGTCTTTATAGTCCACCCATTTACGGGTGACATTTGACGAAGCCAAAGTATGCAACTCCTTATGTAGGGAACCATGGTGATTTCAGGTCTAAGGACTAATAGTTATACTAATAGCCACATGAGTAAGTATATTACACTCATATAACGATCCACGATACTTTCTCATGGTGGGTCATTCAGTATACATTTTCCAATGCATACCCATGTGTCAACTTGATATCTCATATCCCTGACTTGTGAGATCAAGTCATCGAGTTGATCTACATGCTAGTCTATTTGCATTAACATTGTCCCTGAATGTTAATACTTGACTAGAAATGATTAAGAGTAGTGTTCTCTATATCATCTCATTATCGATTCAACCAATCGATTGATATAGATAAGAACCTTCTACTCAAGGACGTTATTATACTTAGTTATTTGGCACCAATAAAAGTAAGTATAATAACCATGCCTTTATAAATAGGAATATGATTCAATAAAGTCCATACAATAATCATCACATGATTGACTCTAGGCCTTTCACTAACAATCTCCCACTAGCACTAGTGTCAATCACCGTAGTATCTAATACCTATTGACCTAGTGTGACCATCATGCTTTTTCTGTGGCAAAGCCTTGGTCAAGGGATCTGCGATGTTAGCCTCTATGGGTACTCTGTAAATCTTCACATCTCCTCTATCGATAATCTCTCGAATGAGATGGAAGCGCCGTAGTATGTGTTTGGTCCACTGGTGTGAGCGAGGTCCCTTTGCCTGTGCAATCGCTCCATTGTTGTCACAATAGAGCTCTATTAGATCTTCTATGCTAGGAACCACCCCTAGCTCAGTAATGAACTTGCAGATCCAAACTGCCTCCTTTGGTGCCTCTGATGCAGCAATATACTCAGCCTTTGTTGTAGAATCAGCAACTGTGTCATGCTTCAAACTATACCAGCTCACATCGCCACCATTCAAGCAAAACACTATCCTTGATTGTGATATATAATCATCCTGGTCAGTTTGGAAGCTGACATCACTGTAACCCTTTACAACTAGCTCCTCATCGCCTCCAAATATCAATAAATATTCTTTAGTCCTTCTCAAGTACATAAGAATATTCTTGACGTCTATCCAGTGACGCTCACCTGGATCTGACTGGTATCTACTCGTCTTGCTCAAAGCATACGAGACATCAGGACCAGTACACAGCATGGCATACATCATAGATCCTTTAGCAGATGCATAAGGGATCTTATTCATGCGGTCTCTCTCCTCTCTAGAAGAAGGACTTTGAGTCTTAGAAAGACTCACACCATGTGACATCGGCAGAAGTCCCTTCTTGGAATTCTGCATGGCAAACCGTAGTAATACCATGTCAATATATGTACTCTGACATAGGCCAAGCAATCTCTTATATCAATCTCTATAGATCGTGATACCTAGAATACAGGCTGCTTCACCTAAGTCATTTATTGAGAAGCACATCCCTAGCCAAGTCTTCACAGATTGTAGCGAAGGGATGTCATTCCCAATGAGTAGTATGTCATCCACATACAATACAAGGAAGACAACTGTGTTTCCATTAACCCTCTTGTAGACACAAGGTTCATCTTCATTCTTGATGAAACCAAACTATTTGATCGCATCATCGAATCGAAGATTCCAGCTCCAAGAAGCTTGCTTCAGCCCATAAATGGACCTTTACAGCTTTTATACTTTCCCAGTATGTTGTGGATCTACAAAACCCTCAGGTTGTGTCATGTACACATCCTTGAGCAAGTTTCCATTCAGAAACGTGGTTTTGACATCCATCTACCAAATCTCATAATCGTGGTATGCTGCAATAGCAAGCATGATCCGAATGGACTTAAACATTGCCATTGGAGAAAAAGTTTTCATCATAGTCAATACCATGAATTTGCTTGAAACCTTTAGCCACAAATCGACCCTTATAGGTAAGCATAAGTCCATCCATGTCAGTCTTTCTCTTAAAGACCCACTTACACCCAATGGGTTTGATGCCCTCAGGTTGATCAACCAAAGTCCATACTTGGTTGGTGTACATGGATTCCATCTCGTATCTCATGGCCTCTAGCCATTTCTCAGAATTTGAGCACATCACAGCTTCCTGATAGGAGGTAGGTTCATTCTCAATGAGCATAACATCATCATGGTTAGACAAGAGAAATGAGTATCTCTTAGGCTGACGACGTACCCTATCAGACCTGCGAAGAAGTAGGTCTGCCTGAACAGGTGGTTGTTCCACAACTCATTGTGCAACAAACTCATCACCCACAATACTTTGTGGTTCCTGTTCAACCTCTATCAAGGCCTCAGTGTTATGGTTCTTATCTTGAATTTCTTCAAGATCGAACGTACTCCCACTAATTTTTCTAGAAACGAAATCCCTTTCTAGAAATACCCCAGTCTTTGCCACAAACACTTTGTGCTGACTAGGAATGTAGAAGTAATATCCCTTCGTCTCCTTGGGATATCCAACAAAATAGCATTTATCGGATTTGGGTCCCAGTTTGTCTGAGACTTGACATCGAACGTAAGCCTCACAATCCCAAATCCTCATGAAAGACATCTTGGGATTTCTCCCTGTCCATATCGTATATGGTGTCTTTATCACAGCCTTGGATGGTACACGGTTAAGTGTGAAGGCTGCTGTGTCTAGAGCATATCCCCAAAAGGATATAAGAAGATCTGTGTGACTGATCATAGATCATAGCATATCTAATAGGGTACAATTCCTCCTTTCGGATACACCATTCCACTATGGTGTTCCAGGAGGAGTGAGTTGGGATAGAATCCCACACTCAGCTAGATAGTCACGAAACTCATGGCTAAGGTATTCACCACCTTGATCTGATTGAAGTATCTTAATACTCTTGCCAAGTTGGTTTTGTACTTCATTCTTGAATTCTTTGAACTTTTCAAAGGATTCTGATTTATGTGTCATTAGATACACAAAATCATATCTACTGAAGTCATCAATAAATGTAATGAAGTACCTGTAACCACCTCTAGCAGCAACATTGAAAGGGCCGCATACATCACTATGTATAAGTCCTAACAAATCTGTTGCTCTCTCGCTGTGCCCACTAAAGGGAGTCTTGGTCATCTTGCCAAGAAGGCAAGACTCGCATGTCTCATATGATTCAAAATCAAATGAGTCCAGCAGCCCATCCTTATGGAGCTGAGATAAGCGACTCTCATTTATGTGACCTAAGCGACAATGCCAGAGATAGGTTTGGTTCAACTCATTTGACTTGAACATTTTGGTACTTATGTTATAGATGGGGCTCTCTAAGTCTAGAAAGTAGAGTCCGTTCATTAGAGGTGCACTACAATAGAACATATCATTTAAATAAACTGAACAACATTTGTTCTTTATTATAAATGTAAATTCTTTCTTGTCCATACAAGAAATCAAAATTATGTTCTTAGTTAAAGTAGACACATAACAATATTCATCTAGTTCTAGTACATGCCCAGAGGGCATAGATAGATCATAAGTTCCTACAGAAACAGCATCAACTCTTGCTCCATTGCCTACTCGTAGGTTCACCTCGCACTTTGTCAATGCTCTGCTATTTCTCAGCGCCTGCACATTGGTACAAATGTGAGATGCACATCCGGTATCTAATACCCATGATAAAGAAATAGATAGATTGAATTCTTTAACATTTATACCTGAAGTAGAAGTCTCACTTCTCTTCTTCTTAAAATCTTCCAGGTATGCTTTACAGTTACGCTTCCATTGTCCAGCTTCCTTGCAGTGGAAGCAAGTCCCTTCTTTGGCCACCCCTCCTTTGGGTTTCAGTTCTTTGCCTTCTCCCATGGCTTGGGAATTTCCCTTACCTTTAGGCTTGCCCTTGCCTTTCTTCTTTTACACCATCAAAATGGAGTCAAATTTTCCCTTCTTAAGGTTGAGCTCAGCAGTTCTCAACATACTGAGCATCTCAGGCTGTGGCTTATCAATTTCATTCATGTTGTAAATCATGACAAATTGATTGTAGGTTTGTGGCAAAGATTGCAAGATCAAGTCAGTGGCCAGATCTTGGCCAAGTGGGAATCCCAATCTCTATAGGTTTCTATGTACCCAATCATCTTGAGTACATATGGACCTACGGAAGTCCCATCTTGCATCTTGGACTGAAACAATGCCTTAGAAATCTCATATCTCTCATGCTTTGCTTGTCCTTGATATAGTTGATGAAGATATTCAACCATATCATAAGAATTCATGAACTCGTGTTTCTTCTAAAGCTCTGAGTTCGTGGTCGCGAGCATGAGACATGACACATCTAATGCATCATCTTGATGCTTCTTGTAAGCATCTTTGTCAGTTCGCAAGGCAGTGGCAGGAGGTGCCTCCGGAATGGACTGCTCCAGGACGTACAGTTTCCTTTCTTGGGTGAGATCAATTCTTAGGTTCCTGTACCAGTCCAGGAAATTTGCTCCATTGAGCTTGTCCTTCTCAAGGACAGAACGTAGGAAGAGAGTGTTCGTGTTTGTCGACATAGTAATCTACAACATACACAATGCAGAAAATTAATATCATATTCCATTTATCATTTAATTAGGCCTTTAATCAAATGATGCTCCCACTGAATTATAATATTTTTATAGAATCGAGTTATGGATGTGATCAAACCACATTACTAGATTCATACAAATATGCTATAATTCTTGCGGGACAAGATCCACATCACACTAGGCCTTGAGTTAGCTTTGGCTAAATCGCCCAAGACTTAGTATGATCGGTAGGTAACACATTAATGATTACATCTCTATGCAACTCTTGTTTATAGGATCAAGACCCACATTTACAAAAGACCTTGAGTTAGATTTGGCTAAATCGGCCAAGATTTAGTGTAAATGTGATCTTATCCTATCTTTCCAACGGTTGGAATATGTCTATAATTCTACTCGATCCAATTGAGTTAACTAGTTTTACTCAATCTAATTGAGCATACTCTAACCCATGCCATGATAGGTGGGACTAAGATTGTCCCTCCGCACCCTACCAAGATAATATGCGTTGCTCTGCTTTGGCAGATTCAACAACTACAAATGATCGAGGTAGTGATGGGTATCAAGACTTGGTAGGCATTTTCGAGTTGATTCGATTAGAATCTATTATAATCGTGAATGTGTATCATATACGCATCAAGGCCTTTATTACCCTACACTAGCATGCATCACATACTTACAAGCATTATTCTAGCATGCATCATATACATACAATAAAAATATCCTAGCATGCATCATATACATACAAGCAAAATTTACTAGCATGCATCACATACATACAAGAAAAACAAATATATATATATATATATATATATATATATATATATATATATATATATATATAAATTAATTGTGATATGGTCATGGCCTTACTACGAACTTCTCAAGCCAATGAGAAGATCGGACGGTCAACCTAGGGTTAGCGGCTTCTCCAAGCGCCTTCTTTGACCGTCATGTGTCGTCGGCACCCTTCTCATAACTCCGTCTACTAGTGAACCTTCCACCGCTCGATTTTGTACATTACAAACATGAAACTCGAGTTACATTCGAGTCTAAAACTATTTACAACTAGAATTTTAAAAGAAGAGGTACGACGCGCAGGTCACATACCCTATACAACATGCACAACCACAAAAACGGCAAGCATGCCGTATTATGAAATACAACACATTTATCACCCAATCATATTGGGGTTCTTGGGCCATTACCATCAAAAAATTATACATAATTCTAAATTATGTATTTTACAGGAAATTTCTATAATTTTTCCTTTTTTTTTCGATTTTATGAGTCACATCTCCGTAACGGTCCTGCTAAGCAGTTTCCGGACACGATCTCGGGACAATGCTCCTTTAGGGGTTAGGGGCAGTGCCCCTACTAGCAAAATGAACTTTACAAGTGTCCCATCTTTATCTTACACTAACTTAAGTCACTGTCCCAAAAACCTAAAGCAAGATTTCGCCGTTCCGGAGAATTTTTCTCGGTGGTTGAAGCCTACAAGTGTCCCAACACTTGTTGCTTCGATTCTTCGAGAAAAATACCCAAAAAATCTATAAAAATAGGAAATTCACAGAAACTTAAAGATCTGTAATTTTTATATCTAATACAAAAACTACAAAAATCTAAACACATACATGCTTCGCACGTGGCTCTGATACCACTATTGTAGTTTCTGAGCTTCAAAAATCGCTTTTTGTGTTGCGAAAACCTCGGAAGCCCGGCCACGGATCCGTGTGAAGATATATAAAAATAAATTCATGTACGTGTTATGGAAACCTAGATCTACCTTAGATCTACATGATGATAGCGTTACCCTCGTAGCGATGCCCTTCGCTTATCCCGCTTGTCCAAATGCATTGTCGGATCTCGAAGAGTGTCAAGTGTACACTCCTCTACCAGTATCCACACGGACAAATGGTGGAGAAGACACCATAGAGTGTGCTAGCACCCTTGAGGAATCTCGGCAAGAAGAGGATGAGAGAGAGATCTTGAGAGGAGTAACCAAGGAAGAAGATGATGTTAATTCCAATAACTTCACACACTAATGCTAAGTGGTCGGCCACTTCTATTTGGGGGGTTACATGCATGCATGTAACTCCAAGAGCCAATGGCTCTTGGTCTCCCTCATGAGGTGGCACCCCATCATAAGTCCATGATGATGTGGAACATCATCATTGGCTGGCCCCCATGCCATGTCACCATGACATGGCAATTGGTCAAGTCAAAATTGACCATTCATCTTCCCTCTCAAGTCAAGTCAAACTTGACCTCTTATCTCCCTTGATTGATCAAATCTAACCACTTGATTCAAGTCAATTTGATTTAATGAAACTCTATTCATTAATTTAAATTGACTCAATGAATCAAATCAAAATTTGACTCATTCAACACTTGAATCAACTTGTGTCTAACTCAATTAGTCTAATTTGGATTATTCTTAATCAAATTTGGTTCATCCCATGAACCTAATCCTCATGGTTCATCATATGAACCTAATCTCCATCTAATTGCCCTTGTGTGTGACCCTATAGGTTCTTGTAATGTTGGCAATGCTCCTAAACCAATTTAGGAACATAAGCAATGAGTGGTATCTAGCAACACATCATTGCTACCCAAGTTAGAAGAATGTTGAGATCCAACATCACCTTTGTGACTACTAATTGTGACTCTCACAATATGTGACAATGTCCCTCTATCCTTGACATCTAGATTGACCAACTAAGGCATAGACCGTGTCATCCTCGGTACAATCTATATCTTGAACTTCAAGTAGACTCACTCTAATCAAATGAGCTCAATATCTCATATTGACTCATTTGGGCATGGACATGCACTTCGTGGTCTCACTCTATCAAGAATAACGATGTCACTCCCGTCATATAGGAGGGATAGATCCCATCTACATCACTCACATCCCTCCGCATAATTTGTTACATACCTAGTAATCGCCTTTATAGTTTACCTATTTACGGGTGACGTTTGACGAAGCCAAAGTATACAACTCCTTATGTACGGAACCATGGTGATTTCAGGTATAAAGACTAATAGTCATAGTAATAGCCACATGAGAAAGTATATGACACTCATATAACGATCCACGATAGTTTCTCATGGTGGGTCATTCAGTATACATTCTCCAATGCATACCCATGTGTCAACTTGATATTTCATATCAATGACTTGTGAGATCTAGTCATCGAGTTGACCTACATGCTAGTCTCTTCGCATTAACATTGTCCCTGAATGTTAATACTTGACTAGGAATGATTAAGAGTAGTGTTCTCTATATCATCTCATTATCGATTCAACCAATCGATTGATATAGATAAGAACCTTCTACTCAAGGACGTTATTATACTTAGTTATTTGACACAAATACAAGTAAGTATATTAACCATGCCTTTATAAATAGGAATTTCTACAATAAAGTCCATACAACAATCATCACATGATTGGCTCTAGGGCTTTCACTAACATTTCTACCTTTAGAACAATTCTCAGGTTTCTAAGCCAGTCCTAGAAGTTCGACCAAGTAAATTTATTCAAATCCGAAATTGGTCACAAATTTAAAGACGCCATGGTTAAGCGATTAACCTAGAAATACAAATCAAGCATATATGAGAAAGATGATTTAAATGGATCAACATACATTTATAAATCCCATTCATATTTTGAAAACAAAAACCCTCAAAATCAAATCGGGAGATCGTAGGTCCATCTCCGAATGGGTTGATATCCAACATAGATAAGAACAACCTTGGAGAGAGTCGAACAAGCCATTGTTAGCTACGATGGTAGGTATCAAATATACCAATTACATACATCACGTATATGTAACTATCACAATGTGCTATCAACTAATTGAATGTTCAACCATACATTGGGTTGTAAACACATTAACAAGTATGCATCATATGCATAACACCCAACTTCACCTCCATTCACATCGACCTTGGAGAGAGTCCAACAAACCGATGCTCCAGGTTAAAGCCAACCCACTAATCACGAAAAAGTTTTAATATGGTTAGAGTGCATTCAACCAATTAGCCAGGCTTGGAGAGAGTCCAACAACCCAAACTAATGATTGACCTCTGACTCTTACCATATTAGTAATAAACTATTTCAATGGTTTGAACATGTTCAGGTTCAAGCCAGGCTTGGAGAGAGTCCAACAACCCAAACAAGAAATAAAACTCTGGTTCTAACTATATTAATGGAAGGTGTAGCCTTTAATATTGTGTAATGGATTTAAGGTCTCATCCTCTTTGCATGCAAAAAACTATTATCTACATGGCATGGCACACATGACATACATCTACATGCATGACACACATTGTATAATGATATACATCTAATGCAATTACATGACAAACAATTATGGCCTGTACACATAGTTTCCTTTTTTGTCATAACTAATTTTTGAAATAAAATACGTTTGGGATTTGATTTCTCAAATCAAATCTTGATTGAATTAGGAAACAAATTTCTAAATCTAATCACATATTTTATTCATGGAAAATATTAATTAAGTAAATTCAAATTTAATTTAGGAAACTAATTTCCTAATCACATTAGAAAATTTCCAATTTGAATTTCTTTACTAATTAAAATTTCCATAATTAATTACAATCTTTCCAAAAGTAAAAAATTTCTAAAAATAAAATTATGACTATCGAAAAATATTTTTACGATTATGTAGAAAAATAGTTGGGCTCTGATACCACTGTTGGGTTTCCTCAGCACCGACGTGTGTGTGTGTTCGAACACATTTCGTAAACATGCATATAGCAGAAGCAAAAACAAGTAATAAAGTAATCTATTACAACACACACACCACACGCATGCAATAATACATCAAGTGTAGACATAATCACATTTTTCAAATTTGCAATAAAAAAACTAATCTAGGTATAACTGACGAATTACGTGAAGCGGAAATGACATCAACCTTAGCAACCCTCGTAAGTTTTGCCTCTATTCGTATCCACGTCGAGTATCGTCGAGATAGCTTCAACAAACTACGAGCCCTGTCTTCACAAGCGTGAAGACATTGTGATCCGAGAGACGATCACAATCCGAATCCAATTCGAATCAAAAAATGAGTTTCGCAAACTCGCTTCTCAAAAGTGGTTTTTGTCAACCGATTGATGAAACCTCGATCCTCCACCAAAAAAGATTGTCGGAGATCCAATCCTCGGCAAGGAGGTCACTGTCGGAGTTCCAAATGTCAGCTAAACAATGCTCTCATCGCAAAAGACACAAGCTGTCCAAGAGAGAAGATTGGTGGAGGAAGGTTGTCGGCCAAGCAAGGATGGTCGGCGGCAGCCAAGGAGGTCGGTGGCTGGTGGCAGTCGGTAGTCGACTCTTGCCCGATGGTGGGGTCATTGGCGGAGGCCAAGGTGTTGGGCGGCACCAAGAGCTTGGGCGGCGCACAAGGGAGGAGACGAGAAGTGAAACTTGGGTTTTCCAAAAACCTAACTCATTCAATCCGGGTTATCTCTCAACCCCCGTTATTTATAGAGAATGTATCTCTTATCCAATAAGAGACTTTTTCTCAAGAACTTTTCTCATGACCTCTTCTCTAAAACCTTTTCTCAAGAAACCTTTTCTCAAAGGGTTATTAGTTCACAACCAAATCCCGTTAACCCGATCCATTAACTTAACTTAAAATAAATCAAACCGTGTTAGTCTATTTTAAGTTAAAATGAACTAAACCAACTTTTGTTCATTCATTTAAAACAAACCAAACCCCTTTGGTTTATTTTCCACAGGATTAGAACAAAATTGATTTGGTTCATCCATCATGTCTTCATAAGACTCGGCCCATCCATGCTTCCGATTCGACTGAAACAATTTCATGCTCGCTCCATGTTTGGTCCAACCAAATCAAGTCTCTCTCGATCTGAGAATACCATTCTCAAACTTGTTTTAAATGTTGGGTTTCCGGCACTGCGGCGTGTGTGTGTTCGATCATGTTTCGTAAACATGAGCACAGCGGAAGCAATAAAAATAATAAATACTCCTATTTATTACAACACACACAACACACGCATGCTATTACAACAAGTGTAGACATAACCGTAAATTAAAATTTGCAATAAAAGGAAATTAAACTACGTTATACCTTTCGTATGACGTGTAGCGGGAACGGCATCAACCGGAACGATCCTCGTAAGAATCGTCTCTATCCGTATCCACGCCGAGCTCCTCGGGATGACTTCGCTAAGTCACGAGCTTCGTCTTCGTACGGGTTACTAGCCTCGTGTTGAAGACGACGTGATCGAGAGATGATCACGATCCGAATCCAAATTCGGATCCAAAACGAGTTCTCAAAACTCGCTTCTCCGGAGAGGTGTTCGTCAACCGTTTGACGAATCCTTCGTCCTCCACCTCAGAGGATTACCGGAGATCAAATCCCCGGTAAGTTAGCCGCTGTCGGAGCACTAACCGTCGTCCAAACGACGCTCCGACGAGAGGAGAAGAAGCTGTCCAGAAAACTGGACAGCTTGGTGGAGGAGTAGGCGCCGGCCAAAACAAGGAGAGAAAAGGCTCACCTTGATGCCAAACCTATAGGAGATCATCGGGAGATCACAGGAAGTCGCAGTTCTGGTGAAACTTGGGCCTTGACAGGAACTGGCAGCGGCACAATCAAGCTGGCGCAAGGAGGTTGGCGGCACAAGGTTGGACAACTCATGGGCTAGGGTTTTGATTTTGGATTAGGGCTTAATTATCCATTAAGCCCTCTTTTATAGAGAACTAATTCTCTTAATGGTTAATGGATCATATCCATAAAGCCCGTTAACCCGCTCCATTAAGATAAGTTAAAATAAACCAAACCATGATGGTTTATTTTAAGTTAAAACGAACGAACCAACTTTTGGTTCATTCGTTTAAAATAAACCAAACCCTTTGGTTTATTCTCATCCATTGGATTAGAACCAAACCATTTTGGTCCATCCATTATGTCTTCATAAGACACGGCCCATCCACGCTTCCATTGCATTTGAAACAATTTCATGCTCGCTTTATGTTTAGTCAACCAAACATAGTTTCTCTCGATGCGAGAATCCCATTCTCGTTTTAAATCCTTTGGATTACACTCGTTGTCGTGTGACCAAATAGGTTCTCGGTTTATGTTGGCCGTCTATAATTAACCATTAATTATAGAGCGATCATGAGTGGCACCTAGTAGTACATCATGATCCCCAATTAGCAGAAAAGATCAGCGGTTGATCGAACTATTTACGAAACCCTTGATGGCTCGAATGAATCGTGCCCCATTCCCTTCACTCATCTTATACCCACTTGGTTCGGGACATGGTCTATTGTGAGTCCCCACTAAGTGACTCGTCACACCTAGCCCAAGTATCATTTCCTCGTCCTCACAGTTCTAGTTACTCCACATGTATCGAAGAGTACCTTACTCTAAACATGTAATGCTTTGGCAAAGACTTTAGTAACAATCCGACGAGAGGCCATGGGTATACATCTCCTCGCAAGGAGTGGTGAATCCTTTATAGGCTATTCAAACACCTTGATCACTTGACTTATACCCAATCATCCGGGTCCACATCTCCTTAGAGATGTTTGCTTAAGATGTCAAAGCATAAGTCTCCATGATCAAGATGACTTGAATACAAGTCGAAGAACATCGCACTTAAGCCACAGTAAGAACTTCATTGACATATCTATATATGAGAGAACCATATGAAGTCTTACGGTGGTCACTCGATGAACTAGTTACCATAACTAGCATCACGATTAACTCGGACATCACTATGTCTCCGGCCCGGTGAGAATCTGCTTGGATACACCGAGTATACCTCGTGCTAGTCTCGCGAATTGATGGTGTCCAAATCCATCAATTCATCGACTAGGGATAATTAGATACATCACAATTACACATGTAGAGATACTCACTAGTTGTGATCAATCACAAATTCTCTCATCTTGTGAATCGTATCGTGGACATTGATAAATGAGTTTAAGATCAATCAAATACATAAAACATGTATACTCAAATAGTGAATCTTCATTTATCATATAAATGGTTCATACATAAAGCGATTGCCTTAGGACATCTCTCATATATTACTAACGGACTCCCACTTGGCTAATGCCAATCGCTACGGTATCAATACCATAAGCTCTAACATGACCCTCAAACTTACTTTGAGGTAATGCTTTAGTCAAAGGATCCGCTAAGTTCCTTTCGGTGGGAATTTTCTCGATTTGTATTTCGTTCCCTCTTGATGATCTCTCACGATAAGATGATAGCGTGAAGCACATGTTTGGATCATTGATGAGACCACATCAAGTTCATAGATGAACTACTTGATCCAAACCGCTTCCTTCTTTGCTTCCAGGCTACAAGCGTATTACGCCTTAGTGGCGAGAATCCGCTATAGTGTCAAGCTTGGAACCTTTCCAACTTATTGCGCCTCCATTCTAGGTGAATACATACCCAGACTAAGACATGGAATCATCCTTGTCTGTCTGGATCTAGCATCCGTATACCCACGTATCACCATGTACCCTTCTCCATATATTAGGAACACATCCTTAGTTCTTCTCAAGTACTTAAGGATCGTCTTAACAGCCGCCCAATGATCCATTCCTGGATCGGACTGGTATCTGCTCGTGACACTCGGAGCATCGATACATCGGGCCTCGTACATAACATAGCATACATGATAGATCCTGTATGCATAGGGAATCTTACTCATGCAAATCCTCTCGTCTTACGTGCGCGGACACATAGACTTGAAAGGTGTACCCCATGCGATGGGTAGAAACCTTTCTTGGATTCCGACATGCTAAACCTCTTTGCACTTTTCGGTCTATATATGTAGGCTGCGAAAGACCAAGCAACCCGTTTGATCTATCTCTATAGATCTTAATCCCAGGATGTAGGTTGCTTCTCCCAGTCTTTCATGGAGAATGTCTTGGATAACCAAACCTTAGCGGTTGTAAGATTGAAACATATCGTTTCCTATAAGTAATATGTCATCGACATACAATACTAGGAACACATTTGCACTCCCACTAACCTTCTTGTACACACAAGGTTAAATGCGGATTTTGTGAGAAATCAAACCTTTTGATCGTCTCATCAAAGCGGATATTCCGACTCTGGATGCTTGCTTCAATCCATAAATGGATCGTCGCAATTTGCATACCTTGGTTTTATCAACCGATGTGAAACCCTCGGTCATCATATACGTCCTCGGCGAGTTTCCATTAAGGAAATCTGTTTTCACATCCATCGCCATATCTCATAATCATAATGAGCCGCTATGGCGGGAGCATCGAATGGATTTAAGCATAGCTACGAGGCGAATAGGTTTCGTCATAATCAACACCTTGCTTTTGGCGATATCCTTTCGCCACCAATCTAGCCTTATAGGTAATCACATTACCATCCATGTCGGTTTTCTTCTTGAAAACCCGGCACCCTATAGGCTTTATGCCTTCAGGTGGGTCAACCAAGTTCCAAACTTGGTTTTCATACATGGAATCCATTTCCGACTTCATGGCACCAAGCCACTTATCCCTTTATTAACTTGTCAGCACTTCTTCATAACTGGTAGGCTCCTCATCATTAATGAGTAACACGTCGTTCGATTCACTTACGAGAAATCCATATCTCTCAGGAATATTGCGTGTTCTACCAGATCTACGAAGATGTGGTGTTACAATAGGTCCAGCCGATTGCTCATCACTATGAGTTGTCGGCTGTTGTGCTTCACCAGGTATCTCTTTAATGTCTATTTGAGTCTCTCGAGCCTCCTCAAGCTCGACGACACTCCCACTGTTTTCTTGCAAGAGAAACTCTTTCTCTAGAAACACAGCATGCCTTGAAACAAACACCTTTTGTTCCACAGGATGATAGAATTGGTAACCCCTTGTTTCCTTAGGGTATCCAATAAATAGACATTTATCAGACTTAGCATCCAGTTTGTCTGATACAGTCCGCTTCACATAAGCAGGACAACCCCATATCTTCAAGTAAGATACATGAGGTTTCTTACCATTCCATATCTCATATGGAGTAGTTGAGACTACCTTGGTAGGCATTCTGTTTAACAAGTAAACAGTTGTCTGAAGTGCATAACCC
Organism: Wurfbainia villosa; assembly: GCA_025175895.1. Classification (NCBI taxonomy): domain Eukaryota; kingdom Viridiplantae; phylum Streptophyta; class Magnoliopsida; order Zingiberales; family Zingiberaceae; genus Wurfbainia; species Wurfbainia villosa. The sequence continues at coordinate 56,554,570 of CM045997.1, forward strand.
CAAAAGGACTTGGGAAGAGTCGCATGATTCATCATTGACCTGACCATGTCCAACAAGGTCCGGTTACGCCTCTCAGATACACCATTATGTTGTGGTGTATAGGGCGGAGTCCATTGAGACAATATGCCATTGTCTCTTAGATAATCAAGAAACTCTTGACTTAAGTATTCACCACCTCGATCCGATCGAAGTATTTTAATACTCTTGTCATGTTGTTTCTCTACTTCATTTCTGAATTCTTTGAACTTTTCAAAGGCTTCAGACTTGTGTTTCATCAAGAACACATACCCAAATCGTGAGTGATCATCGGTGAAGGTAATGAAGTAGTTATAGCCTCCTAAAGCTTGAGTTGACATAGGTCCACATACATCAGTATGTATTAGACCTAGTAACTCTCCCACTCGTTCACCTTTTCCAGTAAAAGGTAACTTAGTCATCTTGCCTTTTAAGCATGATTCATGTATCGTATGAATCCAATTCAAACGATTCCAGAATTCCACATCGGTGTAATTCGGACATGCGTTTCTTGCTTATATGGCCAAGACGACAATGCCACATATAGGAGTCTATTTGATTATCCTTTCGAGCACGCGTGTTGCTCGCTTCGATATTGAAAATGTCACTGGATACGTCCAACGTATAAACACCATTGCTTAAAGTTCCAGTCCCATAAAGAACTCCATTCAAAGTTATGTAACAACAATTGTTACTAAAAGTCAAATGGTACTCATTTCTATTTAAACAAGAAATAGAAATGATGTTCTTTATCAACGAAGGAACATAAAAGCAATTGTCCAGTTCTAAGACAAGTCCTACAGGGAGTTCCAACAAATACGTTCCGATGGCGAGTGCAGCAACCGTTGCTCCATTCCCAACACGTAAATTTGACTCTCCCCTTGACGAGTCTTCTTCTATTCCTTAGCCCATGTATGTCATTACATATATGTGAGCCACACCCAGTATCCAATACCCAAGTGTCTAAGGAAATAGAATGACAATCAATAAAGAAGATTTCTGAAAAAAAATGGGGCATCCGATGCCTTATCCTTCTTCATGGACTCAAGATAAATCTTGCACTTTCTTCGCAAATGTCTCTCCTTGCCATAATGATGGCAAGTTTCCTTTTGTGCTAGTTCTACCTTCTTAGCCCTTCTCTTCTTTCCCTTCTGCTGTTCCTTTGACTTCCTCTTAGAACCTTTCTTTGAGGAATCAACTAACGACTCCCCGCCATGCTTCTCGAGAAGACTCCACAGTCTTGACATATTGAGCGATACCACGGATGAACCTCCTAGCATCTCGAGGTGAAGAGGAGCTTTGAGACTTGAACCTTTCGAATCTCACTTGCTCATCAACCAACTCACAAAGATGAAGGACTACGATATGAGCATCCATATGCTCATGCTGCTTTCGTAGCTTGGGTTCCATCGCGGCTAGCATGATGCAACTCATTTGTTCAGAATCACTCACATGTTTCTGATAGGCCAACAATTGGTCTAGAGTTGCATCGTCACTAGGACGGGCGGGATGAGGCGCTTCGAGGACATTTGCAAGCTTTTCCACCTTGAGAACAATTCTCAAGTTTCTAAGCTAGTCCAAGAAGTTCGGCCCAGTCAATTTATTTGAATCCAAAATGGAACGCAAATTCAAACACATCATGATCAATATATTAACTTAGAAATACAAAACGAGCATATATGAGAAAGTTGATTTTAAAATGCATCAATATACATTTATAAATCTCATTCATTTTTCGAATTTCAAAAAACCCCAAAATCACTTCGGGAGATTGTAGGTCCATCTCCGAATGGGCTGATATCCATCATAGTTATGAACAACCTTAGAGAGAGTCCAACAAGCCATTCATAACTACGACGGTAGGTATCATCTATACCGATTGCATATCCCGTATATGCAACTATCACAATGTGCTACCAACTAATTGAATGTTCACACATACATCGGGTTGTTAATACATTAACAAGTATGCATCATATGCATAGCACCCAACTTCACCTCCCTTTACATCGACCTTGGAGAGAGTCCAACAAACCGATGCTCCAAGTTAAAGCCAACCCATTAATCAGGACATAGTTTTAATATGGTTAGAGCGCATTCAACCAATTAGCCCAGCTTGGAGAGAGTCCAACAACCAAAGCTAACGATTGACCTCTGACTCTTACCATATTAGTATTAAACTATTCCATGGTTTGAACATATTTGAGTTCGAGGGGCTTGGAGAGAGTCCAACAACCCAAATAAGCGGAACTACTGGTTCTAACCATATTAATGGAAGGTGTAGGCTTTAATATTGATTAAGGGTTTTATGTCTCATCCTCTTTGCATGCAAATAACTATTATCTACATGGCATGGCATACATGGCATACATCTACATGTCACGACACGCATGGCATAATGTTATGCATCTAATGCAATTACATGGCATACAATTATGTCATGTATATAATTTCCTTATATGTCATAACTATTTATGGAAATAAAATATGTTTAAGATTTGATTCTCCAAATCAAATCATAATTAAATTAGGAAACAAATTTCCAAATCTAATATTCGTGGAATTATTTGATTAAGGAAAATCTATTTAGAAACCAATTTCCTAAATCTTTAAAATACTTATGGAAATAAAATATTTTAAGATTTGATTTCCCAAATCAAATCATGATTAAATTAGAAACAAATTTCCAGAATCTAATCAAATATTTTATTTATGGAAAATATAAATTTCCATAAATACTTCCAACTTTCCAAAAGTGGAAGATTTCCATAAATACTTCTAGACTTTCCAAAATTGAAAAATTTCCATAAATACTTCTAAATTTCCAAAATTTAGAAAATTTCCAGAAATACATTATGACTATCACAAAACCATTTTACGATTATGTCGAAACACAACCTGGGCTCTGATACCACTGTTGGGTTTCCGGCACCGCGGCGTGTGTGTGTTCGATCATGTTTCGTAAACATGAGCACAGCGGAAGCAATTAAAAATAATAAATACTCCTATTTATTACAACACACACAACACACGCATGCTATTACAACAAGTGTAGACATAACCGTAAATTAAAATTGCAATACAAGGAAATTAAACTACGTTATACCTTCCGTATGACGTGTAGCGGGAACGGCATCAACCGGAACGATCCTCGTAAGAATCGTCTCTATCCGTATCCACGCCGAGCTCCTCGGGATGACTTCGCCAAGCCACGAGCTTCGTCTTCGTACGGGTTACTAGCCTCGTGTTGAAGGCAGCGTGATCGAAGATGATCACATCCGAATCCAAATTTGGATCCAAAACGAAGTTCTCAAAACTCGCTTCTCCGAGAGGTGTTCACAACCGCTTGACGAATCCTTCATCCTCCACTCAGAGGATTACCGAGATCAAATCCCCGTAAGTTAGCCGCTGTCGGAGCACTAACCGCCGCCCAAACGACGCCCGACGAGAGAGAAGCTGTCCAGAAAACTGGACAGCTTGGTGGAGGAGTAGGCGCCGCCAAAACAAGGAGAGAAAAGGCTCACCTTGATGCCAAACCTATAGGAGATCAAACTTTGACGGCAAGGAGCTAGACGGCAAAGACAATCAAGCTGGGCGGCAAGGAGGTTGGGCGGCACAACCAGGTTGGGCGGCAACTCCTTGGAGGCTAGGGTTTTGATTTTGGATTAGGGCTTAATTATCCATTAAGCCCTCTTTTATAGAGAACTAATTCTCTTAATGGTTAATGGATCATATCCATAAAGCCCGTTAACCCGCTCCATTAAGATAAGTTAAAATAAACCAAACCATGATGGTTTATTTTAAGTTAAAACGAACCGAACCAACCTTTGGTTCATTCGCTTAAAATAAACCAAACCTTTGGTTTATTCTCATCCATTGATTAGAACCAAACCATTTTGGTCCATCCATTATGTCTTCATAAGACACGGCCCATCCACGCTTCCATTGCGACTGAAACAATTTCATGCTCGCTTTATGTTTGGTCCAACCAAACATAGTTTCTCTTGGTCTGAGAATCCCATTCTCAAGCTCATTTTAAATCCTTTGGATTACACTCGTTGTGCGTGTGACCAAATAGGTTCTCGGTTTATGTTGGCCGTCTATAATTAACCATTAATTATAGAACGATCATGAGTGGCACCTAGTAGTACATCATGATCCCCAATTAACCAAAAGATCAATCTGATCCGTAACTATTTCTCAAACCCTTCAAGAGCTCGAATGAATCGTGCCCCATTCCCTTCACTCATCTTATACCCACTTGCGTGACATGGTCTATTGTGTCACCTCACTAGGTCGACTCACGCCACACCTAGCCCAAGTATCATTTCCTCGTCCTACGGATTCTAGTTACTCCACATGTATCGAAGAGTACCTTACTCTAAACATGTAATGCTTTGGCCAAAGACTTTAGTAACAATCCGACGAGAGGCCATGGGTGTATATCTCCTCGCAAGGAGTGGTGAATCCTTTATAGGCTATTCAAACACCTTCGATCACTTCGACTTATACCCAATCATCCCGGGTCCACATCTCCTTAGAGATGTTTGCTTAAGATGTCAAAGCATAAGTCTCCATGATCAAGATGACTTGAATACCGCAAGTCAAAGGAACATCGCACTTAAGCCACAAAGAAGAACTTCATTGACATATCTATATATGCAGAGAACCATATGAAGTCTTACTACCGGTCACTCCAATGAACTAGTTACCATAACTAGCATCCACGATTAACTCGACATCACTATGTCTCCAAACCAAAGGAGAATCACCGCTTGGATACACCAAGGAGTATACTCGGTTAGTCTCGGCTGTAATTGATGGTGTCCAAATCCATCAATTCATCGACTAGGATAATTCCGATACATCACAATTACACATGTAGAGATACTCACTAGTTGTGATCCAATCACAAATTCTCTCATGCCGTGAATCGACGTGGCATTCAGTAAATGAGTTTAAGATCCAATCAAATACATAAAACATGTATACTCAAATAGTGAATCTTCATTTATCATATAAATGGTTCATACATAAGGCGATTGCCTTAGGACATCTCTCATATATTACTAACATTAAATTCTTTGGATAACACTCATAGTGTGTGTGACCAAATAGGTTCTCGATTTATGTTGGTTGTCTATAATTAGCCATTAATTATAGAGCGATCATGAGTAGCACCAAGTAATACATCATGATCACCAATTAACTTGAAAATAAACGGTTGACTCTAGAATAATTTCTGAAACCTTTCAGCAGCTACAGTGAATTGTGCCCCATTCCCTTCACTCATCTTATACCGACTTGATTTAGGACATGGTCCATTGTGTCAGTCACTACTAGGTTGACTATGTCACACCATGCCCAAGAATTACTTCCTCATCCTCCGGATTCTTATTACTGCACATGTATCCAAGAGTACCATACTCTAAATATGTAATGTTTTGGACAAAGACTTTAGTAACAATACGATGAGAGACCATAGGGTATACATCTCCTCGCAAGGAGTGGTGAATACTCTATAGGCTATTCAAATACCTTCAGCTACTTCGACTTATACCCAATCATCCCGGGTTCATATCTCCTTTGAGATGCTTGCTTAAGATGTCAAAGCATAAGTCTTCATGACCAAGATGACTTGAATACTGCATGTCAAAGGAACATCGCACTTAAGCTACAGTAAGAACTTCATTGACATATCCATGTATGTTGAGAATCATATGAAGTCTTACAGTTAGTCACTCCAATGAACTAGTTATCATAACTAGCATCCACGGTTAACTTCGGGCATCCCAATGTCTCTAGCTAGTGAGAAACAGCTGCTTGGATAAACCAAAGAGTATTACTCATGCTAGTCTACACAGAATTGATGGTATCCGAATACATCAATTCATCGACTAGGGATAATTCCAATACATCACAATTACACATGTAGAGATACTCACTAGTTGTGATCCAATCACAAATTCTCTCATGCTATGAATCGTATTGCGGACATTCAGTAAATGACTTTAAGATCCAATCAAATACATGAAAATATGTATACTCAAATAGTGAATCTTCATTTATCAAATAAATGGTTCAACCATAAGGCGATTGCCTTAGGACATCTCTCATATATAACTAACAGTTTTCCTATAAGAGAAACTCCTTCTCTAGGAATATAGCATGCCTTGAAACAAATACCTTTTGTCCCAAGGGATGATAGAATTAGTAACCCCTCGTTTCCTTAGGGTAACCAATTAATAGAAACTTATCAGACTTCGCCTCCAGCTTGTCTGATACTATCCTCTTCACATAAGTAGGACAACCCCATATCTTCAAGTAAGATAAATAAGGTTTTCTACTATTCCACATCTCATATGGAGTAGTAGAGATTGCCTTAGTCGAAACTTTATTTAACAAGTAAACAACAGTCTCGAGTGCGTAACTCTAAAAGGTTTTTGAAAGACTTGCATGCTGCATCATTGACCTAACTATGTCCAACAAGGTTCGATTTCACTTTCCAGCCACACCATTATGTTGTGGCATGTAAGGTGGAGTCTTTTGGGACAAGATGTAATTGTCACTTAGATAATTTTGAAACTCTTGGCTCAAGTATTTACCCCCTCGATCCGATCGAAGTACTTTAATATCATTCCTAAGTTGTTTCTCTACTTCTTTTCTGAAATATTTAAAACTTTCAAAGACTTCAGATTTGTATCTTAACAGATATAAATGCCCATATCCTGAATAATCATTGATAAAGGTAGCGAAGTAGCTATAACCTCCTATGGCATGAGTTGACATTGGTCCACATAAATCGGTATGTATAAGGCCTAATACCTCAACTGCTTGTTCACCTTTTCCACTAAAAGATAACTTAGTCATCTTTCCTTTTAAGCATGAAACACATGTGTCTAATAAATCTGATTCATAAGACTCCAAATGCCAAGCTTATGAAGTTTGTACATGCATTCATTACTTATATGGCCAAGACGACAATGCCATAATTGCGATGTTAACTGATTATCTAACTTAGTGTGTTTGCTATTTGATTCGATATTGAATATCTCGTTGGATGTATCTAACGTGTAGATTCAAATATTTAACATTACAATAGCATAAAGAACACCATTTAATGCAATGTAACAATAATTATTGTTAGGGAAATCAACCCATGGGATATGGTTTTGATGTGTCTGGAAAAAGGGTTAAGTTAGGTTGTTATTGTTTTGATATGTGCATTGGAGTCTTCAGGACTTAGTAATTCTCACATGGAGCTTTTGCAAGTTTCACCAACTCAAAACCTTGTGCTTGAGTCGGAGAAGGGGCATTGCGAAGCCGTTCGCTTGATGCGTCTAAGGGACCACTGGACGAGATGACTTGAAGTGAAGCCAAGGAAGTGGACTTCGAGGGAAAGAGACATGAAGGAGCATTGCAAAGTCGTGTGCTTGGTGCTACCGAGGGAAGTGACCACGAATGAAGAGAGCTTCGGCGAGGGACTTCAAGTGAGATGAGAGAATGAGTGAAATGTAAGTAGCTCATTAGGTGAACTTGGTCGAATGGCTATGTGTTGGAGGCTCGACCGCAAGGGTTGATGTTTACCTGATCGTCGGATGCTCAAACAGATGTTAAGTTTGAGGTTTATCCGGCATCAACGGACTGCCATGTCATGGTAGTCAACTACTCCAAGTCGACTGTGACTCTACTGATATACAAGTCTGGTTTATGTGCCATCAGTCGACTGTCGAGACCACCAGTCGACTGATGATGGCATCAGTCCACTGGTCGAAAGGGTTTCGAGCACAGAATGTTAATCAGTCGAGTGCTCACTTCTGACACTCGACTGATAGCTCCATCAGTTGACTGATGGGGGAATCAGTCGACTGCTAGTGGCCAATGGGAAGAAAACATCCTTCTCTATTTATAGAAGAGGTGTGGGCTTTTGGATGGGTAATGCTTATGCTATAAGTGATCATCCTAGTGCCCCACAAGCTTCCAACTCTTTCTCTTGTTCTTATTTCAAATCTATTGTAAGAAAGAGCATTCTTGGGTTGTAAGAAGGTTTACCTCCACCATGCTTTGGCTAAAGGGAGAGACCGATATTGGATTGGTTTCGGAGTGATTCACCGGAGACGAATCGGACCGTGGATTAGTGGCGAGGCCGTGAACCACATTATATCTTTTGTTAGCATTGCTTTTACTTTGTTTTGTCTTAATTGCTTGTTTAGTTTTGTTTCCTTTGTGCTAATATTGTATGTAGACAAGCAATTCCATCGTACGACGAAAGAGGGTTATTCACCCCCCTCTAGCCGGCCACCTACGTTCCAACAAGTGGTATCAGAGCCAAGGTAGATTGTCGAGGACTAACCGCCGCAACAAACACTACATCAAGGATGGCTGACTGCAACATTCGCCCACCAAAGTTTGAGGGATAATTCTCTTGGTGGAAGAAGATAATGGATGTATTCTTTGAAACTGATTTCGATATTATGCTTATAATGGAAAATGGTTTTGAGATTCCTAGGGATGAAGAGGGTGAACCAATAGAGAAGTCAAGGTGGACTAAAAAGCAAAGGGAGGAGCACCTTGCAAATTCAAAGTGTTGGTGCAAGGGCACTAGATAATCGAACCTGTGTTTTGATTATGGCAAAGACATAAATTTAAGTTTACATCGTTGTCTGACGTGCTAAATCAAGTGTGTAGAAAGGCTAAGCTAAGCCGAAAGTCAGTAACACCCAGAGGGAGCTGTGGTGGTCGGGCAACACCGAGGAAACTTCGTGGGAGTCGAAGAACCTAGGTGGAAGACCGGAAGCAAAGCGATAGATCTTAAAGGACCAAAGGTAGGCTCATGTGAGTGAGAGATGGTAAGGTCATGTCCTCTATACGGGGACAACCATAGGCAGCGATCTAACTAAGACTTGGTGTGGAAGGTCTAGGTCGAGATCGGACAGTCAGAAACTGTCACATTTATCATTTTCCGTGTGCTAACCTCTTATTATAGAGAAGTGGCCAAGCTGGCAGTCGACTGCTGGTCATTGGACAGTCGACTGATGCTCATCAATCAACTGATGGAAGGCATCAGTCGACTGATGGCGATGAATCAACCTTTTGCACTTGGTCAAAATGATTAATGTTTGACGTGGCCACTTCGCGATAAAATTTGGTACCACCTCGTGATCTGTTCCAAAAGATGAGGAGACTTATTCTAAGGCAAAATTCTATAAAAGAAGGGGAGGACTCCAACCCAAACATCAATAAAGATTATTCTCAAGTGCTCCTACAACGCCAAAGCTCCAACACCGTCATAACGCCGACGCGATGACAAGTTCTAATCTTCTTCACCGACAGCAGCAGCAAGTAATTGGTTTTGTTATTGTATTTTTTGTTTTAATCGTAACGAGGTGAGGTAGGCTTGTTGCCTCATCCTCGTACTTTCGATTTTGTGATCGTTGTCTCCTACCTCCAACGAGGAGGAGATCTTATAGTGCTTTGCCCTCCGTATGCGGTCTAGGATAGTTAGGGCCATGGAGTAGCAACCACTGGGTTGTGAACCAAGTAAAAATAAACTTGACATTTTACTTTTCCGCTGTGCTTGCTCGTATATCGAACGAACAAAAAGATTTACGCTCGCTATTCACCCCCCCCCCCACTAGCGACGCTTCTCGATCCAACATAAAGGCCAAGCACCACCTCTTCAATGTGCTCCCCCAACAAGAGATCAACCAGATAGGGGAATGTGCAAGCGCCAAGGAAATGTGGGAGAAACTCATAAAGCTCCATGAGGGCACTTCCGAGGCCAAGCTTGCAAGAAGAGATATCCTTCGCTCCCAATTAAGCAACATCAAACTCGAAAAGGGAGAGAAGGTAAATTCTTTACATTTTAAGTTTAAAGAAATTTTAATTGGACTAACAAGTGTAGGAGAAAAACTCTCCAATCGGGACATGGTCATGAAGGCAATAGATGCCTTCCCTCGGTCATCAAGATGGAGCTCAATGGTGGACTCTTTATACATCTCCAAGAATCTAGAGATAACCACTCTAGAGCAATTTTTTTTCACCATGGAGTTGCACGAAACAAGGCTTGAAGGAATAAGTTAAGAACCAAGCATCAAGCCATCAAGAGGAGTGGCACTAGTAGTCAACAAGGGGAAGAAGAAGAAGATAGAGGCTCCCTCCTCCTCCGATGAAGCATCTTCCTCATCCTCCATGAATAGCAATGAAGATGCTTATATGGTAAGGAAGGTAAGGTGTGCCTTAAGAAATTTAAAATTTAACAAATCTTATGATAGGAGAAGGCACAAGAGGAAGATCATATGCTACAATTGCCAACAAGAGGGACATATAAGAGATGATTGTCCTCTTTTAAACAAGAGCAAAGAAGAGAGGAGGAAGAAAGAGGAAAAGAAGAAGGGGAGCAAGAAAAAGGAAGAAGAAAAGAAGGCCAAGGAAAAGGGGAAGGCCAAAGCACTCAAGGCAAGTACATGGGAAGATCCTTCCTCATCATCATCATCGGAGGAAGAAAATGCTTTTGTCACAAACCTTGCCTTGATGGCATTTGATGATCTAGTCTCCACCTCCTCCGAAGGTGAAAAATCAAGATCAAGTGAAGGGGGAGGCTCTTCATCATCCTCATCATCCGAAGAAGAAGACATGGAAACTATGGTAAAACATCTTCCCACTCAAGAAATAGTTGCCATGATTTCTAGCTTAACTAGGAATTTATTTAGGGCCAAAAAGAAAAATAAGATCATGCTAGATCAAATTAAGGCCCTAGAAGAAAAATTAGAACAAGCATGTTTAAATATGAATGATAATATTTCTTCTAGTCTTGATAATGCATGCTCACATGATAACTACATGCCTTTTGATGTTAATGATGCATGCATTGAGGAAAATAGGGTCTTAAGGGAAAAGGTAGACCATTTAACCAAGGCCCTAGAAAAATTCATAATAGGCTCCAACACCCTTAATATGATTATAGGGAGCCAAAGGGAAAGATTAAATAGGAAAGCCCTAGGATATAAGGGAAATAAAAATGAAAAGGCCTATAAATATTTAATTGCTAGGGGTCAAGCCAAGAACAAGACAATAGCTAGAAAATGGATCCCTAAAGAATATTTAGTAAACCCTATAGGAAAGAACTTGTATTGGGTTCTTAAATCCATCCTTAAGGGTTAGGAAAACCCTAGGTTAGTAAACCATAAGGATTTTACTTATATCATATGTTTTGGTTGACTTAGGATGATGTGGACTTAATTTTTGAAATAGTGTTGGGTGATGATAATGCACCCATAAATAGATAAAATCATGCTTTGGGTGATACTTGACTTATTATCATGATTTTATACCAAATGCACGATTACAAATTTATTGATACATTTGTTTCATGATCATAATGTGAAATCAATGCATATATGACATTATGATCATGTGGTATGTTAGGGTGATACTTAACTTTGTGTATAATTGCATGAATTTGAAGGTTAAGTATATAAATACCTTTAGGAACATCTCACACTCACCATAAGGCTAACCTTGATTGAAAACATAGTATGGGTGAGATGATAGGATGATACAAATGGTCCACTAATGCTTATGGCATTTAGATGGGTCATTAAGTGTATCAATAGAGCAATAATAGACCAATCATGGGGAAAGCATATGTTTAATTTATATACATATTGCCCAAATATCATGGTTGGATATTTCAAATGATTTTAAAACCATTTTATGCTTTTCAAACAGTGAGTTCATGTTTTTAAAAGTTATAAGGCAAAACTAGTTTTAAAAGTGGATACAAAGTTTAGATATTTTTGTAACTTTTGAGTTTTTGCCAAACATTCAAAAATAAAATGATTTTTTATGAAAAAAAAATTTTCACTGATAAATAAACTCACAAGAAATATGTATTTCAAATTTCATGATTTTTCGAATTTGCTAGAATTTTTAACGCATTTCTGAAATTAGATTTCGAAAATTAGAAAACCTGAAATTTGTGTGCCAGTCAACTGGTAGTCTGAACCAGTCGACGAATGTACTATGCACGAGCAAAGTTACCTGATTTTATCAGGTTTTGTTTGGTTTTTGGGGATTATTCCTCCTTAGAGTTGATGTCATGTGTGTATAACATTTAGAAAATGTTTTTGTTGGAGTCAATGGGGGAGAATTGATAGGTTTAAGTGAATCATGCTAAAAGGGAAATTTAGCATGTCTTAAGGGGGAGTTTTGATGCTCATATTATTTACATGCTTTCTTTGCTTATGTTGTTATTGTTATTTGTTTACCTAACATAAATGGATTGCCACACATCAAAAAGGGGGAGATTGTTAGGGCAATCAACCCATGGGATATGGTTTTGTTGTGTGTGGCAAACGGGTAAAGTTGGGTTGTTATTGTTTTGATATGTGCGTTGGAGTCTTGCATGTTGGGAATTGATTCCCTCTTCGGTCGCTCGTGCATGGTGATTCCATCTACGTCCTCGTATTAAAAAAATTAATCCAAGACGATGACAGATTATCCAAGCAACCGATCCATCATCGTGCTATTCGATTAGAGTGGCCTCTTGAACAAACTTGATGTTCAAGCAAACTAACTTTTTTCCTTGACTAACCGCGGAATAGATTGTAGGGATGTATACTGAAAAGTCTATCTTTTGTATGAACATCTTTATTTTGAAATAAGAATCACATGATCATTGTTTGCATTTTTATGGTTATGCAATATTGTCTAATACATTACATTGTAGATAACATGGTGTGTGGTGTCACACGGGAGATCATGTTACCGGCTTCTTGAAAAATATAAGTAAAGGCTCACAACTGAGATGGCTTTGGACAAACCATCGGAATGGTTGTAGTGTGATTTGGTATTGGTTTGTCTTGACCATAAAATCACACTAGTGCACTTTGTGTGTATTGAGCAAGACCGACATAGAGGTGATTCGATTTATTGCTGACTACATAATCGAATCAGACCTCAGATATTATATTGTACATACTCATAATCCCGATATAATAACGGGCACATATACTTAGTATTCATCTCTTTGATTTACCAATGGGCGAGATTTATAGATTAAATCGATAGGCTCGGTAAGTTGGGAGATGATATTATTTATATAGTGTGTCATTGATTATAGGAGAAAACTGTGTCCAATATATTAGGATGATGATGTTCCCTTGAGGAGATCATAAGGTTCATCATGTAAACCCTGCAGGTGGACTTGGCCCGGCATGATGAAAAGGTTGAGTGGTACTACTCATGGAGTTAGATGTAGATTAATTAATGGTCAGTAAATTAATTAATCGACGGACATTCGAGATCTTAAACACGGGGAGAAAATGTACAAATAATATATGGAGCCCATATTAACTTATGGGGGTTGGTGAGGTAGATATATGGTAATCCTTTAGTGGATTGGATTGTTGGGTTTCTGGCACCGCGGCGTGTGTGTGTTCGATCATGTTTCGTAAACATGAGCACAGCGAAAGCAATTAAAAATAATAAATCTATATTTATTACAACACACACAACACACGCATGCATATTACAACAAGTGTAGACATAACCGTAAATTAAAATTTGCAATAAAAGAAATTTATCTACGTTATACCTTTCGTATGACCTGTAGCGGGAACGACATCAACCGGAACGATCCTCGCTAGAATCGTCTCTATCCGTATCCACGCCGAGTTCCTCGGGATGACTTCGCTAAGCCACGAGCTTCGTCTTCGTACGGGTTACTAGCCTCGTGTTGAAGACGACGTGATCGAGAGATGATCACGATCCGAATCCAAATTCGGATCCAAAATGAGTCCTCAAAACTCGCTTCTCCGGAGAGGTATTCGTCAACCGATTGACGAATCCTTCATCCTCCACCTCAGAGGATTACCGTAGATCGAATCCCCGGTAAGTTATCCACTATCGGAGCTCTAACCGTCGTCCAAACGACGCTCCGACGAGAGGAGAAGAAGCTGTCCAGAAAAATTGGATAGCTTGGTGGAGGAGTAGGCGCCGGCCAAAAACAAGGAAGCCAAGTGCTCACCTTTTCACCGAGGCCTAGGAAGATCACCGGAGGGTCGCCGGAGGATCACCGGCTGAAGCTTGGTCACCGGCAAGGAGCTGGACACCGGCACAAGGGGGTTGGGCGGCCAAGGAGCTTGGGCGGCAACTCCTTCAATGGGGTTGGGCGGCAACTAGGTTTAGGGCTCTTCCAATTAGGGCTTAATTATCCATTAAGCCCTTTTTTATAGAGAACTAATTCTCTTAATGGTTATTGGATCATAACCATTAGGCCCGTTAACCCGCTCCATTAAGATAAGTTAAAATAAACCAAACCATGATGGTTTATTTTAAGTTAAAACGAACCGAACCATCTTTTGGTTCATTCGTTTAAAATAAACCAAACCCTTTGGTTTATTCTCATCCATTGGATTAGAACCAAACCATTTTGGTCCATCCATTATGTCTTCATAAGACACGGCCCATCCATGCTTCCATTGCGACTGAAACAATTTCATGCTCGCTTTATGTTTGGTCCAACCAAACATAGTTTCTCTCGGTCTGAGAATCCCATTCTCAAGCTCGTTTTAAATCCTTTGGATTACACTCGTTGTGCGTGTGACCAAATAGGTTCTCGGTTTATGTTGGCCGTCTATAATTAACCATTAATTATAGAGCGATCATGAGTGGCACCTAGTAGTACATCATGATCCCCAATTAACCGAAAAGATCAACGGTTGATCGAGATCCGAAACCCTTCAAGAGCTCGAATGAAAGCGTGCCCCATTCCCTTCACTCATCTTATACCCACTTGGTTGAGGACATGGTCTATTGTGTCGATCCCCACTAGTGACTCGTCACACCTAGCCCAAGTATCATTTCCTCGTCCTCACAGTTCTAGTTACTCCACATGTATCGAAGAGTACCTTACTCTAAACATGTAATGCTTTGGCCAAAGACTTTAGTAACAATCCGACGAGAGGCCATGGGTATACATCTCCTCGCAAGGAGTGGTGAATCCTTTATAGGCTATTCAAACACCTTCGATCACTTCGACTTATACCCAATCATCCCGGGTCCACATCTCCTTAGAGATGTTTGCTTAATATGTCAAAGCATAAGTCTCCATGATCAAGATGACTTGAATACCGCAAGTCAAAGGAACATCGCACTTAAGCCACAGTAAGAACTTCATTTACATATCTATATATGCAGAGAACCATATGAAGTCTTACGGCTGGTCACTCCAATGAACTAGTTACCATAACTAGCATCCACGATTAACTCCGGACATCACCATGTCTCCAGCCAGTGAGAATCAGCTGCTTGGATACACCAAGGAGTATACCTCGTGCTAGTCTTGACAGAATTGATGGTATCTAAATCCATCAATTCATCGACTAGGGATAATTCCGATACATCACAATTACACATGTAGAGATACTCACTAGTTGTGATCCAATCACAAATTCTCTCATGCTGTGAATCGTATCGTGGACATTCAGTAAATGAGTTTAAGATCCAATCAAATACATAAAACATGTATACTCAAATAGTGAATCTTCATTTATCATATAAATGGTTCATACATAAGGCGATTGCCTTAGGACATCTCTCATATATTACTAACAGACTCCCACTTGGCCTAATGCCAATCGCTACGGTATCCAATACCATAAGCTCGAACATGACCCTCAAACTTACTTTGAGGTAATGCCTTAGTCAAAGGATCCGCTAAGCTCCTTTCAGTGGGAATTTTCTCGATTTGTATTTCGTTCCTACTGATGATCTCTCTGATAAGATGATAGCGGCGAAGCACATGTTTGGATCATTGATGAGACCACATCAAGTTCAGAGATGAACTTCTTGATCCAAACCGCTTCCTTTGCTGCTTCCAAAGCTGCAATGTATTCTGTCTTAGTGGCAGAATCCGCTATAGCGTCAAGCTTGGAACCTTTCCAACTTATTGTGCCTCCATTCTAGGTGAATACATACCCAGACTGAGACATGGAATCATCCTTGTCTGTCTGGAAGCTGGCATCCGTATACCCGCGTATCACCATGTCCCCTTCTCCATATATTAGGAACGTATCCTTAGTTCTTCTTAAGTACTTAAGGATCGTCTTAACAGTCACCCAATGATCCATTCCTGGATCAGACTGGTATCTGCTCGTGACACTAAGAGCAAACGATACATCGGGCCTCGTACATAACATAGCATACATGATAGATCCTATTGCGGATGCATAGGGAATCTTACTCATGCAAATCCTCTCGTCTTCTGTGTGCGGACACATAGACTTCGAAAGGTCTACCCCATGCCTGATGGGTAAGAAACCTTTCTTGGATTCCGACATGCTAAACCTCTTTAGCACTCGGTCTATATATGTAGACTGCGAAAGACCAAGCAACCGTTTCGATCTATCTCTATAGATCTTAATCCCAAGGATGTAGGTTGCTTCTCCCAGGTCTTTCATGGAGAATGTCTTGGATAACCAAACCTTAACTGACTGTAAGATTGACACATCGTTTCCAATAAGTAATATGTCATCGACATACAATACTAGGAACACGACTGCACTCCCACTAACCTTCTTGTACACACAAGGTTCGTCTGGATTTTGCGAGAAATCAAACTTTTTGATCGTCTCATCAAAACGGATATTCCAGCTCCTGGATGCTTGCTTCAATCCATAAATGGACCGTCGCAATTTGCATACCTTGGTTTTATCAACCGATGTGAAACCCTCAGGCTGTATCATATACACGTCCTCGAGCAGGTTTCCATTATGGAAAGCTGTTTTCACATCCATCTGCCATATCTCATAATCATAATGAGACGCTATGGCCAGGAGCATCCGAATGGATTTAAGCATAGCTACAGGTGAATAGGTTTCGTCATAATCAACACCTTGCTTTTGACGATATCCTTTCGCCACCAATCTAGCCTTATAGGTAATCACATTACCATCCATGTCGGTTTTCTTTTTGAAAACCCACTTGCACCCTATAGGCTTTATGCCTTCAGGTGGGTCAACCAAGTTCCAAACTTGGTTTTCGTACATGGAATCCATTTCCGACTTCATGGCACCAAGCCACTTATCCCTTTCTGAACTTGTCTGCACTTCTTCATAACTGGTAGGCTCCTCATCATCAATGAGTAACACGTCGTTCGATTCACTTACGAGAAATCCATATCTCTCAGGAATATTGCGTGTTCTACCAGATCTACGAAGATGTGGTGTTACAATAGGTCCAGCCGATTGCTCATCACTATGAGTTGTCGGCTGTTGTGCTTCACCAGGTATCTCATCATTGTCTATTTGAGTCTCTCGAGCCTCCTCAAGCTCGACGACACTCCCACTGTTTTCTTGCAAGAGAAACTCTTTCTCTAGAAACACAACATGCCTTGAAACAAACACCTTTTGTTCCACAGGATGATAGAATTGGTAACCCCTTGTTTCCTTAGGGTATCCAATAAATAGACATTTATCAGACTTAGCATCCAGTTTGTCTGATACAGTCCGCTTCACATAAGCAGGACAACCCCATATCTTCAAGTAAGATACATGAGGTTTCTTACCATTCCATATCTCATATGGTGTAGTTGAGACTACCTTGGTAGGCATTCTGTTAACAAGTAAACAGCTGTCTGAAGTGCATAACCCCAAAAAGGACTTGGGAAGAGTCGCATGATTCATCATTGACTTGACCATGTCCAACAAGGTCCGGTTACGCCTCTCAGATACACCATTATGCTGTGGTGTATAGGGCGGAGTCCATTGAGACAATATACCATTGTCTCTTAGGTAATCAAGAAACTCCTGACTCAAGTATTCACCACCTCGATCCGATCGAAGTATTTTGATACACTTGTCATGTTGTTTCTCTACTTCATTTTTGAACTCTTTGAACCTTTCAAAGGCTTCAGACTTGTGTTTCATCAAGAACACATACCCAAACCGTGAGTGATCATCGGTGAAGGTAATGAAGTAGCTATAGTCTCCTAAAGCTTGAGTTGACATAGGTTCACATACATCAGTATGTATTAGACCTAGTAACTCTCCCACTCGTTCACCTTTTCCAGTAAAAGGTAACTTAGTCATCTTGCCTTTTAAGCATGATTCGCATGTATCGTATGAATCCAATTCAAACGATTCCAGAATTCCACATCGGTGTAATTCGGACATGCGTTTCTTGCTTATATGGCCAAGACGACAATGCCACATATAGGAGTCTATTTGATTATCCTTTCGAGCACGCGTGTTGCTCGCTTCGATATTGAAAATGTCACTGGATACGTCCAACGTATAAATGCCATTACTCAAGGTTCCAGTTCCATAAAGTACGCCATTTAAAGTTATATAACAACAATTTTTACTAAACGTCAAATGGAACCCATTTCTATTTAAACAAGAAATAGAAATGATGTTCTTTATCAACGAAGGAACATAAAAGCAATTGTCCAGTTCTAAGACAAGTCCTACAGGGAGTTCCAATAAATACATTCTGATGGCGAGTGCAGCAACCGTTGCTCCATTCCCAACACGTAAATTTGACTCTCCCTTGACGAGTCTTCTTCTATTCCTTAGCCCATGTATGTCATTACATATATGTGAGGCACACCCAGTATCAAATACCCAAGTGTCTGAGGAAATAGAATGACAATCAATAAGGAAGATTTCTGAAGAAGATGGGGCATCCGATGCCTTATCCTTCTTCATGGACTCAAGATAAATCTTGCACTTTCTTCGCAAATGGCTCTCCTTGCCATAATTATGGCAAGTTTCCTTTTGTGCTAGTTCTACATTCTTAGCCTTTCTCTTCTTTCCCTTTTGCTGCTCCTTTGACTTCCTCTTAGAACCTTTCTTTGAGGAATCAACTAATAGCACCGTCCCCTGCTCATGCTTCTCAGAAGACTCCACAGTCTTCAGCATATTGAGCAGTACCACAGATGAACCTTCTAGCATCTCAGAGGTGAAGAGGAGCTTTGAGACTTCGAACCTTTCGAATCTCACTTGCTCATCAACCAACTCACAAAGATGAAGGACTACGATATGAGCATCCATATGCTCATGCTACTTTCGTAGGTTGGGTTCCATCGTGGCTAGCATGATGCAACTCATTTGTTCAGAATCACTCACATGTTTCTGATAGGCCAACAATTGGTCCAGAGTTGCATCGTCACTAGGACGGGTGGGAAGAGGCGCTTCGAGGACATTTGCAAGCTTTTCAACCTTGAGAACAATTCTCAAGCTTCTAAGCCAGTCCATGAAGCTCGGCCCAGTCAATTTATTCGAATCCAAAATGGAACGCAATTCAAAGACATCATGATCAATCTTAGAAATACAAAACAAGCATATATGAGAAAATGATTTTAAAATGCATCAATATACATTTATAAATCCCATTCATTTTTCGAATTTCAAAAACCCCAAAATCACTTCGGGAGATCGTAGGTCCATCTCCGAATGGGCTGATATCCATCATAGTTATGAACAACCTTGGAGAGAGTCCAACAAGCCATTCATAACTACGACGGTAGGTATCTTCTATACCGATTGCATATCACGTATATGCAACTATCACAATGTGCTATCAACTAATTGAATGTTCACACATACATCGGGTTGTTAACACATTAACAAGTATGCATCATATGCATAGCACCCAACTTCACCTCCCTTTACATCGACCTTGGAGAGAGTCCAACAAGCCGATGCTCCAGGTTAAAGCCAACCCATTAATCGGGAAATAGTTTTAATATGGTTAGAGCGCATTCAACCAATTAGCCCAGCTTGGAGAGAGTCCAACAACCAAAGCTAACGATTGACCTCTGACTCTTACCATATTAGTATTAAACTATTCCATGGTTTGAACATATTCAGGTTCGAGTCGGGCTTGGAGAGAGTCCAACAACCCAAACAAGAAACAGAACTCTGGTTCTAACCATATTAATGGAAGGTGTAGGCTTTAATATTGTTTAAGGGTTTTATGTCTCATCCTCTTTGCATGCAAATAACTATTATCTACATGGCATGGCATACATGGCATACATCTACATGTCACGACACGCATGGCATAATGTTATGCATCTAATGCAATTACATGGCATACAATTATGTCATGTATATATTTCCTTATATGTCATAACTATTTATGGAAATAAAATATGATTAAGATTTGATTCTCCAAATCAAATCATAATTAAATTAGGAAACAAATTTCCAAATCTAATCACATATTTTATTCATGGAATTATTTGATTAAGGAAAATCTATTTAGGAAACCAATTTCCTAAATCATTAAAACTACTTATGGAAATAAAATATTTTAAGATTTGATTTCCCAAATCAAATCATGATTAAATTAGGAAACAAATTTCCAGAATCTAATCAAATATTTTATTTATGGAAAATATCAATTTCCATAAATACTTCCAACTTTCCAAAAGTGGAAGATTTCCATAAATACTTCTAGACTTTCCAAAATTGAAAATTTTCCATAAATACTTCTAAATTTCCAAAATTTAGAAAATTTCCAGAAATACATTATGACTATCGCAAAACCATTTTACGATTATGTCGAAACACAACCTGGGCTCTCATACCACTGTTGGGTTTCCGGCACCGCGGCGTGTGTGTGTTCGATCATGTTTCGTAAACATGAGCACAGCGGAAGCAATTAAAAATAATAAATCTATATTTATTACAACACACACAACACACGCATGCATATTACAACAAGTGCATACATAACCGTAAATTAAAATTTGCAATAAAAGAAATTTATCTAAGTTATACCTTTCGTATGACGTGTAGCGGGAACGGCATCAATCGGAACGATCCTCGCTATAATCGTCTCTATCCGTATCCACGCCGAGTTCCTCGGGATGACTTCGCTAAGCCACGAGCTTCGTCTTCGTATGGGTTACTAGCCTCGTGTTGAAGACGATGTGATCGAGAGATGATCACGATCCGAATCCAAATTCGGATCCAAAACGAGTCCTCAAAACTTGCTTCTCCGAAGAGGTATTCGTCAACCGATTGACGAATCCTTCGTCCTCTACCTCAGAGGATTACCGTATATCGAATACCCGGTAAGTTATCCGCTGTCGGAGCTCTAACCGTCGTCCAAACGACGCTCCGACGAGAGGAGAAGAAGCTGTCCAGAAAAATTGGACAGCTTGGTGGAGGAGTAGGCGCCGGCCAAAAACAAGGAAGCCAAGTGCTCACCTTTTCACCGAGGCCTAGGAAGATCACCGGAGGGTCGCCGGAGGATCACCGGCTGAAGCTTGGTCACCGGCAAGGAGCTGGACGCCGGCACAAGGGGCTGGGCGGCCAAGGAGCTTGGGCGGCAACTCCTTCAATGGGGTTGGGCGGCAACTAGGTTTAGGGCTCTTCCAATTAGGGCTTAATTATCCATTAAGCCCTCTTTTATAGAGAACTAATTCTCTTAATGGTTATTGGATCATAACCATTAGGCCCGTTAACCCGCTCTATTAAGATAAGTTAAAATAAACCAAACCATGATGGTTTATTTTAAGTTAAAATGAACCGAACCAACTTTTGGTTCATTCGTTTAAAATAAATCAAACCCTTTGGTTTATTCTCATCCATTGGATTAGAACCAAACCATTTTGGTCCATCCATTATGTCTTCATAAGACACGGCCCATCCATGCTTCCATTGCGACTGAAACAATTTCATGCTCGCTTTATGTTTGGTCCAACCAAACATAGTTTCTCTCGGTCTGAGAATCTCATTCTCAAGCTCGTTTTAAATCCTTTGGATTACACTCGTTGTGCGTGTGACCAAATAGGTTCTCGCTTTATGTTGGCCGCCTATAATTAACCATTAATTATAGAACGATCATGAGTGGCACCTAGTAGTACATCATGATCCCCAATTAACCAAAAGATCAAGCGGTTGATCCGTAACTATTTCAAACCCTTCAAGAGCTCGAATGAATCGTGCCCCATTCCCTTCACTCATCTTATACCCACTTAGTTCAGTGACATGGTCTATTGTGTCACCCCACTAGGTCGACTCACGCCACACCTAGCCCAAGTATCATTTCCTCGCCCACGGATTCTAGTTACTCCACATGTATCAAGAGTACCTTACTCTAAACATGTAATGCTTTGGCCAAAGACTTTAGTAACAATCCGACGAGAGGCCATGGGTATACATCTCCTCGCTAGGAGTGGTGAATACTTTATAGGCTATTCAAACACCTTCGATCACTTCGACTTATACCCAATCATCCCGGGTCCACATCTCCTTAGAGATGTTTGCTTAAGATGTCAATGAATAAGTCTCCATGATCAAGATGACTTGAATACCGCAAGTCAAAGGAACATCGCACTTAAGCCACAAGAAGAACTTCATTGACATATCTATATATGCAGAGAACCATATGAAGTCTTACTACTGGTCACTCCAATGAACTAGTTACCATAACTAGCATCCACGATTAACTCCGACATCACCATGTCTCCACCGGTGAGAATCACCGCTTGGATACACCAAGGAGTATACCTCGTAGTCTGACAGTAATTGATGGTATCCAAATCCATCAATTCATCGACTAGGATAATTCGATACATCACAATTACACATGTAGAGATACTCACTAGTTGTGATCCAATCACAAATTCTCTCATGCCGTGAATCGATCGTGGACATTCAGTAAATGAGTTTAAGATCCAATCAAATACATAAAACATGTATACTCAAATAGTGAATCTTCATTTATCATATAAATGGTTCATACATAAGGCGATTGCCTTAGGACATCTCTCATATATTACTAACATGGATTATGATTAATGGATCGGATTTTATGTGGCCTTGATCAATGGGTGACCAAGATCCAACTCCTCCTCATGGTCCCTATTGTAGCCTATTAACACCTCATGAAGCTTAGATCCAATGGATAGAAAAACAAACTCTAGATCCAAAGGTAGAGATTAAATCTCTAAGATTCGACGGTTGATATTAAATCTCTAGATCCGACGGTTGAGATTAAATCCCTAGAACCAATGGTGGAGATTAAAAGGAGGCTTATCCCTAACTCTATAAAAGGAGAACAAGGGGTTGTCATGGAGAACATTAAGAGAAGCTAGGGTTTTTGGAGGTTGGCGGCAAGAGCTTGGAGCTAGGGTTTGGGCTTGGCGGCACCTAATAAGGAAAGTTTTTCCTTGCCTTCTTCTTCTTCCTCAAGCTGCCGGCGCCCATTGAATCCTTTCCAGCTCTTGGCCGGCATCCAAAGTAGGTCCTATCCTTCTCCTTTGCCGGTGGAACAAAGGCTTAGGGTCCTCCCTTGAAGCTTTTGGCCGGCAAACATTAATCTCGTCTTCCTTCTTGGCCGGCGGCAAGCTCCATCCTTGGAGGTTGTTGGTTGGTTGAAAGATGGAAAAGAGCCTTGTTTCTATTCTTCCTCTTGCTCACAACGATCAAGGAAGGAAGATTGGCGATCTAGGAGCTTCAAATTTTGGTAGATCGTCGCCCACACGACGTCCGAAAGGAGGAAGGTCATACATTAGAAGATCGAGAGGTATATCGATTCTCTATTCTCTTTTGTCACATGTTTGTTTTTGTTTTTCAATTATGAGAATTATATATTCTGTTTATGGCTAAATAATACTTGGATCTCGAACATAAACACAAAATCTGGCGATCCGGACATCGTCTATTCCGCAGCTACTCGTAGAATAGAGGTTGGTTGCTTGAACAACAAGTTTGTTCAAGTGACCTCTCTAAACGAATAGAACGACGATGACTTGGTTGTTTGGGAAATCCCTTTTGTCTAGGATTAAATTTTATAATCTGGGGACATCGATGGGATCGCCATGAACAAGCGACTGAGGTGAAGTGGGAAGCGAAGTTTCACCTCACGGACTCGGAAAGCTAAACCCAACATAGATGATGTACGGATCGCTGATTTTTTTGTTTATCTTCGGGGTCCAAGTAAATTTATCACATGTAATTACATACATAATACAAAGAAACAAAAGGAAACCAAAACAAGAATTATACCTCTTATTTACCTCTTGGTCTTCTATTTTATGTCCTATCCTCCTCTTGGACGTTGTGTGGGCAACGATCCTCCAAGAGATGAAGCCTCCTAGATCACGTATCTTCCTTTCCTTGTTCGCTCCGAAAAAAGGAAGATAATAAGCTCCCTTCATCTCCTATCTAGTTCCGGACACAATCCCTTTGGAGAAAGATCAAACCTCCTTCTCCTCTTTGTTGTTGGTGCCGGCCACCAAGGAGAGGGAGATGGAATTGCCGGCAAAGATTGATATCTTGCCGCCGGCCAAAGGAGAGGAGGAGAGGGTGCTCCGGGCAAGAGAGGAAGAAGAGAGGCTAATCCCTAACCTCCTTGCCGCTGACCCTAGCACTTGGACAATATGCGCCGCCCAAAACAATAAGGAATCAAAACCCTAATGCCTTGCAACCCAAAGCCTCTCCCAAAACCCTAATATCCCAAAAGATGTTACATGCCCAAGCCCTTAGCCCTCCTTTTATAGAGCTAGGCTTAAGCCTCCTTTCAATCTCCACTGTCGGATCTAGGGATTCAATTCCCACCGTCGGATTTAGGGTTTCATTTTCCACCGTCGAATCTAGGCTTTCATGAGGTTTTTAATAGGCTACAATAGAGACCATGAGGAGGAGTTGGATCTTGCCCACCCAATGGATCTAGCCCACATAAAGTCCGATCCTTTAATGATAATCTATTCCACTAGAGGATTATCATTGATCTACCTCACCAATCCCCATAAATAAATATGGGCTTCATATATTAATTGTACAAATATCTCCGAGTGTTTAAGATCTCAAATGTCCATCAATTATTTAATTTACTGATAATTAATTAATTAACATCTAACTCTATGAGTAGTACCACTCCACCTCATCATCATGTCGGACCATGTCCACATGCAGGGTTTACATGATGATCCTCATGAGCTTCTCAAGGAGACATCATCATCCTAATATATAGGATACAATTTCCTCCTATAATCAACTACACACCATGTAAATAATATCATTTCCCAACTTACCGAGCCTATCGATTTAATCTATAAATCTCGCCCATTGGTAAATCAAAGAAATAAATAATAAGTACATGTGCCCATTATTATATCGGGATTAAGAGCATGTACACCATAATATCCAAGGTCTGATTCAATTATGTAGTCAGCAATAAATTGAATCACCTCAAAGTCGGTCCTGCTTAATACACACAAAGTGTACTAGTGTAATTCTATGGTCAAGACAAACCAATACTAAATCACACTACAACAATACCAATGGTTTGTCGAAAATCATCTCGGTTGTGAGCCTCTACTTATAGTCTATAAGGAACTGATAACATGATCTCCGGTGTGACACTACACACCATGTTATCTACAATGTAATGTATCAGACAATATGCATAACCATAAATATGAAAACAATAATCATGTGATTATTATTTCAAAAATAAAGATGTTCATACAAAAGATAGACTTTTCAGTATACATCCCTGTTAGAATGTATACTGAAAGCCTAGCTCTTTTCTGTATGAACATTTTATTTTGAAATAAGAATCACATGATCATTGTTTGCATTTTATATATTCATTATATATGTGTGCATATTGTCTAATATTTTACATTGTAAATAACATGGTGCTTGGTGTGGCACAGAAGATCATGTTATCAGTCCCTTGTAAAATATAAGTAAAGGCTCACAACCAAGATGGTTTTGGACAAACCATTGGCATGGTTGTAGTGTAGCTTGGTATTGTTTTATCTTGAACATAGAGTTACACTAGTACACTTAGGTGTATTGAGCAGGACTGACATAGAGGTGATTCAATTTAGTGCTGACTACATAATTGAATCGGACCTCGGATATTATGTTGTACATACTCTTAATCCCGATATAATAACGGGCACATGTACTTAGTATTTATTTCTTTGGTTTACCAGTGGGTGAGATTTAAATGGATTAAATCAATAAGCCCGGTAAGTTGGGAAATAATATTATTTACATGGTGTGCCGTTGATTATAGGAGGAAACCGTGTCCTAAATATTAGGTTGATGATGTCCCCTTGAGGAGCTCATAAGGTTCATCATGTAAACCCAGCTGGTTGATTTAGTCAACATGATGATAAGGTTGAGTGGTACTACTCGAGGAGTTAGATGTTAATTAATTGATTGTCAGTAAATCAATTAATTGACGGACATTCGATATCTTAAACACGGGGAGATTAATGTACAAATAATATATGGAGCCCATATTAATTTATGGGGGTTGGTGAGGTAGTTCAATGATGATCCTCTAGTGGAATGGAACATCATTGATGGATCAAGTTTGTGTGGTTCCGATCCATCGGGTGGCCAAGACCCAACTCCTCCTTATGGTCCCTATCGTAGCCTAATATAATCCTTGTGAAGTCTAGATCCAAGAATGTAAAACAAAACCTAGAACCAACGGGTGGATTGAATCCATAGATCCGATGGTTGGGATGAAACCCTAGAACCAACGGTTGGATTAAATCCATAGATCCGACGGTTGGATGAAATCCTAGATCCGACGATTAGGATGAAATCCTAGATCCGACGGTTAGGATGAAATCCTAGATCCGACGGTTGGGATGAAATCCTAGATCCTACGGTTGGGATGAAATCCTAGATCCTACGGTTGGGATAAAATCCTAGATCCGACGGTGGAGATTAAATCCCTAGATCCGACGGTGGAGATTAAATCCCTAGATCCGACGGTGTAGATTAAATCCCCGCATCCGACGGATGGAGATTAGAGGAGGCTTAAGCCTAAATTCTAGAATTAGGGTTTGGCTCATCCATAGGTTAGTGACAACAAATCTTAAAGGAGTTAGGGGTTGGCGGCAAGAATATAGGAGTTAGTTCCTATAATTTTGGCTAACCAACTTTCTCCTAAATTCTATAAATAAGGGCTTAGGGTTGGCAAGATATAGATTTTGGAATAGGTATTAGGGTTTGGAAAAGGGTTGGGCGGCTAGGGTTTGGAGCTAGGTTGGGTGGCAACCATCTTCATCCAACATTGTTGCCGGCGCCCAATTCATTCAAGCTTTCCTTGGCCGGCGCCCTTCATCTTAGCCACTCTCTTCTTCCTTTGCCGGTGGTTCTCCTCTCATTGGTGGCCGGCAAGATCATCTTCCTCCAATTCCCAAAGGTGGCCAGCGGCTCCTCTTGTTTTGGTGGCCGGTGCATCTTCATCCATTCCTTGACCGGCGGTTGCATCAAACTTCCTAGCTTGGTGGCCGGTTCTAGATAGGAAAGGCATTTGTGGTTTTTCTCTTTGTTCGCAGCGGATAAGGTAGAGGAGAACTCGATCTAGAAGGCTTCTACTCGTGGAGGATCTTCGTCCACACGTTGTCCACGAGAAGGATAGGACATACGGTAGAAGATCATAAGGTATAAAGTTATTTTAACTTTATGTTCAGATCTGAGCATGTTCTTATATATGATGATTATGCATGTATGTGTATGAATATATATTGTATAATCATGGACCCCGAAGACAAACACAAAAACCAGCGATCCGTCCGTCGTCTCTTCCGCGGCTAACCAACTAGAAGAGTTGTGTTGCTTGAACAACTAGTTTGTTCAAGCGACCACTCGAGTTGTTAGCACGACGACGAAATGGTGTCGTTAAGGAAGCTCATCCCATCTGGATTAATCCTTTCATTAGTGAAAATTTTAATCCGGGGACATGGGAGCCAATGAGCCTCCGAAGCGACATTCCACCATCAATTGGTATCAGAGCCACGGTTTCCGGTTTTGTGTGTTTTGGATTCGGTTAATTTTTTATGCACTTTTTCATATATTATATGTGTGCGGATAATAGTAGGATATCGTAGTTTAACTCTTTGGTTGCGAGGCATAAGATCCGACTATTATGGCCATGTGTGTGTATGTGAATGGATGTGTGTAAAATTTATTATTTGAATCCTCGGGGTTGACGAGGCTAGATTAGTATTTAATTTTGTAATTAAATACGGCATTGTTTAGCCGATCATTTTAGTTTACTTTCGATCTAGATTATTTGTACACTCCTTCATGGAGTATAGGATCGATGGATGTAAATAAAATGATTTATCTCGGCTCGGAACTCTTTGGTGACTTGCGCACGGGAAAAGATGGAGCGGACGAGGTGGCGACACGACGGGATGCATATTGGAGGACAATGCCATAATAGTTGGAAAAAAATTCTGTT
This sequence comes from Wurfbainia villosa, assembly GCA_025175895.1. Taxonomy (NCBI): domain Eukaryota; kingdom Viridiplantae; phylum Streptophyta; class Magnoliopsida; order Zingiberales; family Zingiberaceae; genus Wurfbainia; species Wurfbainia villosa. The sequence continues at coordinate 56,582,824 of CM045997.1, forward strand.
TTTTCCATATTTATTGCTTATTTGTTTTATATGCATGTTGTGTGTGTTTTAAAATTCCTCAATTGCAATTTACTAAGTGGGAGAGGGATATTTTAATTAATTCCCGCGGCCTCCATTACAATTTGACGTGTGATGCAACAAACTTGTGCGTTGGCTTTGAGTGCCTTCCTCCCCATCGGATGGGTTTGTTTGCGGATCACTAGGTCAAATAATGGTTATAGGAAATTATTTAGGAGCGTGTGTACTTCCCCATCGGTAAGGCACATAATCCGAAATAATTCCCTTAGTATCGTGTAATGGTGCACACTTAGATGCAAATAAAAAGTATCCTCCCCATCGGAGTCACTGCTTTTATTTGTAGGGCTAAAAAGGAACCAACTATTAATTTTATTTGTCAAAAAGTAAGGTTGACAAGATAATAAAATTAATGGGTAAAACCTCCTCTTACAAATGTAGAATTCGTATACGTCCACACTATCGTGGCATGCGATATTCTCGGTGTTTTGAGGTGTTGGTTGATTTCGGGATTTTATTGTTTTGAGGAATCAATATTATTTGAAATCTGATATTTTTTTATCATTGTGATTTTTAGGATTTTCAAATGGCTTTCAACCCACTTGCTGTGATTTTAAAAGAAAACAAACTTACTGGTCCAAACTACATTGATTGGAAAAGAAACCTGGATATTGTCTTAACTGCGGAGGAGTACAAATTTGTACTCTTCGAGGTCTGTCCTCCTAAGCCCACCGATGACTCTGATGAAAAGGAGAAAGAACATTATAAGAAATGGGTTAAGGCAGATGAGATGGCGCGGTGTTACATTTTGGCATCTATGTCAAATGTGCTGCAACATCAGCATCAGGCCATAGCCACAGCTTATGACATGATGTTCAATCTCAAGGAACTTTTCGGACATCAGAGTAGGGCGGCTAGGCAGGAGGCAATGAGAAACTTGATGACGACCACCATGGTCGAGGGAACACCCGTTAGGGACCATGTTCTCAAGATGATGGCTCATCTTAATGAGATGGAAGTCCTCGGAGCTGAGATCGATGGGGAAACCCAGGTCGATATCATTCTCCAGTCTCTGCCTAGGAGTTTTGAGCAGTTCCGCCTCAACTACAACATGAACAAGAGGTTGTATTCGTTGGCGGAGCTTCTGACAGAACTCCAGGCGGCAGAGGGGCTTTTTCGTCAGAGTTCTCAAGCCATGGTCGCTCAGAAGGTTTCTTCCTCTAAACCGAAAGGTAAGAAGAAGAAGAAGCAAGGTAGAGCGAAGAAAGTGGCAGTGGGACCCCAGGCAGGAGTGAAGAAGCCGAAAGGCAAGTGCTTCACTTGCAAGTGATCGACATTGGAAGGCGATCGTCCTCGAAAGAACAAAGGTATATCTTCTTGTTTAGTTGTTGAAACATGTTTAGCGGTGTTATCTACCGATTAAGACTGTGTAGATACAGAGCCACCGATCTTGTCTGCAATACTTTGTGGGTTCCAGAAACCCGACTAGCCGAGGGAGAGGTTACTAGTCTACATGGGCAATGCTTCAAAGGTGGCGGCTATTGCAGTGGGAGACGTTTATTTATCTTTTGATAGGAATAAAGTTTTGGTTTTAAGAAATTGTCTTTATGTACCTACTTTTAGAAAGAATTTAATTTCAGTTTCTAAATTGTTTTTGGATGGGTATTCTGTTTCTTTTAATGACAGAGTTGTTATAAAAAGGAATAGGGAGATTATCTGTTCTGGTACATTGGTTGGCAATTTATATACTCTTGAACCAAAAACTCCCACGATGCAAATAGAAATAAATAGCTCATCTTCTAAATCTAATAAGAGAAAAGAACCTTCGCAGATGAACCAAACATATCTTTGGCATCTAAGGCTTGGTCATATTAACCTAAGTAGAATTCAAAGGTTGATAGCTGATGGACCTTTGGGTTCATTAGTGGTGGAGGATCTCCCAACCTGCGAATCTTGCTTGGAAGGTAAAATGACCAAGAGGCCTTTCAAGGCCAAGGGGTATAGAGCCAAAGATGTGTTAGAATTGGTTCATTCTGATTTGTGCGGTCCTATGTCTATCCAGGCAAGAGGTGGCTTTGAATACTTCGTCTCGTTTATAGATGATTATTCAAGGTATGGATACATTTGTTAGTGCTTATAAGCTCCACATATCTCCACAATGGTATGATATTGTCCACTTTGGGTCTAAGCCCTCATGGTTTTTATTTTTGGGCTTTACCCAAAAGGCCTCATACCAATGGAGATATCTTTTTTCTTATAAGCACATGATCTTTTCCATGTCTTACCAATGTGGGACTTTGATTGTATTCCTCATACTCCCAACAATCCCCCCCTCAAACGAAGGACCACATTGGGCCCCCCCTCAAGCCTATCCCTCCTCGAAGGATTTTCTCTGCTTGATGTCCGATCTTCAACCCACCAGGACTTCCTGCCAGTTGTTCGGTCCCCCCGACCCAACTAGACTTCCTTCCCCGATGTCCCTCTCTTGATCCTGACGTGGGAGCTCAACTTCCTTCGCTCGAGGTTCATGGCTTGACATGGACCATGGCTCTGATACCAATTGTTAGTGCTTATAAGCTCCACATATCTCCACAATGGTATGATATTGTCCACTTTGGGTCTAAGCCCTCATGGTTTTTATTTTTGGGCTTTACCCAAAAGGCCTCATACCAATGGAGATATCTTTTTTCTTATAAGCACATGATCTTTTCCATGTCTTACCAATGTGGGACTTTGATTGTATTCCTCATACTCCCAACAACATTTACTTGATGCGCCGCAAGTCTGAATGCTTTGACAGGTTCAAAGAATTCAAGGCTGATGTGGAGAACCGTCAAGGTAAAAGTATCAAGACATTACGATCTGATCGTGGTTGTGAGTACCTCTTGGGAGAGTTTAGGAGTTACTTATCAGAGGCTGGGATTCAATCCCAATTGTCTGCACCTGGCACACCCCAGCAGAATGGTGTGGCGGAGCGAAGGAATAGGACTCTTATGGAGATGGTCAGATCGATGATGAGTTATTCTGAGTTACCTGATTCGTTCTGGGGGTTTGCTCTGAAAACAGCAGCACACATTCTGAACTTGGTTCCATCTAAGTCAGTACCCTCTACTCCCACAGAGTTGTGGACTGGGCGAAAGCCTAGTCTAAGACATATTCGGATTTGGGGTAGTCCAAAGATGTCTTTGAAGGAGATCTTTGGTAAGTTGGAATCTATGTATGCGCTTTATTTGTTGGCTACCCCAAGGGAACGAAGGGTGGTTTATTCTATAGTCCTAGAGATCAGAAGGTGATCGTGAGTACGAATGCCAGATTTCTAGAGGAGGACTATGTGATGAACCACAGGCCCACAAGTAGGATTGTTCTTGAGGAGATGACGGGGGAAGTCCCAACTTCAGTACCACCGGTACAAGAGGACACACCACAAGTCACTGCACCGCGTGTCATAGAGCATATGCAGGAGGCACCTCGTCGTAGTGGGAGGGTTGTTAGACAACCCGACAGATTCATGTTTTTGGGAGAGTCTTGGACTTAGTCTCGTGAACATGAACTGATCCTGGACATATGATGAGGCACTCCAAGATAGAGATCGCATCTTGGCAAAGTGCGATGAATTTGAGAGATAGAATCTATGGATTCTAATCAGGTCTGGGAGCTAGTAGAGCCACCCGATGGTGTAAAAACCATTGGATGCAAGTGGATCTACAAGAGAAAGAGAGGAGTAGACGGGAAGGTTGAAACTTTCAAAGCTAGGCTTGTTGCGAAAGGGTATACTCAGAAAGAGGGTATCGATTATGAGGAGACCTTTTCGCCGGTAGCTATGCTTAAGTCTATCCGGATTCTCTTATCTATAGCTGCTCATATGGATTATGAGATTTGGCAGATGGAAGTCAAGACAGCTAACCTTAACGGAATTCTTGATCAGAACATATATATGCTACAACCATAGGGATTCATTGCTAAAGGCAAAGAGCATCTTGTATGTAAGCTTAATCGGTCCATTTATGGATTGAAGCAAGCTTCTAGATCTTGGAACATCCGCTTTGATGAGGTAATCCAGTCATATGGATTTATTCAAAGTCCTGAGCCTTGTGTATACAAGAGATGTGACGGAAAACGTAGTGGTGTTTCTTGTACTATACGTAGATGACATTTTGTTAGTTGGCAACAATATCAAAGTGTTATCGACGTAGGGTATGGTTGTCCAAACAGTTTGATATGAAGGACTTTGGAGAAGTTGGACTCATCCTTGGGATCAACGTAATAAGGGATGGCAAGAAAAGGATGTTGTGCTTATCTGAAGCTTCATACATTGAGTCTATCCTTGCTCGTTTTAGCATGCAGATCTCCAAGAAAGGTTTTCTACCTTTTAGGCATGGAGTTCCTTTATCTAAAGATATGTGTCCCAAAACATCAAAGGAGATAGAGGACATGAAGGCGGTTCCTTATGCTTCGTCAGTAGGTAGCCTTATGTTTGCTATGCTATGTATTTAGACCGGATATCCGCTGCGGGCATGGTTAGTCATCGAGTAATCTGGACAGTGACATTGGGACCGCGGTAAAGCATATATTGAAGTACCCGAGAAGGACTAGGGATTATATGTCGTTTAAGGCAGATCAATTAGTCCCCGTGGGTTACACGATTCGGATTTCCAATCGATAGGGACAAGAGTAAGTCTACCTCGGGTTTGTGTTTACTTTTGGAGGTGGAGCCATAGCATGGAGGAGTGTCAAGCAGTAAATGCGTGGCGGACTCTACCGTGGAAGTGAGTATGTGGCGCCTCTGAGGCGTGGAACTCGATGGATGGCTCAGGAACTTCTTGTTGGACTTGGATGTGATTCCTGGTTTGCCCAGAACTATCACAATTTATTGTGATAATAGTGGTGCAGTTGCAAACTTGAAGGAACCACGAGCCCATAAGGCGAGTAAACACATAGAGCGAGTACCACCTCATAGAGATCGTAGCAAGGAGAAGTTGTTATCGCCAAGATTGCATCGGAGGATAACTGGCGGATCCATTCACTAAGGCCCTTCCGGTAGCGTTTGATAGGCATGTGGAGGACATGGGGATCGGATGTATGGCGTAATGATGACGCATAGTCTTTTAGTATAAGTGGGAGATTGTTAGAATGTATCAAAGCCTAGCTCTTTTTGTATGAACATTTTATTTTGAAATAAGAATCACATGATCATTGTTTGCATTTTATATATTCATTATATATGTGTGCATATTGTCTAATATTTTACATTGTAAATAACATGGTGCTTGGTGTGGCATAGAAGATCATGTTATCAGTCCCTTGTAAAATATAAGTAAAGGCTCACAACCAAGATGGTTTTGGACAAACCATTGGCATGGTTGTAGTGTAGCTTGGTATTGTTTTATCTTGAACATAGAGTTACACTAGTACACTTAGGTGTATTGAGCAGGACCGACATAGAGGTGATTCAATTTAGTGCTGACTACATAATTGAATCGGACCTCGGATATTATGTTGTACATACTCTTAATCCCGATATAATAACGGGCACATGTACTTAGTATTTATTTCTTTGATTTACCAGTGGGTGAGATTTAAATGGATTAAATCAATAAGCCCGGTAAGTTGGGAAATAATATTATTTACATGGTGTGCCGTTGATTATAGGAGGAAACCGTGTCCTAAATATTAGGTTGATGATGTCCCCTTGAGGAGCTCATAAGGTTCATCATGTAAACCCAGCTGGTTGATTTAGTCAACATGATGATAAGGTTGAGTGGTACTACTCGAGGAATTAGATGTTAATTAATTGATTGACGGACATTCGATATCTTAAACACGGGGAGATTAATGTACAAATAATATATGGAGCCCATATTGATTTATGGGGGTTGGTGAGGTAGTTCAATGATGATCCTCTAGTGGAATGGAACATCATTGATGGATCAAGTTTGTGTGGTTCCGATCCATCGGGTGGCCAAGACCCAACTCCTCCTTATGGTCCCTATCGTAGCCTAATATAATCCTTGTGAAGTCTAGATCCAAGAATGTAAAACAAAACCTAGAACCAACGGGTGGATTGAATCCATAGATCCGATGGTTGGGATGAAACCCTAGAACCAACGGTTGGATTAAATCCATAGATCCGACGGTTGGATGAAATCCTAGATCCGACGATTAGGATGAAATCCTAGATCCGACGGTTAGGATGAAATCCTAGATCCGACGGTTGGGATGAAATCCTAGATCCTACGGTTGGGATGAAATCCTAGATCCTACGGTTGGGATAAAATCCTAGATCCGACGGTGGAGATTAAATCCCTAGATCCGACGGTGGAGATTAAATCCCTAGATCCGACGGTGGAGATTAAATCCCCAGATCCGACGGTGGAGATTAGAGGAGGCTTAAGCCTAAATTCTAGAATTAGGGTTTGGCTCATCCATAGGTTGGGCGGCAACAAATCTTAAAGGAGTTAGGGGTTGGGCGGCAAGAATATAGGAGTTAGTTCCTATAATTTTGGCTAACCAACTTTCTCCTAAATTCTATAAATAAGGGCTTAGGGTTGGGCGGCAAGATATAGATTTTTGGAATAGGGATTAGGGTTTGGAAAGAGTTGGGCGGCTAGGGTTTGGAGCTAGGTTGGGTGGCAACCATCTTCATCCAACATTGTTGCCGGCGCCCAATTCATTCAAGCTTTCCTTGGCCGGCGCCCTTCATCTTAGCCACTCTCTTCTTCCTTTGCCGGTGGTTCTCCTCTCATTGGTGGCCGGCAAGATCATCTTCCTCCAATTCCCAAAGGTGGCGGTAGCTCCTCTTGTTTGGTGGCCGGTGCATCTTCATCCATTCCTTGACCGGCGGTTGCATCAAACTTCCTAGCTTGGTGGCCGGTTCTAGATAGGAAAGGCATTTGTGGTTTTTCTCTTTGTTCGCAGCGGATAAGGTAGAGGAGAACTCGATCTAGAAGGCTTCTACTCGTGGAGGATCTTCGTCCACACGTTGTCCACGAGAAGGATAGGACATACGGTAGAAGATCATAAGGTATAAAGTTATTTTAACTTTATGTTCAGATCTGAGCATGTTCTTATATATGATGATTATGCATGTATGTGTATGAATATATATTGTATAATCATGGACCCCGAAGACAAACACAAAAACCAGCGATCCGTCCGTCGTCTCTTCCGCGGCTAACCAACTAGAAGAGTTGTGTTGCTTGAACAACTAGTTTGTTCAAGCGACCACTCGAGTTGTTAGCACGACGACGAAATGGTGTCGTTAAGGAAGCTCATCCCATCTGGATTAATCCTTTCATTAGTGAAAATTTTAATCCGGGGACATGGGAGCCAATGAGCCTCCGAAGCGACATTCCACCATCAATTGGTATCAGAGCCACGGTTTCCGGTTTTGTGTGTTTTGGATTCGGTTAATTTTTTATGCACTTTTTCATATATTATATGTGCCGGATAATAGTAGGATATGCGTAGTTTAACTCTTTGGTTGCAGGCATAAGATCCGACTATTATGGCCATGTGTGTGTATGTGAATGGATGTGTGTAAAAATTTATTATTTGAATCCTCGGGGTTGACGAGACTAGATTAGTATTTAATTTTTGTAATTAAATACGGCATTGTTTAGCCGATCATTTTAGTTTACTTTCGATCTAGATTATTTGTACACTCCTTCATGGAGTATAGGATCGATGGATGTAAATAAAATGATTTATCTCGGCTCGGAACTCTTTGGTGACTTGCGCACGGGAAAAGATGGAGCGGACGAGGTGGACACGACGGGATGCATATTGGAGGACAATGCCATAATAGTTGGAAAAAAATTCTGTTTTTTCCATATTTATTGCTTATTTGTTTTATATGCATGTTGTGTGTGTTTTAAAATTCCTCAATTGCAATTTACTAAGTGGGAGAGGGATATTTTAATTAATTCCCGCGGCCTCCATTACAATTTGATGTGTGATGCAACAAACTTGCGCGTTGGCTTTGAGTGCCTTCCTCCCCATCGGATGGGTTTGTTTGCGGATCACTAGGTCAAATAATGGTTATAGGAAATTATTTAGGAGCGTGTGTACTTCCCCATCGGTAAGGCACATAATCCGAAATAATTTCCTTAGTATCGTGTAATGGTGCACACTTAGATGCAAATAAAAAGTATCCTCCCCATCGGAGTCACTGATTTTATTTGTAGGGCTAAAAAGGAACCAACTATTAATTTTATTTGTCAAAAAGTAAGGTTGACAAGATAATAAAATTAATGGGTAAAACCTCCTCTTACAAATGTAGAATTCGTATACGTCCACACTATCGTGGCATGCGATATTCTCGGTGTTTTGAGGTGTTGGTTGATTTCGGGATTTTATTGTTTTGAGGAATCAATATTATTTGAAATCTGATATTTTTTTATCATTGTGATTTTTAGGATTTTCAAATGGCTTTCAACCCACTTGCTGTGATTTTAAAAGAAAACAAACTTACTGGTCCAAACTACATTGATTGGAAAAGAAACCTGGATATTGTCTTAACTGCGGAGGAGTACAAATTTGTACTCTTCGAGGTCTGTCCTCCTAAGCCCACCGATGACTCTGATGAAAAGGATAAAGAACATTATAAGAAATGGGTTAAGGCAGATGAGATGGCGCGGTGTTACATTTTGGCATCTATGTCAAATGTGCTGCAACATCAGCATCAGGCCATAGCCACAGCTTATGACATGATGTTCAATCTCAAGGAACTTTTCGGACATCAGAGTAGGGCGGCTAGGCAGGAGGCAATGAGAAACTTGATGACGACCACCATGGTCGAGGGAACACCCGTTAGGGACCATGTTCTCAAGATGATGGCTCATCTTAATGAGATAGAAGTCCTCGGAGCTGAGATCGATGGGGAAACCCAGGTCGATATCATTCTCCAGTCTCTACCTAGGAGTTTTGAATAGTTCCGCCTCAACTACAACATGAATAAGAGGTTGTATTCGTTGGCGGAGCTTCCGATGAAACTCCGTGTGAGAGGGGCTTTTTGTTCTCAAGCCATGGTCGCTCGGTAAGGTTTCTTCCTCTAAACCAAAGGTAAGAAGAAGAAGCAAGGTAGAGCGAAGAAAGTGGCATGGGACCCTGCGGAGTGAAGAAGCCGAAGGCAAGTGCTTCACTTGCAAGCGATCGACATTGGAAGGCGGTGTCTCGCCAAAGAACAAAGGTATATCTTCTTGTTTAGTTGTTGAAACATGTTTAGCGGTGTTATCTACGATTACACGGTGTGTAGATCAGGAGCCAGCGATCTTGTCTGCAATACTTTGCGGGGTTCGAGAAACGACTAGTGAGGAGAGGTTCTAGTCTACATGGGCAATGCTTCAAAGGTGGCGGCTATTGCAGTGGGAGACGTTTATTTATCTTTTGATAGGAATAAAGTTTTGGTTTTAAGAAATTGTCTTTATGTACCTACTTTTAGAAAGAATTTAATTTCAGTTTCTAAATTGTTTTTGGATGGGTATTCTGTTTCTTTTAATGAGAGTTGTTATAAAAGGAATAGGAGATTATCTGCTCTCGTACATTGGTTGGCAATTTATATACTCTTGAACCAAAAACTCCCACGATGCAAATAGAAATAAATAGCTCATCTTCTAAATCTAATAAGAGAAAAGAACCTTCATAGACCAAACATATCTTTGGCATCTAAGGCTTGGTCATATTAACCTAAGTAGAATTCAAAGGTTGATAGCTGATGGACCTTTGGGTTCATTAGTGGTGGAGGATCTCCCAACCTGCGAATCTTGCTTGGAAGGTAAAATGACCAAGAGGCCTTTCAAGGCCAAGGGGTATAGAGCCAAAGATGTGTTAGAATTGGTTCATTCTGATTTGTGCGGTCCTATGTCTATCCAGGCAAGAGGTGGCTTTGAATACTTCGTCTCGTTTATAGATGATTATTCAAGGTATGGATACATTTGTTAGTGCTTATAAGCTCCACATATCTCCACAATGGTATGATATTGTCCACTTTGGGTCTAAGCCCTCATGGTTTTTATTTTTGGGCTTTACCCAAAAGGCCTCATACCAATGGAGATATCTTTTTTCTTATAAGCACATGATCTTTTCCATGTCTTACCAATGTGGGACTTTGATTGTATTCCTCATACTCCCAACAATCCCCCCCTCAAACGAAGGACCACATTGGGCCCCCCCTCAAGCCTATCCCTCCTCGAAGGATTTTCTCGGCTTGATGTCCGATCTTCAACCCACCAGGACTTCCTGCCAGTTGTTCGGTCCCCCCGACCCAACTAGACTTCCTTCCTGATGTCTGGTTCTCTTGATCCGGACGTGGGAGCTCAACTTCCTTCGTTCGAGGTTCATGGCTTGACATGGACCATGGCTCTGATACCAATTGTTAGTGCTTATAAGCTCCACATATCTCCACAATGGTATGATATTGTCCACTTTGGGTCTAAGCCCTCATGGTTTTTATTTTTGGGCTTTACCCAAAAGGCCTCATACCAATGGAGATATCTTTTTTCTTATAAGCACATGATCTTTTCCATGTCTTACCAATGTGGGACTTTGATTGTATTCCTCATACTCCCAACAACATTTACTTGATGCGCCGCAAGTCTGAATGCTTTGACAGGTTCAAAGAATTCAAGGCTGATGTGGAGAACCGTCAAGGTAAAAGTATCAAGACATTACGATCTGATCGTGGTTGTGAGTACCTCTTGGGAGAGTTTAGGAGTTACTTATCAGAGGCTGGGATTCAATCCCAATTGTCTGCACCTGGCACACCCCAGCAGAATGGTGTGGCGGAGCGAAGGAATAGGACTCTTATGGAGATGGTCAGATCGATGATGAGTTATTCTGAGTTACCTGATTCGTTCTGGGGGTTTGCTCCAAGCAGACACATTCGAACTTGGTTCCATCTAAGTCGACTCTACTCCCACGAGTTGTGGATCTGGCGAAAGCCTAGTCTAAGACATATTCGGATTTGGGGTAGTCCAAAGCATATGTCTTTGAAGGGAGATCTTTGGTAAGTTGGAATCTCGCATGCGTGCGCTTATTTGTTGGCTACCCCAAGGGAACGAAGGGTGGTTTATTCTATAGTCCTAGAGATCAGAAGGTGATCGTGAGTACGAATGCCAGATTTCTAGAGGAGGACTATGTGATGAACCACAGGCCCACAAGTAGGATTGTTCTTGAGGAGATGACGGGGGAAGTCCCAACTTCAGTACCACCGGTACAAGAGGACACACCACAAGTCACTGCACCGCGTGTCATAGAGCATATGCAGGAGGCACCTCGTCGTAGTGGGAGGGTTGTTAGACAACCCGACAGATTCATGTTTTTGGGAGAGTCTTCGGACTTAGTCCCTGGTGAACATGAACCTGATCCCTGGACATATGATGAGGCACTCCAAGATAGAGATGCGGCATCTTGGCAAAGTGCGATGAATTCAGAGATAGAATCTATGGATTCTAATCAGGTCTGGGAGCTAGTAGAACCACCCAATGGTGTAAAAACCATTGGATGCAAGTGGATCTACAAGAGAAAGAGAGGAGTAGACGGGAAGGTGGAGACCTTCAAAGCTAGGCTTGTTGCGAAAGGGTATACTCAGAAAGAGGGCATCGATTATGAGGAGACTTTTTCGCCGGTAGCTATGCTTAAGTCTATCTGGATTCTCTTATCTATAGCTGCTCATATGGATTATGAGATTTGGCAGATGGATGTCAAGACAGCTTTCCTTAACGGAAGTCTTGAGGAGAACATCTATATGCGGCAACCAGAGGGATTCATTGCTAAAGGCAAAGAGCATCTTGTATGTAAGCTTAATCGGTCCATTTATGGATTGAAGCAAGCTTCTCGATCTTGGAACATCCGCTTTGATGAGGTAATCCAGTCATATGGATTTATTCAAAGTCCGGATGAGCCTTGTGTATACAAGAGATGTGACGGAAACGTAGTGGTGTTTCTTGTACTATACGTAGATGACATTTTGTTAGTTGGCAACAATATCAAAGTGTTATCAGACGTAAGGGTATGGTTGTCCAAACAGTTTGATATGAAGGACTTGGGAGAAGTGGGACACATCCTTGGGATCAAAGTTATAAGGGATCGCAAGAAAAGGATGTTGTGCTTGTCTCAAGCTTCATACATTGACACTATCCTTGCTCGTTTTAGCATGCAAAACTCCAAGAAAGGTTTTCTACCTTTTAGGCATGGAGTTCCTTTATCTAAAGATATGTGTCCCAAAACATCAAAGGAGATAGAGGACATGAAGGCGGTTCCTTATGCTTCGGCAGTAGGAAGCCTTATGTATGCTATGCTATGTACGACCGATATACGCTCGCAGTGGGCATGGTTAGCGAATATCGAGTAATCTGACAGGGGACATTGGGTCGCAGTAAAGCATATATTGAAGTACCGAGAAGGACTAGGGATTATATCTTTAGTTTCGGCAGATCAATTAGTCCCTGTGGGTTACACGGATTCGGATTTCCAATCAGATAGGGACAAGAGTAAGTCTACCTCGGGGTTTGTGTTTACTTTTGGAGGTGGAGCCATAGCATGGAGGAGTGTCAAGCAGAAATGCGTGGCGGACTCTACCGTGGAAGCTGAGTATGTGGCAGCCTCTGAGGCAGCCAAGGAAGCTGTATGGCTCAGGAACTTCTTGATGGACTTGGATGTGATTCCTGGTTTGCCCAGAACTATCACAATTTATTGTGATAATAGTGGTGCAGTTGCAAACTTGAAGGAACCACGAGCCCATAAGGCGAGTAAACACATAGAGCGAAAGTACCACCTCATACGAGAGATCGTAAAGCAAGGAGAAGTTGCTGTCGCCAAGATTGCATCAGAGGATAACCTGGCGGATCCATTCACTAAGGCCCTTCCAGCGAAAGCGTTTGATAGGCATGTGGAGGACATGGGGATCAGATGTATGGCAGAATGATGACGGCATAGTCTTTTAGTATAAGTGGGAGATTGTTAGAATGTATACTGAAAGCCTAGCTCTTTTCTGTATGAACATTTTATTTTGAAATAAGAATCACATGATCATTGTTTGCATTTTATATATTCATTATATATGTGTGCATATTGTCTAATATTTTACATTGTAAATAACATGGTGCTTGGTGTGGCACAGAAGATCATGTTATCAGTCCCTTGTAAAATATAAGTAAAGGCTCACAACCAAGATGGTTTTGGACAAACCATTGGCATGGTTGTAGTGTAGCTTGGTATTGTTTTATCTTGAACATAGAGTTACACTAGTACACTTAGGTGTATTGAGCAGGACCGACATAGAGGTGATTCAATTTAGTGCTGACTACATAATTGAATCGGACCTCGGATATTATGTTGTACATACTCTTAATCCCGATATAATAACGGGCACATGTACTTAGTATTTATTTCTTTGATTTACCAGTGGGTGAGATTTAGATGGATTAAATCAATATGCCCGGTAAGTTGGGAAATAATATTATTTACATGGTGTGCCGCTGATTATAGGAGGAAACCGTGTCCTATATATTAGGTTGATGATGTCCCCTTGAGGAGCTCATAAGGTTCATCATGTAAACCCAATTTGGTTGACTTAGTCAACATGATGATAAGGTTGAGTGGTACTACTCGAGGAGTTAGATGTTAATTAATTGATGGTCAGTAAATCAATTAATTGACGGACATTCGATATCTTAAACACGGGGAGATTAATGTACAAATAATATATGGAGCCCATATTAATTTATGGGGGTTGGTGAGGTAGTTCAATGATGATCCTCTAGTGGAATGGAACATCATTGATGGATCAAGTTTGTGTGGTTTTGATCCATCGGGTGGCCAAGACCCAACTCCTCCTTATGGTCCCTATCGTAGCCTAATATAATCCTTGTGAAGTCTAGATCCAAGAATGTAAAACAAAACCTAGAACCAACGGGTGGATTGAATCCATAGATCCGATGGTTGGGATGAAACCCTAGAACCAACGGTTGGATTAAATCCATAGATCCGATGGTTAGGATGAAATCCTAGATCCGACGGTTAGGATGAAATCCTAGATCCGACGGTTAGGATGAAATCCTAGATCCGACGGTTGGGATGAAATCCTAGATCCTACGGTTGGGATGAAATCCTAGATTCTACGGTTGGGATAAAATCCTAGATCCGACGGTAGAGATTAAATCCCTAGATCCGACGGTGGAGATTAAATCCCTAGATCCGACGGTGGAGATTAAATCCCCAGATCCAACGGTGGAGATTAGAGGAGGCTTAAGCCTAAATTCTAGAATTAGGGTTTGGCTCATCCATAGGTTGGGCGGCAACAAATCTTAAAGGAGTTAGGGGTTGGGCGGCAAGAATATAGGAGTTAGTTCCTATAATTTTGGCTAACCAACTTTCTCCTAAATTCTATAAATAAGGGCTTAGGGTTGGGCGGCAAGATATAGATTTTTGGAATAGGGATTAGGGTTTGGAAAGAGTTGGGTGGCTAGGGTTTGGAGCTAGGTTGGGCGGCAACCATCTTCATCCAACATTGTTGCCGGCGCCCAATTCATTCAAGCTTTCCTTGGCCGGCGCCCTTCATCTTAGCCACTCTCTTCTTCCTTTGCCGGCAGTTCTCCTCTCATTGGTGGAAGGCAAGATCATCTTCCTCCAATTCCCAAAGGTGGCCAGCGGCTCCTCTTGTTTTGGTGGCCGGTGCATCTTCATCCATTCCTTGACCGGCGGTTGCATCAAACTTCCTAGCTTGGTGGCCGGTTCTAGATAGGAAAGGTATTTGTGGTTTTTCTCTTTGTTCGCAGCGGACAAGGTAGAGGAGAACTCGATCTAGAAGGCTTCTACTCGTGGAGGATCTTCGTCCACACGTTGTCCACGAGAAGGATAGGACATACGGTAGAAGATCGTAAGGTATAAAGTTATTTTAACTTTATGTTCAGATCTGAGCATGTTCTTATATATGATGATTATGCATGTGTGTGTATGAATATATATTGTATAATCATGGACCCCGAAGACAAACACAAAAACCGGCGATCCGTCCGTCGTCTCTTCCGCGGCTAACCAACTAGAAGAGTTGTGTTGCTTGAACAACTAGTTTGTTCAAGCGACCACTCGAGTTGTTAGCACGACGATGAAATGGTGTCGTTAAGGAAGCTCATCCCATCCGGATTAATCCTTTCATTAGTGAAAATTTTAATCCGGGGACATGGGAGCCAATGAGCCTCCGAAGCGACATTCCACCATCAATCCCAACAATCTCCCACTTATACTAAAAGACTATGCTATCCTCATACTGATCCACATCTGATTCCCATTCCCTCCACATGCCTATCAAAAGCTCTCGTTGGAAGGGCCTTTGTGAAAGGATCTTCCAGGTTATCCTCTAATGCAATCTTGGCTATAGAAACTTCTCCTCGCTTTACGATTTCTCGTATCAGGTGGTACTTGCGCTCTATGAGTTTACTTGCCTTATGGGCTAGTGGTTCCTTCGAGTTTGCAACTGCACCTTGTTGGGATGTATACTGAAATGTCTATCTTTTATATGAACATCTTTATTTGTGAAATATGAATCACATGATCATTGTTTATATATTTATGGTTATGCATATTGTCTAATACATTACATTGTAGATAACATGGTGTGTAGAGTCACACGGTAGATCATGTTATCAGCTCCTTGTAGAGTATAAGTAAAGGCTCACAACCGAGATGACTTTGGATAAACCATTGGTATGGTTGTAGTGTGATTTGGTATTGGTTTGTCTTGACCATAGAATAACACTAGTACACTTTGTGTGAATTGAGCAAGACCGACTTAGAGGTGATTCAATTCATTGTTGACTGCATAATCGAATCAGACCTCAGATATTATATTGTACATGCTCTTAATCCCGATATAATAACGGGCATATATACTTAGTATTCATTTCTTTCATTTATCAATGGGCGAGATTTATAAAGTAAATCGATAGGCTCGGTAAGTTGGGAAATGATATTATTTATATGGTGTGTCGTTGATTATATGAGGAAACCGTGTCCTATATATTAGGATGATGATGTCCCCTTGAGGAGCTCATAAAGGTTCATCATGTAAACCCTACAGGTGGACTTGGTCCGACATGATGATAATGTTGAGTGGTACTACTCATGTAGTTAGATGTTGATTAATTAATTGACAGTAAATTAATTAATCGATGGACATTCAAGATCTTAAACACGGGGAGATAAATATACAAATAATATATGGAGCCCATATTGACTTATGGGGGTTGGTGAGGTAGATCAATGATAATCCTCTAATGGAATGGATTATCATTAATGGATCGGACATTATGTGGGCTTGATCCATTGGGTGGCCAAGATCCAACTCCTCCTCATGGTCCCTATTGTAGCCTATTAAAACCTCATGAAACCTAGATCCAATGGTTGAAAATAAAACTCTAGATCCCCGGTTGAGATTAAATCTCTATATCCGAATGTTGAGATAAAATCTCTAGATCCGATGGTTGAGATTAAATCCCTAAAATCGATGGTGGAGATTAAAACAAGGCTTAAGCCTAACTCTATAAAAGGAGGGATTAGGGTGGGCAGCAAGGAGAATGAGACGAAGAAGGGATTAGGGTTTGGGCGGCTAGGGCTTGGAGGCTTGGGCGACCACAATTAAGGAAAATATTTCCTTTCTCTTCTTCTTCTTGTTGGTCGGCGCCCAAGACTTGCTTCTCCTCTCCTTGGTCGGCGTTCAATCTCTTCCTTCTCTTCTCCTTAGCAGTGGAAACAAGGGTTAGGGTAATTCCTTGGAGCTCTTCGCCAGCGCCCACATCCTCATCTCTTCTTCTTGTTGGCCGGCGTCAAGCATCAAGGTTGGTGCTTGGTTGTTGGATAAAGGAAGGAGAAGAGTTTTGTTTCTATACTTCCTCTTGTTCGGAGTGAGCAAGGAAAGGAAGATCGTGATCTAGGAGGCTTCTACTTTTGGAAGATCATCGCCCACATGACGTCCAAAAGGAGGAAGGACATACAATAGAAGATCGAGAGGTATAATGCTTGTTTATATTCTTTTGTAACATGTCTATAATTATTTTTCAATGATATACTTGTTTTATATTCTGTTTTGTGGTTAAATTAACTTGGACCCCGAATACAAACACAAAAGTCAGTGATCCGTACATCGTCAATTCCGTGGATAATCATAGAATAGAGGTTGGTTGCTTGAACAACAAGTTTGTTCAAGTGACCACTTTAATCGAATAGCACGACGATGAAACGGAAGCTTGGGTAATCCCTCTTGTCAAGGATAATTTTTTTTTATCTGGGGACGTAGGAGGGATCGCCATAAACAAGCGACCGAGTTGAAATGGGAAGCGAAGTTTCCTACCTTCAACTGGTATCAGAGCCACAGTTTCCGATTTTGTGTGTTTAGGATTCGATTACTTTTATGCACTTTTCATATATTATATGTGCCGGATAATAGTAGGATATGCGTAGGTTAACTTTTTGGTTGCAGGCATAGGATCCAACTATTATGGCTATATGTGTGTATGTGATTGTATGTGCGTAATTGTATATTTTGTTGAATCCTCGGGGTTGACGAGGCTATTATTTAATTTTTGTAATTATATATGGCATTGTTTAGCCACTCCTTTTATTTTAGTTTACTTTCGATCTAGATTTCATGTACACTCCCTCGTGGAGTATAGGATCGATGGATGTAAATTAAAATAGTTTTTCTCGGCTCGGATCTCCTGATGGCTTGTACATGGCATAGGGAGGAGTGGACGAGATGATGATACGACGGGAGACATATTGAAGATAAAAGCATAATAGTTGGAAAATATTTATTTTTCATATTTATTGCTTATTGTTTGATATGCATGTCGTAGGCTAGAAAATTCCTCAATTTTAAATTACTAAGTGGGAGAGGGATATTTTTTTAAATTCTCACGGCCTCTATTACGATTTGACATGTGATGCAAACAAACTTGTGCGTCGGCTCTGAGTGCCTTCCTCCCCATCGGATGAGTTTGTTTGCGGATCACAAGGTCGAATATGGTAATAGGAAATTATTAAGGAGCGTGTGTACTTCCCCATCGGAAGGAACATAACCCGAGATAATTACCTTGGTACCGAGTAATGGTGAACACTTAGATACAAATATAAGTATCCTCCCCATCGGAGTCCCTACTTTTATTTGTAGGGCTGAAGAGGAACCAACTATTAATTTTATTTGTCAAAAGGTTAGGTTGACAAGATAGTAAAATTAATGGGTAAAACCTCCTCTTACAAATGTAGAATTCATATACGTCCACACTATCGTGGCATATGATATACTCGGTGTTTTGAGGTGTTGGTTGATTTTAAAATTTTATTGTTTGAGGAATCAATAATTTTTGAAATCCAATATTTTTTATCTATGTGATTCTTAGGTTTTCTTTCAAAATGACTTTCAACTCGCTTGCTATGATACTGAAAGAAAATAAACTTACTGGACCCAACTATGTTGATTTGAAGAGGAATCTTGACATTGTCTTGACTGCTGAGGAATACAAATATGTAATCCTCAAAGAGTGCCCTCCTAAGCCTGCAGATGATTATGGGGAAAAGGAGAAGGAGAGTTATAACAAGTGGATTAAGGCCGATGAGATGGCATGGTTTCACATTTTTCCATCTATGTCAAATGTACTGCAACATCAGCATCAAGCCATGCCCACTGCTTATGACATGATGCTCAATCTCAAAGAGCTTTTCGGACACTAGAATCGGGCTGCTAGGTAGGAAGCCATGAGGAACTTGATGATGACCACCATGATCGAGGGAACACCAGTAAGGGATCATGTTCTCAAGATGATGGTTCATTTGAATGAGTAGGAAGTCCTCGGAGCTGAGATCGATGGGAAACCCAGGTCGATATCATTCTCCAGTCTCTACCTAGGAGTTTTGAGCAGTGTCGCCTGAACTACAACATGAACAAGAGGTTGTATTCGTTGGTGGAGCTTTTGACATAACTCCAGGAGGCAGAGGGGCTTTTTCGTCAGAGTGCTCAAGCGCAAGTCATGGTTGCCCAAAAAGTTTCTACTTCTAAGCCGAAAGGAAAGAAGAAGAAGAAACATGTAACACCCCAAAAATTTTCTCCAAAATTTTTGGTATAGAATTTAATTTTTTTTATGTCTAGTAGATTATATATGGGATCCTGGAAAATGATGATAAAAGAATAAAACAAAAGGTGGAGAGGTGAGGTTTGAACCTTAAACCTCTTGGTGAGAGTTAACTCTTACCATGCATGTGCTGACCAAGTGCTCAGCAGTAGCTTACTGTTGGAGAAAGAGGAGAAATTATAGATGAGTGTGAGGAGGGTGAATGAAGAGGCATGAAAAGAGAAGAGGCACTTCTCTTCCTCCCTTTATAAATAGGAGTGAAAGTTCCATTTGGCCACTTCTTCTTCCCTCTTCTCTTCTTCTTCCTCACCGAAACCTACCTTCTCCCTTTCCATTTTCCGAAATTCATCCAAGCAAGAAGAAGGCTAGGTTTGGCTTCCATTAGGTCATCTTCCAACTAAAAGCAAAGCGAAGGATGTAAGATTCCCTCACCTACAGTATATTTGTTCTTGTAGGACATGATACATGAATGAAATATGATGCTTGATACCTTACAAGTTTTGGCCAACCAAGGTTGTTGGGCTAGGGTGGCATGAAAATGCTTCTAAGGAAATTATGATATGTTGTATGCTTCATGTAGGAATTTTAGGTGACAAAAATACAAGTCTTGGTGCCCTTACAAGTTTCGGCCAACCAAGGTTTTTTGGCTAGGGTTGCATGAAAATGCTTCTAAGGAAATTAAGATATGTTGTATGCTTCATGTAGGAATTTTAGGTGACAAAAATACAAGTCTTGGTGCCCTTACAAGTTTCGGCCAAACAAGGTTTTCGGGATAGGGTTGCATGAAAATGCTTCTAAGGAAATTATGATATGTTGTATGCTTCATGTAGGAATTTTAGGTGACAAAAATCCAAGCTTTGTGCCCCTACATGTTTCGACCAACTAGGGTTTTAGGGCTAGGGTTTCATGAAAACACCCCTTATGAAGTTATATTATGTTGTATGCCTTCATGTGTGAACCTTATGTGACAAAAATAAAATTTTGGTGCCCTAAAAGTTTCGGCCAACTAGGGTTTTAGGGCTAGGGTTGCATGAAAACACCCTTAGGAAATTATGATATGTTGTATGCCTTCATGTATAAATTCTATGTGACAAAAATGAACTTTTGTGCCCCTACAAGTTTCGGCTAACAATGGTTTTAGGGCTAGGGTTGCATGAAAACACCCCTTAGGAAATTATTATATGTTGTATGCCTTCATGTATAAATTCTATGTGACAAAAATAAACTTTTTGTGCCCCTAATGTTTCGGCCAACAATGGTTTTAGGGCTAGGGTTTGCATGAAAACACTCCTTAGAAAATTATGATATGAATTATGCCTATGTGATGAACATGTTTATGATTTTAATATGCCATGAAATATGCCTATGTGATGAACATGTTTATGATTTTAATATGTCATGAATTATGCCTATGTGATGAACATGTTTATGATTTTAATATGCCATGAAATATGCCTATGTGATGAATATGTTTATGATTTAATATGCCATAAAATATGCCTATGTGATGAACAAGTTGATGGTTTTTTTTAATATGCCATGAAATATGCTTATGTGATGAACATGATTATGCTTTAAGACCCCTTTAGGGTATTCTTAAGTTATGAATGCATATATGCTATGACATGTCTAAGAAGATGCTTCCCCTTTTTATGTAGGGATTAAGAGCTCTCCTTATGATAAGATAAGATGGAGATGCTTCCCTTTTCAAGTAGGGATTAAGAGCTCTCCTTATGATAAGATAAGACGGAGATGCTTCCCTTTTTATGTTGGGGATTAAGAGCATTCTTTATGATATGATAAGAAAGAAAAGAATGAAAATTAAGTATTTTACTTTGTAAGAGGTTAAGTACCCGACCTGTTAGGTGGTCGTTAATCAAATCCAAGGGACATAAGAAGACATAAGAGGTCTTGCCCTGGTAAGACGTAAGAGGTCTTGCTCTAGTAGATCTGGTGGCTAGCTACCCCAGCCTATTAGGGAACGCGCTTTATGTGGTACTTAGCCTGGGGCCCCCCCTTCATGTTATGATTATGTTGAAGTATCTATATGTATATGTTTTGAAAAGAAAGGACTTGTATGAAATTATGCATGCTTATGTTCAAGTTTAAGAGTGCTTATGATTATGTCCTTTATGCATGTTTAGGATTTTTATGATATTATGAATGCTTATGTTCAAGTTTAAGAATGCTTATGATTATGTCCTTTATGCATGTTTAGGATTTTATGATATTATGAATGCTTATGTTCAAGTTTAAGAATGCTTATGATTATGTCCTTTATGCATGTTTAGGATTTTATGATATTATGAATGCTTATGTCCAAGTTTAAGAATGCTTATGATTATGTCTTTTATGCATGTTTAGGATTTTATGATATTATGAATGCTTATGTTCAAGTTTAAGAATGCTTATGATTATGTCCTTTAAGCATGTTTAGGATTTATGAAATTATGAATGCTTATGTTCAAGTTTAAGAATGCTTATGATTATGTCCTTTATGCATGTTTAGGATTGATGATGTCATGAATGCTTATGTTTAATTTATGCCATGCTTAGATTTAATTATGTTTAGCATGCTTATGTTTCATTACGTAGGTATGTTGATGATTAGTGTGGTTATGAAATACTTATGCTATTTATGCTAGTATGCTCATGTTTTCTAATTGTTTGATGAAGTTTGTGGCTTTTGTGAGTAGGCAAAAATCTTACTAAGCTATATGCTTATAGTTTATGTTGTCCATATACTGCAGATAAAGGAAACATGAACTAGAGGAAGTAGCAGGAGGGGTTGAGTGTGTGTTATAATGGCATGGTGGAAAAAGACCCTATGACTCTCTGCTTTTATTTATATGCTCTATGAACAACTTAAGACATTTGCTTCCGCTTTTATGAATTGTGATTTATTAGTACCATGTTGGATGTTGCTTAGTTATGTTACTGTTCAATTACTTACGAAAGTTTGATATGATAGGACTCATGAATGGATATTTATGTTATGCATGTTATAAAAGAAGTTATGATATGTTAACGTGCTAATTATGATTATGATATGTGATGCACGTTATAAAGAAGATATGACATGTTAACATGCTAATTAGGTCTATGATATGTGATGCATGTTATAAAAGAGGATTATGTCATGTTAACATGCTTGATTAGGTAGATTGTGAAATGATCCATATATGTTATGTTATAAAAAAAAAAAAAAAAAAAGTAGCGCCGCCCTGAGAGCAGATAAGGGCGGGTGTTACAGGTTGGTATCAGAGCGGGTTCACCTTTCCACTATCACATATCAAGCCTCCATCCTGCTGTTTCCAAGTAAGTAGCTTTATATATACCTAAATTTCTTTTATAATGAAGAATGTCTTCTATCTAGATAGAAATAATACCTCATCATGTTTTAGTAGAATGGAACCATGCTTGTGACTTAGATAGTAATGATACTTTACCATGCTTTATATGATGGAAACATGCTTCTAACCTAGAAATACAACTAGAAAGGATACCTTACCTTGTTCATGATAAGGAATGTTTAGATGCATGTATATGAGTAGAAATTATAATAATACCTTAAATATTTATTTATCACTTAGATAACATGGATGTGAGATGTAGTAATAGAGGGAAGGAATCAGCACCCCCACAAGATTTGATGCATGTGGTTACCGAGCTACAGCGTCAAGTCACAGAACAACAACAAGTAATAAATGCTTTAATGAACCAGCGAGGAAACCAGTAGTTAGAAATAAAGCAAGGTTAGTCACCAAGGGTTTTAGTCAAGTCGAAGGATTAGATTACGATGAAACCTATGCCCCCGTAGCTAGACTAGAATCCAACTGAATGTTGTTAGCCTACGTTGCACATCGAGGATTTAAGTTATGTCAAATGGATGTCAAGTCAGCGTTTTTAAATGGACTTATTAAAGAAGAGGTGTACGCTAACCAACCCCCAGGATTCGAAAGCCTAGATAAACCTGACCGAAGATGGCTTTCCGAACAAGATACGGACATTATGAGTTCATAGTTACGCCTTTCGGAGTGACGAATACACCTGCGAGGTTTATGGATCTGATGAATCGGGTCTTCTCGGCATCTCTCGACAAATTTGTAATCGTTTTCATCGACGATATTCTTTTCTACTCGAGAGATCGAGAAGAGCATGCTGAACAATTGAAGACAGTACTATAGATTCTTCAGAAAAAGCAACTATATGCGAAGTTCTCCAAATGTGAGTTCTAGCTCGATTAAGTGTCATTCTTGGGTCATGTCATCTCTAAAGAAGGAATCATGGTAGACCCAATAAAGATTGAAGCTGTGAGGAACTAGAATAGGCCAAGGAATGCGAGTGAAATCAAAAGTTTTCTCGGGCTAGCAGGCTATTACAGAAAGTTTGTAGAGGACTTCTCTAGAATTGCAGCCCCTATGACAGCCCTCACCAGAAAGGACAAGCAATACAAATGGGCTGAGGACTGTGAGAGGAGTTTTACGGAACTGAAGAGGAGACTGACCAGTGCTCCCATTCTGACTCTCCCTGAAGATAATGAAAGCTTCGATATGTATAGTGACGCTTCTAAACTAGGGCTCGGAGCTGTACTTATGCAAAATGGCAAGGTTATCGCTTACGCCTCTAGACAGCTCAAGGAGCATGAAAGAAATTATCCTACCCATGACTTAGAACTGGCAGCCGTGGTATTCGCTCTGAAAATATGGAGACACTACTTATACGGAGCTCGGTGCTAGATTTATACAAACCACTAGAGTCTGAGATATTTCTTCACTCAGAAAGACCTAAACATTAGACAACACAGATGGCTCGAGCTAGTCAAAGATTATGATTGTGAGATATTCTATCATCCCGGAAAGGCCAACAAAGTGGCAGATGCACTTAGCAGAAAGTCCTGTGCCGCTCCGATGTTCTTATCGATGCTATCTTAGCCCCTAAAAAGGGAAATAATGAATTACGGAATAGAGATTATTTCTGGACAACATTCTGCCATGACGATAGCGCTGACATTGTTCGACGATATATTGGGAAAGCAAGATGGTGATTCAGACATCCAGAAGATCAAACAAGAAGTCCGGGAAGGAAGGGATAATGGATTCCGCATTTCCAACAGCGAATTATTATACCTCTGGGACCGACTATGTATTCCGGACGATCCGGAATTACGGAAGAAGATACTCGAGGAATCCCATGGAACACCTTATACCATGCATCCTGGATCTACAAAAATGTATCAGGACTTAAGAGATAAATTTTGGTGGTCCGGCATGAAAAGGGATGTGGCTCAAGACACAAGACTCACCGACTGCCAGAGGGTTAAGGCAGAACACCAGAAACCTAGAGGATTACTGCAGCCGATACAGATTCCAGAGTGGAAATGGGAAGAAATTTCTATGGCTTTCATCTCGGGATTACCCAGAACAACAAATGGTTATGATGCTATATGGGTAATCATAGACCGGTTGACAAAGTCTTCCCATTTCTTGGCAATTAAGATGACCTATCCGGTTGAGAAGCTAGCTCAATTATATGCCAAGGAAATTATCAGATTACATGGAGTACCTAAGGCTATTATTTCTGATCATGATGGCCGTTTTACCTCCCATTTCTGGAAATGTGTTCAGAAGGCTCTTGGCACTAAGTTGAGATTCAGCATTGCGTTTCATCCTCAGACCGATGGTCAGATAGGAAGAGTGAACCAGGTGCTGGAAGATATGTTACGGGCTTGTGCCCTAGACTTTAAGGGGAGTTGGTGACGATATTTGTGCTTGGCAGAATTTGCTTACAACAACAGTTACCAGGCTACTATTGGAATGACACCATATGAAGCTCTATACGGGAGAAGATGCAGGTCACCTATCTGTTGGTATGAGGGCGGTGAAAGGAGGGAAATGGGTCTTCAGGCCGATATTTTTGACAATACCACCTGAGCGATACAGATTATCCGTCAGAAGATAGAGACTGCTCAGAGCCGGCAAAAGAGTTATGCAGATAAGAGACACCGACCATTGGAATTCGAAGTTGGGGATTTTGTGTTCCTCAAGGTCGCCCCTATGAAAGGAGTAATGAGATTTGGAAGAAAGGGAAAGCTGAGTCCACGTTATGTAGGACCGTATCAGATCCTGAAAAGAATCGGCAAGGTGGCCTATGAGCTGGAGCTACCTCAGGAGATGTCGGCTATCCACAATGTCTTTCATGTATCAATGCTCAAGAGATGCGTTCTGTTAGTAATATATGAGAGATGTCCTAAGGCAATCGCCTTATGTATGAACCATTTATATGATAAATGAAGATTCACTATTTGAGTATACATGTTTTATGTTTTTGATTGGATCTTAAACTCATTTACTGAATGTCCACGTAACAATTCACAGCATGAGAGAATTTGTGATTGGATCACAACTAGTGAGTATCTCTACATGTGTAATTGTGATGTATCGGAATTATCCCTAGTTGATGAATTGTTGGATTTGGACACCATCAATTCTGTCGAGACTAGCACGAGGTATACTCCTTGGTGTATCCAAGCAGCTGATTCTCACTGGCTGGAGACATAGTGATATCTGGAGTTAATCATGGATGCTAGTTATGGTAACTAGTTCATTGGAGTGACCAGCCGTAAGACTTAATATGGTTCTCTGCATATATAGATATGTCAATGAAGTTCTTACTGTGGCTTAAGTGCGATGTTCCTTTGACTTGCGGTATTCAAGTCATCTTGATCATGGAGACTTATGCTTTGACATCTTAAGCAAGCATCTCTAAGGAGATGTGGACCCGGGATGATTGAGTATAAGTCGAAGTGATCGAAGGTGTTTGAATAGCCTATAAAGGATTCACCACTCCTTGCGAGGAGATGTATACCCATGGCCTCTCATCGGATTGTTACTAAAGTCTTTGGCCAAAGCATACATGTTTAGAGTATGGTACTCTTCGATACATGTGGAGTAACTAGAATCCGTAGGACGAGGAAATGATACTTGGGCTAGGTGTGACCTAGTCAACCTAGTGGGGACTGACACAATAGACCATGTCCTGAACCAAGTGGGTATAAGATGAGTGAAGGGAATGAGGCACGAATCATTCGAGCTGCTGAAGGGTTTCAGAAATAGTTCTGGATCAACCGTTGATCTTTTCGGTTAATTGGGGATCATGATGTACTACTAGGTGCCACTCATGATCGTTCTATAATTAATGGTTAATTATAGACGGCCAATATAAACCGAGAACCTATTTGGTCAAACGCACAATAAGCGTAATCCAAAGGAATTAAATCGAGCTTGAGAATGAGATTCTCAGACCGAGAGAAACTAGGTTTGGTTGGACCAAACATAAAGCGAGCAAGAAATCATTTTAGTCGCAATGGAAGCGTGGATGGGCCGAGTCTTATGAGGACGTAATGGATGAACCAAAATGGTTTGGTTCTAATCCAATGGAGGAGAATAAACCAAAGGGTTTGGTTTATTTTAAATGAATGAACCAAAAGTTGGTTCGGTTCGTTTTAACT
Organism: Wurfbainia villosa; assembly: GCA_025175895.1. NCBI lineage: Eukaryota > Viridiplantae > Streptophyta > Magnoliopsida > Zingiberales > Zingiberaceae > Wurfbainia > Wurfbainia villosa. The sequence goes on from CM045997.1 coordinate 56,609,470, forward strand.
TAAAATAAACCATCATGGTTTGGTTTATTTTAACTTATCTTAATGGAGCGGGTTAACGGGCCTAATGGTTATGATCCAATAACCATTAAGAGAATTAGTTCTCTATAAAAGAGGGCTTAAGGAATAATTAAGCCCTAATCCAAAACCCTAGCTTGGAGTTGCCGCCCAACCTTCATTGCCGCCCAACCTCCATTGCCGCCCAGCTTGTTGTGCCACCGTCCAGCTCCTTGCCGGCAACCAAGCTTCAGCCGGTGATCCTCCGGCGACCCTCCGGTGATCTCCTATAGGTTTGGCATCAAGGTGAGCCTTTTCTTCCCTTGGTTGGCCGGCGCCTATCTCCTCAACCAAAGCTGTCCAGTTTTTCTGGACAGCTTGTTCTCCTCTCGTCAGAGCATCTTTTGGATGATGGTTAGAGCTCCGATAGCGGCTAACTTACCGGGGATTCAATCTCCGGTAATCCTCTGAGGTGGAGGATGAAGGATTCGTCAATTGGTTGACGAATACCTCTCCGGAGAAGCGAGTTTTGAGAACTTGTATTAGGATCCGAATTTGGATTCGGATCGTGATCATCTCTCGATCACGTCGTCTTCAACACGAGGCTAGTAACCCGTACGAAGACGAAGCTCGTGGCTTAGCGAAGTCATCCCGAGGAACTCGGCGTGGATACGGATAGAGACGATTCTAGCGAGGATCGTTCTGGTTGATGTCGTTCCCGCTACATGTCATACAAAAGGTATAACGTAGATAAATTTCCTTTTATTGCAAATTTAAATTTACGGTTATGTCTACACTTGTTGTAATATGCATGCGTGTGCTGTGTTTGTTTTAATAAATATAGATTTATTATTTTTATTGCTTCCGCTGTGTTCATGTTTACGAAACGTGATCGAACACACACACACCGCGGTGCCGGAAACCCAACAGTGGTATCAGAGCCCAGGTTGTGTTATGACATAATCGTAAAAATGGTTTTGTGATAGTCATAATGTATTTCTAGAAATTTTCTAATTTTGGAAATTTAGAAGTATTTATGGAAATTTTTCAATTTTGGAAAGTCTAGAAGTATTTATGGAAATCTTCCACTTTTGGAAAAGTTGGAAGTATTTATGGAAATTGATATTTTCCATAAATAAAATATTTGATTAGATTCTGGAAATTTGTTTCCTAATTTAATCATGATTTGATTTGGGAAATCAAATCTTAAAATATTTTATTTCCATAAGTAGTTTTAATGATTTAGGAAATTGGTTTCCTAAATAGATTTTCCTTAATCAAATAATTCCATGAATAAAATATGTGATTAGATTTGTAAATTTGTTTCCTAATTTAATTATGATTTGATTTGTAGAATCAAATCTTAAACATATTTTATTTCCATAAATAGTTATGACATATAAGGAAATTATATACATGACATAATTGTATGCCATGTAATTGCATTAGATGCATAACTTTATGTCATGCGTGTCGTGACATGTAGATGTATGCCATGTAGATAAGAGTTATTTGCATGCAAATAGGATGAGACATAAAAACCCTTAAACAATATTAAAGCCTACACCTTCCATTAATATGGTTAGAACCAGAGTTCCGTTTCTTGTTTGGGTTGTTGCACTCTCTCCAAGCCCGGCTCGAACCCGAACATGTTCAAACCATGGAATAGTTTAATACTAATATGGTAAGAGTCACAGGTCAATCGTTAGCTTTGGTTGTTGGACTCTCTCCAAGCTGGGCTAATTGGTTGAATGCGCTCTAACCATATTAAAACTATTTCCCGATTAATGGGTTGGCTTTAACCTGGAGCATCGGCTTGTTGGACTCTAACCAAGGTCGATGTAAAGGGAGGTGAAGTTGGGTGCTATGCATATGATGCATACTTGTTAATGTGTTAACAACCCAATGTATGTGTGAACATTCAATTAGTTGATAGCACATTGTGATAGTTGCATATACGTGATATGCAATCGGTATAGATGATACCTACCGTCGTAGTTATGAATGGCTTGTTGGACTCTCTCCAAGGTTGTTCATAACTATGATGGATATCAGCCCATTCGGAGATGGACCTACGATCTCCTGAAGTGATTTTGGGGTTTTTGAAATTCGAAAAATGAATGGGATTTATAAATGTATATTGATGCATTTTTAAAATCATTTTCTCATATATGCTCGTTTTGTATTTCTAAGATTGATCATGATGTCTTTGAATTTGCGTTCCATTTTGGATTCAAATAAATTGACTGGGCCAAACTTCTTGGACTGGCTTAGAAACTTGAGAATTGTTCTCAAGGTGAAAAGCTTGTGTATTTCCTCGAAGCGCCTCTTCCCGCCCATCCTAGTGATGATGCAACTCCAGACCAATTGTTAGTCTATCAGAAACATGTGACTGATTCTGAACTGACAAGTTGCATCATGCTAGCCGCGATGGAACCCAAGCTACAAAAGCAGCATGAGCATATGGATGCTCATATCGTAGTCCTTCATCTTTGTGAGTTGGTTGATGAGCAAGTGAGATTCGAAAGGTTCGAAGTCTCAAAGCTCCTCTTCACCTCTGAGATGCAAGAAGGTTCATCTGTGGTACTGCTCAATATGCTGAAGACTGTGGAGTCTTCTGAGAAGCATGAGCAGGGGACGATGCTATTAGTTGATTCCTCGAAGAAAGGTTCTAAGAGGAAGTCAAAGGAACAGCAGAAGGGAAAGAAGAGAAAGGCTAAGAAGGTAGAACTAGCACAAAAGGAAACTTGCCATCATTATGGCAAGGAGAGCCATTTGCGAAGAAAGTGCAAGATTTATCTTGAGCCCGTGAAGAAGAATAAGGCATCTGATGCCCCATCTTCTTCAGATATCTTCGTTATTGATTGTCATTCTATTTCCTCAAACACTTGGGTATTGGATACTGGGTGTGGCTCACATATATGTAATGACATACATGGGCTATGGAATAGAAGAAGACTCATCAAGGGAGAGTCAAATTTGCGTGTTGGGAATGGAGCAAAGGTTGCTACAGTCGCCATTGGAACGCATTTGTTGAAACTCCCTACAGGACTTGTCTTAGAATTGGACAATTGCTTTTATGTTCCTTCGTTGATAAAGAACATCATTTCTATTTCTTGTTTAAATAGAAATGGGTACCATTTGACTTTTAGTAACAATTGTTGTTACATAACTTTGAATGGAGTTCTTTATGGGACTGGAACTTTAAGCAATGACATTTATACGTTGGACATATCCAGTGACATTTTCAATATCGAAGCGAGCAACAAGCGTGCTTGAAAGGATAATCAATTAGACTTCTACATGTGGCATTGTCGTCTTGGCCATGTAAGCAAGAAACACATGTCCGAATTACACCGATGTGGAATTCTGGAATCGTTTGAATTGGATTCATACGATACATGCGAATCATGCTTAAAAGGCAAGATGACTAAGTTACCTTTTACTGGAAAAGGTGAATGAGTGGGAGAGTTACTAGGTCTAATACATACTGATGTATGTGGACCTATGTCAACTCAAGCTTTAGGAGGCTATAACTACTTCATTACCTTCACCGATGATCACTCACGGTTTGGGTATGTGTTCTTGATGAAACACAAGTCTGAAGCCTTTGAAAGGTTCAAAGAATTCAAAAATTAAGTAGAGAAACAACATGACAAGAGTATTAAAATACTTCGATCGGATCGAGGTGGTGAATACTTAAGTCAAGAGTTTCTTGATTATCTAAGAGATAATGGCATATTATCTCAATGGACTCCGCCATATACACCACAGCATAATGGTGTATCTGAGTGGTGTAACCGGACCTTGTTGGACATGGTCAGGTCAATGATGAATCATGCGAATCTTCCCAAGTCCTTTTGGGGCTATGCACTTCAGACAACTGTTTACTTGTTAAACAGAATGCCTACCAAGGTAGTCTCAACTACTCCATATGAGATATGGAATAGTAAGAAACCTCATGTATCTTACTTGAAGATATGGGGTTGTCCTGCTTATGTGAAGCGGACTGTATCAGACAAATTGGATGCTAAGTCTGATAAATGTCTATTTGTTGGATACCTTAAGGAAACAAGGGGTTACCAATTCTATCATCCTGTGGAACAAAAGGTGTTTGTTTCAAGGCATGCTGTGTTTCTAGAGAAAGAGTTTCTCTTGCAAGAAAACAGTGGGAGTGTCGTCGAGCTTGAGGAGGCTCGAGAGACTCAAATAGACATTGATGAGATACCTGGTGAAGCACAACAACCGACAACTCATAGTGATGAGCAATCGGCTGGACCTATTGTAACACCATATCTTCGTAGATCTGGTAGAACACGCAATATTCCTGAGAGATATGGATTTCTCGTAAGTGAATCAAACGACATGTTACTCATTGATGATGAGGAGCCTACCAGTTATGAAGAAGTGCTGACAAGTTCAGAAAGGGATAAGTGACTTGGTGCCATGAAGTCGGAAATGGATTCCATGTATGGAAACCAAGTTTGGAACTTGGTTGACCCACCTGAAGGCATAAAGCCTATAGGGTGCAAGTGGGTTTTCAAGAAGAAAACCGACATGGATGGTAATGTGATTACCTATAAGGCTAGATTGGTGGCGAAAGGATATCGTCAAAAGCAAGGTGTTGATTATGACGAAACCTATTCGCCTGTAGCTATGCTTAAATCCATTCGGATGCTCCTGGCCATAGCGGCTTATTATGATTATGAGATATGGCAGATGGATGTGAAAACAGCTTTCCTTAATGGAAACCTGCTCGAGGATGTGTATATGATACAGCCTGAGGGTTTCACATCGGTTGATAAAACCAAGGTATGCAAATTGCGACGGTCCATTTATGGATTGAAGCAAGCATCCAGGAGCTGGAATATCCGTTTTGATGAGACAATCAAAAAGTTTGATTTCTCACAAAATTCAGACGAACCTTGTGTGTACAAGAAGGTTAGTGGGAGTGCAGTCGTGTTCCTAGTATTGTATGTCGATGACATACTACTTATAGGAAACGATGTTTCAATCTTACAGTCAGTAAAGGTTTGGTTATCCAAGACATTCTCCATGAAAGACCTGGGAGAAGCAACCTACATCCTCGGGATTAAGATCTATAGAGATATATCGAAACGGTTGTTTGGTCTTTCGCAGTCTACATATATAGAGCTAGTGCTAAAGAGGTTTAGCATGTCGGAATCCAAGAAAGGTTTTCTACCCATCAGGCATGGGATACACCTTTCGAAGTCTATGTGTCCGCGCACAGAAGATGAGAGGATTTGCATGAGTAAGATTCCCTATGCATCCGCAATAGGATCTATCATGTATGCTATGTTATGTACGAGGCCCGATGTATCGTATGCTCTGAGTGTCACGAGCATATACCAGTCTGATCCAGGAATGGATCATTGGGTGACTGTTAAGATGATCCTTAAGTACTTAAGAAGAACTAAGGATGCGTTCCTAATATATAGAGAAGGGTACATGGTGATACGTGGGTATACAGATGCCAGCTCCAGACAGACAACGATGATTCCATGTCTTTGTCTGGGTATGTATTCACCTGGAATAGAGGCGCAATAAGTTGGAAAGGTTCCAAGCTTGATACTATAGCGGATTCTGCCACTAAGGCAGAATACATTGCAGCTTTGGAAGCATCAAAGGAAGTTGTTTGGATCAAGAAGTTCATCTCTAAACTTGATGTGGTCTCATCAATGATCCAAATATGTGCTTCGCCGCTATCATCTTATCAGAGAGATCATCAGTAGGAACGAAATACAAATCGAGAAAATTCCCACTAAAAGGAACTTAGCGGATCCCTTGACTAAGGCATTACCTCAAAATAAGTTTGAGGGTCATGTTCGAGCTTATGGTATTGGATACCGTAGCGATTGGCATTAGGCCAAGTGGGAGTCCGTTAGTAATATATGAGAGATGTCCTAAGGCAATCGCCTTATGTATGAACAATTTATATGGTAAATGAAGATTCACTATTTGAGTATACATGTTTTATGTATTTGATTGGATCTTAAACTCATTTACTGAATGTCCACGATACGATTCATAGCATGAGAGAATTTGTGATTGGATCACAACTAGTGAGTATCTCTACATGTGTAATTGTGATGTATCGGAATTATCCCTAGTCGATGAATTGATGGATTTGGACACCATCAATTCCGTCGAGACTAGCACGAGGTATACTCCATGGTGTATCCAAGCAGCTGATTCTCACTGGCTGGAGACATAGTGATGTCCGGAGTTGATTGTGGATGCTAGTTATGGTAACTAGTTCATTGGAGTGACCAGCCGTAAGACTTCATATGGTTCTCTGCATATATAGATATGTCAATGAAGTTCTTACTGTGGCTTAAGTGCGATGTTCCTTTGACTTGCGGTATTCAAGTCATCTTGATCATGGAGACTTATGCTTTGACATCTTAAGCAAGCATCTCTAAGGAGATGTAGACCCGGGATGATTGGGTATAAGTCGAAGTGATCGAAGGTGTTTGAATAGCCTATAAAGGATTCACCACTCCTTGCGAGGAGATGTATACCCATAGCCTCTCGTCGAATTGTTACTAAAGTCTTTGGCCAAAGCATTACATGTTTTGAGTAAGGTACTCTTCGATACATGTGGAGTAACTAGAATCCGTAGGATGAGGAAATGATACTTGGGCTAGGTGTGACGTAGTCAGCCTAGTGGGGACTGACACAATAGACCATGTCCTGAACCAAGTGGGTATAAGATGAGTGAAGGGAATGGGGCACGAATCATTCGAGCTGCTGAAGGGTTTCAGAAATAGTTCTGGATCAACCGTTGATCTTTTCGGTTAATTAGAGATCATGATGTACTACTAGGTGCCACTCATGATCGTTGTATAATTAATGGTTAATTATAGACGGCCAACATAAACCGAGAACCTATTTGGTCACACGCACAACGAGCGTAATCCAAAGGATTTAAAACGAGCTTGAGAATGGGATTCTCAGACCGTGAGAAACTAGGTTTGGTTGGACCAAACATAAAGCGAGCATGAAATCGTTTCAGTCGCAATGGAAGCATGGATGGGCCGAGTCTTATGAGGACGTAATGGATGAACAAAAATGGTTTGGTTCTAATCCAATGGAGGAGAATAAACCAAAGGGTTTGGTTTATTTTAAACGAATGAACCAAAAGTTGGTTCGGTTCATTTTAACTTAAAATAAACCATCATGGTTTGGTTTATTTTAACTTATCTTAATGGAGCGGGTTAACGGGCCTAATGGTTATGATCCAATAACCATTAAGAGAATTAGTTCTCTATAAAAGAGGGCTTAAGGGATAATTAAGCCCTAATCCAAAACCCTAGCTTGGAGTTGCCGCCCAACCTTCATTGCCACCCAACCTCCATTGCCGCCTAGCTTGTTGTGCCGCCGTCCAGCTCCTTGTCGGCGACCAAGCTTCAGCCAGTGATCCTCCGGCGACCCTCCGATGATCTCCTACAGGTTTGGCAACAAGGTGAGCCTTTTCTTCCCTTGGTTGGCCGGCGCCTATCTCCTCCACCAAAGCTGTCCAGTTTTTATGGACAGCTTGTTCTCCTCTCGTCGGAGCGTCGTTTGGACGACGGTTAGAGCTCCGACAGCGGCTAACTTACCGGGGATTCGATCTCCGGTAATCCTCTGAGGTGGAGGACGAAGGATTCGTCAATTGGTTGACGAATACCTCTCCGGAGAAGTGAGTTTTGAGAACTCATATTAGGATCGGAATTTTGATTCGGATCGTGATCATCTCTCGATCACGTCGTCTTCAACACGAGGCTAGTAACCCGTACGAAGATGAAGCTCGTGGCTTAGCGAAGTCATCCCGAGGAACTTGGCGTGGATACGGATAGAGACGATTCTAGCGAGGATCATTCCGGTTGATGCCGTTCCCGCTACACGTCATACGAAAGGTATAACGTAGATAAATTTCCTTTTATTGCAAATTTAAATTTACGGTTATGTATACACTTGTTGTAATATGCATGCGTGTGTTGTGTGTGTTGTAATAAATGTAGATTTATTATTTTTATTGCTTCCGCTGTGTTCATGTTTACGAAACGTGATCGAAGACACAGACACCGCGGTGCCGGAAACCCAACACGTTCCCCATGGATACCAGGTGATCGAACCCATGGTAGTACAAATTCAAGGGGACCTAAGTTATGAAAGCCGACCTATTCAGATAACAGATCGAGAGGTCAAGAAGCTAAGGAGCAAAGAGGTACCCTTAGTGAAGGTCCTATGGCGAAGTCAAGGGTTCGAAGAGTTCACGTGGGAACGAGAAGACGAGATGCGACAAAAGTATCCGGAACTGTTTTAAGTTCGAGATGAACTTTTCATAAGGTATGGGGGATTGTAACACCCCAAAATTTTTCTCCAAAATTTTTGGTATAGAATTTAATTTTTTTTATGTCTAGTAGATTATATATGGTATCCTGGAAAATGATGATAAAAGAATAAAGAAAAGGTGGAGAGGTGAGGTTTGAACCTTAAACCTCTTGGTGAGAGTTAACTCTTACCATGCATGTGATGACCAAGTGCTCAGCAGTAGCGTACTGTTGGAGAAAGAGGAGAAATTGTAGATGAGTGTGAGGAGGGTGAATGAAGAGGCATGAAAAGAGAAGAGGCACTTCTCTTCCTCCCTTTATAAATAGGAGTGAAAGTTCCATTTGGCCACTTCTTCTTCCCTCTTCTCTTCTTCTTCCTCACCGAAACCTACCTTCTCCCTTTCCATTTTCCGAAATTCATCCAAGCAAGAAGAAGGCTAGGTTTGGCTTCCATTAGGTCATCTTCCAACTAAAAGAAAAGCGAAGGATGTAAGATTCCCTCACCTGCAGTATATTTGTTCTTGTAGGACATGATACATGAAAGAAATATGATGCTTGATACCTTACAAGTTTCGACCAACCAAGGTTGTTGGGCTAGGGTGGCATGAAAATGCTTCTAAGGAAATTATGATATGTTGTATGCTTCATGTAGGAATTTTAGGTGACAAAAATACAAGTCTTGGTGCCCTTACAAGTTTCGGCCAACCAAGGTTTTTGGGCTAGGGTTGCATGAAAATGCTTCTAAGGAAATTATGATATGTTGTATGCTTCATGTAGGAATTTTAGGTGACAAAAATACAAGTCTTGGTGCCCTTACAAGTTTCGGCCAACCAAGGTTTTTGGGCTAGGGTTGAATGAAAATGCTTCTAAGGAAATTATGATATGTTGTATGCTTCATGTAGGAATTTTAGGTGACAAAAATCCAATCTTTGTGCCCCTACATGTTTCGTCCAACTAGGGTTTTAGGGCTAGGGTTTCATGAAAACACCCCTTATGAAGTTATATTATGTTGTATGCCTTCATGTATGAACATTATGTGACAAAAATAAAATTTTTGTGCCCTACAAGTTTCGGCCAACTAGGGTTTTAGGGCTAGGGTTGCATGAAAACACCCTTAGGAAATTATGATATGTTGTATGCCTTCATGTATAAATTCTATGTGACAAAAATGAACTTTTGTGCCCCTACAAGTTTCGGCCAACAATGGTTTTAGGGCTAGGGTTGCATGAAAACACCCCTTAGGAAATTATGATATGTTGTAAGCCTTCATGTATAAATTCTATGAGACAAAAATGAACTTTTTGTGCCCCTAATGTTTCGGCCAACAATGGTTTTAGGGCTAGGGTTTGCATGAAAACACTCCTTAAAAAATTATGATATGAAATATGCCTATGTGATGAACATGTTTATGATCTTAATATGCCATGAAATATGCCTATGTGATGAACATGTTTATGATCTTAATATGCCATGAAATATGCCTATGTGATGAACATGTTTATGATTTTAATATGCCATGAAATATGCCTATGTGATGAACATGTTTATGATCTTAATATGCCATGAAATATGCCTATGTGATGAACATGTTTATGATTTTAATATGTCATGAAATATGCCTATGTGATGAATATGTTTATGATTTAATATGCCATGAAATATGCCTATGTGATGAACAAGTTGATGGTTTTTTTTAATATGCCATGAAATATGGTTATGTGATGAACATGATTATGCTTTAAGACCCCTTTAGGGTATTCTTAAGTTATGAATGCATATATGCTATGACATATCTAAGAAGATGCTTCCCCTTTTTATGTTGGGATTAAGAACTCTCCTTATGATAAGATAAGATGGAGATGCTTCCCTTTTCAAGTAGGGATTAAGAGCTCTCCTTATGATAAGATAAGACGGAGATGCTTCCCTTTTTATGTTGGGGATTAAGAGCATTCTTTATGATATGATAAGAAAGAAAAGAATGAAAATTAAGTATTTTACTTTGTAAGAGGTTAAGTACCCGACCCGTTAGGTGGTCGTTAATCAAATCCAAGGGACATAAGAAGACGTAAGAGGTCTTACCCTGGTAAGATGTAAGAGGTCTTGCTCTAGTAGGTCTGGTGGCTAGATACCCTAGCCTATTAGGGAACGCGCTTTATGTGGTACTTAGCCTGGGCCCCCCCCCCCTTCATGTTATGATTATGTTAAAGTATATATATCTATATGTTTTGAAAAGAAAGGACTTGTATGAAATTATGCATGCTTATGTTCAAGTTTAAGAGTGCTTATGATTATGTACTTTATGCATGTTTAGGATTTTTATGATATTATGAATGCTTATGTTCAAGTTTAAGAATGCTTATGATTATGTCCTTTATGCATGTTTAGTATTTTATGATATTATGAATGCTTATGTTCAAGTTTAAGAATTCTTATGATATGTCCTTTATGCATGTTTAGGATTTTATGATATTATGAATGCTTATGTCCAAGTTTAAGAATGCTTATGATTATGTCCTTTATGCATGTTTAGGATTTTATGATATTATGAATGCTTATGTTCAAGTTTAAGAATTCTTATGATTATGTCCTTTATGCATGTTTAGGATTTATGAAATTATGAATGCTTATGTTCAAGTTTAAGAATGCTTATGATTATGTCCTTTATGAATGTTTAGGATTGATGATGTCATGAATGCTTATGTTTAATTTATGCCATGCTTAGATTTAATTATGTTTAGCATGCTTATGTAAATTTTATGCCATGCTTATGTTTCATACGTAGGTATGTTGATGATTAGTATGGTTATGAAATACTTATGCTATTTATTCTAGTATGCTCATGTTTTCTAATTGTTTGATGAAGTTTGTGGCTTTTGTGAGTAGGCAAGAATCTTACTAAGCTATATGCTTATAGTTTATGTTGTCCATATACTGCAGATAAAGGAAACATGAACTAGAGGAAGTAGCAGGAGGGGCTGAGTGTGTGTGATAGTGGCATGGTGGAAAAAGACCCTATGACTCTCTGCTTTTATTTATATGCTCTATGAACAACGTAAGACATTTGGTTCCGCTTTTATGAATTGTGATTTATTAGTACCATGTTGGATGTTGCTTAGTTATGTTACTGTTCAATTACTTATGAAAGTTTGATATGATAGGACTCATGAATGGATCTTTATGTTATGTATGTTATAAAAGAAGTTATGATATGTTAACGTGCTAATTATGATTATGATATGTGATGCACGTTATAAAGAAGATATAACATGTTAACAATCTAATTAGGTCTATGATATGTGATGCATGTTATAAAAGAGGATTATGTCATGTTAACATGCTTGATTAGGTATATTGTGAAATGATCCATATATGTTATGTTATAAAAAAAAAAAAAGTAGCGCCGCCCTGAGAGCAGATAAGGGCGGGCGTTACAAAACAAGCTGGGGTAAAGGCGGTGGGAGAAACACAGGGAGGAGTGAAGAAGCTGAAAGGCAAGTGCTTCACTTGTAAGCAGACTGGACACTGGAAGAAGGACTGCCCCAACCGAAAGCAGAACAAAGGTATAACTTTTGGTCTAGTCGTTGAAACATATTTAACGGTGTTATCTATCGGCACCTGGTGTGTAGATACGGGAGCCACTGATCATGTCTGCAATATTTTGCAGGGGTTCCAGGAAACCAGACGACTGGCTGAGGGGGAGAATACCGTATACTTGGGCGATGCCACGAAGGTGGCGGTTGTTGCAGTGGGAGATGTTTATTTGTCTTTTGAGAAAAATAAAGTTTTGGTTCTTAAGAATTGCCTTTATGTACCTTTATTTAGAAAGAATTTGATTTCGATTTCTAAATTTTTTATGGATGGATATTCTATTTCTTTTAATGACAGAGTTGTTATAAAAAGGAATAGGGAGATTATCTGTTCTGGTGCATTGATAGGAAATTTATATACACTTGAACCAAAAGCTCCCACGATGCAAATAGAAGTTAATAACTCATCTTCTAATTCCAATAAGAGAAAAGAACCTTCGAAGATGAACCAATCATATCTTTAGCATCTAAGACTGTAGGGACGTATACTGAAAAGTCTATCTTTTGTATGAACATCTTTATTTTGAAATAAGAATCACATGATCATTGTTTGCATTTTTATGGTTATGCAATATTGTCTAATACATTACATTGTAGATAACATGGTGTGTGGTGTCACACGGGAGATCATGTTATCGGCTCCTTGTAAAGTATAAGTAAAGGCTCACAACCGCGATGGCTTTGGACAAACCATCGGAATGGTTGTAGTGTGTGATTTGGTATTGGTTTGTCTTGACCATAGAATCACACTAGTGCACTTTGTGTGTATTGAGCAGAACCGACTTAGAGGTGATTCGATTTATTGCTGACTACATAATCGAATCAGACCTCAGATATTATTTTGTACATGCTCTTAATCCCGATAAAATAATGGGCACATAGACTTAGTATTCATTTCTTTGATTTACCAATGGGCGAGATTTATAGATTAAATCGATAAGCTCGGTAAGTTGGGATATGATATTATTTATATGGTGTGTCGTTGATTATAGGAGGAAACCGTGTCCTATATATTAGGATGATGATGTCCGCTTGAGGAGCTCATAAGGTTCATCATGTAAACCCTGCAGGTGGACTTGGTCCGGCATGATGAAAAGGATGAGTGGTACTACTCATGGAGTTAGATGTTGATTAATTATTGGTTAATAAATTAATTAATTGACAGACATTCGGGATCTTAAACACGGGGAGAAAATGTACAAATAATATATGGAGCCCATATTATCTTATGGGGGTTGGTGAGGTAGATCAATGATAATCCTTTATTTGATTGGATTATCATTAGTGGATCGGACTTTATGTGGGCTTGATCCATGGGCGGCCAAGATACAACTCCTCCTCGTGGTCCCTAATGTAGCCTATTAACACCTCATGAAGCTTAGATCCAATGGATAGAAACAAAACTCTAGATCCAAAGGTAGAGATTAAATCTCTAAGATACGACAGTTGAGATTAAATCTCTAGATCCGATGGTTGAGATTAAATCCCTAGAACCAATGGTGGAGATTAAAAGGAGGCTTATCCTTAACTCTATAAAAGGAGGACAAGGGGCTGGTGTGGAGTTTCAATCTAGAGAAGTTAGGGTTTTGGAGGTTGGCGGCAAGAGATAGGAGCTAGGGTTTGGCCTTGGGCGACACATAATAAGGAAAGATTTCCTTGCCTTCTTCTCCTTCCTCAAGCTACCGGTACCCCTCCAGCCCTTTCCAGCCATTGTCGATGGCCAAAGACCCTCTTCTCCTTCTCCTTAGGTGGTGGAAACAAGATATAGGGCTTTCCCTTGGTGTCTTGGCCGGTTTCCACCATAATCTCCTCCTCCTTCTTGGCCGGCAGCAAGCTCCATCCTTGGAGGTTGTTGGTTGGTTGAAAGATGGAATAGAGCTTTGTTTCTATTCTTCGTCTTGATCGGAACGAGCAAGGAAGGAAGATTGGCTATCTAGGAGCTTCATCTTTTGGTAGATCGTCGCCAACACGACGTCCGAAAGGAGGAAGGTCGTACATTAGAAGATTGAGAGGTATATCTATCCTCTATTCTCTTTTGTTACTTGCTTGTATTTGTTTTTCCAATTATGAGCATTATATATTTTGTTTGTGGCTAAATAATACTTGGATCCCGAACATAAATACAAGAGCCAGCGATCCGTACATCGTCTATTCCGCGGCTACTCGTAGAATAGAGGTTGGTCGCTTGAACAACGAGTTTGTTCAAGTGACCTCTCTAAACGAATAGCACAATGATGACTTGATTGTTTGGGCAATCCCTTTTGTCTAGGATTAAATTTTTTTTAATCCGGGGACATAGATGGGATCGCCATGAAAAAACAACCAAGGTGAAGTGGGAAGCGAAGTTTCCCCTCACGGATTGATCACAAAAACCTACAATTGGTATCAGAGCCAAGGTTTCCGATTTTGTGTGTTTAGGATTCGGTTAATTTTTATGCACTTTTCATATATTATATGTGCCGGATAATAGTAGGATATGCGTAGGTTAACTCTTTGGTTGCAGGCATAAGATCATACTATTATGGCCATATGTGTGTAAATGTTTATTTTGTTGAATCCTCGGGGTTGACGAGGCTAGTATTTAATTTTTGTAAAATTAGATACGACATTGTTTAGCCACTCTTTTTATTTTAGTTTACTTTCGATCTAGATTTCATTTACACTCCCTCGTGGAGTATAGGATCGATGGATGTAAATTAAAATAGATTTAAATCTCGGCTCGGATCTCTGGATTGCTCGTACATGGCGTAGAAGGAGTGGACGAGAATGCGATGCGACGGGAGACATATTGAAGACAAAAGCCATAATAGTTGGAAAATAATTTATTTTTCATATTTATTGTTTTTTGTTTGATATGCATGTCATAGGCTAGGAAAATTCCTCAATTTCAAATTACTAAGTGGGAGAGGGAAATTTTTATAAATTCCCACGGCCTCCATTACGATTTGACAAGTGATGCAAACAAACTTGCGCGTCGGCTCTGAGTGCCTTCCTCCCCATCGCATGAGTTTATTTGTAGATCACCAGGTCAAATATGGTTATAGAGAATTATTAAAGAGCGTGTGCACTTCTCCATCGGAAGGCACATAACCCGAGATAATTGCCTTGGTACCGAGTAATGGTGAACACTTAGATACAAATATAAGTATCCTTCCAATCGGAGTCACTGCTTTTATTTGTAGGGCCAAAGAGGAACCAACTATTAATTTTACTTGTCAAAAAGTTAGGTTGACAAGATAGTAAAATTAATGGGTAAAACCTTCTCTTACAAATGTAGAATTCGTATACGTCCACACTATCGTGGCATACGATATTCTCGGTGTTTTGAGGTGTTGGTTGATTTTAAAATTTTATTTTTTGACGAATCAATAATTTTTTGAAATCTAATGTTTTGATTTATGTGATTCTTAGGTTTTCTTTCAAAATGACTTTCAACCCACTTGCTGTGATACTGAAAGAGAACAAACTTACTGGACCCAACTATGTTGATTGGAAGAGGAATCTAGACATTGTCTTGACTGCTGAGGAATACAAATATGTACTTCTCGAAGAGTGCCCTCCTAAGCCTATAGATGATTCTGGGGAAAAGGAGAGAGAGAGTTATAAGAAGTGGGTAAAGGCCGATGAGATGACGCGGTGTTACATTTTGGCATCTATGTCAAATGTACTGCAACATCAGCATCAAGCCATGCCCATAACTTATGACATGATGCTCAATCTCAAAGAGCTTTTCGGACACCAGAATCGGGTTACAAGGCAAGAAGCCATGAGAAACTTGATGACGACCACCATGATCGAGGGAACACCCGTGAGGGATCATGTTCTCAAGATGATGGCTCATTTGAATGAGTTGGAAGTCCTCGGAGCTGAGATCGATGGGGAAACCCAGGTCGATATCATTCTGCAGTCTCTACCTAGGAGTTTTGAGCAGTTTCGCTTGAACTACAACATGAACAAGAGGTTGTATTCGTTGGCGAAACTTCTGACAGAACTCCAGGCGGTAGAGGGGCTATTTCGTCACAGTGCTCAGGCACATGCCATGGTGACCCAAATGATTTCTACTTCTAAGCCAAAAGGAAAGAAGAAGAAGAAACAAACTAGGGCAAAGGTGGTGGGAGGTACTCAGGGAGGAGTGAAGAAGCCGAAAGGCAAGTGCTTCATTTGTAAGCAGACTGGTCGCTGGAAGAAGGATTGCCCCAACCGCAAGAACAAAGGTATATCTTTTGGTCTTGTCGTTGAAATATGTTTAGCGGTGTTATCTACCGGCACCTGGTGTGTTGATACGGGAGCCACTGATCATGTCTGCAATACATTGCAGGGGTTCCAAGAAACCCGACGACTAGCTGAGGGGGAGATTACCGTGTACTTAGGCGATGCCACAAAGGTGGCGGCTGTTGTAGTGGGAGACGTTCATTTATCTTTTGAGAAAAATAAACTTTTGGTTCTTAAGAATTTCCTTTATGTACCTTTATTTAGAAAGAATTTAATTTTGGTTTCTAAATTATTTATGGATGGATATTCTATTTCTTTTAATGACAGAGTTGTTATAAAAAGGAATAGAGACATTATCTGTTCGGGTGCATTGATAGGAAATTTGTACACACTTGAACCAAAAGCTCCCACGATGCATATTTAAATTAATAACTCATCTTCTAATTCCAATAAGAGAAAAGAACCTTCGAAGATGAACCAAACATATCTTTGGCATCTTAGGCTTTGTCACATACACCTAAGAAGAATTCAAAGGTTGATAGCTGATGGACCTTTGCGTTAATTAGTGGTAGAGGATCTCCCAACCTGCGAATCCTTCTTGGAGGGTAAGATGACCAAGAGGCCTTTTAAGGCCAAGGGGTATAGAGCCAAAGATGTGTTAGAATTGGTTCATTCTGATTTGTGTGATCCTATGTCTATCCAGGCTAGACGTGGTTTTGAGTATTTCATCTCTTTTATAGATTATTACTCAAGATATGGATACATTTACCTGATGCGTCGCAAGTCTGAATGCTTTAACAAGGTCAAAGAATTCAAGGTTGATGTAGAGAAACATCAAGGTAAAAGTATCAAGACACTACAATCTGATCGTGGTGGTGAGTACCTCTTGGGAGAGTTTAGGAACTACTTATCATAGGCTGGGATTCAATCCCAATTGACTGCACCTGGCACACCCCAGCAGAATGGTATAGTAGAGCGAAGGAATAGGACTCTTATAGAGATGGTTAGATCGATGATGAGTTATTTTAAGTTTCCAGATTCATTCTGGGGATATGCTCTAAATACGGCGGTGTACATTCTGAACTTGGTTCCATCTAAATTAGTGCCTTCTACTCCCACAGAATTGTGGACTGGGCGAAAGCCTAGTCTAAGACATATTCGGATATGGGGGAGTCCAGCACATGTGCTGAAGGTAGATGCTGGTAAGTTGGAACCTCGTACAGAAGTATGCATGTTCGTTGGGTATCCTAGAGGAACGAAGGGTGGTTTGTTTTATAGTCCTAGAGATCAGAGGGTGATCGTTAGCATGAATGCCAGATTTCTAGAGGAAGACTATGTGATGAGCCACAAG
The DNA here is from genome assembly GCA_025175895.1 of Wurfbainia villosa. Lineage (NCBI taxonomy): Eukaryota > Viridiplantae > Streptophyta > Magnoliopsida > Zingiberales > Zingiberaceae > Wurfbainia > Wurfbainia villosa. The sequence goes on from CM045997.1 coordinate 56,626,950, forward strand.
CCCAAGAGTAAAATTGTTCTAGAGAAATTAAAAGGGGAAGTCACTTCTTCAGTACCACCGGTACAAGAGGATATACCACATGTCACTGCACCGCGTGTCACTGAGGATACACAGGAGATACCTCATCGTAGTGGGAGGTTTGTGAGACAACCTGATGGATTCATGTTCTTTGGAGAATCTTCTGATTTGGTCCCTGGCGAACATGAACCTGATCCCTGGACATCTGACGAGGCAATCCAAGATAAAGATGCAGCATCTTTGCAAAATGCAATGAATACCGATATTGAATATATGGATTCAAATCAGGTATGGGAGCTAGTAGAACGACCCGATGGTGTAAAAATCATTGGTTGCAAGTGGATCTACAAAAGAAAGAGAGGAATAGATGGGAAGGTTGAGACCTTCAATGCAAGACTTGTTGCGAAGGGGTATACTTAGAAAGAGGGTATTGATTATGAGGAGACCTTTTCGCCGGTAGCCATGCTTAAGTCTATCTGAATTCTCTTATGCATACAACTCATATGGATTATGAGGTGTGGCAGATGGATGTCAAGACAGCTTTCCTTAATGGAAGTCTTGAGGAAAACATCTATATGAAGCAACCAGAGGGATTCATTGCTAAAGGGAAAGAGCATCTTGTGTGTAAGCTTAATCGGTCCATATATGGATTGAAGCAACTTCGAGGTCTTGGAACATCTGCTTTGATGAGGTAATCTAATCTTATGGATTTATTCAAAGTCCGTATGAGTCTTGTGTATACAAGAGATGTGACGGAAACGTAGTTGTATTTCTTGTACTATATGTAGATGACATTTTGTTGATTTCCAACAATATCAAGGTGTTATCGGACGTAAGGGTATGGTTGTCCAAACAGTTTGCTATGAAGGACTTGGGAAAGGTGGGGCACATCCTTGGGATCAAGGTTATAAGAGATCGCAGGAAAAGGATATTGTGCTTATCCCAAGCTTCATACATAGACACGATTATGGATCGTTTTAGCATGCAGAACTCTAAGAAGGGTTTTCTACCTTTCAGGCATGGAGTTCCTTTATCTAAGGAGATGTGTCCAAAAACATCTGAGGATATAGAGGAGATGAAGGCGGTTCCTTATGCTTCGGCAGTAGGAAGCCTCATGTATGTGATGCTATGTACGAGACCAGATATTTGCTTTGCCGTGGGCATGGTTAGCAGATATCAGAGTAATCCAGGACAGGGACATTGGACTACGGTAAAGTATATATTGAAGTACCTGAGAAGGACTAGGGATTATATGCTGGTTTACTAGGAAGACCAATTACTCCCTGTGGGTTACACGGATTCCAACTTCCAATCTGATAGGGATAACAGTAAGTCTACCTCAGGTTTTGTGTTTACTTTGGGAGGTAGAGCCATTGTATGGAGGAGTGTCAAACAGAAATGCGTGACAGACTCCACCATGGAAGCTGAGTATGTGGCAGCCTCTGATGTGGCCAAAGAAGTTGTATGGCTCAGAAACTTCCTGATGGACTTGGATGTGATTCCTGATTTTCCCAGAACGATCACAATTTATTGTGATAATAGTGGTGCAGTTGCAAACTCGAAGCAACCACGAGCCCATAAGGCTAGTAAACACATAGAGCGCAAGTACCACCTGATACGAGAAATCGTAAAGTGAGGAGAAGTTGCTGTGGCTAAGATTGCATCAGACGATAACTTGGCAGATCCTTTCACTAAGGCCCTTCCAGCGAGAGCTTTTGATAGGCATGTGGAGGGAATGGGGATCAGATGTATGGCAGTTTGAGGATAGCATAGTCTTTTAGTATAAGTGGGAGATACTCATCGAGTTAGATGTTGATTAATTAATGGTCAGTAAATTAATTAATCGACGGACATTTGAGATCTTAAACACGGGGAGAAAATGTACAAATAATATATGGAGCCCATATTATTTTATGGGGGTTGGTGAGGTCGATCAATGATAATCCTTTAGTGGATTGGATTATCATTAGTGGATCGGACTTTATGTGGGCTTGATCCATGGGTGACCATGATCCAACTCCTCCTCATGGTCCCTAATGTATCCTATTAACACCACATGAAGCTTAGATCCAATGGACAGAAACAAAACTCTAGATCCAAAGGTAGTGATTAAATCTCTAAGATCCCACAGTTGAGTTTAAATCTATAGACCCGATGGTTGAGATTAAATCCCTAGAACCAATGGTGGAGATTAAAAGGAGGCTTATCCATAACTCTATAAAAGGAGGACATGGGGTTGCCGTGGAGTTTCAATCAAGAGACGTTAGGGTTTTGAAGGTTGGCGCCAAGAGATAGGAGCTAGGGTTTGGGCTTGGGCGGCACCTAATAAGGACAGATTTCCTTTCCTTCTTCTCCTTCCTCAAGCTGCCAGCACCCCTCTAGCCCTTTCTAGATATTGGCCAGCAGCCAATGACCCTCTTCTCCTTCTCCTTTGGTGGTGGAAACAAGATATAGGGCTTTCCCTTGGTGTCTTGGCCGGTTTCCACCATAATCTCCTCCTCCTTGGCCGGCGGCAAGCTCCATCCTTGGAGGTTGTTGGTTGGTTGAAAGAAGGAATAGATATTTGTTTCTATTATTCCTCTTGCTCGGAAAGAGCAAGGAAGGAAGATTGGTGATCTAGGAGCTTCAACTTTTGGTAGAACATCGCCCACACGACGTCCGGAAGGAGGAAGGTCATACATCAGAAGATCGAGAGGTATATCTATTCTCTATTCTCTTTTGTTACTTGCTTGTATTTGTTTTTCCAATTATGAGCATGATATATTCTGTTTGTGGCTAAATAATACTTAGATCCCGATCATAAATACAAAAGCCTGCGATCCGTACATCATCTATTCTGCGGCTACTCATAGAATAGAGGTTGGTCGCTTGAACAACGAGTTTGTTCAAGTGACCTCTCTAAATGAATAGCACGATAATGACTTGATTGTTTGTGTAATTCCTTTTGTCTAGGATTAATTTTTTTTTAATCCGGGGACATCGATGGGATCACCATGAACAAACAACTAAGGTGAAGTGGGAAGCGAAGTTTCCCCTAACGGATTGATCACAAAAACCTACAAAGACTTAGTCATATTAACCTAAGCAGAATTCAAAGGTTGATAGCTAATGGACCTCTGGGTCATTAGTGGTGGAAGATTTACCAACCTGCGAATCTTGGTTGGAGGGTAAAATGACCAAGAGGCCTTTTAAGGCTAAGGGGTATAGAGCCAAAGATGTGTTGGAGTTGGTTCATTCTGATTTGTGTGGTCCTATGTCTATCCAGGCAAGAGGTGGTTTTGAATATTTTGTCTCCTTTATAGATGATTATTCGAGATATGGATACATTTACTTGATGCGCTGCAAGTCTGAATTCTTTGACAAGTTCAAAGAATTCAGGGCTGATGTGGAGAAATGTCAAGGTAAATGTATCAAGACACTATGATCTGATCGTGGTGGTGAGTACCTCTTGGGAGAGTTTAGGAATTACTTATCAGAAGCAGGAATTTAATCCAAATTGTCTGCACCTGGCATACCCTAGCAGAATGGTGTAGCAGACCAAAGGAATAGAACTCTTATGGAGATGGTTAGATCGATGATGAGTTATTCTGAGTTTCCCAATTCGTTCTGGGGATATGCTCTAGATACGGCAGTGTATATTCTAAACATGGTACCATCTAAATCAGTGCCTTCTACTCCCACAGATTTATGGACAGGGCGAAAGCCTAGTCTGAGACATATTCAGATTTGGGGGAGTCCAACACATGTGCTGAAGGCAGATGCTGGTAAGTAGGAACCTCGTACAGAAGTACGCATGTTCATTGGCTATCCTAGATGAACGAAAAGTGGTTTGTTTTATAGTCCTAGAGATCAGAGGGTGATCGTTAGCACGAACGCCAAATTTCTAGAGGAAGACTATGTGATGAACCACAAGCCCATGAGTAAGATTGTTCTGGAGGAATTGAAAGGGGAAGTCACTGCTTCAGTACCACCGGTATAAGAGGATATACCACAAGTCATTGCACCGCATGTCACAGAGGATACATTGGTGTGTTGGCATGTATACTGAAAAATCTATCTTTTGTATGAACATCTTTATTTTTGAAATAAGAATCACATGATCATTGTTTGCATATTTATGGTTATGCATATTGTCTAATACATTACATTGTAGATAACATGGTGTGTGGTGTCACACGGGAGATCATGTTATCAGCTCCTTGTAAAGTATAAGTAAAGGCTCACAACCGAGATGACTTTGGACAAACCATTGATATAGTTGTAGTGTGATTTGGTATTCGTTTGTCTTGACCATAGAATCACACTAGTGCACTTTGTGTGTATTGAGCAGGACCGACTTAGAGGTGATTCGATTTATTGCTGACTACATAATCGAATCGGACCTCATATATTATATTGTACATGCTCTTAATCCCGATATAATAACGGGCACATATACATAGTATTCAATTCTTTGATTTACCAATGGGCGAGATTTATAGATTAAATCGATAGGCTCGGTAAGTTGGGAAATGGTATTATTTATATGGTGTGTCGTTGATTATAGGAGGAAACCGTGATTATATATTTGGATGATGATGTCCCCTTGAGGAGCTGATAAGGTTCATCATGTAAACCTTGTAGGTGGACTTAGTCCGGCATGATGATAAGGTTGAGTGGTAATACTCATGGAGTTAGATTTTGATTAATTAATTGTCAGTAAATTAATTAATCGACGGACATTCGAGATCTTAAACACGGAAAGAAAAATGTACAAATAATATATGGAGCCCATATTAACTTATGGGGGTTGGTGAGGTAGATCAATGATAATCCTCTAGTTGAATGGATAATCATTAATGGATCGGACTTTATGTGGGCTTCATCCATTTGGTGGCCAAGATCCAACTTCTCCTTATGGTCCCTATTGTAGCCTATTAATACCTCATGAAGCTTAGATCCAATGGATGAAAACAAAACTCTAGATCCAACGATAGAGATTAAATCTCTAGATCCGACGGTTGAGATTAAATCTCTAGATCCGATGGTTGAGATTAAATCCCTAGAACCAATGGTAGAGATTAAAACAAGGCTTGAGCCCAACTATATAAATAGAGAATTATGGTGGGCGGCAAGGCTTATGGCTTAGGAGATTAGGGTTTGTTTCCCTTGGGTGGCAAGGAATCCTAGTTAGGTTAGGATTGAGGTTGGGCGGCTAGGGTTTGGGAGAAAGAGTGGGCGACTACAATTGGAGAGGTCTTCTTTTTCTTCCTTGGTGGCCAGCGCTTATCACTCTCCCATATTCCTTCGTCGGTGCTCAACCTATTCCTCTTCCCCTCTTCTTTAGCCGGTGGCAACTAGGAGAGCTAGGGTTAGGATTTTGGGCGGCTACAAGGTGAAGGATAGGTTTCCTTTCTCTTCTCCAAGAGTTGGCCGGCGCCCATCACCCTCCTTGATTCTCTTATGGTCGGTTCCCATACTCCATATTCTCTTCCTTGGCCGGTGGAAACATCGAGTCTATTGACTTGGTGGCTAGTTCTAGATAGGAAGAAGAGTTTTGTTTTATGATCTTCTTTTGTTCGGAGTGAACAAGGAAAGGAAGGTTGGTGATCTAGGAGCTTCAACAATTGGAAGATCGTCGTCCACACAACATCCAAAAGGAGGAAGGACATACAATAGAAGATCAAGAGATATAAAAAGAGGTATAATCTTCTTTATTTTGATTAGTGTTCTTTTGTATAATGTCTGTAATTGTTTTTCAATTATATATGCATGATATATTCTATTTTGTGGCTAATATAACTTGGACCCCGAACATAAACACAAAAGCAGGCGATTCGTACATCGTCTATTCTGCGGCTATTCGTAGAATAGAGGTTGGTTACTTGAACAACAAGTTTGTTCAAGTGACTACTCTAATCGAATAACACGACGATGAAACGATTGCTTGGGTAATCCCTCTTGTCAACAATAATTTTTTTTTATCCGGGGACGTAGAAGGGATTGTCATAAACAAGCGACCGAGTTGAAGTGGGAAGCGAAGTTTCCTACCTTCAAGGTGATACCTCGTCGTAGTGGGAGGGTTGTGAGACAACCTGATAGATTCATGTTCTTGGGAGAATCTTCTAATTTGGTCCTTGGCAAACATGAACCTGATCGTTGGACATAAGATGAGGCAATCCAAGATAAAGATGCGGTATCTTGGCAAACAACAATGAATACTGAGATTGAATCTATGGATTCAAATCAAGTCTGAGAGCTAGTAGAACCACCCGAAGGTGTAAAAACCATTAGTTGCAAGTGGATCTACAAAAGAAAGAGAGGAATAGATGGAAAGGTTGAGACCTTCAAAGCAATGCTTGTTGGGAAAGGGTTTACTCAGAAAGAGGGTATCGATTATGAGGAGACTTTTTCGTCGGTAGCCATGCTTAAGTCTATCCGGATTCTCTTATGCATTGCTACTCATATGGATTATGAGGTATGGAAGATGGATGTCAAGACAGCTTTCCTTAATGGAAGTCTTGAGGAAAACATCTATATGAAGCAACCAGAGGGATTCATTGCAAAGGGAAAAGAGCATCTTGTGTGCAATCTTAATCGGTCCATTTATGGATTGAAGCAAGCTTCGAGGTCTTGGAAGATCCGCTATGATGAGGGAAACCAGTCTTATGGATTTATTCAAAGTCCGGATGAGTCTTGTGTATACAAGAGATGTGACAGAAACGTAGTGGTATTTCTTGTGCTATACGTAGATGATATTTTGTTAATTGGCAACAATGTCAAGGTGTTATCGGACGTAAGGGTATGGTTGTCTAAACAGTTTGATATGAAGGACTTGGGAGAAGTGGGACACATCCTTGGGATCAAGGTTATAAGGGATCGCAGGAAAAGGATGTTGTGCTTATCTTAAGCTTCATACATAGACACCATTTTGGCTCGTTTTAGCATGCAGAACTCCAAGAAAGGTTTTCTACCTTTCAGGCATGGAGTTCCTTTATCTAAGGCGATGTGTCCTAGAACATCTGAGGAGATAGAGGAGATGAAGGCGGTTCCTTATGCTTCGGCAGTAGGAAGCCTCATGTATGCTATGCTGTGTACGAGATCGGATATATGCTTTGTCGTCGGCATGGTTAGCATATATTAGAGTAATCCAGGACAGGGACATTGGACTACGGTAAAGCATATATTGAAGTACCTGAGAAGGACTAGGGATTATATGCTAGTTTACCAGGCAGACCAATTACTCCCTATGGGTTACATAAATTCCGACGTCCAATCAGATAGGGATAACAGTAAGTCTACCTCAGGTTTTGTGTTTACTTTGGGTGGTGGAGCCATTGTATGGAGTAGTGTCAAGCAGAAATGAGTGGCGAACTCCACCATGGAAGCTTAGTGTGTGGCAGTCTCTGAGGTAGCCAAAGAAGCTGTGTGGCTTGGAACTTTTTGATGGGCTTAGATGTGATTCCTGGTTTGCCCAGAACTATCACAATTTATTGTGATAATAGTGGTGCAGTTGCAAACTCGAAGGAACCATGAGCCCATAAGGCAAGTAAACAGATAGAGCGCAGGTACCACCTGATACGAGAAATCGTAAAGCAAGGAGAAGTTGTTGTGGCCAAGATTGCATCAGAGGATAACCTGGCAGACCCTTTCACTAAGGCCCTTCAAGCGAGAGCTTTTGATAGGCATGTGGAGGGAATGACAATCAGATGTAAGGCAGTTTGAGGACATCATAGTCTTTTAGTATAAGTGAGAGATTGTTGGGCTGTATAATGAAAAGTCTATCTTTTGTATGAACATCTTTATTTTTGAAATAAGAATCACATGATCATTGTTTTCATATTTATAGTTATGCATATTGTCTAATACATTACATTGTAGATAACATGGTGTGTAGTGTCACACGGTAGATCATGTTATCAACTCCTTGTATAGTATACGTAAAGGCTCAGAACCGAGATGACTTGGGACAAACCATTGACATGGTTATAGTGTGATTTGGTATTGGTTTGTCTTGACCATAGAATCACATTAGTACACTTTGTGTGTATTGAGCAAGATCGACTTAGAGGTGATTCGATTCATTGCTGACTACATAATCGAATCGGACCTCAAATATTATATTGTACATGCTCTTAATCCTGATATAATAACGAGCACATATACTTAGTATTCATTTCTTTGATTTACCAATGGGCAAGATTTATAGAGTAAATCAATAGGCTCAGTAAGTTGGGAAATGATATTATTTATATGGTGTGCCATTGATTATAGGAGGAAACCGTGTCCTATATATTAGGATGATGATATCCCCCTTGAGGAGCTCATAAAGGTTCATCATGTAAACTCTGCAGGTGGACTTGGTCTGGCATGATGATAAGGTTGAGTGGTACTACTCATGGAGTTAGATATTGATTAATTAATTGTCAGTAAATTAATTAATCGACGGACATTCGAGATCTTAAACACGGGGAGATAAATGTACAAATAATATATGGAGCCCATATTGACTTATGGGGGTTGGTGAGGTAAATCAATGATAATCCTCTAGTGGAATGGATTATGATTAATGGATCGGACTTTATGTGGGCTTGATCCATTGGGTGGCCAAGATCCAACTCCTCCTCATGGTCTCTATTGTAGCCTATTAAAACCTCATGAAGACTAGATCCAATGGTTGAAAACAAAACTCTAGATCCGACGGTTGAGATTAAATCTCTAGATCCGACGGTTGAGATTAAATCAAGGCTTAACCGATGGTGGAGATTAAAACAAGGCTTAAGCCTAACTCTATAAAAGGAGGGATTAGGGTGGGCGGCAAGGAGAATGAGAGAAAGAAGGGAATAGGGTTTCGGCGGCTAGGGCTTGGAGGCTTGGGCGACCACAATTAAGGAAAATATTTCCTTTCTCTTCTTCTTCTTGTTGGTCGCCACCCAAGACCTGCTTCTCCTCTCCTTGGCCGGTGTTCAAGCTCTTCTTTCTCTTCTCCTTGGCCGGTGGAAACAAGGGTTAGGGTAATTCCTTGGAGCTTTTGGCCGGCGCCCACTTCCTCATCTCTTCTTCTTGTTGGCCGGCGGCAAGCATCAAGGTTGGTGCTTGGTGGTTGGCTAAAGGAAGGAGAAAAGTTTTGTTTCTATACTTACTCTTGTTCGGAGTGAGCAAGGAAAGGAAGATCGTGATCTAGGAGGCTTCTACTTTTGGAAGATCGTCGCCGACACGACGTCCAAAAGGAGGAAAGACATACAATAGAAGATCGAGAGGTATAACGCTTGTTTATATTCTTTTGTAACATGTCTATAATTGTTTTTCAATCATATACATGTTGTATATTCTGTTTAGTGGTTAAATTAACTTGTACCCTGAATACAAACACAAAAGCCGGTGATCTGTACATCGTCTATTCTGCGGCTAATCGTAGAATAGAGGTTGGTTGCTTGAACAACAAGTTTGTTCATGTGACCACTCTAATCGAATAGCACGACGATGAAATGAGAGCTTGGGTAATCCCTCTTGTCAAGGATAAATTTTTTTTATCCGGGGACGTAGAAGGGATCGCCATGAACAATCAACCGATTTGAAGTGGGAAGCGAAGTTTCCTACCATCACACCACTGTTATCACAATAAATTGTGATAGTTCTGGGCAAACCAGGAATCACATCCAAGTCCATCAAGAAGTTCCTGAGCCATACAACTTCTTTGGTCGCCTCAGAGGCTGTCACATACTCAGCTTCCATGGTAGAGTCTGCCACACATTTCTGCTTGGCACTCCTCCATACAATGGCTCCACCTCCCAAAATAAACACAAAACCCGAGGTAGAATTACTGTTATCCCTATATGATTGGAAGTCAAAATATGTGTAACCCACAAGGAATAATTGATCTTCCTGGTATACCAGCATATAATCCCTAGTCCTTTTCAGGTACTTTAATATATGCTTTAACGCAGTCCAATGTCGCTGTCCTGGATTACTCTGATATCTGCTAACCATACCCACGGTAAAGCAGATATCCGACCTCGTACATAACATATCATACATGAGGCTTCCTACCACCGAAGAATAAGGAACCACCTTCATCTCCTCTATCTCCTTTGATGTTCTACGACACATCTCTTTAGATAAATGTACTCCATGTCTAAAAGGTAGAAAACCTTTTTTGGAGTCCTGCATGCTAAAACGAGCCAAAATGGTGTCAATGTATGAAGCTTGAGATAAGCACAACATGTTTTTCCTACGATCCCTTATAACCTTGATCCCAAGGATGTATCCCACTTCTCCCATGTCCTTCATATCAAACTGTTTGGACAACCATACCCTTACGTCTGATAACACCTTGACAGTGTTGCTAATTAACAAAATGTCATCTACGTATAGTATAAGAAATACCAATTTGTTTCCTTCACATCTCTTGTATACACATGACTCATCCGGATATTGAATAAATCCATAAGACTGGATTACCTCATCAAAGCGGATGTTCCAAGATCTCGAAGCTTGCTTCAATCCATAAATGGACCGATTAAGCATGCACACAAGATGCTCTTTGCCCTTCGCAATGAATCCCTCTGGTTGCTCCATATAGTTGTTTTTCTCAAGACTTCCATTAAGGAAAGTTATCTTGACATCCATCTTCCACAACTCATAATCCATATGAGCAGCAATACATAAGAGAATCCGGATAGACTTAAGCATGGCCACCAACGAAAAGGTCTCCTAATAATCGATACCCTCTTTCTTAGTATACCCTTTCGCAACAAGTCTTGCTTTGAAGGTCTCAACCTTCCCTTATATTCCTCTCTTTATTTTGTAGATCCACTTGCATCCAATGGTTTTTACACCATTGGGTGGTTCTACTAGCTCCCATACCTGATTTGAATCCATAGATTCTATCTCAGAATTCATCGCACTTTGCCAAGATACCATATCTTTATCTTGGATTGCCTCGTCATATGTCCATTGATCAGGTTCATGTTCGCCAGGGACCAAATCAAAAGATTCTCCCAAGAACATAAATTTGTAAGGCTATCTAACAACCCTCCCACTATGACGAGGTATCACCTGTGTATCCTCTGTGACACACGGTGCAGTCACTTGTGGTATATCCTCTTGTACTGGTGGTACTGAAGTAGTGACTTCCCCTCTCAATTCCTCTAGAACAATCTTACTCATGGGCTTGTGGTTCATCACATAGTCTTCCTTTAGAAATCTGGCATTTGTGCTAACGATCATCCTCTGATATCTAGGACTATAGAAAAAATCACCTTTCGTTCCTCTACGATAGCCTACGAACATGCGCACCTCTGTACGAGGTTCCAACTTACCAGCTTCTGCCTTCAGCACATGTGTTGAACTCCGCCAAATCCGAATATGTCTCAGACTAGGCTTGCACCCTGTCCATAATTCTGTGGGAGTAGAAGGCACTGATTTAAATTGTACCATGTTCAGAATATACACTATCGTATCCAGAGCATACCCCTAGAATGAATCTGGAAACTTAGAATAACTCATCATCGATCTAACCATCTCCATAAGAGTCATATTCCTTCATTCTGCTACACCATTCTGCCAGGGGGTGCTAAGTGTAGACAATTGGGATTGAATCCCAGCCTCTGATAAGTAATTTCTAAACTCTCCTAAGATGTACTCACCACCACGATCAGATCGTAGTGTCTTGATACTTTTACCTTGATGTTTATCCACATCAGCCTTGAATTCTTTGAACCTGTTAAAGCATTCAGACTTGCGGCGCATAAAGTAAATGTATCCATATTTTGAATAATCATCTATAAAAGAGACGAAATATTCAAAACCACATCTAGCCTAGATAGACATAGGACCACATAAATCAGAATGAATCAATTCCAACACATCTTTGGCTATATACCCATTGGCCTTAAAAGGCCACTTGGTCATTTTTCCTTCCAAGCAAGATTCGCAGGTTGGGAAATTTTCCACCATTAATGAACCCAGAGGTCAATCAGCTATCAACCTTTGAATTCTACTTAGGTTAATATGACTTAACCTTAGATGTCAAAGATATGTTTGGTTCATTTTCAAAGGTTCTTTTCTCTTATTAGATTTAGAAGATGAGTTATTTACTTCTATTTGCATCGTGGGAGCTTTTGGTTCAAGGGTATATAAATTTCCTATTAAGGCACCAGAACAGATAATCTCCCTATTCCTTTTTATAACAACTCTGTCATTAAAAGAAATAGAATATCCATCCTAAAACAATTTAGAAACCGATATCAAATTCTTTATAAATAAAGATACATAAAGGCAATTTTTCAGATCCAAAGTTTTATTCCTATCAAAAGATAAATAAACATCTTTCACTGCAACAACCACCACCTTTGTGGCATCGCCCAAGTAAACAGTAATCTCCCCCTTAGCTAGTCGTCTGATTTCCTGGAACCCCTGTAAAGTATTACAGACATGATCAGTGGCTCCCATATCTACACGCCAGGTGCCAGTAGATAACACCACTAAACATGTTTCAACGACTAAACCAAAAGATATACCTTTGTTCTGCTTCCAGTTGGGGCAATCTTTCTTCCAATGTCCAGTCTGCTTGCAAGTGAAGCACTTGCCTTTCGCCTTCTTCACTCCTCCGCAAGATCCTCCCGCCACCTTTGCTCCACCTTGTTTCTTCTTCTTCTTGCCTTTCGGCTTAGAAGTCAAAATCTTCTGAGCAACCATTATTGGGTTTCTGGCACCATGGCGAGTGTGTGTTCGAACATATTTCGTAAACATGTGCACAGCGGAAGGAGTAAAATAATAAATCTAATTTATTACAACACACACATCACACGCATCCATAGTACAACATGTGTAGACATAACTGCAAATTCAAATTTTGCAATAAAAGGAATTTTATACTACGTATACCTGACGTATCACGTGTAGCGGGAAAGGCATCAACCGGAACGATTCTGGCTAGAATCGTCCCTATCCGTATCCACGTCGAGTATCTTTGGGATGACTTCACAAAGTCACGAGACTCGTCTTCGTATGCGTTACTAGCCTCGTGTTGAAGACGATGTGATCGAGAGAAGATCATGATCCGAATCAAAATTCGGATCCAAAACGAGTCCTCAAAAACTCGCTTCTCCGGAGAGGTATTTGTCAACCATTTGACGAATCCTTCGTCCTCCACCTATGAGAATTACCGGAGATCGAATCCCCGGAAAGTCTATCGCGTTCGGAGCTCCAAACGTCATCCAAACGACACTCCGACGAGAAGGAAACAAGCTGTCCAGAAAACTGGACAGCTTTGGTGGAGGAATAGGGGCCTGCCAAATAAGGAAGATTGAGGCTCACCTTGTCGTCGGACCCAAAGGAGATCACCGGAGCTTCTCAAGCAGTAGATCGATGCCGGCAAGAGGGAAGGACAGCACCTTCTGGACGCCGGCAAGGGAGTTGGATGGCGGTAAGAGGGTTGGCGCCGACAAGACTTGGAGAGGAGAGGGGTTTGGGCGACAACTAATAGATTAGGGCTTAACAAAACCCTTAAGCCCTATTTTATAGAGAACAAATTCTCTTAATGGTTATCGGATCATAACCAAAATCCCGTTAACTCGCTCCATTAATTTAAGTTAAAATAAACCAAACCATGATAGTTTATTTTAAGTTAAAACGAACCGAACCAACTTTGGTTCATTCGTTTAAAACAAACCAAACCCTTTGGTTTATTCTCCTCCATTGGATTAGAACCAAACCAATTTGGTTCATCCATCATGTCTTCATAAGACACGACCCATCCACACTTCCATTACGACTGAAATGATTTCATGCTCGCTCCATGTTTGGTCCAACCAAACCTAGTTTCTCTCGGTCTAAGAATCTCATTCTCAAGCTCATTTTAATTCCTTCGGATTACGTTCATTGTGCGTGTGACCAAATAGGTTCTCGGTTTATGTTGGCCGTCTATAATTAACCATTAATTATAGAATGATCATGAGTGGCACCTAATAGTACATCATGATCCCCAATTAACCGAAAAGATCAACGGTTGATCCAGAACTATTTCTGAAACCCTTCAACAGCTCGAATGAATCGTGCCCCATTCCCTTTACTCATCTTATACCCACTTGGTTTAGGACATGGTCTATAGTGTCAGTCCCTACTAGGTTGACTACGTCACACCTAGCCCAAGTATCATTTCCTCATCCTACGGATTCTAGTTACTACACATGTATTGAAGAGTACCTTACTCTAAACATGTAATGCTTTGGCCAAAGACTTTAGTAACAATCCAACGAGAGGCCATGGGTATACATCTCCTCGCAAGGAGTGGTGAATCCTTTATAGGCTATTCAAACACCTTCGATCACTTCGACTTATACCCAATCATCCTGGGTCCACATCTCCTCAGAGATGCTTGCTTAAGATGTCAAAGCATAAGTCTTTATAATCAAGATGACTTGAATACCGCAAGTCAAAGGAACATCGCACTTAAGCTACAGTAAGAACTTCATTGATATATCTATATATGCAGAGAACCTTATGAAGTCTTACGGCTAGTCACTCCAATGAACTAGTTACGATAACTAGCATCCACGATTAACTCCGGACATCACAATGTCTCCAGCCAGTGAGAATCAACTTCTTAGATACACCAAGGAGTATACCTCATGCTAGTCTCGACAGAATCAATGGTGTCCAAATCCATCAATTCATCGACTAGGGATAATTCCGATACATCACAATTACACATGTAGAGATACTCACTAGTTGTGATCCAATCACAAATTCTCTCATGCTGTGAATCGTATCGTTGACATTAAGCAAATGAGTTTAAGACCTAATCAAATACATGAAACATGTATACTCAAATAATGAATCTTCATTTATCATATAAATGGTTCAAATATTACTAATAAACTCCCACTTGGCCTAATGCCAATTGCTACGCTATCCAATACCATAAGCTCTAACATGACCCTCAAACATACTTTGAGGTAATGCCTTAGTCAAAGGATCCGCTAAGTTCCTTTCAGTGGGGATTTTCTCGATTTGTATTTCCTTCCTACTGATGATTTCTCTGATAAGATAATAGCGGCGAAGCACATGTTTGGATCATTGATGAGACCACATCAAGTTTTAGATATGAACTTCTTGATCCAAACCTCTTCCTTTGCTACTTCCAAAGCTGCAATGTATTCTGCCTTAGTGGCAAAATCTGCTATTGTGTCAAGCTTGGAACCTTTCAAACTCATTACGCCTCCATTCCAGGTGAATACATACCCATACTGAGACTTGGAATCATCCTTGTCTATCTGGAAGTTGACATCCTTATACCCACGTATCACCATGTACCCGTCTCCATATATTAGGAACACATCCTTAGTTCTTCTCAAGTACTTAAGGATTGTCTTAATAGCCACCCAATGATCCATTCCTGGATCAGACTGGTATATACTCGTGACACTCAAAGCATAGGATACATCGGGCCTCGTACATAACATAGCATACATGACAGATCCTATTGCAGATGCATAGAGAATCTTACTCATGCAAATCCTCTCGTCTTCTGTGCGCGGACACATAGACTTCGAAAGGTGTATCCCATGCCTGATGGGTAGGAAACCTTTCTTGGATTCTGACATGCTAAACCTCTTTAGCACTCGGTCTATATATGTAGACTGTGAAAGACCAAGCAACCATTTCGATCTATCTCTATAGATCTTAATCCCGAGAATGTAGATTGCTTCTCCCAGGTCTTTCATGGAGAATGTCTTAGATAACCAAACCTTAACTGACTGTAAGACTGAAACATCATTTCCTATAAGTAATATTTCATCGACATACAATACTAGAAACACAACTGCACTCCCACTAACCTTCTTGTACACACAAGGTTCATCTGGATTTTGTGAGAAATCAAACCTTTTGATTGTCTCATCAAAACAGATATTCCAGCTCCTGGATGCTTGCTTCAATCCATATATGGACCATCGCAATTTGCATACCTTGGTTTTATAAACCGATGTGAAACCCTCAGGCTGTATCATATACACGTCATCGGGCAGGTTTCCATTAAGGAAAACTATTTTCACATCCATCTGCCATATCTCATAATCATAATGAGCCGCTATGGCCAGGAGCATCCGAATGGATTTAAGCATAGCTACAGGTGAATAGGTTTTGTCATAATCAACACCTTATTTTTGACAATATCCTTTCGCCACTAATCTAGCCTCATAGTTAATCACATTACCATCTATGTCGGTTTTCTTCTTGAAAACCCACTTGCACCCTATAGGCTTAATGCCTTCAGGTGGATCAACCAAGTTCCTAACTTGGTTTTCATACATGGAATCCATTTCCGACTTCATGGCATCAAGCCACTTATCCCTTTCTGAACTTGTCAGCACTTCTTCATAACTGGTAGGCTCCTTATCATTAATGAGTAACACATCGTTCGATTCACTTACGAGAAATCCATATCTCTCAGGAATGTTGCGTGTTCTACCAGATCTACGAAGATGTGGTGTTTCAATAGGTCCAGCCGATTGCTCATCACTATGAGTTCTCGGTTGTTGTGCTTCACCAAGTATCTCATCAATGTCTATTTGAGTCTCTCGAGCCTCCTCAAGGTCGACGACACTCCCACTATTTTCTTGCAAGAGAAACTCTTTCTCTAGAAACACAGCATGCCTTGAAACAAACACCTTTTGTTCCACAGGATGATAGAATTGGTAACCCCTTGTTTCCTTAGGGTGTCAAATAAATAGACATTTATCAAACTTAGCATCCAATTTATCTGATACAGTTCGCTTCACATAAGCAGGACAACCCCATATCTTCAAGTAAGATACATGAGGTTTCTTACTATTCCATATCACATATGGAGTAGTAGAGACTACCTTGGTGGGCATTATGTTTAACAAGTAAACAGCTGTCTGAAGTGCATAGCCCCAAAAGGACTTGGGAAGATTCGCATGATTCATCATTGACCTGACCATGTCCAACAAGGTCCGGTTAAGCCTCTCAGATACACCATTATGATGTGGTGTATATGGCGGAGTCCATTGAGACAATATACCATTGTCTCTTAGATAATCAAGAAACTCTTCACTCAAGTATTCACCACCTCGATCCGATCGAAGTATTTTAATACTCTTGTCATGTTGTTTCTCTACATGATTTCTCAATTCTTTGAACCTTTCGAAGGCTTCAAACTTGTGTTTCATCAAGAACACATACCCAAATCGTGAGTGATCATCGGTGAAGGTAATGAAGTAGCTATAGCCTCTTAAAGCTTGAGTTGACATAGGTCCACATACATCAATATGTATTAGACCTAGCAACTCTCCCACTCGTTCACCTTTTCCTATAAAAGGTAACTTAGTCATCTTGCCTTTTAAGCATGATTCACATGTATCCCATAAATCCAATTCAAACGATTCCAGAATTTCACATCGGTGTAATTCGGACATGCATTTCTTGCTTACATGGCCAAGACGACAATGCCACATGTTGGAGTCTAATTGATTATCCTTTCGAGCATGCTTGTTGCTCGCTTTGATATTGAAAATGTCACTGGATACGTCCAACGTATAAATGTCATTCCTTGAAGTTCCAGTCCCATAAAGAACTCCATTCAAAGTTATGTAACAACAATTGTTACTAAAATTCAAATGGTACCCATTTCTATTTAAACAAGAAATAGAAATGATGTTCTTTATCAATGAAGGAACATAAAAGCAATTGTCCAGTTCTAAGACAAGTCCTGCACGGAGTTTCAACAAATACGTTCCGATGGCGAGTGCAACAACCTTTGCTCTATTCCCAACACGTAAATTTGACTCTCCCTTGACGAGTTTTCTTCTATTCCTTAGCCCATGTATGTCATTACATATATGTGAGCCACACCCAGTATCCAATACCTAAGTGTTTGAGGAAATAAAATGACAATCAATAACGAAGATATCTGAAGAAGATGGAGCATCCGATGCCTTATTCTTCTTCACGTACTCAAGATAAATCTTGCAATTTCTTCGCCAATGACCCTCCTTGCCATAATGATGGTAAGTGCCCTTTTGAGCTAGTTCTTCCTTTTTAGCCTTTTTCTTCCCTTTTTGCTATTCCTTTGACTTCCTCTTAGAACCTTTCTTTGAGGAATCAACTTACAACACCGTCCCCTGCTCATGCTTCACAGAAGACTCAACAGTCTTCAGCATGTTGAGCAGTAACACAGATGAACCTTCTTGCATCTCAGAGGTGAAGAGGAGCTTGGAGACTTCGAACCTTTTGAATCTCACTTGCTCATCAACCAACTGTTAGAATGTATACTGAAAGCCTAGCTCTTTTCTGTATGAACATTTTATTTTGAAATAAGAATCACATGATCATTGTTTGCATTTTATATATTCATTATATATGTGTGCATATTGTCTAATATTTTACATTGTAAATAACATGGTGCTTGGTGTGGCACAGAAGATCATGTTATCAGTCCCTTGTAAAATATAAGTAAAGGCTCACAACCAAGATGGTTTTGGACAAACCATTGGCATGGTTGTAGTGTAGCTTGGTATTGTTTTATCTTGAACATAGAGTTACACTAGTACACTTAGGTGTATTGAGCAGGACCGACATAGAGGTGATTCAATTTAGTGCTGACTACATAATTGAATCGGACCTCGAATATTATGTTGTACATACTCTTATTCCCGATATAATAACGGGCACATGTACTTAGTATTTATTTCTTTGATTTACCAGTGGGTGAGATTTAAATGGATTAAATCAATATGCCTGGTAAGTTGGGAAATAATATTATTTACATTGTGTGTCGTTGATTATAGGAGGAAATCGTGTCCTATATATTAGCTTGATGATGTCCCCTTGAGGAGCTCATAAGGTTCATCATGTAAACCCAGCTGGTTGACTTAGTCAACATGATGATAAGGTTGAGTGGTACTACTCGAGGAGTTAGATGTTAATTAATTGATGGTCAGTAAATCAATTAATTGGCGGACTCGATATCTTAAACAGGAGATTAATGTACAAATAATATATGGAGCCCATATTAATTTATGGGGGTTGGTGAGGTAGTTCAATGATGATCCTCTAGTGGAATGGAACATCATTGATGGATCAAGTTTGTGTGGTTCCGATCCATCGGGTGGCCAAGACCCAACTCCTCCTTATGGTCCCTATCGTAGCCTAATATAATCCTTGTGAAGTCTAGATCCAAGAATGTAAAACAAAACCTAGAACCAACGGGTGGATTGAATCCATAGATCCGATGGTTGGGATGAAACCCTAGAACCAACGGTTGGATTAAATCCATAGATCCGATGGTTAGGATGAAATCCTAGATCCGACGGTTGGGATGAAATCCTAGATCCTACGGTTGGGATGAAATCCTAGATCCTAAGGTTGGGATAAAATCCTAGATCCGACGGTGGAGATTAAATCCCTAGATCCGACGGTGGAGATTAAATCCCTAGATCCGACGGTGGAGATTAAATCCCCAGATCCGACGGTGGAGATTAGAGGAGGCTTAAGCCTAAATTCTAGAATTAGGGTTTGGCTCATCCATAGGTTGGGCGGCAACAAATCTCAAAGGAGTTAGGGGTTGGGCGGCAAGAATATAGGAGTTTGTTCCTATAATTTTGGCTAACCAACTTTCTCCTAAATTCTATAAATAAGGGCTTAGGGTTGGGCGGCAATATATAGATTTTTGGAATAGGGATTAGGGTTTGGAAAGAGTTGGGCGGCTAGGGTTTGGAGCTAGGTTGGGCGGCAACCATTTTCTTCCAACATTGTTGTCGGCGCCCAATTCATTCAAGCTTTCCTTGGCCGGCGCCCTTCATCTTAGCCACTCTCTTCTTCCTTTGCCGACGGTTCTTCTCTCATTGGTGGCCGGCAATATCATCTTCCTCCAATTCCCAAAGGTGGCCGGCGGCTCCTCTTGTTTTGGTGGCCGGTGCATCTTCATCCATTCCTTGACCGGCGGTTGCATCAAACTTCCTAGCTTGGTGGCCGGTTCTAGATAGGAAAGGTATTTGTGGTTTTTCTCTTTGTTCGCAGCGGACAAGGTAGAGGAGAACTCGATCTAGAAGGCTTCTACTCGTGGAGGATCTTCGTCCACACGTTGTCCACGAGAAGGATAGGACATACGGTAGAAGATCGTAAGGTATAAAGTTATTTTAACTTTATGTTCAGATCTGAGCATGTTCTTATATATAATGATTATGCATGTGTGTGTATGAATATATATTGTATAATCATGGACCCCGAAGACAAACACAAAAACCGGCGATCCGTCCGTCGTCTCTTCCGCGGCTAACCAACTAGAAGAGTTTTGTTTCTTGAAAAACTAGTTTGTTAAAGCGACCACTGTCAGTTATTATACGATGACGAAATGGTGTCGTTAAGGAAGCTCATCCCATCCGGATTAATCCTTTCATTAGTGAAAATTTTAATCCAGGGACATGGGAGCCAATGAGCCTCCGAAGCGACATTCCACCATCAATTGGTATCAGAGCCACGGTTTCTGGTTTTGTGTGTTTAGGATTCGGTTAATTTTTTATGCATTTTTCATATATTATATGTGCCGGATAATAGTAGGATATGCGTAGTTTAACTCTTTGGTTGCAGGCATAAGATCCGACTATTATGGCCATGTGTGTGTATGTGAATGGATGTGTGTAAAAATTTATTATTTGAATCCTCGGGGTTGACGAGGCTAGATTAGTATTTAATTTTTGTAATTAAATACGGCATTGTTTAGATCATTTATCATTTTAGTTTACTTTCGATCTAGATTATTTGTACACTCCTTCATGGAGTATAGGATCGATGGATGTAAATAAAATGATTTATCTCGGCTCGGAACTCTTTGGTGACTTGCGCACGGGAAAAGATGGAGCGGACGAGGTGGACACGACGGGATGCATATTGGAGGACAATGCCATAAGAGTTGAAAAAAAATTCTGTTTTTTCCATATTTATTGCTTATTTGTTTTATATGCATGTTGTGTGTGTTTTAAAATTCCTCAATTGCAATTTACTAAGTGGGAGAGGGATATTTTAATTAATTCCCGCGGCCTCCATTACAATTTGACGTGTGATGCAACAAACTTGCGCGTTGGCTTTGAGTGCCTTCCTCCCCATCGGATGGGTTTGTTTGCGGATCACTAGGTCAAATAATGGTTATAGGAAATTATTTAGGAGCGTGTGTACTTCCCCATCGGTAAGGCACATAATCCGAAATAATTTCCTTAGTATCGTGTAATGGTGCACACTTAGATGCAAATAAAAAGTATCCTCCCCATCGGAGTCACTGCTTTTATTTGTAGGGCTATAAAGGAACCAACTATTAATTTTATTTGTCAAAAAGTAAGGTTGACAAGATAATAAAATTAATGGGTAAAACCTCCTCTTACAAATGTAGAATTCGTATACGTCCACACTATCGTGGCATGCGATATTCTCGGTGTTTTGAGGTGTTGGTTGATTTCGGGATTTTATTGTTTTGAGGAATCAATATTATTTGAAATCTGATATTTTTTTGATCATTGTGATTTTTAGGATTTTCAAATGGCTTTCAACCCACTTGCTGTGATTTTAAAAGAAAACAAACTTACTGGTCCAAACTACATTGATTGGAAAAGAAACCTGGATATTGTCTTAACTGCGGAGGAGTACAAATTTGTACTCTTCGAGGTCTGTCCTCCTAAGCCCACCGATGACTCTGATGAAAAGGAGAAAGAACATTATAAGAAATGGGTTAAGGCAGATGAGATGGCGCGGTGTTACATTTTGGCATCTATGTCAAATGTGCTGCAACATCAGCATCAGGCCATAGCCACAGCTTATGACATGATGTTCAATCTCAAGGAACTTTTCGGACATCGAGTAGAGCGGCTAGGCGAGAGGCAATGAGAAAACTTGGCGGCGACCACCATGGTGGGAACATTAGGGACCATGTTCTCAAGATGATGGCTCATCTTAATGAGATGGAAGTCCTCGGAGCTGAGATCGATGGGGAAACCCAGGTCGATATCATTCTCCAGTCTCTACCTAGGAGTTTTGAGAAGTTCCGCCTCAACTACAACATGAACAAGAGGTTGTATTCGTTGGCGGAGCTTCTGACAGAACTCCAGGCGGCAGAGGGGCTTTTTCGTCAGAGTTCTCAAGCCATGGTCGCTCAGAAGGTTTCTTCCTCTAAACCGAAAGGTAAGAAGAAGAAGAAGCAAGGTAGAGCGAAGAAAGTGGCAGTGGGACCCCAGGCAGGAGTGAAGAAGCCGAAAGGCAAGTGCTTCACTTGCAAGCAGACTGGACATTGGAAGGCGGACTATCCTCGCCGAAAGAACAAAGGTATATCTTCTTGTTTAGTTGTTGAAACATATTTAGCGGTGTTATCTACGATTACGGTGTGTAGATATAGGAGCCCATGATCATGTCTGCAATACTTTGCGGGGTTCGAAACGACGACGACTAGGTGAGGAGAGATTCTAGTCTACATGGGCAATGCTTCAAAGGTGGCGGCTATTGTAGTGGGAGACGTTTATTTATCTTTTGATAGGAATAAAGTTTTGGTTTTATGAAATTGTCTTTATGTACCTACTTTTAGAAAGAATTTAATTTCAGTTTCTAAATTGTTTTTGGATGGGTATTCTGTTTCTTTTAATGACAGAGTTGTTATAAAAGGAATAGGGAGATTATCTGTTACAGTACATTGGTTGGCAATTTATATACTCTTGAACCAAAAACTCCACGATGCAAATAGAAATAAATAGCTCATCTTCTAAATCTAATAAGAGAAAAGAACCTTATAATGAACAACATATCTTTGGCATCTAAGGCTTGGTCATATTAACCTAAGTAGAATTCAAAGGTTGATAGTTGATGGACCTTTGGGTTCATTAGTGGTGGAGGATCTCCCAACCTGCGAATCTTGCTTGGAAGGTAAAATGACCAAGAGGCCTTTCAAGGCCAAGGGGTATAGAGCCAAAGATGTGTTAGAATTGGTTCATTCTGATTTGTGCGGTCCTATGTCTATCCAGGCAAGAGGTGGCTTTGAATACTTCGTCTCGTTTATAGATGATTATTCAAGGTATGGATACATTTACTTGATCTTGCGTAGAAACCGAATGCTTTGACAGGTTCAAAGAATTCAAGGCTGATGTGGAGAACCGTCAAGGTAAAAGTATCAAGACATTACGATCTGATCGTGGTGGCGAGTACCTCTTGGGAGAGTTTAGGAGTTACTTATCAGAGGCTGGGATTCAATCCCAATTGTCTGCACTTGGCACACCCCAGCAGAATGGTGTGGCGGAGCGAAGGAATAGGACTCTTATGGAGATGGTCAGATCGATGATGAGTTATTCTGAGTTACCTGATTCGTTCTGGGGGTTTGCTCTGGAAACAGCAGCACACATTCTGAACTTGGTTCCATCTAAGTCAGTACCCTCTACTCCCACAGAGTTGTGGACTGGGCGAAAGCCTAGTCTAAGACATATTCGGATTTGGGGTAGTCCAGCACATGTCTTTGAAGGAGATCTTTGGTAAGTTGGAATCTCTGTGCGCTTGTTTGTTGGCTACCCCAAGGGAACGAAGGGTGGTTTATTCTATAGTCCTAGAGATCAGAAGGTGATCGTGAGTACGAATGCCAGATTTCTAGAGGAGGACTATGTGATGAACCACAGGCCCACGAGTAGGATTGTTCTTGAGGAGATGACGGGGGAAGTCCCAACTTCAGTACCACCGGTACAAGAGGACACACCACAAGTCACTGCACCGCGTGTCACAGAGCATACGCAGGAGGCACCTCGTCGTAGTGGGAGGGTTGTTAGACAACCCGACAGATTCATGTTTTTGGGAGAGTCTTCGGACTTAGTCCCTGGTGAACATGAACCTGATCCCTGGACATATGATGAGGCACTCCAAGATAGAGATGCGGCATCTTGGCAAAGTGCGATGAATTCAGAGATAGAATCTATGGATTCTAATCAGGTCTGGGAGCTAGTAGAACCACCCAATGGTGTAAAAACCATTGGATGCAAGTGGATCTACAAGAGAAAGAGAGGAGTAGACGGGAAGGTTGAGACCTTCAAAGCTAGGCTTGTTGCGAAAGGGTATACTCAGAAAGAGGGCATCGATTATGAGGAGACCTTTTCGCCGGTAGCTATGCTTAAGTCTATCCGGATTCTCTTATCTATAGCTGCTCATATGGATTATGAGATTTGGCAGATGGATGTCAAGACAGCTTTCCTTAATGGAAGTCTTGAGGAGAACATCTATATGCGGCAACTAGAGGGATTCATTGCTAAAGGCAAAGAGCATCTTGTATGTAAGCTTAATCGGTCCATTTATGGATTGAAGCAAGCTTCTAGATCTTGGAACATCCACTTTGATGAGGTAATCCAGTCATATGGATTTATTCAAAGTCCGGATGAGCCTTGTGTATACAAGAGATGTGTGAAGCGTAGTGGTGTTTCTTGTACTATACGTAGATGACATTTTGTTAGTTGGCAACAATATCAAAGTGTTATCAGACGTAAGGGTATGGTTGTCCAAACAGTTTGATATGAAGGACTTGGGAGAAGTGGGACACATCCTTGGGATCAAAGTTATAAGGGATCGCAAGAAAAGGATGTTGTACTTGTCTCAAGCTTCATACATTGACACTATCCTTGCTCGTTTTAGCATGCAAAACTCCAAGAAAGGTTTTCTACCTTTTAGGCATGGAGTTCCTTTATCTAAAGAGATGTGTCCCAAAACATCAAAGGAGATAGAGGACATGAAGGCGGTTCCTTATGCTTCGGCAGTAGGAAGCCTTATGTATGCTATGTTATGTACGAGACCAGATATCTGCTTTGCCGTGGGCATGGTTAGCAGATATCAGAGTAATCCTGGACAGGGACATTGGACTGCGGTAAAGCATATATTGAAGTACCTGAGAAGGACTAGGGATTATATGCTGGTTTACTGGGCAGATCAATTAGTCCCTGTAGGTTACACAGATTCAGATTTCCAATTAGATAGGGACAAGAGTAAGTCTACCTCGGGGTTTGTGTTTACTTTTGGAGGTGGAGCCATAGCATGGAGGAGTGTCAAGCAGAAATGCGTGGCGGACTCTACCATGGAAGCTGAGTATGTGGCAGCCTCTGAGACAGCCAAGGAAGCTGTATGGCTCAGGAACTTCTTGATGGACTTGGATGTGATTCCTGGTTTGCCCAGAACTATCACAATTTATTGTGATAATAGTGGTGCAGTTGCAAACTCGAAGGAACCACGAGCCCATAAGGCGAGTAAACACATAGAGCGCAAGTACCACCTCATACGAGAGATCGTAAAGCGAGGAGAAGTTGATGTCGCCAAGATTGCATCAGAGGATAACCTAGCGGATCCATTCACTAAGGCCCTTCCAGCGAAAGCGTTTGATAGGCATGTGGAGGACATGGGGATCAGATGTATGGCAGAATGATGACGGCATAGTCTTTTAGTATAAGTGGGAGATTGTTAGAATGTATACTGAAAGCCTAGCTCTTTTCTGTATGAACATTTTATTTTGAAATAAGAATCACATGATCATTGTTTGCATTTTATATATTCATTATATATGTGTGCATATTGTCTAATATTTTACATTGTAAATAACATGGTGCTTGGTGTGGCACAGAAGATCATGTTATCAGTCCCTTGTAAAATATAAGTAAAGGCTCACAACCAAGATGGTTTTGGACAAACCATTGGCATGGTTGTAGTGTAGCTTGGTATTGTTTTATCTTGAACATAGAGTTACACTAGTACACTTAGGTGTATTGAGCAGGACCGACATAGAGGTGATTCAATTTAGTGCTGACTACATAATTGAATCGGACCTCGGATATTATGTTGTACATACTCTTATTCCCGATATAATAACGGGCACATGTACTTAGTATTTATTTCTTTGATTTACCAGTGGGTGAGATTTAAATGGATTAAATCAATAAGCCCGGTAAGTTGGGAAATAATATTATTTACATTGTGTGCCGTTGATTATAGGAGGAAACCGTGTCCTATATATTAGGTTGATGATGTCCCCTTGAGGAGCTCATAAGGTTCATCATGTAAACCCAGCTGGTTGACTTAGTCAACATGATGATAAGGTTGAGTGGTACTTCTCGAGGAGTTAGATGTTAATTAATTGATGGTCAGTAAATCAATTAATTGACGGACATTCAATATCTTAAACACAGGGAGATTAATGTACAAATAATATATGGAGCCCATATTAATTTATGGGGGTTGGTGAGGTAGTTCAATGATGATCCTCTAGTGGAATGGAACATCATTGATGGATCAAGTTTGTGTGGTTCCGATCCATCGGGTGGCCAAGACCCAACTCCTCCTTATGGTCCCTATCGTAGCCTAATATAATCCTTGTGAAGTCTAGATCCAAGAATGTAAAACAAAACCTAGAACCAACGGGTAGATTGAATCCATAGATCCGATGGTTGGGATGAAACCCTAGAACCAACGGTTGGATTAAATCCATAGATCCGATGGTTAGGATGAAATCCTAGATCCGACGGTTGGGATGAAATCCTAGATCCTACGGTTGGGATGAAATCCTAGATCCTACAATTGGGATAAAATCCTAGATCCGACGGTGGAGATTAAATCTCTAGATCCGACGGTGGAGATTAAATCCCTAGATCCGACGGTGGAGATTAAATCCCCAGATCCGACGGTGGAGATTAGAGGAGGCTTAAGCCTAAATTCTAGAATTAGGTTTTGGCTCATCCATAGGTTGGGCGGCAACAAATCTTAAAGGAGTTAGGGGTTGGGCGGCAAGAATATAGGAGTTAGTTCCTATAATTTTGGCTAACCAACTTTCTCCTAAATTCTATAAATAAGGGCTTAGGGTTGGGCGGCAATATATAGATTTTTGGAATAGGGATTAGGGTTTGGAAAGAGTTGGGCGGCTAGGGTTTGGAGCTAGGTTGGGCGGCAACCATTTTCATCCAACATTGTTGCCGGCGCCCAATTCATTCAATCTTTCCTTGGCCGGCGCCCTTCATCTTAGCCACTCTCTTCTTCCTTTGCCGGCGGTTCTCCTCTCATTGGTGGCCGGCAAGATCATCTTCCTCCAATTCCCAAAGGTGGCCGGCGGCTCCTCTTGTTTTGGTGGGCGGTGCATCTTCATCCATTCCTTGAGCGGCGGTAGCATCAAACTCCCTAGCTTGGTGGCCGGTTCTAGATAGGAAAGGTATTTGTGGTTTTTCTCTTTGTTCGCAGCGGACAAGGTAGAGGAGAACTCGATCTAGAAGGCTTCTACTCGTGGAGGATCTTTGTCCACACGTTGTCCACGAGAAGGATAGGACATACGGTAGAAGATCGTAAGGTATAAAGTTATTTTAACTTTATGTTCAGATCTGAGCATGTTCTTATATATGATGATTATGCATGTGTGTGTATGAATATATATTGTATAATCATGGACCCCGAAGACAAACACAAAAACCGGCGATCCGTTCGTCGTCTCTTCCGCGGCTAACCAACTAGAAGAGTTGTGTTGCTTGAACAACTAGTTTGTTCAAGCGACCACTCGAGTTGTTAGCACGACGACAAAATGGTGTCGTTAAGGAAGCTCATCCCATCCGGATTAATCCTTTCATTAGTGAAAATTTTAATCCGGGGACATGGGAGCCAATGAGCCTCCGAAGCGACATTCCACCATCACCAACTCATAAAGATGAAAGACTATGGTATGAGCATCCATATGCTCATGCTGCTTCCGCAGCTCAGGTACCATCGTGGGCATGATGCAACTCACTATTTCAGAATCATTCACATGTTTCTGATAGGCCAACAATTGGTCCAGAGTTGCATTGTCACTAGGATGGGCGAGAAGAGGCGCTTCGAGGACATTTGCAAGCTTTTCAACCTTGAGAACAATTCTCAAGTTTCTAACCCAGTCCAAGAAGTTCGACCCAATCAATTTATTCGAATCCAAAATGGAACGCAAATTCAAAGACATCATTATCAATAGATTAACTTAGAAATACAAAATGATCATATATGAGAAAATGATTTTAAAATGCATCAACATACATTTATAAATCCCATTCATTTTTCAAATTTCAAACACCCCAAAATCACTTCGGGAGATCGTAGGTCCATCTCCGAATGGACTGATATCCATCATAGATATGAACAACCTTGGAGAGAGTCCAACAAGTCATTCATAGCTACGATGGTAGGTATCAAATGTACCGATTGCATATCACATATATACAACTATCACAATGTGCTATCAACTAATTTAATGTTCACACATACATCGGGTTGTTAAGTCATTAACAAGTATACATCATATGCATAGCACCCAACTTCACCTCCCTTCACATCGACCTTGGAGAGAGTCCAACAAGCCGGTGCTCCAGGTTAAAACCAACCCATTAATCGAGAAATAGTTTTAATATGGTTAGAGTGCATTCAACCAATTAGCCCGGCTTGGAGAGAGTCCAACAACCAAAGCTAACGATTGACCTCTGACTCTTACCATATTAGTATTAAACTATTCCATGGTTTGAACATGTTCGGGTTCGAGCCTGTCTTGGAGAGAGTCTAACAACCCGAACAAGAAATGAAACTCTAGTTCTAACCATATTAATGGAAGGTGTAGGCTTTAATATTGAGTTAGGGTTTTTATGTCTCATCTTCTTTGCATGCAAATAACTATTATCTACATGACATGACATACATCTACATGTCACGACACGCATGGCATAATGATATGCATCTAATACAATTACATGACATACAATTATGTCATGTACAAAATTTCCTTATATGTCATAACTATTTATGGAAATAAAATATGTTTAAGATTTGATTCTCCAAATCAAATCATGATTAAATTAGGAAACAAATTTCCAAATCTAATCAAATATTTTATTTGCGGAAATAGTTGATTAAGGAAAGTCAATTTAGGAAACCAATTTCCAAAATCATCAAAACTACTTATGGAAATATAATATTTAAAGATTTGATTTACCAAATCAAATCATGATTAAATTAGGAAACAAATTTCCGAAATCTAATCAAATATTTTATTTATGGAAAATATCAATTTCCATAAATACTTCCAACTTTCCAAAAGTAGAAGATTTTCATAAATACTTCTAGACTTTCCAAAATTGAAAAATTTCCATAAATATCATTATGACTATCCCAAAATAATTTTACAATTATGTCAAAACACAACCTGGGCTCTGATACCACTGTTAGGTTTCCGGCACCGCGGCGAGTGTGTGTTCGAACATGATTCGTAAACATGTGCACAACGGAAGGAATAAAATAATAAATCTAATTTATTACAACACACACATCACACACATGCATAGTACAACATGTGTAGACATAACCATAAATTCAAATTTTTCAATAAAAGGAAATTTATACTACGTATACCTGACGTATCACGTGTAGCGGGAAAGACATCAACCGGAACGATTCTCGCTAGAATCGTCTCTATCTGTATCCACGCCGAGTATCTTCGGGATGACTTCACAAAGTCATGAGACTCATCTTTGTACGGGTTACTAGCCTCGTGTTGAAGACGATGTGATCGAGAGAAGATCACGATCTGAATCAAAATTCGGATCCAAAATGAGTCCTCAAAAACTCACTTCTCCAGAGAGGTATTCGTCAACCGTTTGACGAATCTTTCGTCCTCCACCTATGAGGTATACCGGAGATCGAATCCCCGGCAAGGCTACCACTGTCGGAGCTCCAAACGTCGTCCAAACGACACTCCGATGAGAAGGAAACAAGCTGTCCAGAAAACTGGACAGCTTTGGTGGAGGAATAGGGGCCTGCCAAATAAGGAAGGTTGAGGCTCACCTTGTCGCCGGACCCAAAAGAGATCACCGGTGCTTCTCCGGCAGCAGCTCGACGCCGGAAAGAGGGAAGGACAGCACCTTCTGGATGCTAGCAAGGGAGCTGGGCGACGGAAAGAGGGTTGGCGCCGACAAGACTTGGCGAGGAGAGGGGTTTTGGTGGCAACTAATAGATTATGGCTTAACAAAACCCTTAAGTCCTATTTTATAGAGAACAAATTCTCTTAAAGGTTATCGGATCATATCCAAAAGCCCGTTAACCCGCTCCATTAATCTAAGTTAAAATAAACCAAACGATGGTGGTTTATTTTAAGTTAAAACGAACCGAACCAACTTTTGTTCATTCGTTTAAAACAAACCAAACCCTTTGGTTTATTCTCCTCCATTGGATTAGAACCAAACCAATTTGGTTCATCCATCATGTCTTCATAAGACACAGCCCATCAATGCTTCTGTTGCGACTGAAACGATTTCATGTTCGCTCCATGTTTGGTCCAACCAAACCTAGTTTCTCTAGGCCTGAGAATCTCATTCTCAAGCTCGTTTTAAATCCTTCAGATTACGCTCATTGTGCGTGTTACCAAATAGGTTCTCGGTTTATGTTGGTCGTCTATAATTAACCATTAATTAAAGAATGATCATGAGTGGCACCTAGTAGTACATCATGATCCCCAATTAACCGAAAAGATCAACGGTTGATCCAGAACTATTTCTGAAACCCTTCAGCAGCTCGAATGAATCGTGCCCCTTTCCCTTCACTCATCTTATACCCACTTGGTTTAGGACATGGTCGATAGTGTCAGTCCCCACAAGGTTGACTATGTCACACCTAGCCCAAGTATCATTTCCTCGTCCAACGGATTCTAGTTACTGCACATGTATCGAAGAGTACCTTACTCTAAACATGTAATACTTTGGCCAAAGACTTTAGTAACAATCCGACGAGAGGCCATGGGTATACATCTCCTCCAAGGAGTGGTGAATCTTTTATAGGCTATTCAAACAACTTCGATCACTTCGACTTATACCCAATTATCCCGGGTCCACATCTCCTCAGAGATGCTTGCTTAAGATGTCAAAGCATAAGTCTTTATGATCAAGATGACTTGAATGCTGCAAGTCAAAGGAACATTGCACTTAAGCTGCAATAAGAACTTCATTGACATATCTATATATGTAGAGAACCATATGAAGTCTTACGGCTAGTCACTCCAATGAACTAGTTAACATAACTAGCATCCACGATTAACTCCGGACATCACAATGTCTCCAGCCAGTGAGAATCAGCTGCTTGGATACACCAAGGAGTATACCTCGTGCTAGTCTCGACAGAATCAATGGTGTCCAAATCAATTAATTCATCGACTAGGGATAATTCTGATACATCATAATTACACATGTAGAGATACTCACTAGTTGTGATCCAATCACAAATTATCTCATGTTGTGAATCGTATCGTGGACATTCAGTAAATGAGTTTAAGACCTAATCAAATACATGAAACAAGTATACTCAAATAGTGAATCTTCATTTATCATATAAATGGTTTAAACATAAGGCGATTGCCTTAGGACATCTCTCATATATTACTAATAACCATGGCTTGAGCCTGAGCACTCTGATGAAAAAGCCCCTCTGCCGCCTGGAGTTTTGTCAGAAGCTCCGCCAACGAATATAAGCTTTTATTCATGTTGTAGTTCAGGCGAAACTGCTCAAAACTCCTAGCCAGAGACTGGAGTATGATATCGACCTAGGTTTCCCCATCGATCTCAGCTCCAAGGACTTCCAGCTCATTTAAATGAGCTATCATCTTGAGAACATGATCCCTCATGGGTGTTCCCTCGATCATGGTAGTCATCATCAAGTTACTCAAGCTTCTTGCCTAGCAGTCCAATTCTGGTGTCTGAAAAGCTCCTTGAGATTGAGCATCATGTCATAAGTAGTGGGAATGGCTTAATGCTAATGTTGCAATACATTTGACATAGAAGCCAAAATGTAACACCGCACCATCTCATCAGCCTTAATCCTGTTGGGTTTTCGGCACCGCGGTGTGTGTGTGTGTTCGATCACGTTTCGTAAACATGAACACAGCGGAAGTAATAAAATTAATAAATCTACATTTATTACAACACACACATCACACGCATGCATAGTACAACATGTGTAGACATAATCGTAAATTTAAATTTGCAATAAAAAGAAATTTAACTACGTTATACCTTTCGTATGACGTGTAGCGGGAACGGCATCAACCGGAACGATCCACGCTAGAATCGTCTATATCCGTATCCATGCCGAGTATCCTCTGGATGACTTCACTAAGCCATGAGCTTCGTCTTCGTATGGGTTACTAGCCTCGTGTTGAAGACGACGTGATCGAGAGATGATCATGATCCGAATCCAAATTTGGATCCAGAAATGAGTCCTCAAAACTCGCTTCTCCGGAGAGGTATTCGTCAACCGATTGACGAATCCTTCGTCCTCCACCTCAGAGGATTACCGGAGATCGAATCTCCGGTAAGTTAGCCACTGTCGGAGCTCTAACCGTCGTCCAAACGACGCTCCGACGAGAGGAGAACAAGCTGTCCAGAAAACTGGACAGCTTTGGTGGAGGAGATAGGCGCCGGCCAACCAAGGGAAGATAAAGCTCACCTTGATGCCAAACCTAAAGGAGATCACCGGAGGGTCGCCGGAGGATCACCGGCCAAAGCTTGGATGCCGGCAACAACTTGGACGGTGGCACAAGAGGTTGGGCGGCAATGGAGGTTGGCGCCAACTCTTAGAGGGGATGAGGTGGGCGGCAACTTGAGCTAGGGTTTTTGGATTAGGGCTTAATTATCCCTTAAGCCCTCTTTTATAGAGAACTAATTCTCTTAATGGTTATTGGATCATAACCATTAGGCCCGTTAACCCGCTCCATTAAGATAAGTTAAAATAAACCAAACCATGATGGTTTATTTTATGTTAAAACGAACCGAACCAACTTTTGGTTTATTCGTTTAAAATAAACCAAACCCTTTGGTTTATTCTCCTCCATTGGATTAGAACCAAACCATTTTGGTCCATCCATTATGTCTTCATAAGACACGGCCCATCCATGCTTCCATTGCGACTGAAACGATTTCATGCTCGCTCCATATTTGGTCCAACCAAACTTAGTTTCTCTCGGTCTGAGAATCTCATTCTCAAGCTCGTTTTAAATCCTTTGGATTACGCTCGTTGTGCGTGTGACCAAATAGGTTCTCGGTTTATGTTGGCCGTCTATAATTAACCATTAATTATAGAACGATCATGAGTTGCACCAAGTAGTACATCATGATCCCAATTAACCGAAAAGATCAACGGTTGATCCAGAACTATTTCTGAAACCCTTCAGTAGCTCGAATGATTCGTGCCCCATTCCCTTCACTCATCTTATACCCACTTGGTTCAGGACATGGTCTATTGTGTCAGTCCCCACTAGGCTGACTACGTCACACCTAGCCCAAGTATCATTTCCTCGTCCTACGGATTCTAGTTACTTCACATGTATCGAAGAGTACCTTACTCTAAACATGTAATGCTTTGGCCAAAGACTTTAGTAACAATCCGACGAGAGGCCATGGGTATACATCTCCTCGCAAGGAGTGGTGAATCCTTTATAGGCTATTCAAACACCTTCGATCACTTGACTTATACCCAATCATCCCGGGTCCACATCTCCTTAGAGATGTTTGCTTAAGATGTCAAAGCATAAGTCTCCATGATCAAGATGACTTGAATACCGCAAGTCAAAGGAACATCGCACTTAAGCTACAGTAAGAACTTCATTGACATATCTATGTATGCAGAGAACCATATGAAGTCTTACGGCTAGTCACTCCAATGAACTAGTTACCATAACTAGCATCCACTATTAACTCCGGACATCACAATGTCTCCAGCCAATGAGAATCAGCTGCTTGGATACACCAAGGAGTATACCTCGTGCTAGTCTCGACAGAATTGATGGTGTCCAAATCCATCAATTCATTGACTAGGGATAATTCCGATACATCACAATTACACATGTAGAGATACTCACTAGTTGTGATCCAATCACAAATTCTCTCATGCTGTGAATCGTATCGTGGACATTCAGTAAATGAGTTTAAGATCCAATCAAATACATAAAACATGTATACTCAAATAGTGAATCTTCATTTATCATATAAATGGTTCATATATAAGGCGATTGCCTTAGGACATCTCTCATATATTACTAACAAATCCACTTTTTATAACTCTCTATTTCCTTTTCCCCAGAATCATCCGTAGGCTTAGGAGGACACTCTTCGAAGAGTACATACTTGTATTTCTCAGCAGTCAAGACAATATCAAGATTTCTTTTCCAATCAACATAATTTGGTTTAGTAAGTTTATTCTCTTTTAGTATCACAACAAGCGGATTGAAAGTAATTTTTGAAAAACTATCAAAACATTAAATTTCAAAAAATTATTGATTCCTCAAACAATAATTTTTTAAAATCAACCAACACCTCAAAACACAGAGAATATCGTATGTCACGATAGTGTGGACGTATACGAATTCTACATTTGTAAGAGGAGGTTTTACCCATTAATTTTATTATCATGTCAACCTAACTTTTTGACAAATAAAATTAATAGTTGGTTCCTCTTCGGCCCTATAAATAAAAGCATTGACTCCGATGGGGAGGATACTCCTATTTGCATCTAAGTATTCACCATTACTCCATACCAAGGTAATTATCTCAGGTTATGTGCCTTCCGATGGCGAAGTACACACGCTCCTAAATAATTTCCAATAACCATATTCGACCCTGTGATCCGCAAAACAAACTCATCCGATGGGGAGGAATGCACTCAGAGCCGACACGCAAGTTTGTTTGCATCACATGTCAAATCGTAATGGATGCCGTGGGAATTTATAAAAAATATCCCTCTCCCATTTAGTAATTTAAAATTGAGGAATTTTCCTAGCACACGACATGCATATCAAACAAGAAGCAATAAATATGAAAAAAAAATATTTTCCAACTATTATGGCTTTTGTTCTCCAATATGCCTCCCATCGTATCGTCATCTCGTTCGCTCCTCCCTACGCCATGTACTAGCCATCCGGAGATCCGAGCCGAGAATAATTATTTTAATTTACATCCATCGATCCTATACTCCACGAAGGAATATACATGAAATCTAGATGGAAAGTAAACTAAAATAAAAGAGTGGTTAAACAATGTCGTACTTAATTACAAAAAATACTAGCCTCGTCAATCCCGAGGATTCAAATAATATTATAATTACACACATCCAATCACATATACACACATATGGCCATAATAGTTGGATCTTATGCCTGCAACCAAACAGTTAGCCTACGCACATCCTACTATTATCTGGTACATGCAATATATGATAAGTGCATACAAGTAACCGAATCCTAAACACACAAAATCGAAAACCGTGGCTCTGAAACCAATTGTTGGGAATTACTTCCCTCTTCAGTCGCTCGTGCATGGCGATCCCATCTACGTCCTTGGATTAAAAAAATTTAATCCAAGACGATGACGGATTACCCAAGCAACCGATCCATCATCATGCTATTCGATTAGAGTGGTCTCTTGAACAAACTTGTTGTTCAAGCAACCTAACTCTTTTCCTTAACTAACTGCGGAATAGATGATGTACGGATCGCCGATTTTTGTGTTTATCTTCGGGGTCCAAGTAAATTAGCCACATGAAATTATATACATAATACAAAGAAACAAAAGGAAACCAAAACAAGAATTATACCTCTTGTTTACCTCTTGGTCTTCTATTGTATGTCCTATCCTCCTCTTGGACGTTGTGTGGGCAACGATCCTCCAAGAGATGAAGCCTCCTAGATCACGTATCTTTCTTTCCTTGTTCGCTCCGAACAAAAGAAGATAATAAGATCCCTTCTTCTCCTATCTAGTTCCGGACACAATCCCTTTGGAGAAAGATCAAACCTCCTTCTCCTCTTTGTTGTTGCCGCCGAACACCAAGGAGAGGGAGATGGAATTGCCGACAAAGATTGATATCTTGCCACCGGCCAAAGGAGAGGAGGAGAGGGTGCTCCGGCCAAGAGAGGAAGAAGAGAGTCTAACCCTTAATTTCCTTGCCGCCAGCCCTAGCACTTGGACAATAGGCGCCGCCCAAAACAATAAGGAATCAAAACCATAATGCCTTGCCGCCCAAAGCCTCTCCCAAAACCCTAATATCCCAAAAGATGTTACACACCCAAGCCCTTAGCCCTCCTTTTATAGAGCTAGGCTTAAGCCTCTTTTCAATCTCCACCGTCAGATCTAGGGATTCAATTCCCAGCGTCGGATTTAGGGTTTCATTTTCCACCCTCGGATCTAGGCTTTCATGAGGTTTTTAATAGGCTACAATAGGGACCATGAGGAGGAGTTGGATCTTTGCCACCTAATGGATCTAGCCCACATAAAGTCCGATCCATTAATGATAATCCATTCCACTAGAGGATTATCATTGATCTACCTCACCAACCCCCATAAATAAATATGGGCTCTCTATATTAATTGTACAAATATCTTCCCGTGTTTAAGATCTTGAATGCCCGTCAATTAATTAATTTACTGACAATTAATTAATCAACATCTAACTCCATGAGTAGTACCACTCAACCTCATCATCATGCCGGACCAAGTCCACCTGTAGGGTTTACATGATAATCCATATGAGCTCCTCAAGGGGAAATCATCATCCTAATATATAGGACACGGTTTCTTCCTATAATCAACGGCACACCATGTAAATAATATCATTTCCCAACTTACCGAGCCTATCAATTTAATCTATAAATCTCGCCCATTGGTAAATCAAATAAATAAATACTATGTACATGTGCCCGTTATTATATCGGGATTAAGAGCATGTACACCATAATATTCGAGGTTCGATTCAATTATGTAGTCAGCAATAAATTGAATCACCTCTAAGTCGGTCCTTCTTAATACACATAGTGTACTAGTATAATTCTATGGTCAAGAAAAACCAATACCAAATCACACTACAACCATACCAATGGTTTTTCCAAAACCATCTCGGTTGTGAGCCTCTACTTATACTCTACAAGGAACTGATAATATGATCTCCTGTGTGACACTACACATCATGTTATCTACAATGTAATATATCAGACAATATGCATAACCATAAATATGCAAACAATGATTATGTGATTATTATTTCAAAAATAAAGATGTTCATACAAAAGATAGACTTTTCAGTATACATCCCAACATTGCAGGACTTAGTAATTCGCACATGGAGGTTTGGCAAGTTTCACCAACTCACAACCTCGTGCTTGAGTCGGAGAAGGAGCATTGCGAAGCCGTGTGCTTGATGCATCCGAGGGACCGCCGAACGAGATGACTTGAAGTGAAGCCAAGGAAGCTAACTTAGAGGGCAAGAGACGCGAAGGAGCATTGTGAAGCCGTGCACTTGGTGCTGCCAAGGGACATGGTCGCGAATAAAGAGAGCTTCGGCGAGGGACTTCAAGTGAGATATGAGAATGAGTGAAATGTAAGTAGCTCATTAGGTGAACTTAGCCAAATGGCTAAGTGTCGGAGGTTCGACTACAAGGGTTGAGGTTTACTTGACCGTCGGACGCTCAAACGAATGTTAAGTTTGAGGTTTACCCTGACATCAATCGACTGCCATGTCATGGCAATCGACTGCTCCAAGTCGACTGTGACTCGACTGGTATACGAATCTAGTTTATGTGCCATCAGTCGACTACCACGGGTTGACAGTCGACTGATGATGGCATCAGTCGACTGGTCGCAAGGGTTTCGGGCACAGAATGTTGATCAGTCGAGTGCTTGCTTCTGGCACTCGACTGATAGCTCCATCAGTCGACTGATGGGATGATCAGTCGACTGATTTGGGATCCGTTGGATGAAATTCAACGTGGAAGAAGCCATTATTGGCAATGGCTATAGGAGGAGTCGACTGATCGGTGAATCAGTCGACTGCTAGTGGCCAACGGGAAGAAAACAACCTTCTCTATTTATAGAGGAGGTGTGGGCTTTTGGATGGGTAATGCTTATGCTCTAAGTGATCATCCAAGTGCCCCACAAGCTTACAACTCTTTCTCTTGTTCTTATTTCAAATCCATTGTAAGAAAGAGTGTTCTTGGGTTGTAAGAAGGTTTACCTCCACCTTGCTTTGGCTAAAGGGAGAGACCGATATTGGATTGGTTTCAGAGTGATTCACCGGAGACGAATCAGACTGTGGATTAGTGGCGAGGCCTTGAACCACGTTATATCTTTTGTTAGCATTCCTTTGACTTTGTGTTGTCTTAATTTCTTGTTTAGTTTTGTTTTCGTTGCACTAATATTGTTTGCAGACAAGCAATCCCATCGCACGACGAAAGAGGGCTATTCACCCCCCTCTAGTCGGCCACCTACATTCCAACAATTATTACTAAATGTCAAATGATAACCTTTCTTATTCAAACATGAAATAGAAACAATGTTCTTTATTATTGCAAGAATATAAAAATAATCATCCAACTCTAAAACTATTCCCGTAAGAGGTCACAACATACAAGTTCCCTTGGCTATAGGAGCAACTTTTGCTCCATTGCCAACCCTTAGATTTGCTTCTCCATTAACCAGTCTTCTTCTATTCTTGAGCCCTGTATGTCATTACATATATGTGAGCCATACACATTATCCAATACCCAAGTGTTAGTAGAAATAGTATGACATTCAATAACATATATACCTAAAGTAGATTGGGCATTCGATGCCTTTTTCTACTTCAGTGACTCTAGATACTGCTTATAATTTCTCTTCCAATGCCCATCCTTGCCACAATGATGGAAGGTGATGTGAGCAAAACATATATCGTTTTAGGAGTAGTTTTCACACACATCTCATTGCATTTTATACTTGTTTCATGCATATTCTATTTTGTTTTGCATGCATTTCCTATTTTTTGGTTCGGGGGATCTGCTCTTGTTGCTTTTGTGAGTAGGACCGTCATTTTATAGGTGAAATGACACAGTTTTGGAGCAAAAGGAATGTATTCACCGGGTGGAATAAAGGCAGACATGGCCGACCGTGTGGATTCCACATGGCTGTATCCAAACCCCCGAGCCCAACCATCCCAGTGCCCCACACGTTCGACCATATGGATTCGACATGGTCGTGTGGCGCTGGGCAGTTTTGATGTGACTAGGGTTTTCGTGGGATTTATGAAGAGCCAGCTTCACATCTATAAAAAGGAAAGCACACCCAAACCCTAGGGAGGAGGCCCAATGGCTAGAATGGCAAGACAGTGACCTAAAAAGCACTGGAGACTAGCAACGGGGAGGAAGGAAGCGGCTAGGAGATCCATCCCGATGCTCCGACATTGTGGAGAACAACCAAGACACACATATTGGCTAGGACAGAAAGTACCTTCTCTATTTTCTTATTCTACCTTCATTGTAATTATGTTTTCTAAGATGTCTTATGTTTATTCTTCCTTGTCTATCGAGTGGATACTTCGATTCAAGGATTCGGGAGTAACTTGTGTTTGTGGACTTGTTAGTTTAAATGGTATTCATCTCTTTTTATTTTATTTGTAATTTTGTGTTGGTGAGATTGATGACGATTTAGTCTTGATTCTATTTCTACTGTGCGTAGCCGATACAAAGGTTGACAACCTTCATATCAAAAACCTAGGAGAACCAAGGATGAGCCTTGCAGTCATCCTACCTCCCATAATCGTAGAAGATAGAATATGATAGGACAAGATATGAAATAAGATCTGCCTCTTCATAGGGATTATAGGACGTCTTGGTACCCCAATAACCTATCTTAGCAGAAGGGCCAAAGTAGGAGAAATTAACTCTAAAAGGGTTGAGTGACGTTAGTGACAAAGGGACCCCAACGGTATCAACCCCCTGAGCTATGATGATCTGAAAGGCAAACTTGGTTAGGAATAGGTAGCTCCCGGTAGAAGCAAAAGTTCGTCGGGCAAATACATATTGATCCTCCCTCAAGATCATAATTAGAGATCTCAATGCACCAAATTGCTAGCATGTTCCACGATGCACAAGTGAAACCGAAGTCCTAGAATCCTTTTTAAAAACTTCAAACCAACCTTATCTTCCTACACCGTACTTGAGTTAGGACTATCATCAAGCTCGCAACCCATACTCTTAAGAAATTAATTCCGAACAATAACATCCACTGGACAGACAATATTCGAATCTCAGAGTTTGTGGGATCGATAATCTTTTATTACTTGACAACATCCATGCACTTGTGGGCATTGAGCGTGAGTGCACGGTTTGAGTCCCTGATGATTCCTGTCAGAGATTTGAGAGTCATGCTCACATGCATCAAGTTTTTGGCATCGTTGTCGGGGATTGTTGATTCGATATCAAATTGAAAGTGGATAGTTTGGATTGGACCTAGGCTAGATTTGTTTTCTTGTTTTTATTTCATTTCAATTTATTCAGTTTTGGATTTTTTTTCTATTCATATTTAGTTTAGGGTAATTTTTATTAGTCTTATTACATCTTGTTTTAGTTCAGTTTTTCAAGCTTTAGTTATTTTCTAGCAGTTTTTCTTTTTAGTCTCTTGCTGAGGCATTGTTGTTTCTTTCCTTATCTATAATTTCCTGTATATAACGATGCCTGCTTTCGCTCATGGGTATGATCAACTTAATGCTATGAGTTTTGGTAACATTTATTGTGAGCATTGTGGTGAAACATGGCATATCATTATCGATTGTACGGATATATTTGAACCTTCACAATTTGAACAAGAAGATGTCACCTACGATTACAACCAGTGGCCACAAGATAATTCCTATTCATATAGCTATGAGCCTGGCTACTTAGACCCTTAATATTGTTTCCCAAGTGAGAATGAGATCTATGCACCACCATATAAATTTTATCCAGAACCAAGTCCCCACTTATAAAGCCTTGCTAGACAATTTTACTAGGCAATACGAGGAGCATAGTCGACAATTCATAGAGTTTATGCAATGACAACTGGTAGAAAAAGAATCCAAATGACTAAAAGATGGCTTAGATGACTAGATTACACCTAATACGGTAGAGACTCACTTCAAACAAACAGAGGAGGAAGATGTAGATGACATAGGAAGTGAAGAAGGATAATCCATTCAATCACCACTAGCAGTAGAACTTGAGGATTATATAGTTGATAATTTAATCAAGGAGTGCATTTCTTCAATTAAAATACCTCCTACCCTCAAGAACCCAGAAGAGCCTGCCTTAACCCTAACTAAAACTTCAGTTACCAATAACGAAGCCCTTTTAGTGATTGGAAATGATAAATTCATTTAACATAGTAGAATGTGCTGATCATTCTTTTGTTGAGGATGTCGGTGGTGAGTTACATTATTTACAACATTTGCACAAAATGGAATATTATGATCAAACTCCTGATAATTTTTTAAGGCTAAACATGCTTAATCTCGAGCCAAGGAAAGAAGCTAACAAGTATCTTGCCCCTCCACGAGCAAAATTTAAGAGATATAGCAATGGAGAACCACAAGGCTAGAGGCATAACGTGAGCAAGTATCTTGCTCGCCAATGAGCAAGATTCAAACACATCAAGAGAGGGAGGAAGAAAAATCTCCTTGAGCCGAAGGCACAGAACGAGGTTAAAAATTCTGACAAATGGTGGTTCACATAACCATCGGAGCAGAGCTGAAGCGATGGAGCATGGTCGAGCTAAAAGACCTTAAACAAAGTGCTTCTTGGGAGGCAACCAAATTTAATTTTATATTTTTTTTAATTTTATCGCATTCATGTGTACAATTTAGACTTTAATTTATGGTCATTAATGTGTTTGCAAATAGTTTAGGGTCAGAAAGGACTTACTAAGTAGAAACGAGATTCCTTTTTAAACCCTCAGAAAAAAAACACGGGCGGTCGTGTGGATCCCACACGGGGCGATCATGTGGATCCCATGTGGGCAGTCGTGTGGATCCCACGTGGGCAGTCATGTGGATCCCACATGGGCAATTGTGTGGATCCCACACAGCCATGCCCGATTATCAGAAGCGCACACGGTGAGGCGTGTGAAAGATTCGGACCGTATTGCACTCTAGGAGAAAATCAGAGGCTCACACATCCGGCCTTGTGAAATTCACATGGTCATGCCTCTCCCGGTGTCTCACACAGTGGATCATGTGGATTCCACGCGGCGGTGTCATGTGGTTTTAAAAGGTAAAACGTTGTGTGTTTTGCCCCAAATTTGTTGTGCGCTTCAGCCCCTCTTGCCCTAGCCATGTGAAATCACCTTTTCCAACCCCCAAGGACCCTCTCCAACCTTCCAAAAGCCTCCAAGAAGTGAAAATGAGGGGGACTAAGCATGTGGCAACTAAGGTTGCCCCTTCAAGGTCAAGGTCAAGGGGAAGAGGTGCTCGTCAAGCTCTTGAGGAAGGTAATGATCCCCCAAGCATCCACTTGTAGAAAATCTATTTTTAACAACGAAATTTAATGATAGTATCAAATACAATCATTATTGGTGGTTCAACAACGATCATATTTAGTCTCCGTCGTTAATGAATACACATTAACTACAATATTTTATCCCGTCATTGATACTTTGTCATCAACGACGATATTTTTTATTTTCGTCGTTAATGGCATACCTTTAATGACGGTATTTCCTCCCGTCATTATTGCAAGACCTTCAACAATGGAATTTTTCTCCCGTCATTATTACTTTTTTGATTTTTTTTTATAAAGTCGAGACTCTAAATCGGTTTGTTTACTGATCAAAAACTATTTTTTTAATTATAATCATTTTCATTATGCTTTTTTTAATTATGAAAATATAATTTTATTTATATCCATTTTCACATTTTTTCCCCATTTTTATTTCATTAAAAACTATCTTTATTTTATTCATTTTATTTCTTTTCTTATATTTTTTCCTTTAACTTTTTCTCCTAAATCCATATCAATGCTACGCTAGGTTATTTCTCAACACAACTTCTTTCCTCTCCGTCTCTGGATTCCATCAGCGATCCCCATCCAGTTTCCATCGGCGATCCCCATTTAGTTTCCACCGGCGATCCCCATTCACCTCTACGACTACTCACCTTCGTAGCTTCGCCTCTATGACAGCCTCCATTTCTGCCTCTCTCGAGTGATCGGTAGTCTGGTGCGGTAGGGATTCCCTAATCTCCAAACGAATCCCATCAGTCCAACAATCCTTGATCTCCAAGATCCTATTTAAGGTGATATTTTTTTCTTCCTTTTCCTAAAAGATTCAGTTTTTTATTTTATTTTATTTACTGGGTTTTCCGAGATAATCTGGTTCCACTCTAAATTTCTGGTATTTTTCTTCACATTTAGTTGATAAATTTTGACCATTTAAGATTTATCTCTTTTTATATTTAAAGATTGTGCAATGTTGAGATCTCAAAAATTATAATTTAGGGTTTTATAGATTCTTGTTGCTGTCCATGATATCATTTTCATCTAATTGAGGAAATTACATCTAGTTACCAGATAATGGATCTTAAATGCAGCTTAAATCATAAAAATTGACCTTTCTTTCATGGATTTAGGAAGCCTGTAGATGACAAAAAGAGTCTTAAACACTTTTTGTGGTTAATGATTTGATTTTGTTTCATTAAATTAGGTGAAACGCTGAGATCTAGTTGCCAAATTTTTTGCTTGTCCCTAACAAATTTTGTTTGCATCTCAAAGAATGAAACCTAGATATAATGCTACCGAAATCTACACTAATTATACAAATATATATATATACATTTCTCCATTGCCAGAATTATCTGAAAATGTTATGTAGAAAACTCTAAAAAATTCTACTCAGGAAAGATATTATACTAACTAGGCTTTGATCAAGTTGATTAGGACTCACTGTTTGCAAAAATGTTCTTGAGTTTGCCTACCTAATATTTCAAAGTGTAGAGTAGCCTTATTTGAACATTCTTAAACCAAATTAAATTTATGTAGTTGTCTTTGATTTACTGTTTCTTTAGTATTGGTGACTTTTTTCCTTTAGAAATAGGGTATCCAGGTGTGTCATATTTTTGCCCATATGTGAATAATAAAATGAACTAGCACATCCACTCATCATGCTTGAAAAAAATTCATCTAATCTTTTCTTAGACTAGTATAGTAAACCTACCTAGAACAAAAGTTATGCACTTTTAAATCATATGTTCGAAATAAAACTCATCCAGAGGCTTCAATTGCTAAGGGTTATATTGCAAATGAGTGTATTAGTTTATGCTCAAAAT
Source organism: Wurfbainia villosa (assembly GCA_025175895.1). Classification (NCBI taxonomy): domain Eukaryota; kingdom Viridiplantae; phylum Streptophyta; class Magnoliopsida; order Zingiberales; family Zingiberaceae; genus Wurfbainia; species Wurfbainia villosa. Next base: position 56,671,095 of record CM045997.1, read on the forward strand.
ATTTCGACACATCTAATTTTGGATGTATGGAAAGTAATGATGGTTTATCTATATTTTCATCCATCAAATATTTATCAGTTGGGATAGCATGCAATTTTGATCGTGTTGACCAAGTCCAAGCTCACATCTACATATTAAAGATTTGTGAAGAAGTTCAATCATTTTACAAGTATGAGACTATAAACTTATTCTTCTATATAGTTGTTTCAATTATGATTAAACTCTAAATTTCCTTTGCAGTGACTACTTACAAATCCGTGCTTATAGCGATTTGGATTTGTCCGATGAGGAATGGGATAGACAATTTATTAAGTAGTTCAGAGTCAGAGTAAGTGATATTTTTTAATGTACATACATGTCTTTATTTTCACTAATAAATTATATCGTGAGAATATGATTTTTTTTTGTTCAAATTATATAGGTCGAGAGGTTATATAAAAATGACAAAAACAAAAAAATGGAGATCTACTTTCTTTATCACGTAGGCCTACACAATATGGAATGTCATTTGTATGTTGTAAAGTAAATGGATATAAATTCCACACTGAAGAGCACAACAAAGGCCTAAGGACACAAAATAGTGGTATTCTCGTTGTTGGAAACTATGGAACAGAAAATATTGACTATTATGGAGTGTTGTCATAGATTATTGAATTGCAATTTCTTGGTGAAAGGAGAATTGTGGTCTTTAAGTGCAAGTGGTTTGATTTACATTCTGTTGGTGCAGTAGGCACCTAAGTCGAACCTGAGTTTTGATTATAGCAAACGATACAAAGTTAAGCTCATGTCGTTATCTCACGAGCTAAATCGAGTGTGCAGAAAATTATTATAGCTGGAGCTGAAGGCTAGCGGCACCCGGAGGAAGCCGCGGTGGTCGGGCGACACTCGAGTGACTTCGGAGGGAGCCGAAGGAATCGAGTGGAAGGCCGAAAGCGAAAGTGACACAGTAAGTATCGAGGTAAGATCGTGTGTGTGCGAGAGTAAGTGAGGTCGTATCCTCTTTACGGGGATGATCTTAAGCATAGATCCGACCAAAGACATCCTATAGGTTATCTAGGTCAAGATCGGACGGTCGGAGGCTGTCGAAATAATGATTTTGTTAAGCTAACTTTGCCTTGCGAGAACATCGGATCATTGCCGGATGGAGGACACGATCGCAATCAACGCTCGAGGTCAGCATTCGACTGATAGTCAAGGATCAGCCTCAAGGAGTCAAGCCTTATCACCATTTTTCAAGGAGCCATGTGCCTAATTTCCATTGGTTGAAGGTCCTCTCGAAAAGGGGCTCAAAGGCTATAAAAGGAGGGTCTATCCTAGGGTTTCTTCATCAATTCTAAGCTTCCAAAAGCCTCCGCAAAGCTACAACTCTCCGACAACGAAGTGCTTCTTTTCTGACGTCTAGGTTTAATTTATTTTACTTTTTTTTTAAATCGGTATAAGCTTTATATCAGTTGTTTCTTTACTTTTTCGAAGCTTTTCTATCGTAACGAGGAGAGGGGGAGTGTTTGTCACGCCCCGAGAGTATACTGTATCGAAAAGCAAACGGACAACATCTCCCCTGTACGTGGCAACATATCGGGTTAATACAAGGCCCATAGACCCACAACAACAATATATATAAAGATATCAACATACCAAACACAGCGGAAGCATACTACAGATAAAATAAGATACAAATACCCAACTGTGCACTTCCGAGTGACTTGACACATCAAGAATCATAATAGAAACCACAACAACGGCCAAATACATACAATACGTCCGTATATCACAAATACGGAAACAATACAGGCTAAAACCCAAAACAAAAATATGGAATACATCAATCTACAATAATACAACAAATCGTAAATAAACCTCCATCCGTTCGGTGTGAGATGGGATGGGATCGGTGGCGAGCTCGAGCGTCCAAGGAATCTTACTGTTACAGGCGGACGAAGCCCCAGTCGGGTGGTGAGTATAAACTCAGGGGTAATATGTAGAAAGTACATGAACAACATATAAGGATATAGAGATCTACAAGTATACATGTGAAGATCTACAGGTATATAGCATAAGTCCAATAGACATAAAGTCCTATCCAAATCTAATAACAAGTAACCACAGTATAGTCATACTCAATGTATATACTAAACTGATCAACTGAACATGAAGTAATGTACCAACATACCTGACGGTCTGCAACACCATAAGCTATATCATCCTGAACAGATTTACAATAACATAACCCATATAACGTACCAAGTTAATCCCATATCTGACCAATACTCAGACATATGAACAGTATATAATCACATGTAATAACATCCCGGTCCATACCACACTATGACATGACGCTAATCAAGTGCATACATCAGTCTGGACCAACACATATATCATGCTCAACACATAGCAGTATATAAAATGCAAATGACATGTATCATGATGAACAACCATATGAAGCAATCATAGTTCAATCAAATGCAGCATCTCACAGGCATATGTAAAACATATATCAAAATACATGCATACATATATATCAGCAATGCATATGCATGGTCATGCCTGCGCACCCAACTCTCTACCACGACCCCAGTGTGGCCTAGGTGGCACGACATGACAACTATCCCGACTCCAGCCGCCACCACTCTCGAGTGACCGAGTTGGGTAGTATGAAACAGTAGCTAGCCCGCCATAGAGTTATATGCTACCCACACGGGGTCCCTGCTGCTAGCCGCTCCGTCCCTACCCATGAGTAGACGAGCACTGCACCCAGGACAACTGCACATCACACGACCACCGTCTATAGTGGGTGAGTGCGCTAACTACCACTCCGCATAGTGGCAAAGTGCGCATCTCCAACTACCACCATCCATAGTGGCCGAGAATGGCACGCACAAAAATGCTCTGCCCTCAACCCTGCTACCATTACCCCGAGTGGCCGGGGAGGCAGGATGACTGACGACCCATCTCAACCACACGGGAGACTCAGTCTACAGCATGCATGCAATGTAATGATGCATAGCTCCATACATGTATCCTCGCCACACTCCCTATCCCACGGAGAGTCATGGTCAACCAAAAGTCAACTATGCAAGGACTACAATCTACAAGACTCTCTTTATCGCATAAAGAGTCATACTCATCTGACAGTCAACCACGCTAAGACCTCTAGTCAGTAACGATATACAATCGACCATCCATATAACCATACACAGGCACACAATCCACAATGGATATACCATCACGCTAGGACCTCTAGTCCATGGTCACATATTGACAACCACACACTTATCTATGCACAGACAACTAGATCTACCATAGATGTACCACTAATACGGATATGATATAACAATCGACTCCATAATCAAATCCATCACCTAACCCTAGTGATGTAACACAGTAACCCAATTTGAGGTCACTAATATAACCCTAACCACCTGTACTTACTGAACATCCATCAGCTAACACATAATAGGATTTATAGTTCCTATCCGTGCTTGATAATCGATGAAGTAACAAAGTATATATCTCAAAGGTCAAGGCAGTACATGCATATGATTAAATAAGAGTGGATCTAAGATCAAAGTAAGAGCATAAGTCCAAGTTCATGCACTGGAATTTGATCAAAACTACCTGACCATGTAGATATTACCCACCTGATATGAAGCTCAAATAATCCTCACAGTCGTGGACCTGCTTCGTATCCCAAACCTACACATAATAGCAACAATGATTAAGTACAAGTCTCTAATATTTATATGAACAAAATACTAATTCGTTCTACATTCGCATCCTTCCCTCGTCCACGAGTTAAAACTCCGATTATCCCTAGATCAATTAAGATAAATAGATCCCAACAATACTCAACAAATCCAAGCTCACCTCAATCTCCAAATCACCACATCAAATCAATTCACACACACACTTCGTTCACTGCCATGGTAGCTCCCTCATCTAGACCAACTCACAGCTATGTACAAGTGAAATCGACCCAAAACTAAATCATTAACCTCTATCCGATTCCTTCGTAACATCACCATCCACACTCAACCGGAACCAAACAGAGCACCCCTAAATCCATCGTCGGCAGTTCCAGCATCCCACACCGAACAGAACAATCTACACCGAAAACCATTCTTGCCTCAAGCACATTCCATATCTTCACAGATCATAGACAAAACCGACCCACTACATCCAATCTAACAATTATCAAACAACACACGGGTAAGTAGGCTTACCAGTTTTAGACCTCCTCCGACAATCTACGCCTGCTTGTCCCCTGCTCACCGATGGCAATCCCAGCTCTAATCACTGTGATTCAAGCTACCGACAGTCAGACACACAACCAAACAGATTTAATCCCAAATCACAGCTTCAATTTCTAAAAATCCAACACCACAGATGACAATAATAGGATTGATCCATCTTACCGGCTCTAACCTTCACCGACAGCGAAACTCTCCCGATCTCAGCTCAGCGCTCCCGAAACAGCCGACTGAAGGCAACCCCAGCAAGCACAGATCGTCGAAAAACTGAATCTACCGCGACAATGCCAGGTTTCTTAGCCAAAACTACGATCAACACAACAAGATCTATGGAACAACAAAGAAACCTAACTAAAATGAAAACCACTGCACCTGCATGGCAGCTCACCACCGCGACAACGACGCCGCTTGTCTGCTAGGAGTGTCGCCGATATTTTCCCAGGTGAGAACCCCTTGATCCCTGGCCAAGATAAATCCAGTGGGGCACCGTCGAGCTGCTCGCCCAGAACCCAACGAGTGGAGGTCAGTGACGGAAGCCGCGCGGAGCAGAGCAATGACGCGGATAAGAAGAAATGGGGATCGTGATGCACTGGGTTCATTCGGCGGCTTTTTAATGTCGTTCACGCGATTTGTTTAGCTCATCCCAATCCAAATCCAAGTCTAAAACAAAAAGATTTAGCCCAATTTCTGCCCAAGCCCATTACAGCTTCTAGCCCAATTAATCCACTTATTGAGCCAAATTTAATCCACTAATTAACCCCACTTAATCTACCATTTAAACCCAATTAATCAAAGGGTTAATCCATAATTTTTTTTTCGTATCTTACAGTGTCCCTCTACCTCAAGCTTTTTGTGTTCTTGTAGCGATTAACTCCTACCTCTAACGAGGAGTTCTTTAGTGGTTTGCCCTCCGTGCGTGGTCATGGACCACTAGCGCCTTGGAGTAGTAGCCAAAGACTACGAACCAAGTAAAAATATCTTGTCTCTTTTATTGTTTCATTTATCTTTTCGCTGCACTTAATTGTTTTGAAACGAATTCAAAATAAAGAAAAGTTTTATCGCTATTCACCCCCCCTCTAGCGATCCGCGTCGATCCAACAATTGCTATCAGAGCCGGGGGTTGCTAAGATTTGGTGAAACCACTGATCTAGCTTTTTACAGAGTTTTTTTCTTTTTAATTCTGTTTATTTCAGATTTATTTCATTTGGTTAGTTTTTTTCTCGCACTACTAATCCAAGACGTGAGTCTTGGTACATTTTTGTGTGTTTTTGTCGTTGCTAGATTTTTCGTCTTCATCTCCTTGTTTCTTTTGTTTTAATGGCCCATCTAGAGGGTTTTAGCACCGTCCGACCTTCGTTTTACAACGGAGATGACTTTCGTTATTGGAAGGGTCGGATGGAATGCTTTCTCAAAACCCAAATCGAGATGTGGATCATAATCCAAACGGGATTCACACTTCCGACTAACGAACTGGGTGAATCCTTGGATTATGACCATTGGACCATTGCGACAAAACGACAAGTCGAAGCTGACGTCAAGGCAACTCAAATCCATCTTTGCGGCTTGTCCAAGGAGGAATTAAATCGCGTCGGCCCCTTCATCAGTGTAAAGGACCTTTGGACAAAGCTAGTGGAGCTACACGAAGGGACTGATGAAGCCAAGGTATGTAAGCGAGATCTTTTATTTAATAAACTATATAATCTAAAAATGCAGGAACATGAGTCTGCGATGCAACTTCACGCCCGAGTTCAAGACATAGTCAACAATCTACATGCAATAGGGCAAAAGGTCGAAAATCACGACCTTATAAGGTATGTTCTTAATTCCTTTCCGAGGACTACCTTGTGGGCATCCATGGTCGATGCCTACAAGGTCTCCAAAGATCTTTCGAAACTTAGGTTAGATGAATTATTTTCTGATTTTGAACTTCATGAGCAGTCTAATTCGGAACCCGAGAAGGGTATATCACTTTTTGCAGGTTCTAGGAAGAAAACCGCAAGCAAACCACCCCCGAAGGAAGAAGAGGATGAGTCCGATTCGGAGGTCGACTCGGAAATGGAGGCCGAACTAGTCAATCTAGTTCAGAGGATAGTCAAGGGACGAAAATGAACCATCATTTGACCCAACTAAGGTAAGTCTAAAAGTTCAAATATTAGATGTTACAAATGCAACAGGTTTGGACACATCAAGTCTGAATGCCCAAAACTCAAGAGCAAAGCACCAAAACACAAAAAGGCACTCAATGCTACTTGGGAAGAAGCATCCGAGGAAGAAGATAATGATCGTGTTCTCATGAATAAACTGGTGGAATCAGAGACGGAGTCGGAACCAGAACTTGAATCGGAAACCAAAGACGAGTCGGATTGCGAAGTACTATTCAAGACAAGCCACGGATACGCATCCAGTTCAAAAGATACACTCAAGGTAAGTCGATCCCTCATTAGTACTCTTTATAGTGAAATCAAGTTTTTAACTAAAAAATTAGCTAAGTCCGAGTCTAAGGTCGAAACCCTGGTCGAGGAAGTTAAACTCATCAAACACGAGGTCTCTCTAACCTCTTCGACTAGTCGAGTTCAAGAGGAGGACTCAACTCGAGTTGAAAAACTCGAAGTTGAGAACTCACTCTTGACGAGTCATGTCGAAGATCTTAGGAAAACATTGGAAAGGTTTACTTTGGGATCCAAAGGACTTGACCTCCTACTTGGATAACAAAGGGCTGTGTACAACAAGGTCAGGCTAGGGTTTAGCTCAAATACGACCAACAAGTCGTATATGTCGATTGTAAGTCGACATAAAAAATGTGTCCAAGCATGGGTCCCTAAGACCACCTTAATTTCAAACTTAGGATCGAACTAGTACTGGGTTTCCAAGGACCAAATCGACTATGTGGAGGGACCGAATCGATTCAACGGTCCAGGGGGAGCTAGTATGAAACTTGTTTGTCTTTTAACTTAGAAATTGCATGCTTAGGTTTTTATTTAGTTTGATTTTCTTTTTAGAATGGTTAGATAGGACTATAACTCATCAATTCTTGACGAGGCGAGATGATAGTACGCTAGGAAAGCGGAGTCTTGTGTATTCGGGCTAGATAAGGTGTATCTAGTTCGGTGCACTTGACCGAGCGGAACTAGTTGAAGCTACCTCGCTGTATCCTAGACTAGTTAGACCAGGAAGTGGTCTTAGCTAGTCAAGTCTCTATTTTCTTAAAAATGGTTTTGTCTAAGGAAGTGGTCATTGTTTCGATCAAAGAAAACCTCTGCGCCTCGCCAGGACCTGGAAGCCATGATCTTGAAAAGGTGACTTGATGAGCCTAAGGTCAAATCTGAATCTAACGCAAGGTTGACAAGTGTTTAAGTCATTAAATTTAAATCAAGTAAAATTGGAAGTCATCTCACAAGAACATATAGGGTTAACGTATTTGATCATGTAGACATGGGTGAGTTGATTTAGGTTAATAATTTTAAACCAATCTTTAATAAATCCAATATCCGATCCAACCACCTTGCATGTAGGATCAATGGATGTTGGATAGTGGTTGCTCTCGACACATGATCGGGGATCAACTCAAGTTTTCGAAGCTTCGATTCAAACGACAAGGATCGGTAGCCTTCGGAAACAACGGCAAGCTCAAAATCATCAGATCAGGTGAAATCGAGCTCAACTCAAATTTTGTTATTCAAAATGTTTTATTAGTAGAAAATTTTCAATATAATTTACTTAGTGTAAGCCAATTGTGTGATAATAACTATAAGGTCATATTTCTAGAAAATGAATGCGTAATTAATACAAATGAAACTTCTAAAACAATTCTTAAGGGAACTAGAAATAACAATATTTACACTATTAACTTAACTAACTACTCAACTAAGTGTCTTATGACACGGCAAGAGGAATCATAGTTGTGGCACCGACGGCTCGGTCACTCACACCCAAGACTCATCCACAAGATGAGTTAGAGTGACTTAGTCAGAGGTTTGCCTAACCTCAATAACTTGGATAATAAAATATGTAATGCTTGTCAACAAGGTAAACAATCTAGGACACAACATCAACTAACTAATCAAGAACGAACCAAAAGTATGTTTGAGCTCCAACACATGGATCTATTTGATTCACACGGAGCTAAGTCACTTAATGGAAGTAAATTCTGCTTAGTCATAATTGATGACTATTCTAGATTTACTTGGGTTAGGTTCATCAAAAACAAAAGTGATACCCTAGATCAATTAATCAACCTATTTAAATTAATAGAAAATCAACAAAGCATTAAAATCAAAAGACTTAGGACTGATCATGGTGGTGAATTCGAGAACCATAGGTTTACAGAATTCTGTAATCTAAATGTATACCACCATGAGTTCTCTTGCCCTAGAACTCCATAACAAAATGGCCTAGTAGAACGCAAAAATATAACCCTACAAGAAGCCGCTAGGACAATGTTAAACGAGTATAACCTACCCGATAGGTTTTGGGCGGAAGCCGAGAGTATGTCATGCTATGTCCAAAATAGGATCCTTATGGTAAAGAGGCACCTTAAGATGTCATACGAGATTTATCCTGACAAAATACCTAACATCAAGTACTTTAGGGTATTTGGGAGTAAGGTACATATCCTAAACACTAAGGATTATCTAGGGAAATTTACATCAAAAACCATGACCGGAATCTTTCTAGGATACTCGACTACAAGTAGAGCTTATAGAGTATATAACCATGACACCCTTAGAGTCGAGGAGACTATCAATGTAGTATTTCATGAAGGACACGAACCTACAAAACCCGCGACAACCCCAATTTGTGAGCCAATTCATACTAGACCTAATTCTGATGCGGAGATAAGGTCTAGTGTTAATCCTAACCAAAGTCAACCAAGTCAATCTATCGACCAAATGATAGATGACTCCAATCAAACTAGAACTCAAACGAGCCATCCTATAGATCAAGTTGTAGATTCAAACCCAAATCCAACTAAGACTTAAACGAATCATCCTATCGACCAAGTGATAGGTGATTCAAGTCTAGGAGTTAGAACTAGAGCCTCATACAGAAACCTTAGTCAAATCTCTTTGATTTCTAAAATTGAACCCAAAACTATTGACCAAGTTCTTCTTGATCCCGATTGGATTATTGCAATGCAAGAAGAGCTGGCTCAATTCACTAGGAACGAAGTATAAGAATTAGTACCACCACCTAAAGATAAAACAATCATTGGAACAAGGTGGGTGTTTAGAAATAAACTTGATGATAAAGGTGAAGTAGTTAGTGTTGGGATGTATACTGAAAGCCTAGCTCTTTTGTATGAACATCTTTATTTTGAAATAAGAATCACATGATCATTGTTTGCATATTTTTATGATTATGCAAAATTGTCTAATATTTTACATTGTAGATAACATGGTGCTTGGTGTGGCACAGAAGATCATGTTATCAGTTCCTTGTAGAATATAAGTAGAGACTCACAACCAAGATGGTTTTGGACAAACCATTGGCATGATTGTAGTGTAGCTTGGTATTGTTTTGTCTTAAACATAAAGTTACACTAGTACACTTAGGTGTATTGAGCAGGACCGACATATAGGTGATTCAATTTGTTGCTGACTACATAATTGAATCGGACCTCGGATATTATGTTGTACATGCTCTTAATCCCGATATAATAACGGACACATGTACTTAGTATTTATTTCTTTGATTTACCAGAGGGTGAGATTTCTATGGATTAAATCAATATGCCCGGTAAGTTGGGAAATGATATTATTTACATGGTGTGTCGTTGATTATAGGAGGAATCCGTGTCCTATGTATTAGGTTGATGATGTCCCCTTGAGGAGCTCATAAGGTTCATCATGTAAACCCTGCAGGTTGACTTAGTCAACATGATGATAAGGTTGAGTGGTACTACTCGAGGAGTTAGATGTTAATTAATTGATGGTCAGTAAATCAATTAATTGACGGACATTCGATATCTTAAACATGGGGAGATGGATGTACAAATAATATATGGAGCCCATATTAATTTATGGGGGTTGGTGAGGTAATTCAATGATGATCCTCTAGTGGAATGGAACATCATTGATGGATCAAGTTTGTGTGGTTCCGATCCATCGGGTGGCCAAGATCCAACTCCTCCTCATGGTCTCTATCGTAGCCTAATATAAAACTCATGAAGTCTAGATCAAATGATGGAAAACAAATCTCTAGATCCGACAGTTGGTATTAAATCCCTAGAACCGACGGTGGAGATTAAATCTCTAGATCCGACGGTTGGGATTAAAACCCTAGAACCGACGGTTGAGATTAAATCTCTAGATCCGATGGTTGGGATTAAATCCCTAGAACCGACGGTGGAGATTAAATCTCTAAATCCGACGGTTGGGATTAAAACCCTAGAACCGACGGTTGAGATTAAATCTCTAGATCCGACGGTTGGGATTAAATCCCTATAACCGACGGTTGAGATTAAATCTCTAGATCCGACGGTTGAGATTAAAACCCTAGAACCGACGGTGGAGATTAAACCAAGGCCTAAACCTAACTCTATATATATGGGAGATTGGGTTGGGCGGCAACTAAGTTTTTTGGTTGGATGATGGATGGTTTAGGGGATTAGGGTTTGCTTCCTTTGGAGGCAAGAAACCCTAGTTGGTTTAGAGTGGGCGGCTAGGGTTTGGGAGAAAAGGTGGGCGGCAACATGTGGAAGATGTTCTTCTTCTTCTTCCTAAGGCATGGTCGGTCCCTTCCTTCTACCCTCTACCTTGGTCGGTCGACACTCTATCCTTCTTCCCCTCTTCCATGGCCGACACATATAAGATGGTTTTCAAAGAGATTAGAGTTTTGCCTTTCCTTTGGTTGGGCGGCAAGAAATCCTAGGTTAGGGTTTGATTGGGCGGCTAGGGTTTGGAAATTCGAGTGGGCGGCAACTATAGGAGAGGTTCTCTTCTTCTTCCTAAGGTGTTGTCGGGACCTATCTCTATTTCCTCTACCTTGGTCGGCGCTCAACTCATTCCTCTTCTCCTCTTTATTTCATCTTGTCCAGCGGCACTAGAAGCTAGGGTTTGTCCCTAGTTTGGTTCCTTGGTGGTTTCCATTTTGTTCTCTCTATTCTTGGGGTCGGCGGCATCAATCCTTTGTGGATTGGTGGTTGGCTCAAGCAAGAAGGGAAAGAGAGTTCTTCTTTCTTTGGATTGAAGAAGATCTAGGAAGCTTCAACTTGTGGAGGATCTTCGCCCATACGAAGTCTACAAGGAGGTTAGGACATACGATAGAAGATCAAGAGGTATAAAAGTTTTATAACTTTTATTATTGTTCTTTGCATGTTCTTATTGATATGCTAGCTTATGTTCTTTATGTTAGTATATGTTGATTATACCAATTTAATTTGCATGTATTTGTATAATCATAGACCCCGAATAAGAAACACAAAAACCGGCGATCCGTTCGTCATCTCTTCCGCGGCTAACCGACTAGAAGAGTTGATTGCTTGAATAACAAGTTTGTTCAAGCGATCGCTCGAGTCGTTGGCACGATGACGAATTGGTTGTGCTAAGGAAACTCATCCCATCCGGATTAGTTTTCATTAGTGAAAATTTTAATCCAGGGACATGGGAGCCGATGAGCATTCCGAGGGCTAGCACGTTACCAAAGATGTGGTATCAGAGCCACGGTTTCCGATTTTGTGTGTTTTGGATTCGGTTACTTTCACGCACTTATCATATATTGTGTATGCCGGATAGTAGTAGGATGTGCGTAGGCTAACTTTTTGGTTGCAGGCATAAGATCCAACTATTATGGCTATATATGTGTGTATGTGATTGCATGTGTGTGTGATTGTATATTATTTGAATCCTCGGGGTTGACGAGGCTAAATTAGTATTTAATTTTTGTAATTGAATACGGCATTGTTTAGCCACTCTTTATTTTATTTTACTTTCGATCTAGATTTCATGTACACTCCCTCGTGGAGTATAGGATCGATGGATGTAAAATAAAATAGGTTTTATTCTCGGCTCAGATCTCCGGTTTGCTCGTACATGGCGTAGGAGGAGCGGACGAGGTGGCGACACGACAGGACGCATATTGGAGAACAATGCCATAATAGTTGGAAAAATTCTGATTTTTCCATATTTATTGCTGATTTGTTTTATATGCATGTTGTGTGTTCTTGAAAATTCCTCATTGTCAATTTACTAAGTGGGAGAGGGACATTTTAATTAATTCCCGCGGCCTCCATTACAATTTGACATGTGATGCAACAAACTTGCGTGTCGGCTCTGAGTGCCTTCCTCCCTGCGGATGAGTTTGTTTGTGGATCACTAGGTCAAATAATGGTTATAGGAAATTATCTAGGAGCGTGTGTACTTCCACAGCGGTAAGGCACATAATCCAAAATAATTCCCTTAGTACCGTGTAATGGTGCACACTTAGATGCAAATAAAAAGTAGTTTTATTTGTAGGGCCAAAGAGGAACCAACTATTAATTTTATTTGTCAAAAAGTAAGGTTGACAAGATAATAAAATTAATGGGTTAAACCTCCTCTTACAAATGTAGAATTCGTATACGTCCACACTATCGTGGCATACGATATTCTCGGTGTTTGAGGTGTTGGTTGATTTCAAAATTTTATTGTTTGAGGAATCAATAATTTTTATTGAAATCTACAATAATAATAAGCATGTTGTGTGTGCTTGAAAATTCCTCATTTTCAATTTACTAAGTGGGAGAGGGATATTTTAATTAATTCCCGCGGCCTCCATTACAATTTGACGTGTGATGCAACAAACTTGCGTGTCGGCTCTGAGTGCCTTCCTTCCTGTGGATGAGTTTGTTTGCGGATCACTAGGTCAAATAATGGTTATAGGAAATTATCTAGGAGCGTGTGTACTTCCACAGCGGTAAGGCACATAATCCAAAATAATTCTCTTAGTATCATGTAATGATGCACACTTAGATGCAAATATAAAGTATCCTCCCCATCGGAGTCACTACTTTTATTTGTAGGGCCAAAGAGGAACCAACTATTAATTTTATTTGTCAAAAAGTAAGGTTGACAAGATAATAAAATTAATGGGTAAAACCTCCTCTTACAAATGTAGAATTCGTATACGTCCATACTACGTGGCATGCGATATTCTCGGTGTTTTGAGGTGTTGGTTGATTTCGAAATTTTATTGTTTGAGGAATCAATAATTTTTTGAAATATAAAGTAATGATCTATGTGATTCTTAGGACTTTCAAAATTGACTTTCAGTACACTTACTGTGATACTAAAGGAAATAAACTTACTGTATCCAAATAATATTAATTGGAAAAGATTCTAGATATTGTCTTATCTGCTAAGGAGTACAAGTATGCACTCTTCAAAGAGTGTCCTCAAGCCATCATTGCTCAAAAGAGTTTCTACTTCTAAGCTGAAAGGCAAGAAGAAGAAGAAACAAGGTGAAGCAAAGATGGTCGGAGGATCTCAGGGAAGAGTGAAGAAGCCGAAAGGAAAGTACTTCACTTGCAAGCAGGATGGACATTGGAAGAAGGACTGTCCCAATTCAAAATAGAACAAAGGTATATCTTTTGGACTAGTCATTGAAACATGATTAGCGGTGATATCTACCGGCACCTGGTGAGTTGATACGGGAGCCACTAATCATGTCTGCAACAATTTGCAGGGGTTCCAGGAAACCCGATGACTAGCTAAAGGGGAGATTACCATTTACTTGGGCAATGCCATGATGGTGGCGGCTATTGCAGTGGGAGAAGTTTTATTTATCTCTTGAGAATAATAAAACTTTGGTTCTGGAAAATTCCCTTTATCTACCTTTATTTAGAAAGAATTTAGTTTCAGTTTCTAAATTATTATGGATGGATATTCTATTTCTTTTAATGACAGAGTTGTTATAAAAGGAATAGGGTGAATATCTATTCAGGTACATTGAAAAGAAATTTGAACCAAAACCTCCCACGATGCAAATTGAAGTTAATAACTCATCTTCTAATTCCAATAAGAGAAAAGAACCTTCGAAGATGAACCAAACATATCTTTGGCTTCTTAGGCTTGGTCACATTAACCTAAGCAGAATTCAAAGGTTGAAAGCTGATGGACCTTTGAGTTCATTAGTGGTGGAGGATCTCCCAACCTACGAATCTTGCTTGGAGGGTAAGATGACCAAGAGGCCTTTTTAAGGCCAAGGGGTATAGAGCCAAAGATGTGTTAGAAATGGTTCATTCTGATTTGTGTGGTCCTATGGCTATCTAGGCAAGAGGTAATCTTGAATATTTTGTCTCTTTTGTAGATGATTATTCAAGATGTGGATGACACTATGATCTGATCGTGGTGGTGACAACCTCTTGGGAGAGTTTAGGAACTACTTATCAGAGGTTGGGATTCAATCCCAATTGACTGCACCTGACACACCCCAGCAGAACGGTGTAGCAGAGCAAAGGAATAGGACTCTTATGGAGATGGTTAGATCGATGATGAGTTATTCTGACTTGTTTTATAGTCCTAGAGATCAGAGGGTGATCGTTAACACGAATGCCAGATTTCTAGAGGAAGACTATGTGATAAGCCACAAGCCCAAGAGTAAAATTGTTCTGGGGGAGTTAAAAGGGGAAGTCACTTCTTTAGTACCACCGGTACAAGAGGATATACCACATGTCACTGCACTGCGTGTCACAAAAGGATACACAGATGATACCTCATCGTAGTGGGAGGGTTGTTAGACAGCATCTTAGATTCATGTTTTTGGGTGAATCTTCTGATTTGGTCCCTAGCAAACATGAACCTGATCCCTAGACATACGAAGAGACAATCCAAGATATAGATACAGCATCTTTGCAAAGTGCAATAAATACTGAGATTGAATCCATGGATTCAAGTCAGGTCTGGGAGCTCTTATGCATAACAGCTCATATGGATTATGAGGTGTGGCACATGGATGTCAAGACATCTTTCCTTAATGGAAGTCTTGAGGAAAACATCCAAATGAAGCGACCAGAGGGATTCATTGCTAAGGGCAAAGAGCATCTTGTATGTAAGCTTAATCGGTCCATTTATGGATTGAAGCAAGCTTCGAGGTCTTGGAACATCTGCTTTGATGAGGTAAATCCAGACTTATGGATTTATTCAAAGTACGGATGAGTCTTGTGTATACAAGAGATGTGACGGAAACGTAGTGGTATTTCTTATACTATAAGTAGATGACATTTTGGTAGTTGGCAACAATATCAGAGTGTTATCAGACGTAAGAGTATGGTTGTCCAAATAGTTTTGAAGGACTTGGGAGAAGTGGGACACATCCTTGGGATCAAGGTTAGTGTGTTAATCCCAAGCTTCATACATAGACACAATCTTGATCGTTTTAGCATGCAGAACTCCAAGAAAGGTTTTCTACCTTTTTGGCATGGAGTACCTTTATCTAAACAGATGTGTCCTAGATCATCTGAGGTGATAAAGGAGCTGAAGGCGGTTTCTTATGCTTCAGCAGTAGGAAGCCTCATGTATGCTATGTACGAGACAAGATATCTGCTTTCTTAGTGTGGATGGTTAGCGAGATGCGAGTAATCGGGGCGGGGACATTGGACTACGGTAAAAGCATATATTGTAGTGCCTGAGAAGGACTAGGGATTATATGCCAGTTTACCGAGTAGACCAATTACTCCCTGTGGGTTGCATGGATTGCGATTTCCAATCAGATAGGGATAACAGTAAGTCTACCTCAGGTTTTGTGTTTACTTTAGGAGGTGGAGCCATTGTATGGAGGAGTGCCCAATAGAAATGCGTGGCGGACTCCACCATGGAAGCTGAGTATGTGGCAGCCTATGAGGCAGCCAAAGAAGCTGTGTGGCTCAGGAACTTCCTGATGGACTTGGATGTGATTCCTTGTTTGCCCAGAACTATCACAATTAATTGTGATAATAATGGTACAGTTGCAAACTCGAAGGAACCACAAGCCCATAAGGCTAGTAAACACATAGAGTGCAAGTACCACCTGATACAAGAAATCGTAAAGGAGGTAGAAGTTGTTGTCGCCTAAATTGCATCAGAGGATGACCTGGTAGACCCTTTCACTAAGGCCCTTCTAGCGAGAGCTTTGATAGGAATGTGGAGGGAAGGGGAATCAGATGTATGGCAGTATGATGACAGCATAGTCTTTTAGTATAAGTGGGAGATTGTTGGGATGTATACTGAAAGCCTAGCTCTTTTGTATGAACATCTTTATTTTGAAATAAGAATCACATGATCATTGTTTGCATATTTTTAAGATTATGCAAAATTGTCTAATATTTTACATTGTAGATAACATGGTGCTTGGTGTGGCACAGAAGATCATGTTATCAGTTCCTTGTAGAATATAAGTAGAGGATCACAACCAAGATAGTTTTAGACAAACCATTGGCATGGTTGTAGTGTAGCTTGGTATTGTTTTGTCTTGAACATAAAGTTACACTAGTACACTTAGGTGTATTGAGCAGGACCGACATAGAGGTGATTCAATTTGTTGCTAACTACATAATTGAATCGGACCTCGGATATTATATTGTACATGCTCTTAATCCCGATATAATAACGGACACAAGTACTTAGTATTTATTTCTTTGATTTACCAGAGGGTGAGATTTCTATGGATTAAATCAATATGCCCGGTAAGTTGGGAAATGATATTATGTACATGGTGTGTCATTGATTATAGGAGGAATCCGTGTCCTATGTATTAGGTTGATGATGTCCCCTTGAGGAGCTCATAAGGTTCATCATGTAAACCCTGTAGGTTGACTTAGTCAACATGATGATAAGGTTGAGTGGTACTACTCGAGGAGTTAGATGTTAATTAATTGATGGTCAGTAAATCAATTAATTGACGGACATTCGATATCTTAAACACGGGGAGATGGATGTACAAATAATATATGGAGACCATATTAATTTATGGGGGTTGGTGAGGTAATTCAATGATGATCCTCTAGTGGAATGAAACATCAATGATGGATCAAGTTTGTGTGGTTCCGATCCATCGGGTGGCCAAGATCCAACTCCTCCTCATGGTCCCTAACGTAGCCTAATATAAACCTCATGAAGTCTAGATCAAATGATGGAAAACAAATCTCTAGATCCGACGGTTGAGATTAAATCCCTAGAACCGACGGTGGAGATTAAATCTCTAGATCCGACGGTTGGGATTAAAACCCTAGAACTGACGGTTGAGATTAAATCTCTAGATCCGACGGTTGGGATTAAATCCCTAGAACCGACGGTTGAGATTAAATCTCTAGATCCGACGGTTGAGATTAAAACCCTAGAACCGACGGTGGAGATTAAATAAGGCCTAAACCTACCTTTATATATATGGGAGATTGGGTCGGGCGGCAACTATGTTTTTTGGTTGGATGATGGATGGTTTAGGGGATTAGGGTTTGCTTCCTTTGGAGGCATGAAACCCTAGTTGGTTTAGAGTGGGCGGCTAGGGTTTGGGAGAAAAGGTGGGCGGCAACAAGTGGAAGATGTTCTTCTTCTTCTTCCTAAGGCATGGCCGGTCCCTTCCTTCTACCCTCTACCTTGGTCGGTCCGCACTCTATCCTTCTTCCCCTCTTCCATGGCCGGCACATAGAAGATGGTTTTCAAAGAGATTAGGGTTTTGCCTTTCCTTTGGTTGGGCGGCAAGAAATCCTAGGTTATGGTTTGATTGGGCGGCTAGGGTTTGGAAATTGGAGTGGGCAGGAACTATAGGAGAGGTTCTCTTCTTCTTCCTAAGGTGTTGCCGGGACCTATCTCTATTTCCTCTACCTTGGTCGGCGCTCAACTCATTCCTTTTCTCCTCTTTATTTCATCTTGGCCGGCGGCACTAGAAGCTAGGGTTTGTCCCTAGTTTGGTTCCTTGGTGGTTTCCATTTTGTTCTCTCTATTATTGGGGTCAGCGGCATCAATCCTTTGTGGATTGGTGGTTGGCTCAAGCAAGAAGGGAAAGAGAGTTCTTCTTTCTTTGGATTGAAGAAGATCTAGAAAGCTTCAACTTGTGGAGGATCTTCGCCCACAAGAAGTCTACAAGGAGGTTAGGACATACGATAGAAGATCAAGAGGTATAAAAGTTTTATAACTTTTATTATTGTTCTTTGCATATTCTTATTGATATGCTAGCTTATGTTCTTTATGTTAGTATATGTTGATTATACTAGTTTACATTTGCATGTATTTGTATAACCATAGACCCCGAATAAGAAACACAAAAACCGGCGATCCGTCCGTCGTCTCTTTCGCGGCTAACCGACTAGAAGAGTTGATTGCTTGAACAACAAGTTTGTTCAAGCAATCGCTCGAGTCGTTGGCACGACGACGAATTGGTTGTGCTAAGGAAACTCATCCCATCCGGATTAGTTTTCATTAGTGAAAATTTTAATCCAGGGACATGGGAGCCGATGAGCATTCCGAGGGCTAGCACGTTGCCAGCATTTAGAAATAAAGCTAGATTAGTCGCTAAAGGGTTTAGTCAAGTTGAAGGTTTAGATTACGACATGACCTATGCCCTAGTAGCTATATTAGAGTCCATTCGAATGCTATTAGTGTATGTTGCATATCGAGGATTTAAGTTGTTTCAAATGGATGTGAAATCAGCATTCTTAAATGGATACATTAGGGAAGAGGTTTATGTTAGTCAACATCCCGGTTTCGAAAGTGTAGATAAACCCGACCATGTCCTTAGGTTAAAGAAAGCCCTCTATGTACTTAAACAAGCTCCTCGAGCTTGGTACGAGAGACTTTCAATTTATCTTAAGTCTAAAGGATTTAACCAAGGTGTAGTTGACCAAACCCTTTTCGGAAAAACCTTAGGTAAAGACATATTCATAGCCCAAATCTATGAATATGATATTATTTTCAGAACCACCAACTCGATCCTACTGAATAAATTCATTTCACTTATGGAAAGTGAATTTGGAATGAATTTAGTAGGCGAGTTGAGTTTCTTCTTAGGTCTACAAATTAAACAAACTAAAGATGGAATATACCTACATCAACGCAAATATACTAAGTAATTAATTAAACACTTTGGAATGCAAGACGCTAAAATTATTAATACCCCAATGGCAACTAATGTGAATATAGAAGAAGATGTAACCGGAAACTCAATTGATTTAAAATACTATAGGAGCGTAATAGGGAGTCTCCTTTACTTAACTATAAGCCAACCTGATATCTTATTTGCAGTAAGTATGTGAGCAAGGTTCCAAACTTGTGCCAAGGAGTCTCACCTAACTCTAGTCAAGCGTATCCTTAGATATCTAAAGGGTACACTTAATGTCGGTATTTGGTACCCTATATCAACCGAGTTCGAACTAAACGGCTACTCCGATTCAGACTATGCCGGTAGTAAGCTCGATAGAAAGAGTACGAGTGGTTGTTGTCAACTTCTCGGCTCAAGTCTAGTGAGTTGGTGCAGTAGAAAGCAACACTGTGTTGCCTTATCTACCACCGAAGCCGAATACATTGCAATGGGTGAGTGTTTCACTCAACTTCTTTGGATGAAGCACACTCTCCTCGACTTTAAGTTAGACTTTACAAATACTAAACTTCACGTAGATAACATTAGTTCAATTAATCTTACTAAGAATCCGATATGTCACTCTAGGACCAAATATATAGAGGTCAAACACCATTTCATTCGAGAACATGTGGCCAACAGAGCCATACAACATGAATACGTCGAATCGAAGTCTAACTTGGCAGACCTATTTACTAAACCCCTACCCGAAGCCAAATTTAGTCTATTAAGATGAAAATTGGGCATGTGCGTAGTAGAATAGAACTTTGCAAATTATATTACTACTATTTCTTACTTTTCATTTTTCATGGAACTAGTATAGGACATACCTTAGATATCATGCACCTATAGATTTAAGGAGCCAATACATCTCATGTTAGTAATATATGAGAGATGTCCTAAGGCAATCACCTTATGTTTCAACCATTTATATGATAAATGAAGATTTACTATTTGAGTATACATGTTTTCATGTATTTGATTAGATCTTAAACTCATATACTGAATGTCCACGATACGATTCACAGCATAAGAGAATTTGTGATTGGATCACAACTAGTGAGTATCTCTACATGTGTAATTGTGATGTATCAGAATAATCCCTAGTCGATGAATTGATGGATTTGGATACCATTGATTCTGTCGAGACTAGCATGAGGCATACTCCTTGGTGTATCCAAGCAGCTGATTCTCACTGGCTGGAGACATAGTGATGTCCGGAGTTAATCGTGGATGCTAGTTATGGTAACTAGTTCATTGGAGTGACCAGCCATACAACTTCATATTATTCTTTGCATATATAGATATGTCAATGAAGTTCTTACTGCAACTTAAGTACGATGTTCCTTTGACTTGCGGTATTCAAGTCATCTTGATCATAAAGACTTATGCTTTGACATCTTAAGCAAGCATCTCAGAGGAGATGTGGACCCGGGATGATTGGGTATAAGTCGAAGTGATCGAAGGTGTTTGAATAGCCTATAAAGGATTCAACACTCCTTGCGAGGAGATGTATACCCATGGCCTCTCGTCGGATTGTTACTAAAGTCTTTGGCCAAAGCATTACATGTTTAGAGTAAGGTACTCTTCGATACATGTAGAGTAACTATAATCCGTAGGACGAGGAAATGATACTTGGGCTAGGTGTGACGTAGTCAGCTTAGTGGGGACTGAAATTATAGACCATGTCCTGAACCAATTGGGTATAAGATGAGTGAAGGGAATGGGGAACGATTCATTCGAGCTCCTGAAGGGTTTCAGAAATAGTTCTGGATCAACCGTTGATCTTTTCGGTTAATTGAGGATCATGATGTACTACTAGTGCCACTCATGATCGTTCTATAATTAATGGTTAATTATAGACGACCAACATAAACCGAGAACCTATTTGGTCACACGCACAATGAGCGTAATCCGAAGGATTTAAAATGATCTTGAGAATGAGATTCTCGTACCGAGAGAAACTAGGTTTGGTTGGACCAAACAAGGAGCGAGCATAAAATCATTTCAGTCGCAATGGAAGCGTGGATTGGCATTGTCTTATGAAGACATGATGGATGAAGCAAATTGGTTTGGTTGTAATCCAATGGAGGAGAATAAACCAAAGGGGTTTGGTTTGTTTTAAATGAATGAACCAAAGTTGGTTCGGTTCATTTTAACTTAAAATATACCAAATCGGTTGGATTTATTTTAACTTAAATTAATGGAGTGGGTTAACGGACTTTTAGTTATGATCCGATAACCAATAAGAGAATTTGTTCTCTATAAAATAGGGCTTAAGCCCTAATCCATGCAACCCTAGTTGTTGCCGCCCACCCTCTCCCTCTTCTCCAAGTGGTCGGCGCCAACTTCTTGCCGCCCCCACCACCGCCCAAAGCTCCTTGCTGGCGTCCAGTAGCTGTCGTCCTCTCCTCTTGCTGGCGTCGAGCTGCTGCCGGAGGAGCTCCGGTGATCTCCTTTGGGTCCGGCGACAAGGTGAGCTTCAACCTTCCTTATTTGGCCGACCACTATTCCTCCACCAAAGCTGTCCAGTTTTTTGGACAGCTTGTTTCCTTCTTGTCAGAGCATCTTTTGGACGACGTTTGGAGCTCCGACAGCAGTAGCCTTGCCGGGGATTCGATCTCCGGTAATCCTCATAGGCGGAGGACGAAGGATTCGTCAAACGGTTGACGAATACCTCTCCGGAGAAGCGAGTTTTTGAGGACTCGTTTTGGATCCGAATTTTGATTCGGATTGTGATCTTCTCTCGATCACATCGTCTTCCACACGAGGCTAGTAACCCGTATGAAGACGAGGCTCGTGACTTTGTGAAGTCATCCCGAAGTTACTCGGCGTGGATACGGATAGAGGTGATTCTAGCGAGGATCGCTCCGGTTCATGCCTTTCCCGCTGCACGTGATACGTCAGGTATACGTAGTATAAATTTTCTTTTATTACAAAATTTGAATTTACGGTTATGTCTACACATGTTGTACTATGCATGCATGTGGTTTGTGTGTTGTAATAAATTAGATTTATTATTTTATTCCTTCCGTTGTGCACATGTTTACGAAACATGTTCGAACAAACACTCACCGCGGTGCTGGAAACCCAACAGTGGTATCAGAGCCCAGGTTGTGTTTCGACATAATCGTAAAATTGTTTTGCGATAGTCATATTGGTATTTATGGAAATTTTCTACTTTTGGAAAGTTAGAAGTATTTATAGAAATTTTTAATTTTGGAAAGTCTAGAAGTATTTATGGAAATCTTCTACTTTTGGAATGTTGGAAGTATTTTTGGAAATTGATATTTTCTATAAATAAAATATTTGATTAGATTTGGAAATTTGTTTCATAATTTAATCTTGATTTGATTTGGGAAATCAAATCTTAAAAATATTTTATTTTCATAAGTAGTTTTGATGATTTAGGAAATTAGTTTCCTTAATTGACTTTCCCTAATCAACTCTTTCGACAAATAAAATATGTGATTAGATTTGGAAATTTGTTTCCTAATTTAATCATGATTTGATTTGGAGAATCAAATCTTAAACATATTTTATTTCCATAAATAGTTATGACATATAAGGAAATTTTATACATGACATAATTGTAGGATCGTTGGCGTCGCTAGAAAGGGGGGGGGAATGAATAGCTACGCTCGTCTTTTTGATTCGTTGTACCCTTCTACAATGATTAGTACGCAGCGGAAATAAGAAAACGAATACAGAAAAAATGACAAACGCAAACACACGAATTTTACGTGGTTCGGAACACAAGTCCCTACTCCACGGTTGAGCCCTCGTCGGCTCTAGTGATGCACACCACCACTATAAACTTCTCCTTCTCAGTGATACACCGAAGGTGGAGAAACCCTTTTGCACAGTTTATTAGAAACGTTACAAGAAAGCTTACAGTAGACAATGAAGAAGCAGTAAAACGAGTATAGATTTCAGAGTGAATGAAAATGCTTCTTGCTTGCTGAATCGTTGACACTCCTGTTGGATGATCAAGGCTTTTAAGAATGAAGAAGCTTTTTCCCTCGTGTCTTTCTTCAAAAAATGTCGTAAGTTCTCTTTTTTAACTTTGAAATATATAAGCCCAGAATACTTGATAGCTCGAGCCTGATTAGGGCTTTTTTGCCCACCAAGTCGAGTCGCCTCGGCTGGTGCCTCGACTGGAGAATTAATTGGCATTTATTAATGGCTTCAACCGTAAGATTTGGACCATAATTAGTTTTATTTCCATTGAAAACATAGGTCCAGGCGATGAATCGAGCTCGATCGAGCCGGTCCCTTGCTTCTGTTCCGTTGGATTAAAGCTCTAGTCGAGTCGCCGCTTCGACTGGAAGGCTTTGGTTCCAACTGAATAGAGCAACAGTCGAGCTCCCAGTCGATAGTCCCTTGCGTCTGTTCTGTTGGATCAAAGCTCTAGTCGAGTCACCGCCTCGACTGCTGTCGGTTTTCCTATGAACATACAAGCCATAGTCGAGGCATCAACCGACTGTGGCTTGCCTCTGCTCGTAATAAATAACCTCAGTCGAGGCACTGCCGATCGAGTATCGAACCTCCTATTTGTCCGAGTAGTCGAGCTCTCGCCGACACCTCCTTGCGCTCGCTTAGTTGAACCAAGCATCGCCGAGGCGCCGCCGACCGGTATGAGTCAACCCGCCGCCGACAAGAGCAAGAGGTTCGATCGAGGCGTCACCTCGACTACCACCTTTACCTGATGCCTATGAATTACTGTTCATAGGTCTTCCATGCCAGGAATCATCTCCGGAACTTCGTGCCAAGACTCCCTGTCCGGGTCTTCACTGCCAAGAGGCCACGCCTCTGGGACTTCACTGCCAAGACTCCTCATCCGGGTCTTCACTTGCCAGGACTCCACGTCCGGGTCTTCACTTGCCAGGACTCCACGTCCGGGTCTTCATCAATCTTGCATCCAGTCCTCGACCTACAAGAGATTTCCTGAAAATACATCTCAAACAACCGTATGAGATAAAACATAATTATCACCTTGACTTAAACCCTTGTCAATCACCAAAAACATCCTTTGGGTCTGATTGCACCATCAATCTCCCCCTTTTTTCAAAATTTTCAAATCCCGGTGCTTGTTCAACATAGATCTCTTCCTTTATAAACCCGTTCAAAAATGCTGACTTCACATCCATGTGATATAATTTGAATCCTCTATATGCTGCAAATTCTAGCATTAATCGAATGGATTCTAACCTAGCCACGGGTGCATAAGTTTCACCATAATCAAGTCCCTCACTTTGATTGTATCCTTTGGCTACTAACCTAGCTTTATTTCTCATTATTTCTCCTTTATCATTCAATTTATTCTTGAATACCCATTTGGTTCCTATTATGGTAGCTTGATCAGGCCTTGGAAACAAATCCCAAACTTGACTTCTCTCAAATTGTCCCAATTCATCCTGCATTGCTATAATCCAGTCCGGATCAAGCAAAGCTTCATCAATTACTTTTGGTTCAATTTCAGAGATTAATGCTACTTGATTCACTTCATTTCTAAAGTATGATCTTGTCCTCACCCCTTGATGGATGTCTCCAACAACTTGGTCTAGGGAATGACTAGTGCCCATTCTAGTGGATCTTGGTACTTGAGATGTTTCTTGAACCTCATTGTTAGATACAATCTCAAGCAATGACCCTTCTGATCTAGATTTTTCATTTTCGGAGTCAGATTTGACTCCCCCTACACTTGTGTCCTCCTTCAAACTTAATCTTTTGAGTTCAACTTTTACTGCATCACTATTATCCTTAGAATCAATTTGGTCTTTACATTCCTCAAAAACCACATTTGACGATTCCTCAACCAAATTTGTTCTTTTGTTGTAAACTCGATAAGCCTTACTAGTGAGGGAATGTCCTAACAGAACACCTTCATCTGCTTTTGCAGTGAATTTTCCTAGATGATACTTAGTGTTTAAAATGAAAACCTTGCAACCAAAAACCCTAAGATGTTTGACTGTTGGTGGTTTTCCAAACCATAGTTCATGAGGTGTTTTTCCTAAGAATCTATGTATCAAAACTCTATTTTGAACATAGCATGCAGTGTTAATTGCCTCAGCCCACAAGTAACTAGGAAGAGTATACTCATTTAGCATACTCCTCACAGCTTCTTGCAAAGCTCTATTCTTCCTCTCTACCACACAATTTTGTTGTGGTGTCCTAGGAGTGGAAAACTCATGTTTATAGCCTTTTTCTGAAGATAATTCCTTAAACCTCATATTTTCAAATTCTCCTCCATGATCACTCCTAATTGTTTTAATTGTTGAGTTTTTCTCATTTTCAATTCTTCTATAAAAAGGAAAAAAAAATTCTAATGTTTGATCCTTATGTTTGAGAAAGAAAGTCCATGTATATATAGTATAATCATCTACTACTACCAAGCAATATCTACTTCCATTCAAGGTTTTTGTGGAGTTACTATCAAACAAATCTAAATGCAATAAATCTAAAGCATTTAAAGTACTTATAGTGTTCTTGCTTTTATGTGATGCTCTTATTTGTTTACCTTTTTGACATGCATCACATAGCTTGTCCTTTTCGTACTTGAGCAATGGTAGACCCCGCACAAGCTCTTCCTTGGCCAACCTCTTGATATTTTTCATGTTGACGTGTGCTAGTCTCCGATGCCATAGCCATGATTCATCTTCTTTGGACAAAAAACACTTCACACGCAGGTTAGTAGCACTACTAAATTGAACTTGATAGATATTTTCCTTCCTCATCCCTACTAGCATGATAGTATCGGTTTCATTATGTTTAATTAAGCATTTAGTTGAATAAAATTCTACTCTATATCCTTCATCACATAATTGATTGACACTTAACAAATTAAAAACCATTCCTCTAACTAGCAGAACATTCTTAATTCTAAATTGTTCAGATATTACTATGTCTCCTACTCCTATGACTTTTAGTTTGCCACTATTACCAAAAGAAACAGTACCTTTACTCCTGTTTTTAAATGTAGTAAACTTTGTGGAGTCCCCGGTCATGTGCTTGGAGCATCCACTATCTACGACCAACATCATTAGATACTCCCCCTCGACCGGTACCTAATCAAACACGAAAAACAAGATCTTTTGGAACCCAGATTTTGGGTCCATTAGCATTTACGACATATTTTTTAGGAATCCAAGCCTTAGTTGTGTTTGCTTTACCAACATGAGTTCTATTGACTAATGACATGAAATTGAATTCCCTTTTTGTTGGTGTGTAGCCTATTCCTGCTCTGTTGTAAACTTCCCTTTGGGCATCTAAAATCATATTAAGAGTTTGAGAGCTTGTTGTGAATCTCTCAAGTGTGCACTTGAGATCATCAACTTGTGCTCTCAAGAAATTGTTTTCTTCCCTAAGTTTTTCGATTTCATAAGTATCAATCCTAATTTCTGCAGGAACAGAATCCTCAGTTTTAAGCTCCTCTAATTCTGATTTTAACATCTTAACTTTATTTTTTGATCTACTCAAGGCATTAGTTAAGCATGCTACTGTTTCATACAATTTATCTAGTTTAGGAGATGTTACCTCATCATCATCAGATGAAGATGATGTGTCCTTCCATGAAGACTCATCTGAATCTGTGTGATCAAACGCCATTAGTGTCGTATGCTTGGCTCCTTTTGCCCTGTCTTCATCTTCTGAGGAACTGGAAGAAGAGTCATCCCATGTTGCCCTCAACGCCTTCTTCTTCCTGGACTTGTCCTCTTTCTTGTTGAGATCAGGACATTCACTCTTGATGTGCCCTTTCCTGTTACACTCAAAACAAACCACATCAGATTTACCTCTAAATTTATGTGATGACTTACCTTTCCTCTTGTCTGCGAAGATTTTCTTTACATCCTTCTTATTGTACTTTCTGCTTCTCCTCATCATCCTCCTCACGAAATTGGCTACCTCGCTGGATGAGGACTCGTCGTCACTGTCACTATTTGTCTCAGATGAGGATGAAGATGACTCCTTCTTCTCCTTTTTCTTGTTCTCCTTGTATTGCTCACCTGCAACAAAAGCAATACCTTTCTCTTTGGGACCCTTGTTAGCTTGCTCATGTAATTCCATTTCACAAAATAATTCATCCAACTTTATAGTAGACAGATCCCTTGATACTTTGTAGGCATCTACCATAGATGACCATAAAGCATTTCGAGGAAAAGACGTTAGGACGTACCTGATAATGTCTCTGTTTTCCAAATTTTCTCCGACTGAATGCAGCTCATTCAATACTTCCTTGAACCTTCCATGCAACTCACCAACAGTCTTGCCATCTTTCATAGCAAGATTTTGTAGCTGGTTCATGTAGAGATCTCGTTTTGCTATCCTCGAGTCTCTTGTCCCTTCGTTCAGTTCTATCAGTTTATTCCAGAGATCTTGTGCACTGCTGAACGGACCCACTTTGTTGAGTTGATCCTTCACTAGACCACATTGCAGAGTCACGGTGGCCGTTGTACCCTTCTACAATGATTAGTACGTAGCGAAAACAAGAAAATGAATATAGAAAAAATGTCAAATGCAAACACACCAATTTTACATGGTTCGGAACACAAGTCCCTACTCCACGGTTGAGCCCTCGTCGGCTCTAGTGATGCACACCACCACTATAAATTTCTCCTTCTCAGTGATACACCGAAGGTGGAGAAACTCTTTTGCACAGTTTATCAAAAACGTTACAAGAAAGCTTATAGTAGACAATGAAGAAGCAGTAAAATGAGTACAGATTTCAGAGTGAATGAAAATGCTTCTTGCTTGTTGAATCGTTGACACTCCTGTTGGATGATCAAGGCTTTTAAGAATGAAGAAGATTTTTCCCTCGTGTATTTCTTCAGAAAATGTCGTAAGTTCTCTTTTTTAACTTTGAAATATATAAGCCCAGAATACTTGATAGCTCGAGCCTGATTAGAGCTTTTTTGCCCGCCCAGTCGAGTCGCCTCGGCTGGTGCCTCGATTGGAGCATTAATTGGCATTTATTAATGGCTTCAACGGTAAGATTTGGACCATAATTAGTTTTATTTCCATTGAAAACATAGGTCCAGTCGAGGCGATGATCCGACGCCTTGACTGGCAGGCTTTGGTTCCAACTGAACAGAGCAACAATCGATCTCCCAGTCGACAGTCCCTTGCTTATGTTCTGTTGGATTAAAGCTCTAGTCGAGTCGCCGCTTCGACTGGAAGGCTTTGGTTCCAACTGAATAGAGCAACAGTCGAGCTTCCAGTCGACAGTCCCTTGCGTCTGTTCCGTTGGATCAAAGCTCTAGTCGAGTCGCTACCTCGACTGCTGTCGGTTTTCCTATGAATATACAAGCCACAGTCGAGACATCAACCGACTGTGGCTTGCCTCTCGTAAAGAATAACCTCGGCCGAGGCGGCGCCTCGATCTGATCGAACATCTTTGTTTGTCCAGAGTAGTCGAGCTCTCAGTCGACACCTCCTTGCGTCTGCTTAGTTGAACCAAGCATCAGTCGAGGCGTCGCCTCGACTGGTATGAGTCAACCTGCTGCTCGACAAGAGCAGTAGGTTCCAGTCGAGGCATCACCTCGACTACCACCTTTACCTGATGCCTATGAATTACTATTCATAGGTCTTCCATGCCAGGAATCATCTCCGGGCCTTCGTGCCAAGACTCCCTGTCCGGGTCTTCACTGCCAAGAGGCCACGCCTCCGGGACTTCACTGCCAAGACTCCTCGTCCGGGTCTTCACTTGCCAGGACTCCACGTACGGGTCTTCACTTGCCAGGACTCCACGTCCGGGTCTTCACTTGCCAGGACTCCACGTTCGGGTCTTCACTTGCCAAGACTCCATGTCCGGGTCTTCATCAATCTTGCATCCAGTCCTCGACCTACAAGAGATTTCCTGAAAATACATCTCAAACAACCGTATGAGATAACACATAATTATCACCTTGACTTAAACCCTTGTCAATCACCAAAAACATCCTTTGGGTCTGATTGTACCAACAATAATTGTATGCCATGTAATTGCATTAGATGCATATCATTATGCCATGCGTGTCGTGACATGTAGATGTATGTCATGCCATGTAGATAATAGTTATTTGCATGCAAAGAGAATGAGACATAAAAACCCTTACTCACTATTAAAGCCTACACCTTCCATTAATATGGTTAGAACCAGAGTTCCGTTTCTTGTTTGGGTTGTTGGACTCTCTCCAAGCCCGGCTCGAACCCGAACATGTTCAAACCATAGAATAGTTTAATACTAATACGGTAAGAGTCAGAGGTCAATTGTTAGCTTTGGTTGTTGGACTCTCTCCAAGTCGGGCTAATAGGTTGAATGCGCTCTAACAATATTAAAACTATTTCTCGATTAATGTGTTGGCTTTAACCTGGAGCATCGTCTTGTTGGACTCTCTCCAAGGTCGATGTTAAGGGAGGTGAAGTTGGGTGCTATGCATATGATGCATACTTGTTAATGTGTTAACAACCCGATGCATGTGTGAACATTCAATTAGTTGATAAAACATTGTGATAGTTGTATATACGTGATATGCAATCGGTATATTTGATACCTACCATCGTAGTTATGAATGGCTTGTTGGACTCTCTCCAAGGTTGTTCATATCTATGATGGATATCAACCCGTTCGGAGATGGACCTACGATCTCCCGAAGTGATTTTGGGGTTTTTTGAAATTCAAAAAATGAATGGAATTTATGAATGTATATTGATGCATTTTAAAAATCATTTTCTCATATATGCTCGTTTTGTATTTCTAGGTTAATCGATTGATCATGACGTCTTTGAATTTGTGCACTATTTTAGATTCAAACAAATTGACTGGGCCTAACTTATTGGACTGGCTTAGAAACTTGAGAATTATTCTCGAGGAGGAAAAGCTAGCATATGTCCTTGAAGAGCCTCTTCCCAACCGTCCTGGGGACGATGCAACTCCAGACCAAATGTTGGTCTATCAGAAACATGTGGCAGATTCTGAACTGGCGAGCTGCATCATGCTAGCTGTGATGGTACCTGAGCTGCAAAAGTAGCATGAGCATATGGATGCTAATACCATGGTCTTCCATCTTCATGAGTTGTTTGATAAGCAAGCGAGATCCGAAAGGTTCGAAGTCTCCAGGCTCCTCTTCACCACAAAGATGCAAGAAGGTTCGTCTGTAGTGCAGTTTGTGCTAAAGATGAACGGGTACATCGAGCGGCTAGCCACCCTCGGGTTTGTGATGGATCATGAATTAAGTATTGACTTTATTCTGCATTATTTGCCCAAGAGTTTCTCACAATTTGTGATGAACTATCGGATGAACAAATTAGAATCCACTATTCCTGAGCTCCTCAATATGCTGAAGACTGTAGAGCCTTCTGTGAAGCATGAGGAGAAGGCGGTTCTGTTAGTTGATTCCTCAAAGAAAGTTTCTAAGAAGAAGGCAAAGGAACAGAAGAAAGGGAAGAACAAGAAGGCTAAGAAGGCAGAACCAACACAAAAGGGCACTTGCCATCATTGTGGAAAGGAATGCCACTGGCGAAGAAATTGCAAGATTTATCTTGAGTCCATGAAGAAGAAGAAGGCATCCGATGCCCCATCCTCTTCAGGTATCTTCATTATTGATTGTCATTCTATTTCCTTAAACACTTGGGTATTGGATACTGGGTGTGGCTCACATATATGTAATGACATACAGGGGCTAAGGAATAGAAGAAGACTCGTCAGAGGGGAGTCAAATTTGCGAGTTGGCAATGGAGAAAAGGTTGTTGCGGTCGCCATCGGAACTTATTTACTGAAGCTCCCTAGCGGACTAGTCTTGGAACTGGACAATTTCTATTGTGTTCCTTCTCTAATAAAGAACATTGTTTCTATTTCCTGTTTAAATAGAAATGTTTACCATTTAACGTTTACTAACAGTTGTTGTCATATAACTTTGAATGGCGTACTTTATGGAACTAGAACTTTGAGCAATAGCATTTATACGTTGGACGTATCCAGTGACATTTTCAATATCGAAGTGAGCAACAAGCGTGCTCGAAAAGATAATCAATTAGACTCCTACATGTGGCATTGTTGTCTTGGCCATGTAAGCAAGAAACGCATGTCCGAATTACACGGATGTGGAATTCTGGAATCGTTTGAATTGGATTCATACGATACATGCGAATCATGCTTGAAAGGCAAGATGACTAAGTTACCTTTTACAGGAAAAGGTGAACGAGTGGGAGAGTTGCTAGGCCTAATACATATTGATGTATGTGGACCTATGTCAACTCAAGCTTTAGGAGGCTATAGCTACTTCATTACCTTCACCGATGATCACTCACGGTTTGGGTATGTGTTCTTGATGAAACACAAGTTTGAAGCCTTTGAAAGGTTCAAAGAATTTAGAAATGAAGTAGAGAAACAACATGACAAGAGTATTAAAATACTTCGATCGGATCGAGGTGGTGAATACTTAAGTCAAGAGTTTCTTGATTATCTAAGAGACAATGGTATATTGTCTCAATGGACTCCGCCATATACACCACAGAATAATGGTGTATCTGAGAGGTGTAACTGGACCTTGTTGGACATGGTCAGGTCAATGATGAATCATGCAAATCTTTCCAAGTACTTTTAGGGATATGCACTTCAGACAGCTATTTACTTGTTAAATAGAAAGCCAACCAAGGTAGTCTCCACTACTCCATATTAGATATGAAATAGTAAGAAACCTCATGTATCTTACTTGAAGATATGGGGTTGTCCTGCTTATGTGAAGTGGACTGTATCAGACAAATTGGATGCTAAGTCTGATAAATGTCTATTTATTGGATACCCTAAGGAAACAAGGGGTTACCATTTCTATCATCCTGTGGAACAAAAGGTGTTTGTTTCAAGGCATGCTGTATTTCTAGAGAAAGAGTTTCTCTTGCAAGAAAACAGTGGGAGTGTCGTCGAGCTTGAGGAGGCTCGAGAGACTCAAATAGACATTGATGAGATACCTGGTGAAGCACAACAGCCGATAACTCATAGTGATGAGCAATCGGCTGGACCTATTGAAACACCACATCTTCGTAGATCTGGTAGAACACGCAACATTCCTGAGAGATATGGATTTCTTGTAAGTGAATCGACCGACGTGTTACTCATTGATGATGAGGAGCCTACAAGTTATGAAGAAGTGCTGACAAGTTCAGAAAGGGATAAGTGGCTTGATGCCATGAAGTCGGAAATGAATTCCATGTATGAAAGCCAAGTTTGGAACTTGGTTGACCACCTGAAGGCATCAAGCCTATAGGGTGCAAGTGGGTTTTCAAGAAGAAAAATCGACATGGATGGTAATGTGATTACCTATAGGCTAGATTTGTGGCGAAAGGATATCGTCAAAAATAAGGTGTTGATTATGACAAAACCTATTCGCCTATAGCTATGCTTAAATTCATTCGGATACTCCTGGCCATAACGGCTCATTATGATTATGAGATATGGCAAATGGATGTGAAAACAGCTTTCCTTAATGGAAACCTGCTCGAGGACGTGTATATGATATAGCCTAAGGGTTTCACATCGGTTGATAAAACCAAGGTATGCAAATTGTGACGGTCCATATATGGATTGAAGCAAGCATCCAGGAGCTGGAATATCCGTTTTGATGAGACAATAAAAATTTTTGATTTCTCACAAAATCCAGACGAACCTTGTGTGTACAAGAAGGTTAGTGGGAGTGCAGTCGTGTTCCTAGTATTGTATGTCGATGACATATTACTTATAGGAGATGATGTTTCAGTCTTACAGTCAATTAAGGTTTGGTTATCAAAGACATTCTCCATGAAAGACCTGGAAGAAGCAACCTAGATCCTCGGGATTAAGATATATAGAGATAGATCGAAACGGTTGCTTGGTCTTTCGGAGTCTACATATATAGACTGAGTGCTAAAGAGGTTTAGCATGTCGGAATCAAAGAAAGGTTTCCTACCCATCAGGCATGGGATACACCTTTCGAAGTCTATGTGTCCGTGCACAAAAGACGAGAGGATTTGCATGAGTAAGATTCCCTATGCATCCGCAATAGGATCTATCATGTATGCTATGTTATGTACGAGGCCCGATGTATCGTATGCTCTGAGTGTCACGAGTAGATACTAGTCTGATCCAGGAATGGATCATTGGGCGGCTGTTAAGACAATCCTTAGGTACTTGAGAAGAACTAAGGATGTGTTCCTAATATATGGAGAACGGGACATGGTGATACGCGGGTATACGGATGCTAGCTTCCAAACAGACAAGGATGATTCCAGGTCTCAGTCTAGATACATGTTCACCTTGAATGGGGGCGCAATAAGTTGGAAAGGTTCCATGCTTGACACTATAGTGGATTCTGCCACTAAGGCAGAATACATTGCAGCTTTGGAAGCAGCAAAGGAAGTGGTTTGAATCAAAAAGTTCATCTCTGAACTTGATGTGGTCTCATCAATGATCCAAACATGTTCTTCACCGCTATCATCTGATCAGAGAGATCATTAGTAGGAAGGAAATACAAATCGAGAAAATCCGCACTGAAAGGACCTTAGCGGATCCTTTGACTAAGGAATTACCTCAAAGTAAGTTTGAGGGTCATGTTAGAGCTTATGGTATTGGATACGGTAGCGATTGACATTAGGCCATGTAAGAGTTTGTTAGTAATATATGAGAGATGTCCTAAGGCAATCCCCTTATGTTTGAACCATTTATATGATAAATGAAGACTCACTATTTGAGTATACATGTTTTCATGTATTTGATTAGATTTTAAACTCATTTACTGAATGTCCACGATACGATTCACAACATGAGAGAATTTGTGATTGGATCACAACTAGTGAGTATCTCTACATGTGTAATTGTGATGTATCAGAATAATCCCTAGTCGATGAATTGATGGATTTGGACACCATTGATTCTGCCGAGACTAGCACGAGCCATACTCCTTAGTGTATCTAAGCAGCTAATTCTCACTGGCTGGAGGCATTGTGATGTCCGGAGTTAATCGTTGATGCTAGTTATGGTAACTAGTTCATTGGAGTGACCAGCTGTAAGACTTCATATGGTTCTCTGCATATATAGATATATCAATGAAGTTCTTACTGCAGCTTAAGTGCGATGTTCCTTTGACTTGCGCTATTCAAGTCATCTTGATCATAAAGACTTATCCATTGACATCTTAAGCAAGTATCTCTGAGGAGATGTGGACCCAAGATGATTGGGTATAAGTCGAAGTGATCCAAGGTGTTTGAATAGCCTATAAAGGACTCACCACTCCTTGCGAGGAGATGTATACCCATGGCCTCTCGTCGGATTGTTACTAAAGTCTTTGGCCAAAGCATTACATGTTTAGAGTAAGGTACTCTTCGATACATGTGTAGTAACTAGAATCCATAGGACGAGGAAATAATACTTGGGTTAGGTGTGACATAGTCAGCCTAGTGGGGACTAACACTATAGACCATGTCCTGAACCAAGTGGGTATAAGATGAGTAAAGGGAATGGGGCACGATTCATTCAAGCTGCTGAAGGGTTTCAGAAATAGTTCTGGATCAACCGTTGATCTTTTCGGTTAATTGGGGATCATGATGTACTACTAGGTGCCACTCATGATCGTTCTATAATTAATGGTTAATTATAGATGACCAACTTAAACCGAGAACCTATTTGATCACACGCACAATAAGCGTAATCCGAAGGATTTAAAACGAGCTTGAGAATGAGATTCTCGGACCGAGAGAAACTAGATTTGGTTGGACCAAATATGGAGCGAGCATGAAATCGTTTCAGTCATAATGGAAGCATGGATGGGCCGTGTCTTATGAAGACATGATGGATGAACCAAATTGGTTTGGTTCTAATCCAATTGAGAAGAATAAACCAAAGTGGTTTGGTTTGTTTTAAACGAATGAACCAAAGTTGGTTCGGTTCATTTTAACTTAAAATATACGAAATCGGTTGGTTTATTTTAACTTAAATTAATAGAGCGGGTTAACGGGCTTTTGGTTATGATCGGATAACCATTAAGAGAATTTGTTCTCTACAAAATATGGCTTAGGGGTTTTTGTTAAGCCCTAATCCATGCAACCAAAGTTTTTGCCGCCCACCCTCTCCCTCTTCTCCAAGTGGTCGGCGCCAACTTCTTGCCACCACCCAAAGATCCGTACCCGCATCCAGCAGTTGCCGTCCTCTCCTCTTGTCGGCGTCGAACGGCTACCGGAGGAGCTCCGGTGATCTCCTTTGGGTCCGGCGACAAGGTGAGCTTCAACCTTCCTTATTTGGCCGGCCCTTATTCCTCCACCAAAGCTGTCCAGTTTTCTGGACAGCTTGTTTCCTTCTTGTCAGAGCGTCATTTGAACGACATTTGTAACTCCGACAGCAGTAGCCTTGCCGGGGATTCGATCTCCGGTAATCCTCATAGGTGGAGGACGAAGGATTCGTCAAACGGTTGACGAATACCTCTCCGGAGAAGCTAGTTTTTGAGGACTCGTTTTGGATCCGAATTTTGATTCGGATCGTGATCTTCTCTCGATCACATCGTCTTCAACACGAGGCTAGTAACCCGTACGAAGATGAGGCTCGTGACTTTGTGAAGTCATCCCGAAGATACTCGGCGTGGATACGGATAGAGGCGATTCTAGCAAGGATTGCTCCAGTTGATGCCTTTCCCGCTACACGTGATACGTCAGGTATACGTAGTATAAATTTCCTTTTATTGCAAAATTTGAATTTACAGTTATGTCTACACATGTTGTACTATGCATGCGTGTGGTGTGTGTGTTGTAATAAATTAGATTTATTATTTTATTCCTTCCGCTATGCACATGTTTACGAAACATGTTCGAACACATACTCGCCGCGGTGCCGGAAACCCAACATCTCACAACACATAGGACTAATGTGTTTGTGTACTTAGCCACGTAGATGGGCGTGAGATGTTAGGACCTCACTCCTGGTTCCAGATGTAGAGCTAGTGCATCGCCATGAACCACGGAGTATAATCATATATACTAACCGACTCTGACCAGGACTGGTTGATCTTTCATATCAATCAAGCCAAATATGAGTCGAACATTTTATAGATGAGTTTATTTTCAGTATATTATTTTCAAAATAATGTGGAACATGCTTGGACTTTAAATTTAATACTTATTTTTTATTCCACACACCCTCACTCTTTTCGATATATGGCAAAAGGGGGAGAAAAAGGCCAAAGTTAAGGGATCAATTTTTTTTCATATGGCCAATTTTTACAAAACAGAAGTAAAGGCCAAGTTAAGAGAATTCTTAACTTAAACACATTTACTTAACTTTAAGTTAACTTATTTTTGTTAACAAAACAGAAGTAAAGGCCAAGGTTAAGAAATCAATTTTTTTATTTCTTAACTTAAAACTTATTTTAAACACTATGACCAATATTAAGTAATTTCGGTTACTTAATTCTTTTTTAGTAGCAAACATCAAGGGGGAGAGATTAAAACTCCTTCTCAAGTCCTCACCCTCGGTCAAGGGAGAGGACCTCAAGGGGGAGCACTTGAAAATGAGTTTTTATATACTCCTGCTCATTCATGCATATCTCATACTGATTTTGTTTAATGCACTTAATTTATTTTTCTTAACTTTGTATGTGGGTTTGCCATAAATCAAAAAGGGGGAGATTGTTGGTGCAGTAGGCACCTAAGTCGAACCTGAGTTTTGATTATAGCAAACGATACAAAGTTAAGCTCATGTTGTTATCTCACGAGCTAAATCGAGTCTATAGAAAATTGCTATAGTTGGAGCTAAAGGCTAGCGACACCCGGAGGAAGCTACGGTGGTCGGGCGACACTCGAGTGACTTCGGAGGGAGCCGAAGGAATCGAGTGGAAGGCCGGAAGAGAAAGTGACACAGTAAGTATCGAGGTAAGCTCGTGTGTGTGCGAGAGTAAGTGATGTTGTATCCTCTTTATTGGGATGATCTTAAGCTTAGATCCGACCAAAGACATCCTATAGGTGGTCTAGGTCGAGATCGGACGGTCGGAGGCCGTCGAAATAATGTTTTTGTTAAGCTAACTTTGCCTTGCAGCTAGCATCAGTCGACTGCCAGCTTGGAGGACTCGACTACCATCCAACAGTCGACTGCCTGAGGTTAGTATTCGACTGATGTTGCCATCAGTCGACTGATGATGGTCATCAGTCGACTGATGGTCAAGGATCAGCCTCGAGGAGTCAAGCCTTATCACCATTTTTCAAGAAGCCTTGTGCCTAATTTCCATTGGTTGAAGGACCTCTCGAAAAGGGGCTCAAAGGCTATAAAAGGAGGGCCTATCCTAAGATTTATTCATCAATTCTAAGCATCCAAAAGCCTCCACAAAGCTACAACTCTCCGACAATGAAGTGCTTCTTCTCCGACGTCTAGGTTTAATTTATTTTACTTTTTTTTACATCGGTATAATCTTTCTATCAGTTGTTTCTTTACTTTTTCTAAGCTTTTCTATCGTAATGAGGAGAGGGGGAGTGTCCCTCTACCTCAAGCTTTTGTTGGTGCAACAATGCTCCAAGCATTTATATGTTTTGATGTTTGGCTAATCATCTAAGTTAGGCAATATCTTGTGATCTAATTACGAATGTGTTTAAGTGACAGGGAAATCCAAGGATGAAGTACTTGGTAAAAGGAAGTCCAAGTATGATCTTGGCAAAGGAAGTCCAAGGGATGGACTTGGCGGCATAAGACCAAGCTTGTAGTCTTGGCAGCATAAAGTCCAAAGTGAACCTTGGCAAAGGAAGTCCAAAGTAAAGTCTTGGCAGCATAAGTCCAAGCGTGTAGTCTTGGCGGCGTAAAGTCCAAGAATTTGGCAACCCAAGACATGACGAAACCGAAGGAAGCTCTTGGAAGCAAAGCGCAAAGGATGAACAAGTCGCGGACTCGGAGGGATCCTGAAGGCGCAAGGCTTATTGAGGAGCTAGAAGGTTGAGTCTAGGTCTAGGGTATAAAATCAAGTATGAATTACTCATACTTGATGAGTATCAGTCGACTGATACGATGTATCACCGACCGTCGCGCTCGACCGAGTCGGTGAAACCTTGAACATCACCGATCGCTTTGATTAGAGCGATCGATATCTGCGATCGATCGTGAAAAGGGCATCAATCGACCGATCAAGGGAAATATCGCCACGTAACGCGCCTCACTCGATTGCCGCTTGATCACTCGATCGATCACCCCATCACCGTGATGGAGGGATCGATCGATCGCTCGCCGTTGGAGATTGCGGCTATGAATCTCCGCGGAGATCGCGTTTCAGAAGCCGTTGGCTTTGGCGATGACCGATGGCATGCATCGATCGATCGACGCTAACGGAAAACAGCCCCTCTTCTATAAAAAGGGGCCATGGGGAGCTTGGTGAAGCTAGTGCTCTTGCTCCTAACTATACTCTTGTGCTCACCAAGCCTTCCAAGTGTTTTTAGTGATTTAAATCCTCCTCTTCTCTTGTTCTTGATCATCCATCATTGTAAAGAAGAGGAGAGCTTTGTAAGAAAGATTTCTCCACCTTGGTTCATCCAAAGGAGGTTCTAGTGAAGGTTGATTAGGGCTAATCCACCTTACGGATTGCCGTGGAGTAGGAGCGTCATCTCTGAACCATGTTACATCGGGTGTTAGTTTTGTTTCTTGCTTTTGTTTGTGCTTATATTTGTATTGCTTCCGCTAACATTTTTTGTAGAAAGAAAGAAAGGCTAATCACCCCCCCCCCCCCGCCCTCTAGCCATTCCAAGGGTCCTAACAGCTTTTTGTGTTCTTGTATCGATTAACTCCTACCTCTAACGAGGAAGAGTTTTTTAGTGTTTTGCCTCCATGCGTGGTCAAGGACCACTAGGGCCTTGGAGTAGTACCCAAAGGCTACGAACCAAGTAAAAATATCTTATCTCTTTTATTATTTCATTTATCTTTCCGCTGCACTTAATTGTTTTGAAACGAATTCAAAAGAAAGAAAAGTTTTATCGCTATTCACCCCCCCTCTAGTGATCCGCTTCGATCCAACACATTCTAGAGAAAGAGAGATCAAAGTGGATAAATATGGTCTTGTTAGTGTAAATTGTCAACGATTGTTGAAATCAAATGAGCCTTTTGTATTGGCCACTCAAGCATCACAAGTATTTTATGTGAAAGATAACACCTCAAAAGGTTGGCACATAGTAACAAAGACATATCCTCGATACTCATATCATATGTTAATGGAGAGAGATTCAATGTCCACCGAAACAGATGATATCCTTGAATCTTATTAAAGATGAAGAGATATGTTTATAAATCCTTATTTGTTTGGTGTAACTGTTTTAAACTTTTTGTTAGGGCAATCAACCCATGGGATATGGTTTTGATGTGTGTGGCAAAGGGTTTAAGTTAGGATGATTGGATTTGATATGTGCGTTGGAGTCTTGCATGACTCAGTAATTTACACATGGAGCTTTGGCAAGTGTCACCACTCACAACCTCGTGCTTGAGTCAGCGAAGGAGCATTGTAGAGTCGTGCGCTTGATGAATCCGAGGGACTGTCGGACGAGATGACTTGAAGCGAAGCCAAGGAAGCATACTTCGAGAGCAAGAGACGCAAAGGAGCATTGCAGAGTCGTGCGCTTGATGCTGCCGAGGGACGTGCCCACGAACGAAGAGAGCTTCGGCGAGGGACTTCAAGTGAGATGAGAGAATGAGTGAATTGTAAGTAGCTCATTAGGTTAACTTGGCCGAATGTTAAGTGTCGGAGGCTCGACCGCAAGGGTTGAGGTTTACCGATCGTCGGACACTCAAACGAATGATAAGTTTGAGGTCTACCCGGTACCAGTCGACTGCCATGTAATGGAAGTCAACTGCTCCAAGTCGATCGGCAATCGACTGGTGTTTAGCTGCGGTATTAAGTCAACATCAGTCGACGGCTGAAGGGAAGCAGTCGACTTATCGCACTGTGCATGGGCACAGAAGAGAGTCGTCACTCGACTGAAAGTAGAAATCAGTCGACTGATCATCCGACTGTTGGAGAAGGTGGTTGCGGATCCCGCGAATCCGGCCTGGTCAGAAGCCGTTGGAGTCAACATCAGTCGACTGATGAAGACATCAGTTGTAAAATACCGAGAAAAAAAAATAATACCTTTTTTAATTAATAAATTGTCTTATATAATTTTTCTAAAAATTTTTAGAAATTTTTCTGTATTTAAACGGAGGTTTATAGACATTTCATGGGGATAAAGCGGATAGGCTTTGTAAAGCTTGTTTAGACTATCTGCTAGGAATTAATAGGTTTAATTAAAAACCTATTATATTT
The DNA here is from genome assembly GCA_025175895.1 of Wurfbainia villosa. Classification (NCBI taxonomy): domain Eukaryota; kingdom Viridiplantae; phylum Streptophyta; class Magnoliopsida; order Zingiberales; family Zingiberaceae; genus Wurfbainia; species Wurfbainia villosa. The sequence continues at coordinate 56,711,629 of CM045997.1, forward strand.
CTTCCGTTTCCCCGATCGGTCGTTTCTTCTCCTCATTTCCCCGATATGTGGATTCATTCCCCGATCTCGAGCTCGACGACAGCGACCTTCCTTCCACTCGCTGTCGCCGCGCCACTCGATGTTGTCGCCCCATTTCCGCCGCGAGAGAGAGAGAGCGGTCGCCGCCGGTGCTGATCTCTGCCCCAGGTTTGTCACAGCCACTGTTCCCCTCTCTCGATTTCACTCGAGCGTCGAGAGTCCCCTTCTCTGCTCACTGGCCACACCCCGTTGCGGTGGGAGATCTGGCTGGAGGGTAGGACACCTAGTTCCCGTCAATTTCTCTGCTCGAGTGGGTAGGCGACGTTGCCGCCACAGTCGAGCGCTCTACCAGTTGTTCGCCGGAGGTCACCTCGAGCAGAGGAACCACCGATGGTTGACCATCAGCGAGCTCCTCTAATTGTCAAGGTTGCTTCGATGCATGGGATGACTTCCGCTGCCACCGAGCCAACTTGTTGTCGATCTCCTCTACCGCTGCCCTTCATCCCACCATCGGCGACTTGTGAGCTCCAGCAGGTGAGTTATCTATTCTATTGATTTGGGTCACCAATGAGGGCAAGTTCATGATCTCTAGGTTTGCTGTTGCCAGTTGTAGTGGACGAATTTGATCTTCCCGGCGGTGTTACTGATCGAGAGGGCAGTCACCTTTCAAGTTGACCGTGAGTTCGGGGTAAGATCTGTGATTTTTGTCTATTCCTTTTAGTATGTTGTTTTTTTTGTTCGATTGAGGCAGATGTGGGTGGATTTTTGTTGGTTGACTGTGAGGTGATGAGTTTGGATGGTTGTGACATCCTTCGTCGAGCATGGATCGGTGATTTTGGGCTGCATCATTGTTGTGACGAGGAATAGTAGCTTCCCTTCAGTGATTTGAGGGACGTGATCTATGAATTGGACAGTGGAGTGGAGCTATGAACCGGTTATTGGGTTGGTTGTGAGAGGTAAGGTTTGTAAATGTTGATTAAGTTAACTGATAACTATAGGTTGAGAAGATTTAATTATTGGAGTGATAATCAATTATTGGTGAATAGATCGGGTTATGGGGTTGCTTCCAATTAGGCTCTTTGAACTTTAATCCGATACCTTGATGTAGATCAAGAAGCTGTTGGTGATTGCAACGATTGAAAGGTAAGCATTAATTTGGTATGTTATAAAGTAGGATGTGTTACCTTTATTGTCGATGTTGTAGCTGATTGTGGATTATTAGTTGTGATTTAGGTGTAGGGGATCGATCGCCCGGCTAGAGGGGGGTGAATAGCCCTCTTTCATTGGATGAAGTAATTAGGTCGTCTACAAACAAGATTAGCGAGAGTGGAATATGCAAATACAAATATATACAGACAAAGCAAAAGATAAGCAAGAATACAAACAATGCAAACACCGAGATGTAACGTGGTTCACGGCTACGCCGCTAATCCACCGTCCGATTCGTCCAAGGTGAATCACTCCTTAATCTTTCACTAGATCTCTCCTTTGCACAAAGCTTGGTGGAGGTAACCTCTTTTACACAAAAACACTCCTCTTACAAATATAATGGAAATAAGCTCAAGTAAGAGGATGGAAAGCTTTAGGGCACTTTGGGAGAAGATTAGAGCATAAGCATTAGGTTCCCAAAGCCCCACACCATTCCTCTTTATAGAGGAAGAGGGTTTCTTCCTGTTGACACAGGAGTAGTCGACTGATGTCCCTATCAGTCGACTGGTCCTATAGCCATTGCCCAATAACGGCTACTCCCCACGTTGGATTTCATCCAATGGCACTGACATTAGTCGACTGATATTGCCATCAGTCGACTGATGCTCGATCAGTCGAGTGCTCCGCGAGCTCGACTCCATTCTATGCCCGAAACTCTTGTGACCAGTCGACTGATGCCTTCATCAATCGACTGGTGGTCTCACAGTCGACTGCCATTCCATGGTAGTCGACTGTTGGCACTTGAACCGGACTCGAACACTAGTCAAGTCACTGTCGACTTAGAGTAGTCGACTACCATTAACATGGAAGTCCACTGATGTCGGGAAATCCCATCTAACACTTAGCCAAATGGCCGAGTTTTACTTAAGAGCTACTACCCCTTCCCGGGTTACATTCGCTCACTCTCATCCCTCGGAGTCCCTCGCCTTTGAAGTTATCTTCGTCCGGCCACGTTCCTCGGATACGTCAAGTGTACGGCTCTGCAGCGCCATCCTTCGAGTCTTGCCCTGAAGTCTACTTCCTCTAGTTTCACTCTAAGATCCTCATCCGGCGTTCCCTCGGATGCTCCAAGCGCACGGCTTCCGCAAAGCCATCTTTCACTGACTCAAAGACCGAGTCATGAGAGGTGAAACTCGCCAAGGCTCCATGTGGGAATTACTAAGCCCCGCAAGACTCCAACGCACATATCAAATCATAATAACACTCTAACTTAAACCCTTTGCCACACACATCAAAACCTTATCATGGCAAGAGATTTCCCTAACAATCTCCCCCTTTTTGATGTGTGGCAATCTGTTTAAGTTAGATAAAACATTTGATAAAACTATTAAGAGAGGAAAGCATGTAAGTAAACATGATTAACAACTCTCCCCCTTAATACATGCAACTCCCCCTACATATATTCCCCCTTACTTAAACATAACATTTCTCCCCCTTTGACACCATCAAAAATAATAAACAAGGTTTATACAAGCATGCCATCATGTCTAGAGGTAAACAAAAGCCAAAACATGCCTTAAAATCGGATACAAAAGGTTATTGGGTATATTATCAGGCTACCAGTCGACTGGTTCAGACTACCAGTCGACTGGCACAAGCATTTCGTGATTTTCAAGTTTTCAGAATGAATTTCAGAAATGCATTAGAAAATCTATAAAATTCAAAAAATCATGAAATTTGTGGAACATATTTCTTGTAAGTATATCTATCAATGAAAAATAGTTTTCCATGAAAAACCATTATATTTTCAAGTATTTTCCAAAAATACAAAAGCTTTAAAAATCACTAGGTTTTTGATCAAGTTAGTATCCATTTTAACACCTAGTTTTGCTTTCAATTGTTTCAAAACATGAACACACAGATTTTGAAGTAAGAAATTGTTTTGAAAACATATGAAATATCAAACCATGATCTTTGGGCAATATGTCTATGAATTAAACATAAGACTTCCCCATGATTGGTCTAGTATTGCTATTTTGATACTTTAAATGACCATCTAAATGTCATAGGCACTAGTGGACATTTGTATCATCCTATCATCTCACCCATGCTATGTTTTCAATCGTGGTAGCCTATGGTGAGTGTGAGATGTATCCTAAAGGTATTTGTATGTACTTAACCATTATTTTCATGCAAATCTATCAAGGTTAAGTATCATCCTATCATTCCACATGATCATAAAGATGTATATGACTTAATTTTACATTATGATCATGAAACACATGTATTCATCAATTTGTTATCATGCATTAGGTATTTCATAATGGTAATAAGGTAAACATTACCTAAAGCATGATTTATCTATTTTTAGGTGCATTATCATCACCTAACACTATTTCAAAAATATTGTCCCGCCATCCTAAGTCAACCAAAAATATGATATAGGTAAAGTCCTTATGGTTGACTATCCCAGGGTTTTTCTAACCCTTTAGGATGAATTTTGGAACCCAAAATAAGTTCTTTCCTATTGGGTTCACTAAAAATTCCTTAGGGATCCATTTTCTAGCAATTACATTCTTCTTGTCTTGACCCCTAGCTATTAGGCATTTATAGGCCTTTTCATTTTTCTTTTCCTTATATCCTAGGCCTTTCTTGTTGAAGCTTGCCCTTTGGCTCCCTATGATCACATTCAAAGTGTTGGAGCCTATTGTAAACTTTTCTAGGGCTTTGGTCAAATAGTCTACCTTTTCCCTTAAAGCCCTATTTTCTTCTATGCATGCATCATTAACATCCAAAGGCATATAATTATCATGTAAGCATGCATCATCATGACTAGAAGAAATATCATCATTTACATTTAAGCATGCTTTTTCTAGTTTATTTTCTAAGTCCTTAATTTGATCAAGCATGGTTTTATTTTTCTTCTTTGGTCTAAATTAGTCCTTAGTGAGACTAGAAATCATAGACATAATTTACTTAGGGGGTAGATTTGTTACCTCACTTACCAAGTCCTCTTCCGATGATGAGGATGTAGAGGAGGCTCCCCCTTCACTTGAGCTCTCTCCACTTGAGCTTGCTTCTTCATTTTCTTGCTCGGAAGAGGAAGTGTCTAGGTCGTCAAACGCCATTAAGGCCAAGTTGGTGACAAAGGCATTCTCCTCTTCCGATGATGATGAAGATGATGAGGAGGGGTCATCCCACGTTCTTGCCTTTAGTGCCTTTGTCTTTCCCTTTTCTTTGACTTTCTTCTCTTCTTCTTTCCTCTTGCTACCCTTCTTCTTTTTCTTTTCTTCTTTCTTCTTCCTCTCTTCTTTGCTCTTGTTTAGGAGAGGACAATTGCCCCTTATGTGTCCCTCTCCTTAGCAATTATAGCAAATAATTTTCCCCCTTGGTCTTCTATTCCTATAATTAGATTTATTAAATCTAAAACCTTTTAATGCACGCCTTACCCTCCTTACCATATAGGCTTCTTCCGTGCTATCCATGGAGAAGGATGAGGATGCTTCATCGGATGAGGAGGGGATCTCCATCTTCTTCTTCCCCTTGTGTGCCATCAAGGCTACTCCTCTTGAAGGTTGAAACTTTGGCTCTTCTTGTATTCCTTCAAGCCTCGTTTCGTGGAGCTCCATTGTTGAGAAGAACTCCTCCAAGGTGCTCACTTCCATGTTCTTAGACATGTAGAAGGAGTCCACCATTGAGCTCCATTTTGATGATCGGGGAAAAGCATCAATTGCTTTCATGAGCATGTCCCAGTTGGAGAGCCTTTCTCCTACACTTGTTAGTCCAATCAAAATTTCCTTAAACCTAGAATGCAATGAGGTTAACTTTTCTCTCTTTTCTAATTTTATGTTGGATAGTTGGGAGCGGAGGAGGTCTCTCCTTGCAAGTTTTGCCTCCGAGGTGCCTTCATGAAGCTCTACTAGCTTCTCCCACATCTCCTTTGCACTAGAGCATTCCCCTATCCTATTCACTTCTTGTTGGGGGAGTACATTGTAGAGGTGGTGCTTGGCATTTGAATTTGCCAAGTATTCTTCCCTTTGCCTCTTGCTCCACCTTGATTTCTCCAATGGCTCCCCATCTTCATTCCTAGGCATCTCGAAACCATTTTCCATTATTAATAAAATTTCAAAGTCTGTTTCAAAGAATACCTCCATTCTCTTTTTCCACCAAGAGAATTTGCCTTCGAATTTTGGTGGGTGAATATTTGAGCCGGCCATCCTTGAATGTGCTTGTTGTGGCGGTGAGTCCTCGACAATTTTTCCTTGGCTCTGATACCACTTGTAGGGGATCGATCAGCCGGCTAGAGGGGGGTGAATAGCCCGCTTTCATTGGATGAAGTAATTAGCTCGTCTACAAACAAGATTAGCGCAAGCAGAATATGCAAATACAAATAGATACAGACAAAGCAAAAGATAAGCAAGAATACAAACAATGCAAACACCGAGATGTAACGTGGTTCACGACTACGCTGCTAATCCACGGTTTTATTCGTCCAAGGTGAATCACTCCTTAATCTTTCACTAGATATCTCCTTTGCACAAAGCTATGTGGAGGTAACCTCTTTTACACAAAAACACTCCTCTTACAAATATAAAGGAAATAAGCTTAAGTAAGAGGATGGAAAGCTTTAGGGCACTTTGGGAGAAGATTAGAGCATAAACATTAGGTTCCCAAAGCCCCACACCATTCCTCTTTATATAGGAAGAGTGTTTCTTCCCGTTGACACAGGAGCAGTCGACTGATGTCCCTATCAGTCGACTGGTCCTATTGTCGTTGCCCAATAACGACTGCTTTCCACGTTGAATTTCATCCAATGACTCTGGCATCAGTCGACTGATATTGCCATCAGTCGACTGATGCTCGATCAGTCGTGTGCTCCGTGATCTTGACTCCATTCTGTGCCCAAAACTCTTGCGACCAGTCGACTGATGTCTTCATCAGTCGACTGGTCGTCTCGCAGTAGACTGTCATTCAATGGCAGTTGACTTTTGGCACTTGAACCGGACTCGAACACTAGTCGAGTCACCGTCGACTTAGAGTAGTCGACTACCATTAACATGGTAGTCATCTGATGTCGGGAAATCCCATTCGACACTTAGCCAAATGGACGAGTTTTACTTAAGAGCTACTACCCCTTCCCGGGTTACATTCACTCACTGTCATCCCTCGGAGTCCCTCGCCTTTGAAGTTATCTTCGTCTGGCCATGTCCCTCGGATGCGCCAAGCGCACGGCTCTGCAGTGCCATCCTTCGCATCTTGCCTTGAAGTCTACTTCCTCTGGCTTCACTCCAAGCTCCTCGTCCTTCACTCCATGTGCCCGGCTTCCACAAAGCCATCCTTCACTGACTTAAGGACCGAGTCATGAGAGGTGAAACTCGCCAAGGCTCCATGTGCGAATTACTAAGCCCTGCAAGACTCCAACGCACATATCAAATCATAATAACACTCTAACTTAAACCCTTTGCCACACACATCAAAACCTTATCATGGTAAGAGATTGCCCTAACATTAGGTTCATCCATAGCTAGCCTCTTATTGGTTTGTTGATTAAGAGCTAATGAAGAAAGTTGTTTAGTTAGTTGATTGAGATATAAAATTGATGTAGGATTAGGAATTGATCCTAATATTAGAATTGGTAATATAATTGGATTGTATATGTGTTGTTTGTAGAATTTTGGTTCGAGATATTCACGGACGTGAAGACGATTGATGTCTACAAAGTATGTGGGTAATTCCTACCCTGGTCAGGTAGTTTTAATGCATACAGATTTAGATGCATGATCATTTTATATGATCATGTTACCTTGATCCTGCTCTTATTATCTTATGCTTGAACTTATCGTTGGATGTATTTATGCTCAATTATTGATATCACATATTCCCTATCATGATTTAGGAGTTATAGATGTGATGTAAATTGGCCTAGATGTTTAGTAGGGTGTAAATGTTAGTACAGGTGATGACCCAATTTATAAATTGGCAAAAGGTCATCCGTGGGTAGGTAATACCCTAAATATTAGATTTATTTCCAATACTCATATGTTGCATACTTATTACCAACCATGAGTTGTGTAATGGTTAGGTGAAGGGTGATTAGTGTGTCGCTACGGACCGATGGTACCAGCATGTTATGATCAGTCGAGTACAACTCTCTATGGGATAGATAGTGCATTGATCAGTTGAGTACGACTCTTTATTGGATAGTGAGTTATGATCAGTTGAGTATGACTCTCTACAGGATAGAGAGTTTGTCGATCAGACGAGTATGACTCTCTACAAGATAGAGAGTGTATTAATCAGACGAGTACGAATCTCTGTTGAACAGAGAGTCTGTGGTAGATGGTTGTACGTGTGATATCACATTCATGTCATTTGCATGCATTCTGATGACATAGTCTCCCATAGGGTTGAGAGAGTCATCAGTCATCTTGCCTCCCAGGTTACTCCCCGAGGAGTAACTAGTGTGAGGGCAGAGCATCTGTTGTGCCACACTCTACCACTATAGACGGTGGTAGTTGGAGTTGCCTGCAATTGTCCTGGGTGCATGGTACTCGACCACTCATTGGTAGTGTCAGTCGGAGTGGCTAGCAGCAGGGACCCTCGTTGTGTAGCAAACTCTTTATGCTTATATACTACTTGATTATACTGCCCACTCGGCTGCTCTATAGAGGTGGTTGGTGTTGAGTTGGGACAGTTATCATGTCGTGCCACCTAGGCCACACTGGGGTCGTGGTAGCGAGTAGGGGTGCGCAGGCATGACCATGCACGCTGCATTGCCGTATCTTATGGCGCTTTGCATATTACCATATATATATATATATGGATGGTTGTGATTAATATATATATAGATGCAGTCTATATATATATATATGCTTATTGTGATGTTGCATTTGATTGTACCATGCTTGCTGCATTTGGTTGTACATCATATTCATTCATGCTTCTTGCATATGTTATACGGTTGTGTCGGATACTGGTATATGTGTTGGACAGACCATTAGATACCTTGACCTATACCTTTAGTATATTGTGAGTTGATATTACTCTTCTTGTTATATATATATGTTGGATATATGTTCAGGTTAGATCAGAGTAGCGTAGCAGACTTCAGGTATGTCTGCATTTTACGTTGTTTATTTGGTTAGACGGTATATGCTTGTATTTATATACTATGATGATATACCTGTTGTACCTCTAGATTATGTTGTTGAAATACATGTGATATTACATATATACATGTTTTTCTATTACCTGCTGAGTTTTACTCACCACCACTACGGACCCTGGGTTTTTATGTCGCCTAAATAACTGGTAGAAGACTTCGTGACAGCTTGGAGCACCACTGGCTGACATCTCATCTCACCTCCGAGGCTCCTGTGTTTGTTTTGGGCTTTCCGTACATTATGTTATGTATTTGAAGTTTTCTTGATGTACTGTGTTGTGGACTTGTGGATTCGGATTTTTGTCGCTATTATGTTATGTTGTGATGTGTTAGTCATACCGGTATGCACTGTGTAGTTATGATGTTGTTGTGTTTTATGTATCCACTGTGTAGTTGTTGTAGTTAGTTTGTTGTGTTGTTGTGGTTGTTTTCATACATATTTATATGTTTTTGTTATTGTGGGACTACGAACCTTGTATTAACCCGAAATGTTGCCACGTACAGGGGAGATGTCGTCCGTTTGATTTTCGGCTCGGCATGCTCTCGGGGCGTGACATCAGTCGACTGATAGTGTCCAACGGGAAGAATTGCTTCCTCTCTATAAAAAGAGAGGGTGGGGGCTTTTAGAGGTTTAATGTTCATGCTCTAAACATCCTACTAAGTGCCCCACAAAGCTGAAACTCCTTCTTCTAGTTTTCTTTCACATCTATTATAAAAGGAGTGTTCTCATTGTTGTAAAGGTTTACCTCCACCTTGCTTGGGCTAAAGGGAGAGACCAATAGTGGATTGGTTTCGGAGTGATTCACCGAGACGAATCGGACCATGGATTAGCGGCGAGGCCGTGAACCACATTATATCATGTGTTAGCATTGATTTTGATTTTGCTTATTGTTATTGCTTTTTTAGTATTGTTTCCGTTGCGGTAATTATATTTGTAGACAAGCAATTCCCTTCATACGACGAAAGAGGGCTATTCACCCCCCTCTAGCCGACCACCAACGTTCCAACAAATGGTATCAGACCAAGGAATCTTGTCGAGGACTAACCGCCGCAACAAGCACTACATCAAAGATGGTCGGCTCTAACATTCACCCACCGAAGTTCGAGAGAGAATTCTCTTGGTGGAAGAAGAGAATGGAGGTATTATTTGAAACTGATTTTGAAATTTTATTAATAATGAAAAATTGTTTCGAGATACCTAGGGATGAAGAAGGGAAGCCAATCGAGAAGGCTAGATGGACTAAAAGGCAAAGGGAGGAGTACTTGACGAACTCAAAGGCAAAGCACCATCTCTACAATGTACTCCCCCAACAAGAAGTAAATCGGATAGGGGAATGTGCAAGCGCCAAGGAAATGTGGTAGAAACTCATAGAACTCCATGAAGGCACGTCCGAGGCCAAGCTTGCAAGGAGAGACCTTCTCCGCTCCCAACTAACAAATATTAAACTTGAAAAGGGAGAAAAGGTAACCTCACTAAACTCTCGTTTTAAAGAAATTTTAATTGGGCTAACAAGTGTAGGAGAAAAACTTTCGAACCAGGATATGCTTATGAAAGCAATCGACGCTTTTCCTCAGTCATCGAAATGGAGCTCAATGGTGGACTCCTTCTACATGTCGAAGAATCTAGAAGTGAGCACCTTGGAGGAGTTCTTCTCAACCATGGAGCTCCATGAAACAAGGCTTGAGGGAGTAATGGAAGAATCAAGTATCAAGCCATCTAGGGGAGTGGCACTAGTAGCCAACAAAGGGAAGAAGAAGAAGATAGAGACTCCCTCCTCCTCCGATGAAGCATCCTCATCATCTTCCATGAATAGCAATGAAGATGCTTATATGGTAAGAAAGGTAAGGCGTGCTTTAAGAAATTTACAATTTAACAAATCTTATGATAGGAGAAGGCACAAGAGGAAGATAATATGCTATAATTGCCAACAAGAGGGACATATAAGAGATGATTGTCCCCTCTTGAACAAGAGAAAAGAAGAAAGGAGGAGAAAAGAAGAAAAGAAGAAGGGGAGCAAGAAGAAGGAAGAAGAGAAGAAGGCCCAAGAAAAGGGGAAGGCCAAGGCACTTAAGGCAAGGACATGGGATGATCCTTCCTCCTCATCATCATCGGAGGAAGAAAATGCTTTTGTCACAAACCTTTCCCTAATGGCATTTGACGATTTGGACACCTCCTCCTCCGAGCAAGAAAAATCAAGCACAAGTGAGGAGAGCTCTAGTGAAGGGGGAGGCTCATCATCATCCTCATCCGAATTCGAAGAAGAAGACATGGAAACTATGGTAACGAATCTAACTCCTAAGAAAATAGTTTCTATGATTTCTAGCTTAACTAGGGATTTATTTAGGGCTAAGAAAAAGAACAAATGCTTGCTTGATGAAATTAAGGCCTTAGAAAACAAATTAGAACAAGCATGTTTAAATGTTAATGATGATGCATACTCACATGGTAACTATATGCCTTTTGATGTTAATGATGCATGCATTGAGGAAAATAGGGCTTTAAGAAAAAAGGTAGATCATTTGACTAAAGCCCTAGAAAAATTCACAATTGGCTCCAATACATTAAACATGATCATAGGGAGCCAAAGGGCAAGCTTCAATAGAAAAAGCCTAGGATATAAGGGAAAGACAAATGAAAAGGTCTATAAATGTTTGATTGCTAAGGGTCAAGCCAAGAACAAGACAATTGATAGAAAATAGATCCCTAAGGAATATTTAGTGAACCCCATATGAAAGAACTTGTATTGGGTTCCTAAATGTATCCTTAAGGGTTAGGAAAATCCTAGGGTAGTCAACCATAAGGATTTTACTTATATCATATTTTTTGGTTGACTTAGCATGGCGGGACTTAATTTTTGAGATAGTGTTGGGTGATGATAATGTGCCCATAAATTGATAATAATGTTTAAATCATGATAGTTAATGTAATTGTTATATATGTTTGCAATCATGATTTATCATCTTGACATTTAATATATATTCATGGGTAATAGGGTTTAAATCATGCTTTTGGTAATACTTGAATTATTATCATGATTTTATACCTAATGCATGATTATAAATTGGTTGATACATGTGTTTCATGATCATAATGTAAAATCAATGCATATATGTTTTTATGATCATGTGCTATGTTAGAGTGATACTTAACCATGGGTAGAATTGCATGAATTTGAAGGTTAAGTACATAAATACCTTTAGGAACATCTCACACTCACCATAAGGATAACCTTGATTGAAAACATAGTATGGGTGAGATGATAGGATGATACAAATGGTCCACTAATGCCTATGACATTTAGATGGTCATTTTAAGTATCAAAAAAGCAATAATAGACCAACCATGGGGAAGACTTATGTTTAATTCATAGACACATTGCCCAAAGATCATGGTTTGATATTTCAAATGTTTTCAAAACAATTTCTTACTTTAATATTTGTGTTTTCATGTTTTGAAACAATCTAAAGCCAAACTAGGTGTTAAAATTGACACAAACTTGATCAAAACACTAGTTATTTTTAAAGCTTTTGAATTTTTGGCAAATCATGTAAAATATAAGTAATTTTCATGAAAACTCATTTTTCATTGATAAAGGACTTTAAAAGAAATGTGTTTTCAAAATTTCATGATTTTTTGAATTTTTTTAGAATTTCTAGTGCATTTCTGAATTTTGTCCAGAAAATCAGAAAACCTGAAACTTACGTGCCAGTCGACTGGTAGTCTGAACCAGTCGATTGATGTACTGTGCACGAGCACAATAACCTGATTTTATCAGGTTTTGTTTGTTTTTGGTATTTAGAGTAACCTCCTTAGAGTTGATACCTTGGATTATCACATTTGGATAATATTTTTGATGGTGTCAAAGGGGGAGAAATTGGGAAGTTTAAGTTAATTATGCTATGAGGGAAAATTTAGCATGTATTAAGGGGGAGTTGTTATACTCATGTTTTTACTTACATTCTTTCCTTGCTTATGGTTATTGTTATTTATTTACCTAACTTAAACGGATTGTCACACATCAAAAAGGGAGAAATTGTTAGGGCAATCAACCCATGGGATATGGTTTTGATGTGTATGGCAAAGGGTTTAAGTTAGGATGATTGGATTTGATATGTGCGTTGGAGTTTTGCAGGACTCAAAAATTCGCACATGGAGCTTTGGCAAGTGTCACCACTCACAACCTCGTGCTTGAGTCGGCGAAGGAGCATTGCAGAGCTATGCGCTTGATGCATTCGAGAGACCGCCGGACAAGATGACTTGAAGCGAAGCCAAGGAAGCAGACTTCGAGGGCAAGAGATGCGAAGGAGAATTGTAGAGCCGTCCACTTGATGCTACCGAGGGACGTGCCTGCGAACGAAGAGAGCTTCGACGAGGGACTTCAAGTGAGATGAGAGAATGAGTGAATTGTAAGTAGCTCATTAGGTGAAGTTGGTCGAATGAATCTGTGTCGGAGGCTCGACCGCAAGGGTTGAGGTTTACCCGACCGTCGGACACTCAAACAGATGATAAGTTTGAGGTCTACCCGGCACTAGTCGACTGCCATGTCATGACAGTCGACTGCTCCAAGTCGATCAACAATCGACTGGTGTTTATCTACATAATCAAGTCAACATCACGACCGTTAAGGGAAGAAGCGATGGTGACGCGCGTGCATGGGGGCACGGCAGTCGCCACTTTCGGAAGTTCACATCAATCGGTGATGATACCATCACCGGTGATCATCGATCGTTGGAGAAGGCGAACGTGGAACCCGCGAATCCGGCCTGGTCAGAAGCCATTGGAGTCGACATCAGTCGACTGATGAAGGCATCAGTCGACTGATAGTGTTCAACGGAAAGAATTGCTTCCTCTCTATAAAAAGAGAGGGTGGGGGCTTTTAGAGGGTTAATGTTCATGCTCTAAACATCCTACTAAGTCCCCCACATAGCTGAAACTCCTTCTAGTTTTCTTTCACATCTATTGTAAAAGGAGTGTTCTCATTGTTGTAAAGGTTTACCTCCACCATGTTTGGGCTAAAGGGAGAGACCAATAGTGGATTGGTTTCGGAGTGATTCACCGGAGATGAATCGGACCGTGGATTAGTGGCGAGGTCGTGAACCACGTTATATCGTGTGTTAGCATTGATTTTGTTTTTGCTTATTGTTATTGCTTGTTTAGTTTTGTTTCCGTTGCGCTAATTTTATTTGTAGACAAGCAATTCCGTTAATACGATGAAAGAGGGCTATTCACCCACCTCTAGCCGGCCACCAACGTTCCAACACTTCTAAATATATTGTTTATATTTTTTTTATTTAATTAATCTAATAATGTATTTGTTATACGATCATGGACTCTCAAAAATCATCTTTGGATGCTAATTGACTTTTATTTCCTAAAACTCTATTCTTACTTTGTTGAAATGTTATTTAATATGTTGTTATAATGTTAGATAACTATTATTGCAATGTTCTTGTTTCTTTTTTTCAATTATTGTGGATGTTGGTTATGTTTAGAGGTGATAAAGTTGGTTTATGCAAAAATGTTGCAATCCTATAACAAAAATATGTTAATATGTTTTACTATTTATCTTACCCTCTATTATGTTTAATATGTAATATGTGTTGTACTCCTGTAACAAAAATATATTTTACTTATTATACATGTGTTGGTTCTTTCCTCGAGTCTTTCATGAATTGATATTCCATCTAGTGCCTGCCTCAAGAAAATGTAACCAAGGATGAAGTTATGTAAAAAGTCTCTAAATATTTTTTAGAATGTTCTTAGTAGTTACTGTTTAGAAAAACAATTGCTAATTTGTCAGTGTTGTTAATTTTGTGGTTTGATTAAAAAAATTTACTGTGATTTGCTGTTGCCTATGTTGATCATAGTTCAAAATTTTCGTTTCAATCAATGGAATTCTTCACTTTATGGATATTAATTAGCTGGAGAATCTAAACTCCTGATTTTGTGTTTCTTATTGCATGAACTATTATATGCTTACTGCTGGAATGAACTTGTGCCCAGGTCATTTCCATCCGAGTTTATGTTTGTGAGTTATGCAGAAAAAATGTCAAGGGAAGAAATCCAATGATGTTGCAGGAGGATGAGCATGAAGATGTTTCACCTTATTCCTTAAAGTAAATGGGTATTTTGAATTCCAACTTTCCTGATATCAAGCCAGCACAGTTGTGTAGGACTCATGGTAAGGTCTGTATTCAAGTTAAAATCAAACAATCTACCTTTTGGTAATGGAAAGAAAAACAGAGACGTGTTTCATTTTTTTTTAACTTCATTTTTTTTAAAGAACTCTACAATTGAGAAACGAATTAATATATTCCTGGTCCTATTAGTGTGTTGGTTCTTGTTAAATGAAATCTTATTAAGGTCCTTGAGATTAAAAAAAAAGAGAGGAGGAAATGTTGTATATCTTTTCTTCATTTTATGCCCTTCACTAGATGTTACTTGCATTTGAGTGTCCTTGGTTGTTGTTTATCCTAGTCAATATAACTCTCCTAACTATAATTATGCGGTAAATTCTTTGTCTATTACTCAGGGAATAATAGGGACAGAAAACTAAGGATTCTATGCTTGCATGGGTTCAAACAAAATGCTTCAAATTTTAAAGGAAGAACTTCATCACTTGCTAAGAAATTGAAGAACATGGTGGAATTTGTTTTTGTCGATGCTCCTCATGGACTACCATTCATATACAAGCCACGTTCAAGTGACAGCAATGATTTGCTATTTTCTGCTGGCTTAGGTTTGTGTTGCAAAGGCGAGATCAAGGATGGGTCTTGATGCTGGTGTTGTTTTGGAAGCAATCGTTGAGTCAAGCATACAAGAATGCGATGGGTTGCAGTGCTTCATTTTTTGCATAGTCAACATTTTCCACGCGAAGACATCAATGAAATGTTCTCTTTTGATGTAGATTGATGTTAATTTTACAATTTTAATGATGTAAAACTACTGGATGATATTTTAATATATATGATATTTTGATTTTAATATATTGTGTTTTGATTTTTAGTAACATTCATTAATATGTATTGTGAATTTTTTAAAGGTAATAATGACAAAATAATAACCATCATTGTTATCATTAATGATGGTATGTTAAACCGCCATTAAATAATTA
Organism: Wurfbainia villosa; assembly: GCA_025175895.1. Lineage (NCBI taxonomy): Eukaryota > Viridiplantae > Streptophyta > Magnoliopsida > Zingiberales > Zingiberaceae > Wurfbainia > Wurfbainia villosa. The sequence continues at coordinate 56,727,073 of CM045997.1, forward strand.
AATAATATTAAATTACTAACGATGGTACATATACCCGTCGGTGTTGTTATTAACGACGATATATATAACTATCGTTGTTGTTATTAACGACAGTACATCTGACCGTCGTTGTTGCCAATAACGACGGTATATAAACCCGTCGTTATTATCAATAACGACGGTAGTGAATATCGTCGTTAAAGGTTATTAACGATGGTAGTTTTATTCTCGTCATTAATCTTTTTTCGACAGGGCCTTTTAGCGACAACTTCCTACAGTATTTAATACTGTCGTTAAAACTCATCAACCACGGGATTTCTCATCGTTAAAAGGTTCATTTTAGTAGTGATCTTATTTCGTAATAATGAGCATATGGATAGATTTAATATGCTTTTCAACCGTAAAATCACTGCTACTAGGTATTTGGATGAAGCTCTTTTAGAAACCCTAGGTTTGCTTGGGGATGTATAAGGCCTTTTGGCAAAAATGGGTTGGGGAGATATCATGGGGGTGAGATGCCCAACCTACCCTAGGATAGTTTTAGAATTCTTAAGTTCATTAGAGGCGGAGATCTTGATGGGGAGAGATAGTGAAGAGGGTAAGATCACTTTTATTCTTTTTAACATTGAACATGAGTGGACCTTGCACCAATGAAACTCGTGTTTTGGATTACCTAGAAGAGGAGAGAGGAGAACCCCTAATGAGTTCAATGCAAGATTATTTTGGATGGAGCTAATGGGAGAAACCTCCTATGACCCCTCTAGAGCCAAGGCATCCCGATTACAAAATCCTATTTTCCGGTACATTCATCGGGTTATGGCAAGTACCATCTTTGGGAGAGGAGAGAGCGATGGAGTAGTGAGGATGAGTGAGCTTCTTTGCTTGTGGTACATGCTTCAAGAGAGGAATAGCATTGATGTAGGATCCCACTTCATTAGGCATCTAGTGAAGATGAGCAAGGTGGCAAGGGGAGAGATTATTTTGGGGGGATTTATCACCCACATTTGCTATAGGATGGGGTATGATTATACCGCATTAGATAGAGTAGAGGAGAGCCCTAGTATCGACCTAGGCGTGTTCATGGCAATGAAAATGATAGTGAGAGAAGGACTCTATTTTTGTTTTGTAAGGAAGAACTTGGGACCCCTTAGGCTCCCCGACATTGAGCGTACCACCGTCACCAACCGTGCCAATTGGCGGTTGGACCTTATAGTGGAGTCCCCACCACATCCAGGGCCTTCCACTCATACACTCCTCTCACCTCCCACTCATTACTCTTCGGTAGATCCACCCATGTATAGGATCCCCCCTAGTCCATGCCGAGAGCCTACACCTGCACCTCCTTCTTTTACTACTTTTGAGCAGGATGTAGGTACGTATGCCTATGACTTTTCTGAGTTCTGATCGTGCCTCGACGACATATACGCTGAGCAGCAGACATAGAGGTAGTGATAGGAGGAGCAGAGCATCTACATGCAGGCAGAGTTTCAGAGCCTACAGGAGCACTTCCAGTAGGCCGAGGAGTTCTACAGCGAGGCCCATGTCTATTTTCAGGAGGAGGCTACCCATCGCCAAGAGGAGACTACCTACCGCCAGGAGGTTCGGCATCACATGTGTGCCATGTAGGCATAGAAGGCTAGGGAGGAGGAGCACAGAGCAGCTGTTGCATCCACCAGTTCCCAGATCAACCACATGTACATGTGGCATCAGCGACTGAGCACCAGATTTTCCCAAGAGCCTGACATGCCGAGATTACCAGACTTCCCACCTCGACTGCAATATTAGAGATACTATTTAGCTTAAGTCTGGGAAAGCCCCCAATTTTGATATGTCTTTCTTCTAGCAATAGTTTCATTTTTGAAATTTATGGTTTAGTTTTAGTTTACATTCATTTGTTCATGCATAAAATGTTTAGTTTCTTTTCAACACTTAGTTTTTGCCATCTTTAAGCTTCCTTAGTAATATTTTTTAAAATCTCTTCACGAATTGCTTCCGTAGATAGCTTAACTTCATTTATCTTTTGGTATTTTATTTTAGTTGTTTTAATGAATGTTCTAGACTTGCACTTGTTAGCTGTTATCTTTCACTCATACTTGATGAAAATTCCGGAAGGGAGAATCTATTACATACATAGTTATGATTCATCCTAGTAGTTTAGTACTTTGGAATCCATATGTGACTCTAGATTTAGCATTTTAGTTATTGGAGATGCTCAGATTGTGTAAGTCCATTTGGAAAAATCAAAATACCAGTGAGCTAGAGAGGAACAAAGTTCCTTGAGAAATAAATAAATAATAAATAAATAAAAAGATAGAAAAAAGAGAGAGAGAGAGAGAGAGAGAGAGAGAGAGAGAGTTAAAAATAGTTGTCGGTGGAAATGACTAGGTGTCCCTTTGAGACCGAGTTAGATTACTGGGGAAACACCTACCAATTTCTCTCAATACCGAGCACGCCTTTGAGACTTTGTGCTAGATCTAGGGAACGACCCTTGCTTAGGGCAGGTAAGTGCCTCAAAGTCGGAGACCATAGGAAAGCTATAGGATGATGATTGGACTCACTGTGGAACGAGTATCCCTTAGGAAAATTCGCTTAGCACATGCACAAAAAGCTAACTTAGTGAACTTTTAGAACATATCTATTTTGCTTTGATTGAAAATACCACTTGAAAAAATCCAGTTAGCATGCTAAGTATGGAATAATAATTTTTAAAATTTCAAGGCACTGAGGTTTTCTTGAGGACAAACAAAGATCTAGGTCTAGGGGGATTGCTGTGAGCAAAACATATAGGGTTTTAGGAATAGTTTTCGCACACATCTCATTATATTTTATACTTGTTTCATGCATATTCTACTTTGTTTTGCATGCATTTCCTATTTTCTGGTTCAAAGATCTGCTCTTGTTGCTTTTGTGTGCAGGACGACATTTTTTAGGTGAAACAACACACTTTTGGAGCAAAAGGAAGGCATCACCGGGTGTAACATAGGCGGACATGATCGATCGTGTTGATTCAACACGACCATGTCCAAACACCCTAGGCCAGCCATCCCAGCACCCCACATGGCTGATCGTGTGGATTCCACATGATCGTGTGGCGCTGGGAAGTTTTGACGCGACTAGGGTTTTCGTGGGATTTATGAAGAGTCCGCTTTACGTCTATAAAAATGAAGGCACACCCAACCCCAAGGGAGGAGGCCCGACGGCTAGAACGGCAAGAAGGTACTCTAAAAAGCACCAAAGACTTGCAATGGGGAGGAAGGAAGAGACTAGGAGATATATCCCGACGCTCCGGCATTGTGGAGAACAACCAAGACACGCATATTAGCTAGGATAGAAAGTACCTTCTCTATTTTCTTGTTCTATCTGCATTGTAATTATGTTTTCTAAGATGTCTTGTGTTTATTCTTACTTGTCTGTGGAGTAGATAATTTAATTCTAGGATTAGAGAGTAACTTGTGTTTGTGGACATGTTAGTTCAAATAGTCATTTATCTCCTTTGATTCTATTTACAATTTTGTGTTGGTGAGATTGATGAAGATTTAGCCTTGATTCTATTTCTACTGTGCGTAGCTGATACAAAGGGTGACAACCTTCGTATCAAAAACCTAGGAGAACCAAGAATGAGCCTTGCGATCATCCTACCTCCCGTTTCTTGAAGATAGAATATGATAGGACAAGATATGAAATAAGATCTGCCTCTTCGTAGGGATTATAGGACGTCTTGGTACCCCAATAACCTATCTTAGCAGAACGGCCAAAGTAGGAGAAATTAACTCTAGAAGGATTGAGGGACCTTAGTGCAGTGAGATCTCAACGGTATCAACCCCCTGAGCTTTGATGATCCGAAAGGTAAACTTGGTTAGGAATAGGTAGCTCCCGGTAGAAGCAAAAGTTCATCGGGCAAATATATATTGATCCTCCCTCAAAATCATAATTAGAGATCTCAATGCACCAAATTGATAGCATGTTCCACAATGCACAAGTGAAATCAAAGTCCTAGAATCCTTTTTGAGAACTTCGAACCAACCTTATCTTCCTCCGAATGACACCGTACTTGAGTTTAGGACTACCGTCAACCTCGCAACCCATACTCTTAAGAGATTAATTCTGAACAACAACATCCACTGGACAAACGGTATTCGAATATCAATCTCTGTGGGATCGATAATCTTTTATTACTTGACGACATCCATGCACTTGCGGGCTTTGAGTGCGAGCGAACGCTTCAAGTCACTGACGATTCCCGTCATAGATTTGAGAGTCGTGCTTGCATGCATCAGCAGGTGCCCTTGGGAGTTGATTCTTCCTTGTTTGCCTTTTTCTTCTCTTTGGATTTAGTTTTTGACTTCCTCTTAGAACCTTTTTTGAGAATTCAACCAGCATCACTGTCTTCTGTTCTTTAGCAACAGATGGCTCTACTATTTTGAGCATATTGATCAACTCAAGAATCGTGGACTTAATCTTATTTATCTGATAGTTCATCACAAATTATGAATAGCTAGTAGTCAAACTGTGAAGAATTAAGTCAATACTTAATTCATGGTCCATGAAAAATCCTAATGATCCCAATCGCTCAATATAGCCACTCATCTTCAGTGCATACTACACTCAGATGAACCCTCTTGCATCTTTAAGCGAAAGAGGAGCTAGGTGACCTCGAACCTTTTAGATCTCGCATGCTCATCGAATAACTCTCCAAGATGGAAGACAATTGTATTAGCATACATATGCTCCCAAAGTAGGATGATTAATCAAATCCAATGGCTGTGATCGATTTGGATTCGAATCGATGGCTACACTTGCTCCAATTAGGCCCTCTTTTCATATTTCCTACAAAATCACATGCAATTCGTGAAAAGTGTTGGTGCAATCGGCCCAGCAGTACCTTGATGGTATTTTGATGATAGACAAAACTCATGACATGGGATTGTCATGGGAAAGTCCAACATGGGGTTGGCATGGAAAATCCAAGCATGGAGCTTGGTGTGGAAGTCCAAGGGGGAAGCCTTGGCATGGTAAAGTCCAAAGCATTGCGAAGCCGTGCGCTTGGTGCTTGGCATGGGAAATCCAAAGCATTGCGAAGCCGTGCGCTTGGTGCTTGGTGAGAAATGCATTGCAAAGTCGTGCGCTTGGTGCATATGGGAAGTCTTAAGGACTTGGTAAGTTCACTAGGCTCGGGGTCCTTGAGTCGGTGAAGAATGGCATTGCAAAGCCGTGCTCTTGGTGCATCCGAGGGACCGCCGGACGGGGAGCGAATGGAGTGAGCCCAAAGGGAAGCATACTTCTAGGGCATGAGACGCGAAGGATGGTGTTGCGAAGCCGTGCGCTTGGCGCATCCGAGGGACGTAGGCCGAGGGAAGAGAGCTTCAGTGGGGAACTCCATGAGGGATAAGGTGGACTTGGCCAAGTGGCTAAGACTGAGTGTCGGAGGCTCAAACTTGATGTTTGAGGTTTTGCCCGACGTCAGTCGACTGGCATAGGTGCCGGTTCGACTGGTCCAAGTCGACTAGAGTTCGACTGGTGTAAGGCTAGGGTTTTGTGCTTGGCCGATCGCCATGGATCGGCAAATGATCAAGTCGGCAGCAATGATCGCCGAGGGATGGCAGTCGATTGATGGGAGTGTCGCGAGCATAGAACGCTCCGTAGCCGACTAGCCAGTCGACTACTGGGTCACCAGTCGACTGATGGGCATCATCAGTCGACTGGTAGGTGATCCGTTGGAACTTGTCCGACGTGGATCTGGCCATTGTGAGACAACGGCTACAGGGGCAGTCGACTGGGGCCTTTTGGCAGTCGACTGCTAGGTACGAAAACAGCTTGATCCAGGTTATAAATGGAGCACGAGTTGCAGGATTTCGCCAAGTCTTTTGTGAAGCTATTGGAGGGGAATTGCTGCTGCATTCCAAACCTTCAAGAGCCATCTAAAGCAAGCAACAAGCAAAGGGTTCAAAGCAAGCGTTGTAAAGTATTCTTTACGTGTATTTCGTATTTGTCTTTGTATTGCTTGTATTTCATTACTTAGTGTAATTTCTTGTGAGAGGTTTCTCCACCTCCGACGTGTAGTCGAAAAGGAGTGTTATAGTTAGTGTCGTGCGCATAACTAGAGCTCGAGGAGCTCGCGCGTGGAGTAGGAACCATTCGGTTCCGAACCACGTATATCTTTGTGTATTGCATGTGCTTGTGTGTATTTGTGTTTCTTATTAGTATTATTATTGTTATTCCGTTGCGCTAACAAGAATTGTAGACAAGCATGCACCGAGAACGAACGAATTACGACACCCATCGTAAGAGGGCTATTCACCCCCCCTCTAGCCGGCCGTTCCGATCCCCTACAAGTGGTATCAGAGCCAAGACGCTTGTCGAGGACTAACCGCCGACACAAGAAATTCAAGATGGCCGGCTATAACCTGTTGGTGCAGTGAGGCACCGAAATCGAACCTGTGTTTTGATTATAGCAAAGACACAAAAGTTAAGTCTATTTTGTTTTCTCACGAGCTGAATCGAGTGTGCAGAAGATTGATATAGCTGGAACTGAAGGCTAGCGACACCCGGAGGAAGCCGCGGTGGTCAGGCGATACTCGAGTTACTTCGGAGGGAGCCGAAGGAATCGAGTGGAAGGCCGGAAGCAAAAGCGACACGTAAGTATCGAGGTAAGCTCGTGTGTGCGAGAGTAAGTAAGGTCATATCCTCTTTACGGGGATGATCTTAAGCGTAGATCCAACCAAAGACTTCTTATAGATGGTCTAGGTCGAGATCGGATGGTCGACGACCATCGAAATTATGTTTTTGTTGTGCTAACTTGAGGACTCGACCGCCACAAATCACAATGATCGCCGAGAGTCAAGAATCGATCGATGTCGCCATCACGATCGATGATGGCCATCACCGATCCGATGGTCAATGATCGATTCGAGGAGTCAAGGATTATCACCAAATTTCAAGGGAAGATGTGCTCAAATTTGATTGGCTAGGGTTCCTCTCGAAAAGGGGCTCAAAGGCTATAAAAGGAGGGCCAAACCTAGGGTTTCATCAACAAATTCTAAGCCTTGAAAAAGTCTCCGCAAAGCTACAATTCTCCGACAACGAAGTCCTTCCTTCCGACGTCTAGGTTTAATTTTTCTTATTTGTCTTTGTACGTCGGTATTATTTTGTTATCAGTTGTTCATCTACTTTTCGGAGCTTTTATCGTATACGAGGAGAGGGGGAGTGTCCCTCTACCTTAAAGTTTTTTTTGTATCGATTAACTCCTACCTCCAACGAGGAGGAGTTCCTTTAGTGCTTCTGCCCTCCGTACGTGGTCAAGGACCACTAGGGCCTTGGAGTAGTAGCCTTCGGCTACGAACCAAGTAAAACCCTTGTGTCGATTGTCTCTTTTATTTTATATTTACATTTCCGCTGCAATTAATTTATTATCTCTCGAGTTTTAACGAACGAAAGAAAAAGAAAAGGTTTTTCGCTATTCACCCCCCCTCTAGCGAACCGCATCGATCCAACAATTGGTATCAGAGCCGGGGGCGCTTAGATTTGGTGAAACCACCAATCTAACATTTTTTTTTACAGATTTGTTTTTCGTTCGTTTAAATTTTTCTCCCGCACTACTAATCCAAGACGAAGTCTTGGTACTCTTCGTTTGATTTTGTTTTGCAAGTATTCGCTTTTGGAGTAGCCGACGGTCAAACGGGCATAACTTTTTGTACAAGTTGACCCACGACACGTTCTACCTACCAAATTGAAGCCCTCGTAGAGATCTACACTTCTTATGGGGGTTTACCCCCGTAACAAGTTGTTTTCATCCTCAAAAATCGACGTTTAGTAGCCTTTCGGGGACATCGAAGGTTGTGAGTACTTACTTTTTATTTAGTTTCTTATTTCTTTGCTTAACTTTCTATTTTTCGTTTGTTTCTTTTTATTTCCCACACTACTAATCCAAGACGCAAGTCTTGGTACTTTCGTGTGTTTTTTTTTCGTTGCTAGGTCCTCTTTTTAGTCTCCTTGTTTTTTTGTTCTAATGGCCCATCTCGAGGATTTTAGCACCGTCCGACCTCCGTTTTACAATGGAGATAATTTCCGTTACTGGAAAGGTCGGATGGAATGCTTTCTCAAAACCCAAATCGAGATGTGGATCATAATCCAAACGGGTTTCACACTTCCGACTAATGAAGTGGGTGACTCCTTGGATTATGATCAATGGACCGTTGCAACAAAATGACAAGTCGAAGCCGATGCCAAGGCAACACAAATCCTCCAATGCGGCTTGTCCAAGGAGGAGCTAAATCGCGTCGGCCCCTTCATAAGCGCAAAGGATCTTTGGACAAAGCTAATCGAGTTACATGAAGGATCGGATCAAGCTAAGGTTTGCAAACGTGATTTGTTATTCAATAAATTGTACACACTAAAAATGCAGGAACACGAGTCCGCGACGCAACTCCACGCCCGTGTCCAAGACATAGTCAACAACCTACACGCAATCGGGCAAAAGGTCGAAAACCGCGACCTTATAAGGTATGTCCTAAACTCTTTTCCGAGGACTACCTTATGGGCATCCATGGTTGATGCCTATAAGGTCTCCAAGGACCTTTCTAAACTTAGATTAGATGAACTCTTTTCGGATTTTGAATTACATGAGCAAATCCAACTCGAACCCAAGAGGGGTATAGCCTTGTTTGCAGTTCAAAGAAGAAGAAAATCGCAAGCAAGCCACCACCACCCGAGGAGGAAGATGAGTCCAAGAAGAAGTTGACTGAATTGATCACAACTAATGAACCTAGCTCAAGGATAGCCAAGGGACGAAAGCGAACTACAACTCGACCCAACCAAGGTAAGCCTAAAAGTTCTAATATTAGGTGTTATGAGTGCGAGTTTGGACATATAAAGTCCGAGTGCTGGCTCAACCACCAAGCACCTAAGCACAAGAAGGCCCTCAGCGACATGGGAAGAAGCGTCATCCAGAAGAAGGCGAAGACCACGTCTTCATGGCGAAATCAATTGAGTCGGACACGGAGACCGAACTTGAGTCGGAACACGAGGATGACTCGGACTCTGAAGCTACCTTCAAGTCAAGCCACGGATACGCATCCGGTTCAAAAGATACCCTTAAGGTGAGTCAGAACCTTTATTTAATACTTTACATAATACGGTTAGGTTTTTGTCTAGGAAGTTAGCTAAGTCGAGTCCAAGGTCGAGACCACAGTTGAGGAAGTTAAACTCCTCAAACACAAGGTCTCCCTAACCTCTTCGACTAGTCGAGTTCAAGAGAAGGACTCAACTCGGGTTGAAAAACTCGAAGTTGAGAACTCACTCTTGAAAAGTCAAGTCGAAGATCTTAGGAATACGTGGGAAAGGTTTACTTTGGGATCCAAAGGACTTGACCTCCTACTTGGATCGCTAAGGGTCGTGTACAACAAGGCGGACTAGGGTTTAGCTCAAACACGACCAATAAGTCGTATATGTCAATCGTAAGTAGACATAAAAATGTGTCCAAGCATGGGTCCCTAAGACCACTTTGATTTCAACTCTAGGATCCAACTCGTCTTTGGGTTCCCAGGACCAAATCCACTATGTGGATAGAGAACCGATTCAGCGGTCTAGGGAGCCCGATTACAAAACATGTTTGTGTTTTAACTTAGAAATTGCATGCTTATATTTTTTTTGTTTTTTTTCGTGAACTCACTTAGAACACGTAAATAACCAACTAAAAGCCTTCGAAAAGATTGAGCCTCGGGGAGCCTCTTTTCAAAAATAACTAGTTAGACGAGGAAATAATTTTAGGTGAGTCAAGTCATCATTTTCTTGAAAATGGCTTTGTCTAAGGAAGTGGTCGATGATCCGATAAAAGAAGGCCCCTGTGCCTCGCCACGACCTGGAAGCCATGATCTTGAAAAGGTAAACTTGACAAGCCTAGGGTTAAATCCAAATCTAACATAAAATTACTTGAACCTAAATCCACTTAATCAACTTAATTGGAAGTCATCTCAAAAAAACACATAAGTATAACATGCTTGATCATATAGACTCCGGTGAGATGACCTAGGGTTAACAACTTACAACCAATTTTCTTAACAAAAATCTAACATCCAATCCAACCACCTTGTGTGTAGGATCAATGGATGTTGACGATTGCTCCCACATGACGACCGGGATCAACTCAAATTCACAAAGCAACCGATTCAAGCGACAGGATCGGTAGCCTTTGGGAATAGCGGCAAGCTCAAAATCATCGGATCGGGTGATATCGAGGCTTAACTTTCAATTTATTATTAAAAATGTATTACTTGTAGAGAATTTTGAATATAACTTACTTAGTGTAAGCCAATTGTGTGATAATAACTATAAGGTTATATTTCTAGAAAATGAATGCGTAATTAATACCAACGAAACCTCTGAAATAATTCTTAAAGGAACTAGAAATAACAACATTTATACGATCAATTTAACCAACTCCTCAACTAAGTGTCTTATGACACGGCAAGAGGAATCATGGTTGTGGCACCGACGACTCGGTCACTTGCACCCAAGACTCATCCACAAGATGAGTCAGAGTGACTTAGTCAGAGGCTTACCCAACCTCAACAACTTGGTTAATAAAATCTGTAATGCTTGTCAACAAGGAAAACAACCTAGGACACAACACAAGTTAACTAACCAAGAACGAACCTCAAGTGTACTTGAGCTCCTGCATATGGATCTATTCGATTTACATGGAGCCAAGTCACTCAATAGAAGACAATATTGCTTAGTCATAATTGACGACTACTCCAGGTTTACCTGGGTTATGTTCATCAAACATAAAAATGATACCCAAGATCAATTAATTAATCTATTCAAATTAATCGAGAATCAAAAAGACCTTAAGGTTAAAAGACTTAGAAGCGATCATGGTGGTGAATTCGAAAATCAAAGGTTCACCGACTTCTGTAACCTAAAAGGATACCACCATGAATTCTCCTGCCCTAGGACCCCTCAACAAAATGGCCTAGTGGAGAGGAAAAACCGAACTCTACAAGAAGCCGCTAGGACCATGTTGAACGAATACGATCTACCCGATAGGTTTTGGGCAGAAGCCGTGAGTACGACATGCTATGTCCAAAATAGGATCCTTATGGTAAAGAGGCACCTTAAGACCTCGTACGAGATTTATCACGATAAAATATCTAACATCAAGTACTTTAGGGTATTTGGGTGTAAGGTACATATCCTAAACATTAAGGATTACCTAGGGAAATTTACATCCAAAACCACGACCGGAATCTTTCTAAGATACTCGACTACAAGTAGAGCTTATAGAGTATATAACCACGACACCCTTAGAGTCGAGGAGACTATCAATGTAGTATTTGATGAAGAACATGAACCTACAAAACCCCCGGCAACCCCAATTAGCGAGCCGATTCATACTAGACCTAACTCTGATCCGGAGATCAGGTCTAGTATTAATCCTAACCTAGGTCAACCTAGTCACTCTATTGATCAAGTGATAGATGACTCCAACCAAACTAGTGTTCAACCAAGTCACCACATTGATCAAGCATTAGGTGACCCAAACCCAACCCAATCTAGGATTCAAACTAACCACCCTATCGATCAAGTGATAGGAGATCCTAATCTAGGAGTTCGAACTAGAGCATCCTATAGGAACCTTAGTCAAATTTCCTTAATTTCAAAGATAGAACCCAAATCAATTGAACAAGCTCTTCTTGATCCCGATTGGATTATTGCAATGCAAGAAGAGCTAGCTCAATTTACTAGGAACGAGGTGTGGGAATTAGTACCACCACCTAAAGACAAAACGATAATTGGAACAAGGTGGGTGTTTCGAAATAAGCTTGATGATAAAGGTGAAGTAGTTAGAAACAAGGCTAGGTTAGTCGCCAAAGGTTTTAGCCAAGTCGAAGGCTTAGATTACGACGAAACCTATGCCCCAGTAGCTAGACTCGAATCCATTCGAATGTTGCTAGCTTATGCCGCACATCGAGGATTTAAGCTATTTCAAATGGATGTTAAGTCGGCATTCCTAAATGGATACATTAAAGAAGAAGTTTATGTTAGCCAACCCCCAGGATTCGAAAATCTAGATAAACCCGACCATGTTCTAAAACTTAAGAAAGCTCTCTATGGACTTAAACAAGCTCCTCGAGCTTGGTACGAGAGACTTTCAATCCATCTTAAGTCAAAAGGGTTTAACAAAGGCTTAGTTGACCCAACTCTCTTTTTAAAAACCTTAGGTAAAGAAATATTCATAGCTCAAATTTACGTAGACGATATAATTTTTGGAACCTCTAACTCAGCCTTACTAAACGAGTTCGTTTCGCTCATGGAAAGTGAGTTCGAAAAGAACTTGGTAGTAGAGTTAAGTTTCTTTTTAGGTCTACAAATTAAACAAACTAAGGATGGTATATACCTATATCAACAAAAATACACTAAGGAGTTAATTAAAAGATTTGGAATGCAAGACGCTAAGGTAATAAACACCCCAATGGCGATAAATGTTAACATAGGAGAAGACCTAGAAAGTAAGTCCATTGACTTAAAGTACTATAGGAGCGCAATAGGAAGTCTTCTATACTTAACTGCGAGTCGACCCGACATCCTATTCGCAGTAAGTATGTGCGCCAGGTTTCAAACCTGTGCTAAGGAGTCTCACCTAACCCTAGTTAAGCGTATCCTTAGATATCTAAAGGGTACACTTAATGTCGGTATTTGGTATCCTAGATCTACCGAGTTCGAACTAATCGGCTACTCCGATTCGGATTATGCCGGTAGTAAACTCGATAGAAAGAGCACGAGTGGTTGTTGTCAACTACTCGGCTCGAGTCTAGTGAGTTGGTGCAGTAGGAAGCAACATTGTGTTGCCTTATCTACCACCGAAGCCGAATACATCGCGATGGGTGAGTGTGTCACTCAACTTCTTTGGATGAAGCACACTCTCCGCGACTTTAAGTTAGACTTTACGAATACTAAACTTCACGTAGATAACATTAGTTCAATTAATCTTACCAAGAATCCAATATGTCACTCTAGGACCAAGCATATAGAAGTCAAACACCATTTCATTCGAGAACATGTGGCCAACGGAGCCATACAACTCGAGTACGTCGAATCGAAGTCTAACCTAGCAGACCTATTTACTAAACCCCTACCCGAAGCCGAATTTAGTCTATTAAGACGAAAATTGGGCATGTGCGTAATAGAATAAGAACTTGCAAACTATATTTTCTTACTACTATTTCGTATTTTTCATTTTGATGGAACTAGCATAGGACATACCTTAGATATCATGCACCTATAGATTACCTATAGATTTAAGGAGCCAGTACATCTCACAACACATAGGACTAATGTGTTTGTGTACTTAGCCACGTAGATGGGCGTGAGATGTTAGGACCTACTCCAGGTTCCAAGATGTAGATCAAGTGCGTCAATATGAATCTCGGAGTATAAATATGCAACTAATATTAACCAACTCTAATCAAGACTTGTTGATAATATCATTTCAATCAAGTCAAACTAGAGTTGAACATTTAGATGAATTATTTTCACATACTATTTTCAAAATCATCATGCTTGGACTTAAGGTTTTCTTAAACCCCCCCCCCCCCCCACTTTTTGATTGATTTATGTCAAAAGGGGGAGAAAGGGCCAAAGTTAAGGTTCAATTTCAAATTTTAACTTTGATTCTGGCCTAAGTTAAGGGGGAGTAAGGTTTAGGTTTCAACTCTTCTGAATTGAAAACTTTAAAGGCCTAAGTTAAGTAATGCCATTTACTTAACTCGTTATCTTTTGTGTTTGGAGTTAAGTAATGCCATTTACTTAACTCGTTACCTTTTGTGTTTGGAGAACTAAAAGCCTTTTTCAAGTACTCACCCTCGGTCAAGGGGGAGGATTCCTCTAAGGGGAGAACTTGAGAAATATCTTTACTACTCCTACTTTTGCTTCTTGTCTTTACTGTTTCATGCACTTAATTTCCTTAACTTTGTGTGTTTTTGCCATAGATCAAAAAGGGGGAGATTGTTGGTGCAGTGAGGCACCGAAATCGAACCTGTGTTTTGATTATAGCAAAGACACAAAAGTTAAGTCTATTTTGTTTTCTCATGAGCTGAATCGAGTGTGCAGAAGATTGATATAGCTGGAGCTGAAGGCTAGCGACACCCGGAGGAAGCCGCGGTGGTCAGGCGATACTCAAGTTACTTCGGAGGGAGCCGAAGGAATCGAGTGGAAGGCCGAAAGCAAAAGCGACACGTAAGTATCGAGGTAAGCTCGTGTGTGCGAGAGTAAGTAAGGTCGTATCCTCTTTACGGGGATGATCTTAAGCGTAGATCCGACCAAAGACTTCTTATAGATGGTCTAGGTCGAGATCGGATGGTCGATGACCATCGAAATTATGTTTTTGTTGTGCTAACTTTGACTTGCAGCAAGCATCACGATCGCACTTGGAGGACTCGATCACCGCCAAACAATGATCGCTGAGAGTCAAGAATCGATCCGATGTCGCCATCACGATCGATGATGGCCATCACCGATCGATGGTCAATGATCAGATTCGAGGAGTCAAGGATTATCACCAAATTTCAAGGGAAGATGTGCTCAAATTTGATTGGCTAGGGTTCCTCTCGAAAAGGGGCTCAAAGGCTATAAAAGGAGGGCCAAACCTAGGGTTTCATCAACAAATTCTAAGCCTTCAAAAATTCTCCGCAAAGCTACAATTCTCCGACAACGAAGTCCTTCCTTCCGACGTCTAGGTTTAATTTTTCTTATTTGTCTTTGTACGTCGGTATTATTTTGTTATCAGTTGTTCATCTACTTTTCGGAGCTTTTATCGTATACGAGGAGAGGGGGAGTGTCCCTCTACCTTAAAGTTTTTTTTGTATCGATTAACTCCTACCTCCAACGAGGAGGAGTTCCTTTAGTGCTTCTGCCCTCCGTACGTGGTCAAGGACCACTAGGGCCTTGGAGTAGTAGCCTTCGGCTACGAACCAAGTAAAACCCTTGTGTCGATTGTCTCTTTTATTTTATATTTACATTTCCGCTGCAATTAATTTATTATCTCTCGAGTTTTAACGAACGAAAGAAAAAGAAAAGGTTTTTCGCTATTCACCCCCCCCCCCTCTAGTGAACCGCATCGATCCAACATAACCTTCAACCACCAAAGTTTGAAGGAGATTTCCTATGGTGGAGAAGAAAAATGGAGGTATATCTAGAAACTGATTTTGATTTTATGCTAGTAGTAGAAAACGGTTTCAAATTGCCTAGGGATGAAAGAAATAGGCAAATTGAGAAGTCAAGGTGGACCCAAGACCAAATGAAGGAGTTCAAGATAAATCTCGAGGTAATAAAACTACTTAGTGATTTGTTACCTAATCATATTTGGTCTAGATTGGGTGACTATAGGGATGCAAAGGAATTATGGGAGAAAATAATGAAACTCCAAGAAAATTCCCAACCGGCACAAGTAGAGGAGAATGCCGAAGAAGAAGCACCCACAACATTTGAAGATGTTGATGATTTGGTGGAGACCTCCACCTCTAGCATTGAGGGGGAGGAAAGGCAATCTTCCATCCCGGAGCAAGAACAAGAAGCATCCACATCCGGGAGAAGTGAAGATCATGAAGAGGCCTCCACCACCTCCCTAAGTAACTCAAGTGTTATTATTCTAAATAAAAATCACATAATATGCTTTGAGTGTAGGGAGAAAGGTCATTATAAGAGCAAATGCCCAAAATTGGCTAAGAAGAAGGCATCGACACCAAAAGTCAACCCAAAGTCAAAGGATGCCGGTGTTCCCAAAATCAAGAGCAAAGAGCACATTGTGTGTTTCAAATGCAATCAAAAGGGACACTACCGAAGCCAATGCCCTAGGGGGAGGAAGAAAGGGCAAGAAGGTGCAATTCATGCAGGGGGAGCTCCTAAAGCTAACCCTAAGGTACATTTAGTTAATGCACCTTTAACTCCTAAAGTCAAAAAGCATGCTAAAAATTATTTTAGTTCTCTTGCTATTATCAATGAAAAGCATGCTAGGAGAAACAATAAGGTCTATTGCTTAGGTGCTAAGCGTGTTAGTTTCTCTAGGGACAAACCTAGGACCCAAAACACTAGACCTATCCTACCTAGGAAATCAATTAGAAGAATTGAAGAGAATTTGGGTATTAATCCCAAGAAATCTAGGCATATGCCTAAGAAGAGGTTTTCCCAAAAACCTAATGAAAATTCAAAAATGGGAAAATTAGAGCTAGAGAACCAAGTCTTGAGGTCAAGACTTGAGAGAATGGAGAAAGCCCTTAGAATCATAGAATATTCAATTCTAGGGTCAAATGTCCAAAAGTCAAGACCTAAGGTTCATAAACGGTCTAAGGGCAAGGAAGGTTTGGGTGACAAACCTAAGCCCAAGAAGACTTATCATAAAGTTCCATTTAATTATGGAACTATTTCTAGGTCTAGGAAAACCAAGGCTAATAGGGAAGTCATCCCTAAGTCTAGCCATGGTATGTGTTTAGTGGCTAACACCTCAAAGAAATCAAATGTAGCTACTAAGAAGGTCAATGGATGAGTCACCTCTAGAGTTGACCTAGGAAAGACCCAAAAGACTATGGCTTCAAAGCCAAAAAGGGTCATTAGGAAGGTATCTAGGGAAGTTATCCTTAGGGAATACCTTGTTAACCCAAGGAGCTCCAATAGATATTGGGTTCCTAAGAGCGTGATCGATTCACGCTAAATGGGTTATGGTGTGTCAACCCTAAGTGGATGGGTAGTTAACCTAACCATAGTAGAGTTGACACATTAGGGTGTGCCAATATGGTTTTAGAAGTTAAAAAAAAATGATTTAAATTGGCAAAATTAGGTCATAGAAGTATTGGTGTGCCATTTTGGGTTTTTGGCACACTAGGAAATGAATGGCATTAAGGCAAAATTGAATTTATCTCTAGAAATGGCAAATTGATTCTAACACTTAGGTATTCTATACCTTAGTATATTTTACTTGCCATGATTTGTTTGTCTTGCCATGTCATGACATCATTCTCATTTTTATTTATAAAAATGTCATGATAATGTTTAGACTTATGTTTGTATGTCATATATGCTTAATTTTCATTCACATGCCATGACATCATGATTTTGGCATATGTCTTTATCTATATCATAATTATGCCATAATCATCATCATGCATAAATTAAAATGAAATTAAGGACTATGGCATGATTTGATGGGAATCAAATAATATTGCCTTAGAAATATGCATGAGAATTTAAAAGAACAAAAACCCACATCTCACTAGATTAATTGCCTTGAATGTGTTTTACACATCTAGATATTTGTGAGATGTTTAGGAAAATGAAAATAAAGGTTTTGAAAACATTTTGAAAAACCTTGGTGAAGCCTATCTTGTGATAGCTATCACCATTGAATAGGATGATACAAAGAAGGC
This sequence comes from Wurfbainia villosa, assembly GCA_025175895.1. Taxonomy (NCBI): domain Eukaryota; kingdom Viridiplantae; phylum Streptophyta; class Magnoliopsida; order Zingiberales; family Zingiberaceae; genus Wurfbainia; species Wurfbainia villosa. The sequence continues at coordinate 56,744,466 of CM045997.1, forward strand.
TTATTATTGAAGCTTTTCTAAAATTTTGAACTTTGTATCAATCTCCTAAATTAAATGGGTAAAATAATTTTTCAATAATTTTCACCCATAGTGTTTAGGATAAGTAATATGCATATGAAATTTCACGAATTTTAAACTTATGTATATTTACTTATGGATTTCAGAAATCCATTTATGAAATGTCAAAATCTGCAGATTATCAATCGATCGCCATGGATGGCAATGATCGATGAGGGTGGCAAATGATCGATTTCGATTTCAATCCCTGCTGATTTCGGGTAAATCTTGTTGGTTAGGCCCATGTTCAGCTATGTTTTTGTCCTCTAACCACTTCTAACCCTAGGATATGCTTGGGAGAGCATTAGAGAGGGTGGAAATCCATTGGATATGGATTAGGAGTTGGGTTGAGGGTGAGTATCAATTTTAAGGTGGAAGAGAGTTCATTGTTGAACTTTGCCTTAATTTTGATTTGGTTAATGTTCATATTGGCTTAGGGACTCTCCAAGGACATTGTTAGTGCAATGGTCAAGGGGGAGCAAGCCTCTAGGGGGAGGTATCCATCATGGGAAGATGGAGGTGTATTTCCTCATGGGAGGAAAATTGGGTTGCCTCTCTTTAAGTGATATGAGATCACTAGAAAGATTGTAGGCATGTGTTCCTCCAAGGGAGAGATTGTAAGATCTCATTGGGATATGAGACATTCATACCCTTGGGGAGGACCTTTTTGATGTAATGTCAAAAAGGGGGAGAAGTTACCAAGTTACCAATTAGGGTTCATTGGAATTCTCATTGGGATATGAGAATTGCCAATATGGGAGAATTGGTAGACTTGGGATGGTAGTTTTGTCAATCATCAAAAAGGGGGAGATTGTTGGTGCAATCGGCCCAGCAGTACCTTGATGGTATTTTGATGATAGACAAAACTCATGACATGGGATTGTCATGGGAAAGTCCAACATGGGGTTGGCATGGAAAATCCAAGCATGGAGCTTGGTGTGGAAGTCCAAGGGGGAAGTCTTGGCATGGTAAAGTCCAAAGCATTGCGAAGCCGTGCGCTTGGTGCTTGGCATGGGAAATCCAAAGCATTGCGAAGCCGTGCGCTTGGTGCTTGGTGAGAAATGCATTGCGAAGTCGTGCGCTTGGTGCATATGGGAAGTCTTAAGGACTTGGTAAGTTCACTAGGATCGGGGTCCTTGAGTCGGTGAAGGATGGCATTGCGAAGCCGTGCGCTTGGTGCATCCGAGGGACCGCCGGACGGGGAGCGAATGGAGTGAGCCCAAAGGGAAGCATACTTCTAGGGCATGAGACGCGAAGGATGGCGTTGCGAAGCCGTGCGCTTGACGCATCCGAGGGACGTAGGCCGAGGGAAGAGAGCTTTGGTGGGGAACTCCATGAGGGATAAGGTGGACTTGGCAAAGTGGCTAAGACTGAGTGTCGGAGGCTCAAACTTGATGTTTGAGGTTTTGCCCGACGTCAGTCGACTGGCATAGGTGCCGGTTCGATTGGTCCAAGTCGACTAGAGTTCGACTGGTGTAAGGCTAGGGTTTTGTGCTTGGCGATCGCCATGGATCGCGATCGGCCCGAAGTCGACAGCGATCGCCGAGGGATGGCGGATCGGTGATGGGAGTGTCGCGAGCATAGAACGCTCCGTAGCCGACTAGCCAGTCGACTACTGGGTCACCAGTCGACTGATGGGCATCATCAGTCGACTGGTAGGTGATCCGTTGGAACTTGTCTGACGTGGATCTGGCCGTTGTGAGACAACGACTACAGGGGCAGTCGACTGGGGCCTTTTGGCAGTCGACTGCTAGGCGCAAAAACAGCTTGATGCAGGTTATAAATGGAGCACGAGTTGCAGGATTTCGCCAAGTCTTTTGTGAAGCTATTGGAGGGGAATTGTTGTTGCATTCCAAACCTTCAAGAGCCATCTAAAGCAAGCAACAAGCAAAGGGTTCAAAGCAAGCGTTGTAAAGTGTTCTTTACGTGTATTTCGTATTTGTCTTTGTATTGCTTATATTTCATTACTTAGTGTAATTGCTTGTGAGAGGTTTCTCCACCTCCGACGTGTAGTCGAAAAGGAGTGTTATAGTTAGTGTCGTGCGCATAACTAGAGCTCGAGGAGCTCGCCCGTGGAGTAGGAACCATTCGGTTCCAAACCACGTATATCTTTGTGTATTGCATGTGCTTGTGTGTATTTGTGTTTCTTGTTAGTATTATTATTGTTATTCCGCTGCGCTAACAAGAATTGTAGACGAGCTTGCACCGAGAATGAACGAATTACGACACCCATCGTAAGAGGGCTATTCACCCCCCTCTAGCCGGCTGTTCCGATCCCCTACAAAAAGTACTAAAACTATAGGAATTAATTCAATTAGTCGCAAATAGAATAAATATGTAAAAACATACTGAATAACAATAATTTTCCCATCAAAGAGCCTAAAATATCTAATCCATAAATCAAAATAGTGTGATAAAAATGAAGCTATCAAATTCCCCCACATTTATTCTTGCGCGTCCCGATCAAGCAAAGAAAACTAAAAGTAAACTGAAGATATATTTTCCTAGTAGTTCCCAAGCATACATAGAAAATTGTTAAAGAAAGTTACCTAGGATTGTCGAATCTCAAAGACTCAAGCAATCATGGACCCAAATCTTACACAGGTTAACAAACATTGTGACTTCATTCCATCCTGAATAGACTATGAATGATTAAACCTCACAAGATAAGTGGTGGTTTCTCTTGCTCTCATAAGCATATAATAGTGGAGTTCACTCAAACTACTCATGGTTTATGCACTACCATATGCTTTCTTTTCTTCTACCTTCACCACAATATACACATAAGAATGCACAATTATTGAAGGCTTATTAGGAATGTAAGGGAAACATGAATAAAACCAAATAATGGTATGTTTGTAAGGAAAGAAAGGTAGGAAATGAAATAACTAAAGAAATGCAAGAAGATATGGAAATACAAAAATGTTCCATCGATGAGTATAAGAAAGCAATGCCCCAAAGGTTTTCATCCAAGCTAGCTTTTCACAATTCCCTAAACATGTAAACAACCCCTATCACTTTCACAATACAAATTCATGGATGATAAATAATAAATCTCTCAATAGTTGCAATAAGGGATGTCTATAAAAAAAATACTGTCATACACAAAAAAAATTGCATAACATGCCAAAGATTTTTTTTATTGCCTTTATTATTTTAGCCAAATGTTTTTTTTTCATTTTTTTTCAATTTTTTTTCTTGACATGTGGTGCTCTTCCCTATGTTCTACAAAATACATCATACTTAGCTATAAAAATAAAAACACGGCTTGTCCATGGTGATTAAGCACAACATGCCTATGCTTACATTGAATTCTCCTGAGCTACTCTCTCCCCCACACTTAAACTTTTGTCCATCCCAGCCAAAATACTCATCATAGAACATTCAAGTATTCCACATCCAGAAGAGTAACAAAGAAGGAAATAATGGAAGGAAAGAAAAATGACATGATGAACAACTGCAATATTATTAAGTAAGAATGTGGCGATAAAAGAAGTAGAGGGAAATATGTGAGAATGTCTTCATAATAAGCATGCAAACCTATGGTTGTGTGGTCTCGAATGAATCAAAGCAAGTTCTAGAGTTACAATAACCACAAGTGCACCACATACAAGCAACAAAAACAGACACAATCCTCACTATGAATGAAAAACAATAATCTAAATCTATCAACATAGAATCCATCACCAAGTAGTAACCATATGCAATCAAATAATCCATTCATGACAATAAATCCTCGAAACTCGACAATCAAATTTTATTGGAGGATCATGGCCTGCCTAGAAGGGGGGCTTGAATAGCCCAAATCGTACTTGATGGACTTTGATCATTCTTGTGTGCTTATCTCTACAATTCGTTAGTATGCGTAGCGGAAATACGAATACAAACACAAAAGAAATATACAAGAACACACAATACACGATAATATACGTGGTTCGGAACCTTAGGGTTCCTACTCCACGGGGTGAGCTCGATGAGCTCGAGTGATGAACACACCACTACTAAAACTTCTTCTCGACAACAAGTCTGAGGTGGAGAAACCTCATACAAGCAATTACAAGGTAATACAAAAGTACAAGAAAAATATAAAGACAATATGAAATACAAGTAAAGAAAACTTTACAACACTATGCTTTAATCACTTACTTGTTGCTTGCTTTGGTTTACTCTTGAAGGTCTAGAATGCAGCAGTAATTCCCCTCCAAAATCTCCCCAAAAATCGTTGTGGAAATCCTCCCTAGGCTCTTCCTTTTATGCTTGTTTGAGCTGATTCGGTGCCTAGTAGTCGACTACCATATGTCTCCAGTCGACTGCTCCAGTTGTGACACAATGGCCTAATCCATATTAGCATCCAGCCAAACGATACACTGGCAATCGACTGCCAGTTACCATCATTCGACTACCATCCTCATAGCCGACTGATCAGTCGGCTATCGAGCATTCTGTGCTCGCGACCAACATTGGCAGTCGACTGGTCCTTCATGGCAGTCGACTGCCAAGCATCGCAATGTAGTCGAATGCCAGTCGGCTACCACCAATCGAGTGGGACATATCATCAGTCGATTGTTGTCAGGTAAAACCTCAAACACAAGTTGTTTGAGCGTCTGGTCATCGAGTAAAACCTTAAACAACATGTTTGAGAATTCGACATTTGACCTCAGTCACTTGGCAAAGTTCACCTCATCCATGAGGTTTAACCCAAGACACCCTTAGTCGAGACCTAAGCCTTCTAGCAACATCTACTAGCTTCCTTCCTATCGGATCCCTCCAAGTTGCCCAAGACTTTTTTATCCATGCGCAGATCCCTCCAAGTCATCCATGACTTGTTCATCCATACGCTAGCCTCCAGGTGCTTCCTTCGGCTATTGTCATGCTCTCGGTGTCTACACCGCCAAGGTACATATGGACTTATGATTCCAAGACTCCCCTTGGATTTCCTAAATGTCATGTTCCCATAACTTGGACTTTCACTGTCAAGGCTACACACTTGGACTTACGTGGTCAAGGCTACACACTTGGTCTTCCCTTGCCAACTCCATGTTGGACTTCCAATGCCAAGTCCCATGCTTGGACTTTCACCGCCAAGACTACACACTTGGACTTACGTGGCCAAGGCTACACACTTGGTCTTACCATAACAATCACATGTCATATGTTTTGTCTAACATCAAAATACTTCTTGAGTCAAACTCGAGTTCGATCAATCGTGACCTTGGCCAATTGCACCAACAATCTCCCCCTTTTTGATGTTTGACAAAACCCCAAACACCTTTGAGTTAGGTGACCTAACTCAAGTCTACTAATTATCCCCAATTGGAAATTCTCACCTTTGAGAATTCCAACCAACCCAAATTGGTACTTTCTCCCCCTTTTTGACATACATCAAAAAGGTTCTCACCAAGGGTGTCAAAGTCTCACATCCCAATGAGATATTACAATCTCCCCCTTAGTCCAAAAACACATGCATCATCCCAAGATGGATAACCTCCCTCTAAAGGCTTGCTCCCCCTTTACCATTGCACCAATAATGTTCTTGGAGAGTCCCTAAGCCAATAGGAACACTAAACAATCGAAATTAAGGGAAAAGATTCAATATTGAACTTTCACCTCCCTTAATTCAATACACACCCTAAATAATTCTCCTAATCCATTTTTAATGGATTTCCACCCTTTCAATGCTCTCCAAAGCATATCCTAGGGTTAGGAGCAGTTAGGGAACCTAAAAGTAGTTGAACATGGGCCTAACAAACCTTGTTTACCCGAAATCAGCTCTGGCGGTGTCTACACCGCCAAGGTACATATGGACTTATGCTTCCAAGACTCCCCTTGGATTTCCTAAATGTCATGTTCCCATAACTTGGACTTCCACTGTCAAGGCTACACACTTGGACTTACGTGGTCAAGGCTACACACTTGGTCTTCCCTTGCCAACTCCATGTTGGACTTCCAATGCCAAGTCCCATGCTTGGACTTTCACCGCCAAGACTACACACTTGGACTTACGTGGCCAAGGCTACACACTTGGTCTTACCATAACAATCACATGTCATATGTTTTGTCTAACATCAAAATACTTCTTGAGTCAAACTCGAGTTTGATCAATCGTGACCTTGGCAATTGCACCAACAATCTCCCCCTTTTTGATGTTTGACAAAACCCCAAATACCTTTGTGTTAGGTGACCTAACTCAAGTCTACTAATTATCCCCAATTGGAAATTCTCACCTTTGAGAATTCCAACCAACCCAAATTGGTACTTTCTCCCCCTTTTTGACATACATCAAAAAGGTTCTCACCAAGGGTGTCAATGTCTCACATCCCAATGAGATATTACAATCTCCCCCTTAGTCCAAAATCACATGCATCATCCCAAGATGGATAACCTCCCTCTAAAGGCTTGCTCCCCCTTTACCATTGCACCAATAATGTTCTTGGAGAGTCCCTAAGCCAATAGGAACACTAAACAATCGAAATTAAGGGAAAAGATTCAATATTAAACTTTCACCTCCCTTAATTCAATACACACCCTAAATAATTCTCCTAATCCATTTTTAATGGATTTCCACCCTTTCAATGCTCTCCAAAGCATATCTTAGGGTTAGGAGCAGTTAGGGAACCTAAAAGTAGTTGAACATGGGCCTAACAAACCTTGTTTACCCGAAATCAGCTCTGGCAGTCGACTCCTATAGTCACTAGTCAACTGTCATTAACGTTAGTCGACTGCCATCCATGGTAGTCGATTAATTTGTGCATTGCGCACAAATCAGACTTCAGAACTGAATTTTAAAAATTCATAAGTAAAATTACGTATTTTGAAAAATCTTGAAAAATTCACACGTACATTACTTATAACAAACATTATGAGTGAAAAATATTGGAAAAATAAAATACCCATAAACTAATGAGATTGACACAAAGTTCAAAACCATTGAAATTTTCAATATTTGGCCCTACTTTGTATCACCTCATTCAATTGTGAATACTATCAAAAGATAGATTTCACCAAGGTTTTTCAAAATAGTTTTGAAATGATTTTAAAACCTCAATTTATTTTCCTAAATATCTCACTTGTATCTATGTGTATGAAACACATATTAGTTAAGTGTTCATGTGAGATGTGGGTTTTGGTTACACAGTCGTGTCCGAAGCTCGAGATTGGCCACCACAAGGCCACATACGCCCGTGTGGTGGCCAACTGTTTTGACGCAATTAGGTCTTTTTCTGGATTTCGTGAAGAGCTAGCCTCATGGTTATATAAAGAAAGTTATGCCCAAACACTAGGGAGGAGGCACGACGATCGGGACGGCACTCTGACGGCCTAAAAAGCTTCGGGAACTAGCAACAGGGAGGAAGGGAGCCGCTCGAGGATCAAGTTATGCACCACAATGCTAGAGAGAAGAACCCCATTGCATTTTAATTTACTTTCCGTGCATAATTTCCATTGTATATCTGAACATGATCATACTTTGTGTTTCTTCTCTTATATTCATTGAGTAGATTTACTGATTCTAGGATTAGGGAGTAGTTTGTGTGTGTAGGACATGTTATTCCAAATATATTTCTGATCCTTTAGTTTATATTTGCAATTGGTGTGTCATGCCCGCCCTTTCCAAGGGTCCGGAGGGGCATCGTACATACATATATTACAGAGGAAGACTAAATATACTTCTTACAGCGGAAGACTTTAGACTTTTTTTTTTCTTTTTAAACATAAACATGCATCGTCATTTCATAAATACTTCTTCTTAAACATAGAGCATGCATCATTATTTCATAAGTACTTAGTGCTTAGTTCAAGTCCATAAAGAGAATCGTCTTAAGGCAAAAACATGCATAAGGAAACATAACAGATCTCCTCCACTATGCCACTACCACACACACTTTGCCACTCCTGCTGCTCCCTTTAGTTTAGCCACCCTTTACCCTTATCTGCAGTACAAGGGAACATAAACTATAAGCACATAGGCTTAGTAAGATCCTGTCCTACTCACAAAACCATACATCAAGCATTAAACATAGAGTAGTGACAAGATTATATAACACATATAAGCATAACCATAAACATACAAAGACATATAATCAAACATAACATGCATATAACATACTGGAACATAAGCATAGCATTCGTATAAACATAAAAGATCATAAGCAAGCATATCATGAATATAAACATTATAGAACATAGGTTGGCATAACATGAACATAATAGGAACATAAGCAGGTATAACATGAATATAATAAGAACGTAAATAGGCATGACAAGAATATAACATCGTAGAATATAAGCAGACATAACATGTAAACATACAAGAACATAAGTAGGCATGACATGGATATAACATCGTAGAACATAGGCAGGCATAACATGAATATAACAATAACACATAAGCAAGCATAAAATAAAGATATATATATGTGCATGATGCTCTTTGAAAACATATCTTATAGGTATTTCCACATAAATCTCAACATATTGGGCTCGGCATTGTACCACATCATCATCATCATAGCGTGCATCCCTAATAGACCCGAGCTAGCTAATCCCGAACCCACTAGAGTACTACGCCCCTACTAAGTCCGTCAAAGAAGGCATGACAGGCCCATCCTAAGCCCGTGATTCTATGACCACGGCCTAGGCATCCGGGAGCCCATCCTGTATTGAGTCCGTGACTACGCATCGGGACCCAGGCACGTAGGAGCCCATCCCTTGGACCTTGTTAGGGTCCTAGTACAAGCCATGCAAAAAGTAAAATACATATCATGCTTCTTATCATAACATATCATATTTCATTTCATAAACATATCATGTTCCTTATCATGGCATATCATGTTTCCTCTTCATATCATAACATATTTCTTTTTCATAACATATTGATTTTCATAACATATTTCTTCTTCATAACATATCATACATCATAATATATTTCTTCTTCATAACATATCATATTGCTTTCATAACATATTTCTTCTTCATAACATATCATATTTCTTTTCATGCATATCACGTTCCTTCTTTATAAAACATCATACATTCATACAATTACAAAGCAATGAGCATAACATGATCATACATTTAACATGGTAATGAGAAAAAATTTATCTTGCATCCCTACTATTGACATAGACATATGGTAGTGACATAACCAATCATGCTAAACCACTTGAGCAAGGACCCCTTAACATCATGTTAACATCACACACATATAGGGCATGACATAAGGCATAAACATCATGAACAAGTATACATGGAGTGACCTAAACTTCATGAAGCTCTATCAATGTTTTAAACACCAAACAACTTATATATGGTCTAACTAACCACATGTTAATTATTTAGCATATAAAGCATGGCATGGGAGGGCACCTAGGATTTTTGATAAACCTTGGCCGAGAGTTCCAAGACAACCTAAGATCCATTTCTTAAATCTAGCTTAGCTTTCACATGTTACCTATATCTACATTCAAAACATAACATGGTAATTTATAGATCATAGCATGATAGGCCTAAATATGTCTTGTCCGAATGGTTTAAAATGGACTTAAGGCTCAACCACTTAACTCTAGGTTAGCCAACAACATGTTATCTTCATCTAACATCAAAAGTCTTCATGAACTTATCTAAACATGGCGAAGAGAACACATTAGGGGTCTTGGCCGAATGGTTCAAAGGACTTAGAGGCTCAACCACTTAACTCTAGTTATGTTATCTTCACCTAACATCAAAAGTTATCATGAACTCATCTAAATATGGCATAGAAAACACAGAGGGGGTCATGGCCGAATGGTTCAAAGGGCTTAAAGGCTCAACCACTTAACTCTAGGTTAGCCAACAACATGTTATTTTCATCTATCATCAAAACATAGCATCAACCCATCTATAGCATGGCATAGAACATGTCATCTTCTTCTACCATCAACATGGCATTAACTCATTTAAAACCTAGCTTAGAACATATTATCTTCATCTAACATCAAAAGATATCATGAACTCATCCAAAACATGGCATAGAAAAACACCTTAGGGGTCTTGATGGACTTGGCTGAGAGTCTTAAAGGGTTTTGAGGATCAACCACTTAACCAAACCCATCTAGAAACCCATCATCTTCATATTAATACAAGGTGTAGCATGGATCATCATGGATAGCACAAATTATGGTCTTGGCCGAGAGTTTCTTGGGGTTTTTAAGGTTAAACACTTAACCTAATCTATCTAGAATCCTATCTTCATCATATTCATACAAGGTATGGCATGGATCTTCATTGAAAACTCAAGTAAAGGCCTTGGCCGAATGGTTCATGAAGAGGTTGACACAATAACATCGATCGAAAAACTACTTGTATGCAGGTGAGGGGATACTTACATCCTTCGCTTTGCTATTAGTTGGTAGATACCCTAAGGGATGTCAAACCTAGCCTTCTTCTTGCTTGGATAGATCTCGGAAAATGGAAGAAGAGAAGATAGGTTTCGGTGAGGAAGAAGAAGAGAAGGAGAAGAGAAGTGGAGAATGAGAATTTGCTTTTCTCTTGTCTCCTCATTCTCTATTTATTCTCTTGAAGTGTCCCTTAGCCTCCGTTACCCTTAACTATCATTTCCCATATTCCCCTAATAGCACAACCCTGCTGGGCTTCTGGTTATTGGATGCATCTTTAGGGCTTAGGTATCTACTAGAGGTTTGGGGTTCAATTCCTAGGCCTTGCATCCTTTTTGGCTCTATTTCTTTTATTTTTGAAAGAGCCAACATAAAGGCCATTATATTCATGCTAAAAATTCTTGTAAAATTGCTAGAAATTTTACGAGCGTTACAATCCTTCATACCTTTTAAAAGTTTCATCCTCGAAACTTAGAACAATTCTGGGTACTTCTGTTTCATGTTCTCCTCGCGTTCTCAGGTAGCTTCTTCGTAATGTTGATTTTTCCATAGGACCTTTACTAAGGGCACCTCTTTATTCCTTAGCCTCTTGACTTCTCAGTCTAATATACGGATAGGCCGACTTTCATAACTCAAGTCATCTTGAACTTGCACTGTTTGTGGTTCGATCTCTTGGTTTGTACTGGAAATGCACTTCGTGAGCATCGAAACGTGGAACACGTTGTGAATAGCCGACATCTCTTAAGGCAGCTCTAGCTCGTAAGCTACCTTGCCAACTCTCTTCAATATCGGATACGGTCCCACATAGCGTGGACTCAGCTTACCCTTCCTTCCGAATCTCATCACTCCCTTCATAGGGGCCACTTTGAGGAATACCAGGTCCCTGACTTTGAATTCTAACGGTCTACGCCGCAAATATGCATAGGTCTTTTGCTGGCTCTGAGCAGTTTCAATTCTTTGGTGGATATTCTGTATAGCTCGGGTGGTGTCGTCAATGAAATCTGTCTGGAGTCCCATCCCCTTCTTTTCACCACCCTCGTACCAGCATATAGGAGATCTACATTTCCTCCCGTATAGAGCCTTGTAGGGCGCCATTCCAATAGTAGCTTGGTAGCTATTGTTGTAGGCGAATTCTACCAAGCATAAGTATCGGCACCATCTCCCTTTGAAATCCAGGGCGCAAGCTCATAACATATCCTCCAGTACTTGATTTACCCTTTCGGTCTGTCCGTCCGTCTGAAGATGGAAGGCAGTACTGAACAATAGCTTCGTGCCAAGGGCCTTTTGAACACATTCCCAGAAATGGGAAATAAAGCGACCATCTCTATCAGAAATGATGGTCTTAGGAATCCCATGTAATCTGATAATTTCCTTAGCATATAATTGAGCCTGTTGCTCAGTCGAATAGGTCATCTTGATTGCTAAGAAGTGGGCAGATTTCGTCAATCTGTTCACAATTATCCATATAGCATCATATCCGTTTGTCATCTTGGGCAATCTTGAGATGAAATCCATAGAAATATCTTCCCATTTCCATTATGGAATCTGAATCGGCTACAGTGTTCCTCCAGGTCTCTGGTGTTCTGCTTTAACCCCCTGGCAGGTCTGGTAGGTACTGACATACTGAGCCACATCTCTTTTCATACCGAACCACCAAAATTTTCTTTTCAGATCTTGGTACATCTTGGTGGTTCCAGGATGCATCGCATAAGGAGTTCCGTGAGCTTCCTCAAATATCTTCTTCCGTAATTCTGTATCATCGGGAATACACAAGCGGTCCCTGAGATAGAGTATCCCACTATCAGAGATACGAAACCCATCATCCTTTCCTCCTAGGACCTTCTGCTTGATCCTCTGAATGCTCGGGTCACGGGTTTGCTTTTCCAATATATCGTCGAACAATGTCGGTGCTATCGTCATGGTCGAGAGCTGTTCGGAAATGATTTCAACCCCGTAACGCATAATTTCCTTTTTTAAGGGCCGAGATAATACTGATAGAGACATTAAGGTGGCGCAGGACTTCCTGCTGAGTGCATAAACCACCTTGTTTGCTTTTCCAAGATGGTAGAAGATCTCATAGTCATAATCCTTGACGAGCTCGAGCCATCTGCGTTGTCTCATGTTCAGGTCCTTCTGTGTGAAGAAATATTTCAGACTCTGGTGGTCTGTATAAATCCTACACTGAGCTCCATATAGATAATGCCTCCATGTTTTTAGAGCAAAGACCACGGCCGCTAACTCTAGATCGTGAGTGGGATAATTCCTTTCATGTTCTTTGAGTTGCCTAGAGGCGTAGGCAATGACCTTGCCGTTCTGCATGAGTACAACTCCGAGTCCTAACTTGGAAGCGTCGATGTACATGTCGAAGCCTTCATTACTGTCCGGAAGAGCAAGGATTGGAGCGCTAGTCAATCTCTTTTTCAATTCTTTGAAACTCTTCTCGCAGGCGTCCGTCCATTCATACCTTTTGTTCTTTCTGGTGATGACTGTCATAGGGGCTGCAATTCTAGAGAAGTTCTCTACAAATTTCCTGTAGTAGCTTCCTAGCCCAAGAAACTTCTGATCTCGTTGGCGTTCTTTGGTCGGTTCTAGTTATTCATAGCTTCAATCTTTATTGGGTCTACAATCACTCCGTTCTTGGATATAACATGACCCAAAAATGATACTTGATCGAGCCAGAATTCGCATTTGGAGAACTTTGCATACAACTATTTTTCCCGAAGAATCTGTAATACCATATTCAGGTGTTCTTCGTGCTCTTCTAGGGTTCTCGAATATATCAGTATATCGTCGATGAAAATGATTATAAATTTGTCGAGGAATGCCGAGAATACGTGATTCATCAGATCCATGAACATTGCAGGTGCGTTCGTCACTTCGAAGGGCATAACTACGAACTCGTAATGTCCGTATCATGTTCTGAAGGTCGTCTTGGGTATATCATTTGGTTTCACTTTCACTTGATGATAGCTAGACCTCAGGTCAATCTTAGAGAAGACGGTGGCACCCTTTAGCTGGTCGAACAAATCGTCAATCCATGGTAAAGGGTACCGGTTCTTGATCGTCACATTATTTAGCGTTCGGTAGTCTATGCATATTCGCATAGACCCATCTTTCTTCTTCACCAACAGCACTGGAGCTCCCCATGGAGAGCGACTTGGGCGTATGAGTCCCTTGTCGAGTATCTCCTGTAGCTCTCCCTGAAGTTCCTTCAATTCAGCCGGCGCCATACGGTAAGGTGCTTTAGAGATCGGGTTAGTACCAGGAATCAATTCGATCTCAAATTCAATTTCTCTATCCGGGGCTAATCCTGGTAGTTCATCTGGGAATACCTCTGGGTAGTTGCATACAACTCTGACATCTTCTAGCTTCTGGTCCTCATCTTGACTCGTATCAACCACATGTGCTAGAAACCCAGTGCATCCACTGTCTAACATCTTGCGCGCTTGTAAAGCTGATAGAAATTTATCGATTCTTCTCCTTGGCTCTCCAATAAATTCGAACATAGGTTCTGCCTCCAGCTGGAAGGCCACTTTTCTTTTACGGCACTTGATCGAAGCACCGTACTTGCTTAAGAAATCCATGCCTAGTATGACATCATAATCCTGCATGTCGAGCACTATCAGATCATAGTAGAGTTCTCTGTCTGCGATTCTGATGGGTGCGGCTCGCAGCATATGAGTGGAGGGAATTACTTCTCCCGAGGGCAGAGTGGTTAACAACTTGCGATCCAAAGCTTGTGGTGGCATATCTATCTTTTCCGTGAAGGGTGTAGAAATAAACGAATGTGTTGCCCCAGTATCAAATAATGCAGTAGCATGCTGACAGAAAATAAATATCTGACCTTTGACAATTGTAGAAGCATTCGCCACATCTTCTTGGGTGATAGAGAATACCTTGGCATCTGTCATAACTGGCGGGCCTTCCAATCTCCCTTGACTGATCGGGGTTCCCTCGATTGTAGCCTGCATCTGGTGTAGCTGTGGAGGACCACCTCTGTACTGGCCATACTGCTGAGGAGGTGCCTGAACCTGAATAGGGTAGTCCTTGACTCTATGCCCTTCCCGTCCATAGTTGTAGCATCTGTTTGTAGCATACTCCAGGATGTATCTTCCCGCATGTAGCACACAGAGGGATCTTGGGCTGCTTGTTCGCTGGACCACCTTTAGAGTCATCCCATTGCTTTCTCTTACCAGTGTGGTTCACTTTCCAAATACTCTGGTTTCGTTGACCTCCTGACTGGGCTTGGTTCCTACCTTCACTCAATGCCTTCTTTTGCTAGTTAATATTGTTCAAATAATGTTCGGTAATCAGGGCACTACTGAACAGCTCCTCTGCGGTCTGCGGTCTATGAACTCCACCGGCCACATTCAGAGCTATTTCGAGTCGGAGCATCTTCAGCATGAGTCTGACCCTTTCTCTTTCCGTGCTGACCAACTCTGGGCATAGGCATGTGAGTAGGTTAAATCTCTTCATGACTTCACTGACTGATAGGTCACCTTGTCGGAACCCAGTGAACTCGTCGTAATACTTGTTCGTCACCCTCATATGGAAGAATTCTTTGAAAAATTCATACTCGAAATCCGTCCATCTCATTTGATTTACTTGCCTCTTTGCTTTAACCCGTTCCCACCACATTCGAGCATCTCCCGAAAGGCAAAATGATGCGCACTTAATCTTCTCGCATTCGGGCCAATCCAGTAGCTCCACGATGCTTTCCGCCATATTGAACCAGGCCTGGGCATCCCATGGTTCACCAGTACCAGAGAAATTTTCCGGCTTCAGCCTCTGCCACTGGATCAGGTAAGCTTCCTGTCGAACCATCGGGCCAGGGCCCGCTGGTGGGGCGGTAGGGTTTCCTCGCTGATTCATTAAGGCATTTATTACTTGTTGCTGCTCTGTGACTTGACGCTAGAGTTCAGTAACCACATGCGTAAGGTCATGTCGGGGTGCTATCTCGTCGACTCTAATACTGCGTCTCCCAGCCATGTTTATCTTCACACATTAGAGTAAGGCTAGTATAAGGTTATCGTCCATTTATCTATGCATAGTTAAACTAAAAGCTAGCATAATATTATCATACATCTTTTCATGCATATTTAAGCTAGAGGCATTTCTTATCATACATGAACAAAAAAAAATTGAGTAGGCATAGAAATTCTTACTTGGAGCGACAGGATTTGGAGCTTAATGTGTGTGTAGTGGAAAGGCAGATATGCTCTGATACCAACCTATCACGCCCGGCCTTTCCAAGGGTCCGGAGGGGCGGCGCGACGCGATCGTACATACATACATTACAGCGGAAGACTTTAGACTTATTTTTTTTCTTTTTAAACATAAACATGCATCGTCATTTCATAGATACTTCTTCTTAAACATAGAGCATGCATCATTATTTCATAAGTACTTAGTGCTTAGTTCAAGTCCATAAAGAGAATCGTCTTAAGGCAAAAACATGCATAAGGAAACATAACAAATCTCCTCCACCATACCACTACCACACACACTTTGCCCCTCCTACTGTTCCCTTTAGTTTAGCCACCCTTTACCCTTATCTGCAGTACAAGGGAACATAAACTATAAGCACATAGGCTTAGTAAGATCCTGTCCTACTCACAAAACCATACGTCAAGCATTAAACATAGAGTAGTGACATGATTATATAACACATATAAGCATAACCATAAACATACGAAGACATATAATCAAACATAACATGCATATAACATACTGGAACATAAGCATAGCATTCGTATAAACATAAAAGATCATAAGCAAGCATATCATGAATATAAACATCATAGAACATAGGCAGGCATAACATGAATATAATAAGAACATAAGAAGGCATAACATGAATATAATAAGAACATAAGTAGACATGACATGAATATAACATCATAGAACATAAGAAGACATAACATGTAAACATACAAGGACATAAGCAGGCATGACATAGATATAACATCGTAGAACATAGACAGGCATAACATGAATATAACAAGAACACATAAGCAGGCATAACATAAAGATATATATATATATATATATATATATATATATATATATATATATATATATATATATATATATGCAGGATGCTCTTTGAAAACATATCTTATAGGTATTTCAACATAAATCTCAACATATTGGGCCCGACATTGTACCACATCATCATCATCATAGCGCGCATCCCTAATAGACCTGAGGTAGCTAATCCCGAACCCACTAGAGTACTAGGCCCGTACTAAGTCCGTCGGCCTAGGGGCAGCATAACAGAAGCCCATCCTAAGCTCGTACTTATGACCGTTGGCCTAGGGCATCTGGGAGCCCATCCCGTACTGAGTCCGTACTACGATCGTCGACCCAGGGGCACATAGGAGCCCATCCCTTGGACCTTGTTAGGGTCCTGGTATAAGCCATGCAGAAAGTAAAATACATATCATGCTTCTTATCATAACATATCATATTTCATTTCATAAACATATCATGTTCCATATCATGACATATCATGTTTCCTCTTCATATCATAACATATTTCATTTCATAACATATTTCTTCTTCATAACATATCATACATCATAACATATTTCTTCTTCATAACATATCATATTGCTTTCATAACATATTTATTCTTCATAATGTATCATATTTCTTTTCATGCATATAACGTTCCTTCTTTATAAAACATCATACATTCATACAATTACAAAGCAATGAGCATAACATGATCATACATTTAACATGGTAATGAGCAAAAATTTATCATGCATCCCTACTATTAACATAGACATATGGTAGTGACATAACCAATCATGCTAAACCACTTGAACAAGGACCCCTTAACATCACGTTAACATCACACACATATAGGGCATGGCATTAGGTATAAACATCATGAACAAGTATACATGGAGTTACCTAAACTTCATGGAGCTCTATCAAAGTTTTAAACACCAAACCACTTATATATTGTTTAACTAACCACATGTTAATTATTTAGCATATAAAGCATGGCATGGGAGGGCACCTAGGATTTTTGATAAACCTTGGCCGAGAGTTCCAAGACAACCTAAGATCCATTTCTTAAATCTAGCTTAGCTTTCACATGTTACCTATATCTACATTCAAAACATAACATGGTAATTTATAGATCATAGCATGATAGGCCTAAATAGGACTTGGCCGAATGGTTTAAAATGGACTTAAGGCTCAACCACTTAACTCTAGGTTAGCCAACAACATGTTATCTTCATCTAACATCAAAAGTCATCATGAACTTATCTAAACATGGCATAGAAAACACATTAGGGGTCTTGGCCGAATGGTTCAAAGGACTTAGAGGCTCAACCACTTAACTCTAGTTATGTTATCTTCACCTAAAATCAAAAGTTATCATGAACTCATCTAAACATGGCATAAAAAACACATAGGGGGTCTTGGCCGAATGGTTCAAAGGGCTTAAAGGCTCAACCACTTAACTCTAGGTTAGCCAACAACATGTTATTTTCATCTACCATCAAAACATAGCAATGACCCATCTATAGCATGGCATAGAACATGTCATCTTCTTCTACCATCAACATGGCATGAACTCATTTAAAACCTAGCAGAGAACATATTATCTTCATCTAACATCAAAAGATATCATGAACTCATCCAAAACATGGCATAGAAAAACACCTTAGGGGTCTAGATGGACTTGGCCGAGAGTCTTAGAGGGTTTTGAGGATCAACCACTTAACCAAACCCATCTAGAAACCCATCATCTTCATATTAATACAAGGTGTAGCATGGATGATCATGGATAGCACAAGTTATGGTCTTGGCCGAGAGTTTCTTGGGGTTTTTAAAGTTTAACACTTAACCTAATCTTTCTAGCATCCTATCTTCATCATATTCAAACAAGGTATGGCATGGATCTTCATTGAAAACTCAAGTAAAGGCCTTGGCCGAATGGTTCATTAAGAGGTTGACACAATAACATCAATCGAAAAACTTGTTCTATGCAGGTGAGGGGTTACTTACATCCTTCGCTTTGCTATTAGTTGGTAGATACCCTTGTTGGAATGTATACTGAAAGCCTAGCTCTTTTTGTATGAACATTTTATTTTGAAATAAGAATCACATGATCATTGTTTGCACTTTATATATTTATTATATGTGTGCATATTGTCTAATATTTTACATTGTAGGTAACATGGTGCTTGGTGTGGCACAGAAGATCATGTTTTCAGTCCCTTGTAAAATATAAGTAGAGGCTCACAACCAAGATGATTTTGGACAAACCATTGGCATGGTTGTAGTGTAGCTTGGTATTGTTTTGTCTTGAACATAGAGTTACACTAGTACACTTAGGTGTATTGAGCAGGACCGACATAGAGGTGATTCAATTAATTGCTGACTACATAATTGAATCGGACCTCAGATATTATGTTGTACATGCTCTTAATTCCGATATAATAACGGGCACATGTACTTAGTATTTATTTCTTTGATTTACCAGAGGGTGAGATTTAGATGGATTAAATCAATATGCCCGGTAAGTTGGGAGATAATATTATTTACATGGTGTGTCATTGATTATAGGAGGAAACCGTGTCCTATATATTAGGTTGATGATGTCCCCTTGAGGAGCTCATAAGGTTCATCATGTAAACCCAGCTGGTTGACTTAGTCAACATGATGATAAGGTTGAGTGGTACTACTCGAGGAATTAGATGTTAATTAATTGATGGTCAGTAAATCAATTAATTGACGGACATTCGATATCTTAAATATAGGGAGATTAATGTATGAATAATATATGGAGCCCATATTAATTTATGGGGGTTGGTGAGGTAGTTCAATGATGATCCTCTAGTGGAATGAAACATCATTGATGGATCAAGTTAGTGTGGTTCCGATCCATCGGGTGGCCAAGACCCAACTCCTCCTTATGGTCCCTATCGTAGCCTAATATAATCCTTGTGAAGTCTAGATCCAAGAATGTAAAACAAAACCTAGAACCAAAGGTTGGGATTAAATCCCTAGATCCGATGGTTAGGATGAAACCCTAGAACCAACGGTTGGGATTAAATCCCTAGATCCGATGGTTAGGATGAAACCCTAGAACCAACGGTTGGGATTAAATCCCTAAGATCCGATGGTTAGGATGAAACCCTAGAACCAACGGTTGGGATTAAATCCCTAAGATCCGATGGTTAGTATGAAACCCTAGAACCAACGGTTGGGATTAAATCCCTAAGATCCGATGGTTAGGATGAAACCCTATAATCGACGGTTGAGATTAAATCCCTAGATCCGACGGTTGGGATAAAACCCTAGATCCGACGGTTGGGATGAAATCCTAGATCCGACGGTTGGGATGAAATCCTAGATCCGACAGTTGAGATGAAACCCTAGATCCGACGGTTGGGATAAAACCCTAGATCCGACGGTGGAGGTTAAATCCCTAGATCCGACGGTGGAGATTAAAGGAGGCTTAAGCCTAATTCTATAAATAGAGGCTTAGGTTGGGCGGCAAGGGGGTGGTTCACAAGGATTAGGGTTTTACTCATCCAAGAAGTGGGCGGCAACAAACCCTAGAGGTGCTAGGGTTTTGGGTGGCTAGAAGTGGGCGGCAAGGTTCTTGTTCTCCCTAGGTTTTTGGCCGGCATCCCTCTCCCTCTGCTCATCCTTGGCCGGTTCTCTTCTTCCTCCTCCCTTGCTCCTTGGTGGTCGGCGGCTCTCCAACACTTGGTGGCCGGCGCTTGTCCTACCTCTAGGTGGCCGACGACAACATTGCATTGGTGGCCGGCTCTTCATCCAATTGTTCCTTGGCCGGCGGTTGCATCAAACTCCCTAGTTTGGTGGCCGGTTCTAGAAAGGAAAGGTATTGTTGGTTCTTCTCTTTGTTCGCAGCAGACAAGGAAGGGGGGAACGCGATCTAGAAGGCTTCTACTCGTGGAAGATCTTCGCCCACACGTCGTCCACGAGAAGGATAGGACATACGGTAGAAGATCGTAAGGTATAAAGTTTTATAACTTTATTTTCAGATCTGAGCTTGTTCTTTTATGTGTTGACTATACATGTGTGGATTAGTAAATACTTTGTATAATCATGGACCCCGAAGACAAACACAAAAATTGGCGATCCGTCCCTCGTCTCTTCCGTGGCTAACCAACTAGAAGAGTTGTGTTGCTTGAACAACTAGTTTGTTCAAGCGACCACTCAAGTTGTTACCACGACGACGAATAGGTTGTGCCAAGGAAGCTCATCCCATCCGGATTAATTCTTTCATTAGTGAAAATTTTAATCCGGGGACATGGGAGCCAATGAGCCTCCGAAGCAACTCCCTACAATTGGTATTAGAGCCACGGTTTTCGGTTTAGTGTGTTTTGGATTCGGTTAATTTTTTATGCACTTTTTCATATATTATATGTGCCAGATAATAGTAGGATATGCGTAGTTTAACTCTTTGGTTGCAGGCATAAGATCCGACTATTATGGCCATGTGTGTGTATGTGAATGGATGTGTGTAAAATTTATTATTTGAATCCTCAGGGTTGATGAGGCTAGATTAGTATTTAATTTTTATAACTAAATACGACATTGTTTAGCCGATCATTTTAGTTTACTTTCGATCTAGATTATTTGTACACTCCTTCGTGGAGTATAGGATCGATGGATGTAAATAAAATGATTTATCTCGGCTCGGAACTCTTTGGTGACTTGCGCACGGGAAAAGATGGATCGGACGAGGTGGCGACACGACGGAATGCATATTGGAGGACAATGCCATAATAGTTGGAAAAATTCTGTTTTTTCCATATTTATTGCTTATTTGTTTTATATGCATGTTGTGTATGATTTAAAATTCCTCATTTGCAATTTACTAAGTGGGAGAGGGACATTTTAATTAATTCCCGCGGCCTCCATTACAATTTGACGTGTGATGCAACAAACTTGTGTGTCGGCTCTGAGTGCCTTCCTCCCTGAGGACGGGTTTGTTTGCGGATCACTAGGTCAAATAATGGTTATAGGAAATTATCTAGGAGCATGTGTACTTCCACAGAGGTAAGGCACATAATCCAAAATAATTCCCTTAGTATCGTGTAATGGTGCACACTTAGATGCAAATAAAAGTATTCTCCCCAAAGGAGTCACTGCTTTTATTTGTAGGGCCAAAGAGGAACCAACTATTAATTTTATTTGTCAAAAAGTAAGGTTGACAAGATAATAAAATTAATGGGTAAAACCTCCTCTTACAAATGTAGAATTCGTATACGTCCACACAGAGTGGCATGCGACATTCTCGGTGATTTGAGGTGTTGGTTGATTTCGGGATTTTATTGTTTTGAGGAATCAATAATTTTTGAAATCTAATATTTTGATCATTGTGATTTTTAGGATTTTCAAATGGCTTTCAACCCACTTGCTGTAATATTAAAAGAAATAAACTTACTGTACCCAAATAATATTGATTGGAAAAGAAATCTGGATAGTGTCTTAACTGTCGATGAGTGTCCTCCTAGGCCTGCAGATGATTCTGAGGAAAAGAAACTTTTCAGATACCAGAATCGAGCTGCTAGGCAGGAAGCCATGGTTGCTCAGAAGGTTTCTACTTCTAAGCCGAAAGGCAAGAAGAAGAAGAAACAAGGTAGAGCAAAGGTGGTGGGAGGACTTTAGGGAGTGAAGAAGCCGAAAGGCAAGTGCTTCACTTGTAGACAGACTGGACATAGGAAGAAAGACTTCCCCTTCCTAAAGAAGAACAAAGGTATATCTTCTGCCTTAGTCGTTGAAACATATTTAGTGGTGTTATCTACCGGTACCTGGTGTGTAGATACGGGAGCCACTGATCATGTCTGCAATTCTTTGCAGGGGTTCCAGGAAACCCGACGACTAGCTGAAGGAGAAATTACTGTCTACATGGGCAATGCTACAAAGGTAGCGGCTATTGCAGTGGGAGACGTTTATTTATCATTTGATAGAAATAAAGTTTTGGTTTTGAGAAATTGTCTTTATGTACCTACATTTAGAAAGAATTTGATTTCGGTTTCTAAATTGTTTATGGATGGATATTCTGTTTCTTTTAATGACAGAGTTGTTATAAAAAGAAATAGAGAGATTATCTGTTCAGGTACATTGGTTGGCAATTTGTATACTCTTGAACCAAAAGCTCCCACGATGCATATAGAAGTGAATAACTCATCTTCTAAATCTAATAAGAGAAAAGAACCTTCGCAAATGAACCAAACATATCTTTGGCATCTAAGGCTTGGTCATATTAACCTTAGCAGAATTCAAAGGTTGATAGCTGATGGACCTTTGGGTTCATTAGTGGTGGAGGATCTCCCAACCTGCGAATCTTGCTTGGAAGGTAAAATGACCAAGAGGCCTTTCAAGGCCAAGGGGTATAGAGCCAAAGATGTGTTAGAATTAGTTCATTCTGATTTGTGCGGGCCTATGTCTATCCAGGCAAGAGGTGGTTTTGAATACTTTGTCTCATTTATAGACGATTATTCAAGGTATGGATACATTTACTTGATGCGCCGCAAGTCTGAATGCTTTGACAAGTTCAAAGAATTCAAGGCTGATGTGGAGAACCGTCAAGGTAAAAGTATCAAGACATTCTGATCGATCGTGGTGGCGAGTACCTCTTGGGAGAGTTTAGGAGTTACTTATCGGAGGTGGGATTCAATCCCAATTGTCCGCACTTTGCACACCCAGTGAATGGTGTGGCGGAGGCGAAGGAATAGGACTCTTATGGAGATGGTCGATCGATGATGAGTTATTCGAGTTACCGCTTCGCCTCGGGGTATGCACTAGATATTTACAATGTACACTCAACTTGGTTCCATCTAAATCGCACCTTCTACCTCAGAGAATTATGGATCGGTGGCGAAAGCCTAGTCTGAGACATATTCGGATATGGGGGAGTCCAGCACATGTGCTGAAGGCTGATGCTGGTAAGTTGGAACATCGTACAGATGTGTGCATGTTTGTTGGCTACCCTAAGGGAACGAAAGCTGGTTTGTTTTATAATCCTAGAGATCAGAGGGTGATGATTAGCACGAATGCCAGATTTCTAGAGGAGGATTATGTAATGAACCACAAGCCCAAGAGTAGGATTGTTCTTGAGGAGTTGACAGGGGAAGTCCCGACTTCAGTACCACCGGTACAAGAGGAGACACCACAAGTCACTGCACCGCGTGTCACTGAGAGGCATACACGGAGGCAGTTGTTAGACAACCCGATAGATTCATGTTTTTTGGAGTCTTCGGGCTTAGTCCCTAGTGAACATGAACCTGATCCCTGGACATATGATGAGGCAATCCAAGATAGAGATGCGGTATCTTGGCAAAGTGCGATGAATTCAGAGATAGAATCTATGGATTCTAATCAGGTCTGGGAGCTAGTAGAGCCACCCGATGGTGTAAAAACCATTGGATGCAAGTGGATCTACAAGAGAAAGAGAGGAGTAGACGGGAAGGTTTAGACCTTCAAAGCTAGGCTTGTTGCGAAAGGGTATACTCAGAAAGAGGGTATCGATTATGAGGAGACCTTTTCGGCGGTAGCTATGCTTAAGTCTATCCGGATTCTCTTATCTATAGCTGCTCAAATAGATTATGAGATTTGGCAGATGGATGTCAAGATAGCTTTCCTTCACGGAAGTCTTGAGGAGAACATCTATATGCGGCAACCAGAGGGATTCATTGCGAAAGGCAAAGAGCATCTTGTATGTAAGCTTAATCGGTCCATTTATGGATTAAAGCAAGCTTCTAGATCTTGGAACATCCGCTTTGATGAGGTAATCCAGTCATATGGATTTATTCAAAGTCCGGATGAGCCTTGTGTATACAAGAGATGTGACGGAAACGTAGTGGTGTTTCTTGTACTATACTTAGATGACATTTTGTTAGTTGGCAACAATATCAAAGTGTTATCAGACGTAAGGGTATGGTTGTCCAAATAGTTTGACATGAAGGACTTGGGAGAAGTGGGACACATCCTTGGGATCAAAGTTATAAGGGATCTCAAGAAAAGGATGTTGTTCTTATCTCAAGCTTCATACATTGACACTATCCTTGCTCGTTTTAGCATGCAGAACTCTAAGAAAGGTTTTTTACCTTTTAGGCATGTAGTTCCTTTATCTAAAGAGATGTGTCCCAAAACATCAAAGGAGATAGAGGACATGAAGGCAGTTCCTTATGCTTCGGCAGTAGGAAGCCTCATGTATGCTATGCTATGTACGAGACCAGATATCTGCTTTGTCGTGGGCATGGTTAGCAGATATCAGAGTAATCCTGGACAGGGACATTGGACTGCGGTAAAGCATATATTGAAGTACCTGAGAAGGACTAGGGATTATATGCTGGTTTATCGGGCAGATCAATTAGTCCCTGTGGGTTACACGGATTCAGATTTCCAATCAGATAGGGACAAGAGTAAGTCTACCTCAGGGTTTGTGTTTACTTTTGGAGGTGGAGCCATAGTATGGAGGAGTGTCAAGCAGAAATGCGTGGCGGACTCTACCATGGAAGCTGAGTATGTGGCAGCCTCTGAGGCAGCCAAGGAAGCTGTATGGCTCAGGAACTTCTTGATGGACTTGGATGTGATTCCTGGTTTGCCCAGAACTATCACAATTTATTGTGATAACAGTGGTGCAGTTGCAAACTCGAAGGAACCACGAGCCCATAAGGCGAGTAAACACATAGAGCGCAAGTACCACCTCATATGAGAGATCGTAAAGCGAGGAGAAGTTGCTGTCGCCAAGATTGCATCAGAGGATAACCTGGCGGATCCATTCACTAAGGCCCTTCCAGCGAAAGTGTTTGATAGGCATGTGGAGGACATGGGAATCAAATGTATGGTAGAGTGATGACGGCATAGTCTTTTAGTATAAGTGGGAGATTGTTAGAATGTATACTGAAAGCCTAGCTCTTTTTGTATGAACATTTTATTTTGAAATAAGAATCACATGATCATTGTTTGCACTTTATATATTTATTATATGTGTCCATATTGTCTAATATTTTACATTGTAGGTAACATGGTGCTTGGTGTGACACAAAAGATCATGTTATCAGTCCCTTGTAAAATATAAGTAGAGGCTCACAACCAAGATGGTTTTGGACAAACCATTGGCATGGTTGTAGTGTAGCTTGGTATTGTTTTGTCTTGAACATAGAGTTACACTAGTACACTTAGGTGTATTGAGCAGGACCGACATAGAGGTGATTCAATTAATTGCTGACTACATAATTGAATCGGACCTCGGATATTATGTTGTACATGCTCTTAATCCCAATATAATAACGGGCACATGTACTTAGTATTTATTTCTTTGATTTACCAGAGGGTGAGATTTAGATGGATTAAATCAATATGCCCGGTAAGTTGGGAGATAATATTATTTACATGGTGTGTCGTTGATTATAAGAGGAAACCGTGTCCTATATATTAGGTTGATGATGTCCCCTTGAGGAGCTCATAAGGTTCATCATGTAAACCCAGCTGGTTGACTTAGTCAACATGATGATAAGGTTGAGTGGTACTACTCGAGGAATTAGATGTTAATTAATTGATGGTCAGTAAATCAATTAATTGACGGACATTCGATATCTTAAACATGGGGAGATTAATGTACGAATAATATATGGAGCCCATATTAATTTATGGGGGTTGGTGAGGTAGTTCAATGATGATCCTCTAGTGGAATGAAACATCATTGATGGATCAAGTTAGTGTGGTTCCGATCCATCGGGTGGCCAAGACCTAACTCCTCCTTATGGTCCCTATCGTAGCCTAATATAATCCTTGTGAAGTCTAGATCCAAGAATGTAAAACAAAACCTAGAACCAAAGATTGGGATTAAATCCCTAGATCCGATGGTTAGGATGAAACCCTAGAACCAACGGTTGGGATTAAATCCCTAAGATCTGATGGTTAGGATGAAGCCCTAGAACCAACGGTTGGGATTAAATCCCTAGATACGATGGTTAGGATGAAACCCTAGAACCAACGGTTGGGATTAAATCCCTAAGATCCGATGGTTATGATGAAACCCTAGAACCAACGGTTGGGATTAAATCCCTAAGATCCGATGGTTAGTATGAAACCCTAGAACCAACGGTTGGGATTAAATCCCTAAGATCCGATGGTTAGGATGAAACCCTAGAAACAACGGTTGAGATTAAATCCCTAGATCCGACAGTTGGGATAAAACCCTAGATCCGACGGTTGGGATGAAATCCTAGATCCGACGGTTGGGATGATATCCTAGATCCGACGGTTGAGATGAAACCCTAGATCCGACGGTTGGGATAAAACCCTAGATCCGACGGTGGAGGTTAAATCCCTAGATCCGATGGTGGAGATTAAAGGTGGCTTATGCCTAATTCTATAAATAGAGGCTTAGGTTGGGCGGCAAGGTGGTGGTTCACAAGGATTAGGGTTTTTCTCATCCAAGAAGTGGGCGGCAACAAACCCTAGAGGAGCTAGGGTTTTGGGCGGCTAGAAGTGGGCAGCAAGGTTCTTGTTCTCCCTAGGTTTTTGGTCGGCGTCCCTCTCCCTCTACTCATCCTTGGCCGGTTCTCTTCTTCCTCCTCCCTTGCTCCTTGGTGGCCGGCGGCTCTCCAACACTTGGTGGCTGGCGCTTCTCCTACCTCTAGGTGGCCGGTGGCAACATTGCATTGGTGGCCGACGCTTCATCCAATTGTTCCTTGGCCGGCGGTTGCATCAAACTCCCTAGTTTGGTGGCCAGTTCTAGAAAGGAAAGGTATTGTTGGTTCTTCTCTTTGTTCGCAGCGGACAAGGAAGGGGAGAATGCGATCTAGAAGGCTTCTACATGTGGAAGATCTTCGCCCACACGTCGTCCACGAGAAGGATAGGACATACGGTAGAAGATCGTAAGGTATAAAGTTTTATAACTTTATTTTCAGATCTGAGCTTGTTCTTTTATGTGTTGATTATACATGTGTGGATTAGTAAATACTTTGTATAATCATGGACCCTGAAGACAAACACAAAAACCGGCGATCCGTCCGTCGTCTCTTCCGCGGCTAACCAACTAGAAGAGTTGTGTTGCTTGAACAACTAGTTTGTTCAAGCAACCACTCAAGTTGTTAGCACGACGATGAATAGGTTGTGCCAAGGAAGCTCATCCTATCCGGATTAATTCTTTCATTAGTGAAAATTTTAATCCGGGGACATGGGAGCCAATGAGCCACCGAAACAACTCCCTACAACCCTAAGGGATGTCAAACCTAGCCTTCTTCTTGCTTGGATAGATCTCGCAAAATGGAAGAAGAGAAGATAGGTTTCGGTGAGGAAGAAGAAGACAAGGAGAAGAGAAGTGGAGAATGAGAATTTTCTTTTCTCTTGTCTCCTCATTCCCTATTTATTCTCTTGAAGTGTCCCTTAGCCTCCCTTACCCTTAACTATCATTTCCCATATTCCTCTAATAGCACAACCCTGTTGGGATTTTGGTTATTGGATGCATCTTTAGGGCTTAGGTATCTACTAGAGGTTTGGGGTTCAATTCCTAGGCCTTGCATCCTTTTTGGCTCTATTTCTTTTATTTTTGAAATAGCCCACATAAAGTCCATTATATTCATGCTAAAAATTCTTGTAAAATTGCTAGAAAATTTACGGGCGTTACATGGTGATTGTTTAGATCTATACCTATTTGTTTTGGTCTTCTGTTTATTGTGCAAAACCAATACGAGGGGTGACAGCCCTCGTATCAAAGATTTAGGAGAATTAAGGAGGAACCTAGGGGTTGGCCTCACTCCCGTAACCGTAGATAGAAGGATGCGATATAGTCGGAAACAAGATACGTTCCGTCTCACTGTAGGGATTGATTCGGCATCCTCGTACTGCCTACCCCATCCTAACACCAGGGGTTGACCTGGTATGGCAGAGGTTGCTTCTGATAGATGCGAAAGCTCATCGGTAAAGTGTATGATGTCCCTTCCACAAGGTTGTAGTTATACATCTAGATAATACTCAATTGGTAGCGTGTTTTGCGACGCACAAGCAAAATCGAAATCCTAGGATTCTCTCAAAGAGTAGCAACCCTTCTCTTCCTCCGTGTGACAACGTACTAGAGTTAGGACCGCTGACAACCCTCTTAATCGCAACTATTAGAACTGAACTCTGAACAATAATGTCCACTGAATAGATCGATACTCGAATCTCAGTCCATGTGGGATCAAAAATCTATTTATCACTTGACGACATCCTTGCACTTGCGGGCATTGAACGTGAGTGTGCGCTTCGAGTCCTCGACGGTCTCTATCGTGAGATTTGATGTCGTGTTCGTCTGCATCAAGTTTTTGGTGTCATTGTCGGGGACTGATTGATTCGATATTGAATCAAGAAGCGGATAATTAGATCGGACTTAGGTTAGCTTTATTTACTTGCTTTACTTTTATCTTTTATTTTATTTTACTCACTTCAGTTTTAGATTTTCCATATCTAATTTTAATTTATATTTATTATATCTTGATTTACTTCAGTTTTTGAACTATCGATAGCAAAATCCATTTTGATAGCCACGATTCATCAAGCTTTTGTTCAACCCTTAGAATTATTCATTGTATATGATTTATTAATCCCCTCTCATCAAGGGACACTGAAATGTTAACACAGCCCGCTCGACCCTTGAGAGATTACATAGTACCTAGACAACAAGCAAGGAACTCTTGCATAACTATTCCACAAATTCAGGTTGCGAGCTAGGAAATAAACCCTGCATTAATTTCTCTTATTCAAGAGAAGCAGTTTGGAGGAACTCAGATTGAGGAACCCTATCTACACCTTGAAGAATTTCTGGCGTACTGTGGCACAATGCAATATGAAGGAGTCCCAGCAAACGCCATTAAGCTCATTGTGTTCCCATTCTCCCTCAATGGGGAGGCTAAGCAATGGATACGCATGTTGGTGCAGTGGGCACCGAAGTCGAACCTAAGTTTTGATTATAAAAAATGATACAAAGTTAAGATCATATCGTTATCTCACGATCTAAATCAAGTGTGCAAAAAAGTGCTAAAGCTAGAGGTGAAGGCTAGCGACACCCACAGGAAGCCGTGGTGGTCGGGCGACACTCGAGTGACTTTGGAGGGAGCAGAAGGAATCGAGTGAGAGGCCGAAAGAGAGAGCTACAAAGTAAGTATCGAGGTAAGCTCGTGTGTGTGAGCGTAAGTGAGGTCGTATCCTCCTTACGGGGATGGTCTTAAGCGTAGATCCGACCAAAGACATCCCATGGATGCTCTAGGTCGAGATCGGACGATCGACGTCCTTTGAAATTATGTTTTTGTTAAGCTAACTTGTGATTTCAGCTAGCATCAGTCGACTGCCCACAAGAGCCACTCGACTGCTTGAAATCAATCGACTACTGAGTGTTGCAACTCGACTAGTGATGCCATCTGTCAACTGATGATGTCCATCAATCGACTGATGGTCAAGGATCAGCTTCGAGGAGTCAAGCCTTATCACCTCATTTCAAGGAGCTTGGTGCCTAAATTTTATTGGCTGAAGATCCCCTCGAGGAGGGGCTCAAAAACTATAAAAGGAGGGGTTGTCCTAGGGTTTTTCATCAATTCCAAAAGCCTCCAAGTGCTTCTGATATGCTACGAGTCTCTGACATCCCTACGATGAAGCGCTGCAGACACGACAACTAGAGCTCCATCTTTTCATCTACGAGTCATCGATAAAAGTTTGTTTCAGTTTCAATCTGTATTTGAGTTATTTTATTGTGCTTTTATCGTAACGAGAAGAGGGGGAGTGTCCCTCTATCTTGATCCTTTTTGTGGTTTTGTATCGGATTAACTCCTACCTCCAACGAGGAGGAGTTCATTAGTGATTTGCCCTCCGTGCATGGTCATGGACCACTAGGGCCTCGGAGTAGTAGCCGAAGGCTACGAACCAAGTAAAAAACTCTCGTGTCTTCTTTATTTTTATTGTTTTATTCTTTCCACTGCGTAACTCAAGAGTTGAAACGAATGAAAGTATTTATCGCTATTCACCCCCCTCTAGCGATTCGCTCGATTCAACAATTGGTATCAGAGTCGAGGGTGCTAAGATTTGGTGAAACAACCAATCTAGCTTTTATATAGATTTATTTTCCTTTTATTTCTGTTTATTTTGATTTTTTTTCTCTCTTTCATTTGTTTATTTTTTTTTCCCGCACTACTAATCCAAGACGCGAGTCTTGGTACATTTCGATCGTTTGTGTCGTTGCTAGATTCTTCTTCTTCACTCTCTTGTTTTTTTTGTATCAATGGCCCATCTCGAGAGTTTTAGCACCGTCCGACCTCCATTTTACAACGGAGATGACTTCCATTATTGGAAGGGTCGGATGGAGTGCTTCCTTAAGACTCAAACCGAGATGTGGATCATAATCCAAACGGGATTCACACTTCCGACTAACGAAGTGGGTGAATCATTGGATTATGACCAATGGACCAATGCTATAAAAAGACAAGTCGAAGTCGATGCCAAGGTGACTCAAATCCTCCAATGCAGCTTGTCTAAGGAGGAGCTTAATCGCGTTGGCCCCTTCATCAGCGCAAAGGATCTCTGGACAAAACTAGTGGAGCTACACGAAGGGACCGATGAAGCCAAGGTATGTAAGCGTGATCTCCTTTTCAATAGGTTGTATAATCTAAAAATGCAGGAACACAAGATGGCGACGCAACTTCACGCTCGGGTTCAAGATATTGTCAACAACCTATACACAATCGGACAAATGGTCGAAAACCGCGACCTTATCAGGTATGTACTAAACTCATTTCCTAGGACCACCTTGTGGGCATCCATGGTCGATGCCTACAAGGTCTCCAAGGATCTTTCAAAACATAGATTAGATGAGTTGTTTTCGAATTTCGAACTCCATGAACAGTCTAACTCGGAACCCGAGAAGGGTATAGCACTTTTTGCAGGTTTGAAGAAGAAAACCGCAAGCAAGCCACAAACGAAGGAGGAAGAAGATGAGTCCGATTCGGAGGTCGACCCGGAAATGGAGGCCGAACTAGTCAACCTAGTTCGGAGGATGGTCAAGGGCCGAAAGTGAACCATCACTCGTCCCAACGAAGGTAAGCCTAAAAGTTCTAATGTTAGCTATTACGAATGCAACAGGTTTGGACATATCAAGTCCGAATGTCCGAAGATCGAGAACAAAGCACCTAAACTCAAGAAGGCACTCAACGCTACGTGGGAAGAAGCGTCAGATGAAGAAGACGATGATCACATCTTCATGGATAAACCGGCTGAATCGGAGATGGAGTCGGAATGGAAGCACGAGTCTGAACCCGAAGAAGAATCCGACTACGAAGCTCTATTCAAGACAAGCCACGGCTCCGCATCCAGTTCAAGAGATACGCTTAAGGTAAGTCGATCTCTTATTAGTACTCTTTATAGTGAAATTAAATTCTTAACTAGGAAGTTTGCTAAGTCTGAGTCCAAGGTTGAGACCCTGGTTGAGGAAGTTAAACTCCTCAAACACGAGGTCTCCCTAACCTCTTCGACTAGTCGAGTTCGAGAGGAGGACTCAACTCTAGTTGAAAAGCTCGAAGTTGAGAAGTCACTATTGAAAAGTTAAGTCAAAGATCTTAGGAACACATTGGAAAGGTTTACTTTGGGGTCCAAGGGACTTGACCTCCTACTTGGATCACAAAGGGTCGTGTACAACAAGATCGGACTAGGATTTAGCTCAAATACGACCAACAAGTCGTATATGTCAATTGTAAGTCGACATAAAAAATGTGTCCAAGCATCGGTCCCTAAGACCGCTTTGATTTCAAACTTAGGATCCAACCAGTATTGGGTTCCCAAGGACCAAATCCACTATGTGGAGAGACCGAACCGATACAACGGTCCAGGGGGTGTTGGTGCAGTAGGCACCTAAGTAGAACCTAAGTTTTGATTATAGCAAATGATACAAAGTTAAGCATATATTGTTATCTCATGAGCTAAATCAAGTGTGCAGAAAAATCTCAATGCTGGAGCTGAAGGCTAGCGACACCCGGAGGAAGTCGCGGTGGTCGGGCGACACTCAAGAGACTTTGGAGGGAGTCGAAGGAATTGAGTGGAAGGATGGAAGCAACACGTAAGTACTGAGGTAAGCTCATGTGTGCGAGCGTAAGTAAGGTCGTATCCTCTTTACGGGGATGATCTTAAGCATAGATCTGACCAAAGACTTCTTATAGATGGTCTAGGTCGAGATCGGACGGTCGACGACCGTCGAAATAATGTTTTCCTTAAGCTAACTTTGCCTTGCTCGGTCATTTAACTGAAGGACTCATTCGTCCATCAGTGACTATCAGCATCGATCTCCATCGATCGATGATGGCCATCGGTCATTCTTAGTCAAAGGATCACCTCGGCTCAGTTATCACCATTTTTCAAGGATTTGTGCCATTTGTGATTGGCTAAAGACCCATTGATGAGGAAAAGGCTATAAAGGAGGGCCAAAACTATGGTTTTCATCAATTTTCAAAAGCTTCCAAGTGCTTGATTCGACTCTCGAATCCTCTACGACACAGCGATGACTAAACTTCAACCTCAATCTTTGAAGTCGTGTATAATCTTTAAATTTGTATAAGTTGTTTTATTTCAAGCTTTAAATCATATCAATGAGAGGAGTGTCTCTACCTTGAGTCTTTCTCGAGTTTTGTAGGTTTAACTCCTATCTCCCATCGGAGGAGTTCTTTTAATGTTGCCCTCGCGTGGTCAAGGACCATTAGGGCCTTAGTAATGGCGAAGGCTACCAAGTAAAACCTATTTGTCTCTATTTACTTTATTTATTTAGATAAATCTTCTCTCGAGTTTTAACGAAAGAACGAGAAAAAGTTTTTATCTATTCACTCTAGCGACTCGATCCAACAATTGGTATCGGTAGGGGTTGCTAAGATTTGGTGAAACCACCAATCTAGCCATTTTCACAGATTTATTTTCTTTTATTTCTGTTTATTTTAGATTTATTTCTCTTTGTTAAATTTACTCTTTTCTCTAATCCAATGAGTCTTGGTACTTTTAATGTTTTGTAGTTACTAGTTTTTTCTTCGTCTCCTTGTGTTCTTTGTTCTAATGGCCCATCTTGAAGGGTTAGCCGTCGACCTCCGTTTTACAACGGAGATGACTTCCTATTGGAAGTCGGATGGAATGCTTTCTTAAAACCAAATCGAGATGTGGATCATAATCAAGCGGGTTTCACACTTCCGACTAATGAAGTGGGTGACTCCTTGGATTATGACCAATGGACCATTGCGACAAAAAAAACAAAAGCAAGCTAAAACACAAATCCTCAATGCGGCCTATCAGGAGGAGCTAAATCCTCGGCCCTTCATAAGTGCAAAAGATCTTTGGACAAAACTAGTGGAGCTACGAAGGGACGAAGCAAGGTATGTAAGTGACCTTTGTTCAATAAATTGTATAATCTAAAAATGCAGAACATGAGTCGCGACGCAACTTCACGAGAGTCGACAGTCACAATCTACCTTAATCGGGAAAAAGGTCGATGACCTTATAAGGTATGTCTAAACTTTTTGGACTACCTTATGGGCATCCATGGTTGATGCCTATAAGGTCTCAGGACCTTTCTAAATTAGGTTAGATGAACTCTTTTGATTTTGAACATGGCGGTCAACTTTGAAGGAGGGTATAGCCTTGTTTTGCGATTGAAGAAGAAGAAATCATAAACAAGCCACCGAGGAGGAAGGCGAGTCAGAAGAAGAAGTTGATTCAGACTAATGAACCTAGCTCGAAAGGATAGCCAAGGGGAGCGAACTATGCTCGACCCAACCAAGGTAAGCCTAAAGTTCAATATTAGGTGTTATGAGTGCAACAGTTTGGACATATCAAGTCGAGTGCTCTCAACCACCAACACCTAGCACAAGAAGGCCCTCAGCGACATGGGAAGGCGTCATCAGAAAAGGCAAGTCTTCATGCGAAATCAATTGAGTGGGACCGCAGAAGAACTTGAGTGGAGGATGACTCGGACTATGAAGCTACCTTTAAGTCAAGCCACGGATACGCATCCAGTTCAAAAGATACCCTTAAAGTAAGTCGAACTTTATTTAATACTTTACATAATACGGTTAGGTTTTTGTCTAGGAAGTTAGCTAAGTCCGAGTCCAAGGTCGAGACCCTTGTTGAGGATGTTAAACTCCTCAAACACGAGGTCTCCCTAACCTCTTCGACTACTCGAGTTCAAAAGAAGGACTCAACTCGAGTTGAAAAGCTCGAAGTTGAGAACTCTCTCTTGAAAAGTCAAGTCGAAGATCTTAGGAAAACATTGGAAATGTTCACTTCGAGATCCAAAGGAGTTGACCTCCTACTTGGATCTCAAAGGGCCGTGTACAACAAGGCTGGACTAGGGTTTAACTCAAACACGACTAATAGGTCGTATATGTCGATTATAAGTCGACATAGGAAACATGTCCAAGCATGGGTCCCTAAGAACTTTTTGATTTCAACTCTAGGATCCAACCGTCTGGGTTCCCAGGACCAAATCCACTATGTGGATAGGCCGACGATTCAACATCTAGGGAGCTTCATGCTTTAACTTAGAAATTGCATGTTTTAACTTAGAATGTTTATGCTTTAACTTAGAAATTGCATGAACTTAGAAAGTTTGTACTTTAAAACTTGTGAACTCACTTAGAACATGAACATAATCAACCGAAAAGATTGAGCCTAGCCTCTTTTCAAAACATAACAACTAAAATTGAAAAGATTGAGCCTCGAGCCTCTTTTCAAAAACAACCAACTAAAATTCTTGAAAGATTGAGCCTCGACCTCTTTTCAAAATAACCAGTTAGACTAGGAAATAGTCTTAGGTGAGTCAAGTCATCATTTTCTTAATGGCTGTCTAAGTAGTCGATGATCCGATAAAAGAGGTGTTTTCCACGACTTGAAGCCATGATCTTGAAAGGTAAACTTGACAAGCCTAGGTTTAAATCCTAACATAAAATTACTTGAACCTAAATACTTAATCAACTTAATTGATCATCTCACAAACACATAAGTATAACATGATTGATCATATAGACAGTGAGATGACCTAGGGTTTAACAAACATTTAAAAAAAATCTATCAATCCAACCACCTTGTGTGTAGGATCAATGGATGTTGAGAGTTACTCGACACATATGGATCATCAAATTCCAGCTTGATTCAAGCGACAGGATCGGAGCCTTTGGGAATAACCAAGCTCAAAATCATCGGATCGGTGATATCGAGCTTAACTTTAATTTTATTAAAATGTATTACTTGTAGAAATTTTGAATATAACACTTAGCGTAAATAATTATGTGACAATAACTATAAGGTCGTATTTTTAGAAAATGAATGTATATTAAAACAAATAAAATAGCTAAAACAATACTCAAAGGAAGGACAAATACATTTATACATCTTTCAATTCCTCGCCAAATGTCTTATGACAAGAGGAATCATGGTTTAAGGCGCTCGGTCACTACTTTTAAGACTCATCCACAAGATGAGTGGTCATAGAGGCTTACTACCTCACAACATTAATAAAATCTGTAATGCTTGTGAACAAGAAAAAACCTAGGACACAACACAAGTTAACTAACAAACGAACCTCAAATGTACTTGAGCTCACATATGGATCTATTTCACATGGAGCCAAGTCACTCAATAGAAGTCAATATTGCTTAGTCATAATTGGATACTCGATTTACAGGTTAGGTTCATCAAACATAAAAATTATACCTAGATCAATTAATCAATCTATTCAAATTAATCGAGAATCAAAAGACCTTAAGGTTAAAAACTTAGAAGCGATCATGGTGGTGAATTATCAAAGGTTCACGAGTAACCTAAATGATACCACCATGAATTCTCTTGCCCTAGGATCGAAAAATGGCCTAGTGGAGCGGAACCGAACTCTACAAGCCTAGGACCATGTTGAAACGAATATGACCTAGATTGGTTTGGCGAAGTAGTAGTCGCATGCTATGTCAAATAGGATCCTTATGGTAGGCACCTTAAGACCTCATGAGATTTATCACGATAAATACCCAACATCAAGTACTTTAGGGTATTTGGAAGTACATATCCTAAACACTAAGGATTACCAAGGAAATTTACATCAAAAAGAATCTTTCTAGGATGCTCGACTACAAGTAGAGCTTATAGAGTATATAACCACGACACCCCGTCGAGAAACCATTAATGTAGTGTTGATGAAGGACCGCGAACCTACAAAACCCGGCAACCCCAATTAGCGAAGATTCATACTAGACCTAACTTTGATTAAGATGTCTGTGTTAATCCTAACCTAAATCAACCAAGTCACTCTATTGATCATTAATCGATCTCAATTATCCAGGCAAAAGTTATCTTTAGAGTGTTGAACGATCAAAGGTGATCAAGATCCTATCCAGCTATCATCCTGATATTGAGAACTTGAGTTGAATCGGAAAGAAAAGGGGGGTTGAGAGGAGAAAGGAAAATGGTTATGAACCAACCACCACTAAATGCAACAATCACTCATAAGGGTTACATGCATGCATGTAACTAGCATGATTGAACAAGGGATGTGGGATGGTGATGGCTCATTAAACATCATTTGAATCATCATTAAATGACATGATCTTTTTTTCATCCCTTGAAGTTAAGTCTTGACCTCAATCTTGGTTGATCAAATTAGTCAAGTCAATTTAATGATTAATGAATCTCTAATTTAAATTGAATGAATCAAATCATTAGGAGAATCAATCAATTTACTCAATTTGTCTAATTTGGATTACTCTTAATCCAATTTGGTTCATCCCATGAACCTAATCCTCATGGTTCATCATATGAACCTAATCTCCATCTAATTGCTCTTATGTGTGTGACCCTATAGGTTCTTCTAATGTTGGCAATGTCCCTAAACGGATTTAGGAACATAAGCAATGAGCGGTATCTAGCAACACATCATTGCTACCCAAGTTACAAGAATGTTGAGCTCCAACATCACCTTTGTGACTACTAATTGTGACTCTCACAATATGTGACAATGTCCCTCTATCCTTGACATCTAGATTGACCAATCGAGGCATAGACCATGTCATCCTCGGTACAATCTAAATCTTGATCTCCAAGTAGACTCACTCTAATCAAATGAGCTCAATATCTCATATTGACACATTTGGGCATGGCCATGCACTTCGTGGTCTCACTCTATCAAGAATATCGATGTCACCCCCGTCATATAGGAGGGATAGATCCCTTCTACATCTCTCACATCCCTCCGCATAATTTGTTACATACCCAGTAATCGCTTTTATAGTCCACCCATTTACGGGTGACGTTTGACGAAGCCAAAGTATGCAACTCCTTATGTAGGGAACCATGGTGACTTCAGGTCTAAGGACTAATAGTCATACTAATAGCCACATGAGAAAGTATATGACACTCATATAACGATCCTTGATACTTTCTCATGGCGGGTCATTCAGTATACATTCTCCAATGCATACCCATGTGTCAACTTGATATCTCATATCCATGACTTGTGAGATCAAGTCATCGTGTTGACCTACATGCTAGTCTCTACGCATTAACATTGTCCCTGAATGTTAATACTCGACTAGGAATGATTAAGAGTAGTGTTCTCTATATCATCTCATTATCGATTCAACCAATCGATTGATATAGATAAGAACCTACTACTCAAGGACATTATTATATTTAGTTATTTGGCACCAATACAAGTAAATATAATAACCATGCCTTTATAAATAGGAATATGATACAATAAAGTCCTTACAACAATCATCACATGATTGGCTCTAGGGCTTTCACTAACAATCTCCCACTAGCACTAGTGTCAATCACCGTAGTATCTAATACCCAATGACCTAGTGTGACCATCATGCTTTTTCTGTGCCAAAGCCTTGGTCAAGGGATCTGTGATGTTAGCCTTTGTGGGTACTCTGCAAATCTTCACATCTCCTCTATCGATAATCTCTCGAATGAGATGGAAGCGCCGATATACTCGGCCTCTTGTTGTAGAATCAACAACTGTGTCCTGCCTGGAAGTCTTCCAGCTCACAGCGCCACCATTCAAGCAAAACATGAACCCTGACTGCGATCTATAATCATCCTGGTCAGTTTGTAAGCTGGTATCGCTGTAACCCCTTACAGCTAGCTCCTCATCGCCTCCAAATATCAAGAAATATTCTTTAGTCCTTCTCAAGTACTTAAGAATACTCTTGACTTCTATCCAGTGATGCTCACCTGGATCTGACTGGTATCTACTCGTCATGCTCAAAGCATACGAGACATCAGGACGAGTACATAGCATGGCGTACATGATAGATCCTATAGCATATGCGTAAGGGATCTTATCCATGCGGTCTCTCTCCTCTTTAGAAGAGGGACTTTGAGTCTTCGAAAGACTCACACCATGTGACATCGGCAGAAGTCCTTTCTTGGAATTCGGCATGGCAAACCGAAGTAATACCGTGTCAATGTAAGTACTCTGACTTAGGCCAAGCAATCTCTTAGATCTATCTCTATAGATCTTAATGCCTAGAATACAGGCTGCTTCACCTAAGTCCTTTATTGAGAAGCACATCCCGAGCCAAGTCTTCACAGACTGTAGCGAAGGGATGTCATTCCCAATGAGCAGTATGTCATCCACATACAATACAAGGAAGACAACTGTGTTCCAATTAACCCTCTTGTAGACACAGGGTTCATCTTCATTCTTGATGAAACCAAACTGTTTAATCGCATCATCGAATCGAAGATTCCAGCTCCGAGAAGCTTGCTTTAGCCCATAAATGGACCTTTACAGCTTGCATACCTTCCCAGTATGCTATGGATCTACAAAACCCTCAGGTTGTGTCATGTACACATCCTCGAGTAAGTTTTCATTCAGAAACGCGATTTTGACATCCATCTGCCAGATCTCATAATCGTGGTATGCTACAATAGCAAGCAAGATCCAAATGGACTTAAACATCGCCACTAGAGAAAAGGTTTCATCATAGTCAATACCATGAATTTGCTTGAAACCTTTAGCCACCAATCGGCCCTTATAGGTATGCGTAAGTCCATCCATGTCAGTCTTTCTCCTAAAGACCCACTTACACCCAATGGGTTTGACCCCTTCAGGTGGATCAACCAAAGTCCATACTTGGTTAGTGTACATGGATTCCTTCTCGAATCTCATGGCCTCTAGCCATTTCTCAGAATCTGGGCTCATCACAGCTTCCTGATAGGAGGTAGGCTCATTCTCAATGAGCATAACGTCATCATGGTCAGACAAGAGAAATGAGTATCTCTCAGGCTGACGACGTACCCTATCAGACCTGCGAAGAGGTAGGTCTACCTGAACAGGTGGTTGTTCCACAACTCTTTGTGCAACAACCTCATCACCCATAACACTTTGTGGTTCCTATTCAACCTCCATCAAGGCCTCAGTGCTATGGTCCTTATCTTGAATTTCTTCAAGATCGAAGGTACTCCCACTAGTTTTTTTTTTAGAAACAAAATCCCTTTCTAGAAAAACCCCATTCTTTGCCACAAACACTTTGTGCTGACTGGGAATGTAGAAGTAATATCCCTTTGTATCCTTGGGATATCCAACAAAATAGCACCTATCGAATTTTGGTCCCAGTTTGTCTGAGACTTGACGTCGAACGTAAGCCTCAAAACCCCAAATCCTCATGAAAGACATCATGGGATTTCTCCCTGTCCATATCGTATATGGTGTCTTTATCACAGCCTTGGATGCTACACGGTTAAGGGTAAAGGCTGCTGTGTCTAGAGCATATCCCCAAAAGGATATAGGAAGATCTGTGTGACTCATCATAGATCGTACCATATCTAATAGGGTACGATTCCTCCTTTCGGATACACCATTCCACCGTGGGTGTTCCAGAGGAGTGAGTTGGGATAGAATCCCACACTCCTAGATAGTCACGAAACTCATGGCTAAGGTATTCACCACCTCGATCCGATCAAGTATCTTAATACTCGCCAAGTCGGGTTTTGTACTTCATTCTTGAATTCTTCGAACTTTTCAAAGGATTCTGATTTATGTGTCATAGATACACATAACCATATCTACCAAGTCATCAAGAAATGTAATGAAGTACCAGAATCACCTCTAGCAAAGAACATTGAAAGGACCACATACATCACTATGTATAAGTCCTAACAAATGCTGCTCTTCGCTATGTCCACTAAAGGGAGTCTTGGTCATCTTGCCTAAAAGGCAAGACTCGCATGTCTCATATGATTCAAAATCAAATGAGTCTAGCACCCATCCTTATAGAGCCGAGATGTTTACTCTCATTTATGTGACTTAAGCGACAGTGCCAGAGATAGGTTTGGTTCAACTCATTTGTCTTGAACCTCTTGGTACTTATGTTATAGATAGGGCTCTCTAATTCTAGAAAGTAGAGTCCGTTCATTAGAGGTGCACTACAATAGAACATATCATTTAAATAAACTGAACAACATTTGTTCTTTATTATAAATGAAAATCCTTTCTTGTCCATACAAGAAACTGAAATGATGTTCTTGGTTAAAGCAGGCACATAACAATATTTATCTAATTCTAGTACAAGCCCAGAGGGAAAAGATAGATCATAAGTTCCTACAACAACAGCAGCAACCCTTGCTCCATTGCCTACTCGTAGGTCCACCTCGCCCTTTGTGAATGTCCTGCTATTTCTCAACGCCTGCACATTGGTACAAATGTGAGATGCACATTCGGTATCTAATACCAATGATGAAGAAATAGATAGATTGACTTCTATAACATTTATACCTGAAGTAGAAGTCTCACTTCTTTTCTTCTTAAGATCTTCCGTATGCTATAGCTACGCTCCAAAGGTCCACTTCCTTGCAAAGGGAAGCAAGCCCCTTCCTTGGCTACCCCTCCTTTGGGTTTAAGTTCTTTGCCTTTGCCCTTGGCTTGGGACTTTCCCTTACCTTTAGGCATGCCCTTGCCTTTCTTCTTCTGCACCATCAAAATGGTGTCAGATTTTCCCTTCTTAAGGTTAAGCTCAGCAGTTCTCAACATGCTGAGCATTTCAGGCAATGACTTATCAATTTCATTCATGTTATAATTCATGACAAATTTATTGAAGGCTTGTGGCAAAGATTGCAAGATCAGGTCATTGGCTAGCTCTTGGCCAAGTGGGAATCCCAGCCTTTGTAGGTTCTCTACGTAGCCAATCATCTTGAGTACATATGTACCTACGGGAGTCCCTTTTTGCATTTTGGACCCAAATAATGCCTTAGAGACTTCATATCTCTCATGCCTAGCTTGTCCTTGATATAGTTGATGAAGATGTCCAACCATATCATAAGCATTCATGAACTCGTGTTGCTTCTGAAGCTCAGAGTTCATGGTCGCGAGCATAAGACATGACACATCTAATGCATCATCTTGATGCTTCTTGTAAGCATCTTTGTCAGCTCGCGAGGCAGTGGCAGAAGGTGCCTCCGGAATGGGCTGCTCCAGGATGTACAACTTCCTTTCTTGGGTGAGAACAATTCTCAGGTTCCTGTACCAGTCCAGAAAATTTGCTCCATTGAGCTTGTCCTTCTCAAGGACAGAACGCAGAGAGAGAGTGTTCGTGTTTGTCGACATAGTTATCTACAACATATAATGCAGAGAATTAATATCATATTCCTTTTATCATTTAATTAGGCCTTTAATCAAATGATGCTCCCACAAAATTATAGGAATTTTGTAGAATCGAGTTATTGATGTGGTCAAACCACATTACTAGATTCATACAAACTAGCTATAATTCTTGTGGGATAAGATCCACATCATACTAAGCCTTGAGTTAGCTTTGGCTAAATCGCCCAAGACTTAGTACGATCGGTGGGTAACACATTACCGATTACATCTCTATGCAACTCTTGTTTATAGGATCAAGACCCACATTTACAAAAGACCTTGAGTTAGCTTTGGCTAAATCGCCTAAGATTTAGTGTAAATGCGATCTTAACCTATCTTTCCAACGATTGGAATATGCCTATAGTTCTACTCGATCCAATTGAGTTTAACTAGTTTTGCTCAATCTAATTGAGCTTACTCTAACCCAAGTGTGATAAGCGGGACCAAGATTGCCCCTCCGAACCCTACCAAGATAATATGCGTTGCTCTGCTTTGGCAGATTCAACAACAACAAATGATCGAGGTAGTGATGGGTATCAAGTCTCGGTAGGCATTTTTTAGTTGATTCGATTATGATCTAATCTAATCGTAATGTGTATCTTATAT
Organism: Wurfbainia villosa; assembly: GCA_025175895.1. NCBI lineage: Eukaryota > Viridiplantae > Streptophyta > Magnoliopsida > Zingiberales > Zingiberaceae > Wurfbainia > Wurfbainia villosa. Next base: position 56,787,144 of record CM045997.1, read on the forward strand.
GCATTTAGGCCTTTATTATCCTATATTATCATGCATCACATACATACATTCATTATTCTAGCATGCATCGTATACATACAAGAAAATTATCCTAGCATGCATCATATCCATACAAGCATTATTCTACTAGCATGCATCACATACATACAAGCAAAATCAATTAAATATATATATATATATATATATATATATATATATATATATATATATATATATATATATATATATATATCAACATATATATATATAATTAAATGTGATATAGTCATGGCCCTACTACGATCTTCTCAAGCCAATGAGAAGATCGGACGGTCAACCTAAGGCTAGCGGCTTCTCCAAGCGCTTCCTTTGGCCACCATGTGTCGTCGTCACCCTTCTCGTAATCTCGTCTTCGAGTTGACTTTCCACCGCTCCATTTTGTACATTACAAATAGGAAACTCGAGTTACATTCGCGTCTAAAACTATTTACAACTAGAATATCAAAAGAAGAGGTACGACGCACAGGTCGCATACACTATACAACACACACAACCACAAAACGACACGCAGGCCGTATTATGAATTACAACACACATAATCCAATCAAATTGGGGTCATTGGGCCATGACAATCACAGAATTATACATAATTCTAAATTATTTATTTTTACAGAAATTTCTATAATTTTTCCTAATTTTTTCAAATTAATGAGTCACCTCTCGGTAACGGTCCCGCTAAGCGGTTTCCGAGCGAGATCGCGGGACAAAGCCCCTTTCGGGGATAGAGGCAGCGCCCATACTCGCAAAATTAACTTTGTGAGTGTCCCTACTACGATCCTACAGTGACTTAAGTCGCTGTCCCAAAAACCTAAAGCGAGAACTTGCCGTTTCGGAGAGTTTTTCTCGACGGTTGAAGCCTACAAGTGTCCCAACACTCGTTGCTTCGACTCTTTGAGAAAAATACCCAAAAATTCTATAAAATTAGGAAATTTACAGAAACATATAAATCTGTAATTTTTATATCTAATAAAAAAATTACAAAAATAAAACACATACATGCTTCGCACGTGGCTCTAATACCACTGTTGGGTTTTTCCGAGCCGCAAAAACCGCTTTTTGTGTTGCGGAAACCTCGGAATCCCTGGCCACGGATCTGTGCGAAGATATATTAAAATAAAACATGTATGTGCTTACTAAAAACCCTAGATCTACCTTAGATCTAAGAGGTGAGATCATTACCCTCGATGCGACGCCCTTCGCAAATCCCGCTCGTCCAAAAGGGTTGTCGGAACTTGAGAGTGTCAAGTGCACACTCCTCTATTGGTATCCACACAAACAATAGGTGGAGAAAACACACCCTTGAGTGTGCTAGCACTCTATTGATGGTTCGGCAAGATGAGGAAGGAGAGGGAGAGCTTGAAAGGAAGAGCACCAAGGAAGAAGATGATGGAATGAGTAACTCACCAAAAATGAATTCCTTACTAATGGAATGGTGGCTGGCCACTTCATGGAAGGGGGGTTACATGCATGCATGTAACTCCCATAACCCTTGGTCTCCTTCATGATGTGGCACCAATTGACCAAGTCAATGATGATGTGGAGCATCATCATTGGCCGGCCATTCCAAGTCATCATCATGACATGGCATTTGTTCAAGTCAAACTTGACCTTTCATCTTCCCTCTCAAGTCATTTCAAACTTGACCTCTAATCTCCGATGGTTGATCAAATCTAACCACTTGACTCAAGTCAATTTAATTTAATGAATCTCTATTCATTAATTTAAATTGATTTGATGAATCAAATCTAAATTAGACTCATTCAACACTTGAATCAACTTGAGTCTAACTCAATTAGTCTAATTTGGATTACTCTTAATCCAATTTGGTTCATCACATGAACCTAATCCTCATGGTTCATCATATGAACCTAATCTCCATCTAATTGCTCTTATGTGTGTGACCCTATAGGTTCTTCTAACGTTGGCAATGTCCCTAAACGGATTTAGGAACATAAGCAATGAGCGGTATCTAGAAACACATCATTGCTACCCAAGTTACAAGAATGTTGAGCTCCAACATCACCTTTGTGAATACTAATTGTGACTCTCACAATATGTGACAATGTCCCTCTATCCTTGACATCTAGATTGATCAATTGAGGCATAGACCATGTCATCCTCGGTACAATCTAAATCTTGATCTCCAAGTAGACTTACTCTAATCAAATGAGCTCAATATCTCATATTGACTCATTTGGGCATGGCCATGCACTTCGTGGTCTCACTCTATCAAGAATATCGATGTCACCCCCGTCATATAGGAGGGATAGACCCATCTACATCACTCACATCCCTCCGCATAATTTGTTACATACCCAGTAATCGCCTTTATAGTCCACCCATTTACGGGTGACGTTTGACGAAGCCAAAGTATGCAACTCCTTATGTAGGGAACCATGGTGACTTCAGGTCTAAGGACTAATAGTCATACTAATAGCCACATGAGAAAGTATATGACACTCATATAACGATCCATGATACTTTCTCATGGCGGGTCATTCAGTATACATTCTCCAATGCATACCCATGTGTCAACTTGATATCTCATATCCATGACTTGTGAGATCAAGTCATCGTGTTGACCTACATGCTAGTCTCTACGCATTAACATTGTCCCTGAATGTTAATACTCGACTAGGAATGATTAAGAATAGTGTTCTCTATATCATCTCATTATCGATTCAACCAATCGATTGATATAGATAAGAACCTACTACTCAAGGACATTATTATATTTAGTTATTTGGCACCAATACAAGTAAATATAATAACCATGCCTTTATAAATAGGAATATGATACAATAAAGTCCATACAACAATCATCACATGATTGGCTCTAGGGCTTTCACTAACATGACCTTAGGTGAGTCAAGTCTCTATTTTCTTGAAAATGGCTTTTTTTAAGGAAGTGGTCATTTTTTCCGATCAAGGAAGGCTTCTGTGCCTCGCCATGACCTGGAAGTCATGATCTTGAAAAGGTGACTTGATGAGCTTAAGGTCAAATCCGAATCTAACGCAAGGTTGACAAGTGATCAAATCATTAAAATTAAAATCAAGTAAAATTGGAAGTCATCTCACAAGAACATATAAGGTTAACATGTTTGATCATGTAGACATGGGTGAGATGATTTTGGTATAATAATTTACAATCAACCTTTAATAATTCCAATATCCGATCCAACTACCTTGCATGTAGGATCAATGGATGTTGGATAGTGGTTGCTCCCGACACATGATCGGGGATCAACTCAAGTTTTCGAAGCTTCGATTCAAATGACAAGGATCAATAGCCTTCGGAAACAACAACAAGCTCAAAATCATCGGGTCAGGTGATTTTGAGCACAACTCTAACTTTATTATTCAAATTGTCTTATTGGTAGAAAATTTCCAATATAATTTACTTAATGTAAGCCAGTTGTGTGATAATAACTATAAGGTCATATTTCTAGAAAATGAATGCGTAATTAATACAAATGAAACCTCTAAAACAATTCTTAAAGGAACCACAAATAACAATATTTATACTATTAATTTAACTAACTCCTCAACCAAGTGTCGTATAACACGGCAAGAGGAATCTTCGTTGTGTCACCGATGACTCGGTCACTGGCACCCAAGACTCATCCACAAGATGAGTCAGAGTGACTTAGTCAACAGTTTGCCTAACCTCAACAACTTGGATAATAAAATATATAATGCTTGTCAACAAGGTAAACAATCTAGGACACAACATCAATTAACTAATCAAGAATGAACCAAAAGTGTTCTTGAGATCCTACACATGGATCTATTTGATTCACACGGAGCTAAGTCACTGAATGGGAGTCAATTCTGCTTAGTCATAATTGACGACTATTCTAGATTTACTTGGGTTAGGTTCATCAAACACAAAAGTGATACCCTAGATCAATTAATCAACCTATTTAAACTAATAGAAAATCAACAAAATCTTAAAATCAAAAGACTTAGGAGTGATCATGGTGGTGAATTCGAGAACCATAGGTTTACAGAATTCTATAACCTAAATGGATACCACCATGAGTTCTCATGCCCTAGAACCCCACAACAGAAAGGCCTAGTAGAACATAAAAATAAAACCCTACAACAAGCCGCTAGGACAATGTTAAACGAGTATAACCTACCCGATAGGTTTTGGGAGGAAGCCGTTAGTACGACGTGCTATGTCCAAAATAAAATCTTTATTCTAAAGCGGCACCTTAAGACCTCGTATGAGATTTATCATGATAAAATACCTAACATCAAGTACTTTAGGGTATTTGGATGTAAGGTACATATCCTAAACATAAGGATTACCTAGGGAAATTCAAATCCAAAACCTCGACTGGAATCTTTCTAGGTTACTCGACTACGAGTAGAGCTTATAGGGTATATAACCATGACACCCTTAGAGTCGAAGAGACTATTAATGTAGTGTTTGATGAAGGACACGAACCTACAAAACTCCTAGCAACCCCAATTAGCGAACCGATTCATACTAGACTCAACGCCGATCTTGAGGTCAATCCTAACCTAAATCAACCAAGTCATACTATCGACCAAGTGATAGGTGACTCTAACCCAAATCAAACTAGGACTCAAACTAGTCATCCTATTGACCAAGTGATAGATGACTCTAACCCAAATCAAACTAGGACTCAAGCGAATCATCCTATTGACCAAGTGATAGGTGATCCAAGCCTAGGAGTTCGAACTAGAGCTTCATACCGAAACTTGAGTCAAATCTCCTTGATTTCCAAAATTTAACCCAAAACTATTGACCAAGCTCTTCTTGATCCCGACTGGATTATTGCAATACAAGAAGAGCTAGCTCAATTCACTAGGAACGAAGTATGGGAATTAGTACCACCACCTAAAGATAAAACAATCGTTGGGAAAAGGTGGGTGTTTCGAAATAAACTTGATGATAAAGGTGAAGTAGTTAGGAATAAAGATAGATTAGTCACTAAAGGGTTTAGTCAAGTCGAAGGCTTAGATTACGATGAGACCTATGACCCAGTTTCTAGATTAGAGTCCATCCGAATGTTATTAGCATATGCTGCACATCGAGGATTTATGTTATTTCAAATGGATGTAAAGTCAGCATTCTTGAATGGATATATTAAGAAGGAGGTTTATGTTAGTCAACCCCTCGATTTTGGAAGCCTAGATAAATCCGACCATGTCCTTAGATTAAAGAAAGCTCTCTATGGACTCAAACAAGCTCCTCGAGCTTGGTACGAGAGGCTTTCAATTTATCTTAAGTCCAAAGGATTTAACCAAGGCCTAGTCGATCGAATCCTCTTCATAAAAATCGTAGGTAAAGACATATTCATAGCCCAAATCTATGTAGATGATATCATTTTCGGAACCACCAACTCGATCCTACTAAATGAATTCATTTCACTTATGGAAAGTGAATTTGAAATGAATTTAGTAGGTGAGTTGAGTTTCTTCTTAGGTCTACAAATTAAACAAACTAAAGATGGAATATACTTACACCAACGCAAATATGCTAGGGAATTAATTAATCCCTTTGGAATGCAAGACGCTAAAATTATTAATACCCCAATGGAAACAAATGTAAATATAGAAGAAGATGTAACCGGGAATTCAATTGACTTAAAATACTATAGGAGCGTGATAGGGAGTCTCCTTTACTTAACTGCGAGCCAACCTGATATCTTATTTGCAGTAAGTATGTGCGCAAGGTTCCAAACCTGTGCCAAGAAGTCTCACCTAACTCTAGTCAAGCATATCATTAGATATCTAAAGGGTACACTTAATGTCGGTATTTGGTACCATAGATCTACCGAGTTCGAACTAACCGGCTACTCAGACTCGGACTATGCTGGTAGTAAGCTCGATAGAAAGAGTACAAGTAGTTGTTGTCAAATTCTCGGCTCGAGTCTAGTGAGTTGGTGCAGTACTGTGTTGTCTTATCTACCACTGAAGCCGAATACATCGCGATGGGTGAGTGTGTCACTCAGCTTCTTTGGATGAAGCACACTCTCCGAGATTTTAAGTTAGACTTTACAAACACTAAAATTCACATAGATAACATTAGCTCAATTAACCTAACTAAAATCCAATATGTCACTCTTGGACCAAACATATAGAAGTCAAACATCATTTCATTCGAGAACATGTGGCCAACGGAGCCATACAACTCGAATACGTTGAATCGAAGTCCAACTTGGTAAACCTATTTCATGAACCCATACCCGAAGCCGAATTCTGTCTATTAAGACGAAAATTGGGCATGTGCGTAGTAGAATAGGAATTTACAAATTATATTTTCTTATTACTATTTTTACTTTTTCATGGAACTAGCATAGGACATACCTTAGATATCATGCACCTATAGATTTAAGGAGCCAATACTAATGTGTTTGTGTACTTAGCCACATAGATGGGCGTGAGATGTTAGGACCTTACTCCTGGTTCAAGATGTAGAGCTAGTGCATCGCCATGAACCACAGAGTATAATCATATATATTAACCGACTCTAACCAGGTCTTGTTGATCTTTTATATAAATCAAGTCAAATAAGAGTTGAACATTCAATAGATGAGCTTATTTTAAGTATATTATTTTCAAATAATATGGAATATGCTTGGACTTGAAACTTAAACTTAATACCTGTATTTTCTTCTTTTTCAAAACTCCCCACTCTTTTTGATATATGGAAAAAGGGGGAGAAAAAGGCCAAAGATAAGAGATCAATTTTTTTTGATAACTTAACTTAATACTTCATACTTATTCTCGTGGCCAAAAGTAACTTAACTTAATACTTCATACTTATTCTCATGGCCAAAAGTAACTTAACTTCATACTTCATACTTATTCTCATGGCCAAATGTTAAGTAAATATTTTCTTTTACTTAACTTTAATTTTTGCAAATTTACTTAAACTTAACTATTTTAAAAAGGGAGAAAGGGCAAAGTTAAGAAGTCTTCTTAACTTAAATTTTTCTTACTAAGGCTAACTTTAAGTAATTGTTAATTACTTAAACTCTTCATAAATAGAAAACATCAAGGGGGAGGATTAAATCTTCTTTCAAGACTCACCCTTGGTAAAGGGGGAGGTTTCCTCAAGGGGGAGACTTGGAAGAAAATCTCTACTATTCCTACTTAACCTTCATTATTCTTCGTGCATATTATTTCCTTAACTTTGTATCTGGGTTTGCCATAGATCAAAAAGGGAGGAGATTTTTGGTGCAATGAGCACCTAAGTCGAACCCAAGTTTTGATTATAGCAAACAATACAAAGTTAAGATCATATCATTATCTCACGAGCTAAATCGAGTGTGTAGAAAAGTGCTAAAGCTGGAGTTGATGCCAACCAACACGCGGAGGAAGCCATGGTGGTTGGGTGACACTCGAGTGACTTTGGAGGGAGCTGAAGGATCGAGTGGGAAGTCGGAAGCAAGAGTTACGAAGTAAGTATTGAGGTAAGCTCGTGTGTGTGAGCGTAAGTGAGGTCGTATCCTCCTTACGGGGATGGTCTTAAGCATAGATTCGACCAAAGACATCCCATGGATGGTCTAGGTTGAGATCGGATGGTCGGTGGCCGTCGAAATTATGTTTTTCTTAAGCTAACTTATGATTTCAGCTAGCATCAGTCGGTTGCCCACAAGAGCCACTCGACTGCTAGAAATCAGTTGGTTGCTGAGTGTTGTGACTCGACTGACACTGCCATCAGTTGACTGATGATGGCCATCGGTCGACTGATGGTCAAGGATCAGCTTCGAGGAGTCAAGCCTTATCACCTCATTCCAAGGAACTTGGTGCCTAAATTTGATTGGCTGAAGATCCCCTCGAGGAGGGGCCCAAAAACTATATAAGGAGGCGTTGTCCTAGGGTTTTTCATCAATTCCAAAAGCCTCCAAGTGCTTCCGATAAGCTACGAGTCTCTGACATCCCTACGACAAAGTGCTACAGACACGACGACTAGAGCTCCATCTTTTCATCTACAAGTCATCGGTAAAAGATTGTTTCAATTTCAATCTCTATTTGAGTTCTTTTTTCGTTATTTTATCGTAAGGAGAAGAGGGGGAGTGTCCCTCTATCTCGATCCTTTTTGTGGTTTTGTATCCGATTAACTCCTACCTCCAACGAGGAGGAGTTTGTTAGTGATTTGCCCTCCATGCATGGTCAAGGACCACTAGGGCCTTGGAGTAGTAGCTGAAGGCTACGAACCAAGTAAAAAACTCTCGAGTCTTCTTTATATTTATTGTTTTATTCTTTCTACTGCGTAACTCAAGAGTCAAAACGAACGAAAGTTTTTATCGCTATTCACCCCCCTCTAGCGATTCGCTCGATCCAACAACGCACTCTACCAGAAGGGAGTATAATGGCCTACCTTAGGCATAAAATCCTTTCATTTAAGCAAGGGCACGAAGGGACTCTGGCCGAGTCATGGAAGAGACTACAAGAACTTGTTAGTCATTGCCCACACCATGGATTATTGGATTGGTTACTCATCCATGATTTTTATTTCGGGATCACTAACTCGTTGAAAGAACTCTTGGACACACCCGTGGGGGGCATTCTGATAAATAAAGAGCACAGACGACGCATATCGCATTATAGAGATATTGGTGTGGACTCTCGAAATGTGGGCAAATAGAGAGCATGATTTTGAGGAGGTTCTCCCCATAACGGGGGTAGGTAACATTGAAGTAGCCTGCCAAGTACAGGGAAAGAATAAAGAGAGAGAGTACTGGATGGAAGAAACTTCCCTATCTTCGGGATCAGAAGAAGAAGAAGAGTTGGGGCAGGTGGCAGAAGAGAAACACACAGGCCCTGAGATGAAGCCACTTCCCCGGAATCTCAAGTATGAATTTTTGGGTCCGACTTCAACCCATTCGGTGATTATAAATGCCAATTTGAGTGAGGTAGAGACAAGAAAGTTGCTAGGGGTGCTCAGGACGTACAAAAAAATGTTGGGGTATACCATCGATGACATAAAGGGGATAAGCCCATCTTTGTGCATGCATAGGATAATACTTGAGGACGGGTGTAAGTCAACCGTGGAGCGCCATAGGAAACTTAACACACACTTGCAGGAGGTAGTGAAAAAGGAAGTGCTTAAACTCTTAGATGCCGAAATAATTTACCCAATTTCAGATAGTGAGTGGGTAAGTCCGGTGCACGTAGTTCCAAAGAAAGGCGGCACTACAGTAGTAAAAAATAAAGAGAATGAGTTGATTCCTATTAGAACAGTAATAGGGTAGAGAATGTGTATAGATTATCGTAAACTAAACAAAAAAACAAGGAAGGATCATTTTCCACTTCCATTTATCGATCAAATGTTGGAATGCCTCGCTAAACATTCCTATTTCTGCTACCTTGATGGGCACTCAGGGGTTTTTCCAAATCCCAATTCACCCTAATGACCAAGAGAAGACCACCTTCACTTGCTCATATGGAACCTTCGCATACAGAAGAATGCCCTTTGGCCTATGTAATGCCCTAGCCACCTTCCAGGGTTGTATGATAACTATTTTTTCAGATATGATTGAACAGATTATGGAAGTATTCATTGATGATTTTTCAGTCTACGGAACAAGTTTCGATGTATGTCTGAAGAATCTAAAAAGGGTTCTGCAATGGTGTGAGGAGAATATCTTGATTCTGAATTGACAAAAATGTCACTTCATGGTAACTTAAGGGATAGTTCTGGGACATAAGATATCAGGGAATGGTATCGAAGTAGATAAGGTGAAGGTCGAAGTAATTGAAAAGTTGCCATCACCAAGGGATGTGAAGGGGGTCCGGAGCTTTCTTGGGCATGCATGTTTTTATTGAAGGTTCATAAAGAATTTTTCTCAAATAACTAGACCTCTGACAAATCTACTAGCTAGGACACAAAGTGTATTTTCGATCGGCAATGTTTAGTAGCATTCGAAGAAATAAAAAAAGCCTTAGTAACGTCCCCGATAATACAACCCCCGGACTGGAGTGTACCATTCGAGGTCATGTGTGATGCTAGTGATTAAATAGTAGGGGCAGTGTTGGGGAAACTGAAGGAGAAGAAGCTATATGCCATTAACTACGCCAGTAAGACACTGAACGGAGCAAAAATCAATTATGCCATGACCAAGAAGGAATTACTAGCAGTTGTGTTTGCATTCGACAAGTTCAGACAGTACTTAGTATATTTGAAGGTGGTTGTTTACACTGACCATACTACAGTTCGCTACTTGCTAAGTAAGAAGGATGCTAACCCCCGCCTTATTCACTGGATTCTATTACTTCAAGAATTTGATATAGAAATCAGGGATAAAAGGGCTCGGACAACGTCATTGTAGACCACTTATCGTGCATGCCCAATTATGGTAGGGTAGAAGAGGGAGATAGTGCCCAAATAGACGATGCTCTGCAAGATGATACCCTCATGGCTATTTCTAAGGTTACCACCCCCTCATATACAAATTTGGTGAATTTTCTGGCAGGGAGAGTGATACCGCCAAAATTCATGACCCAACAAAGGAAAAGATTCTTTGCAGAGGTTCGGCAATATATATGGGATGATCCCTTCCTATTTAGGAAATGTGCAGATAACATATATCGAAGGTGCATACCAGAGGAGGAAGTGGAGAGAATCCTCTTTCACTACCATTCCTCAGCATATTGGGGTCATACCGAAATTTCAAAAACAACTGCGAAGGTACTTTAGGCAGGATTCTACTAGCCTAGTCTGTTTAGGGACATGCACAACTATGTAGTCTTCTACGATAGATGCCAGTGAACAGGAAATATAGGAAGGAGACATGAGATGCCGGCAAGCGCCATATTAGAAGTAGAGCTTTTTGACGTATGGGGGATAGATTTCATGGGCCCCTTTCCTTCTTCCGACACGAATAGATATATCCTGGTCGCCGTAGACTATGTCTCTAAATAGTTGGAGGTCGTAGTATCACCTCACTATAATGCTAGGACTATAATAAAAATATTCAAAAGAAACATATTCCCTAGATTCGGAGTTCCTCAAGTCATAATATGTGATGGAAGATCCCACTTCATCGAAAAACAATTTGAAAAATTGCTACATAAATATGGGGTAATACACAAATTCTCAATAGTGTACCACCCAAAAACGAGTGGACAAGGGAAAATTTTGAATCGAGAGATCAAAAGTATTATAGAAAAGATAGTAGTGGCATCAAGGAAAGATTGGTCACAAAAACTGGACGATGCTCTTTGGGCTTACCGCATAGCCTACAAGACCCCGATAGGCATGACCCCATTTCTCTTAGTTTATGGGATGCCTTGCCACCTTCCCGTTGAATTGGAACACAAGGCTTTCTGAGCCATCAAGAATCTCAACTTGGACTATTGCGTTGCAGGAGAGAAAAGGAAACTGCAGTTAAGCGAGCTAGACAAAATTTGAAGAGATGCATATGAGCAAGCTAAGGCATGTAAGGAAAGAACTAGTAAGTGTCATGACCAACATATCTTGAGAAGGGAGTTTAAGGAAGGGGACTTAGATCTCCTGTATAATTCCAGGTTAAAACTTTTCCTAGGGAGGCTAAAATCAAGATGGTCAGGATCGTTTCGGGTAAAGAGGGTATACCCATATTGTATAGTGGATATATGGATTAAGGAATCAGGGAAGATCAAAGTAAATGGACCATGATTAAAGAAGTATCTAGGGGAATCTCCAGAATTCGAGACAGATGAATTGAGGTTTACAGAACCTCTGGAGCCAAGTTGAGATAGTGGAGACTGGTCGAGCTAAAAGACCTTAAACAAAGCTCTTCTTGGGAGGCAACCCAAGTTTAATTTTATATGTTTTTAATCTTTCTGCATTCATGTGTATAATTTAGACTTTAATTTATTGTCACTTATGTTCTTTGAAATTAGCTTAGGATTACGGAGAACTTGCTTGGAAGAAGCAAAGATCATTTTGAGTCCACCTAGTCCACAATGAGAGCCTGCACCTACACCAACATTTTTTCTTCTACTCTTGATCAGGGTGCAGGTACAGGAGCCTTCAACTTCTCCGTGTTCCAATCGTGCCTCGATGATATATATGTCGAGTAGCAGACGAAGAGGCAGCGATGGGAGGAGTTGAGCTTTCGGGAGCACTTCCAGCGGGCCGAGGGGTTCTACGACGAGGCTCGTATGTACTTCTAGGCAGAGGTTGCCCATTTCCAAGAGGAGGCCACCTAGTGCCAGGAGATGCAGTAGCACATGCGTGCCCAACAGACACAGTGGCCCTGGCAGGAGGAGCACCGAGCAGCCACTGCATCCACCTGCTCTCAGATCGACCACATGTATATGTGGCATCAGTGGCTCAACACCAGATTCTCCCAGGATCCTGAGATGTCGAGGCTACCAGACTTTCCACCTCGTCCACCATACTAGAGATATGTTTCGCTTAAGTCTGGGTGGAGGCCCCAAGTTTTGATTTATTTTGTTTCTTGCAGTAGTTTCTTTTCTGATATTTGCATTTTAGTTAGCATTCATTTGTTCATGCATAGGTTGTTTAGTTTCTTTCAGCACTTAGTTTTTGCTATCTATAAGCTACTTCAGTAGTATTTTTAAGGTTTTCTTCATGAGTTGTTTCCATGGGTAGCTTAGCTTCATTTACCTTGTTGTATTTTATTTTATTTGCTCTAATGAATGTTCTAGACTTACACTGGTTAACTTTTATTTTTACACCTACTCATGACGAATATTCTAAAAGGAAAAATCTAGTACGTACCTAATTATGATTCATCTCAGTAGTCTAATACTTTGGAATCCATAGGTAACTCTAGATTTAACATTTTAGTTACTGGAGATGCTAGGATTGTAGAAGCCCATTCGGAAAAATCAAAATTCCAAGAGAGAGAAAAAAAGAAAGAAATAAAAATAATAATAATTGAAAAAAATATATTTTAAGGGATACAAAAAATCGTTGTCGTGTGTGGAAATGGTTAGGTGCCCCTTTGAAACCGAGTTAGGTTACTGGGGAAACACCTATCAATTTCTCCCAATACCGAGCATGCCTTTGATACTTTATGCTAGATCTAGGAAACAACCCTCACTTTGGGCAGGTAAGTACCTAAGAGCCAGAGACCTTAGGAAAGCTATAGGATGACAACTTAACTTACCATGGAATGAGTATCCCCTAAGAAGATTCGCTTGGCACATGCACGAGGAGCTAACTTAGTGAATTTTTAGAACACATCTATTTTTCTTTGATTGAAAATACCAATTGATAATTCTAGTTAACATGCTAAGTATGGAACAATACTTTTTAAAATTTATTGGCACTGAGGATTTCTTAAGGACAAGCAAAGATTTAAGTCTGGGAGAATTTATGTGAGCAAAAAATATAGGATTTTAGTAGTTTTTGTTAACATCTTGCTACATTTTATACTTGTTTCATGCATATAGTACTTTGTTTTGTTTGCATTTCCTATTTTTTGGTTCTGAGATCTTCTCTTTGTACTTTTGTGTGTGTGATAGCATTTCCAAGGAAAAATGGTGCACTTTCAGAGTGAAAAAGGGCATTTGGCAGCTGGATGCAGTAGAGGACACGACCAGGGTGTGTGGCTACACACGGCTGTGTCTGAAGCTCGAGATTGGCCACCATAGGGCCACAAATGGCTTGGCCATGTGGAAACACATGGTCGTGTGGCGGCCAACTATTTTGACGTGATTAGGTCTTTATTCGGATTTCATGAAGAGCCAGCCTCATGGTTATATAAAGAAAGCTACGTCCAAACCCTAGGGTGGAGGCACGACGATCGGGACGGTACTCCGATGCCTTAAAAAGCTTCAGGAACTCGCAACGGGGAGGAAGAGAGCCACTCGAGGATCATGTTCTTCACCTCAATGCCAGAGAGAAGAGCCCCATTGCATTGTAATTTACTTTCCATGCATAATTTTCATTGTATATCTGAACATGATCATGCTTTGTGTTTCTTCTCTTATATTCATGGAGTAGATTTACCGATTCTAGGATTAGGGAGTAGTTTGTGTGCGTAGGACATGTTATTCCAAATATATATCTGATTCTTTAATTTATATTTGCAATTGGTGATTGTTTAGATCTTTAACTATTTGTTTTGGTCTTCTATTTACTATGTGAAGCCGATGCGAGGGGTGATAGCCCTCATATCAATGATTTAGGAGAATTAAGGAGGAACCTAGGGGTTGGCCTCATCTCCCAAAACCGTAGATAGAAGGATACGATAGAGTCGGAAATGAGATACATTCCCTCTCATCGTAGGGATTGATTTGACATCCCCGTACTGCCTTTCCCGTCCTAACGTCAGGGGTTGACGTGGTATGGCAGAGGTAGCTTCCGATAGATGCGAAAGCTCATCGGGGGAGTGTATGATGTCCCTTCCACAAGGCTGTAGTTAGACATCTAGATAATACTCAATTGGTAGCGTGTTCTGCGACGCACACTGTACTAGAGTTAGGACTGCCGACAACCCTTTTAATTGCAACCATTAGAACTAAACTCTGAAAAATAACTGTTGAGATGTATACTGAAAAGTCTCTCTTTTGCATAAACATCTTTATTTTTGAAATAAGAATCGCATGATCATTGTTTGCATATTTATGGTTATAAATATTGTCTGATACATTACATTATAGATAACATGGTGTGTAGTGTCACACCATGTTATCAGTTCCTTGTAGAGTATAAGTAGAGGCTAACAACCGAGATGGTTTTGGACAAACCATTTGTATGGTTGTAGTGTAATTTGGTATTGGTTTGCCTTGACCATAGAATTATACTAGTACACTTTGTGTGTATTGAGCAGGACTGACTTAGAGGCGATTCAATTTATTGCTGACTACATAATTGAATCGGACCTCGGATATTATGGTGTACATGCTCTTAATCCCGATATAATAATGGGCACATGTACTTAGTATTTGTTTCTTTGATTTACCAATGGGCGAGATTTATAAATTAAATTGATAGGCTCAGTAAGTTGGGAAATGATATTATTTAGATGGTGTGTCATTGATTATAGGAGGAAACCGTGTCCTATAAATTAGGATGATGATGTCCCCTTGAGGAGCTCATAAGGATCATCATGTAAACCCTGTAGGTGGAGTTGGTCCAGCATGATGATGAGGTTGAGTGGTACTACTCATGGAGTTAGATGTTGATTAAATAATTGTCAATAAATTAATTAATTGACTGACATTCGAGATCTTAAACATGGGGAGATATTTGTACAATTAATATATGGAGGTCATATTTATTTATGGGGGTGGGTGAGGTAGATCAATGATAATCCTCTAGTGGAATGGATTATCATTAATGGATCAGACTTTATGTGGGCTAGATCCATTGGGTTGCCAAGATACAACTCCTCCTCATGGTCCCTATTGTAGCGTATTAAAACCCTCATGAAGCCTAGATCCAACGGTGGAAATTGAATCCCTAGATCTGACGGTGGAAATTGAATCCCTAGATCCGACGGTGGAGATTGAAAAGAAGCTTAAGCCTAGATCTATAAAAGGAGGGCTAGGGCTTGGGCGGTGAGAGCAATTGAAAGGATTAGGGTTTTTCTCTTTGGCTTGGGCGGCTAGGGTTTGGAGAGGCTTTGGGCGGCAACTAGGGCAAGGCTTTGCTCTTCTTCCTTTGGTTGGCCGGTGCCCATCTTCATCTTTTTTCTCTTCTTGGCCTGTGCCCATCTCCTTTCTTTCTCAAGTTTTGGCCGGCGGCAACAAGATCTCCTCTTGTTGGTCGACATTCATATTCCATCTCCCTCTCCTTGGTGGCCGCCGGCAACAACAAAGAGGAGAAAGAGATTTGATCTTTCTCCAAAGGGATTGTGTCCGGAACTAGATAGGAGAAGAAGGGAGCTTATTATCTCCTTTGTTCTGAGCGAACAAGGAAAGGAAGATACATGATCTAGGAGGCTTCATCTCTTGTAGGATCGTTGCTCACACAACGTCCAAGAGGAGGATAGGACATACAATAGAAGACCAAGAGGTAAACAAGAGGTATAATTCTTGTTTTGGTTTCCTTTTGTTTCTTTGTATTATGTATGTAATTGCATGTGGCTAATTTACTTGCCTAGTCAAGGAAAAGAGTTAGGTTGCTTGAACAACAAGTTTGTTCAAGAGACCACTCTAATCGAATATCACGATGATGGATTGGTTGCTTGGGTAATCCGTCATTCTCTTGGATTAATTTTTTTTAATCTGGTGACGATGATGGGATCGCCATGCACAAGCGACCAAGTTGAAGTGGGAAGCGAAGTTTCTCTCTTCAATAACGTCCACTGAACAGATCTGTACTCGAATCTTAGTCCCTATGGGATCGATAATTTATTTATCACTTGATGGCATTCGTGCACTTGCGGGCATTGAGCGTGAGCGTGCACTTCGAGTCCTCGACGGTCTCTGTCATGAGATTTGAGGTCGTGTTCGTGTGCATCAATTATTTCCTGCATTACTAATCTAAGACCAAGTCTTTGAATTCCTTTTGGTTTTTATTCATGTTTTGTAAGATAATTAATGGCTCACATTGAGGGGTATAGCACCACCCGACCTCTGTTCTTTAACGGAAATGATTTCCGTTATTGGAAAGGTCGGATGGAGTGTTTCTTAAAAACACAAGTCGAGACTTGGATAATAATCCAAACTGGCTTTGCTATAACCACCAATGATCATGGGGAGCCTTTGGACTCGACAAATGGCCCAACTCAACCAAGAGGAAAATCAAAGTCGATGCAAAAGCAACCCAAATGTTGCAATGCGGCTTGTCCAAGGAGGAGCTCAACCAAATTGGACTGTTCATTAGCGCCAAAGACATCTGGACCAAATTAATCGAGCTACACAAAGGGGCATCCAATGCTAAGGTATGCAAAAGAGACATACTATTGAATAAATTATATAATCTAAAGATGCAGGATCACAAGACCGCTTCACAACTCCATGTGCGAATCCAAGACATCTTGAACGGTCTACATATCATCGAACAAAAGGTAGACAATCGAGACATAATAAGGTACGTACTAAATGCCTTCCCTAGGATCACCTTGTGGGAATCCATGGTTGTGCTTACAAGGTTTCTAAAGACCTTTCTAAAATTAGGTTAGATGAGCTCTTTTTTTAATTCAAACTTCACGAACAAACTAACGCGGTCCGAGCTGAGAGAGGCATTGCTTTGCTTGCAAGTCAAAGAAGAAATGAGAAGAGCAAGCCACCTCCTAAGCAAGAAGAAGGATCCGAACCCGAGGGCAAACTCGAGTCCGAATTTGAAGAGGAGGCCGCAATAGTAAACATGGTTTCGAGAATAATCCAAAAAGAAAGGGAGCAGTCGAAGAACAAGAAGAAGGGGCATTGCAAATCAAAAATGAAGCCAAAGAAAAAGGGATCAAAGAAGGACTTTCATGCAACTTGAGATGACGAAGAAGAAGGCGTCGGTGTAGCATTCATGGCAAAACTTGTAGAGTCTGAGTCCAAGTCCGAAGCCGAATACGAATCCAACTCCGACTCTGACTCCGAGGATGATTTCAAGTCAAGACTCAAAGCCGGATAAAAAAAAAAGATTAAGGTAAGTCCTTCATTAATTGCAAACTTATATCATGCAATGAAGTTGCTAAATAGGAAATTAACTAAGTCCGAGTCTAGGGTTGAGTCGTTACTTGAGGATGTTGAAACCCTCAAGCAAGAGGCTACTCTAACCTCTTCAACTAGTCAAGTTTAAGAGGGAAACTCAACTCAAGTTGAAAAACATGGGGAGGAGAATTCTCTCTTGAAAGGACGAGTTCAAGAGGTCGAGGCTAGGTTGGAAAGGTTCACATTGGGATCCAAGAATCTTAATCGACTACTTGGAACTCAAAGAGTCGTGTACAAAAAAGTCAGACTCGGGTTTCGTTCAAGGACTACAAATAGATCTTATATGTCTATCATAAATCATAGTCATCAACGAGTTCAAGCATGGGTCCCAAAAATTTTATTAAATTCACATATAAGGACCAATAAGTATTGGGTTCCCCAGGATCAAGTCCACTATGTGGATAGACTATGTTGGTTCAATGGTCTAGGGGGAGCTGGTACTAAAATAGTGTACCCACTTTCTTAGTTAAAGCTTTGCATGCCTAGTTAATCCTTGTTTTAATTGTTAGAATGGTTAGATAGGAAAAATAGTTAATCAATCTTGATAACATTGTATCAAGACGCGGCGAGATGATAGTATGTTAGGGAAATGAAGTCTTGTGTGTCCGAACTAGATAAGGCGTATCTAGCTTGGTGCACTCGACTAAGTTGAACTAGTTGAAGCTACCTCACCGTATCTTAAACTTGTTAGACTAGAATGTGATCTTAAGTGACTCAAGTAATCAATTTCTTGAATTTGGCTTTGTCTACGGAAGTGGTCATTGTTCCGATCAAAGAAGGCTGTTGTACCTTGCCACGACATGGAAGCCAATTTCTTGGAAAGCTTACTTGACGAACTAAGGGATAAATCTGAATCTAACCCAAGGTTGACTAACTTTAATCAAGTTAAAATCATCTCACAAAACATATAAGGCAAACACATTTTTGAGACACATAGAATGGGTGAGATGTTAAGGATAATTGAAATACACTTAACATAACTTTTTCAAAATGCTACCTATTTTCTCGACTATTGTACTTAACGAATATTTACAACTCTCTAGACAAAGTTTAGCACCCACTACATCTTTTATACTTCATATATTTGACTAAGGGGGAGAGCAAACTATCCCTAAGGGTTATATTACAAACCTTTAAATTATTGGTGCAGAGGAACACACCTCGAACTAATCTTTCTAACTACGACTAGACGCATGCTTGAGCTGATAGTTAATTTATCTTTAATAATTTTAGACACATGTTGTTTTTAAACTTCCATTTTATATAAACACCCCCCAATTATTTTTTTTTATTTATGGCAAAAGGGGAGAAGAGTGAAAGTTAAGGGGGAGTAACACAATTTATTTTAAAAATTAAAGTATCTCTTTCAAAACACACCTAGGGTTATGGGGGAGTTTTTGAAATAGAATTTACCAATTACTATACTTGTTTTAAGATTTAAATTTTCCTTAATTTTGTGTCGGTTTGTCATAGATCAAAAAGGGGGAGATTGTTGGTGCAGGGGCACCAGATAATCGAACCTAGGTTTTGATTATGACAAAGATCCAAAGTTAAGGACATATTGTTATCTCATGAGATGAATTAAGTGTGCAAGAAATGATTAAGCAAAGCCAAAGGTCAACGACACTCGGAGAATCTCGAGTTGGGAAACCGTGGTGGTCGGATGACAACGGGAGAACTTTGTGGGAATCGAAGAACCCAGGTGAAGACCAGAAGCAAAGCGGTAGGTCATAAAGGACCAAAGGTAAGCACGAGTGCGAAGAGAGATGGTAAGGTCATGTCCTCTGTACGGGGACGACCGTAGGCAGCGATCTGACTAAGACGTACTATGGAAGGTCTTATTGAGATCAGACAGTAAGAAACCGTCACATTTACCATTTTCCGTGCTAACTCTTTGCTATAGAAAAGTGGCCAGGCTGGCAGTCGACTGCTAACTATTGGCAGTCGACTGATACACATCAGTCGACTAATGAAGGGCATCAGTTGACCGATGGCAACGAATCGGCCTTTTACGTTAGGTCAAAAAGATAATGTTTGACGGTGCCACTTCGCGATAAGATAAGGTGCCACCTCGTGATAAGTTCCAAAAGTTGAGGATCTGCATCTAGACTTATTCCAAGGCACAATTCTATAAAAGGAAGGGAGGACTCCAACCCAAACATCATCAATCTTATTCTCAAGTGCTCCTACAATGCTAAAGCTCTAACACCGTCATAACGCCAATGCAATGCCAAGCTTACAACTTCTTCGTCAGCAGCAGCAAGTTTGTTTTTATTTAGTTATTGTATTCATGGTTTTAATCGTAACGAAGTGAGATAGGCTTGTTGACTCATCCTTGTGCTTTCGGTTTTTGTGATTGTTGTCTCCTACCTTCAACGAGGAGGAGACTCTATAGTGGATTGCCCCTTCATACACAGTCAAGGATCGCGGGGCCTGGGATTAGCAAACGGTGGGTTGTGAACCAAGTAAAAATAAACTTGTGTTATTTATTTTTTCGCTGTGCATCTCTGTGTTTTAATCGAATGAATGAAAGAAGAAAAGATTTTACCCTCGCTATTCACCCCCCTCTCTAGCGACACTTTTGATCCAACACTTAGCCTAAACCTAAGCCTTCTAGCCACCTCTACTAGCTTCGCGCTTATCGAATCCCTCCAAGTCGTCCATGACTTGTGTTAGGGCAATCAACCCAGTGATATGGTTTTGATGTGTTTGGAAAAGGGTATAAGTTAGGATTGTATTGGATTTGATGTGTGCATTGGAGTCTTGCAGGACTTAGTAATTCGCACATGGAGGATTGGCGAGTTTCACCTCTCATGACTCGGTCCTTGAGTTGGTGAAGGATAGCTTTCCAGAAGCCGTGTGCTTGGGGCATTCAAGGGACCACCGGACGAGAAGCATTGGAGTGAAGCCGGAGGAAGTAGACTTCAGGGCGAGATGCGAAGGATGGCGCTGCGAAGTCGTGCGCTTGGCGCATCTGAAGGATGTGGTCGGACGAAGAAAACTTCAAAGGCGAGGGACTCCAAGGGAATGAGAGTGAGTGATTGTAACCCGAGACGGGGTAGATCGTAGGTGAAACTTGGCCATTTGGCTAAGTGTCGAATGGGATTTCCCGACATCAGTCGACTGCCATGACATGGCAGTCGACTGCTCCAAGTCGAATGTGACTCAACTAGTGTTTAGGTTTGGTCTGTGTCACATCAATCGACTGCCAAGGATTGGCAGTCGACTAACGAAACCCCCAGTTGACTAATGATGGCATCAATCAACTGGTCGCAAGTATTTCGGGCACAGAATGTTGATCAGTCGAGTGCTCGCTTCCGGCACTCGACTGGTAGCTCCATCAGTCGACTGATGAGATGATCAGTTGACTGATGTGGGAGCCGTTTGATGAAATCTAACATGGAAGAAGCCATTATTGGGCAATGGCTACAGGAGCAGTCGACTGATCAGGGCATTAGTCGACTGCCAGGCGCCCAATGGGAAGAATGAGTTCTTCTCTATAAAATGGGGCCTTTGGACACTTGGGGAGCCTAATGCTTCTATTCTAAACATCTCCCAAAGTGCCCAAACGAATTTTCTCCTCTTTTTTGTGATTATATTCATCTTATTGTAAGAGGAGTGTTTTTGTAAGAAAAGGTCACCTCCACCTAGCTTTGTGCAAAGGAGAGATTAGTGGAATGTTTAAGGTGTGATTCACCTTGGATGAATCGGGTCGTGGATTAGCGGCAAGGCCGTGAACCACGTTACATCACCGTGTTAGCATTTATTTCTTTTACTTATTGCTTTGTCTTTATTGTTTATATTTCCTCTTGCACTAATAGAATTTGTAGACGAGCAATTAAAAGTGAATCCTACCGTACGACAAAAGAGGGTTATTCACCCCCCTCTAGCTGGCCACCGACATTCCAACAGGTGGTTTTAGAGCCATGGAGCTTGTCACCGGACTAACCGCCATAAAAAGCACAACAACTACGATGGCCGACTCAGACATTCACCCACCGAAGTTTGAAGGAGAATTCTCTTGGTGGAATAAGAGAATGGAGGTATTCTTTGAAACCGATTTTAATATTATGATTATAATGGAAAATGGTTTTGAGTTGCCTAGGGATGAAGAGGGCGAACCAATAGAGAAGTCAAGGTGGACTAAAAAGCAAAGGGAGGAGCACCTTGCAAATTTAAAGGCGAAGCACAACCTCTTAAATTTTCTCCCCCAACAAGAGATAAACTAGATTAGAGAGTGTGAAAGTGCCAAGGATATGTGGGAAAGATTGGTAGAGCTTCATGAAGTCACTTCCGAGGCGAAGCTTGCAAGAAGAGATGTCCTACACTCCCAACTCAACAATAATAAACTCAATAAAGGGGAGAAGGTAACATCTCTACATTCTAGATTTAAAGAAATTCTTAACGGTTTATCTAGTGTAGGGGAGAAGCTCTCCAATAGAGACATGATTATGAAGGCAATTGATGCCTTTCCCTTATCATCCAAGTGGAGTTCAATGGTGGACTCATTCTATATCTCAAAGAATCTAGAGGAAAGTACTCTAGATGAATTTTTCTCCACTATGGAATTGCATGAATCTAGCCTTGAAGGCATAAGTGAAGAACAAAGCATCAAGCCATCAAGGGGAATGGCACTAGTAGCCAACAAGGGGAAGAAGAAGAAGGAGACTCCCTCCTCATCCGATGAAGACTCCTCCTCCTCCTCCATGGATAGCACGGAAGAAGAATACATGGTAAGGATGTTAAGACGTGCTTTGAAAAATTTTAAATTTAACAAATCTAATGATAGGAGGAGAAGGCTAAGGAGAAAGATAATTTACTACAATTGCCAAGGAGAGGGACCTATAAGAGATGATTGTCCTCTCTTGAACAAAAGCAAGGAGGAAAGGAGAAAGAAAGAAGAAAAGAAGAAAGAGAGCAAGAAAAAGGAAGAAGAGAAGAAAACCAAGGAGAAAGGGAAGGCAAAGGCACTAAAAGCAAGGACATGGGAAGATCCTTCTTCATCATCATCGGAGGAAGAAAATCCCTTTGTCACAAATCTAGCTCTAATGGAAATAGAAGATGTGAACTCCACCTCTTCCAAGGAAGAAGAAAGAAGCACTAGCGAGGAGGAGAGCTCGAGTGAAGGGGGAGCGTCCTCATCTTCATCCTCATCATCGGAAGGGGATTTGGTAAGTGAGGTAACAAATCTTCCTTCCAAAAAAATTATGTCCATGATATCTAGCTTAACTAAGGAGTTATTTAGGGATAAAAAGAAAAATAAGAGCATGCTTGATAAAATTAAGGCCCTAGAAGAAAAGCTAGAAAAATCATGTATGAATATTAATGATAATGTTTCTTCTACTATCAATGATGCATCCTCACATGATAATTATATGTCTTTTAATGTTAGTGATGCATGTATGGAGGAAAATAGGGTCTTAAGGGAAAAGGTAGACCATTTAACCAAGGCCCTAGAAAAATTCACTATAGGCTCCAATACTTTGAACATGATAATTGGGAGCCAAAGAGCAAGCTTTAATAGAAAAGGCCTAGGATATAAGGGAAACAAAAATGAAAAGGCCTATCATTGTTTAATTTCTAGGGGTCAAGCCAAAAACAAAATAATTGCTAGAAAATGGATCCCTAAGGAATATTTAGTGAACCCTATAGGAAAGAACTTGTATTGGGTTCCTAAATCCATCCTTAAGGGTTAGGAAAACCCTAGCATAGTCAACCATAAGTTGACTTCACTTATATCATATTATATGGTTGACTTAGGATGATGTGGGTAGTGAGATTTAATTTATAAGCATGATGGAGGAAGTGATTATAATGTTAGAATCATATACTTGATTTGAATAATGATACATGCTTATGACTTAGAATTATCGGGACTTAATTTTTAAAATAGTGTTGGGTGATGATAATGCACCCATAAAATAGCTTAAATCATACTTTGGGTGATACTTGACTTATTATCATGATTTTATACCTAATGCATGATTACAAATTGATTGATACACTTGTTTAATGATCATAATGTGAAATCAATGCATATATGTCTTTATGATCATGTGGTATGTTAGAGTGATACTTAACCTTGTGTAGAATTGCATGAATTTAAAGGTTAAGTATATAAATACCTTAAGGAACATCTCACACTCACCATAAGGATAACCTTGATTTAAAACTTAGCATGGGTGAGATGTTAGGATGATACTAATGGTCCACTAATTCTTATGCCATTTAGATGGGCCATTAAGTGTATCAATAGAGCAATAATAGTCCAATCATGGGGAAAGCATATGTTTAATTCATAGACATATTGCCCAAAGATAATGGTTGGATATTTTAAATGTTTTTAAAACCATTTTATACCTTGCAAACAGTGAGTTCATGTTTTAAAAAGTTTCAAGGCAAAACTAGGTTTAAAAGTGGATACAAACTTTAGATATTTTTGTAACTTTTGAGTTTTTGCCAAACATTCAAAAATAAAATGAATTTTCATGGAAAATAAATTTTCATTGATAAATAAACTCACAAGAAATATGTATTTCAAATTTCATGATTTTTTCAATTTCCTAGAATTTTTAACGCATTTTTGAAATTGGATTTCGAAATTAAAAAAATTTGTAAACTGAGTGCCAGTCGACTGGTAGTCTGATCCAATCGGTTGATGTACTGTGCACGAACACAATAACCTGATTTTATCAGGTTTTGTTTGGTTTTTGTTCATTTTCTTCCTTCGATTTGATGTCATGCGTGTATAACATTTGGATAATGTTTTTGATAGTGTTAAAGGGGGAGAATTGATAGGTTTAAGTTAATCATGCTAAAAGGAAAAATTTAGCATGTCTTAAGGGGGAGTTGCATGTTTAAGGGGGAGTTTGATATTCATGTTTTTATTTACATGCATTCTTGCTTTATGCTTTCTGCTATTTGTTAACCTAACTTAAATGGATTGTCACACATCAAAAAGGGGGAGATTGTTAGGGCAATCAACCTAGTGATATGGTTTTGATGTGTGTGGAAAAGGGTTTAAGTTAGGATTGTATTGGATTTAATGTGTTCGTTGGAGTCTTGCAGAACTTAGTAATTCGCACATAGAGCATTGGCGAGTTTCACCTCTCATGACTCGGTCCTTGAGTCGGTGAAGTATAGCTTTGTGGAAGCCGTGCGCTTGGGGCATCTGAGGGACCGTCAAACTAGAAGCATTGGAGTGAAGCCGAAGGAAGTAGACTTCAGGGCGAGATACGAAGGATGGCGTTGCGAAGCCGTGCGCTTGGCGCATCCGAGGGACGTGGCCAGTTGAATACAACTTCGAAGGCAAGCGAGGGAATGAGAGTGAGCGATTGTAACCCGGGATGGGGTAGATCATAGGTGAAACTTGGCCATTTGGCTAAGTGTCAGATGAGATTTACCGATATTAGTCGACTGCCATGACATGACAGTCGATTGCTCCATGTCGGGGACCGGGTGTTCGAACCGGTCCCGTGTCACAAAAGATCGCTGGCGATTGGCGTTGGATCGACTGAACTACCACGCCGATGATGGCATCACCCGATCCTGGTCGCAAGCGGTCGGCGCAGCTGCATCGTTGATCAATCGAGCGCTCGCTCGACACTCGACCGATTTCACCAATCGATGGACGACCGGCGGATCGATTTGGGAGGCATTGGAAGAAATCCAATGTGGAAGAAGTCGTTATTGGGCAATGGCTACAGGAGCAGTCGACTGATCGGGGCATCAGTCGACTACCAGGCGCCCAATGGGAAGAATGTGTTCTTCTCTATAGAATGGGGCCTTTGGACAATTGGGGAGCCTAATGCTTCTATTCTAAACATCTCCCAAAGTGCCCAAACAAATTTCCTCCTCTTCCTTGTGCTTATATTCATCTTATTGTAAGAGGAGTGTTTTTGTAAGAAAAGGTCACCTCCACCTAGCTTTGTACAAAGGAGAGATTAGTGGAAGGTTTAAGGCATGATTCACCTTGGACGAATTGGGTAGTAGATTAGCGGCAAGGCCGTGAACCATGTTACATCGCCGTGTTAGCATTTGATTTCTTTTACTTATTGCTTTTTCTTTATTGTTTATATTTCTGTATGCGCTAATAGAATTTGTAGACGAGCAATTAAGAGCGAATTCCACCGTACGACAAAAGAGGGCCATTCACCCCCCTCTAGCCGGCCACCGACATTCCAACAACTTGTTCATCCATGCATGGATCCCTCCAAGTCATCCATGACTTGTTCATCCATATGCTAGCTTCCAGGTGCTTCCTTTGGCTATTGTCATGCTCTCGGTGTCTACACCGCCAAGGTATATATGGACTTACGCTCCCAAGACTCCCATTGGACTTACTAAATGCCAAGTCTCCATAACTTGGACTTTCACTGCCAAGGCTACACACTTGGACTTGCGTGGACAAGGCTACACGCTTGGACTTACGTGGCCAAGGCTACACACTTGGACTTACATGGCCAAGGCTACACACTTGGTCTTCCCTTGCCAACTCCATGTTTGACTTCCAATGCCAAGCCCCATGCTTGGACTTTCACCGCCAAAGCTATACACTTGGACTTACGTGGCCAAGGCTACACACTTGGTCTTCCCATGATAATCATATGTCAAATGTTTTGTCTAACATAAAAATACTACTCAAGTCAAACTCGAGTCTGGTCAATCGTGACCTGGGCTGATTGCACCAACAAATTTAACTAGCTTTCATGACTTCTAAGATGATATAAAGGAATGCATAGGAAATTTATTTCAAAACACCGACAAAAAAAAACTCAACAAACGAAACATAATAAGTAAAACAAAAACAAATAAAGTAAAAGAAATGTATATACAAAGAAAATAAAATAATATGAGAAGGAGCAAACTCCCTTGAGGTCCTAACAGTTAAAGAAGATTCAGTGGAAGAAGCCACACAGGGTGTGGAGTGCTCCGAAAGAAATCTCATCCCAGCGGTTGAAGAAGATTCAACTTTAACATCCACACCAGGAGTGGGATGGGCAGAATGGTGTTGAGCATCTTCATGGTGCGATTAGGATAGTCCTGTGTTGCTCCCTCCAATATCATCACCTTATCATATGTAATCTATGGTTGTCAGAGGCAAATCAGAAAAAGTGTCCAGCCTTGGGGCTGGATTATTGCTTATGTTGTTAGGGCCTTCATCAGCAAAATTATTTTTGGAGACTCTGGTTGTGATGGAAGTGTTCAGTCTGGGGGTCTCCAGCTTTCCACCACTTCCATGGGAATCAACTCATCAGAATTGCTTGCAACCACTATTTCACTTGTCTTTTGGTCTGGATGGCAGGTTTGGGAACTGGTATATGGAAGAGGCTCTAGATATGAATGTAAATCATGTGGTTGCAAAACTAAAGAAAACAACTCTTAGGCCGCTACTTCTTCTGCAATATTATCTACAATAAAACTGCAAGCAAAATTAGTTGGCAACTCACCCACATCAAGAATAATAGCAGCTTCATCAAAATCTTCACATGCATGAGTATCCTCAATAACATCACAACACAAACAGTCATAGGAGTCCTGTGGAGCAGTTGAATCATAGACGTATCTATCACTCACTCCATAATCCATCTCCCTAAGTACGTCAATATCCATAGAATTGGTCTTTGACGAAGTCTTAATGAATCCTTGTGCTTGCATCTATTGATGCTGATGTGGCTGGTAAAACTGGGGTGTGGTTGGAAACACTTTTGCTACCATGGTATCAATGAGTTCTCTAGCTTGAGCAGGAGTCTTATCGACTAGGGTCTCTCAACTAGCTATGTCGACCATACATCTATCCATGGGAAGCAATCCATCATAAAAATACTGGATGAGTAGGTCATCACTGATTTGATGCTGAGGGCAACAAGCACAAAGTCCTTTAAATCTCTCCCAATACTCATGTAGAGTCTCTTCTGTTAATTGCTTCACACCACGAATACTCTTCCGCATCACAAAAATAACTGGTTGGTTGGGGTGATATGTTGGGAAAGATTGATAATGTTGTTCCATGTTCCCATACTAAGAGTTCTACTGACCCATCCATTCATAACCACTAAACTGAGATCGCTCAAAATTGTGATGTTATGTCTGCCCATACCTGAAATCTGAATTGAAATTATATGAACTAGAATATAAATTATACCTATCCTGCTAATAAGGTTGATGATACTGAGGATTAGGCCGATGATATTGAGTTTGGTACTGATAATGTTGATGTTCAGGATGATAATACTCATACTGTCAAATGTTTGAATGATGAATATCACTGAAGTCTCCACATTGCTGATAATATGGATCCATGTTCAAAGAAATTTTCTATCGCTTCCTGAAACACTGACAAACACAATCAAAAGACACAGGAAATAGACATGACCAAGTGCATGGATATACAAGAAATAAAAGAATGCATCCCTAAACAAAAAATTTTGATTTTTTATTTTTTTTTAGAAAAAAGAAGAAACAATCCTAAGTCTACTAAACATCATTACACTCCCCGACAATGACGTCAAAATTTGATGAACAATATTTGTCATGGTACCGTTCAAAATTAATTGCCAAATCATCTCTACACTAATATAGCATAGTGAATGGCCCGGATCGTTTCCCAATGAGTGTAATTGATAGAACAGTAGTTTTAGGATTATTAATTATTGCTTTGTGTTATCTATTATAAATGAGGTTTGGAATGTAAAAGTCTAGTCCTACTGATTGAAAGACAATAAAAGTGATTAAAATCTTAATCTAACTAAACTACGAAGATAACAAAATTAAAGATGTAAACTAAGCATTCAAACAAGAGCATTTAAAAACATAAAGACAATGCATGAATTTAAACAACAATTTAAATATAGAATAATATGAGTGTAAGCAAAGCATGAAATTAAACTATGAGTACGATGAAATTAAGCTAATGAACAATTAAACTAAGGAACAACTAAGCTAAGGAACCATTAACCTAATGAACAACTAAGCAAAGTTACAACTAGCATAAAATATTCATGAACGACAAAATAAACTACATCTAAACTCCTAATTAAACATAGGATAAACAATTGAATTAAACATCAAAGTAAACACAAGATAAGCATCCAAATCAATGGATAAACTCCAAATATAAACCACCGATAACTCCACACAGTGATGATGACCCGAACAACTCTCTCCGATGGATGGAAGGGGTGGATTCCTCGTTGGAAAATCCTCCGGCAAGTACTGAAATGTAGGATGACACTAGCCCTCTGCTCCAGCGATGGTTGGTGGGGCTGCCGAATCCCGACAGCCTGTGGGTGGTTCTGGAGACAGAGCGGTCGAATCTCGATCGCATGAAATAGTGGAACAGGAACTTGGGTTGCAAGTCCTCTTCACCGGCGATAAAATGAAAGGGTTGCTGCTGGAATTGGAGAAGGAACTCACTACCATAGTTGGAAAAGATTCTGCCAAATCCCGATAGTAGTAAGTCTCTCAGTCTTCCGAATCCCTTCCACCTGAGGTGTCTCAGCCCCAGCAGTAGGCGGAGGAAGCTTCGCTAGTGGAGAGTGTCAGAATTGCCTTCATCCGCTCGCACCGACTAAGCTGTCCGAATCCCAGCATCCCAATCTGTCATGAGGATGAGAGGAGATTGTTGCCTACTGATGGAGGAAAGGATCGTCGGAGATGGCTGCCCGAAGTCGTCGCCACGTGTAGAGGAAAACCGACAGGCACTGCTCGCACAAGGAGGAAGATGAAGTGTGGCATTGTGTGTTCTATGCTATTTCACACGAGTGGGAAATGTTGGTTTTCTTTAGCTTCTTTTCCTTAGTCGACTGATTGCATGCCCCTCCATCTCAGCCACCTATTTAGAGATAGGTTTTAATTAATGTTGGTGCAATCGGCCTAGGTCATGATTGACTAGACTCGAGTTTAACTCGAGTAGTGTTTTGATGTTTGACATTGATGTTTGACATTGATGTTCGACAAAATGTATGACAATGTGATTGTCATGGGAAAGTCCAAGTCATGGGTACTTGGCATGGAAAGTCCAAGTCATGGGTCTTGGCAAGGGAAAGTCCAAGATTTAGTCTTGGCAATTGGAAAGTCCAACATGGGTTGACATAGAATGTCCAAGCATGGGTCTTGGCAAGGGAAATTCTAAGCTTGAGTCTTGGCGAATGGAAAGTCCAACATGGGTTGGCAAGGAAAGTCCAAGGGGTGATATTGGCGGCGTAAAGTCCAAGCAAGAGTCTTGGCAGTATAAGTCCAATGGTTGGCAACGTAAAGTCCAAGCGGTAGTCTTGGAAGCGTAAGCCCAATGTGCCTTGGCGATAAAGACTAGCTTAGCATGACAATAGCCGATGGAAGCACCTGAAGGCTAGCGTATGGATGAACAAGTTATGGATAACTTGGAGGGATCCGATAGGCCTGAGGCTTACGGAGGTAGCTTGAAGGCTTAGGCCTAGGCTAAGGGTGGTCTAGAAAGTATGAGGCCATCATACTTGGGGTTAAACCTCATGTTTGAGGTTATTAGTCGACTAGTGCTTTGGACCAATCGATTGGTCAAGTGTTTTGACACTTGGCAGGCGAGTTGACTCTTGGCAGTCGACTGGGGTTATGAGCAATCGACTGGCATGAGTCGACTAGGGTTCGACTACGACAAAATGTCTTGTCAGTTTGGGAAGTCGACTAATGACAGTCAACTACTAGTCAGGTTGCCAGAGCAGAATGCTCGATAACCTACTGGTCAGTCGGCTATGGCCCTGGCAGTCAACTACTGGGTAATGACAGTCGACTACCAGTGTAACCGTTGGCTTGAATGTCGATGTGGATTAAGTCATTGTCTCATAATGGTACTGTTGGTAGTTGACTGAGGCCTTATGTCAATCGACTGCCAAGCACAAATCCAGCCTGATGCAGGCATAAATGGAATAGCTCGTGGAGGATTTGGACAGCGATTTTTTGCGCAATTTTGGAGGGAAATTGTTGCTGCATTCCAGACCTTCAAGACCAATCCAAAGTTCTTGTGTAAAGTATTCTTTACTTATTTTTGTGTATTGCTTAGTGTATTTGTTATATATCATTGTATTACTTTTGTAATTGCTTGTACGAGGTTTCTCTGCCTCCGACTTGTTGTCAAGAAGGAGTTTATTTGATTAGTTATGATATTTTCATCGCTAGAGCTCATTCATGCTCAATCCGTGGAGTAGGAACCCTAAGGTTCTGAACCACGTTATTTCTCTGTGTTGGGTGCTTGTATATTTTGTTATTGCTTTATTATCTTTATTTCCGATGTGCATAACTAGTTTTGTAGCAAGCATGCGAACAAATTCCATCTTCCTCAATAAATGCGCTATTCAGCTCCCCCCCTCTAGCGGTCACCAATGGTCCCAACAATTGGTATCAAAGCAAGGCCGCTCTTCATTTGGACTAACCGCCAAGAGAGCACTATGAGAGGGTGAAGAAGAAAATAGAGTTTGAAGAAAAACTAGGATCGAACATCAACACTCCGGTCCCGTATGCACTCTATGGACGAGAAGCCTTCAATCAATGGAAGGCAAGGATTGAATACTTCATCATGATGAGAGATTTTGAAGAATGTTCTGCCTTGATCGAAGGATTCGAGTATCCGAGAGGGCCAAACGGAGGTTTCCTCGAAATAAAGAAGTGGATTGGGGAACAAATCCAAGAATTCGAGAAAAACAAGAAGGTAATAAAATTCTTGATTGATTTGATTCCTAATGATATCTTGTGTAGCTTAGGTGAATACAAGGATGCCAAGGAGCTTTGGAGCGAGTTGGAAAAATATCATGAAGATCCATCACCGGCTCAAGAAGAAGAGGAGGCCGAAGAAGTAAGCTCATCATCCTCACAAGAAAATGAGGAGTTGGAAGTTGAGAAGGAGTCAACTTCCGGATCGGTAGAAGAGGAAGAAGTAGAGGAAGCCTCCACCTCTAGGATTAAGGGGGAGGAGATTAGATCATCTACACCAGAGCAACCTCAAGAGGAACCATCAACCTCCGGTCGAGAAGATGAGCAAGCTCAAGAGGCTTCCACCACTGACCTAGGTAACTCAAGCACATTAATAAATAATAAAAATCATATAATTTGCTTTGAGTATAGAGAAGTCGGGCACTATAAGAGCAAGTACCCAAAGAAGGTCAAGAAAACTCAATCGATGTCAAAAAGTCAAGAAAAATTCAAGGATGTCGGTGCCCCAACACAAAAGAGCAAGGAGAACATGGTGTTCTTCAAATGCCTACAACCAGGGCATTATAGGAGTTAATGTCCTAGGGGGAAGAAGAAAGGGCAAGAAGGAGCATCACAAGTAGGGGTTGCTTTAAAAGCAAACCCTAAGGTAAAATTCAATAATGCACCTTCAAATTGTTATGTTAAAAAGCATTCCTTCAATTCACTTGCAATTGTGCATAATCATAAGGAGCATGCTAGAAATAATATACTTTATTGTCTAGGTGCTAATAGTTACAATTTTAGAAATAAGGAGAAATTTAGGACTAATAACCCTAAGAAAATCCTACCCGAGGCAAGTATTAGGAAAATAGAAGATCATCTAGGCTTTAATACCAAAAATCATAGACATATGTCGAGAAAGAGCACATCTACTCAAGGAAATAATGGGCCCACCAAATTAGAAAAACTAGAATTTGAAAATCAAGTTTTGAGGTTAAAACTTGAGAAGTTGGAGAAGACCCTTAGGAAGATGCAAAATCAAATTAAATGGTCAAATTGTCAAAACCTAGGGTTTAAGAAGCAAGGTCACCCAAGGGCAAGAATGGTTTGGGTCACAAACCTAAGCCCAAGAAGATCTACCATAGTGTTCCATTCGATTATGGAATACAATCAAGGTCTAGGAAGGCCATGTTATTAGGGAGGTCATCTCTAAGGCTAACCATGGAGTGTGCCTAGTGGCTAGGGTTTCAAAGAAACCTAGAGAGCCTGCTAAGAAGGTTACAAGGGGAGTCACCCCTAGAGTTAACCTAGGCAAGACCCAAATGACCAAGGCTACCAAGCCTAGGAGGGTCATTAGGAGGGTATCTAGGGAGGTCATCCCTAAGGAATACCTAGTAAACCCAAGGAGCTCCAATAGATATTGGGTTCCTAGGAGCGTGATCGATTCACGCTAAATGGGTTAGGGTGTGCCAACCTTAAATGGATTAGTAATTAACCTAACCATGGTAAAAGTGGCACTTTAGGTCATTTTCAAGGTTGTGGGTACCTTGGAAATGTGGTTTGAACTTATATCCTAAAGGATTTTAGGATGTGTCAATTAAATTTGAAAAGTTTGAAAAATTGATCAAATTAGCACAACTTAAGTTTAGAGGTCATAGTGTACCATTTTTTGGTTTTGGCATGCTTGGGAGAAAGTTCATAATATGGCAAAAATGATCTTTATAATAACAAATGGCAATTAACACTAAAATTTAGGTATTGTTATACCTATACCTTTTATTTTCCATGATTGATTTGCCATATTCCATGTCATGACATCATATCTATTTTTAATCATATAAAATTTCATGATCATGTTTAGAATTAGGTTTATGTCATGTATATTTAGATTTAATCATATGTCATGACATCATGATCATTGGCCATGTTTATTTATGCTATCATTTATGTCATGATCATATTTCATGCATTTAAAGTTAATTAAATTGATTTAAAGACTATGGCATGACTTGAAGTCCTATGTATAAGGGAATCAAGTAGTGTTGCCTTAGGAAAATGCATGAGGCCTTAGATTAGGATTAACCAAAACCCACATCTCACATCAAATCGACATGTGTGTATTTTCAAACACCCTAGACACATGTGAGATGCTAGAAAATGAGTTAAGTTCAAGGTGTATAGTTCTTGCATCTAGATGAACTCAAACTGAACTTATACCATGGTGGATCATGGGGAAAGCTACTATGCAAGTCATGTGCATTGAGCCCATTGATCATGATCTAATATAGGTTTTCAAATATTTTAAAATTATTTTAGAAAACCTTGGTAAAGTCTATCTTTTGATAGGAATCACCATTGATAGAGTTGATACAAAGTCGAGTCAAAACATTGAACTTTTCAATGGTTTTGAACTTTTGTGTCAATCTCATTATTTTATAGGTATTTTATTTTTCAAATATTTTTCACCCATATTGATTGACATAAGTATTATACATATGAAATTTCATGATTTTTCGTATTATGTATAATTACTTATGTATTTCCGAAAATCGGTTTTTGAATTTTAATTTTTGCATTTGCAGAAATCAGTCGACTGTCGCTTATGGCAGTCGACTGGTGTCAGTGGCAATCGATAGGTGACTATAAGAGTCGATTGCCAGAGTTGATTTCGGGTAAACATGGATGTTTACCCCATGTTTTAGCTATGTTAGGCTACCCTAATTGCTCCTAACCCTAAGATATGCTTTGGAAAGCATTAGAAAGGTTGAAAATCCATTGGATATGGATTAGGAGAGTTGTTTAGGGTGTGTATCAATTTTAAAGTGTGTGAAAGTTCAAGGTTGAACTTTTGACCTTAATTTTGATGGTTTAGTGTTCCTATAATCTTAGAGACTCTCCAAGGACATTATTGGTGCAATGGTCAAGGGGGAGGAAGCCTTTTGGGGGAGGTTATCCATCAAGGGCATGAGGGGGAGAATTTTTAGAATGTGAGATGCCCAATTTGGAAATTGAGAGAGTTTGAGGATTGCCTCTCTTAAGTGATATGAGACTTATCACTAGGAAGAGTGAAGGCATCCTAGGTGTTTTTGGACTAAGGGGGAGATTGTAAGATCTCATTGGGATATGAGACATTGACCTCCTTAGGGAGAACCTTTTTATTATCAAAATGGGAGAGAATTAATGGGAGAAGTTATAGGAAAATTTGAGATTACCAATTTGGGAGAATTGGTAAGAAGAATTGAGTTAGGTGACCTAACTCAAACGTGTTTGTGATTTTTGTCAAACATTAAAAAGGGGAAGATTGTTGGTGCAATCGGCCCATGTCACGATTGACCGAACTAGAATTTGACTCGAAGAGTGTTTTGATTTTTGACATTGATGTTCGACAAAATGTATGATAATGTGATTGTCATGGGAAAGTCGAAATCATGGGTACTTAGCATGGAAAGTCCAACTGTGACACTTGGCAATGGGAAAGTCCAAGTCATGGGTCTTGGCAAGGGAAAGTCTAAGCTTGAGTCTTGGTAATTGGAAAGTCCAACATAGGTTTGCATGGAAAGTCCAAGCATGGGTCTTGGCAAGGGAAAGTCCAATCTTGAGTCTTGGAAAATGGAAAGTCCAACATGGGTTGGCAAGGAAAGTCAAAGGGGTGATATTGGCGGCGTAAAGTCCTAGCGGGAGTCTTGGCAGCATAAGTCCAATGGTTGGTGGCATAAAGTCCAAGCGGTAGTCTTGGCAGCGTAAGCCCAATGTGCCTAGGTGGTAGAGACTAGCATAGCATGACAATAGCTGATGAAAGCACCTGAAGGCTAGCGTATGGATGAACAAGTCATGGATGACTTAGAGGGATCCAATAGACGTGAGGCTGACGGGGGTGGCTAGAAGGCTTAGGTCTAGGCTAAGGGTGGTCTAGCAAGTATGAGGGAATCATACTTGGGGTTAAACATCATGTTTGAAGTTATTAGTCGACTGGTGCTTTGGACCAGTCGATTGGTCAAGTGTTTTGACACATGGCACCCAAGTTGACTCTTGGCAGTCGATTGGGATTATGAGAAGTCGACTGGCGTAAGTCGACTAGGGTTCGACTGCGGCAAAATACCTTGTCAGTCAACTACCAGCTTTGGGCAGTCAATGGATGGTAGTCCGCTGCCATGGATGACAATCGACTGCTGGTCGAGTTACGAGAGAAAAATGCTCGATAGTCGACTGGTCAGCCGACTATGACCCTGGCAGTCGACTGTTGGGTAGGCCAGTCAACTGTTAGTGTAACCGTTGACTTGAATGTCGCTATGGATTAAGCCGTTGTCTCACAAGGTACTATTGGCAGTCGACTGGGGCCTTATGGCAGTCGATTGCCAGGCACAAATCAAGCCCGATGTAGGCATAAAAGGACTAGCTCGTGGGGGATTTGGACAGCGATTTTTGGTGCAATTTTGGAGAGGAATTACTGCTGCATTCTAGACCTTCATGACCAATCCAAAGCAGGCAACAAGCAAGCAATCCAAAGTTCTTGTGTAAAGTGTTCTTTACTTGTTTTTGTGTATTGCTTAGTGTATTTGTTGTATTTCATTGTATTACTTTTGTAATCTTTTGTACGAGGTTTCTCCGCCTCCGACTTATTGGTAAGAAGGAGTTTATTTTATTAGTGGTGATATTTGCATCGCTAGAGCTCATTCGAGCTCAATCCGTGGAGTAGAAACCCTAAGGTTTCAAACCATGCTATATATTTGTGTTGTGTGCTTGTATATTTTGTTATTGCTTTATTATCTTTATTTCCGCTGCGCATAACGAGTTTTTTAGCAAGCATGCGAACAAATTCCATCTTCATCAACAAACGCGCTATTCACCCCCCCTCTAGCGGTCACCAACGGTCCCAACAATTAATCCAATTAATCTTTTCCCTAAGTAGGCTGATCAATCAAATCTAATGGTTGCGATCGATTTGGATCCGGATTGACGGATGTGCTTGCTCCAATTAGGCCTTCTTTTCATATTTCCTATAAAATCACATGCAATTCATGAAAAATACTAAATTTAGAGGAATTAACGCAATTAATCCCATATAGACTCAATATGTAAAAACATACTGAAAACAATAATTTCCCCATCAAAGATCCTAAAAAATCAAATCCATAAATCAAAATAGCACGATAAAAATGAAGCTATCAGGTATCGACAACACCCATTATATATCAAATATATAACTATCACTTTAAGCTATTAACTAATTGAATGTTCACATATACATTAGGTTGTCAACTCATTAACAAATATACATCCAATGCATATCACCTAATTGCACCTCTGTCCACATTGACCTTAGAGAGAGTCCAACAAATCAATGCTTTTAGTTAGGTCTGACCCATTAATCATGAGATCGAATTTAAATGGTTTGAACACACCCAATTTACAAGCCAGGCTTGGAGAGAGTCCAACAACCAAAACATAAAATTGACCTCTAGTCCTTACCATTTAAAATAAATATTGTATCTCATATGAATTGAACATGCTCGATGTCATGCCAGGCTTAGAGAGAGTCCAACAACCCAAACATGAAAAAGAACTCTGGTTCAACCATATTAATGGAAGGTGTTAGCCTTAATATTTGCATGAGGGATTTCAGGTTATTATGGGTCTCATCTATAATAAGAAATAAACCTAAATATGGAAATAACCAAGGTCACATTAGGAAATAAATTTCCCGATGTGAATGTGAGCCAAACAATTGATGTTAGTAATATATGAGAGATGTCCTAAGGCAATCGCCTTATGTTTGAAACATTTATATGATAAATGAAGATTCACTATTTGAGTATACATGTTTTCATGTATTTGATTAGATCTTAAACTCATTTACTGAATGTCCACAATACGATTAACAACATGAGAGAATTTGTGATTGGATCACAACTAGTGAGTATCTCTACATGTGTAATTGTGATGTATTGGAATTATCCCTAGTCGATGAATTGATGGATTTGGACACCATCGATTCTGTCGAGACTAGCACGAGGTATACTCCTTGGTGTATCCAAGCAGCTGATTCTCACTGGCTGGAGACAATGTGATGTCCGGAGTTAATTGTGGATGCTAGTTATGGGAACGAGTTCATTGGAGTGACCAGCCGTAAGACTTCATATGGTTCTCTACATAGATATGTCAATGAAGTTCTTACTGCAGCTTAAGTGCGATGTTCCTTTGACTTGTGGTATTCAAGTCATCTTGATCATAAAGACTTATGCTTTGACATCTTAAGCAAGCATCTCTGAGGAGATGTGGACCCGGGATGATTGGGTATAAGTCGAAGTAATTGAAGGTGTTTGAATAGCCTTTAAAAGATTCACCACTCCTTGCGAGGAGATGTATACCCATGGCCTCTCGTCGGATTGTTACTAAAGTCTTTGGCCAAAGCATTACATGTTTAGAGTAAGGTACTCTTGGATACATGTGCAGTAACTAGAATCCGTAGGACGAGAAAATGATACTTGGACTAGGTGTGACGTAGTCAACCTAGTGGGGACTGACACTATAGACCATGTCCTGAACCAAGTGGGTATAAGATGAGTGAAGGGAATGGGGCACGATTCAATGTAGCTGCTAAAGGATTTCAGAAATAGTTCTGGATCAACTACTAGGTGCAACTCATGATCGTTCTATAATTAATGGTTAATTATAGTCGGCCAACATAAATCGAGAACCTATTTGGTCACACACACAATGAGCATAATCCGAAGGATTTAAAACGATCTTGAGAATGAGATTTTCAGACCGAGAGAAACTAGGTTTGGTTGGACCAAACAAGGAGCGAACACGGAAGCATTTCAGCCGCAATGGAAGCGTGGATGGGCCGTGTCTTATGAAGACATGATGGATGAACCAAATTGGTTTGGTTCTAATCCAATGGTGGAGAATAAACCAAAGGGATTTGGTTTGTTTTAAACGAATGAACCAATGTTGGTTCGGTTCGTTTTAACTTAAAATAGACCAAATCGGTTTGGTTTATTTTAACTTAAATTAATGGAGCAGGATAATGGGGTTTTGGTTATGATCCGATAACCATTAGGAGAATTTGTTCTCTATAAAATAGGGCTTAAGGGTTTTTGTGAAAACCTAATCCAAGCAATCCCTAGTTGCCGCCCACCCCTCCTCTCCTCTAGTGGTCGGCGCCCAACCCTAGCCGCCACCCAGCTTTGTGCCGCCGTCCAAGCTTGTTGCCGGTGTCCAAGCTTCAGTCGGTGATCCTCCGGCGACCCTCCGGTGATCTTCTTTGGGTCCGGCGACAAGGTGAGCATCTAGCTTCCTTATTTGGCCAGCCCTATTCCTCCACCAAAGCTGTCCAGTTTTCTGGACAGCTTGTTTATTTTGTGTCGGAGCATCATTTGGACGATGATCGGTGCTCCGACAGCTGCTTCTTTGCCGGGGATTCGATCTCCGATAATCCTCATAGGTGGAGGATGAAGGATTCGTCAAACGGTTGACGAATACCTCTCTGGAGAAGCGAGTTTTTGAGGACTCGTTTTGAATCCGAATTTTGATTCGGATTGTGATCTTCTCTCGATCACATCGTCTTCAACACGAGGCTAGTAACTCGTACGAAGACAAGGCTCATGACTTTGTGAAGTCATCCTGATGATACTCGGCGTGGATACAGATAGAGGCGATTCTAGCGAGGATCGCTTCGGTTGATGTCTTTCCCGCTACACGTGATACGTCAGGTATACGTAGTATAAATTTCCTTTTATTGCAAAATTTGAAATTGAGGTTATGTCTACACATGTTGTACTATGCATGCGTATGGTGTGTGTGTTGTAATAACTTAGATTTATTAATTTTATTTCTTCCACTGTGCACATGTTTACGAAACATATTCGAACACACACTCGCCGCGGTGCCGAAAATCCAACAGTAGTATCAGAGCCCAGGTTATGTTTTGACATAATCGTAAAATTATTTTGTGATAGTTGTAACGAAATTTATGGAAATTTTCTACTTTTGGAAAGTTAGAAGTATTTATAGAAATTTTTAATTTTGGAAAGTCTAGAAGTATTTATGGAAATCTTCTACTTTTGGGAAGTTAGAAATATTTATGGAAATTGATATTTTTCATAAATAAAATATTTGATTAGATTTGGAAATTTGTTTCCTAATTTAATGATTTGATTTGGGAAATCAAATCTTAAAATATTTTATTTCCATAAGTAGTTTTGATGATTTAGGAAATTTGTTTCCTAAATTGACTTTCCTTAATAAACACTTTCCACATATAAAATATGTGATTAAATTTGGAAATTTGTTTCCTAATTTAACCATGATTTTATTTGGAGAATCAAATCTCAAACATATTTTATTTCCATAAATAGTTATGACATATAAGGAAATTTTGTATATGTCATAATTGTATGCCATGTAATTGCATTAGATGCATATCATTATGCAATGCGTGTCGTGACATGTATGTCATGCCATGTAGATAATAGTTATTTGCATGCAAAGAGGATGAGACATAAAAACTCTTACTCAATATTAAAGCCTACACCTTCCATTAATATGGTTAGAACCAAAGTTCCATTTCTTGTTTAGGTTGTTGGACTCTCCCCAAGCCCGGCTCAAACCCGAACATGTTCAAACCACGAAATAGTTTAATACTAATATGGTAAGAGTTAGAGGACAATCGTTAGCTTTGGTTATTGGACTCTCTCCAAGCCGGGCTAATTGGTTGAATGCGCTCTAACCATATTAAAACTATTTCTTGATTAATGGGTTGGCTAACCTAGAGCATCGGCTTGTTGGATTCTCTCCAAGGTCGATGTGAAGGGAGGTGAAGTTGGGTGCTATGCATATGATGCATACTTCTTAATGTATTAACAACTTGATGTATGTGTGAACATTCAATTAGTTGATAGCACATTGTGATAGTTGCATATACGTGATATGCAATCAGTATATTTGATACCTACCATCGTAGTTATGAATGGCTTGTTGGACTCTCTCCAAGGTTGTTCATATCTATGTTGGATATCAGCCCATTCAGAGATGGACCTACGATCTCCCGAAGTGATTTTGGGTTTTTTTAAATTCGAAAAATGAATGGGATTTATGAATGTATATTGATGCATTTTAAAATCATTTTCTCATATATGTTCGTTTTGTATTTCTAGGTTAATTGATTGATCATGACGTCTTTGAATTTGCGCACTATTTTGGATTCAAACAAATTGACTGGGCCTAACTTCCTGGACTTGCTTAGAAACTTGAGAATTGTTCTCAAGGCGAAAAAGCTAGCATATGTCC
This sequence comes from Wurfbainia villosa, assembly GCA_025175895.1. Lineage (NCBI taxonomy): Eukaryota > Viridiplantae > Streptophyta > Magnoliopsida > Zingiberales > Zingiberaceae > Wurfbainia > Wurfbainia villosa. Next base: position 56,827,728 of record CM045997.1, read on the forward strand.
TTGAAGAGCCTCTTCCCGACAGTCCTAGGGACGATACAACTCTAGACCAATTGTTAGCCTATCAGAAACAAGTGGCAGATTCTGAACTGGCGAGTTGCATCATGATAGCTTCGATTGTACCTGAGCTGCAAAAGAAGCATGAGCATATGGATGCTAATACCATAGTCTTCCATCTTCATGAGTTGTTTGATGAGCAAGCGAGATCCGAAAGCTTCGTAGTCTCTAGGCTCCTCTTCACCTCTAAGATGCAAGAAGGTTCGTCTGTAGTGCAGTTTGTGCTAAAGATGAATGGGTACATCGAGCGGCTGGCCACCCTCGGGTTTGTGATGGATCATGAATTAAGTATTGACTTAATTCTGCATTGTTTTCCCAAGAGTTTCTCACAATTTGTGATGAACTATCGGATGAACAAATTAGAATCCACTATTCCTGAGCTCCTCAATATGCTGAAGACTGTAGAGCCTTCTATGAAGCATGAAGAGAAGGCAATTCTGTTAGTTGATTCCTCAAAGAAAGGTTCTAAGAGGAAGGCAAAGGAACAGAAGAAAGGGAAGAACAAGAAGGCTAAGAAGGCAGAACCAGCACAAAAGGGCACTTTCCATCATTGTGGCAAGCAAGGCCACTGGCGAAGAAACTGCAAGATTTATCTTGAGTCCGTGAAGAAGAAGAAGGCATCTGATGCCCCATCCTCTTCAGGTATCTTCGTTATTGATTGTCATTCTATTTCCTTAGACACTTGGGTATTGGATACTGGGTGTGGCTCACATATATGTAATGACATACAGGGGCTAAGGAATAGAAGAAGACTCGTCAGAGGGGAGTCAAATTTGCGACTTGGCAATGAAGCAAAGGTTGCTGCGATCGCCATCGGAACTTATTTGCTGATGCTCCCTAGTGGACTAGTCTTGGAACTGGACAATTGCTATTGTGTTCCTTCTCTAATAAAGAACATTGTTTCTATTTCCTACTTAAATAGAAATGGTTACCATTTGACGTTTAGTAACAATTGTTGTTATATAACTTTGAATGGCGTACTTTATGGAACTGGAACTTTGAGTAATGGTATTTATACGTTGGACGTATCCAGTGACATTTTCAATATTGAAGCGAGCAATAAGCATGCTCGAAAGGATAATCAATTAGACTCCTATATGTGGCATTGTTGTCTTGGCCATGCAAGCAAGAAATGCATGTCCGAATTACACCGATGTGGAATTCTTGAATCGTTTGAATTGGATTCATACGATACATGTGAATCATGCTTCAAAGGCAAGATGACTAAGTTACCTTTTACAGGAAAAGGTGAACGAGTGGGAGAGTTGCTAGGTCTAATACATACTCATGTATGTGGACCTATGTCAACTCAAGCTTTAGGAGGCTATAGCTACTTCATTACCTTCACCGATGATCACTCATGGTTTGGGTATGTGTTCTTGATGAAACACAAGTTTGAAGCCTTTGAAAGGTTTAAAGAATTCATAAATGAAGTAGAGAAACAACATGACAAGAGTATAAAAATACTTCGATCGGATCGAGGTGGTGAATAATTAAGTCAAGAGTTTCTTGATTATCTAAAAGACAATGATATATTGTCTCAATGGACTCCGCCATATACACAACAGCATAATGGTGATCTGAGAGGCATAACCGGACCTTGTTGGACATGGTCAGGTCAATGATGAATCATGCAAATCTTCCCAAGTCCTTTTGGGTATATGCACTTTAGACAGTTGTTTACTTGTTAAACAGAATGCCAACCAAGGTAGTCTCTACTACTCCGTATGAGATATGGAATAGTAAGAAATCTCATGTATCTTACTTGAAGATATGGGTTTGTCCTTCTTATGTGAAGCGGACTGTATCAGACAAATTGGATGCTAAGTCTGATAAATGTCTATTTATTGGATACGTTAAGGAAATATGGGGTTACCAATTCTATTATCCTATGGAACAAAAGGTGTTTGTTTCAAGGCATGCTGTGTTTCTAGAGAAAGAGTTTCTCTTGTAAGAAAATAGTGGGAGTGTCGTCGAGCTTGAGGAGGCTCGAGAGACTCAAATAGATATTGATGAGATACCTGGTGAAGTACAACAGCCGATAACTCATAGTGATGAGCAATCGGCTGGACCTATTGAAACACCACATCTTCGTAGATCTGGTACAACACGCAATATTCCTAAGAGATATGGATTTCTCGTAAGTGAATCGAATGACGTGTTACTCATTCATGAGGAGGAGCCTACTAGTTATGAAGAAGTTCTGACAAGTTCAGAAAGGGATAAGTGGCTTGAAGCCATGAAGTCGGAAATGGATTCCATGTATGAAAACCAAGTTTAGAACTTGGTTGATCCACCTGAAGGCATAAAACCTATAGGGTGCAAGTGGATTTTCAAGAAGAAAACCGACATGGATGGTAATGTGATTATCTATAAGGCTAGACTGGTGGCGAAAGGATATCGTCAAAATCAAGGTGTTGATTATGACGAAACCAATTCTCCTGTAGCTATGCTTAAATCCATTTGGATGCTTCTGGCCATAGCTGCTCATTATGATTATGAGCTATGGCAAATGAATGTGAAAACAGCTTTCCTTAATGGAAACCTGCTCGAGGATGTGTATATGATACAGCCTGAGGGTTTCACATTGGTTGATAAAACCAAGGTATACAAATTGCGACGGTCCATATATGGATTGAAGCAACCATCTAGGAGCTGGAATATCCGTTTTGATGAGACAATCAAAAAGTTTGATTTCTCAAAAAATCTAGACGAACCTTGTGTGTACAAGAAGGTTAGTGGGAGTGTAGTCATGTTCCTAGTATTGTATGTCGATGACATATTACTTATAGGAAACGATGTTTCAGTCTTACAGTCAGTTAAGATTTGGTTGTCCAAGACATTCTCCATGAAAGACCTAGGAGAAGCAACCTACATCCTCGGGATTAAGATCTATAGAGATAGATTGAAACGGTTGCTTGGTCTTTCGCAATCTACATATATAGACCTAGTGCTAAAAAGGTTTAGCATGTCGGAATCCAAAAAAGGTTTCCTACCCATCAGGCATGGGATACACCTTTCGAAGTCTATGTGTCCGCGCACAGAAGACGAGAGGATTTGCATGAGTAAGATTCCCTATGCATCCGCAATAGGATCTATCATGTATGCTATGTTATGTATGAGGCCCGATGTATCGTATGCTCTGAGTGTCACGAGTAGATACCAGTCTGATCCAAGAATGGATCATTGGGCGGCTGTTAAGATAATCCTTAAATACTTGAGAAGAACTAAGGATGTGTTCCTAATATATGGAGAAGGGGATATGGTGATACGCGGGTATATGGATGCTAGCTTCCAAACAAACAAGAATGATTCCAGGTCTCAGTCTGGATACGTGTTCACCTTGAATGGGGCGCAGTGAGTTGGAAAAGTTCCAAACAAGACACTGTAGCGGATTCTACAAATGAGGCAGAATACATTGCAGCTTCTAAAGCAGCAAAGGAAGTGATTTGAATCAAGAAGTTCATTTATAAACTTGGTGTAGTTCCATCCATTGTTGAAGCAATACTGGTCTACTGCGACAATAATGGAGCAATTGCACAGGCAAAAGAGCCAAGGTCTCATCAACAATCCAAACATGTGTTTCGCCGCTATCATCTCATCAGAGAGATCATTAGTAGGAAGGAAATACAAATCGAGAAAATCCCCACTGAAAGGAACTTAGTGGATCCTTTGACTAAGGCATTACCTCAAAGTAAGTTTGAGGGTCATGTTAGAGCTTATGGTATCGGATACCGTAGCGATTTGCATTAGGACAAGTGGGAGTTTGTTAGTAATATATGAGAGATGTCCTAAGGCAATCGCCTTATGTTTGAACCATTTATATGATAAATGAAGATTCACTATTTGAGTATACATGTTTTCATGTATTTGATTAGATCTTAAACTCATTTACAGAATGTCCACGATACGATTAACAGCATGAGAGAATTTGTGATTGGATCACAACTAGTGAGTATCTCTACATGTGTAATTGTGATGTATCAGAATTATCCCTAGTCGATGAATTGATGGATTTGGACACCATCGATTCTGTCGAGACTAGCACGAGGTATACTCCTTGGTGTATCCAAGCAGCTGATTCTCACTGACTGGAGACATTGTGATGTCTGGAGTTAATCGTAGATGCTAGTTATGGTAACTAGTTCATTAGAGTGACCAGCCGTAAGACTTCATATGGTTCTCTACATAGATATGTCAATGAAGTTCTTACTGCAGCTTAAGTGCGATCTTCCTTTGAATTGCGGTATTCAAGTCATCTTGATCATAAAGACTTATGCTTTGACATCTTAAGCAAGCATCTATGAGGAGATGTTGACCCGGGATGATTGGGTATAAGTCGAAGTGATCGAAGGTGTTTGAATAGCCTATAAAGGATTCACCACTCCTTGCGAGGAGATGTATACCCATGGCCTCTCCTCAGATTGTTACTAAAGTCTTTGGCCAAAGCATTACATGTTTACAATAAGGTACTCTTGGATACATGTGCAGTAACTAGAATCCGTAGGACGAGAAAATGATACTTGGCCTAGGTGTGACGTAGTCAACCTAGTAGACTGACACAATAGATCATGTCCTGAACCAAGTGGGTATAAGATGAGTGAAGGGAATGGGGCACGATTCATTGTAGCTGCTGAAGGGTTTTAGAAATAGTTATGGATCAACCGTTGATCTTTTCGGTTAATTGGGGATCATGATGTACTACAAGGTGTCACTCATGATCATTCTATAATTAATGATTAATTATAGACAACCAACATAAATTGAGAACCTATTTGTGTTAGGACCTTTGTAACGCTAGAGGGGGGGTGATTAGCGTCAATGGAATTTAATCGCGGTTGTGTCTACAAATTCGTTAGCGCAGCGGAATATAGATAATACAATAACAATAATGAAAACACAACACGCTAACACGAGTATATAACGTGGTTCGGAACCGCACGGTTCCTACACCACGGATCGGGCTCAAATGAGCCCTAGCGATGCCAATCACACACCACTATCAAATAACTCCTTCTCGGAACAATCCGGAGGTGGAGAAACCTCGTACAATATGATTACAACAATAATCAAATGAATACAAGCAATATAGTGAAATACAAAGCAATACAAGTAAAGGAAACACTTTACAAATGCTCTTTGAATGCTTGATCACTTGGTTGATCGAGTAGCACTTGGAGACCCTGAATTGCAGCAGCAACTCGCCCCAAATCGCCTCAAAGAACCATGCCTTTTTCTTCCACCACGAGCTCCATATATAGCTTCAACCTGTGCTGGAAAAAGTCGATCAGTCGACTGATCGTGACCATCAGTCGACTGATGCCACTGTTGTCATGAGACAACGGCTAGTTCCACGTTGGATAAGTCCAACGGAACTATCATCAGTCGACTGATTATGACCATCAGTCGACTGATGGAGTCCTCACTCGACCAGTCGAGTCTCGACTCCATTCTAGGCGAATTCTCGAGCACCCGGATCGGTGATCGACGATCGGTCATTGCTCGAGCCATCGATCATTGCTAACCTATGGCGATCATTGCTAGGCCATAACCCGCAGTCAAACCCTAGTTGACTCGGTCCAGTCGACTGCCACATGGCACCAGTCGACTGGCACACCTCAAACATGAGGTTTTAACTCAAGTATGGTTCCCCCATACTTGCTAGACCACCCTTAGCCTAGACCTAAGCCTTCTAGCCACCTCCATCAGCCTCACGCCTCTCGGATCCCTCCAAGTCATCCATGACTTGTTCATCCATCTCGCTAGCCTTCAGGTGCTTCCATCGGCTATGTCATGCTAACGGTGTCTACACCGCCAAGGCACATTGGACTTACGCCGCCAAGACTCCGCTTGGACTTTACGCCGCCAACCATTGGACTTATGCTGCCAAGACTACCGCTTGGACTTTACGCCGCCAATATCAATCCCCTTGGACTTCAAATGCCAACCCATGTTGGACTTTCCATGCCAAGACCATGCTTGGACTTTCCCTTGCCAACCCATGTTGGACTTTACATTGCCAAGACCCATGCTTGGACTTTTCCAATGCCAAGTGTCCCACTTGGACTTTCCATGCCAAGTACTCAAGACTTGGACTTTACCAAATGACAATTACATTGTCATATGTTTTTGTCGAAACATCAAAACACATCAAAACATCACTCGAGCCAAACTCGAGTCCTGGTCAATCGTGACCTGGGCCGATTGCACCAACAATCTCCCCCTTTTTGATGTTTGACAAAAACCACACAAAACATTGAGTTAGAACACTAACTCAATTCCCTTACCAATTATCCCAAATTGGTAATCTTAAAAACATTTTCGAAAATGTTTTCTCCCAGAATGTTCTCCCCCAAACATTCTCCAAACATTCTCCCCCTTTTTGACAAATAGCAAAAAGGTTATCTCTCCAAGGAGGTCAATGTCTCATGTCCCAATGAGATCTTACAATCTCCCCCTTGATCCAAAAATACCTAGGATGCCTACCATCTTCCTAGTGATAAGTCCCATATCACTCAAGAGAGGCAATCCTAATCACTCTCCCAATTTCCAAATTGGGTTTCTAAAAATCCATCAATTTCCCAAATTGATAACATTCCCATAACTTCTCCTTTTCAAGGAAAAAAAAACATCCATCATCCCAAGATGGATACCTCCCCCTAAAGGCTTGCTCCCCCTTGACCATTGCACCAACAATGTCCTTGGGGAGTCCCTAAGCCAATAGGAACTCTAAATCATCAAAATTAAGGTTGGAAATTCAACATTGAACTTTCCACCACCTCAATTTGATACTTTGACCTAACACCTCTCCAAATCCATATCCAATGAATTTTCACCCTTCATAATGCTTCCCAAAGCATATCCTAGGGTTAGGAGTGGTTAGGGACCTTTACCGAACCTGAATTCGGGTTAAACAAACCTTGTCAACCCAAAATCAGCCTTGGCAGTCGACTCTGTCGATAATGATCACATATTTATCGATCACACCCAGAGGCGATCGTAATCAAAATCCGATTTTGATTATCGAAATAATTTCAAAAATCATAAATAATTATACGTTTATCGAAAAATCACGAAATTTGATACGTATAATACTTATGACCAATACAATGGGTGAAAAATGTTTGAAAATTATTTTACCCATTAAATAGTGACATTGGTACAAAGTTCAAGAACATTGAAATTTACAATGTTTTGGCCCTACTTTGTATCAACTTCATCAATGGTGATTGCTATCGAAAGATAGACTTCACCAAGGTTTTTCAAAATGATTTTAAAATGTTTTCAAACCTTATCTTGGACCATAATTTATTGGCTAAATATACATAGCTTGTATATTAGCTTTCCTTATGATTTTTGGTGATAATTAAAATAAGTTTGAGTTCATCTAGATGCACTACCGATGCACCTTGAACCTAACCTATTATCCTAGCATCTCACATGTATTTAGGGTGTATACATACACATACATGTCAATTAGATGTGAGATGTGGGTTTTGTTCTCCCTAATCTAGAGTTTTATGCATTTTCTAAAGCAACTCTACTTGATTCCCTTATAACTGGAACTCCAAGTCATGCCATAGTCCTTAAATCAATTTTAATCAAGTTAATGCATGAATGTATGATCATGGCATAAATAATATAAATAGACATATGCTCATACTCATGATGTCATGGCATAAGATGAGATCTAAAAGACACATGACATTTATCCTTAATTCTAAAGCATAATCATGACATATAGAATGATTAAAAATAAGCATGATGTCATGGCATGTTATATGGCAAACAAAGCATGGCATATAAAATATATAGGTATAGCAATACCTAAATTTTAATATTAATTGCCATTTCATATAATTAATTATATTTTGCCATATTTCTAGTTTTCTCCCAAGTGTGCCAAAAACCCAAAATGGCACACTAACCTCTAAACCTAAATTGTGCCAAAATGATCATTTTATCAAACTTCTCAAGTAATATTGGCACATCCTAAAAACCTTTAGGATTAAGACTCAAATGTATTTCCAAGGTAACCATAACCTTGAAAATATCCTAAAGTGCCACCTTTACCATTGTTGAGTTAACTACTCATCCAATCAAGGTTGGCACACCCTAAACCCATCTTAGCGTGAATCAATCACGCTCTTAGGAACCCAAAACCTATTTGAGCTCCTAGGGTTAATTAGGTATTCCTTAGGGATAACCTCCCTAGATACCTTCCTAATGACCCTCCTAGGCTTATTAGCCTTGGTCATTTGGGTCTTGCCATGGTTGACTCTAGGGGTGACTCCCCTTGCAACCTTCTTAGTGGCCTCCCTAGGTTTCCTAGAAACCCTAGCCACTAGGCACACACCATGGTCAACTCTAGGGATGACTTCCCTATTGACCTTGGTCTTCCTAGACCTAGTTAGTATTCCATAGTCAAATGGAACACTATGATAAGTCACCTTGGACTTAGGTTTGTGACCCAAACCATTCTTGCCCTTGGTTGACCTTTGACTCTTAGGTCCTTGGTGTTGACTTTGACTTTTGGACCTTGACGTTTGACTAATTGACCCTTGCATTTGATTTTGCATAACTTTAAGGGTATTTTCAAGTTTTTCAAGCCTTGACCTCAAGGCTTGATTCTCTAATTCTAATTGCCCAATTTTTGAATTTTGATTTAAATCATGGGCATTGGACTTCTTAGGCATATGCCTAGTCCATTTAGGGTTAATACCTAGATGTTCTTGTATTTTCTTAATAGATTCCCTAGGTATGGTTTTTCTAGGGACATTAGTCCCAAATTTCTCCTTATTACTGAAATGGACACTTTTAGCTCCTAAGCAAAGATGTTTGTTATTTTTAGCATGCTTTTCATGTACAATTGCAAGAGAATTAAAAGCATGCTTTTGTTTGTAAATTGAAGAAGGAGCAAAGTTAGAAGTTACCCTAGGGTTTGCCTTAGCTCCCCCTACTTGTGAAGCTCCCTTTTTCCCTTTCTTCTCCCCTTTTAGGCATTGACTCCGGTAATGTCCCGGTTGCCGGCACTTGAAGCACACCACGTGCTCCTTGCTCTTCTTGGTGGAGACATCGGCATCCTTGACCTTTTCATTTACTTTTGGTGCCGGAGGAGTTTTCCTAATCTTCTTTGGGCATTTGCTCTTGTAATGCCCAAATTCCCTACACTCAAAACACATGATATTATTTTTATTTTGAATTATAGTGTTTGAGTTACCTAGGGTGGTGGAAGGTGCCGGAGTTAGATTTTGAGCTTCTTCATCTTGACCGGATGTAGAAGCTTCTTCTTGACTTGACTCTTGCTCCGAAGTGGAGGGTCTAACTCCCTCCCCCTCAATTCTAGAGGTGGATACTTCTTCAACTTCTTCCACTTTTCCGGATTCGGGTGTTGATTCCTCTTCAATTTCCGAATCCTTACTTGCTTGTGAGGAAGAGCTTGCTTCTTCGTCCTCTTCCGATTGAACCGATGAGCATTCTACATCTTCTTCTTCTTCTTGCTCCGATCCGGAAGTTGACTCCATCTCAACTTCCGATTCCTCACTTTCACTTGAGGATGAGCTCTCCTCATGGAATTTTGCCAATCTCCTCCATAGCTCCTTGGCATACGTGTACTCCCCTAGCTTGCACAAAACATCATTAGGAATTAAATCTTCCAAAAGTTTTGTTACCTTAATTTCGGTCTTGAGCTTTTGGCGTTGCTCTTTGGTCCACTTTTTCAATTTTAAGACCTTTCCCTTCTTGTCCCTAGGGGGTTCAAAGCTTTCAATGAGGATGAACCAATCCTCTATGTTCATCATCAAGAATTTTTCAATTCTTGATCTCCATGCCGGAAAATCTTCTCGTATGGCGGTGGAGTATTGATGTCCCCCCATCTTTCTTGAAGATCCATCGTCTTCCCTCTAGCTTCTTGTCTTAGCTCCGGGCGGTTAGTCCGTAGAAGAGCCCCGGGCTCTGATACCACTTGTTAGGACCTTTGTAACGCTAGAGGGGGGGTGATTAGCGTCAATGGAATTCAATCGCGGTTGTGTCTACAAATTCGTTAGCGCAGCGGAATATAGATAATACAATAACAATAATGAAAACACAACACGCTAACACGAGTATATAACGTGGTTCGGAACCGCACGGTTCCTACTCCACGGATCGGGCTCAAATGAGCCCTAGCGATGCCAATCACACACCACTATCAAATAACTCCTTCTCGGAACAATCCGGAGGTGGAGAAACCTCGTACAATATGATTACAACAATAATCAAATGAATACAAGCAATATAGTGAAATACAAAGCAATACAAGTAAAGGAAACACTTTACAAATGCTCTTTGAATGCTTGATCACTTGGTTGATCGAGTAGCACTTGGAGACCCTGAATTGCGACAAGAACCGCCCCACATCGCCACAAAGAACCATACCATTTTCTACCACCACGAGCTCCATATATAGCTTCAACCTGTGCTGGAAAAAGTCGATCAGTCGACTGATCGCGACCATCAGTCGACTGATGCCACTGTTGTCGTGAGACAACGGCTAGTTCCACGTTGGATAAGTCAAACGGAACTACCATCAGTCGACTGATTGTGACCATCAGTCGACTGATGGAGTCCTCACTCGACCAGTCGAGTCTCGACTCCATTCGCGGGTCAATTCTCGAGCACCGGTGATCGTGACGATCGATCATTGCTTATCATCGATCGCTAACCTATGGCGATCAATCGCTAGGCCATAACCCGCAGTCAAACCCTAGTTGACTCGGTCCAGTCGACTGCCACATGGCACCAGTCGACTGGCACACCTCAAACATGAGGTTTTAACTCAAGTATGGTTCCCCCATACTTGCTAGACCACCCTTAGCCTAGACCTAAGCCTTCTAGCCACCTCCATCAGCCTCACGCCTCTCGGATCCCTCCAAGTCATCCATGACTTGTTCATCCATCGCGCTAGCCTTCAGGTGCTTCCGTCGGCTATGTCATGCTAACGGTGTCTACACCGCCAAGGCACATTGGACTTACGCCGCCAAGACTCCGCTTGGACTTTACGCCGCCAACCATTGGAATTATGCTGCCAAGACTACCGCTTGGACTTTACGCCGCCAATATCAATCCCCTTGGACTTCAAATGCCAACCCATGTTGGACTTTCCATGCCAAGACCATGCTTGGACTTCTCAAATGCCAAGACCATGCTTGGACTTTCCCTTGCCAACCCATGTTGGACTTTACATTGCCAAGACCCATGCTTGGACTTTTCCAATGCCAAGTGTCCCACTTGGACTTTCCATGCCAAGTACTCAAGACTTGGACTTTACCAAATGACAATTACATTGTCATATGTTTTTGTCGAAACATCAAAACACATCAAAACATCACTCGAGCCAAACTCGAGTCCTGGTCAATCGTGACCTGGGCCGATTGCACCAACAATTTGGTCACAGGCACAACGAGCATAATCCGAAGGATTTAAAACGAGCTTGAGAATGAGATTTTAAGACTGAGAGAAACTAGGTTTGGTTGGACCAAACAAGGAGCGAGCATGAAATTGTTTCAGTCGCAATGGAAGCATGGATGGGTCGTGTCTTATGAAGTCATGATGGATGAACCAAATTGGTTTGGTTATAATCCAATGGTGGAGAATAAACCAAAGGGGTTTGGTTTGTTTTAAATGATTGAACCAAAGTTGGTTCGGTTCATTTTAACTTAAAATAGACCAAATCAATTTGATTTATTTTAACTTAAATTAATGGAGTGGATTAATGGGCTTTTGGTTATGATGCGATAACCATTAGGAGGATTATTTCTCTATAAAATAGGGCTTAAGGGGTTTTGTGAAAGCCTAATCCAAGCAATCCCTAGTTGCCGCCCACCCCTCCTCTCCTCTCGTGGTCGGTGCCCAACCCTAGCCGCCGCCTAGCTTTGTGCCACCGTCCAAGGTTGTTGCCGGCGTCCAAGCTTCAGCCGGTGATCCTCTGGCGACCCTTCGGTGATCTTCTTTGGGTCCGGCGACAAGGTGAGCATCTAGCTTCCTTATTTGGCCGGCCATATTCCTCCACCAAAGCTGTCCAGTTTTCTGGACAGCTTGTTTATTTCGTGTCAGTGCGTCGTTTGGACGATGATCGGAGCTCCGACAGCAGCTTCCTTGCCAAGGATTCGATCTTTGGTAATCCTCATAGGTGGAGGACGAAGGATTCGTCAAACGGGTGACGAATACCTCTCCGGAGAAGCGAGTTTTTGAGGAGTCGTTTTGAATCCGAATTTTGATTCAGATTGTGATCTTCTCTCGATCACATCGTCTTTGACACGAGGCTAGTAACTCGTACGAAGACGAGGCTCGTGACTTTGTGAAGTCATCCTGATGATACTCAATGTGGATACGGATAGAGACGATTCTTGCGAGGATCGATCCGGTTGATGCCTTTTCCGTTACACGTGATACGTCAGGTATACGTAGTATAAAATTCTTTTTATTGCAAAATTTGAAATTGCGGTTATGTCTACACATGTTGTACTATGCTTGTGTGTGGTGTGTGTGTTGTAATAAATTAGATTTATTAATTTTATTTTTTCCGCTGATGAAATATGTTCGAACACATACTCGCCGCGATGCCGAAAACCCAACAATTGACACATATGTCATTTTAGGAATTAGATACGCAAACTGCGTAACATATTCTCCATAGCATGGCTAGTCTATGCTTAGGCTCAAACGATGCAGCCAACACCTTCAGTGTTGCTAAGCGCATCCTTAGTATTTTCCTTTTCCAATTGCAAACATATCCTATATGTAGAATCATGCATACTCTAATTTATCATATAGAAAAACATCACACAGGTATATCAAACATGCTTTAAAATTCTCCTATAACATGCAATCTATGCCAAACAAACTAGGTAGCTCTGATACCACTTGTTAGAGATTCCAGGATCATGCACAGCAAAATAGAGCAAAAAAAAAAAATTTCATCCCAGCCATCCCTTGGGGGTGAGGAATCCTTGCTATTGACATAATCTCTTGCAAAGAAAGGAGAAGAAAAGATTTATACCTTCGAGATTATTATTGAATCCATCCAAACCACGAGCAAGACCAACAGGCCTTGCCTCTATCAGTATTCATGCCAGGATCACCTGAGACAACTCCTCAAGCAAAAAGTCTTTGTCTTCTATTGGTGCTAGCCAACCAGTAGAGGCAAGAGAGGGAAAGAGAGGAGAAAGACGGCAACAATGGAAGAAAACTTAGGATTAGAACATTTTCTCCAAGGATTATCAAGGGATCTATTTATAGATCTCTTGATTAGAGCATCTTAGGAGGCTTAAATAGAACCTATCTTTCCATAATTATCCCATAATTAAGATAAGAACAACCCAGGAAATTTCCATAAGAGAAATCTCCAAAAACGATGGAATCGCAACACAGTCGTGTGTCTTACACACGACCATCCTTGCCAAAAAGGCACGGTAGTGCCAAGACACATTACTAGTCGTGTGTCCTTCTAGGCACAACACATAATTTGGTCATTTTCGGCTAGAGCCAGGAATAATCTATGCCTGGATAGGCACGGTCATGTGAGGATTTGTACGGTCCGTTTAACTTCGTTTAGGTGTGATATTGCTATGCTAAGTTCTACAAGGCCATAGGATGTTCCATAGCCTCTGTTTTGAACCTTCTTGGCCTGGTCCAACCAAATACATCTTCTCTCTCACTGAGAATCTAATTCTCAGACCTGTTTCACGTCTCTAGATCACTCGTATTGCATGTGACCCAATAGGTTTCTGGCTATGTTTCTCATTCATAATTAAACCCTTAATTATGAATAGATCATGAGTGGCACCTAGTAGTACATCATGACTCCCAATTGATCGGAAAGTCTATATCTACTCCAAAACATTTCTGAACCCTTTAATAGCTATAGTTGCTCATGCCTTGTTCCTTTCACTCATCCTATTCCCATATGGTTCAGGATATGGTCTATGTGTTCGTCCCCACTAGGCTGACGATGTCACACCTAGCCCAAGTTAGTTTCCTTGTCCTATGGATTTAAGTTACTCCTGCATGTTCCCAAGAAGACCATCTTCTTAACATGATTATATTGGTAGAGAGTCATTGGATAATCGAACCTAGGTTTTGATAATGAGAAAGATTCAAAGTTAAGTTATTTTGTTATCTCATATGCTATGTTGAGTGTGTAGGCAATGTATTAGACTTTGCTAAGGTCAAAGACGCTAGGAGAATCTCAAGAAGAAGAAACCTCGGTGGTCGAGTGATCAAAAGCTAAGCAACAGGTCAGAAGGACCAAAGGTAAGAAAGGTAAGAACCTTATGTGGAGAGGACAGGTTGCGTCCTTTGTACGGGGACAATCGTAGGCGACGATCCGACTAAGGCTTTCGGTCGAAGTCGAGATCGGAAAGTGTAGGACTGTCACACTACATGTCATTATACATTTCTTGTGCTAACCTTGTGTTGCAGATTTCAGGTTGGAACCTCAAGTGTAGCAGTCGACTAGAAGTTTCAGCAGTCGACTGGTGCAATCGACTGCCAATAGGAGCAATCGACTGATGTGCACGTGAAGAGGCAAGTGTCACCTCAAGGATAAGATTTGTGGATAAAGTTTTATCTAGATCTTGATCCAGATCTAGATCTGAATGTTCTAGGGTTTAGAAAGCTGTAAAAGAAGGGGTAAGTCACCCCCCCCATTCATTAATTACAAAGCTCTCAAAGTGCTCCATCAATCCAAGTTCTCGTCTTCACACAACAACGTCGTAACACTGGCAAAAGCACTTTTCCTTCGAATTCTTAAAGTCGGTACTTTGTTTAGTCTTGTGTTTCTTACTTATTAGTTGCTAAGAGGAGAGGTAGGCTTGTTACCTCATTCCTCTACATCTTTTGTAATCATCTTGTCTCTTATCTCCAACGAGGAAGAGACTCTTTTAGTGATTGCCCTTCGAAAGTGATCAAGGATCGCAGGGCCTTGGACTAGCAGCCGGTTGACTGTAAACCAAGTAAAAACAAACATGTCTTTTTATTTTTATCTTTGAGTTGTTTTCCGTTGCAATTTACTTTGTTTTTAAAAGAAAGAAAAGTTTTTTTAATACGCTATTCATCCCCCTAGCATCTTTCTCGATTCTACAATTGGTATCATAGTGGGGGCGCTCAAAATTAGTGCAACCACATTTTTGAGCAATTTTTTATTTCTTTCATGTTTTGTTTTTTTGTATAGTTTAGTTTTTTCTCTCTTCTCCCGCACTACTAATCCAAGACCAAGTCTTGGAATTTTTTGTTATTCGTGTTTTTACTAGGAATTTAAATGGCCCACATTGAGGAGTATAACACCACCCGACCTCCATTTTTTAACTGAGATGACTTCCACTATGTTGATAGACATCATCGATTAAATGAGGTAGGGGGAGCCAATACTAAATTTGTATTCTCAATTACTTGATTAATTTAGTTTTGCAATTCCTAGTTAGTTATTACTTATTTAATTTAGAATGGTTATATATGACCAAAGGTTAAGTAATCTTGACAACATAGTATCAGGGCGCACTGAGATAATAACACATTAGGGAAACAAAGTCCCTGTATCCGTGTTAGATAAGGAGTATCTAGCTTAGTGCACTTGGCTAAGTGGAACTGACTGAAACTACCTCACCACATCCTAAACTAGTTAGACCAGGATTTAACGCTAAAGTAAATTAAGCGTATAATTTCTTAAGTTGGCTTTGTCTAAGGAAGTAGTCGTTGTTCCGATCAAAGAAGGCCTCTTTGCCTCACCACGACCTGGAAGAACTCTTTTGAAATCTTCACTTAACTAACTAAAGTTTAAATTTGAATCTAACTAAGGTTAATTAATTTTCAAATCATTAAAATTAACTAAGTAAAATTGAATGTCATCTCACAAAACATATAGGGTTAACGTGATTGATCATGTAGAAAGGGTGAGATGAATCTTAGGATAAAAACTTCTAAATCGATTTAAAATTCCAATATCCGATCCAACTACTATATGTGTAGGATCAATAGATGTTGGACAGTGGGTACTCCAGACATATGATTGGAGACCGACTAATGTTTACGAAGCTCAAATTCAAAAACCTAGAATCAATAGTCTTCAAAAACAATGGTAAACTCAAAATCATCGAATCAGGTGATAATGAGCTAAACTCAAATTTTATAATACGTAAAGTCTTATTAGTAGAGAATTTTGAGTTTAATCTTTTAAGTGTTAGTCAATTATGTGATACTAGTTATAAAGTTATCTATTTACTAAATGAATGTCTAATTAAGAATAATGATTGCTCAAAAAATCATACTTAGAGGAAATAGGAATAATAATATTTACACAATAAATCTACCCAACTACTCAACCAAGTGTCTAATGACATAGCAAAAGGAATTATAGTTGTGGCATAGACAATTGGGTCACTCCAATCCAAGACTTATACGTAAAATAAGTCATAATGTTCTAGTTAGAGGTCTACGAGAACTAGGTAAATTAGAAAATAAAATATGTAATGCATTTCAATAAGGAAAACAAATTAAAACTTCACATAAATTAACTAATTAAGAGAGAAATAAAGATGTGATTGAGCTAATACACTTGGACCTTTTTGACTCACATGGAACCAAGTCACTAAATGGTAGTCAATATTGTTTAGTAATAATAGATGACTACTCTAGGTTTACTTGGGTAAAGATTCTTAAAACATGAAAATGAAACCTTGGATCAATTTACTAATCTATGCAAGCTATTAGAAAATGAAAAGAACTTAAGGACTAAAAGAATTAGAAGTGACCATGGTGGAGAATTTGAAAATCATAAGTTTACCGAATTTTGTAATCAAAATGGATACCAACATGAATTCTCTTGCCATAAGACCCCTCAACAAAATGGGTTAGTTGAACGAAAAAATAGAATCCTACAAGAGGATGTTAGGACCATATTGAACTAATACAGTTTACCTAATAGATTTTGGGCAGAAGTAATCAATACTACTTGCTATGTCCAAAATAGAACCTTAATAATTAAATGACACAAGAAAACATCTTATGAAATATATTACGAAAACATACCTAACATTAAGTACTTTAGAGTCTTTGGATGTAAGGTACACATACTAAATACAAAAGATTACATAGGAAAATTTACTTATAAAACAACGACTGGCATATTTCTAAGATATTCAACCACTAATAGAGCTTATAGGGTATATAATACTGAATCCTTAAGAATTAAAGAAAAAATTAATGTAGTATTTAATGAAGAAAACAATCCTAACAAATCCAAAGTAAACATTGAATTAAACAATAAAAACTTAGAAAATGAAGTTAGACATGAACCTTGTAGGATCCTTAAACGGCTAGAGGGGGGGGTGAATAACCTCTTTTCATTTTCTACAAAAAGATTAGTGGAAACACACAAATACAATAATAACAGAAACGAAAATGCAATGCTAACGTGGAAGCTTTTATGTGGTTCGGAGATAACGCTCCAACTCCACGGCGATCCTTAAGGTGGATCAACCCAAATCAATCTTCACTAATAAACTTTCTCTTTACAAAAACCTCCTCTTCTTACAAAAGATGACAATGAAGATTTGAGAGGGGGAAGGAAATTAACACACTTAGAAAGCTTGGAAAACTTGTGGGAGCTTAGGAGAATGATCAGAATATAAGCATTAGCCTCTTCTTGCTCCCCTTGGCCTCTTTTTATAGGAAAGAGCCTCTTTTTATAGGAAAGAGGTCTATCAGTCGACTGATGACTTTCATCATTCGACTGCCACCCATTCTAACGGCTTCTGTATAGCCGGATTCGCGGGATTTGCTATCGTCATCGCCAACGGGAAGACTATCAGTCGACTGCCAGATGGAAGTTCGGATATCGCGCCGTAGCCGACCCGATCGGCCACGGCCTTCGTTCGTGGAAGTCGATGCCAATAATGGCGATCGCCGGCTGTATCTGGCGGTCAGTGCAGTCGACTCTCGGCGATTCGATAACCCGATCGCCAACAAAGACTCCAACCTCTAATGCTGCATTTTAAAGGCTAGTTCGACTGACACCATGTTCCAGTCGACTGGCACACCCCAAGTATGACTAATTCATACTTGAAAACATACCCTAAGCCTAGACTTAACCTTCTAGCTTCTCCATCAGCCTTGCGCCTTAAGGATTTCTCTGAGTCCACGACTCCATCCATGCACTTGCCTTCAAAAGCTTCCTTCGGTTTTGTCATGCTTTGGGTTTCTTCTTTGCCAAAGTACGCTTGGACTTTACGCTGCGAAGACTACATGCTTGGACTTATGCCGCCAAGACTTGCCTTTAGTCTTTCTTTGCCAAGGACTGCTTGGACTTTACGCCGCTAAGACTACATGCTTGGACTTACGCTGCCAAGACCTTTTCCTTGACTTCTCTTTACCAAGATCACACTTGGACTTGTCTTTTACCAAGTCTTCATACTTGGATTTTCCTGTCACTTAAACATGTTCACAATTAGATCACAAAACATTGCCTTACTTAGATGATTATCCAAACATCAAAATATATAAATGCTTGGGGCATTGTTGCACCAACAATCTCTCCCTTTTTGATGTTTGACAATCATTTAAGTTAGGTCTTTAACACATGCATATAAACATATTTCAATATGAATTCTAACTTAAATATCCTTTCTCCCCCTTTGACATACAACAAAAAGAGAAGAGTTTATCCAATAAGTGCAGGAAAGAATTATAATTGACACATCTTGAACAAAGGTATAAAATTGATATGAAGCTCCCCCTTAATCCAAGACATGATTCATGATGTGGAAATAACATGTGAAGCAAATCATAAACAATAGAATAGGAAAATATGTCCTAGCTTTGCACCAACAATTATAGAATTAAGGAATGTAGATCCCCCTAAACCAGTGCATCAAGAAGATCCTTCTTTCCATACAAGTTATCATGTATATACTGTGGGAATCATATAATGTACAAAATTGGACCTTTTAACCGATGAAAAACCATTTTCTATTCCAAAACAGTGTCAAGTTCGACCGAATTGTCATCACCGATCTGTTTATGACCGCTAATAATCTAGTCAAGGTTTAAAAATACGTAGAAAATTCCTTGGACATCCAAAAATCATGAAACTCGTCATACACATTTTATTTGACTAATATAACATATGAAAAATATTAGATGAAAAACATGCTCATCAGATTAACGGATTGATACGATATTCAAAATGATAAATATATGAAGCAAAAGTGGAATTGTATCGTATCAATATTCATAACTTAGTACTATGTGCTCAATTTCTAAACTTGAAAATAACAAATTATAGTAATGTAGGAACTAATAGAAATGAACTAAACAAAACACAACTTCATTTCATTCACCAAAAATCATTACACAAGTTGGAGTTTGTGCCGTACATACGGCCAAAAAGAAAATAACAAAAACATGCTAGCTAAAGATCGTCGTCATCAGCATCTATTGGTGCAGATGACGAACCTTCGTGAGGAGGTGGGTGTCCGGGTGTAGGAGGGCGGAGAATCGCCAAAATGTCCTACTGCTGTCGATGCATCCCACTCATGAGGGAGAGGAGCTCCTGATGCTCCCGGCGAAGCTCCTGTTGCCCCAAGCAAAGCTCCTCAAGACATGTATCTACCCGCTCTGCAAAAGCATCGAAGTGGGCAATGAAGGATGAATCTGGCAGAACAGCATCGCCTGCAGCAGTCCCCTCCGCATCGGCTCTCTCAGTAGCAACACCCTCAGCATCTCCTACAGCAGCGGCATCCTCTGGTGCCGGAGCGCCACCTGTTGGCCGTCGTGTAGGGTCCCAGAAAATGGACCCCTCGCTTGCCTTCAACCCCGCCAAGGAGAAGCTCCGATGAGTCATCTGGTGATATTTTTTATTCATGATTTTAATGACCCCTATGTTGACATCAATGCCTACGGAACTAAGCCATTGAGTAAGGACATTTCCAAATGGCATATGAATCTTCCCATTGTTTGGCTTTATGAAATGAGTAATGCAGTGGAAGGTGTTCAGACCAATGTCGATGTCTAAGTACTGACGAAGGATATGCATGAGAAGGAAGTGTGTAGGTCGAACTAAGGCCAACCCGCATGTAACTATAGGAAGAATACAATGAGCAATGACCTTATAAAAGACATTGTCAGAAGCAGAAAGCTCTTGGGATTGAAAGAAATTTGTGTTTAAAGGACGAGGAGAATTATAGAAAGTAGTATAAAGTGAGTCTAGAGAAATCTCCTCAAAGGGAGGTGGAAGTGGATCACTTCAAGACGGATACAAAATGAAATCATTCTCGGAAGAGAGACATCCGAGAAAATCTGTCCAGATCTGGGGGCTGAAATCCAGATCGCACTGAGCAACGCGAGTCCGGTATCTCAAGCCATCTCCAACCGGTCGTAAATTGTTGAAGAATTCAGAAAGAAGGGTGATATTGACATGATGTTCACAAAAGACTAATGATTCAAGTTTGTAGAATTTGATGATTTGAACAATATCAAAGCAGTAGTCCTTAAGAAAATTTGGGTCCATTGATCGAGGTGGAATGAGTTAAAATTTATTTTTATTGAAGGCATTTTCAAGTGCGGAGTTTGGAAACCTAGGATCGACAATGGGTGGAGGGTTTGACGAGCCCTCGTTGGCCGGTGGTACCCGGGCATGCTTAGATGCATAATGCTTAAGTCTAAATGTCCGAAAAGAGCAATGTAGGTTAAGGATGATGAATGCATACACAAAGACAACAAAACAAACACCGGTTAGTGAAACAAAACTATAGGAACAACCAAACTGTGAGCAGGGATAAGGGTTTACCTAGGTGGCATGGTGAAAGATCAAAGAGAGGTGCTGGAAGGTAGTTTCCACGAAACCCTAGCTGAGCGAGTGGTCTGCGGTGAAGACTAGGGCGGGAACCGCGTGAGAAGAGGTGGTCCTCGAGTCGGAGAACTCTCCAAATGGGAGCACCGGTCGGTGAAGTCGCCGAAAAATGAGGGAGAACGGCTAGAGAAGTGCGGTGGAAATTCGTCGGAAGAGGAAGAAGAAGGAAGGTCGAGAAGTTAGTCGGCAGTCGAACTGATGGAAATCAGTCGAATCGGCCAGTCGCATACGAGTGCTTCTGTGTGCGGCAATCGACTACCATAAATGGCAGTCGAACTGCTAGCGAATCGGGTAAGCCCGGTTCGATATCGTCGTATCAGTCGAACTGGCGATAAGCGCCTGTCGACTTATATCAGTCTGATAAGCCTTTTTGGCCAGATTAAAAAATTCATAATTAATTCAATAAACATCAAAAAATTACGAAATTTTGTGGTTAACATTGTTAGATCATTTCCTATCAAGGAAAAATTATTTTAAAAATATATCACCTCTAGATTTTGATATTGACACAAAATTGGGATTTTGAAAAAGTTATGATATTTTTGCAAACTTTGTATCACTTTGGCTTATCAATTGAAAATTGTTTCTCAAGGTTTGATAGACATAGTTTAAATTTTGTTTTATTTGACATTTCCAATCATATTCTTGGATCTATATGCACATTAATTGTACATAAGCCTTCCCAATGATTGGTCCAATGAAGGATTAATGTCTCTAGATGACACTTTGGCTCATTGCAATGCATCATAACAAGCATGATGCACCAAGTGCATCTTCCTAACATCTCACATGATTTCTAGGTGGCTAAATACACAAATCATGGTTTCTTAGGTCTATTGTGAGATGATTAGAGGTATAAAACCTAGATTTTTATGGGATCATGCAAACCTACACTTCTATTCTACAAAGCACATTCCAAGTTCTCTCCTAAGTGATGAAAATTCTATTTCGGGGAGAGGCTTGGTAAAGATGTCGGCTAGGTTGGACTTAGATTCAATGTAATTGAGATCAATGTCCCCCTTAGCCACATGATCCCTAATGAAGTGATGTTTCACTTCAATGTACTTGGTCCTAGAGTGATGCACCGGATTTTTAGTCAAATTTATGGTGATCACATTATCACAAAATACTTTTATGTTGGAGTAAGATAGCTCATAGTCCTCTAAAGTATGTTTCATCCATTGAAGTTGAGTTACACAACCACCCATAGCCACATATTCGGCTTCGGTGGTGGATAGGGAAACACAAGGTTGCTTCCTACTACTCCAACTAACTAGGGAGGACCCAAAGAATTGGCACCCACAACTAGTACTCTTCCGATACAATTTGCAACCGGCATAATCGGAATCGGTATACCCAACCAAATTAAAAGACCTAGTCCTAGGGTACCATAGTCCTACATTTAGTGTGCCTTTAATATATCTTAAGATTCTCTTAACGACAACTAAATGAGATTCTTTTGCACATGATTGGTACCTAGCACACATACCAACCGCAAATAATATATCGAGTCTACTAGCGGTTAGGTACAAAAGGCTACCAATCATGCTCCTATAGAGTGTAAGTCAATTTGTTTTCCTTCATTATCACTATCTATTTTTGTATTGGTTGCCATTGGAGTTGAAACTACCTTAGCATTTTCCAAACCAAATTTCTTAATCATTTCCTTAGCATATTTGGTTTGGTAAATATAAATTCCTTCATTTGTTTGTTTAACTTGCAATCCTAGGAAGAAATTTAATTCCTCAACTAAGCTCATTTCAAACTCTTTTTCCATATTCTTAATAAAGTCTTGGAGAAGTTCATCATTTGTTGACCCAAAGATAATGTCATCAACATATACTTGGGCTATAAAGATGTCCGTTGATGTTGACTTTATAAATAGAGTTTGATCTATACTACCCCTCTTAAAGTCCTTAGAGATTAAGAAAGATGATAATCTTTCATACCAAACCCGGGGAGCTTGTTTCAAACCATACAAAGCTTTCCTAAGCTTGTATACATGGATTGGATAGTCCATATTCTCAAACCCGAGAGGTTGTTCTCCATATACCTCTTCCTTAATAAACCCATTTAGGAATGCCGATTTAACATCCATTTGATGGAGTTTGAAACCCATATAGGAGGCATACCGTAATAGTATTCTAATCGACTCTGACCTAGCAACCAGGGCATATGTTTCATCATAGTCAAGTCCTTCAACTTGATTAAAGCCCCTTGCAACTAATCTTTCCTTATTCCTAGTAATATTCCCTTGATAATTTAGTTTGTTCCTAAAGACTCATCTTGTAGTAATGATGGTGTTTTTTCGTTCAGTTACGTATGTGCTGATTTGGAAGTGCATATACATCAAATCCACGATTTTTAGGCATTGCTAAGATCCAATCCGGATCAAGTAATGCATCTTTGATGGTTTTGGGCTCAATTTGAGAAATTAGAGCTATATGACTAGTGGGATCCCTATGAAATAACCTAGTCCTAACACCTTGAGATAATTCACCCACAATTTGATCTAAGGGGTGATTTTGATTAGCTCTTATGGTTCTAGGAGGTGTATTAATTTGAGTTTGATCATAATTAATCTCAATCCTTTGCTCATCATCGGAATCACCTCTAACTCCCCCTTGATTCAATCCTCCCCCTTGATCATTACCCCCTAAAGTTAAATCTTGGAATTGTTGGGTAATTTCTTGATTTTCATTATTAATATCATCATCGATAGGGGATTTCCTAGGGTATGTATTGGAAGTTTCATCAAATTGGACATTTGAAGATTCTTCAATCTTTTGAGTCCTTTTATTGTAAACTCTATACCCTACACTAGTGGATGAGTATCCAACTAGGATTCCCTCATCCGCTTTGGACTCAAACTTACCTAGGTTGTCTTTGGTATTTAAAATATAGACTTTACATCGAAAGACCTTAAAATAATGAATTGTTGGAATTGTACCATTCCACAATTCAAATGGAGTTTTTCCTAAAAACCTATGAATTAATACCCTATTTTGGATATAGCAAGCGGTGTTAACTGCTTCCGCCCACAAGTAGCTAGGTAAGGAGTATGCATTAAGCATTGTCCTAGCCGCTTCTTGTAGAGCACGATTTTTTCCTTTCCACAACCCCATTTTATTGGGGTGTTCTAGGACAAGAAAACTCATGCTAGTACTCTTGTTCTAAGCAAAAAGTTGAGAAATTAGAATTCTCAAATTCTCCACCATGATCACTACGGATCCGGTTGATTTTGAGTTTTCTTTCATTTTCTACTCTTTTGCTAAATCCTATGATTATTCCTAGGGTTTCAACTTTATTTTTCAAGAAAAATACCCAAGTAAACCTAGAGAAATCATCTACTATTACTAGGCAATATTTACTACCAATCATAGAGGGGGTACTATGACAATCAAATAAGTCGATATGCAAAAGTTCTAAAGGTAAATCAGTACTAAGTAAATTTTTACCTTTGTGTGATGTTTTTGATTGTTTCCCTTCTTGGCATTCATCACACATTTTGTCCTTGAGAAATTTGACTTTGGGCAACCCTTTGACTAACTTCATTTTTGCTATTTTGGCTATGTTCTTCATGTTTATGTGTCCTAGCCTCCTATGCCAAATCCAACTTTCTTCCTCTTTTGCAATAAGACACTTAGTAGAAGCATTAGTAGCATAGGATAAATTAACATAATATATATTTGATTTCCTAAAACCTACTAACATGCAATCATTTAGAGTTTAATGTCTTATAAAACATTTTGAGGAATCAAATTTAACATCAAAGTTTGCATCACATAATTGGCTTACACTAAGTAAATTAAATTTCATATTTTTAACTAATAATACTTTATGAATGGCAAGGTTGGGGGATACCTCAATTGTTCCCTTTCCTAGAATCTTAAGTTTGCCGCTATTACCAAATGATACTTTTCCTTTGCTAGTGTGGTTGATAGTGGAGAATTTTCTCTCATCACCGGTCATGTGCTTTGAGCACCCACTATCAACTATCCACAAGGTTGGTTCTTCTACCTATATCACATGAAAAATACAATCCTTAGGTACCCAAATCTTAGGACCACTAGCATCAATTAGAAATTTCTTAGGAACCCAAGCCTTTCTACCCTTGCTTTTAATAATGGTTTTTCTACTAACAAGGGATGTAAATGTCACCTCCTTTTCCTTAGGTCTATAATCTATTCCGGCCTTGTTGTAAATAGCCCTTTGATCCTTAATTATCATGTCTAGGTATTTAGAACCATTAGTGAATTTTTCTAAGCATGCTCTTAAGTTACCTATTTCTTTTCTTAATTCATCATTTTCATCCCTAAGGGTACATGCATCATCATCACAAGATAATTTACTACAAGAAGGTTCTACACTCTTAAGTGATTTTATCTCTACTTTTAAATCCTTAATCCTAGTTTTCAATCTATTCAATGCATTTTGGAGGCATGCAATTGTCTTGTAAAGTAAATCTACCCTAGGGGAGTTGTTTACCTCATCATCATCACTTGATGATGATTCGTCGCTTGATGAAGAGGATGAAGACTCCTCACTTGAGCTCCCGGCTTCTTCCTCTAAAGCCATGAGGGCTAGATTTCGGGTGGCATGACATACTTCTTCTGTTGGGTTTTCGGCACCGCGGCGTGTGTGTGTTCGATCATGTTTCGTAAACATGAGCACAGCGGAAGCAATTAAAAATAATAAATCTATATTTATTACAACACACACAACACACGCATGCTATTACAACAAGTGTAGACATAACCGTAAATTAAAATTTGCAATAAAAGAAATTATCTACGTTATACCTTTCGTATGACGTGTAGCGGGAACGGCATCAACCGGAACGATCCTCGTAAGAATCGTCTCTATCCGTATCCACGCCGAGCTCCTCGGGATGACTTCGCTAAGTCACGAGCTTCGTCTTCGTGCGGGTTACTAGCCTCGTGTTGAAGAGCGGCGTGATCGAAGATGATCACGATCCGAATCCAAATTCGGATCCTAAAACGAGTTCTCAAAACTCGCTTCTCCGGAGAGGTATTCGTCAACCAATTGACGAATCCTTCGTCCTCCACCTCAGAGGATTACCGGAGATCAAATCCCCGGTATGTTAGGCGCTATCGGAGCACTAACCATCGTCCAAACGACGCTCCGACAACAAAGAAATAAGCTGTCCAGAAAAACTGGATAGCTTTTGGTGGAGGAATAGAGGCCGGCCAAGGAGAGATGGAAGCTCACCTTATCACCGAACCTAGAGGAGATCAGAGTCGGAGCTTGGATCGCGGCAGCACGCCGAAGCTTGCTTGGCGGCAACACCATGTTGGGCGGCAACAACATGTTGGGCGGCAACAACATCATTAGGGTTAGGGTTAGGGTTTAAGCCCTATTTTATAGAGAACTAATTCTCTTAATGGTTAATGGATCATATCCAAAAAGCCCGTTAACCTGCTCCATTAGGATAAGTTAAAATAAACCAAACCATGATGGTTTATTTTAAGTTAAAACGAACCGAACCAACTTTTGGTTCATTCGTTTAAAATAAACCAAACCCTTTGGTTTATTCTCATCCATTTGATTAGAACCAAACCATTTTGGTCCATCCATTATGTCTTCATAAGACACGGCCCATCCACGCTTCCATTGCGACTGAAACAATTTCATGCTCGCTTTATGTTTGGTCCAACCAAACATAGTTTCTCGATGCGAGAATCCCATTCTCAAGCTCGTTTTAAATCCTTTGGATTACACTCGTTGTCGTGTGACCAAATAGGTTCTCGGTTTATGTTGGCCGTCTATAATTAACCATTAATTATAGAGCGATCATGAGTGGCACCTAGTAGTACATCATGATCCCCAATTAAGAAAGATCAGCGGTTGATCGAACTATTTCGAAACCCTTGAGTGCTCGAATGAATCGTGCCCCATTCCCTTCACTCATCTTATACCCACTTGGTTGGGACATGGTCTATTGTGTCGGTCCCCACTAGTGACTCGTCACACCTAGCCCAAGTATCATTTCCTCGTCCTACGGATTCTAGTTACTCCACATGTATCGAAGTACCTTACTCTAAACATGTAATGCTTTGGCCAAAGACTTTAGTAACAATCCGACGAGAGGCCATGGGTATACATCTCCTCGCAAGGAGTGGTGAATCCTTTATAGGCTATTCAAACACCTTGATCACTTGACTTATACCCAATCATCCGGGTCCACATCTCCTTAGAGATGTTTGCTTAAGATGTCAAAGCATAAGTCTCCATGATCAAGATGACTTGAATACGCTAAGTCAAAGGAACATCGCACTTAAGCCACAAGAAGAACTTCATTGACATATCTATATATGCAGAGAACCATATGAAGTCTTACGGTGGTCACTCCAATGAACTAGTTACCATAACTAGCATCCACGATTAACTCGGACATCACCATGTCTCTCGGCCGGTGAGAATCTTACGCTTGGATACACCAAGGAGTATACCTCGTGCTAGTCTCGTGAGAATTGATGGTGTCCAAATCCATCAATTCATCGACTAGGGATAATTCCGATACATCACAATTACACATGTAGAGATACTCACTAATTGTGATCCAATCACAAATTCTCTCATGCTGTGAATCGTATCGTGGACATTCAGTAAATGAGTTTAAGATCCAATCAAATACATTAAACATGTATACTCAAATAGTGAATCTTCATTTATCATATAAATGGTTCATGTATAAGGCGATTGCCTTAGGACCTATATATTACTAACGAGACTCCCACTTGGCCTAATGCCAATCGCTCACGGTATCCAATACCATAAGCTCTAACATGACCCTCGAAACTTACTTTGAGGTAATGCCTTTAGTCAAAGGATCCGCTAAGTTCCTTTCGGTGGGAATTTTCTCGATTTGTATTTCGTTCCTACGATGATCTACGATAAGATGATAGCGTGAAGCACATGTTTGGATCATTGATGAGACCACATCAAGTTCAGAGATGAACTTCTTGATCCAAACCGCTTCCTTTCTTTGCTTCAGCTGCAATGTATTACGCCTTAGTGGCGAGAATCCGCTATAGTGTCAAGCTTGGAACCTTTCCAACTTATTGCGCCTCCATTCGGTGAATACATACCCGAGACAAAGACATGGAATCATCCTTATGCATGCGGGTACCGCGTATCACCATGTACCCTTCTCCATATATTAGAAACATCCTTAGTTCTTCTCAAGTACTTAAGGATCGTCTTAACTGCCCAATGATCCATTCTGGATCGGTTAGTATCTGCTCGTGACACTTTCGAGTGTCACGATACATCGGGCCTCGTACATAACATAGCATACATGATAGATCCTATTGCGGATGCATAGGAATCTTACTCATGCAAATCCTCTCGTCTTAAATGCGGCGGACACATAGACTTGAAAGGTGTACCCCATGCACGATGGGTAGAAACCTTTCTTGGATTGACATGCTAAACCTCTTTGCTTTTCGGTCTATATATGTAGGCTACGAAAGACCAAGCAAGTTTGATCTATCTCTATAGATCTTAATCCGAGGATGTAGGTTGCTTCTCCCAGTCTTTCATGGAGAATGTCTTGGATAACCAAACCTTAGCTGTAAGATTGACACATCGTTTCCTATAAGTAATATGTCATCGACATACAATACTAGAACATTTGCCTCCCACTAACCTTCTTGTACACACAAGGTTAAATGCGGATTTTGTGAGAAATCAAACTTTTTGATCGTCTCATCAAAACGGATATTCCAGCTCCTGGATGCTTGCTTCAATCCATAAATGGATCGTCGCAATTTGCATACCTTGGTTTTATCAACCGATGTGAAACCCTCAGGCTGTATCATATACACGTCCTCGAGCAGGTTTCCATTAAGGAAGGCTGTTTTCACATCCATCTGCCATATCTCATAATCATAATGAGCCGCTATGGCCAGGAGCATCCGAATGGATTTAAGCATAGCTACAGGCGAATAGGTTTCGTCATAATCAACCCCTTGTTTTTGACGATATCCTTTCGCCACCAATCTAGCCTTATAGGTAATCACATTACCATCCATGTCGGTTTTCTTCTTGAAAACCCACTTGCACCCTATAGGCTTTATGCCTTCAGGTGGGTCAACCAAGTTCCAAACTTGGTTTTCATACATGGAATCCATTTCCGACATCATGGCACCAAGCCACTTATCCCTTTCTGAACTTGTCAGCACTTCTTCATAACTGGTAGGCTCCTCATCATCAATGAGTAACACGTCGTTTGATTCACTTACGAGAAATCCATATCTCTCAGGAATATTGCGTGTTCTACCAGATCTACGAAGATGTGGTGTTACAATAGGTCCAGCCGATTGCTCATCACTATGAGTTGTCGGCTGTTGTGCTTCACCAGGTATCTCATGAATGTCTATTTGAGTCTCTCGAGCCTCCTCAAGCTCGACGACACTCCCACTGTTTTCTTGCAAGAGAAACTCTTTCTCTAGAAACACAGCATGCCTTGAAACAAACACCTTTTGTTCCACAGGATGATAGAATTGGTAACCCCTTGTTTCCTTAGGGTATCCAACAAATAGACATTTATCAGACTTAGCATCCAATTTGTCTTATACAGTCCACTTCACATAAGCAGGACAACCCCATATCTTCAAGTAAGATACATGAGGTTTCTTACTATTCCATATCTCATATGGAGTAGTTGAGACTACCTTGGTAGGCATTCTGTTTAACAAGTAAATAGTTGTCTGAAGTGCATAGCCCCAAAAGGACTTGGGAAGAGTTGCATGATTCATCATTGACCTGACCATGTCCAACAAGGTCCGGTTATGCCTTTCAGATACACCATTATGCCTTGGTGTATATGGCGGAGTCCATTGAGACAATATACCATTGTCTCTTAGATAATCAAGAAACTCTTGACTTAAGTATTCACCACCTCGATCCGATCGAAGTATTTTAATACTCTTGTCATGTTGTTTCTCTACTTCATTTCTGAATTCTTTGAACCTTTCAAAGGCTTCAGACTTGTGTTTCATCAAGAACACATACCCAAACCGTGAGTGATCATCGGTGAAGGTAATGAAGTAGCTATAGCCTCCTAATGCTTGAGTTGACATAGGTCCACATACATCAGTATGTATTAGACCTAGTAACTCTCCCACTGCTCACCTTTCCGAGGTAACTTAGTCATCTTGCCTTTTAAGCATGATTCGCATGTATCGTATGAATCCAATTCAACGATTCCGCACTACATCATGTAATTCGGACATGCGTTTCTTGCTTATATGGCCAAGACGACAATGCCACATATAGGAGTCTATGTGATTATCCTTTCGAGCACGTGTGTTGCTCGCTTCGATATTGAAAATGTCACTGGATACGTCCAACGTATAAATGCCATTACTCAAAGTTCCAGTTCCATAAAGTACGCCATTCAAAGTTATATAACAACAATTGTTACTAAACGTTTAAATGGAAACCATTTCTATTTAAGCAGGAAATAGAAACAATGTTCTTTATTAGAGAAGGAACATAATAGCAATTATCCAGTTCTAAGACAAGTCCTACAGGGAGTTCCAACAAATACGTTCCGATGGCGAGTGCAGCAACCGTTGCTCCATTCCCATCACGTAAATTTGACTCTCCCCTTGACGAGTCTTCTTCTATTCCTTAGCCCATGTATGTCATTACATATATGTGAGCCACACCCAGTATCAAATACCCAAGTGTCTGAGGAAATAGAATGACAATCAATAAAGAAGATTTCTGAAGAAGATGAGGCATCCGATGCCTTATCCTTCTTCATGGACTCAAGATAAATCTTGAACTTTCTTCGCAAATGGCTCTCCTTGCCATAATGATGGCAAGTTTCCTTTTGTGCTAGTTCTACCTTCTTACCCCTTCTCTTCTTTCCCTTCTGCTGTTCCTTTGACTTCCTCTTAGAACCTTTCTTCGAGTAATCAACTAACAGCACCGTCCCCTGCTCATGCTTCTCAGAAGACTCCACAGTCTTCAGCATATTGAGCAGTACCACAGATGAACCTCCTAGCATCTCAGAGGTGAAGAGGAGCTTTGAGACTTCAAACCTTTCGAATCTCACTTGCTCATCAACCAACTCACAAAGATGAAGGACTACGATATGAGCATCCATATGCTCATGCTGCTTTCGTAGCTTGGGTTCCATCGTGGCTAGCATGATGCAACTCATTTGTTCAGAATCACTCACATGTTTCTGATAGGCCAACAATTGGTCCAGAGTTGCATCGTCACTAGGAAGGGCGGGAAGAGGTGCTTCGGGGACATACGCAAGCTTTTCCACCTTGAGAACAATTCTCAAGTTTCTAAGCTAGTCCAAGAAGTTCGGCCCAGTCAATTTATTTGAATCCAAAATGGAATGCAAATTCAAACACATCATGATCAATATATTAACTTAGAAATACAAAACGAGCATATATGAGAAAGATGATTTTAAAATGCATCAATATACATTTATAAATCCCATTCATTTTTCGAATTTCAAAAACCCCAAAATCACTTCGGGAGATTGTAGGTCCATCTCCGAATGGGCTGATATCCATCATAGTTATGAACAACCTTTGAGAGAGTCCAACAAGCCATTCATAACTACGACGGTAGGTATCATCTATACCGATTGCATATCCCGTATATGCAACTATCACAATGTGCTATCAACTAATTGAATGTTCACACATACATCGGGTTGTTAACACATTAACAAGTATGCATCATATGCATAGCACCCAACTTCACCTCCCTTTACATCGACCTTGGAGAGAGTCCAACAAGCCGATGCTCCAGGTTAAATCCAACCCATTAATCAGGACATAGTTTTAATATGGTTAGAGCGCATTCAACCAATTAGCCCAGCTTGGAGAGAGTCCAACAACCAAAGCTAACGATTGACCTCTGACTCTTACCATATTAGTATTAAACTATTCCATGGTTTGAACATATTCAGGTTCGAGCCGGGCTTGGAGAGAGTCCAACAACTCAAACAAGAAACAGAACTCTGGTTCTAACCATATTAATGGAAGGTGTAGGCTTTAATATTGATTAAGGGTTTTTATGTCTCATCCTCTTTGCATGCAAATAACTATTATCTACATGGCATGGCATACATGGCATACATCTACATGTCACGACACGCATGGCATAATGTTATGCATCTAATGCAATTACATGGCATACAATTATGTCATGTATATAATTTCCTTATATGTCATAACTATTTATGGAAATAAAATATGTTTAAGATTTGATTCTCCAAATCAAATCATAATTAAATTAGGAAACAAATTTCCAAATCTAATCACATATTTTATTCATGGAATTATTTGATTAAGGAAAATCTATTTAGGAAACCAATTTCCTAAATCTTTAAAACTACTTATGGAAATTAAATATTTTAAGATTTGATTTCCCAAATCAAATCATGATTAAATTAGGAAACAAATTTCCAGAATCTAATCAAATATTTTATTTATGGAAAATATAAATTTCCATAAATACTTCCAACTTTCCAAAAGTGGAAGATTTCCATAAATACTTCTAGACTTTCCAAAATTGAAAAATTTCCATAAATACTTCTAAATTTCCAAAATTTAGAAAACTTCCAGAAATACATTATGACTATTGCAAAACCATTTTTACGATTATGTCGAAACACAACCTGGGCTCTGATACCACTGTTGGGTTTCCGGCACCGCGGCGTGTGTGTGTTCGATCATGTTTCGTAAACATGAGCACAGCGGAAGCAATTAAAAATAATAAATCTATATTTATTACAACACACACAACACACGCATGCTATTACAACAAGTGTAGACATAACCGTAAATTAAAATTTGCAATAAAAGAAATTATCTACGTTATACCTTTCGTATGACGTGTAGCGGGAACGGCATCAACCGGAACGATCCTCGTAAGAATCGTCTCTATCCGTATCCACGCCGAGCTCCTCGGGATGACTTCGCTAAGTCACGAGCTTCGTCTTCGTACGGGTTACTAGCCTCATGTTGAAGACGACGTGATCGAGAGATGATCACGATCCGAATCCAAATTCGGATCCTAAAACGAGTTCTCAAAACTCGCTTCTCCGGAGAGGTATTCGTCAACCAATTGACGAATCCTTCATCCTCCACCTCAGAGGATTACCGGAGATCAAATCCCCGGTAAGTTAGGCGCTATCGGAGCACTAACCGTCGTCCAAACGACGCTCCGACAACAAAGAAACAAGCTGTCCAGAAAAACTGGACAGCTTTTGGTGGAGGAATAGAGGCCGGCCAAGGAGAGATGGAAGCTCACCTTATCACCGAACCTAGAGGAGATCACCGGAGGGTCGCCGGAGCATCGCCGGCTGAAGCTTGGATGCCGGCGGCAAGGAGGTGGCAGCAGCTCCATGAAGTTGGCGGCAACACCATGTTGGGCGGCAACAACATGTTGGGCGGCTACAACTTGTTGGGCGGCAACAACATCATTAGGGTTAGGGTTAGGGTTTAAGCCCTATTTTATAGAGAACTAATTCTCTTAATGGTTAATGGATCATATCCAAAAAGCCCGTTAACCCGCTCCATTAGGATAAGTTAAAATAAACCAAACCATGATGGTTTATTTTAAGTTAAAACGAACCGAACCAACTTTTGGTTCATTCGTTTAAAATAAACCAAACCCTTTGGTTTATTCTCATCCATTTGATTAGAACCAAACCATTTTGGTCCATCCATTATGTCTTCATAAGACACGGCCCATCCACGCTTCCATTGCGACTGAAACAATTTCATGCTCGCTTTATGTTTGGTCCAACCAAACATAGTTTCTCTCGGTCTGAGAATCCCATTCTCAAGCTCGTTTTAAATCCTTTGGATTACACTCGTTGTGCGTATGACCAAATAGGTTCTCGGTTTATGTTGGCCGTCTATAATTAACCATTAATTATAGAACGATCATGAGTGGCATCTAGTAGTACATCATGATCCCCAATTAACCGAAAAGATCAACGGTTGATCCAGAACTATTTCTGAAACCCTTCAGTAGCTCGAATGAATCGTGCCCCATTCCCTTCACTCATCTTATACCCACTTGGTTCAGGACATGGTCTATTGTGTCACCTCACTAGTCGACTACGTCACACCTAGCCCAAGTATCATTTCCTCGTCCTACGGATTCTAGTTACTCCACATGTATCGAAGAGTACCTTACTCTAA
The DNA here is from genome assembly GCA_025175895.1 of Wurfbainia villosa. Taxonomy (NCBI): domain Eukaryota; kingdom Viridiplantae; phylum Streptophyta; class Magnoliopsida; order Zingiberales; family Zingiberaceae; genus Wurfbainia; species Wurfbainia villosa. The sequence goes on from CM045997.1 coordinate 56,861,880, forward strand.
ACATGTAATGCTTTGGCCAAAGACTTTAGTAACAATCCGACGAGAGGCCATGGTTATACATCTCCTCGCAAGGAGTGGTGAATCCTTTATAGGCTATTCAAACACCTTCGATCACTTCGACTTATACCCAATCATCCCGGGTCCACATCTCCTTAGAGATGTTTGCTTAAGATGTCAAAGCATAAGTCTCCATGATCAAGATGACTTGAATACCGCAAGTCAAAGGAACATCGCACTTAAGCCACAGTAAGAACTTCATTGACATATCTATATATGCAGAGAACCATATGAAGTCTTACGGCTGGTCACTCCAATGAACTAGTTACCATAACTAGCATCCACGATTAACTCCGGACATCACTATGTCTCCAGCCAGTGAGAATCAGCTGCTTGGATACACCAAGGAGTCTCGGCGTAATTGATGGTGTCCAAATCCATCAATTCATCGACTAGGATAATTCCGATACATCACAATTACACATGTAGAGATACTCACTAGTTGTGATCCAATCACAAATTCTCTCATGCTGTGAATCGTATCGTGGACATTCAGTAAATGAGTTTAAGATCCAATCAAATACATTAAACATGTATACTCAAATAGTGAATCTTCATTTATCATATAAATGGTTCATGCATAAGGCAATTGCCTTAGGACATCTCTCATATATTACTAACATCTTCATCATCGGAAGTGTCTTCCATGCTTAGGGTGTCCCATGTTTGAGCCACCATTGCTTCTTTCTTCTTCTTTTCCTTCTTTTCCTTCTTCTCCTTATGCTTCTTTTCTTTCTCCTCCTTCTTCTTTAGTTCCGGGCAATTTGGCTTGATGTGCCCTTTCTTATTGCAACCATAACAAGTTACATTAGATGAAGAATTTGAACCATTTGAAGGCTTACCTCTTGAGGATTGGAAGATCCTCCTCACATCTTTTTTGGTGAGTTTCCTTGATCTCCCACCAAACTTCTTGACGTAATGAGTCACCTCGCTTGCCGATAGCTCTTCTTCACTACTAGATGAATCTCCCTCGGATTCGGATGAGGAGGACACTTCTTTCTTCTCCTTCTTCTTTTTGTCTTTCTTGCCTACAAAAAGAGTTATACCCTTCTCTTTGGATGAAGTGTTATCTTGTTCATGTAATTGAAATTCACAAAATAACTCACCCAACTTAACAAAAGAGAGATCCCTAGAGACCTTATAGGCATCTACCATTGAAGCCCATAAGGTTGTTCTAGGGAAGGCTTGGAGTACATACCTTACAAGGTCTCGGTTGTCGACCTTCTCACCTATTACATGTAGTCCGTTGACTACTTCCTTGAAGCGACCGTGCATTTGGCTCACGGTCTCGTTGGTCTTCATGGTGAAACTTTGGAGTTGTCCTATCAATAGGTCTCTTTTGGCTCTTCTAGTCTCCTTTGAACCTTCATTCAATTCGATGAGCTTCTCCCAAAGCTCTTTTGTGGACTTGAAAGGCCCGACTTTGGAAAGTTGCTCCTTGGATAGACCACATTGAAGTGTGGTCATTGCTTTTGCATTAGCTTGTGCTTTCTTTGTCATCTCTCTTGTCCAATCTTTTGTCGGTAGTGGTGCTCCGAATTCGTTGACCGAATTTTCGAATCCATCTACAATACTAAACCAATTTTCAATGTAATTCATGAGGTAGTATTCCATCCTACCTTTCCAATAGCCGAAATCATTGTCATCGAAGAATGGAGGCCTCGCACATACTATATCCCTCTTGAAATGCCATGCTTCGGTTGATGGTTAGATCTTCCAATGTGATCCGGGCTCTGATACCACTTGTAGGATCCTTGAACGACTAGAGGGGGGGGGGTGAATAGCCTCTTTTCATTTTCTACAAAAAGATTAGTGGAAACACACAAATACAATAATAATAGAAACAAAAATGCAATGCTAACGCGGAAGCTTTTACGTGGTTCGGAGATAACGCTCCTAATCTACGGAGATCCTTAAGGTGGATCAACCCAAATCAATCTTCACTAATAAGCTTTCTCTTTACAAAAACCTCCTCTTCTTACAAAAGATGACAATGAAGATTTGAGAGGAGGAAGGAAATTAACACACTTAGAAAGCTTGGAAAACTTGTGGGAGCTTAAGAGAATGATCAGAATATAAGCATTAGCCTCTTCTTGCTCCTCTTGGCCTCTTTTTATAGGAAAGAGCCTCTTTTTCCCGTTGGAGGTCTATCAGTCGACTGATGACTTTCATCAGTCGACTTCCGCCGATTCTAACGGCTTTTGAACAGCCGAATTTGTGGGATTTACCGTCGTCGCCATGCAGGAAGACTATCGATCGGCCGCGATGGCGATTCGATATTACCCGAGCCGTAGCGATCGTCTACTGAGGCCTTCTGACCGTGTGATCGCGCAATAATGGCGATCATTGCCCGGCTACTCTTGGCGATCGGGTATGAGTCGACTCTCGGCTGATTCATAGGATAACCCGATCATCGCCAACATCCCTCCAACCTCTAATGCTGCATTTTAAAGGCTAGTTCGACTGACACCATGTTCTAGTCGACTGGCACACCCCAAGTATGACTAATTCATACTTGAAAATACACCCTAAGCCTAGACTTAACCTTTTAGCTTCTCCATCATCCTTGCACCTTCAGGATTTCTTTGAGTCCACGACTCCATCCATGCGCTTTCCTTCAAAAGCTTCCTTCGGTTTCGTTATGCTTTTGGTTTCTTCTTTGCCAAAGTACGCTTGGACTTTACGCTGCCAATACTACATGCTTGGACTTATGCCGCCAAGACTTGCCTTTGGTCTTTCTTTGCCAAGGACTGCTTGGACTTTACGCCGCCAAGAGTACATGCTTGGACTTACACCGCCAAGACCTTTTCCTTGACTTCTCTTTGCCAAGATCACACTTGGACTTGTCTTTTACCAAGTCTTCATACTTGGATTTTCCTGTCACTTAAACATGTTCACAATTAGATCACAAAACATTACCTAACTTAGATGATTATGCAAACATCAAAATATATAAATGCTTGGGGCATTGTTGCACCAACAAACCTAACCCACAATATGAATCAAGCATAAACCCTAATCTAAACCAATCTAGAGTATGAATTAAACATCTAATTAACCAAGTATTAGGTGATCCAAATCTAGGAATTCAAATTCGGGCATCCTATAGAAATGTGTCAAATTTCACACATATCCAAAATCGAACCAAAAACCATAGAACAAGCTCTTCTTGACCCAGATTGGATCAATGCCATGCAAGAAGAATTAGCTCAATTCACTAGGAGTCAAGTTTGGGAATTAGTACACGCACCTAAAGGAAAAATAATCATAGGAACAAGATGGGTATTTTGGAATAAACTTGATGACAAAAGTGAAGTTATAAGGAATAAAGCTAGATTAGTAGCAAAAGGATTTAGTCATGTAGAGGGGTTCGATTATGACGAAACCTATGCCCTTGTAGCAAGACTTGAATCAATTAGAATGTTGCTAGCCTATGCTACACATAAAGATTTCAAATTATTTCAAATGGAAGTCAAGTCAGCATTTTTGAATGGTTTTATCAAAGAGAAGGTGTATGTTAGTCAACCACGAGGATTTGAAAACTTAGACCAACCTAACAATGTACTTAAACTTAGTAAAGCCATATATGGATTAAAGCAAGCACCTAGGGCTTGGTATGAAAGACTATCTATTTATCTAAAATCTAAAGGATTTAATTAAGAATTAATTGACCCTGCAGGGAAGTGCTTCGCTTCGCTTCGGTCGCTTGTGCATGGCGATCCTATCTCACGTCCCCAGATTAAAAGTTTATTAATTAAAACTAATCCGGACGGAGATGGATTACCCAAGCAACTGATTCATCATCGTGCTATTCGATTTGAGTGGTTGCTTGATAAAACTTGTTGTTCAAGCAACCTAACCCTTTTCCTCGATTAGCGCACGGAATAGATGATGAACGGATCACCAGTTTTTGTGTTTATAATCGGGGTCCATGTCAATCAACAACATGCAAAATACAAATGAAAAAGAATTAAAATTAAACAAGATTATACCTCTTGTTTTACCTCTTGATCTTCTATTATATTCCTATCCTCTTCTTGGATGTCGTGTGGGCGACGATCTTCCAATAATTGAAGCCTCCTAGACCATGTATCTTTCCTTCCTTGCTCGCTCCGAACAATGGAAGAAAACCCTCCCTTCTTCTCCTTTCTTGTGCCGAACACAAAGCCTTCTCCTCTTCTCCTTGCTTGTACTGACCACCAAACTCCAAGTGTGGTGTTCGCCGACCCTAAGGAGAGGAGAGGAGATTGAGGAAGAGAGAACCCTCTTCCTCCTTGCTTGTTGCCACTGGCCCTTGGAAAGGGAGAAGGAGGCACCGACCCTAGGAGATGGAGAGGAGGTGCTAGCCAAGAGAAGGAATAGAAGGAAAAATCCTAAACCCCTTGCTTGTCGTCGACCCTCAAGAAGCAAAACCCTAGCACACACTTTTTTCGCCCAAGCCTCTCCACCACCTTATATAGATCTAGGCTTCATGAGGTATTCATAATAGACTACAAATATGGACCATGAGGAGGAGTTGGATCTTGGCCACCCAATGGATCCGAACCAAATATAACCCGATCCATTAATGATGATCCATTCCACTAGAGGATCATCATTGATCTACCTCACCAACCCCCATAATTAAATATGGGCTCCACATATTATTTGTATAAAATATCTCCCCGTGTTTAAGATATCGAATGTCCATTAATTAATTAAATTATTGACAATTTAATTAATCAATATCTAACTCCATGAGTAGTACCACTCATCCTTATCATCATGTTGGACCAAGTCCACCTGCAGGATTTACATGATGAACTTTATGACCTCCTCAAGACGACATCATCATCCTAGTGTATAGGACACGGTTTCCTCCTATAATCAATGGCACACCATGTAATAATATTATTTCCCAACTTACTAGGCCTATCAATTCAACACATAAATCTCGGCCATTGGTAAATCAAAGAAATAAATACTAAATATATTGCCCATTATTATATCGAGATTAAGAGCATGTACACCATAATATCTGAGGTATGATTCAATTATATAGTCAGTATAAATTGAATCACCTCTAAATCAGTCCTGCTTAATACACACAAAGTGTACTAGTGTAATTCTATGGTCAAGATAAACCAATACAAAATTACACTACAACCATGCCAATGGTTTGTCCAAAACCATCTTGGTTGTGAGACTCTACTTATAATCTACAAGGAAATGATAACATGATCTTCTATGCGATACCACACACCATGTTGTCTACAATGTAAGGTATCAGACAATATGCATAAATATAAAATGCAAACAATGATCATGTGATTCTTTTTTCAAAATGAAGATGTTCATACAAAAGCTAGGCTTTTAGTGTACATCCTAATAGACCCAACATTATTCTTAAAAATTGTAGGAAAAGAAATATTTATAGCCTAAATCTATGTAGACGATATAATATTTGGAACAATAAACACAACATTTCTAAATGAATTTATCTCACTAATGGAAAGTGAGTTTGAAATGAGTTTAGTAGGTGAACTCACTTTCTTCTTAGGTTTACAAATAAAACAAACAAGGGAAGTAATCTATATGCATCAAAATAAATACACTAAAGAGTTAATTAGTAAGTTCGGCATGCAAAAAGCTAAAGAAATTAATACGTCTATGGAAACTAATGTAAATATTGGAGAAAATTTAGAAGGAAAAACTATAGATTTAAAATACTATAGGAGTGCAATAGGTAGCCTTTTGTACTTAACTGCAAACCGACCTGATATACTTTTTGCAATAAGTATGTGTGCAAGATTTCATTCTTGTGCCAAAAAATTGCACCTAACCATACTAAAAAGAATATTTAGATATATAAAAGGGACTCAAAATGTAGGAATCTGGTACTCTATATCAAATGAGTTTGAACTGATCGGCTACTCTAACTCAGATTATCTTGGTAGTAAACTCCATAGGAAAAGCACAGGTGGCTGCTGCAACTTCTAGGATCAAGTTTAGTTAGTTGGTGCAGTAGAAAACAACATCGTATTACTTTGTCTATTACTGAAGTAGAATACATAGCCATGGGTGAGTGTATAGCTCAACTTCTTTGGATGAAGCACACTCTAAAAGACTTCCAACTAAACTTTAGTAATACTAAAGTCATGATTGATAATATTGGTTCAATTAATCTAACTAAAAATCCTATATATCACTCTAGAACTAAACACATAGAAGTAAAATACCACTTTATAAGAGAACATGTAGCTAATGGAGACGTAAAACTTGAATACATTGAATTTATATCGAACCTAGCAGATATTTTCACTAAACCATTACCAGAAGCGGAGTTCAGTTTGCTTAGACGAAAACTAGGTATGTGCATAGTAGAGTAGGAATTGTTTTTAATTACTATTTATGCTACATGGAACTAGCATAGGAGTTACCTTAGAAAGCAGAACCCATAACTTTAAGGAGCCAATACATCTCACAACACATAGGTCTAATGTGATTATATACTGAGCCATGTGGATGGGCATAAGATGTTAGGACCTTACTCCTAATTCCAAATGTAGAACAAGTGCATCAACATGAATCATGGAGTATAATTTTTCAAGTGACTAACTCCCATCAAGACTTATTGATTTTCTAGTATCAATTAAGTCAAAAGGCAAGTAGGACATTCACTTAAGGATAATTTATTGGATGATTTATATTGAAAATATTATTTTACAACTTATAAGGGGGGAACATGCTTGGATTAATAAACTTGATTAACTAAGCATTTTTTAGCTTGCAAATGTTTTTACTGTTAGTGTCAACCCTTAGTGGCAATCATGAGATGACTGATTAGAGATTATATGTATCATATTTCATTAATAAGAGGCAAGGTTTGCTTATTATATTATTTATTATCTGTGTTATATGAATAATATAATAGTGTCATTGAATAGTAGGTTCAGGTTTACATCATATCAATTGGTTGAATTGATAGTGAGAGTCTGTAGACATACATTTATATACATAGAACACTACTCTTAACTATTCCTAGTCGAGTATTAATATGAATGGACAATATTAATGTATAGAGACTAGCATGTAGGTCAATTGATGACTTAATCTCACAAGTCATGGATATGTGATATCAAGTTATTAGAGACTATGTACTGAATTGACCCATCATGAGAATATTTCATGGATCGTTATATGAGTGTCATAAATATTCTTATGTGACTATTGGTATGAATAATCCCTAGACATGAAGTAACTACAGTTCCCTACATAATGAGTTGTATATTTTGGCTTCGTCAAACGTCACTCGTAACAGGGTGATTATAAAGGCGATCACTGGGTATGCAATAAGTTATGCAGAGGGATGTGAGTGATGTAGATGGGATCTATCCCTTCCATATAACGGAAGTGATATCTATTGGCCCTTTGATAGAGTAGGACTGCTAAAATGTATGGTCATGCTCAAATAAGTCAATATTAGATATTGAGCCTATTTGGTTGAGTTGCTACTTGGAGATCAAGAAACTCATGATTGATAAGAGGATGACACAGTCTATGCCTTATTAATCAATCTAGATATCAAGGATAGAAGGACTGAGTCATACAAGATAGTAGTCACAGAAAGGTTATGTCAGATCTTGACATTCTCGTCACTTGGGTAGCAATGATGTATTACTAGATATCGTTCATTTCTTATGTCTCTAAAAGAGTTTTAGAAACATTGTCAATGTTATGAGAACCTATTGGGTCACACACTTAGGACATGTGAGTTGGAGATGGCTCATGTGATGAGCCATTGGGCCCTCGGATTGAGTCTAATATAGATTAGGCTCGTTGAGTGGGACTCAAGGATATACCCAATGAATTTGACCCAAGTTAGACTCAAGTCAAATTCATATTGAGTAGGACTCAAGGTATACTCAATGAATATGACTCGAGTTAAACTCAGGTCAAATTCGGATTGAGTGAGACTCACCATTAAGAAGGGTTGCATGATCATTAAGATGGAATTAATGAGTTGTTAATTCCATGGAAACTAAGACTCACAAACCCTTCATATTCAATGGTTGAATATAAAAGAGGATTTGATGAGACTTTTGTTTTGTGTGTGTGTTGGTTTTTTCTTGAGTCTAATATTGTTCACCATCCTCTTCTACCTTCTTGGCCGAACCAACATCTTGTGGCTAGCACCAAAGTTTTGTTCCTCTTCATCTCAAGGTTTGTGTGGATACCGTGGAGGTGAGAACATCCTTACCGCACTGAGATTCGGACACCTTGAATGCAAGTGTTGCTTATGGGATTACGAAGGGCTTGCATCGAAGGTAACTACGAATCTCATAGGATAGAATAAATCAAACGAGTATGGTTTTCACATGGATCTCTGGAGGGATCCTATTTTTTCACTGCATATGTGCTTGTAAAATATTTTCGAGGACGCATGGATTCCCTACAGTGGTATCAGAGCCACTTGTGAAAAAAATACTCATTTTTTTTGTTGTTATATGTGATATAAGTTAGAACATGTTTTATTATGATCTTCATGTTGATCTGAGCTCGCATCGAAGCCGAGAAGAAAGTCTAGCGAGTGGGTTTTTCCCGAAGCAGACTGAGGAGTGGGTTGAGCTGGTCGGACTGTGCCGGTCAGATGGTGTCGAGTAGACCTGATCGACCGGATGGTCTCGGGTTCATAGTGATGAACAGAATGGGTAGTGACTCATTCAATGAGTCTATAAATTAATTTTTTTCCGGGGGTGTTGCCCCCTTGACCCCCACCCGCTAATCGGCTAGCAATACCACCGTAGCGTTGTGGCTCATATATCATGCTTAGGATTATAATAAATTTTTTTGTCATTACTGTTTTGAATGTTATATCACATGGTGCATGGTCATGACCCCTAACCCAATGTGATTGGATATGTGTGTGTTTGTTTTAATTCATAATACGACCTATGTGTCATGCCTTTCAACTTAGATTACCCTCGAATGTAACTCGAGGTTTCTTTTAATTGTAATGTACAATGTAGAATAGTTCTAGACTGCTGGAGGATGGTGCAAAGGAAGGAAGCCAACAATACATGACGACCATGGAAGACTTGGAGAAGATGTTATTCCCTAAGTTAACCATTCGCTCTTCTCATTGGCTTGAGAAGATCGTAGAAAAGGGTCATAACCATGTCACATTTTTTTTGCTTATATGTGATGCATGTAATGCTTGTATGTGATGCATGCGTAGTTAGTTGTCACACAATTAGGTCACTTATTATATGCCTACCAAAGTTTAATACTTACTATTACCTTATTCAATCGTAGTGCATTTGCCAAAGCAAAGTGACTCGATTTACCTCAGTAAAGTGTGACAGGACAGTTGTGATGTCCGACTATTAAACCTTGGGTTTGACTTAACTAAGCTCTCTCAATTAGATTGATGAACTTAGAGGCATAGCTCAAATGGGACATCTACCTACATTATACAAATCTTGGGCAATTTGCCAAAGCTAACTAAAGATGAGTGGTAATTTAGAAGGATATCTCATACGATGGGCACAATGAACAAATAATGTTGTTCATATAGATATACAAGAGTTACATTAGATGTAATTGGTACAAGTTACCTACCTAATTTATATGTGTTAGGGCAATCTCTTGCCGTAATATGGTTTTGATGGTGTGGCAAAGGGTTTAAGTTAGTTTGATATGTTGATTTGATATGTGCGTTGAAGTCGTGCAGGACTTAGTAATTCGCACATGGAGCCATGGCGAGTTTCACATCTCATGACTCGTGCCTTGAGTCGGTGAAGGATAGCTTTGCGGAAGTCATGCGCTTGGAGCATCCGAGGGACCGCCGGACGAGAAGCTTGGAGTGAAGTCGGAGGAAGTAGACTTCGAGGCAAAAGACGCGAAGGAGCATTGCGGTCGTCTTTGATCTTTGCTTAGGGGCGTGGTGAGAACGAAGAGAACTTGAAGGCAAGGGACTCAGAAATGAGAGTGAGCGAAGAACTTCAAGGCAAGGGACTCCAGAAATGAGAGTGAGCGATTGTAACCCGGAAGGGGTAGTTTTAGGTGAAACTTGGCCATTTGGCCAAGTGTCGGATGGGTTTTCGACACCGCCGATCGCCATGTCATGGCAAATGATCGCTTCCGAGTCGAATGAAGTTCGACCGTATACGCCGATCGCTAAGATTATCACGATCGCCAAGGCGAGTCGATCGTCAATAGGGTTTTGGCCATAGAATCGCTCGAGCCGATGGGCGCCGATTACTACGGAGGAAATCAATCGATCGATGAGGTCCATCACCGATCCAAGAGTTCCGCTGACTACAATGGCCGGATCCGACGACGTGTTCGAGGCCGCTAGGACGGCGCATCGCCAAGGGCGGCAATGATCGATGGCGCCAACGGGAAGAATTTAGCCCTCTCTATAAAAAGAGAGGGTGTGAGCCTTTTAGAGGCTAATGCTTATGCTCTAAGTGATCTTCCTAGTGCCCCACAAGCTCTAAACTCTTCTTACTTGTTCTTACTTCATTCTTATTGTATGAAGAGTGATCTTGATTGTAAAGGTTACCTCCACCTAGCTTGGTGCAAAGGAGAGACCAATAGTGATTGGCTTTGGAGGAGTGATTCACCTCGGACGAATCGGGATCGTGGATTAGCGGTGTAGCCGTGAACCACGTTACATCTTCTTAGCTTGTATTTCTTATTTGTTTGTCTTTATTTTTGTTATTAGTATATGCTTCGCGCACTAACGATTGTGTAGACGAGCAAACGAACGCGAGAATTCCAACATCCATTGGAAGAGGGCTATTCACCCCCCTCTAGCCGCCCGTACCGATTCCCTACAAGTGGTATCAGAGCCAAGGAAAGCTTGTCACCAGACTAACCGTCGCAACAAGCAACATTCAAAACGGCCGGCTCCAACATTCATCCTCCGAAGTTTGAAGGAGAATTCGCTTGGTGGAAGAAGCGAATGGAGGTATTTTTCGAAATGGATTTTGATATAATGATTACAATGGAATCCGGTTTCATTTTGCCTAGGGATGAAGAAGGGAAGCCAATAGAGAAATCTAGGTGGACCAAAAGGCAAAGGGAAGAGCACCTTGCAAATTCAAAAGACAAGCATCATCTCTTCAATGTGCTCCCCCAACAAGAAATCAACCGAATAGGAGAATGCCTAAGCGCCAAGGAGATGTGGGAGAAGCTAATTGAGCTTCATGAAGGCACATCCGAGGCAAAGCTAGCAAGGAGAGATCTCCTCCGCTCCCAATTATCCAACATTAAATTAGAAAAGGGAGAAAAGGTAATTTCCTTACATTCTCATTTCAAGGAAATTATAACCGGTTTGTCAAGTGTAGGTGAAAAGCTCTCCAACCGGGATATGGTAATGAAGGCCATAGATGCTTTTCCCCGGTCCTCAAAGTGGAGCTCCATGGTGGACTCATTCTATATCTCAAAGAATTTAGAAGTGAGCACCTTGGAGGAGTTCTTCTCAACAATGGAACTCCGAAAGCAAGGCTTGAAGGAATACAAGAAGAGCCTAGAATTCAACCTTCAAGGGGAGTAGCATTGTTGGCAAATAAGGGGAAGAAGAAGATAGAGATCCCCTCCTCCTCCGATGATGAAGCCTCCACCTCCTCCATGGATAGCACGGAAGAAGCCTACATGGTAAGGAAGGTAAGGCGTGCATTTAAGATTTTTAGATTTGATAAATCTCATGATAGGAATAGAAGACCAAGGGGGAAGGTCATATGCTACAATTGCCAAGGATAAGGGCACATAAGGGACAATTGTCCTCTCTTAAACAAGAGCAAGGAAGAGAGGAAAAAGAAAGAAGAAAAGAAGAAGAAAAAGGGGAGCAAGAAAAAGAAGGAAGAGGAGAAGAAGCCAAAAGAAAAGGGGAAGACCAAAGCTCTAAAGGCAAGGACTTGGGATAACCCATCCTCATCCTCCTCATCATCATCGGATGAGGAGAATGCCTTTGTCACCAATTTGGCCTTGATGGCCTTTGATGACTTGGATTGCTCTTCATCCGAAAATGAAGAATCAAGCTCAAGAGGAGAGAGCTCAAGTGAAGGGGGAGCTTCTACATCCTCTTCATCCGAAGAAGAGGAGGACATGGAAACTATGGTAACGAAAGCTTCTCCTAAGAAAATAGTTTCCATAATTTCTAGTTTAACTAAGGACTTATTTGGAATGAAAAAGAAAAATAAAAGCATGCTTAATCAAATTAAGGCATTAGAAAATAAGCTAGGAAATGCATGCTTAAATAATAATGATACTTCTTCTTGCCATGATGATGCATGCTCACATGAATACATGCCATTTAATGTTAATGATGCATGCATAGAGGAAAATAGGGCATTAAGGGAAAAGGTAGACTATATGACAAAAGCCCTAGAGAAATTCACAATTGGCTCCAACACATTAAATATGATCTTAGGGAGCCAAAGAGCTAGTTTCAACAAAAAGGGCCTAGGTTATAAAGAAAAGAAAAATGAAAAGGCCTATAAATGCCTAATTGCTAGGGGACAAGATAAGAAGAATGTAATAGCTAGGAAATGGATCCCCAAGGAATACTTAGTGAACCCAATAGGAAAGAACCTATTTTGGGTTCCAAAATCCATCCTTAAGGGTTAGAATAACCCTAGGGTAGTCAACCACATGGGCTTAACCTATATCATATTTTGGTTGACTTAGGATGACGGGACAACATTTTTTAGATAGTGTTGATTGATGATAACGTGCCCATAAATAGATAATATTGTTTAAATCATGATGATTAATGTAATTGTTACACATATGTACAATCATGATTTATGATTTTGATATTTGGCACTTCGTCATAAGGAATAAGGTTTAAATCATGCCTTATGTGATACTTTGTTTATTATCATCATATAATACCTAATGCATGATTATAATTTGATGAATACATGTATTTCATGATCATAATGTAAAATTAATTGACATATGCCTTTATGATCATGATGATTGTTAGGTTGATACTTAACCATGATAGAATTGCATGAATACAAGGGTTAAGTATATTCAAATACCCCCCCCCCCCCTAGGATGCATCTCACACTCACTATAGGCTAACTTGATTGCAAACTTAGCATGGGTGAGATGTTAGGATGATACAAATGTCCACTAATGCCTATGACATTTAGATGGTCATTTAAAGTATCAACATAGCAATAATAAACCAATCATGGGGAAGGCTTATGTTTAATTCATAGACATATTGCCCAAAGATCATGGTTGGATATTTCATATGTTTTCAAAACAATTTCTTAATCTAAAATCTATGTATTCATGTTTTGAAACAATTCAAAGCAAGACTAAGTGTTAAAATGGATACTCTTATGATAAAAAACCTAGTAGTTTTTAAAGCTTATGAATTTTTGGCAAATATGTGGAAATATAATGATTTTTCATGACAACCTATTTTTCCCTGATAGATATACTTAAAAGAAATGTGTTCCCAAAATTTCATGATTTTTCGAATTTTCTGGAATTTTTAATGTATTTCTGAAATTCGCCCAGAAAATCAAAAATTTGGAATCCATTGTGTCAGTCGACTGCCATACTGATAGCAGTCGACTGATGGCCTGAAAAACAGCCCAATATTCTCTGATTTCAGATTTTAATCAAGTTTTTGGGTTTCTCTTTCTAGTACACTTGATGCCATGAGTTTATAAATTAGGATTAATCTTTTTGATGGTGTCAAAGGGGGAGAAATATATGTTTAAGTAAAGGGGAACATATTTAGGGAGAGAAATGATTATGCTTATGATAGGGGGAGAATATCTTTATGGGGAGTTTCATGGATTAAGGGGGAGTTGCATGTTGCTATATCATGTTTATCTTTACATGCTTTCTTACCTTATAATTTATATCAAATGTTTTTACCTAACTTAAACGGATTGCCACACATCAAAAAGGAGGAGATTGTTAGGGCAATCTCTTGCCGTAATATGGTTTTGATGGTGTGGCAAAGGGTTTAAGTTAGTTTGATATGTTGATTTGATATGTGCGTTGAAGTCGTGCAGGACTTAGTAATTCATACATGGAGCCATGGTGAGTTTCACATCTCATGACTCGTGCCTTGAGTCGGTGAAGGATAGCTTTACGGAAGCCGTGCGCTTGGAGCATCCGAGGGACCGCCGGACGAGAAGTTTGGATTGAAGCCGGAGGAAGTAGACTTCGAGGCAAGAGACGCGAAGGAGCATTGCAGGGCCGTGCGCCTGATGCTGCCGAGGGACATGGCCGAGAACGAAGAGAACTTCGAAGGCAAGGGACTCCGAGAAATGAGAGTGAGAGATTGTAACCCGGGAAGGGGTAGCTCCTAGGTGAAACTTGGCCATTTGGCCAAGTGTCGGATGGGTTTTCCCGACACCAGTCGACTGCCATGTCATGGCAGTCGATTGATCTGAGTCGAATGAAGTTCGACCGTATCTGGATCGGAGAATGGCGATCGGTGCCATACGTGGCGATCGATTGCCAAGAACATCGGATCATTCAAGGCGGCCGATCGGTAGTCAATAGGGTTTTGGCCACAAACCGTTTCGTAGCCGGATCGTCGACTACGGAGGCATCGATCGGCCGATCGATGAGGTCCATCGATCATTGCCAAGAGTTCCGTTGGACTACCGTTTTGAAGAATTTAGCCCTCTCTATAAAAAGAGAGGGTGTGAGCCTTTTAGAGGCTAATGCTTATGCTCTAAGTGATCTTCCTAGTGGCCCACAAGCTCTAAACTCTTCTTACTTGTTCTTACTTCATTCTTATTGTAAGAAGAGTGATCTTGATTGTAAAGGTTACCTCCACCTAGCTTGGTGCAAAGGAGAGACCAATAGTGATTGGCTTTGGAGGAGTGATTCACCTTGGACGAATCGGGATCGTGGATTAGCGGCGTAGCCGTGAACCACGTTACATCTTCTTGTTAGCGTTTGTATTGTCTTTGTTTTATTTCTATTTGCTTGTCTTAGTTTATTGCTTCCGCTTGCGCTAACGATTGTGTAGACGAGCAAACGAACGTGAGAATTCCAACATCCATTGGAAGAGGGCTATTTACCCCCCTCTAGCCGGCCGTACCGATTCCCTACAATATGAGTCTTGGGCGATTAGCCAAAGCTAACTCAAGATGCGGTATAATATGGATCTTATCCCACTTTGTGACCAGTGGGAGAATCATTTAGTTAATGGCCTAATTAAATGATTGAAATATGATACATTTCTATATTGTAGATCACCATGTCATCAAATACGTCAAACACACTCTCTCTGTGATCTGTCCTAGATAAGGACAAACTCGCTGGAGCTAATTTCTTGAACTGGTACAGAAACTTGAGGATAGTCCTCAAGCAAGAATCCAAACTGTACGTCCTATAGCAGTCCATTCCTGAACCACCCACCCATACGGCCACTCGTGCTTATAAGGGTGGTCTAGCAAGTATGGGGACACCATACTTGGGTTAAAACCTCATGTTTGAGGTGTGCCAGTCGACTGATGCCATGTGGGAGTCGACTGGCATAGTCAACTAGGGTTTGACTGCGGGAATTGCCCTAGCAGTCGACTGCCATAGGTGGGCAGTCGACTGATTGGCCGAGCAGTCGACTGATCGCGTTATCAGTCGACTGATGCTCGGATTTCATGGCACAGAATGGAGTCTCACTCGATCGCTAGGACGAGCAGTCGAGTGATGCTTGATCATTCGACTGATGTCCTGGCCGTTGGATTTTTTAAGCGTGGATTACACCGTTGTCTCATAGCAACAGTGTGATCAGTCGACTGATGGTCCTTAGCAGTCGACTGATAGACCTTTTCTAGCACACGTTGAAGCTATAAAAGGAGCTCGTGATGGAGGAAAAAGGTATCGGTTTTCTTGGACATTTTGAAACGATTTGCTACTGTAAATCAGGGCCATCAAGTGCTAGTCCAAGGCAATCAACAAGAATGCTTACAAAGAGTTTTTGTAAAGTGTTCTTTACTTCTCTTGTTGTATTTCATATTGTATTTTCTTGTTGTATTTAGATTATTGTTGTAATCACATTATAAGGGGTTTCTCCACCTCTGACTTGTGTCGAGAAGGAGTGATTATTATAGTGGTGTGTGATTGGCATCGCTAGGGTTCATACGAACCCAATCCGTGGAGTAGGAACCATTCGGTTTCGAACCACGTTAAATATTTGTGTTTTCATTGTTGTTTATTTCGTTATTGCTTTCATTACTATTCCGCTCCACGCTAACAAAATTGTAGAGACAACCACGATCGAATTCCATCTACGAACGAACACTCCGCTATTCACCCCCTTCTAGCGGCTTCAAAAATCCTACATTTGGTATCAGAGCCCGGGGTTCTTCTACGGCTTAACAAACCGGAGTCAAGACGCTAGAGGAACAAGATGGAATCTCAAGACAAGCTTGGATGGGACATCAACACTCCACCGCCATATGATCGAGAAGACTTTTCAGCATGGAGAACAAGAATGGAGACATTCTTGATGATGGATATAGAGGATTGGTTCATCCTCGTAGAAGGTTTTGAACCTCCTCGGGATAGGAATGGACAAGTCCTCAAGTTGAAGAAATGAACTCAAGAGCAATGACAAAAATTCAAAACCGAAGCCAAGGTAACAAAACTTTTAGAAGATTTGATACCAAATCATGTTTTGTCTAGGCTAGGTGAATATCTTGATGCCAAGGAGCTATGGGACAAATTAGCCAAGCTTAATGAGAAGCCCCACTTGGCACAAGTAGAAGAAGATAAGGAAGAGGATGAAGAGAGTTCATCATCCTCAAGAGCAAGTGAGGAACCGGAAGTTGAAGAGGAGTCAACTTCCGGATCGGTGGAAGAAGAAGTAGAAGACACCTCCACCTCTAGGATTGAGGGGGAGGAAAGAATTTCCACTCCGGAGCAACAAGAGGAAGCTTCGACATCTAGTCAAGATGAAGAAGCTCCAATTCCAGCACCTACCACCACCATAGGTAACTCAAGCATGTCAATTGTAAATAAAAATCATATAATATGCTTTGAGTGTAGGGAATCCGGACACTACAAAAGTAAGTGTCCAAAAAGGATTAAGAAAGCTCCTCCGGCACCAAAAGTCAATGAAAAAGTCAAGGATGCCGGTGTTCCAACCAAGAAGAGCAAGGTGCACGTGGTGTGCTTCAAATGCAGACAACCGGGACACTATAGGTGCCAATGGCCTAGAAGAAAGGAGGGAGCTTCACATGTAGGGGGAGTCTCTAAGACTAACCCTAAGGTATATTTTCATAATGCTCACTCTTTAAATTCTAAGCAAAAGCATGCTAGAATTAATTCAAATAACTTTGCTATTACTCATGAATCAAAGCATGCTAGGAATGATAACTCTAGGTCTATTTCAAAGAAGGAGAAATTTGGGACTAATGTCCCTAGAAATGTGATTCCTAAGAAAGCAATTAAGAAAATCGAAAACCATTTAGGTATCAATCCCAATAAGAGTAGACATGTGTCTAAGGTGAATGGTAATGCCTAAAAACCTAATCAAAAATCATTTGGGCAATTAGAGTTAGAAAATCAAGCCTTGAGGTCAAGGCTTGAGAAATTGGAAAAGACCCTTGCAAATATGCAAAATCAATTTAAAGGGTCAAAGTGTCAAACTCTAGGATCTAAAAGTCAACAAAAAGGGTGTAAGAGGCAAGAATCATCTAGGAGACAAGGTTTGAGTCACAAACCTATGTCTAAGAAAGTAATGCCTACTTATCACAATGTTCCATTTGATTATGGAACTAAACCTAGGTCTAGGAAGACCAAGGTCAATAGGGAAGTCATCCCTAAGGTTGACCAAAGGTTGTGCCTAGTGGCTAGGGTTTCAAGGAAACCGAGGGAAGCCACTAAGAAGGTTGCAAGGGGAGTTCCCCCTAGAGTCAACCATGGCAAGACCCAAATGACCAAGGCTAATAAGCCTAGAAGGGTCATTAGGAAGGTATCTAGGGAGGTTATCCCTAAGGAATACCTAATTAACCCTAGGAGCTCAAATAGATTTTTGGTTCCAAAGAGCATGATTGATTCACATTAAATTGGTTAGGTTGTGCCAACCTTGATTTGATGGGTAGTTTACTCAACCATGGTAAAGGTGTCACTTTAGGTTATTTTCAAGGTTATGGTTACCTTGGAAATACATTTGAGCTTTAATCCTAAAAGATTTTAGGATGTGCCAATATATTTTTGAAATAATGAAAATCAATCAAATTGGCACAATCTAGATTTAGAGGTCATAGTGTGTCACTTTGATCTTTGGCACACTTTAGGAATCAATGTATCAAGAGAAGTGTGTTTAAGGTGTAGAAGTTACATCAAGAGTGATACTCAAGTGCCACACACCATGATGTCTTGCACTTACCATGCTTCATGTGTTTCACCATGTGTTTGCATGGAAGGAATGTCTAGGGTGGATTGCATCTCACAAAACAAGTCTTTTACCTTGATTGTGTATTTCAACACTTAGAAAGGGTGAGATGTTAGGATTTTGAAACCATTGGATGTTAATGTTTTCTAAAATGAAATAAAATATCAAAATACATTAACAAATACATGAACATAAGCAAAACATCAATATATTCGATATACAAGATTAAACATGAGAAAATGAAATAAGTTGGATAAAAAAATCGAGATTTTCTTAATTTCAGAACTGGAAATCAGATATCAGTCGACTGATACAGTTATCTATCGACTGATAATATTGTAGAGCGATACGATGCGTCCAACAGTCGAGTGCTGTCTCCAGGACTTGACTGTTTGCACATCAGTCGATTGATGGGATACATCGATCGGTGATAATGCTCATCGAGGCGAGAGGATCATCGAGTGCTCATTGAAGCGGTCAGTGGTGATCTCATCGATCGGCGATTAGTAACATCACCGGGATGATGTTATATAACACGACACGAAGACTCGATGAGTCGATTGTTGAGTCGGGCGATCAAGCGATTCGGAAACCGCTCTTAAGCGATCGATGTCGTGATCATCGCGTCGACTGGCGTCATGATTTTATAACGCCAAACTGCTAGGGTTCGGCGTATTCACGCGTCAATCCTTCACTTCTTCCTCCTCTTCGATTGCCAACTTCTTCTCTGATTAGTGTTTCCGACCACGCCGGTCACCCAAGCCTTAGGTTTGATAGATAAACTCTTCCACTCACATTTTCACTCATCTCACAACCCTAATCCACTCATTTCCAGCGAGTTTTCCATTTTCGATTAGGGTTCCGGTGATCCAGTGCTCCGGCGAACTCTCCGGCGGCCTTTTCAGCGATATCCGAGTATTCTCTCATCATCCCTCTAAATGGCGCTAAAGTAAAATTTTCTTACTCTAAAAACCCTAATTTTTCTTTCCATTGTAATCTATTATAATCTAATCGTGCATTAGTGCCCTTGTATTCCATGTCATTGCATTACATTCATATAGGCGATCCCGTAAAAATGATCCACCAGAGGTTGAATCACGACTGTACCAAACCATGTTGGTTAGGTACATCGATAGGGACTTTTTTACATGTTACTGTAGTGACGTCATGGACATATTTGCATATTATCATCTTATGAAAATAGTATTATGCACACATGCCATTAATGATGATCTCCTTAAGGAGTTCTATCAGTACATGAAGAAGGTAGACGATGGCCCTACCTACACTACTCGCGTTGCAAAACACGATTTAGAGTTCACTCCTGCGATATTGCAGGAGTTTCTTGAGTTTAAGCCATCGGATGACACCTTCATTTTCTACCCTACCTTCGATGCCCCTTTACCCGAGCCCTTTGACCATATCTCTTTGGACTCCATGCATGAGCATGTTTTTGGCCATCCTCGTACACCAGCTCAGAACTTATTTCCTATTCCTGAGCTATCTGCACCTGACAATGTACTCTACAAGGTCATTGTTGGGTGTTTTCTTCTGATTGTGACTCAGGGTCTGGCTAAGATTCGGCCTCCCCATCTCTTTCTCCTATACGCCATGCGTCATAGACTAGACATAAACATTGCATTGAACATGTTTCATTGCATTGTACATTTCATATCCCCTGTACAAGAGAAAGTGCATATGCCTTATGGCCATATCATCAAAGCATGGTTAGAGTCAGTAGGCATCAACATTCACAGGGGATCACTGAGGGCGCTATCTAAGGTGTACGACTGCATATCAGTTCGTAACTTCTCATTGGCGAAGCTGCGGATGGGATAGGGGCAGATGGAGCTAGCACCTCGACCTCCGCCCAGGGCACGTGGGGAGCCACCTCTAGTGCCTGGAAAGGCTGCAAAGGACTATGAGAATCCTGATGCTACTGTTGAGGACGATCAGATAACTGTAGATGCATCGATGGCGAGTCCATCGATAGGCTTGGGCTGGAGGCGGAGTTTCGAAGTACCCGAGCCAGTGCACTCAGTGGATGAGATTACAGCGGCGAGGTCACATTGGCGATGCACGACATATACGAGATGATGTGAGCCTAGACCTTGAGCCAGCAGCCTCCTCCACCTCCACCTTCTACAGATGATTAGAGCTAGAAGATGCTAGGATTTTTGTTTTCAATTTTTGTAGTGAGATTGAGCGTCTCAAATCTCCATTTTGGATGTAAAAACTGAAGGTTTATTAATTAAATGAAATATTCTATTTATGAAAATTACTTGTGTTTGATTGTGTGCTTGTATTAATTTATTGGTTTATGGAAAATGGCCATATGATGACATGAAGTTTCATCTTATCATATAACATGTCATGCTATTGTTTAGAATCATTTTAGATGTCATGTTTGTTTTTAGATTATATCATATGCCATGACATCATGATCATTGGCCATGCGTTATTATTGATATCATTTATGCCATGATCATTTCATGCATTTAACTGTTTAAAATTGATTCAAGGATAATGGCATGACTTGGAGTCCCATTTATAAGGGAATCAAGTAGAGTTGCCTTAGAAAAATACACGAAACCCTAATTTAGGGAGAATAACTCCACATCTCACATCACATTGACATGTATGTGTATTTATACACCCTAGATACATGTGAGATGCTAGGATAATAAGTTAGGTTCAAGGTGCATAGGTAGTTCATCTAGATGAACTCAAACTTATTTTAATCATCACCAAGAATCATAAGGAAAGCTAATATACAAGTTATGTATATTTAGCCAATAAACCATGGTTCAAAATAGGTTTTCAAAAATATTTTAAAATCAATTTAGAATACCTTGGTGAAGTCTATCTTTTGATAGCCATTATCATTGTAGAAGTTGATACAAAGTATATCAAAAACTTTAAAGTTTTAATAGTTTTTGAACTTTGTACCAATCTCCTATTTCAATGGTAAAAATATTTTTCCAAAATTTTTCTCCGATTGTATGTGTGATAAGTAATATACGTATCAAATTTCGTGATTTTTTGATTTACGTAGAATTACTTATGAATTTCCAAAAGTCGAGTCTGATATCTAAAAATCAGGTTTTGATTATCGATCATTCTCTCTGAGGAAGTCGTGATGGGCGGTGGACTCGATCGGTGGCGATATCACTCGATCAAGAAGATGCACGATCGATGGGCACATCATCATTGATCGTAACAAGTCGATTGTCAATGCTGATTTCGGGAAAACTAGGGTTGTTTAGCCTGATTTCAGCTACGGTTAAGGTCCCTAATCACTCCTAACCCTAGGATATGCTTTGGGAGGCATTATAAAGGGTGAAGATCCATTGGATATGGATTTGGAGAGGTGTTTAGGGTTTGTATCAAATTTAAGGTGTTGGAAAGTTTAATGTTGAATTTCTAACCTTATCTTTGATGGTTCAGAGTTCCTATTGGCTTAGAGACTTCCCAAAGACATTGTTGGTGCAATGATTAAGGGGAAGCAAGCCTTTAGGGGGAAGTATCCATCATGGGATGATGGATGGTATTTTTCCTCATGAAGGGGAAAATGAAATTTTGAGAGACCCAATTTGGAAATTGGGAGAGCATATAGGATTGCCTCTCTTGAGTGATATGGGACTTATCACTAGGAAGATGGTAGACATCCTAGGTATTTTTGGATCAAAGGGGGAGATTGTAAGATCTCATTGGCACATGAGACATTGGCCTCCTTGGGGAATTAGCCGCTTTTTGATGTATGTCAAAAAGGGGGAGAACATTAAATCACCAATTTGGGATAATTCAAATGGTTTGTTTTGTTTGGTTTTTGTCAAATGGTTTGTTTTGTTTGGTTTTTGTCAAACATCAAAAAGGGGGAGATTGTTGGTGCAATCGGCCCAGGTCACGATTGACCAGGACTCGAGCTTGGCTCGAGAGATGTTTTGATGTTAGACAAAAACATATGACAATGTAATTGTCATGGAAAAGTCCAAGTCATGGGTACGTGGCATGGAAAGTCCAAGTGGGACACTTGGCATTTTGGGAAGTCCAAGCATGGGTCTTGGCAAGGTAAAGTCCAAGTCATGGGTACTTTGCATGGAAAGTCCAAGTGGGACACTTGGCATTTGGGAAAGTCCAAGCATGGATTATGGCATGAGAAGTCCAAAGGGTTTGATATTGGCGGTATAAAGTCCAAGCGGAGTCTTGGCGACGTAAGTCCAATGTGCCTTGGCGGTGTAGACATCGTTAGCATGACATAGCCGATGGAAGCATCTGAAGGCTAGCGCGATGGATGAACAAGTCATGGATGACTTGGAGGGATCCGAGTGGCGTGAGGCTGATGGAGGTGGCTAGAAGGCTTAGGTCTAGGCTAAGGGTGGTCTAGCAAGTATGGGGACACCATACTTGGGTTAAAACCTCATGTTTGAGGTGTGCCAGTCGACTGATGTCATGTGGCAGTCGATTGGCATAGTCAACTAGGGTTTGAGTGCAGGAATTGCCCTAGCAGTCGACTGCCATAGGTGGGCAGTCGACTGATTGGCCGAGCAGTAGATTGATCGCATTATCAGTCAACTGATGCTCGAATTTCAGGGCACAGAATGGAGTCTCACTCGACCGCTGGGACGAGCAGTCGAGTGATGCTTGATCAGTCGACTGATGCTCATAATCATTCGACTGATGTCCTAGCCATTTGATTTTTCCAGTGTGGATTATACCGTTGTCTCACGAATAAGCGGTGTGATCGATTGATGGTCGGCGATCGTGATCGACCTTCCAAAGACAGATCCTCAAGTAAGAATGCAAATTGTACGTTCTAGAGCAGTCCATTCCTTAACCACCCGCCCATACGGCCACTCGTGCTGACAGGGATGCTTATAAGAAGCGTCAATATGATGCACTGGATGTGTCATGCCTTATGCTTGTACCATGAACTCTAAGCTTTAAAAGCAACATGAGAACATGGATGCCTATGGTATGGTTGAGCATCTGAAACATCTATATCAGGGACAAGCAAGGCGTGAGAGATATGAAGTGTTGAAGGCTTTGTTTCAATCCAAGATGCAAGAAGGAACTCCCGTAGACACTCATGTACTCAAGATGATTGGGTACATTGAGAACCTAGAGAGATTGGGATTTCCATTCGGCAAAGAGTTGGCCACTGACCTTGTTCTACAGTCACTTCTAGAAGGCTACAGTCAATTTGTCATGAACTAC
This sequence comes from Wurfbainia villosa, assembly GCA_025175895.1. NCBI lineage: Eukaryota > Viridiplantae > Streptophyta > Magnoliopsida > Zingiberales > Zingiberaceae > Wurfbainia > Wurfbainia villosa. Next base: position 56,885,527 of record CM045997.1, read on the forward strand.
AACATGAATGAAATTGACAAGCCTTTACCTGAGATGTTGAGCATGTTGCGAACTACTGAACTCAACCTTAAGAAGGCAAAACCTAGTACCATTATGATGGTGAACAAAGGCAAAGGCAAGAAGAAGCCTAAAGGTAAGGGTAAGACCTAAGCAAAAGGAAAAGCCAAGGCAAATGCATTAAAACCCAAAGGTGGAGTGCCTAAGGAGGGAACCTGCTTCCATTGTAATGAGACTGGACATTGGGAAAGGAATGCAAGCTATACCTGGAAGAGGTGAAAAGGAAGGGAAGTGATACTTCTGCCTCAGGTATATATGTTATCGAAGTCAATTTATCTATCTCGTCTTCTTGGGTATTAGATACCGATTGTGCTTCTCATATTTGTACTAATGTGTAGGGCCTTTGAAAGACTAGATCATTGACGAAGGGCAAAGTGGACCTACGGGTAGGCAATGGAGCAAAAGTTGTTGTCATCGCTGTAGGGATATATTTCTTATCTTTGCCCACTAGGCTTATCTTAGAACTAGAAGATTGTTGTTATGTGCCTACCTTGATTAAGAACATTATCTCTGTTTCTTGTTTAGACAAGAAAGGTTTTTCATTTGTAATAAAGGACAAGTGTTGTTCCGTTTATTTAAATGATATGTTTTTCTGTAGTGTACACCTTGTGAATTGCCTCTATCTTCTAGATCTTGAAACTCCAGTCTATAACAAAAATATCAAATGGTTCAAATATGATGATCTGAACCAAACATATCTCTGGCATTGTCGCCTAGGTCACGTAAATGAGAGTTGCATATCCCAACTCCATAAGGATGGACTTCTGGACTCATTTGATTTTGAATCATATGAGGTGTGTGAATCTTTTTTACTGGGAAAGATGACCATGCGTCCTTTTAGTGGACATAGCGAATGAGCTACTGATTTGTTAGAACTCATACATACCGATGTATGTGGGCCTTTCAATGTAGCAGCTAGAGGAGGCTATCAGTACTTAATTACTTTTTCTAATGATTTCAGTAGATATGGATATGTGTATCTTATGAGGCACAAATTTGAATCCTTTGAAAAGTTCAAAGAATTCAAGAATGAAGTACAAAACTAACTTGGTAAGAGTATTAAAGTGCTTCGATCAGATCGAGGTGGGGAATACCTTAGCCATGATTTTCGTGACTATCTTGTTGAGTTTGGGATTAGATCTCAATTCACTCCACTTGGAACACCACAGTGGAATGGTGTATCAGAAAGGAGAAATCATACATTATTAGATATGGTATGATCCATGAGTCACACAAATCTTCCTCCTTTCTTCTGAGGATATCCTTTAGAGATGGTTGCTTTCACACTTAACCGTGTCTCATCTAAGGCAATCATAAAGAAACCATATGCGATATGGAATGGGAAGAGTCCCAAGATGTCTTTTATGAAGATTTGGGATTGTCAGGCTTATGTTTCATGTCAAGTCTCTGACAAATTAGGCCCCAAATCAGACAAGTGCTACTTTATGGGATATCCTAAGGAAACGAAAGGATATTACTTCTACAATCCAACACAAGGAAAAGTGTTTGTCGCAAGAAATAACATATTTCTAGAATGAGAGTTCATTTCAAGAAGAACTAGTGTTAGTAAAATCCATCTTGAAGAAGTTCAAAATATAGATAGCACTGAGATGGAAATTGAACAGGCACCACAAAGTATTGTGGGTGACGAGATTGTTTCATAAGAAGTTGTGCAGAACCAACCTGTTCAAGTAGACCAACCTCTTCACAGGTCTAATAGGATATGTCGTCAGCCTGAGAGATATTCATTTATGTTGTCTGATAATGATGATGTTATGCTTTTTGAGTTAAACGAGCCTATATCCTATCAGGAAGCTATGATGTGCCCAGATTTTGAGAAATGGCTAGAATCTATGAGGTCTGAAATTAAATCCATGTACACTAACCAAGTATGGACTTTGGTTGATCCACCTGAAGGGGTCAAACCCATTGGGTGTAAGTGGATATTTAAGAGAAAGACTTACATGGATGGTCTTATGCATACCTATAAAGGGCGATTGGTAGCTAAAGGTTTCAAGAATATTCATGGTATTGACTATGATGAAACTTTTTCACCACTTGCGATGCTTAAGTCCATTTGGATCATGATTGCTATTGCAGCTTTCCACGATTATGAGATCTAGCAAATTGATGTCAAAACTGAAGGTTTTGTCTGGAAGCTCTGATACCAATTGAAGGGTTTTGCTTATCAAATCCGTGAGGGAAAACTTTGCTTTCCACTTCACCTCGGTTTGCTTGACCATGGCGATCCCTTCGATGTCCCCGGATTAAAAAAAAAATAAATCCTAGACAAAAGGAATTACCCAAACAACCAAGTCATCATTGTGCTATTCGTTTAGAGAGGTCACTTGAACAAACTAGTTGTTCAAGAGACCATCCTCTATTCTACGAGTAGCCGCAGAATAGACGATGTCCGGATTGCCGGTTTTTATGTTTATGTTCTGGATCCAAGTATTATTTAGCCATATACAGATTTATATCATGCTCATAGTTGAAAAACAAAAACAAGCAAGTAACAAAAAGAGAAAGAAGAATAGGTATACCTCTCGATCTTCTAATGTATGACCTTCCTCCTTTTGGACATCATGTGGGCGACGATCTACCAAAAGTCAAAGCTCCTCGATCGCAAATCTTCCTTCCTTGCTCTTCCAAAGTAAGAGAAAGAATAGAAACAAGGTTCTTCTCCTCCCTAAAACCAACCAACAAGGAACAAATAAGATCCTTGCCGCCGGCCAACTAGGAGGAGGAGTTTGTGGTGGAATCCGGCCAAGACACCAAGGGAAAGCCCTATATCTTGTTTCCACCACCTAAGTGTTAATAATATATGAGAGATGTCCTAAGGCAATCGCCTTATGTATGAACCATTTATATGATAAATGAAGATTCACTATTTGAGTATACATGTTTAATGTATTTGATTGGATCTTAAACTCATTTACTGAATGTCCACAATACGATTCACAGCATGAGAGAATTTGTGATTGGATCACAACTAGTGAGTATCTCTACATGTGTAATTGTGATGTATCGGAATTATCCCTAGTCGATGAATTGATGGATTTGGACACCATCAATTCTGTCGAGACTAGCACGAGGTATACTCCTTGGTGTATCCAAGCAGCTGATTCTCACTGGCTGGAGACATAGTGATGTCCGGAGTTAATCGTGGATGCTAGTTATGGTAACTAGTTCATTGGAGTGACCAGCCGTAAGACTTCATATGGTTCTCTGCATATATAGATATGTCAATGAAGTTCTTACTGTGGCTTAAGTGCGATGTTCCTTTGACTTGCGGTATTCAAGTCATCTTGATCATGGAGACTTATGCTTTGACATCTTAAGCAAACATCTCCGAGGAGATGTGGATCCGGGATGATTGGGTATAAGTCGAAATGATCGAAGGTGTTTGAATAGCCTATAAAGGATTCACCACTCCTTGCGAGGAGATGTATACCCAAGGCCTCTCATCGGATTGTTACTAAAGTCTTTGGCCAAAGCATTACATGTTTAGAGTAAAGTACTCTTCGATACATGTGCAGTAACTAGAATCCGTAGGACGAGGAAATGATACTTGGGCTAGGTGTGACGTAGTCAGCCTAGTGGGGACTGACACAATAGACAATGTCCTGAACCAAGTGGGTATAAGATGAGTGAAGGGAATGGGGCACGATTCATTCGAGCTACTGAAGGGTTTCAGAAATAGTTCTAGATCAACCGTTGATCTTTTCGGTTAATTGGGGATCATGATGTACTACTAGGTGCCACTCATGATCGTTCTATAATTAATGGTTAATTATAGACGGCCAACATAAACCGAGAACCTATTTGGTCACACGCACAATGAGTGTAATCCAAAGGATTTAAAACGAGCTTGAGAATGGGATTCTCAGACCGAGAGAAACTATGTTTGGTTGGACCAAACATAAAGCGAGCATGAAATTGTTTCAGTCGCAATGGAAGCGTGGATGGGCCGTGTCTTATGAAGACATAATGGATGGACCAAAATGGTTTGGTTCTAATCCAATGGATGAGAATAAACCAAAGGGTTTGGTTTATATTAAACGAATGAACCAAAGGTTGGTTCGGTTCGTTTTAACTTAAAATAAACCATCATGGTTTGGTTTATTTTAACTTATCTTAATGGAGCGGGTTAACGTGCTTTATGGATATGATCCATTAACCATTAAGAAAATTAGTTCTCTATAAAAGAGGGCATTAGGGTTTGTTAAGCCCTAATGAAGAGGCAACCCTAGTTTGGCCGCCCACCTCATCTCCCCTTTTGAGTTGGCGCCAACTTTTCTTGCCGCCCAGCCCATAGCTCCTCCAACCGGCGTCCAGAAGGCTGCTTCCTTCCTCCTCGCCGGCGTCGAGCTGCTGCCGGAAGAGTTCCGGCGATCCTCCTTAGGTTTGGCATCAAGGTGAGCACTTGGCTTCCTTTGTTGGCCGGCGCCTACTCCTCCACCAAGCTGTCCAGTTTTCTGGACAGCTTCTCCTCCTCTCGTCGGAGCGTCGTTTGGACGACGGTTAGTGCTCCGACAGCGGCTAACTTACCGGGGATTTGATCTCCGGTAATCCTCTGAGGTGGAGGACGAAGGATTCGTCAAACGGTTGACGAATACCTCTCCGGAGAAGCGAGTTTTGAGAACTCGTTTTGGATCCGAATTTGGATTCGGATCGTGATCATCTCTCGATCACGTCGTCTTCAACACGAGGCTAGTAACCCGTACGAAGACGAAGCTCGTGACTTAGGGAAGTCATCCCGAGGAGCTCGGCGTGGATACGGATAGAGACGATTCTTACGAGGATCGTTCCGGTTGATGCCGTTCCCACTACACGTCATACGGAAGGTATAACGTAGTTTAATTTCCTTTTATTGCAAATTTTAATTTACGGTTATGTCTACACTTGTTGTAATAGCATGCGTGTGTTGTGTGTGTTGTAATAAATATAGATTTATTATTTTTAATTGCTTCCGCTGTGCTCATGTTTACGAAACATGATCGAATACACACACGCCGCGGTGCCGGAAACCCAACAGTGGTATCAGAGCCCAGGTTGTGTTTCGACATAATCGTAAAATGGTTTTGCGATAGTCATAATGTATTTCTGGAAATTTTCTAAATTTTGGAAATTTAGAAGTATTTATGGAAATTTTTCAATTTTGGAAAGTCTAGAAGTATTTATGGAAATCTTCCACTTTTGGAAAGTTGGAAGTATTTATAGAAATTTATATTTTCCATAAATAAAATATTTGATTAGATTCTGGAAATTTGTTTCCTAATTTAATCATGATTTGATTTGGGAAATCAAATATTAAAATATTTAATTTCCATAAGTAGTTTTAAAGATTTAGGAAATTGGTTTCCTAAATAGATTTTCCTTAATCAAATAATTCCATGAATAAAATATGTGATTAGATTTGGAAATTTGTTTCCTAATTTAATTATGATTTGATTTGGAGAATCAAATCTTAAACATATTTTATTTCCATAAATAGTTATGACATATAAGGAAATTATATACATGACATAATTGTATACCATGTAATTGCATTAGATGCATAACATTATGCCATGCGTGTCGTGACATGTAGATGTATGCCATGTATGCCATGCCATGTAGATAATAGTTATTTGCATGCAAAGAGGATGAGACATAAAAACCCTTAATCAATATTAAAGCCTACACCTTCCATTAATATGGTTAGAACCAGAGTTCTGTTTCTTATTTGGGTTGTTGGACTCTCTCCAAGCCCGGCTCGAACCTGAATATGTTCAAACCATGGAATAGTTTAATACTAATATGGTAAGAGTCAGAGGTCAATCGTTAGCTTTGGTTGTTGGACTCTCTCCAAGCTGGGCTAATTGGTTGAATGCGCTCTAACCATATTAAAACTATGTCCTGATTAATGGGTTGGCTTTAACCTGGAGCATCGGTTTGTTGGACTCTCTCCAAGGTCGATGTAAAGGGAGGTGAAGTTGGGTGCTATGCATATGATGCATACTTGTTAATGTGTTAACAACCCGATGTATGTGTGAACATTCAATTAGTTGATAGCACATTGTGATAGTTGCATATACGGGATATGCAATCGGTATAGATGATACCTACCGTCGTAGTTATGAATGGCTTGTTGGACTCTCTCCAAGGTTGTTCATAACTATGATGGATATCAGCCCATTCGGAGATGGACCTACAATCTCCCGAAGTGATTTTGGGGTTTTTGAAATTCAAAAAATGAATGGGATTTATAAATGTATATTGATGCATTTTAAAATCATTTTCTCATATATGCTCGTTTTGTATTTCTAAGTTAATATATTGATCATGATGTGTTTGAATTTGCGTTCCATTTTGGATTCAAATAAATTGACTGGGCCAAACTTCTTGGACTAGCTTAGAAACTTGAGAATTGTTCTCAAGGTGGAAAAGCTTGCGTATGTCCTCGAAGCGCCTCTTCCCGCCCATCCTAGTGACAATGCAACTCTGGACCAATTGTTGGCCTATCAGAAACATGTGAGTGATTCTGAACAAATGAGTTGCATCATGCTAGCCATGATGGAACCCAAGCTACAAAAGCAGCATTAGCATATGGATGCTCATATCGTAGTCCTTCATCTTTGTGAGTTGGTTGATGAGCAAGTGAGATTCGAAAGGTTCGAAGTCTCAAAGCTCCTCTTCACCTCTGAGATGCTAGGAGGTTCATCTGGTATCGCCAATATGTCAAGAATGTGGAGTCTTCTGAGAAGCATGAGCAGGGGACGGTGCTGTTAGTTGATTCCTCGAAGAAAGGTTCTAAGAGGAAGTCAAAGGAACAGCAGAAGGGAAAGAAGAGAAGGGCTAAGAAGGTAGAACTAGCACAAAAGGAAACTTGCCATCATTATGGCAAGGAGAGCCATTTGCAAAGAAAGTATAAGATTTATCTTGAGTCCGTGAAGAAGGATAAGGCATCGGATGCCCCATCTTCAGAAATCTTCTTTATTGATTGTCATTTTATTTCCTCAGACACTTGGGTATTCGATACTGGGTGTGGCTCACATATATGTAATGACATACATGGGCTAAGGAATAGAAGAAGACTCGTCAAGGGAGAGTCAAATTTGCGTGTTGGGAATGGAGCAAAGGTTGCTGCACTCGCCATCGGAACGTATTTATTGAAACTCCCTGCAGGACTTGTCTTAGAACTGGACAATTGCTTTTATATTCCTTCGTTGATAAAGAACATCATTTCTATTTATTGTTTAAATAGAAATGGTTTCCATTTGACGTTTAGTAACAATTGTTGTTACATAACTTTGAATGGGGTTCTTTATGGGACTGGAACTTTAAGCAATGGTGTTTATACGTTGGACATATCCAGTGACATTTGCAATATCGAAGCGAGCAACAAGCGTGCTCGAAAGGATAATCAAATAGACTCCTACATGTGGCATTGTCATCTTGGCCATGTAAGCAAGAAACGCATGTCCGAATTACACCGATGTGGAATTCTGGAATCGTTTGAATTGGATTCATACGATACATGCGAATCATGCTTAAAAGGCAAGATGACTAAGTTACCTTTTACGGGAAAAGGTGAACGAGTGGGAGAGTTGCTAGGCCTAATACATAGTGATGTATATGGACCTATGTCAACTCAAGCATTAGGAGGCTATAGCTACTTCATTACCTTCACCGATGATCACTCACGGTTTGGGTATGTGTTCTTGATGAAACACAAGTCTGAAGCCTTTGAAAGGTTCAAAGAATTCAGAAATGAAGTAGAGAAACAACATGACAAGAGTATTAAAATACTTCGATCGGATCGAGGTGGTGAATACTTAAGTCAAGAGTTTCTTGATTATCTAAGAGACAATGGCATATTGTCTCAATGGACTCCGCCCTATACACCACAGCATAATGGTGTATCTGAGAGGCGTAACCGGACCTTGTTGGACATGGTCAGGTCAATGATGAATCATGCAACTCTTCCCAAGTCCTTTTGGGGTTATGCACTTCAGACAGCTGTTTACTTGTTAAACAGAATGCCTACCAAGGTAGTCTCAACTACTCCATATGAGATATGGAATGGTAAGAAACCTCATGTATCTTACTTGAAGATATGGGGTCATGTCTACTTATGTGAAGCTTGATCAGTATCGCATAAACTGGATGCTAAGTCTGATAAATGTCTATTTATTGGATACCCTAAGGAAACAAGGGGTTACCAATTCTATCATCCTGTGGAACGAAAGGTGTTTGTTTCAAGGCATGCTGTGTTTCTAGAGAAAGAGTTTCTCTTGCAAGAAAACAGTGGGAGTGTCGTCGAGCTTGAGGAGGCTCGAGAGACTCAAATAGACATTGATGAGATACCTGGTGAAGCACAACAGCCGACAACTCATAGTGATGAGCAATCGACCGGACCTATTGTAACACCACATCTTCGTAGATCTGGTAGAACACGCAATATTCCTGAGAGATATGGATTTCTCGTAAGTGAATCGAACGACGTGTTACTCGTTGATGATGAGGAGCCTACCAGTTATGAAGAAGTGCTGACAAGTTCAGAAAGGGATAAGTGGCTTGGTGCCATGAAGTCGGAAATGGATTCCATGTACGAAAACCAAGTTTGGAACTTGGTTGACCCACCTGAAGGCATAAAGCCTATAGGGTGCAAGTGGGTTTTCAAGAAGAAAACCGACATGGATGGTAATGTGATTACCTATAAGGCTAGATTGGTGGCGAAAGGATATCGTCAAAAGCAAGGTGTTGATTATGACGAAACCTATTCGCCTGTAGCTATGCTTAAATCCATTCGGATGCTCCTGGCCATAGCAGCTCATTATGATTATGAGATATGGCAGATGGATGTGAAAACAGCTTTCCTTAATGGAAACATGCTCGAGGACGTGTATATGATACAGCCTGAGGGTTTCACATCGGTTGATAAAACCAAGGTATGCAAGTTGCGATGATCCATTTATGGATTGAAGCAAGCATCCAGGTGCTGGAATATCCGTTTTGATGAGACGATCAAAAAGTTTGATTTCTCACAAAATCTAGACGAACCTTGTGTGTACAAGAAGGTTAGTGGGAGTGCAGTCGTGTTCCTAGTATTGTATGTCGATGACATATTACTTATAGGAAACGATGTGTCCATCTTACAGTCAGTTAAGGTTTGGTTATCCAAGACATTCTCCATGAAAGACCTGGGAGAAGCAACCTACATCCTTGGGATTAAGATCTATAGAGATAGATCGAAACGGTTGCTTGGTCTTTCGCAGTCTACATATATAGACCGAGTGCTAAAGAGGTTTAGCATGTCGGAATCCAAGAAAGGTTATCCGCCATCGTGCATGGGGTACATTTTCAAGTCTATGTGTCCGCGCACGAAGATGAGAGGATTTGCATGAGTAAGATTCCCTATGCATCCGCAATAGGATCTATCATGTATGCTATGTTATGTACGAGGCCCGATGTATCGTATGCTCACGAGTGTCACGGCAGATACCCGATCCGATCCAGAATGGATCATTGGCGGTTAAGACGATCCTTAAGTACTTGAGAAGAACTAAGGATGTGTTCCTAATATATGGAGAAGGGTACATGGTGATACGTGGGTATACGGATGCCAGATCCAGACAGACAAGGATGATTCCATGTCTTAGTCTGGGTATGTATTCACCTAGAATGGAGGCGCAATAAGTTGGAAAGGTTCCAAGCTTGACACTATAGCGGATTTCGTTGCGACTTTAGGAAGCGCAAAGGAAGCGGTTTGGATCAAGTAGTTCATCTATGAACTTGATGTGGTCTCATCAATGATCCAAACATGTGCTTCGCCGCTATCATCTTATCAGAGAGATAATAAGTAGGAACGAAATACAAATCGAGAAAATTCCCACTGAAAGGAACTTTAGCGGATCCTTTGACTAAAGCATTACCTCAAAGTAAGTTTGAGGGTCATGTTAGAGCTTATGGTATTGGATACAGTAGCGATTGACATTAGGCCAAGTGGGAGTCTGTTAATAATATATGAGAGATGTCCTAAGGCAATCGCCTTATGTATGAACCATTTATATGATAAATGAAGATTCACTATTTGAGTATACATGTTTAATGTATTTGATTGGATCTTAAACTCATTTACTGAATGTCCACGATACGATTCACAAGATGAGAGAATTTGTGATTGGATCACAACTAGTGAGTATCTCTACATGTGTAATTGTGATGTATCGGAATTATCCCTAGTCGATGAATTGATGGATTTGGACACCATCAATTCTGTCGAGACTAGCACGAGGTATACTCCATGGTGTATCCAAGCAGCTGATTCTCACTGGCTGGAGACATTGTGATGTCCGGAGTTAATCGTGGATGCTAGTTATGGTAACTAGTTCATTGGAGTGACCAGCCGTAAGACTTCATATGGTTCTCTGCATATATAGATATGTCAATGAAGTTCTTACTGTGGCTTAAGTGCGATGTTCCTTTGACTTGCGGTATTCAAGTCATCTTGATCATTGAGACTTATGCTTTGACATCTTAAGCAAACATCTCCGAGGAGATGTGGACCCGGGATGATTGGGTATAAGTCGAAATGATCGAAGGTGTTTGAATAGCCTATAAATGATTCACCACTCCTTGCGAGGAGATGTATACCCAAGGCCTCTCATCGGATTGTTACTAAAGTCTTTGGCCAAAGCATTACATGTTTAGAGTAAAGTACTCTTCGATACATGTGCAGTAACTAGAATCCGTAGGACGAGGAAATGATACTTGGGCTAGGTGTGACGTAGTCAGCCTAGTGGGGGCTGACACAATAGACCATGTCCTGAACCAAGTGGGTATAAGATGAGTGAAGGGAATGGGGCACGATTCATTCGAGCTACTGAAGGGTTTCAGAAATAGTTCTGGATCAACCGTTGATCTTTTCGGTTAATTGGGGATCATGATGTACTACTAGGTGCCACTCATGATCGTTCTATAATTAATGGTTAATTATAGAAGGCCAACATAAACCGAGAACCTATTTGGTCACACGCACAACGAGTGTAATCCAAAGGATTTAAAACGAGCTTGAGAATGGGATTCTCAGACCGAGAGAAACTATGTTTGGTTGGACCAAACATAAAGCGAGCATGAAATTGTTTCAGTCGCAATGGAAGCGTGGATGGGCCGTGTCTTATGAAGACATAATGGATGGACCAAAATGGTTTGGTTCTAATCCAATGGATGATAATAAACCAAAGGGTTTGGTTTATATTAAACGAATGAACCAAAGGTTGGTTCGGTTCGTTTTATCTTAAAATAAACCATCATGGTTTGGTTTATTTTAACTTATCTTAATGGAGCGGGTTAACGGCCTTTATGGATATGATCCATTAACCATTAAGAGAATTAGTTCTCTATAAAAGAGGGCATTAGGGTTTGTTAAGCCCTAATGAAGAGGCAACCCTAGTTTGGCCGCCCACCTCATCTCCCCTTTTGAGTTGGCGCCAACTTTTCTTGCCGCCCAACCCATAGCTCCTCCAACCGGCGTCCAGAAGGCTGCTTCCTTCCTTCTCGCCGGCGTCGAGCTGCTGCCGGAAGAGTTCCGGCGATCCTCCTTAGGTTTGGCATCAAGGTGAGCACTTGACTTCCTTTGTTGGCCGGCACCTACTCCTCCACCAAGCTGTCCAGTTTTCTGGACAGCTTCTCCTCCTCTTGTCGGAGCGTCATTTGGACGACGGTTAGTGCTCCGACAGCGGCTAACTTACCGGGGATTTGATCTCCGGTAATCCTCTGAGGTGGAGGACGAAGGATTCGTCAAACGGTTGACGAATACCTCTCCGGAGAAGCGAGTTTTGAGAACTCGTTTTGGATCCGAATTTGGATTCGGATCGTGATCATCTCTCGATCACGTCGTCTTCAACACGAGGCTAGTAACCCGTACGAAGACGAAGCTCGTGACTTAGGGAAGTCATCCCGAGGAGCTCGGCGTGGATACGGATAGAGACGATTCTTACGAGGATCGTTTCGGTTGATGCCGTTCCCGTTACACGTCATACGGAAGGTATAACGTAGTTTAATTTCCTTTTATTGCAAATTTTAATTTACGGTTATGTCTACACTTGTTGTAATAGCATGCGTGTGTTGTGTGTGTTGTAATAAATATAGATTTATTATTTTTAATTGCTTCTGCTGTGCTCATGTTTACGAAACATTATCGAACACACACACGCCGCGGTGCCGGAAACCCAACACTAAGGAGAGGGAGAAGAGAAGCTTTGGTCGCCGGTCAAGGTTGGAAAGGGGCTGGATGAGCTGCTGGACGCCGGCCAATGAAGGAAGAAGAAGAAAGCAAAGCTTTCCTTATTTGGTGACACCCAAGCCTCCAAACCCTAACCCTAATCCTATCTCAACTAGGATTGCTCTCTTGCCGCCCAAAACCCTAGCTCTCATGGATGATCTTCACGCCAACTCCCTTGCCCTCCTTTTATAGAGTTAGGGATAATTCATGATTTAATCTCATCCATTCGTTCTAGGGATTTAATCTCAACCGTCGGATCTAGAGATTTAATCTCAACCGTAAGATCTTAGAGATTTAATCTCTACCTATGGATCTTAGAATTTTGTTTCTATCCATTGGATCTAAGCTTCATGAGTTGTTAATAGGCTACATTAGGGACCATGAGGAGGAGTTGGATCTTGGCCACCCATGGATCAAGCCCACATAAAGTCCGATCCACTAATGATGATTCAATCCACTTAAGGATCATCATTGATCTACCTCACCAACCCCATATGATAATATGGGCTCCATATATTATTTATATATTTTCTCCCTGTGTTTAAGATCTCGAATGTCCGTTGATTAATTAATTTACTGACCATTAATTGATCAACATCTAACTCTATGAGTAGTACCACTCAACCTTTTCATCATGTCGGACTAAGTCCAACTGCAGGGTTTACATGATGAACCTTATGAGCTCCTCAAGGGGACATCATCATCCTAATATATAGGACACAGTTTCCTCCTATAATCAACGACATACCATATAAATAATATGATCTCCTAACTTACCGAGCCTATCGATTTAATCTATAAATCTCGCCCATTGGTAAATCAAAGAGATGAGTACTATGTATATGTGCCCGTTATTATATTGGGAATAAGAGTATGTACAATATAATACATGAGGTTCAATTCGATTATGTAGTCAGCAATATATCGAACCACCTCTAAGTCGGTCCTGCTCAATACACACAAAGTGCACTAGTGTGATTCTATGGTCAAGACAAACCAATACCAAATCACACTACAACCATTACGATGGTTTGTCCAAAGCCATCTCGGTTATGAGCCTTTACTTATACTTTTCAAGGGCCCGATAACATGATCTCCCGTGTGACACCACACACCATGTTTTCTACAATGTAAAGTATTAGACAATATTGTATAACCATAAAAATATGCAAACAATGATCATGTGATTCTTATTTCAAAATAAAGATGTTCATACAAAAGATAGACTTTTCAGTATACATCCCTACAATCTCCCACTTATACTAAAAGACTCTGTTGTCCTTAAAATGCCATATATCTGATCCCCATTCTCTCCACATGCCTATCAAAAGCTCTCGCCGGAAGGGCCTTAGTGAAAGGATCTGCCAGGTTATCCTCCGATGCAATCTTGGCCACAGCAACATCTCCTCTCTTTACGATTTCTCGTATCAGGTGGTACTTACGCTCTATGTGTTTACTAGCCTTATGGGCTCGTGGTTCCTTCGAGTTTGCAACTGCACCACTATTATCACAATAAATTGTGATAGTTCTGGACAAACCAGGAATCACATCCAAGTCCATCAAGAAGTTCCTGAGCCATAAAGCTTCTTTGGCCGCCTCAGAGGCCGCCACATACTCAGCTTCCATGGTGTAGTCCGCCACGCACTTCTTCTTGACACTCCTCCATACAATGGCTCAACCTCCCAAAGTAAAAACAAAACCCAAGGTAGACTTACTATTATCCCTATCTGATTGGAAGTCAGAATCTGTGGAACCCACAAGGAGTAATTAATCTGCATTGTGTACCAGCATATAATCCCTAGTCCTTCTCAGGTACTTCAATATATGCTTTACCGCAGTCCAATGTCCCTGTCCTGGATTACTCTGATATCTGCTGACCATGCCCACGGCAAAGCAGATATTTGGTCTCATACAAAGCATCACATACATGAGGCTTCCTATTGCCGAAGCATAAAGAACCGCCTTCATCTCCTCTATCTCCTCAGATGATCTAGGACACATCTCCTTAGATAAAGGAACTCCATGCCTGAAAGGTAGAAAACCCTTCTTGGAGTTCTGCATGCTAAAACACTCCATAATCGTGTCTATGTATGAAGCTTGGGATAAGCACAACATCCTTTTCCTGCAATCCCTTATAACCTTGATCACAAGGATGTGTCCCACCTCCCCCAAGTCCTTCATATCAAACTGTTTGGACAACCATACCCTTACGTCCGATAACACCTTGATATTGTTGCCAATCAACAAAAGGTCATCTACGTATAGTACAAGAAATACCACTATGTTTCCGTCACATCTCTTGTATACTCAAGACTCATCCAGACTTTGAATAAATCCATAAGACTGGATTACCTCATCAAAGCGGATGTTCCAAGACCTCGAAGCTTGCTTCAATCCATAAATGGACCGATTAAGCTTACACACAAGATGCTCTTTGCCTTTAGCAATGAATCCCTCTGGTTGCTTCATGTAGATGTTTTCCTCAAGACTTCCATTAAGGAAAGCTGTCTTGACATCCATCTGCCACACCTCATATCCATATGAGCTGCTATGCATAAGAGAATCCGGATAAACTTAAGCATGGCTACCGGCGAAAAGGTATCCTCATAATCGATACCCTCTTTCTGAGTATACCCCTTCGCAACAAGCCTCGCTTTGAAGGTCTAAACCTTTCCATCTATTCCTCTCTTTCTCTTGTAGATCCACTTGCATCCAATGGTTTTTACACCATCGGGTGGTTCTACTCGCTCCCAGACCTGATTTGAATCCATAGATTCAATCTCAGCATTCATTGCACTTTGCCAAGATACTGCATCTTTATCTTGGATTGCCTCGTCATATGTCCAGGGATAAGGTTCATGTTCGCCAGGGACCAAATCAAAAGATTCTCCAAAGAACATGAATCTATCAGGCTGTCTCACAACCCTCCCACTACGACGAGGTATCACCTGTGTATCCTCTGTGACACGCGGTGCAGTGACATGTGGTATATCCTCTTGTACCGGTGGTACTAAAGAAGTGACTTCCCCTTTTAACTCCTCCAGAACAATTTTACTCTTGGGCTTGTGGCTCATCACATAGTCTTCCTCTAGAAATCTAGCGTTCGTGCTAACGATCACCCTCTGATCTCTAGGACTATAAAACAATCCACCCTTCGTTTCCCTGGGATAACCAACGAACATGTGTACTTCTGTACGAGGTTCCAAGTTTCCAACATCTGCCTTCAGCACATGTGCTGGACTCCCCCATATCCGAATATGTCTTAGACTAGGCTTTCACCCAGTCAACAATTCTGTGAGAGTAGAAGGCACTGATTTAGATGGAACCAAGTTCAGAATGTACACCGCCGTATCTAGAGAATATCCCCAGAATGAATCTGACAACTCAGAATAACTCATCATCAATCTAACCATCTCCATAAGAGTTCTATTCCTTCGCTCTGCTACACCATTCTGCTGGAGTGTGCCAGGTGCAGTCAATTGGGATTGAATCCCAGCCTTTGATAAGTAGTTCCTAAACTCTCCCAAGAGGTACTCACCACCACGATCAGATTATAGTGTCTGGATACTTTTACCTTGACGTTTCTCCACATCAGCCTTGAATTCTTTGAACTTGTCAAAGCATTCAGACTTGCGTCGCATCAGGTAAATGTATCCATATCTTGAGTAATCATCTATAAAAGAGATGAAATACTCAAAACCACCTCTAGCCTTGATAGACATAGGACCACACAAATCAGAATGAACCAATTCTAACATATCTTTGGCTCTATACCCCTTGGCCTTAAAAGGCCTCTTGGTCATTTTACCTTCCAAGCAGGATTCGCGGGTTGGGAGATCCTCCACTACTAATGAACCCAAAGGTCCATCAGCTATCAACCTTTGAATTTTGCTTAGGTTAATGTGACCAAGCCTAAGATGCCAAAGATATGTTTGGTTCATCTTCGAAGGTTCTTTTCTCTTATTGGAATTAGAAGATGAGTTATTAACTTCAATATGCATCGTGGGAGGTTTTGGTTCAAGTGTGTACAAATTTCCTATCAATGTACCCAAATAGATAATGTCCCTATCCCTTCTTATAACAACTCTGTCATTAAAAGAAATAGAATATTCATCCATAAACAATTTAGAAACTGAAATTAAATTCTTTCTGAATAAGGGTACATAAAGGCAATTCTTAAGAACCAAAAGTTTATTTTTCTCAAAAGATAAATGAACATCTCCCACTGCAACAACTGCCACCATCGTGGTATCGCCCAAGTACATGGTAATCTCCCCCTCAGCCAGTCGTATGGTTTCCTGGAACCCCTACAAAGTATTAAAGACATGATTAGTGGCTCCCGTATCTACACACCAGGTGCCGGTAGATAACACCGCTAAACATGTTTCAATGACTAAACCAAAAGATATACCTTTGTTATTGCGGTTGGGGCAGTCCTTCTTCCAGTGTCCAGTCTGCTTACAAGTGAAGCACTTGCCTTTCGGCTTCTTCACTCCTCCCTGAGAACCTCCCACCGCCTTCGCCCCAGTTTGTTTCTGCCTCTTCTTTCCTTTCAGCTTAGAAATAGAAACCTTTTGGGTCACCACAGCATGCGCCTGAGCACTCTGATGAAATAGTCCCTCTGCCGCCTGGAGTTCTGTCTGAAGTTCCGCCAACGAATACAACCTCTTGTTCATGTTGTAGTTCAGGCGAAACTTCTCAAAACTCCTAGGTAGAGACTGGAGTATGATGTCGACCTGGGTTTCCCCATCGATCTCAGCTCCTAGGACCTCCAGCTCATTCAAATGAGGCATCATCTTGAGAACATGATCCCTCACGGGTGTTCCCTCGATCATGGTGGTCGTCATCAAGTTTCTCATGGCTTCTTGCCTCGCAGCCCGAGTCTGGTGTCCGAAAAGCTCCTTGAGATTTAGCATCATATCATAAGAAGTGGGCATGGCTTGATGCTGATGTTGGAGTACATTTGATATAGATGCCAAAATGTAACACCGTGCCATCTCATCGGCCTTGATCCACTTCCTATAGCTCTCTCTCTCCTTTTCCCCAGAATCATCTGTAGGCAAGGGAGGGTACATATTTGTATTCGTCAGCAGTCAAGACAATGTTTAGATTCCTCTTCCAATCTACATAGTTGGGTCAAGTAAGTTTGTTCTCTTTCAATATCACAGCAAGTGGGTTGAAAGTCATTTTGAAAGAAAACCTAAGAATCACATAAATCAAAACATTAGATTTCAAAAAATTATTGATTCCTCAAACAATAAAATTTTAAAATCATCCAACACCTCAAAATACCGAGAATATCATATGCCACAATAGTGTGGACGTATACGAATTCTACATTTGTAAGAGGAGGTTTTACCCATTAATTTTACTATCTTGGCAACCTAACTTTTTGACAAGTAAAATTAATAGTTGGTTCCTCTTTGGCCCTACAAATAAAAGCAGTGACTCCGATGAGGAGGATACTTATATTTATATCTAAGTGTTCACCATTACTAGGTACCAAGGTAATTATCTCGGGTTATGTGCCTTCCGATGGGGAAGTACACACGCTCCTTGATAATTCCCTATAACCATATTTGACCTTGTGATCCGCAAACAAACTCATCCGATGGGGAGGAAGGCACTCAGAGCCGACGCGCAAGTTTGTTTGCATCACTTGTCAAATCGTAATGGAGGTCGTGGGAATTAAAAAAAAATTTCCCTCTCCCACTTGGTAATTTAAAAATGAGGAATTTTCCTAGCCTACGACGTGAATATCAAACAAAAATCAATAAATATGAAAAATAAATTATTTTCTAACTATTATGGCTTTTGTCTTCAATATGTCTCCCATCGCATCGCCATCTCGTCCACTCCTCCTACGCCATGTACGAGCCATCCGGAGATCCGAGCCGAGACTAAAACCTATTTTAATTTACATCCATCGATTCTATACTCCACGAGGGAGTGTACATGAAATCTAGATCGAAAGTAAAATAAAATAAAAAGTGGCTAAACAATGTCGTATCTAATTTACAAAAAATCAAATACTAGCCTTGTCAACCCTGAGGATTCAACAAAATAAACATTTACACATATACACATATGGCCATAATAGTCGGATCTTATGCCTGCAACCAAAGAGTTAAACTACGCATATCCTACTATTATTCGACACATATAATATATGAAAAGTGCATAAAAATTAACCGAATCCTAAACACACAAAACCGGAAACCTTGGCTCTGATACCAATTAAAGGATTTGCCCGGAAGCTCTGATATCAATTGAAGGGTTTTGCTTATCGAGTCTGGGAGGGGAAACTTCGCTTCCCACTTCACCTCGATTTGCTTGACCATGGCGATCCCTTCGATGTCCCCGGATTAAAAAAAATTTAATCCTAGACAAAAGGGATTGCCCAAACAACTAAGTCATCGTCTTGCTATTCGTTTAGAGAGGTCACTTGAACAAACTAGTTGTTCAAGCGACCATCCTCTATTCTACGAGTAGCCGCGGAATAGACGATGTCTGGATCGCCAGTATTTGTGTTTATGTTCGGGATCCAAGTATTATTTAGCCATATACATATTTATATCATGCTCATAGTTGAAAAACAAAAACAAGCAAGTAACAAAAAGAGAAAGAAGAATAGGTATACCTCTCGATCTTCTAATGTATGACCTTCCTCCTTTTGGACGTCATGTGGGCGACGATCTACCAAAAGTCGAAGCTCCTAGATCGCAAATCTTCCTTCCTTGCTCTTCCAAAGCAAGAGTAAGAATAGAAACAAGGTTCTTCTCCTCCCTAAAACCAACCAACAAGGTGTTGGGAGTATGAGGAATACAATCAAAGTCCCACATTGGTAAGACATGGAAAAGATCATGTGCTTATAAGAAAAAAGATATCTCCATTGGTATGAGGCCTTTTGGGTAAAGCCCAAAAACAAAACCATGAGGGCCTAGGCCCAAAGTGGACAATATCATGCCATTATGGAGATATGTGGAGCTTATAAGCACTAACAATTGGTATCAGAGCCATGGTCCATGTCAAGCCATGAACCTCGAACGAAGGAAGTTGAGCTCCCACGTCCGGATCAAGAGAACCAGACATCAGGAAGGAAGTCTAGTTGGGTCGGGGGGACCGAACAACTGGCAGGAAGTCCTGGTGGGTTGAAGATCGGACATCAAGCAGAGAAAATCCTTCGAGGAGGGATAGGCTTGAGGGGGGGCCCAATGTGGTCCTTCGTTTGAGGGGGGGATTGTTGGGAGTATGAGGAATACAATCAAAGTCCCACATTGGTAAGACATGGAAAAGATCATGTGCTTATAAGAAAAAAGATATCTCCATTGGTATGAGGCCTTTTGGGTAAAGCCCAAAAACAAAACCATGAGGGCCTAGGCCCAAAGTGGACAATATCATGCCATTATGGAGATATGTGGAGCTTATAAGCACTAACACAAGGAACAAATAAGATCCTTGCTGCCGGCCAACTAGGAGGAGGAGTTTGTGGTGGAATCCGGCCAAGACACCAAGCGAAAGCCCTATATCTTGTTTCCACCACCTAAGGAGAGGGAGAAGAGAAGATTTGGCCACTGGCCAAGATTGGAAAGGGGTTGGATGAGCTGTTGGACGCCGGCCGATGAAGGAAAAACAAGAAAGCAAAGCCTTCCTTATTTGGTGCCGCCAAAGCCTCCAAAACCTAACCCTAATCCTATCTCAACTAGGATTGCTCTCTTGCCGCCCAAAACCCTAGCTCTCATGGATGATCTTCATGCCAACTCCCTTGCCCTCCTTTTATAGAGTTAGGGATAAGTCATGATTTAATCTCCTCCATTGGTTCTAGGGATTTAATCTCAACCGTTGGATCTAGAGATTTAATCTCAACCGTCGGATCTTAGAGATTTAATCTCTACCTATGGATCTTATTTGTTTCTATCCATTGGATCTAAGCTTCATGAGGTGTTAATAGGCTACATTAGGGATCATGAGGAGGAGTTGGATCTTGGCCACCCATGGATCAAGCCCACATAAAGTCTGATCCACTAATGATGATCCAATCCACTAAAGGATCATCATTGATCTACCTCACCAACCCCCATATGATAATATGGGATCCATATATTATTTATACATTTTCTCCCCGTGTTTAAGATCTCAAATGTCCATCGATTAATTAATTTACGGACCATTAATTAATCAACATCTAACTCCATGAGTAGTACCACTCAACCTTTTCATCATACCGGACCAAGTCCACCTGCAGGGTTTACATGAAGAACCTTATGAGCTCCTCAAGGGGACATCATCATCCTAATATATAGGTGTCACGCCCCGAGAGCATGCCGAACCGAAAATCAAACGGACGGCACCTCCCCTGTACGTGGCAACATTTCGGGTTAATACAAGGCCCGTAGGCCCACAATAACAACAATATATATGTATAAAAACAAAACTACACAAGACACAGCGGAAACAACACGACACAATACAATCCCACAGAGTGCATACCGGTATGACTAACACCAGAACATAAAGAAGCCTCATCAAAACCCGCACCAACATGTGCGTACATCACATGACACAAATCCATAACGGAATACAAATGATAACACCAAAAATCTGGACTCTCGGAGTTGAGATGAGATGATGCCAGGCAGCGGTGCTCCAAGTCCATCACGAAGTCGGCTACCTGTTACCTGGGCGACAGAAAACCCAGGGTCCGCGGGGGTGGTGAGTAAAACTCAGCAGGTAATAGAAAACATGTATATATGTAATATCACATGTATTTCGACAACATAATCTAGATGTACAACAGGTATATCAGCATAGTATATAAATACAAGCATATACCGTCTAACTGAATGAACAACATAAAAATGCAGACATACCTGAAGTCTGCTACGCTACTCTGATCCAACCTGAACATATATCCAACATATATATATATATATAACAGGAAGAGTAGATCAACTCAAAATATACTCTAGCTACAGGTCAAGGTATCTATGGTCTATCCAACACATATCAATATCTGACACAACTGTATAACATATGCAAGAAACATGCATGAATATGATGTCCACCCAAATGCAGCAAGCATAGTACAAACAAATGCAACATCACAATAATCAGATATATATATATATATATATAGACTGTATCCATATATATATATTAATCTCAACCATCCATATATATATATATACATGCATATATGTATATATATATGGTAATATGCAAAACGCCATCAGATATGGCAATGCAGCATGCATGGTCATGTCGGCTCACCCTAAAGCTACCACGACCCCTGTGTGGCCTCGGTGGCTTGAGCATGACAACTGTCCCAACTCAACACCAACCACTACTCTCGAGTGGCCGAGTGGGCAGTATGATCGAGTAGCATATAAGCGTAAAGAGCAAGCTACACGATGGGGGTCCCTACTGTTGGTCACTCCGACAGTCACTACCCATGAGTGGTCGAGTACCACACACGCAGGACTACGACACGCAAATCCAACTACCACCATCTATAGTGATAGAGTGCGGCACCTCAATGCTCTGCCCTCACACGGGTGACTCCTCCTATGAGTAACCGTGGAGGCAGGATGACTGGCGACACTCTCAACCACAAGGGAGACCTCGTCGCCAGCGTGCATGTAAATGCATGAATGCAATGTCTCACATACCGACATCCACCATAGACTCTCTGTTCTACAGAGAATCATACTAACCAGATCTACACACTCTCTATCCTGTAGAGAGTCGTACTCAATCGATCATAATACTCTCTATCCTGTAGAGAGTCATACCAATCTAAGCGACACACTCTCTATCCTGTAGAGAGTTGTACTCAACTAATGGACACACTCTCTATCCTGTAGAGAGTCGTACTTATCTGATTATAACAAGCTAGGACCATCGGTCCGTAGCGATACCCTAAGTATCATTCCTCTGACCATTTACACAATACATGTTCCGTGGTAACATACAACCTAAGGGTACTAGAACTAATCCTAGGTTAAAGACATTATCTACCTACGGATGACCTTTTTACCCAAAGTACAATCAGGTTGTCATTCGGAATTTACTATTTGCACTTAACTTAAACAAATTCTAAGTTATTTACATCATCTATATGTATAACTCCTAATCATGATAAAATAAACATGATATCAACAATGGAGTTAATAGCCTACGGTAGAAGATCAAGCATACGATAAAAAGAACATGGTCAAGGTAATATAAACACCTAACATGCTCATATCAATGACTAAATCTGAATGAAAAATAACTACCCGGACCAGGTAGGAAATTACCCACCTATTTTGACGACTTGTCTGAGAATACAAGTTGTCTCCACATCCGTGAACCAGCCTCATATCAAAGTCCTCGCGTTGTTTCCATCTCAACCACTTCTTAATCTGCTGTAAGAGTCTGGTCTCAATTTAATCTAAATAAATCAAACATCATCATGTAATGAACAAGTACTATCATCACTACATAATTATAGCATATCCAGATCAGTTTATTAAACATAACTGATACACAATTATGAACGACCAAATCTATACTTACCTCACGTCGTTCCACTTTCCTCACAAAGAATCCAGAAGTAAATCCAGTGTTAAAACCTGTAGTCACATACAGTTCATCACCCACTTTATACTGATCAAAAATCTTAACTATGCAATTCACCTTACGCCCATCATGCATTTCCAACAAATCCATAGATCCATCCAACCACTTATCAATATTATGCATTCATAAATATTCAGATTCATACTTACCCAAACTCGTTTCATTCCTCCACAGCTTCTTCATCGGCTTAAGGAAATCCAATCTAGCTTAGCATTAGTTGAACACAGCCAAGGGAATTCGTCAGAGCTTGCTGCTAAATGCCCAACTCCTCTTGCCTTGGCGATCAATGCTCATAGCCGGTGGTCGGTGAGTGAAGTGTGGTGACGGCGATGATCAGGTACAGTGATGGCATCACTAAACCGAGCTCACACTAAGAGGGGTCAACAATCGATCCAAGCAGCAGCAGGGCAGCGGCTGATCGAAGCTCGGCCGTGGTTCAGGGGCGTCGAACGCAGAGTGGTGGAGCTGCAACTGTTCTGGGCGGCGACACTGGCAACAATCCAGGCGACGGCTGGAGCAGAGGCGTCGGCTTTGGTGGCAGAGGAAAGAACCCAAATCCGCGACGGTGAAGGGAGGAGACCGCGATTTAGGCGGCGCGACACTTGCTGCTCGACAGAAAAGAGGGTCGGAGGAACTGTGACGGTCGCAACATCAAACTCGCGCGCGAAAGGCAGCCCTAGGCGGCGACGAGCGGAGAAGAGGCGGTCGGGCGTCGCAACGAGTGTGCGAAGGTGGTCGCAGCCGACGCCAGCGGGCGGCGGCGCATGAGCGATGGCTGCAGCAGAGGCAATCGACGGGGGCGTTGTCGGGCACGCGGGGAGAAGAAGCTAGAGAACGACATCTGCCACGACGAGATATCGTCGTCGTCGTCGGTGATGGTCGCCAACAGGCCGCCGAAGATCCACATGCACAGGGGCGGCGACGCAAGGAAGAAGGCGGCGGCCCAATCGGGAGAACTAGGGCACGGGAGATGGACCGAGAGAAATGGGCGTGCGGCGATAGAAATTCGGAGAAGAAACGCGATCGGGGAAAGGAAAAAGGAAAACTGAATCGCGATGAGAAGCGGACGCAAACGCATGGCTAAACGGGTTAGGTTTTAAATAACGGGTTGGATTTAAGTCTTATATAAGTCATTCACTTGTGGTTAAGCTAACCTAGGTTAAATTCAAGCTAGCCCAACTTGATCCAACCACATGTTTAAACCCCCAAATAGCTACTTAGGTATTTAATGCATATACCTAGTTATTTATTTATTTATTTATATTTTTTTTTCCTGCGGTATTTTACATTCTCCCCCACTAATAAAAATTTGGTCCCCAAATTTCGTACTAACATACGAGAACCAACTCAGGAGATTTCTTGAACTACTAAATGCCTCAAGTGAACAAATAAGGATATCGAGCTCGGATAGTATCTTCCAGCTCTCATGTAGCCTCCTCATCGGTATGATGCTGTCATCCAACCTTTACGAGTTGGATGGTTTTCATCCCACTACTGTCGCTCCTTGCGACCCAGGCTCCACCCTGGAATCACCTCGTAAGTCACATTAGACTGAGGTAGAATTCGGAACCTCTTTCAGAACATGATCAGATCGCGGCACGTATTTCCTTAGCATATAAACCTGAAATACGTTATGAACACCCGGAAGTGTCGGAGGTAAAGTCAACCGACAAGCTACACCTCCGTAATCCACGACACAAGATCTGAATAGATCCTCCAACGTCTAAATGATACACTCAGTCTGTTCATCTGTTTGCGGATGAAACGTTGCACTAAGCCGAAGCTCTATGCCCATAATCTGGTGCAGACTCTGCTAAAAATCACGAGGTAAAATCGCAAATCTCTATCCGATATGGTACTTAAAAGTATCCCACGCAATCTAATAATCTTTCGGTAATACAACGCTGTCGTATGGTCCAACGAGTACGACCCACGAGTAGGAAGGAAATGAGATGATTTGGTCAGTTGATCCACAATCACTCAAAATGCATCACGTCCTTTACGGGTTCTAGGCAATCCCGTAACACAATCAATCGTGATATGCTCCCACTTCTATTCCGGAATCAAAATTTTCTAGAGCAATCCCGTGAGTTTCTGATGTTCCGCCTTCACCTACTGGCATACTAAACATCGAGCAGCCAATATGTGATATCTCTCTTCGTACCATTCCATTAGTATAAACGTTTCCACTCTCGGTACATCTGAGTACCACCAAGGTATATAGCAAATCTCGAACGATGTGCTTCCTATAGCAACTCTTCCTTAACCGGATGCGTGTCCAGAACACACTATCCTTATCAGAGACGGAGAGAATTATCTTCTCAAAAGAGAAGTCCATCTGTCGTCCAAAAATTCCACTCCACCATGCATTCTGTAAGTGCATGGGAGGCTATAGCGATCAACTCTCGCAATTTACAACTATTCGCGTTCTAGCAACTCCATTGTAGCTACCCAGTAGCTTGTTAAATTCAATGAGCCCTTTTGCTCCATACAACTACAAATCCAGATAATAATTACTAAAGTCACATCATGTATATGACAGACTATCTCGTAATTTCTTAACTAACGTAAGCATAAGGTACGCCTCATTCAACTACCACGAAATCGCTCCGATCCCTGAAACGACGCATCTGCGTACATCATCCTTTTATCCACTCCGGAAGGATTAACTAATACTCGTGTAAAAGTTAACCGTCGTCTATGTCTTGTAACTGGTTTCACCAGCTTCTGACTAAATGATTTCCATTATCACCTTTGTCAAACAAGCTCGTGGTATAGTAATGCTAAGACATTCTATCCACATCTACAGTACTAACCAAACCATGCAAGGAAAACCACCATCTATGGTGGTCGAGTGCGCAACTCCAACTACCACAAAAAAATCCAATCGTGTTCAGGATACACGACTCTCAAGTCCAGTGACGACTAAATCATTAATTACTCTAACATCTTAGTCAAAACTCATAAAATTCATACTAAGTATGAAATTGTCGTCCTCCATACACCTGCATCCTGCTTACTCCAAGTTGATGATATATCAATCATCACAACGACAATTATAATCGTATGACATCATATCACTACAATATCAATCCTCTAGTCGTACCAACCTTAGAGTATACACAGGTGTCCTTGCTGATACAAATAGTTCATTTATCCATAACGAAGGATATTCATCACAATAACTACTGTATTCCATCATCGATAATCAATGCATACTTTTAAAGGTTCATCTCTCTTTTATCAAAGAGTTATGGATCCTTCTCAAGGAGAAATACTGGGATAGATAAATATCCCTTCCAACATCTCCTATAATTACAATTTACATTCTTCCAATTTCAATAGTTTTTTTTTTTGCAACACTGATACTAACAAAATTATCACTCATATGTGATATTCGAAACCAGAACTAATTTCCGCAATCATTTCGATCGCCTACTCCACTTGCCTAAGCAACAACAAGGCTAGGAGTTCATCCGAAACTACTTCCGATTGCTCTCGGATTATACGCACATCCGAAAGACATATCGTACCATACTTCCAACAATTTGACCATCCGTAAGGATATGTCTACAGTAAAAGTATGTCTATCAAAGTCTAAGGGTCTCCCTTGACTTCTTAATTGTTGGTCCACATCTCACCTGACGGTAAAGATACCACCGACCCACAAGTCGATGTAAAGGACCCCTTCTCATCCAACTGAGAATGTTCTAGATACAGATACCTGTAACTATAAGCATCTCTCAACATATTAATCCAGAGGGTAAAACTAGAGTAATACCCTGCACAATCAAATATTTGTCGATCCGATCCAAAAGCTCCTCGCAAGTCTCGACCTTTCTCCGAAGAGAAGATCAGATCCAACGGTCCGCGATAACACGGTCGCATTTCTACAATGAATGATCCGAGGAATTTTCCTAGATCATTTGATCTCATCACTTAATCCTACGAGCTACAACTGTAGAATACCGAATAGATACGACCATCGTCATATTCTTTCTCCTCTGTACTAAGCAAATCCACATCTGGAGGTAACTGTTTGTTGTTGTCTGCTGGGTCTTCTAAGATGTCTTCACGATACATCGCGGCCGATCTCTGCTGAAGGGGAGTATTACGGAACTTCAACCAAGCCTGAGGTAGTAGGTCGCTGCTGACGAAATAACTCAATCTTCGGTGTCGATCTCTGCTGTCGAGACGGTGTATCATCTTCTAATATCCGGATAGTCTTCAATCGAGTCTTCAAAGTACACCTCCTCCACTGTACTGGTTGCTCACCATAGCAACAGCTGAACTGCTCCAACGGATAATCTGGCTTCACGCGTCTTCGTGATCCGCACTGCACGCACACAATCCCTTCGGAATCTTTGTTCTGATTTTGCTGATATCCACGAGAACATCCTAATGATCTGCTATCATTCTCCATCTCCTAACACTTGTACGGAGTCATTTCTAAACTCCTGTCTCAATCCAACATCTTCCGGTAGGATCTGATAGAAGATCCCGGCATCCTAATCCAACTATAAGCCAACAATCGTAGGTGACTTAAAATATCCATTCATCTTCTTGAGCTATTAGGTGGTCGTAACCTCTGCAAGTCTCACGACTCTACACAGTACACTAATTACTAACCGATTACCCTTTCTTGAAGCTCAAGAAGTTCTTATAATGTGTCACTAAAAGTGACACGGGGAAATACACTCTTTCAACATCACTAATCCATGATAAAGTGATATATTATTTCCCGAAGATTATTTTCTGCATTTATCACCAAATACCGGCTTGATCCCGATAATGGTATGCAAACAACTCTTCTTTCTCGGTATAACATGAGTTAAGTACTCAAAAGTACTCTCAAAGTTATACAAACTCAGTACGAACAACCCAGGGATAAAATCCCTATGAAACACTATAACCTAGCCTTCCGCTATCTGCATCAACAATAGTCTACAAGTCTGTTCATTACCCACAGGTAATGATCCGACTAGCACAGTTAGTGGAAATCTCTAAGACTGTAGTCTCTGATTTCCATAATAAATGTGATGACTTGGCCCCTGTTTTCCGACTCGGTATTAGTCGGCTCTCAGAGGTAACTCACCTCCTCGACACAGGTTCAAGACTCACAAACTCAACAGGTTGTTCCCGTGGTCAACTCATACCACGGTTACGAATAATAACCAACACACTACAGGTTATTCCCTGGTATAAGCATCTAAATGCATAGCCAACAAAACTAGGAGTATAAACACTAAGGTAACTCCAGTTGGTCACCTCGGTGGACGACCCCTACTACAAGTCTGCACAGGTGTCATAACTCTATTTTATACACCTACTGATCAAGTTTAGATAAATATCTACTAAACCATAAGTTATTAGGAATTCTTACCTCGTGCTGCTTGGAGCTCAGGCCGCTGTCCATCTCATCTCAAAAACCAAAACCGAATAAATCGACTCCCGAGAATCCAAGACTCGACTCAAAAACAACATAATATGGCATCGCAGAACCTTGGGCTCTGATACCACTAAAGTTGTCACGCCCCGAGAGCATGCCGAACCGAAAATCAAACGGACGGCACCTCCCCTGTATGTGGCAACATTTCGGGTTAATACAAGGCTCGTAGGCCCACAATAACAACAATATATATGTATAAAAACAAAACTACACAAGACACAGCGGAAACAACACGACACAATACAATCCCACATAGTGCATACCGGTATGACTAACACCAGAACATAAAGAAGCCTCGTCAAAACCCGCACCAACATGTGCGTACATCACATGACACAAATCCATAACGGAATACAAATGATAACACCAAAAATCCGGACTCTCGGAGTTGAGATGAGATGATGCCAGCCAGCGGTGCTCCAAGTCCATCACGAAGTTGGCTACCTGTTACCTGGGCGACAGAAAACCCAGGGTCCGCGAGGGTGGTGAGTAAAACTCAGCAGGTAATAGAAAACATGTATATATATAATATCACATGTATTTCGACAACATAATCTAGATGTACAACAGGTATATCAGCATAGTATATAAATACAAGCATATACCGTCTAACTGAATGAACAACATAAAAATGCAGACATACCTGAAGTCTGCTACGCTACTCTGATCCAACCTGAACATATATCCAACACATATATATATATAACAGGAAGAGTAGATCAACTCAAAATATACTCTAGCTACAGGTCAAGGTATCTATGGTCTATTCAACACATATCAATATCTGACACAACTGTATAACATATGCAAGAAACATGCATGAATATGATGTCCACCCAAATGCAGCAAGCATAGTACAAACAAATGCAACATCACAATAATCAGATATATATATATATATATATAGACTGTATCCATATATATATATTAATCTCAACCATCCATATATATATATACATGCATATATGTATATATATATGGTAATATGCAAAACGCCATCAGATACGGCAATGCAGCATGCATGGTCATTTCGGTTCACCCTAAAGCTACCACGACACCAGTGTGGCCTCGGTGGCTCGAGCATGACAACTGTCCCAACTCAACACCAACCACTACTCTCGAGTGGCCGAGTGGGCAGTATGATCGAGTAGCATATAAGCGTAAAGAGCAAGCTACACGATGGGGGTCCCTGCTGTTGGTCACTCCGACAGTCACTACCCATGAGTGGTCGAGTACCACACACGCAGGACTACGGCACGCAAATCCAACTACCACCATCTATAGTGATAGAGTGCGGCACCTCAATGCTCTGCCCTCACACGGGTGACTCCTCCTATGAGTAACCGTGGAGGCAGGATGATTGGCGACACTCTCAACCACAAGGGAGACCTCGTCGCCAGCGTGCATGTAAATGCATGAATGCAATGCCTCACATACCGACATCCACCATAGACTCTCTGTTCTACAGAGAATCATACTAACCAGATCTACGCACTCTCTATCCTGTAGAGAGTCGTACTCAATCGATCATAATACTCTCTATCCTGTAGAGAGTCATACCAATCTAAGCGACACACTCTCTATCCTGTAGAGAGTTGTACTCAACTAATGGACACACTCTCTATCCTGTAGAGAGTCGTACTTATCTGATTATAACAAGCTAGGACCATCGGTCCGTAGCGATACCCTAAGTATCATTCCTCTAACTATTTACACAATACATGTTCCGTGGTAACATACAACCTAAGGGTACTAGAACTAATCCTAGGCTAAAGACATTATCTACCTACAGATGACCTTTTTACCCAAAGTACAATCAGGTGGTCATTCGGACTTTACTATTTGCACTTAACTTAAACAAATTCTAAGTTATTTACATCATCTATATGTATAACTCCTAATCATGATAAAATAAACATGATATCAGCAATGGAGTTAATAGCCGACGGTAGAAGATCAAGCATACGATAAAAAGAACATTGTCAAGGTAATATGAACACCTAACATGCTCATATCAATGACTAAATCTGAATGAAAAATAACTACTCGGACCAGGTAGGAAATTACCCACCTATTTTGACGACTTGTCTGAGAATACAAGTTGTCTCCACATCCGTGAACCAGCCTCATATCAAAGTCCTCGCATTGTTCCCATCTCAACCACTTCTTAATCTGCTGTAAGAGACTGGTCTCAATTTAATCTAAATAAATCAAACATCATCATGTAATGAACAAGTACTATCATCACTACATAATTATAGCATATCCAGATCAGTTTATTAAACATAACTGATACACAATTATGAATGACCAAATCTATACTTACCTCGCATCGTTCCACTTTCCTCACAAAGAATCCAGAAGTAAATCCAGTGTTAAAACCTGTAGTCACATACAGTTCATCACCCACTTTATACTGATCAAAAATCTTAACTATGCAATTCACCTTACGCCCATCATGCATTTCCAACAAATCCATAGATCCATCCAACCACTTATCAATATTATGCATTCATAAATATTCAGATTCATACTTACCCAAACTCGTTTCATTCCTCCACAGCTTCTTCATCGGCTTAAGGAAATCCAATCTAGCTTAGCATTAGTTGAACACAGCCAAGGGAATTCGTCAGAGCTTGCTGCTAAATGCCCAACTCCTCTTGCCTTGGCATCAATGCTCATAGCCGGTGGTCGATGAGTGAAGTGTGGTGACGGCGATGATCAGGTACAGTGATGGCATCACTAAACTGAGCTCACACTAAGAGGGGTCAACAATAGATCCAAGCGGAGCGGCGTGGATCGAAGCTTCAGTATGGTTGGGCGTCGAACGCAGAGTGGTGGAGCTGCAACTGTTCTGGGCGGCGACACTGGCAACAATCCAGGCGACGGCTGGAGTAGAGGGGTCGGCTTTGGTGGCAGAGGAAAGAATCCAAATCCGCGACGGTGAAGGGAGGAGACCGCGATTTAGGCGGCGCGACACTTGCTCGGCGAGAGAAAAAGAGGGCTGAGGCGGCCGCAACATCAAACTCGCGAGTACGAGGCAGCCCTAGGGCGGCGAAGCGGAGAAGAGGCGGTCGGCGTCGGCGATGAGTGTGCGAAGGTGGTCGGCCGACGCTAAAGGGCGGCGCATGGCGATCATGCGCAGCAGAGGCAATCGACGGGGGCGTTGTCGGGCGCGCGGGGAGAAGAAGCCAGAGAACGACATCTGCCACGACGAGATATCGTCGTCGTCGTCGGTGATGGTCGCCAACGGGCCACCGAAGATCCAGCGCGCGAGGCGGCGACGCAAGGAAGAAGGCGGCGGCCGAAACGGGAGAACTAGGGCACGGGAGATGGACCGAGAGAAATGGGCGTGCGACGATAGAAATTCGGAGAAGAAACGCGATCGGGGAAAGGAAAAAGGAAAACTGAATCGCGATGAGAAGCGGACGCAAACGCTTGGCTAAACGGGTTAGGTTTTAAATAACGGGTTGGATTTAAGTCTTATATAAGTCATTCACTTGTGGTTAAGCTAACCTAGGTTAAATTCAAGCTAGCCCAACATGATCCAACCACATGTTTAAACCCCCAAATAGCTACTTAGGTATTTAATGCATATACCTAGTTATTTATTTATTTATTTATATATTTTTTTTCCTGCAGTATTTTACAATAGGACACGATTTCCTACTATAATCAACGACATACCATATAAATAATATCATCTCTCAACTTACCGAGCCTATCGATTTAATCTATAAATCTCGCCCATTGGTAAATCAAAGAGATGAGTACTAAGTATATGTGCCCATTATTATATCAGAATTAAGAGTATGTACAATAAAATATCTGAGGTCCGATTCGATTATGTAGTCAGCAATATATCGAATCACCTCTAAGTCGGTCCTGCTCAATACACACAAAGTGCACTAGTGTGATTCTATGGTCAAGAAAAACTAATACCAAATCACACTACAACCATTACGATGGTTTGTCCAAGGTCTTCTCGGTTGTGAGCCTTTACTTATACTTTTCAAGGGGCCGATAACATGATCTCCCGTGTGACACCACACACCATGTTATCTATAATATAAAGTATTAGATAATATTGCATAACCATAAAAATATGCAAACAATGATCATGTGATTCTTATTTCAAAATAAAGATGTTCATACAAAAGATAGACTTTTCAGTATACATCCCTACAAACACTGTGTTTCTGAATAGAAACCTACTCGAGGATGAGTACATGACACAACCTGAGGGTTTTGTAAATCCAAAGCATGCTGGCAAGGTATGCAAGTTGCAAAGGTCCATTTATGGTTTAAAGAAAGCATCTAGAAGCTAGAATCTTTGATTCGATGATGCGATCAAAAAGTTTGGTTTCATCAAGAATGAAGATGAACCCTATGTCTACAAGAGGGTTAGTGGGAGCATAGTTATCTTTCTTATCTTGTATGTTGATGACATACTTTTTATTGGAAACAACATCTCTATGCTGTAGTATGTGAAGACTTGGCTTGGGAATTGTGTCTCAATGAAGGACTTAGGTGAAGCAACCTACATATATATATAACACTACTCTTAACTATTCCTAGTCGAGTATTAATATGCAAGGACAATATTAATGCATAGAGACTAGCATGTAGGTCAATTGATGACTTAATCTCACAAGTCGTGGATATGTGATATCATGTTGACACATGGGTACATATTAGAGACTATGTACTGAATTAACCCATCATGAGAATATTTCATGGATCGTTATATGAGTGTCATAAATATTCTCATGTGACTATTGGTATGAATAATCCCTAGACCTAAAATCACTACAGTTCCCTACATAATGAGTTGTATACTTTGGCTTCGTCAAACGTCACCCGTAATAGGGTGACTATAAAGGCGATCACTGGGTATCCAATAAATTATACGGAGGGATGTGAGTGATGTAGATGGGATCTATCCCTTCCATATAACGGAAGTGATATCTATGGGCCCCTTGATAGAGTAGGACTGCTAAAATGCATGGTCATGCTCAAATAAGT
Source organism: Wurfbainia villosa (assembly GCA_025175895.1). NCBI lineage: Eukaryota > Viridiplantae > Streptophyta > Magnoliopsida > Zingiberales > Zingiberaceae > Wurfbainia > Wurfbainia villosa. The sequence continues at coordinate 56,918,949 of CM045997.1, forward strand.
CAATATGAGATATTGAGCTTATTTGGTTGAGTAGTCTACTTGGAGATCAAGAAACTCATAATTGATAAGAGGATGACACAGTCTATGGCTAATTGATCAATCTAGATATCAAGGATAGAAGAACTAAGTCATACAAGATAATAGTCACAGAAAGGTTATGTCGGGTCTCGATATTCTCATCACTTGGGTAGCAATGATGTATTGCTAGATGCCGCTCATTGCTTATGTCTCTAAAAGGAACCTATTGGGTCACACACTTAGGACATGTGAGTTGGATATGGCTCATGTAATGAGCCATTGGGCCCTCGGATTGAGTCTAATATAGATTAGGCTCGTTGAGTGGGACTCAAGGTATATAGCCAATGAATTTGACCCGAGTTAGACTCAAGTCAAATTCAGATTGAGTAGGACTCAAGGTATACTTAATGAATCTGACTCGAGTTAGACTCAGGACAAATTCGGATTGAGTGAGACTCACCATTAAGAAGGGTTGCATGATCATTAAGATGGAATTAATGAGTTGTTAATTCCATGGAAACCAAGAGTCACAAACCCTTCATAGTCAATGGTTGATTATAAAAATAGATTTTATGAGACTTGTTTTGTGTGTGTGTTGGTTTTTGCTTGAGTGTGATCTTGTTCACCTTCCTCTTCTACCTTCTTGGCTGAACCAACATCTTGTGGCTAGCACCATAGTTTGGTTCCTCTTCATCTCACGGTTCATGTGGATATTGAGGAGGCGTGGACTATTGGAATGTATACTGAAAGCCTAGCTCTTTTTGAATGAACATTTTATTTTGAAATAAGAATCACATGATCATTGTTTGCACTTTATATTTATTATATGTATGCATATTGTCTAATATTTTACATTGTAGATAACATGGTGCTTGGTGTGGCACAGAAGATCATGTTATCAGTTCATTGTAGAATATAAGTAGAGGCTCACAACCAAGATGGTTTTGGACAAACCATTGGCATGGTTGTAGTGTAGCTTGGTATTGGTTTGTCTTGACCATAGAGTTACACTAGTACACTTAGGTGTATTGAGCAGGACCGACATAGAGGTGATTCAATTTATTGCTGACTACATAATTGAATTGGACCTCGGATATTATGTTGTACATGCTCTTAATCCCGATATAATAACGGGCACATGTACTTAGTATTTATTTCTTTGATTTACCAAAGGGTGAGATTTCTATGCATTAAATCAATATGCCCGGTAAGTTAGGAAATGATATTATTTACATGGTGTGTCGTTAATTATAGGAGGAAACCGTCTCCTATATAGTAGGTTGATGATGTCCCCTTGAGGAGCTCATAAGGTTCATCATGTAAACCCTGCAGGTTGACTTAGTCAACATGATGATAAGGTTGAGTGGTACTACTCGAGGAGTTAGATGTTAATTGATTGATGGTCAGTAAATCAATCAATTGACGGACATTCGATATCTTAAACACGGGGAGACGGATGTTCAAATAAAATATGGAGCCCATATTATTATATGGGGGTTGGTGAGGTAATTCAATGATGATCCTCTAGTGGAATGGAACATCATTGATGGATCAAGTTTGTGTGGTTCCGATCCATCGGGTGGCCAAGATCCAACTCCTCCTCATGGTCCCTATTATAGCCTATTAACACCTCATGAAGTCTAGATCCAATGATGGAAAACAAAACTCTAGATCCGACGGTGGAGATTAAATCGCTAGATCCGACAGTTGGTAATAAATGTTAATAATATATGAGAGATGTCCTAAGGCAATCGCCTTATGTATGAATCATTTATATGATAAATGAAGATTCACTATTTGAGTATACATGTTTAATGTATTTGATTGGATCTTAAACTCATTTACTGAATGTCCACGATACGATTCACAGCATGAGAGAATTTGTGATTGGATCACAACTAGTGAGTATCTCTACATGTGTAATTGTGATGTATCGAATTATCCTAGTCGATGAATTGATGGATTTGGACACCATCAATTCGCGAGATAGCACGAGGTATACTCCTTGGTGTATCCAAGCACCGATTCTCACCGGTGTCGAGACATTGTGATGTCCGGAGTTAATCGTGGATGCTAGTTATGGTAACTAGTTCATTGGAGTGACCAGCCGTAAGACTTCATATGGTTCTCTGCATATATAGATATGTCAATGAAGTTCTTACCGTGGCTTAAGTGCGATGTTCCTTTGACTTGCGGTATTCAAGTCATCTTGATCATGGAGACTTATGCTTTGACATCTTAAGCAAACATCTCCGAGGAGATGTGGACCCGGGATGATTGGGTATAAGTCGAAGTGATCGAAGGTGTTTGAATAGCCTATAAAGGATTCACCACTCCTTGCGAGGAGATGTATACCCATGGCCTCTCGTCGGATTGTTACTAAAGTCTTTGGCCAAAGCATTACATGTTTAGAGTAAAGTACTCTTCGATACATGTGGAGTAACTAGAATCCGTAGGACGAGGAAATGATACTTGGGCTAGGTGTGACGTAGTCAGCCTAGTGGGGACTGACACAATAGACCATGTCCTGAACCAAGTGGGTATAAGATGAGTGAAGGGAATGGGGCACCATTCATTCGTGAAGGGTTTCGTAAATAGTTCGGATCAACCGCTGATCTTTCTTAATTGGGGATCATGATGTACTACTAGGTGCCACTCATGATCGTTCTATAATTAATGGTTAATTATAGACGGCCAACATAAACCGAGAACCTATTTGGTCACACGCACAACGAGTGTAATCCATAGGATTTAAAACGAGCTTGAGAATGGGATTCTCAGACCGAGAGAAACTATGTTTGGTTGGACCAAACATAAAGCGAGCATGAAATTATTTCAGTCGCAATGGAAGCGTGGATGGGCCGTGTCTTATGAAGACATAATGGATGGACCAAAATGGTTTGGTTCTAATCCAATGGATGAGAATAAACCAAAGGGTTTGGTTTATATTAAACTAATGAACCAAAGGTTGGTTCGGTTCGTTTTAACTTAAAATAAACCATCATGGTTTGGTTTATTTTAACTTATCTTAATGGAGCGGGTTAACGGGCTTTATGGATATGATCCATTAACCATTAAGAGAATTAGTTCTCTATAAAAGTGGGCTTAAGGGATTGTTAAACCCTAACTAATCCAAAATCAAAACCCTAGCCTCCAAGGAGTTGCCGCCCAACCTGGTTGTGCCGCCCAACCTCCTTGCCGCCCAGCTTGATTGTGCTGCCGTCTAGCTCCTTGCCGGTGACCAAGCTTCAGCCGGTGAACCTCCGGCGACCCTCCGGTGATCTCCTATAGGTTTGGCATCAAGGTGAGGCCTTTCTCTCCTTGTTTTGGCCGGCGCCTACTCCTCCACCAAGCTGTCCAGTTTTCTGGACAGCTTCTCCTCCTCTCGTCGGAGCGTCGTTTGGACGACGGTTAGTGCTCCGACAGCGGCTAACTTACCGGGGATTTGATCTCCGGTAATCCTCTGAGGTGGAGGACGAAGGATTCGTCAAACGGTTGACGAATACCTCTCCGGAGAAGCAAGTTTTGAGAACTCGTTTTGGATCCGAATTTGGATTCGGATCGTGATCATCTCTCGATCACGTCGTCTTCAACACGAGGCTAGTAACCCGTACGAAGACGAAGCTCGTGACTTAGCGAAGTCATCCCGAGGAGCTCGGCGTGGATACGGATAGAGACGATTCTTACGAGGATCATTCCGGTTGATGTCGTTCCCGCTACACGTCATACGGAAGGTATAACGTAGTTTAATTTCCTTTTATTGCAATTTTAATTTACGGTTATGTCTACACTTGTTGTAATAGCATGCGTGTGTTGTGTGTGTTGTAATAAATATAGATTTATTATTTTTAATTGCTTCGCTTGTGTTCATGTTTACGAAACATGATCGAACACACACGCCATGATGTCGGAAACCCAACAAAGGGTATCGAGCCTGTTGTGTTTCGACATAATCGTAAAATGGTTTTGCGATAGTCATAATGTATTTCTTGAAATTTTCTAATTTTGGAAATTTAGAAGTATTTATGGAAATTTTTCAATTTTGGAAAGTCTAGAAGTATTTATGGAAATCTTCCACTTTTGGAAAGTTGGAAGTATTTATGGAAATTGATATTTTCCATAAATAAAAATATTTGATTAGATTCTGGAAATTTGTTTCCTAATTTAATCATGATTTGATTTGGGAAATCAAATCTTAAAATATTTTATTTCCATAAGTAGTTTTAATGATTTAGGAAATTGGTTTCCTAAATAGATTTTCCTTAATCAAATAATTCCATGAATAAAATATGTGATTAGATTTGGAAATTTGTTTCCTAATTTAATTATGATTTGATTTGGAGAATCAAATCTTAAACATATTTTATTTCCATAAATAGTTATGACATATAAGGAAATATATACATGACATAATTGTATGCCATGTAATTGCATTAGATGCATAACATTATGCCATGCGTGTCGTGACATGTAGATGTATGCCATGTATGCCATGCCATGTAGATAATAGTTATTTGCATGCAAAGAGGATGAGACATAAAAACCCTAACTCAATATTAAAGCCTACACCTTCCATTAATATGGTTAGAACCAGAGTTCTGTTTCTTGTTTGGGTTGTTGGACTCACTCCAAGCCCGGCTCGAACCTGAACATGTTCAAATCATTGGAATAGTTTAACTCTAATATGGTAAGAGTCAGAGGTCAATCGTTAGTTTGGGTTGTTGGACTCACTCCAAGCCTGGCTAATTGGTTGAATGCGCTCTAACCATATTAAAACTATTTCGCGATTAATGGGTCGGCTTTAACTTGGAGCATCGATTTGTTGGACTCACTCCAAGGTCGATGTGAAGAGAGGTGAAGTTGGGTGCTATGCATATGATGCATACTTGTTAATGTGTTAATAACCCAATGTATGTGTAAACATTCAATTAGTTGATAGCACATTGTGATAGTTACATATACATGATATGTAATCGGTATACTTGATACCCACCATCATAGCTAAGAATGGCTTGTTGGACTCACTCCAAGGTTGTTCTTATCTATGATGGATATCAGCCCATTCAGAGATGGACCTACGATCTCCCGAAGTGATTTTAAGGGTTTTTGAAATTCGAAAAATGAATGGGATTTATAAATGTATATTGATGCATTTTTAAAATCATCTTTCTCATATATGCTCGTTTTGTATTTCTAAGTTAATATATTGATCATGATGTGTTTGAATTTGCGTTCCATTTTGGATTCAAATAAATTGACTGGGCCGAACTTCTTGGACTGGCTTAGAAACTTGAGAATTGTTCTCAAGGTGAAAAGCTTGTGTATGTCCTCGAAGCGCCTCTTCCCGCTCGTCCTAGTGACGATGCAACTTTGGACCAATTGTTGGCCTATCAGAAACATGTGAGTGATTCTGAACAAATGAGTTGCATCATGCTAGCCGCGATGGAACCCAAGCTACGAAAGCAGCATGAGCATATGGATGCTCATATCGTAGTCCTTCATCTCTGTGAGTTGGTTGATGAGCAAGTGAGATTCGAAAGGTTCGAAGTCTCCAAGCTCCTCTTCACCTCTGAGATGCGAGGAGGTTCATCTGTGGTACTGCTCAATATGCTGAAGACTGTGGAGTCTTCTGAGAAGCATGAGCAGGGGACGGTGCTGTTAGTTGATTCCTCGAAGAAAGGTTCTAAGAGGAAGTCAAAGGAACATCAGAAGGGAAAGAAGAGAAAGGCTAAGAAGGTAGAACTAGCACAAAAGGAAACTTGCCATCATTATGGCAAGGAGAGCCATTTGTGAAGAATGTGCAAGATTTATCTTGAGTTCATGAAGAAGGATAAGGCATCGGATGCCCCATCTTCTTCAGAAATCTTCTTTATTGATTGTCATTCTATTTCCTCAAACACTTGGGTATTTGATACTGGGTGTGGCTCACATATATGTAATGACATACATGGGCTAAGGAATAGAAGAAGACTCGTCAAGGGGGGGAGTCAAATTTACGTGTTGGGAATGGAGCAACGGTTGCTGCACTCGCCATCGGAACGTATTTGTTGGAACTCCCTGTAGGACTTGTCTTAGAACTGGACAATTGCTTGTATGTTCCTTCGTTGATAAAGAACATCATTTCTATTTCTTGTCTAAATAGAAATGGGTTCCATTTGACTTTTAGTAACAATTGTTGTTACATAACTTTGAATGGAGTTCTTTATGGGATTGGAACTTTAAGCAATGGTGTTTATACGTTGGACGTATCCAGTGACGATTTCAATATCGAAGCGAGCAACACTAGTGCTCGAAAGGATAATCAAATAGACTCCTATATGTGGCATTGTCGTCTTGGCCATATAAGCAAGAAACGCATGTCCGAATTACACCGATGTGGAATTCTGGAATCGTTTGAATTGGATTCATACGATACATGCGAATCATGCTTAAAAGGCAAGATGACTAAGTTACCTTTTACGGGAAAAGGTGAACGAGTGGGAGAGTTGCTAGGCCTAATACATAGTGATGTATATGGACCTATGTCAACTCAATCTTTAGGAGGCTATAGCTACTTCATTACCTTCACCGATGATCACTCACGGTTTGGGTATGTGTTCTTGATGAAACACAAGTATGAAGCCTTTGAAAGGTTCAAAGAATTCAGAAATGAAGTAGAGAAACAACATGACAAAAGTATTAAAATACTTCAATCGGATCGAGGTGGTGAATACTTAAGTCAAGAGTTTCTTGATTATCTAAGAGACAATGGCATATTGTCTCAATGGACTCCGCCCTATACACCACAGCATAATGGTGTATCTGAGAGGCGTAACCGGACCTTGTTGGACATGGTCAGGTCAATGATGAATCATGCGACTCTTCCCAAGTCCTTTTGGGGTTATGCACTTCGCATAAATGTTACTTGTTAAACAGAATGCCTACCAAGGTAGTCTCAACTACTCCATATGAGATATGGAATAGTAAGAAATCTCATGTATCTTACTTGAAGATATGGGGTTGTCCTGCTTATGTGAAGCGGACTGTATCAGACAAATTGGATGCTAAGTCTGATAAATGTCTATTTATTGGATACCCTAAGGAAACAAGGGGTTACCAATTCTATCATCCTGTGAAACAAAAGGTGTTTGTTTCAAGGCATGCTGTGTTTCTAGAGAAAGAGTTTCTCTTGCAAGAAAATAGTGGGAGTGTCGTCGAGCTTGAGGAGGCTCGAGAGACTCAAATAGACATTAATGAGATACCTGGTGAAGCACAACAGCCGACAACTCATAGTGATGAGCAATCGGCAGGACCTATTGTAAAACCACATCTTCGTAGATCTGGTAGAACACGCAATATTCCTGATAGATATGGATTTCTCGTAAGCGAATCGAACGACGTGTTACTCATTGATGATGATAAGCCTACCAGTTATGAAGAAGTGCTGACAAGTTCAGAAAGGGATAAGTGGCTTGGTGCCATGAAGTCGGAAATGGATTCCATGTACGAAAACCAAGTTTGGAACTTGGTTGACCCACCTGAAGGCATAAAGCCTATAGGGTGTAAGTGGGTTTTCAAGAAGAAAACCGACATGGATGGTAATGTGATTACCTATAAGGCTAGATTGGTGGCGAAAGGATATCGTCAAAAGCAAGGTGTTGATTATGACGAAACCTATTCGCCTGTAGCTATGCTTAAATCCATTCGGATGCTCCTGGCCATAGCGGCTCATTATGATTATGAGATATGGCAGATGGATGTGAAAATAGCTTTCCTTAATGGAAACCTGCTCGAGGACGTGTATATGATACAGCCTGAGGGTTTCACATCGGTTGATAAAACCAAGGCATGCAAGTTGCGACGATCCATTTATGGATTGAAGCAAGCATCCAGGAGCTGGAATATCCGTTTTGATGAGACGATCAAAAAGTTTGATTTCTCACAAAATCCAGACGAACCTTGTGTGTACAAGAAGGTTAGTGGGAGTGCAGTCGTGTTCCTAGTATTGTATGTCGATGACATATTACTTATAGGAAACGATGTGTCAATCTTCTGATCGATTAAGGTTTGGTTATCCAAGACATTCTCCATGAAAGACCTGGGAGAAGCAACCTACATCCTTGGGATTAAGATCTATAGAGATAGATCGAAACGGTTGCTTGGTCTTTCGCAGTCTACATATATAGACCGAGTGCTAAAGAGGTTTAGCATGTCGGAATCCAAGAAAGGTTATCTGCCCATCAGGTATGGGGTACACCTTTCAAAGTCTATGTGTCCGCGCACAGAAGACGAGAGGATTTGCATGAGTAAGATTCCCTATGCATCCGCAATAGGATCTATCATGTATGCTATGTTATGTACGAGGCCCGATGTATCGTATGCTCTGAGTGTCACGAGCAGATACCAGTCCGATCCAGGAATGGATCATTGGGCAGCTGTTAAGACGATCCTTAAGTACTTGAGAAGAACTAAGGATGTGTTCCTAATATATGGAGAAGGGTACATGGTGATACGTGGGTATACGGATGCCAGATCCAGACAGACAAGGATGATTCCATGTCTTAGTCTAGGTATGTATTCACCTAGAATGGAGGCGCAATAAGTTGGAAAGGTTCCAAGCTTGACACTATAGCGGATTCTGCCACTAAGGCAGAATACGTTGCAGCTTTGGAAGCAGCAAAGGAAGCGGTTTGGATCAAGTAGTTCATCTATGAACTTGATGTGGTCTCATCAATGATCCAAACATGTGCTTCGCCGCTATCATCTTATCAGAGAGATCATCAGTAGGAACGAAATACAAATCGAGAAAATTCCCACTGAAAGGAACTTAGCGGATCCTTTGACTAAAGCATTACCTCAAAGTAAGTTTGAGGGTCATGTTAGAGCTTATGGTATTGGATACCGTAGCGATTGGCATTAGGCCAAGTGGGAGTCTGTTAATAATATATGAGAGATGTCCTAAGGCAATCGCCTTATGTATGAACCATTTATATGATAAATGAAGATTCACTATTTGAGTATACATGTTTTATGTATTTGATTGGATCTTAAACTCATTTACTGAATGTCTATGATACGATTCACAGCATGAGAGAATTTGTGATTGGATCACAACTAGTGAGTATCTCTACATGTGTAATTGTGATGTATCGGAATTATCCCTAGTCGATGAATTGATGGATTTGGACCGAGACTAGCAGGTATACTCCTTGGTGTATCCAAGCGGTGATTCTCATGGGAGACATTGTGATGTCCGAGAGTTAATCGTGGATGCTAGTTATGGTAACTAGTTCATTGGAGTGACCAGCCGTAAGACTTCATATGGTTCTCTGCATATATAGATATGTCAATGAAGTTCTTACTGTGGCTTAAGTGCGATGTTCCTTTGACTTGCGGTATTCAAGTCATCTTGATCATGGAGACTTATGCTTTGACATCTTAAGCAAACATCTCCGAGGAGATGTGGACCCGGGATGATTGGGTATAAGTCGAAGTGATCGAAGGTGTTTGAATAGCCTATAAAGGATTCACCACTCCTTGCGAGGAGATGTATACCCATGGCCTCTCGTCGGATTGTTACTAAAGTCTTTGGCCAAAGCATTACATGTTTAGAGTAAAGTACTCTTCGATACATGTGGAGTGACTAGAATCCGTAGGACGAGGAAATGATACTTGGGCTAGGTGTGACGTAGTCAGCCTAGTGGGGACTGACACAATAGACCATGTCCTGAACCAAGTGGGTATAAGATGAGTGAAGGGAATGGGGCACGATTCATTCGAGCTACTGAAGGGTTTCAGAAATAGTTCTGGATCAACCGTTGATCTTTTCGGTTAATGGGGGATCATGATGTACTACTAGGTGCCACTCATGATCGTTCTATAATTAATGGTTAATTATAGACGGCCAACATAAACCGAGAACCTATTTGGTCACACGCACAACGAGTGTAATCCAAAGGATTTAAAACGAGCTTGAGAATGGGATTCTCAGACCGAGAGAAACTATGTTTGGTTGGACCAAACATAAAGCGAGCATGAAATTGTTTCAGTCGCAATGGAAGCGTGGATGGGCAGTGTCTTATGAAGACATAATGGATGGACCAAAATGGTTTGGTTCTAATCCAATGGATGAGAATAAACCAAAGGGTTTGGTTTATATTAAACGAATGAACCAAAGGTTGGTTTGGTTCGTTTTAACTTAAAATAAACCATCATGGTTTGGTTTATTTTAACTTATCTTAATGGAGCGGGTTAACGGGCTTTATGGATATGATCCATTAACCATTAAGAGAATTAGTTCTCTATAAAAGTGGGCTTAAGGGATTGTTAAACCCTAACTAATCCAAAATCAAAACCCTAGCCTCCAAGGAGTTGCCGCCCAACCTGGTTGTGTCGCCCAACCTCCTTGCCGCCCAGCTTGATTGTGCTGCCGTCTAGCTCCTTGCCGGCGACCAAGCTTCAGCCGGTGAACCTCCGGCGACCCTCCGGTGATCTCCTATAGGTTTGGCATCAAGGTGAGGCCTTTCTCTCCTTGTTTAAGCCGGCGCCTACTCCTCCACCAAGCTGTCCAGTTTTCTGGACAGCTTCTCCTCCTCTCGTCGGAGCGTCGTTTGGACGACGGTTAGTGCTCCGACAGCGGCTAACTTACCGGGGATTTGATCTCCGGTAATCCTCTGAGGTGGAGGACGAAGGATTCATCAAACGGTTGACGAATACCTCTCCGGAGAAGCGAGTTTTGAGAACTCGTTTTGGATCCGAATTTGGATTCGGATCGTGATCATCTCTCGATCACGTCGTCTTCAACACGAGGCTAGTAACCCGTACGAAGACAAAGCTCGTGACTTAGCGAAGTCATCCCGAGGAGCTCGGCGTGGATACGGATAGAGACGATTCTTACGAGGATCGTTCCGGTTGATGCCGTTCCCGCTACACGTCATACGGAAGGTATAACGTAGTTTAATTTCCTTTTATTGCAAATTTTAATTTACGGTTATGTCTACACTTGTTGTAATAGCATGCGTGTGTTGTGTGTGTTGTAATAAATATAGATTTATTATTTTTAATTGCTTCCGCTGTGTTCATGTTTACGAAACATGATCGAACACACACACGCGACGGTGCCGGAAACCCAACATTAAATCCCTAGATCCGACGGTTGGGATTAAATCCCTAGATCCGACGGTTGGGATGAAACCCTAGATCCAACGGTTGGGATGAAACCCTAGATCCGACGGTTGGAATGAAACTCTAGATCCGACGGTTGGGATGAAATCCTAGATCTGACGGTTGAGATTAAATCCCTAGAACCAATGGAGGAGATTAAACCAAGGCCTAAACCTAACTCTATATATATGGGCTTAGGCTTGGGCGGTAAGGATGGATGAAAAAAGAGAAAAACCTAATTGATATAAGGTGGCTTGGGCGGCAAAAAATAGGGGGAGGTTAGGGTTAGGGTTTGGTTCATGGTGTTGGGCGGCAACAAGAAGAAGAAGCCTCTTCTTCTTCTTCCCAATGGTGACCGGCAACCCTTCTTCCTCCTTCCTCCTTGGTTTGGCCGGCGCCCAAGCTTCTCCCTTCCTTCTATGGCTTAGGTTGGATGGCATTAGGATAGCTTCCCTTGGGCGGCAATCAAATCCTTGTTGGGATAGGATTGGGGTTGGGCGGCTAGGGTTAGGGTTTTGGGATTAGGGTGGGCGGCAACAAGAAGATGAAGATCCTTTTCTTCTTCTTTCTAAGTGTTGGCCGACCACTATCCTTGTTCCCTCTACCTTGGTCGGAGCTCAACCTATTCTCCTTCCCTTCATCCTTGGCCGGAAATTAGGAGAGCTTTGTCTAGGGTTTGGGCGGCAACAAGGAGGAGGATTGTTTTCCTTTCCTTTCTCCAAGTGTTGGCCAACGCCCATCCCCTTGTTGTTTCTCTTTTGGTTGGTTTCCATACTCCATTTTATCTTCCTTGGCTGGCGGCAACATCGAGTTTATTGACTTGGTGGCCGGTTCTAGAAAGGAAGATGAGTTTTGTTTTAGGATCTTCCTTTGTTCCTAGTGAACAAGGAAAGGAAGATTGGTGATCTAGGAGGCTTCAACTTTTGGTAGATCGTTGCCCACACGACATCCAAAAGGAGGGAGGACATACAATAGAAGATCAAGAGGTATAATAAGAGGTATAATCTTATTTATTTTGATTAAAGTTCTTTTGTATTATGTTTATAATTGCTTTTCAATTATATGCATGTATTATGTGGATGTTTACTTTATGTATGTGTTGATTATACTAGTTTACATTTGTATGTATTTATATAATCATGGACCCCGAAGACAAACACAAAAACCGGCGATCTGTTCGTCGTCTCTTCTGCGGCTAACCGACTAGAAGAGTTGATTGCTTGAACAACAAGTTTGTTCAAGCGATTGCTCGAGTCGTTAGCACGACGACGAATTTGTTGTGCTTAGGAAACTCATCCCATCCGGATTAGTTTTCATTAGTGAAAATTTTAATCCGGGGACATGGGTGCCAATGTGCTTCCGGAGAAGCCGATTCCCAACAATTGGTATCAGAGCTACGATTTCTGGTTTTGTGTGTTTAGGATTCGGTTAATTTTTATGCACTTTTTCATATATTATATGTGCCGGATAATAGTAGGATATGCGTAGTTTAACTCTTTGGTTGCAGGCATAAGATTCGACTATTATGGTCATATGTGTGTATGTGATTGTATGTGTGTAAATATTTATTTTGTTGAATCCTCGGGGTTGACGAGACTAGATTAGTATTTAATTTTTGTAATTAAATACGACATTGTTTAGCCGCTCATTTTAGTTTACTTTCGATCTAGAGTATTTGTACACTCCTTCGTGGAGTATAGGATCGATGGATGTAAATTAAAATGATATATCTCGGCTCGGATCTCTTTATGTGGCTTGCACACGGAAAATGTGGAGCGGACGAGGTGGCGACACGGCGGGACGCATATTAGAGAACAAAGCCATAATAGTTGGAAAAATTCTGTTTTTTCCATATTTATTGCTGATTTGTTTTATATGCATGTTGTGTGTGCTTGAAAATTCCTCATTTTCAATTTACTAAGTGGGAGAGGGATATTTTAATTAATTCTCGCGGCCTCCATTACAATTTGACGTGTGATGCAACAAACTTCTGCGTCGGATCTGAGTGCCTTCCTCCCCATCGGATGAGTTTGTTTGCGGATCACTAGGTCAAATAATGGTTATAGGAAATTGTTTAGGAGCGTGTGTACTTCCACATCTGTAAGGCACATAATCCGAGATAATTCCTTTAGTATCGTGTAATGGTGCACACTTAGATGCAAATAAAAAGTATCCTCCCCATCGGAGTCACTGCTTTTATTTGTAGGGCCAAAGAGGAATAAACTATTAATTTTATTTGTCAAAAAGTAAGGTTGACAAGATAATAAAATTAATGGGTAAGACCTCCTCTTACAAATGATGAATTCGTATACGTCCACACTATCGTGGCATGCGATATTCTCGGTGTTTTGAGGTGTTGGTTGATTTCGGAATTTTATATTTTTGAGGAATCAATAATATTTGAAATCTAAAGTATTTATCATTGTGATTCTTAGGATTTTCAAATAACTTTCAGTCCACTTACTATGATACTAAAGGAAATAAACTTACTGTACCCAAATAATGTTGATTGGAAAAGAATCTAGATAACGTCTTATCTGCTAAGAAGTACAAGTATGCACTCTTCAAAGAGTGTCCTCAAGCCATGGTTGCTCAAAAAGGTTTCTACTTCTAAGCTGAAAGGCAAGAAGAAGGAGAAACAAGGTGGAGCAAAGGTGGTGGGAGGATCTCAGGGAGGAGTGAAGAAGCTGAAAGGCAAGTACTTCACTTACAAGCAGACTGGACATAAGAAGAAGGATTATCCCAATCTGAAGCAAGAACAAATGTATATCTTTTGGTCCAGTCGTTGAAACATGGTTAGAGGCATTATCTACCGGCACCTGGTGTGTAGATACGAGAGCCACTAATCATGTCTGTAACACTTTGTAGGGGTTCCAGGAAACCCGACGACTAGCTAAAGGGGAGATTACCATTTACTTGGGAAATGCCATGAAGGTGGCGGCTATTGCAGTGGGAGAAGATTTATTTATCTCTTAAGAAAAATAAAATTTTGGTTCTAGAAAATTCCCTTTATGTACCTTTATTTAGAAAAAATTTAATTTCGATTTCTAAATTGTTTATGGATGGATATTCTATTACTTTTAATGAAAGAGTTGTTATAAAAAGGAATAAGTAAAATATCTGTTAAGGTACATTGATAGGAAATTTGTAAACACTTGAACCAAAAATCTCCCACGATGCAAATTGAAGTTTATAATTCATCTTCTAATTCTAATAAGAGAAAAGAACCTTCGAAGATGAACCAAACATATCTTTGGCATCTAAGGCTTGGTCATGTTAACCTAAGCAGAATTCAAAGGTTGATAGCTGATGAACCTTTGGGTTCATTAGTGGTGGAGGATCTCCCAACCTACGAATCTTGCTTGGAGGGTAAGATGACCAAGAGGTCTTTCAAGGCCAAGGGGTATAGATCCAAAGATGTGTTGGAATTGGTTCATTCTGATTCGTATGGTCCTATGTCTATCCAGGCAAGAGGTAGTTTTGAATATTTCGTATTTTTCATAGACAATTATTCAAGATGACACTACGATCTGATCGTAGTGGTGAATACCTCTTGGGAGAGTTTAGGAATTACTTATCAGAGGTTGGGATTCAATCCTAATTGTCTGCACCTTGCACACCCTAGCAGAATGGTGTAGGGGAGTGAAGGAATAGGACTCTTATGGAGATGGTTAGATCGATGATGAGTTATTCTGACTTGCCAGATTCGTTCTGGGGATATGCTCTAGATACGGCGGTGTACATTCTGAACTTGGTTCCATCTAAATCAGTGCCTTCTACTCCCACAGAGTAGTGGACTGGGCGAAAGCCTAGTCTAAGACATATTCGGATATGGGGGAGTCCAACACATGTGCTGAAGGCTGATTCTGGTAAGTTGGAACCTCGTACAGAAGTGCACATGTTTGTTGGCTATCCTAGGGGAACAAAGGGTGGTATGTTTTATAGTCCTAGAGATCAGAGGGTGATCATTAGTACGAATGCCAGATTTCTAGAGGAGGACTATGTGATGAACCACAAGCTCACAAGTAGGATTGTTCTTGAGGAGTGGACAGGGGAAGTCCCGACTTCAGTACCACCGGTACAAGAGGATATACCACATGTCACTACACCACGTGTCACAGAGGATACACAGGTGATACCTCGTCGTAGTGGGAGGGTTGTTGGACAGCCTGATAGATTCATGTTCTTGGGAGAATCTTCTTATTTGGTCCCTGGCGAACATGAACCTGATCCCTGAACATACGACAAGGCAATCCAAGATATAGATGCAGCATCTTGGCAAAGTGCAATGAATACTCAGATTAAATCTATGGATTCAAGTCAGGTCTGAGAGCTCTTATGCATAGCATCTCATATGGATTATGAGGTGTGGTATATGGATGTCAAGACAGCTTTCCTTGATGGAAGTCTTGAGGAAAACATCTATATGAAGCAACCAGAGGGATTCATTGCTAAAGGCAAAGAGCATCTTGTGTGTAAGCTTAATCGGTCCATTTATGGATTGAAGTGAGCTTCGAGGTCTTGGAACATCCGCTTTGATGAGGTAATCCAGTCTTATTGATTTATTCAAAGTCCGGATTAGTCTTGTGTATACAAGAGATGTGACGGAAACGTAGTGGTATTTCTTATACTTTACATAGATAATATTTTAGTAGTTGGCAACAATATCAGAGTGTTATCAAACGTAAGGGTATGGTTGTCCAAACAGTTTTGAAGGACTTGGGAGATGTGGGACACATCCTTGGGATCAAGGTTAGTGTGCTAATCCCAAGTTCATACATAGACATGATTATGGATCGTTTTAGCATGCAAAACTCCAAGAAAGGTTTTCTACCTTTTAGGCATGGAGTTCCTTTATCTAAGGAGATGTGTCCTAGATCATCTGAGGAGATAGAGGAGATGAAAAGAGGTTCCTTATGCTTCGGCAGTAGAAAGCCTCATGTATGCGATGCTCTATACGAGGCCAGATATCTGCTTTGTCGTGGGCATGGTCAGCAGATATCAGAGTAATCCAGGACAGGGACATTGGAGTGTGGTAAAGCATATATTGTAGTGTCTGAGAAGGACTAGGGATTATATGCTAGTTTACCGGGCAGACCAATTACTCCCTGTGGGTTACATAGATTTCGATTTCCAATCTGATAGGGATAATAGTAAGTCTACCTCAGGTTTTGTGTTTACTTTGAGAGGTGGAGTCATTGTATGGAGGAGTGTCCAGTAGAAATGCGTGGTAGACTCCACCATGGAAGCTGAGTGTGTGGCAGCCTAAGAGGCGGCCAAAGAAGCTGGATGGCTCAGGAACTTCCTGATGGACTTGGATGTGATTCTTGGTTTGCCCATAATAATGGTGCAGTTGCAAACTCGAAGGAACCACGAGCCCATAAGGTAAGTAAATTCATAGAGCTCAAGTACCACCTGATACGAGAAATCATAAAGGAGGTAGAAGTTGTTGTCGCCAAGATTGCATCAGAGGATGACCTATTAGACCCTTTCACTAAGGCCCTTCTAGCGAGAGCTTTGATAGGCATGTGGAGGGAAGGGAAATCAGATGTATGGCAGTGTGATGACAGCATAGTCTTTTAGTATAAGTGGGAGATTGTTGGAATGTATACTGAAAGCCTAACTCTTTTTGTATGAACATTTTATTTTGAAATAAGAATCACATGATCATTGTTTGCACTTTATATTTATTATATGTGTGCATATTGTCTAATATTTTACATTGTAGATAATATGGTGCTTGGTGTGGCACAGAAGATCATGTTATCAGTTCCTTGTAGAATATAAGTAGAGGCTCACAACCAAGATGGTTTTGGACAATCCATTGGCATGGTTGTAGTGTAGCTTGGTATTGATTTGTCTTGACCATAGAGTTACACTAGTACACTTAGGTGTATTGAGCAGGACCAAAATAGAGGTGATTCAATTTATTGCTGACTACATAATTGAATCGGACCTCGGATATTATGTTGTACATGATCTTAATCCCGATATAATAACGGGCACATGTACTTAGTATTTATTTCTTTGATTTACCAAAGGGTGAGATTTCTATGGATTAAATCAATATGCCCGGTAAGTTGGGAAATGATATTATTTACATGGTGTGCCGTTAATTATAGGAGGAAACTGTGTCCAATATAGTAGGGTGATAATGTCCCCTTGAGGAACTCATAAGGTTCATCATGTAAACCCTGCAGGTTGACTTAGTCAACATGATGATAAGGTTGAGTGGTACTACTCGAGGAGTTAGATGTTAATTGATTGATGGTAAGTAAATCAATCAATTGACGGACATTCGATATCTTAAACACGGGGAGACGGATGTACAAATAATATATGGAGCCCATATTATTATATGGGGGTTGGTGAGGTAATTCAATGATGATCCTCTAGTGGAATTGAACATCATTGATGGATCAAGTTTGTGTGGTTCCGATCCATCGGGTGGCCAAGATACAACTCCTCCTCATGGTCCCTATTGTAGCCTATTAACACCTCATGAAGTCTAGATCCAATGATGGAAAACAAAACTCTAGATCAGACGGTGAAGATAAATCCCTAGATCCGACGGTTGGGATTAAATCCCTAGATCCGACGGTTGGGATTTAATCCCTAGATCCGATGGTTGGGATGAAACCCTAGATCCGACGGTTGGGATGAAACCCTAGATCCGACGGTTGGTATGAAACTCTAGATCCGACGGTTGGGATGAAACCCTAGATCCGACGGTTGAGATTAAATCCCTAGAACCAATGGAGGAGATTAAACTAAGGCCTAAACCTAACTCTATTTACATGGGCTTAGGCTTGGGAGGCAAGGATGGATGAAAAAAGAGAAAAACCTAATTGAGATAAGGTGGCTTGGGCGGCAAGAAATAGGAGGAGGTTAGGTTTAGGGTTTGGTTCATGGTGTTGGGCGGCAACAAGAAGAAGAAGCCTCTTCTTCTTCTTCCCAATGGTGGCAGGCAACCCTTCTTCCTCCTTCCTCGTTGGTATGGCCGGTGCCCAAGCTTCTCCCTTCCTTCTATGGCTTAGGTTGGATGGCATTAGGATAGCTTCCCTTGGGCGGCAATCAAATCCTAGTTGGGATAGGATTGGGGTTGGGCGGTTAGGGTTAGGGTTTTGGGATTAGGGTGGGCGGCAACAAGAAGGTGAAGATCCTTTTCTTCTTCCTTCTATGTGTTGGCCGGCCACTATCCTTGTTCCCTCTACCTTGGCCAGAGCTCAACCTATTCTCCTTCCCTTCATCCTTGGCCGGAAATTAGGAGAGCTTTGTCTAGGGTTTGGGCGGCAACAAGGAGGAGGATTGTTTTCCTTTCCTTTCTCCAAGTGTTGGCCGACGCCCATGCCCTTGTTGTTTCTCTTTTGGTTGGTTTCCATACTCCATTTTATCTTCCTTGGCCGGCGGCAACATCGAGTTTATTGACTTGGTGGACGGTTCTAGAAAGGAAGATGAGTTTTGTTCCTAGTGAACAAGGAAAGGAAGATTGGTGATCTAGGAGGCTTCAACTTTTGGTAGATCGTCGCCCACACGACGTCCAAAAGGAGGGAGGACATACAATAGAAGATCAAGAGGTATAACAAGAGGTATAATCTTGTTTATTTTGATTAATGTTCTTTTGTATTATGTTTATAATTGCTTTTCAATTATATGCATGTATTATGTGGATGTTTACTTTATGTATGTGTTGATTATACTAGTTTACATTTGTATGTATTTATATAATCATGGACCCCGAAGACAAACACAAAAATCGGCGATCCATCCGTCATCTCTTCCGTGGCTAACCGACTAGAAGAGTTGATTGCTTGAACAACAAGTTTGTTCAAGCGATTGCTCGAGTCGTTAGCATGACGACGAATTGGTTGTGCTTAGGAAACTCATCCCATCCAGATTAGTTTTCATTAGTGAAAATTTTAATCCGGGGACATGGGAGCCAATGAGCTTCCAGAGAAGTCGATTCCCAACATGGACATCCTGACCACGCTAATATTCGGACACCTTGAACGCAAGTGTTGCTGATGGGATTGTGAAGGGCTCGCATCGAAGGTAACTACGAATCTCATAGGCTAGAATAAATCAAACGAGTATGGTTTTTGCATGGATCTCTGGAGGGATTCTATTTTTTTGTTGCTTATGTTCTTGTAAAATGTTTCCAAGCGTGCATGGATTCCCTACATTTAAAACTCTAAGTTTCTAAGTAACATTATTGCTTTTTGATAAATGTCAAATGGGGAGGTACACTTTTGGGGGAGTTTAGTTAAAGGGGAGTTGTGGTCATACACTTATTTTCCTTAACTTTGAATTGTGTTTCTATAGATCAAAAAGGGGGAGATTGTTGGTGCAGGGGCACTAGATAATCGAACCTAGGTTTTGATAATAGAAAAGATTCAAAGTTAAGCTATTTTGTTATCTCATATGCTATTTGAGTGTGCTGGTAATGTATTAGACTTTGCAAAGGTCAAAGACACCAGGATAATCTCAGGAAGGAGAAACCTCGATAGTCGAGTGATCAAAAGCTAAGCGACAGGTCAGAAGGACCAAAGGTAAGAAAGGTAAGAACCTTGTGTGTAGAGGACAGGTCACGTCCTCAATATGGGGAGAACAGTAGGCAACGGTCCGACTAAGGCTTCCAGTGGAAGGCCGATGTCGAGATCGAACAGTTTAGGACTGTCACACTGCATGTAATTATACATTTCTTGTGCTAACCTTGTGCTGTAGGTGTCAGGTTGGAACCTGAAGTGTAGCAGTCGACTAGAAGTTTTAGCAATCGATTGGAGAAGTCGACTGCCAATAGGAGCAGTAGACTGATGTGTGCATGAAGAGGCAAGTGTCACCTCAAGGATAAGATTTGTGGATAAATTTTTTGATGAGAGCAATTTATATAGGATTTTAGTTATCATTTTAGCACACATCTTACCTTATTTTTAGGGTATTCATTGTATATTATCTTTGTTTACTCCACTTTTTTATATTTTTCGTTCTGAGATCTACTTTTGTTAATTTATGTGTCGGACGACATTTTTGGATAAAAAATGAAGCATTTTATTGAGCATGGACTTTAGGGAACACAGTCTGGCCTTGTCCCAAGACACGAGCATGCTCCCAAAGTGAAACAGATCAAAATGGAGGCTCCATAGTGACACACAGTCGACCGTGTTAAATTAGCATGACTGTGTTAAATTTCCAGCTCAATTTTCAACCAAGATTTCAGCCATTTCCAGTCTTTCACATGGCCTAGCCATGTGAAATTCACACGGCCATGTGGCGGCGCCTCAAATTCGAGGAAATAGAGTTTTTCAAGAATTAATGGAAAGCCGAAGCTGCCTCTATATATAGGAAACTCATCTAAGAGGTTGGGGATAGGATGGATCGCGAGGATCATGAGGGGAGCTATTCTAGGGCTCTCAAGCTCTAAAAGGGGGCCGACCAAGGGCCCCCTAACTACCGGAGGAGGAGATCTCGATGCCACTACTCTAGATTCTAATTCAAGTTACAGCCAAAGACTTTATTCACAGCGAGACTAAGCCCTCTCTTTTCTTCTCTGCACTTCCTATTGGGTTTAATTCTTGTTTTTAGATGTCTTGTGGTTGTATCTTTAATTATAGAGTAGTTTTTATGATTCTTTGATTAGGGAGTAGCCTATATTAATTTTAAACAGTATATTACAATGAATCCATGTTTGCTTGTATTGTTTTTTATTGCTATATATTTATGCTTTCTTTTTATTCTATGATATGAGTATTCATGGTTCGACTTTATTGTGTTAATCCGATTTAGATGCCAAAAGAACTAGGTCCTATTTTAGAGGTATGGGGAAGGACCGAAAGGAGAATCCAATCCTCCGACCCATAGCGAACCGAGACGTGGGGAAATTGACTATGAGTGAGAAGTTAATCCACTGGGGTTCTCGTGACAGGTTCCCTATGTGACTAAGGTTACCCCACAAGTATATTGATTCACCTCGAGGACACATAGGTATCATAGAACGTAATGAACATATTCTAGCAGAAGACCCAAAGTAGGAGAAATTAACTCTATAAGGGTTGTGGGACCCAGTGAGAGGGGGCTTCCCAAAGATAGCAACTCCCTAAGCTCTGATGATCCGAAAGGGAAACTTGGCTAGGAATAGGGTAATCCGATTTAGTTCCAAAAGATCATGTCGAATAAAATATGTTATCCTACCTATATGAATAAACATTGAGAGTTAGGAGTAAGACATATGTTTACAATCATTTAGGTGAAACTGAAAATATAGAATCATTCCGTCGATCATAATAGGGACCCAATGACAGTGGCGTCCCTATAAAAGTGATATCCTAGTCCTCTAGTTTTCGGTTTCAATCCTTTTTGCGTATCAACCAACTGATTCGATCTAAACAATCTATATTCACTTAGTAAATCGGTACTCAATTTTTAGTGCCTGTGGGATTGATATTTTATTACTTGATGACAACCATGCACTTGCAGGCGTTGAGTGCGTGCACGCGCTTCAAGTCCTTGGCGATCTCGGTTTTAGATTTGAGGTCGTGCTCACGTGCATCAAGTTTTTAGCATCATTGTCAGGGACTAGTTTAAATTGATATTGGTCAAAAGGTGAATTGATTGGATTAGACCACTTTATTTTTAGTTTTTCATTGTTCTTCTTTTTCTAGTATCGTCTTTTCTATTTTTTTCTATTTCAATTATCACTATAATTTTTCTTTTCCATTTTACTGCTTTCCTTCATTTTATTTTTCAGGTGACTAATGGTGCATATGAATACATAGACACTTTAACTACCTTATCTTCCTCCACAACCACCTTAATTGCTTCATCTATAGAAGCACAGTTCAATGTAAGTCTCGGGGGGTGGTAGAAATATCAGTCTGATTTAATTGGACGTTTGCACATTTAGTTATCTTACTTAAGTAGTTTAGCTATTTGCTTTTACAATATGTAGGTCTAGTTTATTACTTCTTCATATGGTTACTTGCTTTCTTGTCATATTCATGCATTGGCAATTTTGTTTTTAGTTCAGGCAACCACTTGTCCTTTAAGTAGGCTTCAATGTGTACTATTTTGATGGTATCATGTCGATATGCTTTATTATTTTTAGTAATTCAAATTCTTATATCTTGTGGTGCAAAATTTTATAAAAGTTATATGAGCTTTTACCAAGTTCTACTATCTAGTTTTTACTTCTCACTTACATTTAAACTGAATTTCGAAAAGTTGATCTAGTACATAATTAGTCATGATTCATCTCGTTGGACTAGTACCTTGGAATCCATATGTCACTTTCAATTATCATTTTAGTTACTGGAGATGCTCGGATTGTGTAACCCCATTCGGAAAAATCAAAATCCCTTTGACTTTTGAAAAGATAAAAAAAAAGAAAGAAAAGAAAAGAGAGAGAGAGAGAGAGCAAACAGAAAAATTATGATGTTTAAAAAAAAAAAGAGAGAAATTTTTTTTGAGAGATAGAAAATAGTTGTCGTGGGTGGAAATAGTTTGATGCCTCTTTGAGACCGAGTTAGGTTATTGGGAAAACACCTACCAATTTCTCTCAATACCGAGCACGCCTTTGAGACATTGTCTTAGTTTGGGAGGATGATCCTCGCTTATGGCAGGTAAGTGCCCAGAGCTGAAAACCTTAGGAACATAATGAGATGATGACTTGACTTAACATGGAATTTGAAAACTCAAGGATAAAATTTTATACTTGCAAGAAAAACTTTCTTTGTAGACTTGCTAAACTTATTTATTTGATTTAACAGTAGCACCACTTGATAGGATTAGATGAACATACTAGATAATGAAACTATTTCTTTATATGTATTGAGTTGAACACGAAGGTTTGGTTGAGGACAAGCAAAGTTTAAGTCTGGGGGTTCTGATGTGAGCATTTTATATAGGGTTTTAGCTATCATTTTAGTGCACATCTTACCTCATTTTTAGGATATGCATTGTATATTATCTTTGTTTACTCCACTTTTCTATATTTTTCGTTCGGATATTTACTTTTGTTATTTTATATGTAGGACGACATTTTTTGAGCAAAAATGAAGCATTTTATGGAGCACGAACTTTAGGGAACACACTCTAGCCATGTCCCAATACACGACCATGTTCCTGAAGCAAAATGGATCAAAATGAAGGCTCCAGAGTGACACACGGTCGACTGTGTTAAATTTCTAGCTCAATTTTCAACATAGATTTCAGCATCTTCAAGTCTTGCACACGGCCTGGCCATGTGAAATTTACACCGTCGTGTGACGGCACAGTAAATTTGGGGAAATAGAGTTTTTCAAGCATTTATGGAAAGTCGGAGCCGCCTCTATATATAGGAAACTCATCTATGAGGTTGGGGATCAGCTGGATCGCAAGAATCACGAGGGGAGCCGCCCTAGGGCTCTCAAGCCCTGAAATGGGTTAGCCAAGGGACCCCTAACTGCCAAAATAGGATATCTCAACCAGATCCTAATGCAAGTTGTAGCCAAAGACTTTCTTCATAGTGAGACTAAGTCTTTTCTTCTCTGCAATTCCTATTGGGTTTAATTCTTATTTGTAGACGTCTTGTGGTTGTATCTTTAATTATGGAGTAGTTTTTATGATTCTTTGATTAGAGAGAAGTCTATCTTAATTTGTAAATAGTATATTGCAATGAATTCATGTTTTCTTGCATTGTTTTTTATTGCTATATATTTATGCTTTTTTTTTATTCTATGATATGAGTCTTCATGGTTCGGCTTTATTGTGTTAATCCAATTTAGATGCCAAAAGCACTAGGTCCTATTTTAGAGGTATGGGAAAAGACTGGAAGGAGAGCCCAATCCTTCGAACCATAGATAACTGAGACATGGGAGGGATTGACTATGAGTGAGGAGTTAATCCATTGGGGTTCTCATGACATGTTCCCTATGCGACTAAGCTTGCCCAACAAGTATATTGATTCACTACGAGGACACATAGGTATCATAGAATGTAATGAACCTATTCTAGCAGAAGGCCCAAAGTAGGAGAAATTAACTCTGGAAGGGTTGTGGGACCCAATGATAGGGGGATTCCCAAAGATAGCAACCCCCTGTGCTCTGACGATCCGAAAGGGAAACTTGGCAAGGAATAGGATAATCCGGTGTAGTTCCAAAAGATCATGTCGGATAAAATATGATATCCTACCTACATGAATAAACATTGATATTTCGGAGTAAGACATATGTTTACAATCATTTAGGTGAAACCGAAAACATAGGATCATTCCGTCAATCAAAACAGGGACCCAGTGACACTGGCATCCCTGTAAAATTGATCTTCTAGTCCTCTCATTTTCACTTTCAATCCTTTTTTTGTATCAACCAATTGATTTAGTCTAAACAATCTATATTTGCTTAGTAAATCGGTACTCGATTTCCAATCCTTGTTTTATTAATATTTTATTACTTGATGACAACCGTGCACTTGCGGGCGTTGAGCACGAGCACACGCTTCAAGTCCTTGGAGATCTCGACTGGAGATTTGAGGTCATGCTCGTGTGCATCAGTTTTTCTAGATCTTGATCCATATCTAGATCTAAATGTTCTAGGGATTGGAAAGCTATAAAAGAAGGGGTGAGGCACCCTCCATTCATTAATTATAAAGCTCTCAAAGTGCACCATCAATCCAAGTTCTCACTTACACACAACAACGTCGTAACGGTGACAAAAGCTCTTTTCCTTCAAATTCTTAAAGTTGGTACTTTGTTTAGTTTTGTGTTTCTTACTTATTACTTGTTAAGAGAAGAAGTAGGCTTTGTTAGTAATATATAAGAGCTGTCCTAAGGCAATCGCCTTATGTATGAACCATTTATATGATAAATGAAGATTCACTATTTGAGTATACATGTTTAATGTATTTGATTGGATCTTAAACTCATTTACTGAATGTCCACGATACGATTCAAAGCATGAGAGAATTTGTGATTGGATCACAACTAATGAGTATCTCTACATGTGTAATTGTGATGTATCGGAATTATCCCTAGTCGATGAATTGATGGATTTGAACACCATCGATTCTGTCGAGACTAGCATGAGGTATACTCCTTGGTGTATCCAAGCAGCTGATTCTCACTAGCTGGAGACATTGTGATGTCCGGAGTTGATCGTGGATGCTAGTTATGGTAACTAGTTCATTGGAGTGACCAGCCGTAAGACTTCATATGGTTCTCTGCATATATAGATATGTCAATGAATTTCTTACTGTAGCTTAAGTGCGATGTTCCTTTGACTTGCGGTATTCAAGTCATCTTGACCATGGAGACTTATGCTTTGACATCTTAAGCAAACATCTCCAAGGAGATGTGGACCCGGGATGATTGGGTATAAGTCGAAGTGATCGAAGGTGTTTGAATAGCCTATAAGGGATTCACCACTCCTTGCGAGGAGATGTATACCCATGGCCTCTCATCGGTTTGTTACTAAAGTCTTTGGCCAAAGCATTACATGTTAAGAGTAAGGTACTCTTCGATACATGTGCAGTAACTAGAATCTGTAGGACGAGGAAATGATACTTGGGCTAGGTGTGACATAGTCAGCCTAGTGGGGACTGACACTATAGACCATGTCCTGAACCAAGTGGGTATAAGATGAGTGAAGGGAATGGGGCACGATTCATTCGAGCTACTGAAGGGTTTCAGAAATAGTTTTGGATCAACCGTTGATCTTTTCGGTTAATTGGGGATCATGATGTAATACTAGGTGCCACTCATGTTCGTTCTATAATTAATGGTTAATTATAGACGGCCAACATAAACTGAGAACCTATTTGGTCACACGCACAACGAGCGTAATCCGAATGATTTAAAATGAGCTTTAGAATGGAATTCTCAGACCGAGAGAAACTAGGTTTGGTTGGACCAAACAAGAAGCGAGCATGAAATCGTTTCAGTCGCAATGGAAGCGTGAATGGGCCGTGTCTTATGAAGACATAATGGATGAACCAAAATGGTTTGGTTCTAATCCAATGGAGGAGAATAAACCAAAGGGTTTGGTTTATTTTAAACGAATGAACCAAAAGTTGGTTCGGTTCGTTTTAACTTAAAATAAACCATCTTGGTTTGGTTTATTTTAACTTATATTAATGGAGCGGGTTAACGGGCCTCATGGTTATGATCCAATAACCATTAAGAGAATTAGTTCTCTATAAAAGAGGGCTTAAGGGATTGTTAAGCTCTAATCCAAAAAAAACCCTAGCTTGTGGTTGCCGCCCACCTCTCCATCCTCTCCTTGGATTTTCGGTGCCAACCCTAGGTTGCCGCCCATCCCCTTGTCCCACTGTCCAACTCCTTGCCGGCGTCCAAGCTTTAGCCGGTCATCCTCCATCGACCCTCCGGTGATCTTCCTTGGCTTCGGCGATAAGGTGAGCATTTGGCTTCCCTTGGTTGGCCGGCGCCTACTCCTTCACCAAAGCTGTCCAGTTTTCTGGACAGCTTGTTCTTCTCTCGTCGGAGCGTCGTTTGGACGACGGTTAGAGCTCCGACAGCGCCTAACTTACCGGGGATTCGATCTCCGGTATTCCTCATAGGTGGAGGACGAAGGATTCGTCAAACGGTTGACGAATACCTCTCCGGAGAAGCGAGTTTTGAGGACTCGTCTTTGGGTCCGAATTTGGATTCGGATCGTGATCATCTCTCGATCACGTCGTCTTCAATACGAGGCTAGTAACCCGTACGAAGATGAAGCTTGTGGCTTGCGAAGTCATCCTAAGGATACTCGGCGTGGATACGGATAGAGACGATTCTAGCGAGGATCGTTCCGGTTGATGCCGTTCCCGCTACACGTTATATGAAAGGTATACGTAGTTAAATTTCCTTTATTGCAAAATTTAAATTTACGGTTATGTCTACACATGTTGTACTATGCATGCGTGTGTTGTGTGTGTTGTAATAAATGTAGATTTATTATTTTTATTTCTTCCGCTGTGCACATATTTACGAAACATGTACGAACACACACTCGCCGCGGTGCCGGAAACCCAACAGTGGTATCAGAGCCCAGGTTGTGTTTTGACATAATCGTAAAATGGTTTTGCGATAGTCATAATATTATTTCTGGAAATTTTCTAATTTTGGAAATTTAGAAGTATTTATGGAAATTTTTCAATTTTGGAAAGTCTAGAAGTATTTATGGAAATCTTCCACTTTTGGAAAGTTGGAAGTATTTATGGAAATTGATATTTTCTATAAATAAAATATTTGATTAGATTCTGGAAATTTGTTTCCTAATTTAATCATGATTTGATTTGGGAAATCAAATCTTAAAATATTTTATTTCCATAAGTAGTTTTGATGATTTAGGAAATTGGTTTCCTAAATTGATTTTCCTTAATCAACTATTTCCATAAATAAAATTTGTGATTAGATTTGGAAATTTGTTTCCTAATTTAATCATGATTTGATTTGGAGAATCAAATCATAAACATATTTTATTTCCATAAATAGTTATGACAAATAAGGAAATTATGTACATGACATAATTGTATGCCATGTAATTGCATTAGATGCATATCATTATGCCATGCGTGTCGTGACATGTAGATGTATACCATGTATGTCATGCCATGTAGATAATAGTTATTTGCATGCAAAGAGGATGAGACATAAAAACCCTCACTCAATATTAAAGTATACACCTTCCATTAATATGGTTAGAACCAGAGTTCCGTTTTTTGTTTGGGTTGTTGGACTCTCTCCAAGCCCGGCTCGAACCCGAACATGTTCAAACCATGGAATAGTTTAATACTAATATGGTAAGAGTCATAGGTCAATCGTTATCTTTGGTTGTTTGACTCTCTCTAAGCCGGGCTAATTGGTTGAATGTGCTCTAACCATATTAAAACTATTTCTTGATTAATGGGTCGGCTTTAACCTGGAGCATCGGCTTGTTGGACTCTCTCCAAGGTCGATGTAAAGGGAGGTGAAGTTGGGTGCTATGCATATGATGCATACTTTTTAATGTGTTAACAACCCGATGTATGTGTGAACATTCAATTAGTTGATAGCACATTGTGATAGTTGCATATACGTGATATGCAATCGGTATAGTTAATACCTACCGTCGTAGTTATGAATGGCTTGTTGGACTCTCTCCAAGATTGTTCATATCTATGATGGATATCAGCCCATTCGGAGATGGACCTACGATCTCCTAAAGTGATTTTGGGGTTTTTGAAATTCGAAAAATGAATGGGATTTATAAATGTATATTAATGCATTTTAAAATCATCTTTCTCATATATGCTCGTTTTGTATTTCTAAAATTGATCATGATGTCTTTGAATTTGCGTTCCATTTTGGAATCGAATCTATTGACTGGGACGGACTTCTTGGACTGCTAAGAAACTTGAGAATTGTTCTCAAGGTGAAATGCTTGCATATGTCCTCGAAGCGCCTCTTCCCACCCATCCTAGTGACGATGCAACTTCGGACCAATTGTTGGTCTATCAGAAACATGTGACTGATTCTGAACTGACAAGTTGCATCATGCTAGCCGCGATGGAACCCAAGCTACGAAAGTAGCATGAGGATATGGATGCTCATATCGTAGTCCTTCATCTTTATGAGTTATTTGATAAGCAAGTGAGATTCGAAAGGTTCGAAGTCTCCAAGCTCCTCTTCACCTCTGAGATGCAAGAAGGTTCATCTGTGGTACTGCTCAACATGCTGAAGACTGTGGAGCCTTCTGAGAAGCATGAGTAGGGGACGGTATTGTTAGTTGATTCCAAAAAGAAAGGGTCTAAGAGGGAGTCAAAGGAACAACAGAAGGGGAAGAAGAAAAAGGCTAAAAAGGCAAAACCAGCTCAAAAGGGCACTTGCCATCATTATGGCAAGTAGGGCCATTGGCGAAGAAATTGCAAGATTTATCTTGAGTCCGTGAAGAAGAATAAGGCATAAGATGCTCCATCTTTTTCATATATCTTCGTTATTGATTGTCATTCTATTTCCTCAGACACATGGGTATTGGATACTGGGTGTGACTCACATATATGTAATGACATACATGGGCTAAGGAATAGAAGAAGACTCGTCAAGGGAGAGTCAAATTTACGTGTTGGGAATGGAGAAAAGGTTGCTGCACTCGCCATCGGAACGTATTTGTTGAAACTCCCTGCAGGACTTGTCTTAGAACTGGACAATTGCTTTTATGTTTCTTCGTTGATAAAGAACATCATTTCTATTTCTTGTTTAAATAGAAATGGGTACCATTTGACTTTTAGTAACAATTATTGTTACATAAGTTTGAATGGAGTTCTTTATGGGACTGGAACTTTAAGCAATGGTGTTTATATGTTGGACGTATCCAGTGACATTTTCAATATCGAAGCGAGCAACAAGCGTGCTCGAAAGGGTAATCAATTAGACTCCTATATGTGGCATTATCCTCTTGGCCATGTAAGCAAGAAACGCATGTCCGAATTACACTGATGTGGAATTCTGGAATCATTTGAATTGGATTCATACGATACATGCAAATCATGCTTAAAAGGCAAGATGACTAAGTTACCTTTTACTGGAAAAGGTGAACGAGTGGGAGAGTTACTAGGTCTAATACATACTGATGTATGTGGACCTATGTCAACTCAAGCTTTAGGAGGCTATAACTACTTCATTACCTTCACCGATGATCACTCACGGTTTGGGTATGTGTTCTTGATGAAACACAAGTCTGAAGCCTTTGAAAGGTTCAAAGAATTCAGAAATGAAGTAGAGAAACAACATGACAAGAGTATTAAAATACTTCGATCGAATCGAGGTGGTGAATACTTGAGTTAGGAGTTTCTTGATTATCTAAGAGACAATGGTATATTGTCTCAATTGACTCCGCCATATACACCACAGCATAATGGTGTATCTGAGAGGCGTAACCGGACCTTGTTGGACATGGTCAGGTCAATGATGAATCATGCGAATCTTCCCAAGTCCTTTTGGGGCTATGCACTTCAGACAGTTGTTTACTTGTTAAACAGAATGCCTACCAAGGTAGTCTTTACTACTCCATATGAGATATGGAATAGTAAGAAACCTCATGTATCTTACTTGAAGATATGGGGTTGTCCTGCTTATGTGAAGCGGATAGTATCAGACAAATTGGATGCTAAGTCTGATAAATGTCTATTTATTGGATACCCTAGGAAACAAGGGGACACCAATTCTATCATCCTGTGGAACAAAAGGTGTTTGTTTCAAGGCATGCTGTGTTTCTAGAGAAAGAGTTTCTCTTGCAAGAAAATAGTGGGAGTGTCGTCGAGCTTGAGGAGGCTCGAGAGACTCAAATAGACATTGATGAGATACCTAGTGAAGCACAACAGCCAACAACTCATAGTGATGAGCAATCGGCTGGACCTATTGTAACTCCACATCTTCGTAGATCTGGTAGAACACGCAATATTCCTGAGAGATATGGATTTCTCGTAAGTGAATCGAACGACGTGTTACTCATTGATGATGAGGAGCCTACCAGTTATGAAGAAGTGCTGACAAGTTCAGAAAGGGATAAGTGGCTTGGTGCCATGAAGTCGGAAATGGATTCCATGTATGAAAACCAAGTTTGGAACTTGGTTGACCCACCTGAAGGAATAAAGCCTATAGGGTGCAAGTGGGTTTTCAAGAAGAAAACCGACATGGATGGTAATGTGATTACCTATAAGGATAGATTGGTGGCGAAAGGATATCGTCAAAAGCAAGGTGTTTATTATGACGAAACCTATTCGCCTGTAGCTATGCTTAAATCCATTCGGATGCTCCTGGCCATAGTGGCTCATTATGATTATGAGATATGACAGATGGATGTGAAAACAGCTTTCCTTAATGGAAACCAGCTCGAGGACGTGTATATGATACAGCCTGAGGGTTTCACATCGGTTGATAAAACCAAGGTATGCAAATTGCGACGGTCCATTTATGGATTGAAGCAAGCATCCAGGAGCTGGAATATCCATTTTGATGAGACGATCAAAAAGTTTGATTTCTCACAAAATCCAGACGAACCTTGTGTGTACAAGAAGGTTAGTGGGAGTGCAGTCGTGTTCCTAGTATTATATGTTGATGACATATTACTTATAGGAAACGGTGTTTCAATCTTACAGTCAGTTAAGGTTTGGTTATCCAAGACATTCTCCATGAAAGACCTGGGAGAGGCAACCTACATCCTCGGGATTAAGATCTATAGAGATAGATTGAAACGGTTGCTTGGTCTTTCGCAGTCTACATATATAGACCGAGTGCTAAAGAGGTTTAGTATGTCAGAATCCAAGAAAGGTTTCCTACCCATCAGGCATGGGGTAAACCTTTCGAAGTCTATGTGTCCGCGCACAGAAGACGAGAGGATTTGCATGAGTAAGATTCCCTATGCATCCGCAATAGGATCTATCATGTATGCTATGTTATGTACGAGGCCCGATGTATCGTATGCTCTAAGTGTCACGAGTAGATACCAGTCTGATCCAGGAATGGATCATTGGGCGGCTGTTAAGATAATCCTTAAATACTTGAGAAGAACTAAGGATGTGTTCCTAATATATGGAGAAGGGGATATGGTGATACGCGGGTATACGGATGCTAGCCTCTAAACAAACAAGGATGACTCCAGGTCTCAGTCTGGATACGTGTTCACCTTGAATGGGGCGCAGTGAGTTGGAAAAGTTCCAAAAAAGACACTGTAGCGGATTCTACTAATGAGGCATAATACATTGCAGCTTCGAAAGCAGCAAAGGAAGTGATTTGGATCAAGAAGTTCATTTATGAACTTGGTGTAGTTCCAGCCATTGTTGAAGCAATATCGGTCTACTGCGACAATAATGGAGCAATTGCATAGGCGAAAGAGCCAAGTTCTCATCAACGATCCAAACATGTGCTTCGCCACTATCATCTCATCAGAGAGATCATTAGTAGGAAGGAAATACAAATCGAGAAAATCCCCACTGAAAGGAACTTAGTGGATCCTTTGACTAAGGCATTACCTCAAAGTAAGTTTGAGGGTTATGTTAGAGCTTATGGTATTGGATACCGTAGCGATTGACATTAGGCTAAGTGGGAGTTTGTTAGTAATATATGAGAGATGTCCTAAGGCAATCGCCTTATGTATGAACCATTTATATGATAAATGAAGATTCACTATTTGAGTATACATGTTTCATGTATTTGATTGGATCTTAAACTCATTTACTAAATGTCCACGATACGATTCACAGCATGAGAGATTTTGTCATATGATTACAACTAGTGAGTATCTCTACATGTTTAATTGTGATGTATCGGAATTATCCCTAGTCGATGAATTGATGGATTTGGACACCATCGATTCTGTCGAGACTAGCACGAGGTATACTCCTTAGTGTATCCAAGCAGCTGATTCTCACTGGCTGGAGACATTGTGATGTCCGGAGTTGATCGTGGATGCTAGTTATGGTAACTAGTTCATTGGAGTGACCAGCCGTAAGACTTCATATGGTTCTCTGCATATATAGATATGTCAATGAAGTTCTTACTGTAGCTTAAGTGCGATGTTCCTTTGACTTGCGGTATTCAAGTCATCTTGACCATGGAGACTTATGCTTTGACATCTTAAGCAAACATCTCCAAGGAGATGTGGACCCGGGATGATTGGGTATAAGTCGAAGTGATCGAAGGTGTTTGAATAGCCTATAAAGGATTCACCACTCCTTGCGAGGAGATGTATACCCATGGCCCCTCGTCGGATAGTTAATAAAGTCTTTGGCCAAAGCATTACATGTTAAGAGTAAGGTACTCTTCGATACATGTGCAGTAACTAGAATCCGTAGGACGAGAAAATGATACTTGGGCTAGGTGTGACGTAGTCAGCCTAGTGGGGACTGACACTATATACCATGTCCTGAACCAAGTGGGTATAAGATGAGTGAAGGGAATGGGGCACGATTCATTCGAGCTGCTGAAGGGTTTCAGAAATAGTTCTGGATCAACCGTTGATCTTTTTGGTTAATTGGGGATCATGATGTACTACTAGGTACCACTCATGATCGTTCTATAATTAATGGTTAATTATAGACGGCCAACATAAACCGAGAACCTATTTGGTCACACGCACAATGAGCGTAATCCGAAGGATTTAAAACGAGCTTCAGAATGGGATTCTCAGACCGAGAGAAATGAGGTTTGGTTGGACCAAACAAGAAGCGAGCATGAAATCATTTCAGTCGCAATGGAAGCGTGAATGGGCCGTGTCATATGAAGACATAATGGATGAACCAAAATGGTTTTGTTCTAATCCAATGGAGGAGAATAAACCAAAGGGTTTGGTTTATTTTAAACGAATGAACCAAAAGTTGGTTCGGTTCATTTTAACTTAAAATAAACCATCATGGTTCGGTTTATTTTAACTTATATTAATGGAGCGGGTTAACGGGGCTCATGGTTATGATCCAATAACCATTAAGAGAATTAGTTCTCTATAAAAGAGGGCTTAAGGGATTGTTAAGCTCTAATAAAAAAAAAACCCTAGCTTGTGGTTGCCGCCCACCTCTCCATCCTCTCCTTGGATTTTCGGCGCCAACCCTAGGTTGCCACCTAGCCCCTTGTGCTACAGTCCAACTCCTTGCCAGCGTCCAAGCTTCAGCCGGTCATCCTCCGGCGACCCTCCGGTGATCTTCCTAGGCATCGGCGATAAGGTGAGCACTTGGCTTCCCTTGGTTGGCCGGCGCCTACTCCTCCACCAAAGCTGTCAAGTTTTCTGGACAGCTTGTTCTTCTCTTGTCGGAGCGTCGTTTGGACGACGTTTAGAGCTCCGACAGCGCCTAACTTACCGGGGATTCGATCTCCGGTAATCCTCATAGGTGGAGGACGAAGGATTCGTCAAACGGTTGACGAATACCTCTCCGGAGAAGCGAGTTTTGAGGACTCGTCTTTGGGTCCGAATTTGGATTCGGATCGTATCATCTCTCGATCACATCGTCTTCAACACGAGGCTAGTAACCCGTACGAAGATGAAGCTTGTGTCTTAGCGAAGTCATCCTAAGGATACTCGGCGTGGATACGGATAGAGACGATTCTAGCGAGGATCGTTCCGATTGATGCCGTTCCCGCTACACGTGATACGAAAGGTATACGTAGTTAAATTTCCTTTATTGCAAAATTTAAATTTACGGTTATGTCTACACATGTTGTACTATGCATGCGTGTGTTGTGTGTGTTGTAATAAATGTAGATTTATTATTTGTATTTCATTCGCTGTGCACATGTTTACGAAACATGTACGAACACACACTCGCCGCGGTGCCGGAAACCCAACAGGCTTGTTATCTCGTTCCTCTATATCTTTTGTAATCGTCTTGTCTCTTACCTCCAATAAGGAAGAGACTCTTTTAGTGATTGCCCTTCTAAAGTAATCAAGGATCGAAGGGCCTCCAGATAAGAGGCCTAGGGTATACATCTCCTTTATCAGAAATGGTGAATCCTTTGTGGGATATTGAAACACCTTTGATCACTTTGGCTTCTTCCCAATCATTGTGGAGTTACACCTCTTATGGAGATGGCTGTGAAGATGTCAAAGTATAAGGCATCATGACAAAGATGACTTGAATACCTCAAGTCAAAGGAAGCTCGCACTCGAGATGCAATGAGATCTTCAACGACATATAGAACCATATAAAGTCTCATAGCAGGTCACTCCAATGAACTAGTTACCATAATTAACATCCACATGTTCACTCTCAGCATCCCTATGCTTCCATTTAGTGAGTACCAAATGCTTGGATAAACCAAAGAGCACAACATGTGTTAGTCTCACAGAATCGATGATGTCCAATCTCATCAATTCATCGACTATGAATAGTTTCAATACTTATATGATTACACATGATAAGATACCCACTAATTGTGATCCAATCACAATTTCTTTTATGTCATGCATCGTATTGTGGACTTTAGTACATGAGTTTAAGATCCAATCAAATACATATATAATGTATACTTAAATAGTGAATTTTATTAATAACTTCTAAGGTGATTGCCTTAGGACACCTCTCAATTACATCAGGGTGGTCGTGCAGTGTTATATCCCTCTTGAAAAGTCATCTAGATGCTCCAATTGATGATTAGATCTTCTGAGTGAGCCGGACTTTGATACCAATTGTTGAAGATCTTGTGATGAATAGCCACTTTTAATTTCTACACAAATTGTTAGCGAAAGAAAATACAAATCGAAAGCTAATAATGAAAAACAATGAAAACAAATACTAACATGATATTTAACATGGTTCGGAGATCCACTCCTACTCCATGACAGTCCTTAAGGTGGATCACTCCTTGCAAGCCTTCAATAAACTTCTCCTTTTAATGAGCACACCAAGGTGGAGAAAGTTTCTTTACAAAGTAATATTATCTTCTTACAAGATAATGGAAATGAGCTTAGGAAGAAGAGATTAAAGGAGTAGAAGACTTAGAAGAAGGCTTTGTGAGCTTGGGATGAGAACTTTCGTTTGTTAGCACTAGCCTCCTTAAACTCCCAAAGCCTCCCCTTTATAGATTTTCAAGTGTCTATCTATTTCTACCCGTTGAGACCTTCGTTAGTCAACTACTGCATACTAGTAGTCGACTGGTGCTAGTGTTGACCGAATCAACAACTTCTGACAAAGCCTGATGGCGATCATCACAACTCAAAGGACACCTGATCAATCGATTGCTCATAGAAGCAGTCGCTTACCTGAGCTAATAGTCGACTGCTCTAAGCTCATAGTCGACTCAAAAACATTGTGCCCTATCCACTTACGGCCCATCGACTGCTCAACTCTAGTAGTCGACTATTAGTAGCAAGTCGACTGGTACAAACCACTAGTCGACTTCTAGAGCACAGTTCAGCAGTCGAGCCACAATCGACTACTCGACCAATCAACTGGGTCATAGCTCCAATTGATTGTCCAAGCCGACTTGAGTTCCCAAGCATCGAGCATCCAAGATCAGTCGACTGGTCAAAGAGCCAATCGATTTTTAAACAATCTGCTTGATTGTTTTTACCTCACCAGTTGACTGATTCAAGCATCAGTTGATTGGTTCACCTTAAGTATAACTATTTCATACTTAAAATTAAACTCTAAGCCTAAACTAAACCTTCAAACTCTTCCATCAACCTCGTGCCTTCATCCTTGCGCTTGCCTTCAAAAGCTTCCTTCTACTTTATCATGCTTTGGGGTCTTCCTTGCCAAGGTTCACTTTAACTTATGCCACCAAGACTACACACTTGGACTTATTCTCCCAAAACCTCATCCTTGGACTTCCTTTGCCAAGATCTACTTAGACTTACGTCGCCAAGACTACACACTTGGACTTACACTGCCAAGTCTTCATCCTTGGACTTTTCTAGCCAAGACTTTGTTAGTGCAAAAATCACCACTCCTGAGTTTTGATGTATGAACTATGATTAAAGCTAGGATAAGCTTGTGATCTAATATGCATGATTGTGTATACAGGTTTAACAGGAAAGTCTGAGTAGGTCATGTTGATAGAATACTAGTCAAAAGACTTGATAGATAAGGAGGATCGGACATCAGGCATGAAGTCTAGATGGGTCGAGTGAATCGGACATCTTGCAGAAAACCGATTGGGTCAGGAGATAGGACAACCGGTAAGAAGTCCATCTAGGTCAGGTAGAATGGTGATGCACACGAACAGACCCCCAAATCTCCTACTGAGATCGCCAAGGATTTGAAGTACACAATCGCGCTCAATGCCCGCAAGTGCATGGTTGTCATCAAGTAATAATTTATGTATCGATCCCACAGAGACTATGACTCGAGTACCATTTCTTCAGTGAATGTGGTTTGTTGGGAGTAAATCTCTTGCGAGTCAGGTGTGAGGTCCACAATGGTTGTAACGCCCGTAAAATTTCTAGCAATTTTATGAGAGTTTTTGGCTTTACAATAAGGGGCTTGATGTGGGTTTTTTCGAAGAATAAAAGAAAATAGCCAAAAAGAGATGCAAGGCCTAGGAATTGAACCCCAAACCTCTAGAGATAGCCAAGCACTATAGATGCACCCACTAACCAGAAGCCCAATAGGATTATATCATTAGAAGAAGAGGGGAAATTGTAGATAAGTGTGATGAGGGTAAATGAAGGGGCATGGAAAAGAGAAGAGAAACTTCTCTTCCTCCCTTTATAAAGAAGAAGGAAGTTTCCACTTGGCCACTTCTTCTTCCCTTCTTCTTCCTCACCGAAAACCCATCTCTCCCCCTCTCCATTTTCACCTTTGGCCGAACCTCATCCAAGCAAGGAGAAGCTAGTTCTTGGCTTCCATAAGGTCAACTACCCACTACAAGCAAGCGAAGGATGTAAGATTCCCTCACTTGCAGTATATTAGTTTTGTAGGATAGGTTACATGAAAGAAATATGAAGTTGTAGCCCCCTAGGTCTCGGCTAACTAAGTTTATGGGCTAGGATTCATGAAAATGCTACTAGGGAAATTTTTATGGGTTGTATGCTTCAAGTAGGAATCTTTAGGGTCAAAAGTCCAAGGATTTTAGCCCTTACATGTTTCGGCCAACCCAAGCTTTTAGGGTTAGGGTTGCATGAACTTGATTCTAAGGTTGTGTTCATAGAGTGTAGGCATCAAGTAGGGATTTTTAGGTGCCAAAAACCCAACTCATGGCCATATATGTTTCGGCCAACCAAGGAATTTACGGTTAGGGTTTCATGAAAATGCCCCTTATGAAGTCATGCTATGATTTATGCCTACATGAATAAATTTAGGTGACAAAAACCCAAGCCTTGTGCCCCTATAAGTTTCGGCCACCCATGGAATTTAGGGTTAGGGTTTCATGAAAATGCCCCTTATGAAGTCATGCTATGATATATGCCTACATGAATAAATTTAGGTGACAAAAACCCAAGCCTTGTGCCCCTATAAGTTTCGGCCAACCAAGGAATTTAAGGTTAGGGTTTCGTGAAAATGCCCCTTATGAAGTTATGCTATGATATATGCCTAGATGAATGAATTTAGGTGACAAAAACCCAAGCCTTGTGCCCCTATAAGTTTCGGCCACCCATGGTTTTAGGGTTAGGGTTTCATGAAAATGGCCCTTATGAAGTTATGCTATGATATATGCCTAGGAAATATGCTCATGTGATGAACAAGTTTATGATATAATATGCCATGAAATATGCCTAGGTGATGAACATGTTTTATGATTTAACATGCCATGAATATGCCTATGAAATATGCCTATGTGATTAACATGTTTTATGATTTAGCATGCCATGAATATGCATATGAAATATGCTTATGTGATGAACATGTTTTATGATTTAATATGCCATGAATATGCCTAGGAAATATGCCTATGTGATGAACATGTTTTATGATTTAATATGCCATGAATATGCCTATGAAATATGATTAGGTGATGAACCTGTTTTATGATATAAAATGCCATGAAATATGCCTAGGTGATGAACATGTTTTATGATTTAACATGCCATGAATATGCCTATGAAATATGCCTATGTGATGAACATGTTTTATGATTTAACATGCCATGAATATGCCTATGAAATATGCTTATGTGATGAACATGTTTTATGATTTAATATGCCATGAATATGCCTAGGAAATATGCCTATGTGATGAACATGTTTTATGATTTAATATGCCATGAATATGCCTATGAAAAATGATTTGGTGATGAACTTGTTTTATGATTTAATATGCCATGAATATGCCTAGGAAATATGCTCATGTGATGAACAAGTTTATGATATAATATGCCATGAAATATGCCTATGTGATGAACATGTTTTATGATTTAACATGCCATGAATATGCCTATGAAATATGCTTATGTGATGAACATGTTTGTGCTTTAGGACCCCTTATGTTATGAATTCATGTATGCTATGAAATGTCTAAGGTGGAGATGCTTCCCTTTCAAGTAGGGATTAAGAGCTCTCCTTATGATAAGATAAGATGGAGATGCTTCCCTTTCAAGTAGGGATTAAGAGCTCTCCTTATGATAAGATAAGATGGAGATGCTTCCCTTTCAAGTAGGGATTAAGTGCTCTCCTTATGATAAGACAAGAAAGAAAGGAATTAAGTATTTTACTTTGTAAGAGGTTAAGTACCCGACCCGTCAGGTGGTCGTTAATCAAATCCATAGGGTCATAAGAAGACGTAAGAGGTCTTGCCCTGGTAAGACGTAAGAGGTCTTGCTCTAGTAGGTCTGGTGGCTCGCTACCCCAGCCTATTAGGGAACGCGCATTATGTGGTACTTAACCTGGGGCCCCCCAAGCAAGTTATGATTATGTTGAAGTATTTATATGTATATGTTTTGAAAAGAAAAGACTTTTATGAAATTGTGCATGCTTATGTTAAAGTCTATGAATGCTTATGGTTAAGTTTAAAAATGCTTATGATTATGTCCTTTATGCATGATAGATTTTATGACGTTACGATGCTTATAGTTGAGTTAAGAATATTTGTGACTATAGGACTTTATGCATGTTTAAAATTTATGATGTTACGGATACTTATGTTATGAATGCTTATGAACTTGTCCTTTATGCATGTTAGATTTTATGAAGTTATGATGCTTATAGTTGAGTTAAGAATATTTGTGACTATAGGACTTTATGCATGTTTAAGATTTATGATGTTACAGATACTTATGTTATGAATGCTTATGAACTTGTCCTTTATACATGTTAGATTTTATGAAGTTATGATCCTTATAGTTGAGTTAAGAATATTTGTGATTATGTACTTTATGCATGTCTAAGATTTACAATGTTATGAATGCTTATGTTAAATTATGCCCTGCTTAGATTTAATTATGCTTAACATGCTGATGTAATCTCTATGCCATGCTTAGGTTTTTATTATGTGGGTATGTTGTTGATTAGTGTTGCTATGAAACACTTAGGCTATTTATGCTAGTATGCTCATGTTTCTAATTGCTTGATGAAGTTTGTGGCTTTTGTGAGTAGGCATGAATCTTACTAAGCTATATGCTTATAGTTTATGTTGTCCGTATACTGCAGATAAAGGAAACCTGAACTAGAGGAAGTAGCAGGAAGGGCCAAGTGTGTGTGATAGTGGCATGGTGGAGAAATACCCTGTTACTATCTGCTTATATTACATGCACAATGAACCACTTAAGACTTTGCTTCCGCTTATAAGACTTATGAATCCTTAGTATCATGTTGGATGATGCTTATTTATGTTACTGTTTAATTACCTAAGAACTCATGAATGACTCTTCATGTTATGCAAGTTAGAAATGTGACAAGATATGTTAACATGCTGACTATGAATATGATATGTGACGCATGTGCAAAAAAAGATTTAAGTTATGATAACATGTTAAAAAAAAAAATAGTAAAGTAGCGCCGCCCTGAGAGCAGATAAGGGCGGGCATTACAGGTGGTATCAGAGCGGGTTCACCTTTCCACTATCACACATCAAGCCTCCTTCCTGCTGTTTCCAAGTAAGTAACTTTATGTATACTTAAGTTTCTTTTATAATGAAGAATGTCTTCTATTTAGATAGAAATAATACCTCATCATGTTTTAGTAGAATGGAACCATACTTGTGACTTAGATAGAAGTAATACCTCATCCTGTTTAGTAGAATGGAACCGTACTCGTGACTTAGATAGTAATGATACCTTACCATGCCTTATAGGATGGAAACATGTCTCTAACCTAGGAATATCACTAGAAAGGATACCTTACCTTGTTTACGATATGGGATGTTAGATGCCTGTATATGAGAAGAAATTATAATAATACCTTAATTTATTATTTATTTATCACTTAGATAACATGAACGGGAGACGTAGTGCTAGAGGGAATGACTCAAAGACCCCACGGATTTGATGCATGTGGTTACCGAGCTACTGGCGGTCAGTCGAGAACAAATTGGTTATCAATGCTCTCACGAATCAACAAGGGAACCCTAGCACCACACCAGGGACGCAGAACGTAACTCCTAGCACGATCACTATGGTGCAAGCACCGCTAATCAATCGCCAAAGTCCGGCCAAGCCTATCTCGATTCAAGGGCGGAGGTCAAACCAAAAAATTTCTCTGGTGCCAGCGAACCATGGGATGCCCAAGCTTGGTTCAAAACAGTGGAGAGCATCGTGGAGCTGCTGGATTAGCCCGAGCACGAAAAGATAAAATGTGCCTCGTTCTGTCTTTCCGGAGATGCAAGGATGTGGTGGGAGAGAGTCAAAGCAAAGAGACAAGTAAATCAAATGAGGTGGACAGACTTTGAATCGGAGTTCTTCGAGGAGTTCTTTCAGAGACAGATCACAAATAAGCACTACGATGAGTTCCTCGAGTTCCGACAAGGCGATCTATCAGTTAGTGAAGCTATGAAAAGGTTCAACCGACTGGCACGTCTCTGCCCAGAGTTAGTCGGTACTGAAAGGGAGAGGATCAGACTCCTGCTGAAAATGTTGCGACCGGAGATAGCCCTGAATGCGGCCGGCGGAGTCAATCGACCCCAGACTGCCGAAGAGCTATTCAGTAGTGCACTGGTCACCGAGCACTACCTGAACAACATCAGTCAGCAGAGTAAGGCGCGGACCGGAGATTCAAATCATAATACTAATGGAAGAGGGACCGCAGATGGCAAGAAGAAGCAGTGGAATGGCCCAAAAAGGGGGCCCAGGAATGACCAAATTGGGTATCCCATGTCCCTACATGTGGAAGAAGCATCCGGGAATGCCATCGTGGCACGAGGAAGTGTTACATCCGTGGACTAGAGGGGCACATAGCTTGAATCGCCCTACCCGAGTTCGGCACCTCCTCGAGGTATGTCCAAGACCGGGAGCTCCACCACGCTTCACCATATGCAGCTACGATAGAGGGTCCTCGGATAAGCCAAGGAGACTGGAAGCCCCACCGCTGGGACAAATGCCAGGTGTTCTCCTCACCAGGGGAAGATGTGGATTTTCACCAAGATGCTACTGTTTTATTTGACACTGGGGCAACCCATTCGTTCATCTCTACGCCTTCACAAGAAAGATAGATAGGCATCCCCAAGTCTTGGAATATAAATTTTTAACCACATTACCTTTGGCAGAAGTGATGTCGTCCACCCATATTCTACGTGCCGCACCAATTAGACTCGCAGACAGGGAGCTCTATTGTGACCTGATAGTCCTAGATATGTGGGACTATGATGTTATATTGGGCATGGATTTTCTGCACAAGTATGGTGCTTCAATTGAGTGTCGTAAACGGAGGGTGACCTTCCGACCTGAAGCAGAGGTTTCATTTGAGTTTATCGGGGAGTCAAAGAAAGGAATGAGGAAATTTTTATCGGCGCTAAAAGCCCGAAGAATGTTAGAAAAGGGATGCACCGGATTTCTAGCACATGTGGTTGAAACCATATCAGCAAAGAACTAGAAGATAGAAGATGTCAGAGTGGTATGTGACCATCCGGAGGTATTCCCTGATGACCTACCTGGATTACCGCCTGATAGAGAAATTGAGTTCGAGATCGAATTGATTCCCAGAACTAATCCGATCTCCAAGGCACCTTAGAGTTGAAAGAACTTCAGAAACAGCTACAGGAGTTACTTGACCAGGGATTTATCCGCCCCAGTCACTCACCATGGGGATCTCCAGTGCTGTTCATAAAGAAAAAAGATGGGTCTATGCGAATGTGTATAGACTACCGGGCACTGAACAACGTGACCATCAAGAATAGGTACCCCCTTCCCAGGATCAACGACCTGTTCGACCAACTGAAGGGAGCTACTGTCTTTTCCAAGATCGATCTCAGGTCTGGCTATCATCAAGTAAAAGTAAAGCCAGGCGATATTCCGAAGATGACTTTTCGGACGAGATACGAACATTATGAGTTCGTAGTTATGCCCTTCGGAGTAACCAATGCTCCTGCGATGTTCATGGACCTGATGAATAGATTATTCTTGATCTTCCTCGATAAATTTGTAATCGTTTTCATCGACGATATTCTTATCTACTCGAGAGACCAAGAAGAGCATGTTGACATCTGAAGACTGTACTACAAATTCTTCAGAAAGAGCAACTATATGAGAAATTCTCCAAATGTGAGTTCTGGCTCAATCAAGTGTCGTTCTTGGGTCATGTCATCTCTAAAGAATGAATCATGGTAGACCCAATAAAGATTGAAGCTGTGAGGAACTGGAATAGGCCAAGGAATGCAAATGAAATCAAGTTTTCAAAGGCTACTCTGAGTAAAATTTGTAGAGGACTTCTCTAGAATTGCAGGCCCTATGACAACCCTCACCCGAAAGGACCAGCAATACAAATGGACTGAGGACTGTGAGAGGAGTTTTACGGAACTGAAGAGGAGACTAACCAGCGCTCCCATTCTGACTCTCCCTGAAGATAATGAAAGCTTCAATATGTATAGTGATGCTTCTAAACTAGGGCTCGGAGCTGTACTTATGCAAAATGGAAAGGTTATCGCTTACGTCTCTAGACAGCTCAAGGAGCACGAAAGAAATTATCCTACCCATGACTTAGAACTAGCAGCCATGGTGTTCGCTCTGAAAATATGGAGGCACTACTTATACGGAGCTCGGTGCAGGATTTATATAGACCACCAGAGTCTGAGATATTTCTTCACTCAGAAAGACCTAAATATGAGGCAACGCCGATGGCTCGAGCTAGTCAAAGATTATGATTGTGAGATATTCTATCATCCCGGGAAGGCCAACAAAGTGGTAGATGCACTGAGCAGAAAGTCCGGTGCCACTTTGATGTCCTTATCGATGCTATCTCAACCCCTGAAAAGGGAAATAATGAATTACGGGATAGAGATTATTTCTGGACAACTTTCCACCATTACGATAGCGCCGACGCTGTTCGACGATATAATGGGAAAGCAAGATGGTGATTCAGACATCCAGAAGATCAAACAGGAAGTCCTGGAAGGAAGGGATAATGGATTCCGCATTTCCGACAGCAGACTATTATACCTCTGGGACCGACTATGTATTCCGGACGATCCGAAATGATGGAAGAAGATACTCGAGGAATCCCAAGGAACATCTTATACCATGCATCCTGGATCTAATAAAATGTATCAGGACTTAAGAGATAAATTTTGGTGGTCCGACATGAAAAGGGATGTGGCTCAGTACGTCAGCACCTGTCTGACCTGCCAGAAGGTTAAGGTAGAACACCAGAAACCTGGGGGATTACTGCAGCCGATACACATTCCAGAGTGAAAATGGGAAGAAATTTCTATGGACTTCATCTCGGGATTACCCAGAACAACAAATGGTTACGATGCTATATGGGTAATCATAGACCGGTTGACAAAGTCTGCGCATTTCCTGGCAAT
Source organism: Wurfbainia villosa (assembly GCA_025175895.1). Taxonomy (NCBI): domain Eukaryota; kingdom Viridiplantae; phylum Streptophyta; class Magnoliopsida; order Zingiberales; family Zingiberaceae; genus Wurfbainia; species Wurfbainia villosa. The sequence continues at coordinate 56,963,436 of CM045997.1, forward strand.
TAAGATGACTTATTCGGTTGAGCATCTAGCTCAATTATATGTCAAGGAAATTATCAGATTACATGGAGTGCCTAAGGCTATTATTTCTGACCGTGATGGTCGTTTCACCTCCCATTTTTGGGAATGTGTTCAGAAGGCTTTTGGCACAAAGTTGAGATTCAGCACTGCGTTTCATCCTCAGACCGATAGTCAGACAGAAAGAGTGAACCAAGTGCTGGAAGATATGTTGCGGGCTTGTGCTCTAGACCAAGTCTTTGGAAGATATATTGCGGGCTTGTGCTCTAGACTTTAAGGATTTGGTGTCGATATTTGTGCTTGGCGGAATTTGCTTACAACAAATGACTACCAAGCTACTATTGGAATGGCACCATATGAAGCTCTATCACGGGGAGAAGATGAGTCTCCTATCTGTTGATGCGAGGGTGGTGAAAGGAGGAAATGGGTCCTCGGCCGTTATTATTGACAATACCACCGCTATCTGAGAATATCCGTCGAGAATCGAAGCCTCAGGCCGACAAAAGAGCTATGCGGATATCACGGCGTAGACCGTTAGAATTCGAAGTCGGAGATTTGGTATTTCTCAAAGTGACCCCTATGAAGGGAGTGATGAGATTCGGAAGGAAGGGTAAACTGAATCCACGCTATGTGGGACCGTATCCGATATTGCAGAGGGTTGGCAAGGTAGCATACAAGCTAGAGCTGGCTCAAGAGATGTCAGCTATACACAACGTGTTCCATGTCTCTGTGCTCAAGAAATGCATATCCAGTGCGGACCAAGTGATCGAGCCGCAAACAGTACAAGTTCAAGAGGACCTGAGTATTGAAAGTCGGCCTATCCAGATATTAGACCGAGATGTCAAGAGACTAAGGAACAAAGAAGTGCCCTTAGTAAAGGTCCTGTGGCAGAATCCGCGATCTGAGAGAAGCTACACAGGAGCGAGAGGAGGACATGAAGCAGAAGTACCCGGAATTGTTTTAAGTTTCGAGGACGAAACTTTTACAAGGTATGAGGGATTGTAACACCCGTAAAATTTCTAGAAATTTTACGAGAGTTTTTGGCTTTACAATAATGGGCTTGATGTGGGTTTTTTCGAAGAATAAAAGAAAATAGCCAAAAAGAGATGCAAGGCCTAGGAATTGAACCCCAAACCTCTAGAGATAGCCAAGCCCTATAGATGCACCCACTAACCAGAAGCCCAATAGGATTATATCATTAGAAGAAGAGGGGAAATTGTAGATAAGTGTGATGAGGGTAAATGAAGGGGCATGGAAAAGAGAAGAGAAACTTCTCTTCCTCCCTTTATAAAGAAGAAGGAAGTTTCCACTTGGCCACTTCTTCTTCCCTTCTTCTTCCTCACTGAAAACCCATCTCTCCCCCTCTCCATTTTCACCTTTGGCCGAACCTCATCCAAGCAAGGAGAAGCTAGTTCTTGGCTTCCATAAGGTCAACTACCCACTACAAGCAAGCGAATGATGTAAGATTCCCTCACCTGCAGTATATTAGTTTTGTAGGATAGGTTACATGAAAGAAATATAAAGTTGTAGCCCCCTAGGTCTCGGCTAACTATGTTTATGGGCTAGGATTCATGAAAATGCTACTAGGGAAATTTTTATGGGTTGTATGCTTCAAGTAGGAATCTTTAGGGTCAAAAGTCCAAGGATTTTAGCCCTTACATGTTTCGGCCAACCCAAGCTTTTAATGTTAGGGTTGCATGAACTTGATTCTAAGGTTGTGTTCATAGAGTGTAGGCATCAAGTAGGGATTTTTAGGTGCCAAAAACCCAACTCATGGCCATATATGTTTCGGCCAACCAAGGAATTTAGGGTTAGGGTTTCAAGAAAATGCCCCTTATGAAGTCATGCTATGATTTATGCCTACATGAATAAATTTAGGTGACAAAAACCCAAGCCTTGTGCCCCTATAAGTTTCGGCCACCCATGGAATTTAGGGTTAGGGTTTCATGAAATGCCCCTTATGAAGTCATGCTATGATATATGCCTACATGAATAAATTTAGGTGACAAAAACCCAAGCCTTGTGCCCCTATAAGTTTCGGCCAACCAAGGAATTTAGGGTTAGGGTTTCATGAAAATGCCCCTTATGAAGTTATGCTATGATATATGCCTAGATGAATGAATTTAGGTGACAAAAACCCAAGCCTTGTGCCCCTATAAGTTTCGGCCACCCATGGTTTTAGGGTTAGGGTTTCATGAAAATGCCCCTTATGAAGTTATGCTATGATATATGCCTAGGAAATATGCTCATGTGATGAACAAGTTTATGATATAATATGCCATGAAATATGCCTAGGTGATGAACATGTTTTATGATTTAACATGCTATGAATATGCCTATGAAATATGCCTATGTGATTAACATGTTTTATGATTTAACATGCCATGAATATGCCTATGAAATATGCTTATGTGATGAACATGTTTTATGATTTAATATGCCAAGAATATGCCTAGGAAATATGCCTATGTGATGAACTTGTTTTATGATTTAATATGCCATGAATATGCCTATGAAATATGATTAGGTGATGAACATGTTTTATGATATAATATGCCATGAAATATGCCTAGGTGATGAACATGTTTTATGATTTAACATGCCATGAATATGCCTATGAAATATGCCTATGTGATGAACATGTTTTATGATTTAACATGCCATGAATATGCCTATGAAATATGCTTATGTGATGAACATGTTTTATGATTTAATATGCCATGAATATGCCTAGGAAATATGCCTATGTGATGAACATGTTTTATGATTTAATATGCCATGAATATGCCTATGAAATATGATTAGGTGATGAACCTGTTTTATGATTTAATATGCAATGAATATGCCTAGGAAATATGCTCATGTGATGAACAAGTTTATGATATAATATGCCATGAAATATGCCTATGTGATGAACATGTTTTATGATTTAACATGCCATGAATATGCCTATGAAATATGCTTATGTGATGAACATGTTTGTGCTTTAGGACCCCTTATGTTATGAATGCATGTATGCTATGAAATGTCTAAGGTGGAGATGCTTCCCTTTCAAGTAGGGATTAAGAGCTCTCCTTATGATAAGATAAGATGGAGATGCTTCCCTTTCAAGTAGGGATTAAGAGCTCTCCTTATGATAAGATAAGATGGAGATGCTTCCCTTTCAAGTAGGGATTAAGTGCTCTCCTTATGATAAGACAAGAAAGAAAGGAATTAAGTATTTTACTTTATAAGAGGTTAAGTACCCGACCCGTCAGGTGATCATTAATCAAATCCATAGGGACATAAGAAGACGTAAGAGGTCTTGCCCTGGTAAGACGTAAGAGGTCTTGCTCTAGTAGGTCTGGTGGCTCGCTACCCCAGCCTATTAGGGAACGCGCATTATGTGGTACTTAACACAGGGCCCCAAGCAAGTTATGATTATGTTGAAGTATTTATATGTATATGTTTTGAAAAGAAAAGACTTTTATGAAATTGTGCATGCTTATGTTAAAGTCTATGAATGCTTATGGTTAAGTTTAAAAATGCTTATGATTATGTCCTTTATGCATGATAGATTTTATGACGTTACGATGCTTATAGTTAAGTTAAGAATATTTGTGACTATAGGGCTTTATGCATGTTTAAGATTTATGATGTTACGGATACTTATGTTATGAATGCTTATGAACTTGTCCTTTATGCATGTTAGATTTTATGAAGTTATGATGCTTATAGTTGAGTTAAGAATATTTGTGACTATAGGACTTTATGCATGTTTAAGATTTATGATGTTACGGATACTTATGTTATGAATGCTTATGAACTTGTCCTTTATACATGTTAGATTTTATGAAGTTATGATGCTTATAGTTGAGTTAAGAATATTTGTGATTATGTACTTTATGCATGTCTAAGATTTACAATGTTATGAATGCTTATGTTAAATTATGCCCTGCTTAGATTTAATTATGCTTAACATGCTGATGTAATCTCTATGCCATGCTTAGGTTTTTATTACGTGGGTATGTTATTGATTAGTGTTGCTATGAAACACTTAGGCTATTTATGCTAGTATGCTCATGTTTCTAATTGCTTGATGAAGTTTGTGGCTTTTGTGAGTAGGCAAGAATCTTACTAAGCTACATGCTTATAGTTTATGTTGTCCGTATACTGCAGATAAAGGAAACCTGAACTAGAGGAAGTAGCAGGAAGGGCCAAGTGTGTGTGATAGTGGCATGGTGGAGAAAGACCTTGTTACTATCTGCTTATATTACATGCACAATGAACCACTTAAGACTTTGCTTCCGCTTATAAGACTTATGAATCCTTAGTATCATGTTGGATGATGCTTATTTATGTTACTGTTCAATTACCTAAGAACTCATGAATGACTCTTCATGTTATGCAAGTTAGAAATGTGACAAGATATTTTAACATGCTGACTATGAATATGATATGTGACGCATGTGCAAAAAAAGATTTAAGTTATGATAACATGTTAAAAAAAAACAGTAAAGTAGCGCCGCCCTGAGAGCAGATAAGGGCGGGCATTACAATGGTCCTAGCTCAAATATGGTGTCACTTGAAGAAAGTGAAGGGAAGGTCAATGTTTCTTAAAGGATTCTAGGATTTCGATTTCACTTGTGCGTTGTTGAATATGCTATCAATTTAATGCTTCCAGGATCTCTAGTTATGATCTTGCTGGAGTGATGCGCACGGACGCATCCTAAAATTCGCGATGGATATCGTCGTGGACTCAAAGTGCACGCTCGTGCTCAAAGCCCGGAAGTGCACGGATGTCGTCAAGTAATAAAGAATATCAATCCCACAGGGACTAGGACTCGAGTACCAATACACTAAGTGGTTGCGATTGTTCGGATATGATCTCTAAGAGAGAGTCGGTTGGTGAGGACAATCGGTGGACACTACTGTTGGGATGTATACTGAAAAGTATATCTTTTGTATGAACATCTTTATTTTTTAAATAAAAATCACATGATCATTGTTTGCATATTTATGGCTATGCATATTGTCTAATACATTACATTGTAGATAACATGGTGTGTGGTGTCACACGGGAGATCATGTTATCGGCTCCTTGTAAAGTATAAGTAAAGGATCACAACAAAGATGGCTTTGGACAAACCATTGGTATGCTTGTAGTGTGATTTGGTATTGGTTTATCTTGACCATAGAATCACACTAGTGCACTTTGTGTGTATTGAGCAGGACCAACTTAGAGGTGATTCGATTTATTGCTGAGTACATAATCGAATCGGACCTCAGATATTATTTTGTACATGCTCTTAATCCCGATAAAATAACGGGCACGTATACTTAGTGTTCATTTCTTTGATTTACCAATGGGTGAGATTTATAGATTAAATCGATAGACTCGGTAAGTTGGGAAATGATATTATTTATATGGTGTGTCGTTGATTATAGGAGGAAATCGTGTCCTATATATTAGGATGATGATGTCCCCTTGAGGAGCTCATAAGGTTCATCATGTAAACCCTTCAGGTGGACTTGGTTCGACATGATGAAAAGGTTGAGTGGTACTACTCATGGAGTTAGATGTTGATTAATTAATTGTCAGTAAATTAATTAATCGACGGATATTCGAGATCTTAAACACGGGGAGAAAATGTACAAATAATATATGGAGCCCATATTAACTTATGGGGGTTAGTGAGGTAGATCAATAATAATCCTCTAGTAGAATGGATAATCATTAATGGATCGGACTTTATGTGGGCTTGATCCATTTGGTGGCCAAGATCCAACTCCTCCTCATGGTCCCTATTGTAACCTATTAACTCCTCATGAAGCTTAGATCCAATGGATAAAAACAAAACTCTAGATCCAATGGTAGAGATTATATCTCTAGATCCAACGGTTGAGATTAAATCTCTAGATTCGACGATTGAGATTAAATCCCTAGAACCAATGGTGGAAATTAAAAAGAGGGATGAACCCAACTCTATAAATATGGGATGTTCCCATGGGCAGCAAGATGATGGAAGGGATTAGGGTTTGCTTCCCTTGGGCGGCAAGCAATCCCATTAGGGTTAGGATTAGGAGTGGGCGGCTAGGGTTTTGGTGTTGGGGTGGGCGACAACAAGTGGAGGAGGACTCTTCTTCTTCTTCCTAAGGTTTGGCTGGCACCTATCCTTCTTCCATATACTTTGGCAGGTGCTCAACCTATCCTTCTTCCCCCCTTCCTTGGCCAACAATTTGCAGAGCTAGGTTTAGGGTATTGGGCAGCTACAAGGAGAAGAGTTGGTTTACTTTCTCTTCTCCAAGTGTTGGCCGGCGCCCATGCTCTTATTGATTCCCCTTTGGTCGGTTCCTATACTCCATGTTCTCTTCCTTGGCCAGCGGCAACATCGAGTCTATTGACTTGGTGGCCGGTTCTAGATAGGAAGAAGAGTTTTGTTTGATGATCTTCCTTTGTTCGAAGTGAACAAGGAAAGGAAGATTGATGATCTAGGAGGCTTCGACTTTTGGAAGATCGTCGCCCACACGATGTCCAAAAGGAGGAACGACATACAATAGAAGATCAAGAGGTATAACAAGAGTTATAATCTTGTTTATTTTGATTAGTGTTCTTTTGTATTATGTCTATAATTGTTTTGCAATTATATTCATGTTGTATGTGGTTGTTTATTTTATGTATGTGGCTAATATAACTTGGACGGCGATCCGTACATCGTCTATTCCATGGCTATTCGTAGAATAGAGGTTGGTTACTTGAACAACAAGTTTGTTTAATTCACTACTCTAATCGAATAGCATGACGATGACAAGGTTGCTTGGGCAATCCCTCTTGTCAAGGATAAAATTTTTTTATCCGGGGACGTAGAAGGGATCGCCATGAACAAGCGACCGAGTTGAACTGGGAAGCGAAGTTTCCCCTCCTACCTTCAATTGGTATCAGAGCCAGGTTTTTGATTTTGTGTGTTTAGGATTCGATTACTCTTATGCATTTTTCAAATATTATATGTGTCGGATAATAGTAGGATATGCGAAGGTTAACTCTTTGGTTGCAGGCATAAGATCCGACTATTATGACCATGTGTGTATGTGATTGTATGTGTGTAATAGTATATTTTGTTAAATCCTCGGGGTTGACGAGGTTAGTATTTGATTTTTTGTAAATTAGATACGACATTGTTTAGCCACCCTTTTTATTTTAGTTTACTTTCGATCTAGATTTCATGTACACTCCCTCGTGGAGTATAGGATCGATGGATGTAAATTAAAATAGATTTTAGTCTCAACTCGGATCTCTGGATGGCTCGTACATGGCGTAGGAGGAGCGGACGAGATGGTGATGCGACGGGAGACATATTGAAGACAAAATCCATAATAGTTGGAAAATATTTTTTTTTCATATTTATTGCTTATTGATTGATATGCATGTCGTAGGCTAGAAAATTCCTCAATTTCAAATTACTAAGTGTGAGAGGGATATTTTTATAAATACTCAAGGCCTCCATTACGATTTGACATGTGATGCAAGCAAACTTGCACGTCGGCTCTGAGTGCCTTCCTCCCCATCAGATGAGTTTGTTTGTGGATCACAGGGTCGGATATGGTTATAGGAAATTATTAAGGAGTGGGTGTACTTCTCCATCGGAAGGCACATAACCTGAGATATTTTCATTGGTACCGAGTAATGGTGAACACTTAGATACAAATATAAGTATCCTCTCCATCGGAGTCACTGCTTTTATTTGTAGGGTCGAAGAGAAACCAACTATTAATTTTATTTGTCAAAAAGTTAGGTTGACAAGATAGTAAAATTAATGGGTAAAACCTCCTCTTACAAATGTAGAATTCGTATACGTCCACATGATCGTGGCATGCAATATTCTCGGTGTTTTGAGGTGTTGGTTAATTTTAAAATTTTATTGTTTGAGGAATCAATAATTTTTTAAATCTAAAGTAATGATCTATGTGATTCTTAGGATTTTCAAAATTGACCTTCAGTCCACTTGTTGTGATACTAAAGGAAAATAAGCTTACTGTACATAATTCTGTTGATTGGAAAAAGGAATCAAGATATTGTCTTAATTGCTGAGGAGTACAAGTATGTACTCTTCGAAGAGTGTCCTCCTAAGCCTGCGAATGAGTTGGAAGTCCTTGGAGCTGAGATCGATGGGGAAACCCAGGTCGATATCATTCTCCAGTCGACAGAAAGGCTTGCTCAGGTTCAGGCCATGGTTGCTCAGAAGGTTTCTACTTCTAAGCCGAAAGGCAAGAAGAAGAAGAAACAAGGTGGAGCAAAGGTGGTGGGAGGATCTCAGGGAGAAGTGAAGAAGTCGAAAGGCAAGTACTTCACTTGCAAGCAGGATGGACATTGGAAGAAGGACTGTCCTAATCCGAAACAGAACAAAGGTATATCCTTTGGTATAGTCGTTGAAACATGGTTAGCGGCGTTATCTACCGGCACTTGGTGTGTAGATACGGGAGCCTCTGATCATGTCTGCAATACTTTGCAGGGGTTCTAGGAAACCCGACGACGAGCTGAGGGAGAGATTACCGTTTACTTGGGCAATGCCATAATGGTGGCGGGTATTGCAGTGGGAGATGTTTTATTTATCTTTTGAGAAAAATAAAACTTTGGTTCTGAAAAATTCCCTTTATGTACCTTTATTTAGAAAGATTTTAATTTCAGTTTCAAAATTGTTTATGGATGGATATTCTATTTCTTTTAATGATAGAGTTGTTATAAAAAGGAATAGGGAGAATATCTGTTCAGGTATATTGATAGGAAATTTGTATACACTCGAATCAAAAGCTCCCACGATGCAAATAGAAGTTAATAACTCATCTTCTAATTCCAATAAGAGAAAAGAACCTTCGAAGATGAACCAAACATATCTTTGGCATCTAAGACTTGGTCATATTAACCTAAGCAGAATTCAAAGGTTGATAGCTGATGGACCTCTAGGTTCATTAGTGGTGGAAGATTTCCTAACTTGCGAATCTTGCTTGGAGGGTAAGATGACCAAGAAGCCTTTTAAGGCCAAGGGGTATAGATCCAAAGATGTGTTGGAATTGGTTCATTCTAATTTATATGGTCCTATGTCTATCCAGGCATGAGGTGGTTTTGAATATTTTGTCTTTTTCATGGACGATTATTCAAGATATGGATGATGTTGGATCGAAGCGGATCGCTAGAGTGGGGGGGGTGAATAGCGATAAAACCTTTTTTTTTGTTTGTTCGTTAAAACCCAAGTAGATAAGTAATTGCAGCGGAAAGATAACCAATAAATAAAGGAGACAACTATTTTTACTTGGTTCGTAGCTTTCGGCTACTCTCCAAGGCCCTAGTGATCCTTGACCACGTACAGAGGGCAAAAACACTAATGAACTCCTCCTCGTTAGAGGTAGGAGTTGATCGATACAGATAAAACACAAAGCTTGATGTAGAGGGACACTCCCCCTCTCCTCGTTACGATAAAAGCTCCGAGAAATTACAGCAATAACTTGAAATGAAAGCTTAAACCGACGTTACAAAAAGAAAGCAATTAAAACCTAGACGTCGGAGAAGAAGCACTTCGTTGTCGGAAAGTTGTAGCTTGGCAGAGGCTTTTGGAAGCTTAGAATTGATGATGAAACCCTATGATTGTCCCTCCTTTTATAGCCATTGAGCCCCTTTTCGAGAGGAACTTCAACTAATAGGAATTGGGCATATGGTTCCTTGAAAAATGGTGATAAGACTTGACTCCTTGAGGCTTATCCTTGACCATTAGTCGACTGATGGCCATCATCAGTCGACTGATGGTAGCATCAGTCGAATGCTGACCTCAGGCAGTCGACTGATGGACGACAGTCGATTCCTCCAAGCTGGAAGTCGATTGATGCAAGCTGCAAGGCAAAGTTAGCTTAACAAAAACATTATTTTGACGACCTCCGACCGTCCGATCTCGACCTAGACCACCTATAGGATGTCTTTGGTCGGATCTACGCTTAAGATTATCCCCGTAAAGAGGATACGACCTCACTTACGCTCACACACACGAGCTTGCCTCGATACTTACTGTGTTTCTTTTGCTTCCGGCCTTCCACTCGATTCCTTCGGCTCCCTCCGAAGTCACTCGAGTGTCGCCCGACCACCGCGGCTTCCTCTAGGTGTCACTAGCCTTCAGCTCCAGCTATAGCAATTTTCTGCACACTCGATTCAGCTCGTGAGACAATGACATGAGCTTAACTTTGTATCGTTTGATATAATCAAAACTTAGGTTCGACTTAGGTGCCTACTGCACCAATAATCTCCCCCTTTTTGATTTATGGCAAACCCACATACAAAGTTAAGAACATAGCATGCATGAAGAATAAAAAATAGCATGCATGAAGAATAATAATGTGCATGAAAAACAAAAATAAAGATTAAGTTGGAGTAGTAAGAATTTTCTTCAAGTACTCCCCCTTGACCGAGGGTGAGTCTTGAAAGAAGACCTTAGTCCTCCCCCTTGAGGATTGCTATTTAGGAAGAGTTTAAGTAATTAACATTACTTAAAGTTGGCCTTAGTAACACATTTTAATTTAAGAAGACTTCTTAACTTGGCCCTTTCTCCCCCTTTCTTAAGTAAAGCATTAGCACTTGGCCATAGTGTTAAAAAATAATAAGTTTAAGTTAAGAATTCTCTTAACTTGGCCTTTACTTCCTTTTAAGTAAATTTTTAAAACTTAAAGTTAAGTAAACATTTACTTAACTTTTGGCCATGAAAATTTATTTTTGATCCCTTAACTTTGGCCTTTTTCTCCCCCTTTTGCCATATATCGAAAAGTGGAATAAGTATAAAATTTAAAGTCCAAGCATGTTCCACATTATTTTGAAAATAATATACTAAAAATAAGCTCATCTATAAAATATTCGACTCATATTTTTCTTGATTGATATGAAAGATCAACCAGTCTTGGTCAGAGTCAGTTAGTATGTATGATTATACTCCGTGGTTCATGGCGATGCACTAGCTCTACATCTGGAACCAGGAGTAAGGTCCTAACATCTCACGCCCATCTACGTGGCTAAGTACACAAACACATTAGTCCTATGTGTTGTGAGATGTATTTGCTCCTTAAATCTATAGGTGCATGATATCTAAGGTATGTCCTATACTAGTTCCATGAAAAATGAAAAGTAAGAAATAGTAGTAATATAATTTGCAAAGTCCTATTCTACTACGCACATGCTCAATTTTCATCTTAATAGACTAAATTCAGCTTCGGGTAAGGGTTTAGTAACTAGGTCTACCAAGTTAGACTTCGATTCGACGTATTCGAGTTGTATGACTTCGTTGGCCACATGTTCTCGAATGAAATAGTGTTTGACCTCTATATGTTTGGTCCTAGAGTGACATATCGGATTCTTAGTAAGATTAATTGAACTAATGTTATCTACGTAAAGTTTAGTATTTGTAAAGTCTAACTTAAAGTTGCGGAGAGTGTGCTTCATCCAAAGAAGCTGAGTGACACACTCACCCATCGCGATGTATTCGGCTACGGTGGTAGATAAGGCAACACAGTGTTGCTTCCTACTGCACCAACTCACTAGACTCGAGCCGAGAAGTTGACAACAACCACTCGTACTCTTTCTATCGAGCTTACTACTAGCATAGTCCGAATCGGAGTAGCCGGTTAGTTCGAACTCGGTAGATCTAGGGTACCAAATACCGACATTAAGTGTACCCTTTAGATATCTAAGGATACGCTTGACTAGAGTTAGGTGAGACTCCTTGGCACAGGTTTGGAACCTTGCGCACATACTTACTGCAAATATGATATCGGGTCGGCTTGTAGTTAAGTAAAGGAGACTCCCTATTACGCTCCTATAGTATTTTAAATCAATTGAATTTCCGATTACATCTTCTTTTATATTCACATTAGTTGTCATTGGGGTATTAATAATTTTAGCGTCTTGCATTCCAAAGCGTTTAATTAATTCCCTAGTATATTTGCATTGATGTAGGTATATTCCATCTTTAGTTTGTTAATTTGTAGACCTAAAAAGAAATTTATCTCGCCTACTAAATTCATTTCAAATTCACTTTCCATAAGTGAAATGAACTCATTTAGTAGGATTGAGTTGGTGGTTCCGAAAATAATATCATCTACGTAGATTTGGGCTATGAATATGTCTTTACCTAAGGTTTTTACGAAAAGATTTGGGTCAACTACACCTTGGTTAAAACCTTTGGACTTAAGATAAATCGAAAGTCTCTCGTACCAAGCTCGAGGAGCTTGTTTAAGTCCATAGAGAGCTTTCTTTAACCTAAGAACATGGTCGGGTTTGTCTAAACTTTCGAAACCGGGGGGTTGACTAACATAAACTTCTTCTTTAATGTATCCATTTAAGAACGCAGATTTCACATCCATTTGAAAGAACTTAAATCCTCGATGTGCTGCATACGCTAATAGCATTCGGATGGACTCTAATCTAGCTACTGGGGCATAGGTCTTGTCGTAATCTAAACCTTCGACTTGACTAAACCCTTTAGCGACTAGTCTAGCTTTATTTCTAACCACTTCACCTTTATCATCAAGTTTATTTATAAACACCCACCTTGTTCCAATGATTGTTTTATCTTTAGGTGGTGGTACTAATTCCCATACTTCGTTCCTAGTGAATTGAGTCAACTCTTCTTGCATTGCAATAATCCAATCGGGATCAAGAAGAGCTTGGTCAATAGTCTTGGGTTCAATTTTGGAAATTAAGGAGATTTGACTAAGGTTTCTGTATGAGGCTCTAGTTCGAACTCCTAGACTTGGATCACCTATCACTTGGTCGATAGGATGATTCGTTTGAGTCCTAGTTGGATTTGGGTTTGAGTCTACAACTTGATCAATAGGATGACTCATTTGAGTTCTAGTTTGGTTAGAGTCATCTATCACTTGGTCATTAGAGTGACTTGGTTGACTTAGATTAGGATTAACACTAGACCTGATCTCTGGATCAGAGTTAGGTCTAGTATGAATCGGCTCGCTAATTGGGGTTACCGAGGGTTTTGTAGGTTCGTGTCCTTCATCAAATACTACATTGATAGTCTCTTCGACTCTAAGGGTGTCATGGTTATATACTCTATAAGCTCTACTTGTAGTCGAGTATCCTAGAAAAATTTCGGTCGTGGTTTTGGATGTAAATTTCCCTAGGTAATCCTTAGTGTTTAGGATATGTACCTTATATCCAAATACCCTAAAGTACTTGATGTTAGGTATTTTATCGTGATAAATCTCGTATGAGGTCTTAAGGTGCCTCTTTACCATAAGGATCCTATTTTGGACATAGCATGTCGTACTCATGGCTTTCGCCAAAAATCTATCGGGTAGATTGTACTCATTTAACATTGTCCTAGCGACTTCTTGTAGGGTTCTATTTTTGCGTTCTACTAGGTCATTTTGTTGTGGAGTTCTAGGGCAAGAGAACTCATGGTGGTATCCATTTAGGTTACAGAATTCTGTAAACCTATGGTTCTCGAATTCACCACCATGATCAGTCCTAAGTCTTTTGATTTTAATGCATTGTTGATTTTCTATTAATTTAAATAGGTTGATTAATTAATCTAGGGTATCACTTTTGTGTTTGATGAACCTAACCCAAGTAAATCTAGAATAGTCATCAATTATGATTAAGCAGAATTTACTTCCATTAAGTGACTTAGCTCTGTGTGAATCAAATAGATCCATGTGTAGGAGCTCAAGCACACTTTTGGTTCGTTCTTGATTAGTTAGTTGATGTTGTGTCCTAGATTGTTTACCTTGTTGACATGCATTACATATTTTATTGTTCAAGTTATTGAGGTTAGGCAAACCTCTGACTAAGTCACTCTGACTCATCTTGTGGATGAGTCTTGGGTGTGAGTGACCGAGTCATCGGTGCCACAACCATGATTCCTCTTGCCGTGTCATAAGACACTTAGTTGAGGAGTTAGTTAAGTTAATGGTGTAAATATTGTTATTTCTAGTTCCCTTAAGAATAGTTTTAGAAGTTTCATTTGTATTAATTATGCATTCATTTTCTAGAAATATGACCTTATAGTTATTATCACACAATTGGCTTACACTAAGAAAATTATATTGAAAATTTTCTACTAATAAAACATTTTGAATAATAAAATTTGAGTTGAGCTCAATATCACCTGATCCGATGATTTTGAGCTTGCCGTTATTTCCGAAGGCTACCGATCCCTATTGTTTGAATCGAAGCTTCAAAAACTTGAGTTGATCCCCGGTCATATGTCGGGACCAACCACTGTCCAACATCCATTGATCCTACCCACAAGGTAGTTGGATCAGATATTGGACTTATTAGAGATTGGTTGAAAATTATTAACCTAAATCATCTCACCCATGTCTACATGATAAAACATGTTAACCCTATATGTTCTTGTGAGATCACTTCCAATTTTACTTGATTTAAATTTAATGACTTAAACACTTGTCAACCTTGCGTTAGATTCGGATTTGACCTTAGGCTCATCAAGTCACCTTTTCAAGATCATGGCTTCCAGGTCGTGGCGAGGCACAGAGGCCTTCTTTGATCGGAACAATGACCACTTCCTTAGACAAAGCCATTTTCAAGAAAATAGAGACTTGACTTACCTAAGACCACTTCCTGGTCTAACTAGTCTAGGATACGGCGAGGTAGCTTCAGCTAGTTTCGCTAAGTCAAGTGCACCGAACTAGATACGCCTTATCTAGCCCGAATACACAAGACTCTACTTTCCTAGTGTACTATCATCTCTCCATGTCCTGGTACTATGTCATCAAGTATTGACGAGTTATAGTCCTATCTAACCATTCTAAAAAGGAAAATCAAACTAAATAAAAACCTAAGCATGCAATTTCTAGGTTAAAACACAAACAAGTTTCGTACTAGCTCACCCTGGACCGTTGAATCGATTCGGTCTCTCCACATAGTGGATTTGGTCCTTGGGAACCCAGTACTGGTTCGATCCTAAGTTTGAAATTAAGGTGGTCTTAGGGACCCGTGCTTGGATACATTTTTTATGTCGACTTACAATCGACATATACGACTTGTTGGTCGTATTTGAGCTAAACCCTAGCCCGCCCTTGTTGTACACAGCCCTTTGCGATCGAAGTAGGAGGTCAAGTCCTTTGGGTCCCAATGTAAACCTTTCCAACGTATTCCTAAGATCTTCGACTTGACTCTTCAAGAGTGAGTTCTCAACTTCGAGTTTTTCAACCCGAGTTGAGTCCTCCTCTTGAACTCGACTAGTCGAAGAGGTTAGGGAGACCTTGTGTTTGAGGAGTTTAACATCCTCAACCAGGGTCTCGACCTTGGACTCGGACTTAGCTAATTTCCTAGTTAAGATTTTAATTGCACTATAAAGCGTACTAATTAGAGATCGACTTACCTTGAGTGTATCTTTTGAACTGGATGTGTATCTGTGGCTTGTCTTGAATAGCGCTTCGCAGTCCGACTCGTCTTCGGTTTCCGATTCATGTTTCGGTTCCGACTCCATCTCCGATTCAACCGGTTTAGCCATGAGGACTCGATCATCGTCTTCTTCCTCGGACGCTTCTTCCCATGTAGCGTTGAGTGCCTTTTTGTATTTTGGTGCTTTGCTTTTGAGCTTTGGGCATTCGGACTTGATGTGTCCAAACCTGTTGCATTCGTAACACCTAATATTAGAACTTTTAGGCTTACCTTCGTTGGGTCGAGTGATGGTTTTCTTTTGGCCCTTGACTATCCTCCGAACTAGGTTGACTATTTTGGCCTCCATTTCCGGGTCGACCTCCGAATCAGACTCATCCTCTTCTTCCTTCGGGGGTGGCTTGCTTGCGATTTTCTTCCTTGATCCTGCAAAAAGTGCTATACCCTTCTCGGGTTCCGAGTTATACTGCTCATGAAGTTCAAAATCAGAAAATAGTTCATCTAACCTATGTTTCGAAAGATCCTTGGAGACCTTGTAGGCATCGACCATGGATGCCCACAAGGTAGTCCTCGGAAAGGAGTTTAGGACATACCTTATAAGGTCGCGGTTTTCGACCTTTTGCCCGATCGCGTGTAGATTGTTGACTATGTCTTGGAAGCGGGCGTGAAGTTGCGTCGTGGACTCGTGTTCCTGCATTTTTAGATTATATAGTTTATTAAATAAAAGATCATGCTTACATACCTTGGCTTCATCGGTCCCTTCGTGTAGCTCCACTAGCTTTGTCTAAAGGTCCTTTGTGCTTATGAAGGGGCCGACGCTATTTAATTCCTCCTTAGACAAGCCGCATTAAAGGATTTGAGTTGCCTTAGCGTCGGCTTCGACTTGTCGTTTTGTCGCAATGGTCCATTGGTCATAATCCAAGGATTCACCCACTTCGTTAGTCGGAAGTGTGAATCCCATTTGGATTATGATCCACATCTCGATTTGGGTTTTAAGAAAGCACTTCATCCGACCTTTCCAGTAACGAAAATCATCTCCGTTGTAAAACGGAGGTCAGACGATGCTAAAACCCTCGAGATGGGCCATTTGGAAGGGAAACCTTGCACAAAAAAATACCAAAAAAAAACACGAAAAAGCTTCCAAGACTTCGCCTTGGATTAGTAATGTAGGAAATGAAAAGAAACAAAAGGAATAAATGAGAAATAACCAACTAAAACAAAAAATGAGCACTTACATCCTTCGATGTCCTAGAAATGTGTTACAAGGTTTTACCCTTGTAAGAAGTGTAGATCTCTCCGAGAGCTTTGTTTTGGTAGGTAGACCATTTCATGGGTCAACTTTTACGAAAAGTTATGCCCGTTTTACCGTCGGCTACTCCATAAGCGAATACTTGCAAAACAAAACCAAACGAAGAGTACCAAGACTTCATCTTGGATTAGTAGTTCGGGAGAAAAACTTAAACTAACGAAAAACAAATCTGTAAAAAAAAATGCTATATTGGTGGTTTCACCAAATCTAAGCGCCCCCGGCTCTGATACCAATTGATGGATCGAAGCGGATCACTAGAGGGGGGGGTGAATAGCGATAAAACCCTTTTTTTTGTTCATTCGTTAAAACCTGAGTAGATAAGTAATTCCAGTAGAAAGATAAGCAATAAATAAAGGAGACAACTATTTTTACTTGGTTCATAGCCTTCGGCTACTACTCCAAGGCCCTAGTAGTCCTTGACCATGTACGGAGGGAAAAAACACTAAAGAACTCCTCCTCGTTAGAGGTAGGAGTTGATCGATACAAATAAAACACAAAGTTTGAGGTAGAGTGACACTCCCCCTCTCCTCATTATGATAAAAGCTCCGAGAAATTACAGCAATAACTTGAAATGAAAGCTTAAACCGACGTTACAAAAAGAAAGCAATTACAACCTAGATGTCGGAGAAGAAGCACTTGGTTGTCGGAAAGTTGTAGCTTGGCGGAGGCTTTTGGAAGCTTAGAATTGATGATGAAACCCTAGGATTGACCCTCCTTTTATAGCCTTTGAGCCCCTTTTCGAGAGGAACTTCAACCAATAGGAATTGGGCACATGGTTCCTTGAAAAATTGTGATAAGACTTGACTCCTCGAGGTTGATCCTTGACCATCAGTCGACTGATGGCCATCATCAGTCGACTGATAGTAGCATCAGTCGAATGCTGACCTCAGGCAGTCGACTGATGGACGATAGTCGAGTCCTCCAAGCTGGAAGTTGACTGATGCTAGCTGTAAGGCAAAGTTAGCTTAACAAAAACATTATTTTAACATCCTCCGACCGTCCGATCTCGACCAAGACCACCTATAGTATGTCTTTGGTTGGATCTATGCTTAAGATTATCCCCGTAAAGAGGATACGACCTCACTTACGCTCGCACACATGAGCTTACCTCAATACTTACTGTGTTTCTTTTGCTTTCGGCCTTCCACTCGATTCCTTCGGCTCCCTCCGAAGTCACTCGAGTGTCGCCCGACCACCGCGGCTTCCTCCGGGTGTCGCTAGCCTTCAGCTCCAGCTATAGCAATTTTCTGCACACTCGATTCAGCTCGTGAGACAACGACATGAGCTTAACTTTGTATCATTTTCTATAATCAAAACTGAGGTTCGACTTAGGTGCCTACTGCACTAACAGATGACACTACAATCTGATCGCGGTGGTGAGTACCTCTTGGGAGAGTTTAGGAATTACTTATTGGAGGCTGGGATTCAATCCCAATTGTCTGCACCTGCCACACCCCAGCAGAATGGTGTAGCAAAGCGAAGGAATAGGACTCTTATAGAGATGGTTAGATCGATGATGAGTTATTCTAAGTTGCCAGATTCATTCTGGGGATATGTTCTGGATACGGCGGTGAACATTCTGAACTTGGTTCCATTTAAATCAGTGTCTTCTACTCCCACAGAATTGTGGACTGGGCAAAAGCTCAGTCTAAGATATATTCAGATTTGGGGGAGTCCAGCACATGTGCTGAAGGCAGATGCTGGTTAGTGGGAACCTCGTATAGAAGTACGCATGTTCGTTGGCTATCCTAGAGGAATGAAAGGTGGTTTGTTTTATAGTCCTAGAGATCAGAGGGTGATCATTAGCACGAATGCCAGATTTCTAGAGGAAGACTATGTGATGAACCACAAGCCCATGAGTAAGATTGTTCTAGAGGAAATAAAAGGGGAAGTCACTTCTTCAGTACCACCGGTACAAGAGGACATACCACAAGTCACTGCACCGCGTGTCATATAGGATACACAGGTGATACCTCATCGTAGTGGGAGGGTTGTTAGACAGACTGATAGATTCATGTTCTTGGGAGAATCTTCTGATTTGGTCCCTGGCGAACATGAACCTGATCCCTTGACATATGACAAAGCAATCCAAGATAAAGATACAGTATCTTGGTAAACTACAATGAATGTTGAGATTGAATCTATGGATTCAAATCAGGTCTGGGAGCTAGTAGAACCACCCGATGGTGTAAAAACCATTGGATGCAAGTGGATCTACAAAAGAAAGAGAGGAATAGATGGGAAGGTTAAGACATTCAAAGCGAGGCTTGTTGCGAAGGGGTATACTTAGAAAGAGGGTATCGATTATGAGGAGACCTTTTCGTCGGTAGCCTTGCTTAAGTCTATTCGGATTCTCTTATGCATAGCAACTCATATGGATTATGAGGTATGACAGATGGATGTCAAGACAACTTTTCTTAATGGAAGTCTTGAGGAAAACATCTATATGAATCAACCAGAGTGATTCATTGCTAAAGGCAAAGAGCATCTTGTATGTAAGCTTAATCGGTCCATTTACGGATTGAAGCAAGCTTCGAGGTCTTGGATCATCCGCTTTGATGAGGTAATCCTGTCTTATAGATTTATTCAAAGTCCAGATGAGTCTTGTGTATTCAAGATATGTGACAGAAACGTAGTGGTATTTCTTGTACTATATGAAGATGACATTTTGTTGATTGACAACAATATTAAGGTGTTATCGGACGTAAGGGTATGGTTGTCCAAATAGTTTGATATGAAGGAATTGGGAGAGGTGGGACACATCCTTGGGATCAAGGTTATAAGGGATCGCAGGAAAAGGATATTGTTGTTAGTGAAAGCCCTAGAGCCAATCATGTGATGATTGTTGTATGGACTTTATTGTATCATATTCCTATTTATAAAGGCATGGTTATTATATTTACTTGTATTGGTGCCAAATAACTAAATATAATAATGTCCTTGAGTAGTAGGTTCTTATCTATATCAATCGATTGGTTGAATCGATAATGAGATGATATAGAGAACACTACTCTTAATCATTCCTAGTCAGTATTAACATTCGGGGACAATGTTAATGCGTAGAGACTAACATGTAGGTCAACAAGATGACTTGATCTCACAAGTCATGGATATGAGATATCAAGTTGACACATGGGTATGCATTGGAGAATGTATCTTGAATGACCCGCCATGAGAAAGTATCATGGATCGTTATATGAGTGTCATATACTTTCTCATGTGGCTATTAGTATGACTATTAGTCCTTAGACACGAAGTCACCATGGTTCCCTACATAAGGAGTTGCATACTTTGGCTTCACAAACGTCACCCGTAAATGGGTGGACTATAAAGCGATTCTTGGGTATGTAACAATTATGCAGAGGATGTGAGTGATGTAGATGGGATCTATCCCTCCTATATGACGGGGTGACATCGATATTCTTGATAGAGTGAGACCACGAGTGCATGGCCATGCCCAAATGAGTCAATATGAGATATTGAGCTCATTTGATTAAGTGAGTCTACTTGGAGTTCAAGATTTAGATTGTATGAGGAGGTCTATGCCTCGATTGGTCAATCTAGATGTCAAGGATAGAGGGACATTGTCACATATTGTGAGAGTCACAATTAGTAGTCACAAAGGTGATGTTGGAGCTCAACATTCTTGTAACTTGGGTAGCAATGATGTGTTGCTAGATACCGCTCATTGCTTATATTTCTAAATCGGTTTAGGGACATTGCCAACGTTACAAGAACCTATAGGGTCACACACATAAGAGCAATTAGATGGAGATTAGGTTCATATGATGAACCATGAGGATTAGGTTCATGGGATGAACCAAATTGGATTAAGAGTAATCCAAATTAGACTAATTGAGTTAGACTCAAGTTGATTCAAGTGTTGAATGAGTCTAATTGAGATTTGATTCATCAAATCAATTTAAATTAATGAATAGAGATTCATTATATTAAATTGACTTGAGTCAAGTGGTTAGATTTGATCAACCATGGGAGATTAGAGGTCAAGTTTGACTTGACTTGAGAGGGAAGATGAAAGGTCAAGTTTGACTTGACCAAATGCCATGTCATGATGATGACTGGGCATGGCCGGCCAATGATGGTGCTCCACATCATCATTGACTTGGTCAATTGGTGCCACATCATGAGGGAGACCAAGGGTCTTGGGAGTTACATGCATGCATGTAACCCCCCCTCCATGAAGTGGCCGGCCACTTAGGGGTTATGGGAGGTGAATTCATTTGGTGAGTTACTCTCATTACTTCATCTTCAACCTTGGAACCTTTCCTCTCAAGCTCTCCCTCTCCCATCCCTCTCTTTGGCCGAAATTCCTAAGGGAGTGCTAGCACACTCTAAGGCATTTCTCTCCACCTATTGCTTGTGTGGATACCATAGAGGAGTGTGCACTTGACACTCTCGAGTTCCGGCGAACTTTTGGACGAGCGGGATAAGCGAAGGGCGTCGCTACGAGGGTAACGTTCTAACCTCTTAGATCTAAGGTAGATCTAGGATTTCTGTAAGCACATACATGTAATTATAATTTTTATACTTCGCACGGATCCGTGGCCGGGGTCTTCCGAGGTTTCCGCAACGCAAAAAGCGGTTTTTGCGGCTCGGAAAAACCCAACAGTGGTATCAGAGCCACGTGCGAAGCATGTATGTGTTTCGTTTTTGTAGTTTTTATATTAGATATAAAAATTACAGATTTATATGTTTCTGTAAATTTTCTTATTTTATAGAATTTTTGGGTATTTTTCTCGTAGAGTCGAAGCAACGAGTGTTGGGACACTCGTAGGCTTCAACCATCGAGAAAAACTCTCGAATCGTGAGTTCTCGCTTTAGGTTTTGGGACAGCGACTTAAGTCGCTGTAAGATCATTGTAGGGACACTCGCGAAGTTTATTTTTGAGTAGGGCGCTGCCCTATCCCGAAAGGGGCCATGTCCGCGATCGCGCCCGAAACCGCTTAGCGGGACCGTTACGGAGAGTTGACTCATAAATTCGAAATAAATTAGGAAAAATTATAGAAATTTCTGTAAAAATACATAATTTAGAATTATGTATAATTCTGTGATTGTCATGGCCCAATAACCCAATTGGATTGGATTATGTGTGTTGTAATTCATAGTACGGCCTGCGTGCCGTTTTGTGGTAATCGCGTGTTGTAAAGTGTTTTGCGACTGTGCGTCGCACGTATTCTTTTAATATTCTAGTTGTAAATAGTTTTAGACTCGAATGTAACTCGAGTTTCGTATTTGTAATGTACAAAAATGGAGCGGTGGAAAGTCCACTTGAAGACGAGCTTACGAGAAGGGTGATGACGACACATGGCGGTCAAAGGAAGCGCTTGGAGAAGCTGCTAGCCTTAGGTAGACCGTCCGATCTTCTCATTGGCTTGAGAAGATCATAGTAGGGCCATGACTATATCACATTTAATTATATATATATATATATGTTGATATATATATATATATATATTTAATTGATTTTTGCTTGTATGTATGTGATGCATGCTAGTAGAATAATTAATGTATGTATATGATGCATGCTAGGTTAATTTTCTTGTATGTATATGATGCATGCTAGAATAATTAATGTATGTATATGATGCATGCTAATATAGGATAATAAAGGCCTAAATGCGTATAAGATACACATTACGATTAGATTAGATCATAATCGAATCAACTCGAAAATGCCTACCGAGCCTTGATACCCATCACTACCTCGATCATTTGTCGTTGTTGAATCTGCCAAAGCAGAGCAAGACATATTATCTTGGTAGGGTGCGGAGGGACAATCTTGGTCCCGCCTATCACGACTCGGGTTAGAGTAAGCTCAATTAGATTGAGCAAAACTAGTTAACTCAATTGGATCGAGTAGAACTATAGGCATATTCCAATCGTTGGAAAGATAGGTTAAGATCGCATTTACACTAAATCTTGGGCGATTTAGCCAAAGCTAACTCAAGGTCTTTTGTAAATGTGGGTCTTAATCCTATAAACAATAGTTGCATAGAGATGTAATCGGTAATGTGTTACCCACCGATCGTACTAAGTCTTGGGCGATTTAGCCAAAGCTAACTCAAGGCTTAGTATGATGTGGATCTTGACCCGCAAGAATTATAGCTAGTTTGTATGAATCTAGTAAAAGTGGTTTGACCACATCCATAACTCGATTCTACAAAATTCCTATAATTTAGTGGGAGCATCATTTGATTAAAGGCCTAATTAAATGATAAAAGGAATATGATATTAATTCTCTGCATTGTATGTTGTAGATAACTATGTCGACAACCACGAACACTCTCTCTCTGCGATCCGTCCTTGAGAAGGACAAGCTCAATGGAGCAAATTTCCTGGACTGGTACAGGAACTTGAGAATTGTTCTCACCCAAGAAAGGAAGTTGTACGTCCTGGAGCAGCCCATTCCGGAGGCACCTCCTGCCAATGCCTCGCGAGCTGACAAAGATGCTTACAAGAAGCATCAAGATGATGCATTAGATGTGTCATGTCTAATGCTCGCGACCATGAACTCTGAGCTTCAGAAGCAACACGAGTTCATGAATGCTTATGATATGGTTGGACATCTTCGTCAACTATATCAAGGACAAGCTAGGCATGAGAGATATGAAGTCTCTAAGGCATTATTTGGGTCCAAAATGCAAGAAGGGACTCCCGTAAATACATATGTACTCAAGATGATTGGGTACGTAGAAAACCTACAAAGGCTGGGATTCCCACTTGGCCAAGAGCTGGCCACTGACCTAATCTTGCAATCTTTGCCACAAGCCTTCAATCAATTTGTCATGAATTATAACATGAATGAAATTGATAAGCCATTGCCTGAAATGCTCAGCATGTTGAGAACTGCAGAGCTTAACCTTAAGAAGGGTAAATCTGACACCATTCTGATGGTGCAGAAGAAGAAAGGCAAGGGCAAGCCTAAAGGTAAGGGAAAGTCCCAAGCCAAGGGCAAAGGCAAAGAACTTAAACCCAAAGGAGGGGTAGCCAAGGAAGGGGCTTGCTTCTTCTGCAAGGAAGCGGGACAACAAGCGAAGCGCAAGGCATACGGAAGATCTTAAGAAGAGAAGTGAGACTTCTACTTGGTATAAATGTTATAGAAGTCAATCTATCTATTTCTTCATCATGGGTATTAGATACGGATGTGCATCTCACATTTGTACCAATGTGCGGTGAGAAATAGCAAGGCATTGACAAAGGCGAGGTGGACCTCGAGTAGGCAATGGAGCAAGGGTTCTATTCTTTGTAGGAACTTATGATCTATCTACGCCCTCTCGGGCTTGTACTAGAATTAGATGAATGTTGTTATGTGCACGCCTTAACTAAGAACATCATTTCAGTTTCTTGTTTGGACAAGAAAGGATTTTCATTTATAATAAAGAACAAATGTTGTTGGTTTATTTAAATGATATGTTCTGTAGTGCACCTCTAATGAACGGACTCTACTTTCTAGACTTAGAGAGCCCTATCTATAACATAAGTACCAAGAGGTTCAAGTCAAATGAGTTGAACCAAACCTATCTCTGGCATTGTCGCTTAGGTCACATAAATGAGAGTCGCTTATCTCAGCTCCATAAGGATGGGCTGCTAGACTCATTTGATTTTGAATCATATGAGACATGCGAGTCTTGCCTTTTAGGCAAGATGACCAAGACTCCCTTTAGTGGACACAGCGAAAGAGCAACAGATTTGTTAGAACTTATACATAGTGATGTATGTGGTCCTTTCAATGTTGCTGCTAGAGGTGGTTACAGGTACTTCATTACATTTACTGATGACTTCAGTAGATATGGTTATGTGTATCTTATGACACATAAATCTGAATCCTTTGAAAAGTTCAAAGAATTCAAGAATGAAGTACAAAACCAGCTTGGCAAGAGTATTCAGATACTTCGATCAGATCGAGGTGGTGAATACCTTAGCCATGAGTTTCGTGACTATCTAGCTGAGTGTGGGATTCTATCCCAACTCACTCCTCCTGGAACACCACAGTGGAATGGTGTATCCGAAAGGAGGAATCGTACCCTATTAGATATGGTACGATCTATGATGAGTCACACAGATCTTCCTATATCCTTTTGGGGATATGCTCTGGACACAGCAACCTTTACCCTTAACCGTGTACCATCCAAGGCTGTGGTAAAGACACCATATACGATATGGACAGGGAAAAATCCCAAGATGTCTTTTATGAGGATTTGGGGTTGTGAGGCTTACGTTCGACGTCAAGTCTCAGACAAACTGGGACCCAAATCCGATAGGTGCTATTTTGTTGAATATCCCAAGGATACAAAGGGATATTACTTCTACATTCCCAGTCGGCACAAAGTGTTTGTGGCAAAGACTGGGGTTTTTCTAGAAAGGGATTTTGTTTCTAGAAAAACTAGTGGGAGTACCTTCGATCTTGAAGAAATTCAAGATAAGGACCATAGCACTGAGGCCTTGATGGAGGTTGAACAGGAACCACAAAGTGTTGTGGGTGATGAGGTTGTTGCACAAAGAGTTGTGGAACAACCACCTGTTCAAGTAGACCTACCTCTTCGCAGGTCTGATAGGGTACGTCGTCAGCCTAAGAGATACTCATTTCTCTTGTCTGACCATGATGACGTTATGCTCATTGAGAATGAGCCTACCTCCTATCAGGAAGCTGTGATGAGCCCAGATTCTGAGAAATGGCTAGACGCCATGAGATCCGAGATGGAATCCATGTACACTAACCAAGTATGGACTTTGGTTGATCCACCTGAAGGGGTCAAACCCATTGGGTGTAAGTGGGTCTTTAGGAGAAAGATTGACATGGATGGACTTACGCATACCTATAAGGGCCGATTGGTGGCTAAAGGTTTCAAGCAAATTCATGGTATTGACTATGATGAAACCTTTTCTCCAGTGGCGATGTTTAAGTCCATTCGGATCTTGCTTGATATTGCAGCATACCACGATTATGAGATCTGGCAGATGGATGTCAAAACCGCGTTTCTGAATGGAAACTTACTCGAGGATGTGTACATGACACAACCTGAGGGTTTTGTAGATCCACAGCATACTGGGAAGGTATGCAAGCTGCAAAGGTCCATTTATGGGCTAAAGCAAGCTTCTTGGAGCTGGAATCTTCGATTCGATGATGCGATCAAACAGTTTGGTTTCATCAAGAATGAAGATGAACCCTGTGTCTACAAGAGGGTTAATGGGAACACAGTTGTGTTCCTTGTACTGTATGTGGATGACATACTACTCATTGAGAATGACATCCCTTCGCTACAGTCTGTGAAGACTTGGCTGGGGACGTGCTTCTCAATGAAGGACTTAGGTGAAGCAGCCTGTATTCTAGGCATCAAGATCTATAGAGATAGATCTAAGAGATTGCTTGGCCTAAGTCAGAGTACATACATTGACACGGTATTACTTCGGTTTGCCATGCAGAATTCCAAGAAAGGACTTCTGCCGATGTCACATGGTGTGAGTCTTTCGAAGACTCAAAGTCCCTCTTCTAGAGAGGAGAGAGACCGCATGGATAAGATCCCTTATGCATCTGCTATAGGATCTATCATGTACGCCATGCTGTGTACTCGTCCTGATGTCTTGTATACTTTGAGCATGACGAGTAGATACCAGTCAGATCCAGGTGAGCGTCACTGGATAGCAGTCAAGAATATTCTTAAGTACTTGAGAAGGACTAAAGAATATTTCTTGATATTTGGAGGCGATGAGGAGCTAGCTGTAAAGGGTTCTGTGATGCGACTTCAAAGCCGGGATGATTATAGATCGTAGTCAGGGTTCGTGTTTTGCTTGAATAGGTAGCACTGTGAGCTGGAAGAGTTCCAAGCAGGACACAGTTATTGATTCTACAACAGAGGCCGAATATATCGGTGCTTCCATCTCATTCGTGAGATTGTCGATCGAGGAGATGTGAAGATTTGCAGAGTACCCACAGAGGCTAACATCGTAGATCCCTTGACCAAGGCTTTGGCACAGAAAAAGCATGATGGTCACACTAGGTCATTGGGTATTTGATACTACGATGATTGACACTAGTGCTAGTGGGAGATTGTTAGTGAAAGCCCTAGAGCCAATCATGTGATGATTGTTGTATGGACTTTATTGTATCATATTCCTATTTATAAAGGCATGGTTATTATATTTACTTGTATTGGTGCCAAATAACTAAATATAATAATGTCCTTGAGTAGTAGGTTCTTATCTATATCAATCGATTGGTTGAATCGATAATGAGATGATATAGAGAACATTACTCTTAATCATTCCTAGTCGAGTATTAACATTCAGGGACAATGTTAATGCGTAGAGACTAGCATGTAGGTCAACAAGATGACTTGATCTCACAAGTCATGGATATGAGATATCAAATTGACACATGGGTATGCATTGGAGAATGTATACTGAATGACCCGCCATGAGAAAGTATCATGGATCGTTATATGAGTGTCATATACTTTCTCATGTGGCTATTAGTATGACTATTAGTCCTTAGACCTGAAGTCACCATGGTTCCCTACATAAGGAGTTGCATACTTTGGCTTCGTCAAACGTCACCCGTAAATGGGTGGACTATAAAGGCGATTACTGGGTATGTAACGAATTATGCGGAGGGATGTGAGTGATGTAGATGGGATCTATCCCTCCTATATGACGGGGTGACATCGATATTCTTGATAGAGTGAGACCACGAAGTGCATGGCCATGCCCAAATGAGTCAATATGAGATATTGAGCTCATTTGATTAGAGTGAGTCTACTTGGAGTTCAAGATTTAGATTTTACCGAGGATTACACGGTCTATGCCTCGATTGGTCAATCTAGATGTCAAGGATAGAGTGACATTGTCACATATTGTGAGAGTCACAATTAGTAGTCACAAAGGTGATGTTGGAGCTCAACATTCTTGTAACTTGGGTAGCAATGATGTGTTGCTAGATACCGCTCATTGCTTATGTTCCTAAATCGGTTTAGGGACATTGCCAACGTTACAAGAACCGAGAGGGTCACACACATAAGAGCAATTAGATGGAGATTAGGTTCATATGATGAACCATGAGGATTAGGTTCATGGGATGAACCAAATTGGATTACGAGTAATCCAAATTAGACTAATTGAGTTAGACTCAAGTTGATTCAAGTGTTGAATGAGTCTAATTGAGATTTGATTCATCAAATCAATTTAAATTAATGAATAGAGATTCATTATATTAAATTGACTTGAGTCAAGTGGTTAGATTTGATCAACCATGGGAGATTAGAGGTCAAGTTTGACTTGACTTGAGAGGGAAGATGAAAGGTCAAGTTTGACTTGACCAAATGCCATGTCATGATGATGACTGGGCATGGCCGGCCAATGATGGTGCTCCACATCATCATTGACTTGGTCAATTGGTGCCACATCATGAGGGAGACCAAGGGTCTTGGGAGTTACATGCATGCATGTAACCCCCCCTCCATGAAGTGGCCGGCCACTTAGGGGTTATGGGAGGTGAATTCATTTGGTGAGTTACTCTCATTACTTCATCTTCAACCTTGGAACCTTTCCTCTCAAGCTCTCCCTCTCCCATCCCTCTCTTTGGCCGAAATTCCTAAGGGAGTGCTAGCACACTCTAAGGCATTTCTCTCCACCTATTGCTTGTGTGGATACCATAGAGGAGTGTGCACTTGACACTCTCGAGTTCCGGCGGACTTTTGGACGAGCGGGATAAGCGAAGGGCGTCGCTATGAGGGTAACGTTCTAACCTCTTAGATCTAAGGTAGATCTAGGATTTTTGTAAGCACATACATGTAATTATAATTTTTTTATACTTCGCACGGATCCGTGGCCGGGGCTTCCGAGGTTTCCGCAACGCAAAAAGCGGTTTTTGCGGCTCGGAAAAACCCAACAATTGTGCTTATCCAAAGCTTCATACATAGACATGATTATGGATCGTTTTAGCATGCAGAACTCCAAGAAGGGTTTTCTACCTTTCAGGCATGGAGTTCCTTTATCTAAAGAGATGTGCCCTAGAACATCTGAGGTGATAGAGGTGATGAAGGAGGTTCCTTATGCTTCAGCGATAGGAAGCCTCATGTATGTGATGCTATGTACAAGACCAGATATCTGCTATGCCGTGGGCATTGTCAGCAGATATCAGAGTAATCCAGGACAGGGACATTGGACTACGGTAAAACATATATTAAAGTACCTGAGAAGGACTAGGGATTACATGCTAGTTTACCAAGCAGACCAATTACTCCCTGTGGGTTACACGGATTCTGACTTTCAATCAGATAGGTATAACAGTAAGTCTACCTCAGGTTTTGTGTTTACTTTGGGAGCTGGAGCCATTGTATGGAGGAGTGTCAAGCAGAAATGCATGGCGGACTGCACCATGAAAGCTGAGTATGTGTCAGCCTCTAAGGCGGCCAAAGAAGTTGTGTGGCTCAGGAACTTTCTGATGGACTTGGATGTTATTCTTGGTTTGCCCAGAACTATCACAATTTATTGTGATAATAGTGGTGCAGTTGCAAACTCGAAGGAACCACGAGCCCATTAGGCTAGTAAACACATAGAGCGCAAGTACCTCCTTATACGAGAAATCGTAAAGGAGGTAGAAGTTGTTGTCACCTTGATTGCATTAGAGGATGACCTGGTAGACACTTTTCACTAAGGCCCTTTTAGAGAGAGCTTTGATAGGCATGTGGAGGGAAGGGGAATCAGATGTATAGCAGTATGAGGACAGCATAGTCTTTTAGTATAAGTGAGAGATTGTTGGGATGTATACTGAAAAGTCTATCTTTTGTATGAACATCTTTAGTTTTGAAATAAGAATCATATGATCATTGTTTGCATATTTATGGCTATGCATATTGTCTAATAAATTACATTGTAGATAACATGGTGTGTGGTGTCACATGGGATATCATGTTATTGGCTCCTTATAAAGTATTAGTAAAGGCTCACAACCAAGATGGCTTTGGACAAACCATTGGTATGGTTGTAGTGTGATTTGGTATTGGTTTGTATTGACCATAGAATCACACTAGTGCACTTTGTGTGTATTGAGCAGGACCGACTTAGAGGTAATTCGATTTATTGCTGACTACATAATCGAATTGGACCTCAGATATTATTTTGTACATGCTCTTAATCCCGATATAATAACGAGTACATATACTTAGTGTTCATTTCTTTAATTTACCAATGGGCGAGATTTATAGATTAAATCGATAGGCTCGGTATGTTGGGAAATGATATTATTTATATGGTGTGTCGTTGATTATAGAAGGAAACCGTGTCCTATATATTAGGATGAAGATGTCCCCTTGAGGAGCTCATAAGGTTCATCTTGTAAACCCTGCAGGTGGACTTGATCCGGCATGATGAAAAGGTTGAGTGGTACTACTCATGGAGTTAGATGTCGATTAATTAATGGTCAGTAAATTAATTAATCGACGGACATTCGAGATCTTAAACATGGGGAGAAAATGTACAAATAATATATGGAGCCCATTTTAACTAATGGGGGTTGGTGAGGTAGATCAATGATAATCCTCTAGTGGAATGGATAATCATTAATGGATCGGACTTTATGTGGGCTTGATCCATTGGGTGGCCAAGATCCAACTCATCCTCATGGTCCCTATTGTAGCCTATTAAAACATCATGAAGCTTAGATCCAATGGATGAAAACAAAATTCTAGATCCAACGGTAGAGATTAAATCTCTAGATCTGACGGTTGAGATTAAATCTCTAGATCCGATGGTTGAGATTAAATCCCTAGAACCAATGGTGGAGATTAAAAGGAGGGATGAACCCAACTCTATAAATATGGGATGTTCCCTTGGGCGGCAAGTGTAAGGATGTATACTGAAAAGTTTATCTTTTTTATGAACATCTTTATTTTGAAATAAGAATCACATCATCATTGTTTGCATTTTTATGGTTATGCAATATTGTCTAATACATTACATTGTAGATAATATGGTGTGTGGTGTCACATGGGAGATCAAGTCCTTGTAAAGTATAAGTAAAGGCTCACAACCGAGATGACTTTGGACAAACCATCGGAATGGTTGTAGTGTGATTTCGTATTGGTTTGTCTTGACCATAGAATCGCACTAGTACACTTTGTGTGTATTGAGCAGAACCGACTTAGAGGTGATTCGATTTATTGCTGACTACATAATCGAATCGGACTTCAGATATTATTTTGTACATTCTTTTAATCCAGATATAATAACGGGCACATATACTTAGTATTCATCTATTTGATTTACCATTGGCGAGATTTATAGATTAAATCAATAGACTCGGTAAGTTGGGAGATGATATTATTTATATGGTGTGTCGTTGATTATAGGAGGAAATCGTGTCCTATATATTAGGATGATGATGTCCGCTTGAGGAGCTCATAAAGTTCATCATGTAAACCCTGCAGGTGGACTTGGTCTGGCATGATGAAAAGGTTGAGTGGTACTACTCATGGAGTTAGATGTGGATTAATTAATGGTCAGTAAATTAATTAATCGACGGAGATTCAAGATCTTAAACATGGGGATAAAATGTACAAATAATATATGGAGCCCATATTATCATATGGGGGTTGGTGAGGTAGATCAATGATAATCCTTTAGTGGATTGACTTATCATTAATGGATCGGACTTTATGTGGGCTTGATCCATGGGTGGACAAGATCCAACTCCTCCTCATGGTCCCTAATGTAGCCTATTAACACCTCATGAAGCTTAGATCCAATGGATAGAAACAAAACTCTAGATCCAAAGGTAGAGATTAAATCTCTAGATCCGACGGTTGAGATTAAATCTCTAGATCCGACGGTTGTGATTAAATCCCTAGAACTAATGGAGGAGATTAAATCATGGCTTGAGCCCAACTCTATAAATAGAGATTAAAAGTGGGCGGCAACTTGATGATGGCTTAAGTCGATTAGGGTTTGCTTACTTTGGATGCTAGGAATCCTAGTTTGTTTATGATTACGTTTGGGCAGCTAGGGTTTGGGAGCTAGGGGTGGGCGGCAACAAGTAGAGGAGGTGTTTCTTCTTCTTCATAAGGTTTGGCCGGTTCCTTCCTTCTTCCCTCTACCTTGGCCGGTGCTCATCCTATTCTTCTTCCCCTCTTCCATGGTCGGCACTTAGGAGAGCTAGGATTAGGGTTTGGAAGCTTAGGGTTTAGGAGGCTTGGGCGGCACCAAATAAGGAAGTAGTTTGCTTTCTTCTTCCTCTCCCTTTGTGGCCGTCACCCACAACCTTCTTTCCAGCCCTTGGATGGCATTCAAAGACCCTCTTCTCCTTCTCCTTTGGTGGTGGAAATAAGATATAGGGCTTTCCCTTGGTGTCTTGGCCGGTTTCCACCATAATCTCCTTCTCCTTGTTGGCCTGCGGCATGTATCCTTCTTGTTGCTTGTTGGTTGGCTATAAGAAGGAGAAGAGCCTTGTTTCTATTCTTCCTCTTGCTTTGGTAGATCAAGGAAGGAAGATTTGTGATCTAGGAGCTTCAACTTTTGGTAGTGTTGGAATGTATACTGAAAGCTTAGCTCTTTTTGTATGGACATTTTATTTTGGAATAAGAATCACATGATCATTGTTTACACTTTATATATTCATTATATATGTGTGCATATTGTCTAATATTTTACATTGTAGATAACATGGTGCTTGGTGTGGCACAGAAGATCATGTTATCAGTCCCTTGTAAAATATAAGTAGAGGCTCACAACCAAGATGGTTTTGGACAAACCATTAGCATGGTTGTAGTGTAGCTTGGTATTGTTTTATCTTGAACATAGAGTTACACTAGTACACTTAGGTGTATTGAGCAGGACCGACATAGAGGTGATTCAATTTAGTACTGACTACATAATTGAATCGGACCTCGAATATTATGTTGTACATGCTCTTAATCCCGATATAATAACGGGCACATGTACTTAGTATTTATTTCTTTGATTTACCAGAGGGTGAGATTTAGATGGATTAAATCAATATGCCCGGTAAGTTGGGAAATAATATTATTTACATGGTGTGTCGTTTATTATAGGAGGAAACCGTGTCCTATATATTAGGTTGATGATGTCCCCTTGAGGAGCTCATAAGGTTCATCATGTAAACCCAGCTGGTTGACTTAGTCAACATGATGATAAGGTTGAGTGGTACTACTCGAGGAATTAGATGTTAATTAATTGATGGTCAGTAAATCAATTAATTGACGGATATTCGATATCTTAAACACGGGGAGATGAATGTACAAATAATATATGGAGCCCATATTGATTTATGGGGGTTGGTGAGGTAGTTCAATGATGATCCTCTAGTGGAATGGAACATCATTGATTGATCAAGTTTGTGTGGTTCCGATCCATCGGGTGGCCAAGATCCAACTCCTCCTTATGGTCCCTATCGTAGCCTAATATAATCATTGTGAAGTCTAGATCCAAGAATGTAAAACAAAACCTAGAACCAACGGTTGGGATTAAATCCCTAGATCCGATGGTTAGGATGAAACCCTAGAACCAACGGTTGAGATTAAATCCCTAGATCTGATGGTTATGATGAAACCCTAGAATCGACGGTTGGGATTAAATCCTTAGATCCGACGGTTGGGATAAAACCCTAGATCCGACGGTTGGGATGAAACCCTAGATCCGACGGTTGGGATGAAATCCTAGATCCGATGGTTGAGATGAAACCCTAGATCCGACGGTTGGGATAAAACCCTAGATCCGACGGTGGAGATTAAATCCCTAGATCCGACGGTGGAGATTAAAGGAGTCCTAAGCCTAACTCTATAAAAGGAAAGCTTAGGGTTGGGCGGCAAGAATGATTTGAATTGGAATTAGGGTTTGGCTCTTCTCAAAGTGGGCGGCTAGGGCTTTGGAGCTAGGGTTTTGGGCGGCAACCTTCATCCTTCTAGTTGTTGCCGGCGCCCATCATTCTCCATCAACACTTGGCCGGCGCCCATCCTCAAGGCCTCTCTCTTATTCCTTGGCCGGCGGTTCTCCTTCCATTGGTGGCCGGTGTTCACTTCTCCAATCTCCAAGGTGGCCGGCAGTTCCCTTTGTATTGGTGGCCGGCGCTTCATCCATTCGTTCCTTGGCCGGCGGTTGCATCAAACTCCCTAGCTTGGTGGCCGGTTCTAGAAAGGAAAGGTATTGTTGGTTCTTCTCTTTGTTCGCAGCGGAAAAGGAAGGGAAGAACGCGATCTAGAAGGCTTCTACTCGTGGAGGATCTTCGTCCACACGTCGTCCACGAGAAGGATAGGACATACGGTAGAAGATCGTAAGGTATAAAGTTTTATAACTTTATTTTCAGATCTGAGAATGTTCTTTTAATTGTTGATTATACAATTATGCATATGTATATATTTTGTATAATCATGGACCCCGAAGACAAACACAAAACCGGCGATCTGTCCGTCGTCTCTTCCGCGGCTAACCAACTAGAAGAGTTGTGTTGCTTGAACAACTAGTTTGTTCAAGCGACCACTCAAGTTGTTAGCACGACGACGAATTGGTTGTGCTAAGGAAACTCATCCCATCCGGATTAATTCTTTCATTAGTGAAAATTTTAATCCAGGGACATGGGACCCAATGAGCCTCCGAAGAAACTCCCAACAGGTAGATCGTCACCCACACGACGTCCGAAAGGTGGAAGGTCATACATTAGAAGATCGAGAGGTATATCGATTCTCTAATTTTTATATGTTACATGTTTGTATTTGTTTTTCAATTATAGCATGATATAAATCTGTTTGAGGATAAATAATACTTGGATCCCGAACATAAACACAAAAACCGGCGATCCGAACATCGTCTATTCCGCGGCTACTCGTAGAATAGAGGATGGTCGCTTGAACAACGAGTTTGTTGAAGTGACCTCTCTAAATGAATAGCACGATGATGACTTGGTTGTTTGAGCAATCCCTTGTGTCTAGGATTAAATTTTTTAATCCAGGGACATCGATGGGATCACCATGAATAAACGACCGAGGTGAAGTGGGAAGCGAAGTTTTCCCTCACGGACTGGATAAGCAAAACCCTTCAACTGGTATCAGAGCAAAGGTTTTCGATTTTGTGTGTTTAGGATTCGGTTAATTTTTGTGCACTTTTCATATATTATATGAGCCGGATAATAGTAGGATATGCGTAGTTTAACTCTTTGGTTGCAAGCATAAGATCCGATTATTATGGCCATATGTGTGTATGTGATTGTATATGTATATTTTGTTGAATTCTCGAGGTTGTCGAGGCTAGTATTTGAATTTTTGTAAATTAGATACGGCATTATTTAGCAAATTTTTATTTTAGTTTACTTTCGATCTAGATTTCATGTACAGTCTGTCATGGAGTATAGGATCGATGGATGTAAATTAAAATAGGTTACAGTCTCGGCTCGTATCTCCGGATGGCTTGTACATGGCGTAGGAGGAGCGGACGAGAAGGCGTTACGACCGGAGACATATTGAAGACAAAACCTATAATAGTTTGAAAATAATTTATTTTTCTTATTTATTGCTTTTTGTTTGATATGCATGTCATAGGCTAGGAAAATTCCTCAATTTCAAATTACTAAGTGGGAGAGGGAAATTTTTATAAATTCCCACGGCCTCCATTACGATTTGACAAGTGATGCAAACAAACTTACGCATCGGCTCTGAGTGCCTTCCTCCCCATCGGATGAGTTTGTTGGCGGATCACAAGGTCGAATATGGTTATAGGAAATTATTAAGGAGCGTGTGTACTTCCCCATCGTAGGGCACAAAACCCGAGATAATTACCTTGGTACCAAGTAATGGGGAACACTTAGATACAAATATAAGTATCCTCGCCATCGGAGTCACTGCTTTTATTTGTAGGGCCAAAGAGGAACCAACTATTAATTTTACTTGTCAAAAAGTTAGGTTGCCAAGATAGTAAAATTAATGGGTAAAACCTCCTCTTACAAATGTAGAATTCGTATACGTCCACACTATCGTGGCATATGATATTCTCGGTGTTTTGAGGTGTTGGTTGATTTTAAAATTTTATTGTTTGAGGAATCAATAATTTTTTGAAATCTAATGTTTTGATTTATGTGATTCTTAGGTTTTCTTTCAAAATGACTTTCAACCCACTTGTTGTGATACTGAAACAGAACAAACTTACTGGACCCAAGTATGTTGATTGGAAGAGGAATCTAGACATTGTCTTGAATGCTGAGGAATACAAATATGTAATCCTCGAAGAGTGCCCTCCCAAGCCTGCAGATGATTCTGGGAAAAAGAAGAGAGAGCTATAAGATGTGGGTCAAGGCCAATGAGATGGCGTGGTGTAACATTTTGGCATCTATGTCAAATGTACTGCAACATCAGCATCAAGCCATGCCCATTGCTTATGATATGATGCTCAATCTCAAGGAACTTTTTGGACACCAGAATCGGGCTACGAGGCAAGAAGCCATGAGAACCCTGATGACGACCACCATGATCGAGGGAACACCCATAAGGGATCATGTTCTCAAGATGATGGTTCATTTGAATGAGCTGGAGGTCCTTGGAGCTGAGATCGATGGGGAAACCCAAGTCGATATCATACTCCAGTCTCTACCTAGGAGTTTTGAGATGTTTCTCCTGAAATACAACATGAACAAGAGGTTGTATTCGTTGGTGGAACTTCTGACAGAACTCCAGGCGGCAGAGCAGCTATTTCGTCAGAGTGCTCAGGCGCATGCCGTGGTGACCCAAAAGGTTTCTACTTCTAAGCCGAAAGGCAAGAAGAAGAAGAAACAAACTAGGGCGAAGGCGGTGGGAGGTACTCAGGGAGGAGTGAAGAAGCCGAAAGGCAAGTGCTTCACTTGTAAGCAGACTGGACACTGGAAGAAGGACTGCCCTAACCGCAAGAACAAAGGTATATCTTTTGGTCTAGTCGTTGAAACATGTTTAGCGGTGTTATCTACCGGCACCTGGTGTGTAGATACGGGAGCCACTGATCATGTCTGCAATACTTTGCAGGGGTTCCAAGAAACCAGACGACTGGTTGAGGGGGAGATTACCATGTACTTTGGCAATGCCACGAAGGTGGGCCCTGTTGCAGTGGGAGATGTTCATTTATCTTTTGAGAAACATAAACTTTTGGTTCTGAAGACTTGCCTTTATGTACCCTTATTTAGAAAGAATTTAATTTTAGTTTCTAAATTGTTTATGGATGGATATTCTATTTCTTTTAATGACAGAGTTGTTATAAGAATGAATAGGGGCATTATCTGTTCGAGTGCATTCATAGGATATTTGTATACACTTGAACCAAAAGCTCCCACGATGCATATTGAAATTAATAACTCATCTTCTAATTCCAATAAGAGAAAAGAACCTTCGAAGATGAACCAAACATACCTTTGGCATCTTAGGCTTGGTCACATTAACCTAAGCAGAATTCAATGGTTGATAGCTGATGGACCTTTGGGTTCATTAGTGGTGGAGGATCTCCCAACCTACAAATCTTGCTTGGAGGGTAAGATGACCAAGAGGCCTTTTAAGACAAAGGGGTATAGAGCCAAAGATGTGTTAGAATTGTTTCATTCTGATTTCTGTGGTCATATGTCTATCCAGGCTAGAGGTGGTTTTGAGTATTTCGTCTCTTTTATAGATGATTACTCAAGATATGGATACATTTACTTGATGCGCCGCAAGACTGAATGCTTTAACAAGTTCAAAGAATTAAAGGCTGATGTGGAGAAACGTCAAGGTAAATGTATCAAGACACTACTATCAGATCGTGGTGGTAAGTACCTCTTGGGAGAGTTTAGGAACTACTTATCAGAGGCTGGGATTCAATCCCAATTGACTTCACCTGGCACACCCCAGCAGAACGGTGTAGCAGAGCGAAGGAATAGGAATCTTTTGGAGATTGTTAGATTGATGATGAGTTATTCTGAGTTTCCAGATTCGTTCTTGGGAAATACTCTAGATACAGCGGTGTACATTCTGAACTTGGTTCCATCTAAATCAGTGCCTTCTACTCCCATAGAGTTGTGGACTGGGCGAAAGCCTAGTCTAAGACATATTCGGTTATGGGGGAGTCCAGCACATGTGCTGAAGGTAGATGCTAGTAATATTGAACCTCGTACAGAAGTACGCATGTTCGTTGGCTATCCTAGAGGAACGAAGGGTGGTTTATTTTATAGTCCTAGAGATCAGAGGGTGATCGTTAGCACGAATGCCAGATTTATAGAGGAAGACTATATGATGAGCCACAAGCCCAAGAGTAAAATTATTCTGGAGGAATTAAAAGGGGAAGTCATTTCTTAGTACCACCGGTACAACAGGATATACCACATGTCACTGCACCGCGTGTCACAAAGGATACACAGGTGATACCTCGTCGTAGTAGGAGGGTTGGGAGATAGCCTGTGTAGCGCCCGCCCTTATCTGCTCTCAGGGCGGCGCTACTTGGGTCTATATATTTTTTTTATTAGCATACTACATATGGATCCATTCAAAGTCTACATGCTTAAACAGGTTATCATAACTGAAACCTTCTTTGGCACATGCATCACCTATCTTATTCATCATTAGCATGACCACATATCTTATCTCATTTCATAACATGCATAACAAAAGGATTCGTTCATGAGTTCTAACATATCGAACCTCTTAAATAAAGGGATACTCATTAAACACAAGTCTTATAAGCGGAAGCAATGTCTTAAATTGTTCTTAGAGCATATAAATATAAGCAGATAGTGAAGGGTCTTCTTCCACCATGCCACTATCACACACGCACATGGCCCCTCCTGCCACTTCCTCTAGTGCAGACTTCCTTTATCTGCAGTATATGGACAACATAAACTATAAGCATATAGCTTAGTAAGATCCTTGCCTACTCACAAAAGCCACGATTTCATCAAACTATTAGAACATGAGCATGCTGGCATAGAAAATGACCTAAGCATTTCATAGCAACACTAATCAACAACATATCCAGGTAATAGTACAAAAAGAACTAAGCATGGCATAGAATTGTTCATAAGCAGGTTAAGCATAATTAATCTAAGCAGGGCATACTTTGAACATGAGCGTTATAACTACATAAACTAAGCATGCATGAAAGAACGTAATCATAAGCATTTGGTTAACTTGAACATAAACATTTGTAATAACATAAACCCTAATCATGCAGAAGGAACATAGTCGCAAGTATTCATAACCTTACCCTTAACCCTCACAACATCATAAATCCTAAACTAGCATAAAGTGCATAGTCACCACATACTTAGACTTAACTCTAAACATCATAACTTCATAACATCTAGCATGCATAAAGAACCTAGTTCGTAAGCATTCAGAGCATTTAACATAAGCATACACAATATCATAAAAGTCTTTTCTTTTCAAAACATATACTTATAAATACTTCAATATCATCATAACTTCATAACATCTAGCATGCATAAAGAACCTAGTTCGTAAGCATTCAGGGCCTTTAACATAAGCATACACAATATCATAAAAGTCTTTTCTTTTCAAAACATACACTTATAAATACTTCAATATCATCATAACTTCATAACATCTAGCATGCATAAAGAACCTAGTTCGTAAGCATTCAGAGCATTTAACATAAGCATACACAATATCATAAAAGTCTTTTCTTTTCAAAACATATACTTATAAATACTTCAATATCATCATAACTTCATAACATCTAGCATGCCTAAAGAACCTAGTTCGTAAGCATTCAGAGCATTTAACATAAGCATACACAATATCATAAAAGTCTTTTCTTTTCAAAACATATACTTATAAATACTTCAATATCATCATAACTTCATAACATCTAGCATGCATAAAGAACCTAGTTCGTAAGCATTCAGAGCATTTAACATAAGCATACACAATATCATAAAAGTCTTTTCTTTTCAAAACATACACTTATAAATACTTCAATATCA
Organism: Wurfbainia villosa; assembly: GCA_025175895.1. Classification (NCBI taxonomy): domain Eukaryota; kingdom Viridiplantae; phylum Streptophyta; class Magnoliopsida; order Zingiberales; family Zingiberaceae; genus Wurfbainia; species Wurfbainia villosa. The sequence goes on from CM045997.1 coordinate 57,003,102, forward strand.
TCATAACTTCATAACATCTAGCATGCATAAAGAACCTAGTTCGTAAGCATTCAGAGCATTTAACATAAGCATACACAATATCATAAAAGTCTTTTCTTTTCAAAACATATACTTATAAATACTTCAATATCATCATAACTTGTTTGGGGGGCCCCAGGTTAAGTACCACATAATGCGCTGTCTAATAGGTCAGTAGCGGCCACCAGTCCTACTAGAGCAAAGACCTCTTACGCCTTACCAGTGGCAAGACCTCTTACGCCTTCTTGTGTCCCTATGGATTTGATTAACCACCACCGACGGGTCGGGTACTTAACCTCTTGCAAAGTAAAATACTTAATTCTTTCATTTTTATTGTCATAATATAAAGAATGCTCTTGATCCCCAACACAAAAAGGGAAGCATCTTGATTTTATCTTGTCATAAAGAGAGCTCTTGATCCCTACTTGAAAGGGAAGCATCTCCATCTTATCATATCATAAGGAGAGCTCTTGATCCCTACTTGAAAGGGAAGCATCTCCATCATATCTTGTCATAAGGAGAGCTCTTGATCCCTACTTGAAAGGGAAGCATCTCCATCTTATCTTATCATAAGGACACATGCATTCATAACGTAAGAGTACCCTAAAGGGGTCCTAAAGCATAAACGTGTTCATCACATAAGCATGTTTCATTGCATCGTAAACATGAAGCATATTTCCTAAGCATATTCATGACATATTAAATCACAAAACATGTTCTTCACCTAGGCAAATCACAATATTCATGGCACATTACATCATAAACATGTAGCACATTTCCTAGGCATATTCATGGCATATTGAATCATAAAACATGTTCATCACATGGCCTAATTTCATGGCATACTAATTCATAAACTTGAAGCATATTCCCTAAACATATACATGGCATATTAATTCACACAACATGTTCATCACCTAAGCATGTTTCATGGCACATTACATCATAACATGAAGCTTATTTCCTAGGCCTATTCAAGGCATATTAAATCATCAAACATGTTCATCACATAGCCTAATTTCATGTTGCATTGAATCATAACATATTCATCACACAAGCATAGTTCATGTCATATAAAAAAAAACATACCCATAGCACAACTACATATATGGGTGTTTTCATGAAACCCTAACCCTAAAATCATTGGTTGGCGAATCTTGTAAGGGAGCTCAAGCTTAGGTTTTGTCCCCTAAAATTCATTCATAAAGCATTATAACCTAGCATAGCCTCATTAGGGATATTTTCATGCAACCCTAACCCTAGTTACCTAGGGTGGAAACCTATAAGGGCTCAACTAGGGTTCTTGTCACCTAATATTCATTCATGAGCACTACACCCTAGCATAGCATCTTTAGGATATTTTCATGCAACCCTAACCCTAGTTACCTAGGGTGGCAAACCTATAAGGGCTCAACTAGGGTTCTTGTCACCTAACCTTCATTCATGAGCATTATAACCTAGCATAGCACCATTAGGGATATTTTCATGCAACCCTAACCCTAGTTACTTAGGGTGGCCAAACCTATAAGGGCATCATCTTGGATGGTGGTTACTTAAAGGTCTTACTTGAAACATACCATCTAAGAACATAACTTTAGAATCAAGTTCATGCAACCCTAACCCTAAAATCTTGGGGTTGGCGAACCATATAGGGTCATCCCTTTGGACTTTGGACTCCTAAAGGTATCTACTTGAAACATACCACCCATACAAACCTCCCTTAGTAGCATTTTCATGAATCCTAGCCCACCAACTTAGTTAAACTTATAAGGCTACAATTTCATATTTCTTTCAAGCAACCTAACCTATCAAACTAATACACCTGCAGTGAGGAAAACTTACTTCCTTCGCTTTGCTTGAGGAGATGACCTAATGGAAGTCACCTAGCTCTCTCCTAGCTTGCAAGGGGCTCTCGGCCAAAGGAAGAAGAAGAAGGGCTTAGGTTTCGGTGAGAATGAAGAGAAGAGGAAGAAGGAAAGAAGAAGTGGCCAAGTGGAACTTCTCTCTTCTTTATAAAGGGGAGGAAGAGAAGTTTCTCTTCTCTTTGTCAAGCCTCTTCATTTACCCTCCTCCCATTTATCTATAGGTTCCCCTTTTCCTCTAATGATATGATTCTATTGGGCTCATGGTTAGTGGGTGCATCTATAAGGCTTGGCTATCTCTAGAGGTGGGGGGTTCAATTCCTAGGCTTTGCATCTCTTTTTGGCTTATTTTCTTTTATTTCTCCAAAAAGGCCTACATAAAGCCTCTCATCATAAAGCCAAAAATTCTCGTAAAATTGCTAGAATTTCACGGGCGTTACAGCCTGATAGATTCATGTTCTTGGGAGAATCTTCTAATTTGGTCCCTAGTTAACACGAACCTGATCCCTGGACATATGACGAGGCAATCCAAGATAAAGATGCAGTATCTTGGCAAAGTGCAATGAATTCTGAGATTGAATCTATGGATTCAAATCAGGTCTGGGAGCTAGTAGAACCACCCGATGGTGTAAAAACCATTGGATAAAAGTGGATTTACAAGAGAAAGAGAGGAATAGATGGGAAGGTTGAGACCTTAAAAGCGAGGCTTGTTGCGAAGGGGTATACTCAGAAAGAGTGTATCGATTATAAGGAGAACTTTTCGCCGGTATCCATGCTTAAGTCTATCCAGATTCTCTTATGCATAGCAACTCTTATGGATTATGAGGTGTGACAGATGGATGTCAAGACAACTTTCCTTAATGGAAGTTTTGAGGAAAACATCTATATGAAGCAACCAGAGGGATTCATTGCTAAGGGCAAAGAGCATCTTGTATGTAAGCTTAATCGGTCCATTTATGGATTGAAGCAAGCTTCAAGGTCTTGGAACATCCGCTTTGATGAGGTAATCCAGTCTTATGGATTTATTCAAAGTCCGGATGAGTCTTGAGTATACAAGAGATGTGACGGAAATGTAGTGGTATTTCTTGTACTATACATAGATGACCTTTTGTTGATTGGCAACAATATCAAGGTGTTATCGGACGTAAGGATATGGTTGTTCAAACAGTTTGATATGAAGGACTTGGGAGAGGTGGGACACATCCTTGGGATCAAGGTTATAAGAGATCACAGGAAAAGGATGTTGTGCTTATTCCAAGCTTCATACATAGACACGATTATGGATCGTTTTAGCATGCAGAACTCCAAGAAGGGTTTTTTATCTTTCAGGCATGGAGTTCTTTTATCTAAGGAGATGTGTCCTAGATCATCTGAGGAGATAGAGGAGATGAAGGCGGTTCCTTATGCTTCGGCAGTAGGAAGCCTCATCTATGCGATGCTATGTATGAGACTAGATATCTGCATTGTCGTGGGCAAGGTCAGCATATATCAGAGTAATCCAGAACAGGGACATTGGACTACGGTAAAGCATATATTGAAGTACCTGAGAAGGACTCAGGATTATATGTTGGTTTACTGGGAAGACCAATTACTCCCTGTGGGTTACACGTATTCTAACTTCCAATCTGATAGGGATAACATTAAGACTACCTTAGGTTTTGTGTTTACTTTGGGAGGGGGAGCCATTTTATGGAGGAGTGTCAAGAAGAGTACGTGGCAGCCTCGGAGGCGGCCAAAGAAGTTGTGTGGCTCAGGAACTTCCAGATGGACTTGGATGTGATTCCTGGTTTGCCCAGAACTATCACAATTTATTTTGATAATAGTGGTGCAATTGCAAACTCCAAGGAACCACGAGCCCATAAGGCTAGTAAACACATAGAGCGCAAGTACCACCTGATACTAGAAATCGTAAAGAGAGGAGGAGTTGTTGTGGCCAAGATTGCATCGGAGGATAACCTGGCAGATCCTTTCAATAAGGCCCTTCCGGAGAGAGCTTTTGATAGGCATGTGGAGGGAATGGGGATCAGATGTATGGCAGTTTAAGGACAACATAGTCTTTTAGTATAAGTGGGAGATTATAGGGATGTATACTGAAAAGTCTATCTTTTGTATGAACATCTTTATTTTGAAATAAGAATCACATGATCTTTGTTTGCATTTGTATGGTTATGCAATATTTTCTAATACATTACATTGTAGATAACATGGTGTGTGGTGTCACACGGGAGATCATGTTATCGGCTCCTTGTAAAGTATAAGTAAAGGCTCACAACCGAGATGGCTTTGGATAAACCATCGAAATGGTTGAAGTGTGATTTGGTATTGGTTTTTCTTGACCATAGAATCACACTAGTACACTTTGTGTGTATTGAGCAGGACCGACTTAGAGGTGATTCAATTTCTTGCTGACTACATAATCGAATCAGACCTCAGATATTATTTTGTACATGCTCTTAATCCCGATATAATAACGGGCACATATACTTAGTATTCATCTCTTTGATTTACCAATGGGCGATATTTATAGATTAAATCGATAGGATCAGTAAGTTAGGAGATGATATTATTTATATGGTTTGTCGTTGATTATTGGAGTAAACCATTTCCTATATATTAGGATGATAATGTCCTTTTGAGGCTAATAAGGTTCATCATGTAAACCCTGTAGGTGGACTTGGTCCGACATAATGAAAAGGTTGAGTGGTACTACTCATGGAGTTAGATGTTGATTAATTAATGGTCAATAAATTAATTAATCGACGGATATTTGAGATCTTAAACACGGAGAGAAAATGTACAAATAATATATGGAGCCCATATTATTATATGGGGGTTGATGAGGTAGATCAATTATAATCCTTTAGTGGATTGGATTATCATTAATGGATCGGACTTTATGTGGGATTGATCCATGGGTGGCCAAGACCCAACTCCTCCTCATGGCCCCTAATGTATCCTATTAACACCTCATGAAGCTTAGATCCAATGGATAGAAACAAAACTCTAGATCCAAATGTAGAGATTAAATCTCTAGATCCGACGGTTGAGATTAAATCTCTAGATCCGATGGTTGAGATTAAATCCCTATAACCAATGGAGGAGATTAAATCATGGCTTGAGCCCAACTCTTTAAATAGAGATTAAAAGTGGGCGGCAACTTGATGATGGCTTAATGGGATTAGGGTTTGCTTCCTTTGGAGGCAGGGAATCCTAGTTTTTTTAGGATTAGGTTTGAGCGGCTAGGGTTTGGGAGCTAGGGGTTGGCGGCAACAAGTAGAGGAGGTTTTTCTTCTTCTTCCTATGGTTTGCTTGGTTCCTTCCTTCTTCCCTTCTCCTTGGCCGGTGCTCATCCTATTCTTCTTCCCCTCTTTCCTGGCCGGCATTTAGGAGAGCTAGGATTAGGGTTTGGAAGCTTAGGGTTTAGGAGGCTTGGGTGCACCAAATAAGGAAGTAGTTTGCTTTCTTTTTCCTCTCCCTTGGTGGCCTGCGCCCACTACCTTCTTTCCAGCCCTTGGCCAGCATCCAAAGACCCTTTTCTCCTTCTCCTTAGGTGGTGGAAACAAGATATAGGGCTTTCCCTTGGTGTCTTGTCTGGTTTCCACCATAATCTCCTTCTCCTTGTTGGCCGGCGGCAAATATCCTTCTTGTTGCTTGTTGGTTGTCTATAGGAAGGAGAAGAGCCTTGTTTCTATTCTTCCTCTTTCTTTGGTAGAGAAAGGAAGGAAGATTTGTGATCTAGGAGCTTCAACTTTTGGTAGATCGTCGCCCATACGACGTATGAAAGGAGGAAGGTAATACATTAGAAGATCGAGAGGTATATCGATTCTCTAATTTTTATATGTTACATGTTTGTATTTGTCTTTCAATTATGATCATGATATAAATCTGTTTGTGGCTAAATAATACTTGTATTCCGAACATAAACACAAAAACTGGCGATTCGAACATCGTCTATTCCGTGGCTACTCGTAGAATAGAGGATGGTCGCTTGAACAACGAGTTTGTTCAAGTGACCTCTCTAAACGAATAGCACGACGATGACTTGGTTGTTTGGGCAATCCCTTGTGTCTAGGATTAAATTTTTTAATCCGGGGACATCGATGCGATCTCCATGAACAAACAACAGAGGTGAAGTGGGAAGCGAAGTTTCCCCTCACGGACTCGATAAGCAAAACCCTTCAACTGGTATCAGAGCCAAGGTTTCCAGTTTTGTGTGTTTAGGATTCGGTTAATTTTTATGCACTTTTCATATATTATATGTGCTAGATAATAGTAGGATATGCGTAGTTTAACTCTTTGGTTGCAGTCATAAGATCCGACTATTATGGCCATATGTGTTTATGTTATTGTATGTGTATATTTTGTTGAATCCTCGGGGTTGACGAGGCTAGTATTTGATTTTTTGTAAATTAGATACGACATTGTTTATCCACTCTTTATTTTAGTTTACTTTTGATCTAGATTTCATGTACACTCCCTCGTACAGTATAGGATCGATGGATGTAAATTAAAATAGGTTACAGTCTCGACTCAGATCTCCGGATGGCTTGTACATGGCGTAGGAGGAGCGGACGAGAAGGCGTTGCGATGGGAGTCATATTGAAGACAAAAGCCATAATAGTTGGAAAATAATTTATTTTTCATATTTATTACTTTTTGTTTGATATGCATGTCATAGCCTAGGAAAATTCCTCAATTTCTAATTACTAAGTGGGAGAGGGAAATTTTTATAAATTAACACGGCCTCCATTACGATTTGACAAGTGATGCAAATAAACTTGCGCGTCGGCTCTGAGTGCCTTCCTCCCCATCGGATGAGTTTGTTTGCGGATCACAAGGTCAAATATGGTTATAGGAAATTATTAAGGAGTGTGTGTACTTCCCCATCGTAAGACACATAACCCGAGATAATTATCTTGGTACCAAGTAATGGGGAACACTTATTTACAAATATAAGTATCCTCCCCATCGGAGTCACTTCTTTTATTTGTAGGGCCAAAGAGGAACCAACTATTAATTTTACTTGTCAAAAAGTTAGGTTGACAAGATAGTAAAATTAATGGGTAAAACCTCCTCTTACAAATGTAGAATTCATATACATCCACACTACCGTGGCATACGATATTGTCGGTGTTTTGAGGTGTTTGTTGATTTTAAAATTTTATTGTTTGAGGAATCAATAATTTTTTGAAATCTAATGTTTTGATTTATGTGATCTTAGGTTTTCTTTCAAAATGACTTTCAACCCACTTGCTGTGATACTGAAAGAGAACAAACTTACTGGACCCAACTATGTTGATTGTAAGAGGAATCTAGACATTGTCTTGACTGCTGAGGAATACAAATATGTACTCCTCGAAAAGTTCCCTCCCAAGCCTGCAGATGATTCTGGGAAAAAGGAGAGAGGGAGCTATAAGAAGTGGGTCAAGGCCGATGAGATGGCGCAGTGTTACATTTTGGCATCTATGTCAAATGTACTGCAACATCAGCATCAAGCCATGCCCACTGCTTATGATATGATGCTCAATCTCAAGGAACTTTTCGGACACCAGAATCGGGCTGTGAGGCAAGAAGCCATGATAAACTTGATGACGACCACCATGATTGAGGGAACATAATGTAAGGGATCATGTTCTCATGATGATGGCTCATTTGATTAAGCTGGAGGTCCTTGGAGCTGAGATCAATGGGGAAACCCAAGTCGATATCATACTCCAGTCACTACCTAGGAGTTTTGAGCTGTTTCGCCTGAACTACAACATGAACAAGAGGTTGTATTCGTTTGCGGAACTTCAAACAGAACTCATGGCGGCAGAGGGGCTATTTCGTCAGAGTTCTCAGGCGCATGCCGTGGTGACCCAAAAGGTTTCTACTTCTAAGCCGAAAGGCAAGAAGAAGAAGAAACAAATTGGGGCGAAGGCGGTGGGAGGTACTCAGGGAGGAGTGAAGAAGCCGAAAGGCAAGTGCTTCACTTGTAAGCAGACTAGACACTGGAAGAAGGACTGCCCCAACCGGAAGAACAAAGGTATATCTTTTGGTCTAGTCGTTGAAACATGTTTAGCGGTGTTATGTACCGGCACCTGGTGTGTAGATACGGGAGCCACTGATCATGTCTGCAATACTTTACAGGGGTTCCAAGAAACTATATGACTGGCTGAGGGGGAGATTACCATGTACTTGGGCGATGCCACGAAGGTGGCGGCTGTTGCAGTGGGAGATGTTCATTTATATTTTGAGAAAAATAATCTTTTGGTTCTTAAGAATTGCCTTTATGTACCCTTATTTAGAAAGAATTTATTTTCAATTTTTAAATTATTTATGGATGGATATTTTATTTCTTTTAATGACAGAGTTGTTATAAGAAGGAATAGGGACATTATCTGTTCGGGTGCATTGATAGGAAATATGTACACACTTGAACCAAAAGCTCCCACGATGCATATTGAAATTAATAACTCATCTTCTAATTCCAATAAGAGAAAAGAACCTTCGAAGATGAACCAAACATATCTTTGGCAACTTAGGCTTGGTCACATTAACCTAAGCAGAATTCAAAGGTTGATAGTTGATGGACCTTTGGGTTCATTAGTGGTGGAGGATCTCCCAACCTGCGAATCTTGGTTGTAGGGTAAGATGACCAAGAGGCCTTTTAAGACCAAGGGGTATAGAGGCAAAGATGTGTTAGAATTGGTTCATTCTGATTTGTGTGGTCCTATGTCTATCCAGGCTAGAGATGGTTTTGAGTATTTCGTCTCTTTTATAGACGATTACTCAAGATATGGATACATTTACCTGATGCACCGCAAGTCTGAATGCTTTGATAAGTTCAAAGAATTCAAGGCTGATGTGGAGAAACATCAAGGTAAATGTATCAAGACACTACGATCTGATCGTCGTGGTGAGTACCTCTTGGTAGAGTTTAGAAACTACTTATCAGAGGCTGGGATTCAATCCCAATTGACTGCACCTGGCACACCCCAGCAGAACCCTGTAGCAGAGCGAAGGTATAGGACTCTTATGGAGATGGTTAGATCGATGATGAGTTATTCTGAGTTGCCAGATTCGTTCTGGGGATATGCTCTAGATATGGAGGTGTACATTCTGAACTTGGTTCCATCTTAATCAGTGCCTTCAACTCCCACAGAGTTGTGGTCTGGGCGAAAGCCTAGTCTAAGACATATTCAGATATGGGGGAGTCCAACACATGTGCTGAAGGTAGATGCTGGTAAGTTGGAACCTCGTACAGAAGTACGCATGTTCGTTGGCTATGCTAGAGGAACGAAGGGTGGTTTATTTTATAGTCCTAGAGATCAGAGGGTGATCGTTAGAACGAATGCCAGATTTCTAGAGGAAGACTATATGATGAGCCACAAGCCTAAGAGTAAAATTGTTCTGAAGGAATTAAAAGGGGAAGTCACTTCTTTAGTACCACCGGTACAAGAGGATATACCACATGTCACTGCACCACGTGTCGCAGAGGATACACAGGTGATACCTCGTCGTAGTGGGAGGGTTGTGAGATAGCCTGATAGATTCATGTTCTTGGGAGAATCTTTTGATTTGGTCTCTAGTGAACATGAACCTGATCCCTGGACATATGACGAGGCAATCCAAGATAAAGATGCAGTATCTTGGCTGTAGGGATTTTTTTATGCAAAATAGCTTATGCGCAACGGAAAAATAGGATCTCTTCCAAGTGATCCTTGCGAAAGAAAACCTCGCACAAAAAAATAAATTTCTCAAAACATATCTTATAGGAGAATATTACCTTTGTTGCATGCCCTTTTTAATCCCGATTCTCCTTGGGTTTGTTGGATCTTTTAGCACGTTCAAATGTCCGTGCCTCTATATGTATCCACACGAGCAAGCTCTTGTCTCACAAAATAAACTAGAAGAGCTCTCTTTTACTTCTTGCTAGAGAAGTCCTTAAAGGAGAGGAAGGTAGGGAAAAAGAGAAAAGAAGAAGAAGACCACTCTTCTTGCTAGCCTACACTCACAAAAGCCACACAACCAAAGCCTCTCACCACCAAGCTCTCTCCAAGCCTCAAGCTTCCACCACCTTGGCCGCCCACCCCATGGAGTGTTTTATAGGATTGAAAAAACCTTTCACCTCCTATCACATTCAATGCAATCAATTGCATTGAAGCACTCCTTGTTTGGCCGGCCACATGTGGAGAAATTCCAAAGGTCAAAACCCTTTGACTCCTTCCACCTCATCAAGCTTAGGTGGCATGCTTATGTGGCATGCTTAGGTGGTATGCTTATGTGGCATTTATGCATGTTGAATTAATCTTATTAATTCAATAAGCTTATGTTATCATATTGAATTAATCTCATTAAATCAATAAGGTAACATATTGAATTAATCTTATTAAATCAATTAAGCTTAGGCTATCATGATAACATATTTATTTAATCTTATTATTATTATTAAATTAATAAGCTTAGCATATTGAATTAATCTCATTAAATCAATAAGCTAAAATTCTCATTAAGCTTAAAGTCCAAAAACCATTTTGTACTTAAGCTTATTCCCAAATTATTCTAGTCAAACTAGAATGCACTAATTCTTTTAATCATCATGCTCTTTGTGTGTGACCCTATAGACTCTCATAACGTTGGCAGTGGATCTAAACTCTTTTAGATACACAAGCAATGAGTGGCATCTAGCAATACATCATTGCTACCCAAGTTACGAAATAAGTCAAGATCCGACTAACCTTTCCGTGACTACTATAATGTATGACCGTGTCCTTCTATCCTTGATATCAGATTGACCAATAAGGCATAGACCGTGTCATCCTCGATCAATCTATGTGTTTCTTGATCCCTAAGTAAACTAACTCAAACAAATGAGCTCAATATCTCATATTGACTCATTCGAGCATGACCATACGTTTTAGTAGTTCTACTCAATCAAGGGCCCCACAGATATCACTCCCGTCATATGGGAGGGATAGATCCCATATACATCACTCACATCGCTCCACATAATTTGTTATATACCCAGTAATCGCCTTTATGGTCCACCCTGTTACGAGTGACGTTTGACGATACCAAAGTACATAACTCCTTATGTAGGCAACCGTAGTGACTTCAGGTTTGAGGACTATTCATACCAATAGTCACATGAGAAAGTTTATGACACTCATATGACGATCCATGAAACTTTCTCATGAAGGGTCAGTTCAGTATATATTCTCTAATATATACCCATGTGTCAACTTGATATCCTATATCCATGACTTGTGAGATCAAGTCATCAATTGACCTACATGCTAGTCTTTATGCATTAATATTGCCCTTGCATATTAATACTTGAGTAGGAACATTTAGGAAAGTGTTCTCTACAGCCTCTCATAATCAATTCTGCCAATTGATGTGCTGTAGATAAGAACCTACTTTTCTAGGGCATTATTATATTTAATTTAGCTGGCACAAGCAAGACGTAAATATAATAACCAATCCTTTACCTTTATAGAATATGATACAAAATGTTCCCTATTCAACCATCACATGATTGGTTCTAGGGCTATAACTAACAATGTCCCACTAGCACTAGTACCAATCACTATAATATCTGATACCTAGTGACCTATTGTGACCATCATGCTTCCTCTGTGCCAAAGCCTTGGTCAATGGATCTGCGATGTTAGCTTCTTTCGGTACTCTGCATATCCTCACATCTCCTCTATCGATGATCTCTCGAATGAGATGGAAGCGCCGTAGTATGTGTTTGGTCCGCTAATGTGATCGAGGTTCCTTAGCCTGTGCAATAGCCCCATTGTTGTCACAATAGAGGTCTATTGGATCTGCAATGCTAGGAACTACCCCAAGTTCACTGATGAATATGCGGAGCCAAACATTCTCCTTTCTTTGCATCGAGACACGCAATATACTACCTATTGTAGAATCAGCAACTGTGTCCTGCTTCGAACTCTTCCAGCTCACAGCTCCACCATTCAGGCAAAACACGTACCCCGATTGCGATCTATAGTCATCCTTGTTTGTTTGGAAGCTTGCATCACTGTAACCCTTTATAGTTAGCTCCTCATTGCCTCCAAATATCAGGAAATATTCTTTCATTCTTCGTAAGTATTTAAGAATATTTTTTACTGCTATCCAGTGACTTTCACCTAGATCCGACTGGTATCTACTCGTCATGCTCAAAGCATACGAGACGTCAGAACGAGTACAAAGCATGGCATACATGATAGACCCTATAGCAGATGCATAAGGGATCTTATCCATGCGATCTCTCTCCTCCTTAGAAGAGGGACATTGAGTCTTCGAAAGACTCACACCATGTGATAAAGGCAGAAATCCTTTCTTGGAATTTTGCATAGCAAAATGATCTAGCACTTTATCAATGTATGTACTCTGACATAGGCCAAGTAATCTTTTAGATCTATCTCTATAGATCTTGATGCCTAGAATATAGGCAGCTTCACCTAAGTCTTTCATCGAGAAACAATTCCCTAACCACATCTTTACAGACTGGAGTGAGGGAATATCATTTCCGATGAGAAGTATGTCATCTACATACAAGATAAGAAATACAACTGTGCTCCCACTATTTCTCTTGTAGACACAAGGTTCATCTTCATTCTTGATGAAACCAAACTCCTCGATTGCATCATCGAATCGAAGATTCCAGCTTCGAGAGGCTTGCTTTAGTCCATAAATGGACCTTTGCAGTTTGCATACCTTTCCAGGATGCTTTGGATCTTCAAAACCCTCAGGCTGTGTCATGTACACATCCTCGAGTAGCTTTCCATTCAGAAAAGCGGTTTTGACATCCATCTGCCAGATCTCATAATCGTGGTAGGCTGCAATAGCAAATATGATCCAAATGGATTTAAGCATCACAACTGGTGAAAAGGTTTCATCATAGTCAATACCATGAATTTGTTTGAATTCTTTAGCCACCAATCTACCTTTATAAGTATTCTTATTACCATCCATGTCAGTCTTTACTTTAAAGACCCACTTACACCCAATGGGTTTTACCCCTTCAGGTGGATCAACCAAAGTCCATACTTGGTTAGTGTACATGGATTCCATTTCAGATCTCATGGCCTCTAGCCATTTCTCGGAATCTGGGCTCATCATAGCTTCTTGATAGGATGTAGGCTCGTCAAGATCGACAAGCAATACATCACCGTTGTCAGTCAAGAGAAAAGAATATCTCTCGGGTTGACGATGGATCCTATCAGATCTACAAAGAGGTTAGTCTACTTGAACAGGTGTTTGCTCCACAACTCTTTGGGCAATAATTTCCTCATCCACAACACTTTGTGGTGCCTGTTCATTTTCCATCGAAGCCTTAGTGTTATCTTCATCTTGAATTTCTTCAAGATGAATTTTACTCTCACTAGTTTTTCTAGAAATAAATTCTCTTTCTAGAAAGACAACATTTCTGGCAACAAACACCTTGCCAAGTGTGGGATTGTAAAAGTAATATCCCTTAGTTTTCTTGGGATATCCTACAAAATAACACTTATCTGATTTGGGTCCTAGTTTATCTGAGACTTGACGTCTAACATAAGCTTCACAACCCCAAATCTTTATAAAAGACATTTTGGGACTCTTCCCAGTCCATAACGTAAATGGTGTCTTTTCTACGGCTTTTGATGGGACGCGATTAAGTGTGAAAGCGGCTGTCTCTAGAGCTAAACCCCAAAAGAAAGTAGGTAGATCAGTCTGGCTCATCATTGATCTTACTATATCTAATAGAGTATGATTTCTCCTCTCAGATACACCATTCCATTGTGGTGTTCCAGGTGGAGTGAGTTGGGATATTATCCCACACTCAACCAGGTGATCACGAAACTCTTGACTAAGGTATTTACCACCTCGATCTGATCGAAGTAGCTTAATACGCTTACTAAGTTGGTTTTATACTTCATTCTTGAATTCTTTAAACTTTTCAAAGGATTCTGACTTATGTCTCATCAAATATAAGTAGCCAAATCTACTCATATCATCAGTGAAAGTAATAAAGTACTTATAGCCTCCTCTGGCTTCGACATTGAAAGGGCCACATACATCAGTATGTATGAGTCCTAACATGTCCGTCGCTCTCTCGCCATGTCCACTAAATGGAGTTTTAGTCATCTTTCCTAAAAGAAAAGATGCGCATACGTTATATGATTCAAAATCAAATGAGTCCAATAATCCATCTTTATGGAGATGGGATATGCGTTTTTCATTTATGTGACCTAGGCGACAGTGCCAGAGATATGTTTGGTTTAAATTATTCGATTTGAACCATTTGGTATTTACGTTATAAATTGGGTTTTCTAAATCTAGAACATAGAGACCATTCATAAGTGGTGCATTACAATATAACATTTCATTCAAATAAATGGAACAACATTTATCCTTTATTATAAAAGAAAAGTTTTTCTTGTTTAAACAAGATACAGAAATTATGTTCTTCATTAATGCAGGTACATAAAAGCACTCCTCTAGTTCTAAGATAAGCCCAGTGGGCAAAGACAAAGAATATGTTCCTACAGCTACAACAGCAACTTTTGCACCATTGCCTACTCGTAGGTCCACTTCGCCCTTTGCCATTAGTCTACTATATCTCAGTCCCTGCACATTAGTACAAATGTGAGATGCACATCGGGTATCTAATACCCATGTAGAAGAAATAGATAGATTAACTTCTATAACGTGTATACATGAGGCAGAAGTACCACTTCTTTTCTTCTTTACTTCCTCAAGGTAGACTTTGTAGTTCCGCTTCCAGTGTCCAGTCTCACCGCAATGGAAACAGTCCCCTTCCTTAGGTACTTTACCTTTACCCTTTGAAGTGGATGAATTGGCCTTGCCTTTGGCTTGGGTCTTATCCTTACCTTTGCGCTTACCTTTTCCCTTCTTGACCATTAGTACGTTACTAACTTTCTTCTTGAGATTCGGTTCAGCAGTTCTTAACATTCTGAGAATCTCAGGCAAAGGCTTATCAATTTCATTCATGTTATAATTCATGACGAATTGATTATATGCTTCCGGCAATGATTGCAGGATAACATCAGTTGCCAATTCTTGGCTCAGTGGAAAACCTATTCTTTCAAGGTTCTCAACGTACCCTATCATTTTAAGTACGTGAGTTCCTACAGGTGTTCCTTCTTGCATCTTGCATGCAAAAAGAGCCATAGACACATCAAAACGCTTGTGCCTAGCTTGTCCTTGATATAGTTGTTTCAAATGCTCAACCATACCATAGGCATCCATGTTCTCATGTTGCTTTTGAAGCTCAGAGTTCATGGTGGCAAGCATAAGACATGACACATCTAATGCGTCATCTTGATGCTTCTTATAAGCATCCTTTTTTCCACAGTGGCCGCAGGCGGGTGTTTGAGGATAGACTGCTCTAGGACATACAGTTTACGTTCTTGCTTGAGGATAATCCTCAAGTTCCTATACCAGTCTAGAAAGTTAGCTCCATTGAGCATGTCTTTCTCAAGGACAGATCGCAAGTTGAGGGGGTGTGTCGTGTTAGATGACATGGTGATCTACAACATTAAAATGCAAAATTAAGTATCATACCTAAGTCATTTAATTAGGCCTTTAATTAAATGAGGCTCCCACTAAATTCTCATAGCTTTGATATGAGCTAATCATTGATGTAGGCAAACACATTTTGCTTACATCATTAGCTTCTATTTAGCTATAAATTTATATGGGATAAAGATCCACATCATACTTTGTCTTGAGTTAGCTTTGGCTAATCGCCCAAGACGTAGTATGATTAGGTAGACAATCTTTTGCCAATTACATCTGATGTAACTCTTTAATAGCTTTGGTTAAGTTTAGATTAGTTTAGTGCTTATTCCTAAACCAGCTTCGGTAGTGGCGAGACACGAGGCCTTCTTTGATATCGAACAGCGACCACTTTCTAAGACAAAGCTGATGTTCGGAAATCACACAAAACTAATTTTTAAAACTTATGTTCAAAGCTAATATATGCCTCTACTTTATTAATTAATTAAGAAAAACTTAATTAAGTCATAACCAAGTTTGATAGCGGGACATCACGATTGTCCACTTGCACTCTTCCAAGATAAAATGCATTTCTTTGCTTTGGCAAACCCAACAACAAATGATCGAGGAAGTAGTGAGTACCAAACTTTGGTAGGCATATCGTTTTTGACTTATTAAGAAATAAACTTAAACATGCATCACATACATATTAGCATACATCACATATAAGCTAAATTAACATGCATCACATACATATTAAACTAAGCGTGTCATGGTTATGGCCCTTATTCTACAATCTTCTCAAGCCAATGAAAAGATTGATTGGTCAACCTAGGGATAGCATCTTCTCCCAAGTGCTTCCTTTTGGTTGTCTTGTGTTGTTGACTTCCTCCTTGTAATGTCATCTTCCAATGGACCCTCCATCTTTATTTTGTATATTACAAAAGGAGAAATACTCTAGTTACATTCGAATCTAAAACTAATTTTACAACAAGAATTTTAGGAGAAAGGTACGACACGCAGGCCGTATTAAGAATTACAACACACACATTCACAAACTTTTTGGGACTAGGTCATAACCATGCACCATGTCAATTTTAACTTTTAAAAGACATCGGATATTTTATTATGTTTGAAAAATTGCTAATGAAATTATCAACTCATAATAAAATTTATCCTACTTCTATATCATATATAAAATAGAGAAAACCTATTTTTGTTTTTTTTATACGATCTTTCGCAAGTGGCTCTGATACCACTGTAGGGATTTTTTTTATGCAAAATAGCATATGCTCAACGGAAAAATAGGATCCCTTCCAAGTGATCATTGCGAAAGAAAACCTCATAAAAAAAAATAAATTTCTCAAAACCTATCTTATAGGAGAATATTACCTTTGTTGCGTGCCCTTTTTAATCCCGCTTCTCCTTGGGTTTGTTGGATCTTTTAGCACGTTCAAATATCCGTGCCTCTATATGTATCCACACAAGCAAGCTCTTGTCTCACAAAAGAAACTAGAAGAGCTCTCCTTTACTTCTTGCTAGAGAAGTCCCTAAAGGAGAGGAAGGTAGGGAAAAAGAGAAAAGAAGAAGAAGACCACTCTTCTTGCTAGCCTACACTCACAAAAGCCACACAACCAAAGCCTCTCACCACCAAGCTCTCTCCAAGCCTCAAGCTTCCACCACCTTGGCCGGCCACCCCATGGAGTGTTTTATAGGATTGAAAAAACCATTCACCTCCTATCACATTCAATGCAATCAATTGTATTGAAACACTCCCTGTTTGGCTGGCCACATGTGGAGAAATTCCAAAGGTCAAAACCCTTTGACTCCTTCCACCTCATCAAGCTTAGGTGGCATGCTTCTGTGGCATGCTTAGGTGGCATGCTTATGTGGCATTCAGTCATGTTGAATTAATCTTATTAATTCAATAAGCTTATGTTATCATATTGAATTAATCTCATTAAATCAATAAGGTAACATATTGAATTAATCTTATTAAATAAATTAAGCTTAGGCTATCATGATAACATATTTATTTAATCTTATTATTATTATTAAATTAATAAGCTTAGCATATTGAATTAATCTCATTAAATCAATAAGCTAAAATTCTCATTAAGCTTAAAGTCCAAAAACCATTTTGTACTTAAGCTTATTCCCAAATTATTCTAGTCAAACTACAATGCACTAATTCTTCTAATCATCATGCTCTTTGTGTGTGACCCTATAGGCTCTCATAACGTTGGAAGTGGATCTAAACTCTTTTAGATACACAAGCATTGAGCGACATCTAGCAATACATCATTGCTACCCAAGTTACGAAATAAGTCAAGATCCGACTAACCTTTCCGTGACTACTATAATGTATGACCGTGTCCTTCTATCCTTGATATCAGATTGACCAATGAGGCATAGACCATGTCATCCTCGATCAATCTATGTGTTTCTTGATCCCTGAGTAAACTAACTCAAACAAATGAGCTCAATATCTCATATTGACTCATTCGAGCATGACCATGCATTTTAGTAGTTCTATTCAATCAAGGGGCCCACAGATATCACTCCCGTCATATGGGAGGGATAGATCCCATCGACATCACTCACATCCCTCCGCATAATTTGTTATATACCCAGTAATCGCCTTTATGGTCCACCCTGTTACGGGTGACGTTTGACGATACCAAAGTACATAACTCCTTATGTAGGCAACCGTAGTGACTTCAGGTTTGAGGACTATTCATACCAATAGTCACATGAGAAAGTTTATGACACTCATATGACGATCCATGAAACTTTCTCATGAAGGGTCAGTTCAGTATATATTCTCTAATATATACCCATCTGTCAACTTGATATCATATATCCATGACTTTTGAGATCAAGTCATCAATTGACCTACATGCTAGTCTTTATGTATTAATATTGCCCTTGCATATTAATACTTGAGTAGGAACATTTAGGAAAGTGTTCTCTACAGCCTCTCATAATCAATTCTGCCAATTGATGTGCTGTAGATAAGAACCTACTTTTCTAGGGCATTATTATATTTAAATTAGCTGGCACAAGCAAGACGTAAATATAATAACCAATCCTTTGCCTTTATAGAATATGATACAAAATGTTCCCTATTCAACCATCACATGATTTGTTCTAGGGCTATAACTAACATTGGAAAAGTGCAATGAATGCTGAGATTGAATCTATGGATTCAAATCAGGTCTGGGAGCTAGTAGAACCACCCGATGGTATAAAACCATTGGATGAAAGTGGATCTACAAGAGAAAGAGAGGAATAGATGGGAAGGTTGAGATCTTCAAAGCGAGGCTTGTTGCGAAGGGGTATACTCAGAAAGAGGGTATCAATTATGAGGAGACCTTTTCGCCGGTAGCCATGCTTAAGTCTATCCGGATTCACTTATGCATAGCAGCTCATATGGATTATGAGGTGTGGAAGATGGATGTCAAGACAGCTTTCCTTAATGGAAGTCTTGAGGAAAACATCTATATGAAGCAACCAGAGGGATTCATTGCTAAGGGAAAAGAGCATCTTGTATGTAAGCTTAATCGGTCCATTTATGGATTGAAGCAAGCTTCGAGGTCTTGGAACATCCGCTTTGATGAGGTAATCCAGTCTTATGGATTTATTCAAACTCCGGATGAGTCTTGTGTAAACAAGAGATGTGACGAAAATGTAGTGGTATTTCTTGTACTATACGTAGATGACATTTTGTTGATTGGCATCAATATCAAGGTGTTATCGGACGTAAGGGTATGGTTGTCCAAACAGTTTGATATGAAGGACTTGGGAGAGGTGGGACACATCCTTGGGATCAAGGTTATAAGGGATCGTAGGAAAAGGATGTTGTGCTTATCCCAAGCTTCATACATAGACACGATTATGGATCGTTTTAGCATGCAGAACTCCAAGAAGGGTTTTTTACCTTTCAGGCATGGAGTTCCTTTATCTAAGGAGATGTGTCCTAGATCATCTGAGGAGATAGAGGAGATGAAGGCGGTTCCTTATGCTTCGGCAGTAGGAATCCTCATGTTTGCGATGCTATGTATGAGACCAAATATCTACTTTGCCGTGGGTATAGTCAGCAGATATCAGAGTAATCTAGGACAGGAACATTGGACTGCGGTAAAGCATATATTGAAGTACCTGAGAAGGACTAGGGATTATATGATGGTTTACCGGGCAGACCAATTACTCCCTGTGGGTTACACGGATTCCGACTTCCAATCAGATAGGGATAACAGTAAGTCTACCTCAGATTTTGTGTTTACTTTGGGAGCTGGAGCCATTGTATGAAGGAGTGTCAAGAAGAAATGTGTGGAGGACTCCACCATGGAAGCTGAGTATGTGGCAGCCTCTGAGGCGGCCAAAGAAGCTGTGTGGCTCAGGAACTACCTGATGGACTTTGATGTGATTCCTGGTTTGCCCAGAACTATCACAATTTATTGTGATAATAGTGGTGCAGTTGCAAACTCAAAGGAACCACGAGCCCATAAGACTAGTAAATACATAGAGCGCAAGTACCATCTGATATGAGAAATCATAAAGAGAGGAGAAGTTGTTGTGGTAAAGATTGCATCGAAGGATAACCTTGCAGATCCTTTCACTAAGGCCCTTTCGACGAGAGCTTTTGATAGGCATGTGGGGGGAATGGGGATCAGATGTATGGCAGTTTAAGGACAGCAGCGTCTTTTAGTATAAGTGGGAGATTGTATGGATGTATACTGAAAAGTATATCTTTTGTATGAACATCTTTATTTTGAAATAAGAATCACATGATCATTGTTTGCATTTTTATGGTTATGCAATATTTTATAATACATTACATTGTAGATAACATGGTGTGTGGTGTCACACGGGAGATCATGTTATCGGCTCCTTGTAAAGTATAAGTAAAGGCTTACAACCGAAATGGCTTTGGACAAACCATCGGAATGGTTGTAGTGTGATTTGGTATTGATTTGTCTTGACCATAGAATCACACTAGTACACTTTGTGTGTATTGAGCAGGACCAACTTAGAGGTGATTCGATTTATTGCTGACTACATAATCGAATCGCACCTCAAATATTATTTTGTACATGCTCTTAATCCCAATATAATAATGGGCACATATACTTAGTATTCATCTCTTTGATTTAACAATGGGGGAGATTTATAGATTAAATCGATAGGCTCAGTAAGTTGGGAGATGATATTATTTATTTGGTGTTCCATTTATTATAGTAGGAAACAGTGTCCTATATATTAGGATGATGATGTCTCCTTGAGGAGCTCATAAGGTTCATCATGTAAACCCTGCAGGTGGACTTGGTCCGGCATGATGAAAAGGTTGAGTGGTACTACTCATGGAGTTAGATGTTGATTAATTAATGGTCAATAAATTAATTAATCGACGGACATTCGAGATCTTAAACATGGGGAGAAAATGTACAAATAAAATATGGTGCCCATATTATCATATGGGAGTTGGTGAGATAGATCAATGATAATCTTTTAGTGGATTGGATTATCATTAATGGATCAAACTTTATGTGGGCTTGATCCATGGGTGGCCAAGATCCAACTCCTCCTCATGGTCCCTAATGTAGCCTATTAACACCTCATGAAGCTTAGATCCAATGGATAGAAACAAAACTCTAGATCCAAAGGTAGAGATTAAATCTCTAGATCCGACGGTTGAGATTAAATCTCTAGATCTGACGGCTGAGATTAAATCCCTAGAACCAATGGAGGAGATTAAATCATGGCTTGAGCCCAACTTTATAAATAGAGATTAAAAGTGGGCGGTAACTTGATGGTGGCTTAAGGGGATTAGGGTTTGCTTCCATTGGAGGCTAGGAATCCTAGTTTGTTTTGGATTAGGTTTGGGCGGCTAGGGTTTGTGAGCTAGGGGTGGGCGGCAACAAGTGGAGGAGGTTTTTCTTCTTCTTCCTAAGGTTTGGTCAGTTCCTTCCTTCTTCCCTCTACCTTTGTCGGTGCTCATCCTATTCTTCTTCCCCTCTTCCATGGCTAGAATTTAGGAGAGCTAGGATTTGGGTTTGGAAGCTTAGGGTTTAGGAGGCTTGGGCGGCACCAAATAAGGAAGTAGTTTGCTTTCTTCTTCCTCTCCCTTGGTGGCCGGCGCCCACATCCTTCTTTCCAGCCCTTGGACGGTGTCCAAAGACCCTCTTTTCCTTCTCCTTAGGTGGTGGAAACAAGATATAGGGCTTTCCCTTGGTGTCTTGGCCGGTTTCCACCATAATCTCCTTCTCCTTGTTGGCCAGCGGCAAGCATCCTTCTTGTTGCTTGTTGGTTGGCTATAGGAAGGAGAAGAGTCTTGTTTATATTCTTCCTCTTGCTTTGGTAGAGCAAGGAAGGATGATTTGCTATCTAGGAGCTTCAACTTTTGGTATATCGTCGCCCACACGACGTCCGAAAGGAGGAAGGTCATACATTAGAAGATCGAGAGGTATATCGATTCTCTAATTTTTATATGTTACATGTTTGTATTTGTTTTTCAATTATGAGCATGAAATAAATCTGTTTGTGGCTAAATAATACTTGGATCCCAAACATAAACACAAAAACTGGCTATTCGGACATCGTCTATTCCGCGGCTATTCGTAGAATAGAGGATGGTCACTTGAACAACGAGTTTGTTCAAGTGACCTCTCTAAACGAATTGCACATTGATGACTTGGTTGTTTGGGCAATCCTTTGTGTCTAGGATTAAAATTTTTAATTCGGGGACATCGATGGGATCTCCATGAACAAACGATCGAGGTGAAGTGGGAAGCGAAGTTTCCCCTCACGGACTCGATAAGCAAAACCCTTCAGCAAGATGATGGAAGGGATTAGGGTTTGCTTCCCTTGGGCGGAAAGCAATCCCATTAGGGTTAGGATTATGAGTGGTCGACTAGGGTTTTGGTGTTGGGGTGGGCGGCAACAAGTGGCGGAGGACTCTTCTTCTTCTTCCTAAGATTTGGCCGGCACCTATCCTTCTTCCATATACTTTTGCCGGTGCTCAACCTATCCTTCTTCCCCCCTTCCTTGCCCGGCCATTAGGAGAGCTTGGTTTAGGGTATTGGGCGGCTACAAGGAGAAGGGTTGGTTTCCTTTCTCTTCTCCAAGTGTTGGCCAGCGCCCATGCTCTTATTGATTCCCCTTTGGCCGATTCCTATACTCCATGTTCTCTTCCTTGGCCGGCGGCAACATCGAGTCTATTGACTTGGTGGCCGATTCTAGATAGGAAGAAGAGTTTTGTTTGATGATCTTCCTTTGTTCGGAGTGAACAAGGAAAGGAAGATTGGTGATCTAGGAGGCTTCGACTTTTGGAAGATCGTCGCCCACACGACATCCAAAAGGAGGAAGGACATACAATAGAAGATCAAGAGGTATAATCTTGTTTATTTTGATTAGTGTTCTTTTTTATTATGTCTATAATTGTTTTTCAATTATATGCATGTTGT
The DNA here is from genome assembly GCA_025175895.1 of Wurfbainia villosa. Classification (NCBI taxonomy): domain Eukaryota; kingdom Viridiplantae; phylum Streptophyta; class Magnoliopsida; order Zingiberales; family Zingiberaceae; genus Wurfbainia; species Wurfbainia villosa. The sequence goes on from CM045997.1 coordinate 57,025,939, forward strand.
ATGTGGTTGTTTATTTTATGTATGTGGCTAATATAACTTGGACTCCGAACATAAACACAAAAGTCGGCGATCCTTACATCGTCTATTCCGTGGCTATTCGTAGAATAGAGGTTGGTTACTTGAACAACAAGTTTGTTCAAGTGACTACTCTAATCGAATAGCACGATGATGACAAGGTTGCTTGGGCAATCCCTCTTGTCAAGGATAAATTTTTTTTATCCGGGGACGTAGAAGGGATCACCATGAACAAGCGACCGAGTTGAAGTGGGAAGCGAAGTTTCCCGTCCTACCTTTAACTACTATGTGCGGTGTCATACGGAGGAGGAAAAGAGGGTGCCAGGGTCTTAAAAGGTGATCCTAGGACTTCGGTTTCGCTTGTATACCATAGAACAATGTTGTCAATTGGTGTCGTCTAAACTTCTACTTATGGTTTTGGGGAAGGGACATCATACACTCTACCGCAAAGCCGCCCCATTCACCGGGACCTATCCTCACCCAAAAGGATGGGATAGAGGGTACGAGGATGCCAAATCAATCCTTGTGGTGGACCGTTTCAGATTCCACTGCTCCCTTCTCCCCGTAGTTACGGGAGGTCAGGTTTACCCCTAGGTTCCTTGATCAAACCTCCTAAATCTAGATTGCGAGGGTTGTCACCACCTCGTATCGCCTAAGAACAATGGAAAGAAAGCCAAATACACGTAGATATAATAAAGAGCAACTACCAATTGTCAAATTAAACTTATGGACAGAATTTAATATGAACCAACATTGTCTATGTACACAAGCTACTCCCTAATCCTAGAATTGAAAGTTATACTCCATAAATATGAAGGAAGAATTACAAAACATGTTTAAGTTCGACTACAATAGAGATAAAGCACAGAAATAGAGATATACATTCCATCGTGATCTTCTCTCCGGCGTCGTATTGCAAGTTGTGGACCTCCGGCGGTGTTCCTCGTCCCCGCTGTGAGTTACCAAAGATTTTTAGGGCTTCAGCGTTCCATCCTAGCCATCGTGCCTCCCCCCTAGGGTTTGGGCGGAGACATCCTTATATAGACCTCGCCTCGGACCGCTGTAAAATCCGAAAAAAGCCCTAGTCGCGCAAATCCATCGGGCCGCCACACGACCATGTGTTTCCACATGGCCAGGTCATGTGCGGCCCTAGGGTGTTGTTCTTCACCTATCGGACATGGTCGTGTGAATCCACACGCCCTGGCCGTGTCCCACTCTGCGTCTAGCTGTGAAAGTCCTTCTTTTGCTCCGAAAATGCGTCATTATCACCAAAAAAGCTAACCTGCACACAAAAGTACAATGAGCAGACCTCCGAACGAGAAAATAGGAAATACGTGTAAAAACAGAGTAACATATGCATGAAACTATCACAAAATGTAATAAGATGTGAGAGTAAACTACTACTAAAACCCTTTATGCTTTGCTCACATCACTTCCCCCAGACTTAAATCTTTGCTTGTCCTCAAGCAAACCTCAGTGCCATAAAATTTTTTAAAAAGATATTGTTCCACAATTAGCATGTTAACTAAATTTATCAGGTCGTATTTGCAATCAAAGCAAACCAGATATCTTCTAAAAATTTACTAAGTTAGCTCCTCGTCCTCGTGCCAGGTGAATCATTCTAAGGGGATGCCCTTTCCATGGTGAGTTATGTCGTCACCCCATAGCTTTCCTAAGGTTTCCGGCTCTTAGGCACTTACCTGCCCAAAGCGAGGCTCATTTTTTAGATTTAGCATAAAGTCTCAAAGGTGTACTCAGTATTAAAAGAAATTGGGAGGTGTTTCCCCAGTAACCTAACTCGGTCTCAAAGGGGCACCTAGCTATTTCCACCCACAACAATTGTTTTTTTATCCCACTCAATCTCTCTTTTTTTTTATTTTTTTTCGTCATTCCTTTATTTCTCTCTTCTTTTTTTTTTCTTTTATTTTTTGCCTCACAGGGATTTTGATTTTTTCGAATAGGCTTACACAATCCGAGCATCTCCAGTAACTAAAATGCTAAACCTAGAGTCACCTATGGATTCCAAAGTACTAGACTACTGAAGTGAATCATAACTAGGTATGTAATAAATTCTCCTTTTCAGAATGTTCAACATGTGTGAGTGCAAAAACAGAGCTAACCAGTGCAAGTCTAGAACATTCAATAGAGCATATAGAATAAAATACCACAAGATAAATGGAGTTAAGCTATATATGGGAACAACTCATGCAAGCAACTTTCAAAAATACTACTGAGGTAACTTTACAGACACCAAAAATTAAGTACTGAAAGGAACTAAACAACTCATGCATGCATGACCAAAAGAAAATATCAGAAAAGAAACTACTGCTAGGAAAAAAAACAAAATAGATTTTGGGGTCCCCCAAGACTTAAAAAAAAAAAATCTCTAATATGGTGGACGAGGTGGAAAGTCTGGGAGCCTCGGCATCTCTGGATCCTGGGAGAACTTGCTGCTGAGTAGCTGATGCCACATATACATGTGGTCGATCTGAGAGCTGTTGGATGCAGCAGCTGCTCGGTGCTCCTCCTCCCTAGCCCACTATGCCTGCTGGGTGTGCATATGTTGCCGCATCTCCCTTGGTAAGCTGCCTCAACCTGGCGACGAGCAACCTCCTCCTGGAAGTATATGCGGGCCTCATCATAGAACTCCTCAGCCTGCTGGAAATGCTCTCGAAATCCCTGGAACTCCACCTGTTGGTAGGCGCTCTGCTCCTCCCATCGCTGCCCTTGTGTCTGTTGCTCAATGTAAATGTCGTCGAGGCGCTATCGGAACTCCGAGAAATCAGATGTCGACGTACCTACATCCTGCACAAAAGTAGAAAAAGATGGTGGTACAGGTGTAGGCTCATGTCGGCGTGGACTAGGTGAGCTCCTATGCATGTGTGGACTGGAGGGAGAGTGATACAAAGGTGGAGAGATGGGTGCTGATGTGGATGGTCCCTCATGTGGAGGGGACTCTACTATCAGGTCTAAGCGCCAATTTGTGCGTATAGCGATGGTGGTATGATCTAGGTCGAGGAGCCTAAGGGTCATAAGATTTTTCCTTACAAAGCATAAGGAGTCTCCTTCTCTTACAATCATCTTAATGGCCATGCATACTCCTAGGTCGACCCTAGGGCTCCCCTCTATACTCTCCAATGTTGTGTAATCGTACCCCATCCTATAGCAATGTGGGTAAGTAGGCCTCCCACATTGATCTCTCCGCGTGCTGCTTTGCCCATCTTCACTAAGTGTCTGATGAAATGGGACCCTACATCGATGCTACTCCTTTCTTCTAGCATATCCCATAAGCAAAGCAGTTCGCTATCTCTTACTACACCATCACTCTCCCCACGACCAAATATTGTACTGGCCATGACACGGTGAAGGTATCGAAAGATAGAGTTTTGGAGACGCGACGCTTTGGCCCTAGAAGGGTCATAAGCATGCTCCCCTGTCAACTCGATCCAACATTCCCGAGAGTTGAACCCAATAAAAAAGCCAATGCATGAGTTCCATTGGTGAAGGGTCCACTCATGCTCTATGTTAAAAAGCCTAAAAGTTATCCTACCCTCCTCGCTCTCTCTACCCGTTAAAACTTCCGCCTCTAAAGAACTCAAAAATTCCAAAACTATCCTAGGGTATGTTAGGTGCCTTATTCCCATAATCTCTTCCCACCCCATTTTTACAAATAGGGTTTGCATGTCACCCAACAAACCTAAAGATCCTAGCAAATCCTCATCTAAGTACCTAGTAGCAGTAAGTTTATGAGTAGAGAGCATATTGTACCTATCTCTATGTTCATTATTGCGAAAAAGTAGAGGGGGTAGGGCATTACCCTCTTCCGGAGCTTGAGGAGCATCAGCTCTTCTTGTTTGTCACTCCGAGGCACCGGATCGGGATGCTACGGTCTTGGTCCTCCTCATCCTTGCTCCTTTTGGCTTATTAAGAGGTTGAAAATGCTTCTAGAGGAAGGGGAAAGGGAAATCACATGGCTAGGGCAAAAACTTTTGAAGCACACGGCGCAAATGGGGTTAAAACACATGGCTCGCCCCTTTTAACCTCGCGTGCCACGACCATGTGAAAACACACTGCCAGGCCATGTGCACCTCTGGTCAAGCGGGCATGGCCGGGGGAAAACACACGACCAGGCCGTGTGTCCCCTTTTTTCGCCCATTTATGCACCATGGCCCGAATTTGTTCATACACTTCGCCGTGTAGACTAATATGGGTTTCATTTTTGCCTAGCAAAGTTCTTTTCTACTCCTAACTCTAAATGTGATGGAAATCAAAACTAAAATCAAACACATGTATTCAATGCAATGGAAAAGGGAAATCTACAACTAAACTTAGGTTGCCTCCCAAGAAGCGCTTTGTTTAAGGTCGTTTAGCTCGACCACACTCTTCTATCAACTCGGCTCCGGTGGTTCAGTGAACCTCCATTCATCCATCTCGGGATCCGCATCTGGAGGTTCCGGCTTCAATCTGCTAATCATGAAGTCATCAAAGTAGGGAGCTCTGTGCTCCGAAAGGTTGAAAAGGATGATCTCCCCGTCTACCTCCAGGGAGATCCGGTGTGCCTTCACATCTATGCACGCCCCTGCGGTTGCTAGAAAAGGCCATCCCAAAATGATAGGATTCTGGTGATTCGGTCCTATGTCTAGTATGATGAAGTCCGTGGGTATCACGAAATCCTCAATCATCACAGGAACGTGTGGTAGCAGGCCAACGGGCTCCTTCACTGAATCATCCCCAATACGAATACCAAGATTTGCTGGTTAGAGCCCGCTCAGTCCCATCTTCAGAAAATATGCGTAGGGCATCACACTGACTGATGACCCCAAGTCGCATAGCACTTCGTCGAAGCTCTCCCCATAAATTGAGCAGGGAATAACGAATTCACCAGGGTCCTTAAGCTGAATTGGAATTTTCTCTTCAAACTCAACTTGGTCAGGTAGGGTGGAAATCATGGTTGCACACCCCTTGGCGAATTGGCTACTTTTCCCTACTCCTTCCTCCTTTCTTTTGCTCGTCGGAGAGTTCTTCACAGGTTGTGACATGGATTGGGCTATTTGGGCCACTTGTGTATCCAACATCCTGGTTTGACTTGCAAGGTCATCAACGGTGGCCTTAAGTCTCTCAGTGCTTCTTCAGACTTTTGATGCTGGTGACGGAATTCCTCATTGGCATTAGTTTGGGTAGCGATGAAGTCCTCCATCATCTGTTCCAGTCTGGACTTCTGTGGTCGCTTTCCATTGCCCTGCTGTTGCCTGTACCCTCCGAATGGTTGGGGGTTTCCCGAGTTATTTTTGTAGGAGAAATTTGGGTGACTCCTCCATCCATGATTGTAGGTATTAGAGTACGGGTTGTGGGGCCTTTGATCGTAGTCCCCAATCGCGTCACAATGCTCAATCTGCTCATCCGAAATCCCTTGCCCTCCATAGGGGTCCTCACGATACGCTGCCGCTCCTTCTCCAAAATCGATGGCCATGCATGAAGATGAAGGATTCAAAGATTCAAACTATCTGTTGAGCGCGTCCATCCTTGCCGAAAGGTGGTCCATGGAGTTGACAGTGTATCATCCTACCATAGGCATGGGTTGACCACGTTCGGAGGCCCATTGATGGTGGTTTTGCGCCACCTCTTCAATAGGCTCCTCTGCCTCCTCTATGGTCTTGTTCATTAAAGCTCCTCCTGCGGCAGAATCTAGGGACATCTTTGTGGCGTAAACAATCCCATTATAGAAAATGTGGATCACCAACCACCTCTCCAGTCCGTGGTGTGGGCATTTATAAAGTAGCCCCTTATAGCGATCCCATGCTTCAAATAAGGACTCCCCCTCCTTATGGAGAAAGCTAGAGATAAGGTGGTCATGTGAGCAGTCTTACTTGGTGGGAAGTATTTATTCAGAAATTGCTACTCACACTGCTCCCATGTGGTGATGCTGCCAGAGGGTAAGGAGTGAAGCCATGCCTTAGCCTTATCCCGCAGTGAAAATGGGAACAGGCTCAGGCGGATCGCATCAGAAGGGACTCCGTTCAGTTTCATAGTTGAGAAGATTTCGAGAAATGACTCAAGATGTCAGTTCAGGTCTTCAGTTGCAGCTCCCCCGAATTGGATCTTCTTGACCATATGTATAAGTGTCGGCTTCAGCTCAAAGTTATTTATCAAAATTGATGGTCCATCTATGCTCGGCCTGAATCCTCTAGCACTAGGAGTTGCATAGTCCCGCAGAGGTCGGCTGCCTATGTTCACCTCGGATGCAGCTTGTTCTTCCATCTTTCGTTGTACTTCTCTCTGACGGTGAAAGGTTTGCTCAATCTCTAAATCGATTGGAATTAGACCTTCCGACCCTAGTCTTCTAAGCATGCGACGAACCAAACCAAAAAAGTAAGAGTGCTAACCTAATGCTAAAAGCAGAAAATAAATAAATCTAGCAAATAAAAAACCTAAGATACAATATGTAAATAGGATACTACTGTTGGATCGAGAAGCGTCGCTAGAGGAGGGTGAATTGCGAGTGTAAATCTTTTCGTTCGTTCGTTCGATACACGAGTAAGCACAATGGAAAAATAAAAAGACACAATTATTTTTACTTGGTTCACAACCCAGTGGTTACTACTCCAAGGCCCTAACGGTCCTAGACCGCGTACGGAGGGCAAAGCACTATAACGTCTCCTCCTCGTTGGAGGTAGGAGACAACGATCACAAAACCGAAAGTACGAGGATGAGGCAACAAGCCTACCTCATCTCGTTACGAATCAAAACAAAGAATACAATAATAAAATATGTTACTTGTTGCTGTTGCCGACGAAGAAGGTGAAAGCTTGGCGTCGCATCAGCGTTATGATGGTGTTGGAGCTTTAGTGTTGTAGGAGCACTTAAGAATAATCTTGATGATGCTTTGGGTTGGAATCCTCCCCTCTTTTTATAGAGTTTAGCCTTTGAATATGTCTCCTCATCTTTTGGAATAGATCACGAAGTTGTACCAAATTTTATCGCGAATTTGTCACGTCAAACCTTATCCGTTTTGACTAAGCGTAAAGGTTGATTCGCCACCATCAGTCCACTGATGCCTCCCATCAGTCGACTGATGAGCATCAGTTGACTGCTCAATGTCCAACAGTCGACTGCCAGCCTGGCCACTTCCCTGCAATAAGAGGTTAGCACAGAAAATGGTAAATGCGACGGTTTCTAACCGTTCAATCTCGACCTAGACCTTCCACAGGAAGTCTTAATCGGATCGTCACCTACAGTCATCCCCGTACAGAAGACATGACCTTACCATCTCTCACTCACATGAGCATACCTCGATACTTACTTTGTAGCTCTTGCTTCCGGCCTTCCACTCGATTCCTTTGGCTCCCTCCGAAGTCACTCAAGTGTTGCTCGACCACCGTGGCTTCCTCCGGGTGTTGCTAGCCTTCATCTCCAGCTTTAGTACTTTTCTGCACACTCGATTTAGCTCATGAGATAATGATATAAACTTAACTTTGTGTCTTTGTCATAATCAAAACACAAGTTCGATTATCTGGTGCCCCTGCACCAACAACTACTACTAAAAATAAAAACTAAATCTAAATATGGAAAATAGAACTAAGCCAATAAGATAAACTAAAAAGAAAAATAAAGCAGGAATTAATCTAATCCTAAGTCCAATCCAATCTACCATTGTTCAATTTGATATCGAAACAACAGTCCCCGACAACAGTGCTAAAAACCTGATGTGCACGGACGCATCCTCAAATCTGCGATGAATACCGTCGTGGACTCAAAGTGCGCGCTCGCGCTCAACGCCCGCATGTGCACGAATGTCGTCAAGTAATAAAAATTATCAATCACATAGGGACTGGGATTCGAGTACCAATGCACTAAGTGGTTGTGATCGTTCGAATGTGATCTCTAAGAGAGAGTCGGTTGGTGAGGACTATCGGTGGACACTACTCTGTGCGGTGTCACACGGAGGAGGAAAAGAGGGTGCCAAGGTCTTAAAAGGCGATCCTAGGACTTCGGTTTCACTTGTGTACCACAGAACAATGTTGTCAATTGGCGTCATCTAAACTTCTACTTACGGTTATAGGGAAGGGACATCATACACTCTCCCGTAGAGCCGCCGCATTCACCGGGACCTATCCTCGCCCAAAAGGATGGGATAGAGGGTACGAGGATGCCAAATCAATCCTTGCGGTGGACCATTTTCGATTCCACCGCTCCTTTCTCCCCGCAGTTACGGGAGGTCAGGTTTACCCCTAGGTTCCTTGATCAAACCTCCTAAATCTAGATTACGAGGGCTGTCACCACCTCGTATCGCCTAAGCACAGCGAAAAGAAAGCCAAATACACTTAGATATAATAAAGAGCATCTACCAATTGTCAAATTAAACTTATGGCCATAATTTAATATTAACCAACATTATCTATGTACACAAGCTACTCCATAAATACGAAGGAAGAATCACAAAACATGTTTAAGTTTGACTACAATAGAGATAAAGCATAGAAATAGAGATATACAATGCTTCGTGATCTTCTCTCCGGCGTTGTATTGCAAGTTGTGGACCTCTGGTGGCGTTCCTCCTCCCCGCTGCGAGTTACCGAAGCTTTTTAAGGCTTCGGTGTGCCGTCCTAGCCATCGTGCCTCCCCCCTAGGGTTTGGGCAAAGACATCCTTATATAGACATCACCTCGGACCGCTGCAAAATTCGAAAAAAGCCCTAGTCGTGCAAATTCGTCGGGCTGCCACACATCCATGTGTTTCCACACGGTCAGGCTGTGTGCGGCTTTGGGGTGTTGTTCTTCACCTATCGGACACACCCGTGTGAATCCACACGCCCTTGTCGTGTCCCACTCTGGGTCTAGCTGTGAAAGTCCTTCTTTTGCTTTGAAAATGCATCATTATCACTAAAAAGCTAACCTGGACACAAAAGTACAACGAGCAGACCTCCGAACTAGAAAATAGAAAATACGTGTAAAAACAGAGTAACATATGCATGAAACTATCACAAAATGTAATAAGATGTGAGCGAAAACTACTCCTAAACTCCTATATGTTTTGCTCCATCAGGGAGGATCATCATGTGTTATCCCAAAGAAATTTTGCTTCTACCGGGAGCTACCTATACCTAGCTAAGTTTCCCTTTCAAATCGTCAGAGCTTAGGGGGTTGATATCATTGGGAGCCCCCTGTCACTGGGGTCCCATAACCCTTCTAGAGTTTATGTCTCCTGCTTTGGGCCTTCTGCTAGAATAAGTTATTAGGGTTCTAGGATGTCCTGTTAATCCCTATGAGATGGTGGATCATATTTCATATCCTACTCTTTCATAGCCTACTTCCTACTGTTATGAGAGGGAGGATGATCGTAAGGTTCCTCCTTAGTTCTCCTAGATTTTGATGAAAATGCTTTCCACCCTTGTATCGACATCGTGCAATAGAAATAGAATCAAATCATAACTTTCATTGATCTAAACAACATATATTACAAATATATTCAAAGGCAACGAATAAATATTTGAACTAGCATGTCCTACACACACAAGCTACTTCGTAATCCTAGAATCAACGTGTCTACTACATGAATAAAGAAGAATAAACACAAGACATCTATTTATGAATCATTAAAATCCAATTAGTTGTAAGAAAAAAGATAGTACATTTAGTTGGATCCAATGTGTGCCTTAGTCGCTCTTCAAGGTCTTGGAGCGTCGTTTTGGGTCTCCGAGCTGCTTCCTTTCTCCCCGTTGTAAGCCTCCTGTCCTTCTTAGGCCACCTTCTGTAGGTTTTTTGTGATCAATCCGTGAGGGGAAACTTCGCTTCCCACTTCACCTTGGTTGTTTGTTCATGGCGATCCCACCGATGTCCCCGGATTAAAAAAAAATAATCCTAGACAAAAGGGATTGCCCAAACAATCAAGTCATCGTCGTGCTATTCGTTTAGAGAGGTCATTTGAACAAACTCGTTGTTCAAGCGACCAACCTCTATTCTACGAGAAGCCACGGAATGGATGATGTACGGATCATCGGCTTTTGTATTTATGTTCGGGATCCAAGTATTATTTAGCCACAAACAGAATATATCATGCTCATAATTGAAAAAACAAATACAAGCAAGTAACAAAAGAGAATAGAGAATAGATATACCTCTCGATCTTCTAATGTATGACTTTCCTGCTTTCGGACGTCGTGTGGGCGACGATCTACCAAAAGTTGAAGCTCTTAGATCACCAATCTTCCTTCCTTGCTCGGTCCGAGAAAGAGGAAGAATAGAAACAAATCTCTATTCTTTCTTTTAACCATCCAACAACCTCCAAGGATGGAGCTTGCCGCCGGCGAAGAAGGAGGAGGAGATTATGATGGAATTCGGCCAAGACACCAAGGGAAAGCCCTATATCTTGTTTCCACCACCTAAGGAGAAGGAGAAGAGGGTATTTGGCCACCGGCCAATGGCTGGAAAGGGATGGAGGGGCGCCGGCAGCATGAGGAAGGAGAAGAAGGCAAGGAAATCTTTCCTTATTAGGTGCCTCCAAAGCCCAAACCCTAGCTCCTATCTCTTGCCGCCAACCTCCAAAACCCTAACTTCTCTTGATTGATTCTCCACGCCAACCCCTTGTCCTACTTTTATAGAGTTAGGGATAAGCCTCCTTTTAATCTCCACCATCTGTTCTAGGGATTTAATCTCAACCGTCGGATCTAGAGATTTAATCTCAACCGTCGGATCTATAGATTTAATCTCTACCTTTGGATCTAGAGTTTTGTTTTCATCCATTGGATCTAGGCTTCATGAGGTTTTAATAGGCTACAATAGGGACCATGAGGAGGAGTTGGATCTTGGCCACCAAATGGATCAAGCCCACATAAAGTCCGATCCATTAATGATAATCCAATCCACTAAAGGAATATCATTGATCTAACTCACCAACCCACAAAAGTTAATATGGGCTCCATATATTATATGTACATTTTCTCTCCGTATTTAAGATCTCGAATGTCCATCGATTAATTAATTTACTGACCATTAATTAATCAACATCTAACTCCATGAGTAGTACCACTCAACCTTTTCACTATGTCGGACCAAGTCCACCTGCAGGGTTTACATGATAAACCTTATAAGCTCCTCAAGGGGACATTATCATCCTAATATATAGGACACGGTTTCCTCCTATAATCAATAACACACCATATAAATAATATCATCTCCCAACTTACCGAGCCTATCGATTTAATCTATAAATCTAGCCCATTGGTAAATCAAAGAGATGAATACTAAGTATATGTGCCCGTTATTATATCGGGATTAAGAGCATGTACAAAATAATATCTGAGGTCCAATTCGATTATGTAGTCAGCAATAAATCGAATCACCTCTAAGTCGGTCCTGCTCAATACACACAAAGTGCACTAGTGTAATTCTATGGTCAAGACAAACTAATACCAAATCACACTACAATCATTCCGATGGTTTGTCTAAAGCCATCTCGGTTGTGAGCTTTTACTTATACTTTACAAGGTGCCGATAACATGATCTCCCATGTGATACCACACACCATGTTATCTACAATGTAATGTATTAGACAATATTGCATAACCATAAAATGCAAACAATGATCATGTGATTCTTATTTCAAAATAAAGATATTCATACAAAAGATAGAATTTTTCAGTATACATCCCTACAATCTCCCACTTATACTAAAAGACTATGCTATCCTCAAACTGCCATACATCTGATCCCCATTCCCTCCACATGCCTATCAAAAGCTCTCGCCGGAAGGGCCTTAGTGAAAGGATCTGCCAGGTTATCCTCCGATGCAATCATGGCCACAGCAACTTCTCCTCTCTTTACGATTTCTCGTATCAGGTGGTACTTGCGCTCTATGTGTTTACTAGCCTTATGGGCTCGTGGTTCCTTCGAGTTTGCAACTGCACCACTATTATCACAACAAATTGTGATAGTTCTGGGCAAACCAGGAATCATATTCAAGTCCATCAGGAAGTTCTTGAGCCAAATAGCTTCTTTGGCCGCCTCAGAGGCTGCCACATACTCAGCTTCCATGGTGGTTCTGCCATGCATTTCTGCTTGACACTCTTCCATACAGTAGCTCCACCTCCCAAAGTAAACACAAAACCTGAGGTAGACTTACTATTATCCCTATCAGATTGGAAGTCGAAATCCGTGTAACCCACAGGGAGTAATTGGTCTGACCGGTAAACTAGGTTAAAATCCCTAGTCCTTCTCAAGTACTTCAATATTTGCTTTACCGCAGACCAATGTCCCTATCCTGGATTACTCTGATATCTGCTGACCATGCCCATGGCAAAGCAGATATCTGGTCTCGTACATAGCATCGCATACATGAGGATTCCTACTGCCGAAGCATAAGGAACCGCCTTCATCTCCTCTATCTCCTCAGATGATCTAGGACACATCTCCTTAGATAAAGGAACTCCATGCCTGAAAGGTAGAAAACCCTTCTTGGAGTTCTGCATGCTAAAACGATCCATAATCGTGTCTATGTATGAAGCTTGGGATAAGCACAACATTCTTTTCTTGCGATCTCTTACAACCTTGATCCCAAGGATGTGTCCCACCTCTCCCAAGTGTAGGGAAATCTCGTATGCCAAATGGCATATGCGCAACGGAAAATAGGATCCCTTCCAAGTGATCCATGCGAAAGCAAACTCGTATAAAATAAATTTCTCTAAACCAAACCTATCTTATAGGAGAGGATTACCTTTGTTGCGTGCCCTTGTTAATCCCGCTTTTCCTTTCGGTTTGTTGGATCTTTAGCACGTTCAAGTGTCCGTGCCTCTATACGTATCCACACGAGCACGCTCTTGTCTCACAAAAGGAAAACTAGAGGAGCTCTCCTTTACTTCTTGCTAGAGAAGTCCCTAAAGGAGAGGAAGAGAGGGAAAAGGAGAAAGGAAGAAGAAGACTCCTCTTCTTGCTAGCCTACAATCACAAACCCACACAACTAAAGCTTCCACCAAGCTTTCTCACAACCACAACACCAAAAACTCCCTATGGCCGGCCACTCCATGGAGCCTTTTATAGGGTTGGAAAAACCCTTCCACCTCCTTCACATTCAATGCAATCCATTGCATTGAGACACACTCAAAAAGGATTTGGCTTCCTTGTTTGGCCGGCCACTTAAGGAGACAAAACCATTTTGTTTCCTTCCACCTTAACTAGCTTAGGTGGATGCTTAGGTGGCATGCTTATGTGGCATGCTTATGTGGCATTCTTATGTGGCATTCATGCATGTTGAATTAATCTTATTAATTCAATTAAGCTTATGTTATCATATTGAATTAATCTTATTAATTCAATTAAGCTTATGTTATCATATTGGATTAATCTTATTAAATCAATAAGGTAACATATTGAATTAATCTCATTAAATCAATTAGCTAAAATTCTCATTAAGCTTAAAGTCCAAAAACCATTTTGTACTTAAGCTTATTCCCATATTATTCTAGTCAAACTAGAATACTCTAATTCCTCTAATTATCATGCTCTTTGTGTGTGACCCTATAGGCTCTCATAACGTTGGCAGTGGATCTAAACTCTTTTAGATACACAAGCAATGAGCGGCATCTAGCAATACATCATTGCTACCCAAGTTACGAGATAAGTCAAGATCCGACTAACCTTTCCGTGACTACTATAATATATGACCGTGTCCTTCTATCCTTGATATCAGATTGATCAATGAGGCATAGACCGTGTCATCCTCGATCAATCTATGTGTTTCTTGATCCCTGAGTAAACTAACTCAAACAAATGAGCTCAATATCTCATATTACATTCATTCGAGCAGCCATGCGTTTAGTAGTTCTACTCAATCAAAGGGCCACAGATATCACTCCCGTCATATGGAGGATAGATCCCATCTACATCACTCACATCCCTCGCGCATAATTTGTTAATACCCAAGAATCGCTTTTTATGGTCCACCTCGCTATGTGACGCTTCGACGATACCAAAGTACATAACTCCTTATGTAGGGAACCGTAGTGACTTCGTGTCTAAGGACTATTCATACCAATAGTCACATGAGAAAGTTTATGACACTCATATAACGATCCATGAAACTTTCTCATGGCGGTCACAGATATATTCTCTAATATATACCCATGTGTCAACTTGATATCATATATCCATGACTTGTGAGATCAAGTCATCAATTGACCTACATGTTAGTCTTTATGTATTAATATTGCCCTTGCATATTAATACTGACTAGGAACATTTAGGAAAGTGTTCTCATGCCTCTCATAATCAATTCTCGCCAATTGATGTGTCAGAGATAAGAACCTACTTTTCTAGGCATTATTATATTTAAATTAGCACAAGCAAGATGTAAATATAATAACCAATCCTTTGCCTTTATAGAATATGATACAAAATGTTCCCTATTCAACCATCACATGATTGGTTCTAGGGCTTTAACTAACAATCTCCCACTAGCACTAGTACCAATCACTATGATATCTAATACCTAGTGACCTAGTGTGACCATCATGCTTCCTCCGTACAAAGCCTTGGTCAATGGATCTGCGATGTTAGCTTCGTTCAGACTGATATCCTCACATCTCCTCTATCGATGATCTCGAATGAGATGGAAGCGCCGAAGATGTGTTTGGTCCACGATGTGATCGAGGTTCCTTAGCTCGCGTAATAGCCCCATTGTTGTCACAATAGAGGTCTATTGGATCTGCAATGCTAGGAACTACCCCAAGTTCACTCGATGAACTTACGAGCCAAACACCTCCTTTCACGCATCGATGCCGCAATATACTCGCTTCGTTGTAGAATCAAGAATCGTGTCCTCGCTTTGAACTCTTCCACCACGCTCCACCATTCGTGCAAAACACGCACTCGATCATGCGATCTATAGTCATCCTTGTCCGCTTTGGAAGCTTGCATCACTGAACCCTTTATAGTTAGCTCTCATTGCCTCCAAATATCAGGAAATATTCTTTCGCCTTCGTAAGTATTTAAGAATATTTTTGATCGCTATCCGATGACTTTCACCGATCCGATCGGTATCTACTCATCATACTCAAAGCATACGAGATGTCGTGATTTGTACAAAGCATGGCGTATATGATAGACCCTATAGCAGTATGCATAAGGGATTTTATCCATGCGGTCTCTCCTCCTTAGAAGAGGGACATTGAGTCTTCAAAAGACTCACACCATGTGATAAAGGCGTAAACCCTTTCTTAGAATTTTGCATAGCAAAACGATCTAGCACTTTATCAATGTATGTACTCTGACTTAGGCCAAGTAATCTTTTAGATCTATCTCTATAGATCTTGATGCCTAGAATATAGGCAGCTTCACCTAAGTCTTTCATCGAGAAACAATTCCCTAACCACATCTTCACAGACTGGAGTGAGGGAATATCATTTCCGATGAGAAGTATGTCATCTACATACAAGACAAGACATACAACTGTGCTCCCACTATTTCTCTTGTAGACACAAGGCTCATCTTCATTCTTGATGAAACCAAACTCTTTGATTGCATCATCGAATCGAAGATTCCAGCTTCGAGAGGCTTGCTTTAGTCCATAAATGGACCTTTGCAGTTTGCATACCTTTCCAGGATGCTTTGGATCTTCAAAACCCTCAGGTTGTGTCATGTACACATCCTCGAGTAGCTTTCCATTCAGAAAAGCAGTTTTGACATCCATCTGCCAGATCTCATAATCATGGTAGGCTGCAATAGCAAGTATGATCCGAATGGATTTAAGCATCGCAACTGGTGAAAAGGTTTCTTCATAGTCAATACCATGAATTTGTTTGAATCCTTTAGCCACCAATCTACCTTTATAGGTATGCTTATTACCATCCATGTCAGTCTTTACTTTAAAGACCCACTTACACCCAATGGGTTTTACCCCTTCAGGTGGATCAACCAAAGTCCATACTTGGTTAGTGTACATGGATTCCATTTCGGATCTCATGGCCTCTAGCCATTTCTCGGAATCTGGGCTCATCATAGATTCTTTATAGGATGTAGGCTCGTCAAGATTGATAAGCAATACATCACCGTTGTCAGTCAAGAGAAAAGAATATCTCTCGGGTTGACGACGGATCCTATTAGATCTACGAAGAGGTTGGTCTACTTGAACAGGTGTTTGCTCCACAACTCTTTGGGCAACAAATTCCTCATCCACAACACTTTGTGGTGCCTGTTCATTTTCCATCGAAGCCTTAGTGTTATCATCATCTTGAACTTCTTCAAGATGAATTTTACTCCCACTAGTATTTCTAGAAATAAATTCTCTTTCTAGAAAGACAGCATTTCTGGCAACAAACACCTTGCCAAGTGTGGGATTGTAAAAGTAATATCCCTTAGTTTCCTTGGGATATCCTACAAAATAACACTTATCTGATTTGGGTCCTAGTTTATCTGAGACTTGACGTCTAACGTAAGCTTCACAACCCCAAATCTTTATAAAAGACATTTTGGGACTCTTCCCACCCATATCGTATATGGTGTCTTTTCTACGGCTTTTGATGGAACGCGATTAAGTGTGAAAGCGGCTGTCTCTAGAGCTAAACCCCAAAAGGAAGTAGGTAGATCAGTCTGGCTCATCATTGATCGTACCATATCTAATAGAGTACGATTTCTCCTTTCAGATACACCATTCCATTGTGGTGTTCCAGGTGGAGTGAGTTGGGATATTATCCCACACTCAGCCAGGTGATCACGAAACTCTTGACTAAGGTATTCACCACCTCGATCTGATCGAAGTAGCTTAATACGCTTACCAAGTTGGTTTTGTACTTTATTCTTGAATTCTTTGAACTTTTCAAAGGATTCTGACTTATGTCTCATCAAATATAAGTAGCCAAATCTACTCATATCATCAATGAAAGTAATGAAGTACTTATAGCCTCCTCTGGCTTCGACATTGAAAGGGCCACATACATCGGTATGTATGAGTCCTAACAAATCCGTCGCTCTCTCGCCATGTCCACTAAATGGAGTTTTAGTCATCTTTCCTAAAAGACAAGACTCGCATACCTCATATGATTCAAAATCAAATGAGTCCAATAATCCATCTTTATGGAGTTGGGATATGCGTTTTTCATTTATGTGACCTAGGCGACAGTGCCAGAGATATGTCTGGTTCAAATCATTCGATTTGAACCATTTGGTATTTACGTTATAAATTGGGTTATCTAAATCTAGAACATAGAGACCATTCATAAGTGGTGCATTACAATAGAACATTTCATTTAAATAAATGGAACAACATTTGTCCTTTATTATAAAAGAAAAGTTTTTCTTGTCTAAACAAGATACAGAAATTATGTTCTTTGTTAATGCGGGTACATAGAAGCACTCCTCTAGTTCTAAGATAAGCCCAGTGGGCAAAGACAAAGAATATGTTCCTACAGCTACAGCAGCAACTTTTGCACCATTGCCTACTCGTAGGTCCACTTCACCCTTTGCCATTATTCTACTATTTCTCAGTCCCTGCACATTAGTACAAATGTGAGATGCACATCCGGTATCTAATACCCATGTAGAAGAAATAGATAGATTAACTTCTATAACGTGTATACCTGAGGCAGAAGTCCCACTTCTCTTGTTCTTTACTTCCTCAAGGTAGACTTTGTAGTTCCGCTCCAAAGGTCCACCTCACCGCAATGGAAGCAGTCCCCTTCCTTAGGTACTTTACCTTTACCCTTTGAAGTGGATGAATTGGCCTTGCCTTTGGCTTGGGTCTTACCCTTGCCTTTGCGCTTACCTTTGTCCTTCTTGACCATTAGTACATTACTAACTTTCTTTGAGATTTGGTTCAGCAGTTCTCAACATGCTGAGAATCTCAGGCAAAGGTTTATCAATTTCATTCATGTTATAATTCATGACGAATTGATTGTATGCTTAACGCGATTGCAGGATAACATCGATTTGCCAATTCTTGGCTGCTGGAAAACCTAGTCTTTCAAGGTTCTCAACGTACCCAATCATTTTGAGTACGTGAGTTCCTACAGGTGTTCCTTCTTGCATCTTGCATGCAAAAAGAGCCTTAGACACTTCAAAACGCTCGTGCCTAGCTTGTCCTTGATATAGTTGTTTCAAATGCTCAACCATATCATAGGCATCCATGTTCTCATGTTGCTTCTGAAGCTCAGAGTTCATGGTGGCAAGCATAAGGCATGACACATCTTATGCGTCATCTTGATGCTTCTTATAAGCATCCTTTTCAGCACGAGTGGCCGTAGGGGCGGGTATTTCAGGGGTAGCCTGCTCTAGGACATACAGTTTGCGTTCTTGCTTGAGGATAATCCTCAAGTTCCTATACCAGTCAAGAAAGTTCGCTCCATTGAGCTTGTCCTTCTCAAGGACAGATCGCAAGTTGAGGGGGTGTGTCGTGTTAGATGACATGGTGATCTACAACATTAAAATGCAAAGTTTAAGTATCATACCTAAATCATTTAATTAGGCCTTTAATTAAATGAGGCTCCCACTAAATTCTCATAGCTACTATTTAGCTATAAATTTATATGGGATAAAGATCCACATCATAATTGCCTTGAGTTAGCTTTGGCTAATCGCCAAGACGTAGTATAATTAGGTAGGCAATCTTTTGCCAATTACATCTGATGTAACTCTTTAATAGCTTTGGTTAAGTTTTAGATTAGTTTAGTGTTTATTCCTAAACCGACTTCCAGCCGTGGCGAGGCACAGGGGCCTTCTTGGATATCGGAGCAATGACCACTTCTAAGACAAAGCTGATGTTCGGAAATCACACAAAACTAATGTTAACACTTATGTTCAAAGCTAATATATGCCTCTACTTTCTTAACCAATTAAGAAAACACTTAATTAAGTCTTAACCAAGACGAGAAGGGACATCACGATTGTCCACTCGCACTCTCCAAGATAAAATGCATTGCTTTGCTTTGGCAAACCCAATAACAAATGATCGAGGAAGTAGTGAGTACCAACTTTGGTAGGCATATCGCTTAGACTTATTAAGAAATAAACATGTATCATATACATATTAGCATACATCACATATAAGCTAAACTAATCATGCATCACATACAAGCTAAACTAACATGCATCACATACATATTAAACTAACGTGTCATGGTTATGGCCCTTATTCTACAATCTTCTCAAGCCAATGAAAAGATTGATTGGTCAACCTAGGGATAGCATCTTCTCCTAAGTGCTTCCTTTTGGTTGTCTTGTGTGTTGACTTCCTCCTTGTAACCTCATCTTCCAATGGACCCTCCATCCTTGTTTTGTACATTACAAAGGGAGAAATACTCGAGTTACATTCGAGTCTAAAACTAATTTTACAACAAGAATATTAGGAGAAAGGCACGACACGCAGGTCGTATTAAGAATTACAACACACAATCACAAACTTTTTGGGACTAGGCCATAACCATGCACCATGTCATTTTAACTTTTAAAAGACATTGGATATTTTATTATGTTTGAAAATTTGCTAATGCAATTATCAACTCATAATAAAATTTATCCTACTTCTATATCACATATAAAATAGAGAAAACCTATTTTTATATGATCTTTCGCAAGTGGCTCTGATACCACTGTAGGGAAATCTCGTATGCCAAATGGCATATGCGCAACGGAAAATAGGATCCCTTCCAAGTAATCCATGCGAAAGCAAACTCGTATAAAATAAATTTCTCTAAACCAAACCTATCTTATAGGAGAGGATTACCTTTGTTGTGTGCCCTTGTTAATCCCGCTTTTCCTTTCGGTTTGTTGGATCTTTAGCACGTTCAAGTGTCCGTGCCTCTATACGTATCCACACGAGCACGCTCTTGTCTCACAAAAAGAAAACTAGAGGAGCTCTCCTTTACTTCTTGCTAGAGAAGCCCCTAAAGGAGAGGAAGAGAGGGAAAAGGAGAAAGGAAGAAGAAGACTCCTCTTCTTGCTAGCCTACACTCACAAACCCACACAACTAAAGCTTCCACCAAGCTTTCTCACAACCACAACACCAAAAACTCCCTATGGCCGGCCACTCCATGGAGCCTTTTATAGGGTTGGAAAAACCCTTCCACCTCCTTCACATTCAATGCAATCCATTGCATTGAGACACACTCAAAAAGGATTTGGCTTCCTTGTTTGGCCGGCCACTTAAGGAGACAAAACCATTTTGTTTCCTTCCACCTTAACTAGCTTAGGTGGATGCTTAGGTGGCATGCTTATGTGGCATTCTTATGTGGCATTCATGCATGTTGAATTAATCTTATTAATTCAATTAAGCTTATGTTATCATATTGAATTAATCTTATTAATTCAATTAAGCTTATGTTATCATATTGAATTAATCTTATTAAATCAATAAGGTAACATATTGAATTAATCTCATTAAATCAATTAGCTAAAATTTTCATTAAGCTTAAAGTCCAAAAACCATTTTGTACTTAAGCTTATTCCCATATTATTCTAGTCAAACTAGAATACTCTAATTCCTCTAATTATCATGCTCTTTGTGTGTGACCCTATAAGCTCTCATAACGTTGGTAGTGGATCTAAACTCTTTTAGATACACAAGCAATGAGCGGCATCTAGCAATACATCATTGCTACCCAAGTTACGAGATAAGTCAAGATCCGACTAACCTTTCCGTGACTACTATAATATATGACCGTGTCCTTCTATCCTTGATATCGATTGATCAATGAGGCATAGACCGTGTCATCCTCGATCAATCTATGTGTTTCTTGATCCTCGAGTAAACTAACTCAAACAAATGAGCTCAATATCTCATATTGACTCATTCGAGCATGGCCATGCGTTTTAGTAGTTCTACTCAATCAAGGGGCCCACCGATATCACTCCCGTCATATGGAAGGGATAGATCCCATCTACATCACTCACATCCCTCCGCATAATTTGTTACATACCCAGTAATCGCCTTTATGGTCCACCTGTTACGGGTGACGTTTGACGATACCAAAGTACATAACTCCTTATGTAGGGAACCATAGTGACTTCGTGTCTAAGGACTATTCATACCAATAGTCACATGAGAAAGTTTATGACACTCATATAACGATCCATGAAACTTTCTCATGGCGGGTCAGTTCAGTATATATTCTCCAATATATACCCATGTGTCAACTTGATATCATATATCCATGACTTGTGAGATCAAGTCATCAATTGACCTACATGCTAGTCTTTATGTATTAATATTGCCCTTGCATATTAATACTCGACTAGGAACATTTAGGAAAGTGTTCTCTACAGCCTCTCATAATCAATTCTGCCAATTGATGTGCTGTAGATAAGAACCTACTTTTCTAGGGCATTATTATATTTAAATTAGCTGGCACAAGCAAGATGTAAATATAATAACCAATCCTTTGCCTTTATAGAATATGATACAAAATGTTCCCTATTCAACCATCACATGATTGGTTCTAGGGCTTTAACTAACACCAAGTCCTTCATATCAAACTGTTTAGACAACCATACCCTTACGTCCGATAACACCTTGATATTGTTGCCAATCAATAAAATGTCTTCTACGTATAGTAGAAGAAATACCACTACGTTTCCGTCACATCTCTTGTATACACAAGACTCATCCGGACTTTGAATAAATCCATAAGATTGGATTACCTCATCAAAGTAGATGTTCCAAGACCTCGAAGCTTGCTTCAATCCATAAATGGACCGATTAAGCTTACATACAATATGCTCTTTTCCCTTCGCAATGAATCCCTCTGGTTGCTTCATATAGATGTTTTCCTCAAGACTTCCATTAAGGAAAGCTGTCTTGACATCCATCTACCACACCTCATAATCCATATGAGCTGCAATGCATAAGAGAATCCAGATAGACTTAAGCATGGCTACCGGCGAAAAGGTCTCCTCATAATTGATACCCTCTTTCTGAGTATACCCCTTCGCAACAAACCTTGCTTTGAAAGTCTCAACCTTCCCATCTATTCCTCTCTTTCTCTTGTAAATCCACTTGCATCCAATGATTTTTACACCATCGGGTGGTTCTACTAGCTCCCACACCTGATTTGAATCCATAGATTCAATCTCAGTATTCATTGCAATTTGCCAAGATGCTGCATCTTTATCTTGGATTGCCACATCATATGTCCAGGGATCAGGTTCATGTTCGCTAGGGACCAAATCAGAAGATTCTCCCAAGAACATGAATCTATCAGGCTGTCTCATAACCCTCCCACTACGACAAGGTATCTCCTGTGTATCCTCTGTGACACGCGGTGCAGTGACTTGTGGTATATCCTCTTGTACCGGTGGTACTGATGATGTGACTTCTCCTTTTAATTCCTCCAGAACAATTTTACTCTTGGGCTTGTGGCTCATCACATAGTCTTCCTCTAGAAATCTGGAATTCGTGCTTACGATCACCCTCTGATCTCTAGGACTATAAAATAAACCACCCTTCGTTCCTCTAGGATACCCAACGAACATGCATACTTCTGTACGAGGTTCCAACTTACCAGCATCTGCCTTCAGCACATGTGCTAGACTCCCCCATATCCGAATATGTCTTAGACTAGGCTTTCGCCAAGTCCACAACTATGTGGGAGTAGAAGGCACTGATTTAGATGGAACCAAGTTCAGAATGTACACCGCTGTATCTAGAGCATATCCCCAGAACGAATCTGGCAACTCAGAATAAATCATCATCGATCTAACGATCTCCATAAGAGTCCTATTCCTTCGCTCTACTAGACCGTTCTGCTGGGGTGTGCCAGGTGCAATCAATTGGGATTGAATCCTAGCCTCTAATAAGTAGTTCCTAAGCTCTCCCAAGAGGTACTCACCACCACGATCAGATCATAGTGTCTTTATACTTTTACCTTAACGTTTCTCCACATCAGCCTTGAATTCTTTGAACTTCTCAAAGCATTCAGACTTGCGGCGCATCAGGTAAATGTATCCATATCTTGAGTAATCGTCTATAAAAGAAACAAAATACTCAAAACCACCTCTAGCTTGGATAGACATAGGACCACACAAATCAGAATGAACCAATTCTAACACATCTTTGGCTCTATACTCCTTGGCCTTAAAAGGCCTCTTGGTCATCTTACCCTCCAAGCAAGATTCGCAGGTTGGGAGATCCTCCACCACTAATGAACCCAAAGGTCCATCAGCTATCAACCTTTGAATTCTGCTTAGGTTAATATGACCAAGCCTAAGATGCCTAAGATATGTTTGGTTCATCTTCGAAGGTTCTTTTCTCTTATTGGAATTAGAAGATGAGTTATTAATTTCAATATGCATCGTGGGAGCTTTTGGTTCAAGTGTGTACAAATTTTCTATCAATGCACCCAAACAGATAATGTCCCTATTTCTTTTTATAACACCTCTGTCATTAAAAGAAATAGAATATCCATCCATAAAAAATTTAGAAACCGAAATTAAATTCTTTCTAAATAAGGGTACATAAAGGCAATTCTTAAGAACCAAAAGTTTATTTTTCTCAAAAGATAAATGAACATCTCCCACTGCAACAGCCGCCACCTTCGTGGCATCGCCCAAGTACATGGTAATCTCCCCCTCAGCCAGTCGTCTGGTTTCCTGGAACCCCTGCAAAGTATTACAGACATGATCAGTGGTTCCCGTATCTACACACCAGGTGTTGGTAGATAACACCGTTAAACATGTTTCAATGACTAGACCAAATGATATACCTTTGTTCTTACGGTTGGGGCAATCCTTCTTCCAGTGTCTAGTCTGCTTACAAGTGAAGCACTTGCCTTTCAGCTTCTTCACTCCTCCCTGAGTACCTCCCATAGCCTTTACCCCAGTTTGTTTATTCTTCTTCTTGCCTTTCGGCTTAGAAGTAGAAACCTTTTGGGTCACCATGGCATGTGCCTGAGCACTCTGACGAAATAGCCCCTCTGCCGCCTGGAGTTCTGTCAGAAGTTCCGCCAAAGAATACAACCTCTTGTTCATGTTGTACTTCAGGCGAAACTGCTCAAAACTCCTAGGTAAAGACTGGAGTATGATATCGACCTGGGTTTACCCATCGATCTCAGCTCCAAGGACCTCCAACTCATTCAAATGAACCATCATCTTTAGAACATGATCCCTCACGGGTGTTCCCTCGATCATGGTGGTCGTCATCAAGTTTCTCATGGCTTCTTGCCTCCCATCCCGATTCTGGTGTCCGTAAAGCTCTTTGAGATTGAGCATCATGTCATAAGCTGTGGGCATGGCTTGATGCTGATGTTGTAGTATATTTGACATAGATGCCAAAATGTAAAACCGCGCCATCTCATCGGCCTTTACCCACTTCTTATAACTCTCTCTCTCCTTTTCCCCAGAATCTTCTGCAAGCTTAGGAGGGCACTCTTTGAGGAGTACATATTTATATTCATCAGCAGTCAAGACAATGTCAAGATTCCTCTTCCAATCAACATAGTTGGGTCAAGTAAGTTTGTTCTCTTTCAGTATCACAACAAGTGGGTTTAAAGTCATTTTGAAAGAAAACCTAAGAATCACATAAATCAAAACATTAGATTTCAAAAAATTATTGATTCCTCAAACAATAAAATTTTAAAATCAACCAACACCTCAAAACACCGAGAATATCATATGCCACGATAGTGTGGACGTATACGAATTCTACATTTGTAAGAGGCGGTTTTACCCATTTATTTTACTATCTTGTCAACCTAACTTTTTGACAAGTAAAATTAACAGTTGGTTCCTCTTTGGCCCTACAAATAAAAGCAGTGACTCCGATGGGGAGGATACTTATATTTTTATCTAAGTGTTCACCATTACTCGGTACAAAGGTAATTATCTCGGGTTATGTGACTTCCGATGGGGAAGTGCACACGCTCCTTAATAATTCCCTATAACCATATTTGACCTTGTGATCCACAAACAAACTCATCCGAATGGGAGGAAGGCACTCAGAGCCGACGCGCAAGTTTGTTTGCATCACTTGTCAAATCGTAATGGAGGTCGTGCGAATTTATAAAAATTTCCCTCTCCTACTTAGTAATTTGAAATTGAGGAATTTTCCTATCCTACGACATGCATATAAAAAAAAAAGCAATAAATATGAAAAATAAATTATTTTCCAACTATTATGGCTTTTGTCTTCAATATGTCTCCCGTCGCATTGCCTTCTCATCCGTTCCTCCTACGCCATGTACAAGCCATCCGGAGATCCGAGCCGAGACTAAAATCTATTTTAATTTGCATCCATCGATCCTATACTCCACGAGGGAGTGTCCATGAAATCTAGATCGAAAGTAAACTAAAATAAAAAGAGTGGCCATAATAGTCGGATCTTATGCCTGCAACCAAAGAGTTAACCTACGAATATCCTACTATTATCCGACACATATAATATATGAAAAGTGCATAAATATTAACCGAATCCTAAAGACACAAAACCGAAAACCTTGGCTCTGATACCAATTATAGTTTTTTGTGATCAATCCATGAGGGGAAACTTCGCTTCCCACTTCACCTTGGTTGTTTGTTCATGGCGATCCCTCCGATGTCCCCGGATTAAAAAAAAAATTAATACTAGACAAAAGGGATTGCCCAAACAATCAAGTCACCATCGTGCTACTCGTTTAGAGAGGTCACTTGAACAAACTTATTGTTCAAGCGACCAACCTCTATTCTACGAGTAGTCGCGGAATAGACGATGTACGGATCGCCGGCTTTTGTATTTATGTTCGGGATCCAAGTATTATTTAGCCACAAACAGAATATATCATGCTCATAATTGAAAAAAAAAATACAAGCAAGTAACAAAAGAGAATAGAGAATAGATATACCTCTCGATCTTCTAATGTATGACCTTCCTCCTTTCGGACGTCGTGTGGGCGACGATCTACCAAAAGTTGAAGGTCCTAGATTGTCAATCTTCCTTCCTTGCTTGTTCTGAGCAAGAGGAAGAATAGAAACAAAGATCTATTCCTTCTTTCAACCAACCAACAACCTCCAAGGATGGAGCTTGCCGCTGGCCAAGAAGGAGGAGATTATGGTGGAAACCGGCCATGAAACCAAGGGAAAGCCCTATATCTTGTTTCCACCACCTAAGGAGAAGGAGAAGAGGGTCTATGGCCACCGGCCAATGGCTGGAAAGGGCTGGAGGGGCGCCAGCAGCTTGAGGAAGGAGAAAAAGCCAAGGAAATCTTTCCTTATTAGGTGCCGCCCAAGCCCAAACCCTAGCTTTTATCTCTTGCTGCCAACCTCCAAAACCCTAACTTCTCTTGATTGATTCTCTACGCCAACCCCTTGTCCTCCTTTTATAGAGTTAGGGATAAGCCTCCTTTTAATCTCCACCATTGGTTCTTAGAGATTTAATCTCTACATTTGGATCTAGAGTTTTGTTTCTATCGATTTGATCTAAGCTTCATGAGGTGTTAATAGGCTACATTAGGGACCATGAGGAGGAGTTGGATCTTGGCCACCCATGGATCAAGCCCACATAAAGTCCGATCCATTAATGATAATCCAATCCACTAATGGATTATCATTGATCTACCTCACCAACTCCCATAAGTTAATATGGGCTCCATATATTATTTGTACATTTTCTCCCCGTGTTTAAGATCTCGAATGTTCATCGATTAATTAATTTACTGACCATTAATTAATCCACATCTAACTCCATGAGTAGTACCACTCAACCTTTTCATCATGCCGGACCAAGTCCACCTGCAGGGTTTACATGATGAACCTTTTGAGCTCCTCAAGGGGACATCATCATCCTAATATATATGACACGGTTTCCTCCTATAATCAATGACACACCATATAAATAATATCATCTCCCAACTTACCGAGCCTATCGATTTAATTTATAAATCTCTCCCATTGGTAAATCAAAGAGATGAATACTAAGTATATGTTCCCGTTATTATATCGGGATTAAGAGCATGTACAAAATAATATCTGAGGTCCGATTCGATTATGTAGTCAGCAATAAATCAAATCACCTCTAAGTCGGTCCTTCTCAATACACACAAAGTGCACTAGTGTGATTCTATTGTCAAGACAAACCAATACCAAATCACACTACAATCATTCTGATGGTTTGTCCAAAGTCATCTCGGCTGTTAGCTTTTACATATACTTTACAACTAGCCGATAACATGATCTCCCGTGTGACACCACACACCATGTTATCTACAATGTAATGTATTAGACAATATTGCATAACCATAAAATGCAAACAATGATCATGTGATTCTTATTTCAAAATAAAGATATTCATACAACGATAGACTTTTCAGTATACATCCCTACACCTTCATGCCATCCCAGCAGTCAGGCTTGCCCCTTCGAGGCTTGGGAGTCCTAGGGCGGCTCCCTTCGCAATCCCTAGCCTCTTGGATGAGTTTCTTATATATAGGGGCAGCTCTAGCTTTCTATAAATGCTCAAAAATCCCTAATTTCTTAAAATCGCAGCGCCACCACACGGTCGTGTGAAATTCACATGCCTAGCCATGTGCAAGGCTAGAAACAACTAAAATCTAGGCTGAAAGTTGGGTTGGAAAAAACAAATGGTCATGTGAAATTCACACGGTCGACCGTGTGTCACTCTGGAGCCTCCGTTTTGATCCATTTTGCTTCAAGAACATGCCCGTGTCTTGGGACACGACCATAGCATGTTCTTTAAAGTCTGTGCTCTATAAAATGCTTCATTTTTGCTCTAAAAATGTTGTCCTATGCATAAAAATAATAAAAGTAGATCTCTGAACTAGAAAATAGCAAATAGGTGCAAAGTAAAGTAAATATGCATGAAACAATTATGAAATACAGTAAAATGTGTGGAAAACTACTCCTAAACCCTATATGATTTGGACATATCAACCAGACAGCTGGCACGAAGACCTGGTGGGTCATATCAGATGTCAAGCAAGAAAAGGCCGGTAGGACAGATGGTAGGCAAGCCTCGAGTGGAGAGGTGAGGTCAAGTCCTCGGTAGGAGGACAAAGCTAGGCGTCGATCCAATGGAGGGTTCGTATTGGACTCAAAAGTCAAGATCAGGCAATATTACTGCTGCCATGTCATATTATACTGTGTATTGTGCTAATATGATTTTGCAGGTCTCCAAGCAATTGGGAAGATTCCATGTGCCTAAGATCTAGTCGACTGGGTATGGTCCAGTCTACTGGGATGCGAGTTGGCAAGGTAGGTTGTTGATCGACTGGAGTTCTTATGACCGAGATGGCAAGCATTCTAGTCAACTAAGGAGGTCCAATCGACTGGGATAGGAAATTTCCCAAACATCGGAGGAGCATAGCCAGTCAGCTTGGAGTCGACTTGACCAGGTCCAGTCGACTGGGAAGGCCAAAAATACCAAATCGATAGGCTGATTTAAAGTCGACTAGAAAAGTCTTATATAATAATTGGAGAGCCAGCTCTGGAAACAACAATTCTACTACCTTGAAGTATTGTTGCCATGATTTGTCATCCACAAAAGATTCGCAAAGTCCGACAACCAAACTTAATCTTCACCTTTAAGTTGTTGGTATACTCTTTGCTTATTGTGTTGTACTTAATTTCTAGAGAAAAGGTAGGTTCTTACTTTTTCCTCTCATATTTGTAAAAGCAAATGCCCTTCGAGTTTGAGAGTTCTCAAGTCGAAGGGCTTTTAGTGATTTCCCAACGAAGTAACCTTAGGGAGGGTTACGAGCCTTGGAGTAGCAATCTGACACGGATTGTGAACCGAGTAAAAGGACTTGTGCACTTTACTTTGTGGATATACATTTCCACTACAATTACTCTTGTTTTGAAAAAGAAAAAGAAAAAGATTTTTAAAAGATAAAGAAAATATTGTAAACACCGAGATTCACCCCCCTCTCTCGGTAAAACTCGATCCTATAATTAGTATCATAGCACGGGGGCACTCGAATTTTGATGAAACCACCAAAGTGAGCATTAAAAGTTCTCTTTATATCTTTTCTTGCTTTGATTTTAATTTTTGAATTAGATTAATTTTTTTTTACTTATTAAAATTGCTCTAGTTGAAATCTTGTCCGAGTTTAGTTTGTATATACATTTGTAACTCTAGAAAATTTTAGCACTCAATAAATATTATATAAATTAATTTTTAAAATTTAAAAATTTCGCATTTATAAGGATATAGCATCATTCACCCTCCTCTCTTTAATGGAGAGAACTTTAGTTATTGGAAGAGGCTAATGTAGTGATTTTTAAAAACTGTCCTCGAGGTTTGGTTTTCTATTAAGAAAGGCTTCATTCCTCCGGCAGATGACTTGGGAGAGTTGTTAGATCTGAAGAAATGGACTGTAGACATCAGAAGAAGAGCTCAAGGTAATTACAAGGCTCTTAACACCTTGCAATGTGGACTAACTAAAGAATAGCTCAATAGGGTTGGACCATTCAAAAACTCTAAAGAACTATGGGATAAATTAATAGAATTGCATGAAGGAATAAATGACACTAGGATAGATAAACAAGACATGTTGCTAAATAAACTCTTCAATTGTAAAATATTAGAGGGTGAAAATGCTAGTCAATTGCATACTAGGATTAAAGAGATACTAAATGAACTACATTTAATAGGACATCAAATAGAAAATCGAGACATATTAGGTATACTCTTAAGGCATTTCCTCAGAACACTTTATGGACATCTATTGCCGATACCTATAAATTTTATCGGGATCTTTCTTCAATTAGGTTAGACGATTTATTTTGCAAACTTGAACTACATGAACAAGCTAACTCAGGTCATGCCGAGAACGGTATAACATTAATGGCAAGTTCGAGTAGGAACAAAGATGGAAATAAAGTCAAGAATGAGTTTGAAGATGAATCAGAGTCAAAAATAAACTAAGAGGAGGAGATCATGAACATGGTCCGAAAGATGTTCAACTAGAAGAAGAGGTTCACGAAAAGAGATGCCAAGAAAGTGGTCAACAACAAACTTAGACCAAGATAGGAAGTAATGTGCTATGAATGCAACGGAATGGGACACTACAAGTCGGAGTGTGCGAATCTGAAAAAGGAAGAAAAACCTAAAAAGGAAAGAAAAAAATAAAACACTTAAGGCGACTTGGGACGAGTCATCATCGGAAGAGTCAGACGCGGAGGAACCGAAGAAGAGCTTCATCACATTCATGGCCACAAACAAGTCCGAATCCGAGTCCAAGTCAGATTCCGAGAGAAGCCACGGATCTGCATCCATTTCTGAAGGACTAGACGAGGTAAACTCTCCTTTAGAAGATAAGTTGTACAACATCATAGCATGCCTAGATAGGAAATTAGCTAAGTCCAAGAATCGAGCCGACTTAATTATTAGGGAAATTCAAGTACTTAGGGAGCAAGTCAACTCAAAGACTTCAACTTGCCAAGTCCAAGATAGAGACTCAACTCAAGTTGTGAAGCTTGAGGAAGAGAACTCCGTCTAGAAAAGGCAAGTAGAAAATTTCATCGGAACATTGAAAAGGTTCACCTCATGATCCAAGTATCTCAACATGATGCTTAGGTCTCAACGAGCCATGTACAATATGTTCAGACTCAGATACAAAGTTAATGTAGGATATTTGAGGCCGCTAGAGGGGGGTGAATAGCGTAGAGTTCGCTCATAGATGGAATTTGATCGCGTGTTCATCTCTATAATTTCGTTAGTACGCAGCAGAATAGTAATGAAAGCAATAACGAAACAATTAACAACACGCAAACACAATTGTTTAACGTGGTTTGGAACCGAACGGTTCCTACTCCACGGATCGGGTTCATACGAACCCTAGCGATGTCAATCACACACCACTATAATAAACACTCCTTCTCGGAACAATCCAGAGGCAGAGAAACCTCGTACAAGATGATTACAACAACAATCAAAAGCTACATGTAAATACAATGAAATACAATGCAAGACTAGTAAAGAAAAACACTTTACAAATGCTCTTGAATGCTTGATCGCTAGGTTGATCGAGTAGCACTTGGAGACCCTGAATTGTAGCAGCAACTCGCCCCAAATCGCCTCAAAGAACCATCATAAAAATCCTCCCGTCGAGCTCCTTTTATCCTTCCGTGCGACCTGGATTTTCGCCTATCAGTTGACTGCCATAAGTCATCAGTCGACTGATGCCACTGTTGTTGTGAGACAACGACTCGATCCATGCTAGAAAAACTCCAATACGGCTATGGAGTGTTCTCGTGCTCGACATCGAATCGGCAATGATCGCGATCGGCACCGATCGTTGCGTCGACAATACCAACTTCTCCAATGAGCAGTCGGCTGTTAGAGCAATTCCATCTCTTAAATGACAGTCGAACTCAAGTCGACTCACGGCACTCGAAACGACCATAATGTCAGTCGACTGCCAACCTCCAAAATGAGGTTTTAACCCAAGTATGGTTCCCCCATACTTGCTAGACCACCCTTAGCCTAGACCTAAGCCTTCTAGCCACCTCCATCAGCCTCACGCCTCTCGGATCCCTCCAAGTCATCCATGACTTATTCATCCATCGCGCTAGCCTCCAGGTGTTTCCCTCGGCTATGTCATGCTAACGGTGTCTACACCGCCAAGGCACATTGGACTTACGCCACCAAGACTCCGCTTGAACTTTACACCGCCAAAACCCATCCCCTTGGACTTCTCAAATGCCAAGACTCAATCTTTGACTTTCCCTTGCCAACCCATGTACCCATGTTGGACTTTCCATGCCAAGACCCATGCTTGGACTTTTCCTTGCCAACCCATGTTGGACTTTCCATTTGCCAAGACTCATGCTTGGACTTCCCTTGTGCCAAGTACTCAAGACTTGGACTTTCCCAAATGCCAAGTGTCCCACTTGGACTTTCCATGCCAAGTACCCATGACTTGGACTTTCTGTTGGTGCAGGGGCACTAGATAATCGAACCTGTGTTTTGATTATGGCAAAGACACAAAGTTAAGTTTATATTGTTATCTCACGAGCTAAATCAAGTGTGCAGAAAAGTACTAAAGCTGGAGCTGAAGGCTAGCGACACCCGGAGGAAGCCGTGGTGGTCGGGCGACACTTGAGTGAATTCGGAGGGAGCCGAAGGAATCGAGTGGAAGGCCGGAAGCGAGAGCTACTATCGAGGTAAGCTCGTGTGAGTGAGAGATTGTAAGGTCGTGTCCTCTTTACGGGGATGACCGTAGGCGACGATTCGACTAAGACTTCCTGTGGAAGGTCTAGGTCGAGATCGGACGGTTAGAAACCGTCGTATTTATCATTTTCCGAGCTAATCTCTTACTGCAGGGAAGTGGCGGTAGCGGCTGATCGGACATTGGGCGATCGTTATCGATTGATGATGAGATGCATCGATCGATCGTATCATCGATCGATGATGAGGCATCAGTCGACTGATGGCGACGATTCAGCTTTTGCGCTAGGTCAAAACGGATAACGTTTGACGCGGCCACTTCGCGATAAAAATTTGGAAAAATTCATGATCCGTTCTAAAGAAATAGGAGACAAATTCAGAGGCTAAAGTCTATAAAAGGAGGGAAGGATTCATCTCCAAATTACATCAATTATTCATCAAGTGCTCCTACAACGCCAACGCTTCAACACCGTCATAACGCCGACGCGACGCCAAGTTTTGATCTTCTTCGTCGGCAGCAGATTCAAGTAATATTTTTGATATTATATTCTGTATTTTTATCTTCATAACGAGGTGAGGTAGGCTTGTTGCCTCATCCTCGTGTATTCGGTTTTTGTAATCGTTGTCTCCTACCTCCAGCGAGGAGGAGACGTTTTAGTGCTTTGCCCTCCGTACGCGGTCTAGGACCGATAGGGCCTTGGAGTAGCAACCGCTGGGTTGTGAACCAAGTAAAATAAACGTGTTCATTTATTTTCCGCTGTGCTTACTTTGCGTATTGAACGAACGAAAAATAAAAGATTTACGATCGCTATTCACCCCCCCCCTCTAGCGACGCTTCTCGATCCAACACTTTCCCTTGCCAAGACCCATGCTTGGACTTTCCCATAATCACATGGTCAACCCTAGTCAACCATTAAGGTCTCTCTCGAGTCAAACTTCCAATTTTAAACTTGATTAGCCAAAGCTAAACTTGAATCTAACACAATTTTAAACACTTCCAATTTTCATTAAAATTAAACCCTCATCTCACAAAACATATAAGGCCAACATGTTTTGAAACCCTAGATTGGGTGAGATAAATTAGGATAAAAATGAACTAGTTGAGTTAAACCACAACCTTAATAATTTCCAAATCTATGTAGGACTCTAAAATCAATCAATAGATTATGGACAGTGGTTGTACATGACTGGAGATCCGCATAAGCTCTCGAAATTAAAATTCAAGAACTTAGGATCCGTTGCTTTTAGAAACAATGAAAAACTTAAGGTAACCAGAATAGGTAATATTGAATTAAAATCTAACTTTATAATTCAAAAGGTATTACTTGTAGAAAATTTTCACTTTAATTTACTCAGTATAAGTCAATTGTGTGATACTGGATATGAAGTTAAGATTTTATCGAATGAATGTTTAATTAGTAGTATTGAAAATTCAAATATCTTGTTAAAATGTGATAGAAATAACAAAATTTACTCAATAAACTTGCCTAGATTCTCACTCAAGTGTCTAGTGACACAACAAGAGGAAAGATGGTTGTGGCATCGAAGACTTGCCAACATCCATTTTAGGCACATAGCTAAACTAAGTGAAACAAAACTAGTTAGAGGATTACCTAAGTTAGTAAACTTAGAAAACAAGGTATGTAATGCTTGCCAACAAGGAAAACAAACTAAGTTTCATCATAAATTAACTAACCAAGGAAGAACACAAACTATACTTGAGTTACTACATCTAGATTTATTTGACTCACATGGGGTTAAGTCATAAATGGGAGTCTATATTATTTAATCATAATTGATGATTACTCTAGATTCACTTGGGTAAATTTTTTGAAAAATAATGATGAATCCTATGCTCTAGTAGCAAGACTCGAATCAATTAGGATGTTTTTAGCTTATGTGGCACACAAAGGGTTTAAATTGTATCAAATGGATGTTAAATCCATATTTTTAAATAGAATAATTAAAGAAGAAGTATAAGTGAATCAACCCCCAGAATTTGAGAGTATAGAATATCCAAATCATGTGTATAAATTAAAAAGGGCATTGTATTAGTTAAAACAAGCACCTAGAGCCTGGTATGAATGATTATTATCATATCTAATTTCAAAAATTAAATAAGGTCGAATAAATTCAACTCTATTTGTCAAAATCCTGGAACTATACATTTTTATAGCCCAAATATATGTAGATGGCATAGTGTTTGGATCGACCAACTCTAAATTTTTAAAAGAATTCATAATGTCAATGGAAAGCGAATTTGAAATGAGCCAAGTTGGTCAATTAAATTTCTTTTTAGATTTACAAATAAAATAAACAAGAGATGGCAATTATATATATCAAAATAAATATGCTAAAGGGTTAATTAAAAATTTCGAAATGGAAAATGCAAAAGAAATAAAAGCATCCATGGCAACAAGCATAATATTAGATAGTGATACAGAAGGAAAGTCTGTAGATCTAAAGTATTATAGAAGTGTCATAGGAAGTCTCTTATACTTAATTGCAAGCAGACCTAATATATTGTTTGCAGTAAATATGTGCGCAAGATACCAATCTTGTGCTAAAGAATCACATTTAACACATGTTAAAAGTATCTTAAGATATATTAAGGGAACAATTAATGTAGGAATGTCGTATCCTAGATCTAACAATTTTGAATTATTAGGTATTTCAACTCAGACTATTTCGGTTGTAAATTAGATAGAAAAAGTACAAATGGAGAATGTCAATTACTAGGATCTTGTCTAATCAACTAGTTTAGTAGGAAATAACATTGTGTGACCCTATCAACAACTGAGGCAGAATATATAGCCTTAGGAGAGTGTGTTTCACAATTACTATGGATGTGCACACACTAAAAGATTTTGAATTAGATTACAAAAATATTAAGACACTTGTTGATAATATAAGCATAATAAACTTAACTAAAAATCCAATTCTTCACTCTCACACTAAATACATTGATGTTAAACATCATTTCATAAGAGATCATATTGCCAAAAGAAGTATTGAACTCGACTATGTTGAGTCCAAGTTTAACTTGGGTGACATTTTTACTAAACCACTCCTAGAAGCCGAGTTTAGTACACTAAGAAGAAAATTAGGTTTGTGTTAGATAGAATAGGTTTTTTTACTTTCAAAACCTATTTTGATATTATTATGTTAAGAAAAATTAAAATTGAGCTAGCCTAGGTTGAATCTAGAATTCATGAACCTATAGATCTTGTCAAGCCTTCGCATCTCACAAACACCTAGGATTACCTATTTGTGTATTGAGCCACAAAGATGGGCGTAAGATGTTAGGTCTGTACCCAAGGTTCCAGTGTAGGGATGTATACTGAAAAGTCTATCTTTTATATGAACATCTTTATTTTGAAATAATAATCACATGATCATTGTTTGCATTTTTATGATTATGCAACATTGTCTAATACATTACATTGTAGATAACATGGTGTGTGGTGTCACACGGGAGAACATGTTATCAGCTCCTTGTAAAGTATAAGTAAAGGCTCACAACTGAGATGACTTTGGACAAACCATCGGAATGGTTGTAGTGTGATTTGGTATTGGTTGGTCTTGACCATAGAATCATACTAGTGCACTTTGTGTGTATTGAGCAGGACCGACTTAGAGGTGATTCAATTTATTGCTGACTACATAATCGAATCGGACCTCAGATATTATTTAGTACATGCTCTAAATCCCGATATAATAATGGGCACATATACTTAGTATTCATCTCTTTGATTTACCAATGGGCGAGATTTATAGATTAAATCGATAGGCTCCGAAAGTTGGGAGATGATATTATTTATATGGTGTGCTGTTGATTATAGGAGGAAATTGTGTCCTATATATTAGGATGATGATGTCCCCTTTAGGAGCTCATAAGGTTGATCATGTAAACGTTGTAGGTGGACTTGGTCCGGCATGATGAAAAGGTTGAGTGGTACTACTCAAGGAGTTAGATGTTGATTAATTAATGGTCAGTAAATTAATTAATCGACGAACATTCGAGATCTTAATCACGGGGAGAAAATGTACAAATAATATATGGAGCCCATATTATCATATGGGGGTTGGTGAGGTAGATCAATGATGATCCTTTAGTGGATTGGATCATCATTAGTGGATCGGACTTTATGTGGGCTTGATCCATGGGTGGCCAAGATCCAACTCCTCCTCAAGGTCCCTAATTTAGCCTATTAACTCCTCATGAAGCTTAGATCCAATGGATGAAAACAAAACTCTAGATCCAAAGGTAGAGATTAAATCTCTAGATCCAACGGTTGAGATTAAATCTCTAGATCCGATGGTTGAGATTAAATCCCTAGAACCAATGGAAGAGATTAAATCATGGATTGAGCCCAACTCTATAAATAGAGATCATGAAGTGGGCGGCAAGAAGATGATGGCTTAAGGGGATTAGGGTTTGCTTCCTTTGGAGGCTAGGAATCCTAGTTGGTTTAAGATTAGGTTTGGGTGGCTAGGGTTTTGGGAGCTTATGGGTGGGCGGCAACTCAAGGAGGAGTTTTTCTTCTTCTTCCTAAGGTGTGGCCGGTTCCTTCCATCTTCCCTCTACCTTAGCTTGTGCTCATCCCAATCTTTTTCCCCACTTCCATGGTCGGCCATAAGGAGAGCTAGGATTAGGGTTTGGAGGCTTAGGGTTTAGGAGGCTTGGGTGGCACCAAATAAGGAAGTAGTTTGTTTTCTTCTTCCTATCCTTTGGTGGCCGGCGCCCACAGCCCTATCCCACCCCTTGGTCGGCATCCAAAGACCCCTTCTCCTTCTCCTTAGTGGTGTAAACAAGATATAGGGCTTTCCCTAGGTGTCTTGGCCGGTTTCCACCATTATCTCCTTCTCCTTGTTGGCCGGCAGCAAGCATTCTCTTTGTTGCTTGTTGGTTGGCAATAGGAAAGAGAAGAGCTTTGTTTCTATTCTTCCTCTTGCTTTGGAAGAGCAAGGAAAGAAGATTTGCGATATAGGAGCTTCGACTTTTGGTAGAGCATTGCCCACACGACGTCCGAAAGGAGGAAGGACATACATTAGAAGATCGAGAAGTATATCGATTCTCTAATTTTTATATGTTACATGTTTATTTTTGTTTTTCAATTATAAGCATGATATAAATCTGTATATGGCTAAATAATACTTGGATCCCGAGTATAAACACAAAAACCGGTGATCCAGACAACGTCTATTCCGCGGCTACTCGTAGAATAGAGGATGGTCGCTTGAACAACTAGTTTGTTCAAGTTACCTCTCTAAACAAATAGCATGACTATGACTTGGTTGTTTGGGCAATCCCTTTTGTCTAGGATTAAATTTTAATCCAGGGACATAGAAGGGATCGTCATGATCGAACGACCGAGGTGAAGTGTGAAGCGAAGCTTCCCCTCACGGACTCGATAAGCAAAACCATTAAATTGGTTTAAGTGCTTTCGGGGCAAAACCCTTCAATTGGAATCAGAGCCAAGGTTTCCGGTTTTGTGTGTTTAGGATTCGGTTAATTTTTATGCACTTTTTGTATATTATATGTGTCGGATAATAGTAGGATATGCGTAGTTTAACTCTTTGGTTGCATGCATAAGATCCAACTATTATGGCCATATGTGTGTATGTGATTGTATGTGTATATTTTGTTGAATCCTCGGGGTTGACGAGGCTAGTATTTGATTTTTTGTAAATTAGATACGACATTGTTTAGCCACTCTTTATTTTAGTTTACTTTCGATCTAGATTTCACGTACACTCCCTCGTGGAGTATAGGATCGATGGATGTAAATTAAAATAGGTTTTAGTCTCGGCTCGGATCTCCGGATGGCTTGTACATGGCATAGGAGGAGCGGACGAGATGGCGATGTGACGGGAGTCATATTGAAGACAAAATTCATAATAGTTGAAAAATAATTTATTTTTCATATTTATTGCTTTTTGTTTGATATGCATGTCGTAGGCTAGGAAAATTCCTCAATTTCAAATTACTAAGTGGGAGAAGAATTTTTTAAAATTCCCACGGCCTCAATTACGATTTGACAAGTGATGCAAACAAAGTTGCGCGTCGGCTCTGAGTGCCTTCCTCCCCATCGGATGAGTTTGTTTGCGGATCATAAGGTCGAATATGGTTATAGGAAATTATTAAGGAGCATGTGTACTTCCCCATCATAAGGCAGATAACCCGAGATAATTACCTTGGTACCAAGTAATGGTGAACACTTAGATACAAATATAAGTATCCTCCCCATCAGAGTCACTGCTTTTATTTATAGGGAAGAAGAGAAACCAACTATTAATTTTACTTGTCAAAAAGTTAGGTTGACAAGATAGTAAAATTAATGGGTAAAACCTCCTCTTATAAATGTAGAATTCGTATACGTCCACACTATCGTGGCATACGATATTCTCGGTGTTTTGAGGTGTTGGTTGATTTTAAAATTTTATTGTTTGAGGAATCAATAATTTTTTGAAATCTACAGTAATGATCTATGTGATTCTTAGGATTTTCAAAATGACTTACAGTCCACTTGTTATGATAATGAAGGAAAATAAACTTACTGTACCTAAATTATGATGATTTGAAAAGAATCTAGATATTGTCTTATCTACTAAGGAGTACAAGTATGCACTCTTCGAAGAGTTTCCTCAGGCCATGGTTGCTCAAAAAGGTTTCTACTTCTAAGCCGAAAGGCAAGAAGAAGGAGAAACAAGGTGGAGCAAAGGTGGTGGGAGGATCTCAGGGAGGAGTGAAGAAGCCGAAAGACAAGTACTTCACTTACAAGCAGACTGGACACTGGAAGAAGGACTGCCCCAACAGAAAGAACAAAGGTATATCTTTTGGTCTAGTCATTGAAACATGTTTAGCGGTGTTATCTACCAGCACCTGGTGTGTAGATACGGGAGCCATTGATCATGTCTGCAATACTTTGCAGGGGTTCTAGGAAAACAGACGACTGGCTGAGGGGGAGATTACCGTGTACTTGGGCAATGCCACGAAGGTGGCGGCTGTTGCAGTGGGAGATGTTCATTTATCTTTTCAGAAAAATAAACTTTTAGTTTTTAAGAATTGCCTTTATGTACCCTTATTTATAAAGAATTTAATTTCGGTTTTTAAATTGTTTATGGATGGATATTCTATTTCTTTTAATGACAGAGTTGTTATAAGAAGGAATAGAGACATTATCTGTTCGAGTGCATTGATAGGAAATTTGTACACACTTGAACCAAAACCTCCCACGATGCAAATTGAAGTTAATAACTCATCTTCTAATTCCAATAAGAGAAAAGAACCTTCAAACATGAACCAAACATATCTTTGGCATCTTAGGCTTGGTCACATTAACCTAAGCAGAATTCAAAGGTTGACAGCTGATGGACCTTTGGATTCATTAGTGGTGGAGGATTTCCCAACCTGCGAATCTTGCTTGGAGGATAAAATGACCAAGAGGCCTTTTAAGGCCGAGGGGTATAGAGCCAAAGATGTGTTAGAATTGGTTCATACTGATTCGTATGGTCCTATGTCTATCCAGGCAAGAGGTAGTCTTGAATATTTCATCTTTTTCATAGATGATTATTCAAGATATGGATGACACTACGATCTGATCGTGGTAGTGAGTAGCTCTTGGGAGAGTTTAGGAATTACTTATCAGAGGCTGGGATTCAATCCCAAATGACTGCACCTGGCACACCCCGACAGAACGGTGTAGCAGAGCGAAGGAATAGGACTCTTATGGAGATGGTTAGATCCATGATGAGTTATTCTGACTTGCTAGATTCATTCTGGGGATATGCTTTAGATATTGCGGTGTACATTCTGAACTTGGTTCCATCTAAATCAGTGCCTTCTACTCCCACAAAATTGTGGACTGGGCGAAAGCCTCGTCTAAGCCATATTTGGATATGGGGAATCCAGCACATGTGCTAAATGCAGATGCTGGTATGTTGGAACCTCGTACAGAAGTACGCATGTTCATTGGCTATCCCAAGGGAATGAAGGGTGGATTGTTTTATAGTCCTAGAGATCAGAGGGTGATCGTTAGCACGAACGCCAGATTTCTAGAGGAAGACTATGTGATGAGCCACAAGCCCAAGAGTAAAATTGTTCTGGAGGAGTTAAAAGGGGAAGTCACTTCTTTAGTACCACCGGTACAAGAGGATATAACACATGTCACTGCACCGCGTGTCATAGAGGATACACAGGTGATACCTCATCGTAGTGGGAGGGTTGTGAGATAGCCTGATAGATTCATGTTCTTGGGAGAATCGTCTGATTTGGTCCCTGGCGAACATGAACCTGATCCCTGGACATATGACGAGGCAATCCAAGATAAAGATGCAGTATCTTGGTAAAGTGCAATGAATGCTGAGATTGAATCTATGAATTCAAATCAGGTCTGGGAGCTAGTAGAACTACCCGATGGTGTAAAAACCATTGAATGCAAGTGGATCTACAAAAGAAAGAGAGGAATAGATGGGAAGGTTGAGACCTTCAAAGCGAGGCTTATTGCGAAGGGGTATACTCAGAAAGAGGGTATCGATTATGAGGAGACATTTTCATCAGTAGCCATGCTTAAGTCTATCCGGATTCTCTTATGCATAGCAGCTCATAAAGATTATGAGGTGTTGCAGATGGATGCCAAGATAGCTTTCCTTAATGGAAGTCTTGAGGAAAACATCTCTATGAAGCAACAAGAGGGATTCATTGCTAAGGGCAAAGAGCATCTTGTATGTAAGCTTAATCGGTCCATTTATGGATTGAAGCAAGCTTCGAGGTCTTGGAAACATTTGATTTGATGAGGTAATCCAGTCTTATGGGTTTATTCAAAGTCGGGATGAGTCTTGTTTATACAAGAGATGTCACGAAAACGTAGTGGTATTTCTTGTACTATACGTAGATGACATTTTGGTGATTGGCAACAATATCAAGGTGTTATCGGGCGTAAGGGTATGGTTGTCCAAACAGTTTGATATGAAGGACTTGGGAGAAGTGGGACACATCCTTGGGATCAAGGTTATAAGGGATCGCAGGAAATGGATGTTGTGCTTATCCCAAGCTTCATACATAGACACGATTATGGATCGTTTTAGCTTGCAGAACTCCAAGAAGGGTTTTCTACCTTTCAGGCATGGAGTTCCTTTATCTAAGGAGATGTGTCCTAGATCATCTAAGGACATAGAGGAGATGAAGGCGGTTCCTTATGCTTCGGCAGTAGGAAGCCTCATGTATGCAATGCTATGTACGAGACCAGATATCTGCTATGCCGTGGACATGGTCAGCAGATATCAGAGTAATCCAGGATAGGGATATTGGACTGCGGTAAAGCATATATTGAAGTTCCTAAGAAGGACTAGGGATTATATGCTAGTTTACCGGGCAGACCAATTACTCCCTGTGGGTTTCACGGATTCTGACTTCCAATCAAATAGGGATAACAGTAAGTCTACCTCAGGTTTTGTGTTTACTTTGGGAGGCGGAGCCATTGTATGGAGGAGTGTCAAGCAGAAATGCGTGGCAGACTTTACCATGGAAGGTAAGTATGTGGCAGCCTCAGAGGCGGCCAAAGAAGTTGTATGGCTCAACAACTTCTTGATGGACTTGGATGTGATTCCTGGTTTGCCCACTACTATCACAATTTATTGTGATAATAATGGTGCAGTTGCAAACTCGAAGGAACCACGAGCCCATAAGGCAAGTAAACACATAGAGCGCAAGTACCACCTAATACGACAAATCGTAAAGGAGGTAGAAGTTGTTGTCGCATAGATTGCTTCAGAGGATGATCTGGTAGACCCTTTCACTAAGGCCCTTCTAGCGAGAGCTTTGATAGGCATGTGGAGGGAAGGGGAATCAGATGTATGGAAGTTTGAAGACAGCATAGTCTTTTAGTATAAGTGAGAGATTGTAGGGATGTATATTGAAAAGTCTATCTTTTGTATGAACATCTTTATTTTGAAATAAGAATCACATGATCATTGTTTGCATTTTTATGGTTATGCAATATTGTCTAATACATTACATTGTAAATAACATGGTGTGTGGTGTAACACGGGAGATCA
This sequence comes from Wurfbainia villosa, assembly GCA_025175895.1. NCBI lineage: Eukaryota > Viridiplantae > Streptophyta > Magnoliopsida > Zingiberales > Zingiberaceae > Wurfbainia > Wurfbainia villosa. Next base: position 57,068,082 of record CM045997.1, read on the forward strand.
TGTTATCGGCTCCTTGTAAAGTATAAGTAAAGGCTCACAACCAAGATGGCTTTGGACAAACCATCGGAATGGTTGTAGTGTGATTTGGTATTGGTTTGTCTTGACCATAGAATCATACTAGTGCACTTTGTGTGTATTGAGCAGGACCGACTTAGAGGTGATTCGATTTATTGCTGACTACATAATCGAATCGGACCTCAGATATTATTTAGTACATGCTCTTAATCTCGATATAATAACGAGCACATATACTCAGTATTCATCTCTTTGATTTACCAATGGGCAAGATTTATAGATTAAATCGATAGGCTCGATAAGTTGGGAGATGATATTATTTATATGGTTTGCCATTGATTATAGGAGGAAACCGTGTCTTATATATTAGGATGATGATGTCCCCTTGAGGAGCTCATAAGGTTCATCATGTAAACCCTGCAGGTGGACTTGGTCCGGCATGATGAAAAGGTTGAGTGGTACTACTCAAGGAGTTAGATGTTGATTAATTAATGGTCAGTAAATTAATTAATCGACAGACATTCGAGATCTTAAACACGGAGAGAAAATATACAAATAATATATGGAGCCCATATTATCATATGGGGGTTGGTGAGGTAGATCAATGATGATCCTTTAGTGGATTGGATCATCATTAGTGGATCGGACTTTATGTGGGCTTGATCCATGGATGGCAAAGATTCAACTCCTCCTCATGGTCCCTAATGTATCCTATTAACACCTCATGAAGCTTAGATCCAATGGATAGAAACAAAACTCTAGATCCAAAGGTAGAGATTAAATCTCTACATCCCACGGTTGAGATTAAATCTCTAGATCCGACGGTTGAGATTAAATCCCTAGAAGCAATGGAGGAGATTAAATCATGACTTGAGCCCAACTCTATAAATAGAGATCATGAAGTGGGCGGCAAGAAGATGATGGCTTAAGGGGATTAGGGTTTGCTTCCTTTGTAGGCTAGGAATCATAGTTGGTTTAGGATTAGGTTTGGGTGGCTAGGGTTTTGGGAGCTTATGGGTGGGCGGCAACTCAAGGAGGAGTTTTTCTTGTTCTTCCTAAAGTGTGGCTGGTTCCTTCCATCTTCCCTCTACATTGGCTTGTGCTCATCCTAATCTTCTTCCCCACTTCCATGGTCAGCCATAAGGAGAGCTAGGATTAGGGTTTGGAGGCTTAGGGTTTAGGAGGCTTGGGTGGCACCAAAAGGAAGTAGTTTGTTTTCTTCTTCCTATCCTTTGGTGGCCGACGCCCACAGCCCTATCCCAGCCCTTGGCTGGCATCCAAAGACCACTTCTCCTTCTCCTTAGGTGGTGGAAACAAGATATAGGGCTTTCCCTTGGTGTCTTGGCCGGTTTCCACCATTATCTCCTTCTCCTTGTTGGCCGGTGGCAAGCATTCTCTTTGTTGCTTGTTGGTTGGCCATAGGAAGGAGAATAGCTTTGTTTCTATTCTTCCTCTTGCTTTGGAAGAGCAAGGAAGGAAGATTTGTGATCTAGGAGCTTCGACTTTTTGTAGAGCATCACCCACACGACGTCCGAAAGGAGGAAGGACATATATTAGAAGATCGAGAAGTATATCGATTCTCTAATTTTTATATGTTACATGTTTGTATTTTTTTTCAATTATAAGCATGATATAAATCTGTATATGGATAAATAATACTTGGATCCCGAGCATAAACACAAAAACCGGCAATCCGGACATCGTCTATTCCGCGGCTACTCGTAGAATAGAGGATGGTCGCTTGAACAACTAGTTTGTTAAAGTGACCTCTCTAAACTAATAGCATGACGATGACTTGGTTGTTTGGGCAATCCCTTTTGTCTAGGATTAAATTTTAATTCGGGGACATCGAAGGGATCGCCCTGATCAAACGACCGAGGTGAAGTGGGAAGCGAAGCTTCCACTCACGGACTCGATCAGCAAAACCATTAAATTGGTATGAGAGATTCCGGGGCAAAACCCTTCATCCAGATGTAGATTCAATGCATCGACATGAACCGAAAGGGGTTTAAAGCAAATTAATCACTTCGGTGATTAACTCTCAACCAAAACTTTATAATAAGTTCATATCATTTGAGTTTCCCAAGAGTTAGACATTTGCTTTAAGGACAATTTTAGATGTGTATTTTTCATTACTTTTATATATATATTTCAAGTCTAGACCCATGCTTGGAAATCCTTAAAGACATAATTTGCACACATTTGTTTTAGTACATTTTTGAAAACCTTAGAATATGTTTTGATTTGAGGGGGAGAAATATTTTCAAAGCTTTGAAATCTTTAATTATGGAAGAGAAATATTTTCAAAGCTTTGATAAAGGGGGAGTTTGAAAAAGATTAACTTCAATGTATTTCAAAAATGTACCAAGTCTTGAAATGTTCAATTTAAAATCAAAACTTAAAATTTTCTTAAGTTCAATTTGAATTAGTATTTTGAAAGTTTAATGTACTTTAAAAATTTGGACTTATATTTTCAAAGGTGGAATAATTAAGCAATTAGATATTGTTTTGGACCTTAAACTTCTTGAACTTAAACTCTTAATGGCTAATAACTTGGACTCACTTAATGATTTGATTCTTCAAAACACTTAGATATGAAAACACATAGTAGTTTTGATGTATGCCAAAGGGGGAGAGAGAGTAAGGGTTAAAGTTAAAGAGTAAGTTAAATGCAAACTTGATATTGAAAATGCATATTGCATATTATTGAAAATGCATACATTGCATATACTTTGAACTTGATTGATTGCATGTGAACTTAATATACTATGTATTTTGATGCATTGTAACTTAAAGTTACATGTTACACGGTGCTATGTTACTATATATCTCCTAACTTTAACTGATGTGTTGTCATACATAAAAAAATGGGAAGGTTGTTAGTGCAAAAAGCATCACTCCTGAGTTTTGATATATGAACCATGGTTAAAGCTAGGATAAGCTTGAGATCTAATATGCATGATTGAGTATGCAGGTTTAATAGAAAATTCCTAGTAGATCGTGTTGATTGGATACTAGGCAAAAGACTTGATAGACCAGAAGGATCGGACATCAGGCATGTGAAGGTAGGAAACTTCGCTTCCCACTTCAACTCGTTTTCTTGTTCATGGCGATCCCGTCGTCGTACCTTGATTAAAAATTTAATCAATGATAATTGGGGATTACCCAAGCTACCGTTTCATCGTTGTGCTATTCGATTAGAGTGGTCACTTGAACAAACTTGTTGTTCAAGCCATCAACCTCTATTCTATGAATAGCCGCGGAATAGACGATGTACGGATCACTGGATTTTATTTTTGTATTCGGGATCCAAGTAAATTTAACCACAAAATAGAACATACAACATGTATATGATTGAAAACAATTATAGACATGTTACAAAAGAATATAAACAACTGTTATACCTCTTGATCTTCTATTGTATGTCCTTCCTCCTTTTGGACGTCGTGTGGGCGACGATCTTCCAAAAGTCGAAGCCTCCTAGATCACCAATTTTCCTTTCTTTGCTCGCTCCGAACAAAAGGAAGAATATAAAACAAAACTCTTCTCCTTCCTTTAGCCAACCACCAAGCACCAACTTTGATGCTTGCCGCCGGCCAAGGAGAAGAACAAAGAGAAGTGAACGCCTTCCAAAACTCCAAGGGAAGAGACCCTAGACTTTGTTTTCACCGGCCAAGGAGAAGAGGGAAATTAGGTTGGACGCCGGCCAAGGTGGATAGAATAAGGAGGGGCGCCGGCAACCCTAATGAAGAAAAAAAACTTCCTTAATTGTGGCCGCCCAAACCCTTCTCTAAAAACCCTAGCCTCCTTTTGTTTATTGCCGCCTAAGCCAAAAGAAACAAAAGCCTAATCTCTCTTTTCCCTCTCCATGGCCAAGCCTTAAACCCCCTTTTATAGAGTTAGGCTTAAGCCTTTTTTTAATCTCCACCGTCGGTTCTAGGGATTTAATCTCAACCGTCAGATCTGGAGAATTAATCTCCACCGTCGGATCTAAAGATTTAATCTCCACCGCCGGATCTAGATTTTTGTTTTCCATCATTGGATATAGGATCCATGAGGTTTTAATAGGCTACAATAGGGACCATGAGGAGGAGTTGGATCTTGGCCACTCAATGGATCAAGCCCACATAAAAGCCGATTCATTAATGATAATCCATTCCACTAGAGGATTATCATTGATCTACCTTACCAACCCCCATAAGTTAATATGGGATCCATATATTATTTATACATTTATCTTCCCATGTTTAAGATCTCGAATGCCCGTCGATTAATTAATTTACTGACAATTAATTAATCAACATCTAACTCCATGAGTAGTACCACTCAACCTTATCATCATGCCAGAGCAAGTCCACCTGCAGGGTTTACATGATGAACCTTATGAGCTACTCAAGGGGACATCATCATCCTAATATATAGGATACGGTTTCCTCCTATAATCAACGGCACACCATATAAGTAATATCATTTTCCAACTTACCGGGCCTATCGATTTACTCTATAAATCTCGCCCATTGGTAAATCAAAAAAATGAATACTAAGTATATGTGCCCGTTATTACATCGGGAATAAGAGCATGTACAATATAATATCTGAGGTCCGATTTGATTATGTAGTCAGCAATGAATCGAATCACCTCTAAGTCGATCCTGCTCAATACACACAAAGTGTACTAGTGTGATTCTATGGCCAAAACAAACTAATACCAAATCACACTACAACTATACCAATGGTTTGTCCAAAGCCATCTCGGTTGTGAGCCTTTACTTATACTCTACAAGGAGCTGATAACATGATCTACCGTGTGACACTACACACCATGTTATCTACAATGTAATGTATTAGACAATATGCATAATCACAAATATGCAAACAATGATCATGTGATTCTTATTTCAAAAATAAAGATGTTCATACAAAAGATAGACTTTTCAGTATACATCCCAACAGCATGAAGTCTAGATGGGTCGAGTGGACCAGACATTAGGTAGAAGACCGGTTGAATCAGTAGGAGACTGAACAACCGATAGGAAATCCAACTGGGTCAAGGAGACCGGACAGCTGGCATGAAGACTTGGTGGGTTAAATCGAATGTCAAGCAAGGTTTGTCTGACAAGACAGTTGATAGGTAAGCCTCAAGTGGAGAGGCAAGGTCGAGTCCTCGGTAGGAGAATAAAGCTAGGCATCGATCTGACGGAGGGTTCATGTTGGACTCAGAAGTCGAGATCAAATAGTTTTACTACTACCACATCATATTATACTATGTATTGTGATAATATAGTTTTACAGGTATCCAAGCGACTGAAAAAATTCCAAGTGCCTCAGATCCAATCGATTGGATATGGTCTAGTCGACTGGGATGCTGAGTTGGCAAGGAAGGCTATTGATCCATTAGAGATCCTGTGATTGAGATGGCAAGCATTCTAGTCGATTGGAATAGGAAATTTCCCGAACAACAGAGGAGCGAAGCCAGACAACTTGGAAGACTTATATAAGAAATGGAGAGTTAGCTTCGAAAATAACAATTCTGCTACCTCGAAGTGTTATCGCTATCATTTTTCATCCGCAAAAGCTTCACAAAGTCTGACAACCAAACTTGATCTTCACCTTTAAGTTGTCAGTATACTCTTTGCTTATCGTGTTGTACTTTTCACTTGTCGTACTTAATTTCTAGAGGAAAGGTAGGTTGTTACCTTTGCCTCTCATCTTTGTAAAAGCAAATACACTCTAAGTTCGAGAGTTCTCAAGTCGGAGGGCTTTTAGTGATTGCCCAATGAAGTAACCCTAGGGAAGGTTATGGGCCTTGGAGTAGCAATCTGACACGGATTGTGAACCAAGTAAAAAGAACTTGTGCACTTTACTTTGTGCATTTACATTTCCACTACAATTACTCTTGTTTTCAAAAACCAAAAGAAAAATGTTTTGGTGCAATCGACCCAGGTCACGATTGACCAGACTCGAGTTTGACTCGAGTGATATTTTGATGTTTGTGATGTGTGCTTCGTTCGGTACGTATTGCTGTCTTGTAAAGGAAAGTCAGCAGTTTGGCAATAGGAAAGTCCAACATGGGTTGGCAAGGGAAGTCCAACATGGATTGGTAAGGGAAGTCCAAGGGTTGATATTGGCGACGTAAAGTCCAAGGGTGGAGTCTTGGTAGCATAAGTCCAATGGTTGACGACGTAAAATTCAAGTGGTAGTCTTGGTAGTGTAAGCCCAATGTGGCTTGGCAGTGTAGACCAACTTAGCATGACAATAGCCGATGGAAGCACCTGAAGCCTAGCGTATGGATGAACAAGTCATGGATGACTTGGAGGGATCCGATAGACGTGAGGCTGACAGAGGTGGCTAGAAGGCTTAGGTCTGCAAAGGGTGGTCTAACATGTATGAGGGCATCATACTTAATGTTAAAACATCACAGATGAGGTTATCAGTCGACTGATATTATGCTCAGTCGACTAATGGGAGTCGACTGGAATTCGACTATAGGAAATGGCCTGGTAGTCGACTGCCAGCATTGGGCAGTCGACTGATGGCCTGATCAGTCAACTGCTATGGCTGGTAGTCGACTGATGGTCGATGTCGCGGATACAAAAGGTTCTAGAGTTGACTGTTAGGGTTTGACAGTCGAGTGATGGCTTGATCAATTGATTGATTGACATGATCAGTCGACTGATGGTCTATCCATTTGAACTTATCCAACGTGGCTCGGGCCGTTGTGAGACAACGACTACAAGATCAATCGACTGATGGTCTCGATCACTCGATTGCTAGGCAGAATCCAGCTCGAATGCAGGTTATAAAAGTAGCTCATGGAGATGGATTTTAGCAGCGGTTACAAGAGTGATTTGGGGTGATTTGCTGGTGCAATTTAGGGCTCCAAGTGCAACCCAAGCAACGAAACGAGCAAGCATTCAAAAGCGCATTTGTAAAGCTTTCTTTACGTGTTTTTGTGTATTTTCATTCATATTTGCTTGTATATTTTTCTTATTGTTGTAAGAACCTTTGTACGAGGTTTCTCCGCCTCCGACTTGTTGTCAAGGAGTATTTGATTATTAGTGGTGTTGTGCATCGCTAGGGCTCATTTGAGCCCGATCCGTGGAGTAGGAACTCTATGGTTCCGAACCACATTATATCACGTGTTTTGTTAAGCTTGTATTTTGTTATTGCTTTATTATTTGTATATTCGTTGTGCGTAACAAGTTTTATAGCAAGCACGAAAGAATTCCATCAGGCTATCGAAGACGCGCTATTCACCCCCCCCCCTCTAGCGATGATCAATTCCTCAACAAAATGTTTTAAAATGATAAAGAAAATATTGTAAACACCAAGATTCACCCCCTCTCTCGATAGAACTCAATCCTACAGACTTCACCCTTTGACTTTCCTTGTCAAGTCTTCACATTTGGACATTCTTTTTACCTCTCACTTAATCATCCATGTTAGATCACAATCATTGCTTAACTATAAATAATTATCCAAACATTAAAAGTAAGAATACTTGGGGCATTCTTGCACCAACAAATTCAAGTTTTGGTTCCTCCAAATAAAGATCCAACTGAGATATTCTAACACTTGCAATTATTTGACTCTAATATGTCATCATTTCTTATATGAATTGGAATAGTAGTGAAAAGATAAAATAAATCAATTAGAGTATATAAGAAAAAAAAGGTATTAGAGTACTTACATTAAAGATTCTTTTGTTTTTTCCTTTAACTTCTCCTATACTTTGTCGAGGTGTATATATGATAGAAGAAGATTGTGATCATGAAGAACTTGCCTTGTCAGTAATAGAATATTGATTAAAAAGATTATACAATTTTTCTTTCATAAGTTCCATATTGTTTTGACATTTCTCAATCCATGGGCCAACTAAAGCCCGCCATGGGTCGACCCGTCTAGACCCACAAGCAACTATTTCTCAAGATACAATGGTGAATCCATGATCTTGACCAAGCACTAGTGGTCGCAGCGAATTGAAATGCACCTGAGTGCTATCACAGGTGTTTTGCTAAGTGAAAGAAATACTCGACAAAAAGAAAGAGGGAGAGAGGGGAAAGCAGGTGGATAATTTCTCGTCACTCTTCTACTCGAGACTTAGACTCCTTTTATAGGAGGGTTTCTTTGGTTGGTCGAATAAAATCCATTAAATTGCTTTTATTTGTAGTAGTAAAACGTCAACCATTTCAGTGATTAAGACATTGTTGGTTGTTTCACATGAATAAGGATTATCATTAATCACATTAATGTATTGTTATCATTGAGCAAAAATAATTTGGATGGCAAAATGTTGGTTCATTCGCTTGGGTAAATTTTGTCCCGATCGGTCCGACATTCGAAGTATGCAGATCGCGCTCGCACATAAGTTACCTGGGTTTAGTGCAATTTGGGCCCTAGATCTACAACCCCCCTACAAGAATGCGTGCAAGATAGAGCCTCTCCCCATGCATTTTTTCACAACATAAATGCTTGTGAAACAATATAAACCAACCATGATGCCTTGAAACTTCCAATGTGGGACTAAAGTCCCATACATGTATATTGAATATATCAGTGTTATGCTTGTGTTTGCATATTTATTACTGTGTTTTGGTATTTTTATTCCATTTTCACAAGTATTAACATCCAAGAATTTTAATTCCTATCATCTTACCCTTTCTAAGTGTTTGAAATACATAATCAAGGTGAATCATATATTTTGTGAGATACAATACACCATAAACGTACCTTCCATGCAAACATATGATAAGACACATAAAGCATGGTAAGTGTGTCACATATCAAGCTATATGGTACTTGTGTGTTAAGCTCAAATGTCATTTCTAAATTTAAGACAAATTTTTGTTGATAAATTGATTTCCCAAGTGTACCAAAACCCAAATGGCACACCAATACCTCTAAACTTAAATGTGGCACGCTTGATCAATTTTCCATAATTCTCAAGGTTTATTGGCACAACCAAAAATCCCTTAGGATTAAGTTCCAAGCTTATTTTCAAGGTATCACACAACCTTGAAGATGCTATAAAGTGCCAACTTTACTATGGTTAAGTTAACTATCCACCAATTCAAGTTAACACCTCCAACCCATTTAGAGTGATAGAATCACACTCTTAGGAACCCAATACCTATTGGAGCTCCTTGGATTAATTATGTAACACCCGCCCTTCCCGTCCTCCTAGTACACATCCTATAGACGAGCGACGGCGCTACGCGATCATACATTCATGCATATAATAGCGGAAGCATTTAAAAAAACTTTACAACTCTCAACTCTAATTACATTAATGCAATCAACCTAACAATTTAATCATGACAAAAGGTCTTAGCAATTTATTTAACTAAACATGTATTAACCATTTCAAGGTTATAAATAAAAACATGAGTAACAACCATAGAAAGCATTAACGTCTCCTAACAGTTTACACATAAACTGAAAATCATGCATAAGTCTGTATATGAAAAATGATCTCGTCCACCATGCCACTGCCACACACATCTTTTCCCCTCCTGCTGCTCCCTTTAATTTATCCATTCCTTGCCCTTTTCTACAGTATAAGGAAAGTAAACTGTAAGCACATAGGCTTACTAAGGTCCTTTCCTACTCACAAAAACATGCATTATGAATTAAATGTAAAGTAATGACTTGTTCGTTTAAACAACATATGAGCACATCATTTATTTAAAGTAGAGACATGTTCAATTTAGGAAAAGAACATAAAACTAGCATTTTCATCGTAACAGTACATCGTCTCTAAACGTGATAATTCGATGAACATAAAATGGTATATGCAGGATGCTCTTTGAAAACATATAGTTTATATACTTAAACATAATCTCAACATATTGGGCCAGACATTGTACCACATACATCATTCACACGCATCCTAAATAGATCATACGTAGCTAATCCCGAACCTACTAGGTTACTGTAGGGTGGATGCTTCGGAGGCTCATTGGCTCCCATGTCCCCGGATTAAAATTTTCACTAATGAAAGACTTAATCCGGATGGGATGAGCTTCCTTGGCACAACCTATTCGTCGTCGTGCTAACAACTTGAGTGGTCGCTTGAACAAACTAGTTGTTCAAGCAACCCAACTCTTCTAGTTGGTTAGCCGCGGAAAAGACGACGGATGGATCGCCGGTTTTTGTGTTTGTCTTCGGGGTCCATGATTATACAATATATATCCATTCATACACATGCATAATCAAAATATTAAAGAACATATTCAGATCTGTAAATAAAGTTAAAAACAACTTTATACCTTACGATCTTCTACCGTATGTCCTATCCTTCTCGTGGACGACGTGTGGACGAAGATCCTCCACGAGTAGAAGCCTTCTAGATCGAGTTCTCCTCTACCTTGTCCGCTGCGAACAAAGAGAAAAACGAACAAATACCTCTCCTATCTAGAACCGACCACCAAATTGGAGAATTTGGTGCAACCGCCGGCCAAGGAGCTATGGATGATGCACCGGCCAACTAATGGAATGATGCCGCCGGCCACCTAGAGATAGGAGAAGTGCCGGCCACCAAGTCTTGGAGAGCCGCCGGCCACCAAGGAATAAGGGAGGAGGAAGAAGAGAATGGATTAGAAGATGGGCGCCGACCAAGTGTGGATGGAGGAATATGGGCGCCGGCAACAACTAGAAGAAAGGAAGTTGCCGCCCAAGCCTCTTCTCCAAAACCCTAGCCGCCCACTATTCTCCAAACCCTAACTCCAATTCGAACCAATTTCTATGTCTTGCCGCCCAACCCTAAGCCATATATTTATAGAGTAGGGCCTAAGCCTCCTTTAATCTCCACCGTCGGATCTAGGGTTTTATCCCAACCGTCGGATCTAGGGTTTAATCCCAACCTTCGGATCTAGGATTTCATCCCAACCGTCGGATCTAAGGTTTCATCCCAACCGTCGGATCTAGGGTTTTATCCCAACCGTCGGATCTAGGGATTTAATCCCAACCGTCGATTCTAGGATTTCATCCTAACCATCGGATCTAGGGATTTAATCCCAACCGTTGGTTCTAGTGTTTCATCCAACCATCGGATCTAGGGATTTAATCCCAACCGTTGGTTCTAGGTTTTGTTTTACATTCTTGGATCTAGACTTCACAAGGATTATAATAGGCTACGATAGGGACCATAAGGAGGAGTTGGGTCTTGGCCACCCGATGGATCGGAACCACACAAACTTGATCCATCAATGATGTTCCATTCCACTAGAGGATCATCATTGAACTACCTCACCAACCCCCATAAATTAATATGGGCTCCATATATTATTTGTACATTTATCTCCCCGTGTTTAAGATATCGAATGTCCGTCAATTAATTGATTTACTGACCATCAATTAATTAACATCTAACTCCTCGAGTAGTACCACTCAACCTTATCATCATGTTGACTAAGTCAACCAGCTGGGTTTACATGATGAACCTTATGAGCTCCTCAAGGGGACATCATCAACCTAATAATAGGACACGGTTTCCTCCTATAATCAACGACACACCATGTAAATAATATTATTTCCCAACTTACCGGGCTTATTGATTTAATCCATTTAAATCTCACCCACTGGTAAATCAAAGAAATAAATACTAAGTACATGTGCCCGTTATTATATCGGGATTAAGAGTATGTACAACATAATATCCGAGGTCCGATTCAATTATGTAGTCAGCACTAAATTGAATCACCTCTATGTCGGTCCTGCTCAATACACCTAAGTGTACTAGTGTAACTCTATGTTCAAGATAAAACAATACCATGCTACACTATAGCCATGCCAATGGTTTGTCCAAAACCATCTTGGTTGTGAGCCTTTACTTATATTTTACAAGGGACTGATAACATGATCTTCTGTGCCACACCAAGCACCATGTTATCTACAATGTAAAATATTAGACAATATGCACACATATATAATGAATATATAAAATGCAAACAATGATCATGTGATTCTTATTTCAAAATAAAATGTTCATACAAAAAGAGCTAGGCTTTCAGTATACATTCCAACAGTTACTACGTCCGTACTATGTCCGTCGACCTAGGGGTAACTTGGTGCCCATCCCGTGGACCTTGTTAGAGTCCGGTACAAGTCATGCATAAATTAAAATAACATACATGTTCTTTTTCCTAAAGAGTGTTCTTGTCCCTACTCTTAGGGAAACATTTCTTAGACATTTCATATACGTGAGTCATGCCTAACATGGGTGAAAACATAAGCATGTAGCATCGCATAAATCGGCATGAGTGCAATTTAACATGGCATAAGGTAGTGACATAAGGAAAATTAAGCTAACATAAATAGAAATCATCAAATCAAAACCTTGTTACAAGCACAAGAAGATTCATGCAAGCCTACCAAACTGACACATCCTTTACATACACACTACTAGACAGGATGGTACCAAATCGATAGGTACATTCAAAAATTAGTTTTTTTCCATGACAAATCATTTTAAATATTCTGTTCTCAGTATGGGTGATATACATCATGGTCGAGTGGATCGTCAGGATCACCATCAAACTAAAATATATGCAGTGTTACTAGCTTAGCTTATTGACGTCATTCCTAATCAAGACTCCAGGTGATCATTCATAGAGATGATTATATAAAAAGGGCAGCCCGGTGAAGGGTCCATAGCACTGGCTTGCCATCAGTGGCAATCATATGATAACAAGACAATAGAGTGACAGACATTGACACATAAGGCAGAGAGCTTAGGGGACAATAATCCATGCACAGCTTTGATGTAGCGATGAGAACCAAGAAATAATTCACCAAGACAATTTTTATTGAAAGGTTAAAGATAAATAAAGCACAAAACTTTTATTAAGAGGTTAACAGATTAATACAGCAAAACCTTTAGATGATTCTTAAATTTAGCACATTGTTTCTAGTATAGCATCCACAATCGGTAATGAAATCTAGCATACAATATTACATCGTAAGCACTTATACTGCAGGTGAGGGGATACTTACATCCTATGCTTTTTCACCAATTTATACCGTTAGACTTCACAAAAAGAAGACCTCCTACGTGTTTCCTTGCTTTAGTGTGATCCTCTACCAAGTCCCTCTTGAAAATTCCCTCTTAAATTATCCCACGATGGAAAAATTATAGAGGTTCTTTTTTTTTCTTCTATTGTTTTCTTCGATGGAGAAAACCTCTTATTTTTCTTCGATTCGGCAGCCGAAAGAAATATGAGAGAGAGAGAGAGAGGGGTGAGGTGAGGGTGGACGTGGGTGTTGGAGAGAGGAGGGAGAGAGAGGGGCGTTGGCAGCGTTGAGAGAGAAGAGGGAGAGAGAGAAAAAAATAAAAGAAATCTATATATAAATTAGGGTTTTTTTCTAATTTAATTACCCCTTTAATGTTAGTAATATATGAGAGATGTCCTAAGGCAATCGCCTTATGTATGAACCATTTATATGATAAATGAAGATTCACTATTTGAGTATACATGTTTAATGTATTTGATTGGATCTTAAACTCATTTACTGAATGTCCACGATACGATTCACAGCATGAGAGAATTTGTGATTGGATCACAACTATTGAGTATCTCTACATGTGTAATTGTGATGTATCGAAATTATCCCTAGTCGATGAATTAATGGATTTGGACACCATCAATTTTGTTGAGACTAGCACGAGGTATACTCCTTGGTGTATCCAAGCAGCTGATTCTCACTGGCTGGAGACATTGTGATGTCCTGAGTTGATCGTGGATGCTAGTTATGGTAACTAGTTCATTGGAGTGACCAGCCGTAAGACTTCATATGGTTCTCTGCATATATAGATATGTCAATGAAGTTCTTACTGTAGCTTAAGTGCGATGTTCCTTTGACTTGCGGTATTCAAGTCATCTTGATCATGGAGACTTATGCTTTGACATCTTAAGCAAACATCTCTAAGGAGATGTGGACCCGGGATGATTGGGTATAAGTCGAAGTGATCGAAGGTGTTTGAATAGCCTATAAAGGATTCACCACTCCTTGCGAGGAGATGTATACCCATGGCCTCTCGTCGGATTGTTACTAAAGTCTTTGGCCAAAGCATTACATGTTTAGAGTAAGGTACTCTTCGATACATGTGGAGTAACTAGAATCCGTAGGACGAGGAAATGATACTTGGGCTAGGTGTGACGTAGTCAGCCTAGTGGGGACTGACACAATAGACCATGTCCTGAACCAAGTGGGTATAAGATGAGTGAAGGGAATGGGGCACGATTCATTCGAGCTACTGAAGGGTTTCAGAAATAGTTCTGGATCAACCGTTGATCTTTTCGGTTAATTGGGGATCATGATGTACTACTAGGTGCCACTCATGGTCGTTCTATAATTAATGGTTAATTATAGACGGCCAACATAAACCGAGAACCTATTTGGTCACACGCACAACGAGTGTAATCCAAAGGATTTAAAACGAGCTTGAGAATGGGATTCTCAGACCGAGAGAAACTATGTTTGGTTGGACCAAACATAAAGCGAGCATGAAATCATTTCAGTCGCAATGGAAGCGTGGATGGGCTGCGTCTTATGAAGACGTAATGGATGGACCAAAATGGTTTGGTTCTAATCCAATGGATAAGAATAAACCAAAGGGTTTGGTTTATTTTAAACGAATGAACCAAAAGTTGGTTCGGTTCGTTTTAACTTAAAATAAACCATTATGGTTTGGTTTATTTTAACTTATCTTAATGGAGCGGGTTAACGGGCTTTATGGATATGATCCATTAACCATTAAGAGAATTAGTTCTCTATAAAATAGGGATTAAACCCTAACCCTAAACCTAATCATCTAGTTGCCGCCCAACACATTGTGGCCGCCCAACATCTTGTTGCCGCCCAGCTTGGTGCAGCCTTCCAACTTGTTGCCGGCGACCAAGCTTCAGCCGGTGAACCTCCGGCGACCCTCCGGTGATCCCCTAAAAGGTTCGGCATCAAGGTGAGCTTTTGTCTCCTTGTTTTGGCCGGCGCCTATCTCCTACACCAAGCTGTCCAGTTTTCTGGACAGCTTCTTCTCCTCTCGTCGGAGCGTCGTTTGGACGACGGTTAGTGCTCCGACAGCGGCTAACATACCGGGGATTTGATCTCCGGTAATCCTCTGAGGTGGAGGACGAAGGATTCGTCAAACGGTTGACGAATACCTCTCCGGAGAAGCGAGTTTTGAGAACTCGTTTTGGATCCGAATTTGGATTCGATCGCGGATCATCTCTCGATCACGCCCTTCAACACGAGGCTAGTAACCCGCATTTAAGACGGCTCGTGGGACTTAGCAAGTCATCCCGAGGAGCTCGGCGTGATACGGATAGAGACGATTCTACGAGGATCGCTCCGCTGATGCCGTTTCCCGCTACACGCCATACGGAAGGTATAACGAGTTTAAATTTCCTTTATTGCAAATTTTAATTTACGGTTATGTCTACACTTGTTGTAATAGCATGCGGTGTTGTGTGTGTTGTAATAAATATAGATTTATTATTTTATTGCTTCCGCGGCTCATGTTTACGAAACATGATCGAACACACACACGCCATGTTTAAACCCAACAAAGGGGTATCGAGCCTGTGTTGTGTTTCGACATAATCGTAAAATGGTTTTGCGATAGTCATAATGTATTTCTGGAAATTTTCTAAATTTTTGAAATTTAGAAGTATTTATGGAAATTTTTCAATTTTGGAAAGTCTAGAAGTATTTATGGAAATCTTCCACTTTTGGAAAGTTGGAAGTATTTATGGAAATTGATATTTTCCATAAATTAAATATTTGATTAGATTCTTGAAATTTGTTTCCTAATTTAATCATGATTTGATTTGGGAAATCAAATCTTAAAATATTTTTATTTCCATAAGTAGTTTTAAAGATTTAGGAAATTGGTTTCCTAAATAGATTTTCCTTAATCAAACAATTCCATGAATAAAATATGTGATTAGATTTGGAAATTTGTTTCCTAATTTAATTATGATTTGATTTGGAGAATCAAATCTTAAACATATTTTATTTCCATAAATAGTTATGACATATAAGGAAATTATAAACATGACATAATTGTATGCCATGTAATTGCATTAGATGCATAACATTATGCCATGCGTGTCGTGACATGTAGATGTATGCCATGTATGCCATGCCATGTAGATAATAGTTATTTGCATGCAAAGAGGATGAGACATAAAACCCTTAATCAATATTAAAGCCTACACCTTCCATTAATATGGTTAGAACCAGAGTTCTGCTTTCTTGTTTGGGTTGTTGGACTCTCCAAGCCCTACTCGAACTCAATATGTTCAAACCATGGAATAGTTTAATACTAATATGGTAAGAGTCGAGGTCAATCGTTAGCTTTGGTTGTTGGACTCTTCCAAGCTGGGCTAATTGGTTGAATGCGCCTAACCATATTAAAACTATGTCCCGATTAATGGGTTGGCTTTAACCCGAGCATCTATTGTTGGACTCTCTCCAAGGTCGATGTAAAGGGAGGTGAAGTTGGGTGCTATGCATATGATGCATACTTGTTAATGTGTTAACAACCCGATGTATGTGTGAACATTCAATTAGTTGATAGCACATTGTGATAGTTGCATATACGTGATATGCAATCGATAGTTGATACCTACCGTCGAGTTATGAATGGCTTGTTGGACTCTCTCCAAGGTTGTTCATAACTATGATGGATATCACCATTCGAGATGGACCTACAATCTCCAAGTGATTTTGGGGTTTTTGAAATTAAAAATGAATGGGATTTATAAATGTATATTGATGCATTTTAAAATCATTTTCTCATATATGCTCGCTTTGTATTTCTAGGTCAATAAATTGATCATGACGTCTTTGAATTTGCGACTATTTTGGATTCGAACAAACCGATTGGGCCTAACTTCGGATCGCTTAGAAACACGAGAATTGTTCTCAAGGCGGAAAAGCTTGCATATGTCCTCAAGAGCCTCTTCCCGATCGGCCCTAAGGACGATGCAACCTGCATCAAATGTTGGTCTATCGTAAGCATGTGGCGATTCGAAATGGGCGAGTTGCATCATGCTAGCGGCGATGGTACCTGAGCTGCAGAAGCAGCATGAGCATATGGATGCTAACACTATGGTCTTCCATCTTCATGAGTTGTTCGATGAGCAAGCGAGATCCGAAAGGTTCGAGGTCTCTAGGCTCCTCTTCACCACGAAGATGCAAGAAGGTTCCTCAGAAATGCTTTGTGCTAAAGATGAACGGGTACATCGAGCGCTAGCTACCCTCGGTTTTGTGATGGATCATGAGTTAAGTATTGACTTAATTCTGCATTGTTTGCCCAAGAGTTTCTCGCAATTTGTGATGAACTATCGGATGAACAAATTGGAATCCACCATTCCCGAGCTCCTTAATATGCTGAAGACTGTGGAGCCTTCTGTGAAGCATGAGGAGAAGGCGGTTCTGTTAGTTGATTCCTCAAAGAAAGGTTCTAAGAGGAAGGCAAAAGAACGTAAGAAAGGAAAGAAAAAGGCAAAGAAGGCGGAACTAACAAGAAAAGGGCACTTGCCATCATCAGGGCAAGGAAGGCCACCGGGCGAAGAAACTGCAAGATTTATCTTGAGTCCATGAAGAAGAAGAAGGCATCCGATGCCCCATCCTCTTCGTATCTTCGTTATTGATTGTCATTCTATTTCCTTAGACACTTGGGTATTGGATACTGGGTGTAGCTCACATATATGTAATGACATACAGGGGCTAAGGAATAGAAGAAGACTTGTCAGAGGGGAGTCAAATTTGCGAGTTGGCAATGGAGCAAAGGTTGCTACGCCATCTAACTTATTTGTCAAGCTCCTAGTGGACTAGTCTTGAACTCGACAATTGCTATTATGTTCCTTCTCTAATAAAGAACATTGTTTCTATTTCGCTTAAATAGAAATGGTTTCCATTTAACGCTTAGTAACAATTGTTGTTATATAACTTTGAATGGCGCATTTTATGGAACCGAACTTTGAGTAATGGTGGCATTTATCGTTGGGCGTATCGATGACATTTTCAATATCGAAGCGAGCAACAGCGTGCTCGAAAGGATAATCACATAGACTCCTATATGTGGCATTGTCGTCTTGGCCATATAAGCAAGAAAGCGCATGTCCGAATTACACGATGTGGAATTGCGGAATCGTTGAATTGGATTCATACGATACATGCGAATCATCCTTAAAAGGCAAGATGACTAAGTTACCTTTTACTGGAAAAGGTGAACGAGTGGGAGAGTTACTAGGTCTAATACATACTGATGTATGTGGACCTATGTCAACTCAACCATTAGGAGGCTATAGCTACTTCATTACCTTCACCGATGATCACTCACGGTTTGGGTATGTGTTCTTGATGAAACACAAGTCTGAAGCCTTTGAAAGGTTCAAAGAATTTAGAAATGAAGTAGAGAAACAACATGACAAGAGTATTAAAATACTTCGATCGGATCGAGGTGGTGAATACTTAAGTCAAGAGTTTCTTGATTATCTAAGAGACAATGGCATATTGTCTCAATGGACTCCGCCCTATACACCACAGCATAACGGTGTATCTGAGAGGCGTAACCGGACCTTGTTGGACATGGTCAGGTCAATGATGAATCATGCAACTCTTCCCAAGTCCTTTTGGGGCTATGCACTTCAGACAGCTGTTTACTTGTTAAACAGAATGCCTACCAAGGTAGTCTCAACTACTCCATATGAGATATGGAATGGTAAGAAACCTCATGTATCTTACTTGAAGATATGGGGTTGTCCTGCTTATGTGAAGCGGACTGTATCAGACAAACTGGATGCTAAGTCTGATAAATGTCTATTTATTGGATACCCTAAGGAAACAAGGGGTTACCAATTCTATCATCCTGTGGAACAAAAGGTGTTTGTTTCAAGGCATGCTGTGTTTCTAGAGAAAGAGTTTCTCTTGCAAGAAAACAGTGGGAGTGTCGTCGAGCTTGAGGAGGCTCGAGAGACTCAAATAGACATTAATGAGATACCTGGTGAAGCACAACAGCCGACAACTCATAGTGATGAGCAATCAGCTGGACCTATTGTAACACCACATCTTCGTAGATCTGGTAGAACACGCAACATTCCTGAGAGATATGGATTTCTCGTAAGCGAATCGAACGACGTGTTACTCATTGATGATGAGGAGCCTACCAGTTATGAAGAAGTGCTGACAAGTTCAGAAAGGGATAAGTGGCTTGGTGCCATGAAGTCGGAAATGGATTCCATGTATGAAAACCAAGTTTGGAACTTGGTTGACCCACCTGAAGGCATCAAGCCTATAGGGTGCAAGTGGGTTTTCAAGAAGAAAACCGACATGGATGGTAATGTGATTACCTATAAGGCTAGATTGGTGGCGAAAGGATATCGTCAAAAGCAAGGTGTTGATTATGACGAAACCTATTCGCCTGTAGCTATGCTTAAATCCATTCGGATGCTCCTGGCCATAGCGGCTCATTATGATTATGAGATATGGCAGATGGATGTGAAAACAGCTTTCCTTAATGGAAACCTGCTCGAGGAAGTGTATATGATACAGCCTGAGGGTTTCACATCGGTTGATAAAACCAAGGTATGCAAGTTGCGACGATCCATTTATGGATTGAAGCAAGCATCCAGGAGCTGGAATATCCGTTTTGATGAGACGATCAAAAAGTTTGATTTCTCACAAAATCCAGAAGAACCTTGTGTGTACAAGAAGGTTAGTGGGAGTGCAGTCGTGTTCCTAGTATTGTATGTCGATGACATATTACTTATAGGAAACGATGTTTCAATCTTCTGATCGATTAAGGTTTGGTTATCCAAGACATTCTCCATGAAAGACACAGGAGAAGCAACCTACATCCTTGGGATTAAGATCTATAGAGATAGATCGAAGCAGTTTGGTCTTTCGCGGTCTACATATATAGACCGAAAAGTGCTAAAGAGGTTTAGCATGTCGGAATCCAAGAAAGGTTATCGCCCATCGGGCATGGGGTACACCTTTCAAGTCTATGTGTCCGCCACGTGAAGACGAGAGGATTTGCATGAGTAAGATTCCCTATGCATCCGCAATAGGATCTATCATGTATGCTATGTTATGTACGAGGCCCGATGTATCGTATGCTCTGAGTGTCACGAGCAGATTCCAGTCTGATCCAGGAATGGATCATTGGGCGGCTGTTAAGACGATCCTTAAGTACTTGAGAAGAACTAAGGATGTGTTCCTAATATATGGAGAAGGGGACATGGTGATACGCGGGTATACGGATGCACTTCGGACAGACAAGGATGATTCCAGTCTCTCGATACGTGTTCACCTTGAATGGGGCGCAGATGAGTTGGAAAAGTTCCAAACAAGAGATCGGCGGATTCTACCACGAGGCGAATATATTGCGGCTTGAGCGCAAAGAAGCGGTTTGGATCAAGAAGTTCGTTCATGAACTTGGTGTGATTCCGCCATTGTTGAAGCAATACGGTCATCTGCGACAACAATGGAGCAATTGACAAAGCGAAAGAGCCAAGGTCTCATCAACGATCCAAACATGTAGCCCGCTATCATCTTATCAGAGAGATCATCGGTAGGAATGAAATACAAATCGAGAAAATTCCCGAAAGGAACTTAGCGGATCCTTTGACTAAAGCATTACCTCAAAGTAAGTTTGAGGGTCATGTTGGTGCTTATGGTATTGGATACTGTAGCAATTGGCATTAGGCCAAGTGGGAGTCTGTTAGTAATATATGAGAGATGTCCTAAGGCAATCGCCTTATGTATGAACCATTTATATGATAAATGAAGATTCACTATTTGAGTATACATGTTTTCATGTATTTGATTGGATCTTAAACTCATTTCTTGAATGTCCACGATACGATTCACGGCATGAGAGAATTTGTGATTGGATCACAACTAGTGAGTATCTCTACATGTGTAATTGTGATGTATCGGAATTATCCTAGTCGATGAATTGATGGATTTGGACACCATCAATTACTAGCCGAGACTATCAGGTATACTCCTTGGTGTATCCAAGCGGTGATTCTCACTGGAGACATAGTGATGTCGAGTTGATCGTGGATGCTAGTTATGGTAACTAGTTCATTGGAGTGACGGTAGTAAGACTTCATATGGTTCTCTGCATATATAGATATGTCAATGAAGTTCTTACTGTGGCTTAAGTGCGATGTTCCTTTGACTTGCGGTATTCAAGTCATCTTGATCATGGAGACTTATGCTTTGACATCTTAAGAAAACATCTCTAAGGAGATGTGGACCCGGGATGATTGGGTATAAGTCGAAGTGATCGAAGGTGTTTGAATAGCCTATAAAGGATTCACCACTCCTTGCGAGGAGATGTATACCCATGGCCTCTCGTCGGATTGTTACTAAAGTCTTTGGCCAAAGCAATACATGTTTAGAGTAAGGTACTCTTCGATACATGTGGAGTAACTAGAATCCGTAGGACGAGGAAATGATACTTGGGCTAGGTGTGACGTAGTCAGCCTAGTGGGGACTGACACAATAGACCATGTCCTGAACCAAGTGGGTATAAGATGAGTGAAGGGAATGGGGCACGATTCATTCGAGCTACTGAAGGGTTTCAGAAATAGTTCTGGATCAACCGTTGATCTTTTCGGTTAATTGGGGATCATGATGTATTACTAGGTGCCACTCATGATCGTTCTATAATTAATGGTTAATTATAGACGGCCAACATAAGCCGAGAACCTATTTGGTCACACGCACAACGAGTGTAATCCAAAGGATTTAAAATGAGCTTGAGAATGGGATTCTCAGACCGAGAGAAACTATGTTTGGTTGGACCAAACATAAAGCGAGCATGAAATTGTTTCAGTCGCAATGGAAGCGTGGATGGACAGTGTCTTATGAAGACGTAATGGATGGACCAAAATGGTTTGGTTCTAATCCAATGGATAAGAATAAACCAAAGGGTTTGGTTTATTTTAAACGAATGAACCAAAAGTTGGTTCGGTTCGTTTTAACTTAAAATAAACCATTATGGTTTGGTTTATTTTAACTTATCTTAATGGAGCGGGTTAACGGGCTTTATGGATATGATCCATTAACCATTAAGAGAATTAGTTCTCTATAAAATAGGGATTAAACCCTAACCCTAAACCTAATCATCTAGTTGCCGCCCAACACCAAGTTGCCGCCCAACACATTGTGGCCGCCCAACATCTTGTTGCCGCCCAGCTTGGTGCAGCCTTCCAACTTGTTGCCGGCGACCAAGCTTCAGCCGGTGAACCTCCGGCGACCCTCCGGTGATCCCCTAAAAGGTTCGGCATCAAGGTGAGCTTTTGTCTCCTTGTTTTGGCCGGCGCCTATCTCCTCCACCAAGCTGTCCAGTTTTCTGGACAGCTTCTTCTCCTCTCGTCGGAGCGTCGTTTGGGCGGACGGTTAGTGCTCCGACAGCGGCTAACATACCGGGGATTTGATCTCCGGTAATCCTCTGAGGTGGAGGACGAAGGATTCGTCAAACGGTTGACGAATACCTCTCCGGAGAAGCGAGTTTTGAGAACTCGTTTTGGATCCGAATTTGGATTCGGATCGTGATCATCTCTCGATCACGTCGTCTTCAACACGAGGCTAGTAACCCGTACGAAGACGAAGCTCGTGACTTAGCGAAGTCATCCCGAGGAGCTCGGCGTGGATACGGATAGAGACGATTCTTACGAGGATCGTTCCGGTTGATGCCGTTCCCGCTACACGTCATACGGAAGGTATAACGTAGTTTAAATTTCCTTTTATTGCAATTTTAATTTACGGTTATGTCTACACTTGTTGTAATAGCATGCGTGTGTTGTGTGTGTTGTAATAAATAGGAGTATTTATTATTTTTATTGCTTCCGCTGTGCTCATGTTTACGAAACATGATCGAACACACACACGCCGCGGTGCCGGAAACCCAACATTTAAATGCTTAGTCAAATTAATCAACTTATTTCTTTTTTTCTACCAATAGATATATTCTGTTATATCCTACTCTTTGGTAATCTTATGACTTAGTGGTGGGAAGCCTATATCCTCAAATCAACGGTTCATGGTTCAAGCCTCGACTATGAACTTTTTATTCTTTTTTTTTCTTTTTATTCTTATTTCTATATATATATATATATTTTGTTTAAATAAAAATATAGTAACTAAAATTTGGGATGTTACAATCCCTTATACCTTATAAAAGTTTCGTCCTCGAAACTTAGAACAACTCGGGGTACTTTTGCTTCATGTCATCTTCACGTTCACAGGTGGCATCTTCGTATCGTCGACTTTGCCATAGGACCTTCACTAAGGGTACTTCTTTATTCATTAGTCTTTTGACTTCTCGGTCTAGTATCCGGATAGGTCGACTTTCATAGCTCAGGTCCTCTTGAATTTGAACTGTCTGTGGCTCGACCACTTGGTCGGTACTGGAAATGCACTTCTTAAGCATCGAGACATGGAACACATTGTGAATAGCAGACATCTCCTGAGATAGTCCTAGCTCGTAAGCTACCTTGCCAACTCTTTTCAGGATCTTGTACGGTCCTACGTATCGCGGACTTAGCTTTCCTTTCTTCTCGAATCTCATTATTCCTTTTATAGGAGCTACCCGGAGAAATACCAAATCTCCAACATTGAATTCCAAAGGTCTACGTCATTGATCCACATATTTCTTCTGCCGGCTCTGAGCAGTCTCTATTCTTTGGTGGATATTCTATATCGCTCAGGTGGTGTCGTCGATGAAATCCGTCTGAAGTCTCATCTCTTTCTTCTCACCACCTTCGTACCAACAGATCGGAGACCTACATCTCCTCCCATAAAATGCTTCATAAGGTGCCATTCCGATGGTAGCTTGGTAGCTATTATTCTAAGCGAATTCCGCTAAACATAAGTAGGTGCATCAACTCCCTTTGAAATCCAAGGCACAAGCTCGTAACATGTCTTCAAGTACTTGGTTCACCCTTTCTGTTTGCCCATTTATCTGAGGATGAAAGGCGGTACTGAAACACAGCTTCGTGCCAAGTGCCTTATGAATGCATCCCCAAAACTGTGAAGTGTGTTGGGTTTCCGGCACCGTGGCGAGTATGTGTTCGAACATGTTTTGCAAATATGTGCACAGCAGAAGAAATAAAAATAATAAATCTACATTTATTACAACACACAAATCACATGCATGCATAGTACAACATGTGTAGACATAATCGTAAATTTAAATTTGCAATAAAAGGAAATTTAACTATGTTATACCTTTCGTATCACGTGTAGCGGGAACGGCATCAACCGGAACGATCCTCGCTAGAATCATCTCTATCCGTATCCACGCCGAGTATCCTCGGGATGACTTCGCTAAGTCACGAGCCTCGTCTTTGTACAGGTTACTAGCCTCGTGTTGAAGACGATGTGATCGAGAGATGATAACGATCCGAATCCAAATTCGGATCCAAAACCGAGTCCTCAAAACTCGCTTCTCCAGAGAGGTATTCATCAACCGTTTGACGAATCCTTCATCCTCCACCTCAGAGGATTACCGGAGATCGAATCCCCAGTAAGTTAGGCGCTGTTGGAGCTCTAACCGTCGTCCAAACGACGCTTCGACGAGAAGAGAACAAGCTGTCCAGAAAACTGGACAGCTTTGGTGGAGGAAATAGGGCCGGCCAAAAGGGTAGGATGAAGCTCACCTTGATGCCAAACCCAAAGGAGAACACCGGAGAGTTTCCGGAGGATCACCGGCCGAAGCTTGGATGCCGGCAACAACTTGGACGGCGGCACAAGGGCTGGGCGGCGGCAATGGAGGTGTTGGCGCCTAAAATATCCAAAGGGAGGAGGTGGGCGGCAACTTAGGGCTAGGGTTTTTGGATTAGGGCTTAACAATCCCTTAAGCCCTCTTTTATAGAGAACTAATTCTCTTAATGGTTAATGGATTATAACCATGAGGCCCGTTAACCCGCTCCATTAATATAAGTTAAAATAAACCAAACCATGATGGTTTATTTTAAGTTAAAACGAACCGAACCAATTTTTGGTTCATTCGTTTAAAAAAAACTAAACCCCTTTGGTTTATTTTCCTCCATTGGATTAGAACCAAACCATTTTGGTTCATCCATTATGTATTCATAAGACACGGCCCATCCACGCTTCCATTGCGACTGAAACGATTTCATGCTCGCTTCTTGTTTGGTCCAACCAAACCTTGTTTCTCTCGGTCTGAGAATCCCATTCTCAAGCTCGTTTTAAATCCTTCGGATTATGCTCGTTGTGCGTGTGACCAAATAGGTTCTCGGTTTATGTTGGCCATCTATAATTAACCATTAATTATAGAACGATCATGAGTGGCACCTAGTAGTACATCATGATCCCCAATTAACCGAAAAGATCAACGATTGATCCAGAACTATTTCTGAAACCCTTCAGCAGCTCGAATGAATCGTGCCCCATTCCCTTCACTCATCTTATACCCACTTGGTTCAGAACATGGTCTATAGTGTCAGTCCCCACTAGGATGACTACGTCACACCTAGCCCAAGTATCATTTTCTCATCCTACGGATTCTAGTTACTCCACATGTATCGAAGAGTACCTTACTCTAAACATGTAATGCTTTGGCCAAAGACTTTAGTAACAATCTGACGAGAGGCCATGGGTATACATCTCCTCGCAAGGAGTGGTGAATCCTTTATAGGCTATTCAAACACCTTCGATCACTTCGACTTATACCCAAACATCCCGGGTCCACATCTCCTTAGAGATATTTGCTTAAGATGTCAAAGCTTAAGTCTTCATGATCAAGATGACTTGAATACCGCAAGTCAAAGGAACATCACACTTAAGCTACAGTAAGAACCTCATTGACATATCTATATATGCAGAGAACCATATGAAGTTTTACGGTTGATCACTCCAATGAACTAGTTACCATAACTAGCATCCACGATTAACTCCGGACATCACAATGTCTCCAGCCAGTGAGAATCAGCTGCTTGGATACACCAAGGAGTATACCTCGTGCTAGTCTCGACAGAATTGATGGTGTCCAAATCCATCAATTCATCGACTAGGGATAATTCCGATACATCACAATTACACATATAGAGATACTCACTAGTTGTGATCCAATCACAAATTCTCTCATGCTGTGAATCGTATCATGGACATTCAATAAATGAGTTTAAGATCCAATCAAATACATGAAACATGTATACTCAAATAGTGAATCTTCATTTATCATATAAATGGTGCATACATAAGGCGATTGCCTTAGGACATCTCTCATATATTACTAACAAACTTCCACTTGGCCTAATGCCAATCGCTACGGTATCCAATACCATAAGCACTAACATGACCCTCAAACTTACTTTGACATAATGGTTTAGTCAAAGGATCCGCTAAGTTCCTTTCAGTGGGAATTTTCTCGATTTGTATTTCGTTCCTACTGATGATCTCTCTGATAAGAAGATAGCGGCGAAGCACATGTTTAGATCATTGATGAGACCACATCAAGTTCGGAGATTAACTTCTTGATCCAAACCGCTTCCTTTGCTTGCTTCCAAAGCTGCAATGTTTTCTGCCTTAGTGGCAGAATTCGCTATAGTGTCTTGTTTGGAACTTTTTCAACTCACTGCGCCCCCAATCAAGGTGAACACGTATCCAGACTGAGACCTGGAATCATCCTTGTCTGTCTGGAAGTTGGCATCCGTATACCCGCATATCACCATATCCCCTTCTCCATATATTAGGAACACTTCCTTAGTTCTTCTTAAGTTCTTAAGAATTGTCTTAACAGTCACCCAATGATCCATTCCTAGATCAGAATGGTATCTGCTCGTGACACTCAGAGCATACGATACATCGGGCCTCCTACATAACATAGCATACATGATAGATCCTATTGCGGATGCATAGGGAATCTTACTCATGCAAATCCTCTCGTCTTCTGTGCGCGGACACATAGACATCGAAAGGTGTACCCCATGCCTGATGGGTAGGAAACCTTTCTTGGATTCCGACATGCTAAACCTCTTTAGCACTCAGTCTATATATGTAGACTGCGAAAGACCAAGCAACCGTTTCGATCTATCTCTATAGATCTTAATCCCGAGGATGTAGGTTGCTTCTCCCAGGTCTTTCATGGAGAATGTCTTGGATAACCAAACCTTAACTGACTGTAAGATTGAAACATCATTTCCTATAAGTAATATGTCATCGACATACAATACTAGGAACACGACTGCACTCCCACTAACCTTCTTGTACACACAAGGTTCGTCTGGATTTTGTGAGAAATCAAACTTTTTGATCGTCTCATCAAAACGGATATTCCAGCTCCTGGATGCTTGCTTCAATCCATAAATGGACCGTCGCAATTTGCATACCTTGGTTTTATCAACCGATGTGAAACCCTCAGGTTGTATCATATACACGTCCTCGAGCAGGTTTCCATTAAGGAAAGCTGTTTTCACATCCATCTGCCATATCTCATAATCATAATGAGCCGCTATGGCCAGGAGCATCCGAATGGATTTAAGCATAGCTACAGGCGAATAGGTTTCGTCATAGTCAACACCTTGCTTTTGACGATATCCTTTCGCCACCAATCTAGCCTTATAGGTAATCACATTACCATCCATGTATATTTTCTTCTTGAAAACCCACTTGCACCCTATAGGCTTTATGCCTTCAGGTGGGTCAACCAAGTTCCAAACTTGGTTTTCATACATGGAATCCATTTCTGACTTCATGGCACCAAGCCACTTATCCCTTTCTGAACTTGTCAGCACTTCTTCATAACTAGTAGGCTTTTCATCATCAATGAGTAACACGTCGTTCGATTCACTTACGAGAAATTCATATCTCTCCGGAATATTGCGTGTTCTACCAGATCTACGAAGATGTGGTGTTACAATAGGTCCAGGCGATTGCTCATCACTATGAGTTGTCGGCTATTGTGCTTCACCAGGTATCTCATCAATGTCTATTTGAGTCTCTCGAGCCTCCTCAAGCTCGACGACACTCCCACTGTTTTCTTGCAAGAGAAACTCTTTCTCTAGAAACACAACATGCCTTGAAACAAACACCTTTTGTTCCACAGGATGATAGAATTGGTAACCCCTTGTTTCCTTAGGGTATCCAATAAATAGACATTTATCAGACTTAGCATCCAATTTGTCTGATACAGTCCGCTTCACATAAGCAGGACAACCCCATATCTTCAAGTAAGATTAATGAGGTTTCTTACCATTCTATATCTCATATGGAGTAGTAGAGACTACCTTGGTTGACATTCTGTTTAACAAGTAAACAGCTGTCTGAAGTGCATAGCCCCAAAAGGACTTGGGAAGATTCACATGATTCATCATTGACCTGACCATGTCCAACAAGGTCCAGTTATGCCTCTCAGATACACCATTATGCTGTGGTGTATAGGGCGGAGTCCATTGAGACAATATGCCATTGTCTCTTAGATAATCAAGAAACTCTTGACTTAAGTATTCACCACCTCGATCCGATCGAAGTATTTTAATACTTTTGTCATGTTGTTTCTCTACTTCATTTCTAAATTCTTTGAACCTTTCAAAGGCTTCAGACTTGTGTTTCATCAAGAACACATACCCAAACCGTGAGTGATCATCGGTGAAGGTAATGAAGTAGCTATAGCCTCCTAAAGCTTGAGTTGACATAGGTCCACATACATCAGTATGTATTAGACCTAGTAACTCTCCCACTCGTTCACTTTTTCCAGTAAAAGGTAACTTAGTCATCTTGCCTTTTAAGCATGATTCACATGTATTGTATGAATCCAATTCAAACGATTCCAGAATTCCACATCTGTGTAATTCGGACATGTGTTTCTTGCTTACATGGCCAAAACGACAATGCCACATGTAGGAGTCTAATTGATTATCTTTTCGAGCATGCTTGTTGCTCGCTTCGATATTGAAAATGTCACTGGATACGTCCAACGTATAAATGCCATTGCTCAAAGTTCCACTTCCATAATGTACGCCATTCAAAGTTATATAACAACAATTGTTACTAAACGTCAAATGGAAACCATTTCTATTTAAACAAGAAATAGAAATGATGTTCTTTATCAACGAAGGAACATAAAAGCAATTGTTCAGTTCTAAGACAAGTCTTGCAGGGAGTTTCAACAAATATGCTACGATGGCGAGTGTAGCAACCTTTGCTCCATTCCTAACACGTAAATTTGACTCTCCCTTGACGAGTCTTCTTCTATTCCTTAGCCCATGTATGTCATTACATATATGTGAGCCACACCCAGTATCCAATACCCAAGTGTTTGAGGAAATAGAATGACAATCAATAACGAAGATATCTGAAGAAGATGGGGCATCCGATGCCTTATTCTTCTTCACGAACTCAAGATAAATCTTGCAATTTCTTCGCCAATGGCCCTCCTTGCCATAATGATGGCAAGTGTCTTTTGAGCTGGTTCTGCCTTTTTAGCCTTTTTCTTCTTCCCCTTCTACTGTTCCTTTGACTCCCTCTTAGAACCTTTCTTCGAGAAATCAACTAACAGCACCGTCCCCTGCTCATGCTTCTCAGAAGGCTCCACAGTCTTCAGCATGTTGAGCAGTACCACAGATGAACCTTCATACATCTTAGAGGTGAAGAGGAGCTTGGAGACATCGAACCTTTCGAATCTCACTTGCTCATCAACCAACTGATAAAGATGAAGGACTATGGAATGAGCATCCATATGCTCATGCTGCTTCCGCAGCTCAGGTACCATCGTGGCTAGCATGATGCAACTCACCATTTCAGAATCATTCACATGTTTCTGATAGACCAACAATTGGTCCAGAGTTGCATTGTCACTAGGATGGGCGAGAAGAGGCGCTTCGAGGACATACACAAGCTTTTCACCTTGAGAACAATTCTCAAGTTTCTAAGCCAGTCCAAGAAGTTCGGCACAGTCAATTTATTCGAATCCAAAATGGAACACAAATTCAAAGACATCATGATCAATTTTAGAAATACAAAATGAGCATATATGAGAAAATGATCTTAAAATGCATCAATATACATTCATAAATCCCATTCATTTTTCAAATTTCAAAAAACCCCAAAATCACTTTGGGAGATCGTAGGTCCATTTCCGAATGGGCTGATATCCATCATAGATATGAACAACCTTGGAGAGAGTCCAACAAGTCATTCATAACTACGATGGTAGGTATCAACTATACCGATTGCATATCACGTATATGCAACTATCACAATGTGCTATCAACTTATTGAATGTTCACACATACATCGGGTTGTTAACACATTAACAAGTATGCATCATATGCATAGCACCCAACTTCACCACCCTTTACATCGACCTTGGAGAGAGTCCAACAAGCTGATGCTCCAGGTTAAAGCCAACCCATTAATCGAGAAATAGTTTTAATATGGTTAGAGCGCATTCAACCAATTAGCCCGGCTTGGAGAGAGTCCAACAACCAAAGCTAACGATTGACCTCTGACTCTTACCATATTAGTATTAAACTATTCCATGGTTTGAACATGTTCGGGTTCGAGCCGGGCTTAGAGAGAGTCCAACAACCCAAACAAGAAACGGAACTCTTGTTCTAACCATATTAATGGAAGGTGTAGGCTTTAATATTGAGTAAGGGTTTTTATGTCTCATCCTCTTTGCATGCAAATAACTATTATCTATATGACATGACATACATGCCATACATCTACATGTCACGACACGCATGGCATAATGATATGCATCTAATGCAATTACATGACATACAATTATGTCATGTATATAATTTCCTTATATATCATAACTATTTATGGAAATAAAATATATTTAAGATTTGATTCTCCAAATCAAATCGTGATTAAATTAGGAAACAAATTTCCAAATCTAATCACATATTTTATTTGTGGAAATAGTTGATTAAGGAAAGTCAATTTAGGAAACCAATTTACTAAATATTCAAAACTACTTATGGAAATAAAATATTTTAAGATTTGATTTCCCAAATCAAATCATGATTAAATTAGGAAACAAATTTCCATAATCTAATCAAATATTTTATTTATGGAAAATATCAATTTCCATAAATACTTCCAACTTTCCAAAAGTAGAAGATTTCCATAAATACTTCTAGACTTTCCAAAATTGAAAAATTTCCATAAAAACTTCTAACTTTCCAAAAGTAGAAAACTTCCAGAAATATCATTATGACTATCGCAAAACCATTTTACGATTATGTCGAAACACAACCTGGGCTCTGATACCACTGTTGGGTTTCCGTCATCGCGGCGAGTGTGTGTTCGAACATGTTTCACAAACATGTGCACAGCGGAAGAAATAAAAATAATAAATCTACATTTATTACAACGCACACATCACACGCATGCATAGTACAACATGTGTAGACATAACCTTAAATTTAAATTTGCAATAAAAGGAAATTTAACTACGTTATACCTTTCGTATCACGTGTAGCGGGAACGACATCAACCGGAACGATCCTCGCTAGAATCGTCTCTATCCGTATCCACGCTGAGTATCCTCGGGATGAATTCGCTAAGTCATGAGCCTCATCTTCGTACGAGTTACTAGCCTCGTGTTGAAGACGATGTGATCGAGAGATGATCACGATCCGAATCCAAATTCGGATCCAAAACCGAGTCCTCAAAACTGGCTTCTCCGGAGAGGTATTCGTCAACCGTTTGACGAATCCTTCGTCCTCCACCTCAGAGGATTACCGGAGATCGAATCCCCAGTAAGTTAGGCACTGTCGGAGCTCTAACCGTCGTTCAAACGATGCTCCGACGAGAAGAGAACAAGCAGTCCAGAAAACTGGACAGCTTTGGTGGAGGAAATAGGGCCGGCCAAAAGGGTAGGATGAAGCTCACCTTGATGCCAAACCCAAAGGAGAACACCAGAGAGTTGCCGGAGGATCACCGGCCGAAGCTTGGATGCCAACAACAACTTGGACAGCGGCACAAGGGTTGGGCGACGGCAATGGGGGTGTTGGCGCCGAAAATCTCCAAAGGGAGGAGGTGGGCGGCAACTTAGGGCTAGGGTTTTTGGATTAGGGCTTAACAATCCCTTAAGCCCTCTTTTATAGAGAACTAATTCTCTTAATGGTTAATGGATTATAACCTTGAGGCCCGTTAACCCTCTTCATTAATATATGTTAAAATAAACCAAACCATGATGGTTTATTTTAAGTTAAAATGAACCGAACCAACTTTTGGTTCATTCGTTTAAAATAAATCAAACCCCTTTGGTTTATTCTCCTCCATTGGATTAGAACCAAACCATTTTGGTTCATCCATTATGTCTTCATAAGACACGGCCCATCCACGCTTCCATTGCGACTGAAACGATTTCATGCTCGCTTCTTGTTTGGTCCTACCAAACCTAGTTTCTCTCGGTCTGAGAATCCCATTCTCAAGCTCGTTTTAAATCCTTCAGATTACGCTCATTGTGCGTGTGACCAAATAGGTTCTCGGTTTATGTTGGCCGTCTATAATTAACCATTAATTATAGAACGATCATGAGTGGCACCTAGTAGTACATCATGATCCCCAATTAACCGAAAAGATCAACGATTGATCCAGAACTATTTCTGAAACCCTTCAGCAGCTCGAATGAATCGTGCCCCATTCCCTTCACTCATCTTATACTCACTTGGTTCAGGACATGGTCTATAGTGTCAGTCCCCACTAGGCTGACTACGTCACACCTAGCCCAAGTATCATTTCCTCGTCCTACGGATTCTAGTTACTCCACATGTATCGAAGAGTACCTTACTCTAAACATGTAATGCTTTGGCCAAAGACTTTAGTAACAATTCGACGAGAGGCCATGTGTATACATCTCCTCGCAAGGAGTGGTGAATTCTTTGTAGGCTATTCAAACACCTTCGATCACTTCGACTTATACCCAATCATCCCGGGTCCACATCTCCTTAGAGATGTTTGCTTAAGATGTCAAAGCATAAGTCTCCATGATCAAGATGACTTGAATACTGCAAGTCAAAGGAACATCGCACTTAAGCTACAGTAAGAACTTCATTGACATATCTATATATGAAGAGAACCATATGAAGTCTTACGACTGATCACTCCAATGAACTAGTTACCATAACTAGCATCCACGATTAACTCCGGACATCACAATGTCTCCAGCCAGTGAGAATCAGCTGCTTGGATACACCAAGGAGTATACCTCGTGCTAGTCTCAACAGAATTGATGGTGTCCAAATCCATCAATTCATCGACTAGGGATAATTCCGATACATCACAATTACACATGTAGAGATACTCATTAGTTGTGATCCAATCACAAATTCTCTCATGCTGTGAATCGTATCATGGACATTCAGTAAATGAGTTTAAGATTCAATCAAATACATGAAACATGTATACTCAAATAGTGAATCTTCATTTATCATATAAATGGTTCATACATAAGGCGATTACCTTAGGACATCTCTCATATATTACTAACAAAGTGAAGTGACCATCCTTATCTGAAATGATGGTCTTGGGAATACCATGCAGTCTGATGATTTCCTTAGCATACAATTAAGCCAGTTGCTCAATCGAATATGTCATCTTGATCGCTAGGAAATGAGCTGACTTTGTCAATCTGTCAACAATAACCCATATAACGTCTTATCCGTTCGTAGCCTTGGGAAGACCTGAAATGAAATCCATAGAGATGTCTTCTCATTTCCACTCTGGAATTTGGATCGGTTATAGAACTCCTCCAAGCCTCTGGTGTTCTTCTTTAACTTGCTAGCAGGTCAGGCAAGTACTGACGTGCTGAGCTACGTCCCTCTTCATACCGGACCACCAGAACTTCTCTTTCAGGTCTTGATACATTTTGGTGGATCCTGGATGCATAGAATAGGGGGTTCTGTGAGCCTCCTCTAATATCTTTTTGCGTAGTTCCAGATCGTTAGGGATACATAACTGATCCCTATGGTATAATACTCTGCTATTGGCGATAGGGAAACCCTCGCCTTTTCCTTCTACGATCTCCTGCTTGATCCTCTGGAGACTTGGATCATCACTTTGTTTTGCTAATATGTCATCGAATAGTGCTGGTATTATTGCCATGGTTGAAAGCTGTCCGGAAATAACCTCGATTCCATAGCGCATAATTTCCTTCTCCAGCAGTCGAGACAATACCGATAAGGACATCAGGGTGGCACTGGACTTCCTGCAGAGTGCATCGGCCACTTTGTTTGCCTTGCCAGGATGGTAAAAGATCTCATAGTCATAGTCCTTCACGAGCTCTAGCCATCTACGTTATCTCATATTGAGGTCCTTCTGAGTGAAGAAATACCGCAGACTCCGGTGATCCGTATAAATCTTGCACTGTGCTCCATATAGATAGTGCCTCCATACCTTGAGAGAGAAGACCACAGTTGCTAGCTCTAAATCATGAGTGGGATAGTTCTTTTCATGTTCCTTGAGTTGCCTAGAGGCATAGGCAATAACTTTACCCCTCTGCATAAGTACAACTCCGAGTCCCAATCCGGAGGCATCGCTGTACATGTCGAAGCTCTTGTCGTTCTTTGGGAGAGTAAGGATTGGGGCACTTGTAAGTCTCCTTTTCAGCTCCAAGAAACTCTTCTCACATTCCTCCATCCATACATACTTCTTGTTCTTCCGGGTGAGAACTGTCATAGGTGCTGCTATTCTGGCGAAGTCTTCTACGAATTTCCGATAATAGCCTGCTAATCCGAGAAAACTCCTCACTTCGCTAGCATTCTTTGGCCTGCTCTAGTTACTCACAGCTTCAATCTTTCTTGGGTCTACCATAACTCTATCTTTGGATATAATATGACCCAGAAAAGATACTTGATCGAGCCAGAATTCACATTTGGAGAACTTGACATATAGTTGCTTTTCTCGAAGAATCTGTAATACCATCTTCAGGTGTTCGGCATGCTCTTCTTGATTTCTTGAATAGATGAGGATATCGTCAATGACGATGATCACGAACTTGTCAAGAAATGCCGAGAATACCTGATTCATCAGGTCCATGAACATAGCAGGAGCATTCGTCACTCCGCAAGGCATGACTACGAACTCATAATGTCCGTATCTTGTTCGGAAAGATGTCTTCGGTATATCATCTGGTTTCACCTTCACTTGATGATAGCCATATCTGAGGTCAATCTTTGAAAAGACAGTGGCACCTTTTAACTGGTCGAACAGGTCATCAATCCGTGGTAAAGGGTACCTGTTCTTGATCGTCACATTATTTAGCGCTCGGTAGTCTATGCACATTCGCATAGACCCATCTTTCTTCTTTACCAACAGTACTAGAGCTCCCTATGGAGAGCAAAATAGTGTCTTATTGAATCTATTACTACGTCTTCCATATATTATTGTCTCATCGACTATATTACCACGTCTTCCATATATTACTATCTCATCGACTCTATTAGTATGTCTTCCAACCATGCTTATCTTCATATATTATAATAAGGCAAGTATAAGATTATCATTCGTTTATTTATGCATATTTAAACTAAAGGGTAGAATAAGGTTATCATACATATTTTCATGCATATTTAAGCTAAAAGTATTTCTTATCATACATGAACAAACAAAAAAATAGAGTAGACACAGAATTTCTTACTTGGAGCGGCAGGCTGGAAGCTTGATGTGTGTGTAGTGGAAAGGCAGAACTGGGCTCTGATACCACCTGTAACGCTCGCCCTTCTCGTCCTCCTAGCACACATCCTATAGACGAGCAGCGGCGCTACGCGATCATATATTCATGCATATAACAACGGAAGCATTTAAAAAAACTTTACAACTTTCAACTCTAATTACATTAACGCAATCAACCAAACAATTTAATCATGGCAAAAGGTCTTAGAAATTTATTTAACTAAACATGTATTAACAATTTCAAGGTTATAAACATAAACATGAGTAACAACCATAGAAAGCATTAATGTCTCCTAACAGTTTACACATAAACTGAAAATCATGCATAAGTCCGTATAAGAAAAATGATCTCATCCTCCATGCCACTTCCACACACATCTTTGCCCCTCCTGTTGCTCCCTTTAATTTATCCATTCCTTGCCCTTTTCTGCAGTACAAGGAAAGTAAACTGTAAGTACATAGGCTTAGTAAGGTCCTTTCCTACTCACAAAAACATGCATAATGAATTAAACGTAAAGTAATGACATGTTCGTTTAAACAACATATGAGCACAACATTTATTTAAAGTAGAGACATAATCAATTTAGGAAAAGAACATAAACTTAGCATTTTCATCGCAACAGTACATCGTCTCTAAACGTGATAATTCGATGAACATAAAATGGTATATGTAGGATGCTCTTTGAAAACATATAGTTTATATACTTAAACATAATCTCAACATATTGGGCCCGGCATTGTACCACATACATCATTCGTGCGCATTCTAAATAGATCCGAGGTAGCTAATCCCGAACCTACTAGGTTACTAAGTCCATACTATGTCCGTCGACCTAGGGGTAACTTGGAGCCCATCCCGTGGACCTTGTTAGGGTCCGGTACAAGTCATGCATAAAGTAAAATAACATACATGTTCTTTGTCTTAAAGAGTGTTCTTGTCCCCACTCTTAGGGAAACATTTCATAGACATTTCATATACGTGAGTCATGCCTAACATGGGTGAAAACATAAGCATGTAGCATAGCATAAATCAGCATGAGTACAAATTAACATGACATAAGGTAGTGACATAAGGAAAATTAAGCTAACATAAATAGAAATCATCAAATCAAAACCTTGTTACAAGCACAAGAAGATTCATGCAAGCCTACCAAACTGACATATACTTTACATACACAGTACTAGACAGTATGGTACCAAATCGATAGGTACATTCAAAAATTAGTTTTTTTCCATGACAAATCATTTTAAATATTTTGTTCTCGGAATGGCTGATATACAGTATGGTCGAGTGGATCCTCAGGATCACCATCAAACTAAAATATATGCAATGTTACTAGCTTAGCATGTTGACCTCATTCCTAATCAAGACTCCATGTGATCATTCATAGAGATGATTATATAAAAAGGGCAGCCCGGTGAAGGGTCCATAGCACTGGCTTGCCATCAATGGCAATCATATGATAACAAGACAGCAGAGTGACAGACATTGACACATAAGGCAGAGAGTTTAGGGGACGATAATCCATGCACAGCTCTGATGTAGCACTGAGAACCAAGAAATAATTCACCAAGACAATTTTTATTGAAAGGTTAAAGATAAATAAAGCACAAGACTTTTATTAAGATGTTAACAGATTAATACAGCAAAACCTTTAGATGATTCTTAAATTTAGCACATTGTTTCTAGTATAGCATCCACAATCGGTAATGAAATCTAGCATACAATATTACATCGTAAGCACTTATACTGCAGGTGAGGGGATACTTACATCCTATGCTTTTTCACCAATTTATACCGTTAGACTTCG
This sequence comes from Wurfbainia villosa, assembly GCA_025175895.1. NCBI lineage: Eukaryota > Viridiplantae > Streptophyta > Magnoliopsida > Zingiberales > Zingiberaceae > Wurfbainia > Wurfbainia villosa. Next base: position 57,105,587 of record CM045997.1, read on the forward strand.
CAAAGAGAAGACCTCCTACGTGTTTCCTTGCTTTAGCGTGATCCTCTACCAAGTCCCTCTTGAAAATTCCCTCTTAAATTATTCCACGATGGAAAAATTATAGAGGTTCTTTTTTTTTCTTCTATTGTTTTCTTCGATGGAGAAAACCTCCTATTTTTCTTCGATTCGGTAGCCGAAGGAAATATGAGAGAGCGAGAGAGAGCGAGAGAGGGGTGAGGTGAGGGTGGACGTGGGCGTTGGAGAGAGGAGGGGCGTTGGAGAGAGGAGGAAGAGAGAGGGGCGTTGGCAGCATCCAGAGAGAAGAGGGGGAGAGAGAGAAAAAAATAAAAGAAATCTATATATAAATTAGGGTTTTTTTCCTAATTTAATTACCCTTTTAAATGCTTAGTCAAATTAATCAACTTCTTTCTTTTTTTCTACCAATAGATATATTCTGTTATATCCTACTCATTGGTAATCTTATGACTTAGTGGTGGGAAGCCTATTTCCCCAAATCAACGGTTCATGGTTCAAGCCTCGACTACGAACTATATATATATATATTTCCTTTAAATAAAAATATAGTAACTAAAATTTGGGATGTTACAAATTAGGTATTCACTAGGGATAACTTCCCTAGATACCTTCCTAATGACCCTCCTAGGCTTAGAGACCTTGGTCATTTGGGTCTTATCATGGTTAACCTTAGGGATTGCCTACCTAGAAACCTTCTTAGTGGTCTTTCTAGGTTTCATGGAAACCTTGGCCACTAGACACTCACCATGGTCAATTCTAGGGATGACTTCCCTTGTGACCTTGGTTTTCCTAGACATAGGTTGAGTTTCATAATCAAATGGAACCCTATGGTAGGTCTCCTTGGGCTTAGGTTTGTGACCCAAACCTTTCTTTCCCTTGGGTGGACCTTGCTTCCCATACCCTAGGTTTTGACTCCTAGGTCCTAAATCTTGACAATTTGACCATTTAATTTGATTTTGCATCTTTTTAATGGTCTTCTCAATTTTCTCAAATTTTGACCTTAAAACTTGATTTTCCAATTCTAATTTCCCAATCTTTGAATTGTCATTTAGTCTTTGTGAATTGTTCCATTACTTAGGCAGATGTCTACCCTTCTTAGGGCTAATGCCTAAATGGTCCTCTACCTTCTTAATGGTTTCACTAGGTAGGATTTTTCTAGTGACATTAGTCCCAAATTTCTCCTTATTTCTAAAATTGTAACTCTTAGCACCTAAACAATAGAATTTATTATTTTTAGCATGCTCTTTATGAACAATAACAAGATTACTTCTAGCATGTTTTTTCCTATTACTTAAAGAATGAACATTATTTAAATTTACCTTAGGGTTTGCTTTAGAAGCTTCCCCTACTTGTGATGCTCCTTCTTGACCCTTGCTAGGATTCCTCCCCTTAGGGCATTAGTTTCTATAGTGCCCTCTTTGTTGGCACTTAAAGCAGACCACGTGCTCCTTTCTCTTGCTAGTGGGGACTCCGGCATCCTTTGAATTTTTATTGACTTTTGGTGCCGGCGGAGTCTTCTTGACTTTCTTAGGATACTTGCTCTTATAGTGCCCATATTCCCTACACTCAAAACACATAATATGGATTTTATTATTAATTGAAGTGTTTGAGTTACCTAGGTTAATGGTGGAGGTCGGAGTGAGTTCTTTATCTCTCCCGGAGGTAGATGGCTCTTCTTGCTCTTGCTCCGGTGATCTAATATCCTCCCCCTCAATCCTAGATGTGGATATTTCTTCTACTTATACCTCTTTGTCCACCGATCTCGATCCTGAACCGAATGTTGATTCTCTATCAACTTTCGAATCCTCAGTTTCTTGTGAGGAAGAGCTTGTTTCTTCGGCCTCCTCCTCTTCTTGAGCCGATGAACATTCTTCGGCTTCTTGTGATTGTTCTTCACTTGAAGTCGGTGATGGTCCTTCATGGAACTTTGCCAATTTGCTCCAAAGATCCTTGGCATCTTGATATTCACCTATTCTAGACAAAATATCATTTGGTATCAAATCTTCTAAAAGTTTTGTTACCTTAATTTTGGTCTTGAACTTTAGGCGTTGCTCTTGGGTCAACTTCTTAAATTTTAGGACATCTCCCTTCTTATCCCTAGGGGGTTCAAAATCTTCCATGATGATGAACCAATCTTCTATGTCCATCATCAAGAATGTCTCCATTCTCGCCCTCCATGCTAAAAAATCTTCTTGGTCGTATAGTGGAGGTGTGTTGATGTGCCATCCTAATTTTTCTTCAAACTCCATCTTCTTCTTCACCCTCTAGCGATGCTTCCTTAGTTGTTAAACCTTGAAGAGCGGCCTCACTTTGATACCAATTGTAGGAACGTTGGTGACCGCTATAGGCGGTGAATAGCGTGTTCATTCAAAGATAGAATTTGATCGTGTTCGTCTCTACAAAACTTGTTAGCGAAGCGGAAATATAAAATGCAATATAACTATGAAGAGGAATACACAATCACACAAAATACTTAAGCGATATAACGTAGTTCGGAACCTTAGAGTTCCTACTCCACGGATTGGGCTCGAATGAGCCCTAGTGATGCCAAACACCACTAACAATCAAAATACTCTTTCTCGACAACAAATAAGAGGCGGAGAAACCACATACAAGTGTTTACAACAATAAACAAAAATACAACAAGCAAATATAAATACAATACACAAAAACATGTAAAGAAAACTTTACAAATGCACTTTTGGATGCTTTCTTGTTTGGTTGCTTGAGCTGCACTTGGAGATCCTAAATTGCACCAAAAAATCACCCAAAATCGCTCTAGAAACCGATGGTAAAAACCTCCTACATGAGCTGCTTTTATAACCTACATTTGGATTGGATTTCGCCTAGCAGTCTACTGATCGAGACCATCAATCGACTGCTCTTATAGTGTCCATATTCCCTACACTCAAAACACATAATATGGATTTTATTATTAATTGAAGTTTTTGAGTTACCTAGGTTAATGGTCGTGGTCGGAGTGAGTTCTTCATCTCTCCCGAAGGTAGATGGCTCTTCTTGCTCTTGCTCCGGTGATCTAATATCCTCCCCCTCAATCCTAGAGGTGGAGATTTCTTCTACTTCTACCTCTTCGTCCACCGATCTCGATCCTGATCTGGATGTTGATTCTCTATCAACTTCTGAATCCTTAGTTTCTTGTGAGGAAGAGCTTATTTCTTCGGCCTCCTCTTCTTGAGCCGATGAACATTCTTCGGCTTCTTGTGATTGTTCTGTTAGTAATATATGAGAGATGTCCTAAGGCAATCGCCTTATGTATGAACCATTTATATGATAAATGAAGATTCACTATTTGAGTATACATGTTTTATGTATTTGATTGGATCTTAAACTCATTTACTGAATGTCCACGATACGATTCACAGCATGAGAGAATTTGTGATTGGATCACAACTAGTGAGTATCTCTACATGTGTAATTGTGATGTATCGGAATTATCCCTAGTCGATGAATTGATGGATCAGGACACCATCAAATCTGTTGAGACTAGCATGAGGTATACTCCTTGGTGTATCCAAACAGCTGATTCTCACTGGCTGGAGACATAGTGATGTCCGGAGTTAATCGTGGATGCTAGTTATGGTAACTAGTTCATTGGAGTGACCAGCCGTAAGACTTCATATGGTTCTCTGCATATATAGATATGTCAATGAAGTTCTTATTGTGGCTTAAGTGCGATGTTCCTTTGACTTGCGGTATTCAAGTCATCTTGATCATGGAGACTTATGCTTTGACATCTTAAGCAAACATCTCTAAGGAGATGTGGACCCGGGATGATTGGGTATAAGTCGAAGTGATCGAAGGTGTTTGAATAGCCTATAAAGGATTCACCACTCCTTGCGAGGAAATGTATACCCATGGCCTCTCGTCGGATTGTTACTAAAGTCTTTGGCCAAAGCAATACATGTTTAGAGTAAGGTACTCTTCGATACATGTGGAGTAACTAGAATCCGCAGGACGAGGAAATGATACTTGGGCTAGGTGTGACGTAGTCAGCCTAGTGGGGACTGACACAATAGACCATGTCCTGAACCAAGTGGGTATAAGATGAGTGAAGGGAATGGGGCACGATTCATTCGAGCCATCAAGGGTTTCGTAAATAGTTCTCGATCAACTGCTGATCTTTTCGTTAATTGGGGATCATGATGTACTACTAGGTGCCACTCATGATCGCTCTATAATTAATGGTTAATTATAGACGGCCAACATAAACCGAGAACCTATTTGGTCACACGCACAACGAGTGTAATCCAAAGGATTTAAAACGAGCTTGAGAATGGGATTCTCGCATCGAGAGAAACTATGTTTGGTTGGACCAAACATAAAGCGAGCTTGAAATTGTTTCAGTCGCAATGGAAGCGTGGATAGGCAGTGTCTTATGAAGACATAATGGATGGACCAAAATGGTTTGGTTCTAATCCAATGGATAAGAATAAACCAAAGGGTTTGGTTTATTTTAAACGAATGAACCAAAAGTTGGTTCGGTTCGTTTTAACTTAAAATAAACCATCTTGGTTTGGTTTATTTTAATTTATCTTAATGGAGCGGTTAACGGGCCTAATGGTTATGATTTAATAACCATTAAGAGAATTGGTTCTCTATAAAATAGGGCTTAAGGGTTTTTGTAAAACCTAATTTTGAGGCAACCCCACCCTCTCTCCTCTTGTTGTTGGCGCCAACAACAAGAGCAGCCCTAACCTCATTGAGCTGCTGCCATCTCTTTGCCGGGCCCAAGCTGGCCGGTGGACCTCGGCGACCCTCCGTGATCTCCCTTGGGTTCGGTGTAAAGGTGAGCCTCCATCTCCTCTTTAGCCGCCTATATCTCCACCAAGCTGTCCAGTTTTCTGGACAGCTTCTTCTCCTCTCGTCGGAGCGTCGTTTGGACGACGGTTAGTGCTCCGACAGCGGCTAACATACCGGGGATTTGATCTCCGGTAATCCTCTGAGGTGGAGGATGAAGGATTCGTCAATCGGTTGACGAATACCTCTCCGGAGAAGCAAGTCTTGAGGACTTATTTTGAGGTCCGAATTTGGATTCGGATTGTGATCATCTCTCGATCACGTCGTCTTCAACACGAGGCTAGTAACCCGTACGAAGACGAAGCTCGTGACTTAGCGAAGTCATCCCGAGGAGCTCGGCGTGGATACGGATAGAGACGATTCTTACGAGGATCGTTCCGGTTGATGCCGTTCCCGCTACACGTCATACGGAAGGTATAACGTAGTTTAATTTCCTTATATTGCAAATTTTAATTTACGGTTATGTCTACACTTGTTGTAATAGCATGCGTGTGTTGTGTGTGTTGTAATAAATAGGAGTATTTATTATTTTTAATTGCTTCCGCTGTGCTCATGTTTACGAAACATGATCGAACACACACACGCCGCGGTGCCGGAAACCCAACAGTGGTATCAGAGCCCAGGTTGTGTTTCGACATAATCGTAAAATGGTTTTGCGATAGTCATAATGTATTTTTGGAAATTTTCTAAATTTTGGAAATTTAGAAGTATTTATGGAAATTTTTCAATTTTGGAAAGTCTAGAAGTATTTATGGAAATCTTCCACTTTTGGAAATTTGGAAGTATTTATGGAAATTGATATTTTCCATAAATAAAATATTTGATTAGATTCTGGAAATTTGTTTCCTAATTTAATCATGATTTGATTTGGGAAATCAAATCTTAAAAATATTTTATTTCCATAAGTAGTTTTAAAGATTTAGGAAATTGGTTTCCTAAATAGATTTTTTTTAATCAAATAATTCCATGAATGAAATATGTGATTAGATTTGGAAATTTGTTTCCTAATTTAATTATGATTTGATTTGGAGAATCAAATCTTAAACATATTTTATTTCCATAAATAGTTATGACATATAAGGAAATTATATACATGACATAATTGTATGCCATGTAATTGCATTAGATGCATAACATTATGCCATGCGTGTCGTGACATGTAGATGTATGCCATGTATGCCATGCCATGTAGATAATAGTTATTTGCATGCAAAGAGGATGAGACATAAAAACCCTTAATCAATATTAAAGCCTACACCTTCCATTAATATGGTTAGAACCAGAGTTCTGTTTCTTGTTTGGGTTGTTGGACTCTCTCCAAGCCCTACCGAACCTCGAATATGTTCAAACCATGGAATAGTTTAATACTAATATGGTAAGAGTCAGAGGTCAATCGTTAGCTTTGGTTGTTGGACTCTCTCCAAGCTGGGCTAATTGGTTGAATGCGCTCTAACCATTTTAAAACTATTTCCCGATTAATGGGTTGGCTTTAACCTGGAGCATCGGCTTGTTGGACTCTCTCCAAGGTCGATGTAAAGGGAGGTGAAGTTGGGTGCTATGCATATGATGCATACTTGTTAATGTGTTAACAACCCGATGTATGTGTGAACATTCAATTAGTTGATAGCACATTGTGATAGTTGCATATACGGGATATGCAATCGGTATAGATGATACCTACCGTCGTAGTTATGAATGGCTTGTTGGACTCTCTCCAAGGTTGTTCATAACTATGATGGATATCAGCCCATTCGGAGATGGACCTACGATCTCCCGAAGTGATTTTGGGGTTTTTGAAATTCGAAAAATGAATGGGATCTATAAATGTATATTGATGCATTTTAAAAATCATCTTTCTCATATATGCTCGTTTTGTATTTCTAAGTTAATATATTGATCATGATGTGTTTGAATTTGTGTTCCATTTTGGATTCAAATAAATTGACTGGGCCAAACTTCTTGGACTAGCTTAGAAACTTGAGAATTGTTCTCAAGCTGGAAAAGCTTGTGTATGTCCTCGAAGCGCCTCTTCCCGCCCGTCCTAGTGACGATGCAACTCTGGACCAATTGTTGGCCTATCAGAAACATGTGAGTGATTCTGAACAAATGAGTTGCATCATGCTAGCCACGATGGAACCCAAGCTACGAAAGCAGCATGAGCATATGGATGCTCATATCGTAGTCCTTCATCTTTGTGAGTTGGTTGATGAGCAAGTGAGATTCGAAAGGTTCGAAGTCTCAAAGCTCCTCTTCACCTCTGAGATGCTAGGAGGTTCATCTGCGGTATCGCCAATATGTCAAGACTGTAGAGAGTCTTCTCGAGAAGCATGAGAGGACAAGGTCATTAGTTGATTCCTCAAGAAAGGTTCTAAGAGGAACAGCAGAAGGGAAAGAAGAGAAGGGCTAAGAAGGTAGAACTAGCACAAAAGGAAACTTGCCATCATTATGGCAAGGAGAGCCATTTGCGAAGAAAGTACAAGATTTATCTTGAGTCCGTGAAGAAGGATAAGGCATCGGATGCCCCATCTTAAGAAATCTTCTTTATTGATTGTCATTCTATTTCCTCAGACACTTGGGTATTCGATACTGGGTGTGGCTCACATATATGTAATGACATACATGGGCTAAGGAATAGAAGAAGACTCGTCAAGGGAGAGTCAAATTTGCGTGTTGGGAATGGAGCAAAGGTTGCTGCACTCGCCATCGGAACGTATTTATTGAAACTCCCTGCAGGACTTGTCTTAGAACTGGACAATTGCTTTTATATTCCTTCGTTGATAAAGAACATCATTTCTATTTCTTGTTTAAATAGAAATGGTTTCCATTTGACGTTTAGTAACAATTGTTGTTACATAACTTTGAATGGGGTTCTTTATGGGACTGGAACTTTAAGCAATGGTGTTTATACATTGACGATCCAAAGGACATTCAATATCGGGCGAGCAACAAGAGTGCTCGAAAGGATAATCAAATAGACTCCTACATGTGGCATTGTCGTCTTGGCCATGTAAGCAAGAAACGCATGTCCGAATTACACGATGTGGAATTCGGAATCGCTTGAATTGGATTCATACGATACATGCGAATCATGCTTAAAAGGCAAGATGACTAAGTTACCTTTACGAAAAGGTGAACGAGTGGGAAAAAGTTACTAGGTCTAGTACATACTGATGTATGTGGACCTATGTCAACTCAAGCTTTAGGAGGCTATAGCTACTTCATTACCTTCACCGATGATCACTCACGGTTTGGGTATGTGTTCTTGATGAAACACAAGTCTGAAACCTTTGAAAGGTTCAAAGAATTCAGAAATGAAGTAGAGAAACAACATGACAAGAGTATTAAAATACTTCGATCGGATCGAGGAGGTGAATACTTAAGTCAAGAGTTTCTTGATTATCTAAGAGACAATGGCATATTGTCTCAATGGACTCCGCCCTATACACCACAAAGATAATGGTGTATCTGAGAGGCGTAACCGGACCTTGTTGGACATGGTCAGGTCAATGATGAATCATGCAACTCTTCCCAAGTCCTTTTGGGGTTATGCACTTCAGACAGCTGTTTACTTGTTAAACAGAATGCCTACCAAGGTAGTCTCAACCACTCCATATGAGATATGGAATGGTAAGAAACCTCATGTATCTTACTTGAAGATATGGGGTTGTCCTGCTTATGTGAAGCGGACTATATCAGACAAACTGGATGCTAAGTCTGATAAATGTCTATTTATTGGATACCCTAAGGAAACAAGGGGTTACCAATTCTATCATCCTGTGGAACAAAAGGTGTTTGTTTCAAGGCATGCTGTGTTTCTAGAGAAAGAGTTTCTCTTACAAGAAAACAGTGGGAGTGTCGTCGAGCTTGAGGAGGCTCGAGAGACTCAAATAGACATTGATGAGATACCTTGTGAAGCACAACAGCCGACAACTCATAGTGATGAGCAATCGGCTGGACCTATTGTAACACCACATCTTTGTAGATATGGTAGAACACGCAATATTCCTGAGAGATATGGATTTCTCGTAAGCGAATCGAACGACGTGTTACTCATTGATGATGAGGAGCCTACCAGTTATGAAGAAGTGCTGACAAGTTCAGAAAGGGATAAGTGGCTTGGTGCCATGAAGTCGGAAATGGATTCCATGTATGAAAACCAAGTTTGGAACTTGGTTGACCCACCTGAAGGGATAAAGCCTATAGGGTGCAAGTGGGTTTTCAAGAAGAAAACCGACATGGATGGTAATGTGATTACCTATAAGGCTAGATTGGTGGCAAAAGGATATCGTCAAAAGCAAGGTGTTGATTATGACGAAACCTATTCGCCTGTAGCTATGCTTAAATCCATTCGGATGCTCCTGGCCATAGCGGCTCATTATAATTATGAGATATGGCAGATGGATGTGAAAACAGCTTTCCTTAATGGAAACTTGCTCGAGGACGTGTATATGATACAGCCTGAGGGTTTCACATCGGTTGATAAAACCAAGGTATGCAAGTTGCGACGGTCCATTTATGGATTGAAGCAAGCATCCAGGAGCTGGAATATCCGTTTTGATGAGACAATCAAAAGGTTTGATTTCTCACAAAATCCAGACGAACCTTGTGTGTACAAGAAGGTTAGTGGGAGTGCAGTCGTATTCCTAGTATTGTATGTCGATGACAACTTATAGGAAACGATGTTTCAATCTTACAGTCAGTTAAGGTTTGGTTATCCAAGACATTCTCCATGAAAGACCTGGGAGAAGCAACCTACATCCTTGGGATTAAGATCTATAGAGATAGATCGAAACGGTTGCTTGGTCTTTCGCAGTCTACATATATAGACCGAGTGCTAAAGAGGTTTAGCATGTCGGAATCCAAGAAAGGTTTCTTACCCATCAGGCATGGGGTACACCTTTCGAAGTCTATGTGTCCGCACACAGAAGACGAGAGGATTTGCATGAGTAAGATTCCCTATGCATCCGCAATAGGATCTATCATGTATGCTATGTTATGTACAAGGCCCGATGTATCGTACGCTCTGAGTGTCACGAGCAGATACCAGTCTGATCCAGGAATGGATCATTGGGCGGCTGTTAAGACGATCCTTAAGTACTTGAGAAGAACTAAGGATGTGTTCCTAATATATGGAGAAGGGTACATGGTGATACGTGGGTATACGGATGCCAGATCCAGACAGACAAGGATGATTCCATGTCTTAGTCTGGGTATGTATTCACCTAGAATGGAGGCGCAATAAGTTGGAAAGGTTCCAAGCTTGACACTATAGCGGATTCTGCCACTAAGGCAGAATACGTTGCTTTAGCGAAGGAAGTTGTTTGGATCAAGTAGTTCATCTATGAACTTGATGTGGTCTCATCAATGATCCAAACATGTGCTTCGCCGCTATCATCTTATCAGAGAGATCATCAGTAGGAACGAAATACAAATCGAGAAAATTCCCACTGAAAGGAACTTAGCGGATCCCTTGACTAAAGCATTACCTCAAAGCAAGTTTGAGGGTCATGTTAGAGACTATGGTATTGGATACCGTAGCGATTGGCATTAGGCCAAGTGGGAGTCAGTTAGTAATATATGAGAGATGTCCTAAGGCAATCGCCTTATGTATGAACCATTTATATGATAAATGAAGATTCACTATTTGAGTATACATGTTTAATGTATTTGATTGGATCTTAAACTCATTTACTGAATGTCCACGATACGATTCACAGCATGAGAGAATTTGTGATTGGATCACAACTAGTGAGTATCTCTACATGTGTAATTGTGATGTATCGGAATTATCCCTAGTCGATGAATTGATGGATCAGGACACCATCAAATCTGTTGAGACTAGCACGAGGTATACTCCTTGGTGTATCCAAACAGCTGATTCTCACTGGCTGGAGACATAGTGATGTCCGGAGTTAATCGTGGATGCTAGTTATGGTAACTAGTTCATTGGAGTGACCAGCCGTAAGACTTCATATGGTTCTCTGCATATATAGATATGTCAATGAAGTTCTTCTTGTGGCTTAAGTGCGATGTTCCTTTGACTTGCGGTATTCAAGTCATCTTGATCATGGAGACTTATGCTTTGACATCTTAAGCAAACATCTCTAAGGAGATGTGGACCCGGGATGATTGGGTATAAGTCGAAGTGATCGAAGGTGTTTGAATAGCCTATAAAGGATTCACCACTCCTTGCGAGGAAATGTATACCCATGGCCTCTCGTCGGATTGTTACTAAAGTCTTTGGCCAAAGCATTACATGTTTAGAGTAAGGTACTCTTCGATACATGTGGAGTAACTAGAATCCGCAGGGGCGAAATGATACTTGGGCTAGGTGTGGACGTAGTCACCGGTGGGGACCGACACAATAGACCATGTCCTGAACCAAGTGGGTATAAGATGAGTGAAGGGAATGGGGCACGATTCATTCGAAGCCATCAAGGGTTTCAGAAATAGTTCTGGATCAACCGTTGATCTTTTCGGTTAATTGGGGATCATGATGTACTACTAGGTGCCACTCATGATCGCTCTATAATTAATGGTTAATTATAGACGGCCAACATAAACCGAGAACCTATTTGGTCACACGCACAACGAGTGTAATCCAAAGGATTTAAAACGAGCTTGAGAATGGGATTCTCGCATCGAGAGAAACTATGTTTGGTTGGACCAAACATAAAGCGAGCATGAAATTGTTTCAGTCGCAATGGAAGCGTGGATGGGCAGTGTCTTATGAAGACATAATGGATGGACCAAAATGGTTTGGTTCTAATCCAATGGATAAGAATAAACCAAAGGGTTTGGTTTATTTTAAACGAATGAACCAAAAGTTGGTTCGGTTTGTTTTAACTTAAAATAAACCATCTTGGTTTGGTTTATTTTAATTTATCTTAATGGAGCGGGTTAACGGGCCTAATGGTTATGATTTAATAACCATTAAGAGAATTGGTTCTCTATAAAATAGGGCTTAAGGGTTTTTGTAAAAACCTAATTTTTGAGGCAACCCTAATTGGCCGCCCACCCCTCTCTCCCTCTTGTTGTTGGCGTCAACAACAAGAGCAGCCGCCCAACCTCATTGAGCTGCTGCCATCTCTTTGCGGCGTCAAGCTTGCCGGTGGACCTCCGGCGACCTCCGTGATCTCCCTTGGGTTCGGTGTAAAGGTGAGCCTCCATCTCCTCTTTAGCCGGCGCCTATATCCTCCACCAAGCTGTCCAGTTTTCTGGACAGCTTCTTCTCCTCTCGTCGGAGCGTCGTTTGGACGACGGTTAGTGCTCCGACAGCGGCTAACATACCGGGGATTTGATCTCCGGTAATCCTCTGAGGTGGAGGACGAAGGATTCGTCAATCGTTTGACGAATACCTCTCCGGAGAAGCAAGTCTTGAGGACTTATTTTGAGGTCCGAATTTGGATTCGGATTGTGATCATCTCTCGATCACGTCGTCTTCAACACGAGGCTAGTAACCCGTACGAAGACGAAGCTCGTGACTTAGCGAAGTCATCCCGAGGAGCTCGGCGTGGATACGGATAGAGACGATTCTTACGAGGATCGTTCCGGTTGATGCCGTTCCCGCTACACGTCATACGGAAGGTATAACGTAGTTTAATTTCCTTATATTGCAAATTTTAATTTACGGTTATGTCTACACTTGTTGTAATAGCATGCGTGTGTTGTGTGTGTTGTAATAAATAGGAGTATTTATTATTTTTAATTGCTTCCGCTGTGCTCATGTTTACGAAACATGATCGAACACACACACGCCGCGGTGCCGGAAACCCAACATGTTCTTCACTTGAAGTTGGTGATGGTCCTTCATGGAACTTTGCCAATTTGCACCAAAGCTCCTTGGCATCTTAATATTCACCTATTCTAGATAAAATATCATTAGGTATCAAATCTTCTAAAAGTATTGTTACCTTAACTTTGGTCTTGAACTTTAGGCGTTGCTCTTGGGTCCACTTCTTCAATTTTAGGACATCTCCCTTCTTATCCCTAGGGGGTTCAAAACCTTCCATGATGATGAACCAATCTTCTATGTCCATCATCAAGAATGTCTCCATTCTCGGCCTCCATGCCGAAAAATCTTCTTGGTCGTATAGCGGAGGTGTGTTGATGTGCCATCCTAATTTTTCTTCAAACTCCATCTTCTTCTTCACCCTCTAGCGATGCTTCCTTAGTTGTTAAACCTTGAAGAGCGGCCTCACTCTGATACCAATTGTAGGAACGTTGGTGACCGCTAGAGGGTGGTGAATAGCATGTTCATTCAAAGATAGAATTTGATCATGTTGTCTCTACAAAACTTGTTAGCGCAGCGGAAATATAAAATGCAATATAACTATGAAGATGAATACACAATCACACAAAATACGCAGGCGATATAACGTGGTTCGGAACCTTAGAGTTCCTACTCCACGGATTGGGCTCGAATGAGCCCTAGTGATGCCAAACACCACTAACAATCAAAATACTCTTTCTCGACAACAAATCAGAGGCGGAGAAACCTTGTACAAGTGTTTACAACAATAAACAAAAGTACAACAAGCAAATATAAATACAATACACAAAAACACGTAAAGAAAACTTTACAAATGCACTTTTCGATGTTTTCTTGTTTGGTTGCTTGAGCTGCACTTGGAGACCCTGAATTGCACTAGCAAATCACCCCAAATCGCTCTAGAAACCGATGGAAAAAACCTCCTCCATGAGCTACTTTTATAACCTACATTCGGGTTGGATTTCGCCTAGCAGTCGACTGATCGAGACCATAAGTCGACTGCTCCTATAACCGTTGTGAGACAATGACTCAAGCTACGTTGGATAAGTTCTAATGGATAGACCATCAGTCGACTGATCATGCCCATCAGACGATTGATCGAGCCATCAATCTATTGATCGATCCCTAACAGTCGACTCTACAACCTTCTGTGTCCGCGACATCGACCATCAGTCAATTGCCAGCCATATTAGTCGATTGATCAGGCCATCAGTCCACTGCCCAATGCTAGCAGTTGACTACCAGGACATTTCCTACAGTCGAACTCCAGTCGACTCCCATCAGTCGACTGATCATAATCTTAGTTGACTGATACAATTCGACTCAGTTGCCAAGTGTCAAAATACTTGACCAATCGACTGGTCCAAAGCCCTAGTCGACTGATAACCTCAACCATGAAGTTTAACACCAAGTATGATGTCCTCATACTTGATAGATCACCCTTAGCCTAGACCTAAGCCTTCTAGCCACCTCCATCAGCCTCACGCCTATCGAATCCCTCCAAGTCATCCATGACTTGTTCATCCATACGCTAGCCTTCAGGTGCTTCCATCAGCTATTGTCATGCTAACGTGGTCTACACCGCCAAGGCATATTTGGGCTTACGCTACCAAGACTACTGCTTAGACTTTATGTCGCCAAACCATTGGACTTATGCTACCAAGACTCCCACTTGGACTTTACGCCGCCAATATCAACCCCTTGGACTTTCTATGCCAACCCATGTTGGACTTTCCAATTGCCAAGACTCAAGCTTGGACTTTCCCTTGCCAAGATCCATGCTTGGACTTTCCATTTGTCAAGTATCCAAGACTTGGACTTTCCAATTGCCAAAACTCAAGCTTGGACTTTCCCTTGCCAAGATCCATGCTTGGACTTTCCATTTGTCAAGTATCCAAGACTTGGTCTTTCCCATGACAATCACATTGTCATACGTTTTGTCGAACATCAAAATATCGCTCAAGTCAAACACGAGTCTGGTCAATTGTGATCTGGGCCCATTACACCAACAAATTAGAGGTTGGAGGATGAAGGAAAACCACAGGAGAATCATTTTAGAGAGGTTTGTGAACAGTAGTGTCGAAGTTGTGAAAAAAGAGCCGAAGACAACTTTTATGATGGACACGATTAGGGCTTTTTTCGCCCACACAGTCGAGTCACCTCAACTGTGTAGGGGATCAATCGCCCGGCTAGAGGGGGTGAATAGTCCTCTTTCATTGGATAACGGAATTTGCTCGTCTACAAACAAGATTTGCACAATGGAAACAATAAGACAAGCAAATCAAGAAAATAAATACAAAGCAAAGGAAACAAACAATGCTAACACAAAGTCGTAACGTGGTTCACGGCTACGCCGCTAATCCACAATCCTGATTCATCCAAGGTGAATCACTCCTTTGCCAAATCCACTAACTCTCTCCTTTGCACTAAGCTAGGTGGAGGTAACCTCTTTACAATCCCTCTTCTTACAATTGAATGAGAATTAGCACAAGAACAAGAGTGGAAAAACCCTTAGAGAACTTTGGGAGATGTTATGAGTTGAAGCATTAGGTTCCCAAAGCCCCACACCCTTCCTCTTTATAGAAGAAGAGGGTTTCTTCCCGTTGACACAGGAGCAGTCGACTGATGTCCCTAACAGTCGACTGGTCCTGTAGTTGTTGCCCAATAACGGCTGCTTTCCACGTTGAATTTGATCCAACGGCAATGGCATCACTCGACTGATATTGTCATCAGTCGAGTGCTCCGCGAGCTTGACTCCATTCTATGCCCGAAACACTTGCGACTAGTCGACTGATGCCTTCATCAGTCGATTGGTGGTCTCGCAGTCGACTGTCATTCCATGGCAGTCGACTGTTGGCACTTGAATTGGACTCGAACACTAGTCGAGTCACCGTCGACTTAGAGTAGTCGACTACCAAAACATGTAAGTCGACTGATGTCGGGAAATCCCATCCGACACTTAGCCAAATGGCCAAGTTTCACCTAAGAGCTACTACCCCTTCCCGGGTTACATTCGCTCACTCACATCCCTCAGAGTCCCTCGCCTTTGAAGTTATCTTCATCCGACCACGTCCCTCGGATGCGCACAGCTCTACAGCGCCATCCTTCGTGTCTCGCCCTGAAGTCTACTTCCTCCGGCTTCACTCCAAGCTCCTCGTCCGGCGGTCCCTCGGATGCTCCAAGCGCACGACTTCCGCAAAGCCATCCTTCACCGACTCAAGGACCGAGTCATGAGAGGTGAAACTCGCCAAGGCTCCATGTGCTAATTAATAAGTCCTGCAAGACTCCAACACACATATCAAATCATAATAACAATCTAACTTAAACCCTTTGCCACACACATCAAAACCTTATCATGGCAAGAGATTGCCCTAATAATCTCCCCCTTTTTGATGTGTGGCAATCCCTTTAAGTTAGGTAAAACATTTGATAAACTATTAAGGAAAGAAAGCATGTGAATAACATGATTAGCAACTCTCCCCCTTAATACATGAAACACCCCCTAAATATATTCCCTCTTTCTTAAACATTAACATTTCTCCCCCTTTGACACCATCAAAAATAATTAACAAAGTTTATACATCATGACATCATGTCCAGAGAGAAAAAAAACATATACCAAAACATGCCTTAAAATTGGATACATAATGTTATTGGGCATGTTATCAGACTACCAGTTGATTGGTTCAGACTACCAGTCGACTTGTTCAGACTACCAGTCGACTGGCACGTGCATTTCAGGTTTTTCAGGTTTTCAGGGTGGATTTCAGAAATGCACTAGAAAATATATAAAATTCAAAAAATCATGAAATTTGGGGAACATATTTCTTGTAAGTATATTTATCAATGAAAAATAGTTTTCCATAAAAAATCATTGTATTTTCAAGTATTTGCCAAAAATCCAAAAGATTTAAAAACTACTGGTTTTTGATCATGTCAGTATCCATTTTAACACCTAGTCTTGCTTTGGATTGTTTCAAAACATGAATATACATATTTTAAGGTAAGAAATTGTTTTGAAAACATATGAAATATCCAACCATGATCTTTGGGAAATATGTATATGAATTAAACATAAGCCTTCCCCATGATTAGTCTATTATTGCTATTTTGATCCTTTAAGTGAGCATCTAAATGTCATAGGTACTAGTGGACATTTGTATCATCCTAATATCTCACTCATGCTAGGTTTTCAATCAAGGTAGCCTATGGTGAGTGTGAGATGCATCCTAAGGTATTTGTATATACTTAACCATTATTTTCATGCAATTCTATCAAGGTTAAATATCATCCCATCATTCCACATGATCATAAAGATGTATATGAATTAATTTCACATTATGATCATGAAACAAATGTATTCATCAAATTGTTATCATGTATTAGGTATTACATCATGATAATAAAGCAAATATCACCTAAAGCATGATTTATCTATTTATAGGTGCATTATCATCACCTAACACTATTTCAAAAATGTTGTCCCGCCATCCTAAGTCAACCAAAAATATGATATAGGTAAAGTCCATATGGTTGACTATCCTAGGGTTTTCCTAACCCTTAAGGATGGATTTTGGAACCCAAAATAAGTTCTTTCCTATGGGGTTCACTAAAAATTCTTTAGGGATCCATTTTCTAGCTATTACCTTCTTTTTGTCTTGACCCCTAGCAATTAGACACTTATAGGCCTTTTCATTTTTATTTTCCTTATATCCTAGGCCTTTCTTATTGAAGCTTGCTCTTTGGCTCCCAATTATCATGTTAAGAGTATTTGAGCCTATTGTGAACTTTTCTAGGGCCTTGGTCAAATAGTCTACCTTTTCCCTTAGAGCCCTATTTTCTTCTATGCATGCATCATTAACATCCAAAGGCATATAGTTATCATGTGAGCATGCATCATCATTATCATCATTAAAACATGCTTTTTCTAATTTTTGTTCTAAATCATTAATTTGATCTAGCATGCATTTATTCTTTTTCTTTGCCCTAAATAAATCCTTAGTGAGGCTAGAAATCATAGACATTATTTGCTTAGGGGGTAGATTCGTTACCTCACTTACCAAATCCTCTTCCGATGATGAGGATGTAAAGGAGGCTCCCCCTTCGCTTGAGCTCTCTCCACTTGAGCTTGCTTCTTCACCATCGGAGGAGGAGGTGGAGAGATCATCAAACGTCATCAATGCCAAATTTGTGACAAAGGCATTTTCTTCCTCGGATGATGATGATGATGAGGAAGAAGGGTCATCCCAAGTCTTTGCTTTGAATGCCTTGTCCTTCCCTTTTTCTTTGTCCTTCTTCTCTTCTTCTTTTTTTTTGCTCCCCTTTTTCTTGTTCTTTCCTTCTTTCTTCTTCCTTTCTTCTTTGCTCTTGTTTAGGAGAGGACAATTGTTCCTTATATGTCCCTCTCCTTGGCAATTGTAGCAAATAATTTTCCCCCTTGGTCTTCTACTCCTATCATTAGATTTATTAAATCTAAAACCTTTTAATGCACGTCTTACCCTCCTTACCATATAGGCTTCTTCCGTGCTATCCATGGAGGAGGAGGAAGATGCTTCATCGGATGAGGAGGGGATCTCCATCTTCTTCTTCCCTTTGTGGGCCATCAAGGCTACCCCTCTTGAAGGTTGAATTCTAGGCTCTTCAACTATTCCTTCAAGCCTTGTTTCGTGGAGCTCCATTGTTGAGAAGAACTCCTCCAAGGTACTCACTTCTAGGTTCTTGGACATGTAGAAGGAGTCCACCATTGAGCTCCATTTTGATGACCGGGGAAAATCATCAATTGCTTTCATGAGCATGTCCTGGTTCGAGAGTCTTTCTCCTAGACTTGTTAGTCCAATCAAAATTTCTTTAAACCTAGAATGCAATGAGGTTACCTTTTCTCCCTTTTCTAATTTTATGTTGTATAGTTGGGAGCGGAGGAGGTCTCTCCTTGCAAGTTTGGCCTCCCAAGTACCTTCATGAAGCTCTACTAGCTTCTCCCACATCTCCTTTGCACTAGAGCATTCCCCTATCCTATTCACTTCTTGTTGGGGGAGTACATTGTAGAGGTGGTGCTTGGCCTTAGAATTCGCCAAGTACTCCTCTCTTTGTGTTTTAATCCATCTTGATTTTTCCAATAGCTCCCATTCTTCATTCCTAGGAAATTCGAAACCGTTTTCCATAATCAAAAGAATTTCAAAATCGGTCTCGAAAAATATCTCCATTCTCTTTTTCTACCAAGAGAATTCTCCCTCGAACTTTTGTGGATGAATATTAGAGATGGTCATTCTTGAATGTGCTTGTTGTGGCGGTTAGTCCTCGACAAGCTTTCCTTGGCTCTGATACCACTTGTAGGGGATCGATCGACCGACTAGAGGGGGGAGAATACCCCTCTTTCGTTGGATAACGGAATTTGCTCGTCTACAAACAAGATTAGCGCAACGGAAACAACAAGACAAGAAAATCAAGCAAAGGAAACAAATAATGCTAACACAAAGTCGTAACGTGGTTCACGGCTACGCCGCTAATCCACGATCCCGATTCGTCCAAGATGAATCACTCCTTTGCCAAATCCACTAAATCTCTCCTTTGCACCAAGCTAGGTGGAGGTAACCTCTTTACAATCCCTCTTCTTACAATTGAATGAGAATTAGCACAAGAAGAAGAGTGGAAAAACCCTTAGAGCACTTTGGGAGATGTTATGAGTTGAAGCATTAGGTTCCCAAAGCCCCACACCCTTCCTCTTTATAGAGGAAGAGGGTGTCTTCCCATTGACACAGGAGCAGTCGACTTATGTCTCAAACAGTCGACTGGTCCTATAGCCGTTGCCCAATAATGGCTGCTTTCCACGTTGGATTTCATCCAACGACACGTGCATCAGTCGACTTATATTGTTATCAGTCGACTGATGCTCGATCAGTCGAGTGCTCCACGAGCTCGACTCCATTCTATGCCCGAAACACTTGCGACCAGTCGACTGATGCCTTCATCAGTCGACTGGTGGTCTCGTAGTCGACTGCCATGGAATGACAGTCGACTGTTGGCACTTGAACCGGACTCGAACACTAGTCGAGTCACCGTCGACTTAGAGTAGTCGACTACCATAACATGGTAGTCGACTGATGTCGAGAAATCCCATCCGACACTTAGCCAAATGGCCAAGTTTCACCTAAGAGCTACTACCCCTTCCCAGGTTACATTCGCTCACTCTCATCTCTTGGAGTCCCTCGCCTTTGAAGTTATCTTCATCCGGCCACGTCCCTCGGATGCGCCAAGCGCACGGCTCTGTAGCGCCATCCTTCGTGTCTCGCCCTGAAGTCTACTTCCTCCGGCTTCACTCCAAGCTCCTCGTCCGGCGGTCCTTCAAATGCTCCAAGCGCACGGCTTCCGCAAAGCCATCCTTCACCGACTCAAGGACCGAGTCATGAGAGGTCAAACTCGCCATGGCTCTATGTGTGAATTACTAAGCCCTGCAAGACTCCAACGCACATATCAAATCATAATAACAATCTAACTTAAACCCTTTGCCACACACATCAAAACCTTATCATGGAAAGAGATTGCCCTAACAAACTGATGCCTTGACTTTGGTTACCATTGCTAACAGTAAGTTTTCCCCCTAATTTTTGACTTATCGCCCATTGTAACATAGGTTCAGTCGAGGCGATGAACCATCGCCTCGACTGATAGCATTAGTCGGGCTCAGAGTCGAGCTCACCTTGCCTCTGTTCAACTAAATAGAACATCAGTCGAGGTGTTGTCTCGACTGCTATGGGTTTATGCTCAAATTATGTCATCTCAGTCAAGGTGGCAGTCGACTTCACCTTACTTATGTTCGATTGAACAAAGCAGCATTCGAGGCACCGCCTCGACTGCGATGGATTTCTGCTCAAGTCACGCCACCCTAGTTGAGGTGACAGTCGACTTCGCCTTGCTTTTGTTCAATTAAACGAAGCAATAGTCTAGGCGCCGTCTCAACTGACGTTGCTTCCTCAACAACTGTAAGGCCATTTGAGCTGAGTCCTTCAACCTACTAACCACATCCAGTCGAGGTGTCATCTCGACTGGGAAAGCTTTAGACTGGTCCTAAGCTCTGAGCTCAGGGACTCGGCCAGGGTATCAGGTACCAGTCGAGGTGTTGCCTCGACTACTGCCTTGAACCTTGCCCGTTTCAACTTGTCTAGATCTGAAACCACGCCTAGTAAGAAGTTTACCCTATACCCCTTACCTGATGTCTGTGAATCACTCATAGGTCTTCTGCGCCAAGAATTGCTTTCGCGACTTCATCCACCAAGACTTCTTGTCCGGATCTTCCCTTTCCAAGACTCCTCCTCCTGATCTTCACTTACTAGGACTCCTCGTCTAGGTCTTCACTTGCCAGGACTCCTCGTCCGGGTCTTCACTTGCCAGGACTCCTCGTCCGAGACTTCACTTGCCAAGACTCCTCGTCGGGGACTTCATTTTCCAAGACTCCTCTTCTAGGACTTCATCACCTTACATCCAGTCCTCGACCTACAAGGAATTTCCTGGAAATACATCTCAACCAACTGCGTAAGATAACACATAATTATCACCTTGACTTAAACCCTTGTCAAACACCAAAACATCATTTGGGTCTGATTGCACCAACAATCTCCCCCTTTTTTATGTTTGATGACATGGTTTAAGTTTAGATGATCCAATTGTAGCACAATATAACATTCTCAAAATTTGTATAAAATTCACAGTAAAAGATATTGCACACAATAGTAGCACAATATAATATTCTCAGAATTTGTACAGAATTCGTAGTAAAAGATATTGCACAAAAAATTTCGAGATTTGCAGAACTTCATCGAATCAAGATTTGCAATAAGATTATAATGTCAAGCCATTTTCAAATAAGATCAGCATCGAATGTCAAGATTTTCATAACTTCACTATTTAAAAGTTTAAGCTCCACTTTACTTTATCTTTAAAACTTAAACCCCACTTATCTCTTCCCCTTTGGCAAACACATAAAAAGATCATAGGGAGAAGGATATATCTGTCATGCCTCGAGAGTATGTTGAGCTCGAAAATTGGACAGCATCTCCCCTGTACGTGATACAATTCCCTGTTGATACAAAGCCTTCCGGCCACAACCACACCACATATAGAAATATATAACCAAAGTCATAGAAGAATACACCAATAATAATAAAAATACAAAGACTCAAATAGATGCATACCGGTACGACTTTGACACAACAAGAAAACATGATCGAAACCAAATATATAACAACATAACCGATTATCAAACAACGGAAACAATATAGGATAAAAATCCAAAACATACAATCCAAAATATGTAGGGGATCGAACGGCCGGCTAGAGGGGGGTGAATAGCCCTCGAACGTTGGATGTCGGTATTTGCTCGTCTACAAAGAGATTAGCACAACGGAAACAATAAAGCATGACAAGCAAATAGAAATACAAGAAATCAAACGCTAACAAGATTGTGTAACGTGGTTCACGGCTACGTCGCTAATCCACGGTCCCCGATTCATCCTCGGTGAATCACTCCGCCAAAACCAATCCACTAATGGTCTCTCCTTTGCACCAAGCTAGGTGGAGGTAACCTTTACAACCAAGATCACTCTTCTTACAATAAGATTGAAGTAAAGACAAGTAAGAAGAGTTTAAAGCTTGTGGGGCACTAGGAAGATCACTTAGAGCATAAGCATTAGCCCCCCAAAGCTCCACACCCTCTCTTTTTATAGAGAGGAAGAAACGCCTCCAACACATCGATCCCGAACACATCGGATCCCGATCGTTGTAGTCCAACAGAACACTTGGCAGTCGACTGATGGACCTCATCAGTCGACTGTTGCCTCCGTAGTCAACTGCTAAGTCGGCTACGAGCGGTTCTGTGTCCAAAACCTTCGACCATCCGCCGCTTCAGAATGACCGATGAGTCTTGGCGGCAATGACGCCCACATATGGTAATCATCGCTAGCCTCAAAATAGGTCGAACTACATTCGACTCGAGCGATCATCGCCATTACATGGTACGATCGGGTGCCGTGTGAAACTCAAACTTAACATAAGTTTTAGCTTCCGGCGGTCGAGTAAACCTTAACCCTTGCGGTCAAGTCTCCGACACTCAGCCATTCGGCCAAGTTCACCTAATGAGCTACTTACATTTCACTCATTCTCTCATCTCACTCGAAGTCCCTCGCCGAAGCTCTCTTCGTTCGCGGCCACGTCCCTCGGCAGCATCAGGCGCACGGCTCTGCAATGCTCCTTCGCGTCTCTTGCCTCCGAAGTCTGCTTCCTTGGCTTCACTTCAAGTCATCTCGTCCGACGGTCCCTCGGCAGCATCAAGCGCACGACTCTGCAATGCTCCTTCTCTGACTCAGGCACGAGGTTGTGAGCGTGAACCCGCCAAGGCTCCATGTGAAGGGAGTTGCTTCGGAGGCTCATTGGCTCCCATGTCCCCGGATTAAAATTTTCACTAATGAAAGAACTAATCCAGATGGGATGAGTTTCCTTAGCACAACCAATTCGTCGTCGTGCTAACAACTTGAGTGAACGCTTGAACAAACTAGTTGTTCAAGCAATACAACTCTTATAGTTGGTTAGCCGCGGAAGAGACGACGGACGGATCGTCGGTTTTTGTGTTTGTCTTCGGGGTCCATGATTATACAAAATATATACAAATGCACACTTGTATAATCAACACATAAAAGAACATGCTAAGATCAGAAAATAAAGTTGTAAAACTTTTATACCTAATGATCTTCTACTGTATGTCCTATCCTCCTCATGGACGACGTGTGGGAGAAGATCCTCCATGAGTAGAAGCCTTCTAGATCGCGTTCTTCTCTTCTTTGTTCGCTGCGAACAAAGAGAAGAACCAAAAAAAACTTCTCCTTTCTAGAACTGGCCACCAAGCAAAGGAGCTCGCTGTAACCGCCGGCCAAGGAATGAATGGATAAGCGCCGGCCACTTGTGACAATGTTGCCACCGGCCACCTAGAGGTTGGAGAAGCGTCGGCCACCAAGAAGATGGAGAACCGCCGGCAACCAAGGAGCAAAGGAGGAGGAAGAGGGCCGGCCAAAGCTAGGAGAAGGAAGGAGTGAGCGCCGGCCACCAAGGAGAAAAGGAAGAAACCCCAATCACCTTCCTTGTTGCCGCCCAAACCTAACCAAAACCCTAGCCGCCTAAAACACTTGAGACGCAAAACCCTAATCCAAAAATGAACCATACTTGCCGCCCAACCTAAGCCCTCTATTTATAGAATTGGGCTTAAGCCTCCTTTAATCTCCACCGTCGGATCTAGGGTTTTATCCCAACTGTCGGATCTAGGGTTTCATCCCAACCGTCGGATCTAGGATTTCATCCCAACCGTCGGATCTAGGGTTTCATCCCAACCGTCGGATCTAGGGATTTAATCCCAACCGTCGATTCTAGGGATTTAATCCCAACCGTCGATTTTAGGGTTTCATCCCAACCATCGGATCTAGGGATTTAATCCCAACCGTTGGTTCTAGAGTTTTGTTTTACATCCTTGGATCTAGACTTCATGAGGATTATATTAGGCTACGATAAAGACCATGACGAGGAGTTGGATCTTGGCCACCCGATGGACCGGAACCACACAAACTTGATCCATCAATGATGTTCCATTCCACTAGAGGATCATCATTGAACTACTTCACCAACCCCCATAAATCAATATGGGCTCCATATATTATTTGTACATCCATCTCCCCGTGTTTAAGATATCGAATGTCCGTCAATTAATTGATTTACTGATCATCAATTAATTAACATCTAACTCCTCAAGTAGTACCACTCAACCTTATCATCATGTTGACTAAGTCAACCAGCTGGGTTTACATGATGAACCTAATGAGCTCCTCAAGGGGACATCATCAACCTAATATATAGGACACAGTTTCCTCCTATAATCAACGGCACACCATGTAAATAATATAATTTCCCAACTTACCGGGCATATTGATTTAATCCATTTAAATCTCACCCTTTGGTAAATCAAAGAAATAAATACTAAGTACATGTGCCCGTTATTATATCGGGATTAAGAGCATGTACAACATAATATCCGAGGTCCGATTCAATTATGTAGTCAGCAATAAATTGAATCACCTCTATGTCGGTCCTGCTCAATACACCTAAGTATACTAGTGTAACTCTATGTTCAAGACAAAACAATACCAAGCTACACTACAACCATGCCAATGGTTTGTCCAAAACCATCTTTGTTGTGAGCCTCTACTTATATTCTACAAGATACTGATAACATTATCTTCTGTGCCACACCAAGCACCATATTATCTACAATGTAAAATATTAGACAATATGCACACATATAATAAATATATAAAGTGCAAACAATGATCATGTGATTCTTATTTCAAAATAAAAATTTTCATACAAAAAGAGCTAGGCTTTCAGTATACATTCCAACAATCTCCCACTTATACTAAAAGACTATGCTGTCATCACACTGCCATACATCTGATCTCCATGTCCTCCACATGCCTATCAAATGCTTTCGCTGGAAGGGCTTTAGTGAATGGATCTGCCAGGTTATCCTCTGATACAATCTTGGTGACAGCTACTTCTCCTTGCTTTACGATCTCTCATATCAGGTGGTACTTGCGCTCTATGTGTTTACTCGCCTTATGGGCTCGTGGTTCCTTCGAGTTTGCAACTGCACCACTATTATCACAATAAATTGTGATAGTTCTGGGAAAACCAGGAATCACATCCAAGTCCATCAAGAAGTTCCTGAGCCATACAACTTCCTTGGCTGCCTCAGAGGCTGCCACATACTCAGCTTCCATGGTGGAGTCCTCCACGCATTTCTGCTTGACACTCCTCCATACTATGGCTCCACCTCCAAAAGTAAACACAAACCCTGAGGTAGACTTACTCTTGTCCCTATCTGATTGGAAATCCGAATCCGTGTAACCCACAGGGACTAATTGATCTGCCCGGTAAACCAGCATATAATCCCTAGTCCTTCTCAGGTACTTCAATATATGTTTTACCACAGTCCAATGTCCCTGTCCAGGATTACTCTGATATCTGCTAACCATGCCCACGATAAAGCAGATATCTGGTCTTGTACATAGCATAGCATACATAAGGCTTCCTACTGCTGAAGCATAAGGAACCGCCTTCATGTCCTCTATCTCCTTTGATGTTTTAGGACACATCTCTTTAGATAAAGGAACTCCATGCCTAAAAGGTAGAAAACCTTTCTTGAAGTTCTGCATGCTAAAATGAGCTAGGACCGTGTCTATGTATGAAGCTTGAGATAAGCACAACATCCTTTTCTTGCGATCCCTTATAACTTTGATCCCAAGGATGTGTCCCACTTCTCCCAAGTCCTTCATGTCAAACTGTTTGGACAACCATACCCTTACGTCTGATAACACTTTGATATTGTTGTCAACTAACAAAATGTCATCTACGTATAGTACAAGAAACACCACTACATTTCCGTCACATCTCTTGTATACACAAGGCTCATCCGGACTTTGAATAAATCCATATGACTAGATTTCCTCATCAAAGCGGATGTTCCAAGATCTAGAAGCTTGCTTCAATCCATAAATGGACCGATTAAGCTTACATACTAGATGCTCTTTGCCTTTAGCAATGAATCCCTCTGGTTGCCGCATATAGATGTTCTCCTCAAGACTTCCGTTAAGGAAAGTTGTCTTGACATCCATCTTCCAAATCTCATAATCCATATGAGTAGCTATAGATAAGAGAATCTGGATAGACTTAAGCATAGCTATCGGCGAAAAGGTCTCCTCATAATCGATGCCCTCTTTTTTAGTATACCCTTTCGCAACAAGTCGAGCTTTGAAGGTCTCAACCTTCCCGTCTACCCCTCTCTTTCTCTTGTAGATCCACTTGCATCCAATGGATTTTACACCATCGGGTGGATCTACTAGCTCCCAGACCTGATTAGAATCCATAGATTCTATCTCTGAATTCATCGCTCTTTGCCATGATACCGTATCTCTATCTTGGAGTGCCTCGTCATATGTCCAGGGATCAGGTTCATGTTCACCAGGGACTAAGTCCGAAGACTCTCCCAAAAACATGAATCTCTCGGGTTGTCTAACAACCCTCCCACTACGACGAGGTGCCTCCTGTGTATGCTCTATGACACGCGGTGCAGTGACTTGTGGTATCTCCTCTTGTACCGGTGGTACTGAAGTCGGGACTTCCCCTGTCAACTCCTCAAGAACAATCCTACTCTTAGGCTTGTGGTTCATTAGATAATCCTCCTCTAGAAATCTGGCGTTCGTGCTAACGATCACCCTCTGATCTCAAGGATTATAAAACAAACCACCTTTCGTTCCCTTAGGGTAGCCAACAAACATGCACACTTCTGTATGAGGTTCCAACTTACCAGCATCAGCCTTCAGCACATGTGCTGGACTCCCCCATATCCGAATATGTCTCAGACTAGGCTTTCGCCCAGTCCACAATTCTACAGGGGTAGAAGGTACTGATTTAGATGGAACCAAGTTCAGAGTATACATTTCAGATTCAACAGATACCCCGTAATCTAAACAGGTAACTCAGAATAACTCATCATCGATCTGACCATCTCCATAAGAGTCCTATTCCTTCGCTCCACTACACCATTCTGCTGGGGTGTGCCAGGTGCAGACAATTGGGATTGAATCCCAGCCACTGATAAGTAATTCCTAAACTCTCTCAAGAGGTACTCACCACCACGATCAGATCGTAGGGTCTTGATACACTTACCTTGACGGTTCTCCACATCAGCCTTGAATTCTTTGAACCTGTCAAAGCATTCAGACTTGCGGCGCATCAAGTAAATCTATCCATATCTTGAATAATCATCTATAAAAGAGACGAAATATTCAAAACCACCTCTTGCCTGGATAGACATAGCACCACACAAATCTGAATGAACCAATTCTAACACATCTTTTGCTCTATACCCCTTGGCCTTGAAAGGCCTCTTGGTCATTTTACCTTCCAAGCAAGATTCGCAGGTTGGGAGATCCTCCACCACTAATGAACCCAAAGGTCCATCAGCTATCAACCTTTGAATTCTGCTTAGGTTAATATGACCAAGCCTTAGATGCCAAAGATATGTCTAGTTCATTTGCGAAGGTTCTTTTCTCTTATTAGACTTAGAAGATGAGTTATTGACTTCTATATGCATCGTGAGAGTTTTCGGATCAAGAGTATATAAATTGCCAACCAATGTACCAGAACAGATAATCTCCCTATTCCTTTTTATAACCACTTTGTCATTAAAAGAAACAGAATATCCATCCATAAACAATTTAGAAACTGAAATTAAATTCTTTCTAAAAGTAGGTACATAAAGACAATTTCTCAAAACCAAAACTTTATTCCTATCAAAAGATAAATAAACGTCTCCCACTGCAATAGCTGCCACCTTTGAAGCACATCCATAAACAATTTAGAAACTGAAATTAAATTCATTCTAAAACTAGGTACATAAAGACAATTTCTCAAAACCAAAACTTTATTCCTATAAAAAGATAAAAAAATGTCTCCCACTGCAATAGCTGCCACCTTTGAAGCATTGCCCATGAAGACGGTAATCTCTCCCTCAACTAGTCGTCGGGTTTCCTGGAACCCCTGCAAAGTATTGCAGACATGATCAGTGGCTCCTGTATATACACACCAGGCACTGGTAGATAACACCGCTAAACATGTTTCAACAACTAAACAAGAAGATATACCTTTGTTCTTTCGGCGAGGACAGTCCGCCTTCCAATGTCTAGTCTGCTTGCAAGTGAAGCACTTGCCTTTCGGCTTCTTCACTCCTGCCTGAGGTCCCACTGCCACTTTCTTCGCTCCATCTTGCTTCTTCTTCTTCTTACCTTTCGGTTTAGAGGAAGAAACCTTCTAAGCGACAATGGCTTGAGTGCTTTGACGAAAAAGCCCCTCCGGCGCTTGGAGTTCTGTCAGAAGCTCCGCCAACAAATACAACCTCTTGTTCATGTTGTAGTTGAGGTGAAACTGCTAAAAACTCCTAGGAAGAGACTGGAGAATGATATCGACCTGGGTTTCCCCATCGATCTCAGCTCCGAAGACTTCCATCTCATTAAGATGAGCCATCATCTTGAGAACATGATCCCTAACGGGTGTTCCCTCGATCATGGTGGTTGTTATCAAGTTTCTCATCGCCTCCTGTCTAGCCGCCCTACTCTGATGTCCGAAAAGTTCCTTGAGATTGAACATCATGTCGTAAGCTGTGGCCATGGCCTGATGCTGATGTTGCAACACATTTGACATAGATGCCAAAATGTAACACCGCGCCATCTCATCTGCCTTGATCCATTTCTTATAACTTTCTTTCTCCTTTTCATCAGAGTCATCGGTGGGCTTAGGAGGACAGACCTCGAAGAGTACAAATTTGTACTCCTCCGCAGTTAAGACAATATCTAGATTTCTTTTCCAATCAATGTAGTTTGTTCCAGTAAGTTTATTTTCTTTTAATATGACAGCAAGTGGGTTGAAAGCCATTTGAAAAACCTAAGAATCACAATGATCAAAACATTAGATTTCAAATATTATTGATTCCTCAAAACAATAAAATTCTGAAATCAACCAACACCTCAAATCACCGAGAATGTCGCATGCCACGCTGTGTGGACGTATACGAATTCTACATTTGTAAGTGGAGGTTTTACCCATTAATTTTATTATCTTGTCAACCTTACTTTTTGACAAATAAAATTAATAGTTGGTTCCTCTTTGGCCCTACAAATAAAAGCAGTGACTCCGATGGGGAGGATACTTTTATTTGCATCTAAGTGTGCACCATTACACGATACTAAGGGAATTATTTCAGATTATGTGCCTTACCGCTGTGGAAGTACACATGCTCCTAGATAATTTCCTATAACAATTATTTGACCTAGAGATCTGCAAACAAACCCGTCCGCAGGGAGGAAGGCACTCAGAGCCGACACACAAGTTTGTTGCATCACACATCAAATTGTAATGGAGGCCACGGGAATTAATTAAAATATCCCTCTCCCACTTAGTAAATTAAAAATGAGGAATTTTATAGCATACACAACATGCATATAAAACAAATAAGCAATAAATATGGAAAAAATAGAATTTTTCAAACTATTATGGCATTGTTCTCCAATACGCATCCCGTCGTGTCGCCACCTCGTCCGCTCCATCTTTTCCCGTGCGCAAGTCACCAAAGAGATCCGAGTCGAAATATATCATTTTAATTTACATCCATCGATCCTATACTCCACGAAGGAGTGTACAAATAATCTAGATCGAAAGTAAACTAAAATGAGCGGCTAAACAATGCCGTATTTAATTACAAAAATTAAATACTAATCTAGCCTCGTCAATCCCGAGGATTCAAATAATATACATACAATCACATACAAAATAATCACATACAACCAAATAGCCATAATAGTCGGATCTTATGCCTGCAACCAAAAAGTTAGCCTATGCACATCCTACTATTATGCGGCATACTCAATATATGATATGTGCATGAAAGTAACCGAATCCAAAACACACAAAACCGAAAACCGTGGCTCTGATACCACTTGAAGGGAGTTGCTTCGGAGGCTCATTGGCTCCCATGTCCCCGGATTAAAATTTTCACTAATGAAAGAACTAATCCGGATGGGATGAGTTTCCTTAGCACAACCAATTCTTCGTCGTGCTAACAACTTGAGTGATCGCTTGAACAAACTAGTTGTTCAAGCAACACAACTCTTCTAGTTGGTTAGCCGCGGAAGAGACGACGGATGGATCGCCGGTTTTTGTGTTTGTCTTCGAGGTCCATGATTATACAAAATATATACAAATGCACACTTGTATAATCAACACATAAAAGAACATGCTAAGATCAGAAAATAAAGTTGTAAAAATTTTATTGTCAGGTCGCGAAAAAAAAAATATCTGGATATATATATATATATATATAACAATAATATAAATAAACGGTTATGTATAGTCGGAATGGGAAGTCTGAGTCAAAAAGGGGTTCATATGATCAGTTCGGAGAAAGATTTGGGCCTGAAGGGGGTGTTTGGATTAACTGAGGTTAGCCCTAGGTTAAATATGGGCTAGCATGGAATTAACTTGAGTTGGCTTAACCCCAACGGAAACGGCATTTATAAGCCGCAAGCCGATCCATTTCTTCCCCCTTTTCTTCCGCGAGCTATTCCCTCCGTCGCCTATTCGCCGCCAGCTCCCAAATAAGCTGTGCTCGGCGATTTCTTCCGCCGAAGATCGTCTCAACGCTGCCGGCGGCCATCCGATCATCCTCCGTCGGCTGTACAGTAAGTAAATCTCTAGAAAATGGCTGGCGACAAAGGGATGTAGATTGGTTTTAGAGGGTTGAATCCGTGGAGTTTGAACTGGGGATTTTAGTTTTGTTCGTGCTTACGATTGGGGTTTTGTTTTCGAACGGATTTCGGGGTATATGTAGCTAGTTTTAGGCATTTTAACCGGTGTTAATTGAGCTAAGGATTTCTGCTAGTTACGTGGGTTTACGCTGGGCATTTTTCAGGGATGGATTGCTAGGTGTGGTTAGGGATTTACCTTTGTGGGTTTAGGGGCAGAGGGAACGGTAGAAACGGGATGAATTTTGCCATCGGGTTGGATTGGGAATCAGCACAGATGGTTCTCGCGGGTGAACGGTAGATTTGTGATCGAACGATTCTTGGATCCTTTGCAGAGATGGGAAGAGGGTGCGATCCAATTGTAGCTATGGTGTAGGACAACGCCAGCTTAAGGGTCTCTGAGGGGTCGCTTTTATGGTTCCTGGAAATTCTCTTAGCTCTACCGATGGATATAACAGTGAAATCGCTTTAGGTAGGAGCTAATTGTTAGTATAAAATGATGGAGTCATGGGGAAAGTTGGGATTGCAGGTTTATAGATGAGACTTCAATGTTAGTAGAGGAATTCTGTTATATTCTTTATCCCTCTATATGCTTAGTTAACTGTTCGGAAGATTTTTCTTGATGTTGTAGATGCTATGTAAAATATTATAATTATCATCTACCTGTGTATGAGGTTAGATGCTATATGTAACTGGGTGTCATTATCACCTACCTGGGTATGAGTGTAGATGCTATATGTAAATGTGTGTAATCACCATCTACCTATGTATGAGGTGGGATGCTATGTATAGATATTTATGATCAACCATGATGTGCCATGTTATTATTTTAGTTCATTGTTCATCAAATCTTTCAAATGCCTATCTGCTATGTGAATCAGTTATAACTAACATCTACCTGTGTATGAGGTTAGATTATATATATATATATATATATATATATATATATATATATATATATATATATACATATGTATGTTCATCCATCTGTACTTAAAGTTAGATGCTAATTTATAATGTTCTGTGATATCATCCATCTGTATACTGAGTTAAATGCTAGCTTAAAATGTTCAACTGTATATGAAGTGACAAATATGATTGACTATGAGAAGAAATGATAGATGTTCTTTATCTAGCTAATTGTATGTACATGAGTATTAGTGGTGCCTGGACGGGTTGGGCTTCCCGGGATGAGCTCCGGGAAGGGCCCACCCAAATTGACAGATTGACTGATGACTGATGACTGATTCCCTTAGTTCTTTCTAGAGGTACCTCAGGATTGCACAAGACAAATAAGGTTTTTGACTGGCTCCGCATTTAAAATGCAAAATGTGAGGTACCACGAAGATTTATGTTATATACAGTTAGCATGATAGAAAAGCATGAATTTGGTTACTGTTTTGTTACATTTACATGTTCTTTTATAGGAAATGGTTGCGCTTCATGTTTAGGTACAGAAAGTGAACTGGGAATTTGATGTTGAGCCTACCATGGTGCTATATTTGCATGTCTTGTTATGAGTTATTGATGCTAGGCCTGAGTTGCATGCTAGATATATATAATTAACTTTACGATTCATGTTTTGAGTTTTGTTTTTATTTCCTCTCCTCTCTACGCTGTGTATTTATCCTTGATTTACTTACTGGGCTGTGAACTCATGATGTCACTAAATGTTTACAGGTAGGGAGCTGAGCTCTCAGATTGAGTTGGAAGAAGCGGGGGTGGTGTAACTGAGGAGATGACGATGAACATGCCACACACTGTCCGGGACTTCAATGATGCAGGACTGTCTGAGTTGAAGTGTTGGAATGGATGAATTACTTCAGTGAGGTGCTGAGTGAAGAGGCTGTAATTGAGACTCTTACTTGAATGGAATAAAATAAAGAGGATTATCCAATCATGTGTATGTGGTTTATGTGATAATTATTAGGGGTCGGGCTAAGGGTATGTATATATATATATATATATATGTATCAGGTTGGGTCTTTTCAGTTGGTATCAGAGCATCGATTCTAAAGGACAGTGTTGGCATGCCATCTCATCAAGGACTCGGATACATTCATCCCCGCGGTTGTAGGTTTTATACTTACTTTTCAAGTAGTAATCTTAATGTAATCATGTTTGAGTTTATGTACAAGACTGGAGATAACGGTGCAGGTATTGCGTTTATAGGTGAATGGCGGGTCGAAGGAACAATGGGGAAGTTGGGCATAATAGTCAGTTTCTCGCTGAGCTTGCCGCAATCATGCAGGAACAGAGTCGGATTCATGGAGGACAGATCCAACAGCTGTTGAGAGCCAGGGAGCAAGGAAATGTGCACAGCGGGCCTACAGCCAGTGTGAACCCGGTTTACAAGAAGTTCAAGGATCTTGGTCCGACGGAGTTTAAGGGAAATACAGATCCTATCGCTGCAGAAGGATGGATTCGATCATTGGAGATGATATATGACTTCATGCAGCTTACGGATGCTGACAAGGTAAGGTGTGCCATATTCATGTTGCGTGGCGATGCTCGGATATGGTGGGAGGGGGCACGCGCAGCAGTGGACCTAACTACAGTTACTTGGGCTGAATTCAAAGAGGTATTCTATGGTAAGTATTTCACTGCTGACACCAGAACTCGAATGGCTAGGGAATTCTTAGAGCTTCGCCAAGGGGACCGGACAGTGGCTGAGTATGTCAAAGAATTCGAGAAGGGGCGGTATTTTGTACCTATGATTGCAAGTCAACCAGTAGAGGAGCTGAAACATTTTACGGAGGGACTGAGGGCAGCGATTCGACATGATGTCAGGGTGAGCCGAGTTACCACCTTCAGGGAGGCTGTGGATCAAGCTCTGATGTCAGAGAGGGACAGGAATGACATGATAAGGGAAGTACAGAACAAGAGACAGAGTTACAGGAAGGGAACCTCGTGCACCGAGTCAAGAAGTTTGCGCTGCCGGTTTGAGGTGGCGACCCGCATTATAGACGCAGCCACGACAACGACCCCAGGAACCTCGACCAGTTGACCATACTATTTCCAAGGGCGAAAGAAAAATTCAGTGCCCCAAGTGTGAGAAGGCTCATGCAAGTCAATGTTTAGTGGGTACAGACGTGTGCTACAAGTGCAAGAAGTCGGGCCACTTTTCTATGAACTACCCTCAGCTCACAGAGCCAACCAGAGGAAGGGTGTATGCCATGACACAAGAGCAGGTGGATCCCGAATCGACCATCATCACAGGTAGAATTTCTATTGTCAATCTACCCGCTCATGCTTTAATTGATTCTGGAGCTACACACTCTTTCATATCCGTGGCTTATGTTGCAAGACTGGATATTTCATGTGATTGGATGGCTACCGGCTATCGCGTGTCCTTGCCTTCTGGGAAAGAACTGCCTAGCAATAGAATAGTGAGGGACTGCCCGATGAAGATGCAGAACTCTACAGTGTACGCCGACCTCATTGTGTTGGAAATGGTGGACTTCGATGTGATTCTGGGTATGGATTGGCTGACCCGGTACGAGGCAATTATTGACTGTAGACAAAGGACGGTTAAACTGAAACTACAAAATGAGGAATTTTTCACCTTCAATGCAACCTCCACACTGAGTCCTCCTCATATTGTATCCGCATGTAAAGCTCAGAAAATGTTGAGTAAGGGGTGTAACGGATTCCTAGTCAACATAATGAGTAGTGCTGAGGCCCCTAGACCAAATCTGGAGGAGGTAGAGGTAGTTCAGAATTTTCCCGAGGTGTTCCCAGAGGACATTGCAGGTTTACCCCCTGTCAGGGAAGTCGAGTTTGGGATAGAACTAATAGCAGGAACCACCCCTGTGTCTAAAGCACCGTACCGCCTGGCACCTACTGAAATGAAGGAACTGAAGGAGCAACTACAAGAACTATTGGATAAGGGTTTCATCCGACCCAGTGTGTCACCATGGGGAGCGCCAGTGTTGTTCGTCCGTAAGAAGGACGGGTCGATGCGGCTGTGCATTGACTACCGAGAGTTGAACCGGGTTACAGTTAAGAATAAGTACCCGTTGCCTAGAATCGATGATCTGTTTGATCAACTACAGGGCGCAACTGTATTCTCAAAGATTGATTTGAGGTTGGGGTACCACCAACTGCGGGTGAAAGGAGAGGATGTTCATAAAACTGCATTCAGAACTCGATATGGTCATTACGAGTTTCTAGTTATGTCGTTTGGGCTTACTAATGCCCCCGCAGCCTTTATGGATTTGATGAACCGGATCTTCCAGCCATACTTGGATCAGTTTGTGATTGTCTTTATTGACGATATACTAATTTACTCCCAAAGTCGGGAAGAACACCGACAACATCTGACGCTGGTGCTGCAGACTTTGAAGGATAAGCGGTTATACGCTAAGTTCAGCAAATGCGATTTTTGGTTGAGGCAGATATCATTTCTAGGGCATATAGTCTCAGAGAAGGGAATAGAGGTGGATCCAGTCAAAGTGGAGGCAATCCAGAGTTGGGCTACTCCAAGAAATGTTACAGAAATTCGGAGTTTCTTGGGACTAGCTGGGTATTATCGCAGATTCATTAAAAAAATTTCACGCATTGCGCTACCCCTGACTTCGCTGACCAAGAAGGGGGTGAGGTATGAATGGACTGCTCGGTGTGAGAGGAGTTTTATGGAGTTAAAGGAAAGGCTGACGATGGCACCGGTGCTTGCAGTTCCAGACAATTCTGGGCAATTTATGGTGTACACTGATGCCTCCAACACCGGGCTAGGGGCTGTACTGATGCAGAATGGGAGAGTCATCGCCTACGCATCACGCCAGTTGAAGGTGCATGAGCAGAACTATCCTACACATGATTTAGAATTAGCAGCAGTTATATTTGCTTTGAAGATTTGGCGACACTATCTTTACGGAGAACGTTGTGAGATCTACACCGATCATAAAAGATTGAAATATTTATTTTCTCAGAAGGAATTGAATATGCAGCAGAGACGATGGTTGGAGTTGGTAAAGGATTATGATTGCAATATTAACTATCACCCGGGTAAGGCAAACGTGGTGGCGGATGCGCTGAGTCGTAAGTTGGCGATGCTCTCACAGTTGACCACCCAACAAAGGTTGATATCAGAATTTCAACAGCTGAGAGTGGAGGTGATAGCACCAGGTGAGCAGGCTAGATTGGCGGCACTGACGGTTAAATCGGACTTACGGAATCGATTAGGCGAACAAGCATCGGATCGGCGCTTAATGGAATGGAAACGAGAGATGAGGCAAAGGGGGCACCCTACTCGGGTTGATAGGATTGTGAGATACAAAGGCCGCATATGGGTGCCTAAAGAAGGATCTCTGAGAGAGAATCTCATGATGGAAGCCCACAGTACCCCGTACTCGGTTCACCCCGGCAACACGAAGATGTATAAAGATATGCAGCTATTATATTGGTGGTCGGGCATGAAGAGAGACATAATCAAAATGGTCCATGAGTGCCTTACTTGTCAACAGGTGAAAGCCGAGCACCAAAGGCCCGCTGGATTGCTTGAACCGCTTCTGATACCCATCTGGAAGTGGGAAAATGTTGCCATGGATTTCGTGGTAGGGTTACCGATCTCGACTAGGGGATCAAATGCAGTGTGGGTCATTGTGGATCGATTGACGAAGTCAGCACACTTCCTGCCAGTGAAAACCACTTTCACTATGATACAATACGCAGAGCTGTATATACGGGAAATAGTAAGGTTACATGGAATTCTGGATCAGATTTTGTCAGATAGAGATCCAAAATTTACATCCAGATTCTGGAAGAGTTTGCACTAGGGATTGGGTACGAAACTTACTTTTAGCACCGCTTTCCATCCCTAGACCGACGGTCAATCTGAGCGAGTAATTCAGATTTTAGAAGATATGCTACGAGCTTGCATTATAGATTTCAAAGGGAGCTGAGAGTCTAAATTGCCCTTGGTGGAGTTCACCTATAATAATAGTTATCAAGCCACCATCGGTATGGCTCCCTATGCAGCGCTATACGGAAGAAGGTGTAGAACCCCATTGCATTGGGAAGAGGTAGGAGAGAGGGCAGTTTTGGGTCCGAAGATTGTGGCACAAATCAGGGAATTGGTGGCAAAGATCCGAGATGCGCAAAAGCAAAGTCGCCAAAAGAATTACGTAGATTGTCGAAGGAGGGACTTGGAGTTCACAGTGGGAGACCATGTATTTCTCAAAGTGTCACCTATGAAGGGGGTACTGAGGTTTGGCAGGAAGGGAAAACTAAGTCCGAGGTATATTGGGCCTTTTGAGATTCTAGACCGGATTGGGACCAGGGCATACCGAGTTGCACTACCACCCAACCTGGCAGGAGTTCATAATGTGTTCCATGTATCCATGCTCAGGAGGTACCTATCCAACCCTGCACATGTAATTGGGCATGAGGCCATACAGTGGACACCAGACCTATCTTACGAGGCAATACCCGAAGAGATACTGGATCATCAAGTGCGGAAGCTGAGAAATAAAGAAATCCGAATGGTGAAAGTTTTATGGAGAAATCAGCAAAAGGAGGAAGCTACTTGGGAGACCGAGAGATATGCGCGACGCTACTCAATTATTTGGTAAGTCGAAGTTCGAGGACGAAATTCTTCTAAGGGGAGGAGAGTTGTCAGGTCGCGAAAAAAAAATATTTGGATATATATATATATAATAATAATATAAATAAACGGGTATGTATAGTCGGAATGGGAAGTCTGAGTCAAAAAGGGGTTCATATGATCGGTTCGGAGAAAGAATTGGGCCTGAAGGGGGTGTTTGGATTAACTGAGGTTAGCCCTAGGTTAAATATGGGCTAGCATGGAATTAACTTGAGTTGGCTTAACCCCAACGGAAACGGCATTTATAAGCCACAAGCCGATCCATTTCTTCCCCCTTTTCTTCCGCGAGCTATTCCCTTCGTCGCCTATTCGCCGCCAGCTCCCAGATAAGCTGTGCTCGGCGATTTCTTCCGCCGAAGATCGTCTCAACGCTGCCGGCGGCCATCCGATCGTCCTCCGTCGACTGTACGGTAAGTAAATCTTTGGAAAATGGCTGGGGACAGAGGGATGTAGATTGGTTTTAGAGGGTTGAATCCGTGGAGTTTGAACTGGGGATTTCAGTTTTGTTCGTGCTTACGATTAAGGTTTTGTTTTCGAATGGATTTTGGGGTATATGTAGCTAGTTTTAGGCATTTTAACTAGTGTTAATTGAGCTAAGGATTTCTGCTAGTTACGTGGGTTTACGCTGGGCATTTTTCAGGGATGGATTGTTAGGTGTGGTTAGGGATTTACCTTTGTGAGTTTAGGGGCAGAGGGAACGGTAGAAACGGGATGAATTTTGCCATCGGGTTGGATTGGGAATCGGCACAGATGGTTCTGCGTTGGTGAACGGCTTTTGTGATTGAACGATTCTGTTCGATCCTTTGCAGAGATGGGAAGAGGGTGCAGTCTGGTTGTAGCTATGGTGTAGGACAACGCCAGTTAAGGGTCTCGGAGGGGTTGTTTTATGGTTCCTGGAAATTCTCTTAGCTCTACCGATGGATATAACAGTGAAATCGCTTTAGGTAGGAGCTAATTGTTAGTATAAAATGATGGAGTCATGGGGAAAGTTGGGATTGCAGGTTTATAGATGAGACTTCAATGTTAGTAGAGGAATTCTGTTATATTCTTTATCCCTCTATATGCTTAGTTAACTGTTCGGAAGATTTTTCTTTATGTTGTAGATGCTATGTAAAATATTATAATTATCATCTACCTGTGTATGAGGTTAGATGCTATATGTAACTGGGTGTCATTATCATCTACCTGTGTATGAGTGTAGATGCTATATGTAAATGTGTGTAATTACCATCTACCTGTGTATGAGGTGGGATGGTATAAATAGATATTTATGATCAACCATGATGTGCCATGTTATTATTTTAGTTCATTGTTCATCAAATCTTTCAAATGCCTATCTGCTATGTGAATCAGTTATAACTAACATCTACCTGTGTATGAGGTTAGATGCTATATATATATATATATATATATATATATATATACATATGTATGTTCATCCATCTGTACTTAAAGTTAGATGCTAATTTATAATGTTCTGTGATATCATCCATCTGTATACTGAGTTAAATGCTAGCTTAAAATGTTCAACTGTATATGAAGTGACAAATATGATTGACTATGAGAAGAAATGATAGATGTTCTTTATCTAGCTAATTGTATGTACATGAGTATTAGTGGTGCCTGGACGGGTTGGGCTTCCCGGGATGAGCTCCGGGAAGGGCCCACCCAAATTGACAGATTGACTGATGACTGATGACTGATTCCCTTAGTTCTTTCTAGAGGTACCTCAGGATTGCACAAGACAAATAAGGTTTTTGACTGGCTCCGCATTTAAAATGCAAAATGTGAGGTACCATGAAGATTTATGTTATATACAGTTAGCATGATTGAAAAGCATGAATTTGGTTACTGTTTTGTTACATTTACATGTTCTTTTATAGGAAATGGTTGTGCTTCATGTTTAGGTACAGAAAGTGAACTGGGAATTTGATGTTGAGCCTACCATGGTGCTATATTTGCATGTCTTGTTATGAGTTATTGATGCTAGGCCTGAGTTGCATGCTAGATATATATAATTAACTTTACGATTCATGTTTTGAGTTTTGTTTTTATTTCCTCTCCTCT
Organism: Wurfbainia villosa; assembly: GCA_025175895.1. Lineage (NCBI taxonomy): Eukaryota > Viridiplantae > Streptophyta > Magnoliopsida > Zingiberales > Zingiberaceae > Wurfbainia > Wurfbainia villosa. The sequence continues at coordinate 57,145,251 of CM045997.1, forward strand.
CTACGCTGTGTATTTATCCTTGATTTACTTACTGGGCTGTGAACTCATGATGTCACTAAATGTTTACAGGTAGGGAGTTGAGCTCTCAGTTTGAGTTGGAAGAAGCGGGGGTGGTGTAACTGAGGAGATGACGATGAACATGCCACACACTGTCCGGGACTACAATGATGCAGGACTGTCTGAGTTGAAGTGTTGGAATGGATGAATTACTTCAGTGAGGTGCTGAGTGAAGAGGCTGTAATTGAGACTCTTACTTGAATGGAATAAAATAAAGAGGATTATCCAATCATGTGTATGTGGTTTATGTGATAATTATTAGGGGTCGGGCTAAGGGTATGTATATATATATATGTATCAGGTTGGGTCTTTTCATTTATACCTCACGATCTTCTACCATACGTCCTATCCTCCTCTTGGATGACGTGTGGGCGAAGATCCTCCACGAGAAGAAGCCTTCTAGATCGCGTTCTTCCCTTCCTTGTTCGCTGCGAACAAAGAGAAGAACCAAACAAAATTTCTCCTTTCTAGAACCGGCCACCAAGCAAAGGAGCTCGATGTAACCGCCGGCCAAGGAATGAATGGATGAGCGCCGGCCACTTGTGATAATGTTGCCACCGGCCACCTAGAGGTTGGAGAAGCGCCGACCACCAAGAAGATGGAGAACCGCCGGCCACCAAGGAGCAAAGGAGGAGGAAGAGGGCCGGCCAAAGCTAGGAGAAGGAAGGAGTGAGCACCGGCAACCAAGGAGAAAAGGAAGAAACCCCAATCACCTTCCTTGTTGCCGCCCAAACCTAACCAAAACCCTAGCCGCCTAAAACACTTGAGAGGCAAAACCCTGATCCAAAAATGAACCATACTTGCCGCCCAACCTAAGCCCTCTATTTATAGAATTGGGCTTAAGCCTCCTTTAATCTCCACCGTCGGATCTAGGGTTTTAACCCAACCGTCGGATCTAGGGTTTCATCCCAACCGTCGGATCTAGGATTTCATCCCAACCGTCGGATCTAGGGTTTCATCCCAACCGTCGAATCTAGGGTTTCATCCCAACCGTCAGATCTAGGGATTTAATCTCAACCGTCGATTCTAGGGATTTAATCCCAACCGTCGTACAGGGTGGTACTACTCAACCTTATCATCATGTTGACTAAGTCAACCAGCTGGGTTTACATGATGAACCTTATGAGCTCCTCAACAGGACATCATCAACCTAATATATAGGACACGGTTTCCTCCTATAATCAACGGCACACCATGTAAATAATATCATTTCCCAACTTACTGGGCATATTGATTTGATCCATTTAAATCTCACCCTTTGGTAAATCAAAGAAATAAATACTAAGTACATGTGCCCGTTATTATATCGGGATTAAGAGCATGTACAACATAATATCCGAGGTCCGATTCAATTATGTAGTCAGCAATAAATTGAATCACCTCTATGTCGGTCCTGCTCAATACACCTAAGTGTACTAGTGTAACTCTATGTTCAAGACAAAACAATACCAAGCTACACTACAACCATGTCAATGGTTTGTCCAAAACCATCTTGGTTGTGAGCCTCTACTTATATTCTACAAGATACTGATAACATGATCTTATGTGCCACACCAAGCACCATGTTATCTACAATGTAAAATATTAGACAATATGCACACATATAATAAATATATAAAGTGCAAACAATGATCATGTGATTCTTATTTCAAAATAAAAATGTTCATACAAAAAGAGCTAGGCTTTCAGTATACATTCCAACACCATGTGTGAATTACTAAGTCCTGCAAGACTCCAACGCACATATCAAATAACAATACCAACCTAACTTAAACCCTTTTTCACACACATCAAAACCTTATCATGGCAAGAGATTGCCCTAACAAAATATACAACACCAATATGGATTACAATCCAAATACTCAAGGTGAGATGGGATAAGTTGGCGGTGCTCTAAGCATCCAAGGAATCTTCTACCTGTTACCTGGGCGACAAGAAAACCCAGGGTCTGTCGTTGTGAATATAAAACTCAGCGGTAATATAAAAGATAGTGCATGAACAAATTGAAGGTAGGAAACTTCGCTTCCCACTTCAACTCGGTCGCTTGTTCATGGGGATCCCTTCTACGTCCCTGGATAAAAAAATTTATCCTTGATAAGAGGAATTACCCTAGCAACCGTTTCATCATCGTGCTATTCGATAAGAGTGGTCTCTTGAACAAACTTGTTGTTCAAGCCACCAACCTCTATTCTACGAATAGTCGCGAAATAGACGATGTACGGATCACCGATTTTTGTGTTTATGTTCGGGGTCCAAGTTATTTTAGCCATAAATACAGAATATATCATTCATATATAATTCAAAACAATTATAAATATGTTACATAAGAAAATAGACAAGTATTATACCTCTCGATCTTCTATCGTATGTCCTTCCTCCTTTTGGACGTCGTGTGGGCGATGATCTACCAAAAGTCGAAGCTCCTAGATCACCAATCATCCTTCCTTTCTCGCTTCGAATAAGAGGAAGACTAAGAAACAAAGCACTTCTCCTTCTTTCAACCAACCACCAAGCTCCAAGCTTGGTGCTTGCCGTCGGCCAAGAAGGAGAAGAAGAATAAGATGGAAACCGGCCAAGACTCCAAGGGAAGACCCTAAGCCTTGTTTCCACCGGCCAAGGAGAAGGAGAAGGGCTGGTTTGGATGCCGGCCAAGGGAGGGAAGGGTTGTATGGGCGTCGGCCACCAAGGAAGAAGAAAAAGATAAGGAAAACCTTTCCTTATTTGGTGTCGCCAACACCTAAACCCTAATCCCCAATGCTTGCCGCCCCTTGCCCTAATCCTATCTCTAATGGGATTCATCTTGCCGCCCACCCCCTCCTCTCCTTTTATAGGGTTAGGGATAAGCCTTGTTTTAATCTCCACCATTGGTTCTAGGGATTTAATCTCAACCGTCGGATCTAGATATTTAATCACTACCTTTGGATCTAGAGTTTTGTTTTCATCCATTGGATCTAGGCTTCATGAGGTTTTAATAGGTTACAATAGGGACCATGAGGAGGAGTTGGATCTTGGCCACCCAATAGATCAAGCCCACATAAAGTCCGATCCATTAATGATATTCCAATCCACTAAAGGATTATCATTGATCTACCTCACCAACCCCCATAAGTTAATATGGGCTCCATATATTATATGTACATTTTCTCCCCATGATTAATTAATTTACTGACCATTAATTAATCAACATCTAACTCCATGAGTAGTACCACTCAACCTTTTCATCATTCCGGACCAAGTCCACCTGCAGGGTTTACATGATGAACCTTATGAGCTCCTCAAGGGGACATCATCATCCTAATATATAGGACACGGTTTCCTCCTATAATCAATGGCACACCATATAAATAATATCATTTCCCAACTTACTGAGCCTATCGATTTAATCTATAAATCTCACCCATTGGTAAATCAAAGAAAATAATATTGGAATGTATACTGAAAGCCTAGCTCTTTTTGTATGAACATTTTATTTTGAAATAAGAATCACATGATCATTGTTTGCATTTTATATATTCATTATATATGTGTGCATATTGTCTAAATATTTTACATTGTAGATAACATGGTGCTTGGTGTGGCACAGAAGATCATGTTATCAGTTCCTTGTAAAATATAAGTAGAGGCTCACAACAAAGATGGTTTTGGACAAACCATTGGCATGGTTGTAGTGTAGCTTGGTATTGTTTTTGTTAGTAATATATGAGAGATGTCCTAAGGCAATCGCCTTATGTATGAACCATTTATATGATAAATGAAGATTCACTATTTGAGTATACATGTTTCATGTATTTGATTGGATCTTAAACTCATTTACTGAATGTCCGCGATACGATTCACAGCATGAGAGAATTTGTGATTGGATCACAACTAGTGAGTATCTCTACATGTGTAATTGTGATGTATCAGAATTATCCCTAGTCAATGAATTGATGGAGTTGGACACCATCAATTCTGTCAAGACTAGCACGAGGTATACTCCTTGGTGTATCCAAGCAGCTGATTCTCACTAGCTGGAGACATTGTGATGTCCGGAGTTAATCGTCGATGCTAGTTATGGTAACTAGTTCATTGGAGTGACCAGCCGTAAGACTTCATATGGTTCTCTGCATATATAGATATGTCAATGAAGTTCTTACTGTGGCTTAAGTGCGATGTTCCTTTGACTTGCGGTATTCAAGTCATCTTGATCATGGAGACTTATGCTTTGACATCTTAAGCAAACATCTCTAAGGAGATGTGGACCCGGGATGATTGGGTATAAGTCTAAATGATCGAAGGTGTTTGAATAGCCTATAAAGGATTCACCACTCCTTGCGAGGAGATGTATACCCATGGCCTCTCGTCGGATTGTTACTAAAGTCTTTGGCCAAAGCATTACATGTTTAGAGTAAGGTACTGATACATGTGGAGTAACTAGAACTGTAGGACGAGGAAATGATACTTGGGCTAGGTGTGACGTAGTCAGCCTAGTGGGGACTGACACTATAGACCATGTCCTGAACCAAGTGGGTATAAGATGAGTGAAGGGAATGGGGCACGAATCATTCGAGCTGCTGAAGGGTTTCAGAAATAGTTCTGGATCAACCGTTGATCTTTTCGATTAATTGGGGATCATGATGTACTACTAGGTGCCACTCATGATTGTTCTATAATTAATGGTTAATTATAGACGGCCAACATAAATCGAGAACCTATTTGGTCACACGCACAACGAGCGTAATCCGAAGGATTTAAAACGAGCTTGAGAATGGGATTCTCAGACCGAGAGAAACTAAGTTTGGTTGGACCAAACAAAAAGTGAGCATGAAATCGTTTCAATCGTAATGGAAGCGTGGATGGGCCGTGTCTTATGAAGACATAATGGATGAACTAAAATGGTTTGGTTCTAATCTAATGGAGGAGAATAAACCAAAGGGTTTGGTTTATTTTAAACGAATGAACCAAAAGTTGGTTCGGTTCATTTTAACTTAAAATAAATCATCATGGTTTGGTTTATTTTAACTTATCTTAATGGAGCGGGCTAACAGGCCTAATGGTTATGATACAATAACCATTAAGAGAATTAGTTCTCTATAAAAGAGGGCTTAATGGATAATTAAGCCCTAATCCAAAACCCTTGCCCTAAGGTTGCCGCCCACCTCATCCTTGGAGATTTCGGCGCCAACCCTAGGTGTGCCGCCCAGCTTGTTGTGCCGCCGTCCATCTCCTTGCCGGCATCCAAGCTTCAGCCGGTGAACCCTCCGGCGACCCTCCGGTGATCTTCCTAGGCCTCGGTGAAAAGGTGAGCACTTGGCTTCCTTGTTTTGGCCGGCGCCTACTCCTCCACCAAGCTGTCCAGTTTTCTGGACAGCTTCTTCTCTCTTCGGAGCGTCGCTTTGGATGACGGTTAGAGAGCCCGACAGCGCTAAACTACGATTCGATCTCCGGTAATCCTCTGAGGTGGAGGACGGCGATTCGTCAATTGGTTGACGAATACCTCTCCGGAGAAGCGAGTTTTGAGAACTCGTATTAGGATCCGAATTTGGATTCGGATCGTGATCATCTCTCGATCACGTCGTCTTCAACACGAGGCTAGTAACCCGTACGAAGATGAAGTTCGTGGCTTAGCGAAGTCATCCCGAGGAACTCGGCGTGGATACGGATAGAGACGATTCTAGCGATGATCGTTCCGGTTGATGCCGTTCCCGCTACACGTCATACGAAAGGTATAACGTAGATAAATTTCCTTTTATTGCAAATTTAAATTTACAGTTATGTCTACACTTGTTGTAATATGCATGCGTGTGTTGTGTGTGTTGTAATAAATGTAGATTTATTATTTTTATTGCTTCCGATGTGCTCATGTTTGCGAAACATGATCGAACACACACACGCCGCGGTGCCGGAAACCCAACAGTAGTATCAGAGCCCAGGTTGTGTTTCGACATAATCGTAAAAATGGTTTTGCGATAGTCATAATGTATTTCTGGAAATTTTCTAATTTTAGAAATCTAGAAGTATTTATGGAAATTTTTAAATTTTTGAAAGTCTAGAAGTATTTATGGAAATCTTCCACTTTTGGAAAGTTGGAAGTATTTATGAAAATTGATATTTTCCATAAATAAAATATTTGATTATATTCTGGAAATTTGTTTCCTAATTTAATCATGATTTGATTTGGGAAATCAAATCTTAAAATATTTTAATTTCCATAAGTAGTTTTGATGATTTAGGAAATTGGTTTCCTAAATAGATTTTCCTTAATCAAATAATTCCATGAATAAAATATGTGATTAGATTTAGAAATTTGTTTCCTAATTTAATTATGATTTGATTTGGAGAATCAAATCTTAAACATATTTTATTTCCATAAATAGTTATGACATATAAGGAAACATATACATGACATAATTGTATGCCATGTAATTGCATTAGATGCATAACATAATGTCATGCGTGTCGTGACATGTAGATGTATGCCATGTATGTCATGTCATGTAGATAATAGTTATTTACATGCAAAGAGGATGATACATAAAACCCTTAAACATTATTAAAGCCTACACCTTCCGTTAATATGGTTAGAACCAGAGTTCTGTTTCTTGTTTGGGTTGTTGGACTCTCTCCAAGCCCGGCTCGAACCCGAATATGTTCAAACCATGGAATAGTTTAATACTAATATGGTAAGAGTCAGAGGTCAATCATTAGCTTTGGTTGTTGGACTCTCTCCAAGCCGGGCTAATTGGTTGAATGCGCTCTAACCATATTAAAACTATGTCCCGATTAATGGGTTGGCTTTAACCGATTACACACAAACACATATATATGTAAACGCCATCATACATGGCAATGCAAATGCATGGTTATGCCTGCACACCCCACTCGCTACCATGACCCCAATGTGACCTAGGTGGCTCGACATGACAACTATCCCGACTCAACAACAACCACTACTCTCGAGTGGCCGAGTGGGCAGTATGAATAAGTAGCGATAAGCTAAAGAGCTATAAGCTACACTACGGGGGTCCCTACTGTTGGCCACTCCGACTGTCACTACCCATGAGTGGTCGAGTGTCACACACCCAGAACAACCTGCACTCAACTCCAACTACCACCATGAATAGTGGTCGAGTGCGGCACAACAAATGCACTGTCCTCAAACCAGCTACTACTACAATGAGTAACTATGGAGGCAAAATGACTGACGACCCTCTCAACCACAAGGGAGACCAAGTCACCAGTATGCATGTAAATGGAATGAATCAACAACCACACATACACACATATAAAAAACACTCTCCATCCAACAGAGAGTCATACACAAATGACAGTCAACCATGCTAGGATCTCCAGTCCATAGCATCCCACTATCGACAATCAACTATGCTAGGACCTCTAGTCTGTAGCAACCCACTATCGACAATCAACTATGCTAGGACCTCCAGTCCGTAGCAACCCACTATCGACAATCAATCATGTTAGGATCTCCGGTCCGTAGCATTACACTATTGACAACCCACACAACCATACACAAATACATGATCCATAGTGGGTATACAATAAAAAGGAAGATGAAACTGTTGGGATGTATACTGAAAGCCTAGCTCTTTTGTATAAACATCTTTATTTTGAAATAAGAATCACATGATCATTGTTTGCATATTATATATGTGCATATTGTCTAATATTTTACATTGTAGATAACATGGTGCTTGGTGTGGCACAGAAGATCATGTTATCAGTTCCTTGTAGAATATAAGTAGAGGCTCACAACCAAGATGGTTTTGGACAAACCATTGGCATGGTTGTAGTGTAGCTTGGTATTGTTTTGTCTTGAACATAAAGTTACACTAGTACACATCGGTGTATTGAGCAGGATTGACATAGAGGTGATTCAATTTATTGCTGACTGCATAATTGAATCGGACCTCGGATATTATGTTGTACATGCTCTTAATCCCGATATAATAACGGGCACATGTACTTAATATTTATTTCTTTGATTTACCAGAGGGTGAGATTTCTATGGATTAAATCAATATGCCCGGTAAGTTGGGAAATGATATTATTTACATTGTGTGTCGTTGATTATAGGAGGAAATCGTGTCCTATGTATTAGGTTGATGATGTCCCCTTGAGGAGCTCATAAGGTTCATCATGTAAACCCTGCAGGTTGACTTAGTCAACATGATGATAAGGTTGAGTGGTACTACTCGAGGAGTTAGATGTTAATTAATTGATTGTCAGTAAATCAATTAATTGACAGACATTCGATATCTTAAACACGGGGAGATGTATGTACAAATAATATATGGAGCCCATATTAATTTATGGGGGTTGGTGAGGTAGTTCGATGATGATCCTCTAATGGAATGGAACATCATTGATGGATCAAGTTTGTGTGGTTCCGATCCATCGGGTGGCCAAGACCCAACTCCTCCTCATGGTCCCTATCGTAGCCTAATGTAAACCTCATGAAGTCTAGATCAAATGATGGAAAACAAATCTCTAGATCTGACGGTTGGGATTAAAACCCTAGAACCGACGGTTGAGATTAAATCTCTAAATCCGACGGTTGAGATTAAAACCCTAGAACCGATGGTGGAGATTAAACTAAGGCCTAAACCTAACTCTATATATAAGGGAGCATGGGTTGGGCGGCAACTAGTTTTTGGAATGGATGATGGAAATTAGGGTTTAGCCTCTCTTTGCTTGGGCGGCAAGTAACCCTAAGGAGGAAACCCTAATTAGGGTTTTGGCTCCTTGGGTTGGGCGGCCAAGGTGAGGAAAGAAGGGTGGGCGGCAACTTGAGGAAGATCTCTTCTTCTTCCTTGAAGGTGGCTAGCTCCTAGATCTCTTCTCTCCACTATGGATGGGCGGCCAAGGTTTGGGAAAGAAGATGGGTGGCAACAAGTGGAAGATGAGTTTCTTCTTCTTCCTAAGGCATGGCCGGTCCCTTCCTTCTACCCTCTACCTTGGTCGGTCCATACTCTATCCTTCTTCCCCTCTTCCATGGCCGGCACATAGAAGATGGTTTTCAATGAGATTAGGGTTTGGTTGGGCGGCTAGGGTTTGGAAGTTGGAGTGGGCGGCAACTATAGAAGAAGTTCTCTTCTTATTCCTAAGGTGTTGTCGGGACCTATCTCTATTCCTTCTACCTTGGTCGGGGCTCAACCGAATTCCCTTTCTCCACTTCATTCCATCTTGGCCGGCGGCACCAAAACTAGGGTTTGTCCCTAGTTCGGTTCCTTGGTTGTTTCCATTATGTTCTCTCTATTCTTGGGGCCGGCGGCATCAATCCTTTTGTGGATTGATGGTTGGCTCAAGCAAGAAGGGAAAGAGAGTTCTTCTTTCTTTGGATTGAAGAAGATCTAGGAAGCTTCAACTTGTGGAGGATCTTCGCCCACACGAAGTCTACAAGGAGGTTAGGACATACGATAGAAGATCAAGAGGTATAAAAGTTTAACAACTTTTATTATTGTTCTTTTCATGTTCTTATTTGATATGCTAGCTTATGTTCTTTATGTTAGTATATGTTGATTATACTAGTTTGCATTTGCATGTATTTGTATAATCATGGACCCCGATAAGAAACACAAAAACCGGCGATCCATCCGTCGTCTCTTCCGCGGCTAACCGACTAGAAGAGTTGTGTTGCTTGAACAACTAGTTTGTTCAAGCGATCGCTCGAGTCGTTAGCACGACGATGAATTGGTTTTGCTTTGGAAACTCATCCCATCCGGATTAGTTTTCATTAGTGAAAATTTTAATCCGGGGACATGGGAGCCTATGAGAATTCCGAGAAATAGCACGATTGCCAACAAATGGTATCAGAGCCATGGTTTCCGGTTTTGTGTGTTTTGGATTCGGTTACTTTCACGCACTTATCATATATTGTGTATGTCGGATAATAGTAGGATGTGCGTAGGCTAACTTTTTGATTGCAGGCATAAGATCCAACTATTATGGCTATATATGTGTGTATATGATTGCATGTGTGTGTGATTGTATATTATTTGAATCCTCGGGGTTGACGAGGCTAGATTAGTATTTAATTTTTGTAATTAAATACGACATTGTTTAGCCGCTCATTTTAGTTTACTTTCGATCTAGACTATTTGTACACTCCTTCTTGGAGTATAGGATCGATGGATGTAAATTAAAATGTTTTATCTCGGCTCGGAACTCTTTGGTGACTTGCGCACGGGAAAAGATGGAGCGGACGAGGAGGCGACACGATGGGACGCATATTGGAGAACAATGCCATAATAGTTGGAAAAATTCTGATTTTTCCATATTTATTGCTGATTTGTTTTATATGCATGTTGTGTGTGCTTGAAAATTCCTCATTGTCAATTTACTAAGTGGGAGAGGGACATTTTAATTAATTCACGTGGCCTCCATTACAATTTGACATGTGATGCAACAAACTTGCGCGTCATCTCTGAGTGCCTTCCTCCCCATCGGATGAGTTTGTTTGCAGATCACTAGGTCAAATAATGGTTATAGGAAATTATCTAGGAGCGTGTGTACTTCCCCATCGGTAAGGCACATAATCCGAGATAATTCCCTTAGTATCGTGTAATGGTGCACACTTAGATGCAAATAAAAAGTATCCTCCCCATCGGAGTCACTGCTTTTATTTGTAGGGCCAAAGAGGAACCAACTATTAATTTTATTTGTCAAAAAGTAAGGTTGACAAGATAATAAAATTAATGGATAAAACCTCCTCTTACAAATGTAGAATTCGTATACGTCCACACTATCGTGGCATGCGATATTCTCGGTGTTTTGAGGTGTTGGTTGATTTCGGAATTTTATTGTTTTGAGGAATCAATAAAATTTGAAATCTAATATTTTGATCATTGTGATTCTTAGGATTTTCAAAATTGACTTTCAGTCCACTTACTGTGATACTAAAGGAAATAAGCTTACTGTACCTAAATAATGTTGATTGGAAAAGATTCTAGATATTGTCTTATCTGCTAAGGTGTACAAGTATGCACTCTTCAAAGAGTGTCCTCAAGCCATCATTGCTCAAAAGGGTTTCTACTTCTAAATCGAAAGGCAAGAAGAAGAAGAAACAAGGTGAAGCAAAGATGGTGGGAGGATCTCAGGGAAGAGTGAAGAAGCCGAAAGGCAAGTACTTCACTTACAAGCAGGATGGACATTGGAAGGAGGACTGTCCCAATTCAAAACAGAATAAAGGTATATCTTTTGGACTAGTCATTGAAACATGATTAGCGGTGATATCTACCGGCACCTGGTAAGTAGATACGGGAGCCACTAATCATGTCTGCAATAATTTGCAGGGGTTCTAGAAAACCCGATGACTAGCTAAAGGGGATATTACCATTTACTTTGGCAATGCCATGAAGATGGAGGCTATTGCAGTGGGAGATGTTTTATTTATCTTTTGAGAAAAATAAAGGTTATTGGTTCTTAAGAATTTCCTTTATGTACCCTTATTTAGAAAGAATTGATTTCGGTTTCTAAATAGTTCTTTGGATGGATAATCTATTTCTTTTCAGATTTGTTATAAAAGGAATAGGGACATTATCTATTCAGGTACATAGATAGGAAATTTATAACTTGAACCACAAGCTCCCACAGTGCAAATAGAAGTTAATAACTCATCTTCTAATTCCAATAAGAGAAAAGAACCTTCGAAGATGAACCAAACATATCTTTGGCTTCTTAGGCTTGGTCACATTAACCTAAGCAGAATTCAAAGGTTGATAGCTGATGGACCTTTGGGTTCATTAGTGGTGGAGGATCTCCCAACCTACGAGTCTTGCTTGGAGGGTAAGATGACTAAGAGGCCTTTTTAAGGCCAAGGGGTATAGAGCCAAGGACATGTTAGAAATGGTTCATTCTGATTTGTGTGGTCTTATGACTATCTAGGCAAGAGGTGGTCTTGAATATTTCGTCTCTTTTATAGACAATTATTCAAGATATGGATGACACTACGATCTGATCGTGGTGGTGACAACCTCTTGGGAGAGTTTAGGAACTACTTATCAGAGGTTGGGATTCAATCCCAATTGACTGCACCTGGCACACCCCAGCAGAACGGTGTAGCAGAGCGAAGGAATAGGACTCTTATGGAGATGATTAGATCGATGATGAGTTATTCTGACTTATCAAATTTGTTCTAGGGATATGCTCTAGATACTACGGTATACATTCTGAACCTGGTTCCATATAAATCAGTGCCTTCTACTCCCACAGAATTGTGGACTGGGCGAAAGCCTTGTCTAAGACATATTTAGATATGGGAGTCCAACACATGTGCTGAAGGCAGATACTGGTAAGTTGGAATCTCGTACAGAAGTACACATGTTCATTGGCTATCCTAGGGAAACGAAGGGTGGATTGTTTTATAGTCCTAGATATCAGAGGGTGATCGTTAACACGAACGCCAGATTTCTAGAGGAAGACTATGTGATAAGCCACAAGCCCAAGAGTAAAATTGTTCTGGAGGAGTTAAAAGGGAAGTCAATTCTTAAGTACCACCGGTACAAGAGGACATACCACATGTCACTGCACTGCGTGTCACAGAGGATACACAGATGATACCTCATCATAGTGGGAGGGTTGTGACACAGCCTCTCAGATTCATGTTTTTGGACAAATCTTTTGATTTGGTCCCTAGAAAACATGAACCTGATCCCTAGACATACGACGAGGCAATCCAAGATATAAATACAGTATCTTTGCAAAGTGCAATGAATACTGAGATTGAATCTATGGATTCAAGACAGGTCTGGGAGCTCTTATGCATAGCAACTCATATGGATTATGAGGCGTGACTGGATGTCAAGACAGCATTCCTTAGTGGAAGTCTTGAGGAATCCATCTACATGAAGCGACCAGAGGGATTCATTGCTAAGGGAAAAGAGCGTATTCAAAGTCTTGGACTGAAGCAAGCTTTGAAGTCTTGGGACATCCGCTTTGAGGAAGTAAATCCAGTCTTATGGATTTATTCAAAGTTCGGATGGGTCTTGTGTATATCAGAGATGTGACGGAAACGTAGTGGTATTTTTGTACTATACGTAGATGACATTTTGGTGGTTGGCGACAACATCGAAGTGTTATCAGACGTAAGGGTATGGTCGTCCAAACAGTATGATATGAAGGACTTGGGAGAAGTGGGTCACAACCTTGGGATCAAGGTTGTTGTGCTTATCCCAAGCTTCATACATAGACATGGTTTTGGATCGTTTTAGCATACAAAACTCCAAGAAGGGTTTTCTACCCTTCAGGCATGGAGTTCCTTTATCTAAGCAGATGTGTCCTAGATCATCTGAAGAGATAGAGGAGATATAGGCAGTTCCTTATGCTTCGGCGGTAGGAAGCCTAATGTATGCTATGTACGAGACCAGATATCTGCTTTGCCGTAGGCATGGTCAGCAGATATCAGAGTAATCCAGGACAGAGACATTGGACTGCGGTAAAGCATATATTGTAGTGCCTGAGAAGGACTAGGGATTATATGCTAGTTTACCGGGCAGACCAATTACTCCCTGTGGGTTGCACGGATTCTGATTTCCAATCTGATAGGGATAACAGTAAGTCTACCTCAGGGTTTGTGTTTACTTTGGGAGGTGGAGCCATAGTATGGAAGAGTGTCAAGCAGAAATGTGTGGTGGACTCTACCATGGAAGCTGGGTATGTGGCAGCCCCCGGGCGGCCAAAGAAGCTGTGTGGCTCAGGAACTTTCTGATGGACTTGGATGTGATTCCTGGTTTGCCCAGAACTATCAAAATTAATTGTGATAATAATGGTGCAGTTGCAAACTCGAAGGAACCACGAGCCCATAAGGCTAGTAAACACATAGAGTGCAAGTACCACCTGATACGAGAAATCGTATAGGAGGTAGAAGTAGTTGTCGCCTAGATTGCATCAGAGGATGACCTGGTAGACCCTTTCACTAAGTCCCTTCTGGCGAGAGCTTTGATAGGAATGTGGAGGGAAGGGGAATCAGATGTATGGCAGTATGATGAAAGCATAGTCTTTTAGTATAAGTGGGAGATTGTTGGGATGTATACTGAAAGCCTAGCTCTTTTGTATGAACATCTTTATTTTGAAATAAGAATCACATGATCATTGTTTGCATATTATATATGTGCATATTGTCTAATATTTTACATTGTAGATAACATGGTGCTTGGTGTGGAACAGAAGATCATGTTATCAGTTCCTTGTAGAATATAAGTGGAGGCTCACAACTAAGATGGTTTTGGTCAAACCATTGGCATGGTTGTAGTGTAGCTTGGTATTGTTTTGTCTTGAACATAAAGTTACACTAGTACACCTCGGTGTATTGAGCAGGACCGACATAGAGGTGATTCAATTTATTGCTGACTGCATAATTGAATCGGACCTCGGATATTATGTTGTACATGCTCTTAATCCCGATATAATAATGGGCACATGTACTTAATATTTATTTCTTTGATTTACCAGAGGGTGAGATTTCTATGGATTAAATCAATATGCCCGGTAAGTTGGGAAATGATATTATTTACATGGTGTGCCGTTGATTATTGGAGGAAACCGTGTCCTATGTATTAGGTTGATGATGTACCCTTGAGGAGCTCATAAGGTTCATCATGTAAACCCTGCAGGTTGACTTAGTCAACATGATGATAAGGTTGAGTGGTACTACTCGAGGAGTTAGATGTTAATTAATTGATTGTCAGTAAATCAATTAATTGACGGACATTCGATATCTTAAACACGGGGAGATGGATGTACAAATAATATATGGAGACCATATTAATTTATGGGGGTTGGTGAGGTAGTTCGATGATGATCCTCTAGTGGAATGGAACATCATTGATGGATCAAGTTTGTGTGGTTCCGATCCATCGGGTGGCCAAGACCCAACTCCTCCTCATGGTCCCTATCGTAGCCTAATATAAACCTCATGAAGTCTAGATCAAATGATGGAAAATAAATCTCTAGATCCAACGGTTGGGATTAAAACCCTAGAACCGACGGTTGAGATTAAATCTCTAAATCCGACAGTTGAGATTAAAACCCTAGAACCGACGGTGGAGATTAAACCAAGGCCTAAACCTAACTCTATATATAATGGAGCATGGGTTGGGCGGCAACTAGTTTTTGGAATGGATGATGGAAATTAAGGTTTAGCCTCTCTTTGCTTGGGCGGCAAGTAACCTTAAGGAGGAAACCCTAATTAGGGTTTTGGCTCCTTGGGTTGGGCGGCCAAGGTGAGGAAAGAAGGGTGGGCGGCAACTTGAGGAAGATCTCTTCTTCTTCCTTGTAGGTGGCTAGCTCCTAGATCTCTTCTCTCCACTATGGATGGGCGGCCAAGGTTTGGGAAAGAAGATGGGCGACAACAAGTGGAAGATGAGTTTCTTCTTCTTCCTAAGGCATGGCCGGTCCCTTCCTTCTACCCTCTACCTTGGTCGGTCCATACTCTATCCTTCTTCCCCTCTTCCATGGCCGGCACATAGAAGATGGTTTTCAATGAGATTAGGGTTTGGTTGGGCGGCTAGGGTTTGGAAGTTGGAGTGGGCGGCAACTATAGGAGAAGTTCTCTTCTTATTCCTAAGGTGTTGTCGGGACCTATCTCTATTCCTTCTACCTTGGTCGGGGCTCAACTGAATTCCCTTTCTCCACTTCATTCCATCTTGGCCGGCGGCACCAAAACTAGGGTTTGTCCCTAGTTCGGTTCCTTGGTTGTTTCCATTATGTTCTCTCTATTCTTGGGGCTGGCGGCATCAATCCTTTTGTGGATTGATGGTTGGCTCAAGCAAGAAGGGAAAGAGAGTTGTTCTTTCTTTGGATTGAAGAAGATCTAGGAAGCTTCAACTTATGGAGGATCTTCGCCCACACGAAGTCTACAAGGAGGTTAGGATATACTATAGAAGATCAATAGGTATAAAAGTTTCACAACTTTTATTATTGTTCTTTTCATGTTTTTATTTGATATGCTAGCTTATGTTCTTTATGTTAGTATATGTTGATTATACTAGTTTGCATTTGCATGTATTTGTATAATCATGGACCCCGATAAGAAACACAAAAACCGGCGATCCGTCCGTCGTCTCTTCCGCGGCTAAGCGACTAGAAGAGTTGTGTTGCTTGAACAACTAGTTTGTTCAAGCGATCGCTCGAGTCATTAGCACGATGACGAATTGGTTGTGCTTAGGAAACTCATCCCATCCGGATTAGTTTTCATTAGTGAAAATTTTAATCCGGGGACATGGGAGCCTATGAGCATTCCAAGAAATAGCACGATTACCAACAGAAACGACCATCAACTCTACCTTAAGGACATCACCCACCCCCGGATGATTAATCCTGACGAAACAAGTCATTACTACAACCATACACAGCTACGTACATATAGTTAAGCATCTATAGGTCCATATATCATAGCGTTGGGAATTCATAACAATGATGAATGAAATATAACATCAACAACAGTGCATCTGAAAGTGCAAAGACTAAGTATCAAGTATAGATTAACAGGAGTGGAGTCAAGGTAATGAAGTCATCAATATATATAATATCATGCACTAAGATTACCAACTACCTGACCTGGGTAGAAATATTACCCACCTGATATGTAGACTATGTCGATAGTCTTCACGTCCATGAACCTATCTTGAATCAAGGTCCCAACTGTAGAACACAATATAGCCAACCGCTATCATAAATACTATAGGAATATGAATCTAAACCAATCCTAGTCAATTTCGTAAACCACATATATACTGTAAGTAGAATTTCCTTACAGTACCAAATTAAATCAATTCACACATAAATCTTAATCTAAACTTACCTCACACTGATTCAACCTCTTCTCCTTCTTGATAGGCTAAAAAGGATCCACTCTCTAGTAAATCAGAATCAATCATCCATTACTACAGAATAAACAGGAAACTATATCCTCATTACCTAATTATAACAAATCCATATCAGCTTAACATCAAAACTGATCACATACTCCATAATACACATCTGAAGTAGCAATCTTGGTTAGACTCAGTCCATAGCTTCTTGTTATCAGATCAAAATCAAGTAGCCGAATCAAAGACAATCAGTTCCAAATCCAACAACTCACATCACCAGAATCCAACTGCTGTAGAAAATCACACGATAGATTCATCGATCCAACCCTTTGAACCACTGTAAGATACTCATGCTATCGTTCTTCCCCATCGCAACCACAAAATAGCCAAAAACCAAAGATCACCTCAAGAGAGGAGACCTGAGCTCCAGATCCGAGATCATCATAGAGACAAAGGGTCGCCGACTCTTGAGGAGAGCTGACCTTAGTGACAGAGGCTACTTCTTTCCATGACAACGAAATGGTTGAGTCATCATGAAAATTGGACACAATGGACCACGATAGACTACGACAATAAAGGAGAGAGGAAGAGGGCATGGGCGACAACCCGAAGGGTTTTGCTTATCGTGTCCGTGAGGGGAAACTTCGCTTCCCCTTCACCTCGGTTGCTTGACCATGGCGATCCCTTCTATGTCCCCGGATTAAAAAAAAATTAATCCTATACAAAAGGGATTGCCAAAGCAACCAAGTCATCATCGTGCTATTCGTTTAGAGAGGTTACTTGAACAAACTAGTTGTTCAAGTGACCATCCTCTATTCTACGAGTAGCCGCGGAATAGACGATGTCCGGATCGCCGGTTTTCGTGTTTGTGCTCGGGATCCAAGTATTATTTATACATTTACAGATTTATAACATGCTTATAATTGAAAAACAAATACAAGCAAGAAACAAAAGAGAAAAGATAATAGATATACCTCTTGATCTTCTAATGTATGACCTTCCTCCTTTTGGACGTCGTGTGGGCGACGCTCTACCAAAAGTCGAAGCTCCTATATCGCAAATCTTCCTTCCTTGCTCTTCCAAAGCAAGAGGAAGAATAGAAACAAAGTTCTTCTCCTCCCTAAAACCAACCAACAAGAAACTAAGAAGATCCTTGCCGCCGGCCAACAAGGAGAAGGAGTTTGAGAGTGGCCGGCCAAAAGCTTCAAGGGAGGACCCTAAACCTTTGTTCCACCGGCCAAGGAGAAGGAGAAGACTTGTTTTGGACACCGGCCAAGAGCTGGAAGGAACTCCAAGGGCACCGGCAGCTTGGGGAAGAAGAACAACTTAAGGAAAAACTTTCCTTAATAGGTGCCGCCCAAGGCCAAACCCTAATTCCTAGCCTTGCCGCCAACTCCAAAAACCCTAGCTCTCTTTCATTGATCTCCACGCCAACTCCCATGCCCTCCTTTTATAGAGTTAGGGATAAGTCATGAATTAATCTCCTCCATTGGTTCTGGGGATTTAATCTCAACCGTCGGATCTAGAGATTTAATCTCAACCGTCGGATCTTAGAGATTTAATCTCTACCAATGGATCTTAGAGTTTTGTTTCTATCCATTGGATCTAAGCTTCATGAGGTGTTAATAGGCTACATTAGAGACCATGAGGAGGAGTTGGATCTTGGCCACCCATGGATCAATCCACTAATGATGATCCAATCCACTAAAGGATCATCATTGATCTACCTCACCAACCCCCATATGATAATATGGGCTCCATATATTATTTGTACATTTTCTCCCCGTGTTTAAGATCTCGAATGTCCGTCGATTAATTAATTTAGTGACCATTAATTAATCAACATCTAACTCCTTGAGTAGTACCACTCAACCTTTTCATCATGCCGGACCAAGTCCACCTGCACGGTTTACATGATGAACCTTATGAGATCCTCAAGGGGACATCATCATCCTAATAAATTGGACACGGTTTCCTCCTATAATCAACGACACACCATATAAATAATATCATCTCCCAACTTACCGAGCCTATCGATTTAATCTATAAATCTCGCCCATTGGTAAATTAAAGAGATGAGTACTAAGTATATGTGCCCGTTATTATATCGGGATTAAGAACATGTACTAAATAATATCTGAGGTCCGATTCAATTATGTAGGAAGCAATAAATCGAATCACCTCTAAGTCGGTCTTACTCAATACACACAAAGTGCACTAGTGTGATTCTATGGTCAAGACAAACCAATACCAAATCACACTACAACCATTCCGATGGTTTGTCCAAAGCCATCTTGGTTGTGAGCCTTTACTTATACTTTTCAAGGAGTCGATAACATGATCTCCTGTGTGACACCACACACCATGTTATCTACAATGTAAAGTATTAGACAATATTGCATAACCATAAAAATATGCAAACAATGATCAGGTGATTCTTATTTCAAAATAAAGATGTTCATACAAAAGATAGACTTTTCAGTATACATCCTTACACAACCAACTGAGCTCACAATGCTATCGAGCTAGGGACAGTGACACTACTCGTTGTGTATGTTGCTATTTTCCATGAAGAGGAGGTGGCTTGATGTGTCAATATTCGACCGAGTTGAATGCCAGGAAGGGCAACGACGATGATGTTGCACGCAGCGGAGAAACCATCGTCGGAGGAAGGAGATGGCGGTGCTGGCAAATCGACCTAATGGTGAGAAGAGAAAGGTTGCGGCGAACTGCTCACATCCAAAGCATCGTCAACACTCGCCCAGAGAGAAATGCTCACCGGTGAGCTCTCAGGCAATGACGGGAAGAAGAGTCGGTGATAGATGGAGAAGAGGAGATCGGGAGGTTTGGGCGGCTGCGGTTGCGCGGTGGGAAAGGGGAATCTGGGAATGAGGGAAATTGAGATAGAGAGGAAAAATTAATAGAAACCTAAACATAGGTTGTCCAATTTATAGCTTAGGTTAATTAAACCAAT
Source organism: Wurfbainia villosa (assembly GCA_025175895.1). Lineage (NCBI taxonomy): Eukaryota > Viridiplantae > Streptophyta > Magnoliopsida > Zingiberales > Zingiberaceae > Wurfbainia > Wurfbainia villosa. The sequence goes on from CM045997.1 coordinate 57,165,090, forward strand.
TAAATTCCCTAATCAAGCCCTTTAAAAGCCTATTTGATCTTTCACCATGAAATGACATAAGAATTCCATTTAAATCCAGAAAAAAATTTCTAAAAATTCCTAAAATTATATAGGTTATTTTTCCTAATTAACAAGTATTATTTTATATTTTTATTTATTTTCGGATATCTTACATTCTCCCCCACTAATAAAAATTTGGTCCCTATATTTCCTACTTATGTACGAGTACGAGATGCCACAATAACCATCTCATGTATCTGAAGAAAAGTCCCACACCTCAAGTAAATAAGTGGGGATGCTAAGCTTGAATATTATATTCCAGCTCTCATATAGCCTATGATATCTATCACATATATACTCTCAACAGATCTTTCAAAGTCGGATTAACACCTTCATATTAACCATCTATCAAAAGGTAAATTATCATACCCGAGTGAAAATCTAAATCCATGGCTTGTCGGGGACTCTTCCAGAATTCGTGAATCTCTATCCGATACGATATTCAAGGATACTTCATAAACTATGGAAACCTCCTGCAGTATCATTCCATCAAGCGATCGAACGAAATCCATCATACTAGGCTCCCACCTTCACCTCGGTACGTAACCCTACTGGTTGATAATATGCCACCGTTACTTGTTGGCACACCCAACATCAAATTACAAAATCAACCACGTCCTACTCGTCGTTCCACCACTAAGAACGCTTCAAAACTCACTATTTCCTAATACAATCTGAATAAACCTCCAATCTCGAATGACGAGTCTCCCAAAGCAACTCATCCTAAAATGAATACAACTCTAGAAACCACTATCATCCTCAAAGACGAAGAGTTACTTTCTCACAAGAGATATCAATCTACTGTCCAAAATCCACTCTACCATATATACTATAGGTGACTGGGAGACTATAGTGACCAATCTCCCTTATTGCAACTGTCCGTGTTCTAACAACTCTATAGTAGCTATCGAGTAGCTAGCCCAAAACTCCATGCACACTCCTTCTCCACACATCTACAAATAAAGATAATAACTACTAAGTCCATGTAATGTGTATGACAACTTATCTCGCAATTCCTCAACTATCGTAAGCTTAGTGTTGGATCGATATGAGCGCTAGAGGGGGGGTGAATAGCGTTCATAAAAACATTTCTTTTTCGACGATTAAAACCAAGTACACAGTGGAAAACTAAAAGACAAACACAAGAAAGACACAAAGCTTTTTTACTTGGTTCACAGCCCACCGGCTGCTAATCCAAGGCCCTGCGATCCTTGATCGCTTCCGAAGGGCAATCACTAAAAGTCTCTTCCTCGTTGGAGGTAAGAGACAAGACGATTACAATGATTATAAGGCCGGTAACAACCTTACAGGTCCTTATACAAATTAAGTACAGAAAGATAATAATAATACCGACAATTAATTAGAAGATGGCACACGGTCAGAGTAGCGTTGTAGAGAGCACGAGCACTTGGGAGATTCTTGAATTTGGGTGTGAGTCCTCCCCTCCTTTTATAGATTTGCGCCTTGGAATTTGTCCCGATCCAGATCCAAAACTCGTGGATCTTATCTTGAGGTGGTGGCTTATCTTATCCTGAGGTGGCGACTTATCTTATCCTGAGGTGGTGGCATCAATCTCTATCTCTTTGACCTTGTGCACTAGGCAGATTCATCGACATCAGTCGACTGCCTTCAGTCGACTACTGACATCTCCAGTTGACTGCTGCACTTGAGAATTCCTACAATATAAGATTATCATAATAGATGCATAATGCCATGCAGTGTGACAGTCCTTTGACTGTCCGATCTAGACTTCAGCATTCCTTCGGAAGCATTAGTCGGATCAACGCCTAGGATTGCCCTCTAACCGAGGGCGTGTCCTTACCACCGGTCCACACACGGAGCTTACCTTTGGTCCTCTTGACCTATCGCTTAGCTTTCGGTCACCACTGAGGTTCCTCGACTCCCTGAGGTTCTCCTGGTGTCGCCCGACCACCACAGTTTCTCAACTTGAGATTCTCCGAATGTCGCTCGACCTTTGGCTTAGCTTAAACACTTCCTGCACACTTAGCATATCACATGAGATAACAAAATAACATAACTTTGAATCTTTACCATCATCAAAACCAAGGTTCGATTATCTAGTGCCCCTGCACCAACAATCTTCCCCTTTTTGATCTATGGCAAACCAATTCAAAGTTAAGAGAAAATAAGCAGTAATCATTGAACAATCATTTTTCAAAACCTCCCCCTTAACCCTAGGTGAGTTTTGAAAAATAATTACTTTTTGGGAAAGAAAAAGTAAGTAACCTCTTAACTTTATTCTCTCTCCCCCTTTGACATATATAAAAAATAACTTCATATTGGGTACATTGCCAAGAAATAGAATTTTTAAACATGCTAATCAAGTTGATTTAATATGTTCAACTCCCTTTAATACTTAAGAGTTTAGGAGTTTAGGTTTCTAGATCCTGTACCAACAATGTATATCCTAGGTTAGAATGTGACCCTCTAACCTTTAACATTGTTATAAAATTTTGAGAAAGAATTAAAAAAAACATTTTAAAGGCTCATGTCTATTGGTTTTTATGCCAAACTGGAGGTAGCTAGATACTAAGTTTGTCCAACTTAAGTCTTCTCTCCCCCTTGGCATATTATCAAAAGAAGGATTTAAATTTAGAAAGTATTGGTGATTTTTTTAAACAAAATATTTTTTAACAACTTCTTTGATGATTATCCAATTAGAACCTCCCCCTTAACCTAACATCCTTGTTAGCCACAAGGAAGGAATATCTAGAGGGTCTCCCCTTTTGTCTAACAAACTCTTAGAACATCCTTGTTGGCCATAAAGAAGGCTCACCTAAGTGTCCAGAGGGTCTAGGTATCTAAAGTTGACCTAAGGATTTATACGTTCAGTATTGGTCAACTAACCATCATTTTAAGAAGCATAGTTGTTTTGAAAACTACGTATAACTACACACAATAATCATGGCAACCAATAAAAATAGTTTTAAGAATCTATTTATGTGTATATAAATTTTGAAATCATTTTCAAAATCATTTTTAATTTGTTGTCCTTATCATCTCACCCATTCTACATGATCAACCAAGTTATTCTTATAGGTATTGTGAGATGAATTTAATTTAATGCCTTAGATATTAATTAATCTTGGGTTAGATTCGGATTTCACCTTTAGTTAGTTAAGTGAACATTTCAAAAGAGGGTTTCCAGGTCATAGCGAGGCACAGGGGCCTTCTTTGATCGGAACAACGACCACTTAGACAAAGCCAACTTAGGAAATTACACACTTAATTCACTTATGATTATGTCCTGGTCTAACTAGTTTAGGATATGGTGAGGTAGCTTCAGTTAGTTCCACTTAGTTAAATGCACAAAGCTAGATACTCCTTATCCAACTTGGATACACTTGACTTCGTTTCCTTAACGTACTATCATCTCACTGCATCCTGATACTATGTTGTCAAGATTAATTAATTATTTCCTATCTAACCATTCTATGAGAGTGAATTTAAAACTAGTATGTATGACATGACAAAATAAGCATGATAATGATATGTATGCATGAGCAAGCTACATTCAATCAATTTAAAGAAATGGTTGTTTTCTTGAGTAGACTTTTATTTGTTCTATAGTTATAAGATACTTTATTATAATTAGGTTTACAAATTTTAGTGTCTTGATTTTTGGTTAGCTTAGACTTGTAACCCAAGTCTACATATTTATTAGTTGAATTTTTAAAAGTTGAAGGTTTAATTACTAGATTATTAATTTGTGTATAATCAAATGGTACTCTATTATAATTAATTTTATTGGTTTGATTATCTAATTTTGAATTTTTAATTAAGTTAGATTGTAAATTATTTAAAATAGGATTATTAGAATTTTTTAAAATAATATTATTAGACTTTTTCAAGATAACATTATTAGACTTTTTAAAAGTAGAATTATTAGAATTTTTTAAGATAAGATTATTAGACTTTTTAAAAATAGAATTATTAAAATTATTAGAATTTTTTAAGGTAGAATTATTAGAATTATTCAAGATAAGATTATTAGAATTTTTAAAGGTAGAATTATTATTAGAATTATTTTAGATAAGATTGTTAGAGTTTTTAAAGGTAGAATTATTATTAGAATTATTTAAGATAAGATTGTTAGAGTTTTTAAAGGTAGAATTATTATTAGAATTATTTAAGATAAAATTGTTAGAGTTTTTAAAGGTAGAATTATTATTAGAATTATTTATATTATCTTTGGAATTTTTTAAAGTTAATTTCGATTTTTTTATGGTTGAATTTTTTAAAACAGAATTTTTTAATTCGGAATTATCTAGATTAATCATATCTAGGATTTGATGATTCTGTCCTATTGTTTGATTATTCTGATCAAGGGTTTGATTATTCTGATTAAGTCCTAGGTTGGTTTTATCTTTGACTTGATCTAAATCTATGTTGATTAAACTAAATATTTGATTAATAACTTTGTTAATTTTATCAAATGTTAGATTAATTTGATCATTTTCTTCCATGATATTATTATTATTATTATTATTATTTAAACTAATTAAATCTGAATTAATTAATTTTTTATTAGTTGAATTATTAATTGTATTAATTAATTGACAACAATTACACAATTTATCTAAATTATCAACTATTCTAAAACTCAACTTTTCAAAATTATTAACTTTACTAACCTTTTTTTCCGAACACCGATTCTTGTAGTGACCGAATCTTCCGCACCCGAAGCACTTGATGTGCTCCTTGTTCTTCCGGATTCCTAGCAATGGTGTCTCCTTTACCGTCGATTGCCTCGTTCGAGTTTTATGAGTAGGACACTTATTTTTATAGTGTCCTCTCTCCCTGCACTTAAAGCAAATAATATGAATTTTAAAATTTAAATTGACATTGTTACCTTTATGCCTTGTGGGAGACTCTTCCATGGTTGGCTCGGTCAACGATTTTCTAAAACTCGTAAAAAAAACATAAACCAAAAAGTCCCAAGACTTGGTCTTGGATTAGTAGTGCGAGAGATATTTAAAAATAAAAATAAAAATAAAGAAAAGAAAATGCTCGACCGGTGGTTGCACCGAATCTGAGCGTCGCCGCTCTAATACCAATTGTTGGATCGATATGAGCGCTAGAGGGGGGGTGAATAGCGTTCATAAAAACTTTTCTTTTTCGACGATTAAAACCAAGTACACAGCGGAAAACTAAAAGACAAACACAAGAAAGGCATGACTTTTTACTTGGTTCTGTACCACCTACGCTAATCCAAGGCCCTGCGATCCTTGATCGCTTCCGAAGGGCAATCACTAAAAGTCTCTTCCTTGTTGGAGGTAAGAGACAAGACGATTACAATGATTATAAGGTCGGTAACAACCTTACAGGTCCTTATACAAATTAAGTATAGAAAGATAATAATAATACCGACAATTAATTAGAAGATGGCACACGGTCGAAGTAGCGTTGTAGAGAGCATGAGCACTTGGGAGATTCTTGAATTTAGGTGTGAGTCCTCCCCTCCTTTTATAGATTTGCGCCTTGGAATTTGTCCTGATCCAGATCCAAAACTCGTGGATCTTATCTTGAGGTGGTGGCTTATCTTATCCTGAGGTGGCAGCTTATCTTATCCTGAGGTGGTGGCATCAATCTCTATCTCTTTGACCTTGTGCACTGGGCTGATTCGTCGACATCAGTCGACTGATCCTCTTAGCAGTTGACTGCCTTCAGTCGACTACTGACATCTCCAGATTGTTGGTGCAGTAGGCACCTAAGTCGAACCTGAGTTTTAATTATAGCAAACGATACAAAGTTAAGCTCATGTCGTTATCTCACGAGCTGAATCAAGTGTGCAGAAAATTGCTATAGCTGGAGCTGAAGGCTAGCGACACCCGGAGGAAGCCGCGGTGGTCGGGCGACACTCGAGTGACTTCGGAGGGAGCCGAAGGAATCATGTCAAAGGCCAGAAGCAAAAGCGACATAGTAAGTATCGAGGTAAGCTCGAGTGAGTAAAGTGAAGTGAGGTCGTGTCCTTTGTACAGGGACGTCCTTAGGCGACGATCCGACCCAAGACTTCCCTTGGAAGGTCTATGTTGAGATCGGATGGCAAGTGGTCGTCGAATTCACTTATATTTTGAGCTAACTCTTTATTATAGTCAAAAATCTTGGCCATCAGTTCAACCGACTAGTTCAACCGGGCCAATTCAATTGGCCAGTTCAACTGGGCTAGTTCAACCGGCCAGTTCAACCGGTGGTCAAAAATCAGCCTCGAGGAGTCAAGCTTTATCACCATTTTTCAAGGTGTTTTGTGCCCAATTCCTATTGGTTGAAGACCCATTCGATGAGGGGCTTAAAGGCTATAAAAGGAGGGCTTCTCCTAGGGTTTTTAATCATCTTTAATTGCTCACAAACCTCCACAACTCTGCGATTTTTCGACGACTCTACGACGAAGTGTTGTCAACAACCCTAGTTTACTTTCTACTATTTTAGTTGTTGATATTCTTATTTTGTCGTCTCTTTAAATATTGCAATTCCTTTTATTAATCGAGGTTTTCTATCATTGCACTTTACATTAATAGAAGAGAGGGTTTGTCTCTCTATCTTTTCTTTCGAAGCTTTTTTTTGTAATCATCAAACTCCTACCTCCAACGAGGAGGAGTGTTTTTAGTGAATTGCCCTCCGTGCGTGATCAAGGATCACTAGGGTCTTGGAGTAGTAGCCGAAGGCTATGAACCAAGTAAAAAAACATTTGTCTCATTTATTTATAGTTTATTTTTCCGCTGCAATTAACTGTCTACTTGAGTTTTAACGAATGAATTAAAAAGAAAAGTTTATCGCTATTCACCCCCCCCCCTCTAGCGATCTGCTTCGATCAAACAATTGGTATCAGAGCCAGGGGCGCTTAGATTTGGTGAAACCACCAATCTAGCATTTTTTACAGATTTATTTTTCGTTCATTTAAATTTTTCTCTCGCACTACTAATCTAAGACGAAGTCTTGGTACTCTTCGTTTGATTTTGTTTTGCAAGTATTCGCTTTTGGAGTAGCCGACGGTAAAACGGGCATAACTTATCGTACAAGTTGACCTACGAAACGGTCTACCTACCAAAACGAAGCTCTCAAAGAGATCTACACTTCTTATGAGGGTAAACCCTCGTTACAAGCTGTCTTCATCCCCAAAAACCATCGTTTAGTACCATTTCGGGGACATCGAAGGTTGTAAGTGATCATTTTTTGTTTTAGTTGGTTATTTCTCGTTTATTCCTTTTTTTCTTTTCATTTCCTACATTACTAATCCAAGGCGAAGTCTTGGAACCTTTTTCGTTTTTTTTGGTTTTTTTTTTGTGCAAGGTTTCCCTTCCAAATGGCCCATCTCGAGGGTTTTAGCACCATCCGACCTCCGTTTTACAACGGAGATGATTTCCGTTATTGGAAAGGTCGGATGGAATGCTTTCTCAAAACCCAAATCGAGATGTGGATCATAATCCAAATGGGTTTCACACTTCTGACTAACGAAGTGGGTGAATCCTTGGGTTATGACCAATGGACCATTGCGACAAAATGACAAGTCGAATCCGACGCCAAGGCAACACAAATCCTCCAATGCGGCTTGTCCAAGGAGGAGTTAAATCGCGTCGCCCCCTTCATCAGTGCAAAGGACCTTTGGACAAAGCTAGTGGAGCTACACGAAGGGACCGATGAAGCCTAGGTATGTAAGCGTGACCTTTTATTTAATAAATTATATAATCTAAAAATGCAGGAACATGAAACGGCGACGCAACTCCACGCCCGCGTCCAGGACATTGTCAACAATCTACACGCAATCTGGCAAAAGGTCGAAAACTGCGACCTTATAAGGTATGTCCTAAACTCCTTTCCGAGGACTACCTTGTGGGCATCCATGGTCGATGCCTACAAGGTCTCTAAGGATCTTTCTAAACTTAGGTTAGATGAACTTTTTTCTGATTTCGAACTTCATGAGCAGTCTAACTCAGAACCCGAGATAGGTATAGCACTATTTGCAGGTTCAAAGAAGAAAACCGCTAGCAAGCCACCCCCGAAGGAAGAAGAGGATGAGTCAGATTTGGAGGTCGACTCAGAAATGGAGGCCGAACTAGTCAACCTAGTTCGGAGGATAGTCAAAGGCCGAAAATGAACCGTCACTCGACCCAACGAAGGTAAGCCTAAAAGTTCAAATATTAGATGTTATGAATGCAACAGGTTTGGACATATCAAGTTCGAATGCCCAAAACTCAAGAGCAAGGGACCAAAACACAAAAAGGCACTCAACGCTACTTGGGAAGAAGCTTTCGAGGAAGAAGACGACGATCGAGTCCTCATGGCTAAACCGGTGGAATCGGAGATAGAGTCGGAACCGGAACTTGAATCGGAAACCGAAGGCGAGTCGGACTGCGAAGCACTATTCAAGACAAGCCACGGATACGCATCCGGTTCAAAAGATACACTCAAGGTAAGTCGGTCTCTCATTACTACACTTTATAGTGCAATTAAGTTTTTAAATAGAAAGTTAGCTAAGTCCGAGTCCAAGGTCGAGACCCTGGTTGAGGAAGTTAAACTCCTCAAACACGAGGTCTCCCTAACCTCTTCGACTAGTCGAGTTCAAGAGAAGGACTCAACTCGGGTTGAAAAACTCGAAGTTGAGAACTCACTCTTGAAGAGTCAAGTCGAAGATCTTAGGAATATGTTGGAAAGGTTTACTTTGGGATTCAAAGGACTTGACCTCCTACTTGGATCGCAAAGGGCCGTGTACAACAAGGCCGGGCTACGGTTTAGCTCAAACACGACCAATAAGTCATATATGTCGATTGTAAGTCGACATAAAAAATGTGTCCAAGCATGGGTCCCTATGACCACCTTGATTTCAAACTTAGGATCAAACCAGTACTGGGTTCCCAAGGACCAAATCCACTATGTTGATAGACCGAATCGATTCAATGGTCCAGGGGAAGCTAGTATGAAATTTGTGTGTGTTTTAACTTAGAAATTGCATGCTTAGGTTTTTATTTAGTTTGATTTTTCTTTTTAGAATGGTTAGATAGGACTATAACTCGTCAATACTTGATAACATAGTACCAGGATGCGGCGAGATGATAGTACGCTAGGAAAGCAGAGTCTTGTGTATTCGGGCTAGATAAGGCGTATCTAGTTCGGTGCACTTGACCGAGCGGAACTAGCTGAAGCTACCTCGCCGTATCCTAGACTAGTTAGACCAGGAAGTGGTCTTAGGTGAGTCAAGTCTCTATTTTCTTGAAAATGGCTTTGTCTAAGGAAGTGGTCGTTGTTCCGATCAAAGAAGGCCTCTGTGCCTCGCCACGACCTGGAATCCATGATCTTGAAAAGGTGACTTGATAAGTCTAAGGTCAAATCCGATTCTAACGCAAGGTTGACAAGTGTTTAAGTCATTAAATTTAAATCAAGTAAAATTGGAAGTCATCTCACAAGAACATATAGGGTTAACGTGTTTGATCATGTAGACATGGGTGAGATGATTTAGGTTAATAATTTTCAACAAATCTTTAATAAATCCAATATCTGATCCAACTACTTTGCGTGTAGGATCAATGGATGTTGGACAGTGGTTTCTCCCGACACATGACCGGGGATCAACTCAAGTTTTCGAAGCTTCGATTCAAACGACAAGGATCGGTAGCCTTCGGAAATAACTGCAAGCTCAAAATCATCGGATCAGGTGATATTGAGCTTAACTCAAATTTTGTTATTCAAAACGTTTTATTAGTAGAAAATTTTCAATATAATCTACTTAGTGTAAGCTAATTGTGTGATAATAACTATAAGGTCATATTTCTAGAAAATGAATGTGTAATTAATACAAACGAAACCTCTAAAACAATTCTCAAGGGAACTAGAAATAACAACATTTACACTATTAACTTAACTAACTCCTCAACTAAGTGTCTTATGACATGGCAAGAGGAATCATGGTTGTGGCACCGACGACTCGGTCACTCACACCCAAGACTAATCCACAAGATGAGTCAGAGTGACTTAGTCAGAGGTTTGCCTAACCTCAATAACTTGGATAATAAAATATGTAATGCTTGTCAACAAGGTAAACAATCTAGGACACAACATCAACTAACTAATCAAGAACGAACCAAAAGTGTGCTTGAGCTCCTACACATGGATCTATTTGATTCACACGGAGCTAAGTCACTAAATGGAAGTAAATTCTGTTTAGTCATTATTGATGACTACTCTAGATTTACTTGGGTTAGGTTCATCAAACATAAAAGTGATACCCTAGATCAATTAATCAACCTATTTAAATTAATAGAAAATCAACAAAGCATTAAAATCAAAAGACTTAGGACTGATCATGGTGGTGAATTCGAGAACCATAGCTTTATAAAATTCTGTAACCTAAATCGATACCACCATGAGTTCTCTTGCCCTAGAACTCCACAACAAAATGGCCTAGTAGAATGCAAAAATAGAACCCTACAAGAAGCCGCTAGGACAATGTTAAATGAGTATAACCTACCCGATAGGTTTTGGGCGGAAGCCGTGAGTACGGCATGCTATGTCCAAAATAGGATCCTTATGGTAAAGAGGCACCATAAGACCTCATACGAGATTTATCACGATAAAATACCTAACATCAAGTACTTTAAGGTATTTGGGTGTAAGGTACATATCCTAAACACTAAGGATTACCTAGGGAAATTTACATCTAAAACCACGACCGAAATCTTTCTAGGATACTCAACTACAAGTAGAGCTTATAGAGTATATAACGATAACACCATTAGAGTCGAGGAGACTATCAATGTAGTATTTGATGAAGGACACGAACCTACAAAACCCCCGGCAACCCCAATTAGCGAGCCAACTCATACTAGACCTAACTCTGATCCGGAGATCAAGTCTAGTGTTAATCCTAACCTAAGTCAACCAAGTCACTCTATCGACCAAGTGATAGATGACTCCAACCAAACTAGAACTCAAACGAGTCATCCTATTCATCAAGTTGTAGACTCAAACCCAAATCCAACTAGGACTCAAACGAATCATCCTATCGACCAAGTGATAGGTGATCCAAGTCTAGGAGTTCGAACTAGAGCCTCATACAGAAACCTTAGTCAAATCTCCTTAATTTCCAAAATTGAACCCAAGACTATTGACCAAGCTCTTCTTGATCCCGATTGGATTATTGCAATGCAAGAAGAGTTGGCTCAATTCACTAGGAATGAAGTATGGGAATTAGTACCACCACCTAAAGATAAAACAATCATTGGAACAAGGTGGGTGTTTAGAAATAAACTTGATGATAAAGGTGAAGTGGTTAGAAATAAAGCTAGACTAGTCGCTAAAGGATTTAGTCAAGTCGAAGGTTTAGATTACGACGAGACCTATTGTTGGATTTCCGGCACCGCGGCATGTGTGTGTTCGATCATGTTTCGTAAACATGAGCACAGCGGAAGCAATTAAAAATAATAAATCTATATTTATTACAATACACACAACACACGCATGCTATTACAACAAGTGTAGACATAACCGTAAATTAAAATTTGCAATAAAAGGAAATTAAACTACGTTATACCTTCCGTATGACGTGTAGCGGGAACGGCATCAACCGAAACGATCCTCGTAAGAATCGTCTCTATCCGTATCCACGCCGAGCTCCTCGGGATGACTTCGCTAAGTCACGAGCTTCGTCTTCATACGGGTTACTAGCCTTGTGTTGAAGACGACGTGATCGAGAGATGATCACGATCCGAATCCAAATTCGGATCCTAAAACGAGTTCTCAAAACTCGCTTCTCTGGAGAGGTATTCGTCAACCGTTTGACGAATCCTTCGTCCTCCACCTCAGAGGATTACCGGAGATCAAATCCTCGGTAAGTTAGCCGCTGTCGGAGCACTAACCGTCGTCCAAACGACGCTCCGACGAGAGGAGGAGAAGCTGTCCAGAAAACTGGACAGCTTGGTGGAGGAGTAGGCGCCGGCCAAAAACAAGGAGAGAAAAAGCCCACCTTGATGCCGAACCTATAGGAGATCACCGGAGGGTCGCCGGAGGTTCACCGGCTGGAGCTTGGACGCCGGCAAGGGTCTTGGACGGTGGCACAAAGCTGGGCGGCGGCAGCTTGTAGTTGGGCGCCGAAATCACCAAGGAGGTGGGCGGCAACTATGTTGGGCGGCCAAAATAGATTAGGGTTTTGGATTAGGGTTTAAGCCCTATTTTATAGAGAACTAATTCTCTTAATGGTTAATGGATCATATCCATAAAGCCCGTTAACCCGCTCCATTAAGATAAGTTAAAATAAACGAAACCATGATGGTTTATTTTAAGTTAAAACGAACCGAACCAACCTTTGGTTCATTCGTTTAATATAAACCAAACCCTTTGGTTTATTCTCATCCATTTGATTAGAACCAAACCATTTTGGTCCATCCATTATGTCTTCATAAGACACGGCCCATCCACGCTTCCTCTGCGACTGAAACAATTTCATGCTCGCTTTATGTTTGGTCCAACCAAACATAGTTTCTCTCGGTCTGAGAATCCTATTCTCTAGCTCGTTTTAAATCCTTTGGATTACACTCGTTGTGCGTGTGACCAAATAGGTTCTCGGTTTATGTTGGCCGTCTATAATTAACCATTAATTATAGATCGATCATGAGTGGCACCTAGTAGTACATCATGATCCCCAATTAACCGAAAAGATCAACGGTTGATCCAGAACTATTTCTGAAACCCTTCAGTAGCTCGAATGAATCGTGCCCCATTCCCTTCACTCATCTTATACCCACTTGGTTCAGGACATGGTCTATTGTGTCAGTCCCCACTAGGCTGACTACGTCACACCTAGCCCAAGTATGATTTCCTCATCCTACGGATTCTAGTTACTCCACATGTATCGAAGAGTACTTTACTCTAAACATGTAATGCTTTGGCCAAAGACTTTAGTAACAATCCGACGAGAGGCCATGGGTATACATCTACTTTCAATGAGTGGTGAATACTTTATAGGCTATTCAAACACCTTCGATCACTTCGACTTATACCCAATCATCCCGGGTCCACATCTCCTTAGAGATGTTTGCTTAAGATGTCAAAGCATAAGTCTCCATGATCAAGATGACTTGAATACCCCAAGTCAAAGGAACATCGCACTTAAGCCACAGTAAGAACTTCATTGACATATCTATATATGCAGAGAACCATATGAAGTCTTACGGCTGGTCACTCCAATGAACTAGTTACCATAACTAGCATCCATGATTAACTCCGACATCACTATGTCTCCAGCCAGTGAGAATCAGCTGCTTGGATACACCAAGGAGTATACCTCGTGCTAGTCTCGACAGAATTGATGGTGTCCAAATCCATCAATTCATCGACTAGGGATAATTCCGATACATCACAATTACACATGTAGAGATACTCACTAGTTGTGATCCAATCACAAATTCTCTCATGCTGTGAATCGTATCGTGGACATTCAGTAAATGAGTTTAAGATCCAATCAAATACATTAAGCATGTATACTCAAATAGTGAATCTTCATTTATCATATAAATGGTTCATACATAAGGTGATTGCCTTAGGACATCTCTCATATATTACTAACAGACTTCCACTTGGCCTAATGTCAATCGCTACGGTATCCAATACCATAAGCACTAACATGACCCTCAAACTTACTTTGAGGTAATGCTTTAGTCAAAGGATCCGCTAAGTTCCTTTCAGTGGGAATTTTCTCGATTTGTATTTCGCTCCTACTTATGATCTCTCCGATAAGACATGTTTGGCTGATGAGACCTTGGCTCTTTTAATTGCTCCATGATTGCTTCAACAATGGCCGAATCACACCAAGTTCATGAACGAACTTCGATCCAAACCGCCTTTCCGCCTCGCCGCAATGTATTCTCGCCGGTAGAATCCGCTACTCTTGTTTGGAACCTTTTCCAACTCATTGCGCTCCATTCAAGGTGAACACGATCCGCATCGAGACATGGAATCATCCTTGTCTCGTCTCGAAGTCGCATCCGTGATACCCAGATCACCATGTCCCTTCTCCATATATTAGGAACACATCCTTAGTTCTTCTCAAGTACTTAAGGATCGCCTTAATACCGCCCAATGATCCATTCCTCGATCGGATTGGTATCCGCCGTGACACTCGTGAGCATACGATACATCGGGCCTCGTACATAACATAGCATACATGATAGATCCTATGCGGATGCATAGGGAATCTTACTCATGCAAATCCTCGCCTTCATGCGGACACATAGACTTCGAAAGGTGTACCCCATGCCCGATGGGTAGATAACCTTTCTTGGATTCCGACATGCTAAACCTCTTTAGCACTTGGCTATATATGTAGACATGAAAGACCAACAACTGCTTCGATCTATCTCTATAGATCTTAATCCCAAGGATGTAGGTTGCTTCTCCTGTGTCTTTCATGGAGAATGTCTTGATAACCAAACCTTAATCGATCAGAAGATTGACACATCGCTTCCTATAAGTAATATGTCATCGACATACAATACTAGGAACACGATCGCACTCCCACTAACCTTCTTGTACACACAAGGTTCGCTCGATTTTGTGAGAAATCAAACTTTTGATCGTCATCAAAACGGATATTCCAGCTCTCGGATGCTTGCTTCAATCCATAAATGGATCGTCGCAATTTGCATACCTTGGTTTTATCAACCGATGTGAAACCCTCAGGCTGTATCATATACACGTCCTCGAGCAGGTTTCCATTAAGGAAAGCTGTTTTCACATCCATATGCCATATCTCATAATCATAATGAGCCGCTATGGCCGTGAGCATCCGAATGGATTTAAGCATAGCTACAGTAATAGGTTTCGCCATAATCAACACCTTATTTTTGACGATATCCTTTCGCCACCAATCTAGCCTTATAGGTAATCACATTACCATCCATGTCGGTTTTCTTCTTGAAAACCCACTTGCACCCTATAGGCTTTATGCCTTCAGTGGGTCAACCAAGTTCCAAACTTGGTTTTCATACATGGAATCCATTTCGACTTCATGGCACCAAGCCACTTATCCCTTTCTCAACTTGTCGACTTCTTCATAACTGTAGGCTCCTCATCATCAATGAGTAACACGCTCGATTCACTTATGAGAAATCCATATCTCTCAGAATATTGCGTGTTCTACCGTGATCTACAAAGATGTGGTGTTACAATAGGTCGATTGCTCATCACTATGAGTTGTCAGTTGTGCTTCACTGTATCTCATCAATGTCTATTTGAGTCTCTCGAGCCTCCTCAAGCTCGACGACACTCCCACTGCTTTCTTGCAAGAGAAACTCTTTCTAGAAACACAAAGATGCCTCAAACAAACACCTTTTGTTCCACAGATGATAGAATTGGTAACCCCTTGTTTCCTTAGGGTATCCAATAAATAGACATTTATCGACTTAGCATCCAATTTATCCGACATACCGCTTCACATAAGCAGTGACAACCCCATATCTTCAAGTAAGATACATGAGGTTTCTTACCATTCCATATCTCATATGGAGTGTCGAGACTACCTGGTAGGCATTCTGCTTAACAAGTAAACAAATGTCTCAAGTGCATAACCCCAAAAGGACTTGGGAAGAGTTGCATGATTCATCATTGACTGACCATGTCCAACAAGGTCCTAAGCCTCGGATACACCATTATGTCTGTGGGTGTATAGGGCGGAGTCCATTGAGACAATATGCCATTGTCTCTTAGATAATCAAGAAACTCTTGACTTAAGTATTCACCACCTCGATCCGATCAAGTATTTTAATACTCTTGTCATGTTGTTTCTCTACTTCATTTCTGAATTCTTGAACCTTTCAAAGGCTTGGACTTGTGTTTCATCAAGAACACATACCCAAACCGTGAGTGATCATGGTGAAGGTAATGAAGTAGCTATAGCCTCCTAATGCTTGAGTTGACATAGGTCCACATACATCAGTATGTATTAGACCTAGTAACTCTCCCACTCGTTCACCTTTTCCAGTAAAAGGTAACTTAGTCATCTTGCCTTTTAAGCATGATTCGCATGTATCGTATGAATTCAATTCAAGCGATTCCGAATTCCACATCTGTAATTCGACATGCGTTTCTTGCTTATATGGCCAAGACGACAATGCCACATATAGGAGTCTATGTGATTATCCTTTCGAGCACGCTGTTGCTCGCTTCGATATTGAAAATGTCACCGGATACGCCCAACGATAAATGCCATTACTCAAAGTTCCAGTTCCATAAAGTACGCCATTCAAAGTTATATAACAACAATTGTTACTAAACGTTAAATGGAAACCATTTCTATTTAAGGAAAATAGAAACAATGTTCTTTATTAGAGAAGGAACATAATAGCAATTGTCCAATTGTCCAAGACTAGTCCACTAGGAGCTTCAAAGAAATAAGTTCCGATGGCATCAGAAGAACCTTTGCTCCATTGCCAACTCGCAAATTTGACTCTCCGACAAGTCTTCTTCTATTCCTTAGCCCGTATGTCATTACATATATGTGAGCTACACCCAGATCCAATACCCAAGTGTCTAAGGAAATAGAATGACAATCAATAACGAAGATACAAGAGGATGGGGCATCGGATGCCTTCTTCTTCTTCATGGACTCAAGATAAATCTTGCAGCTTTCTTCGCCAAGGGCCTTCCTTGCCACAAAGGATGGCAAGTGCCCTTTGCACCGGTTCCGCCTTCTTTGCCTTTTTCTTTCCTTTCTTCTGTTTTTGCCTTCCTCTTAGAACCTTTCTTTGAGGAATCAACTAATGTAACCGCTTCTCCTCATGCTTTACGTAAGGCTCCACAGCCTTCAAAGATATTGAGGAGCTCTGGGAATGGTGGATTCCAATTTGTTCATCCGATAGTTCATCACAAATTGCGAAACTCTTGGGCAAACAATGCATAATTAAGTCAATACTTAACTCATGATCCATCACAAAACCGAGGGTAGCTAGCGCCGATGTACTGCTCATCTTTAGCACAAACTGCTCTACGAACCTTCTTGCATCTTCGTGGTGAAGAGGAGCCTAGAGACCTCGAACCTTCGGATCTCGCTTGCTCATCGAACAACTCATGAAGATGGAAGACCATAGTGTTAGCATCCATATGCTCATGCCGCTTCGCAATTGTACCATCGCCGCTAGCATGATGCAACTCGCCATTTGTAATCGCCACATGTTTCGATAGACCAACATTTGGTCTGAGTTGCATCGCCCTTAGATCAGAAGAGGCTCTTCAAGGACATATGCAAGCTTTTCCGCCTTGAGAACAATTCTCGTGTTTCTAAGCCACCTAGGAAGTTAGGCCCAATACTTGTTCAATCCAAAATAGTGCGCAAATTCAAAGACGTCATGATCAATTTATTGACCTAGAAATACAAAATGAGCATATATGAGAAAATGACACTAAAATGCATCAATATACATTTATAAATCCCATTCATTTTTCGAATTTCAAAAACCCCAAAATCACTTCGGGAGATCGTAGGTCCATCTCCGAATGGGCTGATATCCATCATAGTTATGAACAACCTTGGAGAGAGTCCAACAAGCCATTCATAACTACGACGGTAGGTATCATCTATACCGATTGCATATCCCGATATGCAACTATCACAATGTGCTATCAACTAATTGAATGTTCACACATACATCGGGTTGTTAACACATTAACAAGTATGCATCATATGCATAGCAACTTCACCTCCCTTTACATCGACCTTGGAGAGAGTCCAACAAGCCGATGCTCCAGTTAAAGCCAACCCATTAATCGAATAGTTTTAATATGGTTAGAGCGCATTCAACCAATTAGCCCAGCTTGAGAGAGTCCAACAACCAAAGCTAACGATTGACCTCTCGACTCTTACCATATTAGTATTAAACTATTCCATGGTTTGAACATATTCGTTCGAGCGGGCTCGAGAGAGTCCAACAACCCAAACAAGAAATGTAACTCGGGTTCTAACCATATTAATGGAAGGTGTAGGCTTTAATATTGATTAAGGGTTTTTATGTCTCATCCTCTTTGCATGCAAATAACTATTATCTACATGGCATGACATACATGGCATACATCTACATGTCACGACACGCATGGCATAATGTTATGCATCTAATGCAATTACATGGCATACAATTATGTCATGTTTATAATTTCCTTATATGTCATAACTATTTATGGAAATAAAATATGTTTAAGATTTGATTCTCCAAATCAAATCATAATTAAATTAGGAAACAAATTTCCAAATCTAATCACATATTTTATTCATGGAATTATTTGATTAAGGAAAATCTATTTAGGAAACCAATTTCCTAAATCTTTAAAACTACTTATGGAAATAAAATATTTTAAGATTTGATTTCCCAAATCAAATCATGATTAAATTAGGAAACAAATTTCCAGAATCTAATCAAATATTTTATTTATGGAAAATATCAATTTTCATAAATACTTCCAACTTTCCAAAAGTGGAAGATTTCCATAAATACTTCTAGACTTTCCAAAATTGAAAAATTTCCATAAATACTTCTAAATTTCCAAAATTTAGAAAATTTCCAGAAATACATTATGACTATCGCAAAACCATTTTACGATTATGTCGAAACACAACCTGGCTCGATACCATCAAGGTTTCGCAAGATCACAAGATGTGTGTGTTCGATCATGTTTCGTAAATACGAGCAAATGGAAGCAATAAAAATAATAAATCTATATTTATTACAACACACACAACACACGCATGCTATTACAACAAGTGTAGACATAACCGTAAATTAAAATTTGCAATAAAAGGAAATTAAACTACGTTATACCTTCCGTATGACGTGTAGCGGGAACGGCATCAACCGGAACGATCCTCGTAAGAATCGTCTCTATCCGTAACCACGCCGAGCTCCTCGGGATGACTTCGCTAAGTCACGAGCTTCGTCTTTGTACGGGTTACTAGCCTCGTGTTGAAGACGACGTGATCGAGAGATGATCACGATCCGAATCCAAATTCGGATCCTAAAACGAGTTCTCAAAACTCGCTTCTCCGGAGAGGTATTCGTCAACCGTTTGACAAATCCTTCATCCTCCACCTCAGAGGATTACCGGAGATCAAATCCCCGGTAAGTTAGCCGCTGTCGGAGCACTAACCGTCGTCCAAACGACGCTCCGATGAGAGGAGGAGAAGCTGTCCAGAAAACTGGACAGCTTGGTGGAGGAGTAGGCGCCGGCCAAAAACAAGGAGAGAAAAAGCCCACCTTGATGCCGAACCTATAGGAGATCACCGGAGGGTCGCCGGAGGTTCACCGGCTGGAGCTTGGACGCCGGCACAAAGCTGGGCGGCGGCAGCTTGTAGTTGGGCGCCGAAATCATCAACAAGGGGTGGGCGACAACTAGGTTGGGCGGCCAAAATAGATTAGGGTTTTGGATTAGGGTTTAAGCCCTATTTTATAGAGAACTAATTCTCTTAATGGTTAATGGATCATATCCATAAAGCCCGTTAACCCGCTCCATTAAGATAAGTTAAAATAAACCAAACCATGATGGTTTATTTTAAGTTAAAACGAACAAAACCAACCTTTGGTTCATTCGTTTAATATAAACCAAACCCTTTGGTTTATTCTCATCCATTTGATTAGAACCAAACCATTTTGGTCCATCCATTATGTCTTCATAAGACACGGCCCATCCACGCTTCCTCTGCGACTGAAACAATTTCATGCTCGCTTTATGTTTGGTCCAACCAAACATAGTTTCTCTCGGTCTGAGAATCCTATTCTCTAGCTCGTTTTAAATCCTTTGGATTACACTCGTTGTGCGTGTGACCAAATAGGTTCTCGGTTTATGTTGGCCGTCTATAATTAACCATTAATTATAGATCGATCATGAGTGGCACCTAGTAGTACATCATGATCCCCAATTAACCGAAAAGATCAACGGTTGATCCAGAACTATTTCTGAAACCCTTCAGTAGCTCGAATGAATCGTGCCCCATTCCCTTCACTCATCTTATACCCACTTGGTTCAGGACATGGTCTATTGTGTCAGTCCCCACTAGGCTGACTACGTCACACCTAGCCCAAGTATCATTTCCTCGTCCTACGGATTCTAGTTACTCCACATGTATCGAAGAGTACTTTACTCTAAACATGTAATGCTTTGGCTAAAGACTTTAGTAACAATCCGACGAGAGGCCATGGGTATACATCTCCTCGCAAGGAGTGGTGAATCTTTTATAGGCTATTCAAACACCTTCGATCACTTCGACTTATACCCAATCATCCCGGGTCCACATCTCCTCGGAGATGTTTGCTTAAGATGTCAAAGCATAAGTCTCCATGATCAAGATGACTTGAATACCGCAAGTTAAAGGAACATCGCACTTAAGCCACAGTAAGAACTTCATTGACATATCTATATATGCAGAGAACCATATGAAGTCTTACGGCTGGTCACTCCAATGAACTAGTTACCATAACTAGCATCCACGATTAACTCCGGACATCACTATGTCTCACCAAAGGAGAATCACCGCTTGGATACACCAAGGAGTATACCTCGTGTTAGTCTCGATGAATTGATGGTGTCCAAATCCATCAATTCATCGACTAGGATAATTCCGATACATCACAATTACACATGTAGAGATACTCACTAGTTGTGATCCAATCACAAATTCTCTCATGCCGTGAATCGTATCGTGACATTCAGTAAATGAGTTTAAGATCCAATCAAATACATAAAACATGTATACTCAAATAGTGAATCTTCATTTATCATATAAATGGTTCATACATAAGGCGATTGCCTTAGGACATCTCTCATATATTACTAACACCTATGCCCCAGTAGCTAGATTAGAGTCCATTCGAATGCTATTAGCATATGCAGCACATCGAGGATTTAAGTTGTTTCAAATGGATGTGAAATCTGCGTTCTTAAATGGATACATTAAAGAAGAAGTTTATGTTAGTCAACCCGGTTTCAAAAGTTTAGACAAACCCGACCATGTCCTTAGGTTAAAGAAAGCTCTCTATTGACTTAAACAAGCTCCTCGAACTTGGTACGAGAGACTTTTGATTTATCTTAAGTCCAAAGGATTTAACCAAGGTGTAGTTGACCCAACTCTTTTCGTAAAAACCTTAGGTAAAGACATATTCATAGCCCAAATCTACGTAGATGATATTATTTTCGGAACCACCAACTCAATCCTACTAAATGAGTTCATTTCACTTATAGAAAGTGAATTTGAAATGAATTTAGTAGGTGAGTTAAGTTTCTTCTTAGGTCTACAAATTAAACAAACTAAAGATGGAATATACCTACATCAACGCAAATATACTAGGGAATTAATTAAATGCTTTGGAATGCAAGATGCTAAAATTATTAATACCCCAATGGCAACTAATGTGAATATAGAAGAAGATTTAATCGGAAACTCAATTGATTTAAAATACTATAAGAGCATAATAGGGAGTCTCCTTTACTTAACTGTAAGCCGACCAGATATCCTATTTGCAGTAAGTATGTGCGCAAGGTTTCAAACATATGCCAAGGAGTCTCACCTAACTCTAGTCAAGCGTATCCTTAGATATCTAAAGGGTACACTTAATGTCGGTATTTGGTACCCTAGATCTACCGAGTTCTAACTAACCGGCTACTCCGATTCGGACTATGCCGGTAGTAAGCTCGATAGAAAGTGTACGAGTGGTTGTTGTCAACTTCTCGGCTCGAGTCTAGTGAGTTGGTGCAGTAGGAAGCAACACTGTGTTGCCTTATCTACCACCGAAGCCGAATACATCGCGATGGGTGAGTGTGTCACTCAGCTTCTTTGGATGAAGCACACTCTCCGCGACTTTAAGTTAGACTTTACGAATACTAAACTTCACGTACATAACATTAGTTCAATTAATCTTACTAAGAATCCGATATGTCACTCTATGACCAAACATATTGAGGTTAAACACCATTTCATTCGAGAACATGTGGCCAACGGAGCCATACAACTCGAATACGTCGAATCGAAGTCTAACTTAGCAGACCTATTTACTAAACCCCTACCCGAAGCCGAATTTAGTCTATTAAGACGAAAATTGGGCATGTGCATAGTAGAATAGGACTTTGCAAATTATATTACTACTATTTCTTACTTTTCATTTCTCATGGAACTAGTATAGGACTTACCTTAGATATCATGCACCTATAGATTTAAGGAGCCAGTACATCTCACAACACATAGGACTAATGTGTTTGTGTACTTAGCCACGTAGATGAGCGTGAGATGTTAGGACCTTACTTCTGGTTCCAGATGTAGAGCTAGTGCATCGCCATGAACCATGGAGTATAATCATACATACTAACCGACTCTGACCAGGACTGGTTGATCTTTCATATCAATCAAGCTAAATATGAGTCGAACATTTTATAGAAGAACTTATTTTCAGTATATTATTTTCAAAATAATGTGGAACATTTTCAAATTAATACTTATTTTTTATTCCACACACACCCTCACTCTTTTCGATATATGGCTAAAGGGGGAGAAAAGGCCAAAGTTAAGGGATAATTTTTTTTATGGCCAAGGCTTAGTTAACTTGTTCGTGTTAACAAAACGGAAAGGTTTACTTAACTTTAAGTTAACTTGTTAACAAAACGGAAGTAAAGGCCAAGGTTAAGAAATCAATTTTTTGATTTCTTAACTTAAAACTTATTTTAAACACTATGGCCAAAATTAAGTAATTGTGGTTACTTAATTCTTTTGTTTAGTAGCAAACATCAAGGGGGAGAGTTAAAACTCTTTCTCAAGTACTCACCCTCGGTCAAGGGGGAGGATTCCTCAAGGGGGAGCACTTGGAAAAAAGTTTTTATATACTCCTACTCATTCATGCATATCTCTTGCTCATTTTGCTTAATGCACTTAATTTATTTTTCTTAACTTTGTCATGTGGGTTTGACATAAATCAAAAACGGGGAGATTGTTGGTGCAGTAGGCACCTAAGTCGAACCTGAGTTTTGATTATAGCAAACGATACAAAGTTAAGCTCATGTCGTTATCTCACGAGCTGAATCGAGTGTGCAGAAAATTGCTATAGCTGGAACTGAAGGCTAGCGACACCCGGAGGAAGCCGCGGTAGTCGGGCGACACTCGAGTAACTTCGGAGGGAGCCGAAAAAATCAAGTGGAAGGCCGGAAGCAAAAGCGACATAGTAAGTATCGAGGTAAGCTCGAGTGAGTAAAGTGAAGTGAGGTCGTGTCCTTTGTACGGGGACATCCTTAGGCGATGATCCGACCCAAGACTTCCCATGGAAGGTCTATGTTGAGATCGGATGGCAAGTGGCTGTCGAATTCACTTATATTTTGAGCTAACTCTTTATTATAGTCAAAATTCCTGGCCATCAGTTCAACCGGCCAGTTCAACCGGGCCAGTTCAACCGGTGGTCAAAAATCAGCCTCGAGGAGTCAAGCTTTATCACCATTTTTCAAGGAGTTTTGTGCCCAATTCCTATTGGTTGAAGAACCATTCGATGAGGAGCTTAAAGGCTATAAAAGGAGGGCTTCTCCTAGGGTTTTTAATCATCTCTAAGTGCTCACAAACCTCCACAACTCTGCGATTTTCCGACGACTCTACGACGAAGTGCTATCAACAACCCTAGTTTACTTTCTACTCTTTTAGTTGTTGATATTCTTATTTTGTTGTCTCTTTAAATATTGCAATTCCTTTTATTAATCGAGGTTTTCTATCGTTGCACTTTACATTAATAGAAGAGAGGGTTTGTCTCTCTATCTTTTCTTTTGAAGCTTTTTTTTGTAATCGTCAAACTCCTACCTCCAACGAGGAGGAGTGTTTTTAGTGAATTGCCCTCCGTTCGTGATCAAGGATTACTAGGGTCTTGGAGTAGTAGCCGAAGGCTACGAACCAAGTAAAAAAACATTTGTCTCAGTTATTTATAGTTTATCTTTCCACTGCAATTAACTGTCTACTTGAGTTTTAATGAACGAATTAAAAAGAAAGGTTTATCGCTATTCACCCCCCCTCTAGCGATCCGCTTCGATCCAACACAGTTGACTGCTGCACTTGAGAATTCCTGCAATATAAGATTAGCATAATAGATGCATAATGCCATGCAGTGTGACAGTCCTTTGACTGTTCGATCTCGACTTTAGCATTCCTCCGAAAGCCTTAGTCGGATCGACGCCTAGGATTGCCCTCTAACCGAGGGTGCATCCTTACCACCGCTCCACATACGGAACTTACCTTTGGTCCTCTTGACCTGTCGCTTAGCTTTCGATCACCACTGAGGTTCCTCGACTCCCCGAGGTTCTCCTGGTGTCGCCCGACCACCACAGTTTCTCAACTTGAGATTCTCCGGATGTCGCTCGACCTTTGGCTTAGCTTAAACACTTCCTGCACACTTAGCATATCACATGAGATAACAAAATAACTTAACTTTGAATCTTTGCCAACATCAAAACCAAGGTTCGATTATCTAGTGCCCCAGCACCAACACTTAGGATACGTCTCATTCAACTATATCAGATCCGCTCCAATCCCTACAATGATGCATCCGTGTACAGTACCCTTCCATCCACACCGAAAGGATTGGCTAACACTGGTGCAAACATTAATCATCATCTAGGCCCTGAAACCTAATTTCACAAGCTTCTTACCAAGTGATTTCCATCATCTTCTTGGTCAAATAAGTCTGTGGTATAGTAATGCTAAAAACCGTTAGGGTAATCTCTTGCCATGATAAGGTTTTGATGTGTGTGGCAAAGGGTTTAACTTAGATTGTTATTATAATTTGATATGTGCGTTGGAGTCTTACCGGGCTTAGTAATTCGCACATAGAGCCTTGGCGAGTTTCACCTCTCATGACTCGGTCTTTGAGTCACTGAAGGATGGCTTTGCGGAAGCCATGCGCTTGGAACATCTGAGGGACCGCTGGACGAGGAGCTTTCAGTGAAGTCGGAGGAAGTAGACTTCATGGCAAGACGCGAAGGATGGCCCTGCAAAGCCATGCGCTTGGCACATCCGAGGGATGTGGCTGGACGAAGATAACTTCAAAGGCGAGGGACTCCGAGGGATGAGAGTTAGCGAATGTAACCCGAGAAAGGGGTAGTGCTCTTTAGGTGAAACTTTTCCATTTGGCTAAGTGTAAGATGAGATTTCCCGACATCAGTTGACTACCATGTTATGGTAGTCGACTACTCTAAGTCGACGGTGACTCGACTAGTGTTCGAGTCTGATTCAAGTGCCAATAGTTGACTGCCATGGAATGACAGTCGACTGTGAGACCACCAGTTGACTGGTGGCAAGAGTTTCGGGCACAGAATGGAGTCAAGCTCGCGATTACTCGACTGATGTCGGTACCGTTGGATGAAATCCAACATGGAAAGCAGCCGTTATTGGGCAATGGCTACAGGACCAGTCGACTGATAGGGACATCAGTCGACTGCTCCAGTGTCAACGGGAAGAAACCCTCTTCCTCTATAAAGAGGAATGGTGTGGGGCTTTGGGTGCCTAATGCTTTAACTCATAACATCTCCCAAAGTGCTCTAAGGGTTTTTCCACTCTTCTACTTGTTCTAATCATCATTCTATTGTAGAAGAGTGATCCTTATGTAAAAGAGGTTACCTCCACCTAGCTTTGTGCAAAGGAGAGATCTAGTGGATTTGGCAAAGGCGTGATTCACCTTGGACGAATCGGGATCGTGGATTAGCGGCGTAGCCATGAACCACATTACATTTCGGTGTTAGCATTGTTTGTATTCTTATTTCTATTTTGCTTGTCTTGTTTTGTTTTTCCGCTTGCGCTAATCTCTTTGTAGACGAGCAAAATCCACCATCAAACGATTGAGGGCTATTCACCCCCTCTAGTCGACCGATCGATCCCCTACAAGTGGTATCAGAGAAAAGGAAAGCTTGTCGAGAACTAACCACCACAACAAGCACATTCAAGAATGGCCGGCTCAAATATTCACCCTCCAAAATTTGAAGGCGAATTCTCTTGGTGGAAAAAGAGAATTGAGGTATTCTTCGAAACTAACTTTGAAATTTTATTAATTATAGAAAACGGTTTCGAGATGCCTAGGAATGAAGAAGGGGAGCTATTGGAGAAATCAAGATGGAGTAAAAGACAAAGAGAGGAGTATTTGGCGAATTCAAAAGCCAAGCACCACCTCTACAATGTACTCCCCCAACAAGAAGTAAACTGGATTGGGGAATGCTCTAGTGCCAAGGAGATGTGGGATAAGCTAGTAGAGCTTCATGAGGCACCTCGGAGGCCAAACTTGCAAGAAGAGACCTCCTCTACTCCCAACTATCAAATATCAAGCTTGAAAAGGGAGAAAAGGTAACCTCCTTACATTCTAGATTCAAAGAAATTTTAATTGGGCTAACAAGTGTAGGGGAAAGACTCTCAAACCGGGAGATGCTCATGAAAGCAATTGATGCTTTTCCCCGGTCATCGAAATGGAGCTCAATGGTGGACTCCTTCTACATGTCCAAGAATTTAGAAGTGAGCACCTTGGAGGAGTTCTTCTCAACAATGGAGCTCCATGAAACAAGACTTGAAGGAATAATAGAAGAGCCAAGATTTCAACCTTCAAGAGGAGTAGCACTTTTGGCCAACAAGGGGAAGAAGAAGATAGAGATCCCCTCCTCCTCCGATGAAGCTGTTGGGAGTATGAGGAATACAATCAAAGTCCCACATTGGTAAGACATGGAAAAGATCATGTGCTTATAAGAAAAAAGATATCTCCATTGGAATGAGGCCTTTTGGGTAAAGCCCAAAAACAAAACCATGAGGGCCTAGGCCCAAAGTGGACAATATCATGCCATTATGGAGATATGTGGAGCTTATAAGCACTAACAATTGGTATCAGAGCCATGGTCCATGTCAAGCCATGAACCTCGAACGAAGGAAGTTGAGCTCCCACGTCCGGATCAAGAGAACCAGACATCAGGAAGGAAGTCTAGTTGGGTCGGGGGGACCGAACAACTGGCAGGAAGTCCTGGTGGGTTGAAGATCGGACATCAAGCAGAGAAAATCCTTCGAGGAGGGATAGGCTTGAGGGGGGGCCCAATGTGGTCCTTCGTTTGAGGGGGGGATTGTTGGGAGTATGAGGAATACAATCAAAGTCCCACATTGGTAAGACATGGAAAAGATCATGTGCTTATAAGAAAAAAGATATCTCCATTGGAATGAGGCCTTTTGGGTAAAGCCCAAAAACAAAACCATGAGGGCCTAGGCCCAAAGTGGACAATATCATGCCATTATGGAGATATGTGGAGCTTATAAGCACTAACAGAAGCATCTTCCTCTTCCTCCATGGATAGCACGAAAGAATCCTATATGGTAAGGAGGGTAAGGCGTGCTTTAAAAGGTTTTCAATTTAATAAATCTAATGATAGGAGGAGAAGACCAAGGGGGAAGGTCATTTGCTACAATTACCAAGGGGAAGGACACATAAGGGACAATTGTCCCCTCTTGAATAAAAGCAAGGAGGAGAAGAGAAAGAAGGAAGAAAAGAAGAAGAAGGGGAGAAAGAAGAAAAAGGAAGAAGAAAAGAAGGCCAAAGAAAAAGGGAAGGCCAAGGCACTAAAAGCAAAGAAATGGGATGACCCCTCTTAATCATCTTCATCATCATCGGAAGAGGAGAATGCCTTTGTCACAAATTTGGCATTAATGGCTTTTGACGACCTAGACACTTCCTCCTCCGAGCTAGAAGAAAGATCAAGCTCAAATGGAGAGAGCTCAAGTGAAGGGGGAGCCTCCTCTACATCCTCATCATTGGAAGAGGATTTGGTAAGTGAGGTAACGAATCTACCCCCTAAGCAAATAATGTCCATGATTTCTAGTCTTACTAAGGATTTATTTAGAGCCAAGAAAAAGAACAAGAGCATGCTAGATCAAATTAAGGACTTAGAAGAAAAATTAGAAAAAGCATGCTTAAATATTAATGAAAATATTTCTTCTAGTCATGATGATGCATGCTCACATGAATATATGTCTTTCAATGTTAATGATGCATGCATAGAAGAAAATAGGGCTCTAAGGGAAAAGGTAAATTATTTGACCAAGGCCCTAGAAAAATTTACAATAGGCTCCAATACCCTTAACATGATAATTGGGAGCCAAAGGGCAAGCTTCAACAAGAAAGGCCTAGGTTATAAGGAAAAGAAAAATGAAAAGGCCTATAAATGTCTAATTGCTAGGGGTCAAGATAAAAAGAAGGTAATAGCTAGAAAATGGATCCCTAAGGAATTTTTAGTGAACCCCATAGGAAATAACTTATTTTGGGTTCCAAAATCCATCCTTAAGGGTTAAGAAAACCCTAGGATAGTCAACCATATTGAATTTATCTAAATCATATGTTGGTTGACTTAGGATGGCGGGACAATTTTTTTGAAATAGTGTTAGGTGATGATAATGCACCTATAAATAGATAAATCATGCTTTAGGTGATATTTTCTTTATTATCATGATGTAATACCTAATGCATGATCACAATTTGAGGAATACATTTGTTTCATGATCATAATATGAAATTCATACATATATGTCTTTATGATCATGTGAAATGTTAAAATGTAACTTAACCTTGATAGAATTGCAAGAAAATAAATGGTTAAGTATATACAAATACCTTTAGAATACATCTCACACTCACCATAGGCTACCATGATTGAAAACTTAGCATTGGTGAGATGTTAGGATGATACAAATGTCCACTAATGCCTATGGCATCTAGATGGTCATTTAAGGTATCAAAATAGCAATAATAGACCAATCATGGGGAAGGCTTATGTTTAATTCATAGACATATTGTCCAAAGATCATGGTTGGATATTTCATATGTTTTAAAAACAATTTCTTACCTTAAAATCTGTATATTCATGTTTTGAAACAATCCAAAGCAAAACTAGGTGTTAAAATGGATACAAACTTGATCAAAAACCTAGTTGTTTTTAAAGCTTTTGGATTTTTGGCAAATAGTTAAAAATATAATGATTTTTCATGGACAACTATTTTTCATTGATAAATATACTTACAAGAAATATGTTCCCCAAATTTCATGATTTTATAGATTTTCTAATGCATTTCTGAAATCCACCCTGAAAACCTGAAAACCCCGAAATACATGTGCCAGTCGACTGGTAGTCTGAACCAGTCGACTGGTAGCCTGATAACATGCCCAGTAATTTCTTTTGTCCAATTTTAAGGCATGTTTTGGTTTTTCTTTCTCTCTAGACTTGATGTCATGCTGTATAAACTTTCTTAATTATTTTTTATGGTGTCAAAGGGGGAGAAATATATTTGTTTAAGTAAGGGGGAATATATTTAGGGGGAGTTTCATGTATTAAGGGGGAGAGTTACTAATCATGTTATTTACATGCTTTCTTTCCTTAATTTTTTATCAAATGTTTTACCTAACTTAAATGGATTGTCACACATCAAAAAGGGGGAGATTGTTAGGGCAATCTCTTGCCATGATAAGGTTTTGATGTGTGTGACAAAGGGTTTAAGTTAGATTGTTATTATGATTTGATATGTGCGTTGGAGTCTTGCAGGGCTTAGTAATTCGCACATAGAGCCTTGGCGAGAATCACCTCTCATGACTCGGTCTTTGAGTCAGTGAAGGATGGCTTTGCGGAAGTCGTGCGCTTGGAGCATCCGAGGGACTGCCAGACGAGGAGCTTGGAGTGAAGCCGGAGGAAGTAGACTTCAGGGTGAGACGCGAAGGATGGCACTGCAGAGTCGTGCGCTTGGCGCATCCGAGGGATGTGGCCTGACAAAGATAACTTCAAAGGCGAGGGACTCCGAGGGATGAGAGTAAGTGAATGTAACCCGAGAAAGGGGTTGCACTCTTTAGGTGAAACTTGGCCATTTGGCTAAGTGTCGGATGGGATTTCCCGGCATCAGTTGACTACCATATTATGGTAGTCGACTACTCTAAGTCGACGGTGACTCGACTAGTGTTCGAGTCCGGTTCAAGTGCCAACAGTCGACTGCCATGGAATGGCAGTCGATTGTGAGACCACCAGTCGACTGATGAAGGCATCAGTCGATTGGTCGCAAGAGTTTCGGGCACAGAATGGAGTCGAGCTCGCAAGCACTCGACTGATCGAGCATCAGTCGACTGATGGCAATATCAGTCGACTGATGTCGATACCGTTGAATGAAATCCAATGTGGAAAGCAGCAGTTATTGGGCAATGGCTACAGGACATCAGTCGACTGATAGAGACATTAGTCGACTGCTCCTGTGTCAACGGGAAGAAACCCTCTTCCTCTATATAGAGCAATGGTGTGGGGCTTTGGGGGTCTAATGCTTTAACTAATAACATCTCCCAAAGTGCTCTAAGGGTTTTTCCACTCTTCTACATGTTCTAATCTTCATTCTATTGTAGAAGAGTGATCCTTGTGTAAAAGAGGTTACCTCCACCTAGCTTTGTGCAAAGAAGAGATCTAGTGGATTTGGCAAAGGCGTGATTCACCTTGGACGAATCGGGATTGTGGATTAGCGACGTAGCCGTGAACCACGTTACATTTTGGTGTTAGCATTGTTTGTATTCTTATTTCTATTTTGCTTGTCTTATTTTGTTTTTCTGCTTGCGCTAATGTCTTTGTAGACAAGCAAAATCCACCACCAAACGATTGAGGGCTATTCACCCCCCTCTAGCCGGCCGATCGATCCCCTACAAAAACATTCTATCCACATCTATAGTAATAACCAAATCAATCACAAGGAACCCACAACTACGGTGGTCGAGTGCGCAACTCCAACTTCCACCATCAACAGTGGCCAAGTTACGCAACTCCAACAACCACTAACTGACCCAATCGTGTCCAGAATACACGATTTCTCAAATCCATGGACGACTAAATAGTCAATAAGTCTAACAACATAATCAAAACTCATAAAATTTCATACTAAGTATGAAATGTCATCTTCTACACATCTGCATCCTTTTTACTCTACGCTGATGATATATCAATCATCAAACCAATAATGATAATTGTATGATACTAAGTCACTACAATATCAACACACCAATCATAACTCAACCCTAGAGTACAGGTGTCCTTTAGCTGATCTAAACAAATCATCTATCCACAATGAAGGATACTCATTCTCAATAACTACTACATACCATCATCGATAATCAATGCATAACCTCAAAGGTCCATCTCTCTTTCAACAAAGAGTTCTGGATCTTCTCAAGAAGAAATACTAGGACAGATAAATATCTCATCCAACACCTCCTATAATCGCAACTTATGTTCTTCTAATTTCCATAGTGTTTAGCAATAATAATACCAATAAAGTTATCTCTTGGTAAAATCATCATTCTAAAAAATACCTCATGCCCATCATCAACCTTGCCAACTTTGCAAAATCCGAATAAAGTTTTCACCCGATATGAGGTCTTCAATAGCAAAACTATTCCCAAAATCACTCTGATCGCATACTCCACTTGCCTATGCGGTGGCAAGCATGGGAGTTCATCCGAAACTACATACGAATACTCTCGGATTATATGCACATCCGAGAGACCTATCATACAATAATTTCAACAATTTAACCATCTATGACGATATGTCTACAGTAAACGTATGTCTATCAAAGTCTAAGGGAATCCCTTGACTTCTTGGTTGTTGGTCAACCTCTCACCTAACGGTAGAGATACCACCGACCCACAAGTCGATGTATAGGAACCCTTCTAATCCGAACTAAGAATGTTCTAGACATAGATACCTATAAACTACCAGTATCTCTCAATATATCATCAAGTAAGGTAAACTACAGTAATACCCTAAATGATCAATCCTTCAACCCTCTACATCTCCTCTCAAGTAAAGATATAAACTCGTCCAACTTCTGCTCATGGCAGTTGAGCTTATGTAGGTGAAAAAGATTACCCTGGAGGAACTGACATCAACTGCTAATGTTGAAATACAAACAAACCAACTACAATGGAGGTGGCAAATATTGTTGTACTAGTAACGAGTACACCACCAACTGTAAGGTACTGAAGAACTGTCAACATCGTAGCATGCTCCAACTTTGCAAATAATATAGTTGTAACTGAAAAATACAGAATAGATACGACCATCGTCGTATACTCTCTCCTCTATACAAAGTAATCCATGTCTGGGGAGGAAACATTTGTTGTTGTCTACATGAGTCTCCTAAGATGTCTTCTGCTGATACTACTGAGTAAATCACTTCCCCTGGAGGGAAGTATCAAGGAACTTCAACCACATCTGAGGTAGTCATTGGTGCAATCAACCCAGGTCATGATTGATAAGACTCGAGTTGGACTCGAGTAGTGTTTTGATGTTTGACAATGTTTTGGGAAGATTGTTGGTGCAATCGACTCGGATCATGATTGACCAGACTCGAGTTTGACACGAGTGGTAATTTGATGTTTGATGATGGTTTGACCATTGTTTGACTATATGGTTGACATGGGATTGGCCATATGATGGAGAAGTCCAAGTCTTGGGTACTTGGCATGGAAAGACCAAGCATGGGTCTTGGCAATTAGAAAGTCCAACATGGGTTGGCAAGGAAAGTCCAAGGGGTGATATTGGAGGTGTAAAGTCCAAGGGTGGAGTCTTGGCAGTATAAGTCCAATGGTTGGCAACGTAAAGTCTAAGCAGTAGTCTTGGCAGCGTAAGCCCAATGTGCCTTGGCGGTATAGACCAACTTAGCATAACAATAGTCGATGGAAGCACTTGAAGTCTAGCGTATGGATGAACAAGTCATGGATGACTTGGAGGGATCCGATAAGCTTAAGGCTGACGAAGGTGGCTAGAAGGCTTAGGTATAAACTAAGGGTTGTCTAGCAAGTATGAGGGCATCATACTTGGGGTTAAACCTCATGTTTGAGGTTTGTCAGTGACTGGGATTATGGACCAGTCGATTGGTCAAGTGTTTTGACACTTGGCAGCCAAGTCGACTTGTATCAGTAGACTGGGACTATGACTAGTCGACTGATGGGAGTCGACTGCAGGAAATGGCCTGGCAGTCGACTGTCAGCATTAGGCAGTCGACTGATGGTCGATGTCGCAGACACAGAAGGTTTTAGAGTCGACTGTTAGAGATCAATTAGTCAATTGATGGCTCAATCAGTCGACTGATGGGCATGATCAGTAGACTGATGGTCTATCCATTGGAACTTATCCAACGTGGCTCGAGCCATTGTGAGACAACAGCTACAGGAGTAGTCTACTGATGGTCTCGATCAGTCGATTGCTAGGCAAAATTCAGCCCAAATGTAGGATATAAAAGTAGCTCGTGGAGAGGGATTTGGGAAAGGTTCCTTGAGGCGATTTAGAGGGGATTTGCTGTTGCAATCCAGACCTTCAAGACTCTTCTCAAGCAATCAAAGATCAAGAAATCAAAAGCTCTTTGTAAAGTTTTCTTTACTTGTATTTTAGTGTATTTGCTTGTATTTGTATTGTATTACTTTTGTAATCATTGTAAGAGGTTTCTGTTGGTGCAGGGGCACCTAAGTCGAACTTATATTTTGATTATGGCAAAAGACGCAAAGTCAAGGATATATCGTTATCTCACGAGCTGAATCAAGTGTGCAGAAAAGTGCTAAAGCTAGAGCTGAAGGATGGCAACACCCAGAGGAAGCCACGGTGGTCCGGCGACACTCAAGTGACTTCGGAGGGAGCCGAAGGAATCGAGTGGAAGGCCGAATGCAAAAGCGACACAGTAAGTATGGAGGTAAGCTCGTGTGTGTGAGCGTAAGTGAGGTCGTATCCTCCTTACGGGGATGGTCTTAAGCGTAGATCCGATCAAAGACATCCCATCGATGGTCTAGGTCGAGATCAGACGGTCGACGACCGTCGAAATTATGTTTTTGTTGAGCTAACTTTAACTTGCAGCAAGCATCAGTCGACTGCCAGCTTGGAGGACTCGACTGCCGTCAATCAGTCGACTACCGGAGGTCAGCACTCGACTGATGCTTCCATCAGTCGACTGATGATGGCCATCAGTCGACTAATGGTCAAGGATCAGCCTCGAGGAGTCAAGGCTTATCACCTCTTTTCAAGGAGGTTTTGTGCCCATTTGTGATTGGTTGAAGACCCATTCGATGAGCGGCTCAAAGGCTATAAAAGGAGGGCTTGTCCTAGGGTTTTTCGACAATTCTAAGCTTCCAAAAGCCTCCGCAAAGCTACAACTCTCCGACAATAAAGTGCTTCTTCTCCGACGTCTAGGTCTTAACTTCTTTTCTTTTTGTAACGTCGGTTTAAGCTTTTACTTCAGTTTGTTACTTTAATTGTTTCGGAGCTTTTATCGTAACGAGGAGAGGGGGAGTGTCCCTCTACCTCAAGTTTTGTTCTTTATTGTATCGATTAACTCCTACCTCCAACGAGGAGGAGTTCATTTAGTATTTTGCCCTCTGTGCGTGGTCAAGGACCACTTGGGCCTTGGAGTAGTAGTCGAAGGCTACGAACCAAGTAAAAAGAATTATCTCTTTTATTTATTATTTATCTTTCCGCTGCAAATTATCTACTCAAGTTTTAACGAATGATTTCGTAAAAGTTTTATCGCTATTCACCCCACCCCCTCTAGCGATCCACTTCGATCCAACAGTTTCTCTGCCTCTGACTTGTTGTCGAGAAGGAGTATTTGTGATTATTAGCGGTGTTTGGCATCGCTAGGGCTCGTAGGAGCCCAACTCATGGAGTAGGAACC
Source organism: Wurfbainia villosa (assembly GCA_025175895.1). Lineage (NCBI taxonomy): Eukaryota > Viridiplantae > Streptophyta > Magnoliopsida > Zingiberales > Zingiberaceae > Wurfbainia > Wurfbainia villosa. The sequence continues at coordinate 57,199,858 of CM045997.1, forward strand.
TTGAGGTTCCGAACCACGTTATATCTTGGTGTATTAGTCTTATGATTTATTGGTGCAGTAGGCACCAGATAATCGAACCTAAGTTTTGATTATGGCAAAGACTCAAAGCTAAGGTCATATTGTTGTCTAACGAGCAGAACAAAGTGTGCAGGAATGGTTAAGCTAAGTTGAAGGTCGGCGACTCCCAGAGAATCTCGGATGGAGAAACCGCAGTGGTCGGGCAACACCGGGAGAAATTCGGAGGGAGCCGAAGAACCCAAGAGTTGGTGCAATCGGGCCAGGTCACGATTGACCAGGACTCGAGTTTGACTCGAGTGATGTTTTGATGTTCGACAAAAACACATGACAATGTAATTGTCATGGGAAAGTCCAAGTCTTGAGTACTTGGCATGGGAAGTCCATGTGGGACACTTGGCACATGAAAAGTCCAAGCATGGGTTTTGGCAATGTAAAAGTCCAACATGGATTGGCAAGGGAAAGTACAAGCATGGTCTTGGCATTTGAGAATTCCAACATGGGTTGGCAAGGGAAAAGTCTAAGCATGGGTCTTGGCAATGTAAAAGTCCAACATGGGTTGGCAAGGGAAAGTCCAAGCTTGAGTCTTGGCATGAGAAGTCCAAGGGGTTTGATATTGACTGCGTAAAGTCCAAGCGGGAGTCTTGGCAGCATAAGTCAAATGGTTGGCGGCGTAAAGTCAAAGCAGAGTCTTGGCGGCGTAAGTCCAATGTGCCTTGGCGGTGTAGACACCATTAGCATGACATAGCCGACGGAAGCACCTAGAGGCTGGCGCGATGGATGAACAAGTCATGGATGACTTGGAGGGTTCCGGTGAGGCTGATGGAGGTGGCAAGAAGGCTTAGGTCAAGGCTAAGGGTGTTCTAGCAAGTATGGGGGCACCATACTTGGGTTAAAACCTCATTTTTGAGGTTGGCAGTCGACTGGCATTATGGTCGGTTCGACTGCCGTGAGTCGACTTGAGTTCGACTACCAGTTTAGAGTCGAATGCTCGCAATGACCGCTCATTGGAGCAAGCCGATCGGGTGTCGACGATACGATCGCGTCGATGGCGGGCCCGATCGCTAAGGATCATTGCCGATCGCTCAATGTCGAGCCACGTAACGCTCGAGCCGATCGGGCAATCGACTACGGGCGCCGCGCGATCGCTAATGTTGGCGATCGCCAAGAGATCCGTTGGAGTTTTTCCAGCATGGATCGAGCCGTTGTCTCACGACAATAGTGGCATCAGTCGACTAGTGACTTATGGCAGTCGACTGATGGGTGGAAATCTAGGTCGCGCGCAAGGATAAACGGAGCTCGACGAGAGGGTTTTTGGAATTAGTTCTAAAGGGTTTTCTTGGGCGATTTGAAGGGGAATTGTTGGTGCTCTTCCAGTCCTTCAAGGCTAGTCCAAGGCAACCAAAGATCAAGCAACCAAAGTGCTCTTGTAAAGTAGTTTTCTTTACTTGCATTATATTTCATTGTTGTAATTGCTTGTATCTATTTCTTATTGTTGTAAGAATAGTTTGTAAGAGGTTTCTCCACCTTCGACTTGTGTCGAGAAGGAGTATTTGTGGTTAGTGATTGCATTGGCATCGCTAGAGCTCTTTAGAGCTCAATCCGTGGAGTAGGAACTGGTTCGGTTCTGAACCACGTTATATCCTTGCATTTGTATGTTTGTGTTTTCGTTATTGCTTTATTATCTTTGTTTCCGCTACGCTAACGAAAATTGTAGACAAGCACGTGAACGTTTTCCATCTACGCAAGAGTAAACGCTATTCACCCCCCTCTAGCGGCGTCAAATATCCAACAAGTGGTATCAGTGCCTAGTGGCTCTTCAACGGATTAACAACCGGGAGCAAGACGCTAGAGGGTAAAGATGGAATTCCAAGACAAGCTTGGATGGGATATCAACACACCTATCCCTTATACCTTCTATGGACAAGAAGGATTCAATCAAAGGAAGGTGAGGATTGAAGAATTCTTGATGATGAAGGACTTTGAAGAGTGGGGCATTTTGATGGAGGGATTTCAATATCCAAAAGGGCCCAAGGGAGGAATTCTCAAGATGAAGAAGTGGACCGAGGAACAAATCCAAGAGTTCAAAAAGAATACAAAGGTAATTAAATTCTTGGTTGATTTGATTCCTAATAAAATTATGTGTGAGCTAGGTGAGTACAAGGATGCCAAAGAGCTTTGGAGTCAAGTGGCAAAATATCATGAAGGCTCACAACCGGTCCAAGAGGAAGAGATCGAAGAGGCTAATGCATCATCCTCACAAGGAAGTGAGGATTCGGAGGTTGATAGGGAATCAACATCTGGATCAGAAGAGGTGGAGGAAGTGGAAGAAGCATCCACCTCAAGGATTGAGGGGGAGGAGATAACTTCCACACCGGAACATCAAGAAGAAGCTTCGACATCCAGTCAAGATGAAGAAGCCCAAAGTCCACTCTCTCCATTAACCTAGGTAACTCAAACATATGTGTTAATAATAAAATGCATATAATATGTTTTGAGTGTAGGGAAACCGGGCACTATAAGAGCAAGTGCCCAAAGAAGAATAGGAAAGCTCCACCGGCTCCAAAGGTCAAGGATGCCGGTCCCTCAACGCAAAAGAGCAAAGAACAAGTAATTTGCTTCAAGTGCCGACAACTGGGACATTTCCAGAGTCAATGCAAGAAGGGGGACAAGAAGACTCAAAATGGAGCATCATATGTTGGGGGAGCTAAGGCAAACCCTAGGGTAACTTCTAATTTTGCTCCTTCTTCAATTTACAAGCAAAAGCATACTAGGGATTTCAATTCGCTTGCAATTTATGAAAAGCATGCTAATAGGAACAAGTATTTTTGCTTAGGAGCTAAGAATGTCTACTTAGATAATAGGGAGAAATTTTGAACTAATGTCCCTAAAAACAATTTACTTAAGGACAAACCTAGGTCAAATAACTCAAGTCAATTTTACCTAGGGAGACAATTAGAAAGGTGCAAGAGCACCTAGGTCTAAACCCTAAATGGACTAGGCATATGCCTAGAAAGTCTCATGCCCAAGAATTTAATCAAAAATCAATTGGGCAATTAGAATTAGAAAACCAAGCCTTGAGGCTAAAGTTTGAGAAACTAGAAAAGACCCTTAGGAATATACAAAACCAATTTAAAGGGTCTAATGGTCAAAGTCAAAGGTCCAAAAGTCAAAGTCAACACTAAGGACCTAAGATTCAAAAGTCAACAAAGGGCAAGCAAGGTTTGGGTCACAAACCTAAGCCTTAGGTAGCTTACCATAGTATTCCATTTGATTATGGGACACAAACTAGGTCTAGGAAGACCAAGATCAATAGGGAAGTCATCCCTAAGGTTGACCAAAGGTTGTGCCTAGTGGCTAGGGTTTCTAGGAAACCTAGGGTGGCCACTAAGAAGGTTGCTAGGGGAGTTACCCCTAGAGTCAACCTAGGTAAGACTCAAATGACCAAGGCTAACAAGCCTAGGAGGGTCATTAGGAAGGTATCTAGGGAGGTTATCCCTAAGGAATACCTAATTAACCCTAGGAGCTCAAATCGGTTTTGGGTTCCTAAGAGCGTGATTGATTCACGCTAGATGGGTTTAGGGTGTGTCAACCTTGATTGGATGGGTAGTTAACTCAACCATGGTAAAGGTGGCACTTTAGGATATTTTCAAGGTTATGGTTACCTTGGAAATAGATTTGAATCAATATCCTAAAAGATTTTAGGATGTGCCAATATTAATTAAGAAGTTTGATAATTTGATCAAATTGGTACAATTTAGTTTTAGAGGTTTTAATGTGTCAATTTGGGTTTTTGGCACATTTGGGAAAATTTAGATTAATATGGAAAAATAAACCTAATTATATCAAATGGCAATTAATATTAAAATTTAGGTATTACTATACCTATATATTTTATATGTCATGCTTTGTTTGCCATATAACATGCCATGACATCATGTTTATTTTAATCATTTTATATGTCATGTTCATGTTTAGGATTAAGGTTTCAAATGTCATGTGTTTTTAGATTTCATCTTATGCCATGACATCATGATTATGAGCATATGCTTATTTATATCATTTCTAATGACATAATCATTCATGCATTTAAGACAATTTGGTTGAAATTGAATTAAGGACTATGGCATGATTTGAAGTCTCATTTATAAGGGAATCAAGTAGGGTTGCCTTAGAAGATGCATGAAACCCTAGTTTAAATGAACCAAAACCCACATCTCACATCCAATTGACATGTATGTGTATTTATACACCCTAGATACATGTGAGATGCTAGGATATGAGTTAAGTTCAAGGTACATAGTTTTTGCATCTAGATTAACTAAAACTCATCTAATTTCAATTGTGGATCATTGGGGGAGCATGTGTACAAGTCATGTACATAAATCCCAAGGAATATGATCCAAAATAAGGTTTTGAAAACATTTTAAAATCATTTTGGAAAACCTTGGTGAAGTCTATCTTTTGATAGCAATCACCATTGATGAAGTTGATACAAAATAGGGCCAAAACATTGAAAATTTCAATGGTTTTGAGTTTTGTATCAAACTCACTATTTTATGGGTAAAATAATTTTCAAATATTTTTCACCCATTGTAATGACTATAAGTAATATACATATCAAATTTCGTAATTTTTCGATATACGTAGAATTACTTATGACTTTTTGAATTTCATTTATGATAACTGAAAATCGAGATTTTGATTATCGATCGCTTTGAGTGTCACGATCGATGAGTGGCACGATCGTAGCCGCAGAGTCGACTGCCAAGGCTGATTTTGGGAAAACTAGGTTTGGTTAGCCCGTGTTCAGCTATGGTAAAGGTCCCTGACTACTCCTAACCCTAAGATATGCTTTGGGAAGCATGATGAAGGGTGAAAATGTTAGTAATATATGAGAGATGTCCTAAGGCAATCGCCTTATGTATGAACCATTTATATGATAAATGAAGATTCACTATTTGAGTATACATGTTTAATGTATTTGATTGGATCTTAAACTCATTTACTGAATGTCCACGATTACGCATGAGAGATGAGAGAATTTGTGATTGGATCACAACTAGTGAGTATCTCTACATGTGTAATTGTGATGTATCGGAATTATCCCTAGTCGATGATTGATGGATTTGGACACCATCAATTCTGTCGAGACTAGCACGAGGTATACTCCTTGGTGTATCCAAGCAGCTGATTCTCACTGGCTGGAGACATAGTGATGTCCGGAGTTGATCGTGGATGCTAGTTATGGTAACTAGTTCATTGGAGTGACCAGCCGTAAGACTTCATATGGTTCTCTGCATATATAGATATGTCAATGAAGTTCTTACTGTAGCTTAAGTGCGATGTTCCTTTGACTTGCGGTATTCAAGTCATCTTGATCATGGAGACTTATGCTTTGACATCTTAAGCAAACATCTCTAAGGAGATGTGGACCCGGGATGATTGGGTATAAGTCGAAGTGATCGAAGGTGTATGAATAGCCTATAAAGGATTCACCACTCCTTGCGAGGAGATGTATACCCATGGCCTCTCGTCGGATTGTTACTAAAGTCTTTGGCCAAAGCAATACATGTTTAGAGTAAGGTACTCTTCGATACATGTGGAGTAACTAGAATCCGTAGGACGAGGAAATGATACTTGGGCTAGGTGTGACGTAGTCAGCCTAGTGGGGACTGACACAATAGACCATGTCCCAACCAAGTGGGTATAAGATGAGTGAAGGGAATGGGGCACGATTCATTCGAAGCCAAGGGTTTCGTAAATAGTTCCGATCAACTGCTGATCTTTTCGGTTAATTGGGGATCATGATGTACTACTAGGTGCCACTCATGATCGCTCTATAATTAATGGTTAATTATAGACGGCCAACATAAACCGAGAACCTATTTGGTCACACGCACAACGAGTGTAATCCAAAGGATTTAAAACGAGCTTGAGAATGGGATTCTCAGACCGAGAGAAACTATGTTTGGTTGGACCAAACATAAAGCGAGCATGAAATTGTTTCAGTCGCAATGGAAGCGTGGATGGGCAGTGTCTTATGAAGACATAATGGATGGACCAAAATGGTTTGGTTCTAATCCAATGGATGAGAATAAACCAAAGGGTTTGGTTTATATTAAACGAATGAACCAAAGGTTGGTTCGGTTCGTTTTAACTTAAAATAAACCATCATGGTTTGGTTTATTTTAACTTATCTTAATGGAGCGGGTTAACGGGCTTTATGGATATGATCCATTAACCATTAAGAGAATTAGTTCTCTATAAAATAGGGCTTAAACCCTAACCCTAACACCCTAATCATCAAGTTGCCGCCCAACACCTAGTTGCCGCCCAATCTATTGTGGCCGCCCAACATCTTGTTGCCGCCCAGCTTGGTGCAGCCTTCCAACTTGTTGCCGGCGACCAAGCTTCAGCCGGTGAACCTCCGGCGACCCTCCGGTGATCCCCTAAAAGGTTCGGCATCAAGGTGAGCTTTTGTCTCCTTGTTTTGGCCGGCGCCTATCTCCTCCACCAAGCTGTCCAGTTTTCTGGACAGCTTCTTCTCCTCTCGTCGGAGCGTCGTTTGGACGACGGTTAGTGCTCCGACAGCGGCTAACTTACCGGGGATTTGATCTCCGGTAATCCTCTGAGGTGGAGGACGAAGGATTCGTCAAACGGTTGACGAATACCTCTCCGGAGAAGCGAGTTTTGAGAACTCATTTTGGATCCGAATTTGGATTCGGATCGTGATCATCTCTCGATCACGTCGTCTTCAACACGAGGCTAGTAACCCGTACGAAGACGAAGCTCGTGACTTAGCGAAGTCATCCCGAGGAGCTCGGCGTGGATACGGATAGAGACGATTCTCACGAGGATCGTTCCGGTTGATGCCGTTCCCGCTACACGTCATACGAAAGGTATAACGTAGTTAATTTCCTTTTATTGCAATTTTAATTTACGGTTATGTCTACACTTGTTGTAAAAGCATGCGTGTGTTGTGTGTGTTGTAATAAATAGGAGTATTTATTATTTTTAATTGCTTCCGCTGTGTTCATGTTTACGAAACATGATCGAACACACACACGCCGCGGTGCCGGAAACCCAACAGTGGTATCAGAGCCCAGGTTGTGTTTCGACATAATCGTAAAATGGTTTTGCGATAGTCATAATGTATTTCTGGAAATTTTCTAATTTTGTAAATTTAGAAGTATTTATGGAAATTTTTCAATTTTGGAAAGTCTAGAAGTATTTATGGAAATCTTCCACTTTTGGAAAGTTGGAAGTATTTATGGAAATTGATATTTTCCATAAATAAAATATTTGATTAGATTCTGAAAATTTGTTTCCTAATTTAATCATGATTTGATTTGGGAAATCAAATCTTAAAATATTTTATTTCCATAAGTAGTTTTAATGATTTAGGAAATTGGTTTCCTAAATAGATTTTCCTTAATCAAATAATTCCATGAATAAAATATGTGATTAGATTTGGAAATTTGTTTCCTAATTTAATTATGATTTGATTTGGAGAATCAAATCTTAAACATATTTTATTTCCATAAATAGTTATGACATATAAGAAATATATACATGACATAATTGTATGCCATGTAATTGCATTAGATGCATAACATTATGCCATGCGTGTCGTGACATGTAGATGTATGCCATGTATGCCATGCCATGTAGATAATAGTTATTTGCATGCAAAGAGGATGAGACATAAAAACCCTAACTCAATATTAAAGCCTACACCTTCCATTAATATGGTTAGAACCAGAGTTCTGTTTCTTGTTTGGGTTGTTGGACTCACTCCAAGCCCGGCTCGAACCTGAACATGTTCAAATCATTGGAATAGTTTAACTCTAATATGGTAAGAGTCAGAGGTCAATCGTTAGTTTGGGTTGTTGGACTCACTCCAAGCCTGGCTAATTGGTTGAATGCGCTCTAACCATATTAAAACTATTTCGAGATTAATGGGTCGGCTTTAACTTGGAGCATCGATTTGTTGGACTCACTCCAAGGTCGATGTGAAGAGAGGTGAAGTTGGGTGCTATGCATATGATGCATACTTGTTAATGTGTTAACAACCCAATGTATGTGTGAACATTCAATTAGTTGATAGCACATTGTGATAGTTACATATACATGATATGTAATCGGTATACTTGATACCCACCATCATAGCTAAGAATGGCTTGTTGGACTCACTCCAAGGTTGTTCTTATCTATGATGGATATCAGCCCATTCGGAGATGGACCTACGATCTCCCGAAGTGATTTTGGGGTTTTTGAATTCGAAAAATGAATGGGATTTATAAATGTATATTGATGTATTTTTAAAATCATCTTTCTCATATATGCTCGTTTTGTATTTCTAGGTCAATAAATTGATCATGACGTCTTTGAATTTGCGCACTATTTTGGATTCGAACAAACTGACTGGGCCTAACTTCCTGGACTGGCTTAGAAACCTGAGAATTGTTCTCAAGGCGGAAAAGCTAGCATATGTCCTTGAAGAGCCTCTTCCTGACCATCCTAAGGACGATGCAACTCCAGACCAAATGTTGGTCTATCAGAAGCATGTGGCGGTGATTCGTGGCGAGTTGCATCATGCTAGCGGCGATGGTACCTGAGCTGCAGAAGCAGCATGAGCATATGGATGCTAACACTATGGTCTTCCATCTTCATGAGTTGTTCGATGAGCAAGCGAGATCCGAAAGGTTCGAGGTCTCTAGGCTCCTCTTCACCACGAAGATGCAAGAAGGTTCGTCAGAGTAAGCTTGTGCTAAAGATGAGCACGGGTACATCGAGCGGCTAGCTACCCTCGGTTTTGTGATGGATCATGAGTTAAGTATTGACTTAATTCTGCATTGTTTGCCCAAGAGTTTCAATTTGTGATGAACTATCGGATGAACAAATTGGAATCCACCATTCCCGAGCTCCTCAATATCAAGACTGTGGAGCCTTCATGAAGCATGAGGAGAAGGCGGTTCATAGTTGATTCCTCAAAGAAAGGTTCTAAGAGGAAGGCAAAAGAATGTAAGAAAGGAAAGAAAAAGGCAAAGAAGGCGGAACCAAATAAAGGGCACTTGCCATCACTGTGGCAAGGAAGGCCATCTGCGAAGAAAAGCGCAAGATTTATCTTGAGTCCATGAAGAAGAAGAAGGCATCCGATGCCCCATCCTCTTCAGGTATCTTCGTTATTGATTGTCATTCTATTTCCTTAGACACTTGGGTATTGGATATTGGGTATAGCTCACATATATGTAATGACATACAGGGGCTAAGGAATAGAAGAAGACTTGTCAGAGGGGAGTCAAATTTGCGAGTTGGCAATGGAGCAAAGGTTGCTTCGGAACTTATTTGGTGAAGCTCCTAGTGGACTAGTCTTGAACGACAATTGCTATTATGTTCCTTCTCTAATAAAGAACATTGTTTCTATTTCCTGCTTAAATAGAAATGGTTTCCATTTAACGTTTAGTAACAATTGTTGTTATATAACTTTGAATGGCGTACTTTATGGAACTGGAACTTTGAGTAATGGCATTTATACGTTGGACGTATCCAATGACATTTTCAATATCGAAGCGAGCAACACGCGTGCTCGAAAAGATAATCACATAGACTCCTATATGTGGCATTGTCGTCTTGGCCATATAAGCAAGAAACGCATGTCCGAATTACACCGATGTGGAATTCTGGAATCGTTTGAATTGGATTCATACGATACATGTGAATCATGCTTAAAAGGCAAGATGACTAAGTTACCTTTTACTGGAAAAGGTGAACGAGTGGGAGAGTTACTAGGTCTAGTACATACTGATGTATGTGGACCTATGTCAACTCAAGCATTAGGAGGCTATAGCTACTTCATTACCTTCACCGATGATCACTACGGTTTGGGTATGTGTTCTTGATGAAACACAAGTCCAAGCCTTTGAAAAGTTCAAAGAATTCAGAAATGAAGTAGAGAAACAACATGACAAAAGTATTAAAATACTTTGATCGGATCGAGGTGGTGAATACTTAAGTCAAGAGTTTCTTGATTATCTAAGAGACAATGGCATATTGTCTCAATGGACTCACTACACACCACAAAGATAATGGTGTATCCGAGAGGCGTAATCGACCTTGTTGGATATGGTCAGCCAATGATGAATCATGCACTCTTCCCAAGTCCTTTTGGGGTTATGCACTTTGCATTGCTTACTTTGTTAAATGTAATGCCTACTAAGGTAGTCTCAACTACTCCATATGAGATATGGGCTAGTAAGAAACCTCATGTATCTTACTTGAAGATATGGGGTTGTCTCGCTTATGTGAAGTGGATCAGACGCATAAACGGATGCTAAGTCCGATAAATGTCTATTTATTGATATCCTAAGGAAACAAGGGTTACTAATTCTATCATCCCGTGGAACAAAAGGTGTTTGTTTCAAGGCATGCTGTGTTTCTAGAGAAAGAGTTTCTCTTGCAAGAAAACAGTGGGAGTGTCGTCGAGCTTGAGGAGGCTCGAGAGACTCAAATAGACATTAATGAGATACCTGGTGAAGCACAACAACCGACAACTCATAGTGATGAGCAATCGGCTGGACTTATTGTAACACCACATCTTCGTAGATCTGGTAGAACACGCAACATTCCTGAGAGATATGGATTTCTCGTAAGTGAATCGAACGACGTGTTACTCATTGATGATGAGGAGCCTACCAGTTATGAAGAAGTGCTGACAAGTTCAGAAAGGGATAAGTGGCTTGGTGCCATGAAGTCGGAAATGGATTCCATGTACAAAAACCAAGTTTGGAACTTGGTTGACCCACCTGAAGGCATAAAGCCTATAGGGTGCAAGTGGGTTTTCAAGAAGAAAACCGACATGGATGGTAATGTGATTACCTATAAGGCTAGATTGGTGGCGAAAGGATATCGTCAAAAACAAGGTGTTGATTATGACGAAACCTATTCGCCAGTAGCTATGCTTAAATCCATTCGGATGCTCCTGGCCATAGCAGCTCATTATGATTATGAGATATGGCGTATGGATGTGAAAACAAATTTTTCCTTAATGGAAACTCGCCGAGGACGGTATATGATACACCGAGGGTTTCACATCGCTGATAAAACCAAGGTATGCAAATTGCGACGATCCATTTATGGATCAAGCAAGCATCCAGAGTCGGAATATCCGTTTTGATGAGACGATCAAAAAGTTTGATTTCTCACAAAATCCAGACGAACCTTGTGTGTACAAGAAGGTTAGTGGGAGTGCAGTCGTGTTCCTAGTATTGTATGTCGATGACATATTACTTATAGGAAACGATGTGTCCATCTTACAGTCAGTTAAGGTTTGGTTATCCAAGACATTCTCCATGAAAGACCTGGGAGAAGCAACCTACATCCTTGGGATTAAGATCTATAGAGATAGATCGAAACGGTTGCTTGGTCTTTCGCAGTCTACATATATAGACCGAGTGCTAAAGAGGTTTAGCATGTCGGAATCCAAGAAAGGTTATCTGCCCATCAGGCATGGGGTACACCTTTCGAAGTCTATGTGTCCACGCACAGAAGACGAGAGGATTTGCATGAGTAAGATTCCCTATGCATCCGCAATAGGATCTATCATGTATGCTATGTTATGTACGAGGCCCGATGTATCGTATGCTCTGAGTGTCACGAGCAGATACCAGTCTGATCCAGGAATGGATCATTGGGCGGCTGTTAAGACGATCCTTAAGTACTTGAGAAGAACTAAGGATGTGTTCCTAATATATGGAGAAGGGGACATGGTGATACGCGGGTATACAGATGCCAGCTTCCGCATACAGGATGATTCCTGTGTCTCACCGATAATGTGTTCACCTTGAATGGGGGCGCAGTGAGTTGGAAAAGTTCCAAACAAGAGATCAGAGTGGATTCTACCACTGAGGCGTAATATATTGCATCTTCTAAGCAAAGAAGGAAGGTTTGGATCAAGAAGTTCGCTCATGAACTTGGTGTGATTCCGCCATTGTTGAAGCAATACCGGTCATCATGCGACAACAATGGAGCAATCAGACAAAGCGAAAGAGCCAAGGTCTCATCAACGATCCAAACATGTGCTTCGCCGCTATCATCTTATCAGAGAGATCATCAGTAGGAATGAAATACAAATCGAGAAAATTCCCACTGAAAGGAACTTAGCGGATCCTTTGACTAAAGCATTACCTCAAAGTAAGTTTGAGGGTCATGTTGGTGCTTATGGTATTGGATACCGTAGCGATTGGCATTAGGCCAAGTGGGAGTCTGTTAGTAATATATGAGAGATGTCCTAAGGCAATCGCCTTATGTATGAACCATTTATATGATAAATGAAGATTCACTATTTGAGTATACATGTTTCATGTATTTGATTGGATCTTAAACTCATTTACTGAATGTCCACGATACGATTCACAGCATGAGAGAATTTGTGATTGGATCACAACTAGTGAGTATCTCTACATGTGTAATTGTGATGTATCGGAATTATCCCTAGTCGATGATTGATGGATTTGGACACCATCAATTCTGTCGAGACTAGCACGAGGTATACTCCTTGGTGTATCCAAGCAGCTGATTCTCACTGGCTGGAGACATAGTGATGTCCGAGTTGATCGTGGATGCTAGTTATGGTAACTAGTTCATTGGAGTGACCACCGTAAGACTTCATATGGTTCTCTGCATATATAGATATGTCAATGAAGTTCTTATCGTAGCTTAAGTGCGATGTTCCTTTCGACTTGCGGTATTCAAGTCATCTTGATCATGGAGACTTATGCTTTGACATCTTAAGCAAACATCTCTAAGGAGATGTGGACCCGGGATGATTGGGTATAAGTCGAAGTGATCGAAGGTGTTTGAATAGCCTATAAAGGATTCACCACTCCTTGCGAGGAGATGTATACCCATGGCCTCTCGTCGGATTGTTACTAAAGTCTTTGGCCAAAGCAATACATGTTTAGAGTAAGGTACTCTTCGATACATGTGGAGTAACTAGAATCCGTAGGACGAGGAAATGTTACTTGGGCTAGGTGTGACGTAGTCAGCCTAGTGGGGACTGACACAATAGACCATGTCCTGAACCAAGTGGGTATAAGATGAGTGAAGGGAATGGGGCACGATTCATTCGAGCTGCTGAAGGGTTTCAGAAATAGTTCGGATCAACTGTTGATCTTTCGGTTAATTGGGGATCATGATGTACTACTAGGTGCCACTCATGATCGTTCTATAATTAATGGTTAATTATAGACGGCCAACATAAACCGAGAACCTATTTGGTCACACGCACAACGAGTGTAATCCAAAGGATTTAAAACGAGCTTGAGAATGGGATTCTCAGACCGAGAGAAATTATGTTTGGTTGGACCAAACATAAAGCGAGCATGAAATTGTTTCAGTCGCAATGGAAGCGTGGATGGGCAGTGTCTTATGAAGACATAATTGATGGACCAAAATGGTTTGGTTCTAATCCAATGGATGAGAATAAACCAAAGGGTTTGGTTTATATTAAACGAATGAACCAAAGGTTGGTTCGGTTCGTTTTAACTTAAAATAAACCATCATGGTTTGGTTTATTTTAACTTATCTTAATGGAGCGGGTTAACGGGCTTTATGGATATGATCCATTAACCATTAAGAGAATTAGTTCTCTATAAAATAGGGCTTAAACCCTAACCCTAACACCCTAATCATCAAGTTGCCGCCCAACACCTAGTTGCCGCCCAATCTATTGTGGCCGCCCAACATCTTGTTGCCGCCCAGCTTGGTGCAGCCTTCCAACTTGTTGCCGGCGACCAAGCTTCAGCCGGTGAACCTCCGGCGACCCTCCGGTGATCCCCTAAAAGGTTCGGCATCAAGGTGAGCTTTTGTCTCCTTGTTTTGGCCGGCGCCTATCTCCTCCACCAAGCTGTCCAGTTTTCTGGACAGCTTCTTCTCCTCTCGTCGGAGCGTCGTTTGGACGACGTTTAGTGCTCCGACAGCGGCTAACTTACCGGGGATTTGATCTTCGGTAATCCTCTGAGGTGGAGGACAAAGGATTCGTCAAACGGTTGACGAATACCTCTCCGGAGAAGCGAGTTTTGAGAACTCGTTTTGGATCCGAATTTGGATTCGGATCGTGATCATCTCTCGATCACGTCGTCTTCAACACGAGGCTAGTAACCCGTACAAAAACGAAGCTCGTGACTTAGCGAAGTCATCCCGAGGAGCTCGGCGTGGATACGGATAGAGACGATTCTCACGAGGATCGTTCCGGTTGATGCCGTTCCCGCTACACGTCATACGAAAGGTATAACGTAGTTAATTTCCTTTTATTGCAATTTTAATTTACGGTTATGTCTACACTTGTTGTAAAAGCATGCGTGTGTTGTGTGTGTTGTAATAAATAGGAGTATTTATTATTTTTAATTGCTTCCGCTGTGTTCATGTTTACGAAACATGATCGAACACACACACGCCGCGGTGCCGGAAACCCAACAGAAAATCCATTGGATATGGATTAGGAGAGTTGTTTAGGGTTTGTATTAATTATAAGGTGTTGGAAAGTTCAATGTTGAATTTCTAACCTTAATTTTGATGGTTTAGAGTTCCTATTGGCTTAGGGACTTCCCAAGGACATTGTTGGTGCAATGGTCAAGGGGGAGCAAGCCTTATGGGGGAGGTATCCATCTTGGGATGATGGATGTGTTTTTCTCCTTGAAGAGGAGAAGTTATTGGGAGAGTATCATCAATTAGGAAAATTGATGGGTTTTTTATACCCAATTTGGAAATTGGGAGAGAGTATAGGATTGCCTCTCTTAAGTGATATGTGACTTATCACTAGGAAGATGGTAGGCATCCTAGGTATTTATTTTTGGATCAAGGGGGAGATTGTAAGATCTCATTGGAACATGAGACATTGACCTCCTTGGAGAGAAAACCTTTTTGATGTTAGTCAAAAAGGGGGAGAATGTTTGGGGGAGAACATTTGGAGAGTTTTTACCAATTTGGGATAATTGGTAAGGAATTTGAGTTAGTTTTATAACTCAATGATTTGTTTGTTTTTTGTCAAACATCAAAAAGGGGGAGATTGTTGGTGCAATCGGCCCAGGTCACGATTGACCAGGACTCGAGTTTGACTCGAGTGATGTTTTGATGTTCGACAAAAACATATGACAATGTAATTGTCATGGGAAAGTCCATGTCTTGAGTAATTGGCATGGAAAGTCCAAGTGGGACACTTGGCACATGAAAAGTCCAAGCATGGGTCTTGGCAATGTAAAAGTCCAACATGGGTTGGCAAGGGAAAGTCCAAGCATGGTCTTGGCATTTGAGAAGTCCAACATGGGTTGGCAAGGGAAAAGTCTAAGCATGGGTCTTGGCAATATAAAAGTCCAACATGGGTTGGCAAGGGAAAGTCCAAGCTTGAGTCTTGGCATGAGAAGTCCAAGGGGTTTGATATTGGCTGCGTAAAGTCCAAGCGGGAGTCTTGGCAGCATAAGTCCAATGGTTGGCAGCGTAAAGTCCAAGCGGAGTCTTGGCGGCGTAAGTCCAATGTGCCTTGGCGGTCTAGACACCGTTAGCATGACATAGCCGACGGAAGCACCTAGAGGCTAGCGCGATGGATGAACAAGTCATGGATGACTTGAAGGGATCCGAGTGGCGTGAGGCTGATGGAGGTGGCTAGAAGGCTTTGGTCTAGGCTAAGGGTGGTCTAGCAAGTATGGGGGCACCATACTTGGGTTAAAACCTCATTTCGCTTAGAGTCGAAATATCGCGCCGATCCGCTCATCGAGCAATCGATCGGCGTGTCGGCAATGATCGCTAAGGATCGCAGCCGATCGCTACCCAATGTCGAGCACGTAACGCCTCGTAGCCGATCGGGGCCGACCACTACGTGGCGATCGATTACCAATGTTGGCCCGATCGCCAAGAGATCCGTTGGAGTTTTTCCAGCGTGGATCGAGCCGTTGTGTCACGACAACAGTGACATCAGTCGACTGGTGACTTATGGCAATCGACTGATGGGCGGAAATCCAGGTCGCGTGCAAGGATAAAAGGAGCTCGACGGGAGGGTTTTTTGGAATTAGTTCTAAAGGGTTTTCTTGGGCAATTTGAAGGGGAATTGTTGGTGCTCTTCCAGTCCTTCAAGGCTAGTCCAAGGCAACCAAAGATCAAGCAACCAAAGTGCTCATGTAAAGTAGTTTTCTTTACTTGCATTATATTTCATTGTTGTAATTGCTTGTATCTATTTCTTATTGTTGTAAGAATAGTTTCTAAGAGGTTTCTCCACCTCCGACTTGTGTCGAGAAGGAGTATTTGTGGTTAGTGATTGCATTGGCATCGCTAGAGCTCTTTAGAGCTCGATCCGTGGAGTAGGAACCGGTTCGGTTCCAAACCACGTTATATCTTTGCGTTTGTGTGTTTGTGTGTTTGTGTTTTCGTTATTGCTTTATTATCTTTGTTTCCGCTACGCTAACGAAAATTGTAGATAAGCACGCGAACATTTTCCATCTACGCAAGAGTAAACGCTATTCACCCCCCCTCTAGCGGCGTCAAATATCCAACACCAGGTGGAGACCGGAAGCAAAGCTACAAGTTATAAGGACCTAAGGTAAGCTCGTGTGTGTGAGTGAATGCAAGGTCGAGTCCTCTGTATGGGGACATCCTTAGGCGACGATCCGACCAAGACTTCCCGTGGAAGCTCTAGGTCGAGATCGGACGACAAGTGGCCGTCAAATTCACTTATATTGCTTTCATTTTTTAGCTAACTTTTTGTTGCAGCTAGAAACCCTTGCAACAGTCGACTGCTAGCTATTGGTAGTCAACTGCAAGTGGTATCAGTCGACTGATAGGGTTGATCAGTCGATTGTCATTCAAATTTCAGCTTCAATGAGAGTGAAACTTCATCCCCTCATCTTAGGGTGAGGTGGCCTTTTTTGATAGAAGTTGATCTCAACGTCTAGGGGGTTGTAAGGCTATAAAATAAAGGGGGTTTCACCCCTTTAGGTCATCATTCAAGCTCTCCAAACACCTCCACAATGCTACTCTTCTACGACGACTCTATGACAACGAAGCACTATTGAAACGCCGACGACACGAGCTCATCCTTCATCCTCTCAGTCGTCGGTATTAGTTTTTAGAGTTGTTGTTTTAATCATTGTACCTTACTTTGTTTTCGGAGATTTTATTGTAATGAGGAGAGGGGGTTTTTCTCTCTACCTCGAGGTTTCTCAGAGTTTTTGTAATCATCGTCTCCTACCTCCAACGAGGAGGAGAAGCTTTAGTGATTTGCCCTCCGTACATGGTCTCAGACTTCTAGGGCCTTGGATTAGCAGCTGGTAGGCTATGAACCAAATAAAAATAACCCGTGTCATTTACATTTCCCCTGTGCATTTACTCTTATACTTGTTTTATATCGAACGAATGAAAAGAATTCACGTGCGCTATTTACCCCCCCCCCCCTCTAGCGTACTTTTTATGATCCAACAATTGGTATTAGAGTGGGGGGCTACGATTTGGTCTAACCACCAATCTATCATCTTTTTAAGTTTCTTTTCGTATTAGGTTTTCAATTCGTTTCATTTTTCATTTCATTTAATTCCTATTTCCCGCACTACTAATCCAAGACGAGAGTCTTGGTACCTTCTCTTTGTTTTTGTGTTTGCGAGCTTTTCCTCTTCTTCTAAATGGCCCATCTCGAAGGGTTTAGCACCACCTGACCTCCGTTTTACAACAGAGACGACTTCCGTTACTGGAAGGGGTCGGATGGAATGTTATTTAAAAACCCAAGTAGAGATGTGGATCGTAATCCAAACCGGGTTCACACTTCCTACTAATGGAAATGGTGAATCGTTGGATTGCGATCAATGGAAAATTGTCATGAAATGCCAAGTGGAAGCCAATGCCAAGGCTGCACAAATCCTACAGTGCATCTTATCCAAAGAAGAGCTCAATCGTGTCGGCCCATTCATAAGCACGAAGGACTTGTGGAATAAGCTCATAGAGCTTCATGAAGGAACTGTCGATACGAAGGTATGTAAGTGTAACTTACTTTTAAATAAATTGTTTAACTTAAAAATGCAGGAACACGAGTCAGCCACCCAGCTTCATGCCTGAATTCAAGATATTATGAATGGGCTACATTCAATCGGACAGAAGGTCGAAAACCGAGACATGATCAGGTACGCACTTAATGAATTCCCTAGGACTACCTTATGGGCATCCATGGTTGATGCCTATAAGGTTTCTACGGACCTTTTAAAAATTAGGTTAGACGAATTGTTTTCCAAATTCAAATTACATGGCCAGTCTAATTCGACCCCTGCCAAGAAAAGTATCGCTTTATTTGCAGGTCCAAAGAAGAAGCCCAAGAGCAAACCACCTCCGGAGGAAGAAAATTAGGACAAGTCGGAGATAGACGATGAGATGGAGACCGAACTAGTAAATCTAGTTTGGAAGATGATCAAAAGTCGAAAATGACACATCAATCAATCCAAGGAAGGTAAGTCTAAATCAAATTCCAACTATAGATGCTATGAGTGTAACAGGTTAGGCCACATCAAGTCAGAATGTCCAAATCTCAAGAACAAGGCGCAAAAGTACAAGAAAGCACTCAACGCTACGTGGGAGGAATCGTCGGAGGAAGAAGATGAGCTCAACAACCTCGTCTTCATGGCCAATCCGACCGAACTGAAGGAAGAGTCCGACTCTGGATCTGACAACGAGTCTCTATTCAAGACAAGCCACGGATCCGTATCCGATTCAAAAGGTTCACT
This sequence comes from Wurfbainia villosa, assembly GCA_025175895.1. Classification (NCBI taxonomy): domain Eukaryota; kingdom Viridiplantae; phylum Streptophyta; class Magnoliopsida; order Zingiberales; family Zingiberaceae; genus Wurfbainia; species Wurfbainia villosa. The sequence continues at coordinate 57,218,631 of CM045997.1, forward strand.
CAAGGTAAGTCGGTCTTTAATTGATACATTATATAATGCAAGTAAGTTTATAACTAGAAAGTTAGCTAAGTCCGAGTCCAAGGTCGAGACCTTAGTTGAGGAGGTTAAACTCCTTAAACATGAGGTCTCCCTAACCTCTTCGACTAGTCAAGTTCAAGAGGAGTACTCAACTCAAGTTGACAAACTCGAAGTTGAGAATTCACTCTTAAAAGGACAAGTCGAAGATCTTAGGCAAACGTTGGAAAGGTTTACTTTGGGATCCAAGGGACTTGACCTACTACTTGGATCGCAAAGGGCCGTGTACAACAATGTCAGACTAGGATTTAGATCAAATACGACTAACAAGTCATATATGTAAATTGTAAATCGTAATAGAAAACAAGTCCAACATGGGTCCCTAAGACCGCCTTAATTTCACAACTAGGATATAATAAGTACTGGGTTCCCAATGACCAAATTCATTACGTGGATAGACCGAATCGATTCAATGGTTCAGGGGGAGCTAGTACTAAATTTGTTTGCTATATTACATGAAATTAGACTTGCATGCTTAGTTTTTATTTTAATTTTTAGAATGGCTAGATAGGGTCAATAACTCGTCAATCTTGACAACATAGTACTAGGATGCGGTGAGATGATAGTACGTTAGGGAAATGAAGTCTTGTACATCTGAACTAGATAAGGTGTATCTAGCTTGGTGCACTCGACTAAGTTGAACTAGTTGAAGCCACCTCACCGTATCCTTAACTAGTTAGACCAGGAAGTAATCTTAAGTGACTCAAGTAATCGATTTCTTGAATTTGGCTTTATCTAAGGAAGTGGTCGTTGTTCCGATCAAAGAAGGCCTTTGTGCCTCGCCACGACCTGGAAGCCAACTTCTCAAAAAAGTTACTTAACGAGCTTAGGGTTAAATCCGAATCTAACCCAAGGTTGATTAGTTTCAATTCACTAAATCCAAACAAGTAAAATTGAAGTCATCTCACAAAACACATAAGGATAACATGCTTGATCATGTAGAAAGGGTGAGATGATTCTTAGGTTTAATAAACTTCAACCAACCTTTAAAATTCTAATATCCGATCCAACTACTATATATGTAGGATCAATGGATGTTGGACAGTGGGTGCTCCCGACACATGACCGGAAACAACGGCAAGCTCAAAATCATCGGATGAGGTGATATTGATCTAAACTCAAACTTTACAATTCCAAATCTTTTATTAGTCAAAACTTTTGAGTATAATTTACTTAGTGTAAGCAAATTGTGTGACAACAACTATAAGGTTATATTCTTAGAAAATGAATGCTTAATTAAAACTAATGAAACCTCTAAAACAATACTTAAAAAAACTAGGAATAGCAATATCTACACAATTAATTTACCCAACTCCTCATCCAAGTGTCTAATGACACAGCAAGAGGAATCTTGGTTGTGGCACCGACGACTCGGCCACTAGCACCCAAGACTCATTCACAAGGTGAGTCAGAGTGGTTTAGTCAGAGGTTTGGGCAACCTTAACAATTTCGATAATAAAATCTATAATGCTTGTCAAGAAGGTAAACAAACTAGGGCATAACATCAACTAACTAACCAAGATCGAACCAAAAATGTGCTTGAGCTCCTACACTTGGACCTATTCAATTCTCATGGAGCCAAGTCACTAAATGGGAGTCAATTTTACTTAGTCATATTTGACGACTACTCTAGGTTCATCTGGCTTAGGTTCCTTAAACACAAAAGTTATACCTTAGACCAACTTACCAACTTATGTAAATTAATAGAAAACAAAAAAAACCTTAAGATTAAAAGACTTAGAAGTGATCATGGTGGTGAATTCGAAAATCATAGGTTCACTGACTTCTGTAACCTAAACAGATAGCACCATGAGTTCTCTTGTCCTAGAACCCCATAACAAAATGGTCTAGTCGAGCAAAAGAATAGAACCCTACAAGAAGCCGCTAGAACCGTGTTAAACGAGTACAACCTACCCGATAGGTTTTGGGCAGAAGCCATTAGTACGACTTGTTATGTTCAAAATAGAATCCTACTAGTCAAGAGGTGATGTGAGCAAAACGTATAGGGTGCGTTTGGTTCAAGTAATCATACATAACCTTAGTTATGTGATTATCAGAGAATAAAACATAACCTTGGAATAAAGTATAACCTTAGATAAAAACCTTGTTTGGTTGGAGGTTTTAATATATAACTTAGTTTAACATTTTACTAAATTATCCTTTGTCTTTGCCGGCGGCGACGGCGTCCGACTGGTCGGCGACGGCAGCGATGCGGCGGCGACGCGAACGGGTCGGCGAGGCGACGGCGCGGGCTGACGGCATAACAACGGCGGTGGCGGCCGACGACGGTAGCCGGCGGCCGGCGATGAGCGGCGGCGGCGACCGGTGACGGGCGACGGCGGCGGCCGACGACGGGCGGTGGCGGCGGCCGGCGATGGGCGGGCGACGACGGTGGCCAAAGATGAGTGGTGACCGACGACGGATGACAAATCGATTGAGTTTTGACAAATTGACATTTAATATATTGCTTGGGGTAATATTGGAAAAAAGTTTCCTTAACCCCAGGAATCAACAAAAACCTTGGTTCTCTGTGGTTTTCCGATTCCCCCTAAAAAGGTTTTTATTCATAACTTGGTAATGATCAATTACCAGATAATTGTTTATAACTCAAACCAAACAAAGTTTTTGTTGATAACCTAACAAAGTTATCAACAAAAAACCCCAACCAAATGCACCCATAGGGTTTTAGGAGTAGTTTTTGCTCACATCTTGTTACATTTCATGTTAGTTTCATGCATATGTTAATCTATTTTGTACTCATTTCCTATTTTCTGGTTTGGAGGTTTGCTCGTTGGACTTTTATGTGCAGGTTAGCATTTCGGGTTAAAAAGATGCATTTTCGGAGCAAAACAAGGAAATTTTACAACTAGATGTAGAGTGGGACACGGCTAGGGTGTGTGGATTCACAAGGGCATGCCCAATGGGAGAGATCAACACCCTAGGGCTGCACATAGCTTGGCCTTGTGAAAACACATGGTCGTGTGGTGGCCCACCATATTTGCGTGACTAGGGCTTTTTCCAGATTTTGCAGTGATCCGAGGCAATGTCTATATAAGGATGGCTCCACCCAAACCCTAGGGGGAGGCACGACGGCTAGGACGACACGCCGAAGCCCTAAAAAACTTTGGTAACTTGCAACAGGGAGGAGGAACGCCACCGGAGGTCCACGCCTTGCACTTCAACACCAGATAGAAGACCACGAAAGCATTGTAATTCTTTGTTCCTGCATTTTATTCCTTATGTATTCGAACATAGACTTGCTTTGTGATTCTTCCTTCATATACATGGAGTAGTACTTTCGATTCTAGGATTAGGGAGTAGCTTGTGTACACATTACAATCATGTTAAATTCTGCCTTTGAATTTGATTTGACAATTGGTAGTTGTTTTTTACTATATCTATGCGTGTTTGGCTTTCTATCTGCTGTGCTTAGGCAATATGAGGGGTGACAACCCTCGTATCTAAGATTTAGGGGATTTTATACAAGGAACCTAGGGGTAAACCTGATCCCTTGTAACTGTGGGTAGAAGGGTACGATGGAATCAGAAACGGTTCATCATAGGGATTGATTTGGCATCCTCGTATCATCTATCCCGTCCTTTTAGGCGGAGATAGCTCCCGGTATATGCGGCGGCTCTACGGGAGAGTGTATGATGTCCCTTCCACAAAATCATAGCTAAACGTCTAGACAATGCCAATTGACAACATTGTTTTTTGATGCACAAGCGAAATCGAAGTCCTAGAATCACCTTTGAAGACCTCGGCACACTCCTTTCCTCCTCTGTGTGACACCGTATAGAGTAAAGTCCACCAACATCCCTCACCAATCGAAACCTCATAGAGTACATCCGAACAATTACAACCACTAAATATATTGATATTCGAATCCCAATCCCTGTGGGATCGATAATCTTTATTACTTGATGACATCCGTGCACTTGCTTGCATTGAGCGCAAGCGTGCATTTCGAGTCATCGACGCCCTTCGTCGTGAGATTTCAAGTCACGTTTGTGCGCATCAAGTTTTTGCCGTCGTTGTCGGGGACTGATCGATTCGATATCGAACCGAAAGTGCATAGTTGGATCGGAGTTAGGCTAGATTTATTTTCTTATTTTATTTTAGTTATTTTCTATTCAATTTTCAGTTTTGATTAATTACATCTATCTTTCTTTAAGTTTTTAGTTTTTTTAGTTCTTCAGTTTAATATCTAAAAAAAAAGTAGACTCTTGCCAAGCCACTACTATTCCTTACCTATAATTTCTTGTGTATAACGATGCAAGCTTTTACTCATGATTATGGTCAATTGAATGCTATAAGTTTTGGTAATATTTATTATGAACATTGTGGTGAAATATGGCATACCATTAATGATTGTCCGGATATATTCGAACCTTCACAATTTGAACAAGAAGATGTCACCTACAATTACAACCAGTGGCCACAAGATGATTTATATTCATATAGTTATGACCCTGGGTACTTAAACCCTCAATATTGTCCGCCTAAATCCCGACTTAAGCAGATGATGGAAGATTTCATTCGAACAGAACAAGCGGCGAAGGATGAATTCCGACGGTGGCATTCGCAGACAGAGACTCAATGTTGTTTCCAAAATGAGAACGAGAGCTAAAGGTCACCATGCAAATTTTATCTAGAACCAAGCCCCCACTTAGAAGCCCCGCTAGATAATTTTACTAGGGAATGCAAAGAGCATAGCCAACAATTTGCAGAGATGATGGAACGGGATCTAGCTAGGATAGAAACCAAACGACTAGAAGGTGACTTTGATGACTGGATCACACCTAATAGGGTGGTGACTCACTTTGAGCGAATGAATGAGGAGGGCGTAGATGACATAGGAAGTGAAGAAGGACAATCAATTCAATCACTACTGGAAGAAGAACTTGAAGATTATATAATTGATACTTTAATCGAGGAGAGCATTGCTTCAATCCAAACACCTCCTAACCTCAAGGATCTAGAAGAGCCTACCATAACCCTCACTAAAGTTTTAGCTACCAATAACGATGCCCATTTAGCGATTTGTAATGATAAAATTTCATTCGACATAATAGAATCTGCTAACCAATCTTTTGTTAAGGATGTTCGTGGTGAGTTATGTTATTTACAACATTTGGACAAAAAAGAATATTATGATCAAACTCCTAATGATTACTTGAGGCAAAGCATGTTCAATCTTGAACCAAGGAAGGCAGCTAATAAATATCTTGCCCCTCCACGAGCAAGATTTAAGAGATATGGTGATAAGGGACCACAAGGGAGGAGGTGTAAGGTGAGCAAATATCTTGCTCCCCCTCGAGCAAGATTCAAACACCTTAAATGAAACGTAGGAATAAGGTCGAGCTAAAAGACCTTAAACAAAGCGCTTCTTGGGAGGCAACCCAAGTTTAGTTTTAGATTTCCGTTTTTGATTGCATTGCATGCATTTGTTTGATTTTAGTCTTGATATCCATCTCATTTAAGGTTATAACTAGAAAAGAACTTTGCTAGGAAAAAATAAAATCCATATTAACCTACACGGCAAAAGGTGTGAGAGAATTCGAGCTCTGACGCAAAATGGGGAGAGAAATGGGGACAGACGGCCTGGCCATGTGTTTTCCCACGGTCGTGCCCGACCGACTCGAGGCAAACACGGCCTGGCTGTGTGTTTTCACACGGCCGTGTCGCGTGAGGTTAAAAGGGGTGAGCCATGTGTTTTCACCCTATTTGCGTCGTGTGCTTCGAAAGCTCTTGCCCTAGCCGTGTGATTTCATCTTCCCCACCATCGAGAAGCACTTTTAACCTCTAAGGAAGCCAAAAGAAGCAAGGATGAGGAGGACCAAGCATGTAGCACCTCGATCCGATGCCTCGGAGTGACGAACAAGGAGAGTCGACGCCCCTCGAGCTCCAGAGGAGGGTAACACCCTACCCACTCCTCTTTTTCGCAATAATGAACATAGAGATAGATATAATGGTCTCTCTACTCGTAAGCTCATTGCTACTGGGTACTTAGATGAAGATTTGCTAGAGTCTTTAGGGTTGTTGGGTGATATTCAAGCCCTATTTGCAAAAATGGGGTGGGAAGAGATGATGGGAATAAGGCACCCGACATACCCTAGGATAGTTCTAGAATTTTTAAGTTCCTTAGAGGCGGAAATTTTAACGGGTAGAGAGAGCGAGGAGGGTAGGATAACTTTTAGGCTTTTTAACATTGAGCATGAGTGAACCCTTCACCAATGGAACTCATGCTTTGGCTTACCGAGTGGGGGAGAGAGAAGACTCTCTATTGGGTTCAACTCTCGGATAGTTTGGACTGAGTTGATGGGGGAGCACGCTTATGACCCATCTAGGGCCAAAGCGTCGCGCCTCCAAAACCTCATTTTCTGATACCTCCACTGCATCATGGCTAGTACGATATTTGGTCATGGGGAGAGTGACGGTGTAGTTAAGGCTAGTGAGTTGCTTTGCCTCTGGGACATGCTACAAGAAAGGAGTAGCATCGATGTAGGGTCCCACTTCATCAGACACTTAGTGAAGATGGGCAAAGCAGCACGAGGAGAGATTAATGTGGGAGGCCTACTTACTCACATTTGCCATAGGATGGGGTACGATTACACTACATTAGAGAGTATAGAGGGGAGCCCTAGGATCGACCTAGGAGTATGCATGGCCATGAAGATGATTGTGAGAGAAGGAGGCTCCTTATGCTTTGTAAGGAAAAATCTGACGGCTCTTAGGCTCCCCGACCCTGATCGTACCACAATCACTACACGTGCCAACTGGCGCTTGGACCTGATAGTGGAGTCCCCTCCACATGAGGGACCGTCCACATCGGTGCCCATTTCTTCACCTTTATATCACTCTCCCTCTAGTCTACACATGCATAGGAGCCCACCTAGTCCACGCCGACATGAGCCTGTACCTACACCACCACCTTTTTCTACTTTTGAGCAGGATGCAGGTATGTCGGCTTATGATTTCTCGGAGTTCCGATCGCGCCTCGACGACATTTACACTGAGCAGTAGACGCAAAGGCAGCGATGGGAGGAGCAGAGCGCCTACTAGAAGGCGGAGTTCCAGGGATTCTGGGAGCATTTCCAGCGGGCTGAGGAGTTCTACGATGAGGCCTGCATATACTTCCAAGAGGAGGTTGTTCGTCGCCAGGATGAAGCCTCCTACCGCAGGGAGATGCGGCAGCACATACATGCACAGCAGGCGCAGTGGGCTAGGGAGGAGGAGCACCGAGCAGCCGCTGCATCCACTAGCTCCCAGATCGACCACATGTACATGTGACATCAGTGGCTCAACAGCAGATTCTCCCAGGATCCAGAGATGCCAAGGCTCCCAAACTTTCCACCTCGTCGACCATACTAGAGGTATATTTTCATTTAAGTCTGGGGGGGACTGTTGGATCGATGCGGTTCGCTAGAGGGGGGGGTGAATAGCGAAAAACCTTTTCTTTTTCTTTCGTTAAAACTCGAGAGATAATTAGTTAATTGCAGCGGAAATGTAAAAATAAAAAAAACAATCGACACAAGGGTTTTACTTGGTTCGTAGCCGAAGGCTACTACTAGCGGCTAGTGGTCCTTGACACGCTGAGGCAAAAGCACTAAAGGAACTCCTCCTCGTTAGAGGTAGGAGTTAATCGATACAAGAAGGAACACAAAAACTTGAGGTAGAGGGACACTCCCCCTCTCCTCGTATACGATAAAAGCTCTGGAAATGTAAATGACAAGAAAAACTAATCGACGCAGCGCACAAGAATAATAAGAGTTAAACCCAGACGCCGAATGGAAGGACTTCGTTGTCGGAGAGTTGCAGGATAATGGAGACTTTTTGGAGGCTTAGAATTGTTAAAAACCCTAGGTTTGGCCCTCCTTTTATAGCCTTTGAGCCCTTTTTGGGTCTTCAACCACACAATGGACACAAACGCTTTGAGGTGGAGTGATAAGCCGACTCTCGAATCGATCATTGATCATCGCCGATCGATGGCCATCATCGCCGATCGATGTCGTCATCGATCGATTGATGACTTCGGCAGCCGATCGATACCAGCCGGAGTCGGTCGGGCCGATCGATGCTTGCGCAGTCGTTAGCTCAACAAAAACATACTTGACGGTCGCCGATCGCCGATCTCGACCTAGACCACCTATGAGATGTCTTGGGTCGGATCTACGCTAAGATCATCCTCGTAAAGAGGATACGACCTTACTCTCGCACACTCGAGCTTACCTCGATGCTACGTGTTGCTTTTTCTTCCGGCCTTCCACTCGATTCCTTCGGCTCCCTCCGAAGTAAAAAGTTGTTTTCTCATGAGCTGAATCGAGTGTGCAGAAGATTGATATAGCTGGAGCTGAAGGCTAGCGACACCCGGAGGAAGCCGCGGTGGTCGGGCGATACTCGAGTTACTTTCGAGGGAGCCGAAGGAATCGAGTGGAAGGCCGGAAGCAAAAGCAACACGTAAGCATCGAGGTAAGCTCGAGTGTGCGAGAGTAAGGTCGTATCCTCTTTACGGGATGATCTGCGAGATCCGACCCAAGACATCTCATAGGTGGTCTAGGTCGAGATCGGACCGCCAAGACCGTCGGAAGTATGTTTTTGTTGAGCTAACTTTGACTTGCGAAGCATCGGCCGATCGCTGAGGACTCGACGCCGCGGTATCGGGCCGATCGGCCAAGGTCATCAATCGATCGATGTCGACATTAGTCGATCGATGATGGCCATCACCGATCGATGGTCAATGATCAGATTCGAGGAGTCAAGGCTTATCACTCCACCTCAAAGCGGTTTGGTGTCCATTTGTGATTGGTTGAAGACCCACTTGAAAAGGGGCTCAAAGGCTATAAAAGGAGGGCCAAACCTAGGGTTTTAACAACAATTCTAAGCCTCCAAAAAGTCTCCGCATACGCAACCTCCGACAACGAAGTCCTTCCATTCCGACGCCTAGGTTTAACTCTTATTATTCTTGTACGTCGGTATTAGTTTTTCTTGTCATTTACATTTCCGAGCTTTATCGTATAATGCAGGAGAGGGGGAGTGTCCCTCTACCTCAAGTTTTTGTGGTTCCTTCTTGTATCGATTAACTCCTTCCTCTAACGAGGAGGAGTTCCTTTAGTGCTTTTGCCCTCCGTACGTGGTCAAGGACCACTAGGGCCTTGGAGTAGTAGCCTTCGGTTACGAACCAAGTAAAACCCTTGTGTCGATTCTTTTTTTTATTTTTACATTTCCGCTGCAATTAACTAATTATCTCTCGAGTTTTAACGAAAGAAAAAGAAAAGGTTTTTCGCTATTCACCCCCCCCCTCTAGCGAACCGTATCGATCCAACAATTGGTATCAGAGCCGGGGGCGCTTAGATTTGGTGAAACCACCAATCTAACATTTTTTTTTATAGATTTGTTTTTCTTTCGTTTAAATTTTTCTCCCGCACTACTAATCCAAGACGAAGTCTTGGTACTCTTCGTTTGATTTTGTTTTGCAAGCATTCGCTTTTGGAGTAGCCCAAATTGACCCACGACACGGGGATAACTTTTTGTACAAATTGACCCACGACACGGTCTACATACCAAATCGAAGCCCTCGCAGAGATCTACACTTCTTACAGGGGGTTTACCCCTGTAACAAGTTGTTTTCATCCTCAAAAATCGATGTTTAGTAGCCTTTCGGGGACATCGAAGGTTGTGAGTACTTACTTTTTATTTAGTTTCTTATTTCGTTGCTTAACTTTCTATTTTTCATTTGTTTCTTTCACTTTTATGCTTGATGAACCTAACCCAGGTAAACCTGGAGTAGTCGTCAATTATGACTAAGCAATATTGACTTCTATTGAGTGACTTGGCTCCATGTGAATCGAATAGATCCATATGCAGGAGCTCAAGTACACTTGAGGTTCGTTCTTAGTTAGTTAACTTGTTTTGTGTCCTAGGTTGTTTTCCTTGCTGACAAGCATTACAAATTTTATTAACCAAATTGTTGAGGTTGGGTAAGCCTCTGACTAAGCCACTCTGACCCATGCTTGGACACATTTTTTATGTCTACTTACGATTGACATATACGACTTATTGGTCGTGTTTGAGCTAAACCCTAGTCCGGCCTTGTTGTACACGGCCCTTTGCGATCCAAGTAGGAGGTCAAGTCCTTTGGATCCCAAAGTAAACCTTTCCAACGTATTCCTAAGATCTTCGACTTGACTTTTCAAGAGTGAGTTCTCAACTTCGAGTTTTTCAACCCGAGTTGAGTCCTTCCCTTGAACTCGACTAGTCGAAGAGGTTAGGGAGACCTCGTGTTTGAGGAGTTTAACTTCCTCAACCAGGGTCTCGACCTTGGACTCGGACTTAGCTAACTTCCTAGACAAAAACCTAACCGTATTATGTAAAGTATTAAATAAGGTTCGGCTCACCTTAAGGGTATCTTTTGAACCGGATGCGTATCCGTGGCTTGACTTGAAGGTAGCTTCGTAGTCCGAGTCATCCTCAGGTTCTGACTCAAGTTCGGTCTCCGTGTATGACTCAATTGATTTCGCCATGAAGACGTGATCTTCGTCTTCTTCGGATGACGCTTCTTCCCATGTCGCGTTGAGGGCCTTCTTATGCTTAGGTGCTTGGTGGTTGAGCTTGGGGCACTCGGACTTGATATGTCCAAACCTGTTGCACTCATAACACCTAATGTTAGAACTTTTAGGTTTACCTTGGTTGGGTCGAGTCGTAGTTCGCTTTCGTCCCTTGGCTATCCTTCGAGCTAGGTTCATTAGTTCGACAGTCAACTCCGGGTCAACTTCTTCTTCGGACTCATCTTCCTCCTCGGGTGGTGGTGGCTTGCTTGTGATTTTTTTCTTCTTTGAACCTGCAAACAAGGCTATACCCCTCTCGGGTTCCAAGTTGGATTGTTCATGTAATTCGAAATCCGAAAAGAGTTCATCTAACCTAATTTTAGAAAGGTCCTTGGAGACCTTATAGGCATCAACCATGGATGCCCATAAGGTAGTCCTCGGAAAAGAGTTTAGGACATACCTAATAAGGTTGCGGTTTTCGACCTTTTGCCCGATTGCGTGTAGGTTGTTGACTATGTCTTGGACACGGGCGTGGAGTTGCGTCGCGGACTCGTGTTCCTGCATTTTTAGTGTGTACAATTTATTGAATAACAAATCACGTTTGCAAACCTTAGCTTGATCCGATCCTTCGTGTAACTCGATTAGTTTTGTCCAAAGATCCTTTGCGCTTATGAAGGGGCCGACGCGATTTAGCTCCTCCTTGGACAAGCCGCATTGGAGGATTTGTGTTGCCTTGGCATCGGCTTCGACTTGTCGTTTTGTTGCAACGGTCCATTGATCATAATCCAAGGAGTCACCCACTTCATTAGTCGGAAGTGTGAAACCCGTTTGGATTATGATCCACATCTCGATTTGGGTTTTGAGAAAGCATTCCATCCGACCTTTCCAGTAACAGAAATCATCTCCGTTGTAAAACGGAGGTCGGACGGTGCTAAAACCCTCGAGATGGGCCATTAGAACAAAAAACAAGGAGACTAAAAAGACGACCTAGCAACGAAAAAAAAACACACGAAAGTACCAAGACTTGCGTCTTGGATTAGTAGTGCGGGAGAAAAATTGGTAGGCGAGTTAAGTGTACCCTTTAGATATCTAAGGATACGCTTAACTAGGGTTAGGTGAGACTCCTTAGCACAGGTTTGAAACCTGGCGCACATACTTACTGCGAATAGGATGTCGGGTCGACTCGCAGTTAAGTATAGAAGACTTCCTATTGCGCTCCTATAGTACTTTAAGTCAATGGACTTACTTTCTAGGTCTTCTCCTATGTTAACATTTATCGCCATTGGGGTGTTTATTACCTTAGCGTCTTGCATTCCAAATCTTTTAATTAACTCCTTAGTGTATTTTTGTTGATATAGGTATATACCATCCTTAGTTTGTTTAATTTGTAGACCTAAAAAGAAACTTAACTCGCCTACCAAGTTCATTTCGAACTCACTTTCCATGAGCGAAACGAACTCATTTAGTAAGGCTGAGTTAGAGGTTCCAAAAATTATATCGTCTACGTAAATTTGAGCTATGAATATTTCTTTACCTAAGGTTTTTACAAAGAGAGTTGGGTCAACTAAGCCTTGGTTAAACCCTTTGGACTTAAGATGGATTGAAAGTCTCTCGTACCAAGCTCGAGGAGCTTGTTTAAGTCCATAGAGAGCTTTCTTAAGTTTTAGAACATGGTCGGGTTTATCTAGATTTTCGAATCCGGGGGGTTGGCTAACATAAACTTCTTCTTTAATGTATCCATTTAGGAATGCCGACTTAACATCCATTTGAAACAGCTTAAATCCTCGATGTGCGGCATAAGCTAGCAACATTCGAATGGATTCGAGTCTAGCTACTGGGGCATAGGTTTCGTCGTAATCTAAGCCTTCGACTTTTCATCAAGCATAAAAGTGATACCCTAGATCAATTAATCAATCTATTCAAATTAATCGAGAATCAAAAAGACCTTAAGGTTAAAAGACTTAGAAGCGATCATGGTGGTGAATTCGAAAATCAAAGGTTCACCGACTTCTGTAACCTAAACGGATACCACCATGAATTCTCTTGCCCTAGGACCCCTCAGTAAAATGGCCTAGTGGAGCAGAAAAACCGAACTCTACAAGAAGCCGCTAGGACCATGTTGAACGAATACGACCTACCCGATAGGTTTTGGGCAGAAGCCGTTAGCACGGCTTGCTATGTCCAAAATAGGATCCTTATGGTAAAGAGGCACCTTAAGACCTCGTACGAGATTTATCACGATAAAATACCTAACATCAAGTACTTTAGGGTATTTGGGTGTAAGGTACATATCCTAAACACTAAGGATTACCTAGGGAAATTTACATCCAAAACCACGACCGGAATCTTTCTAGGATACTCGACTACATGTAGAGCTTATAGAGTATATAACCACGACACCCTTAGAGTCGAGGAGACTATCAATGTAGTATTCGATGAAGGACATGAACCTACAAAACCCCCGGCAACCCCAATTAGCGAGCCGATTCATACTAGACCTTACTCTGATCCGGAGATCAGGTCTAGTGTTAATCCTAACCTAAGTCAACCTAGTCACTCTATTGATCAAGTGATAGATGACTCCAACCAAACTAGTGTTCAACCAAGTCACCCCATTGATCAAGCATTAGGTGACACAAACCCAACCCAATCTAGGATTCAAACTAACCACCCTATCGATCAAGTGATAGGAGATCCTAATCTAAGAGTTCGAACTAGAGCATCCTATAGGAACCTTAGTCAAATTTCCTTGATTTCAAAGATAGAACCCAAATCAATTGAACAAGCTCTTCTTGATCCCGATTGGATTATTGCAATGCAAGAAGAGCTAGCTCAATTTACTAGGAACGAAGTGTGGGAATTAGTACCACCACCTAAAGACAAAACGATAATTGGAACAAGGTGGGTGTAAAAACAAAATAGACTTAACTTTTGTGTCTTTGCTATAATAAAAACACAGGTTCGATTTCGGTCCCTCACTGCACCAACAGGGACCCCAAAGTTTATTTTGTTTTGTTTCCTAGCAGTAGTTTCTTTTTTTTTTTTGGTATTTTCACTCATTTATTCATGCTTGGGTGGTTGAGTTTTTTTCTGTACTTAAATTTTGTTATCTATAAAGCTACCTCAGTAGTATTTTTGAAAGTTGTTTGCATGAGTTGTTCCCATAGGTAGCTTAATTTCATTTATCTCATGGTATTTTATTTTATTCACTCTATTGAATGTTCTAGACTTACACTGGTTAGCTTTATTTTTACACTTACACATGTCGAACGTTCTGAAAGGGAGAACCTAGTACATAATAAGGTATGATTCATCTCAGTAGTCTAGTACTTTGGAATCCATAGGTGACTCTAGGTTTAGCATTTTAGTTACTGGAGATGCTCAGATTGTGTAAGCCCATTTAGAAAAATCAAAATCCCAGTGAGCCGACAAATAAAAGAGAAAAAAAAGATAAAAAAAAAAGAAATGAAAAAAAAGAGAGAGAAAGATTATGAGGGATAAAAAAATAGTTGTCGTGGGTGGAAATGGCTAGGTACCCCTTTGAGACCGAGTTAGGTTACTGGGGAAACACCTACCAATTTCTCTCTATACTGAGCACGCCTTTGAGTCTTTTTGCTAGACCTAGGGAATGACCCTCGCTTTGGGCAGGTAAGTGCCTAAGAGCCAGAAACCTTAGGAAAGCTATGGGATGACGACTTAACTCACTATGGAACAGGCATCCCCTAAGAATGATTCGCCTAGCACGAGCACAAGGAGCTAACTTAGTGAATTTCTAAGACATTTATTTTGCTTTGATTGTAAACACCACTTGATAAATTTAGTTAACATGCTAAGTATGGAACAAAATCTTTCTAATTTTCACGGCACTGAGGTTTGCTTGAGGACAAGCAAAGATTTAAGTCTGGGGAAATTGATGTGAGCAAAACGTATAGGGTTTTAGGAGTAGTTTTTGCTCACATCTTGTTATATTTCATGTTAGTTTCATGCATATGTTACTCTATTTTGCACGCATTTCCTATTTTCTGGTTCGGAGGTTTGCTCGTTGGACTTTTGTGTGCAGGTTAGCATTTCGGGTTAAAAAGATACACTTTTTGTTGGTGCAGTAGGCACCTAAGTCAAACCTGGGTTTTGATTATAGCAAATGATACAAAGTTAAGCTCATATCGTTATCTCACGAGATGAATCGAGTGTGCAGAAGATTGATATAGCTAGAGCTGAAGGCTAGTGACACCCTGAGGAAGCTGCGGTGGTCGGGCGACACTCGAGTGACTTCGGAGGGAGCCGAAGGAATCGAGTGGAAGGTCAGAAGCAAAAGCAACACGTAAGTATCGAGGTAAGCTCGTGTGTGCGAGCGTAAGTGAGGTCGTATCCTCCTTACGGGGATGATCTTAAGTGTAGATCCAACCAGAGATATCCCATCGATGGTCCAGGTCAAGATCGGACGGTCGAAGGCCGTCGAAATAATGTTTTCTTTTAGCTAACTTTGCCCTGCAGCTAGCATCAGTCATGCCCGGCTTGGAGGACTCGATCGCGCAAACAAGCGATCGCGCAAAGGTCGACCTCGGCGATGTCGCCATCGATCATCGATGATGGCCATCGACCGATCGATGGTCAATGATCAGCTTCGAGGAGTCAAGGCTTATCACCCCATTTCAAGGAGGTTTTGTGCCCAATTCCTATTGGTTGAAGACCCATTCGATGAGGGGCTTAAAGGCTATAAAAGGAGGGCTTGTCCTAGGGTTTTTCATCAATTAAAAAAGCTTCCAAGTGCTTCCGATACGCTACGAGTCTCCGACATCCCTACGACGAAGCACTGCCGAGACGACGACTCAAGCTCCAAGATTCAAGTCTTCAAAAGTCGTCGGTATAATCTTTAATTTGTATAAGTTGTTCTTATTTCGAGCTTTAAATCATATCAAGGAGAGGGGGAGTGTCCCTCTACCTTGAGTCTTTCTTGAGTTTTTGTATTCGTTTAACTCCTATCTCCAACGAGAAGGAGTTCGTTTTGTGTTTTGCCCTCCGTGCGTGGTCAAGGACCACTAGGGCCTTGGAGCAGTAGCCTTCGGCTACGAAACAAGTAAAAAAGACATTGTCTCTTCTATTTTAGATTTATCTTCCGCTGTGTCTACTCGTGATTTACCGAACGATTTCAAAGAAAAGTTTCTATCGCTATTCACCCCCCCCCTCTAGCTATCTGCTTCGATCCAACACTTTTGGAGCAAAAGAAGGACATTTCGCAGCTAGACGCAGAGTGGGACATGGCCAGGGCATGTGGATTCACACGGCCATGCCTAATGGGCAAGATCAGCACCCCAGGGCCGCACACGGTCTGGCCGTGTGGAAACACACGGTCGTGTGGCGGCCCGCCATATTTGCGCGACTAGGGCTTTTTTTGAATTTTGCGGTTGTCCGAGGCGATGTCTATATAAGGATGGCTCCGCCCAAACCCTAGGGGAGGCATGACGGCTAGGACGGCACGCCGAAGCCCTAAAAAGCTTTGGTAACTCACAACGGGAAGGAGGAATGCCGTCGGAGGTCCACGCCTTGCACTTCAATGCCAGATAGAAGACCATGAAAGCATTGTAATTCTTTATTCCTGTGTTTTATTCCTTTTGTATTCGAATATAGACATGCTTTGTGATTCTTCCTTCATATACATGGAGTAGTACTTTCGATTCTAGGATTAGGGAGTAGCTTGTGTACACATTACAATGTTGGATTCTGCCTTTGAATTTGATTTGACAATTGGTAGTTGTTTTTTACTATATCTATGCGTGTTTGGCTTTCTATCTGCTGTGCTTAGACGATATGAGGGGTGACAACCCTCGTATCTATGATTTAGGGGATTTTATACAAGGAATCTAGGGGTAAACCTGATCCCTTGTAACTGTGGGTAGAAGGGTATGATGGAATCAGAAATGGTTCATCTTAGGGATTGATTTGGCATCCTCGTACCATCTATCCTGTCCTTTTAGGCGGAGATAGCTCCCGGTAGATGCGGCGGCACTGTGGGAGAGTGTATTATGTCCCTTGCACAAAACCATTGTTGGTGCAGGGGCACTAGATAATCGAACCTGTGTTTTGATTATGACAAAGACACAAAGTTAAGTTTTCATCGTTATCTCACGAGCTAAATCGAGTGTGCAGAAAAGTACTAAAGCTGGAGCTGAAGGCTAGCGACACCTGGAGAAAGCCGCGGTGGTCGGGCGAAACTCAAGTGACTTCGGAGGGAGTTGAAGGAATCGAGTGGAAGGCCGAAAGCAAGAACTACAAGGTAAGTATCAAGAAAAGCTCGTGTGAGTGAGAGATTGTAAGGTCGTGTCCTCTTTATGAGGACGACCGTAGGAGTCGATCCAACTAAGACTTCCTGTGGAAAGTCTAGGTCGAGATCGAACAGTTAGAAACCATCGCATTTATCATTTTCCGAGCTAATCTCTTACTGCAGGGAAGTGGCCAGGCTGGCAGTCGACTGTTGGACACTGGGCAGTCGACTGATGGGAGGCATCAGTCGACTGATGGCGACGAATCAGCCTTTGCACTAGGTCAAAACGGATAAGGTTTGACGCGGCCACTTCACGATAAAATTTATACAACTTCATGATCTGTTCCGGATAAAGAGGAGACATATTCAAAGGCCAAAATCTATAAAAGGAGGGGTGGATTCCAACTCCAAAGATAATCAAGTTTATTCTCAAGTGCTCCTACAACGCCAACGCTCCAACACCGTCATAACGCCGATGCAACGACAAGTTCAAATCTCCTTCATCGGCAGCAGTAGCAATTAATTGTTTTTATTGTATTCTTTGTTTTAATCGTAACGAGGTGAGGTAGGCTTGTTGCCTCATCCTCGTACTTCTGGTTTTGTGATCGTTATCTCCTACCTCCAACGAGGAGGAGACGTTATAGTGTTTTTCCCTCCGTACGCGGTCTAGGACCGTTAGGGCCTTGGAGTAGCAATCGCTGGGTTGTGAACCAAGTAAAAATAAATGTGTCTCTTTATTTTCCACTGCTCTTACTCGTGTATCGAACGAATGAAAAAGAAAAGATTTATGCTCACTATTCATCCCCCCCTCTAGCGACGCTTCACGATCCAACAACCATAGCTAAACATCTAGACAACGCCAATTGACAACATTATTTTGTGATGCACAAGCAAAACTGAAGTCCTAGAATCACCTTTGAAGACCTCGGCACACTCCTTTCCTCCTCCGTGTGACACCGTATAAAGTAAAGTCCACCGACAACCCTCACCAATCGAAACATCTTAGAGTTAAGTTCGAACAATTACAACCACTGAATATATTTATATTCAAATCCCAGTCCCTGTGGGATCGATAATCTTTATTACTTGATGACATCCGTGCACTTGCGGGCGTAGAGCACGAGCATGCGCTTCGAGTCCTCGACGGCCTTCGTCGCGAGATTTGAGGTCGCATTCGTGCACATCAAGAGGCACCTTAAGACCTCATACGAAATCTACCATGATAAAGTACCTAACATTAAATACTTTAGGGTATTTTGATGAAGGGTACATATCCTAAATACTAAAGACTACTTAGGCAAATTCACCTCTAAAACAAATATTGGAATATTCCTAGGATACTCAACCACAAGTAGAGCCTATAGAGTCTACAATAATGAAACCCTAAATATCGAAGAAACCATTAATGTAGTATTCGATGAAGGAGATAAAATCACAAAACCTGTAGTAGAACCAATTGATGAACTGATTAATACTAGACTCGAATCTGACATGAAAATGAGTCTAGTATAAATTCTAATCCTAGTCATTCTAAGTTACAATCGAATCATCCTATTGATCAAGTGAAAGGTGATCCCAACCTAGGGGTTCGAACTAGAGCTTCATACAGAAACCTTAGTCAAATCTCTTTAATCTCGAAAATTGAACCCAAATCAATTGAACAAGCTCTTCTTGATCCCGATTGGATTATCGCTATGCAAGAAGAGCTAGCTCAATTCACTAGGAATGAAGTTTGGGAATTAGTACCACCACCTAAAGATAAATCGATTATTGGAACAAGGTGGGTATTCCGGAACAAACTCGATGACAAAGGTGAAGTAGTTAGAAATAAAGCAAGACTAGTCGCTAAAGGTTTTAGTCAAGTAGAGGGGTTAGATTATGACAAAACCTATGCCCCCGTAGCTAGGCTAGAATCGATCAGAATGTTATTAGCCTACGCTGCACATCGAGGATTTAAACTATTTCAAATGGATGTGAAATCAGCATTCTTAAATGGAATTATCAAGGAAGAAGTCTATGTTAGCCAACCCCCAGGATTCGAAAACTTAGACAAATCTGACCATGTTTTTAAACTTAAGAAAGCCTTATATGGACTAAAACAAACTCCTAGAGCTTGGTATGAAAGGCTCTCTATTTATCTCAAGTCTAAAGGGTTTAGCCAAGGCCTAGTCGACCCAACCCTCTTCGTAAAATTCATAGGCAAAGAAATCTTTGTTTCCCAAATTTACATAGACGACATAATTTTTGGAACAACCAACTCAATCCTACTAAATGAGTTCATTTCACTAATAGAAAGTGAGTTTGAAATAAACTTAGTAGGAGAATTACCTTTTTTCCTAGGATTACAAATTAAACAAACTAAGAGGGAATTTATTTACACCAATATAAATATGCTAAAGAATTAATTAATCGATTCAGAATGCATAATGCTAAGGTAATAAATACACTGATGGCCACAATTGTTAATATAGGAGAAGACTTAGAAGGAAAACCAATATACCTTAAATACTATAGGAGCGTAATAGGTAGTCTCCTGTACTTAACTGCGAGTCGACCTGATATATTATTCGTAGTAAATATGTGCGCAAGATTCCAAACTTGTGCTAAGGAGTCGCACCTAACGTTAGTTAAACGTATCCTTAGATACCTAAAGGGTACACTAAATGTAGGAATTTTGTACCCTAGATCTACCGAGTTTAAACTAATCGGCTACTCCGACTCGAATTATGCCAGTAGTAAACTCGATAGAAAGAGCACGAGTGGTTGTTATCAACTCCTCGGCTCAAGTCTAGTAAGTTGGTGCAGTAGAAAGCAACACTATGTTGCCTTATCTACCACCGAAGCCGAATACGTCGTGATGGGTGAGTGTGTGACTCAGCTTCTTTGGATGAAGCACACTCTCCAAGACTTTAACCTAAATTTTAACAACACTAAAATTTACATCGATAACATTAGTTCAATTAATTTAACAAAGAACCCAATCTATCATTCTAGGACCATACATATAGAGGTCAAACACCACTTCATTCGAGAACACGTAGCTAATAGGACTATACAACTCGAATACGTGGAGTCCAAATCGAACCTAGCAGACTTGTTTACCAAACCTTTACCCGAAGCAGAGTTTAGTCTTCTTAGACATAAATTAGGTATGTCCATAATAGAGTAGAACTTAAAAACTTATACTTTTCTATACTCTATTTTTTATTTTTTATGCAAATGGAACTAGCCTAGGGCTTACCCTAGAAAGCATGCACCAATAGATTTAAGGAGCCAAAACATCTCACAACACATAGGACTAATGTGTTTGTGTACTTAGCCACGTAGATAGGCATGAGATGTTAGGACCTCACTCCTGGTTCCAGATGTAGATCTAGTGCATCAACATGAACCATGGAGTATAATTATCTAAATTAATCAACTCTAATCAGGACTTATTGATCATTCTATATCAATCAAGTAAATGGAGTTGAACATACTTTTAGATGAGCTTATGTTTAAACTATTATTTTCAAAATATATTTGGAACATGCTTGGACTTAAACTTCAATTACGATAAAATTCTAAAAATATGTTTTCCAAAAACCCCCGCTCTTTTCGATTTATGGCAAAGGGGGGAGAAAAGGCCAAAAGTTAAGTGATCAAAAATTAATTTTAAATTTTTGATAACTTAACTTGCATTTAACTAAAAACATCGGCCCAAGTTAAAGCTTGTTTACTTAACTTAACTTTGTTATGGTCAACCTCTTTGAGGTCAAGGGAGAGGTTACCTCAAGGGGGAGGACTTACAAAAGAATCTTACTCTTACTTCTACTGAAGCTAACTTACTAAGTTACTCACACTAACTTATTAAGTTATGCATATTAAATATTCATTTGATTTATGCTTCATATTCATTTCATTTACTTAATGCTTTAAATGTTACCCTTAACTTTGTGTCGGTTTGCCATAGATCAAAAAGGAGAAGATTGTTGGTGCAGTAGGCACCAGATAATCGAACCTAAGTTTTGATTATGGCAAAGACTCAAAGCTAAGGTCATATTGTTGTCTAACAAGCTGAACCAAGTGTGCAAGAATGGTCAAGCTAAGCTAAAGGTCGGCAACACCTGGAGAATCTCGGATAGAGAAACCACGGTGGTCGGGTGACTCCGGAAGAACTTCGGAGGAAGCCGAAGAACCCAAGTGGAGACCGGAAGCAAAGCTGCAAGTCACAATGACCTAAGGTAAGCTCGTGTGTGTGAGAGAATGCAAAGGCGGGTCCTCTATACGGGGACATCCTTAGGCGACGATCTGACCAAGACTTCCTGTGGAAGGTCTAGGTCGAGATCAGATGGCAAGTGGTCATCAAATTCACTTATATTGCTTTCATTTTTGAGCTAACTTTTGGTTGCATCTAGAAACCCTAGCAATAGTTGACTGTTGGATATTGGCAGTCAACTGATAGGGTTGATCAACCGACTGTCATTCAAATTCCAGCTTCAATTAGAGTCAAACTTCATCACCTCATCTTAGGGTGAGGTGGCCTTTTTGGATAGAACTTGATCTCAACGTCTATGGGGTTGGGAGGCTATAAAAGAAGGGGGGTTTCACCCCTTTAGGTCATCATTCAAGATCTCCAAATGCCACCGCAATGCTACTCTTCTACGACGACGAAGCGCTACCAAAACGCCGATGACACGAGCTCATCCTTCGTCCTCTCAGTCGTTGGTATTAGTTTTTAGAGTTGTTGTTTTAATCATTGTACCTTACTTTGTTTTCGAAGCTTTTATCGTAACGAGGAGAGGGGGGTTTTCTCTCTACCTTGAGGTTTCTCGGAGTTATTTTAATCGTCGTCTCCTACCTTCAACGAGGAGGAGAAGCTTTAGTGATTTGCCCTTCGAACATGGTCTCAGACTACTAGGACCATAGATTAGCAGTCGGTAGGCTGTGAACCAAGTAAAACTAACCCATGTCATTTACATTTCCTCTGTGCATTTACTCTTATACTTGTTTTATATCGAACGAACGAAAAGAATTCATGTGCGCTATTCACGCCCCCCCCCTCTAGTGCTCTTTTTACGATCCAACATGATTGTTGTGTTTTATTCTTGTTATTATTATTTCTGCTGCGCTAACACAATTTGTAGAAATGAACGAATGATTTCCATCTTCATCAACCAACACGCTATTCACCCCCTCTCTAGCGACGATCAATTCCCCAACAAGTGGTATCAGAGCGAGGTCACTCTTCATTTGGACTAACCGCCAAGAGAGCACCGCTAGAGGGTGAAGAAGAAGATGGAGTTTGAAGAAAGACTAGGATGGGACATCAACACTCCGATCCCATACACATTTTAGGATGAGAATGCTTCAATCAATGGAAGGGAAGGATTGAAGACTTCATGATGATGATGGACATTGAGCTATGGTCCGCCTTGATGGAAGGCTTTGAATTGCCAAGAGGACCAGAGGGAGGATATCTCAAGAAGAAGAGATGTAGTCAAGGTCAACTACAAAAATCTGAATCAAATGACAAGGTAATCGATATGGTAGTTAATTTAATTCCTAATGAATTATTGTCAAATATAGGAGATTTTAAGGATGCCAAGGATCTATGGAGTAAGTTAGCCAAGCTCCATGAAGAGACCACACCGGTACAAGATTTGGAAGTTGACAGGTTGTCAACATCCGAGGAAGAGGAAGAAGTGGAAGAAGCATCCACCTCTAGGATTGAGGGGGAGGAGAAATCACCTTCTATGCCAGAGCAAGAAGAAGTGCTTTCAACATCCGGAAGAGTTGAAGAAGCTCAAAATTTGGCCACCATTGACCTAGGTAACTCAACCACATTAATTCAAAATAAAAATCATATAATGTGTTTTGAGTGTAGGGAATATGGGCACTATAAGAGCAAGTGCCCTAAGAAGATCAAGAAGCCTCAACTGGTGCTAAAGGTCAAGGATACCGGTGCCCCAATTAGGAAGAGCAAGGAGCACGTGGTGTACTTCAAGTTCCAACAACCGGGGGCATTATAGAAGTCAATGCCCTAGGGGAAAGCCTAGCAAGGGTGTATAAGGAGCATCAAATATAGGGGGAGCTTTTAAAGCTAACCCTAAGGTATATTTCAATAATGTACCTTTGCGTTTTAATGTTCATAAGCATGCTAGAAGTAATCTTGCTATTTATCATAAAGAACATGCTAGAAATAGTAAACTTTATTGCTTAGGTGCAAAGTCTTGCCATGTTAGGAATAAGGAGAAATTTGGGACTAATGCCCTAAAACAATTTTACCTAAGGAAAGTATTAAGAATATAGAAAACCATCTAGGCTTTAACTCCAAGAATTCTAGACATATGCCTAAGAGGAATCCTTCCCAAAGGATAAATGAAAAATCAAAATTGGGAAGATTGGAACTAGAGAACCAAGCCTTGAGGTCAAGGCTTGAGAAATTGGAAAAGACCCTTGAAAAGATGCAAAATCAAATTAAAGGGTCAAATTGCCAAAATTTAGGATCTAGGAGTCAAAGCCTAGGGTCTAGGAGGCAAGGCTCATCTATGGGCAAGAGAGGCTTAAGCCACAAGCCTAGGTCCAAGGTAGATAAGTCTACCTATCACAATGTTCCATTTGATTATGGAACTAGTACTAAGTCTAGAAAAGCCAAGGTTACTGGGGAAGTTGTCCCTAAGGTTAACCATGGCAAATGTCTAGTGGCTAAGGTTTCGAAGAAACCTAGGGAAGCCACTAAGAAGGTTACAAGAGGAGTTACCCCTAGAGCTAACCTAGGCAAGACCCAAATGAATAAGGCTACCAAACCTAGAAGGGTCATTAGGAGGGTATCTAGGGAAGTTATCCCTAAGGAATACTTAGTTAACCCAAGGAGATCCAATAGGTTTTGGGTTCCTAGGAGCGTGATTGATTCACGCTAAATGGGTTATGTTGTGTCAACTTGGATTGGTGGGGTAGTTAACCTAACCATAGTAAAGTTGACACTTTATGTCATTTTCAAGGTTATGGGTACCTTGGAAATGTGGTTTGAATTTATATCCTAAAAGGATTTTAGGATGTGCCAATGTATTTTGAGAATTATGAAAAATCAATCAAATTGGCACAAACTAGGTTTAGAGGTCATGGTGTGTCATTTTGGGTTTTTGGCACACTTGGGGGATTAGTAGTAATATGGAAAAATGGATGTAATAATAACAAATGGCAATTAACACTAAAATTTAGGTATTGTTATACCTTTATATTTTATTTGTCATGATTGATTTGCCATATACAATGTCATGACATCATTTTTATTTTTATCATATATATGTCATATCATGTCTAGGTTTATGTCATGTATATTTAGATTTAATCATATACCATGACATCATGATTATTGGAATTGCTTTATTTATGCTATTTGTTGGAGGATCATGGCCCGGCTAGAAGGGGGGCTGAATAGCCCTCGATGTGTACGATGGAAATTGATCGCTTCTTAATTGTCTACACTTAAGATTAGCGTAGAAGAAATACTAATAATAAAGACAATTAAGCAAATGCAAATGTAAAGAAGAAGCAAACGCTAACAAGATTATTTAACGTGGTTCACGGCCCTTTCCACTAACCCACGGACGATTCATTCGGCGAATCACTCCCTCAACAATCCACTAGTCTCTCCTTCAAGGTGGAGGAAAACCTTTCTTACAAGAAACACTCCCTCTTACAATAAGATTGAAATAAACACAAGAAGAGGAGTGGAAAACATGTTGGGCACATGGGAGAAGTTTAGGAGTTAAGCATTAGCCTCCCAAGAGCACCCAAGGCCTCTTCTTATATGGAAGAGGTCATTCTTCCCGTTGGACAGCGAGCAGTCGATTGATGTAGCCATCGGTCGATTGATGTTGTAGTAGTTGCCTTACAATGACTTCATCCATGTTGGCATCCAGCCAATGCCTCCCTCATCAGTCGATTGATCATCCATATCAGTCGACTGATAGAACCATCAATCGAGTGATCAGGCGATCAATCGACTCTCAAACTCTCTGTGCCCACGACCACCTTCATCAATCGACTGCCATCGCTTGGCATTCGACTGATGGTGTAGCAGTCGACTAATAAACCCTAGCAGTCGACTGCTAGGCCAGAAGACCATCAGTCGAACACCGGTCGAGCACCAGTCGAGTGCCATCGACCCAGAGCAGTCGACTGATATCTATATCAGTCGATTGGTTCTCAGGTAAAACCTCAAACAAAATACTTGTTTGAGCCTCCGACGGTCGAGTAAACCTCAAACCATCTGTTTGAGCATCCGACACTTCCACTCATCGGGTAGAAACCTCAAACTCATGTTTGAGTATCCGACTTATCCAAATATCGGGTAAAACCTCAAACATAAGTTTGAGCATCCGACTTGTCGGGTAAAACCTCAAACCTAAGTTTGAGCATCCGACACTTGACTTGGTCATTCGGCCAAGTTCACCTATGAGCTACCCCATCCCAGGTTACAATCGCTCACTCTCATCTCCCTTGGAGTCCCTCGCCTCGAAGCTCTCTTCGTCCAACCATGTCCCTCGGATGCACCGTGCACACGGCTTCACAATGCCATACTTCGCATCTCACCCAGAAGTTTGCTTCCTTTGGCTTCACTCCAATGCTCCTCGTCCGACGGTCCCTCGGATGCACCAAGCGCACGGCTTCCGCAATGTCATCCTTCACCAACTCAAGAACTCGAACCATGAGATGTTGAACTCACCAATTCTATCATCAAGCTACCTCATGTGTGATTTACTAAGTCCTGCACAACTTAAACACACACATATCAAATCCATAAACATCCTAACTTAAACCTTTGCCACACACATCAAAACCAAACCATATATGGGTTGATTTCCCTAACAATCTCTCCCTTTTTGATGTGTCGCAACCATGTTTAAGTTATGTAAAACAATAACTAAATACATAAAAAAGAAAAGCATGTAAATCAAATATGAGTATCAAACACTCCCCCTTAATACATGCAACTCCCCCTTAACACATTCTAATTCCCCTCCTAGCATGATTAACTTAAACTCAACCATTTACTCCCTTTTGACACCATCAAAAACATTAAACATAAGTCATATAACATGGCATCAAAGTCTAATGGAAGAATATGTTGGTGCAATCGGCCCAGGTCATGATTGATCAGACTGGAGTTTAACTCGAGTAGTGTTTTGATGTTTGACATTGATGTTTGACAATGTATTAGGGAGATTGTTGGTGCAATTGACCCAGGTCATGATTGATGTTTGACGATGGTTTGACCATTGTTATGGGAAAAGTCCAAGTCTTGAGTACTTGGCATAGAAAGTCCAAGCATGGGTCTTGGCAAGGGAAAGTCCAAGCTTGAGTCTTGGCATTTGGAAAGTCCAACATTGGGTTGTCATGGAAAGTCCAAGGGTGTAGTCTTGGCCATGTAAGTCCAAGGGTGTAGTCTTGGTGGTGAAAGTCCTAGTCATGGGTACTTGGCATTTGGAAAGTCCAACATTGGGTTGTCATGGAAAGTCCAAGGGTGCAGTCTTGGCCATGTAAGTCCAAGGGTGTAGTCTTGGTGGTGAAAGTTCTAGTCATGGGTACTTGGCATTTGGAAAGTCCAAGGGTTGATATTGGCGGCATAAAGTCCAAGGGTGGAGTCTTGGTAGCATAAGTCCAATGGTTGGCGGTGTAAAGTCCAAGCGGTGTCTAAGCCGAATGTGCCTTGGCGGTGTAGACTACATTAGCATGACAATAGCTGATGGAAGCACATGAAGGCTAGCATATGGATGAACAAGTCATGGATGAGTTGGAGGGATCTGATAGGCGTAAGGCTGACGGAAGTGATTAGAAGGATTAGGTCTAGGCTAAGGGTGGTCTAGCAAGTTTGAGGGTATCATACTTCGGGTAAAACCTCATGTTTGAGGTGTATCAGTCGACTGATATTATAGTCAGTCAACTCATGTGAGTCGACTGTTGTTTGACTATAGGAAATTCCCTAGCAATCGACTGCCAGCATTGGACAGTCGACTGATGGCCTTAGCAATCGACTGATCTAGAGATTGGTCGATTGTTGGTCGAGTTTTCAGGGATAGAAGGTTTTTGAGTCGACTCTTAGGGTTTGACAGTCGAGTGATGACTCGATCAGTCGACTGATGGGCATGATCAGTCGACTGATGGTCTATCCGTTAGAACTTATCCAATGTGGCTAAGGCTGTTGTGAGACAATGGCTACAGGAGAAGTCGACTGATGGTCATCATCATTCGACTGCTAGCCGAAATCCAGCCCAAATGCAGGTTATAAAATCAGCTCATGGAGAGGGATTTAGCTATGGTTCTTTGAGGAGATTTTGGGCGATTTGCTGGTGCAATTCAGGGTCTTCAAGTGCAACTCAAGCAACCAAACAAGCAAGCTTTCAAAAGATCATTTATAAAGTTTTCTTTAAATTCTTTTATTGTATTTCATTTGTAATTTCTTTTTTTTACTTTGTATTATTGTTGTAATCATTGTAAGAGGTTTCTCCGCCTCTGACTTGTTGTCGAGAAGGAGTTTATTTGATTAGTGGTGTGTGTTTGCATCGCTAGGGCTCTTTTGAGCCCAATCCATGGAGTATGAACCATACGGTTCCGAATCACATTATATTGTCGTGTTTTGATTGTTCTTGTGTTTATTTTGATTGTATATTTCGTATTTTCGCTGCATACTAACATTGTGTACCAAGCATAATCGAATTCCATCATCTGACGATGAAATGCTATTCACCCCCCTCTAGCGGGCGCATAGGTCCTAACAAGTGGTATCAGAGCTAGGAGCTCTTCTACGGATTAACACCCGGGAGCAAGATCGCTAGAGGGAAGATTGAATTTAAAGAACAATTAGGATGGGATATCAACACTCTGATCTCGTATGCACTCTATGGACGAGAAGACTTCAATTCATGGAAAGCAAGGATTGAAGACTTCATGATGATGAGGGATATCGAAGAGCGGTCCACTTTGATGGAAGGATTTGAATATCCTAGAGGACCAAAGGGAGGTTTCCTCAAGATGAAGAGATGGACCTAGGAATAACTCCAAGTGTTTGAGAAAAATAAGAAGGTAGTGAATTTTTTGATTGATTTAATACCTAACATTATTTTGTCTAGTTTAGGGGACTACATGGATGCCAAGGAGCTATGGAGCCAAGTGGCAAGATTCCATGAGAACCCGCAACCGGTCCAAGAAGAAGAGGAAGAAAGCTCATCCTCACAAGAAAGTGAGGATTCAGAGGTCGAGGAGTGTTCGACATCTGAGGTGGAAGAATTGGAGGTTGAAAGGCCATCAACATTCGAGAAAGAGGTAGAATTAGAAGAAACCTCAACCTCTAGGATTGAGGGGGAGGAGAGACCATCTACTCCGGAACAAGAGCAAAATCAAGAAGTACCATCAACTTCCGGAAGAGATGAAGAAGCCCAAACATCCACCGATGACCTAGGTAACTCAAGCACATTAATTCAAAATAAAAATCATATAATGTGTTTTTAGTGTAGGGAATATGGGCACTACAAGAGCAAGTGCCCTAAGAAGGTCTAGAAAAGTCAATCAGCACCAAAACTTCAAGAAATCTCAAAGGATGCTGGAGTCCCCGCTAAGAAGAGCAAGGAGCATGTCATTTGGTTAAAATGCCAACAATCAGAACATTATAGAAGCCAATGCCCTAGAGGAAAAAAAAAGGGGCAAGAAGGAGTTACACATGTAGGGGGAGCCTCTAAGGCAAACCCTAAGGTAAAATTTATTAATGCATCTTCTTTAATTTATAGGCAAAAGCATGTTTTTAATTCACTTGCAATTCATCATGAAAAGCATGCTAGTAGAAATAATAGATTTTATTGTCTAGGTGCTAAACATATTGATATTAGAAGCAAGGAGAAATTTGGGACTAATGTCCCTAAAACAATTTTACCTAAGGAAAGTATTAGGAAGGTAGAAAACCATCTTGGCTTTAACTCTAAGAATTCTAGACATATGCCTAAGAAAGGGAAAAACACTCAAAGAAAAAATGGGCCCACAAAATTTGAGCAACTAGAGTTGTAAAATCAAGTCTTAAGATCAAGACTTGAGAAATTAGAGAAGACCCTTAGGAAAATGCAAAATTAAATGCAAGAGTCAAATAGTCAAAGCCTAGGGTCTAGGAGTCAACGTCAAAGTCAAAGACCTAGGAAACAAGAACCATCCAAGGGCAAGCTTAAGCCCAAAAAGACCTATCACAATATTCCATTCGATTATGGAACTCAATCTAGGTCTAGCAAAACCAAGGTCAATAGGGAAGTCATCCCTAAGGTTGACCAAGGTAGGTGCTTAGTGGCTAAGGTTTCAAGAAAACTTAGGGAAGCCATTAAGAAGGTTACAAGGGAAGTTACCCCTAGAGTTAACCTAGGTAAGACCCAAATGACCAAGGCTTCTAAGACTAGGAGGGTATCTAGGGAAGTTATCCCTAAGGAATACATAGTAAACCCAAGGAGCTCCAATAGGTATTGGATTCCTAGGAGCGTGATCGATTCACGCTAAATGGGTTAGGGTGTGACAACTTTAAATGGAAGGGTAGTTAACCTAACCATGGTAAAGGTGCCTCTTTAGGTCATTTTCAAGGTTATGGGTACCTTGGAAATGTGTTTTGATCATAATCCTAAATGTTTTTAGGATGTGCCAAT
The DNA here is from genome assembly GCA_025175895.1 of Wurfbainia villosa. NCBI lineage: Eukaryota > Viridiplantae > Streptophyta > Magnoliopsida > Zingiberales > Zingiberaceae > Wurfbainia > Wurfbainia villosa. The sequence continues at coordinate 57,248,177 of CM045997.1, forward strand.
ATATTTTGAAGATTATGAAAAATCAATCAAATTGGCACGAATTAGGTTTAGAGGTCAGTGTGCCATTTTGGATTTTTGATACACTTGGGAGAAAAGTGATAATATGGAAAAATTGATTTAACCTTAACAAATGGCAATTAATATTAAAATTTAGGTATTATATACTTTTATATTTTATTTTCCATGATTGATTTGTCATATGCCATGTCATGACATCATGTGTATTTTTAATCATATAAAATGTCATGATCATGTTTAGAATTAGGTTTATGTCATGTATATTTAGATTTAATCATATGTCATGACATCATGATCATTGGCCATGTTTATTTATGCTATCATTTATGCCATGATCATATTTCATGCATTTAAAGTTAATTAAATTAATTTAAGGACTATGACATGACTTGAAGTCCCATGTATAAGAGAATCAAGTAGTGTTTCCTTAGAAAATGCATGAGGCCTTAGATTAGGATAACCAAAACCCACATCTCACATCAAATTGACATGTGTGTGATTTTAAATACCCTAGACACATGTGAGATGCTAGGAAATGAGTTAAGTTCAAGGTGCATAGTTTTTGCATCAAGATGAACTTAAACTCAACTTATACCATGGATGAATCATGAGAAAAGCTTGTGTACAAGTCATGTGCATTAAGCTCATAGACCATCGTTCAATATAAGGTTTTAAAACTATTTCAAAATCATTTTGAAAAACCTTGGTGTAATCTATCTTTTGATAGAAGTCACCATTGATGATATTGATACAAAGTGAGTCTCAAACAATGAAGTTTTTTTCATTTTTGAACTTTGTATTAATTTCACTATTTTGTGGATAAATTATTTTTCAAATATTTTTCACCCATTGTATTGTTTATAAGTATTATACATATAAATTTTCATGATTTTTCAAGTTACGTATAATTACTTATGCATTTTCATTTTTCATTTCTGAAATCTAATATCTGCGATTTGCATATATCAGTCGACTGGATCTTGATGGCAGTTGACTGATGCATAGGGTAGGCGACTGATTACTATCAGAGTCGACTGTCATAGCTGATTTAGGATAAACAAGGATGTTTAGCCCATGTTTCAGCTATGTTACAGTTCCCTAACTGCTCCTAACCCTAGGATATGCTTTGGAAAGCATTGGAAAGGATAAAAAACCATTGGATATGGATTAGGAGAGTTATTAGGGTGATGTATCAATTTTAAGGTGTGGGAAAGTTCAATGTTAAAATTTTTACCTTATTTTTGATGGTTTAGTGTTCCTATAGGCTTAGGGACTCTCCAAGTACATTGTTGGTGCAATGGTCAAGGGAGAGCAAGTCTTTAGGGGGAGGTATCCATCATGGGATGATGGATGTATTCTTCCTCATGAGGGGGAGAATTTTGGGAGAATGTGAGATGCCCAATTTGGAAATTGGGAGAGTTTATAGGAAGCCTCTCTTTAGTGATATGGGACTTATCACTAGGAAGAGTGAAGGCATCCTAAGTGTTTTTGGACCAAGGGAGAGATTGTAAGATCTCATTGGGATATGAGACATTGACCTCCTTGGAGAGAACCTTTTTGATGTATGTCAAAAAGAAGGAGAATTTATGGGATTACCAATTTGGGACAATTGGTAAGGAGATTTGAGTTAGATGGCCTAACTCAAAGGTGTTTGTAGATTTTGTCAAATATCAAAAAGGGGGAGATTGTTGGCGCAATCGGCCCAGGTCATGATTGACCAAACTCGAGTTTGACTCAAGTAGTGTTTTGATGTTTGACATTGATGTTTGACAATGTGTTGGGGAGATTGTTGGTGCTATCGACCCAGGTCATGATTGATTTTTGACGATGGTTTGACCATTGTCATGGGAAAAGTCCAAGTCTTGAGTACTTGGCATAGAAATTCCAAGCATGGGTCTTGGCAAGGGAAAGTCCAAGCTTGAGTCTTGGCATTTTGAAAGTCCAACATTAGGTTGGCATGGAAAGTCCAAGGGTGTAGTCTTGGTCACGTAAGTTCAAGGGTGTAGTCATGGTGGTGAAAGTCCTAGTCATGGATACTTGGCATTTGGGAAGTCCAAGGTGTTTGTGCAATCGGCCCAGGTCACGATTGACCAGGACTCGAGCTCGGCTCGAGAGATGTTTTGATGTTAGACAAAAACATATGACAATGTAATTGTCATGGGAAAGTCCAAGTGGGACACTTGGCATTTAGGAAAGCCCAAGCATGGGTCTTGGCAAGGTAAAGTCCAAGTCATGGATACATGGCATGAAAAGTCCAAGCATGGGTCTTGGCATGGAATGTCTAACATGGGTTGGCAAGGGAAAGTCCAAGCTTGAGTCTTGGCATTTGAGAAGTCCAAGGGATTTGATATTGGTGGGGTAAAGTCCATGGGTAAAATCTTGGTAGCATAAGTCCAATGGTTGGCGACGTAAAGTCCAAGCGGAGTCTTGGCAGCGTAAGTCCAATGTGCCTTGGCGGTGTAGACCCCGTTAGCATGACATAGCCGATGGAAGCACCTGAAAGCTAACGCGATGGATGAACATGTCATGGATGACTTGGAGGGATCTGAGAGGCGTGAGACTGATGGAGGTGGCTAGAAGGCTTAGGTCTAGGCTAAGAGTGGTCTAGCAAGTATGGGGGAACCATACTTGGGCTAAAACCTCATGTTTGAGGTGTGTCAGTCGACTGGTGCCATGTGGCAGTCGACTAGACTGAGTCAACTAGGGTTTGACTGTGAGAATTGCTCTAGCAGTCGACTGGTGGGCTGAGCAGTCGACTGATCTTGTGATCAGTCGACTGGTGCTCGTGAAATCGGGCACAGAATGGAGTCGAGACTCGACTAGTCGAGTGAAGGCTCCATCAGTCGACTGATGTGTATCATCAGTCGACTGATGATAGAACCGTTGGACTTATCCAACGTGGATCTAGCCGTTGTCTCACGACAACAGTGGCATCAGTCGACTGATGGTCCCGACCAGTCGACTGATCGACTTTTTGCAGTACAGGTTGAAGGTTTATAAGGATCTCATGATGGAGGAAAATGGTATGGTCTCTTGAAGGCTTTTGGGTTGATTTGCTGCTGAAAATCAGGGTCTCCAAGTGCAAGTCAAGTTACCAAGCATTCAACAATCTAAAGGCATTTATAAAGTGATTTCTTTACTTGTATTGCATTGTATTTCATTGTAATTGCTTGTTGTACTTAGTTTATTGTTGTAAACTGTTGTATGAGGTTTCTCCACCTCCGACTTGTGTCGAGAAGAAGTATTTGTGATTAGTGAGTGCGTGTACATCACTAGAGCTCTTAAGAGCTCGATCCGTGGAGTAGGAACCATTCGGTTCTGAACCACGTTATATCTCGTGTTTTGAATTGTGTTTGTTTTCTATCATTATTATATTATTTCTATTTCCGCTGCGCTGATGAAATTGCAGAGACAAACGCAACGAATTCCATCATCGAACGAGCACGATGCTATTCACCCCCCCCTCTAGTGAGCGCACAGATCCTAACACAAGGGTTGATATTGGCGGCATAAAGTCCAAGGGTAGAGTCTTGGTAGCATAAGTCCAATGGTTGGCGGCGTAAAGTCCAAGCGGTGTCTTGGCAGCGCAAGCCCAATGTGCCTTGGCGGTGTAGACCACATTAGCATGACAATAGCTGATGGAAGTACTTGAAGGCTAGCGTATGGATGAACAATTCATGGATGACTTGGAGGGATCCGATAGGTGTGAGGGTGATGGAGGTGGCTAGAAGGCTTAGTTCTAAGCTAAGGGTGGTCTAGCGAGTATGAGGGCATCATACTTGGGGTAATACCTCATGTTTGAGGTGTATCAGTCGACTGATATTATGGTCAATTGAATGATGTGAGTCGACTGGTGTTCAACTGTAGGAAATGTCCTAGCAGTCGACTACCAACATTGGGCAATCGACTGATGGCCTTAGCAGTCGACTGATCTGGAGATCAGTCGACTGTTGGTCGGGTTTTTGGGGACAGAATGTTTCCGAGTCGACTGTTAGGGTTTGACAGTCGAGTGATGACTCGATCAGTCGACTGATGGGCATGATCAGTCGATTGATGGTCTATCCGTTGGAACTTATCCAACATTGCTCGGGTTGTTGTAAGACAACGGCTACAGGAGCAGTCAATTGTGTTGGGTTTTTCCGAGCCACAAAAACCGCTTTTTGCGTTGCGAAACCTCGGAAGCCCCGGCCATGGATCCGTGCGAAGATGTATTAAAAACAAAACATGTATGTGTTTATATAAAACCCTAGATCTACCTTAGATCTACATGATAAGGATGTTACCCTCGTAGCGACGCCCTTCGCAAATCCCGCTCATCCAAAAGGTTTGCCGGAACTCGATAGTGTCAAGTGCACACCCCTCTATTGGTATCCACACAAGCAATAGGTGGAGAAAACACACCCTTGAGTGTGCTAGCACTCTATGGATGGTTCGGCCAAGGAGGTTGGGAGAGGGAGAGAGCTTGAGGGAAGTTGATCCAAGGAAAAAGATGAAGTTGTGAAGAAGAAGATGGAGTTACCCAAAATCAATTCACCCCCATCAAGAAGTGGTCGGCAACATTATGGAGAGGGGTTTACATGCATGCATGTAACTCCTGTTGGGTTTCCGGCACCGCGGCGTGTGTGTGTTCGATCATGTTTCGTAAACATGAGCACAGCGGAAGCAATTAAAAAATAATAAATCTATATTTATTACAACACACACAACACACGCATGCATATTACAACAAGTGTAGACATAACCGTAAATTAAAATTTGCAATAAAAGAAATTATCTACGTTATACCTTTCGTATGACGTGTAGCGGGAACGGCATCAACCGGAACGATCCTCGTAAGAATCGTCTCTATCCGTATCCATGCCGAGCTCCTCGGGATGACTTCGCTAAGTCACGAGCTTCGTCTTCGTACGGGTTACTAGCCTCGTGTTGAAGACGACGTGATCGAGAGATGATCAAGATCCGAATCCAAATTCGGATTTAAAACCGAGTCCTCAAAACTCGATTCAACGGAGAGGTATTCGTCAACCGTTTGACGAATCCTTCGTCCCCCACCTCAGAGGATTACCGGAGATCAAATCCCCGGTAGGTTAGCCGCTGTCGGAGCACTAACCGTCGTCCAAACGACGCTCCGACGAGAGGAGGAGAAGCTGTCCAGAAAACTGGACAGCTTGGTGGAGGATATAGGCGCCAGCCAACCAAGGAAAGAAAAGGCTCACCTTGATGCCAAACCTATAGGAGATCACCGGAGGGTCGCCGGAGGATAGCCGGCTGAAGCTTGGACGCCGGCAACAAGTTGGACGGCGGCACAAGGGGTTGGGCGGCGGTACACTAGGGTTGGCGCCGAAAACTCCTTCAAGGGGTGGGCGGCAACTCCAAGGGCTAGGGTTTTGATTAGGGCTTAATTATCCATTAAGCCCTCTTTTATAGAGAACTAATTCTCTTAATGGTTAATGGATCATATCCATAAAGCCCGTTAACCCGCTCCATTAAGATAAGTTAAAATAAACCAAACCATGATGGTTTATTTTAAGTTAAAACGAACTGAACCAACCTTTGGTTCATTCGTTTAATATAAACCAAACCCTTTGGTTTATTCTCATCCATTGGATTAGAACCAAACCATTTTGGTCCATCCATTATGTCTTTATAAGACACGGCCCCTCCACGCTTCCATTGCGACTGAAACAATTTCATGCTCGCTTTATGTTTGGTCCAACCAAACATAGTTTCTCTCGGTCTGAGAATCCCATTCTCTAGCCCGTTTTAAATTCTTTGGATTACACTCGTTGTTCGTGTGACCAAATAGGTTCTCGGTTTATGTTGGCCGTCTATAATTAACCATTAATTATAGAACGATCATGAGTGGCACCTAGTAGTACATCATGATCCCCAATTAACCGAAAAGATCAACGGTTGATCCAGAACTATTTCTGAAACCCTTCAACAGCTCGAATGAATCGTGCCCCATTCCCTTCACTCATCTTATACCCACTTGGTTCAGGACATGGTCTATTGTGTCAGTCCCCACTAGGCTGACTACGTCACACCTAGCCCAAGTATTATTTCCTCGTCCTACGGATTCTAGTTACTCCACATGTATCGAAGAGTACCTTACTCTAAACATGTAATGCTTTGGCCAAAGACTTTAGTAATAATCCGACGAGAGGCCATGGGTATACATCTCCTCGCAAGGAGTGGTGAATCCTTTATAGGCTATTCAAACACCTTCGATCACTTCGACTTATACCCAATCATCCCGGGTCTACATCTCCTTAGAGATGTTTGCTTAAGATGTCAAAGCATAAGTCTCCATGATCAAGATGACTTGAATACCGCAAGTCAAAGGAACATCGCACTTAAGCCACAGTAAGAACTTCATTGACATATCTATATATGCAGAGAACCATATTAAGTCTTACGGCTGGTCACTCCAATGAACTAGTTACCATAACTAGCATCCACGATTAACTCCGGACATCACAATGTCTCCAGCCAGTGAGAATCAGCTGCTTGGATACACCAAGGAGTATACCTCGTGCTAGTCTCGACAAAATTGATGGTGTCCAAATCCATCAATTCATCGACTAGGGATAATTCTGATACATCACAATTACACATGTAGAGATACTCACTAGTTGTGATCCAATCACAAATTCTCTCATGCTGTGAATCGTATCGTGGACATTCAGTAAATGAGTTTAAGATCCAATCAAATACATTAAACATGTATACTCAAATAGTGAATCTTCATTTATCATATAAATGGTTCATACATAAGGCGATTGCCTTAGGACATCTCTCATATATTACTAACAGACTCCCACTTGGCCTAATGCCAATCGCTACGGTATCCAATACCATAAGCTCGAACATGACCCTCAAACTTACTTTGAGGTAATGCCTTAGTCAAAGGATCCGCTAAGTTCCTTTCAGTGGGAATTTTCTCGATTTGTATTTCGTTCCTACTGATGATCTCTCTGATAAGATGATAGCGGCGAAGCACATGTTTGGATCATTGATGAGACCACATCAAGTTTAGAGATGAACTTCTTGATCCAAACCGCTTCCTTTGCTGCTTCCAAAGCTGCAATGTATTCTACCTTAGTGGCAGAATCCGCTATAGTGTCAAGCTTGGAACCTTTCCAACTTATTGCGCCTCCATTCCAGGTGAATACATACCCAGACAAAGACATGGAATCATCCTTGTCAGTCTAGAGCTGGCATCTGTATACCCACGTATCACCATGTACCCTTCTCCATATATTAGGAACGTATCCTTAGTTCTTCTTAAGTACTTAAGGATCGTCTTAACAGTCACCCAATGATCCATTCCTGGATCAGACTGGTATCTGCTCGTGACACTCAGAGCATACGATACATCGGGCCTCGTACATAACATAGCATACATGATAGATCCTATTGCGGATGCATAGGGAATCTACTCATGCAAATCCTCTCGTCTTCTGTGCGTGGACACATAGACTTCGAAAGGTGTACCCCATGTCTGATGGGTAAGAAACCTTTCTTGGATTCCGACATGCTAAACCTCTTTAGCACTCGGTCTATATATGTAGACTGCGAAAGACCAAGCAACCGTTTCGATCTATCTCTATAGATCTTAATCCCGAGGATGTAGGTTGCTTCTCCCAGGTCTTTCATAGAGAATGTCTTGGATAACCAAACCTTCACTGACTGTAAGATTGAGACATCATTTCCTATAAGTAATATGTCATCGACATACAATACTAGGAACACGACTGCACTCCCACTAACCTTCTTGTACACACAAGGTTCATCTGGATTTTGTGAGAAATCAAACCTTTTGATTGTCTCATCAAAACGGATATTCCAGCTCCTGGATGCTTGCTTCAATCCATAAATGGACCGTCGCAATTTGCATACCTTGGTTTTATCAACCGATGTGAAACTCTCAGGCTGTATCATATACATGTCCTCGAGCAGGTTTCCATTAAGGAAAGTTGTTTTCACATCCATCTGACATATCTCATAATCATAATGAGCCGCTATGGCCAGGAGCATCCGAATGGATTTAAGCATAGCTACAGGCGAATAGGTTTCGTCATAATCAATACCTTGTTTTTGACGATATCCTTTCGCCACCAATCTAGCCTTATAGGTAATCACATTACCATCCATGTCGATTTTCTTCTTGAAAACCCACTTGCACCCTATAGGCTTTATGCCTTCAGGTGGGTCAACCAAGTTCCAAACTTGGTTTTCGTACATGGAATCCATTTCCGACTTCATGGCACCAAGCCACTTATCCCTTTCTGAACTTGTCAGCACTTCTTCATAACTGGTAGGCTCCTCATCATCAATGAGTAACACGTCGTTCGATTCACTTATGAGAAATCCATATCTCTCAGGAATATTGCGTGTTCTACCAGATCTACGAAGATGTGGTATTACAATAGGTCCAGCCGATTGCTCATCACTATGAGTTGTCGGCTGTTGTGCTTCACCAGGTATCTCATCAATGTCTATTTGAGTCTCTCGAGCCTCCTCAAGCTCGACGACACTCCCACTATTTTCTTGCAAGAGAAACTCTTTCTCTAGAAACACAGCATGCCTTGAAACAAACACCTTTTGTTCCACAGGATGATAGAATTGGTAACCCCTTGTTTCCTTAGGGTATCCAATAAATAGACATTTATCAGACTTAGCATCCAATTTGTCTGATACAGTCCGCTTCACATAAGCAGGACAACCCCATATCTTCAAGTAAGATACATGAGGTTTCTTACTATTCCATATCTCATATGGAGTAGTTGAGACTACCTTGGTAGGCATTCTGTTTAACAAGTAAACAGCTGTCTGAAGTGCATAGCCCCAAAAGGACTTGGGAAGAGTCGCATGATTCATCATTGACCTGACCATGTCCAACAAGGTCCGGTTACGCCTCTCAGATACACCATTATGCTGTGGTGTATATGGCGGAGTCCATTGAGACAATATACCATTGTCTCTTAGGTAATCAAGAAACTCCTGACTCAAGTATTCACCACCTCGATCCGATCGAAGTATTTTAATACTCTTGTCATGTTGTTTCTCTACTTCATTTCTGAATTCTTTGAACCTTTCAAAGGCTTCAGACTTGTGTTTCATCAAGAACACATACCCAAACCATGAGTGATCATCGGTGAAGGTAATGAAGTAGCTATAGCCTCCTAAAGATTGAGTTGACATAGGTCCATATACATCACTATGTATTAGGCCTAGCAACTCTCCCACTCGTTCACCTTTTCCCGTAAAAGGTAACTTAGTCATCTTGCCTTTTAAGCATGATTCGCATGTATCGTATGAATCCAATTCAAACGATTCCAGAATTCCACATCGGTGTAATTCGGACATGCGTTTCTTGCTTACATGGCCAAGGCGACAATGCCACATGTAGGAGTCTATTTGATTATCCTTTCGAGCACTCTTGTTGCTCGCTTCGATATTGCAAATGTCACTGGATACGTCCAACGTATAAACACCATTGCTTAAAGTTCCAGTCCCATAAAGAACCCCATTCAAAGTTATGTAACAACAATTGTTACTAAACGTCAAATGGAAACCATTTCTATTTAAACAAGAAATAGAAATGATATTCTTTATCAACAAAGGAATATAAAAGCAATTGTCCAGTTCTAAGATAAGTCCTGCAGGGAGTTTCAACAAATACGTTTTGATGGCGAGTGCAGCAACCTTTGCTTCATTCCCAACACGTAAATTTGACTCTCCCTTGACGAGTCTTCTTCTATTCCTTAGCCCAAGTATGTCATTACATATATGTGAGCCACACCCAGTATCCAATACCCAAGTGTCTAAGGAAATAGAATGACAATCAATAAAGAAGATTTCTGAAGAAGATGGGGCATCCGATGCCTTATCCTTCTTCACGGACTCTTGATAAATCTTGCACTTTCTTCGCAAATGGCTCTCCTTGCCATAATGATGGCAAGTTTCCTTTTGTGCTAGTTCTACATTCTTAGCCTTTCTCTTCTTTCCTTTCTGCTGCTCCTTTGACTTCCTCTTAGAACCTTTCTTCGAGGAATCAACTAACAGCACCGTCCCCTGCTCATGCTTCTCAGAAGAGTCCACAGTCTTCAGCATATTGAGCAGTACCACAGATGAACCTCCTAGCATCTCAGAGGTGAAGAGGAGCTTTGAGACTTCGAACCTTTCGAATCTCACTTGCTCATCAACCAACTCACAAAGATGAAGGACTACGATATGAGCATCCATATGCTCATGCTGTTTTCGTAGCTTGGGTTCCATCGTGGCTAGCATGATGCAACTCATTTATTCAAAATCACTCACATGTTTCTGATAGGCCAACAATTGGTCCAGAGTTGCATCGTCACTAGGACGGGCGGGAAGAGGCACTTCGAGGACATTTGCAAGATTTTCAACCTTGAGAACAATTCTCAAGCTTCTAAGCCAGTCCATGAAGCTCGGCCCAGTCAATTTATTTGAATCCAAAATGAAATGCAAATTCAAACACATCATGATCAATCTTAGAAATACAAACGAGCATATATGATAAAGATGATTTTAAAATGCATCAATATACATTTATAAATCCCATTCATTTTTCGAATTTCAAAAACCCCAAAATCACTTCGGGAGATCGTAGGTCCATCTCCGAATGGGCTGATATCCATCATAGATAAGAACAACCTTGGAGTGAGTCCAACAAGCCATTCTTAGCTATGATGGTGGGTATCAAGTATACCGATTACATATCATGTATATGTAACTATCACAATGTGCTATCAACTAATTGAATGTTTACACATACATTGGGTTGTTAACACATTAACAAGTATGCATCATATGCATAGCACCCAACTTCACCTCTCTTCACATCGACCTTGGAGTGAGTCCAACAAATCGATGCTCCAAGTTAAAGCCGACCCATTAATCGCGAAATAATTTTAATATGGTTAGAGCGCATTCAACCAATTAGCCAGGCTTGGAGTGAGTCCAACAACCCAAACTAACGATTGACCTCTGACTCTTACCATATTAGAGTTAATCTATTCCAATGATTTGAACATGTTCAGGTTCGAGCCGGGCTTGGAGTGAGTCCAACAACCCAAACAAAAAACAGAACTCTGGTTCTAACCATATTAATGGAAGGTGTAGGCTTTAATATTGATTAAGGGTTTTTATGTCTCATCCTCTTTGCATGCAAATAACTATTATCTACATGGCATGGCATACATGGCATACATCTACATGTCACGACACGCATGGCATAATGTTATGCATCTAATACAATTACATGGCATACAATTATGTCATGTATATAATTTCCTTATATGTCATAACTATTTATGGAAATAAAATATGTTTAAGATTTGATTCTCCAAATCAAATCATAATTAAATTAGAAAACAAATTTCCAAATCTAATCACATATTTTATTCATGGAATTATTTGATTAAAGAAAATCTATTTAGGAAACCAATTTCCTAAATCATTAAAACTACTTATGGAAATAAAATATTTTAAGATTTGATTTCCCAAATCAAATCATGATTAAATTAGGAAACAAATTTCCAGAATCTAATCAAATATTTTATTTATGGAAAATATCAATTTCCATAAATACTTCCAACTTTCCAAAAGTGGAAGATTTCCATAAATACTTCTAGACTTTCCAAAATTGAAAAATTTCCATAAATACTTCTAAATTTCCAAAATTAGAAAATTTCCAGAAATACATTATGACTATCGAAAACCATTTTTACTGTAAACACAACTGAGCCGCAAGGCGTGTGTGTGTTCGATCATGTTTCGTAAACATGAGCACAGCGGAAGCAATTAAAAAATAATAAATCTATATTTATTACAACACACACAACACACGCATGCATATTACAACAAGTGTAGACATAACCGTAAATTAAAATTTGCAATAAAAGAAATTATCTACGTTATACCTTTCGTATGACGTGTAGCGGGAACGACATCAACCGGAACGATCCTCGTAAGAATCGTCTCTATCCGTATCCACGCCGAGCTCCTTGGGATGACTTCGCTAAGTCACGAGCTACGTCTTCATACGGGTTACTAGCCTCGTGTTGAAGACGACGTGATCGAGAGATGATCACGATCCAAATCCAAATTCGGATCAAAAACCGAGTCCTCAAAACTCGATTCTCCGGAGAGGTATTCGTCAACCGTTTGACGAAACCTTCGTCCCCCACCTCAGAGGATTACCGGAGATCAAATCCCCGGTAAGTTAGCCGCTGTCGGAGCACTAACCGTCGTCCAAACGACGCTCCAACGAGAGGAGGAGAAGCTGTCCAGAAAACTGGACAGCTTGGTGGAGGATATAGGCGCCGGCCAACCAAGGAAAGAAAAGGCTCACCTTGATGCCAAACCTATAGGAGATCACCGGAGGATCGCCGGAGGATAGCCGGCTGAAGCTTGGACGCCGGCAACAAGTTGGACGGCGGCACAAGGGGTTGGGCGGCGGCACACTAGGGTTGGCGCCAAAAACTCCTTCAAGGGGGTGGGCGGCAACTCCAAGGGCTAGGGTTTTGATTAGGGCTTAATTATCCATTAAGCCCTCTTTTATAGACAACTAATTCTCTTAATGGTTAATGGATCATATCCATAAAGCCCGTTAATCCGCTCCATTAAGATAAGTTAAAATAAACCAAACCATGATGGTTTATTTTAAGTTAAAACGAACCGAACCAACCTTTGGTTCATTCGTTTAATATAAACCAAACCCTTTGGTTTATTCTCATCCATTGGATTAGAACCAAACCATTTTGGTCCATCCATTATGTCTTCATAAGATACGGCCCCTCCATGCTTCCATTGCGATTGAAACAATTTCATGCTCGCTTTATGTTTGGTCCAACCAAACATAGTTTCTCTCGGTCTGAGAATCCCATTCTCTAGCTCGTTTTAAATCCTTTGGATTACACTCGTTGTGCGTGTGACCAAATAGGTTCTCGGTTTATGTTGGCCGTCTATAATTAACCATTAATTATAGAACGATCATGAGTGGCACCTAGTAGTACATCATGATCCCCAATTAACCGAAAAGATCAACGGTTGATCCAGAACTATTTTTGAAACCCTTCAGCAGCTCGAATGAATCGTGCCCCATTCCCTTCACTCATCTTATACCCACTTGGTTCAGGACATGGTCTATTGTGTCAGTCCCCACTAGGCTGACTACGTCACACCTAGCCCAAGTATCATTTCCTCGTCCCACGGATTCTAGTTACTCCACATGTATCGAAGAGTACCTTACTCTAAACATGTAATGCTTTGGCCAAAGACTTTAGTAACAATCCGACGAGAGGCCATGGGTATACATCTCCTCGCAAGGAGTGGTGAATCCTTTATAGGCTATTCAAACACTTTCGATCACTTTGACTTATACCCAATCATCCCGGGTCCACATCTCCTTAGAGATGTTTGCTTAAGATGTCAAAGCATAAGTCTCCATGATCAAGATGACTTGAATACCGCAAAGTCAAAGGAACATCGCACTTAAGCCACAAGAAGAACTTCATTGACATATCTATATATGCAGAGAACCATATGAAGTCTTACTACCGGTCACTCCAATGAACTAGTTACCATAACTAGCATCCACGATTAACTCCGGACATCACAATGTCTCCAGCCAGTGAGAATCAGCTGCTTGGATACACCAAGGAGTATACCTCGTGCTAGTCTCGACAAAATTGATGGTGTCCAAATCAATCAATTCATCGACTAGGGATAATTCCGATACATCACAATTACACATGTAGAGATACTCACTAGTTGTGATCCAATCATAAATTCTCTCATGCTGTGAATCGTATCGTGGACATTCAGTAAATGAGTTTAAGATCCAATCAAATACATAAAACATGTATACTCAAATAGTGAATCTTCATTTATCATATAAATGGTTCATACATAAGGTGATTGCCTTAGGACATCTCCCATATATTACTAACAACTCCCATGACCCTTGGTCTCCCTCATGAGGTGGCACCACATGACAAAGTCAATGATGATGTGGAGCATCATCATTGGCCGGCCATGCCAAGTCATCATCATGACATGGCATTTGGTCAAGTCAAACTTGACCTTTCATCTTCCCTCTCAAGTCAAGTCAAACTTGACCTCTTATCTCCCATGTTTGATCAAATCCAACCATTTGATTCAAGTCAATTTTAATTTAATGAATCTCTATTCATTAATTTAAATTGATTTGATGAATCAAATCTAAATTAGACTCATTCAACACTTGAATCAACTTGAGTCTAACTCAATTAGTCTAATTTGGATTACTCTTAATCCAATTTGGTTCGTCCCATGAACCTAATCCTCATGGTTCATCATATGAACCTAATCTCCATCTAATTGCCCTTATGTGTGTGACCCTATAGGTTCTTCTAACGTTGGCAATGTCCCTAAACCGATTTAGGAACATAAGCAATGAGCGGTATCTAGCAACACATCATTGCTACCCAAGTTACAAGAATGTTGAGCTCCAACATCATCTTTGTGACTACTAATTGTGACTCTCACAATATGTGACAATGTCCCTCTATCCTTGACATCTAGATTGACCAATCGAGGCATAGACTGTGTCATCCTCGGTACAATCTAAATCTTGAACTCCAAGTAGACTCACTCTAATCAAATGAGATCAATATCTCATATTGATTCATTTGGGCATGGCCATGCACTTCGTGGTCTCACTCTATCAAGAATATCGATGTCTCTAGCTCCCGTCATATAGGAGGGATAGATCTCATCTACATCACTCACATCCCTCCACATAATTTGTTACATACCCAGTAATCGCCTTTATAGTCCACCCATTTACGGGTGACGTTTGACGAAGCTAAAGTATGCAACGCCTTATGTAGGGAACCATGGTGATTTCAGGTCTAAGGACTAATAGTCATACTAATAGCCACATGAGAAAGTATATGACACTCATATAACGATCCACGATACTTTCTCATGGCGGGTCATTCAGTATACATTCTCTAATGTATACCCATGTGTTAACTTGATATCTCATATCCATGACTTGTGAGATCAAGTCATCATGTTGACCTACATGCTAGTCTCTACGCATTAACATTGTCCCTGAATGTTAATACTTGACTAGGAATGATTAAGAGTAGTGTTCTCTATATCATCTCATTATCGATTCAACCAATCGATTAATATTGATAAGAACCTACTACTCAAGGACATTATTATATTTAGTTATTTTGCACCAATACAAGTAAATATAATAATCATGCCTTTATAAATAGGAATATGATATAATAAAGTCCATACGATAATCATCACATGATTTGCTCTAGGGCTTTCACTAACAATCTCCCACTAGCACTAGTGTCAATCCCCATAGTATCTAATACCCAATGACCTAGTGTGACCATCATACTTTTTCTGTGCCAAAGCCTTGGTCAAGGGATCTGCGATGTTAGCCTCTTTGGGTACTCTGTAAATCTTCACATCTCCTCTATCGATAATCTCTCGAATGAGATGGAAGCGTCGTAGTATGTGTTTGGTCAGCTGGTGTGAGCGAGGTTCCTTAGCCTGTGCAATCGCTCCATTGTTGTCACAATAGAGCTCTATGGGATCTGCTATGTTAGGAACCACCCCAAGCTCAGTAATGAACTTGCGGATCCAAACTGCCTCCTTTGCTCTCTTAGATGCAGCGATATACTCGGCTTCTGTTGTAGAATCAGCAACTGTGTCCTGCTTCGAACTCTTCCAGCTCACAGCGTCACCATTCAAGCAAAACACGAACCCTCACTGCGATCTATAATCATCCTGGTCAGTTTGGAAGCTGGCATCGCTGTAACCCTTTACAGCTAGCTCCTCATCGCCTCCAAATATCAAGAAATATTCTTTAGTTCTTCTCAAGTACTTAAGAATATTCTTGATTGCTATCCAGTGACGCTCACCTGGATCTGACTGGTACCTACTCGTCATGCTCAAAGCATACGAGACATCAGGACGAGTACACAACATGGTGTACATGATAGATCCTATAGCTGATGCGTAAGGGATCTTATCCATGCGATCTCTCTCCTCTCTAGAAGAGGGACTTTGAGTCTTCGAAAGACTCACACCATGTGACATTGGCAGAAGTCCCTTCTTGGAATTCTGCATGGTAAATCATAGTAATACCGTGTCAATGTATGTACTCTGACTTAGGCTAAGCAATCTCTTAGATCTATCTCTATAGATCTTGATGCCTAGAATACAGGCTGCTTCACCTAAGTCTTTCATTGAGAAGCATGTCCCCAGCCAAGTCTTCACAGACTGTAGCGAAGGGATGTCATTCCCAATGAGTAGTATGTCATCCACATACAATATAAGGAAGAAAACTATGTTCCCATTAACCCTCTTGTAGACACAGGGTTCATCTTCATTCTTGATGAAACCAAACTGTTTGATCGCATCATCGAATCGAAGATTCCAGCTCCAAGAGGCTTGCTTTAGCCCATAAATAGACCTTTGCAACTTGCATACTTTCCCAGTATGCTGTGGATCTTCAAAACCCTCATGTTGTGTCATGTATACATCCTCGAGTAAGTTTCCATTCAGAAATGCGGTTTTGACATCCATCTGCCAGATCTCATAATCGTGGTATGTTGCAATAGCAAGCAAGATCCTAATGGACTTAAACATCGCCACTGGAGAAAAGGTTTCGTTATAGTCAATACCATGAATTTGCTTGAAACCTTTAGCTATCAATCGGCCCTTATAGGTATGTGTAAGTCCATCCATGTCAGTCTTTCTCCTAAAGACCCACTTACATCCAATGGGTTTGACCCCTTCAGGTGGATCAACCAAAGTCCATACTTGGTTGGTGTACATGGATTCCATCTCAGATCTCATGGCCTCTAGCCATTTCTCAGAATCTGGGCTCATCACAGCTTCCTGATAGGAGGTAGGCTCATTCTCAATGAGCATAACGTCATCATGGTCAGACAAGAGAAATGAGTATCTCTCAGGCTGACGACATATCCTATCAGATCTGCGAAGAGGTAGGTCTACCTGAACAGGTGGTTGTTCCACAACTCTTTGTGCAACAACCTCATCACCCACAACACTTTTGGTTCCTGTTTAGCCTCCATCAAGGCCTTAGTGCTATGGTCCTTATCTTCAATTTCTTCAAGATCGAAGGTACTCCCACTAGTTTTTCTAGAAACAAAATCCCTTTCTAGAAAAACCCCAGTCTTTGCCACAAACACTTTGTGTTGTCTGGGAATGTAGATGTAGTATCCCTTTGTATCCTTGGGATATCCAACAAAATAGCACCTATCGGATTTGGGTCCTAGTTTGTCTGAGACTTGACGTCGAACGTAAGACTCACAACCCCAAATCCTCATAAAAGACATCTTGGGATTTCTCCCTGTCCATATCGTATATGGTGTCTTTATTACAACCTTGGATGGTACACGGTTAAGGGTAAAGGCTGCTGTATCTAGAGCATATCCCCAAAAAGATATAGGAAGATCTACGTGACTCATCATAGATCATACCATATCCAATAGGGTATGATTCCTCCTTTCGGATACACCATTCCACTGTGGTGTTCCAGGAGGAGTGAGTTGGGATAGAATCTCACACTCAGCTAGATAGTCACGAAACTCATGGCTAAGGTATTCTCCACCTCAATCTGATCGAAGTATCTTAATACTCTTGCCAAGCTAGTTTTGTACTTCATTCTTGAATTCTTTGAACTTTTCAAAGGATTCTGATTTATGTGTCATGAGATACACATAACCATATCTACTAAAGTCATCAGTAAATGTAATGAAGTACCTGTACCCACCTCTAGCTGCAACATTGAAAGGGCCACATACATCACTATGTATAAGTCCTAACAAATCTGTTGCTCTTTCGCTGTGTCCACTAAAGGGAGTCTTAGTCATCTTGCCTAAAAGGCAAGACTTGCATGTCTCATATGATTCAAAATTGAATGAGTCTAGCAGCCCATCCTTATGGAGCTGAGATAAGCGACTCTCATTTATGTGACCTAAGCGACAGTGCCAGAGATAGTTTTGGTTCAATTCATTTGACTTGAACCTTTTGGTACTTATGTTATAGATATGGCTCTCTAAGTCTAGAAAATAGAGTCCGTTCATTAGAGGTGCACTACAATAGAACATATCATTTAAATAAACTGAACAATATTTGTTCTTTATTATAAATGAAAATCCTTTCTTGTCCAAACAAGAAACTGAAATGATGTTCTTAGTTAAGGCAGGCACATAACAACATTCATCTAATTCTAGTACAAGCCCAGAGGGCAAAGATAGATCATAAGTTCCTACAGCAACAGCAACAACTCTTGCTCCATTGCCTACTCGTAGGTCCACCTCGCCCTTTGTCAATGCCCTGCTATTTCTCAGCGCCTGCACATTGGTACAAATGTGAGATGCACATCCGGTATCTAATTCCCATGATGAAGAAATAGATAGATTGACTTCTATAACATTTATACCTAAAGTAGAAGTCCCACTTCTCTTCTTCTTAAGATCTTCCAGGTATGCCTTGCAGTTACGCTTCCAGTGTCCTGCTTCCTTGCAGTAGAAGCAAGCCCCTTCCTTGGCTACCCCTCCTTTAGGTTTAAGTTCTTTGCCTTTGCCCTTGGCTTGGGACTTTCCCTTACCTTTAGGCTTGCCCTTGCCTTTCTTCTTCTGCACCATCAAAATGGTGTCGGATTTTCCTTTCTTAAGGTTAAGCTCAGCAGTTCTCAACATGCTGAGCATTTTAGAAAATGGCTTATCAATTTCATTCATGTTATAATTCATGACAAATTGATTGAAGGCTTGTGGCAAAGATTGCAAGATCAGGTCAGTGGCCAGCTCTTGGCCAAGTGGGAATCCCAACCTTTGTAGGTTTTCTACGTACCCAATCATCTTGAGTACGTATTGACCTACGGGAGTCCCTTCTTGCATTTTAGACCCAAACAATGCCTTAGAGACTTCATATCTCTCATGCTTTGCTTGTCCTTGATATAGTTGACGAAGATCTCCAACCATATCATAAGCATTCATGAACTCATGTTGCTTCTGAAGCTCAGAGTTCATGGTCATGAGCATTAGACATAACACATCTAATGCATCATCTTGATGCTTCTTGTAAGCATCTTTGTCAGCTCGCGAGGCAGTGGCAGGAGGTGCCTCCGGAATGGGCTACTCCAAGACGTACAACTTCCTTTCTTGGGTGAGAACAATTCTCAGGTTCCTGTACCAATCCAGGAAATTTGCTCCATTGATCTTGTCCTTCTCACGGACAGAACGCAGAGAGAGAGTGTTCGTGTTTGTCGATATAGTTATCTACAACATACAATGCAGAGAATTAATATCATATTCCTTTTATCATTTAATTAGGCCTTTAATCAAATGAAGCTCCCACTGAATTATAGGAATTTTGTAGAATCGAGTTATGGATGTGGTCAAACCACATTACTAGATTCATACAAACTAGCTATAATTCTTGCAGGACAAGATCCACATCATACTAAGCCTTGAGTTAGCTTTGGCTAAATCGCCCAAGACTTAGTACGATCGGTGGGTAACACATTACCGATTACATCTCTATGCAACTCTTGTTTATAGGATCAAGACCCACATTTACAAAACACCTTGAGTTAGCTTTGGCTAAATCGCCCAAGATTTAGTGTAAATGCGATCTTACCCTATCTTTCCAATGATTGGAATATGCCTATAGTTCTACTCGATCCAATTGAGTTAACTAGTTTTGCTCAATCTAATTGAGCTTACTCTAACCCAAGCGTGATAGGCGGGACCAAGATTATCCCTCCTCACCCTACCAAGATAATATGCGTTGCTCTAATTTGGCAGATTCAACAACAACAAATGATCGAGGTAGTGATGGGTATCAAGGCTAGGTAGGCATTTTTGAGTTGATTCGATTATGATCTAATCTAATCGTAATGTGTATCTTATACACATTTAGGCCTTTATTATCCTATATTATCCTGCATCACATACATACAATCATTATTCTAGCATGCATCATATACATACAAGAAAATTATCCTAGCATGCATCATATACATACAAGCATTATTCTACTAGCATGCATCACATACATACAAGAAAAATCAAATAAATATATATATATATATATATATATATCAACATATATATATATATATAATTAATTGTGATGTAGTCATAGCTCTACTACGATCTTCTCAAGACAATGAGAAGATCAGACGGTCAACTTAAGGCTAGCGACTTCTCCAAGCGCTTCCTTTCACCGCCATGTGTCGTCGTCACCCTTCTCGTAATCTCGTCTTCAAGTGGACTTTCCACCGCTCCATTTTGTACATTACAAATATGAAACTCGAGTTACATTCGAGTCTAAAACTATTTACAACTAGAATATTAAAAGAAGAGGTACGACGTGCAGGTCGCATACACTATACAACACGCACAACCACAAAACGACACGCATGCCGTATTATAAATTACAACACATCACATCCAATCATATTGGGGTTATTGGGCCATGACAATCACAGAATTATACATAATTTTAAATTATGTATTTTTACAGAAAATTTCTATAATACTTCCTATTTTTTTTCAATTTTATGAGTCACCTCCCCGTAATGGTCCCGCTAAGCGGTTTTCGAGCGCAATCGCGGGACAAGGCCCCTTTCGGGGATAGGGGAAGCGCCCCTACTCGCAAATTAAACTTTGTGAGTGTCCCTTCAATGATCTTACATCGACTTAAGTCGCTATCCCAAAAACCTAAAGTGACAACTCGCCGTTACGGAGAGTTTTTCTCGACGGTTGAAGCCTAAAAGTGTCCCAACACTTGTTGCTTCAATTCTTCGAGAAAAATACCCAAAAATTCTATAAAAATAGGAAATTTATAGAAACATATAAATCTATAATTTTTATATCTAATACAAAAATTACAAAAAATGAAACACATACATGCTTCGCACGTGGCTCTGATACCACTGTTGGGTTTTTCCGAGCCGCAAAAACCGCTTTTTGCGTTGCGGAAACCTCGGAAGCCCCGGCCACGGATCCGTGCGAAGATGTATTAAAAATAAAACATGTATGTGTTTATATAAAACCCTAGATCTACCTTAGATCTACATGATAAGGATGTTACCCTCGTAGCGACGCCCTTCACAAATCCCGCTCGTCCAAAAGGTTCGCCGGAACTCGAGAGTGTCAAGTGCACACCCCTCTATTGGTATCCACACAAGCAATAGGTGGAGAAAACGCACCCTTGAGTTTGCTAGCACTCTATGGATGGTTCGGCCAAGGAGGTTGGGAGAGGGAGAGAGCTTGACGGAAGTTGATCCAAGGAAAAAGATGAAGTTATGAAGAAGAAGATGGAGTTACCCAAAATCAATTCACCCCCATCAAGAAGTGGCTGGCCACATTATGGGGAGGGGGTTACATGCATGCATGTAACTCCCATGACCCTTGGTCTCCCTCATGAGGTGGCACCACATCACAAAGTCAATGATGATGTGGAGCATCATCATTGGCCGGCCATGCCAAGTCATCATCATGACATGACATTTGGTCAAGTCAAACTTGACCTTTCATCTTCCCTCTCAAGTCAAGTCAAACTTGACCTCTTATCTCCCATGGTTGATCAAATCCAACCATTTGATTCAAATCAATTTTAATTTAATGAATCTCTATTCATTAATTTAAATTAATTTGATGAATCAAATCTAAATTAGACTCATTCAACACTTGAATCAACTTGAGTCTAACTCAATTAGTCTAATTTGGATTACTCTTAATCCAATTTGGTTCGTCCCATGAACCTAATCCTCATGGTTCATCATATGAACCTAATCTCCATCTAATTGCCCTTATGTGTGTGACCCTATAGGTTCTTGTAATGTTGGCAATGTCCCTAAACCGATTTAGGAACATAAGCAATGAGCGGTATCTAGCAACACTTCATTGCTACCCAAGTTACAAGAATGTTGAGCTCCAACATCACCTTTGTGACTACTAATTGTGACTCTCACAATATGTGACAATGTCCCTCTATCCTTGACATCTAGATTGACTAATCGAGGCATAGACCGTGTCATCCTCGGTACAATCTAAATCTTGAACTCCAAGTAGACTCACTCTAATCAAATGAGCTCAATATCTCATATTGATTCATTTGGGCATGGCCATGCACTTCGTGGTCTCACTCTATCAAGAATATCGATGTCTCTCCCGTCATATAGGAGGGATAGATCCCATCTACATCACTCACATCCCTCCGCATAATTTGTTACATACCCAGTAATCGCCTTTATAGTCCACCCATTTACGGGTGACGTTTGACGAAGCCAAAGTATGCAACGCCTTATGTAGGGAACCATGGTGACTTCAGGTCTAAGGACTAATAGTCATACTAATAGCCACATGAGAAAATATATGACACTCATATAACGATCCACGATACTTTCTCATGGCGGGTCATTCAGTATACATTCTCTAATGTATACCCATGTGTCAACTCGATATCTCATATCCATGACTTGTGAGATCAAGTCATCATGTTGACCTACATGCTAGTCTCTACGCATTAACATTGTCCCTGAATGTTAATACTTGACTAGGAATGATTAAGAGTAGTGTTCTCTATATCATCTCATTATCGATTCAACCAATCGATTGATATAGATAAAAACCTACTACTCAAGGACATTATTATATTTAGTTATTTGGCACCAATATAAGTAAATATAATAACCATGCCTTTATAAATAGGAATATGATACAATAAAGTCCATACAACAATCATCACATGATTGGCTCTAGGGCTTTTACTAACAAATTGATGGTCACGATCAGTCGACTGCTAGGCAAAAACTAGCCCGAATGCAGGTTATAAAAGTAGCTCATGGAGAGGGATATGGCTTTGGTTCTTTGAGGAGATTTGAGGTGATTTGTTGGTACAATTCAGGGTCTCCAAGTGCAACCAAACAAGCAAGCTTCCAAAATATCATTTGTAAAGTTTTCTTTGCATTCTTTTGTTGTATTTCATTTGTAATTGCTTGTTTTACTTTGTATTATTGTTGTAATCATTGTAAGAGGTTTCTCCGTTTCTGACTTGTTATTGAGAAGGAGTATATTTGATTAGTAGTGTGTGTTTGCATCGCTAGGGCTCTTTCGAGCCCAATCCATGGAGTATGAACCATACTGTTCCAAACCATATTATATCGTCGTGTTGTGATTATGCTTGTGTTTATTTTGATTGTATATTTCGTATTTCCACTGCGTACTAACATTGTGTAGCAAGCACAATCAAATTCCATCATCCGACGATGAAACGCTATTCAGGTCCTAACAGAAAAATATCAAAACATGCCTGAAAACCTAGAAATCAGGTTGTTGTGCTCGTGCACAGTTCCATCAGTCAACTAGTTCAGACTACAAGTCGACTGGCACCTGTTATTCAGCCTTTTCTGATTTCCAAACCCATGTTCAGAATAGCATTAAAAATTCTAGAAAATTTCAAAAATCATTAAATTTTGGGAGCATATTTTTTATAAGTCCCTTTATCAATGAAAAATAATTTTTCATGAAAATGCATTCAATTTTCAAAAATTAGGCAAATTCTCAAAAGTGACAAAATATCTCATTTTTGTATCAAGTTTAAAGACTAATTTTGCCTTTGAATGTTTCAAATCATGAACTCACAATTTATAAAACATAAAATGGTCTTAAAACATTTGAAATATCCAACCATGATCTTTGGGCAATATGTATATTGATTAAACATTTGCTTTCCCCATAGTTGGTCTATGATTACTCTATTATGATACACTTAATAATCCATCTAAATGTCATAAGCATTAGTGAATCAATTGTATCATCCTAACATCTCACCCATTGCTATGTTTTCAATCAAGTTAGCCTTATGGTGGGTTGTGAGATGTAGTTAAGGTATTTATACTTAACCATAAATTTCATGCAATTCTACCCAAGGTTAAGTATCATCCTAAAAACTCCATCATGATCATAAAACACGGATTATCTATAATTGCATATTATGATCATAAATCACATAAGTCATATATTACACCCAACTACAAGTCAACTACCCACATCATCATAAGTCAACCATTTAATAAGATATGAAATAAGATCAAGTGTGGTTGACTATCCTAGATTTCTCTAACCCTTGAGGATTGACTTGGGAGCCCAATATAAATTCTTTCTAATGGGGTTCACCAAGTACTCCTTTGGGATCCATTTCTTAGCTACCATTGTAGTTTTTGTTTGTCCTCTAGCAATTAAGCAATGGTAAGCTTTTTCATTTTTGGCTCCCTTATATCATAGGCCCTTCTTGTTAAAACTAGCCCTTTGGCTCCCAATTATCATATTTAGGGTATTGGAGCCAATTGTGAATTTCTCTAGGGTCTTAGTTAAATGATCTACCTTTTCCCTTAAGGCCTTATTTTCTTCTACACATGCATCATTAATACTAGAAGAAATACAATCATCATGTGAACATGCTTTTTCAAGTTTTTCTTCTAATTTCCTAATATCATCGAACATGCATTTGTTTTTCTTTTTAACCCTAAACAAGTCCTTAGTTAAACTAGTAATCATTGAAATTACATCTTGAGAGGGCAGTTTATTTACCTTACTTACCCAATCTCCTTCCGATTCCGATGTGGATGAAGCTCCCCCTACGCTTGAGCTCTCCTCCTCACTTGTGCTTCCTTCTTGCTCGGATGAGGTGGAGTCCAAGTCATCTATCCCCATTAGTGGAAGGCTTATGAAGACTTCTTCTTCTTCCGATGAGTATGGATCATCCCACGTGGCTTTAAGGTTGCGGGGCTTTGACTTCTCCTTTTCCTTGGACTCCTTCTCTTCTTTCTTTTTGCCTTTCTTTTTGTCTTTCTTCTTTTCTTCCTTGCTTTTGTTCAATAGAGGGCATTCATCCCTCATGTGTCCCACTCCTTGGAAATTATAGCAAATGATCTTCCTTCTCCTCCTATTATTAGACTTGTTAAATCTTAAATTTTTCAATGCATGCCTTACCTTCCTTACCATATAAACTTCTTCATTGCTATTCATGGAGGAGGAGGATTCTTCATCCGATGAGGAAGGTGAGGACATCTTCTTCTTTCCTTTGTTTGCTACTAGTGCCACTTCCCTTGGTTGACTCCTTGGTTCTTCTACTATACCTTCAAGTCTAATTTCGTGAAGCTCCATAGTAGAGAAAAATTCTTCTAGAGTACTTACCTCTAAATTCTTTGATATGTAGAAGGAGTCCACCATTGAGCTCCACTTTGATGACCGGGGAAAAGCATCTATTGCCTTCATGATCATGTCCCGATTGGAGAGCTTCTCCCCTACACTAGATAACCCATTAACTATTTCTTTAAACCAAGAATGAAGAGATAATACCTTCTCCCCTTTATCTAATTTGATGTTATTTAGTTGAGAGCGGAGGAGGTCTCTTCTTGCTAGCTTGGCTTCAGATGTGCCTTCATGAAGCTCCACTAGCTTTTCCCACATCTCCTTGGCACTAGTGCACTCTCCAATCCTATTGATTTCTTGTTGAGGGAGCACGTTGTAGAGGTGATGCTTGGCTTTCGAATTTGCAAGGTGCTCCTCTCTTTGCTTCTTAGTCCACCTTGATTTTTCGAGCATTCTCCCTTCTTCGTCCCTAGGTATCTCGAAATCACTATCCATGATTAGCATTATATCAAAGTCCATTTCGAAGAATACCTCCATTCTCTTTATCCACCAAGATAAATTGCCTTCGAACTTGGGTGAATGAATGTTGGAGCCAGCCATTTCTTGTCGTGCTTGTTTTGATGAGTCAGTCGACAAGCTTCTTGCTCTAATACCACTTGTTGGAGGATTGTGGCCCGACTAGAAGGGGGGTTGAATAGCCCTCGATGTGTATGATAAAAATCGACCGCTTCTTAATCATCTACACTTAAGATTAGCACAGTGAAAATACTAATAATAAAGACAATTAAGCAAATGCAAATGCTAACAAGATTGTGTAACGTGGTTCACAACCCTTTCCGATAATCCACGGATGATTCATTCGGCGAATCACTCCCTCAACAATCCACTAGTCTCTCCTTCAAGGTGGAGGTAAACCTCTCTTACAAGAAACACTCCCTCTTACAATAAGATTGAAATAAACACAAGAAGAGGAGCGAAAAATGTGTTGGGCACTTGGGAGAAGTTTAGGAGTTAACCATTAGCCTCCCAAGAGCACCCAAGGCCTCTTCTTATAGGGAAGAGGTCATTCTTCTTGTTGGGCAGTGAGGAGTCGTCTGATGCAATCATCAGTCGACTGATGCTGTAGTCGTTGCCTTACAATGGCTTCATCCACGTTGGCGTCCAACCAACGGCTCCCTCATCAATCGACTGATCATCCATATCAGTCGACAGATAGAGCTATCAGTCGAGTGATCAGGCGATCAGTTGACTCTCAAACCCTCTGTGCCCGTGACCACCTTCATTAGTCAGTTGCCATCCCTTGGCAGTCGACAGATGGTGCAGCAGTTGATTGATAAACCCTAGTAGTCGACTGCTGGGCCAGAAGACCATGAGTCAAACACCGATCGAACACCAATCGAGTGCCATCGATCCAGAGCAGTAGACTGATATCTATATCAGTTGACTGGTGTCGTGTAAAACCTCAAACAAAACATTTGTTTGAGCCTTCGACGGTCGGGTAAACCTCAAACCATCTGTTTGAGCATTCGACACTTCCACTCGTCGGGTAGAAACCTCAAACTCATGTTTTAGCATCCAACTTATCCAAATGTCAGGTAAACCCTCAAAAATAAGTTTGAGCATCCGACTTGTCGGGTAAAACCTCAAACCTAAGTTTGAGCATCCGACACTTGACTTAGCCATTCGGCCAAGTTCACCTATGAGCTACCCCATCCCGGGTTACAATCGCTCACTCTCATCTCCCTTGGAATCCCTCGCCTCGAAGCTCTCTTCGTCCGGCCACGTCCCTCGGATGCACTAAGCGTATGGCTTTACAATGTCATCCTTCACGTCTTTCCCTAAAGTCTGCTTCCTTTGGCTTTACTCCAATGCTCCTCGTCCGACGGTCCCTCGGATGCACCAAGCGCATGGCTTCCACAATGCCATCCTTCACCGACTCAAGAACTCGAGCCATGAGATGGTGAACTCACCAATTCTATCATCAAGCTACCTCATGTGTGATTTACTAAGTCTTGCACAACTTAAACACACACATATCAAATCCATAAACATCCTAACTTAAACCTTTTCCACACACATCAAAACCAAACCATACATGGGTTGATTGCCCTAACACTATCATTTATGCCATGATCATATTTCATGCATTAATAAAATTGATTTAAGGACTATGGCATGACTTGATGTCCCATGTATAAGGGAATGAAGTAGTATTGCCTTAGAAAAATGCATGAAGCCTTAGATTAGGATGAACAAAACTCACATCTCACATCAAATTGACTTGTATGTGTTTTCATACAACTTAGACACATGTGAGATGCTAGGAAATGAGTTAAGTTCAAGGTGCATAGTTTTTGCATCTAGATGAACTCAAACTCATCTTATACCATGGTGGATCATGGGGAAAGCTAATGTCCAGGTCATGTGCATTGATCCCATTGATCATGATCCAATATAGGTTTTCAAAAATATTTTAAAATCATTTTAGAAAACCTTGGTGGAGTCTATCTTTTGATAGCAATCACCATTGATGGAGTTGATACAAATTAGGGCCATAACATTGAACTTTTCAATGGTTTTGAACTTTGTGTCAATCTCCTAATTTTATGGGTAATTTAATTTTCAAATATTTTTCACCCATTGTATTTGTTATAAGTAATGTACGTATGAATTTTCAAGATTTTTCAAAATACATATATTTACTTATGTATTTTCGAAATTCAAAGTTTTGATTTTTGCATTTTGCAAATATCAGTCGACTGGCACTTGATGGAAGTCGACTGATGCATAGGGAAATCAACTAGTGACTGTAAGAGTCAACTGACAAAGTTGATTTTGGGTAAACAAGGTTTGTTTAGCCCATGTACAACCATTTCTAGGTTCCCTAACTACTCCTAACCCTAGGATATGCTTTGGAAAGCATTGGAAAGGGTGAAAATCCATTGGATATGGATTAGGAGAGTTGTTGAGGTGTATATCGAATTTTAAGGGAGGTGAAAGTTCAATGTTGAATTTTTTTCCCCTTAATTTTGATTGGTTAGTGTTCCTATAGGCTTAGAGACTCTCCAAGGAAATTGTTGGTGCAATGGTCAAGGGGGAGCAAGTCTTTAGGGGGAGGTTATCCATCATGGGATGATGGATATGTTCTTCCTTATGACGGGGAGAATTTGGAGAGTTTATAGGAAGTCTCTCTTTAGTGGTATGGGACTTATCACTAGGAAGAGTGAAGGCATCCTAGGTGCTTTTGGACCAAGGGGGCGATTATAATGTCTCATTGGGATATGAGACAATGACACCCTTGGGGAGAACCTTTTTTATATATGTCAAAAAGGGGGAGAATTAACGAGAGAAGTTATGGGAGAATTTGAGATTACCAATTTGGGAGAATTGGTAAGGAGATTTGAGTTAGTGTCTAAGTCAAAGGTGTGTGGTTTTTGTCAAACATCAAAAAGAGGAAGATTGTTGGTGCAATCGACCCAGGTCATGATTGACCAGACTCGAGTTGGACTCGAGTAGTGTTTTGATGTTTGACAATATTTTGGGAAGATTGTTGGTGCAATTGACCCGGGTCATGATTGACCGGACTCAAGTGGTATTTTGATGTTTGACGATGGTTTGACCATTGTTTGACTATATGGTTGACATGGGGTTGACCATATGATGGAGAAGTCCAAGTCTTGTGTACTTGGCACGAAAATTCCAAGTCATGGGTACTTGGCATGGAAAGTCCAAGCATGGGTCTTGGCAATTGGAAAGTCTATGGGTTGGCAAGGGAAGTCCAAGGGGTGATATTGGCGGCGTAAAGTTCAATGGTGGAGTCTTGGTAGCATAAGTCCAATGGTTGGCAGTGTAAATTCCAAGCGGTAGTCTTGGCAGTGTAAGCCCAATGTGCCTTGGCGGTATAGACCAACTTAGCATGACAATTGCCGATGGAAGCACCTGAAGGCTAGCATATGGATGAACAAGTCATGGATGACTTGGAGGGATCCGATAGGCTTGAGGCTGACGGAGGTGGATAGAAGTATTAGGTCTAGGCTAAAGGTGATCTAGCAAGTATGAGGGCATCATACTTGGGGTTAAACCTCATGTTTGAGGTTTGTCAGTCGACTGGGGTTATGTACCAGTCGACTGGTCCAGTGTTTTGACACTTGGCAGCCGAGTTGACTTGTATCAATCGACTGGGACTATGACCAATCGACTGGTCTAGTGTTTTGACACTTGGCAGACGAGTCGACTTGTATCAGTCGACTGGGACTATGACCAGTCGACTGATGGGTGTCGACTTGAGTTTGACTGTAGGAAATGGCCTGGCAGTAGACTGATGGCCTGATCAATCGACTGCTATGGCTGACAGTCGACTGATGGTCGATGTCGCAGACACTGAAGGTTCCAGAGTGAACTATTAGGGTTTGACAGTCAAGTGATGTCTCGATCAGTCGACTGATGGGCAAGATCAGTCGACTGATGGTCTATCCGTTGGAACTTATCCAACGTGGCTCGGGCTGTTGTGAGACAATGACTACAGGAGCAGTCGACTGATAGTCTCGATCAGTCGACTGCTAGGTAAAATCCAGCATGAATGCAGGTTAGAAAAGCAGCTCATGGAGAAAGATTTAGCAAAGATTCCTTGAGGTGATTTAGAGGGGATTTGCTTCTTAATCCAGACCTTCAAGACTCTTCTCAAGCAATCAAAGATCATGCAATCAAAAGCTCTTTGTAAAGTTTTCTTTACTTGCATTTTAGTGTATTTTCTTGTATTTGTGTTGTATTACTTTTGTAATCATTGTAAGAGATTTCTCCGCCTCTAACTTGTTGTCGAGAAGGAGTATTTGTGATTATTAGTGGTGTTTGGCATCGCTAGGGCTCATTTGAGCCCAACCCGTGGAGTAGGAACCTTGAGGTTCCGAACCACATTATATCTTGGTGTATTGGTCTTGTGATTGTCATGTTTTATTCTTGTTATTATTATTTCCGCTGCACTAACATGATTTGTAGAAACGAACGAACAATTTTCATCTTCATCAACCAACACACTATTCACCCCCCCTCTAGCGACGATCAATTCCCCAAAAGTAGTAAATCGTTGTTGATATGATAACCCAATCTTCTGTGATGATCTCTATTATCGAGATTGTGCATCATCCTCTCGAAACAACATCGACAGTCTTCAACTGAGTCTTCAACATACACTTCCTCAAATGTATTGGTTGCTTACAATAGCAACAGATGAACTGATCCAATGGATAATCTGACTCTGCATGTCTTCGTGATCCGCACTGCATGCACATAATCTGAGTCTTTCCTCTGATTTCGTTGATGTGCACGAGAACCTCTTGATGCTCTGCAGTTGGTCTTCCATGGTCAGAAAGTAGGTCATTACCCATGACTCCGATATTCCTCCTTTTGTTCAACATTCTGAAGCTTCTCATTCCAACATCTGACTTGCAATGTCTGCTCTTATTGATCTTCAACTCTTACATCACTTATACGGAGTAATTTCTAAACTCATGACTCGATCGAATGTCTACCGGTAGGATCTGATAGAAGATCCAAACATCCTTATCAAAATGTAAGCCAATAAACCCTAGGTGGCTTAAGACATTCATTTACACTCTTGAGCTATTAAGTAGGCATAAACTCTGCAAGTCTAACGACTCTGCATGGTATTCCCGTTACCAACGATCACCCTACTTGAAGCTAAAGAATTCCCTAACAATGAGTCAAAGAAAGTGACGTGGGAAAATACTCTCTCACAACGTCACTAAATCGTGATCAAGTGATATGTTATTCCCTAAAGGTTATTTCCTACATCTTCCACCATGTACCAGCTTAATCCCGATAATGGTATGCAACTAATTCTACTTTCTCTATATAACACGAGTTGAGTACTCAAAAGTACCTTCAGGGTGCGTTTGGTTGGGGGTTTTTGTGGATAACCTTGTTAGGTTATCGACAAAAACCTTGTTTGGTTTAGGTTATAAACAATTACCTGGTAATTGATCATTATCAAGTTTTCCAGTTACGTATTGCTTTAGGGAATCGGAAAGATTAGATCATAAGGTTTTGTTAATTCAGAAGGTTAAGAAACTTTTTCCAATATTACCCCAAGCAATATATTAAATGTCAATTTGTCAAAACTCAATCGATTTGTCATCCGCCGTCTTGCCGTCGCCTTCGTCGTCATGTCATAGGCGCCGTCGCCGTCGCTCCGCCGCCGCGCCGCCGCTCATCGCGACGCTGCCGCCTGCCGCTGCTCGCCGCCCGTCGCCGTTCGCCGTCGTCTGTCGCCGCCGCCCGTCGCCACGTCACCGCCACCGCCGCTGTCGCCGTCGCCGCTGTCATCGGCCGCCGCGCCGCTTTCCGGGTCGTCATCCGCCGCCCTCGCCGCCCCTCGCCGCCCTCGCCCGCGTCGCCCGTCGCCGCCGCATCGCCGCCACCGCGCCGCCACGCCGCGCCGTCGTGCCGCCCTGCCCATCGTCGGTCGCCGTCGCCGGCCGGCCAAGACCTTTATTATCGGCCGTTGTCGGTCGGCCGATCGCTGCCATCGTCATTAATATTTCTGTCGTTGTTGTCGAATTGATTGAGCAAAGACAAAGGATAATTTAGTAAAATGTTAAACTAAGTTATATATTAAAACCTCCAACCAAACAAGGTTTTTATCTAAGGTTATACTTTATTCCAAGGTTATGTTTTATTCTCTGGTAATCACATAACTAAGGTTATGTATGATTACTTGAACCAAACGCACCCTGATCAAAGTTATACAACCCAACATGACAAGCTCATAGATCAAAATCCCTATGAAACACCATATACTAATTGTTGGTGCAGTAGCCACCTAAGTCGAACCTAAGTTTTGATTATAGAAAACGATACAAAGTTAAGCATATATTGTTATCTCATGAGCTAAATCAAGTGTGCAGAAAAGTCTCAATGCTGGAGCTGAAGGCTAGCGACACCCGGAGGAAGCCGCGGTGGTCGGGCGACATTCAAGAGACTTCGGAGGGAGCCGAAGGAATTGAGTGGAAGGCCGGAAGCAAAAGCAACACGTAAGTACTAAGGTAAGCTCATGTGTGCGAGTGTAAGCAAGGTCATATCCTCTTTACGGGGAAAGACTTAAGCGTAGATCCGACCCAAGACATCTCATAGGTGGTCTAGGTCGAGATCGGATGGTCGACGACCGTCGAAATTATGTTTTTGTTGAGCTAACCTTGACTTGCGAAGCATCACGATCGCATTTAGAGGACTCGATCGTTGCCAATCAATCGATCACAGGTCAAGATCGATCGATCTTGCCCGAATGATCGTGATGGCCATCACGATCGGCTGGTCAAAGGATCAACCTCGAGGAGTCAAGCTTTATCACCATTTTTCAAGGAGTTTTGTGCCCAATTCTTATTGGTTGAGACCCATTCGATGAGGGGCTTAAAGGCTATAAAAGGAGGGCCAAACCTAGGGTTTTTGATCAATTAAAAAAGCTTCCAAGTGCTTCCGATACGCTCCGACTCTCCGACATCCCTACGACGAAGCGTTGCCGAGACGACGA
The DNA here is from genome assembly GCA_025175895.1 of Wurfbainia villosa. Classification (NCBI taxonomy): domain Eukaryota; kingdom Viridiplantae; phylum Streptophyta; class Magnoliopsida; order Zingiberales; family Zingiberaceae; genus Wurfbainia; species Wurfbainia villosa. The sequence goes on from CM045997.1 coordinate 57,280,982, forward strand.
CTAGAGCTTCAACCTCCTAACCTTTAAAGTCATCGGTAACGAAAGTTCTAAATTGTATTTCAGTTTATTTCTTTTAGTAAAGCTTTAAATCATATCAAGGAGAGGGGGAGTGTCCCTCTACCTTGAGTCTTTATCGAGTTTTGTATTCGTTTAACTCCTATCTCCAACGAGGAGGAGTTTGGTTAGTATTTTGCCCTCCGTGCGTGGTCAAGGACCACTAGGGCCTTGGAGTAGTAGCCGTAGGCTACGAACCAAGTAAAAACCCTCGTGTTTTTATTTATTTATTGTTATCTTTCCGCTGCGTTTTACTCGTACCTTAACGAACGATTACGAAAAAGTTTTTATCGCTATTCACCCCCCCCCTCTAGCGAACCGCATCGATCCAACAATTGGTATCAGAGCCGGGGGTTGCTAAGATTTGGTGAAACCACCAATCTAGCCTTTTTACAAATTTATTTTTCTTTTAATTCTGTTTTTTTTTATTTATTTCGCCTTGTTAAGTTTTTCTCCCGCACTACTAATCCAAGACGCGAGTCTTGGTACTTGTTTTCGTGTTTTTTTCATTGTTAGTTTCTTCGTCTCCGTCTATTTGTGTCTTTTGTTCTAATGGCCCATCTCGAGGGTTTTAGCACCGTCCGACCTCCGTTTTACAATGGAGATGACTTCCATTTTTGGAAGGGTCGGATGGAATGCTTTCTCAAAACCCAAATCGAGATGTGGATCATAATCCAAACGGGTTTCACACTTCCGACTAATGAAGTGGGTGACTCCTTGGATTATGATCAATGGACCATTGCGACAAAACGACAAGTCGAAGCCGACGCCAAGGCAACACAAATCCTCCAATGTGGCCTATCCAAGGAGGAGCTAAATCGCGTCGGCCCCTTCATAAGCGCAAAAGATCTTTGGACGAAACTAGTGGAGCTACACGAAGGGACCGATGAAGCCAAGGTATGTAAGCGTGATCTTCTTTTCAATAAATTATATAACCTAAAAATGTAGGAACACGAGTCCGCGACCCAACTTCACGCCCGAGTCCAGGACATAGTCAACAACCTACATGCAATCGGGCAAAAGGTCGAAAACCGCGACCTTATAAGGTATGTTCTAAACTCGTTTCCGAGGACTACCTTGTGGGCATCCATGGTCGATGCCTACAAGGTCTCCAAGGATCTTTCTAAATTAGGTTAGATGAACTCTTTTCTGATTTCGAATTACATGAGCAGTCCAACTCGGAACCGGAGAGGGGTATAGCCTTGTTTGTAGGATCAAAGAAGAAGAAAATCGCAAGCAAGCCACCACCAACCGAGGAGGAAGACGAGTCCGAAGAAGAAGTTGACCCGGAGTTGACTGCCGAACTAATGAACCTAGCTCGAAGGATAGCCAAGGGACGAAAGAGAACCACGACTCGACTCAACCAAGGTAAGCCTAAAAGTTCTAATATTAGGTGTTATGAGTGTAACAGGTTTGGACATATCAAGTCCGAGTGCCCCAAGCTGAACCACCAAGCACCTAAGCACAAGAAGGCCCTCAACGCGACATGGGAAGAAGCGTCATCCGAAGAAGACGAAGACCACGTCTTCATGGTGAAATCAATTGAGTCGGACACGGAGACCAAGCCTAAACTTGAGTCAGAACCTGAGGATGACTCAGACTACGAAGCTACCTTCAAGTCAAGCCACGGATACGCATCCGGTTCAAAAGATACCCTTAAAGTAAGTCAAACTTTATTTAATACTTTACATAATACGGTTAGGTTTTTGTCTAGGAGGTTAGCTAAGTCCGAGTCCATGGTCGAGACCCTTGTTGAGGAGGTTAAACTCCTCAAACACGAGGTCTCCCTAACCTCTTCGACTAGTCGAGTTCAAGAGAAGGACTCAACTCGAGTTGAAAAGCTCGAAGTTGAGAACTCTCTCTTGAAAAGTCAAGTTGAAGATCTTAGGAACACGTTGGAAAGGTTCACTTCGGGATCCAAAGGACTTGACCTCCTACTTGGATCTCAAAGGGCCGTGTACAACAAGGCTGGACATGGATTTAACTCAAACACGACTAATAGGTCGTATATGTCGATTGTAAGTCGACATAGGAAACATGTCCAAGCATGGTTCCCTAAGAACCTTTTGATTTAAACTCTAGGATCCAACCCGTACTGGATTCCCAGGGACCAAATCCACTATGTGGATAGACCGAACCGATTCAACGGTCTAGGGGGAGCCAGTACAAAACATGTTTGTGCTTTAACTTAGAAATTGCATGTTTTAACTTAGAATGTTTGTGCTTTAACTTAGAAATTGCATGCTTTAACTTAGAAAGTTTGTACTTTAAAACTTGTGAACTCACTTAGAACATGAACATAATCAACTTCGAAAAGATTGAGCCTCGGGGAGCCTTTTTCAAAAACATAACCAACTAAAATTCTTCGAAAAGATTGAGCCTCGGGGAGCCTCTTTTCAAAAACATAACCAACTAAAATTCTTCGAAAAGATTGAGCCTCGGGGAGCCTCTTTTCAAAAATAACCAGTTAGACTAGGAAATAATCTTAGGTGAGTCAAGTCATCATTTTCTTGAACATGGCTTTGTCTAAGGAAGTGGTCGATGATCCGATAAAAGAAGGCCCCTGTGCCTCGCCACGACCTGGAAGCCATGATCTTGAAAAGGTAAACTTGACAAGCCTAGGGTCAAATCCAAATCTAACATAAAATTACTTGAACCTAAATACACTTAATCAACTTAATTTGAAATCATCTCACAAAAAACACATAAGTATAACATGCTTGATCATATAGACACAGGTGAGATGACCTAGGTTTAACAACTTACAACCAATTTTTTTTTAAAAAAAAATCTAACATCCAATCCAACCACCTTGTGTGTAGGATCAATGGATGTTGGATCATGTTTCCCGACACATGACCGGGGATCAACTCAAATTCACAAAGCTTCGATTCAAACGACAAGGATCGGTAGCTTTTGGGAATGACGGCAAGCTCAAAATCATCGGATCAGGTGATATCGAGCTTAACTCGAATTTTATTATTAAAAATGTATTACTTGTAGAGAATTTCGAATATAACCTGCTTAGCGTAAGCCAATTATGTGACAATAACTATAAGGTCGTATTTTTAGAAAATGAATGTGTAATTAAAACAAATAAAACAGCCAAAACAATACTCAAAGGAACTAGGACAAATAACATTTATACAATTAACTTAATCAATCCCTCAGCCAAATGTCTTATGACACTGGAAGAGGAATCATGGTTGTGGCACCGACGACACCCAAGACTCGTCCACAAGATGAGTCAGAGTGGCTTAGTCAGAGGCTTACCCAACCTCAACAACTTGGTTAATAAAATCTGTAATGCTTGTCAACAAGGAAAACAACCTAGGACACAACACAAGTTAACTAACCAAGAACGAACCTCAAGTGTACTTGAGCTCCTACATATGGATCTATTCGATTCACATGGAGCCAAGTCACTCAATAAAAGTCAATATTGCTTAGTCATAATTGACGACTACTCCAGGTTTACCTGAGTTAGGTTCATCAAACATAAAAATGATACCCTAGATCAATTAATCAATCTATTCAAATTAATTGAGAATCAAAAAGACCTTAAGGTTAAAAGACTTAGAAGCGATCATGGTGGTGAATTCGAAAATCAAAGGTTAACCGACTTCTGTAACCTAAATGGATACCACCATGAATTCTCTTGCCCTAGGACCCCTCAACAAATTGGCCTAGTGGAGCGGAAAAACCGAACTCTACAAGAAGCCACTAGGACCATGTTGAACGAATACGACCTACCCGATAGGTTTTGGGCAGAAGCCGTGAGTACGGCATGCTATGTCCAAAATAGGATCCTTATGGTAAAAAGGCACCTTAAGACCTCGTACGAGATTTATCACGATAAAATACCTAACATCAAGTACTTTAGGGTATTTGGGTGTAAGGTACATATCCTAAACACTAAGGATTACCTAGGGAAATTTACATCCAAAACCACGACCGGAATCTTTCTAGGATACTCGACTACAAGTCGAGCTTATAGAGTATATATCCACGACACCCTTAGATTCGAAGAGACTATTAATGTAGTGTTCGATGAAGTGTCCGAACCTACAAAACCCTTAATGACCCCAAGTGTTGAGCCCACTGATACCAAACTCGTCTCCGACCCTGAGATTGAGTCTAATCCACATCAACCAACTTCTCTTGTCGACCAAGTGACAAGTGATCCGAGTCAAACTAGTGTTCAACCAAATCACTCTATTGATCAAGTGATAGATGACTCCAACCAAACTAGAACTCAAATGAGTCATCCTATGGATCAAGTTGTAGACTCAAACCCAAATCCAACTAGGACTCAAACGAATCATCCTATCGACCAAGTGATAAGAGATCCTAATCTAGGAGTTCGAACTAGAGCATCCTATAGGAACCTTAGTCAAATTTCCTTAATTTCAAAGATAGAACCCAAATCAATAGAACAAGCTCTTCTTGATCCCGATTGGATTATTGCAATGCAAGAAGAGCTAGCTCAATTTACTAGGAATGAAGTGTGGGAATTAGTACCACCACCTAAAGACAAAACGATAATTGGAACAAGGTGGGTGTTTCGAAATAAGCTTGATGATAAAGGTGAAGTAGTTGGAAACAAGGCTAGGTTAGTCGCCAAAGGGTTTAGTCAAGTCAAAGGATTAGATTACGATGAAACCTATGCCCCAGTAGCTAGACTCGAATCCATTCGAATGTTGCTAGCTTATGCCGCACATCGAGGATTTAAGCTGTTTCAAATGGATGTTAAGTCGGCATTCCTAAATGGATACATTAAAGAAGAAGTTTATGTTAGCCAACCCCCCGGATTCGAAAATCTAGATAAACCCGACCATGTTCTAAAACTTAAGAAAGCTCTCTATGGACTTAAACAAGCTCCTCGAGCTTGGTACGAGAGACTTTCAATCCATCTTAAGTCAAAAGGGTTTAACCAAGGCTTAGTTGACCCAACTCTCTTCGTAAAAACCTTAGGTAAAGAAATATTCATAGCTCAAATTTACGTAGACGATATAATTTTTGGAACCTCTAACTCAGCCTTACTAAACGAGTTTGTTTCACTCATGGAAAGTGAGTTCGAAATGAACTTGGTAGGCGAGTTAAGTTTCATTTTAGGTCTACAAATTAAACAAACTAAGGATGGTATTATTGGGATGTCGCTTCGGAGGCTCATTGGCTCCCATGTCCCCGGATTAAAATTTTCACTAATGAAAGACTTAATCCGGATGGGATGAGCTTCCTTGGCACAACCTATTCGTTGTCGTGCTAACAACTTGAGTGGTCGCTTGAACAAACTAGTTGTTCAAGCAACACAACTCTTCTAGTTGGTTAGCCGCGGAAAAGACGACGGATGGATCGCCGGTTTTTGTGTTTGTCTTTGGGTTCCATGATTATACAATATATATCCATTCATACACATGCATAATCAAAATATTAAAGAACATATTCAGATCTGTAAATAAAGTTAAAAACAACTTTATACCTTACGATCTTCTATCGTATGTCCTATCCTTCTCGTGGACGACGTGTGGACGAAGATCCTCCACGAGTTGAAGCCTTCTTGATCACTTTCTTCTCTACCTTGTCCGCTACGAACAAAGAGAAGCAATCACAAATACCTTTCCTATCTAGAACCGACCACCAAATTAGGGAATTTGGTGCAACCGCCGCCAAGGAGCAGTGGATGATGCGCCACCACCAAATGAATGGAAACCGCCACCTTGGAGAGATTGGAGGAAGATGATTGCCGCCACCAATGGATGGAGAACCGCCAAGGAGCAAGGAAAAGGGAAGAGTGCCGCCCAAAACCAAGGAGGAGAAGAGAGGGATGACTGCCAAACCCTAGCTTGCCGCCTAAGCTTGTAGCCGCCCAAACCCTAGCCGCCCAATGGAAGATGAGCCAAACCCTAACCCTAATTCGAAAACCAATCTCCTTATCTTATCCTTGCCGCCCAACCCTAAGCACCTATTTATAGAATAGGGCTTAAGCCTCCTTTAATCTCATCCGTCGGATCTAGGGATTTAACCTCCACCGTCGGATCTAGGGTTTTATCCCAACCATCGGATCTAGGGTTTCATCTCAACCGTCGGATCTAGGATTTCATCCTAATCGTCGGATCTAGGATTTCATCCCAACCGTCGGATCTAGGGTTTTATCCCAACCGTCGGAACTAGGGATTTAATCTCAATCGTTGATTCTAGGGTTTCATCCTAACCATCGGATCTTAGGGATTTAATCCCAACCGTTGGTTCTAGGGTTTCATCCTAACCATCGGATCTTAGGGATTTAATCCCAACCGTTGGTTCTAGGGTTTCATCCTAACCATTGGATCTTAGGGATTTAATCCCAACCGTTGGTTCTAGGGTTTCATCCTAACCATCGGATCTTAGGGATTTAATCCCAACCGTTGGTTCTAGGTTTTGTTTTACATTCTTGGATCTAGACTTCACAAGGATTATATTTGGCTACGATAGGGACCATAAGGAGGAGTTGGGTCTTGGCCACCCGATGGATCGGAACCACACATACTTGATCCATCAATGATGTTCCATTCCACTAGAGGATCATCATTGAACTACCTCACCAACCCCCATAAATTAATATGGGCTCCATATATTATTTGTACATTAATCTCCCCATGTTTAAGATATCGAATGTCCGTCAATTAATTGATTTACTGACCATCAATTAATTAACATCTAACTCCTCGAGTAGTACCACTCAACCTTATCATCATGTTGACTAAGTCAACCAGCTGGGTTTACATGATGAACCTTATGAGCTCCTCAAGGGGACATCATCAACCTAATATATAGGACACGGTTTCCTCCTATAATCAACGGCACACCATGTAAATAATATTATTTCCCAACTTACCGGGCATATTGATTTAATCCATCTAAATTTCACCCACTGGTAAATTAAAGAAATAAATACTAAGTACATGTGCCCGTTATTATATCGGGATTAAGAGCATGTACAACATAATATCCGAGGTCTGATTCAATTATGTAGTCAGTACTAAATTGAATCACCTCTATGTCGGTCCTACTCAATACACCTAAGTGTACTAGTGTAACTCTATGTTCAAGATAAAACAATACCAAGCTACACTACAACCATGCTAATGGTTTGTCCAAAACCATCTTGGTTGTGAGCCTCTACTTATATTTTACAAGGGACTGATAACATGATCTTCTGTGCCACACCAAGCACCATGTTATCTACAATGTAGAATATTAGACAATATACACACATATATAATGAATATATAAAATGCAAACAATGATCATGTGATTCTTATTTCAAAATAAAATGTTCATACAGAAAAGAGCTAGGCTTTCTGTATACATTCTAACAATCTCCCACTTATACTAAAAGACTATCATCATCACTCTGCCATACATCTGATCCCCATGTCCTCCACATGCCTATCAAACGCTTTCGCTGGAAGGGCCTTAGTGAATGGATCTGCCAGGTTATCCTCTGATGCAATCTTGGCGACAGCAACTTCTCCTCGCTTTACGATCTCTCGTATGAGGTGGTACTTGCGCTCTATGTGTTTACTCGCCTTATGGGCTCGTGGTTACTTCGAGTTTGCAACTGCACCACTGTTATCACAATAAATTGTGATAGTTCTGGGCAAACCAGGAATCACATCCAAGTCCATCAAGAAGTTCCTGAGCCATACAGCTTCCTTGGTCGCCTCGGAGGCGCCATACTCAGCTTCCATGGTAGAGTCCGCCACGCATTTCCTCTTGACACTCCTCCATACTATGGCTCCACCTCCAAAAGTAAACACAAACCCCGAGGTAGACTTACTCTTGTCCCTATCTGATTGGAAATCCAAATCCGTGTAACCCACAGGGACTAATTGATCTGCCCGGTAAACCAGCATATAATCCCTAGTCCTTCTCAGGTACTTCAATATATGCTTTACCGATCCAATGTCCTCGTCGGGATTACTCGATATCGCTAACCATGCCCACTTAGCAGATATCCGGTCTCGTACATAGCATAGCATACATAAGGCTTCCTACTGCCGAAGCATAAGGAACCGCCTTCATGTCCTCTATCTCCTTTGATGTTTTGGGACACATCTCTTTAGATAAAGGAACTCCATGCCTAAAAGGTAGAAAACCTTTCTTGGAGTTCTGCATGCTAAAACGAGCAAGGATAGTGTCAATATATGAAGCTTGAGATAAGCACAACATCCTTTTCTTGCGATCCCTTATAACTTTGATCCCAAGGATATGTCCCACTTCTCCCAAGTCCTTCATGTCAAACTGTTTGAACAACCATACCTTTACGTCTGATAACACTTTGATATTGTTGCCAACTAACAAAATGTCATCTACGTATAGTACAAGAAACACCACTACGTTTCCATCACATCTCTTGTATACACAAGGTTCATCCGGACTTTGAATAAATCCATATGACTGGATTACCTCATCGAACTGGATGTTCCAAGATCTAGAAGCTTGCTTCAATCCATAAATGGACCGATTAAGCTTACATACAAGATGGTCTTTGCCTTTAGCAATGAATCCCTCTGGTTGTCGCATATAGATGTTCTCCTCAAGACTTCCGTTAAGGAAAGCTGTCTTGACATCCATCTGCCATATCTCATAATCCATATGAGCAGCTATAGATAAGAGAATCCGAATAGACTTAAGCATAGCTACCAGTGAAAAGGTCTCCTCATAGTCGATACCCTCTTTCTGAGTATACCCTTTCGCAACAAGCCTAGCTTTAAAGGTCTCAACCTTCCCATCTACCCCTCTCTTTCTCTTGTAGATCCACTTGCATCCAATAGTTTTTACACCATCGGGTGGCTCTACTAGCTCCCAGACCTGATTAGAATCCATAGATTCTATCTCTAAATTCATCGCTCTTTACCAAGATACCGCATCTCTATCTTGGATTGCCTCGTCATATGTCCAGGGATCAGGTTCATGTTCACCAGGGACTAAGTCCGAAGACTCTCCCAAAAACATGAATCTATCGGGTTATCTAACAACCCTCCCACTACGACAAGGTACCTCCCGTGTATGCTCTGTGACACGCGGTGCAGTGACTTGTGGGGTATCCTCTTGTACCGGTGGTACTGAAGTCGGGACTTCCCCTGTCAACTCCTCAAGAACAATCCTACTCTTGGCCTTGTGGTTCATTACATAATCCTCCTCTAGAAATCAAGCGTTCGTGCTAACGATCACCCTCTGATCTCTAGGATTATAAAATAAACCACCTTTCGTTCCCTTAGGGTAGCCAACAAACATGCATACTTTCAGACGAGGTTCCAACTTACCAAGATGCCTTCAAAGACATGTCTTTGGACTCCCCCATATCCGAATATGTCTCAGACTAGGCTTTTACCCAGTCCACAATTCTACAGGGGTAGAAGGTACTGATTTAGATGGAACCAAGTTCAGAGTATACATTGCCGTATCCAGTGCATACCCCCAGAACGAAACAGGTAACTCAGAATAACTCATCATCGATCTGACCATCTCCATAAGAGTCCTATTCCTTCGCTCCGCTACACCATTCTGCTGGGGTGCAGTGCATAATTGGGATTGAATCCCAGCTCCTAAACTCTCTCAAGAGGTACTCGCCACCACGATCGGATCGTAATGTCTTGATACTTTTACCTTGACGGTTCTCCACATCAGCCTTGAATTCTTTGAACTTGTCAAAGCATTCAGACTTGCGGCGCATCAAGTAAATGTATCCATACCTTGAATAATCGTCTATAAAAGAGACGAAGTATTCAAAGCCACCTCTTGCCTGGATAGACATAGGACCGCACAAATCAGAATGAACCATTTCCAACACATCTTTGGCTCTATACCCCTTGGCCTTGAAAGGCCTCTTGGTCATTTTACCTTCCAAGCAAGATTCGCAGGTTGGGAGATCCTCCTCCACTAATGAACCCAAAGGTCCATCAGCTATCAACCTTTGAATTCTACTTAGGTTAATATGACCAAGCCTTAGATGCCAAAGATATGTTTGGTTCATTTGCGAAGGTTCTTTTCTCTTATTAGATTTAGAAGATGAGTTATTTACTTCTATATGCATCATGGGAGTTTTTGGTTCAAAAGTATATAAATTGCCAACCAATGTACCAGAACAGATAATCTCCCTATTCCTTTTTATAACCACCTTGTCATTAAAAGAAATAGAATATCCATCCAAAAACAATTTAGAAACTGAAATTAAATTCTTTCTAAAAGTAGGTACATAAAGACAATTTCTCAACACCAAAAATTTATTCCTATCAAAAGATAAATAAACGTCTCCCACTGCAATAGCTGCCACCTTTGAAGCATTGCCCATGAAGACGGTGATTTCTCCTCACCTAGTCATCTCTCGAACCCTGCAAAGTATTGCATACATGATCGCTGTTCTCAGTATCTACACACGTGTAATCGTAGATAACACCACTAAACATGTTTCAACAACTAAACAAGAAGATATACCTTTTTCTTTCTGAGACAGATCCTTCTAATGTCCAATCGCTTGTAAGTGAAGCACTTGCCTTTCGGCTTCTTCACTCCTGCCTGAGGTCCTCCTGCCACTTTCTTCGCTCCACCTTGCTTCTTCTTCTTCTTACCTTTCGGTTTAGAGGAAGAAACCTTCTGAGCGACCATGGCTTGAGAACTCTGACGAAAAAGCCCCTCTGCCGCCTGGAGTTCTGTCAGAAGCTCCGCCAACGAATACAACCTCTTGTTCATGTTGTAGTTGAGGCGGAACTGCTCAAAACTCCTAGGCAGAGACTAGAGAATGATATCGACTGGTTTCCATCGATCTCTCACCCGAGGACTTCCATCTCATTAAGATGAGCCATCATCTTGAGAATATGGTCCCTAACGGTGTTCCTCGACCATGGTGGTCGCCATCAAGTTTCTCATTGCCTCTGCCTTAGCCCTACTCTGATGTCCGAAAAGTTCCTTGAGATTGAACATCATGTCATAAGCTGTGGCTATGGCCTGATGCTGATGTTGCAGCACATTTGACATAGATGCCAAAATGTAACACCGCGCCATCTCATCTGCCTTAACCCATTTCTTATAATGTTCTTTCTCCTTTTCATCAGAGTCATCGGTGGGCTTAGGAGGACAGACCTCGAAGAGTACAAATTTGTACTCCTCCGCAGTTAAGACAATATCCAGGTTTCTTTTCCAATCAATGTAGTTTGGACCAGTAAGTTTGTTTTCTTTTAAAATCACAGCAAGTGGGTTGAAAGCCATTTGAAATTCCTAAAAATCACAATGATCAAAAATATTAGATTTCAAATATTATTGATTCCTCAAAACAATAAAATCTTGAAATCAACCAACACCGAGAATTTCGTATGCCACGCTGTGTGGACGTATACGAAACCTACATTTGTAAGAGGAGGTTTTACCCATTAATTTTATTATCTTGTCAACCTTACTTTTTGACAAATAAAATTAATAGTTGGTTCCTCTTTGGCCCTACAAATAAAAGAAGTGACTCCGATGGGGAGGATACTTTCATTTGCATCTAAGTGTGCACCATTACACGATACTAAGGGAATTATTTTGGATTATGTGCCTTACCGCTGTGGAAGTACACATGCTCCTAGATAATTTTCTATAACCATTATTTGACCTAGTGATCCACAAACAAACCCGTCCGCAGGGAGGAAGGCACTCAGAGCCAACACACAAGTTTGTTCGCATCACACGTCAAATTGTAATGGAGGCCGCGGGAATTAATTAAAATATCCCTCTCCCACTTAGTAAATTGCAAATGAGGAATTTTAAATCACACACAACATGCATATAAAACAAATAAGCAATAAATATGGAAAAAAATAGAATTTTTCCAACTATTATGGCATTGTCCTCCAATATGCATCCCGTCGTGTGGCCACCTCGTCCGCTCCATCTTTTCCCGTGCGCAAGTCACCAAAGAGTTCCGAGCCAAGATAAAACATTTTAATTTACATCCATCGATCCTATACTCCACGAAGGAGTGTACAAATAATCTAGATCGAAAGTAAACTAAAATGAGCGGCTAAACAATGCCGTATTTAATTACAAAAATTAAATACTAATCTAGCCTTGACAACCCCGAGGATTCAAATAATAAATTTTTACACACATCCATTCACATACACACACATGGCCATAATAGTCGGATCTTATGCCTGCAACCAAAAAGAAACTATGCATATCCTACTATTATCCGCACATATAATATATGAAAATGCATAAAAATTAACAATCCAAAACACAAAAACGAAACCGTGGCTCGATAGCTTGTTGGGATGTCGCTTCGGAGGCTCATTGGCTCCCATGTCCCCGGATTAAAAATTTCACTAATGAAAGACTTAATCCGGATGGGATAAGCTTCCTTGGCACAACCTATTCGTCGTCGTGCTAACAACTTGAGTGGTCGCTTGAACAAACTAGTTGTTCAAGCAACACAACTCTTCTAGTTGGTTAGCCGCGGAAAAGACGACGGATGGATCGTCGGTTTTTGTGTTTGTCTTCGGGGTCCATGATTATACAATATATATCCATTCATACACATGCATAATCAAAATATTAAACATATTCAGATTTGTAAATAAAGTTAAAAACAACTTTATACCTTATGATCTTCTATCGTATGTCCTATCCTTCTCGTGGACGACGTGTGGACGAAGATCCTCCACGAGTTGAAGCCTTCTTGATCACTTTCTTCTCTACCTTGTCCGCTGCGAACAAAGAGAAGCAATCACAAATACCTTTCCTATCTAGAACCGACCACCAAATTAGGGAATTTGGTGCAACCGCCAGCCAAGGAGCAAGTGGATGATGCGCCGGCCACCAAATGAATAGAAACCGCCGGCCACCTTGGAGAGATTGGAGGAAGATGATTGCCGGCCACCAATGGATGGAGAACCGCCTGCCAAGGAGCAAGGAAAATGGAAGAGTGCCGCCCAAAACCAAGGAGGAGAAGAGAGGGATGACCGGCCAAACCCTAGCTTGCCGCCCAAGCTTGTAGCCGCCCAAGCTTGTAGCCGCCCAAACCCTAGCCGCCCAATGGAAGATGAGCCAAACCCTAACCCTAATTCGAAAACCAATCTCCTTATCTTATCCTTGCCGCCCAACCCTAAGCACCTATTTATAGAATAGGGCTTAAGCCTCCTTTAATCTCATCCGTCAGATCTAGGGATTTAACCTCCACCGTCGGATCTAGGGTTTTATCCCAACCGTCGGATCTATGGTTTCATCTCAACCGTCGGATCTAGGATTTCATCCTAATCGTCGGATCTAGGATTTCATCCCAACCGTTGGATCTAGGGTTTTATCCCAACCTTCGGATCTAGGGATTTAATCTCAACCGTCGATTCTAGGGTTTCATCCTAACCATCGGATCTTAGGGATTTAATCCCAACCGTTGGTTCTAGGGTTTCATCCTAACCATCGGATCTTAGGGATTTAATCCCAACCGTTGGTTCTAGGGTTTCATCCTAACCATCGGATCTTAGGGATTTAATCCCAACCGTTGGTTCTAGGTTTTGTTTTACATTCTTGGATCTAGACTTCACAAGGATTATATTAGGCTACGATAGGGACCATAAGGAGAAGTTGGGTCTTGGCCACCCGATGGATCAGAACCACACATACTTGATCCATCAATGATGTTCCATTCCACTAGAGGATCATCATTACGTATTGCTAAATCAATTCTTAAAGCATATAAATCATCTATTAAAATCGATTGGGGAGACTCCCGTGTTTAAGATATCGATGTCCGTCAATTAATTGATTTACTGACCATCAATTAATTAACATCTAATTCCTCGAGTAGTACCACTCAACCTTATCATCATGTTGACTAAGTCAACCAGCTGGGTTTACATGATGAACCTTATGAGCTCCTCAGGGGACATCATCAACCTAATATATAGGACACGGTTTCCTCCTATAATCAACGACACACCATGTAAATAATATTATTTCCCAACTTACCGGGCATATTGATTTAATCCATCTAAATCTCACCCACTGGTAAATTAAAGAAATAAATACTAAGTACATGTGCCCGTTATTATATCAGGATTAAGAGCATGTACAATATAATATCCGAGGTCCGATTCAATTATGTAGTCAGTACTAAATTGAATCACCTCTATGTCGGTCCTACTCAATACACCTAAGTGTACTAGTGTAACTCTATGTTCAAGATAAAACAATACCAAGCTACACTACAACCATTCCAATGGTTTGTCCAAAACCATCTTGGTTGTGAGCCTCTACTTATATTTTACAAGGGACTGATAACATGATCTTCTGTGCCACACCAAGCACCATGTTATCTACAATGTAGAATATTAGACAATATGCACACATATATAATGAATATATAAAATGCAAACAATGATCATGTGATTCTTATTTCAAAATAAAATGTTCATACAGAAAAGAGCTAGGCTTTCAGTATACATTCTAACAGGTATATACCTATATCAACAAAAATACACTAAGGAGTTAATTAAAAGATTTGGAATGCAAGACGCCAAGGTAATAAACACCCCAATGGCGATTAACGTTAACATAGGAGAAGACCTAGAAAGTAAGACCATTGACTTAAAGTACTATAGGAGCGTGATAGGAAGTCTTCTATACTTAACTGTGAGTCGACCCGACATCCTATTCACAGTAAGTATGTGCGCTAGGTTTCAAACATGTGCTAAGGAGTCTCACCTAACCCTAGTTAAGCGTATCCTTAGATATCTAAAGGGTACACTTAACGTTGGTATTTGGTACCCTAGATCTACGGAGTTCGAACTAATCGGCTACTCCGATTCGGATTATGTCGGTAGTAAACTCGATAGAAAGAGCATGAGTGGTTGTTGTCAACTACTCAGCTCGAGTCTAGTATGTTGGTGCAGTAGGAAGCAACACTGTGTCGCTTTATCTACCACCGAAGCCGAATACATTGCGATGGGTGAGTGTGTCACTCAACTTCTTTGGATGAAGCACACTCTCCGCGACTTTAAGTTAGACTTTACGAATACTAAACTTCACGTAGACAACATTAGTTCAATTAATCTTACAAAGAATCCTATATGTCACTCTAGAACCAAACATATAGAAGTTAAACACCATTTCATTCGAGAACATGTGGCCAACGGAGCCATACAACTCGAATACGTCGAATCGAAGTCTAACTTAGCAGACCTATTTACTAAACCCCTACCCGAAGCCGAATTTAGTCTATTAAGATGAAAATTGGGCATGTGCGTAATAGAATAGGTACATGCAAATTATATGTTCTTACTACTATTTTCATTTTTATGGAACTAGCATAGGACATACCTTAGATATCATGCACCTATAGATTTAAGGAGCTAGTACATCTCACAATACATAGGACTAATGTGTTTGTGTACTTAGCCACGTAGATGGGCGTGAGATGTTAGGACCTTACTCCTGGTTCCAGATGTAGAGCTAGTGCATCGCTATGAGCCACGGAGTATAATCATACATACTAACCGACTCTGACCAGGACTGGTTGATCCTTCATATCAATCAATCCAAATATGAGTCGAACATTTTATAGATGAACCTATTTTCAGTATATTATTTTCGAAATAATGTGGAACATGCTTGGACTTTAAAATTAAGACTTGCTTTTATTCCACACACACTCTCACTCTTTTCGATATATGGCAAAAGGGGGAGAAAAAGGCCAAAGTAAAAGGGCAAAGTAAGTTAAGGGGTCAAAATTTTTTTTTTGATAACTTAACTCTTACTTCATATTTAAACCAAAAGTTAAAACTTAGTTAACTTTTAACAAAAGGCCAAAGATACTTTTAACAAAAGGCCAAAGAATTCTTAACTTAAATTTATTTGTGCCGTCTACGTTTTACTTAAACTTATTTTTTAAACTTTATGTCGTTAATGTTTTACTTAAGGGGGAAAAAGGGCTTAACTAAAATATTTTACTAAGGCCAACTTTAAGTAATGTTAATTACTTAAAGCAACCCTCAAGGGGGAGGATTAAGGTCTTTCTTCAAGACTCACCCTCGGTCAAGGGGGAGGTTTCCTCAAGGGGGAGTACTTGAAGAAAATCCTTACTACTCTAACTTAATCTTCATATTTTTTTGTTTCTCATGCACATTATTACTCTTCATGCTCGCTATTTACTTAACTTTGTATGTGGGTTTTCCATAAATCAAAAAGGGGGAGATTGTTGGTGCAGTAGGCACCTAAGTTTTGATTATAGCAAACGATACAAAGTTAAGCATATATTGTTATCTCATGAGCTAAATCAAGTGTGCAGAAAAGTCTCAACGCTGGAGCTGAAGGCTAGCGACACCCGGAGGAAGCCGCGGTGGTCGGGCAACACTCAAGAGACTTCGAAGGGAGCCGAAGGAATTGAGTGGAAGGTCGGAAGCAAAAGCAACACATAAGTACTAAGGTAAGCTCGTGTGTGCGAGTGTAAACAAGGTCGTATCCTCTTTACAGGGAAAGACTTAAGCGTAGATCCGACCCAAGACATCTCATAGGTGGTCTAGGTCGAGATCGGATGGTTGACGACCGTCGAAATTATGTTTTTGTTGAGCTAACCTTGACTTGCAGCAAGCATCAGTCGACTGCCAGCTTAGAGGACTCGACTACGTCAATCGATCATTGAAGGTCAAGACTCGGCCCGATCTGTCACGTGATCGGGTGATGGCCATTAGTCGACTGCTGGTCAAAGGATCAGCCTCGAGGAGTCAAGCTTTATCACCATTTTTCAAGGAGTTTTGTGCCCAATTCTTATTGGTTGAAGACCCATTCGATGAGGGGCTTAAAGGCTATAAAAGGAGGGCCAAACCTAGGGTTTTGATTAATTAAAAAAGCTTCCAAGTGCTTCCGATACGCTCCGACTCTCCGACATCCCTACGACGAAGCGCTGCCGAGACGACGACTAGAGCTTCAACCTCCTAACCTTTAAAGTCGTCAGTAACGAAAGTTCTAAATTGTATTTCAGTTTATTTTTTTTAGTAAAGCTTTAAATCATATCAAGGAGAGGGGGAGTGTCCCTCTACCTTGAGTCTTTATCGAGTTTTGTATTCGTTTAACTCCTATCTCCAACGAGGAGGAGTTTGGTTAGTATTTTGCCCTCCGTGCGTGGTCAAGGACCACTAGGGCCTTGAAGTAGTAGCTGTAGGCTACGAACCAAGTAAAAACCCTCATGTTTTTATTTATTTATTGTTATCTTTCCGCTGCGTTTTACTCGTACCTTAACGAACGATTACGAAAAAGTTTTTATCGCTATTCACCCCCCCCCTCTAGCGAACCGCATCGATCCAACACTAATCCTCTACCGTCTGCATCAACAATAGTGTACTCGTTTATCCATTACCCCACGGGTAATGATCTGACTAGCATAAATAGGTGAAAATCCCTAGGACTGTAATATTTGATCTCCATAAGAAATGTGACTACCTGACCTTGCTTTCTGACTCAGTATCAGTCGACTCTCAAAGGAAATTCACCTTTTTGATAGTAGGTACATGTATAATAAACCCCACATGTCATTCCCTTTTATTAACAACTAGATGCATAGACAACAAAAGGATATGTGATAACAATTTGCATACCTTAAACCTTGTAGATCAGAGATGTCCCACTACAGTCAGATCCTAGAACTCACAAAACCAAACCGAGTAAAACAAAACTCGATATCTGAATGACATAAAATCTGAAAGTGGACTTCGCAACCTAGGGCTCTGATACCAATAAAATTATCACGCCCCAAGAGTATGTCGATCCCAAAAATCAGACAACATCTCCTCTGTACGTGATACAATTCCCTGTTGATACAAAGCCTTCTGGCCACAACCACACCACATATAGAAATATATAACCAAAGTCACAGCAGAATACACCACCAATAATAAAAATACAAAGACTCAAATACATGCGTATCGGTACGACTTTGACACAACAAGAAAACATGATCGAAACCAAATACATAACAATATAATCGATTACCAAACAACGGAAATAATATAGGATAAAAATCCAAAACATACAATCCAAAATATACAACACCAATATGGATTACAATCCAAATACTCGAGGTGAGATGGGATCAGCTGGCGGTGCTCTGAGCATCCAAGGAATTTTCTACTTGTTACCTGGATGACAAGAAAACCCAGGGTCTGTGGTGGTGAGTATAAAACTCAACGGTAATATAAAAGATAGTGCATGAAAAAATAATATATGTAGAGCAACAGGTATACAAATGAAGATCAATAGGTATACCTAGGGAGATCAACAAGTTTACATTCTTAAAGGAAACAACGAAACTATCAGTATAATACTAATCAGTGCATATACCAAACCAACTGATCCACCGTATATAATGTAAGGTACTGACATACCTGAAGATCTGCAATGATACAACTCATACACCCTGAACACATATACCTCACTATAACAGATACAACATAAAGGAACAATATTATATCTGCAATCAATACACTGTTATATGAACAACATATAAACAAGTACATAAACGAACCTGGTCCATCCTATACCACAACATGACGTTGATGAAATGCATACAACGGTCTGATCCACTCGTACACTGTACTCCACACACAACAGTATAGAATATGCAAATAGTATGCAAAATGATGAACAAACAAATGCAACAAACATAGCTCAAATAAATGCAACATCACAACAAGCATATATAGACTATATCTATATATCCTGATTACACACACACACATATATATGTAGACGGCATCATGTTAGGGCAATCAACCCATGTGATATGGTTTTGATGTGTGTGGCAAAGGGTTTAAGTTAGGATTGTTATGGATTTGATATATGCGTTGAAGTCATGCAGGACTTAGTAATTCGCACATGGATGACGATAGCATTGGCAAGATTCACCATCTCATGACTCGCTCCTTGGGTCGGTGAAAGGTGCATTACGGAAGTCATGCACTTGATGCATCCGAGGGACCGCCGGACGAGGAGCATTGAAGTGAAGTTGAAGGAAGTAGACTTCAGGGCGAGATGCGAGGGACAGCGCTGCGAAGTCGTGCGCTTGGCACATCTGAGGGATGTGGTCGAACGAAGAGAACTTCAAGGCGAGGGACTCCAAGGTGTTAGGGCAATCTCTTGCCATTATAAGGTTTTGATGTGTGTGGAAAAGGGTTTAAGTTAGATTGTTATTATGATTTGATATGTGCGTTGGAGTCTTGCAGGGCTTAGTAATTCGCACATGGAGCCTTGGCGAGTTTTACCTCTCATGACCCGATCCTTGAGTCGGTAAAGGATGACTTTACGGAAGCCGTGCGCTTGGAGCATCCAAGGGACCGTCGGACGAGGAGCTTGGAGTGAAGCTGGAGGATGTAGACTTCAGGGCAAGACGCGAAGGATGGCACTGCAGAGCCATGCACTTGGCGCATCCGAGGGACGTGGCCAGACGAAGATAACTTTAAAGGCGAGGGACTCCGAGGGATGAGAGTGAGCGAATGTAACCCGGAAGAGGGGTAGCGCTCTTAGGTGAAACTTGGTGATTTGGCTAAGTGTCGGATGGGATTTCCCGACATCAGTTGATTACCATGTTATGGTAGTCGACTACTCTAAGTCGACGGTGACTCGACTAGTGTTCGAGTCCGGTTCAAGTGCCAATAGTCGACTGCCATGAAATGACAGTGGACTGTGAGACTACCAGTCGACTGATGAAGGCATCAGTCGACTGGTCGCAAGTTTTTCAGGCACAGAATGGAGTCGAGCTCGCGGAGCACTCGACTGATCGAGCATCAGTCGACTGATGGCAATATCAGTCGACTGATGCTAGTGTCGTTGGATGAAATCCAACGTGGAAAGCAGCCGTTATTGGGCAACGGCTACAGGACCAGTCGACTGATTGGGACATCAGTTGACTGCTCCTATGTCAACGGGAAGAAACCCTCTTCCTTTATAAAGAGGAATGGTGTGGGGCTTTGGGAAACTAATGCTTCAACTCATAACATCTCCCAAAGTGCTCTAAGGGTTTTTCCACTCTTCTTCTTGTGCTAATTCTCATTCAATTGTAAGAAGAGGGATTGTAAAGTGGTTACCTCCACCTAGCTTGGTGCAAAGGAGAGATTTAGTAGATTTGGCAAAGGAATGATTCACCTTGGACGAATCGGGATCGTGGATTAGCGGCGTAGCCGTGAACCACGTTATGACTTTGTGTTAGCATTTTTTTGTTTCTTTTGCTTTGTCTTTCTTTGCTTGATTTGATTGTCTTGTTGTTTCCGTTGTGCTAATCTTGTTTGTAGATGAGAAAATTCCGTTATCCAACGAAAGAGGGCTATTCACCCCCCTCTAGCCGACCGATCGATCCCCTACAAGTGGTATAGAGCCAAGGAAAGCTTGTCGAGGACTAACCGCCACAACAAGCACATTCAAGAATGGCCGGCTCTAATATTCATCCACCAAAATTCGAAGGCAAATTCTCTTGGTGGAAAAAGAGAATGGAGGTATTTTTCGAAATCGATTTCAAAATTCTTTTGATTATGGAAAACGGTTTTGAATTGCCTAGGAATGAAGAAGGGGAGCTATTGGAGAAATTAAGATGGAGTAAAAGACAAAGAGAGGAGTACTTGACAAATTTAAAGGCCAAGCACCACCTCTACAATGTACCCCCCCCCCCCCCAACAAGAATTTAACCGGATTGGGGAATGCTCTAGT
The DNA here is from genome assembly GCA_025175895.1 of Wurfbainia villosa. Taxonomy (NCBI): domain Eukaryota; kingdom Viridiplantae; phylum Streptophyta; class Magnoliopsida; order Zingiberales; family Zingiberaceae; genus Wurfbainia; species Wurfbainia villosa. Next base: position 57,301,751 of record CM045997.1, read on the forward strand.
GCGAAGGAGATGTGGGAGAAGCTAGTAGAGCTTCATGAAGGTACCTCGGAGGCCAAGCTTTCAAGAAGAGACCTCGTCCGCTCCCAACTATAAAACATCAAATTAGAAAAGGGAGAAAAGGTAACATCATTGCATTCTAGGTTTAAAGAAATTTTGATTGGACTAACAAGTGTAGGAGAAAGACTTTTCAACCGGGACATGCTCATGAAAGCAATTGATGCCTTTCCCCGGTCATCAAAATGGAGCACAATGGTGGACTCCTTCTACATGTCAAAGAACTTAGAAGTGATCACCTTGGAGGAGTTCTTTTCAACAATGGAGCTCCATGAAACAAGACTTGAAGGAATAATAGAAGAGCCAAAATTTCAACCTTCAAGAGGAGTAGCATTTTTGGCCAACAAAGGGAAGAAGAAGATGGAGATCCCCTCCTCATCCGATGAAGCATCCTCCTCTTCCTCCATGGATAGCACGGAAGAAGCTTATATGGTAAGGAGGGTAAGGCATGCCTTAAAAGGTTTTCAATTTAATAAATCTAATGATAGGAGGAGAAGACCAAGGGGGAAGGTCATTTGCTATAATTGCCAAGGGGAAGGACACATAAGGGACAATTGTCCCCTCTTGAATAAAAGCAAGGAGGAGAAGAGAAAGAAGGAAGAAAAGAAGAAGAAGGGGAGCAAGAAGAAAAAGGAAGAAGAAAAGAAGGCCAAAGAAAAAGGGAAGGCCAAGGCACTAAAAGCAAGGACATGGGATGACCCCTCTTCATCATCCTCATCATCATCGGAAGAGGAGAATGTTTTTGTCACCAACTTAGCATTGATGGCCTCTGACGACCTATATTGCTCCTCCTCCGAGCAAGAAGAAAGATAAAGCTCAAATGGAGAGAGCTCAAGTGAAGGGGGAGCCTCCTCTACATCCTCATCATCAGAAGAGGATTTGGTAAGTGAGTTAATGAATCTACCCCCTAAGCAAATAATGTCCATGATTTCTAGTCTTACTAAGGATTTATTTAGAGCCAAGAAAAAGAACAAGAGCATGCTAGATCAAATTAAGGACTTAGAAGAAAAATTAGAAAAAACATGCTTAAATATTAATGAAAATACTTCTTCTAGTCATGATGATGCATGCTCACATGATCTTTATATGCCATTAGATGTAAGTGATGCATGTATGGAAGAAAATAGGGCTTTAAGGGAAAAGGTAGATTATTTGACCAAAGCCCTAGAAAAATTTACAATTGGCTCAAATACTCTTAACATGATAATTGGGAGCCAAAGGGCAAGCTTCAATAAGAAAGGCCTAGGATATAAGGAAAAGAAAAATCAAAAGGCCTATAAATGTCTAATAGATAGGGGTCAAGACAAAAAGAAAGTAATTGGTAGAAAATGGATCCCTAAGGAGTATTTAGTGAACCCCATAGGAAAGAACTTATTTTGGGTTCCTAAATCCATCCTAAAGGGTTAGGAAAACCCTAGGATAATCAACCATATGGATTTCACCTATATCATATTTTTGGTTGACTTAGGATGTCGGGACAACATTTTTGAAATAGTGTTAGGTGATGATAATGCACCTATAAATAGATAAATCATGCTTTAGGTGATATTTGCCTTATTATCATCATGTAATACCTAATGCATGATCACAATTTGATGAATACATTTGTTTCATGATCATAATATGAAATCAATGAATATGTATCTTTATGATCATGTAGATTGTTAGGATGATACTTAACCTTGATAGAATTGCATGAAAATAATGGTTAAGTATATACAAATACCTTTAGGATACATCTCATACTCACCATAGGCTACCATGATTGAAAACTTAGCATGAGTGAGATGTTAGGATGATACAAATGTCCACTAATGCCTATGGCATTTAGATGGTCATTTAAGGTATCAAAATAGCAATAATAGACCAATCATGGGGAAGGCTTATGTTTAATTCATAGACATATTGCCCAAAGATCATGGTTGGATATTTCATATGTTTTCAAAATAGTTTCTACCTTTAAAATCTATGTGTTCATGTTTTAAAACAATTGAAAGCAAAACTAAGTATTAAAATGGATACAAACATGATCAAAAACCTAGTGGTTTTTAAAGCTTTTGGATTTTTGGCAAATACTTGAAAACATAATGATTTTTCATGGAAAACTATTTTTCATTGATAAATATATTTACAAGAAATGTGTTCCCCAAATTTCGTGATTTTTCAAATTTTATAGAATTTTTACGCATTTCTGAAATTCACCGAAAATCGTAAATGTAATCTATATGCATCGGTAGATCGAACGATCATTGGTAGTCTGATAACATGCCCAGTAATTTCTTTTATCCAATTTTAAGGCATGTTTTGGTTTTTGTTTCTCTCTAGACTTGATGCCATGCTATATAAACTTTGTTAATTATTTTTGATGGTGTCAAAGGGGGAGAAATGTATATTTTTAAGTAAGGGGGAATATATTTAGGGGGAGTTTCATGTATTAAGGGGGAGAGTTGCTAATCATGTTATTCACATGCTTTCTTTCCTTGATAGTTTATCAAATGTTTTACCTAACTTAAACGGATTGCCACACATCAAAAAGGGGGAGATTGTTAGGGCAATCTCTTACCATGATAAGGTTTTGATGTGTGTGGCAAAGGGTTTAAGTTAGATTGTTATTATGATTTGATATGTGCATTGGAGTCTTGCAGATCTTAGTAATTCGCACATGGATCCTTGGCGAGTTTTACCTCTCATGACTCGGTCCTTGAGTCGATGAAGGATGGCTTTGCGGAAGCCGTGCGCTTGGAGCATCCGAGGGACCGCCGGACGAGGAGCTTGGAGTGAAGCCAGAGAAAGTAGACTTCAGGGCAAGACGCGAAGAATGGTGCTGCAGAGTCGTGCGCTTGGCGCATCCGAGGGACGTGGCCGAACGAAGATAACTTCAAAGGCGAGGGACTCCGAGGGATGAGAGTGAGCGAATGTAACCCGGAAGAGGGGTAGCGCTCTTAGGTGAAACTTGGCTATTTGGCTAAGTGTCGGATGGGATTTCCCGACATCAGTTGACTACCATGTTATGGTAGTCAACTACTCTAAGTCGATGGTGACTCGACTAGTGTTCGAGTCTGGTTCAAGTGCCAACAGTCAACTGCCATGGAATGACAGTCGACTGCGAGACCACCAGTCGACTGATGAAGGCATTAGTCGATTGGTCGCAAGTGTTTCGGGCACAGAATGGAGTCGAGCTCATGGTGAACTCGACTGATCGAGCATCAGTCGACTGTTGGCAATATCAGTCGACTGATGCCAGTGCCGTTGGATTAAATCCAACGTAGAAAGCAGCCGTTATTGGGCAACGACTATAGGACCAGTCGACTGATAGCGACATCAGTCGACTGCTCCTGTGTCAACGGAAGAAACCCTCTTCCTCTATAAAGAGGAATGGTGTGGGGCTTTGGGAAACTAATGCTTCAACTCATAATATCTCCCAAAGTGCTCTAAGGGTTTTTCCACTCTTCTTCTTGTGCTAATTCTCATTCAATTGTAAGAAGAGGGATTGTAAAGAGGTTACCTCCACCTAGCTTGGTGCAAAGGAGAGATTTAGTGGATTTGGCAAAGGAGTGATTCACCTTGGACGAATCGGGAGATTGGATTAGCGGCGTTGTCGTGAACCACGTTACGACTTTGTGTTAGCATTGTTTGTTTCCTTTGCTTTGTCTTTCTTTGCTTGATTTGATTGTCTTGTTGTTTCCGTTGTGCTAATCTTGTTTGTAGATGAGCAAATTCCGTTATCCAACGAAAGAGGGCTATTCACCCCCTCTAGCCGGCCGATCGATCCTTTACACAAGGGAATGAGAGTGAGCGATTGTAAGTGAACTTGGCCAAACGGCTAAGTGTCGGATGGGTGTTTCCCAACACTAGTCGATTGCTATAGGTAGCAATAGACTGATCCAAGTCGACTGGAGACTCGACTAGTGTTCGAGTCCAAGTTCTGGCTAAATAGTCGACTTCCAGCTCATGGCAGTCGACTGCTAGCTCCATCAATCGACTGCCAAGGGGAGTAGTCGACTGCCAAGCGGAGTAGTCAACTGATGTCGAGGGTTTCTGGCATAGAATGTTAGAGAGTCGATTGCTCGCTTCAAGCACTCGACTGTTGGCTCCATCAGTCGACTGATGGAATGATCAGTCGACTGATGTGGGAGTCGTTGGTTGGAATCCAACGTGGAAGGAGTCATTGCGAGGCAACGACCACAGCAGCAGTCGATTGATGGCTTCATCAGTCGACTGCTCGAGGCTCAACGGGAAGAATGACTTCTTCCCTATAAGAAGGGGTCTTGGGTGACTTGGGAGGGTTAATGCTTCTACTCTAAACATCTCCCAAAGTGCCCAAATGAATTTCCTCCTCTTCCTTGAGTTTATTTCAATCATATTGTAAGATGAGTGATTTCTTGTAAGAAAGGTTACCTCCACCTATCTTGGTGCAAAGGAGAGAATAGTGAATTGGTTAAGGCGTGATTCACCTTGGAACGAATCGGGTCGTGGATTAGCGGCAAGGGTCGTGAACCATGTTACGACTTCTTGTTAGCGTTTGTGGTCTCTTTTACTTCTTGCATTTACTTAATTGTCTTAGATTTTATTATTCCGTTATGCTAACCGTAATCGTACACGCAAGAACGAACGACGCCCACTGTACGCGATAAAAGGCTATTCACCCCCTCTAGCCGGCCACCGACGATCCAACAAGTGGTATCAGAGCCAAGGTTGCTTGTCACCAAACTCACCGCCACAACAAGCATGACACAAAGATGGTCAGCTCAAACATACACCCACCTAAGTTCGAGGGCGACTTCTCTTGGTGGAAGAACAAAATGGAGGTATTTTTCGAAACGGATTTTGATATTATGATTACAATGGAAACTGGTTTCGATTTGCCTAGGGATGAAGAGGGGGAGCCAATAGAAAAATCAAGGTGGACCAAGAAGCAAATAGAGGAGCACCTTGCAAATTCAAGAGCCAAGCACCATCTCTACAATGTGCTTCCTCAACAAGAAATTAATAGAATTGGAGAGTGCCTTAGTGCCAAGGAGATGTGGGAGAAGCTAGTGGAGCTTCATGAAGGCACCTCCAAAGCCAAGCTTGCAAGACGGGACCTTCTCCGCTCCCAACTCAATAACATCAAGCTTGACAAAGGAGAGAAGGTATTATCTTTGCATTCTAGGTTTAAGGAGATAATTAATGGATTGTGAAGTATAGGTGAAAGGCTCTCAAACCGGAACATGATAATGAAAGCAATTGATGCATTTCCCCAGTCATCAAAGTGGAACTCAATGGTGGACTCCTTTTATATTTCAAAGAATCTAGAGGTAAGTACTCTAGATGAATTTTTCTCTACTATGGAACTTCACAAAACTAGACTTGAAGGTATAGTAGAGGAACCAAGGAGTCAACCAAGGGGAGTGGCAATAATAGCAAATAAAGGAAAGAAGAAGATGCCTTCACCCTCCTCATCCGATGAAGATCCTTCCTCCTCCTCCATGGATAGCAATGAAGAAGCCTACATGGTAAGGAGGGTAAGACGTGCTTTGAAAAGTTTTAAATTTAACAAATCTAATGATAGGAGAAGAAGGCCAAGAAGGAAGATAATATGCTACAATTGCCAAGGAGAGAGACACATAAGGGATGATTGTCCCCTCTTGAACAAAAGCAAGGAGTAAAGGAGAAAGAAAGAAGAAAAGAAGAAAGGGAACAAGAGGAAGGAGGATGAAAAGAAAACCAAAGAAAAAGGGAAGGCCAAGGCACACAAGGCAACATGGGATGATCCATCATCCTCATAGGAAGAAGAAGAAGCCTTCACAAGCCTTGCCTTAATGGCAATAGAAGATCTAGACTCCACCTCCTCCTCCGAAGAAGAAACAAGCACAAGTGAGGAGAGCTCAAGTGAAGGGGGAGCATCATCCTCATCCTCATCGACATCACAAGAAGGAGATTTGGTAAGTGAGGTAACAAATCTCCCTCCCAAGAAAATTATGTCTATGATTTCTAGCTTAACTAAGGAACTATTTAGGGCTAAGAAAAAGAATAAATGCATGCTTGATCAAATAAAGGCCCTAGAAGAAAAATTAGAAAATGCATGCTCACATAATGATTATATTCCTTTTAATGTTAGTGATGCATGTATTGAAAACAAGGCCTTAAGGGAAAAGGTAGATCATTTAGCTAAGGCCCTAGAAAAATTCACAATAGGCTCCAACACCCTAAACATGTTTATAGGGAGACAAAGGGAAAGTTTCAATAAAAAAAGGCCTAGGTTATAAGGGAAATAAAAATGAAAATTCCCACCATTGTTTAATTGCTAGGGGTCAATCTAAAACAACCATGATAGCTAGGAAATGGATCCCAAAGGAGTACTTAGTGAACTCTATTGGAAAGAATCTATATTGGGTTCCTAAGTCCATCCTTAAGGGTTAGGAAAACCCTAGGATAGTCAACCATGAGTGGACTTATTTTATATCATGTAAAATGGTTGACTTGTAAGGATGTGGGTCATAATTTTTGAATTAAGTGTTGGGTGATGATAATATGATCATAATATAGAATCATAATAATATTTGATTTTTGATCATGATATGCAATAATTGAAAATATTTGATCATGATTGATAATGTGTGTTTTTATGATCATATTGATGGTTTTAGGATGCATGATACTTAACCTTGATAGAATTGCATGAAATTTTGGTTAAGTATAAATACCTTTAGGTTTATCTCACACTCACTATAAGGCTAACTTGATTGAGAACAAAGCAATGCGTGAGATGATAGGATGATACAAATGGTCCACTAATCCTTATGGCATTTAGATGGGTCATTAAGTGTATCAATAGAGCAATCATAGACCAACTATGGGGAAAGAAAATGTTTAATCAATGGACATATTTCCCATAGATCATAGTTGGATATTTTAAATGATTTAAAAACATTTCATGTTTCATAAACAGTGAGTTCATGTTTTGAAAAGTTTCAAGGCAAAACTAGGTTTAAAAGATGATACAAACTTTAGACATTTTATAACTTTTGAGGTTTTGCCTAATTTTCGAAAATAAAATGGATTTTCATGAAAAATAATTTTTCACTGATAGAGGACCTCATTAGAAATATGTACTCCAAATTTCATGATTTTTCAAATTTTTTAGAATTTTTAATGCATTTCTGAAACTGAACTTCGAAAATCAGAAAATCTAAAAATTGGGTGTCAGTCGACTGATGCTCTGATTCAATCGACTGATGTACTATGCACGAGCACAGTAAGGTCTTTTATCAGGTTTTGAACTTGATTTTGGTATTTTCTTCCATTAGACTTGATGTCATGCGTGTATAACATTTGTATAATATTTTTGATGGTGTCAAAGGGGGAGAATTATAAGGGTTTAAGTTAATCATGATAAGAGGGAAATTTAGCATGTCTTAAGGGGGAGTTTGTTTGATACTCATGTTTACTTACATGCTTTCTTTCCTTATGTATTTTTGTTTATGTTTTACCTAACTTAAACGGATTGCCACACATCAAAAAGGGGGAGATTGTTAGGGCAATCAACCCATGTGATATGGTTTTGATGTATGTGGCAAAGGGTTTAAGTTAGGATTATTATGGATTTGATATGTGTGTTGAAGTCATGCAGGACTTAGTAATTCGCACATGGATGATGATAGCATTGGAAAGATTCACCATCTCATGACTCGGTCCTTGAGTCGGTGAAAGATGCATTGCGGAAGTCATGCGCTTGATGCGTCCGAGGGACCGTAGGACGAGGAGCATTGGAGTGAAACCGAAGGAAGTAGACATCAGGGCGAGAGGCGAAGGATGGCGCTGCGAAACCGTGCGCTTGGCGCATCCGAGGGACGTGGCCGGACGAAGAGAACTTCAAGGCAAGGGACTCCAAGGGAATGAGAGCGAGCGATTGTAAGTGAACTTGGCCAAACGGCTAAGTGTCAGATGGGTGTTTCCCGACACCAGTCGACTGCTATAGGTAGCAGTCGACTGGTCCAAGTCAATTGGAGACTCGACTGGTGTTCGAGTCCAAGTTCTGGCTGAATAGTCAACTGTCAGCTCGTGGTAGTTGACTGCTAGCTCAATCAGTCGACTTCCAAGGGGAGCAGTCGACTGATGTCGAGGGTTTCGGGCACAGAATGTTGGAGAGTCGACTTCTCACTTTGAGCACTTGACTATTGGCTCCATTAGTTGATTGATGGGACAATCATTCGACTGATGTATGAGCCGTTGGTTGGAATCCAATGTGGAAGGAGTCATTGCGAGGCAACGGCCACAGTAGCATTCGATTGATGGCTTCATCAGTCGACTGCTCGAGGCCCAACGGGAAGAATGACTTCTTCCCTATAAGAAGGGGCCTTGGGTGACTTGGGAGGGTTAATGCTTCTACTCTAAACATCTCCCAAAGTGCCCAAACGAATTTCCTCCTTTTCCTTGAGTTTATTTCTTTTTTATTTATTTATTTACATCAGGTATCAGGTACGATTTCTCTTCCCTACTAATCCTGATGGCTGACCGGCCCTTCCCCACGGCCTTCAACGAGAGTCCCCACCGGTCAACGAGGGTAAATCAGGGTGACGCGTGGCCCGACACGTTAGGAACCATGCTGCCCAGAAGGATCGACCACGTTGGGACGAGGGGGCAGCGTGCACCTCCACTCGCCCAGCGCGCGCAGCCAGGGTGGAATCGACCCCTTGATGCGCAGAGGGGAACTTCGTGCCTTACCAACGTGCCATCGCCCTGGGGGCTCTTGAGTTTATTTCAATCATATTGTAAGAGGAGTGATTTCTTGTAAGAAAGGTTACCTCCACCTAGCTTGGTGCAAAGGAGAGAATAGTGAATTGGGTAAGGCGTGATTCACCTTGGAACGAATCGGGTCGTGGATTAGCGACAAGGGTCATGAACCACGTTACGACTTCTTGTTAGCGTTTATGGTCTCTTTTACTTCTTGCATTTACTTAATTGTCTTAGATTTTATTATTCCGTTGTGCTAACCGTAATCGTAGACACGCAAGAACAAACGACGTCCACCGTACGCGATAAAAGGCTATTCACCCCCCCTTTAGCCAACCACCGATGATCCAACACATCATACATGACAATGCAAATGCATGGTCATGCCTACACACCCCACTCGCTACCACAACCCCAATGTGGCCTAGGTGTCTCGACATGACAACTGTCTCGACTCAATAACAACCACTACTCTCGAGTGGCCGAGTGGGCAGTATGAATAAGTAGCGATAAGCTAAAGAGTTATAGGATACACAATGGGGGTCCCTACTGCTGGTCACTCTAACTGTCACTACCCATGAGTGGTCGAGTGCCACACATGTAGGGGATCGGTATGGCCGGCTAGAGGGGGGTGAATAGCCGTCGTACGTTGGACGTCGTAAATTGCTCGTCTACAAAAGATTAGCGCAAGCGGAATATACAAATACAAAGCAAAAGACAAACAATAAAACAAACGCTAACACGATGGTATAACGTGGTTCACGGCTACGCCGCTAATCCACGGTCCCCGATTCGTCCTCGGTGAATCACTCCGCCAAAACCAATCACTATCGGTCTCTCCTTTGCACAAAGCTAGGTGGAGGTAACCTTTACAACCAAGATCACTCTTCTTACAATAGGATTGAAGTAAAGACAAGTAAGAAGAGTTTAGAGCTTGTGGGGCACTAGGAAGATCGTTTGGAGTATGAGCATTAGCCTCTCAAAGGCTTACACCCTCTCTTTTTATAGAGAGGGCTGAACACGCCGTCTTGGCAATGACCGATGGACCTCATCACGATCACGCTTCCCGTAGTCGACGCCTGGCCGGCTACGAACGCCTTCCGGGTCAACTTTATTGACTACCGATCGTCGGGCCGCTTTCAGCCGATCGATGGTCTTGGCAATGACGCCACGATGGCGCGATCACGCTGCCACAATCCGGGCCACCGATCGATACCACCGAACTCACTGACTTCGGAGCGCCGATCGCCATGACATGGCAATGACCGGTGTCTGAAAACCCATCCGACACTTGGCCAAATGGGCCAAGTTTCACCTAAGAGCTACCCTTCCCGGTTACAATCGCTCTCATTTCTGAGTCCTCGCCTTGAAGTTCTCTTCGTTCTCGGCCACGCCTCCTAAGATCGCGACGGCTCTGCAATGCTCCTTCGCGTCTCTTGCCTCGAAGTCTACTTCCTCCGGCTTCACTCCAAGCTTCTCGTCCGGCGGTCCCTCGGATGCTCCAAGCGCACGGCTTCCGCAAAGCTATCCTTTACCGACTCAAGGCACGAGTCATGAGATGTGAAACTCGCCACGGCTCCATGTGCGAATTACTAAGTCCTGCACGACTTCAACGCACATATCACATCAACATATCAAACTAACTTAAACCCTTTGCCACACCATCAAAACCATATCACGGCAAGAGATTGCCCTAACAATCTCCCCCTTTTTGATGTGTGGCAATCCGTTTAAGTTAGGTAAAAACATTTGATATAAGTTCTAAGGTAAGAAAGCATGTAAAGATAAACATGATATAACAACATGCAATTCCCCCTTAATCCATGAAACTCTCTATGCAAATTTTCTCCCCCTATCATATATTTCTCCCCCTACAATATATTTCTCCCCCTAAAATATATTTCTCCCCCTAAAGTGATTAACTTAAACATACTTATTTCTCCCCCTTTGACACCATCAAAAAGATTAACACTAAGTTATAAGCTCATGGCATCAAGTATAATGGAGGGAAAATATGACAAGTTGATTTAAAATTGGGTACCACTTGTTGATGGCATCAAGTATATTTCTACCACTTGTTGTAGGTTTACAAACTGAATTCGGCCTTCAATGTTCTGATTTTCAAGCCACCAATCATTGCTATCGATATAATGATCGCAATAAAGAATCAAATTTGATTTTACGACGAATTTCAGAAATGCATTATAAATTCCAAAAAATTTGAAAAATCATGAAATTTGGGGAACATATTTCTTTTAAGTATATCTATCAAGGAAAAATAGTTTTTCATGAAAACTCATTATATTTTCTTGTTTTTGCCAAAGATCCAAAAGCTCTAAAAACCACTAGGTTTTTGATCATTCTAGTATCAAGTTAGCTACCTAGTTTTGCATCCAATTGTTTCAAAACATGAATACATGTATTTTAAGGTAAGAAATTGTTTTGAAAACATATGAAATATCCAACCATGATCTTTGGGCAATATGTCTATGAATTAAACATAAGCCTTCCCCATGATTGGTCTATTATTGCTATGTTGATACTTTAAATGACCATCTAAATGCCATAGGCATTAGTGGACATTTGTATCATCCTAACATCTCACCCATGCTAAGTTTACAATCAAGGTGGCCTATAGTGAGTGTGAGATGTATCCTAGGGGGTATTTGTATATACTTAACCCATATATTCATGCAATTCTATCATGGTTAAGTATCAACCTAACATTCTACATGATCATAATGACATATACCAATCAATTCTACATTATGATCATGAAACTCATGTATCCATCAAATAATAGTCATGCATTAGGTATTATACGATGATAATAAACAAATTATCACCTAAAGCATGATTTAACCCTATTTCTCATGATAACATGCCAAATATCAAAATCATAAATCATGATTTAAAACATACATAGCAATTACATCAATCATCATGATTTAAGCATTATTACTTATTTATGGGCACGTTATCATCACCCAACACTATCTAAAAAATGTTGTCCCGTCATCCTAAGTCAACCAAATTATGATATAGGTCAAGTTCATATGGTTGACTACCCTAGGGGTTATTCTAACCCTTAAGAATGGATTTTGGAACCCAAAATAAGTTCTTTCCTATTGGGTTCACTAAATATTCCTTGGGGATCCATTTCTTAGCAATTACTTTCCTTTTATCTTGTCCCCTAGCTATAAGACATTTGTAGGCTTTTTCATTTTTCTTTTCCTTGTAGCCTAGGCCCTTTTTGTTGAAGCTAGCTCTTTGGCTCCCTAAGATCATGTTCAATGTGTTGGAGCCAATAGTGAATTTCTCTAGGGCTTTGGTTAAATAATCTACCTTTTCCCTTAAAGCCCTATTTTCCTCTATGCATGCATCATTAACATTTAAAGGCATATAATCATGTGAGCATGCATCATCTAAGCTAGAAGAAATATTATCATTTTCATTTAAGCATGCTTTTTCTAATTTTTGTTCTAGGTCCTTAATTTGATCTATCATGCTTTTGTTCTTCTTCTTAGCTCTAAATAAGTCCTTAGTTAAGCTAGAAACCATGGAAACTATTTTCTTAGGGGTTAGATTTGTTACCATAGTTTCCATGTCCTCTTCTTCTTCGGATGAGGAGGATGTGGAGGCTCCCCCTTCACTTGAGCTTTCCCCACTTGAGCTTGATCTTTCATTTTCGGATGAAGAGCAATCCAAGTCATCAAAGGCCATCAAGGCCAAATTGGTGACAAAAGCATTCTCCTCATCCGATGATGAGGAGGAGGATGAGGATGGATCATCCCATGTCTTGGCCTTGAATGCTTTGGCCTTCCCCTTTTCTTTTGCCTTCTTTTCTTCTTCCTTTCTCTTGCTTCTTCTTCTTCCTCTTCTCTTCTTTCTTTTTCTTCTCTTCTTTGCTTTTGTTTAGGAGGGGACAATTGTCCCTTATGTGTCCCTCTCCTTAGCAATTATAGCATATGACCTTCCCCCTTGGTCTTCTATTCCTATCATTAGATTTATCAAATCTAAAATTCTTAAATGCTCGTCTTACTCTCCTTACCATGTAGGCTTCTTCGGTGCTATCCATGGAGGAGGAGGAAGATGCTTCGTCATCGGAGGAGGAGGTGATTTCCATCTTCTTCTTCCCCTTACTTGCCAATAATGCTACTCCTCTTGAGGGTTGAATTTTAGGCTCCTCTTGTATTCCCTCAAGCCTAGTTTCGTGGAGTTCCATTGTTGAGAAGAACTCCTCCAAGGTGCTCACTTCTAAATTCTTTGAGATATAGAATGAGTCCACCATGGAGCTCCACTTTGAGGACCGGGGAAAGGCATCTATGGCCTTCATTACCATATCCCGGTTTGATAGCTTCTCACCTACACTTGTTAGCCCAATTAAAATTTCTTTAAACCTAGAGTGTAGTGAAATTACCTTTTCTCCCTTTTCTAATTTGATGTTGGATAGTTGGGAGCGGAGGAGATCTCTCCTTGCTAGCTTTGCCTCGGATGTGCCTTCATGAAGCTCAATTAGCTTCTCCCACATCTCCTTGGCGCTTAGGCATTCTCCTATTCGGTTGATCTCTTGTTGAGGGAGCACATTGTAGAGATGGTGCTTGGCTTTGGAGTTTGCAAGGTGCTCCTCTCTTTGCCTCTTGGTCCACCTAGATTTCTCTATTGGCTTCCCCTCTTCATCCCTAGGCAAAACGAAACCGGATTCCATTGTAATCATTATATCAAAACTGCTTTAAAGATACCTCCATTCGCTTCTTCCACCAAGCGAATTCTCCTTCAAACTTCGGAGGATGGATGTTGGAGCCGGCCATTTTTGATGTAGGGCTTGTTGCGGCGGTTAGTCCGGTGACAAGCAACCTCGGCTCTGATACCACTTGTAGGATCGGTATGGCGGCTAGAGGGGGTGAATAGCCGTCGACGTTGGACGTCGTAAATTGCTCGTCTAAAAAAAGATTAGCGCAAGCGGAATATACAAATACAAAGCAAAAGACAAACAATAAAACAAACGCTAACACGATGGTATAACGTGGTTCACGGCTACGCCGCTAATCCACGGTCCCCGATTCGTCCTCGGTGAATCACTCCGCCAAAACCAATCACTATCGGTCTCTCCTTTGCACAAAGCTAGGTGGAGGTAACCTTTACAACCAAGATCACTCTTCTTACAATAGGATTGAAGTAAAGACAAGTAAGAAGAGTTTAGAGCTTATGGGGCACTAGGAAGATCGTTTGGAGTATGAGCATTAGCCTCTCAAAGGCTTACACCTCTCTTTATAGAGAGGCTGATCGATGGACCTCATCACGCCTCCGTAGTCGATCGCTTCAATGGCTACGAAGCCTGTGGTCGAACCTTTATTGACTGACCGATCGCTTTCGCAGCGCGATCGATGGTCTTGGCAACGATCGCCCACGATGCGCCGATCGCTGCCACAATCCGGGCCACTGCCGATACCAATAACTCACTGATTAGAGCAATGATCGCCATGACATGGCAATGATCGGGTGTCGAAAAACCCATCCGACACTTGGCCAAATGGCCAAGTTTCACCAAAGAGCTACCCTTCCCCGGGTTACAATCGCCACTCATTTCTGAGTCCTCGCTCGTTCTTCGTTTCTCGCCACGCCCCTAAGGCAAAGATCAAAGCGACGGCTCGCGAATGCTCCTTCGCGTCTCTTGCCTCGAAGTCTACTTCCTCCGGCTTCACTCCAAGCTTCTCGTCCGGCGGTCCCTCGGATGCTCCAAGCGCACGGCTTCCGCAAAGCTATCCTTCACCGACTCAAGGCACGAGTCATGAGATGTGAAACTCGCCACGGCTCCATGTGCGAATTACTAAGTCCTGCATGACTTCAACGCACATATCACATCAACATATCAAACTTGTTGGTGCAGTGGGCACCAAAGTCGAACCGGTATTTTGATTATGGCAAAAGGCTCAATAGTTAAGGGTATATTTGTTATCTTACGAGCTCAATTAAGTGTGCAGAAATGCTAAAGTTGAGCGGAAGGTCTGCGACACCCGGTGGGAACCGAGGTGGTCGGGCAACGCCAGAGGGACTTCGGAGGAAGCCGAGGTACTCGGGTGAAGACCGGAAGCGAGGCTACAAGGTAAGCTCGTGTGAAAGCCGGTTAGGTCGTTAGCGTAGATCCGACCCAATACCTCCAATGGAAGGTCTAGGTCGAGATCGATGGTTAGAACCATCGATTTTTTATATTTTAAGCCAAAACCCTTGACTACAACAATCAACTGCTAGTCAAGTTCCAAATTTCGAGAAGAGCCTCAATTTCAAGGGGGTGAATTTGGACTTGACTCGTGTTTTGGTACAAAGGGTGATGTGGCATCAAGGTGGACATCCAAACCATCACCAAGCTTCCTTGTGGTGGACGCCCAAAATAAGGTGAGTTGGCACAAGATGGTTGGCTCCCATGATGTGGCACAAGTTGAATGGCTCCAACAAGTTGGCGCCCAAGGAGGTTGGAGGTGGCACAAGGTGGTTGGATGAAACACCTCATCCTCAAGTTGGCGCCCAAGGAGGTTGGAGGTGGCACAAGGTGGTTGGATGAAACACCTCATCCTCACGTTGGCACAAGATGGTTGGAGGTGGCACAAGGTGGTTGGATGTATCACCTCATCCTTGAGTTGGGATAAGAACCTCACCTTGACACTACCTATGTCTAAATTCATAGATCAATATCCATAAATAGACATGTTCAAGCCAAGCAAATCACAAGAATTCAAGAGCTCGTAACGCCGCTACTACTACTCACATTTGCTACGACGAAGTGCCACGACAACGAAAGCTACATCTTCTACTTATAAGAGTTGTCGGTATATTTATTTAAGTTCTACTTCTTTAAATTGTCTTTGTGCTTTAATCGTAACAAGGAAAGGGGAGTGTCCTTTGCCTTGATTTCTTTTGTAATCGTGTTCTACCTCCAACGAGGAGGAGTGGTTTTAGTGAATTGCCCTCCGTGACGTGATCAAGGATCACTAGGGCCGTGGATTAGCAATCGAAAGATTGTGAACCACGAAAAATATCTTGTCTACTTTATATTTCCTGTGCATTCTCTACTTGCTTTTTACTTATTGCAAAAGTTTTTAACGACATCGTATCGCTTATTCACCCCCTCTAGCGACACTTTCGATCCAACAATTGGTATCGAGTCGGGCGCTAAGATTCGTGAAACCACCAATCTAGCTTTGTTTTTCTTTTTACAGATTTTTATTTATTTATTTCTGTTTTATAATTATTTCACTTGCTTATCTTCTCCTACATATAGAATTGCATTAGAGGCTTTAGGATCCGGATAAGGTTGTCCTTCGTTAGATCCCGAGTAAGGTTGTCCTCCGAACTTCAACGACATTCGCATTTGATTGTTTATTTCTTTTGCAAGTTACATTTTATATATCTTTTTACTTCTCAAGATTACTAATCCAAGACGAAAGTCTTGGAATATTCTTTCGTGTGTGTTTTGCAAGATTCTTTTCGCGTTCTTCTTCTTGTTTTTAAATGGCCCATCTCGAAGGGTTTAGCACCGCCTGACCCCATTTTACAACGGTAATGACTTTCATTATTGGAAGGGTCGGATGGAATGCTTTCTTAAAACCCAAATCGAGATGTGGATCGTAATCCAAACCGGTTTCACACTTCCTATTAATGAAGATGGTGAATCTTTGGGTTACGATCAATGGTCAAATTCCATGAAAAACAAGTAGAAGCCGATGCCAAGGCAACTCAAATCTTGCAATGTGGGTTGTCCAAGGAAGAGCTCAACCGCGCCCCTTCATTAGTGCAAAGGACTTATGGACCAAGCTAGTGGAACTACACGAAGGCACCGACGACACGAAGGTATGTAAAAGAGATTTACTTTTAAATAAATTGTATAACTTGAAAATGCAGGAAAACGAGACCGCAACTCAACTACATGCTCGTATCCAAGACATCGTCAACCAACTCCATGCCATCGTACAAAAGGTCGAGAATCGCGACCTTATCAGGTATTCTCTTAACTCGTTTCCTAGGACCACCTTGTGGGCATCCATGGTCGATGCCTACAAGGTCTCCAAGGACCTTTCTAAAATTAGGTTAGATGAATTGTTTTCGGAACTTGAATTACATGAGCAAACTAACGTGGTCCAGGCCGAGAAGAGTATTGCGTTAGTTGCAGGTTCCAAGAAGAAGAAGCCCGCAAGCAAGCCACCCCCGAAGGAAGAAGACGAGTCCGAATCGGAAGTAGACTCCGAAATAGAATCCGAACTAGTCAATCTAGTTCGGAAGATGATCAAGAGACGAAAACGACCAACAACTCAAGGTAAGCCTAAACCTAATTCAAATACTTCTAATTTTAGATGCTATGAGTGCATGTGTCTGGTCACATCAAGTCCGAGTGCCCAAAGCTAAAGAATAACGCATCAAAGACCAAGAAAGCGCTAAACGCTACTTGGGAGGAGTTGTCGGAGGAAGAAGACGATATCCAAGCTCTAATGGCCAAGCCGACCGAGCACGACTCCGAAACCAAAGAAGAGTCCGAGTCCGAATCCGATGATGAGCTTCCATTCAAGACAAGCCACGGATCCGTATCCGGTTCAAAAGAATCATTAAGGGTAAGTCGGTCGTTACTTAATACTTTGTATGGTGCAATTAAATTTTTAAATAAGAAACTAGCTAAGTCCGAGTCCAAGGTTGAGACCCTAATTGAGGAGGTTAACCTTCTCAAACATGAGGTCTCCCTAACCTCTTCGACTACTCGTATTCAAGAGGAGGACTCAACTCAAGTTGAAAAGCTTGAAGTTGAGAACTCGCTTTTGAAAACACAAGTCGAAGACCTTAGGAACACGTTGGAAAGGTTCACTTTGGGATCCAAGGGACTTGACCTCTTACTTGGATCACAAAGGGCCGTGTACAACAAGGCCGGACTCGGGTTTAACTCAAATACAACCAATAAGTCATATATGTCTATAGTAAACCAACATAAGAAAAATGTCCAAGCATGGGTCCCTAAGACCACTTTGATTTCAACTTTAGGATCTAACATGTATTGGGTTCCCAAGGACCAAATTCACTATGTGAATAGACCCACTCGATTCAATGGTCCAGGGGGAGCCAATACAAAATGTATTTTTGTTAAGTCTTAGAAATTGCATGCTTAGTTTTTCCTTTATTTTTAGAATGGTTAGATAGGACTCATAACCAACTAAAATCCTGCGAAAAGATTGAGCCTCGGGGAGCCTCTTTTCAAAAATAACTAGTTAGACCAAGACGTAGTCTCAAGTAAGTCGAGTTATCAATTTCTTAAAATTAGCTTTGTCTAAGGAAGTGGTCGTTGTTCCGATCAAAGAAGGCCTCTGTGCCTCGCCACGACCTGGAAGCTAATCTCTTGAAAAGATTACTTGATGAGCTTAGACTAAATCCGAATCTAACCTAATGTTGGTTAATTTAAATTCATTAAAATTAATCAAGTAAAATTGAAAGTCATCTCACAATAACACATAGGAATAACATGTTTTGATCATGTAGATATTGGTGAGATGATTTAGGTTTAAAACTTATAAACAACCTTTAGTAATTCCAATATCCGATCCAACTACCTTATGTGTAGGATCAATGGATGTTGGATGCTGGTTGCTCCCGACACATGACCGGGATCAACTCAAATTTTCGGTTACGATTCAAACGACAAGGATCGTAGCCTTCGAAATAACGCAAGCTCAAAATCATCTGATCGTGTGATATTGAGCTCAACTCTAACTTTACAATTCAAAATGTCTTATTAGTAGAAAACTTTCAATATAATTTACTTAGTGTAAGCCAATTGTGTGATAACAATTATAAGGTCATATTTCTAGAAAATGAATGCGAATCAAAATAAATGCAACATCTAAAATAATACTTAAAGGAACTAGGAGTAGCAACATCTACACAATAAATTTACCTAACTCCTCAACCAAGTGTCTTATGACACAAGAAGAGGAATCTTGGTTATGGTAATCAAGACTTGACACTGCACTCCAAGACTCGGCCCACAAGATGAGTCGAGTGGCTTGGTTATAGGTTTGCCTAAACTAAACAACTTGGATAATAAAATATGTAATGCTTGTCAACAAGGTAAACAATCTAGGACACAACATCAATTAACTAATCAAGAACGAACCAAAAGTGTTCTTGAGCTCCTACACATGGATCTATTTGATTCACATGGAGCTAAGTCACTCAATGGTAGTCAATTTTGCTTAGTCATAATTGACGACTATTCTAGATTTACTTGGGTTAGGTTTATCAAACATAAAAATGATACCCTAGACCAACTAATCAATCTTTGTAGGTTAATCAAAATCAAAAGAACCTTAAGATTAAAAGACTTAGAAGCGATCATGGTGGTGAATTCAAAACCACAGTTTACTGATTTGTAAACCTAAACGGATACCACCATGAGTTTTCATGTCCTAGAACCCCACAACAAAATGGGTTAGTCGAACGGAAAAATAGAACCCTACAAGAAGCCGCTAGGACAATGTTAAACGAGTATAACCTACCCGATAGATTTTGGGCGAGGCCGTTAGTACGCTTGCTATGTCCAAAATAGGATCCTTATGGTAAAGAGGCACCAAAAGACCTCAGACGAGATTTATCACGATAAAATACCGAACATCAAGTACTTTAGGTATTTGGATGCAAGGTACATATCTTAAACACTAAGGATTACCTAGGGAAATTCAAATCCAAAACCTCTATCGAACCTTTCTAGGATACTCAACCACCAAGAGAGCTTATAGGGTATACAATCACGACACTCTTAGAGTCGAAGAAACCATTAATATAGTTTTCGACGAAGGACACGAACCTGCTCAATCCTTAACAAAACCAACTAGCAAATCAACTTATAGCGAACCCGACTGATCTTGAACTTGAATCTCGTCCTAACCCAAGTCATCCTATCGACCAAGTGATAGATGACTCTAACCCAAGTCAAACTAGAACTCACCCAAGTCATCCTATCGACCAAGTGATAGATGACCCTAACCCGAGTCACACTAAGACTCAAACAAAACATCCTATCAATCAAGTTATAGGTGATCCAAATTTAGGGGTTCGAACTAGAGCTTCATATCGAAACCTTAGTCAAATCTCGTTAATTTCCAAAATCGAACCCAAAACTATTGAACAAGCACTTCTTGATCCCGGATTATTGCTATGCAAGAAGAGCTAGCTCAATTCACTAGAAATGAAGTCCGGGAATTAGTACCACCACCTAAAGAAAAATCAATTATTGGAACAAGGTGGGTATTTCGAAATAAACTTGATGATAAAGGTGAAGTAGTTAGAAATAAAGCTAGGTTAGTCGCAAAAGGGTTTAGTCAAGTCGAAGGTTTAGATTACGATGAGACCTACGCCGTGAGCTGACTAGAGTCCATCCGAATGTTGTTAGCATATGCCGCACATCGAGGTTTTAAATTGTTTCAAATGGATGTCAAGTCAGCATTTTTGAATGGATACATTAAGGAAGAAGTTTACGCTACCAACCTCCCGGATTCGAAAATCTAGATAAACCTGACCATGTCCTTAGACTTAAGAAAGCCCTATATGGACTCAAACAAGCCCCAAGAGCTTGGTACGAAAGGCTTTCGATCTATCTTAAGTCCAAAGGATTCAACCAAGGTTTAGTCGACCCAACCTTATTCGTTAAAACCGTAGGAAAAGAAATCTTTATAGCCCAAATCTATGTAGATGATATAATTTTTGGAACTACCAACTCGATCCTGCTAAACGAATTCATCTCACTTATGGAAAGTGAATTTGAAATGAATTTAGTGGGAGAGTTAAGTTTTTTTCTTAGGTTTACAAATTAAACAAACTAAAGATGGAATATATTTACATCAACAAAAATATACTAAGGACTTAATAAATCGATTTGGAATGCAAGATGCTAAAATAATCAATACACCTATGGCAACTAATGTTAATATAAACGAAGATGTAGAAGGAAAACCCGTTGACCTAAAATACTATAGGAGCGCAATAGGAAGTCTCCTATACTTAACCGCGAGCCGACCCGACATTTTATTCGCGGTAAGTATGTGCGCAAGGTTACAAACCTGTGCCAAGGAGTCTCACCTAACCCTAGTCAAGCGTATCCTTAGATATCTAAAGGGCACGCTAAACGTAGGTATTTGGTACCCTAGATCTACCGAGTTTAATCTAATCGGCTACTCCGACTCCGACTATGCGGTAGTAAACTCGATAGAAAGAGCACGAGTGGTTGTTGTCAAATCCTCTCGAGTCTAGTAAGTTGAGTGCAGAGGAAGGCGACATTGCGTTGCCTTATCTACCACCGGTAATACGTTGCGATGGGTGAGTGTGTCTCTCGGCTCCGTGTATGAAGCACACTCTCCAAGACTTTAGCTTAATCTTTAACAACATTAAAACCTACATAGATAACATTAGTTCAATTAACTTAACTAAAAATCCAATATGTCATTCTAGGACAAAACATATAGAAGTTAAACACCACTTCATTAGGGAACATGTAACTAATGGAACTATACAACTAGAGTATGTTGAGTCCAAATCAAACCTAGCGGACATCTTCACCAAACCACTACCCGGTGAATTTAGTTTATTAAGACGAAAGTTAGGTATGTGCGTAATAGAGTAGGATTTAAATTTTTCTATATATGTACTCTACTTTTGCTTCTTTTTATGAAATTAGCCTAAGTCTTACCTTAGAAATCATATACCTATAGATTTAAGGAGCCAACACATCTCACAACACATAGGACTAATGTGTTTGTGTACTTAGCCAATGAGACGGGCGTGAGATGTTAGGACCTTACTCCTGGTTCCAGATGTAGATTGTGCATCGACATGAACCATGGAGTATAATTTTTTAACATTAATCAACTCCTTCAAGACTTATTGATCATTCTATATCAATCAAGTCCAACCGGAGTTGTACATTTTAGATGAACATATTTTCAAGCTTATTATTATTTTTAAAAAATATATATATATATATATTTATATTGGGAACTTGCTTGGACTTACAAACCTTAAAATATATTTACAAACTTTTTGAGTTAAGGCAAAAGGGGGAGAAAGTCACAAAAGTAAGGAAGAAAGTAAACAAAATTATTACCTTTTATATTAAGTAATTCCGTTTACTTAAGCAACTATTAAGGGGGGGGTAAAAATTATTTTTCAAGAACTCACCTTCGGTCAAGGGGGAGGTTACCTCAAAGGGGAGAACTTGAAACAATAATATTTCTCACTCATGATTAATCATTATGCTAGCTCATTCATATTTAATCTTTATGCTAGCTCATTCATATTTAATCTTTATGCTAGCTCATTCATGCTTAATCATTATGCTAGCTCATTCATATTTAATCTTTATGCTAGCTCATTCATGCTTAATCATTATGCTAGCTCATTGTTATGCTTAATTTTTCCTTAACTTTTGTGTCGGTTTGCCATGAATCAAAAAGGGGGAGATTGTTGGTGCAGTGGGCACCAAAGTCGAACCGGTATTTTGATTATGGCAAAAGGCTCAATAGTTAAGGGTATATTTGTTATCTTACGAGCTCAATTAAGTGTGCAGAAATGCTAAAGTTGAGCGGAAGGTCTGCGACACCGGTGGGAACCGAGGTGGTCGGGCAACGCCAGAGGGACTTGGAGGAAGCCGAGGTACTCGGGTGAAGACCGGAAGCGAGGCTACAAGGTAAGCTCGTGTGAAAGCTTAGGTCGTTAAGCGTAGATCCGACCCAATACCTCCAATGGAAGGTCTAGGTCGAGATCGGATGGTTAGAACCATCGTACTTTATATTTTAAGCTAACTTGTATGCGGTCCAAAACCCTTTGACTACGATCAACTGCTAGTCAAGTTCCCTCGAGAAGAGCTCGAATTTCAAGGGGTGAATTTGGACTTGACTCGTGTTTTGGTACAAAGGGTGATGTGGCATCAAGGTGGACATCCAAACCATCACCAAGCTTCCTTGTGGTGGACGCCAAAATAAGGTGAGTTGGCACAAGATGGTTGGCTCCCATGATGTGGCAAGTTGAATGGCTCCAACAAGTTGGCGCCCAAGGAGGTTGGAGGTGGCACAAGGTGGTTGGATGAAACACCTCATCCTCAAGTTGGCGCCAAGGAGGTTGGAGGTGGCACAAGGTGGTTGGATGAAACACCTCATCCTTGAGTTGCACAAGAAGGTTGGAGGTGGCACAAGGTGGTTGGATGAAACACCTCATCCTTGAGTTGGGATAAGAACCTCACCTTGGACACTACCTATGTCTAAATTCATAGATCAATATCCATAAATAGACATGTTCAAGCCAAGCAAATCACAAGAATTCAAGAGCTCTCAACACGCCGTCGTAACGCCGCTACTACTACTCACATTTGCTACGACGAAGTGCCGCCGACAACGAAAGCTACATCTTCTACTTATAAGAGTTGTCGGTATATTTATTTAAGTTCTACTTCTTTAAATTGTCTTTGTGCTTTAATCGTAACAAGGAAAGGGGGAGTGTCCCTTTGCCTTGATTTCTTTTTGTAATCGTTGCTCCTACCTCCAACGAGGAGGAGTGGTTTTAGTGAATTGCCCTCCGTACGTGATCAAGGATCACTAGGGCCGTGGATTAGCAATCGAAAGATTGTGAACCACGTAAAATATCTTGTCTACTTTATATTTCCGCTGTGCATTCTCTACTTGCTTTTTACTTATTGCAAAAGTTTTTTAACGACATCGTATCGCTATTCACCCCCCCCCCCTCTAGCGACACTTTCGATCCAACAAAACTAACTTAAACCCTTTGCCACACCATCAAAACCATATCACGGCAAGAGATTGCCCTAACAACACACCCAAGACAAATTGCACGCAACTCAAACTACAACCATCAATAGTGGCCGAGTGCGGAACAATAGATGCACTGCCCTCACACCAACTACTACTACAACGAGTAACTGTGGAGGCAGGATGACTGAAGACCCTCTCGACCACAAGGGATACCAAGTTGCCAACATGCATGTAAATGGAATGAACACACAACCACACATACACACATATAAAAAACACTCTCCATCCAACAGAGAGTCATACACAATTGACAGTCAACCATGCTAGGACCTCCAGTCCGTAGCAACCCACTATCGACAATCAACTATGCTAGGACCTCCAGTCCATAGCAACCCACTACCGACAATCAATCATGCTAGGACCTCCAGTCCATAGCATCACACTATTGACAACCCACACAACCATACACAAATGTCAAGTCATATTCAAATAAGATCAACATCAAATGTCAAGATTTTCATAACTTCACTATTTAAAAGTTTAAGCCCCACTTTACTTTATCTTTAAAACTTAAACCCCACTTATCTCTCCCCCTTTGGCAAACACACAAAAAGATCATAGGGAGAAGGATATATCGATCCCAAAAAATATTTTAGAATTAGATTGAGAAATTTATAGGGTCCTCCCCTGAATCTGTTGGATCGAGAAGCGTCGCTAGAGGGGGGTGAATAGCGAGCGTAGAATTTCTTTTAGTTCATTTACGTTCGTTAAAACACGAGTAGACACAGCGGAAAAATAAGAAGACAAGTTTATTTTTACTTGGTTCACAACACAACGGTTGCTACTCCAAGGCCTTAATGGTCTTAGACCGCATACGGAGGGCAAAGCACTATAACGTCTCCTCCTCGCTGGAGGTAGGAGACAACGATCACAAAACCGGAAGTACGAGGATGAGGCAACAAGCCTACCTCACCTCGTTATGAATAAAAATAAAGAATACAATAATAAAAGCAATTACTTGCTACTGTTGCCGATGAAGAGGATTAGAACTTGTTGTCGCGTCGGCGTTATGATGGTGTTGGAGCTTTGGCGTTGTAGGAGCACTTGAGAATAATCTTGATGATATTTGGAGTTGGAATCCTCCCCTCCTTTTATATATTTTGGCCTCTGAATATGTCTCCTAATGTTTTGGAACAGATCCCGAATTTGTACAAAATTTTATCGCGAAGTGGCCGCGTCAAACGTTATCCATTTTGACCAAGCGCAAAGGCTGATTCGTCGCCATCAGTCGACTGATGCCTCCCATCAGTCCACTAATAAGCATCAGTCGACTGCCCCATGTCCAGCAGTTGACTGGCAGCCTGGCCACTTCCCTGCAGTAAGAGGTTAGCATGGAAAATGGTAAATACGACGGTTTCTAACCATCCGATCTCGACCTAGACCTTTCATAGGAAGTTTTAGTCGGATCTCCGCCTACGGTCATCCCCGTAAAGAGGACACGACCTTACCATCTCTCACTCACACAAGCTTACCTTGATACTTACTTTATAGCTCTCACTTCTGGCCTTCCACTCGATTCCTTTGGCTCCCTCCGAAGTCACTCGAGTGTCGCCCGACCACCGCGGCTTCCTTTGGGTGTCGCTAGCCTTCAGCTCTAGCTTTAGTACTTTTCTGCACACTCGATTTAGCTCGTGAGATAACGATGTAAACTTAACTTTGTGTCTTTTCCATAATCAAAATACAGATTCGATTATCTAGTGCCCCTGCACCAACAGAATCCTTACACCTCGTTATCCAATGCACCAACAGTTTCTATGGATTGGAAAAGAATCTCGAAGGTATGATCATCTTTGTTTTCTCTTCCTCTTTCATATGTTTATGTCAAAGCATGAGATCCTGGCCCCCAAGGGATGTCTAGGATGAAATAAAATTATTTTATTTATTACTTCTATTGCGTAATTGTCCTTGACTAGCCTAACAATATGTTTGTTTACTAGTTGACAGTAGACATGATGTCTTTGAACTCTTCTGTTGTTTGTGTAAGCATCGACATATCCCACCCAAGACTCTCCTTGATACACCTCAATTCTCATGTGTGTTCGTTCTTGGCCATGAACATGCCTAGTTCTGTGAGAAGTTCTAATAATTGTACCTTCAATTCTCTTGAAAGCAACCCCACTTCTTTCTCACATAGGTGATCTCTCGAGAGCAGTCCACACTACTCTCCTAGATCATTAAAAGTCATGTGTTTAATATTTATCCTTCCATTGGGTAGTTCCCCCACTTAGTCGGTATAGTCAGGTTGTCCCATTAAACCTAATTCGTGAGATCTCCAGTCTACATAGGTTGGGTTTTCTTTGCACCAACATTCTTTATCAGCATCAAGCCCCTTCCTCGTGATGAGCTTGCAACTATCTCTTTGTTTAATCCTTTGGTTAGCAAATCTTCTAAGTTATCCTTTGACTTTACATAGTCATTAGTGATAACACCTGCTGAGCATAGTTGTCTAATAGTATTATGTCTATGATGTATATGTCTAGACTTACCATTATATAGATGGGTTTGTACTTGGTCAATTGCTGATTGACTATCACAATGTGCACAAATTGTCAGCATAGGTTTCGGCCATTTAGGAACATCTTTTAAGAATTGCCGTAGCCATTTAGCCTCTTCACCACATTTGTCAAAAGCCACAACCTCAGATTCTATCGTGAATATGATTATTACGATTTTCTTAGAAGATTTCCACGAAATGGTTGTATCTTCCAAAGGTAATACGTATCCACTCCTATACTTTAAGTCTTTTATTCAGATATCCAACTTGAATCATTGTATTCTTCATTCACAGTAGGATATCTAGTATAGTCCAGACCATACACACGAGTATACCTCAAGTACCTCAGTACTGGTGTTATCCCTTTCCAATGCTCAATACTTAGTTTACTTGTGTATCTACTCAGTTTACTCACTGTATAGACTAAGTCTTGTCATGTACAATTCATCAAGTACATTATACTTCCAATCACTCTGGCATACTCTATCTGAGAGATACTCTCTCATCGATTTTTTGATAGATGTTGACTTGTATTTATCGAAGTTCGTGCCAACGCAGTATCACCCTTGGTGAATCTCTCAAGAATTTTGTCCATATAAGTTTTTCTAATGTTTTAAGAATTTTAATTCCTAGAATCACATCAATCAGACCTATATTTTTCATGTCAAATCTTGAGTTCAACATTTCTTTAGTGGATTTGATTATCTTATCATTGCTCTCAATGATAAGCATGTCATCTAAATATAGACACAAAATGACATTGTCATTCTCTAGGCTTTCATGCAGACATATTTATCACATTCATTGATTTTAAATCCACTTTCCTACGTGGCATTATCAAATTCCTCATGTCACTGCTCTGGTGCTTGTTTCATATCGTATAATGACTTCACCAAAATACAAACCTTGTTTTCTTGTTCTGGCACAAAATCCTCATATTGTTCCATGTAGATCTCCTCTTCTAAATCCCCATTTTGAAAGGATTGTTGGGAACAAAATGTGCTCTAGAGGGGGGTGGAGGTGAATAGCATTCGAACTCAATCTCTTGATTTAGCTCGATCACGTTCGTGATTGCTTGTTTACAAAGATTAGCAGCGGAAACAAAACAACATTAAAAAAACAACACAATCATAACTCACGGTTTTAACGTGGCTCAGAGATCCACTCCTACTCCACGACAATTCTTAAGGTAGATTACTCCTCTTGTAAGGTTTCACTATCTTCTCCTTTGAATGAACACCAAGATGGAGAAAACCTTCTTACAATCTGAAGCTTACACAAGAACGAACAACCAAATACAAAGTGTAAAGGAAATAAAACTGAAAATAATTCTTTACACAAGATTGCTTTTGATCGTAGTTGATTTGGTTTCATTGGAAGCCTTCTTGAAGACCTAGAATGTAACAGCAACTCCTCTTCAAGAACTTCAAGAATTGGCATAGAAGAACTCCTCCGCATCCTCCTTTTATAAGCTCCACATTGACTGATTTTCGCCCATCAATCAAGTAGTCTTACCCTCAGTTGATTGGTCATTCAATCGTTATCTCACAATGGCTCAATCCAAGTCAGAAACAGTCGAGCAGTCGACTTCTTATAGCCATCAGTTGACTATTCGAGCCACCAATCAACTAGCCAATCGATTCTATGGCTCTATGTGCTTGACTACTGAGGCTAGTCGACTGCTCTAACACATCAGTCGACTGTTGTGTCGCATATCTCCCGAGCACCAATTTCCCATCGCCCGAGCATCATGGTTGCCCGAACACCCGTGTCCCTGATTCTTCCTTTCGACCAGCCGACTGCTTCCCACAGTAGTCGACTGCCAAGTTGCAATTCTCCTGAGCATCGCTTTCTCACTCTACTATTGTTCGATCACTTGTGGTCAAGTACTTGACTTCCTGAGTCGGTATTTCTCTTCCCGAGCTCTGCTCAGCTTGAGCACCACTCGCACACCCGAGCACCCGCAATGCTTGAGCACCGAGTGTCGAGTGCTACTTGAGCTTCCCGAGCACCGCTCGAGATTTTCTGAGTTTGAGTGTCGAGCACCACTCAAGATTTTTTGAGTCTGAGTGTCGAGCACTGCTCGAGGTTCCCGAGCACCGCTCGGCTTCCCAAGCACCGCTCAGGATTTCCCGAGTTTGATTGCCCGAGCACTCAACTCCCAGTGCCCGAGCACCGAACAAGTTGACTGTGTTGGTGCAATCAGGCCCAGATGATGTTTTGGTGTTTGACAAGGGTTCAAGTCTAGGTGATAATTATGTGTTATCTCATGTGGTTGATTGAGATGTATTTTCAGGAAATTCCTTGTAGGCCGAGGACTAGATGCAAGGTGGTGAAGACCCGGGCAAGGAGTCCTGGCAAATGAAGACCCGGATGAGGAGTCCTGGAAAATGAAGACCCAGACAAGGAGTCCTAGCAAATGAAGACCCAGATGAGGAGTCTTGGCATGAAGACCCGGACGAGGAGTCCTGGCAAGTGAAGACCCGGACGAGGAGTCCTTGCATGAAGACCCGGACGAGGAGTCCTGGCATGAAGACCCAGATGAGGAGTCTTGGCAGGAAGTCCCGGAAGTGATTCTTGTCACGAAAGACCTATGAATAGTGGTTCACAGGCATCAGGTAAAGGGTACATGGTAGACCCTCTCTTAGGAATGGTTTTAACTCTAGACGAGTTGAAATGGTCAAGAGTCGAGGCAGCACCTCAACTGGCTTGCAAAACACTGAGAAGACCATAGCAGTTGAGGTGACTCCTTGACTGGGGTTGTTTCTCACAAACAAAAGCAAACTGTAGTCGATTAAAGCCTCGACTACGGTCTGCGTTTTCAAAGGAAAAACCCCTCAGCAGTCGAGGCGACGCTTCGACTGATTCTTGGTTCAACGAAACAGACGCAAGGGACTGTCGACTGCGAACTCGACTGTTGCTCTGTTTGGATTGAAACAGAAGCAAGGGAGTTTCGACTAAAGGCTCGACTAAAGCCTACCAGTCGAGGCGATGAACCATCGCCTCGACTGGACCTAAGTTACAACGGACAATTAATGTTAATTATGGTGGAAAACTTACCGTTGGAAGCTCATTAAATGCGAGTTAATGTGCCAGTCGAGGCGCCAGTCGAGGTGACTCGATTGCACGGGATGGAAAAGCCCTAATCAGGCTCGATTTAAAAGGTTTACACGGCTGGTTTTCAAGAAGAAGAAGCAAAGAAAAAGACATACTGCGAACGAGAACCTAAGAAGCAATTACTCAAATGAGGGTTCCTACATCCTCAAGGTTTTTGATCTCAAAGGCAATTACAGGTTCTGAAAAGAAGAAGCAATCTAGTTTTCACTGTAATCATTGTAATCGGTTTCTTCTTCATCTCCTACTACTATAAGTTTCATGTAAATTTCTGATAAACTATGTTAAGAGGTTTCTCCACCTCCGGTGTATCACCGAGAAGGAGAAGTATTATAGTGGTGGTGTTCATCACTAGAGACGACGAGGGGATCAACCGTGGAGTAGGAACTTGAGTTCCGAACCACATAAATACTGTGTTTTGTGCTTGTTATGTGTTGTTGTGCTTGAATTCGAGTTTTTCGCTGCGTACTAACATTGTAGACAAGCACAATGAATTGAAGAGATGAGTATCACTATTCATCCCCCTTCTAGCAACGCCAACAGTCTTACAAGTGGTATCAGAGCTTGGTGCTCTTCTCTGGACTCACAACCGCAAGAGCAAGTTCAAATGGTGATGCAAGAAGGCTACAACACAAACATGCCTCCTTTCTTTGACGGAACAAATTTCTAGTATTGGCGAAGCCGAATGGAGTACTATCTCATGACTGAGATAGATATGTGGTTTTCGGTGATCGAAGGCTTCACAACACCAATGGACGCAGAAGGCAAAATACTTGAGTCTCGAAAGTGGACTGCAGAGCAAAAATGCAAGGCGCAAGCAAATGCTAAGGGCACAGTAACTCTGCAATGTGGGTTGGCGAAGGACCAATCAACAAGATTGGTACGTTCAGTAGCGCACAAGATCTCTGGAATAAACTGATAGAACTCAACGAAGGCACAAGAGACTCGAGAATCACAAAACGTGATCTCTACATGAACCAGCTGCAAAATTTCGCTATGAAAGATGGCGAGACTGTTGGCGAATTGCACGGAAGGTTCAAGGAGGTGTTGAATGGGTTGCATTCAGTTGGAGAAGGTTTGGAAAATAGAGACACTATCAGGTATGTCCTAAAATCCTTTCCCCAAAATACTTTATGGTCATCTATGATAGATGCCTACAAAGTATCAAGGAATTTATCTGTCAGGGAAATCTCTTGTTGTGATATGGTTTTGATGTGTGTGGCAAAGGGTTTAAGTTAGGTTGTTATTGTGATTTGATATGTGTGTTGGAGTCTTGCAGGACTTAGTAATTCGCACATGGAGCCTTGGCGGGTTCACTACTCACAACCTCGTGCTTGAGTCGAAGAAGGAGCATTGCAGAGTCATGCACTTGATGCTTCCGAGGGACCGCTGGACGAGATGACTTAAAGCGAAGCCAAGGAAGCAGACTTCGGAGGCAAGAGACGCGAAGAAGCATTGCAGTGTCGTGCACCTGATGCTGTCGAGGGGCGTGGCCGCGAATGAAGAGAGCTTCGGCGAGGGACTTCGAGTGAGATGAGAGAATGAGTGAATTGTAAGTAGCTCATTAAGTGAACTTGGCTGAATGGCTGAGTGTCGGAGGCTTGACTGCAAGGGTTGAGGTTTACCCGACTGCCGGAAGCTCAAACGGATGTTAAGTTTGAGTTTCACGGCACGCGATCATTGCCATGAAATGGTAGTCGATCATTCGAGTCGAATGGGTTCGGTATCCGCCCGAGTGGATTTAGCCCGGTGATCATTGCCATATGTTGGCGGTCATTGCCAAGACTCATCGATCAGCTGAAGGCAGTAGTCGACTAGTCAAGAGGGTTTGGGCCACAAAACCGCTCGTAGCCGACTGGGTAGTCGACTACGAGGCATCAGTCGACTGCCAAGGGATCCGTTGGACTACAACGGTCGGGATCCGACGTGTTCGAAGGTCGTTGAAGTGGTGGCGTGATCATTGCCAAGGCGTGATCAGCCAGTGGCGACCAGCGAGAAGAAATCAGCCCTCTCTATAAAAAGAGAGGGTGTGGGCTTTTGGATGGCTAATGCTTATATTCCAAACCATCATCCAAGTGCTCTACAAGTGATAAACTCCTTCTTCTAGTTTCTTTCACATCAATTGTAAAATAAGGAGTTTTCTTGAGTTGTAAGGGTTACCTCCACCTAGCTTGGTGCAAAGGAGAGACCAATAGTTGATTGGTTGCGGAGTGATTCACCGATGATGAATCGGGGACCGTGGATTAGCGGCGCTGCCGTGAACCACGTTATATATTGTGTTAGCATTGGTTTTATTCTTGTTGTTTTGATTTTCTTGTCTTGTTTATTAGTATTCCGCTTGCGCTAACAATTTTGTAGACGAGAAAATTCCATCATCCAATGAAGAGGGCTATTCACCCCCCTCTAGCGGACCAATACACACCGATCGATCCCCCACATTATCTACTATAAAATTGGATGAATTGTTTTGTGAAATGGAACTACATGAGCAAGCTAATAAGGGTCCAAAAGAGAAAGGTATTGCATTTGTTGCAGGTGAGCAATACAAGGAGAACAAGAAAAAGGAGAAGAGGAGGGAGTCATCTTCATCCTCATCCGAGACAAGCAGTGACAGTGATGATGAGTCCTCATCCAGTGAGATAGCAAATTTTTTGAGAAGGATGATGAGGAGAAGTAGAAAGTACAATAAGAAGGATGTGAAGAAAATCTTCGCGGACAAGAGGAAGGGTAAGTCATCACATAAATTTAGAAGTAAAACTAATGTTGTTTGTTTCAAGTGTAATAGGAAAGGGCATATCAAAAGTGAATGTCCTGATCTCAACAAGAAAGAGGACAAGCCCAGGAAGAAGAAGGCATTGAGGGCAACATGGGATGAGTCTTCTTCCAGCTCCTCAGAAGATGAAGACAAGGCAAAAGGGACCAAGCATATTGCGCTAATGGCATTTGATAACTCAGATTCAGAGGAAAATGAAAGTTAGAATGAATCTTCACCGGAGGACACATCATCATCTGATGGTGATGAGGTAACATCTCCTGAGTTAGAAAAATTGTATGAAACAATAGCATGCTTGACCAATGCCTTGAGTAGATCAAAAATTAAAGTTAAGATGTTGAAATCGGAGGTAGAGGAACTTAGGAATCAGAATTCTATTTCTGCAGAAAACAGAACTGATACCTCTGAAATTGAAAAACTTAGAGAGGAAAACAATTCCATGAGAGCACAAGTTGATGATCTCAAGTGCACACTTGAGAAATTCACAACAAGCTCTCAAACCCTTAACATGATTTTAGATGCCCAAAGGGCAGTCTACAACAAAGTCGGGATAGGCTATAAACCGAAACAAAGGGAATTCAATTTCATGTCATTAGTTAGTAGAACTCATGTTGTTAAGGCAAACGTAACTAAAGCTTGGGTTCCTAAACAATATGTTGTGAATGCTAATGGACCCAAAATCTGGTTTCCAAAAGATCTTTTATTTCGTGTTTGATTAGGTACCGATCGAGGGGGAGTGTCCGATGATGTGGGTTGTGGATAGCGGATGCTCCAAGCACATGACCGGGAATTCCTCAAAGTTTGCTTCATTTAAAAATAGGAGTAAAGGTACTGTCTCTTTTGGTAATAGTGGCAAACTAAAAATCATAGGAGTAGGAGATATAGTTATTTCTGAACAATTTAGGATTAAGAATGTTCTGCTAGTTAAAGGAATGGTTTTTAATTTGTTGAGTGTTAGTCAATTATGTGATGAAGGATATAGAGTAGAATTTTATTCAACTAAATGCTTAATTAAACATAATGAATCAAATACTATCATGCTAGTAGGGACTAGGAAGGAAAATATCTATCAAGTTCAGTTTAGTAGTGTTACTAACATGCGTGTGAAGTGTTTTTTGTCCAAAGAAGATGACTCATGGCTATGGCATTGAAGACTCTCACACGTCAACATGAAGAATATTAAGAGGTTGGCCAAGGAAGAGCTTGTGGGAGGTCTACCATTGCTCAAGTACGAAAAGGACAAGCTATGTGATGCATGTCAAAAAGTTAAACAAATAAGAGCATCACACAAAAGCAAAAATGTTGTAAGTACGTCAAATGCTTTAGATTTATTGCATTTGGATTTGTTTGATAGTAGCTCAACTAAATCTTTGAATGGTAGTAGATATTGCTTTGTAGTAGTAGATGACTATACTAGATATACATGGACTTTCTTTCTCAAACATAAGGATCAAATGTTATAAATTTTTGTTTCCTTTTGTAGAGAATTGAGAATGAGAAAAATGCAACAATTAAAACAATTAGAAGTTATCATGGAGGAGAATTTGAAAACATGAGGTTTAAGGATTTTTGTTTAGAAAAAGGGTATAAACATGAATTTTTCCACTCCTAGGACACCACAACAAAATGGTGTAGTAGAGAGGAAAAATAGAGTTTTACAAGAAGTTGCGAGGAGTATGCTAAATGAGTATGCTCTTCCTAGTTACTTGTGGGATATCCTTGGGGAAACATTTCACACAAACCATAGGATTAACTATGCTTGTGTATTGCTAGATAGGGGTGAGATGTTAGGAACAACCAATTTACTCAAAATGTTTGTTATGATGCATGACTTGAGTAATAAGGTTGAAAATTACATAAATCATTAAGTTGACCAATTATGGGGAAGACCATTACATAATTCATGTGTATTTGGTTTTAAAATCATAATTGGACATTCCAACCAAGTCAAATTGGTTGGACACCTTAAATGACAATAAAAATCAATTAAAACATCCCAAATATGTTAGAAATTGGCTATTAAGTGTACTGTCACTTGTAAAATGGTTTAGGGACTTTAATACAACGAATTGAGGACTTAAAATACCTAACAAAATGAAATTTCAAAAAAAAAAACAGTCGAGGCATTTCAATATTGGTCTTGACTACCAGCTGCTGCGAGCAAACAGAAGTGAGGCACACTCGACCGGCGTCTCGACTGGCACTCTCGTTTGCAGCCACCAACGACCAGAATCGAGGCGCGCTCGACCGGCGCCTCGACTGGACATCTTAAAAGGGGACTTAAGAAATTCAGACTAGTTTTCGCAAGTCCAGATGAGTTTTCGAAATTCTAGACAAGTCTTCGCAATACCAGACCAGGTTTTTGGAAATCCAGACCAGTTGTTTGAAAGTCAGAACACTTTTTGAAAGTTCTGACTGGGTTCCAAGGATCGTAAGGAATTCTAGACTACGTTAATCTCAGACTGGTTTAATCCCAGGGTGGTTTAATGTCAGGACGATTTAAGAAGTCATGTCGGTTTAAGAAGTTAGGCACAAAATTGAGGTAAACTCGACCCACGCCTCGACTATTTGTCTGGATGAAGGCACAGAAGCGAGGCGCACTCGACTGGCGCCTCGACTAATTTAACAGTCGAGGCGTTCAACTTATTGCCTCAACTGATCAACTCGGACTATATAAGGAAACCCACTTACCGCCTCTCCCAGACCCGATTTTCGCTTCGACTGTTCTTGCTGCGATTGCGATCTCATCACCCTCACCGTCGCCTCTCTCATTTCTGGAAAGATCGGTGACCAAAGCTAAGACGACCTCCATTGAACCCTAACTGACCTCGAGTAAGTCCTCTAGCCTCTCATTTCATTTCACAGTCAAACCCTAACCCTAATCGCAAGTTTCTCCAAATCTAGGGTTCATTGGTGTTTCTCTCGCAAGAGAAGGTCATTTCATAGAGGGTTCTATTGTCTTCCACATCACTCAAGATCTCACCCTTTTCTGATCAACGAAAATGACGCCAAAGTAAATTTCTAAACCCTTTTCTTTGGTTTCACGATTTAGATATTATCTGGGTTAGCTAATCGGGTGCTGGTCTTTGTCATTCATCATACCATCATATGGCATTCATCTTGCATTTTGGACATAATTTTGACATCTTTAGGCAAAAATGGAAGATAGCCAAGACTAGTAGGAAGGAAACACCGAGGGAGAATCCATCTTCGGACCCACGATTTCCTTTTGAACATCATCAGCACACTTACATGACCCATAAGTTCGAGCTGATGGCTACTCGTTCTTTGGATAAGAAGTTTTTTTGACAAATTTTCTAAAAATGTCAAGCATGTAGTTAATCATTACGGCCTCAGTAAGTTAGTCTACTATGACCATGACATCCATATAGACTTAGTTAGTGAATTCTATAACAACCTATAGGCTACAGGCGATAGGCTCATTTATAAAAGTAGGGTAGCTAGGAGGGAGATATCATTCACTCCTGATATTCTTAGGGCATTTCTAGAGTGCCGAGAGTCGAACTCAGCTCTTGAGTGCTATCCAAGCATTCAAGAACCAGTTGAGGGATACCCTATCAATGCCATACATGAGTACTTCTTTAGGAAACCAAGACAACCTGGCCTTAATCTATTTGCAGCCATGGCATTAGCTGCTCCTGATAATGTTTTATATAAGGTCATCATAGGATGCATACTTCCCATTGTCACTAGGGGGCAAGCAAAAATATGACCACATCATTTACTCGCATTACATCTCCTAAAAAATCATCTCGACTTTAACATTTCATTGAACATGTGTCTCTGCATAGTCCACTTCACCGTCCCTATCCAAAAGAAAATTTACATGCCTTTTGGACATATCATCACCTTCTGGTTAGAATCCATAGGCATCAATACAGCCAGGGGCAAGGTTAAATAGATGACGGACTTTGATTTTATCAAGTGGCAAAACTTTTCATTGGCCGGAATGGCTCGAGTAAATGGGAGCATTGAGTGGGCTGAAGGACACCAGGCTGGTGAGAGGTGGGACATGGGAGCTAAAGAAGGTGAAAAAGAACCTCCAGCCCAAGCTGATGAACCACATTCCTCTGTGTCTGAATAGCTCAAGAAACTGGGCAAAGATTATGCTGAGTTCGTGGACTCAGTTGATACAAAATACAAGGACCTTAGTACAACAATTAATACAAAATACAAGGACCTTAGTACAACAATTGATACACAACACAAGGACCTTAGTATGATGATTGATACTAGATTCAAGGAGCTTCAAACCAGGATGGATACCCGATTTTCAGAAGTTTCTGCCCAGCAGGAGGAGATTCTTACTCTCCTACGTGCTATGATGACGGATTCGTCGGGTCCATCGTCGCTAGCCATGTAGTATTGGGACATTGATTCTCTTTTATATATGTATTAAACTTTTGAATTCAAAAAAAATGTGTATATCAGGATGGTTGTCTAACACTTGAGTTATATATTTAAATATGTTGACTGCATATATTTTGTTTGAATATGACAGTTCTTGTGTATTTAGTTTCTGTATTTAGATATTATGAACAGGTTTATCACAACCATTTTTAAGGGAAATTCTGCCAAATTTTTTTTTGGTTGTCTATACCTTTCAATATATATGCACGATCAATATCTACTTGTTAAAATATATTGTTGGTGAATTGGATAACTAAGGGCAATGAATTCAGGGGGAGTGATCCTATAGACTACTCTTTTTGTGTGTTTGTCAAAGTGGGAGAGATAAGTAGGTTTTAAGTTTAAGGTGGAAAGATAAGTGGAAGATAAGTGGAATAAGTGGAGCTATATCTCGTTTTGAAAATAATATGAATTATAAATTTCCTAAAATGTCAAACGTAGTGCAAATCTATATTTCTTTTGAAATGAAAATCTTATTGCATATCTTGATTTGATGACCTGATGAAGTTCTTAATCAATTTCGAGTATATCATAATTGTGCTATAATTTCATCACCTAAAACTTAAACCATATTGTCAAACATAAAAAAGGGGGAGATTGTTGGTGCAATCAGTCTCAGATGATGTTTTGGTGTTTGACAAGGGTTCAAGTCTAGGTGATAATTATGTGTTATCTCATGCGGTTGGTTGAGATGTATTTTCAGGAAATTCTTTGTAGGTCGAGGACTGGATGCAAGGTGGTGAAGACCCGGACAAGGAGTCCTGACAAATGAAGACCCGGACAAGGAGTCCTAACAAATGAAGACCCGGACGAGGAGTCCTAGCATGAAGACCCGGACAAGGAATCCTAGCAAGTGAAGACCCAGACGAGGAGTCCTGGCATGAAGACCCAGATGGGAAGTCTTGGCACGAAGTCCCGGAAGTGATTCTTGGCACGGAAGACCTATGAATAGTGGTTCACAGGCATCAGGTAAAGGGTACAGGGTAGACCCTCTCTTAGGCGTGGTTTCGACTCTAGACGAGTTGAAATGGTCAAGAGTCGAGGTAGCACCTCGAATGGCTTGCAAAATGCTGAGAAGACCGTAGCAGTCGAGGCGATGCCTCGACTGGGGTTGTTTCTCACAAACAGAAGCAAGTCATAGTCATTAAAGCCTCGACTGCGATCTGCGTGTTCAAAGGAAAAACCCCTCAGCAGTCGAGGCGATGCCTCAACTGATGCTTGGTTCAACGAAACAGACGCAATGTACTGTCGACTGAGAACTCGACTGTTGCTCTATTTGGATTGAAATAGAAGCAAGGGAGTTTCGACTGAAGGCTCGACTAAAGCCTACCAGTCGAGGCGATGAACCATCGCCTCGACTGGACCTAAGTTACAATGGAAAAATAATGTTAATTATGGTGGAAAACATACCGTTGGAAGCTCATTAAATGCGAGTTAATGTGTCAATCAAGGCGCCAGTCGAGGCGACTCGACTGCACGAGCTAGAAAAGCCCTAATCAGGCTTGATTTAAAAGGTTTACACGGCTGGTTTTCAAGAAGAAGAAGCAAAGAAAAAGACTTACTGCGAACGAGAACCTAAGAAGCTATTACTCAAACGAGGGTTCCTGCATCCTCGAGGTTTTTGATCTCAAAGGCAATTACAGGTTCTGAAAAGAAGAAGCAATCTAGTTTTCACGTCAACCATTGTAATCGGTGTCTTCTTCATCTTCTACTACTGTAAGTTTCGTGTAAATTTTTGATAAACTGTGTTAAGAGATTTCTCCACCTCCGGTGTGCCACCGAGAAGGAGAAGTATTATAGTGGTGGTGTGCATCACTAGAGCCGACGAGGGGCTCAACCGTGGAGTAGGAACTTGAGTTTCGAACCACATAAATTTTGTATTTTGTGCTTATTGTGTGTTGTTGTGCTTGTATTCGAGTTTTCCGCTGCGTACTAACATTGTAGACGAGCACAATGAATCGAAGAGACGAGTATCACTATTCATGCCCCCCCTCTTAGCGATGCCAATGGTCTTACAGACTGCCCGATACTCTTCCAAGCCTCCCGAGTGCCACTTCCTTAGTGCCTATCGCCCGAGTGGATTTTTCTTGTCACCCGAGCACTCAACCAGTCGGCTAGTCAAGGATGTCAGTCGACTAGTACACCTCAAAATTAAGGTTTAGCCCATCAAGTATGATCCTGTCATATATGATCCTTACCCTTAACATAAAACTAAGCCTTCAAGCT
Source organism: Wurfbainia villosa (assembly GCA_025175895.1). Lineage (NCBI taxonomy): Eukaryota > Viridiplantae > Streptophyta > Magnoliopsida > Zingiberales > Zingiberaceae > Wurfbainia > Wurfbainia villosa. The sequence continues at coordinate 57,340,410 of CM045997.1, forward strand.
TCTTCCATCAACCTCGCGCCTTTAAGATGCATCCGAGTTCTCCACAACTCCTCACCCTTTGTGCTAGCATTCAAGTGCTTCCTTTGGCTTTATCATGCTATTGGGTCTTCTTTTACCAAGAAGTCGCACCTCCGGGACTTCTCCACCAAGAGTATGCTCCTAGACTTTCATTGCCAAGTTTCCATATTTGGACTTCCCCTTGCCAAGTCTCCATACTTGGACTTTTCCTTGCCAAGTATCCATACTTGAACTTTCCTTGCTGAATCTCCATGCTTGGACTTTCCCTTGCCAAGCACGATCACCTCGATCTTTTAGGACTTCACTTATCAAGTATGGTCTCCTCGACTTGTCGAGACTTCACTTGTCAAGCATGGTCTCCTCGACCTGCCAGAATTTCCCTTGCCAAGCACGATCTGTCGGGACTTCACTTGCCAAGCATGGTCTCCTCGACCTGTTGGGACTTCCCTTGCCAGGTACAATCTCCTTGATCTGTTGCAACTTCACTTTTGTCAACTCTCAGTTGGACTTTACCCGTCAAGTCTCTGGTTAACCTTAACCTACTTGACTTCTTGGTCTACAAATCCATATGACTACAAATGTCTCATACCATCCAGTCATATTGTAAAATGTATTATTAAACATCAAAACTCTACTCGAGTCTCACTCGAGCTTGGTAAACCTTAACTTGAGGTTGATTGCACCAACAATCTCCCCAACAAGGATGTCTTTATATCCATCTGATGTATTTTTTAGATTTCATAGAGCAACAATCGTCAACACCATTCTAATAGAAGTTATTCTGGATACCGGAGAATATGTATCAAAGTAGTCAAGACCTTCTCATTTGCAGTAAACTTTAATCACCAACCTGCCTCATACTTATCAACCGTACCATCTAATTTCATCTTCTTCTTGAAAATTCACTTGCATCCTAGTGGTTTACTTCCTTGAGGAAGATCCACAAGTTTCCAAGTATGATTTTGCAAGATAGAGTCAATCTCAGATGCAAATGTATCTTTCCATTGAGATCCCTCAGATGAGCTTATGACTTCTGAATAACTTTGGGGATCACTTTTCAACATGAAAGTGATAAAATATGATCTAAAGGATTTCTCCACTCGAGCTATCTTACTTTATCTGAGCTCACCCTCAACTGGTTCATCATCTTCCTCATCCTCTTGTGTTTCATATGTCCATTTTAAAGAGCTAGCATCCTCTTGTGTCTTATACAGAAACACATGCTCGAAGAACGAAGCATTTCTCGATTCAACAATCAAGTTCTTGTATCTCAAGAATTAGAAACACATACATATGGAACCTATAGGCATTGTTGTTATGCACATATTTGATAAATATACAATCAATAGTCTTTGGTCCTATCTTGATTTTTTTTGGATCAGACACCAAAACTTTGGCCAGACACCCCCACACTTGTAAGTATTTGTAGAATGATTGTCTTCTGTTCCACAACTCATAAGGGTTTTTATCTATTTTCTTTTGGGATACCTTATTTAAAAAGTAATTAGTTGTTAATACATCTTTCCCCCACAAGTTCTCTGGTAGCCCAGAGCTTAATAGTAGAGCATTCATCATCTCTTTCATAGTACGATTCTTTCGCTCAATAATACCATTTTGCCAAGATGTATAGGGAATTATAGTTTCGTGTCTGATCCCCTATTCAACACACAACTCTATGAATGGTGATACATATTTATCTCCTCGATCACTTTGAACCATCTTAATCTTTCTATTAAGTTGGTTTTCAACCTCATTCTTAAAAGAATAAATTTCTCTATAGCTTCTTTCTTACTTTTGAGAAGATACACAAAATAATATTTTGTGTTATCATCAACAAAAGTGATGAAATACTAATTCCCATCACGTGTCGGTGTCCCTTTTAGGTCACACACATCGATGTGGATTAGGCCGAGTGGATCATTACTTCTTTCAACATGTTGAAAAGATGACCTGGTCATTTTTGCTTCAACACAAGTCTCACACTTGTGTTTGTTGGAATGTAGGTATGCTTTGCATGTTAATTAGTCTATGTATCATATCATAGTCAACATGTCCTTGTCTACCATGTCATAAACATGAACACTCAGCCATATAAGAGGAAGAACTTTCATTATTAATTTTGAGCCTAATGACCATTGTACTGAACTTAAATAGCTCATCAGTTACATAATCCTTCCCTACAAACTTTCCATTTTTTAATAGTACAAACCATGTCCGACTCTAAAACAATGCAAAAGTCATGCTTTCTTAACAGTGATCCGACACTAGATTCTTTCGAACCTCCAGAACATATAGAACATTGTTCAAAATGAGCTCCTCGCCCGAGGTCAACTTCAGTACCACTTTCCCTTGGCCCATGACGTCTGAGGTTGTTGAGTTCCCCATGTACAACTTCTCCCCTTTGACTTCTTCAAAGTTGTGGAGAAGCTCCTTGTTGCAGCACACATGCCTAGTGGCAGCAGTATCCAACCACCATTGTCATGGGTTAGAACCCACCAAGTTCAGCTCGGAGATCACAACACAAAGGTCTGTAGGGATCTTGTATGCAAAATAGCATACGCGCAACGGAAATTAGGATCCCTTCCAAGTGATCCTTGCGAAAGAAAACCTCGTACAAAATAAATTTCTCTAAAAGAAAACCTATCTTATAGGAGAATTCTACCTTTGTTGCGTGCCCTTTGCAATCCCGCTTTTCCTTGGATGTGTTGGATCTTTTAGCACGTTCAAATGTCCGTGCCTCTATATGTATCCACACGAGCAAGCTCTTGTCTCACAAAAGAAAACTAGAAGATCTCTCCTTTACTTCTTGCTAGAGAAGTCCCTAAAGGAGAGGAAGGTAGGGAAGAAGAGAAAAGAAGAAGAAGACTACTCTTCTTGCTAGCTTACACTCAAAAAACCACACAACAAAAGCCTCTCCCACCAAGCTCTCACCAAGCCTTAAGTTCCCACTCAACCCTTTTGGCCGGCCACCCCATGGGGTGTTTTATAGGATTTGAAAAACCTTTCATCTCCTATCACATTCAATGCAATCAATGGCATTGAAAGATAATTAAACAAGGAGTTATCCTCCTTGTTTTGGCCGGCCACATGTGGAGGAAATCCAAGGGTCAAAACCCTTTGTCTCCTTCCAACTCATCAAGCTTAGGTGGCATGCTTATGTGGCATGCTTAGGTGGCATGCTTATGTGGCATTCATGGATGTTGAATTAATCTTATTAATTCAATAAGCTTATGTTATCATATTGAATTAATCTCATTAAATCAATAAGGTAACATATTGAATTAATCTTATTAAATCAATTAAGCTTAGCATATTGAATTAATCTCATTAAATCAATAAGCTAAAATTCTCTTTAAGCTTAAAGTCCAAAAACCATTTTGTACTTAAGCTTATTCCCAAATTATTCTAGTCAAACTAGAATGCACTAATTCTTCTAATCATCATGCTCTTTGTGTGTGACCCTATAGGCTCTCATAACGCTAAGTGGATCTAAACTCTTTTAGATACACAAGCAATGAGCGGCATCTAGCAATACATCATTGCTACCCAAGTTACGAAATAAGTCAAGATCCGACTAACCTTTCCGTGACTACTATAATGTATGACCGTGTCCTTCTATCCTTGATATCGACACCAATGAGGCATAGACCGTGTCATCCTCGATCAATCTATGTGTTTCTTGATCCCTGAGTAAACTAACTCAAACAAATGAGCTCAATATCTCATATTGACTCATTCGAGCATGGCCATGCATTTTAGTAGTTCCACTCAATCAAGGGGCCCACAGATATCACTCCCGTCATATGGGAGGGATAGATCCCATCTACATCACTCACATCCCTCCGCATAATTTGTTCTATACCCAGTAATCGCCTTTATGGTCCACCCTGTTACGGGTGACGTTTAACAATACCAAAGTACATAACTCCTTATGTAGGGAACCGTAGTGACTTCAGGTTTGAGGACTATTCATACCAATAGTCACATGAGAAAGTTTATGACACTCATATGACGATCCATAAAACTTTCTCATGGCGGGTCAGTTCAGTATATATTCTCTAATATATACCCATGTGTCAACTTGATATCATATATCCATGACTTGTGAGATCAAGTCATCAATTGACCTACATGCTAGTCTTTATGTATTAATATTGCCCTTGCATATTAATACTTGACTAGGAACATTTAGGAAAGTGTTCTCTACAGCCTCTCATAATCAATTCTGCCAATTGATGTGCTGTAGATAAGAACCTATTTTTCTAGAGCATTATTATATATTTAATTTAGCTGGCACAAGCAAGACGTAAATATATAATAACCAATCCTTTGCCTATATAGAATATGATACAAAATGTTCCCTATTCAACCATCACATGATTGGTTCTTAGGGCTATAACTAACAATCTCCCACTAGCACTAGTACCAATCACTATGATATCTAATACCTAGTGACCTAGTGTGACCATCATGCTTCCTCTGTGCCAAAGCCTTGGTCAATGGATCTGCGATGTTAGCTTCGCTGCATTTCAGCATATCCTCACATCTCCTCTATCGATGATCTCTCGAATGAGATGGAAGCGCCGCAGATGTGTTTGGTCCGATGTGATCGAGGTTCCTTAGCTCGCAATAGCCCCATTGTTGTCACAATAGAGGTCTATTGATCCGCAATGCTAGGAACTACCCCAAGTTCATCGATGAACTCATGAGCCAAACAGCCTCCTCGCATCGACGCAAAGAATATACTCTTCTCGCTGTAGAATCAAGAATCAACTATGTCCGCTCGAACTTTTCCACTCACCCACCATTCGAGACAAAACACGACTCGATTGCGATCTATAGTCATCCTTGTCTATTTGGAAGCTTGCATCACCGTAACCCTTCTGATTAGCTCCTCATTGCCTCCAAATATCGGAAATATTCTTTCGTTCTTCGTAAGTATTTAAGAATATTTTGATCGCTATCCAAATGACTTTCACCGATCCGATCGTATCTACTCATCATGCTCAAAGCATACGAGACGCGTGACGAGTACAAAGCATGGCGCATATGATAGACCCTATAGCGGATGCATAAGGGATCTTATTCATGCGATCTCTCTCCTCCTTAGAAGAGGGACATTGAGTCTTCGAAAGACTCACACCATGTGATAAAGGCAGAAATCCTTTCTTGGAATTTTGCATAGCAAAACGATCTAGCACTTTATCAATGTATGTACTCTGACTTAGGCCAAGTAATCTTTTAGATCTATCTCTATAGATCTTGATGCCTAGAATATAGGCGCTTCACCTAAGTCTTTCATCGAGAAAAACAATTTCAACCACATCTTCACAGATCCGGAGTGAGGGAATATCATTTCCGATGAGAAGTATGTCATCTACATACAAGATAAGAAATACAACTGTTCTACTATTTCTCTTGTAGACACAAGGTTCATCTTCATTCTTGATGAAACCAAACTCCTTGATTGCATCATCGAATCAAGATTCCAGAGAGGCTTGCTTTAGTCCATAAATGGACCTTTGCGCTTTGCATACCTTTCCAGATGCTTTGATCTTCAAAACCTCGCCTGTGTCATGTACACATCCTCAGTAGCTTTCCATTCGTAAAAGCTTTGACATCCATCCGCCAGATCTCATAATCGTGGTAGGTCGCAATAGCAAGTATGATCCGAATGGATTTAAGCATCGCAATCGTGAAAAGGTTTCATCATAGTCAATACCATGAATTTGTTTGAACTTTAGCCACCAATCTACCTTTATAGGTATGCTTATTACCATCCATGTCCTTTACTTTAAAGACCCACTTACACCCAATGGGTTTTACCTTCGTGGATCAACCAAAGTCCATACTTGGTTAGTGTACATGGATTCCATTTGATCTCATGGCCTCTAGCCATTTCTGAACTGGCTCATCATAGCTTCTGATAGGATGTAGGCTCGCCAAGATCGATAAGCAATACATCACCGCTGTCACCAAGAGAAAAGAATATCTCTCGGGTTGACGACGGATCCTATCAGATCTACGAAGAGGTTGGTCTACTTGAACAGGTGTTTGCTCCACAACTCTTTGGGCAACAATTTCTTCATCCACAACACTTTGTGGTGCCTGTTCATTTTCCATCGAAGCATTAGTGTTATCTTCATCCTGAATTTCTTCAAGATGAATTTTACTCCCACTAGTTTTTCTAGAAATAAATTCTCTTTCTAGAAAGACAGCATTTCTGGCAACAAACACCTTGCCAAGTGTGGGATTGTAAAAGTAATATCCCTTAGTTTCCTTGGGATATCCTACAAAATAACACTTATCTGATTTGGGTCCTAGTTTATCTTAGACTTGACGTCTCACATAAGCTTCACAACCCCAAATCTTTATAAAAGACATTTTGGGACTCTTCCCAGTCCATAACGTGTATGGTGTCTTTTCTACGGCTTTTGATGGGACGCGATTAAGTGTGAAAGAGGCTGTCTCTAGAGCTAAACCCCAAAAGGAAGTAGGTAGATCAGTCTGGCTCATCATTGATCGTACCATATCTAATAGAGTACGATTTCTCCTCTCAGATACACCATTCCATTGTGGTGTTCCAGGTGGAGTGAGTTGGGATATTATCCCACACTCAGCCAGGTGATCACGAAACTCTTGACTAAGGTATTCACCACCTCGATCTGATCGAAGTAGCTTAATACGCTTACCAAGTTGGTTTTGTACTTCATTCTTGAATTCTTTGAACTTTTCAAAGGATTCTGACTTATGTCTCATCAAATATAAGTATCCAAATCTACTCATATCATCAGTGAATGTAATAAAGTACTTATAGCCTCCTCTGGCTTCGACATTGAAAGGGCCACATACATCTGTATGTATGAGTCCTAACAAGTTCGTCGCTCTCTCGCCATGTCCACTAAATGGAGTTTTAGTCATCTTTCCTAAAAGACAAGATTTGCATATCTCATATGATTCAAAATCAAATGAGTCCAATAATCCATCTTTATGGAGTTGGGATATGCATTTTTCATTTATGTGACCTAGGCGACAGTGCCAGAGATATGTTTGGTTCAAATTATTCGATTTGAACCGTTTGGTATTTACGTTATAAATTGGGTTTTCTAAATCTAGAACATAGAGACCATTCATAAGTGGTGCATTACAATAGAACATCTCATTTAAATAAATGGAACAACATTTGTCCTTTATTATAAAAGAAAAGTTTTTCTTGTCTAAACAAGATACAGAGATTATGTTCTTTGTTAATGCAGGTACATAAAAGCACTCCTCTAGTTCAAAGATAAGCCCAGTGGGCAAAGACAAAGAATATGTTCCTACAGCTACAAAGAAAGAACTTTCATGCCATTGCCTACTGTAGGTCCACTTCGCTTGCCATTAATCTACTATTTCACCCCTCGCACATTAGTACAAATGTGAGATGCACATCCAGATCTAATACCCATGTAGAAGAAATAGATAGATTAACTTCTATAACATTATATACCGAGGCGTAAGTCCCACTTCTTTCTTCTTTACTTCCTCAAGGTAGACTTTGCCTGCCGGTCCAGTCTCACCGCAATGGAAACAGTCCCCTTCCTTAGGTACTTTACTTTTACCCTTTGAAGTGGATGAATTGGCCTTGCCTTTTCGCTTACCTTTGCCCTTCTTGACCATTAGTACGTTACTAACTTTCCTTTTGAGATTTGGTGCAGCAGTTCTTAACATGCTGAGAATCTCAGGCAAAGGTTTATCAATTTCATTCATGTTATAATTCATGACGAATTGATTATATGCTTCCGGCAACGATTGCAGGATAACATCGGTTGCCAATTCTTGGCTCAATGGAAAACCTAGTCTTTCAAGGTTCTCAACGTACCCTATCATTTTAAGTACGTGAGTTCCTACAGGTGTTCCTTCTTGCATCTTGCATGCAAAAAGAGCCTTAGACACTTCAAAACGCTCGTGCCTAGCTTGTCCTTGATATAGTTGTTTCAAATGTTCAACCATACCATAGGCATCCATGTTCTCATGTTGCTTCTGAAGCTCAGAGTTCATGGTGGCAAGCATAAGACATGACACATCTAATGCGTCATCTTGATGCTTTTTATAAGCATCCTTTTCAAAGACGAGTGCAGTGGGGGGTGTTTCAGTGATAGATCGCTTCTAGGACATACAGTTTACGTTCTTGCTTGAGGATAATCCTCGAGTTCCTATACCAGTCTAGAAAGTTAGCTCCATTGAGCTTGTCTTTCTCAAGGACAGATCGCAAGTTGAGGGGGTGTGTTGTGTTAGATGACATGGTGATCTACAACATTAAAATGCAAAATTAAGTATCATACCTAAGTCATTTAATTAGGTCTTTAATTAAATGAGGCTCCCACTAAATTCTCATAGCTTTGATATGAGCTAATCATTGATGTAGGCAAACACATTTTGCTTATATGATTAGCTTCTATTTAGCTATAAATTTATATGGGATAAAGATCCACATCATAATTCGTCTTGAGTTAGCTTTGGCTAATCGCCCAAGACGTAGTATGATTAGGTAGGCAATCTTTTGCCAATTACATCTGATGTAACTCTTTAATAGCTTTGGTTAAGTTTAGATTCGTTTAGTGCTTATTCCTAAACCAGCTTCCAGGCGTGGCGAGGCACAGAGGCCTTCTTGGATATCGGAGCAACGACCACTTCTAAGACAAAGCTGATGTTCGAAAATCACACAAAACTAATTTTTAAAACTTATGTTCAAAGCTAATATATGCCTCTACTTTAAAAACTTAATTAAGTCTTAACCAAGTTTGATAGCGGGACATCATGATTGTCCACTCGCACTCTTCCAAGATAAAATGCATTGCTTTGCTTTGGCAAACCCAATAACAAATGATCGAGGAAGTAGTGAGTACCAAACTTTGGTAGGCATATCATTTAGACTTATTAAGAAATAAACTTAAACATGCATCACATACACATTAGCATACATCACATATAAGCTAAATTAACATGCATCATATACATATTAAACTAAGCGTGTCATGGTTATGACCCTTATTCTACAATCTTCTCAAGCCAATGATAAGATTGATTGGTCAACCTAGGGATAGCATCTTCTCCCAAGTGCTTTCTTTTGGTTGTCTTGTGTTGTTGACTTCCTCCTTGTAACATCATCTTCCAATGGACCCTCCATCTTTGTTGTGTATATTACAAAAGGAGAAATACTCGAGTTACATTCGATTCTAAAGCTAATTTTACAACAAGAATGTTAGGAGAAAGGCACGACACGTAGGTCGTATTAAGAATTACAACACACATTCACAAACCTTTTGGGACTAGGCCATAACCATGCACCATGTCATTTTAACTTTTAAAAGACATCGGATATTTTATTATGTTTGAAAAATTGCTAATGCAATTATCAACTCATAATAAAATTTATCCTACTTCTATATCATATATAAAATAGAGAAAACCTATTTTTAAACGATCTTTCGCAAGTGACTCTGATACCACTGTAGGGATCTTGTATGCAAAATAGCATACGCGCAACGGAAATTAGGATCCCTTCCAAGTGATCCTTGCGAAAGAAAACCTCGTACAAAATAAATTTCTCTAAAAGAAAACCTATCTTATAGGAGAATTCTACCTTTGTTGCGTGCCCTTTGCAATCCCGCTTTTCCTTGGATGTGTTGGATCTTTTAGCACGTTCAAATGTCCGTGCCTCTATATGTATCCACACGAGCAAGCTCTTGTCTCACAAAAGAAAACTAGAAGATCTCTCCTTTACTTCTTGCTAGAGAAGTCCCTAAAGGAGAGGAAGGTAGGGAAGAAGAGAAAGGAAGAAGAAGACTACTCTTCTTGCTAGCTTACACTCACAAAACCACACAACAAAAGCCTCTCCCACCAAGCTCTCACCAAGCCTTAAGCTCCCACTCAACCCTTTTGGCCGGCCACCCCATGGGGTGTTTTATAGGATTTGAAAAACCTTTCATCTCCTATCACATTCAATGCAATCAATGGCATTGAAAGATAATTAAACAAGGAGTTATCCTCCTTGTATTGGCCGGCCACATGTGGAGGAAATCCAAGGGTCAAAACCCTTTGTCTCCTTCCAACTCATCAAGCTTAGGTGGCATGCTTAGGTGGCATGCTTATGTGGCATTCATGGATGTTGAATTAATCTTATTAATTCAATAAGCTTATGTTATCATATTGAATTAATCTCATTAAATCAATAAGGTAACATATTGAATTAATCTTATTAAATCAATTAAGCTTAGCATATTGAATTAATCTCATTAAATCAATAAGCTAAAATTCTCTTTAAGCTTAAAGTCCAAAAACCATTTTGTACTTAAGCTTATTCCCAAATTATTCTAGTCAAACTAGAATGCACTAATTCTTCTAATCATCATGCTCTTTGTGTGTGACCCTATAGGCTCTCATAACGTTGGCAGTGGATCTAAACTCTTTTAGATACACAAGCAATGAGCGGCATCTAGCAATACATCATTGCTACCCAAGTTACGAAATAAGTCAAGATCCGACTAACCTTTCCGTGACTACTATAATGTATGACCGTGTCCTTCTATCCTTGATATCAGATTGACCAATGAGGCATAGACCCTGTCATCCTCGATCAATCTATGTGTTTCTTGATCCCTGAGTAAACTAACTCAAACAAATGAGCTCAATATCTCATATTGACTCATTCGAGCATGGCCATGCGTTTTAGTAGTTCCACTCAATCAAGGGGCCCACAGATATCACTCCCGTCATATGGGAGGGATAGATCTCATCTACATCACTCACATCCCTCCGCATAATTTGTTATATACCCAGTAATTGCCTTTATGGTCCACCCTGTTACGGGTGACGTTTGACGATACCAAAGTACATAACTCCTTATGTAGGGAACCGTAGTGACTTCAGGTTTGAGGACTATTCATACCAATAGTCACATGAGAAAGTTTATGACACTCATATGACGATCCATGAAACTTTCTCATGGCGGGTCAGTTTAGTATATATTCTCTAATATATACCCATGTGTCAACTTGATATCATATATCCATGACTTGTGAGATCAAGTCATCAATTGACCTACATGCTAGTCTTTATGTATAAATATTGCCCTTGCATATTAATACTTGACTAGGAACATTTAGGAAAGTGTTCTCTACAGCCTCTCATAATCAATTCTGCCAATTGATGTGTTGTAGATAAGAACCTATTTTTCTAGGGCATTATTATATATTTAATTTAGCTGGCACAAGCAAGACGTAAATATATAATAACCAATCCTTTGCCTTTATAGAATATGATACAAAATGTTCCCTATTCAACCATCACATGATTGGTTCTAGGGCTATAACTAACAAGGTCATCCACCTATGGCCCTTTGTTCAAGTTGGCCTCCTTCTTCTTTGCCTTTCTACACTCCAAAGATTTGTGACCAACTTGGTCACAGTTGAAGCATTTCCTAGAGAATTTCTTCTTATTGATGCCTTCTCCGGGTCCCATCTTGGAAGATTTGGTATTCTTCTATTTCGAGCTTTGGTCGTGCTCGACCATGTTGGCTTTCATAGTAGCCTAAGAGAACATCTTCCTCTCTTAACTCTTGTTGTCTTCCTTGATTCAAAACCAAACAATGAGTTGCTCCACGTGCATTTCCTTCTACTTATGCTTCAAGTAGTTCTTGAAGTCTTTCCAGCTGATGTTAGGATGTATACTGAAAAGTCTATCTTTTGTATGAACATCTTTATTTTTGAAATAAGAATCACATGATCATTGGTTGCATTTTTATGGTTATGCATATTGTCTAATACATTACATTGTAGATAACATGGTGTGTGGTGTCACACGGGAGATCATGTTATCGGCTCCTTGTAAAGTATAAGTAAAGGCTCATAACCAAGATGGCTTTGGACAAACCATTGGTATGGTTGTAGTGTGATTTGGTATTGGTTTGTCTTGACCATAGAATCACACTAGTGCACTTTGTGTGTATTGAGCAGGACCGACTTAGAGGTGATTCGATTTATTGTTGACTATATAATCAAATCATACCTCAGATATTATATTGTACATGATCTTAATAGCGATATAATAACAGGGACATATACTTACTATTCATCTCTTTGATTTACCAATGGGCGAGATTTATAGATTAAATCGATAGACTTGGTAAGTTGGGAGATGATATTATTTATATGGTGTGTCGTTCATTATAGGAGGAAACCGTGTCCTATATATTAGGATGATGATGTCCCCTTGAGGAGCTCATAAGGTTCATCATGTAAACCCTGCAGGTGGACTTGGTCCGGCATGATGAAAAGGTTGAGTGGTACTACTAATGGAGTTAGATATTGATTAATTAATGGTCAGTAAATTAATTAATCGACGAACATTCGAGATCTTAAACATGGGGAGAACATGTACAAATAATATATGGAGCCCATATTAACTTATGGGGGTTGGTGAGGTAGATCAATGATAATCCTCTAGTGGAATGGATAATCATTAATGGATCGAACTTTATGTGGGCTTGATCCATGGGTGGCCAAGATCCAACTCCTCATGGTCCTTATTGTAGCCTATTAAAACCTCATGGAGCCTAGATCCGATGGTGGAAAATGGAACTCTAGATCCGACGGTGGAGATTAAATCTCTAGATCCGACGGTTGAGATTAATTCTCTAGATCCGACTGTTGAGATTAAATCCCTAGAACCAATGGTGGAGATTAAATCAATCCTTAAGCCTAACTCTATAAATATGGGCTTGAGGGTGGGCGGCAAGAATGAATTAGAGGACAGGGGGCTAGGGTTTTGGGCGGCAAGGGCAAGGGAGGCTTAGGGTTTTGGGTGGCCACAGTTAAGGAAAGATGTTTTCTTCTTCTTCTTCCTTGAGGTGGCTGGCGCCCTTCTTACCTATTCTCTCCTTGGTTTGGCCAGCGTCCAACCTTCTCCCCATCATCTATGGCTTAGGAGATTAGGGTTTTCTTCCTTGGGCAGCAATGAATCCTAATTGAGATAGGATTTAGGTTGGGCGGCTAGGGTTTGAGAGGGTGCTTGGGCGACAACTATGGAGGGTTTTCTTTCTTCTTCCTAAGGTGATTGTCGGCGCCCATAATTCTCCTCTTTACCTTGGCCAGAGCTCAATCTATTCCTCTTCTTCTCCTTAGCCGGTGGAAACAAGAGCTAGGGATTCTTTCTTTGAAGCTTTTGGCTAGCGCCCACACTTCTAATCTTCATCTCTTTGGGCCGACGGCAAGCATCAAGCTTGGAGCTTGATGGTTGGTCCTAGATAAGAGAAGAGTTTAGTTTTTATGATCTAGCTCTTGCTCAGAACGAGAAAGGAATGAAGATTGGCAATCTAGGAGCTTCGACTTTTGGAAGATCGTCGCCCACACGACGTCCGAAAGGAGGAAGGTCATACATTAGAAGATCGAGAGGTATATCGATTCTCTATTCTCTTTTGTAACTTGTTTGTATTTGTTTTTCAATTATGAACATGATATATTCTATTTGTGGCTAAATAATACTTGGATCCCGAACATAAACATGAAACCCGGTGATCCGGACATCGTCTATTCCGCAGCTACTCGTAGAATAGAGGTTGGTCGCTTGAACAACAAGTTTGTTCAAGTGACCTCTCTAAACGAATAGAACGATGATGACTTGGTTGTTTGGGCAATCCCTTTTGTCTAGGATTAAATTTTTTAATCCGAAGACATCGATGGGATCGCCATGAACAAATGACCGAGGTGAAGTGGGAAGCAAAGTTTCCCCTCACGGATCAATGAAACCAACCCTTCAATTGGTATCAGAGCCAAGGTTTCTGGTTTTGTGTGTTTAAGGATTCAGTTACTCTTATGCATTTTCCATATATTATATGTGCTGGATAATAGTAGGATATGCGTAGTTTAACTCTTTGGTTGCAGGCATAAGATCCGACTATTATGGTCATATGTGTGAATGTGATTGTATATGTGTAATAGTATATTTTGTTGAATCCTCGGGGTTGACGAGGCTAGTATTTTATTTTTTGTAAATTAGATACGGCATTGTTTAGCCACACTTTTTATTTTAGTTTACTTTCGATCTAGATTTCATGTACACTCCCTCGTGGAGTATAGGATCGATGGATGTAAATTAAAATAGATTTTAGTCTCAGCTCGGATCTCCGGATGGCTCGTACATGGCGTAGGAGGAGTGGACGAGAAGGCGATGCGACGGGAGACATATTGAAGACAAAAGCCATAATAGTTGGAAAATAATTTATTTTTCATATTTATTGCTTTTTTTTATATGCATGTCGTAGGCTAGGAAAATTCCTCAATTTCAAATTACTAAGTGGGAGAGGGATATTTTTATAAATTCCCACGACCTCCATTACAATTTGACATGTGATGCAAACAAACTTGCGCATCGGCTCTGAGTGCCTTCCTCCCCATTAGATGAGTTTGTTTGCGGATCACAAGATCAAATATGTTTATAGGGAATTATTAAGAAGCGTGTGCACTTCCCCATCGGAAGGCACATAACCCGAGATAATTACCTTGGTACCGAGTAATGGTGAACACTTAGATACAAATATAAGTATCCTCCCCATCGGAGTCACTGCTTTTATTTGTAGGGCCAAAGAGGAACCAACTATTAATTTTACTTGTCAAAAAGTTAGGTTGATAAGATAGTAAAATTAATGGGTAAAACCTCCTCTTACAAATGTAGAATTCGTATACGTCTACACTATCGTGGCATACGATATTCTCGGTGTTTTGAGGTGTTGGTTGATTTTAAAATTTTATTGTTTGAGGAATCAATAATTTTTTGAAATCTAAAGTAATGATCTATGTGATTCTTAGGATTTTCAAAAATGACTTTCAGTCCACTTGCTATGATACTAAAGGAAAATAAACTTACTGTACCCAAATAAGGTTGATTGGAAAAGAATCTAGATATTGTCTTAACTGCTAAGGAGTACAAGTATGTACTCTTCGAAGAGTGTCCTCCTAAGCCTGCGAATGAGTTGGAAGTCCTTTGAGCTGAGATCAATGGGGAAACCCAGGTCGATATCATTCTCCAATCGACAGAAAGGTTTACTCAAGCTAAGGCCAAGGTTGCTCAGAAGGTTTCTACTTCTAAGCCGAAAGGCAAGAAGAAGAAGAAACAAGGTGGAGAAAAGGTGGTGGGAGGATCTCAGGGAAGAGTGAAGAAGCTGAAAGGCAAGTACTTCACTTGCAAGCAGGATGAACATTGGAGGAAGGATCGAAGCAAGAACAAAGGTATATCCTTTGGTCTAGTCGTTGAAACATGGTTAGCGGTGTTATCTACCGGCACATGGTGTGTAGATACGGGAGCCACTAATCATGTCTGCAATATTTTACAGGGGTTCCAAGAAATCCGACGACGAGCTGAGGGAGAGATTACTGTTTACTTGGACAATGCCTTGAAGGTGGCGGCTATTGCAGTGGGAGATGTTTTATTTTTTGAGAAAAATAAAACTTTGGTTTTGAAAAAATTCCCTTTATGTACCTTTATTTAGAAAGAATTTAATTTCAGTTTCTAAATTGTTTATGGATGGATATTCTATTTCTTTTAATGACAGAGTCATTATAAAAACGAATAGGGAGAATATCTGTTCAGGTACATTGATAGGAAATTTGTATACACTTGAACCAAAACCTCCCACGATGCAAATTGAAGTTAATAACTCATCTTCTAATTCCAATAAGAGAAAAGAACCTTTGAAGATAAACCAAACATATATTTGGCATCTTAGGCTTAGTCATATTAACCTAAGCAGAATTCAAAGGTTGATAGCTGATGGACCTCTGGGATCATTAGTGGTGGAAGATTTCCCAACCTGTGAATCTTACTTGGAGGATAAAATGACCAATTGGCCTTTTAAAGCCAAGGGGTATAGAGCCAAAGATGTGTTAGAATTTGTTCATTCTGATTTGCGTGGTCCTATGTCTATCCAGGCTAGAGGTGGTTTTGAATATTGTCTTTTTCATAGATGATTATTCAAGATATGGATGACACTACGATATGCTCGTGGTGGCGAATACCACTTGGGAGAGTTTAGGAATTACTTACCAGAGGCTGGGATTCAATCCCAATTATCAGCACCTGGCACACCCAGCAGAATGGTGTAACAAAGCGAAGGAATAGGACTCTTATGGAGATGATTAGATCGATGATGAGTTATTCAAAGTTGCCAGATTCGTTTTGGGAATATGCTCTAGATACGGCGGTGTACATTCTGAACTTGGTTCCATCTAAATCAGTGCCTTCTACTCCCACAGAATTGTGGATTGGGCGAAAGCCTAGTCGAAGACATATTCGGATATGGGGGAGTCTAGCACATGTGTTGAAGGCAGATGCTGGTAAGTTGGAACCTCGTACAGAAGTACGCATGCTCGTTGGCTATCCTAGAGGAACGAAGGGTGGTTTGTTTTATAGTCCTAGAGATCAGAGGGTGATCATTAGCACGAACGCCAGATTTCTAGAGGAAGACTATGTGATGAGCCACAAGCCAAGAGTAAAATTATTCTGGAGGAATTAAAAGGGGAAATCACTTCTTCATTTCCACCGGTATAAGAGGATATACCACAAGTCATTGCACTGTGTGTCCAGAGGATACACAGGAGATACCTCGTCGTAGTGGGAGGGTTGTGAGACAACCTGATAGATTCATGTTCTTGGGAGAATCTTCTGATTTGATCCCTGGCGAACATGAACCTAATCCCTAGACATATAACGAGGCAATCCAAGATAAAGATGCAATATCTTGGCAAAGTGCAATGAATGCTGAGATTGAATCTTGTTGGATCTAAGCGGATCGCTAGAGGGGGGGTGAATAGCGATAAAACTTTTCTTTCTTTCGAATTCGTATCAAAACAATTAAGTGCAGCAGAAAGATAAATGAAACAATAAAAGAGATAAGATATTTTTTACTTGGTTCGTTGCCTTCGGCTACTACTCCAAGGCCCTAGTGGTCCTTGACCACGCACAGAGGGCAAAACACTAAAGAACTCCTCCTCATTAGAGGTAGAAGTTAATCGATACAAGAACACAAAAAGCTTGAGGTAGAGGGGCACTCCCCCTCTCCTCGTTACGATAGAAAAGCTTCGAAAAAGTAAAGAAACAATTGATATAAAGCTTAAACCGACATAAAAAAAAGTAAAATAAATTAAACCTAGACGTCGGAGAAGAAGCACTTCATTGTCGGAGAGTTGTAGCTTTGCGGAGGCTTTTGTAAGCTTAGAATTGATGAAGAAACCCTAGGATATGCCCTCCTTTTATAGCCTTTGAGCCCCTTTTCGAGAGGAACCCTAGCCAATCACATTTGAGCACCACTCCCCTTGAAATAAGGTGATAAACCTTGACTCCTCGAGGTTGATCCTTAACCACTAGTCGACTGATGGCCATCATCAGTCGACTGATGGCATCATCAGTCGAATGTTGACCTCAGGTAGTCGACTGTTGAACGGCAGTCGAGTCCTCCAAGCTAGTAGTCAATTCAATGGCCTCCGACCGTTCGATCTCGACCTAGACCACCTATAGGATGTCTTTAGTCGGATCTATGCTTAAGATCATCCCCGTAAAGAGGATACGATCTCACTTACTCTCGCACACACACGAGCTTACCTCGATACTTACTCTGTCGCTTTCACTTCCGGCCTTCCACTCGATTCCTTCGGCTCCCTCCGAAGTCACTCGAGTGTCACCCGACCACCGTGGCTTCCTCCGGGTGTCGCTTGCCTTCAGCTCCAGCTATAGCAATTTTTTGCACACTCGATTCAGCTCGTGAGATAAAGACATGAGCTTAACTTTGTATCGTTTGCTATAATCAAAACTCAGGTTCAACTTAGGTGCCTACTGCACCAACAATCTCCCCCTTTTTGATTTATGGCAAACCCACATACAAAGTTATGAAAAATCAATTAAGTGCATTAAGAAAAATGAGTATGAGATATGCATGAATGAGCGGGAGTATAAAAACTTTTTCAAGTGCTCCCCCTTGAGGAATCCTCCCCCATGACCGAGGGTGAGTACTTGAGAAAGAGTTTTAACTCTCCCCCTTGATGTTTGTGTAGGGAATTCTTTTGTATGCCAAATGGCATATGCGCAACGGAAAAATTAGGATCCCTTCCTAGTGATCCTTGCGAAAGAAAACTCGTACAAAATAAGTTTCTCTAAAAGCAAACCTATCTTATAGGAGAGGATTACCTTTGTTGCGTGCCCTTGTCAATCCCGCTTTTCCTTTTGGTTGTTTGGATCTTTAGCACGTTCAAATGTCCGTGCCTCTATATGTATCCACACGAGCAAGCTCTTGTTTCACAAAAGGAAAACTAGAAGAGCTCTCCTTTACTTCTTGCTAGAGAAGTCCCTAAAGGAGAGGAAGAGAGGGAAAAGGAGAAAGGAAGAAGAAGACTCCTCTTCTTGCTAGCCTACACTCACAAACCCACACAACCAAAGCTTCCACCAAGCTCTCTCACAACCACAACAACACAACCAAAGCTTCCACCAACAACAAAGCCAATGCTCTCTTTTGGCCGGCCACTTGAGGTGTCTTTTATAGGGTTGGAAAAACCCTTTCACCTCCACACATTCAATGCAATCCATTGCATTGAGACATATCCTTGTTTGGCAGGCCACTTAAGGAGACAAAACCATTTTGTTTCCTTCCACCTTAACTAGCTTAGGTGGATGCTTAGGTGGCATGCTTATGTGGCATGCTTATGTGGCATTCTTATGTGGCATTCATGCATGTTGAATTAATCTTATTAATTCAATTAAGCTTATGTTATCATATTGAATTAATCTTATTAATTCAATCATATTGAATTAATCTTATTAATTCAATTAAGCTTATGTTATCATATTGAATTAATCTTATTAAATCAATAAGGTAACATATTGAATTAATCTCATTAAATCAATTAGCTAAAATTCTCATTAAGCTTAAAGTCCAAAAACCATTTTGTACTTAAGCTTATTCCCAACTTATTCTAGTCAAACTAGAATACTCTAATTCCTCTAATTATCATGCTCTTTGTGTGTGACCCTATAGGCTCTCATAACGTTGGCAGTGGATCTAAACTCTTTTAGATACACAAGCAATGAGCGGCATCTAGCAATGCATCATTGCTACCCAAGTTACGAGATAAGTCAAGATCCGACTAACCTTTCCGTGACTACTATAATGTATGACCGTGTCCTTCTATCCTTGATATCAGATTGATCAATGAGGCATAGATCGTGTCATCCTCGATCAATCTATGTGTTTCTTGATCCCTGAGTAAACTAACTCAAACAAATGAGCTCAATATCTCATATTGACTCATTCGAGCATGGCCATGCGTTTTAGTAGTTCTACTCAATCAAGGGGCCCACCGATATCACTCTCGTCATATGAGAGGGATAGATCCCATCTATATCACTCACATCCCTCTGCATAATTTATTATATACCCAGTAATCGCCTTTATGGTCCACCCTGTTACGGGTGACGTTTGACGATACTAAAGTACATAACTCCTTATGTAGGGAACCGTAGTGACTTCAGGTCTGAGGACTATTCATACCAATAGTCACATGAGAAAGTTTATGACACTCATATAACGATCCATGAAACTTTCTCATGGCGGGTCAGTTCAGTATATATTCTCTAATATATACCCATGTGTCAACTTGATATCATATATCCATGACTTGTGAGATCAAGTCATCAATTGACCTACATGCTAGTCTTTATGTATTAATATTGCCCTTGCATATTAATACTTGACTAGGAACATTTAGAAAGTGTTCTCTAAAGCATCTCATAATCAATTCTGCCAATTGATGTGCTATAGATAAGAACCTACTTTTCTAGGGCATTACTATATTTAATTTAGCTGGCACAAGCAAGACTTAAATATAATAACCAATCCTTTGCCTTTATAGAATATGATACAAAATGTTCCCTATTCAACCATCACATGATTGGTTCTTAGGGCTATAACTAACAATCTCCCACTAGCACTAGTACCAATCACTATGATATCTAATACCTAGTGACCTAGTGTGACCATCATGCTTCCTCTGTGCCAAAGCCTTGGTCAATGGATCTGCGATGTTAGCTTCTGTCGGTACTCTGCATATCCTCACATCTCCTCTATCGATGATCTCTCGAATGAGATGGAAGCGCCGCAGTATGTGTTTGGTCCGCTGATGTGATCGAGGTTCCTTATCCTGTGCAATAGCCCCATTGTTGTCACAATAGAGGTCTATTGGATGCAATGCTAGGAACTACCCCAAGTTCAGCGATGAACTTACGAGCCAAACAGCCTCCTTTCTTTGCATCGGATCAGCAAAGAATATACCCTTGTAGAATCGAAAGCGTGTCCTGCTTTGAACTCTTCCAGCTCACAGCTCCACCATTCAGGCAAAACACGTACCCCGATTGCGATCTATAGTCATCCTTGTCTGTTTGGAAGCTTGCATCACTGTAACCCTTTACAGTTAGCTCCTCATTGCCTCCAAATATCGTGAAATATTCTTTCGTTCTTCGTAAGTATTTAAGAATATTTTTATCGCTATCAGTGACTTTCACCGATCCGACTGGTATCTACTCGTCATGCTCAAAGCATACGAGACGTCAGGACGAGTACAAAGCATGGCGTACATGATAGACCCTATAGCAGATGCATAAGGGATCTTATCCATGCGGTCTCTCTCCTCCTTAGAAGAGGGACATTGAGTCTTCGAAAGACTCACACCATGTGATAAAGGCAGAAACCCTTTCTTGGAATTTTGCATAGCAAAACGATCTAGCACTTTATCAATGTATGTACTCTGACTTAGGCCAAGTAATCTTTTAGATCTATCTCTATAGATCTTGATGCCTAGAATATAGGCAGCTTCACCTAAGTCTTTCATCGAGAAATAATTCCCTAACCACATCTTCACAGACTGGAGTGAGGGAATATCATTTCCGATGAGAAGTATGTCATCTACATACAAGACAAGAAATACAACTGTGCTCCCACTATTTCTCTTGTAGACACAAGGTTCATCTTCATTCTTGATGAAACCAAACTCTTTGATTGCATCATCGAATCGAAGATTCCAGCTTCGAGAGGCTTGCTTTAGTCCATAAATGGACCTTTGCAGTTTGCATGCCTTTCCAGGATGCTTTGGATCTTCAAAACCCTCAGGCTGTGTCATGTACACATCCTCGAGTAGCTTTCCATTCAGAAAAGCGGTTTTGACATCCATCTGCCAGATCTCATAATCGTGGTAGGCTGCAATAGCAAGTATGATCCGAATGGATTTAAGCATCGCAACTGGTGAAAAGGTTTCATCATAGTCAATACCATGAATTTGTTTGAATCCTTTCGCCACCAATCTACCTTTATAGGTATGCTTATTACCATCCATGTCAGTCTTTACTTTAAAGACCCACTTACACCCAATGGGTTTTACCTCTTCAGGTGGATCAACCAAAGTCCATACTTGGTTAGTGTACATGGATTCCATTTCGATCTCATGGCCTCTAGCCATTTCTAATCTGGGCTCATCATAGCTTCTTGATAGGATGTAGGCTCGCCAAGATCGATAAGCAATACATCACCATTGTCACCAAGAGAAAAGAATATCTCTCGGGTTGACGACGGATCCTCGTCAGATCTACGAAGAGGTTGGTCTACTTGAAGCAGTGTTTGTTCCACAACTCTTTGGGCAACAATTTCCTCATCCACAACACTTTGTGGTTCCTGTTCATTTTCCATCGAAGCCTTAGTGTTATCATCATCTTGAACTTCTTCAAGATGAATTTTACTCACACTAGTTTTTCTAGAAATAAATTCTCTTTCTAGAAAGACAGCATTTCTGGCAACAAACACCTTGCCAAGTGTGGGATTGTAAAAGTAATATCCCTTAGTTTCCTTGGGATATCCGACAAAATAACACTTATCTGATTTGGGTCCTAGTTTATCTGTGACTTGACGTCTTACATAAGCTTCACAACCCCAAATCTTTATAAAAGACATTTTGGGACTCTTCCCAGTCCATATCGTATATGGTGTCTTTTCTACGGCTTTTGATGGGACGCGATTAAGTGTGAAAGTGGCTGTCTCTAGAGCTAGTCCCCAAAAGGAAGTAGGTAGATCGATCGGCTCATCATTGATCGTACCATATCTAATAGAGTACGATTTCTCCTCTCAGATACACCATTCCATTGTGGTGTTCCAGGTGGAGTGAGTTGGGATATTATCCCACACTTAGCCAGGTGATCACGAAACTCTTGACTAAGGTATTCACCACCTCGATCTGATCGAAGTAGCTTAATACGCTTACCAAGTTGGTTTTGTACTTCATTCTTGAATTCTTTGAACTTTTCAAAGGATTCTGACTTATGTCTCATCAAATATAAGTAGCCAAATCTACTCATATCATCAGTGAAAGTAATAAAGTACTTATAGCCTCCTCTGCCCGACATTGAAAGGGCCACATACATCAGTATGTATGAGTCCTAACAAGTCCGTCGCTCTCTCGCCATGTCCACTAAATGGAGTTTTAGTCATCTTTCCTAAAAGACAAGACTCGCATACCTCATATGATTCAAAATCAAATGAGTCCAATAATCCATCTTTATGGAGTTGGGATATGCGTTTTCATTTATGTGACCTAGGCGACAGTGCCAGAGATATGTCTGGTTCAAATCATTCGATTTGAACCATTTGGTATTTACGTTATAAATTGGGTTTTCTAAATCTAGAACATAGAGACCATTCATAAGTGGTGCATTACAATAGAACATTTCATTTAAATAAATGGAACAACATTTGTCCTTTATTATAAAAGAAAAGTTTTTCTTGTCTAAACAAGATACAGAGATTATGTTCTTTGTCAATGCAGGTACATAAAAGCACTCCTCTAGTTCTAAGATAAGCCCAGTGGGCAAAGACAAAGAATATGTTCCTACAGCTACAGCAGCAACTTTTGCGCCATTGCCTACTCGTAGGTCCACTTCGCCCTTTGCCATTATTCTACTATTTCTCAGTCCCTGCACATTAGTACAAATGTGAGATGCACATCCGGTATCTAATACCCATGTAGAAGAAATAGATAGATTAACCTCTATAACATGTATACCTGAGGCAGAAGTCCCACTTCTCTTGTTCTTTACTTCCTCAAGGTAGACTTTGCAGTTCCGCTTCCAGTGTCCAGTCTTACCGCAATGGAAGCAGTCCCCTTCCTTAGGTACTTTACCTTTACCCTTTGAAGTGGATGAATTGGCCTTGCTTTTGGCTTGGGTCTTACCCTTGCCTTTGCGCTTACCTTTGTCCTTCTTGACCATTAGTACATTACTAACTTTCTTCTTGAGATTTGGTTCAGCAGTTCTTAACATGCTGAGAATCTCAGGCAAAGGTTTATCAATTTCATTCATGTTATAATTCATGACGAATTGATTGTATGCTTCCGGCAACGATTGCAGGATAACATCAGTTGCCAATTCTTGGCTCAGTGGAAAACCTAGTCTTTCAAGGTTCTCAACGTACCCAATCATTTTGAGTACGTGAGTTCCTACAGGTGTTCCTTCTTGCATCTTGCATGCAAAAAGAGCCTTAGACACTTCAAAACGCTCGTGCCTAGCTTGTCCTTGATATAGTTGTTTCAAATGCTCAACCATATCATAGGCATCCATGTTCTCATGTTGCTTCTGAAGCTCAGAGTTCATGGTGGCAAGCATAAGACATGACACATCTAATGCGTCATCTTGATGCTTCTTATAAGCATCCTTTTCAGCACGAGTGGCCGCATGGGTGGGTGTTTCAGGGGTAGACTGCTCTAGGACATATAGTTTGCGTTCTTGCTTGAGGATAATCCTCGAGTTCCTATACCAGTCAAGAAAGTTCGCTCCATTAAGCTTGTCCTTCTCAAGGACAGATCGCAAGTTGAGGGGGTGTGTCGTGTTAGATGTCATGGTGATCTACAACATTAAAATGCAAAGTTAAGTATCATACCTAAATCATTTAATTAGGCCTTTAATTAAATGAGGCTCCCACTAAATTCTCATAGCTACTATTTAGCTATAAATTTATATGGGATAAAGATCCACATTATAATTCGTCTTGAGTTAGCTTTGGCTAATCGCCCAAGACGTAGTATAATTAGGTAGGCAATCTTTTGCCAATTACATCTGATGTAACTCTTTAATAGCTTTGGTTAAGTTTTAGATTAGTTTAGTGTTTATTCCTAAACCAGCTTCCAGGCTGTGGCGAGGCACAGAGGCCTTCTTGGATATCGGAGCAACGACCACTTCTAAGACAAAGCTGATGTTCGGAATTCACACAAAACTAATTTTAACACTTATGTTCAAAGCTAATATATGCCTCTACTTTCTTAACCAATTAAGAAAAACTTAACTAAGTCTTAACCAAGATCGATAGCGGGACATCACGATTGTCCACTCGCACCCCTCCAAGATAAAATGCATTGCTTTGCTTTGGCAAACCCAATAACAAATGATCGAGGAAGTAGTGAGTACCAACTTTGGTAGGCATATCGTTTAGACTTATTAAGAAATAAACATGTATCATATACATATTAGCATACATCACATATAAGCTAAACTAATCATGCATCACATACAAGCTAAACTAACATGCATCACATACATATTAAACTAAGCGTGTCATGGTTATGGCCCTTATTCTACAATCTTCTCAAGCCAATGAAAAGATTGATTGGTCAACCTAGGGATAGCATCTTCTCCTAAGTGCTTCCTTTTGGTTGTCTTGTGTGTTGACTTCCTCCTTGTAACCTCATCTTCCAATGGACCCTCCATCTTTGTTTTGTACATTACAAAAGGAGAAATACTCGAGTTACATTCGAGTCTAAAACTAATTTTACAACAAGAATTTTAGGAGGAAGGCACGACACGCAGGCCGTATTTAAAAATTACAACACACACACATTCACAAATCTTTTGGGACTAGGCCATAACCATGCACCATGTCATTTTAACTTTTAAAAGACATTGGATATTTTATTATGTTTGACAATTGCTAATACAATTATCAACTCATAATAAAATTTATCCTACTTCTATATCACATATAAAATAGAGAAAACCTATTTTATACGATCTTTCGCAAGTGGCTCTGATACCACTGTAGGGAATTCTTTTGTATGCCAAATGGCATATGCGCAACGGAAAAATTAGGATCCCTTCCTAGTGATCCTTGCGAAAGAAAACTCGTACAAAATAAGTTTCTCTAAAAGCAAACCTATCTTATAGGAGAGGATTACCTTTGTTGCGTGCCCTTGTCAATCCCGCTTTTCCTTTTGGTTGTTTGGATCTTTAGCACGTTCAAATGTCCGTGCCTCTATATGTATCCACACGAGCAAGCTCTTGTCTCACAAAAGGAAAACTAGAAGAGCTCTCCTTTACTTCTTGCTAGAGAAGTCCCTAAAGGAGAGGAAGAGAGGGAAAAGGAGAAAGGAAGAAGAAGACTCCTCTTCTTGCTAGCCTACACTCACAAACCCACACAACCAAAGCTTCCACCAAGCTCTCTCACAACCACAACAACACAACCAAAGCTTCCACCAACAACAAAGCCAATGCTCTCTTTTGGCCGGCCACTTGAGGTGTCTTTTATAGGGTTGGAAAAACCCTTTCACCTCCACACATTCAATGCAATCCATTGCATTGAGACATATCCTTGTTTGGCCGGCCACTTAAGGAGACAAAACCATTTTGTTTCTTTCCACCTTAACTAGCTTAGGTGGATGCTTAGGTGGCATGCTTATGTGGCATGCTTATGTGGCATTCTTATGTGGCATTCATGCATGTTGAATTAATCTTATTAATTCAATTAAGCTTATGTTATTATATTGAATTAATCTTATTAATTCAATCATATTGAATTAATCTTATTAATTCAATTAAGCTTATGTTATCATATTGAATTAATCTTATTAAATCAATAAGGTAACATATTGAATTAATCTCATTAAATCAATTAGCTAAAATTCTCATTAAGCTTAAAGTCCAAAAACCATTTTGTACTTAAGCTTATTCCCAAATTATTCTAGTCAAACTAGAATACTCTAATTCCTCTAATTATCATGCTCTTTGTGTGTGACCCTATAGGCTCTCATAACGTTGGCAGTGGATCTAAACTCTTTTAGATACACAAGCAATGAGCGGCATCTAGCAATGCATCATTGCTACCCAAGTTACGAGATAAGTCAAGATCCGACTAACCTTTCCATGACTACTATAATGTATGACCGTGTCCTTCTATCCTTGATATCAGATTGATCAATGAGGCATAGATCGTGTCATCCTCGATCAATCTATGTGTTTCTTGATCCCTGAGTAAACTAACTCAAACAAATGAGCTCAATATCTCATATTGACTCATTCGAGCATGGCCATGCGTTTTAGTAGTTCTACTCAATCAAGGGGCCCACCGATATCACTCTCGTCATATGAGAGGGATAGATCCCATCTACATCACTCACATCCCTCCGCATAATTTGTTATATACCCAGTAATCGCCTTTATGGTCCACCCTGTTACGGGTGACGTTTGACGATACCAAATTACATAACTCCTTATGTAGGGAACCGTAGTGACTTCAGGTCTGAGGACTATTCATACCAATAGTCACATGAGAAAGTTTATGACACTCATATAACGATCCATGAAACTTTCTCATGGCGGGTCAGTTCAGTATATATTCTCTAATATATACCCATGTGTCAACTTGATATCATATATCCATGACTTGTGAGATCAAGTCATCAATTGACCTACATGCTAGTCTTTATGTATTAATATTGCCCTTGCATATTAATACTTGACTAGGAACATTTAGAAAGTGTTCTCTACAGCCTCTCATAATCAATTCTGCCAATTGATGTGCTGT
Source organism: Wurfbainia villosa (assembly GCA_025175895.1). NCBI lineage: Eukaryota > Viridiplantae > Streptophyta > Magnoliopsida > Zingiberales > Zingiberaceae > Wurfbainia > Wurfbainia villosa. The sequence continues at coordinate 57,367,339 of CM045997.1, forward strand.
AGATAAGAACCTACTTTTCTAGGGCATTACTATATTTAATTTAGCTGGCACAAGCAAGACTTAAATATAATAATCAATCCTTTGCCTTTATAGAATATGATACAAAATGTTCCCTATTCAACCATCACATGATTGGTTCTTAGGGCTATAACTAACAGTTTGCTACTAAAAAAGAATAAAGTAATCGAAATTACTTAATATTGGCCATAGTGTTTAAAATAAGTTTTAAGTTAAGAAATCAAAAAATTGATTTCTTAACCTTGGCCTTTACTACCGTTTTGTTAACAAGTTAACTTAAAGTTAATTAAATTACTTCCATTTTGTTAACAAAAACAAGTTAACTAAATGTGTTTAAGTTAAGAATTCTCTTAACTTGGCCTTTACTTCTGTTTTGTTAACTTAAAGTTAAGTAAACCTTGGCCATAAAAAAAAAGATCCCTTAACTTTGGCCTTTTTCTTTTGTTAACAAAAACAAGTTAACTAAATGTGTTTAAGTTAAGAATTCTCTTAACTTGGCCTTTACTTCTGTTTTGTTAACTTAAAGTTAAGTAAACCTTGGCCATAAAAAAAATGATCCCTTAACTTTGGCCTTTTTCTCCCCCTTTTGCCATATATCGAAAAGAGTGAGGGTGTGTGTGGAATAAAAAATAAGTGTTAACTTTAAAGTCCATGCATGTTCCACATTATTTTGAAAATAATATACTGAAAATAAGCTCATCTATAAAATGTTCGACTCATATTTGGCTTGATTGATATGAAAGATCAACCAAACCTGGTCAGAGTCGGTTAGTATGTATGATTATACTTCGTGGTTCATGGCGATGCACTAGCTCTACATCTGGAACCAAGAGTAAGGTCCTAACATCTCACGCCCATCTATGTGGCTAAGTACACAAACACATTAGTCCTATGTGTTGTGAGATGTATTGGCTCCTTAAATCTATATGTGCATGATATCTAAGGTATGTCCTATACTAGTTCCATGAAAAATGAAAAGTAAGAAATAGTAGTAATATAATTTGCAAAGTCCTATTCTACTTCATACATGCCCAATTTTCATCTTAACAGATAAAATTCGGCTTCAGGTAGGGGTTTACTAAATAGGTCTGCCAAGTTAGACTTCGATTCGACGTATTCGAGTTGTATGGCTCTGTTGGCCACATGTTCTCGAATGAAATTGTGTTTAACCTCTATATGTTTGGTCCTAGAGTGACATATCGGATTCTTAGTAAGATTAATTGAACTAATGTTATCTACGTGAAGTTTAGTATTTGTAAAGTCTAACTTAAAGTCGTGGAGAGTGTGCTTCATCCAAAGAAGCTGAGTGACACACTCACCCATTGCGATGTATTCGGCTTCGGTGGTAGATAAGGCAACACAGTGTTGCTTCCTGCTGCACCAACTTGTAGGGAAATCTCGTATGCCAAATGGCATATGCGCAACGGAAAATAGGATCCCTTCCATGTGATCCATGCGAAAGCAAACTCGTATAAAATAAATTTCTCTAAACCAAACCTATCTTATAGGAGAGTTCTACCTTTGTTGCGTGCCCTTTGCAATCCCGCTTTTCCTTTCGGTTTGTTGGATCTTTAGCACGTTCAAGTGTCCGTGCCTCTATACGTATCCACACGAGCACGCTCTTGTCTCACAAAAGGAAAACTAGAAGAGCTCTCCTTTACTTCTTGCTAGAGAAGTCCCTACAGGAGAGGAAGAGAGGGAAAAGGAGAAAGGAAGAAGAAGACTCCTCTTCTTGCTAGCCTACACTCACAAACCCACACAACTAAAGCTTCCACCAAGCTTTCTCACCACCACAACACCAAAACCTCACTATGGCCGGCCACTCCATGGAGCCTTTTATAGGGTTGGAAAAACCCTTCCACCTCCTTCACATTCAATGCAATCCATTGCATTGAGACACACTCAAAAAGGATTTGGCTTCCTTGTTTGGCCGGCCACTTAAGGAGACAAAACCATTTTGTTTCCTTCCACCTTAACTAGCTTAGGTGGATGCTTAGGTGGCATGCTTATGTGGCATGCTTATGTATTCTTATGTGGCATTCATGCATGTTGAATTAATCTTATTAATTCAATTAAGCTTATGTTATCATATTGAATTAATCTTATTAATTCAATTAAGCTTATGTTATCATATTGAATTAATCTTATTAAATCAATAAGGTAACATATTGAATTAATCTCATTAAATCAATTAGCTAAAATTCTCATTAAGCTTAAAGTCCAAAAACCATTTTGTACTTAAGCTTATTCCCCTATTATTCTAGTCAAACTAGAATACTCTAATTCCTCTAATTATCATGCTCTTTGTGTGTGACCCTATAGGCTCTCATAACGTTGGCAGTGGACCTAAACTCTTTTAGATACACAAGCAATGAGCGGCGTCTAGCAATACATCATTGCTACCCAAGTTACGAGATAAGTCAAGATCCGACTAACCTTTCCGTGACTACTATAATATATGATAGTGTCCTTCTATCCTTGATATCAGATTGATCAATGAGGCATAGACCGTGTCATCCTCGATCAATCTATGTGTTTCTTGATCCCTGAGTAAACTAACTCAAACAAATGAGCTCAATATCTCATATTGACTCATTCGAGCATGCTCATGCGTGTTAGTAGTGCTCCTCAATCAAGGGGCCCCCCGATATCACTCTCGACCTATGAGAGGGATAGATCCCATCTACATCACTCACATCCCTCCGCATAATTTGTTATATACCCGATGTCGCCTTTATGGTCCACCCTGTTACGGGTGACGTTTGACGATACCAAAGTACATAACTCCTTATGTAGGAAACAGTTGTGACTTCAGGTCTGAGGACTATTCATACCAATAGTCACATGAGAAAGTTTATGACACTCATATAACGATCCATGAAACTTTCTCATGGCGGGTCAGTTCAGTATATATTCTCCAATATATACCCATGTGTCAACTTGATATCATATATCCATGACTTGTGAGATCAAGTCATCAATTGACCTACATGCTAGTCTTTATGTATTAATATTGCCCTTGCATATTAATACTTGACTAGGAACATTTAGGAAAGTGTCTCTCTGACCTCTCATAATCAGATTACGCGATTGATGTCTTTGTAGATAAGAACCTACTTTTCTAGGGCATTATTATATTTAAATTAGGCGCACAAGCAAGATGTAAATATAATAACCAATCCTTTGCCTTTATAGAATATGATACAAAATGTTCCCTATTCAACCATCACATGATTGGTTCTAGGGCTTTAACTAACAATCTCCCACTAGCACTAGTACCAATCACTATGATATCTAATACCTAGTGACCTAGTGTGACCATCATACTTCCTCTGTGCCAAAGCCTTGGTCAATGGATCTGCGATGTTAGCTTCTGTCGGTACTCTGCATATCCTCACATCTCCTCTATCGATGATCTCTCGAATGAGATGGAAGCGCCGCAGTATGTGTTTGGTCCGCTGATGTGATCGAGGTTCCTTAGCCTGTGCAATAGCTCCATTGTTGTCACAATAGAGGTCTATTGGATCTGCAATGCTAGGAACTACCCCAAGTTCACTGATGAACTTGCGGAGCCAACGACCTCCTTTCTTTGCATCGGATCTTGCAATATACCGGCTCTTGTAGAATCGGCAAGCGTGTCTGCTTTGAACTCTTCCGACTCACGGCTCCACCATTCGAGGCAAAACACGCATTACCGATTGCGATCTATAGTCATCCTTGTGCTTGGAAGCTTGCATCACTTTGTAACCCTTCTGATTAGCTCCTCATTGCCTCCAAATATCGAAATATTCTTTCGTCCTTCGTAAGTATTTAAGAATATTTTTATTGCTATCCGATGACTTTCACGATCGATTTGGTAGTATCTACTAAATCATACTCAAAGCATACGAGATGTCGGACGAGTACAAAGCATGGCGTACATGATAGACCCTATAGCGGATGCATAAGGGATCTTATCCATGCGATCTCTCTCCTCCTTAGAAGAGGGACATTGAGTCTTGAAAGACTCACACCATGTGATAAAGGCGAAACCCTTTCTTAGAATTTTGCATAGCAAAGCGATCTAGCACTTTATCAATGTATGTACTCGACTTAGGCCAAGTAATCTTCTAGATCTATCTCTATAGATCTTGATGCCTAGAATATAAGCGGCTTCACCTAAGTCCTTCATCGAGAAACAATTCCCTAACCACATCTTCACGGTGGGTGAGGAATATCATTTCGATGAGAAGTATGTCATCTACATACAAGACAAGAAATACAACTGTGCTCCACTATTTCTCTTGTAGACACAAGGCTCATCTTCATTCTTGATGAAACCAAACTCTTTGATTGCATCATCGAATCGAAGATTCCGGACCGAAGGCTTGCTTTAGTCCATAAATGGACCTTTGCGGTTTGCATACCTTTCCGATGCTTTGGATCTTCAAAACCCTCGGTTGTGTCATGTACACATCCTCGAGTAGCTTTCCATTGAGCGGTTTTGACATCCATCTGCCAGATCTCATAATCATGGTAGGTGCAATAGCAAGTATGATCCGAATGGATTTAAGCATATAGCTGGTGAAAAGGTTTCTTCATAGTCAATACCATGAATTTGTTTGAATCCTTTAGCCACCAATCTACCTTTATAGGTATGCTTATTACCATCCATGTCAGTCTTTACTTTAAAGACCCACTTACACCCAATGGGTTTTACCCCTTCAGGTGGATCAACCAAAGTCCATACTTGGTTAGTGTACATGGATTCCATTTCGGATCTCATGGCCTCTAGCCATTTCTCAGAATCTGGGCTCATCATAGCTTCTTTATAGGATGTAGGCTCGTCAAGATTGATAAGCAATACATCACCGTTGTCAGTCAAGAGAAAAGAATATCTCTCGGATTGACGACGGATCCTATTAGATCTACGAGGAGGTTGGTCTAGTTGAACAGGTGTTTGCTCCACAACTCTTTGGGAAACAAATTCCTCATCCACAACACTTTGTGGTGCCTGTTCATTTTCCATCGAAGCCTTAGTGTTATCATCATCTTGAACTTCTTCAAGATGAATTTTACTCCCACTAGTATTTCTAGAAATAAATTCTCTTTCTAGAAAGACAGCATTTCTGGCAACAAACACCTTGCCAAGTGTGGGATTGTAAAAGTAATATCCCTTAGTTTCCTTGGGATATCCTACAAAATAACACTTATCTGATTTGGGTCCTAGTTTATCTGAGACTTGACGTCTAACGTAAGCTTCACAACCCCAAATCTTTATAAAAGACATTTTGGGACTCTTCCCAGTCCATATCGTATATGGTGTCTTTTCTACGGCTTTTGATGGAACGCGATTAAGTGTGAAAGCGGCTGTCTCTAGAGCTAAACCCCAAAAGGAAGTAGGTAGATCAGTCTGGCTCATCATTGATCGTACCATATCTAATAGAGTACGATTTCTCCTCTCAGATACACCATTCCATTGTGGTGTTCCAGGTGGAGTGAGTTGGGATATTATCCCACACTCAGCCAGGTGATCACGAAACTCTTGACTAAGGTATTCACCACCTCGATCTGATCGAAGTAGTTTAATACGCTTACCAAGTTGGTTTTGTACTTCATTCTTGAATTCTTTGAACTTTTCAAAGGATTCTGACTTATGTCTCATCAAATATAAGTAGCCAAATCTACTCGTATCATCAGTGAAAGTAATAAAGTACTTATAGCCTCCTCTGGCTTCGACATTGAAAGGGCCACATACATCAGTATGTATGAGTCCTAACAAATCCGTCGCTCTCTCGCCATGTCCACTAAATGGAGTTTTAGTCATCTTTCCTAAAAGACAAGACTCGCATACCTCATATGATTCAAAATCAAATGAGTCCAATAATCCATCTTTATGGAGTTGGGATATGCGTTTTTCATTTATGTGACCTAGGCGACAGTGCCAGAGATATGTTTGGTTCAAATCATTCGATTTGAACCGTTTGGTATTTACGTTATAAATTGGGTTATATAAATCTAGAACATAGAGACCATTCATAAGTGGTGCATTACAATAGAACATTTCATTTAAATAAATGGAACAACATTTGTCCTTTATTATAAAAGAAAAGTTTTTCTTGTCTAAACAAGATACAGAAATTATGTTCTTTGTTAATGCGGGTACATAGAAGCACTCCTCTAGTTCTAAGATAAGCCCGATTGGGCAAAGATAAAGAATATGTTCCCTACTCTGGAACTTTTGCGCCATTGCCTACTCGTAGGTCCACTTCACCCTTTGCCATTATTCTACTATTTCTCAGTCCCTGCACATTAGTACAAATGTGAGATGCACATCCGGTATCTAATACCCATGTAGAAGAAATAGATAGATTAACTTCTATAACGTGTATACCTGAGGCAGAAGTCCCACTTCTCTTGTTCTTTACTTCCTCAAGGTAGACTTTGCGATTCCGCTTCCGATGTCGATCTCACCGCAATGAAGCGATCCCTTCCTTAGGTACTTTACCTTTACCCTTTGAAGTGGATGAATTGGCCTTGCCTTTGGCTTGGTTCTTACCCTTGCCTTTGCGCTTACCTTTGTCCTTCTTGACCATTAGTACATTACTAACTTTCTTCTTGAGATTTGGTTCAGCAGTTCTCAACATTATGAGAATCTCAGGCAAAGGTTTATCAATTTCATTCATGTTATAATTCATGACGAATTGATTGTATGCTTCCTAAGCGATTGCAGGATAACATCGATTGCCAATTCTTGGCTCAGTGGAAAACCTAGTCTTTCAAGGTTCTCAACGTACCCAATCATTTTGAGTACGTGAGTTCCTACAGGTGTTCCTTCTTGCATCTTGCATGCAAAAAGAGCCTTAGACACTTCAAAACGCTCGTGCCTAGCTTGTCCTTGATATAGTTGTTTCAAATGCTCAACCATATCATAGGCATCCATGTTCTCATGTTGCTTACGAGCTCGAGTTAATGGTGGCAAGCATAAGGCATGACACATCTAATCGTCATCTTGATTACGTATTGCTAGCATTTTTACACGAGTGGCCGTAGGAAGTAGTGTTTAGTTAACTGCTCTAGGACTTCCCACAAAATGAATCCAAGGCATATAGTTTGCGTTCTTGCTTGAGGATAATCCTCAAGTTCCTATACGATCAGAAAGTTTGCTCCATTGAGCTTGTCCTTCTCAGGGACGGATCGCAGATTGAGGGTGTGTCGTGTTAGATGACATGGTGATCTACAACATTAAAATGCAAAGTTAAGTATCATACCTAAATCATTTAATTAGGCCTTTAATTAAATGAGGCTCCCACTAAATTCTCATAGCTACTATTTAGCTATAAATTTATATGGGATAAAGATCCACATCATAATTCGTCTTGAGTTAGCTTTGGCTAATCGCCCAAGACGTAGTATAATTAGGTAGGCAATCTTTTGCCAATTACATCTGATGTAACTCTTTAATAGCTTTGGTTAAGTTTTAGATTAGTTTAGTGTTTATTCCTAAACCGGACTTCGGTGTGGCGAGGCCGGGGCCTTCTTGGATATCGACAGCGACCACTTCTAAGACAAAGTGATGTTGAAATCACACAAAACTAATGTTAACACTTATGTTCAAGCTAATATATGCCTCTACTTTCTTAACCAATTAAGAAAACACTTAATTAAGTCTTAACCAAGGTGATGGCGGGACATCACGATTGTCCACTCGCACCCCTCAAGATAAAATGCATTGCTTTGCTTTGGCAAACCCAATAACAAATGATCGAGAAGTAGTGAGTACCAACTTTGGTAGGCATATAGTTTAGACTTATTAAGAAATAAACATGTATCATATACATATTAGCATACATCACATATAAGCTAAACTAATCATGCATCACATACAAGCTAAACTAACATGCATCACATACATATTAAACTAACGTGTCATGGTTATGGCCCTTATTCTACAATCTTCTCAAGCCAATGAAAAGATTGATTGGTCAACCTAGGGATAGCATCTTCTCCTAAGTGCTTCCTTTTGGTTGTCTTGTGTGTTGACTTCCTCCTTGTAACCTCATCTTCCAATGGACCCTCCATCCTTGTTTTGTACATTACAAAAGGAGAAATACTCGAGTTACATTCGAGTCTAAAACTAATTTTACAACAAGAATATTAGGAGAAAGGCACGACACGCAGGCCGTATTAAGAATTACAACACACAATCACAAACTTTTGGGACTAGGCCATAACCATGCACCATGTCATTTTAACTTTTAAAAGACATTGGATATTTTATTATGTTTGAAAATTTGCTAATGCAATTATCAACTCATAATAAAATTTATCCTACTTCTATATCACATATAAAATAGAGAAAACCTATTTTATACGATCTTTTCATAAGTGGCTCGATACCCTTTGTAGGGAAATCTCGTATGCCAAATGGCATATGCGCAACGGAAAATAGGATCCCTTCCATGTGATCCATGCGAAAGCAAACTCGTATAAAATAAATTTCTCTAAACCAAACCTATCTTATAGGAGAGTTCTACCTTTGTTTCGTGCCCTTTGCAATCCCGCTTTTCCTTTCGGTTTGTTGGATCTTTAGCACGTTCAAGTGTCCGTGCCTCTATACGTATCCACACGAGCATGCTCTTGTCTCACAAAAGGAAAACTAGAAGAGCTCTCCTTTACTTCTTGCTAGAGAAGTCCCTAAAGGAGAGGAAGAGAGGGAAAAGGAGAAAGGAAGAAGAAGACTCCTCTTCTTGCTAGCCTACACTCACAAACCCACACAACTAAAGCTTCCACCAAGCTTTCTCACAACCACAACACCAAAAACTCACTATGGTCGGCCACTCCATGGAGCCTTTTATAGGGTTGGAAAAACCCTTCCACCTCCTTCACATTCAATGCAATCCATTGCATTGAGACACACTCAAAAAGGATTTGGCTTCCTTGTTTGGCCGGCCACTTAAGGAGACAAAACCATTTTGTTTCCTTCCACCTTAACTAGCTTAGGTGGATGCTTAGGTGGCATGCTTATGTGGCATGCTTATGTGGCATTCTTATGTGGCATTCATGCATGTTGAATTAATCTTATTAATTCAATTAAGCTTATGTTATCATATTGAATTAATCTTATTAATTCAATTAAGCTTATGTTATCATATTGAATTAATCTTATTAAATCAATAAGGTAACATATTGAATTAATCTCATTAAATCAATCAGCTAAAATTCTCATTAAGCTTAAAGTCCAAAAACCATTTTGTACTTAAGCTTATTCCCATATTATTCTAGTCAAACTAGAATACTCTAATTCCTCTAATTATCATGCTCTTTGTGTGTGACCCTATAGGCTCTCATAACGTTGGCAGTGGATCTAAACTCTTTTAGATACACAAGCAATGAGCGGCATCTAGCAATACATCATTGCTACCCAAGTTACGAGATAAGTCAAGATCCGACTAACCTTTCCGTGACTACTATAATATATGACCGTGTCCTTCTATCCTTGATATCAGATTGATCAATGAGGCATAGATCGTGTCATCCTCGATCAATCTATGTGTTTCTTGATCCCTGAGTAAACTAACTCAAACAAATGAGCTCAATATCTCATATTGACTCATTCGAGCATGGCCATGCGTTTTAGTAGTTCTACTCAATCAAGGGGTCCACCGATATCACTCTCGTCATATGAGAGGGATAGATCCCATCTACATCACTCACATTCCTCCGCATAATTTGTTATATACCCAGTAATCGCCTTTATGGTCCACCCTGTTACGGGTGACGTTTGACGATACCAAAGTACATAACTCCTTATGTAGGGAACCGTAGTGACTTCAGGTCTAAGGACTATTCATACCAATAGTCACATGAGAAAGTTTATGACACTCATATAACGATCCATGAAACTTTCTCATGGCGGGTCAGTTCAGTATATATTCTCCAATATATACCCATGTGTCAACTTGATATCATATATCCATGACTTGTGAGATCAAGTCATCAATTGACCTACATGCTAGTCTTTATGTATTAATATTGCCCTTGCATATTAATACTCGACTAGGAACATTTAGGAAAGTGTTCTCTACAGCCTCTCATAATCAATTCTGCCAATTGATGTGCTGTAGATAAGAACCTACTTTTCTAGGGCATTATTATATTTAAATTAGCTGACACAAGCAAGATGTAAATATAATAACCAATCCTTTGCCTTTATAGAATATGATACAAAATGTTCCCTATTCAACCATCACATGATTGGTTCTAGGGCTTTAACTAACACAACTCACTAGACTCGAGCCGAGAAGTTGACAACAACCACTCGTACTCTTTCTATCGAGCTTACTACCAGCATAGTCCGAATCGGAGTAGCCGGTTAGTTCGAACTCGGTTGATCTAGGATACCAAATACCAACATTAAGTGTACCCTTTAGATATGTAAGGATACGCTTGACTATGTAGGGATGTATACTGAAAAGTCTATCTTTTGTATGAACATCTTTATTTTGGAATAAGAATCATATGATCATTGTTTACATATTTTTATGGTTATGCAATATTATCCAATACTTTACATTGTAGATAACATGGTGTGTGGTGTCACACAGGAGATCATGTTATCGGCCCCTTGAAAAGTATAAGTAAAGGCTCACAACCGAGATGGCTTTGGACAAACCATCGGAATGGTTGTAGTGTGATTTGGTGTTGGTATGTCTTGACCATAGAATCACACTAGTGCACTTTGTGTGTATTGAGCAGGACCGACTTAGAGGTGATTCGATTTATTGCTGACTACATAATCCCATAATCGAATCAGACCTCAGATATTATTTAGTACATGCTCATAATCCCGATATAATAACGGACACATATACTTAGTACTCATCTCTTTGATTTACCAATGGGCGAGATTTATAGATTAAATTGTTGGGTTTCCGGCACCGCGGGGAGTGTGTGTTCGAACATGTTTCGTAAACATGTGCACAACGGAAGAAAAAAAAATAATAAATCTACATTTATTACAACACACACATCACACGCATGCATAGTACAACATGTGTAGACATACCCGTAAATTTAAATTTGCAATAAAAGGAAATTTAACTACGTATACCTTTCGTATCACGTGTAGCGGGAACGGCATCAACCGGAACGATCCTCGCTAGAATCGTCTCTATTTGTATCCACGCCGAGTATCTTCGGGATGACTTCACAAAGTCACGAGCTTCGTCTTTGTACAGGTTACTAGCCTCGTGTTGAAGACGACGTGATCGAGAGAGGATCACGATCCGAATCCAAATTCGGATCCAAAGACGAGTCCTCAAAACTCGCTTCCCCGGAGAGGTATTCGTCAACCATTTGATGAATCCTTCGTCCTCCACCTCAGAGGATTACCGGAGATCGAATCCCCGGCAAGACTACCGCTGTCGGAGCTCTAAACGTTGTCCAAACGACGCTCCGACGAGAGGGAAACAAGCTGTCCAGAAACTGGACAGCTTTGGTGGAGGAGTAAGGGCCGGCCAAAAGAAAGGTGGAAGCTCACCTTCTTACCGAACCCAAGGAAGATCACCGGAGCACCAACCGGCAGCAGCTCGACGTTGGTGAGGGGGAAGGAAGGCTCCTTCTGGACGCCGGTTGGAAGAGGTGGGCGGCGGCAATGGAGTTGGCGCCGATTAGATGGTGAGGGTGGGCGGCCAAAACTAGGTTAGGGTTTTGGATTAGGGTTTAAGCCCTCTTTTATAGAGAACTAATTCTCTTAATGGTTATTGGATCATAACCATAAGGCCCGTTAACCCGCTCCATTAATATAAGTTAAAATAAACAAACCATGATGGTTTATTTTAAGTTAAAACGAACCGAACAAACTTTTGGTTCATTCGTTTAAAATAAACCAAACCCTTTGGTTTATTCTCCTCCATTAGATTAGAACCAAACCATTTCGGTTCATCCATTATGTCTTCATAAGACACGGCCCATCCACACTTCCATTGCGACTGAAACGATTTCATGCTCGCTTCTTGTTTGTTCCAACCAAACCTAGTTTCTCTCGGTCTGAGAATTCCATTCTCAAGCTCGTTTTAAATCCTTCGGATTACGCTCGTTGTGCGTGTGACCAAATAGGTTCTCGGTTTATGTTGGCCATCTATAATTAACCATTAATTATAGAACGATCATGAGTTGCACCTAGTAGTACATCATGATCCCCAATTAACCGAAAAGATCAACGGTTGATCCAGAACTATTTCTGAAACCCTTCAGCAGCTCGAATGAATCATGCCCCATTCCCTTCACTCATCTTATACCCACTTGGTTTAGGACATGGTCTATAGTGTCAGTCCCCACTAGGCTGACTACATCACACCTAGCCCAAGTATCATTTCCTCGTCCTACGGATTCTAGTTACTCCACATGTATCGAAGAGTACCTTACTCTAAACATGTAATGCTTTGGCCAAAGACTTTAGTAACAATCTGACGAGAGGCCATGGGTATACATCTCCTCACAAGGAGTGGTGAATCCTTTATAGGCTATTCAAACACCTTCGATCACTTTGACTTATACCCAATCATCCCGGGTTCACATCTCCTTAGAGATTCTTGCTTAAGATGTCAAAGCATAAGTCTCTATGATCAAGATGACTTGAATACCGCAAGTCAAAGGAACATCGCACTTAAGCTACAGTAAGAACTTCATTGACATATCTATATATGCAAAGAACCATATGAAGTCTTACGGCTGGTCACTCCAATGAACTAGTTACCATAACTAGCATCCACGATTAACTCCGGACATCACAATGTCTCCAACCAGTGAGAATCAACTGCTTGGATACACCAAGGAGTATACCTCGTGCTAGTCTCGACAGAATTGATGGTGTCCAAATTCATCAATTCATCGACTAGGGATAATTCCGATACATCACAATTACACATGTAGAGATACTCACTAGTTGTGATCCAATCACAAATTCTCTCATGTTGTTAATCGTATCGTGGATATTCAGTAAATGAGTTTAAGATCCAATCAAATACATAAAAACATGTATACTCAAATAGTGAATCTTCATTTATCATATAAATGGTTCATACATAAGGCGATTGCCTTAGGACATCTCTCATATATTACTAACAAACTCTCACTTGGCCTAATGCCAATCGCTACGGTATCCAATACCTTAAGCTCTAACATGACCCTCAAACTTACTTTGAGTTAATGCTTTAGTCAAAGGATCCGCTAAGTTCCTTTCAGTGGGAATTTTCTCGATTTGTATTTCATTCTTACTGATGATCTCTCTGATAAGATGATAGCGGCGAAGCACATGTTTAGATCATTGATGAGACCTTGGCTCTTTCGCCTGTGCAATTACTCCATTGTTGTCGCAGTAGACCAGTATTGCTTCAACAATGGCCGAAATCACACCAAGTTCATAAACGAACTTCTTGATCTAAACCGCTTCCTTTGCTGCTTCCGAAGCTGCAATGTATTCTGCCTCAGTGGTAGAATCCGCTACAGTGTCTTGTTTAGAACTTTTCCAACTCACTGCGCCCCCATTCAAGGTGAACACGTATTCAGATTGAGATCTAGAATCATCCTTGTCTGTCTGGAAGTTGGCATCTGTATACCCGCGTATCACCATTTCCCCTTCTCCATATATTAGGAACACATCCTTAGTTCTTCTTAAGTACTTAAGGATCGTCTTAACAGCCACCCAATGATCCATTCCTGGATCAGACTGGTATCTGCTCGTGACACTCAGAGCATATGATACATCGGGCCTCGTACATAACATAGCATACATGATAGATCCTATTGCGGATGCATAGGGATTCTTACTCATGCAAATCCTCTCGTCTTCTGTGCGCGGACACATAGACTTTGAAAGGTGTACCCCATGCCTGATGGGTAGGAAACCTTTCTTGGATTCCGACATGTTAAACCTCTTTAGCACTCGGTCTATATATGTAGACTGTGAAAGACCAAGCAACCATTTCGATCTATCTCTATAGATCTTAATCTCGAGGATGTAGGTTACTTCTCCTAGGTCTTTCATGGAGAATGTCTTGGATAACCAAACCTTAACTGACTGTAAGATTGAAACATCATTTCCTATAAGTAATATGTCATTGACATATAATACTAGGAACACGACTGCACTCCCACTAACCTTCTTGTACACACAAGGTTCGTCTGGATTTTGTGAGAAATCAAACTTTTTGATTGTCTCATCAAAACAGATATTCCAGCTCCTGGATGCTTGCTTCAATCAATATATGGACCGTTGCAATTTGCATACCTTGGTTTTATCAACCGATGTGAAACCCTCAGGTTGTATCATATACACGTCCTCGAGTAGGTTTCCATTAAGGAAAGTTGTTTTCACATCCATCTGCCATATCTCATAATCATAATGAGCCGCTATGGTCAGGAGCATCCGAATGGATTTAAGCATAGCTACAGGCAAATAGGTTTCGTCATAATCAACACCTTGCTTTTGATGATATCCTTTCGCCACCAATCTAGCCTTATAGGTAATCACATTACCATCCATGTCGGTTTTCTTCTTGAAAACCCACTTGCACCCTATAGGCTTAATGCCTTCAGGTGGGTCAACTAAGTTCCAAACTTGGTTTTCATACATGGAATCCATTTCTGACTTCATGGCACCAAGCCACTTATCCCTTTCTGAACTTGTCAGCACTTCTTTATAACTGGTAGGCTCCTCATCATCAATGAGTAACACGTCGTTCGATTCTCTTACGAGAAATCCATATCTCTCAGGAATATTGCATGTTCTACCAGATCTACGAAGATGTGGTGTTACAATAGGTCCAGCCGATTGCTCATCACTATGAGTTGTCGGTTGTTGTGCTTCACCAGGTATCTCATCAATGTCTATTTGAGTCTCTCGAGCCTCCTCAAGCTCGATGACACTCCCACTATTTTCTTGCAAGAGAAACTCTTTCTCTAGAAACACAGCATGCCTTGAAACAAACACCTTTTGTTCCATAGGATGATAGAATTGGTAACCCCTTGTTTCCTTAGGGTATCCAATAAATAGACATTTATCAGACTTAGCATCCAATTTGTCTGATACAGTCCACTTCACATAAGCAGGACAACCCCATATCTTCAAGTAAGATACATGAGGTTTCTTACTATTCTATATCTCATATGGAGTAGTAGAGACTACCTTGGTTGGCATTCCGTTTAACAAGTAAACAGCTATCTGAAGTGCATAGCCCTAAAAGGACTTGGGAAGATTCGCATGATTCATCATTGACCTGACCATGTCCAACAAGGTCCGGTTACGCCTCTCAGATACACCATTATGCTGTGGTGTATATGGCGGAGTCCATTGAAACAATATACCATTGTCTCTTAGATAATCAAGAAACTCCTGACTCAAGTATTCACCACCTCGATCCGATCGAAGTATTTTAATACTCTTGTCATGTTGTTTCTCTACTTCATTTCTGAATTCTTTGAACCTTTCAAAGGCTTTAGACTTGTGTTTCATCAAGAACACACACCCAAACCGTGAGTGATCATCGGTGAAGGTAATGAAGTAGCTATAGCCTCCTAAAGCTTGAGTTGACATAGGTCCACATACATCAGTATGTACTAGACCTAGTAACTCTCCCACTCGTTCACCTTTTCCAGTAAAAGGTAACTTAGTCATCTTGCCTTTTAAGCATGATTCGCATGTATCGTATGAATCCAATTCAAACGATTCCAGAATTCCACATCGGTGTAATTCGGACATGCGTTTCTTGCTTACATGGCCAAGACGACAATGCCACATATAGGAGTCTAATTGATTACCCTTTTGAGCACGCGTGTTGCTCGCTTCGATATTGAAGATGTCACTGGATACGTCCAACGTATAAATGCCATTACTCAAAGTTCCAGTTCCATAAAGCACGCCATTCAAAGTTATATAACAACAAATGTTACTAAACGTCAAATGGAAACCATTTCTATTTAAACAGGAAATAGAAACAATGTTCTTTATTAGAGAAGGAACATAATAGCAATTGTCCAGTTCCAAGACTAGTCCACTGGGGAGCTTCAGCAAATAAGTTCCGATGGCGACTGCAGCAACCTTTGCTCCATTGCCAACTCGCAAATTTGACTCCTCTATGACGAGTCTTCTTCTATTCCTTAGCCCCTGTATGTCATTATATATATGTGAGCCACACCCAGTATCCAATACCCAAGTGTCTAAGGAAATAGAATGACAATCAATAACGAAGATACCTGAAGAGGATGGGGCATCGGATGCCTTCTTCTTCTTCATGGACTCAAGATAAATCTTGCAGTTTCTTCGCCAGTGGCCTTCCTTGCCACAATGATGGCAAGTGCCATTTTGTGCTGGTTCTGCCTTCTTTGCCTTCTTGTTCTTCCCTTTCTTCTGTTCTTTTGCCTTCCTCTTAGAACCTTTCTTTGAGGAATCAACTAACAGAACCGCCTTCTCCTCATGCTTCACAGAAGGCTCCACAGTCTTCAGCATATTGAGGAGCTCAGGAATAGTGGATTCCAATTTGTTCATCCGATAGTTCATCACAAATTGTGAGAAACTCTTGGGCAAACAATGCAGAATTAAGTCAATACTTAACTCATGATCCATCACAAACCCGAGGGTAGCTAGCCGCTCGATGTACCCATTCATCTTTAGCACAAACTGCACTACAGACGAACCTTCTTGCATCTTCGTGGTGAAGAGGAGCCTAGAGACCTCGAACCTTTCGGATCTCGCTTACTCATCGAACAACTCATGAAGATGGAAGACCATAGTATTAGCATCCATATGCTCATGCTGCTTTTGCAGCTCAGGTACCATCGCCGCTAGCATGATGCAACTCGCCTGCTCAGAATCTGCCACATGCTTCTGATAGACCAACATTTGGTCTGGAGTTGCATCGTCCTTAGGACGGTTGGGAAGAGGCTCTTCAAGGACATATGCAAGCTTTTCTGCCTTGAGAACAATTCTCAGGTTTCTAAGCCAGTCCAAGAAGTTAGGCCCAGTCAGTTTGTTTGAATCCAAAATAGTGCGCAAATTCAAAGATGTCATGATCAATTTATTGACCTAGAAATACAAAACGAGCATATATGAGAAAATGATTTTAAAATGCATCAATATACATTTATAAATCCCATTCATTTTTTGAATTTCAAAAAACCCCAAAATCACTTCGGGAGATCGTAGGTCTATCTCCGAATGGGCTGATATCCATCATGGATATGAACAACCTTGGAGAGAGTCCAACAAGCCATTCATAACTATGACGATAGGTATCAACTATATCGATTAGACATCACGTATATGCAACTATCACAATGTGCTATCAACTAATTGAATGTTCACACATACATCGGGTTGTTAACACATTAACAAGTATGCATCATATGCATAGCACCCAACTTCACCTCCCTTTACATCGACCTTGGAGAGAGTCCAACAAGCCGATGCTCCAGGTTAAAGTCAACCCATTAATCGAGGAATAGTTTTAATATGGTTAGAGCGCATTCAACCAATTAGCCCGGCTTGGAGAGAGTCTAACAACCAAAGCTAACGATTGACCTCTGACTCTTACCATATTAGTATTAAACTATTCCATGGTTTGAACATGTTCGGGTTCGAGCCGGGCTTGGAGAGAGTCCAACAACCCAAACAAGAAATAGAACTCTGGTTCTAACCATATTAATGGAAGGTGTAGGCTTTAATACTGAGTAAGGGTTTTTATGTCTCATCCTCTTTGCATGCAAATAACTATTATCTACATGGCATATCTACATGTCACGACACGCATGACATAATGATATGCATCTAATGCAATTACATGACATACAATTATGTCATGTACATTATTTCCTTATATGTCATAACTATTTATGGAAATAAAATATGTTTAAGATTTGATTCTCCAAATCAAATAATGATTAAATTAGGAAACAAATTTCCAAATCTAATCACATATTTTATTTTTGGAAATAGTTGATTAAGGAAAGTCAATTTAGGAAACTAATTTCCTAAATCTTCAAAACTACTTATGGAAATAAAATATTTTAAGATTTGATTTCCCAAATCAAATCATGATTAAATTAGGAAACAAATTTCCAAAATTTAATCAAATATTTTATTTATGGAAAATATCAATTTCCATAAATACTTCCAACTTTCCAAAAGTGGAAGATTTCCATAAATACTTCTAGACTTTCCAAAATTGAAAAATTTCCATAAATACTTCTAACTTTCCAAAAGTAGAAAATTTTCAGAAATATCATTATGACTATCGCAAAACCATTTTATGATTATGTCGAAACACAACCTGGGCTCTGATACCACTGTTGGGTTTTCGGCACCGCGGCGAGTGTGTGTTCAAACATGTTTCGTAAACATGTGCACAGCGGAAGAAACAAAAATAATAAATCTACATTTATTACAACACACACATCACACGCATGCATAGTACAACATGTGTAGACATAACCGTAAATTTAAATTTGCAGTAAAAGGAAATTTAACTACGTATACCTTTCGTATCACGTGTAGTGGGAACGGCATCAACCGGAACGATCCTCGCTAGAATCGTCTCTATCCGTATCCACGCCAAGTATCTTCGGGATGACTTCACAAAGTCACGAGCTTCGTCTTCGTACGGGTTACTAGCCTCGTGTTGAAGACGACGTGATCGAGAGAGGATCATGATCCGAATCCAAATTCGGATCCAAAGATGAGTCCTCAAAACTCGCTTCTCCGGAGAGGTATTCGTCAACCGTTTGACGAATCCTTCGTCCTCCACCTCAGAGGATTACCGGAGATCAAATCCCCAGCAAGACTACCGCTGTCGGAGCTCTAAACGTCGTCCAAACGACGCTCCAACAAGAGGGAAACAAGCTGTTCAGAAAATTGGACAGCTTTGGTGGAGGAGTAAGGGCCGGCCAAAAGAAAGGTGGAAGCTCACCTTCTTACCGAACCCAAGGAAGATCACCGGAGCACCAACCGGCAGCAGCTCGACACCGGTGAGGGGGAAGTAAGGCTCCTTTTGGACGCCGGTTGGAAGAGGTGGGCGGCAGCAATGGAGTTGGCGCCGATTAGATGGTGAGGGTGGGCGGCCAAAACTAGGTTAGGGTTTTGGATTAGGGTTTAAGCCCTCTTTTATAGAGAACTAATTCTCTTAATGGTTATTGGATCATAACCATAAAGCCCGTTAACCCGCTCCATTAATATAAGTTAAAATAAACCAAACCATGATGGTTTATTTTAAGTTAAAATGAACCGAACCAACTTTTGGTTCATTCGTTTAAAATAAACCAAACCCTTTGGTTTATTCTCCTCCATTAGATTAGAACCAAACCATTTCGGTTCATCCATTATGTCTTCATAAGACACGGCCCATCTACGCTTCCATTGCGACTGAAACAATTTCATGCTCGCTTCTTGTTTGTTCCAACCAAACCTAGTTTCTCTCGGTCTGAGAATCCCATTCTCAAGCTCGTTTTAAATCCTTCGAATTACGCTCGTTGTGCGTGTGACCAAATAGGTTCTCAGTTTATGTTGGTCGTCTATAATTAACCATTAATTATAGAACGATCATGAGTGGCACCTAGTTGTACATCATGATCCCCAATTAATCGAAAAGATCAACGGTTGATCCAGAACTATTTCTGAAACCCTTCAGTAGCTCGAATAAATCGTGCCTCATTCCCTTCACTCATCTTATACCCACTTGGTTCAGGACATGGTCTATAGTGTCAGTCCCCACTAGGCTGACTACGTCACACCTACCCCAAGTATCATTTCCTCGTCCTATGGATTCTAGTTACCTCACATGTATCGAAGAGTACCTTACTCTAAACATGTAATGCTTTGGCTAAAGACTTTAGTAACAATCCGACGAGAGGCCATGGGTATACATCTCCTCGCAAGGAGTGGTGAATCCTTTATAGGCTATTCAAACACCTTCGATCACTTCGACTTATACCCAATCATCCCGGGTCCACATCTCCTTAGAGATGCTTGCTTAAGATGTCAAAGCATAAGTCTCTATGATCAAGATGACTTGAATACCGCAAGTCAAAGGAACATCGTACTTAAGATACAGTAAGAACTTCATTGACATATCTATATATGCAGAGAACCATATGAAGTCTTACGGCTGGTCACTCCAATGAACTAGTTACCATAACTAGCATCCACGATTAACTCCGGACATCACAATGTCTCCAGCCAGTGAGAATCAGCTGCTTGGATACACCAAGGAGTATACCTCGTGCTAGTCTCGACATAATTGATGGTGTCCAAATCCATCAATTCATCGACTAGGGATAATTCCGATACATCACAATTACACATGTAGAGATACTCACTAGTTGTGATCCAATCACAAATTCTCTCATGCTGTGAATCGTATCGTGGATATTCAGTAAATGAGTTTAAGATCCAATCAAATACATAAAAACATGTATACTCAAATAGTGAATCTTCATTTATCATATAAATGGTTCATACATAAGGCGATTGCCTTAGGACATCTCTCATATATTACTAACATAAATCGATAGGCTCGGTAAGTTGGGAGATGATATTATTTATATGGTGTGCCGTTGATTATAGGAGGAAACCGTGTCCTATATATTAGGATGATGATGTCCCCTTGAGGAGCTCATAAGGTTCATCATGTAAACCCTGCATGTGGACTTGGTCCGGCTTGATGAAAAGGTTGAGTGGTACTACTCAAGGAGTTAGATGTTGATTAATTAATGGTCAGTAAATTAATTAATCGACGGACATTCGAGATCTTAAACACGGAGAGAAAATGTACAAATAATATATGGAGCCCATATTATCATATGGGGGTTGGTGAGGTAGATCAATGATGAACCTTTAGAGGATTGGATCATCATTAGTGGATCGGACTTTATGTGGGCTTGATCCATGGGTGGCCAAGACCCATCTCCTCCTCATGGTCCCTAATGTAGCCTATTAACACCTCATGATGCTTAGATCCAATGGATAGAAACAAAACTCTAAGATCCATAGGTAGAGATTAAATCTCTAAGATCCGACGATTGAGATTAAATCTCTAGATCCGACGGTTGAGATTAAATCCCTAGAACCAATGGAGGAGATTAATTCATGACTTATCCCTAACTCTATAAAAGGATGTCAAGGGAGTTGGCATGGAACAATTGATGAGAGCTAGGGTTTTTGGACGGCAATGAAGAGGAATCCTAGTTGAGATAGGATTAGGATTAGGGTTTGGAGGCAAGGGTGGCACCAAATAAGGAAGGTATTCTTCTCTTCTTCTTCCTCTTTTGGCCAACGTCCAGCACCTCTCCAGCCTCTTTTCCATCCTTGGCCGGCACCCAAAAGCTCCCTTTTCTTTCTCCTAAGGTGGTGGAAACAAGATATAGGGCTTCCCTTGGTATCTTGGTTGTTTTCCACCATCTTCTCCTTCACCCAGTTGGCCGGCGGTAAGGATAGTTTTAGTTCCTTATTGGTTGTTTCTAGAGAGGAGAAAAACCTTGTTTCTACTCTTCCTCTTGCTTTGGAAGAGAAAGGAAGGAAGATTTGTGATCTAGAAGCTTCGACTTTTGGTAGATCGTCGCCCACACGACGTCTAAAAGGAGGAATGTCATACATTAGAAGATCGAGAGGTATACCTATTCTACTTTCTTCTTTTGTTTGTTGCTTGTTTTTGTTTTTCAATTATAAGCATGTTATAAATCTGTAAATGTCTAAATAATACTTGGATCCCGAGCATAAAACACGAAAACCAGCGATCCGGGCATCGTCTATTCCGCGGCTACTCGTAGAATAGAGGATGGTCGCTTGAACAACTAGTTTGTTCAAGTGACCTCTCTAAACGAATAGCAGGATGATGACTTGGTGGTTTGGGCAATCACTTTTGTCTAGGATTAAATTTTTTTTTAATCCGGGGACATCGAAGGGATCGCCATGGACAAGCTACCGAGGTCAAGTGGGGAGCAAAGTTTCCCCTCACGGACTCGATAAGCAAAACCCTTCAATTGGTATCAGAGCTTCCGGGGCAAAACCTTCAATTGGTATCATAGCCAAGGTTTCTGATTTTGTGTGTTTAGGATTTAGTTAATTTTTATGCACTTTTTCATATATTATATGTGTCGGATAATAGTAGGATATGCGTAGTTTAACTCTTTGGTTGCAGGCATAAGATCCGACTATTATGGCCATATTTGTGTATGTGATTGTATGTGTGCAAATATTTATTTTGTTGAATCCTCGGGGTTGACGAGGCTAGTATTTAGTTTTTGGTAAATTAAATACGGCATTGTTTAGCCGCTCTTTATTTTATTTTACTTTCAATCTAGATTTCATGTACACTCTCTCGTGGAGTATAGGATCGATGGATGTAAATTAAAATAGGTTTTAGTCTCGGCTCGGATCTCCGGATGACTCGTAAATGGCATAGGAGGAGCGGACGAGATGGCGATGCGACGGGAGTCATATTGAAGACAAAAGCCATAATTTTTGGAAAATAATTTATTTTTCATATTTATTGCTTTTTGTGTGATATGCATGTCGTAGGCTTGGAAAATTCCTCAATTTCAAATTACTAAGTGGGAGAGGGATATTTTTTTAAAATTCCCACGACCTCCATTACGATTTGACATGTGATGCAAACAAACTTGCACGTCGGCTCTGAGTGCCTTCCTCCCCATCGGATGGGTTTGTTTGCGGATCACAAGGTTGAATATGGTTATAGAAAATTATTAAGGAGTGTGTGTACTTGCCCATTGTAAGGCACATAACCCAGGATAATTACCTTAGTACTGAGTAATGGTGAACATTTAGATACAAATATAAGTATCCTCCCCATCAGAGTCACTGCTTTTATTTGTAGGGCTAAAGAGGAACCAACTTTTAATTTTACTTGTCAAAAAGTTAGGTTGACAAGATAGTAAAATTAATGGGTAAAACCTCCTCTTACAAATGTAGAATTCGTATACGTCTACACTATCGTGACATACGATATTCTTGGTGTTTTGAGGTGTTGGTTGATTTTAAAATTTTATTGTTTGAGGAATCAATAATTTTTTGAAATCTAATGTTTTGATTTATGTGATTCTTAGGTTTTCTTTCAAAATGACTTTCAACCCACTTGCTGTGATATCGAAAGAGAACAAACTTACTGGACCCAACTATGTAGATTGGAAGAGGAATCTAGACATTGTCTTGATTGCTGAGGAATACAAATATGTACTCCTCGAAGAGTGTCCTCCCAAGCCTACAGATAATTCTGGGGAAAAGGAGAGAGAGAGCTATAAGAAGTGGATCAAGGCCGATGAGATGGCGTGGTGTTACATTTTGGCATCTATGTCAAATGTACTACAACATCAGCATCAAGCCATGTCCACTTCTTATGATATGATGCTCAATCTCAAGGAGCTTTTCAGACACCAGAAATGGGTTGCGAGGCAAGAGGCCATGAGAAACTTGATCATGACCACCATGGTCGAGGGAACACCCGTGAGGGATCATGTTCTCAAGATGATGGCTCATTTGAATGAGCTGGAGGTCCTAGGAGCTAAGATCGATGGGGAAACCCAGGTCGATATCATACTGCAGTCTCTACCTAGGAGTTTTGAGCAGTTTCGCCTCAACTACAACATGAACAAGAGGTTGTATTCGTTGGTGGAATTTCTGACAGAACTCCAGGCAACAGAGGGACTATTTCATCAGAGTGCTCAGGCGCATGCCGTGGTGACCCAGAAGGTTTCTACTTCTAAGCCGAAAGTCAAGAAGAAGAAGAAACAAACCCGGGCGAAGGCAGTGGGAGGTACTCAGGGAGGAGTGAAGAAGCCGAAAGGCAAGTGCTTCACTTGTAAGCAGACTAGACACTGGAAGAAGGACTGGCCCAACCGCAAGAACAAAGGTATATCTTTTGGTCTAGTCGTTGAAACATGTTTAGCGATGTTATCTACCGACACCTGGTGTGTAGATATGGGAGCCACTAATCATGTCTGCAATACTTTGTAGGGGTTCCAGGAAACCAGACGACTGGCTGAGGGGGAGATTACCGTGTACTTCGGTGATGCCACGAAGGTGGTGGCTGTTGCAGTGGGAGATGTTCATTTATCTTTTGAGAAAAATAATCTTTTGGTTCTTAAGAATTGCCTTTATGTACCCTTATTTAGAAAGAATTTAATTTCGGTTTCTAAATTGTTTATGGATGGATATTCTATTTCTTTTAATGACAGAGTTGTTATAAGAAGGAATAGGGACATTATCTGTTCGGGTGCATTGATAAGAAATTTGTACACACTTGAACCAAAACCTCCCACGATGCAAATTGAAGTTAATAACTTATCTTCTAATTTTAATAAGAGAAAAGAACCTTCGAAGATGAACCAAACATATCTTTGGCATCTTAGGCTTGGTCACATTAACCTAAGCAGAATTCAAAGGTTGATAGTTGATGGACCTTTGGGTTCATTAGTGGTGGAGGATCTCACAACCTGTGAATCTTGCTTGGAGGGTAAGATGACCAAGAGGCCTTTTAAGGCCAAGGGGTATAGAGCCAAAGATGTGTTAGAATTGGTTCATTCTGATTTGTGTGGTCCTATTTTTATCCAGGTTAGAGGTGGTTTTGAGTATTTCGTCTCTTTTATAGACGATTACTCAAGATATGGATACATTTACCTGATGCGCCGCAAGTCTGAATGCTTTGACAAGTTCAAAGAATTCAAGGCTGATGTGGAGAAACGTCAAGGTAAAAGTATCAAGACACTACGATCTGATCGTGGTGGTGAGTACCTCTTGGGAGAGTTTAGGAACTACTTATCAGAGGCTGGGATTCAATCCAAATTGACTGCACCTGGCACACCCCAGCAGAATGGTGTAGCAGAGCGAAGGAATAGGACTCTTATGGAGATGGTTAGATCGATGATGAGTTATTCTGACTTGCCAGATTCGTTCTGGGGATATGCTCTAGATACAGCGGTGTATATTCTAAACTTGGTTCCATCTAAATCAGTGCCTTCTACTCCCACAGAGTTGTGGACTGGGTGAAAGCCTAGTCTAAGACATATTTGGATATGGGGGAGTCCAGCACATGTGCTGAAGGCGGATACTGGTAAGTTGGAACCTCGTACAGAAGTATGCATGTTCGTTGGCTATCCCAGGGGAACGAAGGGTGGATTGTTTTATAGTCCTAGAGATCAGAGGGTGATCGTAAGCACGAACGCCAGATTTCTAGAGGAAGACTATGTGATGAGCCACAAGCCCAAGAGTAAAATTGTTCTGGAGGAATTAAAAAGGGGAAGGCACTTCTTTAGTACCACCGGTACAAGAGGATATACCACATGTCACTGCACTGCATGTCACAGAGGATACACAGGTGATACCTCGTCGTAGTGGGAGGGTTGTGAGAAAGCCTGATAGATTCATGTTCTTGGGAGAATCTTCTGATTTGGTCCCTAGCGAACATGAACCTGATCCCTGGACATATGACGAGGCAATCCAAGATAAAGATGCAGTATCTTGGCAAAGTGCAATGAATGCTGAGATTGAATCTATGGATTCAAATCAGGTCTGGGAGCTAGTAGAACCACCCGATGGTGTAAAAACCATTGGATGCAAGTGGATCTACAAGAGAAAGAGAGGAATAGATGGGAAGGTTGAGACCTTCAAAGCGAGGCTTGTTGCGAAGGGGTATACTCAGAAAGAGGGTATCGATTATGAGGAGACCTTTTCATCGGTAGCCATCTTAAGTCTATCTGGATTCTCTTATGCATAGCAGCTCATATGGATTATGAGGTGTGGCAGATGGATGTCAAGACAGCTTTCCTTAATGGAAGTCTTGAGAAAAACATCTACATGAAGCAACCAGAGGGATTCATTGCTAAGGGCAAAGAGCATCTTGTATGTAAGCTTAATCGGTCC
This sequence comes from Wurfbainia villosa, assembly GCA_025175895.1. NCBI lineage: Eukaryota > Viridiplantae > Streptophyta > Magnoliopsida > Zingiberales > Zingiberaceae > Wurfbainia > Wurfbainia villosa. Next base: position 57,393,263 of record CM045997.1, read on the forward strand.
ATTTATGGATTGAAGCAAGCTTCGAGGTCTTGCAACATCCGCTTTGATGAGGTGATCTAGTCTTATGGATTTATTCAAAGTCCGGATGAGTCTTGTGTATACAAGAGATGTGACGGAAACGTAGTGGTATTTCTTGTACTATACAAAGATGACATTTTGTTGATTGGCAACAATATCAAGGTGTTATCGAACGTAAGGGTATGGTTGTCTAAATAGTTTGATATGAAGGACTTGGGAGAGATGGGACACATCCTTGGGATCAAGGTTATAAGGGATCACAGGAAAAGGATGTTGTGCTTATCCCAAGCTTCATACATAGACATGATTATGGAGTGTTTTAGCATGCAAAACTCCAAGAAGGGTTTTCTACCTTTCAGGCATGGAGTTCCTTTATCTAAGGAGATGTGTCCTAGAACATCTGAGGAGATAGAGGAGATGAAGGCGGTTCCTTATGCTTCGGCAGTAGGAAGCCTCATGTATGCGATGCTTTATACGAGACCAGATATCTGCTTTGTCGTGGGCATGGTCAGCAGATATCAGAGTAATCCAGGATAGGGACATTGGACTGCAGTAAAGCATATATTGAAGTACTTGAGAAGGACTAGGGATTATATGTTGGTTTACCGGGCAGACCAATTACTCCCTGTGGGTTACATGGATTCTGACTTCCAATCTGATAGGGATAACAGTAAGTCTACCTTAGGTTTTGTGTTTACTTTGGGAGGTGGAGCCATTGTATGGAGGAGTGTCAAGCAGAAATGCGTGGCGGACTCCACCATAGAAGTTGAGTATGTGGTAGCCTCTGAGGTGGCCAAAGAAGTTGTACGGCTCAGGAACTTCTTGATGGACTTGGATGTGATTCCTGGTTTGCCCAGAACTATCACAATTTATTGTGATAGTAGTGGTGCAGTTGCAAACTCGAAGGAACCACGAGCCCATAAGGCTAGTAAACACATAGAGCGCAAGTACCACCTGATACGAGAAATATTAAAGAGAGGAGAAGTTGTTGTGGCCAAGATTGCATCGGAGGATAACATGGCAAATCCTTTCACTAAGGCCCTTCCGGCGAGAGCTTTTGATAGGCATGTGAAGGGAATGGGGATCAGATGTATGGCACTTTAAGGACAGCATAGTCTTTTAGTATAAGTGGGAGATTGTAGGGATGTATACTGAAAAGTCTATCTTTTGTATAAACATCTTTATTTTGGAATAAGAATCACATGATCATTGTTTGCATATTTTTATGGTTATGCAATATTGTCCAATACTTTACATTGTAGATAACATGGTGTGTGGTGTCACACAGGAGATCATGTTATCGGCCCCTTGAAAAGTATAAGTAAAGGCTCACAACCGAGATGGCTTTGGACAAACTATCGGAATGGTTGTAGTGTGATTTGGTGTTGGTTTGTCTTGACCATAGAATCACACTAGTGCACTTTGTGTGTATTGAGCAGGATCGACTTAGAGATGATTCGATTTATTGCTGACTACATAATCGAATCGGACCTCAGATATTATTTAGTACATGCTCTTAATCCCGATATAATAATGGGCACATATACTTAGTACTCATCTCTTTGATTTACCAATGGGCGAGATTTATAGATTAAATTGATAGGCTCGGTAAGTTTGGAGATGATATTATTTATATGGTGTGTCGTTGATTATAGGAGGAAACCGTGTCCTATATATTAGGATGATGATGTCCCCTTGAAGAGCTCATAAGATTCATCATGTAAACCCTGCAGGAGGACTTGGTCCAGCATGATAAAAAGGTTGAGTGGTACTACTCAAGGAGTTAGATGTTGATTAATTAATGGTCAGTAAATTAATTAATCGATGGACATTCGAGATCTTAAACACAGGGAGAAAATGTACAAATAATATATGGAGCCCATATTATCATATGGGGGTTGGTGAGGTAGATCAATGATGAACCTTTAGTAGATTGGATCATCATTAGTGGATTGGACTTTATGTGGGCTTGATCCATGGGTGGCCAAGACCCAACTCCTCCTCATGGTCCCTAATGTAGCCTATTAACACCTCATGATGCTTAGATCCAATGGATAGAAACAAAACTCTAAGGGTGTGTTTGGTTGAGGGTTTTTGTTGATAACCTTGTTAGGTGATCAACAAAAACCTTGTTTGGTTTAGGTTATGAACAATTACCTGGTAATTGTTCATTACCTAGTTATGGACAAAAACCTTTTTAGGGGGAATAGGAAAACCTCGGAGAACCAAGGTTTTTGTTGATTCCCGAGGTTAAGGAAATTTTTTTCCAATATTACCCCTAGCAATATATTAAATGTCAATTTGTCAAAACAGCGCCGCCACCCATCGGGTCGCCGCCATCGCGCCATCGTCATCGCTGCCGTTACCGTTGTTTATCGCGGCCGCCATCGCGCATCGCCGTCGTCACCATCGCGTTGCCGCCATCGCCGCCGCCGTCGCGATCCACCGTCCATCGCTAGTCACCGGCCGACCGCCGCCACCCGTTGCCGATCGACGGTTGTCGCCAGCTGCCGCCGACCGTCGCTCGGCTAGTCGCCACTACCACCGATCGATCGTCCATCATTGTCACCGCTGGTCGATAATCGTTACTGTCGCCGATCGATCGACCACCGTCGTCGCCACCGGCCAGTCAACCGTTGCCGCCAGCCAGTAAACTATCGCCACGGTCGATCGATCACCATCGCTGTCAGCCGACCGTTGGTCGATCACCATAGTCGTCGGCTAGCGGGGCACTGTCATCGGCCAATCGCTGCCGTCATCATTAATATTTCCGTCGTCATCGTCGAATTGATTGAGCAAAAGACAGTATAACTTAGTAAAATGTTAAACTAAGTTATATATTAAAACCTTCAACCAAACAAGATTTTTATCAAAGGTTATACTTTATTCCAAGATTATATTTTATTCCCTGATAATCACATAACCAAGGTTATGTATGATTACTTGAACCAAACGCACCCTAAGATCCATAGGTAGAGATTAAATCTCTAAGATCCGACGGTTGAGATTAAATCTCTAGATCCAACGGTTGAGATTAAATCCCTAGAACCAATGGAGGAGATTAATTCATGACTTATCCCTAACTCTATAAAAGGATGTCAAGGGAGTTGGCGTGGAACAATTGATGAGAGCTAGGGTTTTTGGGCGGAAAGGAAGAGGAATCCTAGTTGAGATAGGATTAGGATTAGGGTTTGGAGGCAAGGGTGGCATCAAATAAGGAAGGTATTCTTCTCTTTTTCTTCCTCTTTTGCCCAACGTCCAGCATCTCTCCATCCTCTTTTCCAGCCTTGGCCGGCACCCAAAAGCTCCCTTCTCCTTCTCCTAAGGTGGTGGAAACAAGATATAGGGCTTCCCTTGGTATCTTGGTTGTTTTCCACCATCTTCTCCTTCACCTAGTTGGCCGGCGGCAAGGATAGTTTTAGTTCCTTGTTGGTTGTTTCTAGAGAGGAGAAAAACCTTGTTTCTACTCTTCCTCTTGCTTTGGAAGAGCAAGGAAGGAAGATTTGTGATCTAGGAGCTTCGTCTTTTGGTAGATCGTCGCCCACACGACGTCCAAAAGGAGGAAGGTCATACATTAGAAGATCGAGAGGTATACCTATTCTACTTTCTTCTTTTGTTTGTTACTTGTTTTTGTTTTTCAATTATAAGCATGTTATAAATCTGTAAATGGCTAAATAATACTTGGATCCCGAGCATAAAACATGAAAACCGGTGATCCGGACATCGTCTATTCCGCGGCTACTCGTAGAATCGAGGATGGTCGCTTGAACAACTAGTTTGTTCAAGTGACCTCTCTAAACGAATAGCACGACGATGACTTGGTGGTTTGGACAATCCCTTTTGTCTAGGATTAAACTTTTTTTTAATCCGGGGACATCGAAGGGATCGCCATGGACAAGCTACCGAGGTGAAGTGAGAAGCAAAGTTTCCCCTCACGGACTCGATAAGCAAAACCCTTCAGACTAGAGTTCGGTGAGACTCCTTGGCACAGGTTTGGAACCTTGTGCACATACTTATTGCAAATAAGATATCAGGTCGGCTTGAAGTTAAGTAAAGGAGACTCCCTATTATGCTCCTATAGTATTTTAAATCAATTGAGTTTCCGATTACATCTTCTTCTATATTCACATTAGTTGTCATTGGGGTATTAATAATTTTAGCGTCTTGCATTCCAAAGCGTTTAATTAATTCCCTAGTATATTTAAGTTGATGTAGGTATATTCCATCTTTAGTTTGTTTAATTTGTAGACCTAAGAAGAAACTTAACTCGCCTACTAAATTCATTTCAAATTCACTTTCCATAAGTGAAATGAACTCATTTAGTAGGATTGAGTTGGTGGTTCCGAAAATAATATCATCTACGTAGATTTGGGCTATGAATATGTCTTTACCTAAGGTTTTTACGAAAAGGGTTGGGTAAACTACACCTTGGTTAAATCCTTTAGACTTAAGATAAATCGAAAGTCTCTCGTACCAAGCTCGAGGAGCTTGTTTAAGTCCATAGAGGGCTTTCTTTAACCTAAGGACATGGTCGGGTTTATCTACACTTTGAAGCAGGAGGTTGACTAACATAAACCTCTTCCTTAATGTATCCATTTAAGAACGCTGATTTCACATCCATTTGAAACAACTTAAATCCTCGATGTGCAGCATACGCTAATAGCATTCGAATGGACTCTAATCTAGCTACTAGGGCATAGGTATCGTCGTAATCTAAACCTTCAACTTGACTAAACCCTTTAGCGACTAGTCTGGCTTTATTTCTAACTACTTCACCTTTATCATCAAGTTTATTTCTAAACACCCACCTTGTTCCAATGATTGTTTTATCTTTAGGTGGTGGTACTAATTCCCATACTTCGTTCCTAGTGAATTGAGCCAGCTCTTTTTGCATTGCAATGATTCAATTGGGATCAAGAAGAGCTTGGTCAATAGTTTTGGGTTCAATTTTAGAAATCAAGGAGATTTGACTAAGGTTTCTGTTTGAGGCTCTAGTTCGAACTCCTAGACTTGGATCACCTATCACTTGGTCGATAGGATGATTCGTTTGAGTCCTAGTTGGATTTGGGTTTGAGTCTACAACTTGATCCATAGGATGACTCGTTTGAGTTCTAGTTTGGTTGGAGTCATCTATCACTTGGTCGATAGAGTGACTTGGTTGACTTAGGTTAGGATTAACACTAGACCTGATCTCCGGATCAAAGTTAGGTCTAGTATGAGTAGGCTCGCTAATTGGGGTTGCCGGGGGTTTTGTAGGTTCGTGTCCTTCATCAAATACTACATTGATAGTCTCCTCGACTCTAAGGGTGTCATGGTTATATACTCTATAATCTCTACTTGTAGTCGAGTATCCTAGAAAGATTCCGATCGTGGTTTTGGATGTAAATTTCCCTAGGTAATCCTTAGTGTTTAGGATATGTACCTTACACCCAAATACCCTAAAGTACTTGATGTTAGGTATTTTATCGTGATAAATCTCGTATTAGGTCTTAAGGTGCCTCTTTACAATAAGGATCCTATTTTGGACATAGAATGTCGTACTTACGGCTTTCGCCCAAAACCTATCGGGTAGGTTATACTCGTTTAGCATTGTCCTAGCGGCTTCTTGTAGGGTTCTATTTTTGCATTCTACTAGGTCATTTCGTTGTGGAGTTCTAGGGCAAGAGAACTCATGGTGGTATCCATTTAGGTTACAGAATTCTGTAAACCTATGGTTCTCGAATTCAGCACCATGATCAATCCTAAGTCTTTTGATTTTAATGCTTTGTTGATTTTCTATTAATTTAAATAGGTTGATTAATTGATCTAGGGTATCACTTTTGTGTTTGATGAACCTAACCCAAGTAAATATAGAATAGTCATCAATTATGACTAAGCAAAATTTACTTCCATTAATTGACTTAGCTCCGTGTGAATCAAATAGATCCATGTGTAGGAGCTCAAGCACACTTTTGGTTCGTTCTTGATTAGTTAGTTGATGTTGTGTCCTAGATTGTTTACCTTGTTGACAAGCATTACATATTTTATTATCCAAGTTATTGAGGTTAGGCAAACCTCTAACTAAGTCACTCTGACTCATCTTGTGGATGAGTCTTAGGTGTGAGTGACCAAGCCGTCGGTGCCACAACCATGATTCCTCTTGCCATGTCATAAGACACTTAGTTGAGGAGTTAGTTAAGTTAATAGTGTAAATATTGTTATTCCTAGTTCCCTTAAGAATTGTTTTAGAAGTTTCATTTGTATTAATTACGCATTCATTTTCTAGAAATATGACCTTATAGTTATTATCACATAATTGGCTTACACTAAGTAAATTATATTGAAAATTTTCTACTAATAAAACATTTTGAATAACAAAATTTGAGTTGAGCTCAATATCACCTGATCCGATGATTTTGAGCTTGTCGTTATTTCCGAAGGCTACTAATCCTTGTCGTTTGAATCGAAGCTTCGAAAACTTGAGTTGATCCCCGGTCATGTGTCGGGAGAAACCACTGTCCAACATCCATTGATTCTACATGCAAGGTAGTTGGATCGGATATTGGATTTATTAAAGATTGGTTGAAGATTATTAACCTAAATTATCTCACCCATGTCTACATGATCAAACATGTTAACCCTATATGTTCTTGTGAGATGACTTCCAAATTTTACTTGATTTAAATTCAATGACTTGAACGCTTGTCAACCTTGTGTTAGATTCAAATTTGACCTTAGGCTCATCAAGTCACCTTTTCAAGATCATGGCTTCCAGGTCGTGGCGAGGCACAGAGGCCTTCTTTGATCGGAACAACGACCACTTCCTTAGACAAAGCCATTTTCAAGAAAATAGAGACTTGACTTACCTAAGACCACTTCTTGGTCTAACTAGTCTAGGATACGGCGAGGTAGCTTCATCTAGTTCCGCTCGGTCAAGTGCACCGAACTAGATACGCCTTATATAGCCCGAATACACAAGACTCCGCTTTCCTAGCGTACTATCATCTCGCCGCATCCTGGTACTATGTTATCAAGTATTGATGAGTTATAGTCCTATCTAACCATTCTAAAAAGGAAAATCAAACTAAATAAAAAACCTAAGCATGCAATTTCTAAGTTAAAACACAAACAAGTTTCGTACTAGCTCCCCCTGGACCGTTGAATCGATTCGGTCTCTCCACATAGTGGATTTGGTCCTTGGGAACCCAGTACTAGTTTGATCATAAGTTTGAAATCAAGGTGGTCTTAGGGACCCATGCTTGGACACATTTTTTATGTTGATTTACAATCGACATATACGACTTGTTGGTCGTATTTGATCTAAACCCTAGTCCGGCCTTGTTGTACACGGCCCTTTGCGATCCAAGTAGGAGGTTAAGTCCTTTGGATCCCAAAGTAAACCTTTCCAACGTGTTCCTAAGATCTTCGACTTGACTCTTCAAGAGTGAGTTCTCAACTTCGAGTTTTTGAACCCGAGTTGAGTCCTTATCTTGAACTCGACTAGTCGAAGAGGTTAGGGAGACCTCGTGTTTGAGGAGTTTAACTTCCTCAACCAGGGTCTTGACCTTGGACTCAGACTTAACTAATTTTTTAGTTAAAAACTTAATTGCACTATAAAGTGTACTAATGAGGGATCAACTTACCTTTAGTGTATCTTTTAAACCGGATGCGTATCTGTGGCTTGTCTTGAATAGTGCTTCGCAGTCCGATTTGTCTTCGATTTTTGATTAAAGTTCTAGTTCCGACTCCGTCTCCAATTCCACTGGTTTAGCCATGAGAACACGATCATTATCTTCTTCCTTGGATGCTTCTTCCCAAGTAGCGTTGAGTGCCTTTTTGTGTTTTGGTACTTTGCTCTTGAGTTTTGGGCATTCGGACTTGATATGTCTAAACCTGTTGCATTCATAGCATCTAATATTTGAACTTTTAGTCTTACCTTCGTTGGGTCGAGTGACGGTTCATTTTCGGCCCTTGACTATCCTCCGAACTAGGTTGACTAGTTCGGCCTCCATTTCTGAGTCGACCTCTGAATCGGACTCATCCTCTTCTTCCTTCGGAGGTGCCTTGCTTGTGGTTTTCTTCCTTGAACCTGCAAAAAGTGTTATACCCTTCTCGGGTTCTGAGTTAGACTGCTCATGAAGTTCAAAATCAGAAAATAATTCATCTAACCTAAGTTTTGAAAGATCCTTGGAGACCTTGTAGGCATCGACCATGGATGCCCACAAGGTAGTCCTCGGAAAGGAGTTAAGAACATACCTTATAAGGTCGCGGTTTTCGACCTTTTGCCCGATTGCGTGTAGATTGTTGACTATGTCTTGAACGCGGGCGTGAAATTGCATCGCGGACTCATGTTTCTGCATTTTTAGATTATATAGTTTATTAAATAAAAGATCTCGCTTACATACCTTGGCTTCATCGGTCCCTTCGTGTAGCTCCACTAGCTTTGTCCAAAGGTCCTTTGCGCTGATGAAGGGGCCGACGCGATTTAGTTCCTCCTTGGACAAACCGCATTGGAGGATTTGAGTTCGACTTGTCGTTTTGTCGCAATGGTCCATTGATCATAATCCAAGGATTCACCCACTTCGTTAGTCGGAAGTGTGAAACCCGTTTGGATTATGATCCACATCTCGATTTGGGTTTTGAGAAAGCATTCCATCCAACCCTTCCAATAATGGAAGTCATCTCCATTGTAAAACGGAGGTCAGACGGTGTTAAAACCCTCGAGATGGGCCATTAAAACAAAAGAAACAAGGAGACGAAGATGAAAAACCTAGCAACGACAAAAACACACAAAAATCTACCAAGACTCGCATCTTGGATTAGTAGTGCGGGAGAAAAACTAACTAAATGAAATAAATCTAGAATAAGCAGAATTAAAAAGAAAATAAAATCTGTAAAAAGCTAGATCGGTGGTTTCACCAAATCTTAGCAACCCCCGGCTTTGATACCAATTGTTGGATCTAAGCGGATCGCTAGAGGGGGGGGGTGAATAGTGATAAAATTTTTCTTTCTTTCGAATTCGTATCAAAACAATTAAGTGCAGCGAAAAGATAAATGAAACAATAAAAGAGACAAGATATTTTTTACTTGGTTCGTAGCCTTCGGCTACTACTCCAAGGCCCTAGTGGTCCTTGACCACGCACGGAGGGCAAAACACTAAAGAACTCCTCGTTAGAGGTAGAAGTTAATCGATACAAGAACACAAAAAGCTTGAGGTAGAGGGACACTCCCCCTCTCCTCATTACAATAGAAAAGCTTCAAAAAAAGTAAATAAACAACTGATATAAAGCTTAAACCGACGTAAAAAAAAAGTAAAATAAATTAAACCTAGACGTCGGAGAAGAAGCACATCGTTGTCGGAGAGTTGTAGCTTTGCGGAGGCCTTTGGAAGCTTAGAATTGATGAAGAAACCGTAGGATACGCCCTCCTTTTATAGCCTTTGAGCCCCTTTTCGAGAGGAACCCTAGCCAATCACATTTGAGCACCACTCCCCTTGAAATAAGGTGATAAGCCTTAACTCCTCGAGGTTGATCCTTGACCACCAGTCGACTGATGGCCATCATCGATCGATGGGCAAGATCACACGCTGACCTCGGGTAGTCGATCGTTAAGCTCGAGTCCTCCAAGGCGGCAATGATGCTAGCTGCATGGCAAAGTTAGCTTAACAAAAACATTATTTCAATGGCCTCCGACTGTCCGATCTCGACCTAGACCACCAATAGGATGTCTTTAGTCGGATCTATGCTTAAGATCATCCCCGTAAAGAGGATACGACCTCACTTACTCTCGCACACACACGAGCTTACCTCGATACTTACTGTGTCGCTTTCACTTCCGGCCTTCCACTCGATTCCTTCGGCTCCCTCCGAAGTCACTCGAGTGTCTCCCGACCACCGCGGCTTCCTCCGGGTGTCGCTAGCCTTCATCTCTAGCTATAGCAATTTTTTGCACACTGGATTCAGCTCGTGAGATAAAGACATGAGCTTAACTTTGTATCGTTTGCTATAATCAAAACTCAGGTTTGACTTAGGTGCCTACTGCACCAACAAATCTATGGATTCAAATCAAGTCTGGGATATAGTAGAACCACCCGATGGTGTAAAAACCATTGGATGCAAGTGGATCTACAAGAGAAAGAGAGGAATAGATGGGAAGGTTGAGACCTTCAAAGCAAGGCTTGTTGCGAAGGGGTATACTCAGAAAGAGGGTATCGATTATAAGGAGACCTTTTCGCTGGTAGCCATGCTTAAGTCTATCCGGATTCTCTTATGCATAGTAGCTCATATGAATTATGAGGTGTGGCAGATGGATGTCAAGACAGCTTTCCTTAATGGAAGTCTTGAGGAAAACATCTATATGAAGCAACCAGAGGGATTCATTGCGAAGGGCAAAGAGCATCTTGTATGTAAGCTTAATCGGTCCATTTATGGATTGAAGCAAGCTTCGAGGTCTTGGAACATCCACTTTGATGAGGTAATCAAGTCTTATGGATTTATTCAAAGTCCGGATGAGTCTTGTGTATACAAGAGATGTGACGGAAACGTAGTGGTATTTCTTGTACTATACATAGATGACATTTTGTTGATTGGCAACAATATCAAGGTGTTATCGGACGTAAGGGTATGGTTGTCCAAACAGTTTGATATGAAGGACTTGGGAGAAGTGGGACACATCCTTGGGATCAAAGTTATAAGGGATCGCAGGAAAAGGATGTTGTGCTTATCCCAAGATTCATACATAGACACAATTATGGAGTGTTTTAGCATGCAGAACTCCAAGAAGGGTTTTCTACCTTTCAAGCATGGAGTTCCTTTATCTAAGAAGATGTGTCCTTGAACATCTGAGGAGATAGAAGAGATTAAGGCGGTTCCTTATGCTTCGGCAGTAGGAAGCCTCATGTATGTGATGCTATGTACGAGACCAGATATCTGCTTTGCCATGGGCATGGTCAACATATATCAAAGTAATCCAGGACAGGAACATTGGACTGCGGTAAAGCATATATTGAAGTACCTGAGAAGGACTAGGGATTATATGCTAGTTTACCAGGCAGACCAATTACTCCCTATGGGTTACACGGATTCCGACTTCCAATCTGATAGGGATAACAGTAAGTCTACTTTAGGTTTTGTGTTCACTTTGGGAGGTGGAGCCATTGTATGGAGGAGTGTCAAGCAGAAATGCATGACAGACTCTACCATGGAAGCTGAGTATGTGGCAGCCTCTGAGGCGGCCAAAAAAGTTGTGTGGCTCAGGAACTTCCTGATGGACTTGGATGTGATTCTTGGTTTGCCCAAAACTATCACAATTTATTGTTATAATAGTGGTGCAGTTGCAAACTCGAAGGAACCACGAGCCCATAAGGCAAGTAAGCACATAGAGCGCAAGTACCACCTGATATGAGAAATCGTAAAGGAGGTAGAAGTTGCTGTCGCCTAGATTGCATCAGAGGATGACCTGGTAGATCCTTTTCACTAAGGCCCTTCTAGCGAGAGCTTTGATAGGCTTGTGGAGGGAAGGGGAATCAGATGTATGGCAGTATGAGGACAGCATAGTCTTTTAGTATAAGTGGGAGATTGTTAAGATGTATACTGAAAAGTCTATCTTTTGTATAAACATCTTTATTTTTAAAATAAGAATCACATGATCATTGTTTGCATTTTTATGGTTATGCATATTGTCTAATACATTACATTGTAGATAACATGGTGTGTGGTGTCACACGGGAGATCATGTTATCGGCTCCTTGTAAAGTATAAGTAAAGGCTCACAACCGAGATGGCTTTGGATAAACCATTGGTATGGTTGTAGTGTGATTTGGTATTGGTTTGTCTTGACCATAGAATCACACTAGTGCACTTTGTGTGTATTGAGAAGGACCGACTTAGAGGTGATTCGATTTATTGTTGACTATATAATCGAATCAGACCTCAGATATTATATTGTACATGCTCTTAATCCCGACTTATGTTGACTTGGTCCGGCATGATGAAAAGGTTGAGTGGTACTACTCATGGAGTTAGATGTTGATTAATTAATGGTCAGTAAATTAATTAATTGACGGACATTCGAGATCTTAAACACGGGGAGAAAATGTACAAATAATATATGGAGCCCATATTAACTTATGGGAGTTGGTGAGGTAGATCAATGATAATCCTCTAGTGGAATGGATAATCATTAATGGATCGGACTTTATGTGGGCTTGATCCTTGGGTGGCCAAGATCCAACTCCTCCTCATGGTCCCTATTGTAGCCTATTAAAACCTCATGAAGCTTAGATCCAATGGATGAAAACAAAACTCTAGATCCAAAGGTAGAGATTAAATCTCTAGATCCGACGGTTGAGATTAAATCTCTAGATCTGACAGTTGAAATTAAATCCCTAGAACCAATGGTGGAGATTAAATCAAGTCTTAAGCCTAAATCTATAAATATGGGCTTGAGGGTGGGCGGCAAGAATGAATTAGAGGAAAGGGGGCTAGGGTTTTGGGCGGCAAGGGCAAGGGAGGCTTAGGGTTTTGGGTGGCCAAAATTAAGGAAAGATGTTTTTTTCTTCTTCTTCTTCCTTGAGGTGGTCGGCGCCCTTCTTCCCTATTCTCTCCTTGGTTTGGCCAGCGTCCAACCTTCTCTCCATCATCTATGGCTTAGGAGATTAGGGTTTGCTTCCTTGGGCGGCAATGAATCCTAATTGAGATAGGATTTAGGTTGGGCGGCTAGGGTTTGAGAGGGTGCTTGGGCGACAACTATGGAGGGTTTTCTTTCTTCTTCCTAAGGTGATTGTCGGCGCCCATAATTCTCCTCTTTACCTTGGTCGGAGCTCAATCTATTCCTCTTCTTCTCCTTGGCCGGTGGAAACAAGAGCTAGGGATTCTTTCCTTGAAGCTTTTGGCCGGCGCCCACACTTCTAATCTTCATCTCTTTGGCCCGACGACAAGCATTGTTGGTGCAACAATGCCCCAAGCATTCATGTGTTTTGATGTTTGGATAATCATCTAAGTTAGGCAATGCTTTGTGATCTAATTGTGAACATGTTTAAGTGACAGGGAAATCCAAGTATGATCTTGGCAAGGAAAGTCCAAGGGACTGACTTGGCAGCATAAGACCAAGCTTGTAGTCTTGGCAGCGTAAAGTCCAAGTGAACCTTGGCAAAGGAAGTCCAAGTATGATCTTGGCAAAGGAAGTCCAAGGGATGGACTTGGCAGCGTAAGACCAAGCTTGTAGTCTTGGCAGCGTAAAGTCCAAATGAACCTTGGCAAAGGAAGTCCAAGGGATGGACTTGGCAGCATAAGACCAAGCTTGTAGTCTTTGTAGCATAAAGTCCAAGTGAACCTTGGCAAAAGAAGTCCAAAGTAAAGTCTTGGCAGCATAAGTCCAAGCTTGTAGTCTTGGCGGCGTAAAGTCCAAGCTTTTGGCAACCCAAGACATGACGAGGCCGAAGGAAACTCTTTAAGGTGGGCGCAAGGCTGAAGGAAGAGTTAGAAGGTCAAGTCTAGGTCTAGGGAGTCAATTCAAGTATGAATTATTCATATTTGACTAGTATCAGTCGACTGATATGATGTAGCGATCGTGATAAGGTGCTCGATCGAGTCGGTGAAAACGATGACTATCGGTCGGCCAGCGAACCGACAAATGATCGTGATGAGGCAATCAGTCGACTGCCAATCCAGGCAGTCGACTGATCAAGTCGAAAATGGGCACAGAATGGAGTCTCACTCGACTCCTTGCAGCGATCACTCGACTTATCGCTTCATCAGTCGACTGATAGGCCTCCTGTTGGAAATGGCGGCTGCGAATCCCCGCGGATCCACTGCGAGGTCATTAGCTGACGGCGATCGATGGTGAGCATCAACGATCGTGATCAAATCTCAACGGGAAAAATAGCCCTTCTTCTATAAGAAGAGGCCTTGGGGAGCTTGGTGAAACTAGTGCTCTCATTCCTAGCTACACCCTCGTGCTCACCAAGCTTTCTCCAAGTGTTTTTGTGATTCTAAACCTCCTCTTCTCTAGTCTTCATCTTCCATCATTGTAAAGAAGAGGAGTGCATTGTAAGACAAGGTTTCTCCACCTTGGTTCATCCAAAGGAGGATTTAGTGAAGCTTGGCTAGGGCTAATCCACCTTACGGATTACCATGGAGTAGGAGCGTTATCTCTGAACCATGTACATCGGGTGTTAGCATTGTTTTCTTGTTTCTCATTCGTATTCATATTTGTATTTGTATTGCTTCTGCTAACGTACTTGTAGAAACAAAGAAAGGCTAATCACCCCCCCCCCTCTAGCCATTACAAATATCCAACAAGTGGTATCAGAGCCCGGATAGCTTGGAAGATTTCACCATCAACCAAGGCATCAATGGCTCTTCAAGAGGGATATAGCACCGCTAAGCCACCGCTCTTCGATGGGAGTCACTTTGCGTATTGGAAAGGTAGGATGAAGTATTATCTAATGAGTAATATTGAGATTTGGCATAGCATTGTAGATGGCTTTGAGGAACTGGTGGATGAACATGGAAACTCTATTCCAAGCAAGGATTGGACAAGAGAAATGAATAAGAGGTTCGAATCAAATGCAAAGGCGGTACTCACCATTCAATGCGGTGTTACAATGGAGCAACTCAACAAGGTGGGGACTTTCGAAATCGCCAAGGAGTTATGGGAAAAGCTCATTGAGCTAAATGAAGGATCCAAGGAGTCAAAGAGGGCCAAGAAGGACTTGCTAATTGGACAACTTCAAGCCTTCCAAATGAAGACCCATGAAACCGTAAGCCAAATGCATGGAAGGTTTAAGGAGATGGTGAATGGACTCCACATCATAGGTGAGCGAGTTGACAACCGGGATTTGGTAAGGTACATTCTTCAAGCATTTCCTAGAACTTTATGGACTTCTATAGTTGATGCTATTAAGGTAACTAGGGATCTTTCTCAAATTAAAATTGATGAATTATTTTGTGAGTTTGAATTGCATGAGCAAACTAACATGTCCTCTAAGGAAAAGGGTTTAGCTCTATTTGTTGAAAAGAAAGAAAAGAAGAAGAAAGAAAGGAAAGAAGTGTCATCATCATCCGAGTCAGAGCATGATTCAAGTAGTAATGGAGACTCGTCCAGTGAGATGGCCCACTTTGTCAAGAAGCTCTATAGAAAATCAAAGGAGTTCAAGAATAGAGAAGAAAGGAAGGGATCTCATTCTTCAAGAGGTAAGTTTAGTGGTAATTCAAATTTTAACAACAATGTGATTTGCCATGCTTGCAATAAGAAGGGGCACATAAAGTCAAATTGCCCGGAACTAAAGAAGAAGGAAGAAATAGAAAAGAAAAAGAAGGAATGGAAGGAGAAGAAGAAGAAGGAGGCCATGATGGCTCAAACCACATGGGACACACCAAGTGTTGAAGATTCCTCCTCCGATGATGAGCTTTGCCATGTCACACGCCATGTGGCACTCATGGCCCAAGGAGATGACTCCGGTACATCAAGCCAAGAAGAAGACTCTTCAAGTGATGAATCGTCATCTAGTGACGATGAGGTAATGAACTCTCCTAAAGTTAAGCTTCTTTATAAATCAATTGCTTATCTTAAAGAGGCTCTAGATAAGTCTAAATCTAAGGTTAGAAGCATGAAGGTAGAACTAAAGGCCATTAGGAATGAAAAACATTCACATGTTGATTCTTGCATACTTAAGGAAGAGAATGACAAACTTAAGGATGAGGTTAGTAACTTAAAGCCATGCTTAGAGAAATTTACGAATGGCTCAAAATATCTTGACATGATCCTTAGCCGACAAAGAGCCATTTACAACAAGGCCGGTGTAGGATATAAGCCAAAAGAAAAAGAAGTTGCTTATATCTCATTGATTAATAAAAAAGAAACCATTAAGGGTAAGGTTAAGAAAGCATGGGTACCTAAGAAGTTTTTACTTAATGTTACCGGTCCAAATGTTTGGGTACCAAAAGCTTGTGTTTGTCATGTGATTTAGGTAGGAGAGCAAAGTATGTGGATTGTGGATAGCGATTGCTCAACACACATGACCGGGGATGTGAGCAAGTTCTCCAAAATTAAGTATGTGAAGAAGGGAGCGGTGTCTTTTGGAAATAATGGAAAACTCAAGATATTAGGTAGAGGTACAATTGAGGTATCCCCCAAAATTGTCATTCACAAAGTTTTACTAGTTGAAAATATGAAATTTAATTTATTAAGTGTTAGTCAACTTTGTGATGCAAGCTATCATGTTTCTTTTGAATCTTCTAAATGCATGATTAGACACAAGGAATTAAATGATTGTATGTTAGCTGGATATAGGAAATCAAATATCTTTATGTTGATCTTTCATATGCTTCTAACATTTCTACTAAGTGTCTTGTTGCAAAAGAAGAAGAAAGTTGGCTATGGCATAGGAGATTAGGGCACATCAACATGAAAAACATAGCCAAGGTAGCCAAGTTGGAGTTGGTCAAAGGGCTACCAAAGATCAAGTATGTCAAGAACAAAATGTGTGATGCATGCCAAGAAGGAAAACAAACAAAGACATCACACAAAGGTAAAACCTTAACTAATACTTCTTTACCGTTAGAACTATTGCACCTTGACTTACTTGATTGCCATAGTACTCCTTCTTTAAATGGTAGCAAATATTGTTTAGTTATAGTAGATTATTTTTCTAGGTATACTTGGGTCTATTTTATGAAACATAAGGATGATACTTTAAAAATAATCATAGGATTTAGTAAAAGGGTTGAAAATGAAAAGAGTCTCAAAATCAACTGGATTCGTAGTGATCATGGCGGTGAATTTGAGAATTCTAAATTTTCACAATTTTGTTTAGAGCAAGGGTACAAGCATGAGTTATCTTGTCCTAGAACACCCCAATAAAATGGGGTGGTGGAAAGGAGAAATTGTGCCCTACAAGAGGCGGCTAGGACTATGCTTAATGCATATTCTCTACCTAGCTACTTGTGGGCGGAAGCAGTTAATACCGCTTGCTATATCCAAAATAGGGTTCAAATCCATAGGTTTTTAGGAAAGACACCATTTGAATTATGGAATGGGACTATTCCCACAATTCACTATTTCAAAGTCTTTGGATGCAAAATTTATATTTTAAACACCAAAGATAACTTAGAAAAATTTTAATCCAAAGCGGATGAGGGAATCCTAGTTGGATACTCATCCACGAGTAGAGGATATAGAGTCTACAATAAGAGAACCCAAGGGATTGTGGAGTCCTCTAATGTTCAATTTGATGAAACCACTAGTACCTACCCTAGAAAGTCCTCCATTGATAAGGATATTAATGAAAATAATCAAGACATTACCCAAAAACTTCAAAATTTGACCATAAGGGGTAATGATCAAGGGGGAGGAAGAGGAGATTCCGATGATGAAAGGAGGGTAGAAGATAACAATGATCAATTTTAAACCCCTTCTAGAACCCTAAGAATTCATCAAGATCATCCACTTGACCAAGTAGTAGGAGTTCTATCTCAAGGAGTAAGAACTAGGTCATTTCATAGAGCTCCTACTAGTCAAGTTGCTCTTATTTCACAAATTGAGCCCAAATCAATCAATGATGCATTACATGATCCGGATTGGATTTTGGCAATGCAAGATGAATTGGCTCAATTTGAGAGGAGTCAAGTATGGGAGATAGTTCCTAGACCCAATGATAGCACCATAATTACTACAAGATGGGTCTTTAGAAATAAGCTAGATGACCAAGGAAACATCACTAGAAATAAGGCTAGGTTGGTTGCTAGGGGATTCAATCAAGTTGAGGGGCTTGACTATGATGAGACTTATGCCCCGGTTGCTAGGTTAGAATCTATTAGAATTCTCTTAGGGTATGCTTCCTATATGGGATTTAAACTTTATCAAATGGATGTTAAATCGGCATTCCTAAATGGTTATATTAAGGAAGAAGTATATGTATAACAACCACCCGGGTTTGAGAACATAGATTATCCAAACCACGTATATAAGCTTAGGAAAGCATTATATGGGTTAAAACAAGCTCCCCGGGCATGGTATGAAAGATTGTCATCTTTCTTAATTTCTAAGGATTTTAGAAGGGGCCAAGTAGATCAAACCTTGTTTATAAAGTCAACATTAAAGGATATCTTTATATCCCAAAGATATGTCGATGACATTATTTTTGGGTCCACAAATGATGATCTTCTTCAAGACTTTATAAAAAATATGGATAATGAATTTGAAATGAGCTTAGTTGGAGAGCTTAACTTTTTCCTAGGGTTACAAGTCAAGCAAACCAATGAAGGGATTCATATTTATCAAACCAAATATGCAAATGAAATGATCAAGAAATTTGGTTTGGAAAATGCCAAAATTGTAACCACTCCTATGGCCACTAGAACTAGAATAGATAGTGATCATGATGGTAAATCAATTGATCTTAAACTTTATAGGAGTATGATTGGTAGCCTATTATACCTAACCGCTAGTAGACCCGATATCTTATTTGCGGTAGGTATGTGTGCAAGATACCAATCTTGTGCCAAAGAATCACATTTAGTAGCCGTTAAGAGAATTTTAAGATATATTAAAGGCACCCTAAATGTAGGACTTTGGTATCCTAGGACTAAGTCCTTTGAGTTGCTTGGCTATACCGATTCCGATTATGCCGGTTGCAAATTGGATAGGAAGAGTACTAGTGGTGGATGCCAATTTCTTGGGTCCTCCCTAGTTAGTTAGAGTAGTAGGAAGCAACATTGTGTTGCTTTATCAACCACCGAAGCCGAATATGTGGCTATGGGTGGTTGTGTAGCTCAATTACTTTGGATGAGACATACTCTTGAGGACTATGAGATACACTACTCTAACATTAAAGTTTATTGTGACAATGTGAGTACCATCAACTTGACCAAAAATCTGGTACATCACTCTAGGACCAAGCACATTGAAGTGAAACATCACTTCATAAGAGATCATGTGGCAAGAGGAGATATTGAACTTAATTATATAGAATCTAAGTCCAACCTTGCCGATATCTTCACCAAAGCTCTTCCCGAAAACGAATTTTCATCATTAAGGAGAGAGCTTGGTATGTGCTTTGTAGAGTAAAATTCTAGGTTTGCATGATCCCATATTCATATGTTAGCCTTATACCTTGATGCATCTCACAAAAGCCTTAAGAAACCTTGATTTTTGTATTAAGACACTTAGGAACATGTGAGATGATAGGGAAGGTGTACTTGGTTCATCATGCTTGTTATGATGCATTACTATGAGTCAATGACACACCTAGAGACATGAATACTTCATGGACCAATCATTGGGAAGGCTTGTATTCCAGTAATGAATACATAGCTCCAAGAACATGATTGGAAATATCAAATAAAACATATTTTAAACTATGTTTATCATATTTTGAAAAATAGTTTCAAGTGGAACACAAAAGTGATACAAAGTTTGCAAAATTTTAGAACTTTTGTTAGTTTCAAGTTTGTATCAATATTAAAATCTGGAAAACATATACTTTTCAAACTATTTTTTCTTAATAAATTATGATCTCAGAAATGTGTACACAAAATTTCATGATTTTTCAAGTTTCTAAATTTCTAATGCATTGAAGTTAATGAAAAGGTGAATTTGGATTCAGTAGTGCGATCGTTCGAAACCAGATCGATACATCAAATAGCCCATTTTCTGATATTTAGTGTATCTTTGATGTCCTAAAACTATAGCATGATAATATTGGGTATAAACAAATTTTTAAGAATGTTTAATGCAGTGTTTTAGGGGGAGTTTCATTATATATATCTTTTCATCCCCAAACTTACATTGTTGGTGCAAAGTTAGGACTTAATTTTTAAACTTTTGTTATGCTTTGCTTCATATGTTATTCACACATCATGAAGCATATCTTGGATTAAGGGGGAGCTTAATATCAATCTTATACCTTAGTCCAAGATACAACAACTTTAATTCTTTCATGAAATTTATGAATCCTTCTCTTTTTGATGTATGTCAAAGGGGGAGAAGGAATGTTTAAGTTAGAATTCATATTAAAAATATGATTATATGCATATGGTAAAGACCTAACTTAAATGATTGTCAAACATCAAAAAGGAGGAGATTGTTGGTGCAACAATGCCCCAAGCATTCATGTGTTTTGATGTTTGGATAATAATCTAAGTTAGGTAATGCTTTGTGATCTAATTGTGAACATGTTTAAGTGACAGGGAAATCCAAGGATGAAGACTTGGTAAAAGAAAAGTCCAAGTATGATCTTGGCAAGGAAAGTCCAAGGGACAGACTTGGCAGCATAAGACAAAGCTTGTAGTCTTGGCAGCGTAAAGTCCAAGTGAACCTTGGCAAAGGAAGTCCACGTGAACCTTGGCAAAGGAAGTCCAAGTATGATCTTAGCAAAGGAAGTCCAAGGGATGGACTTGGCAGCGTAAGACCAAGCTTGTAGTCTTGGCAGCGTAAAGTCCAAGTGAACCTTGGCAAAGGAAGTCCAAGGGATGGACTTGGCAGCGTAAGACCAAGCTTGTAGTCTTGGCAGCGTAAAGTCCAAGTGAACCTTGGCAAAAGAGGTCCAAAGTAAAGTCTTGGCAGCATAAGTCCAAGCTTGTAGTCTTGGCGACGTAAAGTCCAAGCTTTTGGCAACCCAAGACATGACGAGGCCGAAGGAAACTCTTTAAGGTGGGCGCAAGGTTGAAGGAAGAGTTAGAAGGTCAAGTCTAGGTCTAGGGAGTCAATTCAAGTATGAATTATTCATATTTGACTAGTATCAGTCGACTAATATGATGTAGCAATCGACTAATAAGGTGCTCGACTGAGTCAGGCTGAAAACCTAACTATCAGTCGACTAACACGAACTGGCAGTCGACTGATGAGGCAATCAGTCGATTGCCAATCCAGGCAGTCGACAGATCAAGTCGAAAATGGGCACATAATGGAGTCTGACTCGACTCCCCGCGGTGATCACTCGACTGATTGCTTCATCAGTCGACTGATAGGCCTCCCGTTGGAAATGGTGGTTGCGAATCCCTGCGGATCCGCTCTGTCAGAGGCCATTAGCTTCGACGGCAGTCGACTGATGGTGAGCATCAGTCGACTGATCAAAGCTCAACGGGAAAAATAGCCCTTCTTCTATAAGAAGAGGCCTTGGGGAGCTTGGTGAAACTAGTG
This sequence comes from Wurfbainia villosa, assembly GCA_025175895.1. Classification (NCBI taxonomy): domain Eukaryota; kingdom Viridiplantae; phylum Streptophyta; class Magnoliopsida; order Zingiberales; family Zingiberaceae; genus Wurfbainia; species Wurfbainia villosa. Next base: position 57,414,401 of record CM045997.1, read on the forward strand.
CTCTCATTCCTAGCTACACCCTTGTGCTCACCAAGCTTTCTCCAAGTGTTTTTGTGATTCTAAACCTCCTCTTCTCTAGTCTTCATCTTCCATCATTGTAAAGAAGAGGAGTGCATTGTAAGACAAGGTTTCTCCACCTTGGTTCATCTAAAGGAGGATTTAGTGAAGCTTGGCTAGGGCTAATCCACCTTACGGATTACCATGGAGTAGGAGCGTTATCTCCGAACCACGTACATCGGGTGTTAGCATTGTTTTCTTGTTTCTCATTCGTATTCGTATTTGTATTTGTATTGCTTCCGCTAACGTACTTGTAGAAACAAAGAAAGGCTAATCACCCCCCCCCCCCCTCTAGCCATTACAAAGATCCAACAAGCATCAAGCTTGGAGCTTGATGGTTGGTCCTAGATAAGAGAAGAGTTTAGTTTTTATGATCTTCCTCTTGCTCGGAACGAGCAAGGAAGGAAGATTGGCGATCTAGGAGCTTCGACTTTTGGAAGATCGTCGCCCACACGACGTCCGAAAGGAGGAAGGTCATACATTAGAAGATCAAGAGGTATATCGATTCTCTATTCTCTTTTGTAACTTGTTTGTATTTTTTTTTCAATTATGAACAAGATATATTCTGTTTGTAGCTAAATAATACTTGGATCCCCAACATAAACACGAAACCCGGCGATCCAGACATCGTCTATTCCGCGGCTACTCGTAGAATAGAGGTTGGTCGCTTGAACAACAAGTTTGTTCAAGTGACCTCTCTAAACGAATAGCACGACGATGACTTGGTTGTTTGGGCAATCCCTTTTGTCTAGGATTAAATTTTTTAATCCGGGGACATCGATGGGATCGCCATGAACAAACGACCGAGGTGAAGTGGGAAGCGAAGTTTCCCCTCACGGATCAATGAAACCAACCCTTCAGCTAAGAGGTGGCTTCTCTATGATACTTGTCACTTTACTGAGAACCATACCTTCCGAGTGAATCTCGTGTCGAATCACCTGAAGCTCCTAAACTTGATGGATCATTGTCTTGGAGTCAACCATTTTGTAGTCTAGGAAATTGACCACAATGAACTTCTTGGCCCCTACATCCTCCGTCTTGTATTTCTTGTCCAGTAGAGAGAGCCATCGCACGTTGAGTCTATTGTAACTCAACCTCTTGCATCATGGTCATCTCAACATAATCGAATCTATTTTAAGATTGTTGGACAATCTACTGTGTCCGGAGATATAGGGATAATAGTCTAAATTTGAAATTATAGATCAATTTAGACTTATCTATCTAGTGTCTTGAGCTGATTATCTCAAGCTTCTATTAAGGGTTGAGGTGATTTGTTGATGCTAAGTGCTGAGTGGTCGAGTCACCGAGTGGCCAAGTCACTGAGTGGCCAAGTAACCGAGTGGTAGACTGCTGAGTGGTCGATTACCAAGTGGTCAATTGTTGAGTCACCTGTGGTCGAATGCCGAGTGGTCAACTGCTGAGTCGCCGAGTGCTGAGTCGGCAAGTCCAAGTGGTTGACTGTCGAGTCATCGAGTGTCGAGTCAGCGAGTCTGAGTGGTCGAGTGTCGAGTGTTGAACTGATTGCTCATAAACGAAGGAGCTAAGGTCTATGTTCGATGCAGATTCCTTAAAATAGATTCATCCCACCTCTAAGGTACTTTGAGGTTGAAGTGGGTCATCTATTTTCTAGGATACAATAGCAAAATTACGGTCTCCACCAAGCACTGGTGGTCACAGCGAACTGAAATGCACCTGAGTACTATCACAGGAGTTTTGCCGAGTGAAAAAAATACTCAACAAAGAGAGAGAGGGGGGAATGCAGATGGATGATTTTTCGTCACTCTTCTACTCAAGACTTAGGCTCCCTTTATAGGAGGGTCTCCTCCAAATACAAGCCATTAAAATCGCTTTTATTCGTCGTAGTAAAACATTAGTCGTTTCGGCGATTAAGATGCCACCAGTCGTTTCACCTGAAGAAGGATTCTCATTGATCACATTAATGTATCTATTATCATTAAGCTAAAATAAGATAGCAAAATGTTGGTTCATTCGCTTGGGAAAATTTTGCCTCGAATTAACTCGACATTCGACATGCATAGGTCACGGTTGCACATGAGTCACCTGGATTTAATGCAATTCAGGCCTTGATCTGCACCCCCCCCCCTATGGGTGTGCATGTGAGAGAGAGCCTCTTTCCATGCATTTGTTTATAACATACATGCTTGTGAAACAATATAAACCAACTATGATGCCTTAAAACTTTCAATATGGGACTAAAGTCCTATACACAATGATGCCTCCTTCATCCATTCCATCACTTTCCATTCACATTTTCCAATAATAATAAATTAAACATGCCCATTGATGACAAAATATGGGTTCCTATCTCATAATATATGATACATTTAATGGATAACCTTCAAATGAATCCAATAAATCACCCATTTAAATGGGTAATGGGATAAGATTTTGCGAACATAAATGTATTAGTGCAATTGTAACTGACTAGTCAAGCTTAATCAAGCAATGTTAGAAAGATTAAGATATTAGAGAAATTATTTGGCTTGATCATGCTCAAGTGATTGAGATTTTGATCTTTAGTCTAAGGGTTTAAGATAAATAAATATGATTTGTCAATTAGGTCTCAGTTGATCAAATATTTGACAGTTAGAGAATTTCAATAGGTGTAGGTATTGAAAAGTCTAAGTATTGATAAAAGAGATGTTTAATGGGTATTAATAAAAGTGAGGTTTAAATAGGTCAAGAGTATTTAAATAATTAATGGTTAGAAAAGTTTAAGTAGGTTAAGGGTTACGGATGGAAGTCTATGTAAGTCTAGGTTGATGATTGAAATATCAACTAAGTCAAAATTGGTAGGATATTTGGCAAGAGGAAGTCTTTGAGGCGAAATCTCTTGGTAGATATGTCATGTTGGTCAAGAAGTTGACTAGATACTGAGCAAACAACAAAGTCCTGATGCGAAGTCTCTTAGCAAAATAAGAAAGTCTCGAAGGCAAAGCTTCTTGGAAAATTGAGGAAGTTATGGAGGCAAAGTCTCTTGGCAAGATAAAGAAGTCTCAAATGATAAGCCTCGCCTCTTGGTAAATAAGGAAGCCTCTAAGGAATAGCTTCTTGACAAAATGAGAAAGTTATGGAGGTGAGGTCTCTAAAGTTTCAAATGATAAGCCTCTTAGAAGAAAAGTCTAGGTGAGATAAGAATTTACAAATGACATGTATCTTGGATTTTAAATAGACTGACTTAGATGATTACTTAACCTTAGATTGGTTATACTCGATAATATAGTCGATTGAAGGTTGGTTTTAATAGACTAATGATTGAGTTTGTTGTTGGAGATTGTTGATGTTGATCCAATAGTCTATATTTGATTAGTGAACTTAATGATTAGTTAACGACTCAAACCTGTGGAGCTCGGTACAACAATATGAATCTTGTCTCATTTATACTCTTTCGATTATCAAAATATCATTTATGATAATAAACGTACGCTTCTTGTTATCATTATCACTGACTTAATCTCTATGCCCGTCAAGTTAATTGTTCGAATATCGACACACCACCTTTGGGTAAGTTTATTCTTGTAGATATAAAGTTTTATAGTCGTCTTTCTTTAAGACAATATTTTCTCATTTTCTTTATAGTCATCTCTCTTTTTGTCGGTATAATTGTTTACTTATTTTGCTTTGTACTTTAATTAGTGGCGCGGTAAACTTATTACTGTCTTCATTTGTTGGTGCAATCGACCCAGGTCACGATTGACCAGACTCGAGTTTGACTCGAGTAGTGGTTTGATGTTAGTGTTTTGATGTTTGACATTAAGTTGACTATTATTTGACAATGGGTTGACATGGGATTGACCATATGATGGAGAAGTCCAAGTGGGACACTTGGCAATGGAAAGTCCAAGTCTTGTGTACTTGGCATGGAAAGTCCAAGTCTTGGGTACTTGGCATGGAAAGTCCAAGCATGGGTCTTGGCAAAGGAAAGTCCAAGCTTGAGTCTTGGCAATTGGAAAGTCCAACATGGGTTGGCTTGGAAAGTCCAAGCATGGGTCTTGGCAGGGGGAAGTCCAAGCTTGAGTTTTGGCAAATGGAAAGTCCAAAATAGGTTGGAGAGGGAAGTCTAAGGGTTGATATTGGCGACGTAAAGTCCAAGCGGGAGTCTTGGCAGCATAAGTCCAATGGTTTGACGGCATAAAGTCCAAGCGTGAGTCTTGGCAGCATAAGCCCAAATGTGCCTTAGCGATGTAGACCAACTTAGCATGACAATAGCCGATTGAAGTGTTGGTGCAGTGGGCACCAAAGTCGAACCGGTATTTTGATTATGGCAAAAGGCTCAATAGTTAAGGGTATATTTGTTATCTTACGAGCTCAATTAAGTGTGCAGAAATGCTAAAGTTGAGCGGAAGGTCTGCGACACCCGGTGGGAACCGAGGTGGTCGGGCAACGCCAGAGGGACTTCGGAGGAAGCCGAGGTACTCGGGTGAAGACCGGAAGCGAGGCTACAAGGTAAGCTCGTGTGAAAGCGAAGCAAGGTCGTTAAGCGTAGATCCGACCCAATACCTCCAATGGAAGGTCTAGGTCGAGATCAGATGGTTAGAACCATCGTACTTTATATTTTAAGCTAACTTGTATCCAAAACCCTTTGACTATACCAATCGCTAGTCAAGTTCCAGCCTCGAGAAGAGCTCGAATTTCAAGGGGGTGAATTTGGACTTGACTCGTGTTTTGGTACAAAGGGTGATGTGGCATCAAGGTGGACATCCAAACCATCACCAAGCTTCCTTGTGGTGGACGCCCAAAATAAGGTGAGTTGGCACAAGATGGTTGGCTCCCATGATGTGGCACAAGTTGAATGGCTCCAACAAGTTGGCGCCCAAGGAGGTTGGAGGTGGCACAAGGTGGTTGGATGAAACACCTCATCCTCAAGTTGGCGCCCAAGGAGGTTGGAGGTGGCACAAGGTGGTTGGATGAAACACCTCATCCTTGAGTTGGCACACAAGGAGGTTGGAGGTGGCACAAGGTGGTTGGATGAAACACCTCATCCTTGAGTTGGCGCACAAGGAGGTTGGAGGTGGCACAAGGTGGTTGGATGAAACACCTCATCCTTGAGTTGGCGCAAAGGATGTGGATGAACAAGTCTTGGGGGATAAGAACCTCACCTTGGACACTACCTATGTCTAAATTCATAGATCAATATCCATAAATAGACATGTTCAAGCCAAGCAAATAACAAGAATTCAAGAGCTCTCAACACGCCGTCGTAACGCCGCTACTACTACTCACATTTGCTACGACGAAGTCACGACAACGACAAAGCTACATCTTCTACTTATAAGAGTTGTCGGTATATTTATTTAAGTTCTACTTCTTTAAATTGTCTTTGTGCTTTAATCGTAACAAGGAAAGGGGAGTGTCCTTTGCCTTGATTTCTTTTGTAATCGCTGTCTCCTACTTCCAACGAAGAGGAGTGGTTTTAGTGAATTGCCCTCCGTACGTGATCAAGGATCACTAGGGCCGTGGATTAGCAATCGAAAGATTGTGAACCACGTAAAAATATCTTGTCTACTTTATATTTCCGCTGTGCATTCTCTACTTGCTTTTTACTTATTGCAAAAGTTTTTAACGACAATATCGCTATTCACCCCCTCTAGCGACACTTTCGATCCAACAATTGGTATCGAGTAAGGGCGCTAAGATTCGGTGAAACCACCAATCTAGCTTTGTTTTTTTTTTTTTTTTTTTACAGATTATTTATTTATTTATTTCTGTTTTCGTATAATTATTTCACTTGCTTATCTTCTCCTACATATAGAATTGCATTAGAGGCTTTAGGATCCGGATAAGGTTGTACTTCTGGTTAGATCCAGATTAAGGTTGTCATCCGGAACATAAAAGAAATTAGAATTTGATTGATTATTTATTTTTGAAAGTTAAATTTTAAATATCTTTTTTTAATTAACGAACTACTAATCAAAGACTAAAGTCTTTGAATATTCTTTCGTGTGTGTTTTGCAAGATTCTTTTAAATCGTTCTTCTTCTTGTTTTTAAATGGCCCATCTCGTAGGGTTTAGCACCGCCCGACCCCCGTTTTACAATGGTAATGACTTTCGTTATTGGAAGGGTCTGATGGAATGCTTTCTTAAAACCCAAATCGAGATGTGGATCGTAATCCAAACCGGTTTCACACTTCCTATTAATGAAGATGGTGAATCTTTGGGTTACGATCAATGGTCAAATTCCATGAAAAACAAGTAGAAGCCGATGCCAAGGCAACTCAAATCTTGCAATGTGGGTTGTCCAAGGAAGAGCTCAACGCGTCAGCCCCTTCATTAGTGCAAAGGACTTATGGACCAAGCTAGTGGAACTACACGAAGGCACCGACGACACGAAGGTATGTAAAAGAGATTTACTTTTAAATAAATTGTATAACTTGAAAATGCAGGAAAACGAGACCGCAACTCAACTACATGCTCAGATCCAAGACATCACAACCAACTCCATGCCATCGGACAAAAGGTCGAGAATCGCGACCTTATCAGGTATTCTCTTAACTCGTTTCCTAGGACCACCTTGTGGGCATCCATGGTCGATGCCTACAAGGTCTCCAAGGACCTTTCTAAAATTAGGTTAGACGAATTATTTTGAACTTGAATTACATGAGCAAACTAACGTGGTCGGTAGAGAAGAGTATTGCGTTAGTTGCGAGGTTCCAAGAAGAAGAAGCCCGCAAGCAAGCCACCCCGAAGGAAGAAGGCGAGTCCGAATCGGAAGTAGACTCGAATAGAATCCGAACTAGTCAATCTAGGTCGGAAGATGATCAAGAGAAGAAAACGACCAACAACTCAAGGTAAGCCTAAACCTAATTCAAATACTTCTAATTTTAGATGCTATGAGTGCAACAGGTTCGGTCACATCAAGTCCGAGTGCCCAAAGCTAAAGAATAACGCATCAAAGACCAAGAAAGCGCTAAACGCTACTTGGGAGGAGTTGTCGGAGGAAGAAGACGATATCCAAGCTCTAATGGCCAAGCCGACCGAGCACGACTCAAACCAGAAGAAGAGTCCGAGTCCAATCTGGCGATGAGCTTCCATTCAAGACAAGCCACGGATCCGTATCCGGTTCAAAAGAATCATTAAGGGTAAGTCGGTCGTTACTTAATACTTTGTATGGTGCAATTAAATTTTTAAATAAGAAACTAGCTAAGTCCGAGTCCAAGGTCGAGACCCTAATTGAGGAGGTTAACCTTCTCAAACATGAGGTTTCCCTAACCTCTTCGACTACTCGTATTCAAGAGGAGGACTCAACTCAAGTTGAAAAGCTTGAAGTTGAGAACTCGCTTTTGAAAACACAAGTCGAAGACCTTAGGAACACGTTGGAAAGGTTCACTTTGGGATCCAAGGGGCTTGACCTCTTACTTGGATCACAAAGGGCCGTGTACAACAAGGCCGGACTCGGGTTTAACTCAAATACAACCAATAAGTCATATATGTCTATAGTAAACCAACATAAGAAAAATGTCCAAGCATGGGTCCCTAAGACCACTTTGATTTCAACTTTAGGATCTAACATGTATTGGGTTCCCAAGGACCAAATTCACTATGTGAATAGACCCACTCGATTCAATGGTCCAGGGTTAGCCAATAAAAAATGTATTTTTGTTAAGTCTTAGAAATTGCATGCTTAGTTTTTCCTTTATTTTTAGAATGGTTAGATAGGACTCATAACCAACTAAAATCCTGCGAAAAGATTGAGCCTCGGGGAGCCTCTTTTCAAAAATAAACCAACTAAAATCCTACGAAAAGATTGAGCCTCGGGGAGCCTCTTTTCAAAAATAACTAGTTAGACCAAGACGTAGTCTCAAGTAAGTCGAGTTATAAATTTCTTGAAATTAGCTTTGTCTAAGGAAGTGGTCGTTGTTCCGATCAAAGAAGGCCTCTGTGCCTCGCCACGACCTGGAAGCTAATCTCTTGAAAAGATTACTTGATGAGCTTAGACTAAATCCGAATCTAACCTAATGTTGGTTAATTTAAATTCATTAAAATTAATCAAGTAAAATTGAAAGTCATCTCACAATAACACATAGGAATAACATGTTTTGATCATGTAGATATTGGTGAGATGATTTAGGTTTAAAACTTACAAACAACCCTTTAGTAATTCCAATATCCGATCCAACTACCTTATGTGTAGGATCAATGGATGTTGGACAGTGGTTGCTCGACACATACATGGGATCAACTCAAATTTTCGGTTACGATTCAAACGACAAGGATCGTAGCCTTCGAAATAACGGCAAGCTCAAAATCATCGGATCGGTGATATTGAGCTCAACTCTAACTTTACAATTCAAAATGTCTTATTAGTAGAAAACTTTCAATATAATTTACTTAGTGTAAGCCAATTGTGTGATAACAATTATAAGGTCATATTTCTAGAAAATGAATGCGTAATCAAAATAAATGCAACATCTAAAATAATACTTAAAGGAACTAGGAGTAGCAACATCTACACAATAAACTTACCCAACTCCTCAACCAAGTGTCTTATGACAAGAAGAGGAATCTTGGTTATGGCACCAAGACTCTGGACACTCGCACTCCAAGACTCGTCCACAAGATGAGTCGAGTGGCTTGGTTATAGGTTTGCCTAAACTAAACAACTTGGATAATAAAATATGTAATGCTTGTCAACAAGGTAAACAATCTAGGACACAACATCAATTAACTAATCAAGAACGAACCAAAAGTGTTCTTGAGCTCCTACACATGGATCTATTTGATTCACATGGAGCTAAGTCACTCAATGGTAGTCAATTTTGTAGTCATAATTGACGACTATTCTAGATTTACTTGGGTTAGGTTTATCAAACATAAAAATGATACCTAGACCAACTAATCAATCTTTGTAGGTTAATCGAAAATCAAAAGAACCTTAAGATTAAAAGACTTAGAAGCGATCATGGTGGTGAATTCGAAAACCACAGGTTCTGATTTACGTAACCTAAACGGATACCACCATGAGTTTTCATGTCCTAGAACCCCACAACAAAATGGGTTAGTCGAACGGAAAAATAGAACCCTACAAGAAGCCGCTAGGACAATGTTAAACGAGTATAACCTACCCGATAGATTTTGGGCGGAGGTCTAGTACGGCTTGCTATGTCCAAAATAGGATCCTTATGGTAAAGAGGCACCAAAAGACCTCAGACGAGATTTATCACGATAAAATACCGAACATCAAGTACTTTAGGTATTTGGATGCAAGGTACATATCTTAAACACTAAGGATTACCTAGGGAAATTCAAATCCAAAACCTCTCTGGAACCTTTCTAGGATACTCAACCACCAGAGAGCTTATAGGGTATACAATCACGACACTCTTAGAGTCGAAGAAACCATTAATATAGTTTTCGACGAAGGACACGAACCTGCTCAATCCTTAACAAAACCAACTAGCAAATCAACTTATAGCAACCCGACTGATCTTGAACTTGAATCTCGTCCCTAACCCAAGTCATCCTATCGACCAAGTGATAGATGACTCTAACCCAAGTCAAACTAGAACTCACCCAAGTCATCCTATCGACCAAGTGATAGATGACCCTAACCCGAGTCACACTAAGACTCAAACAAAACATCCTATCAATCAAGTTATAGGTGATCCAAATTTAGGGGTTCGAACTAGAGCTTCATATCGAAACCTTAGTCAAATCTCGTTAATTTCCAAAATCGAACCCAAAACTATTGAACAAGCACTTCTTGATCCCGACTGGATTATTGCTATGCAAGAAGAGCTAGCTCAATTCACTCGAAATGAAGTCTGGGACTTAGTACCACCACCTAAAGAAAAATCAATTATTGGAACAAGGTGGGTATTTCAAATAAACTTGATGATAAAGGTGAAGTAGTTAGAAATAAAGCTAGGTTAGTCGCAAAGGGTTTAGTCCAAGTCGAAGGTTTAGATTACGATGAGACCTACGCCCGTAGCGGACTAGAGTCCATCCGAATGTTGTTAGCATATGTCGCACATCGAGGTTTTAAATTGTTTCAAATGGATGTCAAGTCAGCATTTTTGAATGGAAACATTAAGGAAGAAGTTTAGTCAACCTCCGGATTCAAAATCTAGATAAACTGACCATGTCCTTAGACTTAAGAAAGCCCTATATGGACTCAAACAAGCCCCAAGAGCTTGGTACGAAAGGCTTTCGATCTATCTTAAGTCCAAAGGATTCAACCAAGGTTTAGTCGACCCAACCTTATTCGTTAAAACCGTAGGAAAAGAAATCTTTATAGCCCAAATCTATGTAGATGATATAATTTTTGGAACTACCAACTCGATCCTGCTAAACGAATTCATCTCACTTATGGAAAGTGAATTTGAAATGAATTTAGTGGGAGAGTTAAGTTTCTTCTTAGGTTTACAAATTAAACAAACTAAAGATGGAATATATTTACATCAACAAAAATATACTAAGGACTTAATAAATCGATTTGGAATGCAAGATGCTAAAATAATCAATACACCTATGGCAACTAATGTTAATATAAACGAAGATGTAGAAGGAAAACCCGTTGACCTAAAATACTATAGAGCGCAATAGGAAGTCTCCTATACTTAACTATGAGCCGACCCGACATTTTATTCGCGGTAAGTATGTGCGCAAGGTTACAAACCTGTGCGAAGGAGTCTCACCTAACCCTAGTCAAGCGTATCCTTAGATATCTAAAGGGCACGCTAAACGTAGGTATTTGGTACCCTAGATCTACCGAGTTTAATCTAATCGGCTACTCGACTCGACTATGCGGTAGTAAACTCGATAGAAAGAGCACGAGTGGTTGTTGTCAAATCCTCCGAGTCTAGTAAGTTGGTGCGAGGAAGCAAAGATTATGCTGCCTTATCTACCACCGAGCGAATACGTTGCGATGGGTGAGTGTGTCTCTCGGCTCTGTGGATGAAGCACACTCTCCAAGACTTTAGCTTAATCTTTAACAACATTAAAACCTACATAGATAACATTAGTTCAATTAACTTAACTAAAAATCCAATATGTCATTCTAGGACAAAACATATAGAAGTTAAACACCACTTCATTAGGGAACATGTAACTAATGGAACTATACAACTAGAGTATGTTGAGTCCAAATCAAACCTAGCGGACATCTTCACCAAACCACTACCCGAAGCCGAATTTAGTTTATTAAGACGAAAGTTAGGTATGTGCGTAATAGAGTAGGATTTAAATTTTTCTAATATGTACTCTACTTTTGCTTCTTTTTATGAAATTAGCCTAAGTCTTACCTTAGAAATCATATACCTATAGATTTAAGGAGCCAACACATCTCACAACACATAGGACTAATGTGTTTGTGTACTTAGCCACGTAGACGGGCGTGAGATGTTAGGACCTTACTCCTGGTTCCAGACGTAGATTCAGTGCATCGACATGAACCATGGAGTATAATTATTTAAAATTAATCAACTCCTTCAAGACTTATTGATCATTCTATATCAATCAAGTCCAACCGGAGTTGTACATTTTAGATGAACATATTTTCAAGCTTATTATTATTTTAAAAAAAAAAATATATTTATATTGGGAACTTGCTTGGACTTACAAACCCTAAAATATATTTACAAACTTTTTGAGTTAAGGCAAAAGGGGGAGAAAGTCACAAAAGTAAGGAAGAAAGTAAACAAAATTATTACCTTTTATATTAAGTAATTCCGTTTACTTAAGCAACTATTAAGGGGGAGTAAAAATTATTTTTCAAGAACTCACCTTCGGTCAAGGGCTCACCTTCGGTCAAGGGGGAGGTTACCTCAAAGGGGAGAACTTGAAACAATAATATTTCTCACTCATGCTTAATCTTTATGCTAGCTCACTCATGCTTAATCTTTATGCTAGCTCACTCATGCTTAATCTTTATGCTAGCTCACTCATGCTTAATCTTTATGCTAGCTCATTCATACTTAATCATTATGCTAGCTCATTCATATTTAATCATTATGCTAGCTCATTCATATTTAATCTTTATGCTAGCTCATTCATATTTAATCTTTATGCTAGCTCATTCATGCTTAATCATTATGCTAGCTCATTCATATTTAATCTTTATGCTAGCTCATTCATGCTTAATCATTATGCTAGCTTACTGTTATGCTTAATTTTTCCTTAACTTTTGTGTCGGTTTGCCATGAATCAAAAAGGGGGAGATTGTTGGTGCAGTGGGCACCAAAGTCGAACCGGTATTTTGATTATGGCAAAAGGCTCAATAGTTAAGGGTATATTTGTTATCTTACGAGCTCAATTAAGTGTGCAGAAATGCTAAAGTTGAGCGGAAGGTCTGCGACACCCGGTGGGAATCGAGGTGGTCGGGCAACGCCAGAGGGACTTCGGAGGAAGCCGAGGTACTCGGGTGAAGACCGGAAGCGAGGCTACAAGGTAAGCTCGTGTGAAAGCGAAGCAAGGTCGTTAAGCGTAGATCCGACCCAATACCTCCAATGGAAGGTCTAGGTCGAGATCAGATGGTTAGAACCATCGTACTTTATATTTTTAACTTATGTAGTCCAAAACCCTTTGACTACAGATCAAGCTGCTAGTCAAGTTCGACCTCGAGAAGAGCTCGAATTTCAAGGGGTGAATTTGGACTTGACTCGTGTTTTGGTACAAAGGGTGATGTGGCATCAAGGTGGACATCCAAACCATCACCAAGCTTCCTTGTGGTGGGCGCCCAAAATAAGGTGAGTTGGCACAAGATGGTTGGCTCCCATGATGTGGCACAAGTTGAATGGCTCCAACAAGTTGGCGCCCAAGGAGGTTGGAGGTGGCACAAGGTGGTTGGATGAAACACCTCATCCTCAAGTTGGCGCCCAAGGAGGTTGGAGGTGGCACAAGGTGGTTGGATGAAACACCTCATCCTTGAGTTGGCGCACAAGGAGGTTGGAGGTGGCACAAGGTGGTTGGATGAAACACCTCATCCTTGGGATGTGGATGAACAAGTCTTGGGGGATAAGAACCTCACCTTGGACACTACCTATGTCTAAATTCATAGATCAATATCCATAAATAGACATGTTCAAGCCAAGCAAATAACAAGAATTCAAGAGCTCTCAACACGCCGTCGTAACGCCGCTACTACTACTCACATTTGCTACGACGGGCGTCACGACAACGAAAGCTACATCTTCTACTTATAAGAGTTGTCGGTATATTTATTTAAGTTCTACTTCTTTAAATTGTCTTTGTGCTTTAATCGTAACAAGGAAAGGGGGAGTGTCCCTTTGCCTTGATTTCTTTTTGTAATCGTTGCTCCTACTTCCAACGAAGAGGAGTGGTTTTAGTGAATTGCCCTCCGTACGTGATCAAGGATCACTAGGGCCGTGGATTAGCAATCGAAAGATTGTGAACCACGTAAAAATATCTTGTCTACTTTATATTTCCTGTGCATTCTCTACTTGCTTTTACTTATTGCAAAAGTTTTTAACGACAGTACGCTATTCACCCCCTCTAGCGACACTTTCGATCCAACAATTGGTATCAGAGCCATGGTCCATGTCAAGCCATGAACCTCGAACGAAGGAAGTTGAGCTCCCACGTCCGGATCAAGAGAACCAGACATCAGGAAGGAAGTCTAGTTGGGTCGGGGGGACCGAACAACTGGCAGGAAGTCCTGGTGGGTTGAAGATCGGACATCAAGCAGAGAAAATCCTTCGAGGAGGGATAGGCTTGAGGGGGGGCCCAATGTGGTCCTTCGTTTGAGGGGGGGATTGTTGGGAGTATGAGGAATACAATCAAAGTCCCACATTGGTAAGACATGGAAAAGATCATGTGCTTATAAGAAAAAAGATATCTCCATTGGAATGAGGCCTTTTGGGTAAAGCCCAAAAACAAAACCATGAGGGCTTGGGCCCAAAGTGGACAATATCATACCATTGTGGAGATATGTGGATCTTATATGCACTAACATGAAGTACCTGAAGGCTAGCGTATGGATGAACAAGCCATGGATGACTTGGAGGGATCTGATAGGCGCGAGGCTGACGGAGGTGGCTAGAAGGCTTAGGTCTAGGCTAAGGGTGGTCTAACAAGTATGAGGGTATCATACTTGGGGTTAAACCTCATGGTTGAGGTTATCAGTCGAATGGGCCTTTGGATCAGTCGATTGGTCAAGTGTTTTGACACTTGGCAGCCGAGTCGACTTGTAATAGTAGACTGGGATTATGACCAGTTGACTGATCGAGAGTTGACTGGCCTTCGACTACGATAAATAACCTTGGCAATCGACTGCCAACATTGGGCATTCGACTGATGGCTTGAGCAGTCGACTGACATGGATGGCATTGTTGGGATGTATACTGAAAAGTCTATCTTTTGTATGAACATCTTTATTTTGAAATAAGAATCACATGATCATTATTTGCATATTTATGGTTATGCATATTGTCTAATACATTACATTGTAGATAACATAGTGTGTAGTGTCACACGGGAGATCATGTTATCAGTTCCTTGTAAAGTATAAGTAAAGGCTCACAACCGAGATGGTTATGGACAAACCATTGGAATGGTTGTAGTGTGATTTGGAATTGGTTTGTCTTGACCATAGAATTTGTTAGTGAAAGCCCTAGAGTCAATCATGTGATGATTGTTGTATGGACTTTATTGTATCATATTCCTATTTATAAAGGCATGGTTATTATATTTACTTGTATTGGTGCCAAATAACTAAGTATAATAATGTCTTTGAGTAGAAGGTTCTTATCTATATCAATCAATTGGTAGAATCGATAATGAGATGATATAGAGAACACTGCTCTTAATCATTCCTAGTCAAGTATTAACATTCAGGAATAATGTTAATGCGTAGAGACTATCATGTAGGTCAACACGATGACTTGATCTCACAAGTCATGGATATGAGATATCAAGTTGACACATGGGTATGCATTGGAGAATGTATACTGAATGACCCGCCATGAGAAAGTATCATGGATCATTATATGAGTGTCATATACTTTCTCATGTGACTATTAGTATGACTATTAGTTCTTGGACCTGAAGTCACCATGGTTCCCTACATAAGGAGTTGCATACTTTGGCTTCATCAAATGTCACCCGTAAATGGGTGGACTATAAAGGCGATTACTGGGTATGTAACAAATTATGCGGAGGGATGTGAGTGATGTAGATGGGATATATCCCTCCTATATGACGGGAGTGACATCGTTATTCTTGATAGAGTGAGACCACGAAGTGCATGGCCATGCCCAAATGAGTCAATATGAGATATTAAGCTCATTTGATTAGAGTGAGTCTACTTGGAGTTCAAGATATAGATTGTACCGAGGATGACATGGTCTATGCCTCAATTGGTCAATCTAGATGTCAAGGATAGAGGGACATTGTCACATATTGTGAGAGACACAATTAGTAGTCACAAAGGTGATGTTGGGTCTCAACATTCTTGTAACTTGGGTAGCAATGATGTATTGCTAGATACCGCTCATTGCTTATGTTCCTAAATCGGTTTAGGAGCATTGCCAACGTTACAAGAATCTATAGGGTCACACACAAAGGGCAATTAGATGGAGATTAGGTTCATATGATGAACCATGAGGATTAGGTTCATGTGATGAACCAAATTGGATTAAGAGTAATCCAAATTAGACTAATTGAGTTAGTCTCAATTTGATTCAAGTGTTAAATGAGTCTAATTTAGATTTGATTCATTGAGTCAATTTAAATTAATGAATAGAGATTCATTAAATCAAATTGACTTGAATCAAGTGGTTAGATTTGATCAACCATGGGAGATAATAGGTCAAGTTTGACTTGACTTGAGAGGGTAGATGAATGGTCAATTTTGACTTGACCAATTGTCATGTCATGGTGGCTTGGCATGGGGCCAGCCAATGATGATGTTCCACATCATCATGGACTTATCATATGGTTCCACCTCATGAGGGAGACCAAGAGTCATTGGCTCTTGGAGTTACATGCATGCATGTAACCCCCCAAAACAAAGTGGTCGACCACTTTTGTATTATTATGGGAAGTTAATTGTGTGTAACTTAATCTTCTTCTTCCTTGCTCCTCTCAAGCTCTCTCCCTCATCCTCTTCTTGTTGGGATTCCTCAAGGGTGATAGCACACTCTAAGGTGTCTTCTCCACCATTTGTCCGTGTGGATACTTGTAGAGGAGTGTACATTTGACACTCTTCGAGATCCGGCAAAACGTTTGGACGAGTGGGATAAGCGAAGGGCGTCACTACGAGGGTAATGATCTCATCATGTAGATATAATGTAGATCTAGGTTTCTATAACACGTACATGAATTTATTTTTGTATATCTTCACACGGATCCGTGGCCGGGCTTCCGAGGTTTCCGCAACGTAAAAAAATGGTTTTTGCGGCTCGGAAAGTCCAACAGTGGTATCAGAGCCACGTGCGAAGCATGTATGTGTTTTAAATTTGTAGTTTTTGTATTAGATATAAAAATTACAGATTTTTAAGTTTTTGTAAATTTCCTATTTTTATAGATTTTTTGTGTATTTTTCTCGAAGAGTCAAAGCAACAAGTGTTGGGACACTTGTAGGCTTCAACCACCGAGAAAAACTCTCCGGAATGGCGAAATCTCGCTTTAAGTTTTTGGGACAGCAACTTAAGTCGCTGCAAGATCTAGATGGGACACTTTCAAAGTTTATTTTGCGAGTAGGGGCGCTGCCCCTAACCCCTAAAGGGGCATTGTCCCGAGATCGCGCTCAGAAACCACTTAGTGGGACCGTTACGGAGATGTGACTCATAAAATTGAAAAAAAATAGAAATAATTATAGAAATGTTCTGTAAAATATATAATTTAGAATTATGTATAATTCTGTGATGGTCATGGCCCAAGAACCACAATATGATTGGATGATAAATGTGTTGTAATTCATAATACGGTATGCGTGTCGTTTTTGTGGTTGTGCATATTGTATAGGATATGTGACCTGCGTGTCGTGCTGTTAGTAATATATGAGAGATGTCCTAAGGCAATCGCCTTATGTATGAACCATTTATATGATAAATGAAGATTCACTATTTGAGTATACATGTTTAATGTATTTGATTGGATCTTAAACTCATTTACTGAATGTCACGTCGATTCACAGATGAGAGAATTTGTGATTGGATCACAACTAGTGAGTATCTCTACATGTGTAATTGTGATGTATCGGAATTATCCCTAGTCGATGAATTGATGGATTTGGACACCATCAATTCTGTCGAGACTAGCACGAGGTATCTCCTTGGTGTATCCAAGCAGCTGATTCTCACTGGCTGGAGACATAGTGATGTCCGGAGTTAATCGTGGATGCTAGTTATGGTAACTAGTTCATTGGAGTGACCAGCCGTAAGACTTCATATGGTTCTCTGCATATATAGATATGTCAATGAAGTTCTTCTGTGGCTTAAGTGCGATGTTCCTTTGACTTGCGGTATTCAAGTCATCTTGATCATGAGACTTATGCTTTGACATCTTAAGCAAACATCTCTAAGGAGATGTGGACCCGGATGATTGGGTATAAGTCGAAGTGATCGAAGGTGTTTGAATAGCCTATAAAGGATTCACCACTCCTTGCGAGGAGATGTATACCCATGGCCTCTCGTCGGATTGTTACTAAAGTCTTTGGCCAAAGCATTACATGTTTAGAGTAAGGTACTCTTCGATACATGTGGAGTAACTAGAATCCGTGGGGACGAGGAAATGATACTTGGGCTAGGTGTAGCGTAGTCGACCTAGTGGGGACCGACACAATAGACCATGTCTGAACCAAGTGGGTATAAGATGAGTGAAGGGAATGGGGCACGATTCATTCGAGGCTGTGAAGGGTTTGAAAATAGTTCTGGATCAACCGTTGATCTTTTCGGTTAATTGGGGATCATGATGTACTACTAGGTGCCACTCATGATCGTTCTATAATTAATGGTTAATTATAGACGGCCAACATAAACCGAGAACCTATTTGGTCGCACGCACAACGAGTGTAATCCAAAGGATTTAAAACGAGCTTGAGAATGGGATTCTCAGACCGAGAGAAACTATGTTTGGTTGGACCAAACATAAAGCGAGCATGAAATTGTTTCAGTCGCAATGGAAGCGTGGATGGGCCGTGTCTTATGAAGATATAATGGATGGACCAAAATGGTTTGGTTCTAATCCAATGGATGAGAATAAACCAAAGGGTTTGGTTTATATTAAACGAATGAACCAAAGGTTGGTTCGGTTCGTTTTAACTTAAAATAAACCATCATGGTTTGGTTTATTTTAACTTATCTTAATGGAGCGGGTTAACGGGCTTTATGGATATGATCCATTAACCATTAAGAGAATTAGTTCTCTATAAAAGAGGGCATTAGGGTTTGTTAAGCCCTAATGAAGAGGCAAACCTAATTTGGCCGCCCACCCTCCTCCTCTTGTTGGCGCCAACTCTATTGCCGCCAACCATCTCTTCAAACCGGCGACCAGCTGCTGCCGTTTCCTCCTCTTGCCGGCGACGAGCTGCTGCCGGAGGAGCTCCGGTGATCTTCCTTGGCTCCGGCGACAAGGTGAGCAAGTCGCTTTCCTTATTTGGCCGGCGCAAGGTCTCCACCAAAGCTGTCCAGTTTTCTGGACAGCTTGTTCTCCTCTCGTCGGAGCGTCGTTTGGACGACGGTTAGTGCTCCGACAGCGGCTAACTTACCGGGGATTTGATCTCCGGTAATCCTCTGAGGTGGAGGACGGCGATTGGCCAAGCGGTTGTGAATACCTCCGGAGAAGCGAGTTTTGAGAACTCGTTTTAGGATCCGAATTTGGATTCGGATCGTGATCATCTCTCGATCACGTCGTCTTCAACACGAGGCTAGTAACCCGTACGAAGACGAAGCTCGTGACTTAGCGAAGTCATCCTGAGGAGCTCGGCGTGGATACGGATAGAGACGATTCTTACGAGGATCGTTCCGGTTGATGCCGTTCCCGCTACACGTCATACGGAAGGTATAACGTAGTTTAATTTCCTTTTTTTGCAAATTTTAATTTACGGTTATGTCTACACTTGTTGTAATAGCATGCGTGTGTTGTGTGTGTTGTAATAAATATAGATTTATTATTTTTAATTGCTTCCGCTGTGCTCATGTTTACGAAACATGATCGAACACACACACGCCGCGGTGCCGGAAACCCAACACGTGCCTCTTCTTTTAAAATTCTAGTTGTAAATAGTTTTAGACTCGAATGTAACTCGAGTTTCATGTTTGTAATGTACAAAATGGAGCAGTGGAAGGTCCACTAGTAGACGGAGTTATGAGAAGGGTGTCAACGACACATGGCGGTCAAAGGAGGCGCTTGGATAAGCCACTAACCCTAGGTTAACCGTCTGATCTTCTCATTGGCTTGAGAAGATCGTAGTAGGGTCATGACCACATCACAATTAATATATATATATATATATATATATTTGTCTTTCTTGTATGTATGTGATGCATGCTAGTAAATTTTGCTTGTATATGTATATGATGCATGCTAGGATATTTTTCTTGTATGTATATGATGCATGCTAGTGTAGGGTAATAAAGGCCTTGATGCATATATGATACACATTCACGATTAGATTAGATCCTAATTGAATCAACTCGAAAATGCCTACCAAGTCTTGATACCCATCACTATCTCGATCATTTGTAGTTGTTGAATCTGCCAAAGCAGAGCAATGCATATTATCTTGGTAGGGTGCGGAGGGACAATCTTGGTCCCGCCTATCACGGCTTGGGTTAGAGTAAGCTCAATTAGATTGAGTAAAACTAGTTAACTCAATTGGATCGAGTAGAACTATAGGCATATTCCAACCATTGGAAATATAGGATAAGATTGCATTTATACTAAATCTTGGGCGATTTAGCCAAAGCTAACTCAAGGCCTTTTGTAAATGTGGGTCTTGATCCTATAAACAAGAGTTGCATAGAGATGGAATCGGTAATGTGTTACCTACCGATCATACTAAGTCTTCGCCGATTTAGCCAAAGCTAACTCAAGGCTTAGTATGGTGTGGATCTTGTCCCTTGAGAATTATAGTATGTTTGTATGAATCTAGTAATTGTAGGGTCAATATGTTGGCCGGCTAGAGGGGGGTGAATAGCCTAATACGTAGACGGTGGAATTTTCTCGTCGATTGCTCGTCTACAAATTCGTTAGCGCAAGCGGAAAGTATAAACAATAAAAACAAAGAAATAACAAGAATACAAACGCGAACAAAGGATGTAACGTGGTTCACGGCTACGCCGCTAATCCACGGTCCGATTCGTCCACGGTGAATCACTCCGCAACCAATCCAATATTGGTCTGTCCCTTTAGCCAATGCAAGGTGGAGGTAAACCCTTACAACTCAAGAACACTCCTTTTACAATAGATGTGAAAGAGACTAGAAAAAGGAGTTTAACACTTGTGGAGAACTTGGATGATAGTTTGGAATATAAGCATTAGTCATCCAAAAGCCCACACCCTCTCTTTTTATAGAGAGGGTTGATTTCTTCTCGTTGGTCGCTATCAGTCGACTGCTGCCTTTGGCAGTCGAATGGCGCCGCTACAATGGCCTCTAAACACATTAGATCCCGATCGTTGTAGTCTAACGGAACCCTTGGTAGTCGACTGATGTAACCATCAGTCCACTGATGCCTCCGTAGTCGATTGGTCAGTCGGCTACGGGCGGTTCTGTGCCCGCGACTGCCTTCATCAGTCGATTGATGGTCTGGCAGTCGATTGCTAGGCCAAATACCCATCAGTCGAACACCAGTCGAACCCTGTTCGACTCAGAGTAGTCGACTGCCATTTCATGGCAGTCAACTGGTGTCAGAAATCTCATCCGACACTTAGCCATTCGGCCAAGTTCACCTAATGAGCTACTTAAATTTCACTCATTCTCTCATCTCACTCGAAGTTCCTCGCAGAAGCTCTCTTCGTTCGTGGCCACGTCCCTCGGCAGCATCAAGCGCGCGGCTCTTCAATGCTCCTTCGCGTCTCTTGCCTTTGAAGTCTGCTTCCTTGGCTTCGCTTCAAGTCATCTCGTCCAGCAGTCCCTCAGCGGCATCAAGCGCACGGCTCTGCAATGCTCCTTTTCCGACTCAAGCACGAGGTTGTGAGTGGTGAACCCGCCAAAGCTTCATGTGCGAATTACTAAGTCCTGTAAGACTCCAACGCACATATCAAATCCAATCATCCTAACTTAAACCCTTTGCCACACACATCAAAACCATATCAAGGGTTGATTGCACTAACAATCTCCCCCTTTTTGATGTGTGGCAATCCGTTTAAGTTAGGTATAACATTTGATAAAAATACTAAGGTAAGAAAGCATGTAAATAACATGATTAGCAACTCTCCCCCTTAATACATGAAACTTCCCCTAAATGCATTCCCCCTTACTTAAATATATATCTTTCTCCCCCTTTGACACCATCAAAAAAAGTTTAAACAATGTTTATATGACATTGCATCAAGTCTAGAGAGAAACAAAAACCAAAAACAATAAAAAACCTGATAAAATCAGGTTACTGTGATCATGCACAGTACATCAGTCGACTGCTATCAGTATGGCAGTCGACTGGCACAAGTAAATTTAGTTTTTCAAATTTTCTGGACGAAATTCAGAAATACACTATAAATTCCAGAAAATTAGAAAAATAGTGAAATTTGGGGAACACATTTCTTTTAGGATTCTTTATCAATGAAAAATAGTTTTCCATGAAAAATCATTATATTTTCAAGGGTTTGCCAAAAATCCAAAAGCTTAAAAAATAACTAGGTTTTTTATCATGTTAGTATCAATTTTAACACCTAATTTTGCTTTCAATCATTTCAAAACATGAACACACAGATTTTAAAGTAAGAAATTGTTTTTAAAACATATAAAATATCCAACCATGATCTTTGGGCAATATGTCTATGAATTAAACACAAGTCTTCCCTATGATTGGTCTATTATTGCTATTTTGATACCTTAAATGACCATCTAAATGTCATAGGCATTAGTGGATATATGTATCATCCTAACATCTCACTCATGCTAAGTTTTCAATCAAGGTAGCCTATGGTGAGTGTGAGATGTATCCTAAAGGTATTTGTATATACTTAACTATTATTTTCATGCAATTCTTTACAAGCTTAAGTATCATCCTAACATACCACATGATCATAAAAGCATATATGTATGAATTTTACATTATGATCATGAAACAAATGTATTCATCAAATTGTAATCATGCATTAGGTATGAAATCATGATAATAAATCAAGTATCACCTAAAGCATGATTTAAACCCTATTGCCCATGAATATATATTAAATGTCAAGATCATAAATCATGATTGCAAACATATGTAACAATTATATTAATCATCATGATTTAAGCATTATTATCAATTTATACGCACATTATCATCACCCAACTCTATACTAAAAATGTATAGGTCATGAGTATCACATAACACTAAGTGTTGAGCATGATTTAACTATTTAAGGGTGCATTATCATCACCCAACACTATTGCTAAAAATGAGTGTCAACATACATAACACTAAGTGTTGAGCATGATTTAAACTATTTATGGGTGCATTATCATCACCCAACACTATTTCTAAAAATAAGTCCCACCATCCTAAGTCAACCAAATAATATGATATAGGTTAATTCCATATGGTTGACTATCCTTAGGGTTTTCCTAACCCTTAAGGATGGATTTAGGAAGCCGGTTTAGGTTATAAGCCAAAAGAAAAAGAAGTTGCTTGCATTTCATTAATAAATAGGAAAGCAACTATTAAGGGTATGGTTAAGAAAGCTTGGGTACCTAAGAAGTTTTTACTTAATGTTACCGGTCCAAATGTTTGGGTACCAAAAGCTTGTGTTTTTCATGTGATTTAGGTAGGAGAGCGAGGTATGTGGATTGTGGATAGCGGTTGCTCAACACATATGACTGGGGATGTGAGCAAGTTCTCCACAATTAAATATGTGAAGAAGGGAGCGGTGTCTTTTGGAAATAATGGAAAACTCAAGATATTAGGTAGAGGTACAATTGAGGTATCCCCCAAAATTGTCATTCACAAAGTTTTACTAGTTGAAAATATGAAATTTAATTTATTAAGTGTTAGTCAACTTTGTGATGCAAGCTATCATGTTTCTTTTGAATCTTCTAAATGCATGATTAGACACAAGGAATTAAATGATTGTATGTTAGCTGGATATAGGAAATCAAATATCTTTATGTTGATCTTTCATATGCTTCTAACATTTCTACTAAGTGTCTTGTTGCAAAAGAAGAAGAAAGTTGGCTATGGCATAGGAGATTAGGGCACATCAACATGAAAAACATAGCCAAGGTAGCCAAGTTGGAGTTGGTCAAAGGGCTACCAAAGATCAAGTATGTCAAGAACAAAATGTGTGATGCATGCCAAGAAGGAAAACAAACAAAGACATCACACAAAGGTAAAACCTTAACTAATACCTCTTACCAGTTAGAACTATTGCACCTTGACTTACTTGATTGCCATAGTACTCCTTCTTTAAATGGTAGCAAATATTGTTTAGTTATAGTAGATTATTTTTCTAGGTATACTTGGGTCTATTTTATGAAACATAAGGATGATACTTTAAAAATAATCATAGGATTTAGTAAAAGGGTTGAAAATGAAAAGAGTCTCAAAATCAACTGGATTCGTAGTGATCATGGCGGTGAATTTGAGAATTCTAAATTTTCACAATTTTGTTTAGAGCAAGGGTACAAGCATGAGTTATCTTGTCCTAGAACACCCCAATAAAATGGGGTGGTGGAAAGGAGAAATTGTGCCCTACAAGAGGCGGCTAGGACTATGCTTAATGCATATTCTCTACCTAGCTACTTGTGGGCGGAAGCAGTTAATACCGCTTGCTATATCCAAAATAGGGTTCAAATCCATAGGTTTTTAGGAAAGACACCATTTGAATTATGGAATGGGACTATTCCCACAATTCACTATTTCAAAGTCTTTGGATGCAAAATTTATATTTTAAACACCAAAGATAACTTAGAAAATTTTAATCCAAAGCGGATGAGGGAATCCTAGTTGGATACTCATCCACGAGTAGAGGATATAGAGTCTACAATAAGAGAACCCAAGGGATTGAGGAGTCCTCTAATGTTCAATTTGATGAAACCACTAGTACCTACCCTAGAAAGTCCTCCATTGATAAGGATATTAATGACAATAATCAAGACATTACCCAAAAACTTCAAAATTTGACCATAAGGGGTAATGATCAAGGGGGAGGAAGAGGAGATTCCGATGATGAAAGGAGGGTAGAAGATAACAATGATCAATTTGAAACCCCTTCTAGAACCCTAAGAATTCATCAAGATCATCCACTTGACCAAGTAGTAGGAGATCTATCTCAAGGAGTAAGAACTAGGTCATTTCATAGAGCTCCTACTAGTCAAGTTGCTCTTATTTCACAAATTGAGCCCAAATCGATCAATGATGCATTACATGATCCGGATTGGATTTTGGCAATGCAAGATGAATTGGCTCAATTTGAGAGGAGTCAAGTATGGGAGTTAGTTCCTAGACCCAATGATAGCACCATAATTACTACAAGATGGGTCTTCAGAAATAAGCTAGATGACCAAGGAAATATCACTAGAAATAAGGCTAGGTTGGTTGCTAGGGGATTCAATCAAGTTGAGGGGCTTGACTATGATGAGACTTATGCCCCGGTTGCTAGGTTAGAATCTATTAGAATTCTCTTAGGGTATGCTTCCTATATGGGATTTAAACTTTATCAAATGGATGTTAAATCGGCATTCCTAAATGGTTATATTAAGGAAGAAGTATATATAACAACCACCCGGGTTTGAGAACATAGATTATCCAAACCACGTATATAAGCTTAGGAAAGCATTATATGGGTTAAAACAAGCTCCCCGGGCATGGTATGAAAGATTGTCATCTTTCTTAATTTCTAAGGATTTTAGAAGGGGCCAAGTAGATCAAACCTTGTTTATAAAGTCAACATTAAAGGATATCTTTATAGCCCAAAGATATGTCGATGACATTATTTTTGGGTCCACAAATGATGATCTTCTTCAAGACTTTATAAAAAATATGGATAATGAATTTGAAATGAGCTTAGTTGGAGAGCTTAACTTTTTCCTAGGGTTACAAGTCAAGCAAACCAATGAAGGGATTCATATTTATCAAACCAAATATGCAAATGAAATGATCAAGAAATTTGGTTTGGAAAATGCCAAAATTGTAACCACTCCTATGGCCACTAGAACTAGAATAGATAGTGATCATGATGGTAAATCAATTGATCTTAAACTTTATAGGAGTATGATTGGTAGCCTACTATACCTAACCGCTAGTAGACCCGATATCTTATTTGCGGTAGGTATGTGTGCAAGATACCAATCTTGTGCCAAAGAATCACATTTAGTAGCCGTTAAGAGAATTTTAAGATATATTAAAGGCACCCTAAATGTAGGACTTTGGTATCCTAGGACTAAGTCCTTTGAGTTGCTTGGCTATACCGATTCCGATTATGCCGGTTGCAAATTGGATAGGAAGAGTACTAGTGGTGGATGCCAATTTCTTGGGTCCTCCCTAGTTAGTTAGAGTAGTAGGAAGCAACATTGTGTTGCTTTATCAACCACCGAATTTGTGGCTATGGGTGGTTGTGTAGCTCAATTACTTTGGATGAGACATACTCTTGAGGACTATGAGATACACTACTCTAACATTAAAGTTTATTGTGACAATGTGAGTACCATCAACTTGACCAAAAATCTGGTACATCACTCTAGGACCAAGCACATTGAAGTGAAACATCACTTCATAAGAGATCATGTGGCAAGAGGAGATATTGAACTTAATTATATAGAATCTAAGTCCAACCTTGCCGATATCTTCACCAAAGCTCTTCCCGAAAACGAATTTTCATCATTAAGGAGAGAGCTTGGTATGTGCTTTGTAGAGTAAAATTCTAGGTTTGCATGATCCCATATTCATATGTTAGCCTTATACCTTGATGCATCTCACAAAAGCCTTAAGAAACCTTGATTTTTGTATTAAGACACTTAGGAACATGTGAGATGATAGGGAAGGTGTACTTGGTTCATCATGCTTGTTATGATGCATTACTATGAGTCAATGACACACCTAGAGACATGAATACTTCATGGACCAATCATTGGGAAGGCTTGTATTCCAGTAATGAATACATAGCTCCAAGAACATGATTGGAAATATCAAATAAAACATATTTTAAACTATGTTTATCATATTTTGAAAAATAGTTTCAAGTGGAACACAAAAGTGATACAAAGTTTGCAAAATTTTTAGAACTTTTGTTAGTTTCCAAGTTTGTATCAATATTAAAATCTGGAAAACATATACTTTTCAAACTATTTTTTCTTAATAAATTATGATCTCAGAAATGTGTACACAAAATTTCATGATTTTTCGAAGTTTCTAGAATTTCTAATGCATTTAAGTTGAAATGAAAAGTGAATTTGCGATTTCAGCGTAAAATGATCGTTCGAAACCAGTCGACTGATACACTGTGTTTTCTGATAAATAGCTCCATTTTCTGATATTTAGTGTATCTTTGATGTCCTAAAACTATAGCATGATAATATTGGGTATAAACAAATTTTTAAGAATGTTTAATGCAGTGTTTTAGGGGGAGTTTCATTATATATATCTTTTCATCCCCAAACTTACATTGTTGGTGCAAAGTTAGGACTTAATTTTTAAACTTTTGTTATGCTTTGCTTCATATGTTATTCACACATCATGAAGCATATCTTGGATTAAGGGGGAGCTTAATATCAATCTTATACCTTAGTCCAAGATACAACAACTTTAATTCTTTCATGAAATTTATGAATCCTTCTCTTTTTGATGTATGTCAAAGGGGGAGAAGGAATGTTTAAGTTAGAATTCATATTAAAAATATGATTATATGCATATGGTAAAGACCTAACTTAAATGATTGTCAAACATCAAAAAGGAGGAGATTGTTGGTGCAACAATGCCCCAAGCATTCATGTGTTTTGATGTTTGGATAATAATCTAAGTTAGGTAATGCTTTGTGATCTAATTGTGAACATGTTTAAGTGACAGGGAAATCCAAGGATGAAGACTTGGTAAAAGAAAAGTCCAAGTATGATCTTGGCAAGGAAAGTCCAAGGGACAGACTTGGCAGCATAAGACAAAGCTTGTAGTCTTGGCAGCGTAAAGTCCAAGTGAACCTTGGCAAAGGAAGTCCACGTGAACCTTGGCAAAGGAAGTCCAAGTATGATCTTAGCAAAGGAAGTCCAAGGGATGGACTTGGCAGCGTAAGACCAAGCTTGTAGTCTTGGCAGCGTAAAGTCCAAGTGAACCTTGGCAAAGGAAGTCCAAGGGATGGACTTGGCAGCGTAAGACCAAGCTTGTAGTCTTGGCAGCGTAAAGTCCAAGTGAACCTTGGCAAAAGAAGTCCAAAGTAAAGTCTTGGCAGCATAAGTCCAAGCTTGTAGTCTTGGCGGCGTAAAGTCCAAGCTTTTGGCAACCCAAGACATGACGAGGCCGAAGGAAACTCTTTAAGGCGGGCGCAAGGCTGAAGGAAGAGTTAGAAGGTCAAGTCTAGGTCTAGGGAGTCAATTCAAGTATGAATTATTCATACTTGACTAGTATCAGTCGACTGATACGATGTAGCAGTCGACTGATAAGGTGCTCGACTGAGTCAGGCTGAAAACCGAACTATCAGTCGACTGACAGGAACCGGCAGTCGACTGATGAGGCAATCAGTCGACTGCCAATCCAGGCAGTCGACTGATCAAGTCGAAAATGGGCACAGAATGGAGTCTCACTCGACTCCTCGCGGTGATCACTCGACTGATCGCTTCATCAGTCGACTGATAGGCCTCCCGTTGGAAATGGCGGCTGCGAATCCCCGCGGATCCGCTCTGTCAGAAGCCGTTAGCTTCGACGGCAGTCGACTGATGGTGAGCATCAGTCGACTGATCAAAGCTCAACGGGAAAAATAGCCCTTCTTCTATAAGAAGAGGCCTTGGGGAGCTTGGTGAAACTAGTGCTCTCATTCCTAGCTACACCCTCGTGCTCACCAAGTTTTCTCCAAGTGTTTTTGTGATTCTAAACCTCCTCTTCTCTAGTCTTCATCTTCCATCATTGTAAAGAAGAGGAGTGCATTGTAAGACAAGGTTTCTCCACCTTGGTTCATCTAAAGGAGGATTTAGTGAAGCTTGGCTAGGGCTAATCCACCTTACGGATTACCATGGAGTAGGAGCGTTATCTCCGAACCACGTACATCGGGTGTTAGCATTGTTTTCTTGTTTCTCATTCGTATTCGTATTTGTATTTGTATTGCTTCCGCTAACGTACTTGTAGAAACAAAGAAAGGCTAATCACCCCCCCCCCTCTAGCCATTACAAAGATCCAACAAGCATCAAGCTTGGAGCTTGATGGTTGGTCCTAGATAAGAGAAGAGTTTAGTTTTTATGATCTTCCTCTTGCTCGGAACGAGCAAGGAAGGAAGATTGGCGATCTAGGAGCTTCGACTTTTGGAAGATCGTCGCCCACACGACGTCCGAAAGGAGGAAGGTCATACATTAGAAGATCAAGAGGTATATCGATTCTCTATTCTCTTTTGTAACTTGTTTGTATTTTTTTTTCAATTATGAACAAGATATATTCTGTTTGTAGCTAAATAATACTTGGATCCCCAACATAAACACGAAACCCGGCGATCCAGACATCGTCTATTCCGCGGCTACTCGTAGAATAGAGGTTGGTCGCTTGAACAACAAGTTTGTTCAAGTGACCTCTCTAAACGAATAGCACGACGATGACTTGGTTGTTTGGGCAATCCCTTTTGTCTAGGATTAAATTTTTTAATCCGGGGACATCGATGGGATCGCCATGAACAAACGACCGAGGTGAAGTGGGAAGCGAAGTTTCCCCTCACGGATCAATGAAACCAACCCTTCAGCTAAGAGGTGGCTTCTCTATGATACTTGTCACTTTACTGAGAACCATACCTTCCGAGTGAATCTCGTGTCGAATCACCTGAAGCTCCTAAACTTGATGGATCATTGTCTTGGAGTCAACCATTTTGTAGTCTAGGAAATTGACCACAATGAACTTCTTGGCCCCTACATCCTCCGTCTTGTATTTCTTGTCCAGTAGAGAGAGCCATCGCACGTTGAGTCTATTGTAACTCAACCTCTTGCATCATGGTCATCTCAACATAATCGAATCTATTTTAAGATTGTTGGACAATCTACTGTGTCCGGAGATATAGGGATAATAGTCTAAATTTGAAATTATAGATCAATTTAGACTTATCTATCTAGTGTCTTGAGCTGATTATCTCAAGCTTCTATTAAGGGTTGAGGTGATTTGTTGATGCTAAGTGCTGAGTGGTCGAGTCACCGAGTGGCCAAGTCACTGAGTGGCCAAGTAACCGAGTGGTAGACTGCTGAGTGGTCGATTACCAAGTGGTCAATTGTTGAGTCACCTGTGGTCGAATGCCGAGTGGTCAACTGCTGAGTCGCCGAGTGCTGAGTCGGCAAGTCCAAGTGGTTGACTGTCGAGTCATCGAGTGTCGAGTCAGCGAGTCTGAGTGGTCGAGTGTCGAGTGTTGAACTGATTGCTCATAAACGAAGGAGCTAAGGTCTATGTTCGATGCAGATTCCTTAAAATAGATTCATCCCACCTCTAAGGTACTTTGAGGTTGAAGTGGGTCATCTATTTTCTAGGATACAATAGCAAAATTACGGTCTCCACCAAGCAGTGGTCACAAATAAAAATGCACCTGAGTACTATCACAGGAGTTTTGCCGAGTGAAAAAAATACTCAACAAAGAGAGAGAGGGGGGAATGCAGATGGATGATTTTTCGTCACTCTTCTACTCAAGACTTAGGCTCCCTTTATAGGAGGGTCTCCCTGTTGGCCAAATACAAGCCATTAAAATCGCTTTTATTCGTCGTAGTAAAACATTAGTCGTTTCGGCGATTAAGATGCCACCAGTCGTTTCACCTGAAGAAGGATTCTCATTGATCACATTAATGTATCTATTATCATTAAGCTAAAATAAGATAGCAAAATGTTGGTTCATTCGCTTGGGAAAATTTTGCCTCGACCAATCTGACATTCGACATGCATAGGTCACGGTTGCACATGAGTCACCTGGATTTAATGCAATTCAGGCCTTGATCTGCACCCCCCCCCTATGGGTGTGCATGTGAGAGAGAGCCTCTTTCCATGCATTTGTTTATAACATACATGCTTGTGAAACAATATAAACCAACTATGATGCCTTAAAACTTTCAATATGGGACTAAAGTCCTCTTCATCCATTCCATCACTTTCCATTCACATTTTCCAATAATAATAAATTAAACATGCCCATTGATGACAAAATATGGGTTCCTATCTCATAATATATGATACATTTAATGGATAACCTTCAAATGAATCCAATAAATCACCCATTTAAATGGGTAATGGGATAAGATTTTGCGAACATAAATGTATTAGTGCAATTGTAACTGACTAGTCAAGCTTAATCAAGCAATGTTAGAAAGATTAAGATATTAGAGAAATTATTTGGCTTGATCATGCTCAAGTGATTGAGATTTTGATCTTTAGTCTAAGGGTTTAAGATAAATAAATATGATTTGTCAATTAGGTCTCAGTTGATCAAATATTTGACAGTTAGAGAATTTCAATAGGTGTAGGTATTGAAAAGTCTAAGTATTGATAAAAGAGATGTTTAATGGGTATTAATAAAAGTGAGGTTTAAATAGGTCAAGAGTATTTAAATAATTAATGGTTAGAAAAGTTTAAGTAGGTTAAGGGTTACGGATGGAAGTCTATGTAAGTCTAGGTTGATGATTGAAATATCAACTAAGTCAAAATTGGTAGGATATTTGGCAAGAGGAAGTCTTTGAGGCGAAATCTCTTGGTAGATATGTCATGTTGGTCAAGAAGTTGACTAGATACTGAGCAAACAACAAAGTCCTGATGCGAAGTCTCTTAGCAAAATAAGAAAGTCTCGAAGGCAAAGCTTCTTGGAAAATTGAGGAAGTTATGGAGGCAAAGTCTCTTGGCAAGATAAAGAAGTCTCAAATGATAAGCCTCGCCTCTTGGTAAATAAGGAAGCCTCTAAGGAATAGCTTCTTGACAAAATGAGAAAGTTATGGAGGTGAGGTCTCTAAAGTTTCAAATGATAAGCCTCTTAGAAGAAAAGTCTAGGTGAGATAAGAATTTACAAATGACATGTATCTTGGATTTTAAATAGACTGACTTAGATGATTACTTAACCTTAGATTGGTTATACTCGATAATATAGTCGATTGAAGGTTGGTTTTAATAGACTAATGATTGAGTTTGTTGTTGGAGATTGTTGATGTTGATCCAATAGTCTATATTTGATTAGTGAACTTAATGATTAGTTAACGACTCAAACCTGTGGAGCTCGGTACAACAATATGAATCTTGTCTCATTTATACTCTTTCGATTATCAAAATATCATTTATGATAATAAACGTACGCTTCTTGTTATCATTATCACTGACTTAATCTCTATGCCCGTCAAGTTAATTGTTCGAATATCGACACACCACCTTTGGGTAAGTTTATTCTTGTAGATATAAAGTTTTATAGTCGTCTTTCTTTAAGACAATATTTTCTCATTTTCTTTATAGTCATCTCTCTTTTTGTCGGTATAATTGTTTACTTATTTTGCTTTGTACTTTAATTAGTGGCGCGGTAAACTTATTACTGTCTTCATTTGTTGGTGCAATCGACCCAGGTCACGATTGACCAGACTCGAGTTTGACTCGAGTAGTGGTTTGATGTTAGTGTTTTGATGTTTGACATTAAGTTGACTATTATTTGACAATGGGTTGACATGGGATTGACCATATGATGGAGAAGTCCAAGTGGGACACTTGGCAATGGAAAGTCCAAGTCTTGTGTACTTGGCATGGAAAGTCCAAGTCTTGGGTACTTGGCATGGAAAGTCCAAGCATGGGTCTTGGCAAAGGAAAGTCCAAGCTTGAGTCTTGGCAATTGGAAAGTCCAACATGGGTTGGCTTGGAAAGTCCAAGCATGGGTCTTGGCAGGGGGAAGTCCAAGCTTGAGTTTTGGCAAATGGAAAGTCCAAAATAGGTTGGAGAGGGAAGTCTAAGGGTTGATATTGGCGACGTAAAGTCCAAGCGGGAGTCTTGGCAGCATAAGTCCAATGGTTTGACGGCATAAAGTCCAAGCGTGAGTCTTGGCAGCATAAGCCCAAATGTGCCTTAGCGATGTAGACCAACTTAGCATGACAATAGCCGATTGAAGTGTTGGTGCAGTGGGCACCAAAGTCGAACCGGTATTTTGATTATGGCAAAAGGCTCAATAGTTAAGGGTATATTTGTTATCTTACGAGCTCAATTAAGTGTGCAGAAATGCTAAAGTTGAGCGGAAGGTCTGCGACACCCGGTGGGAACCGAGGTGGTCGGGCAACGCCAGAGGGACTTGAGGAAGCCGAGGTACTCGGGTGAAGACCGGAAGCGAGGCTACAAGGTAAGCTCGTGTGAAAGCGAAGCAAGGTCGTTAAGCGTAGATCCGACCCAATACCTCCAATGGAAGGTCTAGGTCGAGATCAGATGGTTAGAACCATCGTACTTTATATTTTAAGCTAACTTGTACTGCAGTCCAAAACCCTTTGACTACAGTCAACTGCTAGTCAAGTTCCAGCCTCGAGAAGAGCTCGAATTTCAAGGGGGTGAATTTGGACTTGACTCGTGTTTTGGTACAAAGGGTGATGTGGCATCAAGGTGGACATCCAAACCATCACCAAGCTTCCTTGTGGTGGACGCCCAAAATAAGGTGAGTTGGCACAAGATGGTTGGCTCCCATGATGTGGCACAAGTTGAATGGCTCCAACAAGTTGGCGCCCAAGGAGGTTGGAGGTGGCACAAGGTGGTTGGATGAAACACCTCATCCTCAAGTTGGCGCCCAAGGAGGTTGGAGGTGGCACAAGGTGGTTGGATGAAACACCTCATCCTTGAGTTGGCGCCCAAGGAGGTTGGAGGTGGCACAAGGTGGTTGGATGAAACACCTCATCCTTGAGTTGGCGCACAAGTAGGTTGGAGGTGGCACAAGGTGGTTGGATGAAACACCTCATCCTTGAGTTGGCGCAAAGGATGTGGATGAACAAGTCTTGGGGGATAAGAACCTCACCTTGGACACTACCTATGTCTAAATTCATAGATCAATATCCATAAATAGACATGTTCAAGCCAAGCAAATAACAAGAATTCAAGAGCTCTCAACACGCCGTAACGCCGCTACTACTACTCACATTTGCTACGACGAAGTGCCACGACAACGAAAGCTACATCTTCTACTTATAAGAGTTGTCGGTATATTTATTTAAGTTCTACTTCTTTAAATTGTCTTTGTGCTTTAATCGTAACAAGGAAAGGGGGAGTGTCCCTTTGCCTTGATTTCTTTTTATAATCGTTGCTCCTACTTCCAACGAGGAGGAGTGGTTTTAGTGAATTGCCCTCCGTACGTGATCAAGGATCACTAGGGCCGTGGATTAGCAATCGAAAGATTGTGAACCACGTAAAAATATCTTGTCTACTTTATATTTCCGCTGTGCATTCTCTACTTGCTTTTTACTTATTGCAAAAGTTTTTAACGACACCGTATCGCTATTCACCCCCCCCCCCTCTAGCGACACTTTCGATCCAACAATTGGTATCAGAGCCGGGGGCGCTAAGATTCGGTGAAACCCCCCCTCGAGCGGTGGGTTTCTTTTTTTCACAGATTTTTTATTTATTTATTTCTGTTTTCGTATAATTATTTCACTTGCTTATCTTCTCCTACATATAGAATTGCATTAGAGGCTTTAGGATCCGGATAAGGTTGTCCTTCGGGTTAGATCCCGAGTAAGGTTGTCCTCCGGAACTTCAACGACATTCGCATTTGATTGTTTATTTCTTTTTGCAAGTTACATTTTATATATATCTTTTTTACTTCCTGCACTACTAATCCAAGACGAAAGTCTTGGAATATTCTTTTCGTGTGTGTTTTGCAAGATTCTTTTCGTCGTTCTTCTTCTTGTTTTTAAATGGCCCATCTCGAAGGGTTTAGCACCGCCCGACCCCCGTTTTACAACGGTAATGACTTTCGTTATTGGAAGGGTCGGATGGAATGCTTTCTTAAAACCCAAATCGAGATGTGGATCGTAATCCAAACCGGTTTCACACTTCCTATTAATGAAGATGGTGAATCTTTGGGTTACGATCAATGGTCAAATTCCATGAAAAAACAAGTAGAAGCCGATGCCAAGGCAACTCAAATCTTGCAATGTGGGTTGTCCAGGAAGAGCTCAACCGCGTCGGCCCCTTCATTAGTGCAAAGGACTTATGGACCAAGCTAGTGGAACTACACGAAGGCACCGACGACACGAAGGTATGTAAAAGAGATTTACTTTTAAATAAATTGTATAACTTGAAAATGCAGGAAAACGAGACCGCAACTCAACTACATGCTCGTATCCAAGACATCGTCAACCAACTCCATGCCATCGGACAAAAGGTCGAGAATCGCGACCTTATCAGGTATTCTCTTAACTCGTTTCCTAGGACCACCTTGTGGGCATCCATGGTCGATGCCTACAAGGTCTCCAAGGACCTTTCTAAAATTAGGTTAGGCAATTATTTTTGAACTTGAATTACATGAGCAAACTAACGTGGTCCAGCCGAGAAGAGTATTGCGTTAGTTGCGTGTTCCAAGAAGAAGAAGCCCGCAAGCAAGCCACCCCGAAGGAAGAAGATTTAGTCCGAATCGGAAGTAGACTCGAATAGAATCCGAACTAGTCAATCTAGTTCTAAGATGATCAAGAGACGAAAACCAACAACTCAAGGTAAGCCTAAACCTAATTCAAATACTTCTAATTTTAGATGCTATGAGTGCAACAGTTCGGTCACATCAAGTCCGAGTGCCCAAAGCTAAAGAATAACGCATCAAAGACCAAGAAAGCGCTAAACGCTACTTGGGAGGAGTTGTCGGAGGAAGAAGGACGATATCCAAGCTCTAATGGCCAAGCCGAGCACGACTCAAACCAAGAAGAGTCCGAGTCAATCCGATGATGAGCTTCCATTCAAGACAAGCCACGGATCCGTATCCGGTTCAAAAGAATCATTAAGGGTAAGTCGTTGTTACTTAATACTTTGTATGGTGCAATTAAATTTTTAAATAAGAAACTAGCTAAGTCCGAGTCCAAGGTCGAGACCCTAATTGAGGAGGTTAACCTTCTCAAACATGAGGTCTCCTAACCTCTTCGACTACTCAGATTCAAGAGGAGGACTCAACTCAAGTTGAAAAGCTTGAAGTTGAGAACTCGCTTTTGAAAACACAAGTCGAAGACCTTAGGAACACGTTGGAAAGGTTCACTTTGGGATCCAAGGGACTTGACCTCTTACTTGGATCACAAAGGGCCGTGGTACAACATGGCCGGACTCGGGTTTAACTCAAATACAACCAATAAGTCATATATGTCTATAGTAAACCAACATAAGAAAAATGTCCAAGCATGGGTCCCTAAGACCACTTTGATTTCAACTTTAGGATCTAACATGTATTGGGTTCCCAAGGACCAAATTCACTATGTGAATAGACCCACTCGATTCAATGGTCCAGGGAGCCAATACAAAATGTATTTTTGTTAAGTCTTAGAAATTGCATGCTTAGTTTTTCCTTTATTTTTAGAATGGTTAGATAGGACTCATAACCAACTAAAATCCTGAAAGATTGAGCCTCGGGAGCCTCTTTTCAAAAATAAACCAACTAAAATCCTCACGAAAGATTGAGCCTCGGGGAGCCTCTTTTCAAAAATAACTAGTTAGATCAAGACGTAGTCTCAAGTAAGTCGAGTTATCAATTTCTTGAAATTAGCTTTGTCTAAGGAAGTGGTCGTTGTTCCGATCAAAGAAGGCCTCTGTGCCTCGCCACGACCTGGAAGCTAATCTCTTGAAAAGATTACTTGATGAGCTTAGACTAAATCCGAATCTAACCTAATGTTGGTTAATTTAAATTCATTAAAATTAATCAAGTAAAATTGAAAGTCATCTCACAATAACACATAGGAATAACATGTTTTGATCATGTAGATATTGGTGAGATGATTTAGGTTTAAAACTTACAAACAACCCTTTAGTAATTCCAATATCCGATCCAACTACCTTATGTGTAGGATCAATGGATGTTGGATGATGGTTACTCCCGACACATGACCGGGATCAACTCAAATTTTCGGGTTACGATTCAAACGACAAGGATCGTAGTAGCCGGAAATAACGGCAAGCTCAAAATCATCGGATCGTGATATTGAGCTCAACTCTAACTTTACAATTCAAAATGTCTTATTAGTAGAAAACTTTCAATATAATTTACTTAGTGTAAGCCAATTGTGTGATAACAATTATAAGGTCATATTTCTAGAAAATGAATGCGTAATCAAAATAAATGCAACATCTAAAATAATACTTAAAGGAACTAGGAGTAGCAACATCTACACAATAAACTTACCCAACTCCTCAACCAAGTGTCTTATGACACAAAGAAGAGGAATCTTGGTTATGGCACCAAGACTCGGACACTGCACTCAAGACTCGGCCCACAAGATGAGTCGAGTGGCTTGTTATAGGTTTGCCTAAACTAAACAACTTGGATAATAAAATATGTAATGCTTGTCAACAAGGTAAACAATCTAGGACACAACATCAATTAACTAATCAAGAACGAACCAAAAGTGTTCTTGAGCTCCTACACATGGATCTATTTGATTCACATGGAGCTAAGTCACTCAATGGTAGTCAATTTTGCTTAGTCATAATTGACGACTATTCTAGATTTACTTGGGTTAGGTTTATCAAACATAAAAATGATACCCTAGACCAACTAATCAATCTTTGTAGGTTAATCGAAAATCAAAAGAACCTTAAGATTAAAAGACTTAGAAGCGATCATGGTGGTGAATTCGAAACCACAGGGTTTACATATTTATGTAACCTAAACGGATACCACCATGAGTTTTCATGTCCTAGAACCCCACAACAAAAGGGGTTAGTCGAACGGATAAATAGAACCCTACAAGAAGCCGCTAGGACAATGTTAAACGAGTATAACCTACCCGATAGATTTTGGGCGAGAGGCCGTTAGTACGGCTTGCTATGTCCAAAATAGGATCCTTATGGTAAAGAGGCACCAAAAGACCTCAGACGAGATTTATCACGATAAAATACCGAACATCAAGTACTTTAGGTATTTGGATGCAAGGTACATATCTTAAACACTAAGGATTACCTAGGGAAATTCAAATCCAAAACCTCTCGAACCTTTCTAGGATACTCAACCACCAAGAGAGCTTATAGGGTATACAATCACGACACTCTTAGAGTCGAAGAAACCATTAATATAGTTTTCGACAAGGACACGAACCTGCTCAATCCTTAACAAAACCAACTAGCAAATCAACTTATAGCGAACCCGACTCTGATCTTGAACTTGAATCTCGTCCTAACCCAAGTCATCCTATCGACCAAGTGATAGATGACTCTAACCCAAGTCAAACTAGAACTCACCCAAGTCATCCTATCGACCAAGTGATAGATGACCCTAACCCGAGTCACACTAAGACTCAAACAAAACATCCTATCAATCAAGTTATAGGTGATCCAAATTTAGGGGTTCGAACTAGAGCTTCATATCGAAACCTTAGTCAAATCTCGTTAATTTCCAAAATCGAACCCAAAACTATTGAACAAGCACTTCTTGATCCCGACTGGATTATTGCTATGCAAGAAGAGCTAGCTCAATTCACTAGAAATGAAGTCTGGGAATTAGTACCACCACCTAAAGAAAAATCAATTATTGGAACAAGGTGGGTATTTCGAAATAAACTTGATGATAAAGGTGAAGTAGTTAGAAATAAAGCTAGGTTAGTCGCAAAAGGGTTTAGTCAAGTCGAAGGTTTAGATTACGATGAGACCTACGCCCAGTAGCGGACTAGAGTCCATCCGAATGTTGTTAGCATATCTTTGCACATCGAGGTTTTAAATTGTTTCAAATGGATGTCAAGTCAGCATTTTTGAATGGAAACATTAAGGAAGAAGTTTACGTCTACCAACCTCCGGATTCGAAAATCTAGATAAACTAACCATGTCCTTAGACTTAAGAAAGCCCTATATGGACTCAAACAAGCCCCAAGAGCTTGGTACGAAAGGCTTTCGATCTATCTTAAGTCCAAAGGATTCAACCAAGGTTTAGTCGACCCAACCTTATTCGTTAAAACCGTAGGAAAAGAAATCTTTATAGCCCAAATCTATGTAGATGATATAATTTTTGGAACTACCAACTCGATCCTCGCTAAACAAATTCATCTCACTTATGGAAAGTGAATTTGAAATGAATTTAGTGGGAGAGTTAAGTTTCTTCTTAGGTTTACAAATTAAACAAACTAAAGATGGAATATATTTACATCAACAAAAATATACTAAGGACTTAATAAATCGATTTGGAATGCAAGATGCTAAAATAATCAATACACCTATGGCAACTAATGTTAATATAAACGAAGATGTAGAAGGAAAACCCGTTGACCTAAAAATACTATAGGAGCGCAATAGGAAGTCTCCTATACTTAACCGTCGCAGACATTTTATTCGCGGTAAGTATGTGCGCAAGGTTACAAACCTGTGCCAAGGAGTCTCACCTAACCCTAGTCAAGCGTATCCTTAGATATCTAAAGGGCACGCTAAACGTAGGTATTTGGTACCCTAGATCTACTGAGTTTAATCTAATCGGCTACTCACTCGACTATGCCGGTAGTAAACTCGATAGAAAGAGCACGAGTGGTTGTTGTCAAATCCTACTCGAGTCTAGTAAGTTGGTGCAAGAGGAAGCAAAGATTGCGTTGCCTTATCTACCACCGGCCGAATACGTATGCGATGGGTGAGTGTGTCTCTCGGCTCTGTGGATGAAGCACACTCTCCAAGACTTTAGCTTAATCTTTAACAACATTAAAACCTACATAGATAACATTAGTTCAATTAACTTAACTAAAAATCCAATATGTCATTCTAGGACAAAACATATAGAAGTTAAACACCACTTCATTAGGGAACATGTAACTAATGGAACTATACAACTAGAGTATGTTGAGTCCAAATCAAACCTAGCGGACATCTTCACCAAACCACTACCCGAAGCCGAATTTAGTTTATTAAGACGAAAGTTAGGTATGTGCGTAATAGAGTAGGATTTAAATTTTTCTATATATGTACTCTACTTTTGCTTCTTTTTATGAAATTAGCCTAAGTCTTACCTTAGAAATCATATACCTATAGATTTAAGGAGCCAACACATCTCACAACACATAGGACTAATGTGTTTGTGTACTTAGCCACGTAGACGGGCGTGAGATGTTAGGACCTTACTCACAGTTCAGATGTAGATTGATTGCATCGACATGAACCATGGAGTATTATTATTTAATATTAATCAACTCCTTCAAGAATTATTGATCATTCTATATAAATCATGTCCAACCGTAGTTTTACATTTTAGATTAACATATTTTAAAGCTTATTATTATTTTAAAAAAAAAAAATATATTTATATTGGGAACTTGCTTGGACTTACAAACCCTAAAATATATTTACAAACTTTTTGAGTTAAGGCAAAAGGGGGAGAAAGTCACAAAAGTAAGGAAGAAAGTAAACAAAATTATTACCTTTTATATTAAGTAATTCCGTTTACTTAAGCAACTATTAAGGGGGAGTAAAAATTATTTTTCAAGAAC
Organism: Wurfbainia villosa; assembly: GCA_025175895.1. Classification (NCBI taxonomy): domain Eukaryota; kingdom Viridiplantae; phylum Streptophyta; class Magnoliopsida; order Zingiberales; family Zingiberaceae; genus Wurfbainia; species Wurfbainia villosa. Next base: position 57,454,329 of record CM045997.1, read on the forward strand.
TCACCTTCGTTCAAGGGCTCACCTTCGGTAAAGTGGGAGGTTACCTCAATGGGGAGAACTTGAAACAATAATATTTCTCACTCATGCTTAATCTTTATGCTAGCTCACTCATGCTTAATCTTTATGCTAGCTCACTCATGCTTAATCTTTATGCTAGCTCACTCATGCTTAATCTTTATGCTAGCTCATTCATACTTAATCATTATGCTAGCTCATTCATATTTAATCATTATGCTAGCTCATTCATATTTAATCTTTATGCTAGCTCATTCATATTTAATCTTTATGCTAGCTCATTCATGCTTAATCATTATGCTAGCTCATTCATATTTAATCTTTATGCTAGCTCATTCATGCTTAATCATTATGCTAGCTTACTGTTATGCTTAATTTTTCCTTAACTTTTGTGTCGGTTTGCCATGAATCAAAAAGGGGGAGATTGTTGGTGCAGTGGGCACCAAAGTCGAACCGGTATTTTGATTATGGCAAAAGGCTCAATAGTTAAGGGTATATTTGTTATCTTACGAGCTCAATTAAGTGTGCAGAAATGCTAAAGTTGAGCGGAAGGTCTGCGACACCCGGTGGAACGAGGTGGTGCAACGCCAGAGGGACTCGGAGGAAGCCGAGGTACTCGGGTGAAGACCGAGCGAGGCTACAAGGTAAGCTCGTGTGAAAGCGGCAAGGTCGTTAAGCGTAGATCCGACCCAATACCTCCAATGGAAGGTCTAGGTCGAGATCGATGGTTAGAACCATCGACTTTATATTTTAAGCTAACTTGTATCATCCAAAACCCTTTGACTACATCAATGCTAGTCAAGTTCCATGCTCGAGAAGAGCTCGAATTTCAAGGGGGTGAATTTGGACTTGACTCGTGTTTTGGTACAAAGGGTGATGTGGCATCAAGGTGGACATCCAAACCATCACCAAGCTTCCTTGTGGTGGACGCCCAAAATAAGGTGAGTTGGCACAAGATGGTTGGCTCCCATGATGTGGCACAAGTTGAATGGCTCCAACAAGTTGGCGCCCAAGGAGGTTGGAGGTGGCACAAGGTGGTTGGATGAAACACCTCATCCTCAAGTTGGCGCCCAAGGAGGTTGGAGGTGGCACAAGGTGGTTGGATGAAACACCTCATCCTTGAGTTGGCGCACAAGGAGGTTGGAGGTGGCACAAGGTGGTTGGATGAAACACCTCATCCTTGAGTTGGCGCAAAGGATGTGGATGAACAAGTCTTGGGGATAAGAACCTCACCTTGGACACTACCTATGTCTAAATTCATAGATCAATATCCATAAATAGACATGTTCAAGCCAAGCAAATAACAAGAATTCAAGAGCTCTCAACACACGCGCCGTAACGCCGCTACTACTACTCACATTTGCTACGACGAAGTGCCGACAACGAAAGCTACATCTTCTACTTATAAGAGTTGTCGGTATATTTATTTAAGTTCTACTTCTTTAAATTGTCTTTGTGCTTTAATCGTAACAAGGAAAGGGAGTGTCCTTTGCCTTGATTTCTTTTGTAATCGCTGCTCCTACTTCCAACGAAGAGGAGTGGTTTTAGTGAATTGCCCTCCGTGCGTGATCAAGGATCACTAGGGCCGTGGATTAGCAATCGAAGATTGTGAACCACGTAAAAATATCTTGTCTACTTTATATTTCATTTCTGCATTCTCTACTTGCTTTTTACTTATTGCAAAAGTTTTTAACGACATCAGTCGCTATTCACCCCCCCCCCTCTAGCGACACTTTCGATCCAACAATTGGTATCAGAGCCATGGTCCATGTCAAGCCATGAACCTCGAACGAAGGAAGTTGAGCTCCCACGTCCGGATCAAGAGAACCAGACATCAGGAAGGAAGTCTAGTTGGGTCGGGGGGACCGAACAACCGCGTGAAGTCCTCGTGGGTCAAGATCGGACATCAAGCAGAGAAAATCCTTCGAGGAGGGATAGGCTTGAGGGGGGGCCCAATGTGGTCCTTCGTTTGAGGGGGGGATTGTTGGGAGTATGAGGAATACAATCAAAGTCCCACATTGGTAAGACATGGAAAAGATCATGTGCTTATAAGAAAAAAGATATCTCCATTGGAATGAGGCCTTTTGGGTAAAGCCCAAAAACAAAACCATGAGGGCTTGGGCCCAAAGTGGACAATATCATACCATTGTGGAGATATGTGGACCTTATATGCACTAACATGAAGTACCTGAAGGCTAGCATATGGATGAAAAAATCATGGATGACTTGGAGGGATCCGATAGGCATGAGGCTAACGGAGGTGGTTAGAAGGCTTAGGTCTAGGCTAAGGGTGGTCTAACAAGTATGAGGGTATCATACTTGGGGTTAAACCTCATGGTTGAGGTTATCAGTCGAATGGGCCTTTGGATCAGTCGATTGGTCAAGTGTTTTGACACTTGGCAGCCGAGTCGACTTGTAATAGTAGACTGGGATTATGACCAGTTGACTGATCGAGAGTTGACTGGCCTTCGACTACGATAAATAACCTTGGCAATCGACTGCCAACATTGGGCATTCGACTGATGGCTTGAGCAGTCGACTGACATGGATGGCATTGTTGGGATGTATACTGAAAAGTCTATCTTTTGTATGAACATCTTTATTTTGAAATAAGAATCACATGATCATTATTTGCATATTTATGGTTATGCATATTGTCTAATACATTACATTGTAGATAACATAGTGTGTAGTGTCACACGGGAGATCATGTTATCAGTTCCTTGTAAAGTATAAGTAAAGGCTCACAACCGAGATGGTTATGGACAAACCATTGGAATGGTTGTAGTGTGATTTGGAATTGGTTTGTCTTGACCATAGAATTTGTTAGTGAAAGCCCTAGAGTCAATCATGTGATGATTGTTGTATGGACTTTATTGTATCATATTCCTATTTATAAAGGCATGGTTATTATATTTACTTGTATTGGTGCCAAATAACTAAGTATAATAATGTCTTTGAGTAGAAGGTTCTTATCTATATCAATCAATTGGTAGAATCGATAATGAGATGATATAGAGAACACTGCTCTTAATCATTCCTAGTCAAGTATTAACATTCAGGAATAATGTTAATGCGTAGAGACTATCATGTAGGTCAACACGATGACTTGATCTCACAAGTCATGGATATGAGATATCAAGTTGACACATGGGTATGCATTGGAGAATGTATACTGAATGACCCGCCATGAGAAAGTATCATGGATCATTATATGAGTGTCATATACTTTCTCATGTGACTATTAGTATGACTATTAGTTCTTGGACCTGAAGTCACCATGGTTCCCTACATAAGGAGTTGCATACTTTGGCTTCGTCAAATGTCACCCGTAAATGGGTGGACTATAAAGGCGATTACTGGGTATGTAACAAATTATGCGGAGGGATGTGAGTGATGTAGATGGGATATATCCCTCCTATATGACGGGAGTGACATCGTTATTCTTGATAGAGTGAGACCACGAAGTGCATGGCCATGCCCAAATGAGTCAATATGAGATATTAAGCTCATTTGATTAGAGTGAGTCTACTTGGAGTTCAAGATATAGATTGTACCGAGGATGACATGGTCTATGCCTCAATTGGTCAATCTAGATGTCAAGGATAGAGGGACATTGTCACATATTGTGAGAGACACAATTAGTAGTCACAAAGGTGATGTTGGGTCTCAACATTCTTGTAACTTGGGTAGCAATGATGTATTGCTAGATACCGCTCATTGCTTATGTTCCTAAATCGGTTTAGGAGCATTGCCAACGTTACAAGAATCTATAGGGTCACACACAAAGGGCAATTAGATGGAGATTAGGTTCATATGATGAACCATGAGGATTAGGTTCATGTGATGAACCAAATTGGATTAAGAGTAATCCAAATTAGACTAATTGAGTTAGTCTCAATTTGATTCAAGTGTTAAATGAGTCTAATTTAGATTTGATTCATTGAGTCAATTTAAATTAATGAATAGAGATTCATTAAATCAAATTGACTTGAATCAAGTGGTTAGATTTGATCAACCATGGGAGATAATAGGTCAAGTTTGACTTGACTTGAGAGGGTAGATGAATGGTCAATTTTGACTTGACCAATTGTCATGTCATGGTGGCTTGGCATGGGGCCAGCCAATGATGATGTTCCACATCATCATGGACTTATCATATGGTTCCACCTCATGAGGGAGACCAAGAGTCATTGGCTCTTGGAGTTACATGCATGCATGTAACCCCCCAAAACAAAGTGGTCGACCACTTTTGTATTATTATGGGAAGTTAATTGTGTGTAACTTAATCTTCTTCTTCCTTGCTCCTCTCAAGCTCTCTCCCTCATCCTCTTCTTGTTGGGATTCCTCAAGGGTGATAGCACACTCTAAGGTGTCTTCTCCACCATTTGTCCGTGTGGATACTTGTAGAGGAGTGTACATTTGACACTCTTCGAGATCCGGCAAAACGTTTGGACGAGTGGGATAAGCGAAGGGCGTCACTACGAGGGTAATGATCTCATCATGTAGATATAATGTAGATCTAGGTTTCTATAACACGTACATGAATTTATTTTTGTATATCTTCACACGGATCCGTGGCCGGGCTTCCGAGGTTTCCGCAACGTAAAAAAATGGTTTTTGCGGCTCGGAAAGTCCAACAGTGGTATCAGAGCCACGTGCGAAGCATGTATGTGTTTTAAATTTGTAGTTTTTGTATTAGATATAAAAATTACAGATTTTTAAGTTTTTGTAAATTTCCTATTTTTATAGATTTTTTGTGTATTTTTCTCGAAGAGTCAAAGCAACAAGTGTTGGGACACTTGTAGGCTTCAACCACCGAGAAAAACTCTCCGGAATGGCGAAATCTCGCTTTAAGTTTTTGGGACAGCAACTTAAGTCGCTGCAAGATCTAGATGGGACACTTTCAAAGTTTATTTTGCGAGTAGGGGCGCTGCCCCTAACCCCTAAAGGGGCATTGTCCCGAGATCGCGCTCAGAAACCACTTAGTGGGACCGTTACGGAGATGTGACTCATAAAATTGAAAAAAAATAGAAATAATTATAGAAATGTTCTGTAAAATATATAATTTAGAATTATGTATAATTCTGTGATGGTCATGGCCCAAGAACCACAATATGATTGGATGATAAATGTGTTGTAATTCATAATACGGTATGCGTGTCGTTTTTGTGGTTGTGCATATTGTATAGGATATGTGACCTGCGTGTCGTGCTGTTAGTAATATATGAGAGATGTCCTAAGGCAATCGCCTTATGTATGAACCATTTATATGATAAATGAAGATTCACTATTTGAGTATACATGTTTAATGTATTTGATTGGATCTTAAACTCATTTACTGAATGTCCACGATACGATTCACAGCATGAGAGAATTTGTGATTGGATCACAACTAGTGAGTATCTCTACATGTGTAATTGTGATGTATCGGAATTATCCCTAGTCGATGAATTGATGGATCTGGACACCATCAATTCTGTTGAGACTAGCACGAGGTATACTCCTTGGTGTATCCAAGCAGCTGATTCTCACTGGCTGGAGACATAGTGATGTCCGGAGTTAATCGTGGATGCTAGTTATGGTAACTAGTTCATTGGAGTGACCAGCCGTAAGACTTCATATGGTTCTCTGCATATATAGATATGTCAATGAAGTTCTTCTTTGTGGCTTAAGTCGATGTTCCTTTGACTTGCGGTATTCAAGTCATCTTGATCATGGAGACTTATGCTTTGACATCTTAAGCAAACATCTCTAAGGAGATGTGGACCCGGATGATTGGGTATAAGTCAGTGATCGAAGGTGTTTGAATAGCCTATAAAGGATTCACCACTCCTTGCGAGGAGATGTATACCCATGGCCTCTCGTCGGATTGTTACTAAAGTCTTTGGCCAAAGCATTACATGTTTAGAGTAAGGTACTCTTCGATACATGTGGAGTAACTAGAATCCGTAGGACGAGGAAATGATACTTGGGCTAGGTGTGACGTAAGTCGACCTAGTGGGACCGACACAATAGACCATGTCTGAACCAAGTGGGTATAAGATGAGTGAAGGGAATGGGGCACGATTCATTCGAAATTCTTGAAGGGTTTGAGAAATAGTTACGGATCAACCGTTGATCTTTTCGGTTAATTGGGGATCATGATGTACTACTAGGTGCCACTCATGATCGTTCTATAATTAATGGTTAATTATAGACGGCCAACATAAACCGAGAACCTATTTGGTCACACGCACAACGAGTGTAATCCAAAGGATTTAAAACGAGCTTGAGAATCGGATTCTCAGACCGAGAGAAACTATGTTTGGTTGGACCAAACATAAAGCGAGCATGAAATTGTTTCAGTCGCAATGGAAGCGTGGATGGGCCGTGTCTTATGAAGATATAATGGATGGACCAAAATGGTTTGGTTCTAATCCAATGGATGAGAATAAACCAAAGGGTTTGGTTTATATTAAACGAATGAACCAAAGGTTGGTTCGGTTCGTTTTAACTTAAAATAAACCATCATGGTTTGGTTTATTTTAACTTATCTTAATGGAGCGGGTTAACGGGCTTTATGGATATGATCCATTAACCATTAAGAGAATTAGTTCTCTATAAAAGAGGGCATTAGGGTTTGTTAAGCCCTAATGAAGAGGCAAACCTAATTTGGCACCTCCTCCTCTTGTTGGCGCCAACTCTATTGCCGCCAACCATCTCTTCAAACCGGCGACCAGCTGCTGCCGTTTCCTCCTCTTGCCGGCGACGAGCTGCTGCCGGAGGAGCTCCGGTGATCTTCCTTGGCTCCGGCGACAAGGTGAGCAAGTCGCTTTCCTTATTTGGCCGGCGCAAGGTCTCCACCAAAGCTGTCCAGTTTTCTGGACAGCTTGTTCTCCTCGTCGGGCGTCGTTTGGGCGGACGGTTAGTGCTCCGACAGCGGCTAACTTACGGGATTTGATCTCCGGTAATCCTCTGAGGTGGAGGACGAAGGATTCGTCAAACGGTTGACGAATACCTCTCCGGAGAAGCGAGTTTTGAGAACTCGTTTTAGGATCCGAATTTGGATTCGGATCGTGATCATCTCTCGATCACGTCGTCTTCAACACGAGGCTAGTAACCCGTACGAAGACGAAGCTCGTGACTGAGCGAAGTCATCCCGAGGAGCTCGGCGTTGATACGGATAGAGACGATTCTTACGAGGATCGTTCCGGTTGATGCCGTTCCCGCTACACGTCATACGGAAGGTATAACGTAGTTTAATTTCCTTTTTTTGCAAATTTTAATTTACGGTTATGTCTACACTTGTTGTAATAGCATGCGTGTGTTGTGTGTGTTGTAATAAATATAGATTTATTATTTTTAATTGCTTCCGCTGTGCTCATGTTTACGAAACATGATCGAACACACACACGCCGCGGTGCCGGAAACCCAACACGTGCCTCTTCTTTTAAAATTCTAGTTGTAAATAGTTTTAGACTCGAATGTAACTCGAGTTTCATGTTTGTAATGTACAAAATGGAGCAGTGGAAGGTCCACTAGTAGACGGAGTTATGAGAAGGGTGTCAACGACACATGGCGGTCAAAGGAGGCGCTTGGATAAGCCACTAACCCTAGGTTAACCGTCTGATCTTCTCATTGGCTTGAGAAGATCGTAGTAGGGTCATGACCACATCACAATTAATATATATATATATATATATATATTTGTCTTTCTTGTATGTATGTGATGCATGCTAGTAAATTTTGCTTGTATATGTATATGATGCATGCTAGGATATTTTTCTTGTATGTATATGATGCATGCTAGAATAATGCTTGTATCTATGTGATGCATGCTAGTGTAGGGTAATAAAGGCCTTGATGCATATATGATACACATTCACGATTAGATTAGATCCTAATTGAATCAACTCGAAAATGCCTACCAAGTCTTGATACCCATCACTATCTCGATCATTTGTAGTTGTTGAATCTGCCAAAGCAGAGCAATGCATATTATCTTGGTAGGGTGCGGAGGGACAATCTTGGTCCCGCCTATCACGGCTTGGGTTAGAGTAAGCTCAATTAGATTGAGTAAAACTAGTTAACTCAATTGGATCGAGTAGAACTATAGGCATATTCCAACCATTGGAAATATAGGATAAGATTGCATTTATACTAAATCTTGGGCGATTTAGCCAAAGCTAACTCAAGGCCTTTTGTAAATGTGGGTCTTGATCCTATAAACAAGAGTTGCATAGAGATGGAATCGGTAATGTGTTACCTACCGATCATACTAAGTCTTCGCCGATTTAGCCAAAGCTAACTCAAGGCTTAGTATGGTGTGGATCTTGTCCCGCAGGAATTATAGTATGTTTGTATGAATCTAGTAATTGTAGGGTCAATATGTTGGCCGGCTAGAGGGGGGTGAATAGCCTAATACGTAGACGGTGGAATTTTCTCGTCGATTGCTCGTCTACAAATTCGTTAGCGCAAGCGGAAAGTATAAACAATAAAAACAAAGAAATAACAAGAATACAAACGCGAACAAAGGATGTAACGTGGTTCACGGCTACGCCGCTAATCCACGGTCCGATTCGTCCACGGTGAATCACTCCGCAACCAATCCAATATTGGTCTGTCCCTTTAGCCAATGCAAGGTGGAGGTAAACCCTTACAACTCAAGAACACTCCTTTTACAATAGATGTGAAAGAGACTAGAAAAAGGAGTTTAACACTTGTGGAGAACTTGGATGATAGTTTGGAATATAAGCATTAGTCATCCAAAAGCCCACACCCTCTCTTTTTATAGAGAGGGTTGATTTCTTCTCGTTGGTCGCTATCAGTCGACTGCTGCCTTTGGCAGTCGAATGGCGCCGCTACAATGGCCTCTAAACACATTAGATCCCGATCGTTGTAGTCTAACGGAACCCTTGGTAGTCGACTGATGTAACCATCAGTCCACTGATGCCTCCGTAGTCGATTGGTCAGTCGGCTACGGGCGGTTCTGTGCCCGCGACTGCCTTCATCAGTCGATTGATGGTCTGGCAGTCGATTGCTAGGCCAAATACCCATCAGTCGAACACCAGTCGAACCTCGTTGACTCGACGAGTAATCGGCCATTTCATGGCATCAAGCGGTGTCGAATCTCATCCGACACTTAGCCATTCGGCCAAGTTCACCTAATGAGCTACTTAAATTTCACTCATTCTCTCATCTCACTCGAAGTTCCTCGCAGAAGCTCTCTTCGTTCGTGGCCACGTCCCTCGGCAGCATCAAGCGCGCGGCTCTTCAATGCTCCTTCGCGTCTCTTGCCTTTGAAGTCTGCTTCCTTGGCTTCGCTTCAAGTCATCTCGTCCAGCAGTCCCTCAGCGGCATCAAGCGCACGGCTCTGCAATGCTCCTTTTCCGACTCAAGCACGAGGTTGTGAGTGGTGAACCCGCCAAAGCTTCATGTGCGAATTACTAAGTCCTGTAAGACTCCAACGCACATATCAAATCCAATCATCCTAACTTAAACCCTTTGCCACACACATCAAAACCATATCAAGGGTTGATTGCACTAACAATCTCCCCCTTTTTGATGTGTGGCAATCCGTTTAAGTTAGGTATAACATTTGATAAAAATACTAAGGTAAGAAAGCATGTAAATAACATGATTAGCAACTCTCCCCCTTAATACATGAAACTTCCCCTAAATGCATTCCCCCTTACTTAAATATATATCTTTCTCCCCCTTTGACACCATCAAAAAAAGTTTAAACAATGTTTATATGACATTGCATCAAGTCTAGAGAGAAACAAAAACCAAAAACAATAAAAAACCTGATAAAATCAGGTTACTGTGATCATGCATCACGATACATATCATTCTATCTTATGTTTTCAAATTTTCTGGACGAAATTCAGAAATACACTATAAATTCCAGAAAATTAGAAAAATAGTGAAATTTGGGGAACACATTTCTTTTAGGATTCTTTATCAATGAAAAATAGTTTTCCATGAAAAATCATTATATTTTCAAGGGTTTGCCAAAAATCCAAAAGCTTAAAAAATAACTAGGTTTTTTATCATGTTAGTATCAATTTTAACACCTAATTTTGCTTTCAATCATTTCAAAACATGAACACACAGATTTTAAAGTAAGAAATTGTTTTTAAAACATATAAAATATCCAACCATGATCTTTGGGCAATATGTCTATGAATTAAACACAAGTCTTCCCTATGATTGGTCTATTATTGCTATTTTGATACCTTAAATGACCATCTAAATGTCATAGGCATTAGTGGATATATGTATCATCCTAACATCTCACTCATGCTAAGTTTTCAATCAAGGTAGCCTATGGTGAGTGTGAGATGTATCCTAAAGGTATTTGTATATACTTAACTATTATTTTCATGCAATTCTTTACAAGCTTAAGTATCATCCTAACATACCACATGATCATAAAAGCATATATGTATGAATTTTACATTATGATCATGAAACAAATGTATTCATCAAATTGTAATCATGCATTAGGTATGAAATCATGATAATAAATCAAGTATCACCTAAAGCATGATTTAAACCCTATTGCCCATGAATATATATTAAATGTCAAGATCATAAATCATGATTGCAAACATATGTAACAATTATATTAATCATCATGATTTAAGCATTATTATCAATTTATACGCACATTATCATCACCCAACTCTATACTAAAAATGTATAGGTCATGAGTATCACATAACACTAAGTGTTGAGCATGATTTAACTATTTAAGGGTGCATTATCATCACCCAACACTATTGCTAAAAATGAGTGTCAACATACATAACACTAAGTGTTGAGCATGATTTAAACTATTTATGGGTGCATTATCATCACCCAACACTATTTCTAAAAATAAGTCCCACCATCCTAAGTCAACCAAATAATATGATATAGGTTAATTCCATATGGTTGACTATCCTTAGGGTTTTCCTAACCCTTAAGGATGGATTTAGGAACCCAAAACAAATTCTTTCCTATGGGGTTCACTAAAAATTCCTTAGGGATCTATTTTCTAGCTATTGTTTTCTTTTTATCTTGACCCCTAGCAATTAAACATTTATAGGCCTTTTCATTTCTATTTTCTTTATATCCTAGGCCTTTCTTATTGAAACTTGCCCTTTGGCTCCCTATAATCATATTAAGGGTGTTGGAGCCTATAGTGAATTTTTCTAGGGCCTTGGTCAAGTGGTCTACCTTTTCCCTTAGAGCCCTATTTTCTTCTATGCATGCATCATTTACATCAAATGGCACATAAAGATCATGTGAGCATGCATCATTTAGGCTAGAAGAAATATCATCATTAATATTTAAGCATGATTTTTCTAGTTTATTTTCCAAGTCCTTAATTTGATCAAGCATGCATTTATTTTTCTTCTTTGCCCTAAATAAATCCTTAGTGAGGCTAGAAATCATGGAAACTATTTTATGGGGTGAGAGATTCGTTACCATAGTCTCCATGTCTTCCTCTTCTTCGGATGAGGATGGTGAAGAAGCTCCCCCTTCACTAGAGCTCTCCTCACTTGTGCTTGATCTTTCTTGTTCGGAGGAGGAGGTGTCTAGGTCATCAAATGTCATTAGTGCCAAATTTGTGACAAAGGCATTTTCTTCTTCCGATGATGATGATGATGAAGAGGGGTCATCCCAAGTTCTTGCTTTTAGTGCCTTGGCCTTCCCTTTTTCTTTGGCCTTCTTCTCTTCTTCCTTATTCTTGCTCCCCTTCTTCTTCTTCTTTTCTTCCTTCTTTCTCTTCTCCTCTTTGCTTTTGTTCAAGAGGGGACAATTGTCCCTTATGTGCCCCTCTCCTTGGCAATTATAACAAATCACCTTCCCCCTTGGTCTTCTCCTCCTATCATTAGATTTATTAAATTTAAAATTTTTCAAAGCACGTCTTACCTTCCTTACCATGTAAGCTTCTTCCGTGCTATCCATGGAGGAGGAGAAGGATGCTTCGTCGGAGGAGGAAGGAGTCTCCATCTTCTTCTTCCCTTTGTTGGCTATCAAAGCTACTCCTCTTGATGGTTGAATTCTAGGCTCTTCTATAATTCCTTCAAGCCTTGTTTTGTGGAGCTCCATGGTTGAGAAGAACTCCTCCAAGGTGCTCACTTCTAGGTTCTTCGACATGTAGGAGTCCACCATTGAACTCCACTTCGATAACCGGGGAAAGGCATCGATTGCTTTCATAAGCATATCCCGGTTTGAAAGTTTTTCTCCTACACTTGTTAGCCCAATTAAAATTTCTTTAAACCTAGAATGTAATGATGTTACCTTTTCTCCCTTTTCTAATTTGATGTTTGATAGTTGGGAGAGGAGGAGATCTCTTCTTGCAAGCTTGGCCTAATAAGTACCTTCATGGAGTTCCACCAATCTCTCCCACATTTCCTTGGCACTAGAGCACTCCCCAATCCGGTTGATCTCTTGTTGGGGGAGCACATTGAAGAGGTGGTGCTTGGCCTTTGAATTTGGAAGGTGCTTGCTATATCAAAATGCGATTTCAAAGATACCTCATTCTCTTTATTCCACCAGAGAATTCTCCTTAAAATTGATTGGTAGAAATGGTTGTCTTTTGGGATGTATCTTGAAAGTATAGTTATTTTAAGGTCTTTGGATGTAAGAGTCTATATCTTAAATACCAAGACAACCTAAATGATTTAGTCAAGCGGATGAGGAATCTAGTCTTTGTATGAACATCTTTATTTTAAAATAAAAATCACAATATCATTGTTTGCATATTTATGGTTATGCATATTGTCTAATACATTACATTGTAGATAACATGGTGGGTGGTGTCACATGGGAGATCATGTTATCGGCTCCTTGTAAAGTATAAGTATAGGCTCACAACTGAGATGGCTTTGGACAAACCATTGGAATGGTTGTAGTGTGATTAGGTATTGGTTTGTCTTGACCATAGAATCACACTAGTACATTTTGTGTGTATTGAGCAGGATCGACTTAGAGGTGATTTAATTTATTACTGACTACATAATCGAATCAGACCTCAGATATTATATTGTACATGCTCTTAATCCCGATATAATAATGGGCACATAGACTTAGTATTCATTTCTTTGATTTACCAATGGGCGAGATTTATAGATTAAATCGATAGGCTCGGTAAGTTGGGAAATGATATTATTTATATGGTGTGTCGTTGATTATAGGAGGAAACCGTGTCCTATATATTAGGATGATGATGTCCCCTTGAGGAGCTCATAAGGTTCATCATGTAAACCCTGCAGGTGGACTTGGTCCGGCATGATGAAAAGGTTGAGTGGTACTACTCATGGAGTTAGATGTTGAATAATTAATGGTCAGTAAATTAATTAATCGACGGACATTCGAGATCTTAAACACGGGGAGAAAATGTACATATAATATATAGAGCTCATATTAACTTATGGGGGTTGGTGAGGTAGATCAATGATAATCCTTTAGTGGATTGGATTATCATTAATGGATCGGACTTTATGTGGGCTTGATCCATTGGGTGGCCAAGATACAACTCCTCCTCATGGTCCCTATTGTAGCCTATTAATACCTCATGAAGCTTAGATCCAATGGATGAAAACAAAACTCTAGATCCAAAGGTAGATATTAAATCTCTAGATCCGATGGTTGAGATTAAATCTCTAGATCTGATGATTGAGATTAAATCTCTAGAACCAATGGTGGAGATCAAAACAAGGCTTATCCCTAAACCTATAAAAAGGGGCTTAAGGGTTGGTGTGGAGAATAATTAGAAGAAAGGGAGTTTTGAAGTTGGCGGCAAGAGGCTTGGAGTTAGGGTTTGGAGTTGGCGGCACCAAATAAGGAAATTTTTTCCTTATCTTCTTCTTCTTCCTTCGTGGTCGGCATCCATACAGCTCTCCCCTCCTTTGGCCGGTGTCCAAACCAGCTTCTTCTCCTCTCCTTGGCCGGTGGAAACAAGGCTTAGGGTCCTCCCTTGGAGCTCTTGGCCGGCATCCATCATTCTCATCCCTTGTCCTTGTTGGCCGGCGGCAACAACTTGCTTGGTGCTTGTTGGTTGGCTAAAGGAAGGAGAAGGGTCTTGTTTCTATTCTTCCTCTTGTTAAGAGCGAGCAAGGAAGGAAGATTGGTGATCTAGGAGCTTCAACTTTTGGTAGATCGTCACCCACACGACGTCCGAAAGGAGGAAGGTCATACAATAGAAGATCGAGAGGTATAACACTTATCTATCTTCTTATGTAACATGTTTGTAATTGTTTTCAATTATATATGCATGATATATTCTGTTTTGTGGCTAAATAAACTTGGACCCTGAACATAAACACAAAAGTCGGCGATCCGTACATCGTCTATTCCGCGGCTACTCGTAGAATAGAGGTTGGTTGCTTGAACAATAAGTTTGTTCAAGTTACTACTCTAATCGAATAGCACGACGATGACACGGTTTCTTGGGCAATCCCTCTTGTCAAGGATAAATTTTTTTTATCCGGGGACGTAGAAGGGATCGCCATGAACAAACGACCGAGTTGAAGTGGGAAGCGAAGTTTCCTACCTTCAAGTGGTATCGGAGCCACGATTTCCGATTTTGTGTGTTTAGAATTCAGTTACTTTTATGCACTTTTCATATATTATATGTGTCGGATAATAGTAGGATATGCGTAGGTTAACTCTTTGGTTACAGGCATAGGATCCAACTATTATGGTCATATGTGTGTATGTGATTGTATGTGTGTAATTGTATATTTTGTTGAATCTTCGGGGTTGACGAGGCTAGTATTTAATTTTTATAAATTAGATACGACATTGTTTAGCCACTCTTTCCATTTTAGTTTACTTTCGATCTAGATATCATGTACACTCCCTCGTGGAGTATATGATCGATGGATGTAAATTAAAATATTTTTTTCTCGGCTCGGATCTCCGAATGGCCCGTACATGGCGTAGGAGGAGCGGACGAGATGGCGATACGACGGGAGACATATTGAAGACAAAAGTCATAATAGTTGGAAAATTTTTATTTTTCATATTTATTGCTTATTGTTTGATATGCATGTCGTAGGCTAGAAAATTCCTCAATTTCAAATTACTAAGTGGGAGAGGGATATTTTTATAAATTCTCACGGCCTCCATTGCGATTTGACATGTGATGCAAACAAACTTGTGCGTCGGCTCTGAGTGCCTTCCTCCCCATTGGATGAGTTTGTTTGCGGATCACAAGATCAAATATGGTTATAGGAAATTTTTAAGGAGCGTGTGTACTTCCCCATCGGAAGGCACATGACCCGAGATAATTACCTTGGTACCGAGTAATGGTGAACACTTAGATACAAATATAAGTATCCTCCCCATCGCAGTCACTGCTTTTATTTGTAGAGCCAAAGAGGAACTAACTATTAATTTTACTTGTCAAAAAGTTAGGTTGACAAGATAGTAAAATTAATGGGTAAAACCTCCTCTTACAAATGTAGAATTCGTATACGTCCACACTATCGTGGCATATGATATTCACGGTGTTTTGAGGTGTTGGTTGATTTTAAAATTTTATTATTTGAGGAATCAATAATTTTTTGAAATCTAATGTTTTGATGTATGTGATTCTTAGGTTTTCTTTCAAAATGACTTTCAACCCGCTTGCTGTGATACAGAAAGAGAATAAACTTACTGGACCCAACTATGTTGATTGGAAGAGGAATCTTGACATTGTTTTGACTGCTGAGGAATACAAATATGTACTCCTCGAAGAGTGCCCTCCTAAGCCTGCGGATGATTCTGGAGAAAAGGAGAAAGAGAGTTATAAGAAGTGGATAAAGGCCAATGAGATGGCGCGGTGTTACATTTTGGCATCTATGTCAAATGTACTGCAACATCAGCATCAAGCTATGCCCACTGCTTATGACATGATGCTCAATCTCAAAGAGCTTTTCGGACACCAGAATCGGGCTGCAAGGCAGGAAACCATGAGGAACTTGATGACGACCACCATGATCGAGGGAACACCCGTGAGGGATCATGTTCTCAAGATGATGGCTCATTTGAATGAGTTGGTAGTCCTCGGAGCTGAGATCGATGGGGAAACCCAGGTCGATATCATTCTCCAGTCTCTACCTAGGAGTTTTGAGCAGTTTCGCCTAAACTACAACATGAACAAAAGGTTGTATTCGTTGGCGGAGCTTCTGACAGAACTCCAGGCGGCAGAGGGGCTATTTCGTCAGAGTGCTCAGGCGCATGCCATGGTGACCCAAAAGGTTTCTACTTCTAAGTCGAAAGGCAAGAAGAAGAAGAAACAAACTGGGACGAAGGCGGTGGGAGGAACTCAGGGAGGAGTGAAGAAGCTGAAAGGCAAGTGCTTCACTTGTAAGTAGACTGGACACTGGAAGAAGGACTGCCCCAATCGCAAGAAGAACAAAGGTATATCTTTTGGTCTAGTCGTTGAAACATGTTTAGCGGTGTTATCTACCGACACCTAGTGTGTATATACGGGAGCCACTGATCATGTCTGCAATACTTTGCAGGGGTTCTAGGAAACCAGACGACTGGCTGACGGGGAGATGACTTGTTCGGGTGCATTGATAGGAAATCTATATACACTTGAACCAAAAGCTCCCATGATGCAAATAGAAGTTAATAACTCATCTTCTAATTCCAATAAGCGAAAAGAACCTTTGAAGATGAACCAAACATATCTTTGGCATCTTAGGCTTGGTCATATTAACCTAAGACGAATTCAAAGGTTGATAGCAGATGGACCTCTGGGCTCATTAGTGGTGGAAGATTTCCCAACCTGTGAATCTTGCTTGGAGGGTAAAATGACCAAGAGGCCCTTTAAGGCCAAGGGGTATAGAGCCAAAGATGTGTTATAATTGGTTCATTCTGATTTGTGTGGTCCTATGTCTATCCAGGCTAGAGGTGGTTTTGAGTATTTCGTCTCTTTTATAGATGATTATTCGAGATATGAATACATTTACTTGATGCGCCGTAAGTCTGAATGCTTTGACAAGTTCAAAAAATTCAAGGCTGATGTGGAGAAACGTCAAGGTAAAAGTATCAAGACACTACGATCTAATCGTGGTGGTGAGTACCTCTTGGGAGAGTTTAGGAATTACTTATCAAAGGCTGGGATTCAATCCCAATTGTCTGCACCTGGCACACCCCAGTAGAATGGTGTAGTAGAGCGAATGAATAGGACTCTTATGGAGATGGTTAGATCGATGATAAGTTATTCTGAGTTGCCAGATTCATTCTGGGGATATGCTCTAGATACGGCGATGTACATTCTGAACTTGGTTCCATCTAAATCAGTGCCTTCTACCCACATAATTGTGGACTGGGCGAAAGCCTAGTCTAAGACATATTCGGATATGGGGGAGTCCAGCACATGTGCTGAAGGCAGATTCTGGTAAGTTAGAAACTCGTACAGAAGTACGCATGTTCGTTGGCTATCCTAGAGGAACGAAAGGTGGTTTGTTTTATAGTCCTAGATATCATAGGGTGATCATCAGCACGAACGCCAGATTTCTAGAGGAAGACTATGTGATGAACCACAAGCCCATGAGTAAGATTGTTCTGAAGGAATTAAAAGGGGAAGTCACTTCTTCAGTACCACAAGTCACTGCACCACGTGTCACAGAGGATACACAGGTGATACCTCATCATAGTGGGAGGGTTGTGAGACAGCATGATAGATTCATGTTCTTGGGAGAATCTTCTGATTTGCTCCCTAGCGAACATGAACCTGATCCCTGGACATATGACGAGGCAATCCAAGATAAAGATGCAGTATCTTGGAAAAGTGAAATGAATACTGAGATTGAATCTATGGATTCAAATCAGGTCTAGGAGCTAGTGGAATCACCCGATGGTGTAAAAAGCATTGGATGCAAGTGGATCTACAAAAGAAAGAGAGGAATAGATGGGAAGGTTGAGACCTTCAAAGCGAGGCTTGTTGCGAAAGGGTATACTCAGAAAGAGGGTATCGATTATGAGGAGATCTTTTTGTAGGGTCGATCGATGTGTATGTTGGCCGGCTAGAGGGGGAGTGAATAGCCTTTGTCGTAGACGTTGGAATTCATTCGTTCGTTGCTCGCCTACAAAACTATTAGCACAAGCGGAATATGCAAATACAAACAATTAAAGACAAAACAAAGGAAGAATAGACACAAACGCTAACACCGCATGTAACGTGGTTCACGGCTGTGCCGCTAATCCACGGTCCGATTCATCCAAGGTGAATCACGCCTCAAACTTTCACTATTCTCTCCTTTGCACCAAGCTAGGTGGAGGTAACCTCTTTACAATCCCTCTTCTTACAATAGAATGGAATAATAGCAAGTAAGAAGAGTGGGAATTCTTTAGTGCACTTTGGGAGAAGATTAGAGCATGAACATTAGGCCCCCAAAGCCCCACACCCTTCCTCTTTATAGAGGAAGAGGGTTTCTTCCCGTTGACATAGGAGCAGTCGACTGATGTACCTATCAGTCGACTGGTCCTGTAGTCGTTGCCCAATAACGGGTGCTTTCTATGTTGGATTCCATCCAACAGCAACATCATCAGTCGACTGATATTGCCATCAGTCGACTGATGCTCCAATCAGTCGAGTGCTCGCGATCTCGACTCCATTCTATGCCCGAAACACTTGCAACCAGTCGACTGCCGCCACTTCAACGACCTCCGAACACGTCGGATCCTGACCGTTGTAGTCCAACGGAACACTTAGCGATCGGATGAATCCATCGATCATTCGCCTCCATATCATTCGCCCGATCACTACGAGTGGTTACGTAGCCCAAACCCTCTTGGTCGTTGGCCCGTGATGATCGATGTCTTGCGATCAATCGCCGCCATATGGCAGTCGACTTCTAGGCCATAATCCACTTAGTTGAATACCAGTCGAACGTTGTTCGACTCAGAGCAGTCGACTGCCATTTCATGGCAGTCGACTGATGTCGGAAAAACTCATCCAACACTTTGCCATTCGGCCAAGTCCTCCTAATGAGCAACTTACAATTCACTCATTCTCTCATCTCACTCAAAGTCCCTCGCCGAAGCTCTCTTCGTTCGCGGTCATGTCCCTCGGCAGCATTAGGCGCACGGCTCTGCAATTCTCCTTCGCGTCTCTTGTTAGTGCTTATAAGCTCCACATATCTCCACAATGGCATGATATTGTCCACTTTGGGTCTAAGCCCTCATGGTTTTATTTTTGGGCTTTACCCAAAAGGCCTCATACCAATGGAGATATCTTTTTTCTTATAAGCACATGATCTTTTCCATGTCTTACCAATGTGGGACTTTGATTGTATTCCCCATACTCCCAACAATCCCCCCCTCAAACGAAGGACCACATTGGGCCCCCCCTCAAGCCTATCCCTCCTCGAAGGATTTTCTCTGCTTGATGTCCGATCTTCAACCCACCAGGACTTCCTGCCAGTTGTTCGGTCCCCCCGACCCAACTAGACTTCCTTCCTGATGTCTGGTTCTCTTGATCCGGACGTGTGAGCTCAACTTCCTTCGTTCGAGGTTCATGGCTTGACATGGACCATGGCTCTGATACCAATTGTTAGTGCTTATAAGCTCCACATATCTCCACAATGGCATGATATTGTCCACTTTGGGTCTAAGCCCTCATGGTTTTATTTTTGGGCTTTACCCAAAAGGCCTCATACCAATGGAGATATCTTTTTTCTTATAAGCACATGATCTTTTCCATGTCTTACCAATGTGGGACTTTGATTGTATTCCCCATACTCCCAACATCTCTTGCCTTCAAAGTCTGCTTCCTTGGCTTCGCTTCAAGTCATCTCGTCCGGCAGTCCCTCAGCAGCATCAAGCGCACGGCTCTGC
The DNA here is from genome assembly GCA_025175895.1 of Wurfbainia villosa. Taxonomy (NCBI): domain Eukaryota; kingdom Viridiplantae; phylum Streptophyta; class Magnoliopsida; order Zingiberales; family Zingiberaceae; genus Wurfbainia; species Wurfbainia villosa. The sequence goes on from CM045997.1 coordinate 57,474,159, forward strand.
AATGCTCCTTCTCCGACTCAAGCACGAGGTTATGAGTGGTGAACCCGTCAAGGCTCCATGTGTGAATTACTAAGTCCTGCAAGACTCCAATGCACATATCAAATCATAATAACAACCTAACTTAAACCCTTTGCCACACACATCAAAACCATATCACGGCAAGAGATTGTCCTAACAATCTCCCCCTTTTTTATGTGTGGCAATCCGTTTAAGTTAGGTAAAAATATTTGATAAAATATTAAGAAAGGAAAGCATGTGAATAACATGATTTGCAACTCTCCCACTTAATACATGAAACTCCCCCTAAATATATTCCCCCTTACTTAAACATATAGTTTTCTCCCCCTTTGACACCATCAAAAAGATTAAACAAAGTTTATATATCATGGCATCAAGTATAGAGAGAAACAAAAAATTAAAAATAGTCAAAAACCTGATAAAATCAGGTTACTGTGCTCGTTCTGATCCATCAGTCATTGCTATCGATATAATCAAATGCATTAAAAATTCCAAAAAATTCGAAAAATAGTGAAATTTGAGGAAAATATTTCTTGTAAGTATATCTATCAATGAAAAATAGTTTTTCATGAAAAATCATTATATTTTCAGAGATTTGCCAAAAATCCAAAAGCTTTAAAACCCACTAGGTTTTTGATCATGTTAGTATCCATTTTAACACCTAGCCTTGCTTTGAATTGTTTCAAAACATGAATACACAGATTTTAAAGTAAGAAATTGTTTTGAAGACATATGAAATATCCAACCATGATCTTTGGGCAATATGTCTATGAATTAAACATAAGTCTTCCCCATGATTGGTCTATTTTTACTATTTTGATACTTTAAATGACCATCTAAATGTCATAGGCATTAGTGGACATTTGTATCATCCTAACATCTCACTCATGCTAAATTTTCAATCAAGGTAGCCTATGGTGAGTGTGAGATGTATCCTAAAGGTATTTGTATATACTTAACCATTATTTTTCATGCAATTCTATCAAGGTTAAGTATCATCCTATCATTCCACATGATCGTTAAGATGTGTATGAATTAATTTCATATTATGAGCATGAAACAAATGTATTCATCAAATTGTGATCATACATTAGGTATCACATAAGATAAGCATTACCTTAAGCATGATTTATCTATTTATAGGTGCATTATCATCACCTAACACTATTTCAAAAATATTGTCCCGCCATCCTAAGTCAACCAAAAATATGATATAGGTAAAGTCCATATGGTTGACTATCCTAGGGTTTTCCTAACCCTTTAGGATGGATTTTGGAACCCAAAATAAGTTCTTTCCAATGGGGTTCACTAAAAATTCTTTAGGGATCCATTTCCTAGCAATTACTTTCTTTTTGTCTTGACCCCAAGCTATTAGACATTTATAAGCCTTTTCATTTTTCTTTTCCTTATAACCTAGGCCTTTCTTGTTGAAGCTTGCCCTTTGGCTCCCAATTATCATATTAAGAGTATTGGAGCCTATTGTAAATTTTTCTAGGGCCTTGGTCAAATAGTCTACCTTTTCCCTTAAAGCCCTATTTTCTTCCATACATGCATCACTAACATCCAAAGGCATATAGTTATCATGTGAGCATGCATCATCATTATCATCATTAAAACATGATTTTTCTAATTTTTGTTCTAAATCCTTAATTTGCTCAAGCATGCATTTATTCCTTTTCTTTGCTCTAAATAAATCCTCAGTGAGGCTAGAAATCATGGACATTATTTGCTTAGGGGGTAGATTCGTTACCTCACTTACCAAATCCTCTTCCGATGATGAGGATGTAGAGGAGGCTCCCCCTACACTTGAGCTCTCCTCACTTGAGCTTACTTCTTCATTTTCGAAGGAGGAGCAATCTAGGTCGTCAAAGGCCATCAATGTCAAATTTGTGACAAAAGCATTTTCTTCCTCGAATGATGATGATGAGGAGGAGGATGGGTCATCCCAAGTCCTTGGTTTTAATGTCTTTGCCTTCCCTTTTTCCATGGTCTTCTTTTCTTCTTCCTTTTTCTTTTTGCTCCCCTTCTTCTTCTTCTTTTCTTCCTTCTTTCTCTTCTCCTCTTTGCTCTTGTTCAAGAGGAGACAATTGTCCCTTATGTGTCCCTCTCCTTGGCAATTGTAGCAAATAATCTTCCCCCTTGGTCTTCTACTCCTATCATTAGATTTATTAAATTGAAAACCTTTTAAAGCATGCCTTACCCTCCTTACCATATAGGCTTCTTCCGTGCTATCCATGGAGGAAGAGGAGGATGCTTCATCTGAGGAGGAGGGGATCTCCATCTTCTTCTTCCCCATATGTGCCATCAAGGCTACTCCTCTTGAAGGTTGAAACTTTGGCTCTTCTTCTATTCCTTCAAGACTCATTTCGTGGAGCTCCATTGTTGAGAAGAACTCCTCCAAGGTGCTCACTTCTAAGTTCTTGGAGATGTAAAACGAGTCCACCATAGAGCTCCATCTTGAGGACCGGGGAATGGCATCTATGGCTTTCATTACCATATCCCGGTTGGAGAGCTTTTCACCTACACTTGTCAAGCCGGTTAGAATTTCCTTAAATCTAGAGTGTAGGGATTTTACCTTCTCTTCCTTTTCGAGTTTGATGTTGGATAATTGGGAGCGAAGGACATCTCTCCTTGCTAGTTTCGCCTCGGATGTGCCTTCATGAATTTCTATTAGTTTCTCCCACATTTCCTTGGCGCTAGCACACTCCCCTATCCTATTTACTTCTTGTTGGGGGAGTACATTGTAGAGGTGGTGCTTGGCCTTTGAATTCGCCAAGTACTCCTCTCTTTGTCTTTTTCTCCATCTTGATTTCTCCAATAGCCCCCCTTCTTCATTCCTAGGCATCTCGAAACTGTTTTCCATAATTAATAAAATTTCAAAATCGGTCTCGAAAAATACCTCCATTCTCTTTTTCCACCAAGAGAATTCCCCCTCGAACTTTGGCGGATGAATATTTGAGCCGTCCATTCTTGAATGTGCTTGTTGTGGCAGTTAGTCCTCGATAAGCTTTCCTTTGTTCTGATACCACTTGTAGGGGATCGATCGGTCGGCTAGAGGGGGGTGAATAGCCCTTTGTCATTGGATGGTGGAATTTGCTCGTCTACACAATTGTTAGCCCAAGCGGAATACTAATAAAGACAAGCAAATAAACAAAGAAGAATACAAACAATGCTAACACCGAAATATAATGTGGTTCACGGCTACACCGCTAATCCACAGTCCCCGATTCATCCTTGGTGAATCACTCCGCAACCAAATCACTATCGGTCTCTCCTTTGCACTAAGCTAGGTGAAGGTAACCCTTACAACTCATAGACACTCCTTTTACAATAGATGTGAAAGAAAACTAAGAGAAGGAGTTTGAATCTTGTAGAGCACTTGGATGGTCACTTAGAGCATAAGCATTAGCCATCCAAAAGTCCACACCCTCTCTTTTTATAGAGAGAGTTGATTTCTTCCCATTGGTCGCCACCAGTCAACTGCTGCCCTTGGCAGTCGACTGCCGCCACTTCAACGACCTCCGAACACGTCGGATCCCGACCGTTGTAGTCCAACGGAACACTTGGCAGTCGACTGATGGATGCCATCAGTCGACTGCTGCCTCCGTAGTCGACTTCCCAATCGACTACGAGTGGTTCTGTGGCCCAAACCCTCTTGATTAGTCAACTACTGCCCTCAGCAGTCGACTAATGGTCTTGGCAGTCGACTGCCGCCATATGGCAGTCGACTGCTAGACCATAATCCACTTAGTGGAATACCAGTCGAACGTCGTTCGACTAAGAGCAGTCGATTGTCATTTCATGGCAGTAGACTGATGTCAGGAAAATTCATCCGTCACTTAGACATTCGCCAAGTTCACCTAATGAGCTACTTACAATTCACTCATTCTCTCATCTCACTCGAAGTCCCTCGCCGAAGCTCTCTTCGTTCGCGGCCACGTCCCTCGGCAGCATTAGGCGCACGGCTCTGCAATGCTCCTTCACGTCTCTTGCCTTCGAAGTCTGCTTCCTTGGCTTCGCTTCAAGTCATCTCATCCGACGGTCCCTCGGCAGCATCAAGCGAACGGCTCTGCAATGCTCCTTCTCCGACTCAAGCACGAGGTTTGAGTGGTGAACCCGCCAAGGCTGCATGTGCGAATTACTAAGTCCTGCAAGACTCCAATGCACATATCAAATCATAATAACAACCTAACTTAAACCCTTTGTCACACACATCAAAACCATATCAAGGCAAGAGATTGCCCTAACAATATATGTATTGTTTCCACATTATGATCATGAAACACATGTATTCATCAATTTATAATCATGCATTAGGTATTACATCATGATAATAAGGCAAATATCACCTAAAGCATGATTTATCTATTTATAGGTGCATTATCATCACCTAATACTATTTCAAAAATATTGTCCCGCCATCCTAAGTCAACCAAAATATGATATAGATAAATTCCATGTGGTTGACTATCTTAGGGTTTTCCTAACCCTTTAGGATGGATTTAGGAACCCAAAATAAGTAGTTTCCTATTGGGTTCACTAAATACTCTTTAGGGATCCATTTTCTAGCTATTACCTTCTTTTTGTCTTGACCCCTAGCAATTAGGCATTTATAGGCCTTTTCATTTTTCTTTTCCTTATATCCTAGGTCTTTCTTGTTAAAACTAGCTCTTTGGCTCCCTATTGTAAATTTTTCTAGGGCCTTGGTCAAATGATCTACCTTTTCCCTTAGGACCCTATTTTCCTCAATGCATGCATCATTAACATCAAATGGCATATAAAGATCATGTGAGCAAGCATCATCATGACTTGAAGAAATATTTTCATTATCATTAATATTTAAGCATGCTTTTTCTAGCTTATTTTCTAAATAACTTAATTTGATCTAGCATGCTCTTATTTTTCTTTTTGGCCCTAAACAGATCCTTAGTAAGATTAGAAATCATGAAAACTATTTTGTGGGATGAGAGATTCGTTACCATAGTCTTCATGTCTTCTTCTTCTTCGGATGAGGATGGTGAAGAAGCTCCCCCTTCACTAGAGTTCTCCTCACTTGTGCTTGATCCTTCATTTTCGGAGGAGGAAGAGTCTAAGTCATCAAATGCCATTAGTGTCAAATTTGTGACAAAGGCATTTTCTTCCTCGGATGATGATGAGGAGGAGGAAGAAGGGTCATCCCAAGTCCTTGTTTTTAGTGCCTTGGCCTTTCCTTTTTCTTTGGCCTTCTTCTCTTCTTCTTTCTTCTTGCTCCCCTTCTTCTTCTTCTTTTCTTCCTTCTTTCTCTTCTCCTCCTTGCTCTTGTTCAAGAGAGGACAATTATCCCTTATATGTCCCTCCCCTTGGCAATTGTAGCAAATCACCTTCCCCCTTGGTCTTCTTCTCCTATCATTAGATTTATTAAATTTAAAACTTTTTAATGCACGCCTTACCCTCCTTACCATATAAGCTTCTTCCGTGCTATCCATGGAGGAGGAAGAGGAAGCTTCGTCGGAGGAGGAGGGATTCTCCATCTTCTTTTTCCCTTTATTGGCCATCAAAGCTACTCCTCTTGAAGGTTGAATTCTAGGCTCTTCTACTATTCCTTCAAGCCTTGTTTCGTGGAGCTCCATAGTTGAGAAGAACTCCTCCAAGGTGCTCACTTCCAAATTCTTGGAGATGTAGAAGGAGTCCACCATAGAGCTCCATCTTGAGGACCGGGGAAAGGCATCTATGGCCTTCATTACCATATCCCGGTTGGAGAGTTTTTCACCTACACTTGTCAAACCGGTTAGAATTTCCTTAAATCTAGAGTGTAGGGATTTTACCTTCTCTCCCTTTTCGAGTTTGATATTGGATAATTGGGAGCGAAGGACATCTCTCCTTGCTAGCTTCGCCTCGGATGTGCCTTCATGAATCTCTATTAGTTTCTCCCACATGTCCTTGGCGCTAGCGCATTCCCCAATCCGATTCACTTCTTGTTGGGGGAGTACGTTGTAAAGGTGATGTTTGGCTTTTGAGTTCGCCAAGTACTCTTCCCTTTGCCTCTTGCTCCACCTTGATTTTTCCAATGACTCCCCTTCTTCATCCCTAGGCATTTCGAAATCGTTTTCCATAATTAAAAGAATTTTGAAATCGGTTTCGAAAAATACCTCCATTCTCTTTTTCCACCAAGAGAATTTTCCTTCAAACTTTGGTGGATGAATGTTCGAGCCGGCCATTCTTGAGTGTGCTTGTTGTGGCGGTTAGTCCTCGACAAGCTTTCCTTGGCTCTGATACCACTTGTAGGGTCGATCAATTTGTATGTTGGCCGGCTAGAGGGGGGGTGAATAGCCTTTGTCGTAGACATTGGAATTCGTTCATTCATTGCTCGTCTACAAAACTATTAGCGCAAGCGGAATATGCAAATACACACAATTAAAGACAAAACAAAGGAAGAATAGACACAAACGCTAACACCGCATATAACGTGATTCATGGCTACACCGCTAATCCACGGTCCGATTCGTCCAAGGTGAATCATGCCTCAAGCTTTAACTATTCTCTCCTTTGCACCAAGCTAGGTGGAGGTAACCTCTTTACAATCCCTCTTCTTACAATAGAATGGAATAATAGCAAGAAGAGTGGGAATTCTTTAGGGCACTTTGGGAGAAGATTAGAGCATGAACATTAGGCCCCCAAAGCCCCACAACCTTCCTCTTTATAGAGGAAGAGGGTTTCTTCCCATTGACACAGGAGCAGTCGACTGATATCCCTATCAGTCGACTGGTCCTGTAGTCGTTGCCCAATAACGACTGCTTTCCACGTTGGATTCCATCCAACGACAACATCATCAGTCGACTGATATTGCCATCAGTCGACTAATGCTCCGATCAGTCGAGTGCTCGCGATCTCGACTCCATTCTGTGCCCGAAACATTTTGCGATCGATCGATGCCTTCATCGGTCAGGTGTCTCGCGATCAGCGCGCCAAACCATGGCGATCAGCATGAACGGTTCGAACACTAGTCGAGTCATAATCGACTTAGAGTAGTTGACTATCATAATATGGTAGTCAACTGATATCGGGAAATCCCATCCGACACTTAGCCAAATGGACGAGTTTTACTTAAGAGCTACTACCCCTTCCCGGGTTACATTCAAAGTCCAGATGAGTCTTGTGTATACAAGAGATGTGACGAAAACGTAGTGGTATTTCTTGTACTATACGTAGATGACATTTTGTTAATTGGAAACAATGTCAAGGTGTTATCAGACATAAGGGTATGGTTGTCCAAATAGTTTGATATGAAGGACTTGGGAGAAGTGGGACACATCCTTGGGATCAAGGTTATAAGGGATCTCAGGAAAAAGATGTTGTGCTTATCTCAAGCTTCATACATAGACACGATTATGGATCGTTTTAGCATGCAGAACTCCAAGAAGGGTTTTATACCTTTTAGGCATGGAGTTCCTTTATCTAAGGAGATGTGTCCTAAAACATCTGAGGAGATAGCGGAGATGAAGGCGGTTGCTTATGCCTCAGCAGTAGGAAGCCTCAAGTATGTGATGCTATGTACGAGACCAGATATCTGCTTTGCCGTGGGCATGGTCAGCAGATATCAGAGTAATCCAGGACAGGGACATTGGACTGCGGTAAAGCATATATTGAAGTATCTGAGAAGGACTAGGGATTATATGCTAGTTTACCACGCAGACTAATTACTCTCTGTGGGTTACACAGATTCCGACTTCCAATTAGATAGGGATAATAGTAAGTCTACCTCAGGTTTTGTGTTTACTATGGGAGATGGAGCCATTGTATGGAGGAGTGTCAAGCAGAAATGCGTGGCGGACTCCACCATGGAAGCTGAGTATGTGGCAACCTCTGAGGCAGCCAAAGAAGTTGTGTGGCTCAGGAACTTCTTGATGGACTTGGATGTGATTCCTGATTTGCCCAAAACTATCACAGTCTATTGTGATAATAGTGGTGTAGTTGCAAACTCGAAGGAACCACGAGCCCATAAGGCAAGTAAACACATAGAGCATAAGTACCACCTGATACGAGAAATCGTAAAGAGAGGAGAAGTTGTTGTGGCCAAGATTGCATCGAAGGATAACCTAGCAGATCTTTTCACTAAGGCCCTTCCGGCGAGAGCTTTTGATAGGCATGTGGAGGGAATGAGAATCAGATGTATGGCAGTTTGAGGACAGCATAGTCTTTTAGTATAAGTGGGAGATTGTTAGGATGTATACTGAAAAGTCTATCTTTTGTATGAACATCTTTATTTTGAAATAAGAATCACATGATCATTGTTTGCATATTTATGGTTATGCATATTGTCTAATACATTACATTGTAGATAACATGGTGTGTGGTGTCACACGAAAGATCATGTTATTGGCTCCTTGTAAAGTATAAGAATAGGCTCACAACCGAGATGGCTTTGGACAAACCATTGGAATGGTTGTAGTGTGATTAGGTATTGGTTTGTCTTGACCATAGAATCACACTAGTACACTTTGTGTGTATTGAGCAGGAACGACTTAGAGGTGATTCGATTTATTGCTGACTACATAATCGAATCAGACCTCAGATATTATATTATACATGCTCTTAATCCCGATATAATAACGGGCACATACACTTAGTATTCATTTCTTTGATTTACCAATGAGCGAGATTTATAGATTAAATCGATAGGCTAGGTAAGTTGGGAAATGATATTATTTATATGGTATGCCGTTGATTATAGGAGGAAACTGTGTCTTATATATTAGGATGATGATGTCCCCTTGAGGAGCTCATAAGGTTCATCATGTAAACCCTGCAGATGGACTTGGTCCGGCATGATGAAAAGGTTGAGTGGTACTACTCATGGAGTTAGATGTTGATTAATTAATGGTTAGTAAATTAATTAATCGACGAACATTCGAGATCTTAAACACGGGAAGAAAATATATATATAATATATGGAGCCCATATTAACTTATGGGGGTTGGTGAGGTAGATAAATGATAATCCTTTAGTGGATTGGATTATCATTAATGGATCGGACTTTATGTGGGCTTGATCCATTGGGTGGCCAAGATCCAACTCCTCCTCATGGTCCCTATTGTAGCCTATTAATACCTCATGAAGCTTAGATCCAATGGATGAAAACAAAACTCTAGATCCAAAGGTAGAGATTAAATCTCTAGATCCGACGGTTGAGATTAAATCTCTAGATCCGACGGTTGAGATTAAATCCCTAGAACCAATGGTGGAGATTAAAACAAGGCTTATCCCTAAACCTATAAAAAGGGGCTTAAGGGTTGGCGTGGAGAATAATTAGAAGAAAGGGAGTTTTGAAGTTGGCGGCAAGAGGCTTGGAGTTAGGGTTTGGAGTTGGCGGCAACAAATAAAGAAATCTTTTCCTTATCTTCTTCTTCTTCCTTGGTGGCCGGCGTCCATACAGCTCTCCCCTCTTTTGGCCAGCGTCCAAACCAGCTTCTTCTCCTCTCCTTGGCCGGCGGAAACAAGGCTTAGGGTCCTCCCTTGGAGCTCTTGTCCTGCATCCATCATTCTCATCCCTTTTCCTTGTTGGTCGGCGGTAACAACTTGCTTGGTGCTTGTTGGTTGGCTAAAGGAAGGAGAAGGGTCTTGTTTCTATTCTTCCTCTTGTTCGGAGCGAGCAAGGAAGGAAGATTGGTGATCTAGGAGCTTCAACTTTTGGTAGATCGTCGCCCACACGACGTCCGAAAGGAGGAAGGTCATACAATAGAAGATCGAGAGGTATAACACTTATCTATCTTCATATGTAACATGTTTGTAATTATTTTCAATTATATATGCATGATATATTCTGTTTTGTGGCTAAATAAATTTGTACCCCGAACATAAACACAAAAGTCGGCGATCCATACATCGTCTATTCCGCGGCTACTCGTAGAATAGAGGTTGGTTGCTTGAACAACAAGTTTGTTCAGGTGACTACTCTAATGACAAGGTTTCTTAGGCAATCCCTCTTGTCAAGGATAATTTTTTTTTATCCGGGGACGTAGAAGGGATCGCCATGAACAAGCGACCGAGTTGAAGTGGGAAGCGAAGTTTCCTACCTTCATGTTAGAGTCGGCCATCTCTTGATATAGTGCTTGTATTGGCGGTTAGTCCTCAACAAGTGCCTTGGCTCAGATACCACTTGTAGGGTCGATATGTTGGCTAACTAGAGGGGGGTGAATAGCCTAATACATAGACGGTGTAATTTTCTCATCGATTGCTCGTCTACAAATTTGTTAGCGCAAGCGAAAAGTATAAACAATAAAGATAAAGCAATAACAAGAATACAAACGCTAACAAAGGATGTAATGTGGTTCACGGCTACGCCGCTAATCCACGGTCCAATTCGCCCACAGTGAATCACTCCACAACCAATCCAATATTGGTCTCTCCCTTTAGCCAATGCAAGGTGGAGGTAAACCCTTACAACTCAAGAACACTCCTTTTACAATTGATGTGAAAGAGACTAGAAGGAGTTTAACACTTGTGGAGCACTTGGATGATAGTTTGGAATATAAGCATTAGTCATCCAAAAGCCCACACCCTCTCTTTTTATAGAGAGGGCTGATTTCTTCCCATTGGCTGCTATCGATCGCTACCTTTGGCGGTCGGGCACCGCCATAACGACCTCGAACAAGTCGATCGACCATTGTAGTCCAAGAACCCTTGCGCCAATCGATGTAATCATCGATCGTGATGCCTCCGTAGTCGATCGGTCGATCGGCTATGGGCGGTTCTGCGTCTGCGTGACTACCTTGATCGATCGCCACCTTTGGCAATTGGTGATGGTCCGCAATGATCGTGGGCCAAAAACCTATCGCGAACACGTTGAACCCGTTCAACTCGGTAATCGTGCCATTTCATACATGATCAGCGGTGTCGAGAAATCTCATCCGACACTTAGCCATTCGGCCAAGTTCACCTAATAAGCTACTTACATTTCACTCATTCTCTCATCTCACTCGAAGTCTCTTGCCGAAGCTCTCTTCGTTCGTGGCCACGTCCCTCGGCAGCATCAAGCGCACGGCTCTGCAATGCTCCTTCGCGTCTCTTGCCTTCGAAGTCTGCTTCCTTGGCTTCGCTTCAAGTCATCTCGTCCGGCGGTCCCTCGGCAGCATCAAGCGCACAGCTCTGCAATGCTCCTTTTCCGACTCAAGCACGAGGTTGTGAGTGGTGAACCCGCCAAAGCTTCATGTGCGAATTACTAAGTCCTGCAAGACTCCAATGCACATATCAAATCCAATCATCCTAACTTAAACCCTTTGCCACACACATCAAGACCATATCAAGGGTTGATTGCACTAACAGTAATGCGGTTTGACCACATCCATAACTTGATTCTATAAAAATCCTATAATTCAGTGGGAGCATCATTTGATTAAAAGCCTAATTAAATGATAAAAGGAATATGATATTAATTTTCTGCATTGTATATGTTGTAGATTACTATGTCGACAAACACGAACACTCTCTCCCTGTGTTCTGTCCTTGAGAAGGACAAACTCAAAGGAGCAAATTTCCTGGACTGGTATAGGAACCTGAGAATCGTTCTCACCCAAGAAAGTGTAGAGATGTATACTGAAAAGTCTATCTTTTCTATGAACATCTTTATTTTTGAAATAAGAATCACATGATCATTGTTTGCATATTTTTATGTATATTGTCTAATACGTTACATTGTAGATAACATGGTGTGTGGTGTCACACGGGAGATCATGTTATCGGCTCCTTGTAAAGTATAAGTAAAGGCTCACAACCGAGATGGCTTTGGACAAACCATCAGTATGGTTGTAGTGTGATTTGGTGTTGGTTTGTCTTGACCATAGAATCATACTAGTGCACTTTGTGTGTATTGAGCAGGACTGACTTAGAGGTGATTCGATTTATTGCTGACTACATAATCGAATCGGACCTCAGATATTATTTAGTACATGCTCTTAATCCCGATATAATAACGGGCACATATACTTAGTACTCATCTCTTTGATTTACCAATGGGGGAGATTTATAGATTAAATCGATAGACTCAGTAAGTTGGGAGATGATATTATTTAAATGGTGTGCGGTTGATATAGGAGGAAACCGTGTCCTATATATTAGGATGATGATGTCCCCTTGAGGAGCTCATATGGTTCATCATGTAAACCCTGCAAGTGGACTAGGTCCGGTATGATGAAAAGGTTGAGTGGTACTACTCAAGGAGTTAGATGTTGATTAATTAATTGTCAGTAAATTAATTAATCAACGGACATTCGAGATCTTAAACACGGGGAGAAAATGTACAAATAATATATGGAGCCCATATTATCATATGGGGGTTGGTGAGGTAGATCAATAATGAACCTTTAGTGGATTGGATCATCATTAGTGGATCGGACTTTATGTGGGCTTGATCCATGGGTGGCCAAGACCCAACTCCTCCTCATGGTCCCTAATGTAGCCTATTAACACCTCATAATGCTTAGATCCAATGGATAGAAACAAAACTCTAAGATACATTGGTAGAGATTAAATCTCTAAGATCCGACGGTTGAGATTAAATCTCTAGATCCGACGGTTGAGATTAAATCCCTAGAACCAATGAATGAGATTAAATCATGGCTTGAGCCCAACTCTATAAATAGAGTCTTGAAGTGGGCGGAAAAAATAAGGATGGATGAGGGGATTAGCTTGGGCGGCAACCAATCCTAATTGGATTAGGATTGGGAGTGGTGGCTAGGGTTAGGGTTTTGGGAGCTAGGGGTGGGCAGCAACTCAAGGAGGTGTTCCTTCTTCTTCCAAAGGTTGGCCGGCCCCTATTATTCTCCTCTCTACCTTGGCATGAGCTCATCCTATTCTTCTTCCCCTCCTCCATGGCCGGCCATAAGGAAAGCTAGGATTAGGGTTTGGAGGCTTAGGGTTTAGGAGGTTTGGGTGGCACCAAATAAGGAAAGTTTTGTTTCTTCTTCCTCCTTTGGTGGTCGGCGCCCACAGCCCTATCCCAGCCTTTGGGAAGCATCCAAAGACCTCTTTTCCTTCTCCTTAGGTGGTGGAAACAAGATATAGGGATTTCCCTTGGTGTCTTGACCGGTTTCCACCATTATCTCCTTCTCCTTGTTGGCCGGCGGCAAGCATATCTTTTGTTGCATGTTGGTTGGCCATAGGAAGGAGAAGAGCTTTGTTTCTATTCTTCCTCTTGCTTTGGATGAGCAAGGAAGGAATATTTGCGATCTAGGAGCTTTGACTTTTGGTAAAGCGTCGCCCACACGACGTCCGAAAGGAGGAAGGTCATACATTAGAAGATCAAGAGGTATATCGATTCTCTAATTTTATATGTTACATGTTTCTATTTGTTTTTCATTTATAAGCATGTTATAAATCTGTAAATGGCTAAATAATACTTGGATCCCGAGCATAAACACAAAAACCGGCGATCCGGACATCGTCTATTCCGCGGCTACTCGTAGAATAGAGGATGGTCTCTTGAACAACTAGTTTGTTCAAGTGACCTCTCTAAACGAATAGCACGACGATGACTTGGTGGTTTAGGCAATCCCTTTTGTCTAGGATTAAATTTTTTTAATCCGGGGACATCGAAGGGATCACCATGGACAAGCTACCGAGGTGAAGTGAGAAGCGAAGTTTCCCCTCACGAACTTGATAAGCTAAAACCATTAAATTGGTATGAGAGCTTCCGGGGCAAAACCCCTTCAGAAAGGAAACTGTACATCCTAGAGCAGCCCATTCCGGAGGCACCTCCTGCCACTTCCTCGCAAACTGACAAAGATGCTTACAAGAAGCATCAAGATGATGCATTAGATGTGTCATGTCTCATGCTCGTGACCTTAAACTCTGAGCTTCAGAAGCAACACGAGTTCATAAATGCTTATGATATGGTTGAACATCTTCATCAACTATATCAAGGACAAGCAAGGCACGAGAGATATGAGATCTCTAAGGCATTGTTTCAGTCCAAGACGCAAGATGGGACTCCTGTAGGTCCATATGAACTCAAGATGATTAAGTACATAGAAAACCTACAGAGATTGGGATTCTCACTTGGCCAAGAGCTGTCCACTGACTTGCTTTTGCAATCTTTGCCACAAACCTACAATCAATTTGTCATGAATTACAACATGAATGAAATTGATAAGCCACTGCCTGAGATGCTCAACATGTTGAGAACTGCTGAGCTCAACCTTAAGAAAGGAAAATCTGACTCCATTTTGATGGTGCAAAAGAAGAAAGGCAAGGGCAAGCCTAAAGGTAAGGGAAAGTCTCAAGCCAAGGGCAAAGGCAAAGAACTGAAACCCAAAGGAAGAGTGGCCAAAGAAGGGACTTGCTTCCACTACAAGGAAGCTGGACACTGGAAGCGTAACTGTAAAGCATACCTGGAAGATCTTAAGAAGAAGAGAAGTGAGACTTCTACTTTAGGTATAAATGTTATAAAAGTCAATCTTTCTATTTCTTCATCATGGGTATTAGATACCGGATGTGCATCTCACATTTGTACCAATGTGCAGGTGTTGAGAAATAGCAGGGCATTGACAAAGGGCAAGGTGGACCTACGAGTAGGCAATGGAGAAAGAGTTACTGATGTTGCTATAGGAACTTATGATCTATCTGTTGGTAATCGGCTTCGGAGGCTCATTGGCTCCCATGTCCCCGGATTAAAATTTTCACTAATCAAAACTAATCTGGATGGGATGAGTTTCCTAAGCACAACCAATTCGTCGTCGTGCTAACGACTTGAGCGATCGCTTGAACAAACTAGTTGTTCAAGCAATAAAACTCTTCTAGTCGGTTAGCCACAGAAGAGACGATGGACGGATCGCCGGTTCTTGTGTTTATCTTCGGAGTCCATGATTATACAAATACATATGAATATAGACATGTATAATCAACACATACATAAAGTAAACATCCACATAATACATGCATATAATTGAAAAGCAATTATAAACATAATACAAAAGAACATTAATCAAAATAAACAAGATTATACATCTTGTTATACCTCTTGATCTTCTATTGTATGTCCTCCCTCCTTTTGGACGTTGTGTGGGCGATGATCTACCAAAAGTTGAAGCCTCATAGATCACCGATCTTCCTTTCCTTGTTCACTAGGAACAAAGGAAGATCCTAAAACAAAACTCATCTTCCTTTCTAGAACCGGCCACCAAGTCAATAAACTCGATGTTGCCACAGGCCAAGGAAGATAAAATGGAGTATGGAAACCAACCAAAAGAGAAACAACAAGGGCATGGGCGCCGGCCAACACTTGGAGAAGAAGAAAGAAAACACCCCTTCTCCTTGTTGCCGCCCAAACCCTAAACTAGGCTCTCCTTAATTTCCGGCTAAGGATGAAGGGAAGTAGAATAGATTGAGCTTTGGCCAAGGTAGAGGGAAGAAGGTAGAGGGGCTGGCCATCAAAGGAAAATGAAGAATAATCTCCCTCTCCTTGTTGCCGCCCAACACCAACAACCAAACCCTAACCCTAGCCTCTTCCTATTTCTTGCCGCCCATGGGAAGCAACCCTCATCTCATCCACCACAAGCCATAGATCAAGGGGAGAAGCTTGGGCGCCGGCCAAACCAAAGAGGAAGGAGGAAGAAGGGTGTCGGCCACCATTGGGAAGAAGAAGAAGAAGCTCCCTTCTCCTTGTTGCCGCCCAACACCATGAACCAAACCCTAACCCTATCCTCCTCCTATTTCTTGCCGCCCAAGCCACCTTATCTCAATTAGGTTTTTCTCTTTTTTCATCCTAATTGCCGCCCAAGCCTAAGCCCATATATATAGAGTTAGGTTTAAGCCTTGGTTTAATCTCCTCCATTTGTTCTAGGGATTTAATCTAAACCGTCGGATCTAGGGTTTCATCCCAACCGTCGGATCTAGGGTTTCATCCCAACCGTCGGATCTAGGGATTTAATCTCCACCGTCGGATCTAGGGATTTAATCTCCACCGTCAGATCTAGAGTTTTATTTTCCATCATTGGATCTAGGCTTCATGAGGTGTTTATAGGCTACAATAGGGACCATGATGAGGAGTTGGATCTTGGCCACCCGATGGATCGGAACCACACAAACTTGATCCATCAATGATGTTCCATTCCACTAGAGGATCATCATTGAATTACCTCACCAACCCCCATATGATAATATGGGCTCCATATATTATTTGTACATCCATCTCCCCGTGTTTATGATATCAAATGTCCGTCAATTAATTGATTTACTGACCATCAATTAATTAACATCTAACTCCTCAAGTAGTACCACCCAACCTTATCATCATGTTGACTAAGTCAACCTGCAGGGTTTACATGATGAACCTTATGAGCTCCTCAAGGGGACATCATCAACCTATATATAGGACACGGTTTCCTCCTATAATCAACGGCACACCATGTAAATAATATCATTTCCCAACTTACCGGGCATATTGATTTAATCCATCTAAATCTCACCCTTTGGTAAATCAAAGAAATAAATACTAAGTACATGTGCCCGTTATTATATCGGGATTAAGAGCATGTACAACATAATATCCGAGGTCCGATTCCATTATGTAGTCAGTAATAAATTGAATCACCTCTATGTCGGTCCTGCTCAATACACCTAAGTGTACTAGTGTAACTCTATGTTCAAGACAAAACAATACCAAGCTACACTACAACCATGCCAATGGTTTGTCCAAAACCATCTTGGTTGTGAGCCTCTACTTATATTCTACAAGGGAATGATAACATGATCTTCTGTGCCACACCAAGCACCATGTTATCTACAATGTAAAATATTAGACAATATGCACACATATAATAAATATAAAGTACAAACAATGATCATGTGATTCTTATTTCAAAATAAAAATGTTCATACAAAAAGAGCTAGGTGTGGGATTCTATCCCAACTCACTCCTCCTGGAACACCACAGTGGAATGGTGTATCCGAAAGGAGAAATCGTACCCTATTAGATATGATACGATCTATGATGAGTCACACAGATCTTCCTATATCCTTTTGGGGATATGTTCTAGACACAGCAGCCTTTACACTTAACCGTGTACCATCCAAGGCTGTGATAAGGACACCATATACGATATGGACAGGGAGAAATCCCAAGATGTCTTTCATGAGGATTTGGGATTGTAAGACTTACGTTTGACGTCAAGTCTTAGACAAACTGGGACCCAAATCCGATAAGTGTTATTTTGTTGGATATCCCAAATAGACTAAGGGATATTACTTCTACATTCCCAGTCAACACAAAGTGTTTGTGGCAAAGACAGGGGTTTTTCTAGAAAGGGATTTTGTTTCTAAAAACCTAGTGGGAGTACGTTCGATCTTGAAGAAATTCAATATAAGGACCATAGCACTGAGGCCTTGATGGAGGTTGAACATGAACCACAAAATGTTGTGGGTGATGAGATTGTTGCACAAAGTGTTGTGGAACAACCACCTGTTCAGGTAGACCTACCTCTTCGCAGGTCTGATAGGGTACGTCGTCAGCCTGAGAGATACTTATTTCTCTTGTCTGACCATGATGACGTTATGCTCATTGAGAATGAGCCTACCTCCTATCAGAAAGTTGTGATGAGCCCAGACTCTGAGAAATGGCTAGAGGTCATGAGATCCGAGATGGAATCCATGTACAGCAACCAAGTATGGACTTTGGTTGATCCACCTGAAGGGGTCAAACTCATTGGGTGTAAGTGGGTCTTTAAGAGAAAGACTGACATGGATGGACTTATGCGTACTTATAAGGGTCGATTGGTGGCTAAAGGTTTCAAGCAAATTCATGGTATTGACTATGATGAAACCTTTTCTCCAGTGGTGATGTTTAAGTCCATTCGGATTATGCTTGCTATTGCAGCATACCATGATTATGAGATCTGGCAGATGGATGTCAAAACCGCATTTCTGAATGGAAACTTACTCGAGGATGTGTACATGACACAACCTGAGGGTTTTGTAGATCCACATCATACTGGGAAAGTATGCAAGCTGCAAAGGTCTATTTATGGACTAAAGCAAGCCTCTCGGAGCTGGAATCTTTGATTCGATGATGCGATCAAACAGTTTGGTTTCATCAAGAATGAAGATGAACCCTATGTCTACAAGAGGGTTAATGGGAACACAGTTGTCTTCCTTGTATTGTATGTAGATGACATACTACTCATTAGGAATGACATCCCTTCACTACAGTCTGTGAAGACTTGGCTGAGGACGTGCTTCTCAATGAAGGACTTAGGTGAAGCAACCTGTATTCTAGGCATCAAGATCTATAGAGATAGATCTAAGAGATTGCTTGGCCTAAGTCAGAGTACATATATTGACATGGTATTACTACGGTTTGCCATGCAGAATTCCAAGAAGGGACTTCTACCGATGTCACATGGTGTGAGTCTTTCGAAGACTCAAAGTCCCTCTTCTAGAGAGGAGAGAGACCGCATGGATAAGATCTCTTACGCATCTGCTATAGGATCTATCATGTACGCCATGCTGTCTACTCTTCCTGATGTCTCATATGCTTGGAGCATGACGAGTAGATACCAGTCAGATCCAGGTGAGCGTCACTGGATAGCAGTCAAGAATATTCTTATGTACTTGAGAAGGACTAAAGAATATTTCTTGATATTTGGAGGCGATGAGGAGCTAGCTGTAAAGGGTTACAGCGATGCCAGCTTCCAAACTGACCAGGATGATTATAGATCATAGTCAAGGTTTGTGTTTTGCTTGAATGGTGGTGTTGTGAGCTGGAAGAGTTCGAAGCAAGACACAGTTGATGATTCTACAACAGAAGCCGAGTATATCACTGCATCTGAGGCAGCAAAGGAGATAGTTTGGATCTGCAAGTTCATTACTGAGCTTGGGGTGGTTCCTAACATAGCAGATCCCATAGAGCTCTATTGTGACAACAATGGAGCAATTGCACAGGCTAAGGAACCTCGCTCACACCAGCAGACCAAACACATACTACGGCACTTCCATCTCATTCGAGAGATTATCGTTAGAGATGTGAAGATTTGCAGAGTACCCACAGAGGCTAACATCACAGATCCATTGACCAAGGCTTTGGCACAGAAAAAGCATGATGGTCACACTAGGTCATTGGGTATTAGATACTACGGTGATTGGCACTAGTGCTAGTGGGAGATTGTTAGTGAAAGCCCTTGAGTCAATCATGTGATGATTGTTGTATGGACTTTATTGTATCATATTCCTATTTTAAAGGCACGGTTATTATATTTACTTGTATTGGTGCCAAATAACTAAGTATAATAACGTCCTTGAGTAGAAGGTTCTTATCTATATCAATCGATTGGTAGAATCGATAATGAGATGATATAGAGAACACTGCTCTTAATCATTCCTAGTCAAGTATTAACATTCAGGGACAATGTTAATGCCTAGAGACTATCATGTAGGACAACATGATGACTTGATCTCACAAGTCATGGATATGAGATATCAAGTTGACAAATGGATATGCATTGGAGAATGTATACTGAATGACCCGCCATGAGAAAGTATCATGGATCGTTATATGAGTGTCATATACTTTCTCATGTGACTATTAGTATAACTATTAGTTCTTGGACCTGAAGTCACCATGGTTCCCTACATAAGGAGTTGCATACTTTGGCTTCGTCAAATGTCACCCGTAAATGGGTGGACTATAAAGGCGATTACTGGGTATGTAACAAATTATGCGGAGGGATGTGAGTGATGTAGATGGGATCTATCCCTCCTATATGACGGGAGTGACATCATTATTCTTGATAGAGTGAGACCACAAAGTGCATGGTCATGCCCAAATGAGTCAATATGAGATATTGAGCTCATTTGATTAGAGTGAGTCTACTTGGAGTTCAAGATATAGCTTGTACTGAGGATGACACGGTCTATGTCTCAATTGGTCAATCTAGATGTCAAGGATAGAGGGGCATTGTCACATATTGTGAGAGTCACAATTAGTAGTCACAAAGGTGATGTTGGATCTCAACATTCTTGTAACTTGGGTAGCAATGATGTGTTGCTAGATACCGCTCATTACTTATGTTCCTAAATTGGTTTAGGAGCATTGCCAACATTACAAGAACCTATAGGGTCACACACAAAGGGCAATTAGATGGAGATTAGGTTCATATGATGAACCATGAGGATTAGGTTCATGGGATGAACCAAATTGGATTAAGAGTAATCCAAATTAGACTAATTGAGTTAGACTCAATTTGATTCAAGTGTTGAATGAGTCTAATTTATATTTGATTCATTGAGCCAATTTAAATTATTGAATAGAGATTCATTAAATCAAATTGACTTGAATCAAGTGGTTAGATTTGATCAACCATGGGAGATAATATGTCAAGTTTAACTTGACTTGAGAGGGAAGATGAATGGTCAATTTTGACTTGACCAATTGTCATATCATGGTGACTTGACATGGGGGCCGGCCAATGATGATGTTCCACATCATCATGGACTTATCATGCGGTGCCACCTCATGAGGGAGACTAAGAGCCATTGGCTCTTGGAGTTACATGCATCCATGTAACCCCCCAAAAGAAAGTGGCCGGCCACTTTTGTATTAGTGTGGGAAGTTAATTGTGTGTAACTTAATCTTCTTCGTCGTTACTCCTCTCAAGCTCTCTCTCTCATCCTCTTCTTGCTGAGTTTCCTCACGGGTGATAGCACACTCTAAGGTGTCTTCTCCACCATTTGTCTGTGTGGATACTTGTAGAGGAGTGTACACTTGACACTCTTCGAGATCCGGCAAAGCGTTTGGACGAGCAGGATAAGCGAAGGGCGTCGCTATGAGGGTAACGATCTCATCATGTAGATCTAATGTAGATCTAGGTTTCTATAAAACGTACATGAATTTATTTTTGTATATCTTCACACTGATCCATGGACGGGCTTTCGAGGTTTCCGCAACACAAAAATTGATTTTTGCGGCTCGAAAAGTCCAACAGAATTACACTAGTACACTTTGTGTGTATTGAGTAGGACCGACTTAGAGGTGATTCGATTTATTGCTGACTACATAATCGAATCGGACCTCAGATGTTATGTTGTACATGCTCTTAATCCCAATATAATAACGGGCACATATACTTAGTATGTTGGGATGTATACTGAAAACCTAGCTCTTTTGTATGAACATCTTTATTTTGAAATAAGAATCACATGATCATTGTTTGCATATTTTTATGGTTATGCAATATTGTCTAATACCTTATATTGTAGATAACATGGTGTGTGGTGTCACACGGGAGATCATGTTATCGGCTCCTTGTAAAGTATAAGTAAAGGCTCACAACCGAGATGGCTTTGGACAAACCATCGGAATGGTTGTAGTGTGATTTAGTATTGGTTTGTCTTGACCATAGAATCACACTAGTGCACTTTGTGTGTATTGAGCAGGACCGACACAGAGGTGATTCGATTTATTGCTGACTACATAATCGAATCAGACCTCAGATATTATTTAGTACATGCTCTTAATCCCGATATAATAACGGGCACATATACTTGGTACTCATCTCTTTGATTTACCAATGGGCGAGATTTATAGATTAAATCGATAGACTCGGTAAGTTGGGAGATGATATTATTTATATGGTGTGCCATTGATTATAGGAGGAAACCGTGTCCTATATATTAGGATGATGATGTCCCCTTGAGGAGCTCATAAGGTTCATCATGTAAACCTGCAGTGGACTTGGTCGAAGGTTGAGTGGTACTACTCAAGGAGTTAGATGTTGATTAATTAATGGTTAGTAAATTAATTAATCGATGGACATTCGAGATCTTAAACACGGGGAGAAAATGTACAAATAATATATGGAGCCTATATTATCATATGGGGGTTGGTGAGGTAGATCAATGATGGACCTTTAGTGGATTGGATCATCATTAGTGGATCGGACTTTATGTGGGCTTGATCCATGGGTGGCCAAGACCCAACTCCTCCTCATGGTCCCTAATGTAGCCTATTAACACCTCATGATGCTTAGATCCAATGGATAGAAACAAAACTCTAAGATCCATTGGTAGAGATTAAATCTCTAAGATCCGACGGTTGAGATTAAATCTCTAGATCGGCATTGAGGTTAAATCCCTTGAACCAATGGTGGAGATTAAACCAAGACTTATCCCTAAACTCTATATAAGGGTGGATTAGGGATTGTTGGCGGGGAGAACACAAGGGATGAGTGGATTAGGGTTTGCTTCCTTTGGTGGCTAGGAATCCTAGTTGGTTTAGGATTGGGTTTGGTGGCTAGGGTTTTGGAGCAAGGGTGGGCGGCAACTAATGGAGGTTGTTCTTCTTCTTCCTTGGGTTGGCCGGCCACTATGTTGCTCCTATCTACCTTAGCTTGAACTTATCCTATTCTTCTTCCCCTCTTCCATGGCCGGATATAAGGTAAGTTAGGATTAGGGTTTGGGTGGCTAGGTTTTTGGGAGAAAAGGGTGGGCGGCAACTATAGGAGATGTTCTTCTTCTTCCTAAGGGTTGGCCCCACTATGGTTCTCCTCTTTACCTTGGCTTGAGCTCATCCTAATCTTTTCCTCACTTCCATGGCGGCCACAAGGTGAGCTTGGATTAGGGTTTGGAAGCTTAGGGTTTAGGAGGTTTGGGTGGCACCAAATAAGGAAAGTTTCTTCCTTTCTTCTTCATGGTTTGGTGGCGGCGCCCATATCACCTTCTCCAACCCTTGGACAGCATCTAAAGACCCTTCTCCCTCTCCTTGGGTGGTGGAAACAAGACTAAGGGTTTCCCTTGATGTCTTGGTCGGTTTCCACCATTATCTCCTTTCTCCTTGTTGTCCGACGGAAAGCATTTCTTTTGTTGCTTGTTGGTTGGCCATAGGAAGGAGATGAGCCTTGTTTCTATTCTTCCTCTTGCTTTGGATGAGCAAGTAAGGAAGATGTGTGATCTAGGAGCTTCGACTTTTGGTAGAGCGTCGCCCACACGACGTCCGAAAGGAGGAAGGACATACATTAGAAGATCGAGAGGTATATCGATTCTCTAATTTTATATGTTGCATGTTTATATTTGTTTTTCATTTATGAGCATGTTATATTTCTGTAAATGGCTAAATAATACTTGGATCCCGAGTATAAACACAAAAACCGGCGATCCGGACATCGTCTATTCCGCGGCTACTCGTAGAATAGAGGATGGTTGCTTGAACAACTAGTTTGTTCAAGTGACCTCTCTAAACGAATAGCACGACGATGACTTGGTTGCTTTGGGAATCCCTTTTGTCTAGGATTAAATTTTGAATCCGGGGACATCGAAGGGATCACCATGGTCAAGCAACCGAGGCGAAGGGGAAGCGAAGTTTCCCCTCACGGATCAACATAGTATTCATTTCTTTGATTTACCAGTGGGAGAGATTTATAGAGTAAATCGATAGGCTCGGTAAGTTGGGAAATGGTATTATTTATATGGTGTGTCGTTGATTATAGGAGGAAACCATGTCCTATATATTAGGAAGATGATGTCCCCTTGAGGAGCTCATAAGGTTCATCATGTAAACCCTGCAAGTGGACTTGGTCCGGCATGATGATAAGGTTGAGTGGTACTACTCATTGAGTTAGATGTTGATTAATTAATTGTCAGTAAATTAATTAATTGACGGACATTCGAGATCTTAAAGACGGGGAGATAAATGTACAAATAATATATGGAGCTCGTATTAACTTATGGGGGTTTGTGAGGTAGATCAATGATAATCCTCTAGTGGAATGGATTATCATTAATGGATCGGACTTTATGTGGGCTTGATCCATTGGGTGGCCAAAATCCAACTCCTCCTCATGGTCCCTATTGTAGCCTATTAAACCCTCATGGAGCCTAGATCCGATGATGGAAAATAAAACCCTAGATCTGATGATGGAAAATAAAACTCTAGATCCGACGGTGGAGATTAAATCTTTAGATCCGACGGTTGAGATTAAATCTCTAGATCCGACAGTTGAGATTAAATCCCTAGAACCGATGGTGGAGATTAAAAGGAGGCTTAAGCCTAACTCTATGAATATGGGCTTATGGCTTGGGCGGCAACACAATTAGAGAGATTAGGGTTTCTGTTTCTTTTGGCTTGGGTGGCAAGAAACAAAAGGGAGGCTAGGGTTTTGGAGGAGGCTTGGGCGGCCACACTTTTGGAAGTTTTTCCTAGGGTTTTGTCCAGCGCCCTTTCTCTCTTAGGTCGGCGTCCCACTCTTCCTCTCTTCTCCTTGGCCGGTGGAAACAAGGGTTAGGGTGATTCCTTGGAGCTCTTGGTCGGCGCCCAATTCCTCCTCTATTCTCTCTTTGGCCAGCGGCAAGCATCAAGGTTGGAGCTTGGTGGTCGGTTAAAGGAAGGAGAAGAATTTCGTTTTATGATCTTCCTTTGTTCGGAGTGAATAACGAAAGGAATATTAGTGATCTAGGAGGCTTCGACTTTTGGAAGATCGTCGCCCACATGACGTCCAAAAGGAGAAAGGACATACAATAGAAGATCGAGAGGTATAATGCTTGTTTATATTCTTTTGTATTATGTCTATAATTGTTTTTCAATTATATGCATGTTGTATGTTTTTTTATGTGACTAAATTTACTTGGATTTCAAATACAAATGCAAAAATCGGCGATCCATACATCGTCTATTCCACGGCTAATAGTATAATAGAAGTTGGTTGCTTGAACAACAAGTTTGTTCAAGTGACCACTCTAATCGAATAGCACGATGATGAAATGGTAGCTTGGGTAATCCCTAATTGTCATGGATTAATTTTTTTAATATGGGGACGACAACGGGATCGCCATGAATAAGCAACCGAGTTGAAGTGTGAAGCAAAGTTTCCTACCTTCAAGTGGTATCAGAGCCACGGTTTCCGGTTTTGTGTGTTTAGAATTCGATTACTTTTATGCACTTTTTCATATATATATGTGCCAGATAATAGTAGGATGTGCGTAGGTTAACGTTTTGGTTGCAGGCATAGGATCCAACTATTATGGCCATATGTATGTATGTGATTGTATGTGTGTAATTGTATATTATTTGAATCCTCGGGGTTGACGAGGCTAGTATTTAATTTTTGTAATTAGATACGGCATTGTTTAGCAACTCTTTTTATTTTAGTTTACTTTCGATCTAGATTTTATGTACACTCCTTCGTGGAGTATAGGATCGATGGATGTAAATTAAAAATAGTTTTTCTCGGCTCAGATCTTTGGATGGCTTGTACATGGCGTAGGGAGGAGCGGACGAGATGGCGATACGATAGGAGGCATATTGGAGACAAAAGCCATAATAGTTGGAAAATATTTCTTTTTCATATTTATTGTTTATTTTTTGATATGCATGTAGTAGGCTAGAAAATTCCTCAATTTTAAATACTAAGTGGGAAAGGGATATTTTTATAAATTCCCATGGCCTCCATTACGATTTGACATGTGATGCAAACAAACTTGCGCGTCGGCTCTGAGTGCCTTCATCCACATCGGATGAGTTTGTTTGCGGATCACAAGGTCGAATATAGTTATAGAAAATTATTAAGAAGCGTGTGTACTTCCCCATCGGAAGGCACATAACCCGAGATAATTACCTTGGTACCGAGTAATAGTGAACACTTAGATACAAATATAAGTATCCTCCCCATCGGAGTCACTGCTTTTATTTGTAGGGTTGAAGAGGAACCAACTATTAATTTTATTTGTCAAAAAGTTAGGTTGACAAGATAGTAAAATTAATGGGTAAAACCTCCTCTTACAAATGTAGAATTCGTATACGTCCACACTATCGTGGCATACGATATTCTCGGTGTTTTGAGGTGTTGGTTGATTTTAAAATTTTATTGTTTGAGGAATCAATAATTTTTTGAAATCTAATGTTTTGATCTATGTGATTCTTAGGTTTTTTCAAAATGACTTTCAACCCGCTTGCTGTGATATTGAAAGAAAATAAACTTACTGGACCCAATTATGTTGATTGGAAGAGGAATCTTGACATTGACTTGACTGCTGAGGAATACAAATATGTACTCCTCGAAGAGTGTCTTCGTAAGCCTGCGGATGATTCTGGGGAAAAGGAGAAGGAGAGTTATAAGAAGTGGATTGAGGTCGATGAGATGGCGTGGTGTTACATTTTGGCATCTATGTCAAATGTACAGCAACATAAGCATCAAGTCATGCCCACTGCTTATAACATGATGCTCAATCTCAAAGAACTTTTCGGACACCAGAATCGGGCTGCTAGGCAAGAAGCCATGAGGAATTTGATGACGACCACCATGATCGAGGGAACACCCGTGAGGGATCATGTTCTCAAGATGATGGCTCATTTAAATGAGCTGGAAGTCCTTGGAGCTGAGATCGATGGGGAAACACAGGTCGATATCATTCTCCAGTCTCTACCTAGGAGTTTTGAGCAGTTTTGCCTGAACTACAACATGAACAAGAGGTTGTATTCATTGGCGGAGCTTCTGACAGAACTCCAGGTGACATAGGGGATATTTCATCAGAGTACTCAAGCGCAGGACATGGTTGCCCAAAAAGTTTCTACTTCTAAGCCAAAAGACAAGAAGAAGAAGAAACAAGCTAGGGCAAAGGCGGCAGGAGGAACTCAGGGAGGAGTGAAGAACCCGAAAGGCAAGTGCTTCACTTACAAGCAGATTGGACACTGGAAGAAGGACTGCCCCAATCGCAAGAACAAAGGTATATCTTTTGGTCTAGTCATTGAAACATGTTTAGCGGTGTTATCTACCGGCACCTGGTGTGTAGATACGGGAGCCACTGATCATGTCTGCAATACTTTGCAGGGGTTCCAGAAAACCAGATGACTGGCTGAAGGGAAGATTATCATATACTTGGGCGATGCTACGAAGGTGGCAGTTGTTGCAGTGGGAGATGTTTATTTGTCTTTTAAGAGGAATAAAGTTTTGGTTCTTAAAAATTGCCTTTATGAACCTTTATTTAGAAAGAATTTGATTTCGGTTTCTAAATTGTTTATGGATCGATATTCTATTTCTTTTAATGATAGAGTTGTTATTAAAAGGAATAGGGAGATTATCTGTTCTGGTACATTGATAGGAAATTTATATACACTTGAACCAAAGGCTCCCACGATGTAAATAGAAGTTAATAACTCATCTTCTAATTCCAATAAGAGAAAAGAACCTTCGAAGATGAACCAAACATATCTTTGGCATCTAAGACTAGGTCATATTAACCTAAGCAAAATTCAAAGGTTGATAGCTGATGGACCTCTGGGTTCATTAGTGGTGGAAGATTTCCCATCCTGCGAATCTTGCTTGGAGAGTAAAATGACCAAGAGGTCATTTAAAGCCAAGGGGTATAGAGCCAAAGATGTGTTGGAATTGGTTCATTCTGATATGTGTGGTCCTATGTCTATCCAGGCTAGAGGTGGTTTTGAGTATTTCGTCTCTTTTCAGAGACGATTATTCAAGATATGGATACATTTACTTGATGCGCCACAAGTCTAAATGCTTTGACAAGTTCAAAGAATTCAAGGCTGATGTGGAGAAACGTCAAGGTAAAAGTATCAAGACACTATGATCTGATCGTGGTGGTGAGTACCTCTTGGGAGAGTTTAGGAATTACTTATCAGAGGTTTGGATTCAATCCCAATTGTCTGCACCTGGCACACCCCCAATAGAATGGTGTAGCAGAGCGAAGGAATAGGACTCTTATGGAGATGGTTAGATCAATGATGAGTTATTCTGAGTTGCTAGATTCGTTCTGGGGATATGCTCTATATACGGAAATGTATATTCTGAACTTGGTTCCATCTAAATCAGTGCCTTCTACTCCCACAGAATTGTGGACTGGGCAAAAGCCTAGTCTAAGACATATTCAGATTTGGGGGAGTCCAGCACATGTGCTGAAGGCAGATACTGGTAAGTTGGAACCTCGTACAGAAGTGCACATGTTCGTTAGCTATCTTAGAGGAACGAAAGGTGGTTTGTTTTATAGTCCTAGAGATCAAAGGGTGATCGTTAGCACGAATGCCAGATTTCTAGAGGAAGACTATGTAATGAACCACAAGCCCATGAGTAAGATTGTTCTGGAGGAATTGAAAGGGGAAGTCACTACTTCAGTACCACCGGTACAAGAGGATATACCATAAGTCGCTGCACCGCGTGTCACAGAGGATACACAGGTGATACCTCGTCGTAGTGGGAGGGTTGTGAGATAGCCTGATAGATTCATGTTCTTGGGAGAATCTTCTGATTTGGTCCCTGGCGGACATGAACCTGATCCCTGTACATATGACGAGGCAATCTAAGATAAAGATGCGGTATCTTGGCAACGTGCAATGAATGCTGAGATTGAATATATGGATTCAAATCAGGTCTGGGAGCTAGTAGAACCATCCAATGGTATAAAAGCCATTGGATGCAAGTGGATCTACAAAAGAAAGAGAGGAATAGACGGGAAGGTTGAGACCTTCAAAGCGAGGCTTGTTGCGAAGGGGTATACTCAGAAAGAGGGTATCGATTATGAGGAAACCTTTTCGCCAGTAGCCATGCTTAAGTCTATCCGGATTCTCTTATGTATTGCTGCTCATATGGATTATGAGATGTGGCAGATGGATATCAAGACAGCTTTCCATAATGGAAGTCTTGAGGAAAACATCTATATGAAGCAACCAGAGGGATTCATTACAAAGGGCAAAGAGCATCTTGTGTGCAAGCTTAATCGGTCCATTTATGGATTGAAGCAAGCTTCAAGGTCTTGGAACATCCACTTTGATGAGGTAATCTAGTCTTATGAATTTATTCAAAGACCGGATGAGTCTTGTGTATACAAGAGATGTGACGGAAATGTAGTGGTATTTCTTGTACTATATGTTGATGATATTTTGTTAATTGGCAACAATGTCAAGGTGTTATCGGACGTAAGGGTATGGTTGTCCAAAAAGTTTGATATGAAGGACTTGGGAGAAGTGGGACACATCCTTGGGATCAAGTTTATAAGGGATCGCAAGAAATGATGTTGTGCTTATCTCAAGCTTCATACATAGACACAATTATGGATCGTTTTAGCATACAAAACTCCAAGAAAGGTTTTCTACCTTTCAAGCATGTAGTTCCTTTATCTAAGGAGATGTGTCCTAGAACATCTAAGGAGATAGAGGAGATGAAGCCGGTTCCTTATGCTTCGGCAGTAGGAAGCCACATGTATGTGATGCTATGTACGAGACCGGATATCTTCTTTGTCATGGCCATGGTTAGCAGATATCAGAGTAATCTAGGATAGAGACATTGGACTGCGGTAAAGCATATATTGAAGTACCTAAGAAGGACTAGGGATTATATGCTAGTTTATCATGCATACCAATTACTCCCTGTGGGTTATACAGATTCTGACTTCCAATCAGATAGGGATAATAGTAAGCCTACCTCAGGTTTTGTGTTTACTTTGGGAGGTGGAGCCATTGTATGGAGGAGTGTCAAGAAGAAATGCGTGGCGGACTCTACCATAGAAGCTGAATATGTGGCAGCCTCTGAGGCGGCTAAAGAAGTTGTGTGGCTCAAGAACTCCTTGATGGACTTGGATGTGATTCTTGGTTTGCCCAGAACTATCACAATTTATTGTGATAATAGTGGTACAGTTGTAAACTTGAAGGAACTACAAGCCCATAAGGCAAGTAAACACATAAAGCGCAAGTACCACCTGATACGATAAATCATAAAGAGAGGAAAAGTTGTTGTGGACAAGATTGCATTAGAGGATAACCTGGCACATCCTTTTACTAAGGCCCTTCCAGCGAGATTTTTTGATAGGCATGTGGAGGGAATGGGAATCAGATGTATGGCAGTTTGAGGATAGTATAGTCTTTTAATATAAGTGGGAGATTGTTGGGATGTATACTGAAAAGTCTATCTTTTGTATGCACATCTTTATTTTGAAATAAGAATCACATGATCATTGTTTGCATATTTATGGTTATGCATATTGTCTAATACATTACATTGTAGATAACATGGTGTGTAGTGTCACACGGGAGATCATGTTATCTGTTCCTTGTAAAGTATAAGTAAAGGCTCACAACCGAGATGGTTATGGACAAACCATTGGAATGGTTGTAGTGTGATTTGGTATTGGTTTGTCTTGACCATAGAATTATACTAGTACACTTTGTGTGTATTGAGCAGGACCGACTTATAGGTGATTCGATTTATTGTTGACTACATAATCGAATCAGACCTCAGAAATTATGTTGTACATGCTCTTAATCCCGATATAATAATGGGCACATATATTTAGTATTCATTTCTTTGATTTACCAATGGGCGAGATTTTTAGAGTAAATCGATAGGATCGGTAAGTTGGGAAATGATATTATTTATATGGTGTTCCGTTGATTATAGGAGGAAACCGTGTCCCATATATTAGGATGATGATGTCCCCTTGAGGAGCTCATAAGGTTCATCATGTAAACCCTGCAAGTGGACTTGGTCCGGCATGATGATAAGGTTGAGTGGTACTACTCATGGAGTTAGATGTTGATTAATTAATTGTCAGTAAATTAATTAATTGACGGATATTCGAGATCTTAAACATGGGGAGATAAATGTACAAATAATATATGGAGCCCATATTAACTTATGGGGGTTGGTGAGGTAGATCAATGATAATCCTCCAGTGGAATGGATTATCATTAATGGATCGGACTTTATGTGGGCTTGATCCATTGGGTGGCCAAGATCCAACTCCTCCTCATGGTCCCTATTGTAGCCTATTAAACCCTCATGGAGCCTAGATCCGATGATGGAAAATAAAACTCTAGATCCGACGGTGGAGATTAAATCTCTAGATCCGACGGTTGAGATTAAATCTCTAGATCCGACGATTGAGATTAAATCCCTAGAACCGATGGTGGAGATTAAAAGAAGTCTTAAGCCTAACTCTATAAATAAGGGCTTATGGCTTGCGCAGCAACACAATTAGAGAGATTAGGGTTTTTGTTTCTTTTGGCTTGAGCAGCAAGAAACAAAAGGGAGACTAGGGTTTTGGAGGAGGCTTGGGCGACCACACTTTTAGAAGTTTTTCCTAGGGTTTTGGTCGGAGCCCTTTCATTCCTTTTCTCTCTTAGGCCAGCGTCCTACTCTTCCTCTCTTCTCCTTGGCCGGTGGAAACAAGGGTTAGGGTGATTCCTTGGAGCTCTTGGTCGGCGCCCAATTCCTCCTCTATTCTCTCTTTGGCCGGTGGCAAGCATCAAGGTTGGAGCTTGGTGGTTGGTTAAAGGAAGGAGAAGAATTTTGTTTTATGATCTTCCTTTATTCGGAGTGAACAAGGAAAGGAAGATTGGTGATCTAGGAGGCTTCGACTTTTGGAAGATCGTCGCCCACATGACGTCCAAAAGGAGGATGGACATACAATAGAAGATCGGGAGGTATAATGCTTGTTTATATTCTTTTGTATTATGTCTATAATTGTTTTTCAATTATACGCATGTTGTATGTTTTGTTACGTGGCTATATTTACTTGGATCTCGAATACAAACGTAAAAACTGGCGATTCGTACATCGTCTATTCCGCGGCTAATCGTAGAATAGAAGTTGGTTGCTTGAACAACAAGTTTGTTCAAGTGACCACTCTAATCGAATAGCACGACGATGAAACGGTAGCTTGGGTAATCCCTAATTGTCATGGATTAATTTTTTTAATCCGGGGACGACAACGGGATCACCATGAATAAGCAACCGAGTTGAAGTGGGAAGCGAAGTTTCCTACCTTCAAGTAGTCGATTGTTGGTCGAGGTTGCGGGAGCAGAATGCTCGATAGCCGACTGGTCAGTTGACTACTCAAGCCATCCATGTAATTAAATAATCTTTGCTTGCATGTTTAGATTAATTTACTTGCTTAAGTTTGAACGGTTAGATAGGATCAAAGGTTAATTAATCTTGACAACATAGTATCAGGACGCAGTGAGATGATAGTACGTTAGAAAAACGAAGTCATGTGTATCCACGTTAGATAAGGAGTATCTAGTTTGGTGCACTTGGCTAAGTTGAACTGACTGAAGCTTCCTCACTACATCCTAAACTAGTTAGACCAAGATTTCACCCTAAAGTAAATTAAGTGTAAAATTTCTTAAGTTGGCTTTGTCTAAGGAAGTGGTCGTTGTTCCTATCAAAGAAGGCATTTGTGCCTCACCACGACCTGGAAGCCCTCTTTTGAAATCCCCATTTAACTAACTAAAGATTAAATCTGAATCTAACCTAAGGTTAATTAATTTTCAATTCATTAAAATTTAACTAAGTAAAATAAACCCCTCATCTCACAATACACATAAGGTTAACATGATTGATCATGTAGAATGGGTGAGATGAAACTTAGAATAAAATTTTCTAAAATCAATATAAAATTTCAATATCCGATCCAACTATTTTATGTGTAGGATCAATGGATGTTGGACAGTGGGTGCTCCAGACAGATGATCGGAGACCGACTGAAATTTACGAAGCTAAGATTCAAAAATCCTGGATCGATAGCCTTCGGAAACAACGAAAAACTCAAGATCATCGGATTAGGTGATATTGAGCTAAATTCAGATTTAATTATATGCAAAGTATTATTAGTAGAAAACTTTGACTTTAATCTTCTAAGTATCAGTCAACTTTGTGATAGTGGATATAAGATTAAATTTTCATCAAATGACTGCTTAATTAAAAATATTGATTGCTCAGAAATCATACTTAGAGGGCTTAGGAAAAATAATATTTATACCATAGACCTACCAACTTTCTCACTCAAGTGTCTAATGACACAGTAAGAGGAATCATGGTTGTGGCACATGATACTGGCTCACATCCACCTAAGACTTATTTTGACAATAAGTCATAATGGACAAGTTAGAGGTCTACCCAAGTTAAGTAACTTAGAAAACGAAATGTGTGATGCTTGCCAACAAGGAAAACAAACTAAAACTTCACATAAATTAACTAATTTAGATAGAACCAAAAGTGTACTTGAGCTCTTACACTTGGATCTATTTGATTCACATGGGGCCAAGTCACTAAATAGTAGTCGATACTGTTTAGTAATAGTAGATGACTACTATAGGTTCACTTTGGTTAGATTTTTAAAACATAAAAGTGAAACAATTGATCAATTTATTAATCTATACAAATTATTAGAAAATAAAAAGAATTTGAAGCGATCACGAAGGGGAATTTGAAAATCATAGGTTTAATGAATTTTGTATACAAAATGAGTATCACCATGAGTTCTCCTATCCGAGAACTATTGGGTTTTCTCGGCACCGCGACGAGTGTGTGTTCGAACACGTTTCGTAAATATGCAAACAGCGGAAGCAATAAAAGCAATAAATCTAATTTATTACAACACACACATCACACGCATGTAGGATACAATATGTGTAGACATAATCGCTATTTAAAATTTTGCAATAAAAGGAAACTTATACTAGATAAACCTGACGGATCACGTGTAGCAGGAATGACATCAACCGTAGCGACTCTCGCTAGAATTGCCTCTATCCGTATCCACGTCGAGTATCGTCGGGATAGCTTCACAAAACCATGAACCTCGTCTTTGCAAAAGTCACTAGCCTCGAGTCGAAGACGATGTGATCCGAGAGACGATCACAATCCGAAATAAATTCGGATCCCAAAAATGAGTTTCACAAATTCGCTTGTTGGAAGCGGTTTTCGTCAACCGTTTGATGAAAACTTAACTCTCCACCTATGAGGATTGCCAGAGATCCAATCCCCGGCAAGTAGACCACTGTCGGAGCACAAAACACAGACCAAATGGCCTCTCCACGCAAAAGAGAACAAGCTGTCCAAAACATAGGTGGAAGAAGTGGTCGGCCAAAGGCTTGGCCGGTTACTCCTTGGTCGCCGATGGCCAAGGGAGGTTGGCCGGTGGCTGAGGGTGGCCCAAGGAACGCCGGCGGCTGGTGGATGGCTGGCGGCAAGGAGAGGAAGCAGCTCCTTTGGGCGGTGGCGGCACAAAGGTGGGCGGCGGCAACACCTTGGGCGACGACGGCAAGGAGAAGAGGAGAAGGAAAGGAGGCTAGGGTTTTCCAACGCAAAGTTGTATCTCACTTTACAAAACCCGTAAGTCATGTTTTTATAGAAAACACGTTCTCCTAACGGTTATTGGTTCATAACCAAAACCCATTAACCTGCTCCAATAACTTAAGTTAAAATAAATCAAACCGCGTTGGTCTATTTTAAGTTAAAACAAACCGAACCAACTTTGGTTCATTCGTTTAAAATAAACCAAACCACTTTGGTTTATTTTTCACCATTTGATTAGAACTAAACCAATTTGGTTCATCAATCATGTGTTCAAAAGACATGGCCCATCCATGCTTCTGATGCGACTGAAATAATTTCATACTCCATTTTGTTTGGTCTAACCAAACCAAGTCTCTCTCGATCTAAGAATCCTATTCTCAAACTTGTTTTAAATCCTTCGAATTACACTCATTGTGCGTGTGACCAAATAGGTTCCCGGTTTATGTTGGCCGTTTATAATTAACCATTAATTATAGAACGATCATGAGTGGCACCTAGTAGTACATCATGATCCCCAATTAATCGAAAAATCAACGGTTGATCCCAGAACCATTTCTGAAACCCTTCAACAGCTACAATGAATTGTGTCCCATTCCTTTCACTCATCTTATACCCACTTGGTTCAGGGCATGTCCTATTGTGTCAGTCCCCACTAGGTTGAGTATGTCACACCTAGCCCAAGTATTACTTCCTCGCCCTCCGGATTCTAGTTACTACACATGTATCCAAGAGTACCATACTCTAAACATGTAATGCTTTGGTCAAAGACTTTAATAACAATCCGACGAGAGGTCATAGGGTATACATCTCCTCGCAAGGAGCGGTGAATCCTCTGTAGGCTATTCAAACACCTTCGGCCACTTTGACTTATACCCAATCATCCTAGGTCCACATCTCCTCGGAGATGCTTGCTTAAGATGTCAAAGCACAAGTCTTCATGACCAAGATGACTTGAATACCGCGAGTCGAAGGAACATCGCACTTAAGCTGCTGTAAGAACTTCATTGACATATCCTTATATGCAGTGAACCTTACAGTTGGTCACTCTAATGAACTAGTTACCATAACTAGCATCCACGATTAACTCCGGACATCCCATTGTCTCCAGCTAGTGAGAAACAGCTGCTTGGATAAGCCAAAGAGTATATCTCGTACTAGTCTCGACAGAATCGATAGCGTCCGAATCCATCAATTCATCGACTAGGGATAATTCCAATACATCACAATTACACATATAGAGATACTCACTAGTTGTTATCCAATCACAAATTCTCTCATGCTGTGAATCGTATTGTGGATATTCAATAAATGAGTTAAAGATCCAATCAAATATATGAAAACATGTATACTCAAATAGTGAATCTTCATTTATCAAATAAATGGTACAACCATAAGGCGATTGCCTTAGGACACCTCTCATATATTACTAACAAACTCCCACTTGGCCTAATGTCAATCGCCACGGTATCCAATACCATAAGCTCTAACATGACCCTCAAACTTACTTTAAGGTAAGGCCTTAGTTAAAGGGTCCGCTAAGTTCTTTTCAGTGGGAATCTTCTTGATTTGTATTTCCTTCCTACTTATGATCTCTCTGATTAAATGATAGCAGTGAAGCACATGTTTGGATCATTGATGAGACCACATCAAGTTCAGAGACGAACTTCTT
This sequence comes from Wurfbainia villosa, assembly GCA_025175895.1. Lineage (NCBI taxonomy): Eukaryota > Viridiplantae > Streptophyta > Magnoliopsida > Zingiberales > Zingiberaceae > Wurfbainia > Wurfbainia villosa. Next base: position 57,509,886 of record CM045997.1, read on the forward strand.
GATCCAAACCGCTTCCTTTGCTGCTTCCGAAGCTGCAATGTATTCTGCCTCAGTGGTAGAATCCACTACAGTGTCTTGCTTGGAGCTTTTCCAACTTATTGCACCTCCATTTAAAGTAAATACGTGCCCAGACTGAGACCTAGAATCATCCTTGTCTGTCTGGAAGCTGGCATCCGTATACCCACGTATTACCATATCATCTTCTCCATATATTAGGAACACATCCTTAGTTCTTCTTAAGTTCTTAAGGATTGTCTTAACAGCCTCCCAATGATCCATTCCTGGTTCAGACTAATATCTGCTCGTGACACTCAGAGCATACAATACATCCGGCCTCGTACATAACATAGCATACATGATAGATCCTATTGCGGATGCATAGGGAATCTTACTCATACAAATCCTCTCGTCTTCTATGCGCGGACACATAGACTTCGAAAGGTGTATCCCATGCCTGATGGGAAGGAAACCTTTCTTAGATTCTGACATGCTAAACCTCTTTTGCACTCGGTCTATATATGTAGACTGCAAAAGACCAAGCAACCATTTCGATCTATCTCTATAGATCTTGATCTCGAGAATGTAGGTTGCTTCTCCCAGGTCTTTCATGGAGAATATTTTGGATAACCAAATTTTAACCGACTGTAAGACAGATATATCGTTTCCTATAAGTAATATGTCATCGACATACAACACTAGGAACACGACTGCACTCCCACTGTACACACAGGGTCGTCTGGATTTTGTGAGAAATCAAACCTTTTGATTGTCTCATCAAAATGAATATTCTAGCTCCTGGATGCTTGCTTCAGTCCATAAATGGACCGTTGAAGTTTACATACCTTGGTTTTATCAACCGATGTGAAACCCTCAGGTTGTATCATATACACGTCCTCGAGTAGGTTTCCATTAAGGAAAGCCGTTTTCACATCCATCTGTCATATCTCATAATCATAATGAGCCGCTATGTCCAGGAGCATCCGAATGGATTTAAGCATAGCAACTGGTGAATAGGTTTCGTCATAATCAACACCTTGCTTTTGACGATAGCCTTTCGCCACTAATCTAGCCTTAAAGGTAATCACATTACCATCCATGTCGGTTTTTTTCTTGAAAACCCACTTGCACCCTATAGGCTTAATACCTTCAGGTGGGTCCACCAAGTTCCAAACTTGATTTTCATACATGGAATTCATTTTCGACTTCATGGCTTCAAGTCATTTGTCCCTTTCTGAACTTTTCAGAACTTCTTCATGACTAGTAGGTTCCTCGTCGTTAATGAGTAACACGTCATTTGATTCACTTATGAGAAATTCATATCTCTCAGGAATGTTGCGTGTCCTACCAGATCTACGAAGATGTGGTGTCATAATAGGTTCAGCCGATGTCTCAACACTATGAGTTATCGGTTGATGTGCTTGACTAGGTATCTCATCAATATCTATTGGAGTCTCTTGAACCTCCTCAAGTTCAACAACGCTGTTGGATTTTCGGCACCGCGGCGAGTGTGTGTTCGAACATGTTTCGTAAATATGTGCACAGCAGAAGGAATAAAATAATAAATCTAATTTATTACAACACACACATCACACGCATGCATAGTACAACATGTGTAGACATAACCGTAAATTCAAATTTTGCAATAAAAGGAAATTTATACTACGTATACCTGACGTATCACGTGTAGCAGGAAAGGCATCAACCGGAACGATTCTCGCTAGAATCGTCTCTATCCGTATCCATGCCGAGTATCTTCGGGATGATTTCACAAAGTCACGAGCCTCGTCTTCGTACGGGTTACTAGCCTCGTGTTGAAGACGATGTGATCGAGAGAAGATCACGATCCGAATCAAAATTCGGATCCAAAATGAGTCCTCAAAAACTCGCTTCTCCGGAGAGGTATTCGTCAACCGTTTGACGAATCCTTCGTCCTCCACCTATGAGGATTACCGGAGATCGAATCCCCGACAAGGATGCCGCTGTCGGAGCTCCAAACGTCGTCCAAATGATGCTCCGACGAGAAGGAAACAAGCTGTCCAGAAAACTGGACAACTTTGGTGGAGGAATAGGGGCCGGCTAAATAAGGAAGGTTGAGGCTCACCTTGTCGCCGGACCCAAAGGAGATCACCGGAGCTCCTCCGGCAGCAGCTCGACGCCGGCAAGAGGGAAGGACAACACCTTCTGGACACCGGCAAGGGAGTTGGGCGGCGGCAAGAGGGTTGACGCCGACAAGACTTGGAGAGGAGAGGGGGTTGGGCGGCAACCACTAGATTAGGGCTTAACAAAACCCTTAAGCCCTATTTTATAGAGAACAAATTCTCTTAATGGTTATCGGATCATAACCAAAAGCCCGTTAACCCGCACCATTAATTTAAGTTAAAATAAACCAAACCATGATGGTTTATTTTAAGTTAAAATGAACCGAACCAACTTTGGTTCAGTCGTTTAAAACAAACCAAGCCCTTTGGTTTATTCTCCTCCATTGGATTAGAACCAAACCAATTTGGTTCATTCATCATGTCTTCATAAGACACGGCCCATCCACGCTTCCATTGCGACTGAAACGATTTCATGCTCGCTCCATGTTTGGTCCAACCAAACCTAGTTTCTCTCGGTCTGAGAATCTCATTCTCAAGCTCGTTTTAAATCCTTCGGATTACGCTCGTTGTGCGTGTGACCAAATAGGTTCTCGGTTTATGTTGGTTGTCTATAATTAACCATTAATTATAGAATGATCATGAATGGCACCTAGTAGTACATCATGATCCCCAATTAACCGAAAAGATCAATGGTTGATCCAGAACTACTTCTAAAACCCTTCAGCAGCTCGACTGAATCGTGCCCCATTCCCTTCACTCATCTTATACCCACTTGGTTCAGGACATGGTCTATAGTGTCAGTCCCCACTAGGCTGACTACGTCACACCTAGCCCGAGTATCATTTCCTCGTCCTACGGATTCTAGTTACTTCACATGTATCGAAGAGTACCTTACTCTAAACATGTAATGCTTTGGCCAAAGACTTTAGTAACAATCCGACGAGAGGCCATGGGTATATGTCTCCTCGCAAGGAGTGGTGAATCCTTTATAGGCTATTCAAACACCTTCGATCACTTTGACTTATACCCAATCATCCCGGGTCAACATCTCCTTAGAGATGCTTGCTTAAGATGTCAAAGCATAAGTCTTTATGATCAAGATGACTTGAATACCGCAAGTCAAAGGAACATCGCACTTAAGCTGCAGTAAGAACTTCATTGACATATCTATATATGCAGAGAACCATATGAAGTCTTACGGCTGGTCACTTCAATGAACTAGTTACCATAACTAGCATCCACGATTAACTCCGGACATCACAATGTCTCAAGCTAGTGAGAATCAGCTGCTTGGATACACCAAGGAGAATACCTCGTGCTAGTCTCGACAGAATCAATGGTGTCCAAATCCATCAATTCATCGACAAGAGATAATTCCGATACATCACAATTACACATGTAGAGATACTCACTAGTTGTGATCCATGTTGGGTTTTCCGAGCCGCAAAAACCGCTTTTTGCGTTGCGGAAACCTCGGAAGCCCCGGCCACAGATCCGTGCGAAGATGTATTAAAAACAAAACATGTATGTGTTTATATAAAACCCTAGATCTACCTTAGATCTACATGATAAGGATGTTACCCTCGTAGCGACGCCCTTCGCAAATCCCGCTCGTCCAAAAGGTTCCCCGGAACTCGAGAGTGTCAAGTGCACACCCCTCTATTGGTATCCACACAAGCAATAGGTGGAGAAAACACACCCTTGAGTGTGCTAGCACTCTATGGATGGTTCGGCCAAGGAGGTTGGGAGAGGGAGAGAGCTTGAGGGAAGTTGATCCAAGGTTGAAGATGAAGTTGTGAAACCCACACAAAATGAATTACCACATGAATAACCATCAAGTGGCCGGCCACTTCATGGAGAGGGGGTTACATGCATGCATGTAACTCCCATGACCCTTGGTCTCCCTCATGAGGTGGTACCACATGACAAATTCAAAGATGATGTGGAGCATCATCATTGGCCGGCCATGCCAAGTCATCATCATGACATGACATTTGGTCAAGTCAAACTTGACCTTTCATCTTCCCTCTCAAGTCAAGTCAAACTTGACCTCTTATCTCCCATGGTTGATCAAATCCAACCATTTGATTCAAGTCAATTTTAATTTAATGAATCACTATTAATAAATTTAAATTGATTTGATGAATCAAATCTAAATTAGACTCATTCAACACTTGAATCAACTTGAGTCTAACTCAATTAGTCTAATTTGGATTACTCTTAATCCAATTTAGTTCATCCCATGAACCTAATCCTCATGGTTCATCATATGAACTTAATCTCCATCTAATTGCCCTTATGTGTGTGACCCTATAGGTTCTTGTAACGTTGGCAATGTCCCTAAACCGATTTAGGAACATAAGCAATGAGCGGTATCTAGCAACACATCATTGCTACACAAGTTACAAGAATGTTGAGCTCCAACATCACCTTTGTGACTACTAATTGTGACTCTCACAATATGTGACAATGTCCCTCTATCCTTGACATCTAGATTGACCAATCGAGGCATAGACCGTGTCATCCTCGGTACAATCTAAATCTTGAACTCCAAGTAGACTCACTCTAATCAAATGAGCTCAATATCTCATATTGATTCATTTGGGCATGGGCATGCACTTCGTGGTCTCACTCTATCAAGAATATCGATGTCTCTCCCGTCATATAGGAGGGATAGATCCCATCTACATCACTCACATCCCTCCGCATAATTTGTTACATATCCAGTAATCACCTTTATAGTCCACCCATTTATGGGTGACGTTTCACGAAGCCAAAGTATGCAATGACTTATGTAGGGAACCATGGTGACTTCAGGTCTAAGGACTAATAGTCATACTAATAGCCACATGAGAAAGTATATGACACTCATATAACGATCCACGATACTTTCTCAAGGTGAGTCATTCAATATACATTCTCTAATGTATACCCATGTGTCAACTCGATATCTCATATCCATGACTTGTGAGATCAAGTCATCATGTTGACCTACATACTAGTCTCTACGCATTAACATTGTCCCTGAATGTTAATACTTGACAAGGAATGATTAAGAGTAGTGTTCTCTATATCATCTCATTATCGATTCAACCAATCAATTGATATAGATAAGAACCTACTACTCAAGGACATTATTATATTTAGTTATTTGGCACCAATACAAGTAAATATAATAACCATGCCTTTATAAATAGGAATATGATACAATAAAGTCCATACAACAATCATCACATGATTGGCTCTAGGGCTTTCACTAACAATCTCCCACTAGCACTAGTGTCAATCACCATAGTATCTAATACCCAATGACCTAGTGTGACCATCATGCTCTTTCTGTGCCAAAGCCTTGGTCAAGGGATCTGCGATGTTAGCCTCTGTGGGTACTCTGCAAATCTTCACATCTCCTCTATCGATAATCTCTCGAATGAGATGAAAGCGTCGTAGTATGTGTTTGGTCCGCTGGTGTGAGCGAGGTTCCTTAGCCTGTGTAATCGCTCCATTGTTGTCACAATATAGCCTTATGGGATCTGCTATGCTAGGAACCACCCCAAGCTCAGTAATGAACTTGCGGATCCAAACTGCCTCCTTTGCTGCCTCAGATGTAGCGATATACTCGGCTTCTGTTGTAGAATCAGCAACTGTGTCCTGCTTCGAACTCTTCTAGCTAACAACGCCACCATTCAAGCAAAACACGAACCCTGACTGCGATCTATAATCATCCTGGTCAGTTTGGAAGCTGGCATCGCTGTAACCCTTTACAGCTAGCTCTTCATCACCTCCAAATATCAAGAAATATTCTTTAGTTCTTCTCAAGTACTTAAGAATATTCTTGGCTATCGATGGCTCACCGATCTCGACTAAAGTACCTACTCGTCATGCTCAAAGCATCTGAGACATCGAGGATGAGTACACAACATGGCGTCATGATAGATCCCTGGATCTTATCCATGCGGTCTCTCTCCTCTCTAGAAGAGGGACTTTGAGTCTTCGAAAGACTCACACCATGTGACATCGGTAGAAGTCCCTTCTTGGAATTCTGCATGGCAAACCATAGTAATACTGTGTCAATGTATGTACTCTAACTTAGGCCAAGCAATCTCTTAGATCTATCCCTATAGATCTTGATGCCTAGAATACAGGCTGCTTCACCTAAGTCCTTCGTTGAGAAGCACGTCCCCAGCCACGTCTTCACAGACTTTAGCGAAGGGATGTCATTCCCAATGAGCAGTATGTCATCCACATACAATATAAGGAAGACAACTGTGTTCCCATTAACCCTCTTGTAGACACAGGGTTCATCTTCATTCTTGATGAAACCAAACTATTTGATCGCATCATCGAATCGAAGATTCCAGCTCCGAGAGGCTTGCTTTAGCCCATAAATGGACCTTTGCAGCTTGCATACTTTCCCAGTATGCTGTGGATCTTCAAAACCCTCAGGTTGTGTCATGTACATATCCTCAAGTAAGTTTCCATTCAGAAACGCAGTTTTGACATCCATCTTCCAGATCTCATAATCGTGGTATGCTACAATAGCAAGCAAGATCTGAATGGACTTAAACATCACCACTGGAGAAAAGGTTTCATCATAGTCAATACCATGAATTTGCTTGAAACCTTTAGCCACCAATCGTCCCTTATAGGTATGCGTAAGTCCATCCATGTCAGTCTTTCTCCTAAAGACCCACTTACACCCAATGGGTTTGACCCCTTCAGGTGGATCAACCAAAGTCCATACTTGGTTAGTGTACATGGATTCCATCTCGGATCTCATGGCCTCTAGCCATTTCTCAGAATCTGGGCTCATCACATCTTCCTGATAGGAGGTAGGCTCATTCTCAATGAGCATAATGTCATGGTCAGACAAGAGAAATGAGTATCTCTCAGGCTGACGACGTACCATATCAGACCTACGAAGAGGTAGGTCTACCTGAACAGGTGGTTATTCCACAACTCTTTGTTCAACAACCTCATCACCCACAACACTTTGTGGTTCCTGTTCAACCTCCATCAAGGCCTCAGTGATATGGTCCTTATCTTGAATTTCTTCAAGATCGAAGGTACTCCCACTAGTTTTTCTAGAAACAAAATCCCTTTCTAGAAAAACTCCAGTCTTTGCCACAAACACTTTGTGCTGACTAGGAATATAGAAGTAATATCCCTTTGTATCCTTGGGATATCCAACAAAATAGCACCTATCAGATTTGGTTCCCAGTTTGTCTGAGACTTGACGTCGAACGTAAGCCTCACAACCCCAAATCCTCATGAAAGACATCTTGGGATTTCTCCCTTTCCATATCGTATATGGTGTCTTTATGACAGCCTTGGATGGTACATGGTTAAGGGTAAAGGCTTCTGTGTCTAGAGCATATCCCCAAAAGGATATAGGAAGATCTGTGTGACTCATCATTGATCGTACCATATCTAATAGGGTACGATTCCTCCTTTCGGATACACCATTCCACTCTGGTGTTCCAGGAGGAGTGAGTTGGGATAGAATCCCACACTCAGCTAGATAGTCACGAAACTCATGGCTAAGGTATTCACCACCTCGATCTGATCGAAGTATCTTAATACTCTTGCCAAGCTGATTTTGTACTTCATTCTTGAATTCTTTGAACTTTTCAAAGGATTCTGATTTATGTGTCATGAGATACACATAACCATATCTACTGAAGTCATCAGTAAATGTAATAAAGTACTTGTAACCAACTCTAGCTGCAACATTGAAAGGGCCACATACATCACTATGAATAAGTCCTAACAAATCTGTTGCTCTTTCGCTGTGTCCACTAAAGGGAGTCTTGGTCATCTTGCCTAAAAGGCAAGACTCGCATGTCTCATATGATTCAAAATCAAATGAGTCTAGCAGCCCATCCTTATGGAGCTGAGATAAGCGACTCTCATTTATGTGACCTAAGCGACAGTGCCAGAGATAGGTTTGGTTCAATTCATTTGACTTGAACCTTTTGGTACTTATGTTATAGATAGGGCTCTCTAAGTCTAGAAAATAGAGTCCGTTCATTAGAGGTGCACTATAATAGAACATATCATTTAAATAAACTGAACAACATTTGTTCTTTATTATAAATGAAAATCCTTTCTTGTCCAAACAAGAAAGTGAAATGATGTTCTTAGTTAAGGCAGGCACATAACAACATTCATCTAATTCTAGTACAAGCCCAGAGGGCAAAGATAGATCATAAGTTCCTACAGCAACAGCAACAACTCTTGCTCCATTGCCTACTCGTAGGTCTACCTCGCCCTTTGTCAATGCCCTGCTATTTCTCAGCGCCTGCACATTGGTACAAATGTGAGATGCACATCCGGTATCTAATACCCATGATGAAGAAATAGATAGATTGACTTCTATAACATTTATACCTAAAGTAGAAGTCTCACTTCTCTTCTTCTTAAGATCTTCCAGGTATGCCTTACAGTTACGCTTCCAGTGTCCTGCTTCCTTGCAGTAGAAGCAAGCCCCTTCCTTGGCTACCCCTCCGTTGGGTTTAAGTTCTTTGCCTTTGCCCTTGGCTTGGGACTTTCCCTTACCTTTAGGCTTGCCATTGCCTTTCTTCTTCTGCACCATCAAAATGGTGTCAAATTTTTCTTTCTTAAGGTTAAGCTCAGCAGTTCTCAACATACTGAGCTTTTCAGGCAATGGCTTATCAATTTCATTCATGTTATAATTCATGACAAATTGATTGAAGGCTTGTGGCAAAGATTGCAAGATCAGGTCAGTGGCCAGCTCTTGGCCAAGTGGGAATCCCAGCCTTTGTAGGTTTTCTACGTACCCAATCATCTTGAGTACATATTGATCTACGAGAGTCCCTTCTTGCATTTTAGACCCAAACAATGCCTTAGAGACTTCATATCTCTCATGCCTTGCTTGTCCTTGATATAGTTGATGAAGATGTCCAACCATATCATAAGCATTCATGAACTCATGTTGCTTCTGAAGCTCAGAGTTCATGGTCGCGAGCATTAGACATGACACATCTAATGCATCATCTTGATGCTTCTTGTAAGCATCTTTGTCAACTCGCGAGGCAGTGGCAGGAGGTGCCTCCGGAATGGGCTGCTCTAGGACGTACAGCTTCCTTTCTTGGGCGAGAACAATTCTCAGGTTCCTGTACCAGTCCAGGAAATTTGCTCCATTGTGCTTGTCCTTCTCAAGGACAGAATGCAGAGAGAGAGTGTTCGTGTTTGTCGACATAGTTATCTACAACATACAATGCAGAGAATTAATATCATATTCCTTTTATCATTTAATTAGGCCTTTAATCAAATGATGCTCCCACTGAATTATAGGAATTTTTTAGAATCGAGTTATGGATGTGGTCAAACTACATTACTAGATTCATACAAACTAGCTATAATTCTTGCGGGACAAGATCCACATCATACTAAGCCTTGAGTTAGCTTTGGATAAATCGCCCAAGACTTAGTACGATCGGTGGGTAACACATTACCAATTACATCTCTATGCAACTCTTGTTTATAGGATCAAGACCCACATTTACAAAAGACCTTGAGTTAGCTTTGGCTAAATCACCCAAGATTTAGTGTAAATGCGATCTTACCCTATCTTTCCAACGATTGGAATATGCCTATAGTTCTACTCGATCCAATTGAGTTAACTAGTTTTGCTTAATCTAATTGAGCTTACTCTAACCCAAGCGTGATAGGCGGGACCAAGATTGTCCCTCCGCACCCTACCAAGATAATATGCATTGCTCTGCTTTGGCAGATTCAACAACAACAAATGATCGAGGTAGTGATGGGTATCAAGGCTCGGTAGGCATTTTCGAGTTGATTCGATTATGATCTAATCTAATCGTAATGTGTATCTTATATGCATTTAGACCTTTATTATCCTATATTAGCATGCATAACATACATACAATCATTATTCTAGCATGCATCATATACATACAAGAAAATTATCCTAGCATGCATCATATACATACAAGCATTATTCTACTAGCATGCATCACATACATACAAGCAAAATCAAATAAATATATATATAAATATCAACATATATATATATATATAATTAAATGTGATGTAGTCATGGCCCTACTACGATCTTCTCAAGCCAATGAGAGGATCGGACGGTCAACCTAAGGCTAGCGGCTTCTCCAAGCGCTTCCTTTGACCGCCATGTGTCGTCGTCACCCTTCTCGTAATCTCGTCTTCAAGTGGACTCTCCACCGCTCCATTTTGTACATTACAAATATGAAACTCGAGTTACATTTGAGTCTAAAACTATTTACAACTAGAATATCAAAAGAAGAGGTACGACGCGCAGGTCGCATATACTATACAACACGCACAACCACAAAATGACACGCAAACCGTATTATGAATAACAACACATCACATCCAATCATATTGGGGTTATTGGGCCATGAAAATCACAGAATTATACATAATTCTAAATTATGTATTTTTTACAAAAAATTTCTATAATATTTCCTATTTTCTTTTCAATTTTATGAGTCACCTCCCCGTAATGGCCCCGCTAAGCGATTTCCGGGCGTGATCGCAGGACAAGGCCCCTTTCGGGGATAGGGGCAGTGCCCCTACTCGTAAAATAAACTTTGCGAGTGTCCCTACAATGATCTTACAGCGACTTAAGTCGCTTTCCCAAAAACCTAAAGCGAGAACTCGCCGTTACAGAGAGTTTTTCTCGACGGTTGAAGCCTACAAGTGTCCCAACACTCGTTGCTTCGATTCTTCGAGAAGAATACCTAAAAATTTTATAAAAATAGAAAATTTACAGAAACATATAAATCTATAATTTTTATATCTAATAAAAAAAATTACAAAAAACGAAACGCATACATGCTTCGCACGTGGCTCTGATACCACTGTTGGGTTTTTCAAGCCACAAAAACCGCTTTTTGCGTTGCAGAAACCTCGGAAGCCCCGGCCACGGATCCGTGCGAAGATGTATTAAAAACAAAACATGTATGTGTTTATATAAAACCCTAGATCTACCTTAGATCTACATGATAAGGATGTTACCCTCGTAGCGACGCCTTCGCTCGTCCAAAAGGTTCGCCGGAACTCGAGAGTGTCAAGTGCACACCCCTCTATTGGTATCCACACAAGCAATAGGTGGAGAAAACACACCCTTGAGTGTGCTAGCACTCTATGGATGGTCCGGCCAAGGAGGTTGGGAGAGGGAGAGAGCTTGAGGGAAGTTGATCCAAGGTTGAAGATGAAGTTGTGTAACCCACACAAAATGAATTACCACATGAATAACCATCAAGTGGTCGGCCACTTCATGGAGAGGGGGTTACATGCATGCATGTAACTCCCATGACCCTTGGTCTCCCTCATGAGGTGGCACCACATGACAAAGTCAATGATGATGTGGAGCATCATCATTGGCCGTCCATGCCAAGTCATCATCATGACATGGCATTTGGTCAAGTCAAACTTGACCTTTCATCTTCCCTCTCAAGTCAAGACAAACTTGACCTCTTATCTCCCATGGTTGATCAAATCCAACCATTTGATTCAAGTCAATTTTAATTTAATGAATCTCTATTAATAAATTTAAATTGATTTGATGAATTAAATCTAAATTAGACTCATTCAACACTTGAATCAACTTGAGTCTAACTCAATTAGTCTAATTTGGATTACTCTTAATCCAATTTAGTTCATCCCATGAACCTAATCCTCATGGTTCATCATATGAACCTAATCTCCATCTAATTGCCATTATGTGTGTAACCCTATAGGTTCTTGTAACGTTGGCAATGTCCCTAAACCGATTTAGGAACATAAGCAATGAGCGGTATCTAGCAACACATCATTGCTACCCAAGTTACAAGAATGTTGAGGTCCAACATCACCTTTGTGACTACTAATTGTGACTCTCACAATATGTGACAATGTCCCTCTATCCTTGACATCTAGATTGACCAATCGAGGCATAGACCGTGTCATCCTCGGTACAATCTAATTCTTGAACTCCAAGTAGACTCACTCTAATCAAATGAGCTCAATATCTCATATTGATTCATTTGGGCATGGCCATGCACTTCGTGGTCTCACTCTATCAAGAATATCGATGTCTCTCCCGTCATATAGGAGGGATAGATCCCATCTACATCACTCACATCCCTCCGCATAATTTGTTACATACCCAGTAATCACCTTTATAGTCCACCCATTTACAAGTGACGTTTGACGAAGCCAAAGTATGCAACGCCTTAGGTAGGGAACCATGGTGACTTCAGATCTAAGGACTAATAGTCATACTAATAGCCACATGAGAAAGTATATGACACTCATATAACGATCCACGATACTTTCTCATGGCGAGTCATTCAATATACATTCTCTAATGTATACCCATGTGTCAACTCGATATCTCATATCCATGACTTGTGAGATCAAGTCATCATGTTGACCTACATGCTAGTCTCTACGCATTAACATTGTCCCTGAATGTTAATACTTGACTAGGAATAATTAAGAGTAGTGTTCTCTATATCATCTCATTATCGATTCAACTAATCAATTGATATAGATAAGAACCTACTACTCAAGGACATTATTATATTTATTTATTTGGCACCAATACAAGTAAATATAATAACCATGCCTTTATATATAGGAATATGATACAATAAAGTCCATACAACAATCATCACATGATTGGCTCTAGAGCTTTCACTAACAATCTCCCACTAGCACTTGTGCCAATCACCATAGTATCTAATACCCAATGACCTAGTGTGACCATCATGCTCTTTCTGTGCCAAAACCTTGGTCAAGGGATCTGCGATGTTAGCCTTTGTGGGTACTCTACAAATCTTCACATCTCCTCTATCGATAATCTCTCGAATGAGATGAAAGCGTCGTAATATGTGTTTGGTCCGCTGGTGTGAGCGAGGTTCCTTAGCCTGTGTAATCGCTCCATTGTTGTCACAATAGAGCCTTATGGGATCTGCTATGCTAGGAACCACCCCAAGCTCAGTAATGAACTTGCGGATCAAAGGCCTCCTTTCTTTGCCTCGGATGTAGCGATATACTCACCTGTTGTAGAATCGACAAGCTGTGTCTGCCTTGAACTCTTCTAGATCACATGCCACCATTCAAGCAAAACCACGAACCACATTTGCGATCTATAATCATCTTGGTCGGTTTGGAAAGTTGGCATCATTGTAACCCTTCTGACTAGCTCCTCATCGCCTCGAATATCAAGAAATATTCTTTAGTTCTTCTCAAGTACTTAAGAATATTCTTGGCCACTATCGATGGCGCTCACGGATCGATTAGTACCTACTCGTCATGCTCAAAGCATCGAGACATCGGGATGAGTACATAGCATAGCGTACATGATAGATCCTATAGCGATGCATAAGGGATCTTATCCATGCGGTCTCTCTCTCTCTCTAGAAGAGGGACTTTGAGTCTTGAATGACTCACACCATGTGACATCGGCGAAGTCCTTCTTGGAATTACTCGCATGGCAAACCGTAGTAATACGTGTCGATGTATGTACTCTAACTTAGGCCAAGCAATCTCTTAGATCTATCTCTATAGATCTTGATGCCTAGAATACAGTTGCTTCACCTAAGTCCTTCGTTGAGAAGCACGTCCCGACCGTCTTCACGGACTTTAGCGAAGGATGTCATTCCCAATGAGATATGTCATCCACATACAATATAAGGAAGACAAGCTGTGTTCCCATTAACCCTCTTGTAGAAGCGAGGTTCATCTTCATTCTTGATGAAACCAAACTATTTGATCGCATCATCGAATCGAAGATTCCGGCTCAGAAGCTTGCTTTAGCCCATAAATGGACCTTTGCGGCTTGCATACTTTCCCGATGTTGTGGATCTTCAAAACCCTCGGGTTGTGTCATGTACACATCCTCAGTAAGTTTCCATTCGAAACACGGTTTTGACATCCATCTTCGGATCTCGTAATCGTGGTATCTGCTGATAGCAAGCAAGATCTGAATGGACTTAAACATCACCACTGGAGAAAAGGTTTCATCATAGTCAATACCATGAATTTGCTTGAAACCTTTAGCCACCAATCGGCCCTTATAGGTATGCGTAAGTCCATCCATGTCAGTCTTTCTCCTAAAGATCCACTTACACCCAATGGGTTTGACCCCTTCAGGTGGATCAACCAAAGTCCATACTTGGTTGGTGTACATGGATTCCATCTCGGATCTAATGGCCTCTAGCCATTTCTCAGAATCTGGGCTCATCACAGCTTCCTGATATGAGTTAGGCTCATTCTCAATGAGCATAACGTCATCATGGTCAGACAAGAGAAATGAGTATCTCTCAGGCTGACGACGTACCCTATCAGACCTATGAAGAGGTAGGTCTACCTGAACAGGTGGTTATTCCACAACTCTTTGTGCAACAACCTCATCACCCACAACACTTTGTGGTTCCTGTTCAACCTCCATCAAGGCCTCAGTGATATGGTCATTATCTTGAATTTCTTCAAGATCGAAGGTACTCCCACTAGTTTTTCTAGAAACAAAATCTCTTTCTAGAAAAACTCCAGTCTTTGCCACAAACACTTTGTGCTGACTAGGAATATAGAAGTAATATCCCTTTGTATCCTTGGGATATCCAACAAAATAGCACCTATCGGATTTGGGTCCCAGTTTGTCTGAGACTTGACGTCGAACGTAAGCCTCACAACCCCAAATCCTCATGAAAGACATCTTGGGATTTCTCCCTGTCCATATCGTATATGGTGTCTTTATGACAGTCTTGGATGGTACATGGTTAAGGGTAAAGGCTTCTGTGTCTAGAGCATATCCCCAAAAGGATATATGAAGATCTGTGTGACTCATCATAGATCGTACCATATCTAATAGGGTACGATTCCTCCTTTCGGATACACCATTCCACTGTGGTGTTCCAGGAGGAGTGAGTTGGGATAGAATCCCACACTCAGCTAGATAGTCACGAAACTCATGGCTAAGGTATTCACCACCTCGATCTGATCGAAGTATCTTAATACTCTTGCCAAGCTGATTTTGTACTTCATTCTTGAATTCTTTGAACTTTTCAAAGGATTCTGATTTATGTGTCATGAGATACACATAATCATATCTACTGAAGTCATCAGTAAATGTAATAAAGTACCTGTAACCAACTCTAGCTGCAACATTGAAAGGGCCACATACATCACTATGTATAAGTCCTAACAAATCTGTTGCTCTTTCGCTATGTCCACTAAAGGGAGTCTTGGTCATCTTGCCTAAAAGGCAAGACTCGCATGTCTCATATGATTCAAAATCAAATGAGTCTAGCAGCCCATCCTTATGGAGCTGAGATAAGTGACTCTCATTTATGTGACCTAAGCGACAGTGCCAGAGATAGGTTTGGTTCAATTCATTTGACTTGAACCTTTTGGTACTTATGTTATAGATAGGGCTCTCTAAGTCTAGAAAATAGAGTCCGTTCATTAGAGGTGCACTACAATAGAACATATCATTTAAATAAACTGAACAACATTTGTTCTTTATTATAAATGAAAATCCTTTTTTGTCCAAACAAGAAAGTGAAATGATGTTCTTAGTTAAGGCAGGCACATAACAACATTCATCTAATTCTAGTACAAGCCCAGAGGGCAAAGATAGATCATAAGTTCCTACAGCAACAGTAACAACTCTTGCTCCATTGCCTACTCGTAGGTCCACCTCGCCCTTTGTCAATGCCCTGCTATTTCTCAGCGCCTGCACATTGGTACAAATGTGAGATGCACATTCGGTATCTAATACCCATGATGAAGAAATAGATAGATTGACTTCTATAACATTTATACCTAAAGTAGAAGTCTCACTTCTCTTCTTCTTAAGATCTTCCAGGTATGCCTTGCGATTCGCTTCGATGTCCTGCTTCCTTGCAGTAGAAGCAAGCCCCTTCCTTGGCTACCCCTCCGTTGGGTTTAAGTTCTTTGCCTTTGCCCTTGGCTTGGGACTTTCCCTTACCTTTAGGCTTGCCATTGTCTTTCTTCTTCTGCACCATCAAAATGGTGTCAGATTTTTCTTTCTTAAGGTTAAGCTCGTGATTCTCAACATCTTTGAGCATCTTTGACGATGGCTTATCAATTTCATTCATGTTATAATTCATGACAAATTGATTGAAGGCTTGTGGCAAAGATTGCAAGATCAGGTCAGTGGCCAGCTCTTGGCCAAGTGGGAATCCCAGCCTTTGTATGTTTTCTACGTACCCAATCATCTTGAGTACATATTGATCTACGAGAGTCCCTTCTTGCATTTTAGACCCAAACAATGCCTTAGAGACTTCATATCTCTCATGCCTTGCTTGTCCTTGATATAGTTGACGAAGATGTCCAACCATATCATAAGCATTCATGAACTCATGTTGCTTCTGAAGCTCAGAGTTCATGGTCACTAGCATTAGACATGACACATCTAATGCATCATCTTGATGCTTCTTGTAAGCATCTTTGTCATCATGGCGCGATGGCGGGAGGTGCCTCGGAATGGGCTCTAGGACATACTGACTTCCTTTCTTGGCGAGAACAATTCTCGAGTTCTGTGCATCCAGAAATTTGCTCCATTGTGCTTGTCCTTCTCAAGCGAGCAGAGAGAGAGTGTTCGTGTTTGTCGACATAGTTATCTACAACATACAATGCAGAGAATTAATATCATATTCCTTTTATCATTTAATTAGGCCTTTAATCAAATGATGCTCCCACTGAATTATAGGAATTTTTTAGAATCGAGTTATGGATGTGGTCAAACCACATTACTAGATTCATACAAACTAGCTATAATTCTTGCGGGACAAGATCCACATCATACTAAGCCTTGAGTTAGCTTTGGCTAAATCGCCCAAGACTTAGTACGATCGGTGGGTAACACATTACCGATTACATCTCTATGCAACTCTTGTTTATAGGATCAAGACCCACATTTACAAAAGACCTTGAGTTAGCTTTGGCTAAATCACCCAAGATTTAGTGTAAATGCGATCTTACCCTATCTTTCCAACGATTGGAATATGCCTATAGTTCTACTCGATCCAATTGAGTTAACTAGTTTTGCTTAATCTAATTGAGCTTACTCTAACCCAAGCGTGATAGGCAGGACCAAGATTGTCCCTCCGCACCCTACCAAGATAATATGCATTGCTCTGCTTTGGCAGATTCAACAACAACAAATGATCGAGGTAGTGATGGGTATCAAGGCTCGATAGGCATTTTCGAGTTGATTCGATTATGATTTAATCTAATCGTAATGTGTATCTTATACGCATTTAGACCTTTATTATCCTATATTAGCATGCATCACATACATACAATCATTATTCTAGCATGCATCATATACATACAAGAAAATTATCCTAACATGCATCATATACATACAAGCATTATTCTACTAGCATGCGTCACATACATACAAGCAAAATCAAATAAATATATATATATATATATATATATCAACATATATACATATATAATTAAATGTGATGTAGTCATGGCCCTACTACGATCTTCTAAAGCCAATGAGAAGATCGGACGGTCAACCTAAGGCTAGCGGCTTCTCCAAGCGCTTCCTTTGACCGCCATGTGTCGTCGTCACCCTTCTCGTAATCTCGTCTTCAAGTGGACTCTCCACCGCTCCATTTTATACATTACAAATATGAAACTCGAGTTACATTCGAGTTTAAAACTATTTACAACTAGAATATCAAAAGAAGAGGTACGACGCGCAGGTCGCATATACTATACAACACGTACAACCACAAAACGGCACGCAGGCCGTATTATGAATAATAACACATCACATCCAATCATATTGGAGTTATTGGGTCATGACAATCACAGAATTATACATAATTCTAAATTATGAATTTTTTACAGAAAATTTCTATAATATTTCCTATTTTTTTCAATTTTATGAGTCACCTCCCCGTAATGGTCCCGCTAAGCGATTTTCGGGCGTGATCGCGGGACAAGGCCCCTTTCGGGGATAGGGGCAGTGCCCCTACTCGCAAAATAAACTTTGTGAGTGTCCCTACAATGATCTTACAGAGATTTAAGTCACTGTCCCAAAAACCTAAAGCGATAACTCGCCGTTACAGAGAGTTTTTCTCGACGGTTGAAGCCTACAAGTGTCTCAACACTCGTTGCTTCGATTCTTCGAGAAGAATACCCAAAAATTTTATAAAAATAGGAAATTTACAGAAACATATAAATCTGTAATTTTTATATCTAATAAAAAAATTACAAAAAATGAAACACATACATGCTTCGCACGTGGCTCTGATACCACTATTGGGTTTTCCGAGCCGCAAAAACCGCTTTTTGCGTTGCAGAAACCTCGGAAGCCCTGGCCACGGATCCGTGCGAAGATGTATTAAAAACAAAACATGTATGTGTTTATATAAAACCCTAGATCTACCTTAGATCTGCATGATAAGGATGTTACCCTCGTAGCGACGCCCTTCGCAAATCCTGCTCGTCCAAAAGGTTCACCGGAACTCGAGAGTGTCAAGTGCACACCCCTCTATTGGTATCCACACAAGCAATAGGTGGAGAAAACACACCCTTGAGTGTGCTAGCACTCTATGGATGGTTCGGCCAAGGAGGTTGGGAGAGGGAGAGAGCTTGAGGGAAGTTGATCCAAGGTTGAAGATGAAGTTGTGTAACCCACACAAAATGAATTACCACATGAATAACCATCAAGTGGTCGGCCACTTCATGGAGAGGGGGTTACATGCATGCATGTAACTCCCATGACCCTTGGTCTCCCTCATGAGGTGGCACCACATGACAAAGTCAATGATGATGTGGAGCATCATCATTGGCCGTCCATGCCAAGTCATCATCATGACATGACATTTGGTCAAGTCAAACTTGACCTTTCATCTTCCCTCTCAAGTCAAGTCAAACTTGACCTCTTATCTCCCATGGTTGATCAAATCCAACCATTTGATTCAAGTCAATTTTAATTTAATGAATCTCTATTAATAAATTTAAATTGATTTGATGAATCAAATCTAAATTAGACTCATTCAACACTTGAATCAACTTGAGTCTAACTCAATTAGTCTAATTTGGATTACTCTTAATCCAATTTGGTTCATCCCATGAACCTAATCCTCATGGTTCATCATATGAACCTAATCTCCATCTAATTGCCCTTATGTGTGTAACCCTATAGGTTCTTGTAATGTTGGCAATGTCCCTAAACCGATTTAGGAACATAAGCAATGAGCAGTATCTAGCAACACATCATTGCTACCCAAGTTACAAGAATGTTGAGCTCCAACATCACCTTTGTGACTACTAATTGTGACTCTCACAATATGTGACAATGTCCCTCTATCCTTGACATCTAGATTGACCAATCGAGGCATAGACCGTGTCATCCTCGGTACAATCTAAATCTTGAACTCCAAGTAGACTCACTCTAATCAAATGAGCTCAATATCTCATATTGATTCATTTGGGCATGACCATGCACTTCGTGGTCTCACTCTATCAAGAATATCGATGTCTCTCCCGTCATATAGGAGGGATAGATCCCATCTACATCACTCACATCCCTCCGCATAATTTGTTATATACCCAGTAATCACCTTTATAGTCCACCCATTTACGGGTTACGTTTGACGAAGCCAAAGTATGCAACGCCTTATGTAGGGAACCATAGTGACTTTAGGTCTAAGGACTAATAGTCATACTAATAGCCACATGAGAAAGTATATGACACTCATATAACGATCCACGATACTTTCTCATGGCGAGTCATTCAATATACATTCTCTAATGTATACCCATGTGTCAACTCGATATCTCATATCCATGACTTGTGAGATCAAGTTATCATGTTGACATACATGCTAGTCTCTACGCATTAACATTGTCCCTGAATGTTAATACTTGACTAGGAATGATTAAGAGTAGTGTTCTCTATATCATCTCATTATCGATTCAACCAATCAATTGATATAGATAAGAACCTACTGCTCAAGGACATTATTATATTTAGTTATTTGGCACCAATACAAGTAAATATAATAACCATGCCTTTATAAATAGGAATATGATATAATAAAGTCCATACAACAATCATCACATGATTGGCTCTAGGGCTTTCACTAACAATCTCCCACTAGCACTAGTGCCAATCACCATAGTATCTAATACCCAATGACCTAGTGTGACCATCATGCTCTTTCTGTGCCAAAACCTTGGTCAAGGGATCTGCGATGTTATGTAGGGATGTATACTTAAAAGTCTATTTTTTTGTATGAACATCTTTATTTTGAAATAAGAATCACATGATCATTGATTGCATATTTTTATGGTTATGCAATATTGTCTAATACCTTACATTGTAGATAACATGGTGTGTGGTGTCACACGGGAGATCATGTTATCGGCTCCTTGTAAAGTATAAGTAAAGGCTCACAACCGAGATGACTTTGGACAAACCATCGGAATGGTTGTAGTGTGATTTGGTATTGGTTTGTCTTGACCATAGAATCACACTAGTGCACTTTGTGTGTATTGAGCAGGACCGACACAGAGGTGATTCAATTTATTGCTGACTACATAATCGAATCGGACCTCAGATATTATTTAGTACATGCTCTTAATCCCGATATAATAACGGTCACATATACTTGGTACTCATCTCTTTGATTTACCAATGGGCGAGATTTATAGATTAAATCGATAGACTCGGTAAGTTGGGAGATGATATTATTTATATGGTGTGCCGTTGATTATAGGAGAAAACCGTGTCCTATATATTAGGATGATGATGTCCCCTTGAGGAGCTCATAAGGTTCATCATGTAAACCCTGCAGGTGGACTTGGTCCGGCATGATGAAAAGGTTGAGTGGTACTACTCAAGGAGTTAGATGTTGATTAATTCATGGTTAGTAAATTAATTAATCGACGGACATTCGAGATCTTAAACACGGGGAGAAAATGTACAAATAATATATGGAGCCCATATTATCATATGGGGTTGGTGAGGTAGATCAATGATGGACCTTTAGTGGATTGGACCATCATTAGTGGATCGGACTTTATGTGGGCTTGATCCATGGGTGGCCAAGACCCAACTCCTCCTTATGGTCCCTAATGTAGCCTATTAACACCTCATGATGCTTAGATCCAATGGATAGAAACAAAACTCTAAGATCCATTGGTAGAGATTAAATCTCTAAGATCCGACGGTTGAGATTAAATCTCTAGATCCGACGGTTGAGGTTAAATCCCTTGAACCAATGGTGGAGATTAAACCAAGACTTATCCCTAAACTCTATATAAGGGTGGATTAGGGATTGTTGGCGCTGAGAACACAAGGGATGAGGGATTAGGGTTTGCTTCTTTTGGTGGCTAGGAATCCTAGTTGGTTTAGGATTGGGTTTGGTGGCTAGGGTTTTGGAGCAAGGGTGGCGGCAACTAATGGAGGTTGTTCTTCTTCTTCCTTGGGTTGGCCACCACTATCTGCTCCTATCTACCTTAGCTTGAACTTATCCTATTCTTCTTCCCTCTTCCATGGCGGATATAAGGTAAGTTAGGATTAGGGTTTGGGTGGCTAGGTTTTTGGGAGAAAAGGGTGGGCAACTATAGGAGATGTTCTTCTTCTTCCTAAGGGTTGGCGGCCACTATGGTTCTCCTCTTTACCTTGGCTCGAGCTCATCCTACTCTTTTTCCTCACTTCCATGGCCGGCCACAAGGTGAGCTTGGATTAGGGTTTGGAAGCTTAGGGTTTAGGAGGTTTGGGTGGCACCAAATAAGGAAAGTTTCTTCCTTTCTTCTTCATGGTTTGGTGGCCGGCGCCCATATCACCTTCTCCAACCCTTGGACAGCATCTAAAGACCCTTCTCCCTCTCCTTGGGTGGTGGAAACAAGACTAAGGGTTTCCCTTGATGTCTTGGTCGGTTTCAACCATTATCTCCTTCTCCTTGTTGGCCGACGGCAAGCATTTCTTTTGTTGCTTGTTGGTTGGCCATAGGAAGGAGATGAGCCTTGTTTCTATTCTTCCTCTTGCTTTGGATGAGCAAGGAAGGAAGATGTGTGATCTAGGAGCTTCGACTTTTGGTAGAGCGTCGCCCACACGACGTCCGAAAGGAGGAAGGACATACATTAGAAGATCGAGAGGTATATCGATTCTCTAATTTTATATGTTACATGTTTATATTTGTTTTTCATTTATGAGCATGATATATTTCTGTGAATGGCTAAATAATATTTGGATCCCGAGCATAAACACAAAAACCGGCGATCCGGACATCGTCTATTCCGCGGCTACTCGTAGAATAGAGAATGGTCGCTTGAACAACTAGTTTGTTCAAGTGACCTCTCTAAACGAATAGCACGACGATGACTTGGTTGCTTTGGAAATCCCTTTTGTCTAGGATTAAATTTTTAATCTGGGGACATTGAAGGGATCACCATGGTCAAGCAACCGAGGTGAAGGGGAAGCAAAGTTTCCCCTCACGGGTCAACCCCAACATGTTAGCCTCTGTGGGTACTCTGCAAATCTTCACATCTCCTCTATCGATAATCTCTCGAATGAGATGAAAGCGTCGTAGTATGTGTTTGGTCCGCTAGTGTGAGCGAGGTTCCTTAGCCTGTGTAATCGCTCCATTGTTGTCACAATAGAGCCTTATGGGATCTGCTATGCTAGGAACCACCCCAAGCTCAGTAATGAACTTGCGGATCCAAACTGCCTCCTTTGCTGCCTCAGATGTAGCGATATACTCGGCTTCTGTTGTAGAATCAGCAACTGTGTCCTGCTTCGAACTCTTCTAGCTCACAACGCCACCATTCAAGCAAAACACGAACCCTGACTGCGATCTATAATCATCCTGGTCAGTTTGGAAGCTGGCATCGCTATAACCCTTTACAGCTAGCTCTTCATCACCTCCAAATATCAAGAAATATTCTTTAGTTCTTCTCAAGTACTTAAGAATATTCTTGACTGCTATCCAGTGACGCTCACCTGGATCTGACTAGTACCTACTCGTCATGCTCAAAGCATACGAGACATCAGGATGAGTACACAACATGGCGTACATGATAGATCCTATAGCTGATGCATAAGGGATCTTATCCATGCGGTCTCTCTCCTCTCTAGAAGAGGGACTTTGAGTCTTCGAAAGACTCACACCATGTGACATCGGCAGAAGTCCCTTCTTGGAATTCTGCATGGCAAACCGTAGTAATACCGTGTCAATGTATGTACTCTAACTTAGGCCAAGCAATCTCTTAGATCTATCCCTATAGATCTTGATGCCTAGAATACAGGCTGCTTCACCTAAGTCCTTCGTTGAGAAGCACGTCCCCAGCCACGTCTTCACAGACTTTAGCGAAGGGATGTCATTCCCAATGAGCAGTATGTCATCCACATACAATATAAGGAAGACAACTGTGTTCCCATTAACCCTCTTGTAGACACAGGGTTCATCTTCATTCTTGATGAAACCAAACTATTTGATCGCATCATCGAATCGAAGATTCCAGCTCCGAGAGGCTTGCTTTAGCCCATAAATGGACCTTTGCAGCTTGCATACTTTCCCAGTATGCTGTGGATCTTCAAAACCCTCAGGTTGTGTCATGTACATATCCTCAAGTAAGTTTCCATTCAGAAACGCAGTTTTGACATCCATCTTCCAGATCTCATAATCGTGGTATGCTACAATAGCAAGCAAGATCTGAATGGACTTAAACATCACCACTGGAGAAAAGGTTTCATCATAGTCAATACCATGAATTTGCTTGAAACCTTTAGCCACCAATCGGCCCTTATAGGTATGCGTAAGTCCATCCATGTCAGTCTTTCTCCTAAAGACTCACTTACACCCAATGGGTTTGACCCCTTCAGGTGGACTTTCCCATGCGTAAGTACTCATGACTTGGACTTTCCCATTGCCAAGTGTCCCACTTGGACTTTCCATGTCAAGTACACAAGACTTGGACTTTTCCATCATATGGGCAACCATAGAGTCAACTCTTTGTCAAACAATGGTCAACTTCCTTGTCAAACATCAATGTCAAATATCAAAACACTACTCGAGTCAAACTCGAGTCTGGTCAATCATGACCTGGGTCGATTGCACCAACAATCTCCCCCTTTTTGATGTTTGACAAAAACCACAAACACCTTTTTGTTAGGTCACCTAACTCAAATCTCCTTACCAATTCTTCCAAATTGATAAATCTTCATTCTCTCATAACTTCTCCCGTTAATTCTCTCCCTTTTTGACATACATCAAAAAGGTTCTCTCCAAGAGTGTCAATGTCTCATATCTTAATAAGATCTTACAATCTCCCCCTTGGTCGAAAAACACCTAGGATGCCTTCACTCTTTTTAGTGATAAGTCTCATATCACTAAAGAGAGGCTTCCTATAAACTCTCCCAATTCTCCCCCTCATGAGGAAGAACACATCCATTATCTCATAATAGATACCTCCCCCTAAAGGCTTGCTCCCCCTTGACCATTGCACCAACAATGTCCTTGGAGAGTCTCTAAGCCTATAAGAACATTAAACCATCAAAATTAAGGGTAAAAGTTTAACCTTGAACTTTAACACACCTTAACATTGATACACACCTTATACAACTCTCCTAATCCATGTCTAATGGATTTTCACCCTGTCTAATGCTCTCCAAAGCATATCCTAGGGTTAGGAGTAGTTAGGATAACCTAACATAGCTAAAATCAGGCTAAACAAACCTTGGTTATCCGAAATCAGGTCTGGCAGTTGACTCTTACAGTCTCCAGTCGACTGCCATTGACGGCAATCGACTTCCATAAGCAGCAGTCAACTGATTTCTACAAATATAGAATTTTAGAAATCAGAAATGATTTTCGCAAAAACATAAGTAATTATACATAATACGAAAAATAACGAAAATTCATATGTATAATACTTATAACAATCATTATGGGTAAAAAATATTTGAAAAAAATAAATTACCCATAAAATAATGAGATTGACATAAAGTTCAAAACCATTGAAAAATTCAATGTTTTCGCCCTACTTTGTATCAAACCTCTCAATGGTGACTTCTATCAAAAGATAGACTACACAGAGATTTTCTAAAATGTTTTTGAAATATTTTTAAAAATCTATATTGGATCATGATCAATGGGCTCAATGCACATGACTTGCACATTAGCTTTCCCCATGATCCACCATGGTATTAGATGAGTTTGAGTTCATCTAGATGCAAAAACTATGGACCTTGAACTTAACTCATTTCCTAGCATCTCACATATGTCTAAGGTGTATGAAAACACATACAAGTTAATTTGATGTGAGATGTGGGTTTTGGTTATACCTATACTAAGGTCTCATGTATTTTTCTAAGACAACACTACTTGATTCCCTTATACATGGGACTTCAAGTCATGTCATAGTCCTTAGATCAATTTTCATTAAACCTAAATACATGAAATATGATCATGGCATACAATGATAGCATAAGTGAAATATGTGTTAATAATCATGATGTCATGGCATAAATATAAACCTAAGCCTACATGACATAAAATCTTAAACCTAAGCATTATCATGACATATAAAATGATGAAAATAAAATATGATGTCATGACATATTATATGGCAAATCAATCATGGCAAATAAAATATAAAGGTATGACAATACCTAAATTTTAGTATTAATTGTCATTTGTTATTATTAAGTCCATTTTTCCATATTACTACTAATCCCCCAAGTGTGCCAAAAACCCAAAATGGTACACCATGATCTCTAAACCTAGTTTGTGCTAATTTGATTGATTTTTCATAATTTTCAAAATATATTGACACATCCTAAAATCCTTTAGGATATAAATTCAAACCATATTTCCAAGGTACCCATAGCCTTGAAAATGACCTAAAGTGTCTCCTTTACCATAGTTAGGTTAACTACCCATCCATTTAAAAGTTGACACAACCTAACCCATTTAGTGTGAATCGATCACGCTTCTAGGAATCCAATACCTATTGGAGCTCCTTGGGTTTACTAGGTATTCCTTAGGAATAACTTTCCTAGATACCCTCCTAATGACCCTTCTAGGCTTGGTAGCCTTGGTCATTTGGGTCTTGCCTAGGTTAGCTCTAGGGGTGACTCCCCTTGTACCCTTCTTAGTGGCCTCCCTAAGTTTCTTTGAAACCTTAGCCACTAGGCATTTGACATGGTTAACCTTAGGGATAACTTCCCTAGTAACCTTGGCTTTCCTCGACCTAGGTTGAGTTCCATAATCAAATGGAACATTGTAATAGGTAGGCTTATCTACCTTGGACCTAGGCTTGTGACTCAAGCCTCTCTTGCCCATAGATGAGTCTTGCCTCCTAGAACCTAGGTTTTGACTCTTAGACCCTAAATTTTGGCAATTTGACCCTTTAATTTGATTTTGCATCTTTTCCAGGGTCTTTTCCAATTTCTCAAGCCTTGACCTCAAGGCTTGGTTCTCTAGTTCCAATCTTCCCAATTTTAATTTTTCATTCATCCTTTGGGAAGGATTCCTCCTAGGCATATGTCTAGAATTTTTGAAGTTAAAATCTAGATGGTTTTCTACCTTCCTAATAGACTCCTTAGGTAGAATTTTTCTAGGAACATTAGCCCCAAATTTCTCCTTATTTCTAAAGTTGAAGTGTTTATCTCATAAGCAATAAAGCCTATTTTTACTATTTCTAGCATGCCTTTGTTCATGAGCAATAGCAATAAAATTCCTAGCATATTTTTGCTTATTAATTAAAGAAGGAACTTGATTAAAGGTTACCTTAGGGTTTGCCTTAGCTCCCCCTACATGTGATACTCCTTCTTTTCTCCTAAGGCATTGGCTTCTATAGTGCCCCGATTGTTGGCATTTGAAGCACACCATGTGCTCCTTGCTCTTAATGGTTGGGGCTCTAGTCTCCTTGACCTTTGGCACCGATGGAGCCTTCTTAACCTTCTTAGGGCACTTGATTTTGTAATGCTCGGCTTCCCTACACTCAAAGCATATGATATGAATTTTATTTTTTAAATAAAATGCTTGAGTTACCTAGGTCAATGGTGGGAACCGAAGTCAATTCTTCATCTCCTCGACCGGAGGTAGATGGCTCTTCTTACTCTTGCTCTGGCATGGAAGATGACCTAATATTCTCCCCCTCAATCCTAGAGGTGGAGGCTTCCTCTACTTCTTCCTCTTCCACTGATCTGGAAGTTGAATCCTTCTCAACTTCCAACTCCTCACTTTCTTGTGAGGATGAGTTTGCTTCTTCGACCTCCTCCTCTTTTTGAGCAGATTTGGATTTTTCGTGAAGCATTGCCAATTTTCTCCATAGATCCTTGGCATCTTGAAATTCACCTATCTTGGACAATAACTTGTTAGGTATTAAATCAACTACCATATCGATTACCTTGCCATTTGTCTCAAATTTTTGGAGTTGGTCTTGAGTTCATCTCTTCTTCTTGAGATATCCTCCCTTCGGCCCTCTTGGAAATTCAAAGCCTTCCATCAAGGCAGACCATAGCTCAATGTCCATCATCATCATGAAGTCCTCCATTCGTGTCCTCCATTGCTCAAACCCTTCTTGTCCATAGAAGGTGTATGGAACCGGCATGTTGATGTCTCATCCAAGTTTTTCCTCAAACTCCATCTTCTTCTTCACCCTCTAGCGGTGCTCCCATGGCGGTTAGTCCAAATGAAGAGCGGCCTCGCTCTGATACCACTTGTTGGGAATTGGACGTCGCTAGAGGGGGTGAATAGCGTGTCATACATCGATGGATTTTGATCACGTTCGTCTCTACAATACTAGTTAATGCAACAGAATATAGAAATAACAATAATGAAAGACGACAAACACAACCACAACACGCAAATATAACATGGTTCGGAACCTCAAGGTTCCTACTTCATGGGTTGGGCTCAAATGAGCCCTAGCGATGCCAAACACCACTAATAATCAATACACTCCTTCTCGAAACAATCCGGAGGTGGAGGAAACCTCTTACAACAGTGATTACACAAGTAAAACAAAAATACAACAAGTAAACAAATGAAATGTAAAGAAAACTTTACAAACTAGGGCTTTGAATGCTTGTTGATGTGGTTGCTTGAATGAGCATGAAGGACCCTAAAATGCACCAGCAAATCACCTCAAGAAACCCCTCAAAATACCATGGTGAAAACCTCCATGAGCTGCTCCTTTTATGCCTACATTGGGCTGATTTCGCGCCTAGTAGTCGACTGTCATAAGGCCCCAATCGACTACCAACAGTACCGTTGTGAGACAACGACTTGATCCACGCTAAAAAAAATTTCAACATATACACTAGTAGTCGATCAAGCATTATACGTGCCGATCGCCATTACACAACAATGATCATTGGTCGAGTGACGATCGACCGACCAAAGCATTCTCGCCCACACCCATCGATCACCGCCTTCATTCGCGATCGATCAAGAAGTTGAGGTGCCGGTCGAGGCGCCTTGCATCTGTGGTTGCCGCATCGGAGGCCAGTTGAGGCACCGCCTCGACTGGGACCGATGGCATTGCTCGGAGGCTCGTTGGCTCCCATGTCCCCCGATTAAAATTTTCAATAATGAAAACTAATCCGGATGGGATGAGTTTCCTAAGCTCAACCATTTCATCGTCGTGCTAATGACTTGAGCGATCGCTTGAACAAACTAGTTTTTCAAGCAACAAAACTCTTCTAGTCGGTTAGCCACGGAAGAGACGACGGACGGATCGCCGGTTTTTGTGTTTATCTTCGGGGTCCATGATTATACAAATACATATGGATGTAAACATGTATAATCAACACATACATTCATATTAATAAGAACATGTAAACATCAATAATAAAACTTGTAAAAACTTTTATACCTCTCGATCTTCTATTGTATGTCCTAATCTCCTTGTAGACTTCGTGTGGGCGAAGATCCTCCACAATAGCCCTTCTCAATATATTAGTGTGGAAGGACACATCCTAATTAGTTGTCTTGGTATAATAATAAGGAAACCTAATTTAGGATCTTTGAATTTTTATAATTGACACAAGATGTGTAAATCACTAATAAATGTGAAATATGGTTGAGGAATCCCTCGACATGATTCTTCAGAATGATGCCTAACGATTATGTGTTTATCAAATACATATAAAACTTTGATTATTTTCTATTGTTGGTTTTGGATTTGTATTTTTCATAATTCATAGTGATATAATTAAGGCCTGGTCCCTTTCTTCCACATGACTTGCAGTTTTGCTTCACCCATTTGTAAATTAGAGTGGATCAGTACGGTCGGTCAATAAATAGCTAGTTTTGACTTCTCTATGCACAATTTGACGAATATATATTTGTCAGGAATTAGGAGCATTCTACTGACCATGAACTTGACTCTACCGTCTGGCCAAGTAGAATTCTTGGCTTTGAATTATGCCTGACAAAAACGGATCTAACAATGTACATAGCAACAGTGATGATATGTAATGAATTGGACCAACAATAAACCAAATTATCCTATTGAAATTCCAATATTTAAGCATTCCCACAACTAATTCTCTTGAAATCGAAGTTAAAATTACATATATAACAAGATGTGATTCCGCAAATGTATTTACGAATGTCTGCCCCATCTACGCATGTCTGCCCCATCTACGCGGCGTCCAAACTGAGCCTATATTTTAATGGACTAAAAAACTCTACAGTGCTCTGTATTGAAAGAATGCAGCATTCTCTTGGTAATAATTGATTATGGAGCAGGGGAACTTTTTGTTTAGAGTGAAAAGGGAGGGGACTACAAGATCTCATGGTAACCGAAATGAATCTGTGGACCTGAGAGGAGTGCCTTCGGGGGGATAGTCATCTTCATCGGCATGTTTTGGGAGGCGTCCAGGATAACCTGCCAGAGAAGGGAACACTAGTGAACACGAGGAACATGGAAAAACTTATCGAGTCCGAGCACACTTCAGTCAAAGATAGACGAACCATCTGCCATGTCCTTGGTTTTGTGGAGAAGAAATGTCCCAGAAAGAATTGTGACGAAGCCACACATCTCTGTGACGATCTGTGTTGGATGTTGCCGATCCCAGTCCTGTCAGAAAAATGATAGTTGAAAACATAAACCCGAATCATCTCCAACATTTACACTTAAAAAGAGAGATTTTATCCAGCATCTTATTTGAAGTTAGAAAGAGAAGTTTTTAAATGATCATATGCCTTCTCCTATAATCTCAGCAACGGTGTGCCTCCCTCTTCATCATTCTATATATTTCGATGCAAATGTTTCTCTATCCAACAGCTGTCCTGTATAAAGTAAATAAATGTCCTAAGTAAAGCTAATTCTACCATGTCACAGTACAATTGTATTCTATAAAAATTTATAGCTGTTCCACTCATCATTGATCTAACCCACCGTTTCCCTTGTCACTTGGCACCTTACAGAAAGTTTGGAAGATCTTGATGGTATTTTGCAATCCAGGAAACTAAATGAAGTGTGCCTCTAGCTCAGGACTTGTGCATCTGAACCTACTACTATAGTCCTAAACTCATACAGGTTAACCATCCGAATGACTTCTCCCCACAGTACGACTGAAGTAAGCAGCACCAGTAATCTAAAGTGCACACAATGAACTATAAGAGAGCTGCCATTAAAGAACAGAAAGAGAGATCAGAAAAACACATCACCATCTCAGGTTCAAGAATCGAGGATCATTATCCACAAACCATCACCGCCAAATAGTTGAGGTTTCTTAATGTTTTTTCAACCTGGAAACCATTTAAATATCACTAAATATGTTCACCATCTCAATCTGCTCTCTCAATTTATTATCTATAGGATGTATACCTAATTACTCCAGAATATCATTTTTTTTTCCCAATATCCTTTCTCATAGCTCAACACATCTATTTTTGTATTTTCATTATTGTTACTTAACTTTTTATATGTGATACAACTTTAAGCCCAAAGCACGGTGAGAAAAAATTCTCTTCAAATAACATTTCAAAAGCTCCTTTACATTTGACAACTCATTTTTTATCCTATTACAGACATCTACATCAAAACCTTGAATAACAGATCCAAGATATATAAACCTATCTTTGTTCCATGAATTTTTTTTTTATTATTTTGGAAACTATAATTGAAGGGGAGCTTTGGCGCAACGGTAAAATTGTTGTCTTATGAATTTAGAGGTTACGGATTCGAATCTTGGAAACAACCTCTTGCAAAGCAAAATAAGACTGCGTACAATAGATCCTTCCTCACGACCTCGCACGGAAGAAGCTTCATGCACCGGACTGCCCTTTTTTATTTTTGAAACTATAATTCACCTTCAATGTTAACTTTTTTCTAAAACTTTGTAATTCAACCTTTGAATTTAAACCAATTATGTTATTATCAATTAACATAATAGTGTCTAAACATAACATACGATCAATTCATCTACAAATATACCCATCTTAATGTACCCCAGATACATTCCTTAACTATCTTTTGGATACGCATGCCAATTAGTAATTCTCTAATCAAAGGCAATAATTATTAATGTGATCATGCTCCAAGTAGTCAAATCCAACCAAATTTGTTTTAATAAGATTGACAAATGGTTTAAGTTTGGTTTAGTTTATGTTATTCTAACGTGTTTGTCAAGTGTGCAATGTGTGAGTATAAAATTAAAAAAGAACCGTGTGGGGTGAAAAGGTCCAAGTAGATCAAGCTTGATGAGACATATGACAAATGAAGAAGTCCAAATGGAGCAAGGTTGAATGGGTAATTAGAAAGAAAGTGCAAGGAGGTCAAAGTTAATGGAATACTTGGTAGAGGGAAAAGTTCAAGAGAAGCTTAGCCAATAGGAAAGTCAAAAGGTAATTGGCAACCGAAAATTCTAACAAGTGTTGATATAAGTCTAAGAGGTGCCTGCTAAATGTGAAAGACCAACACGTGTTGGCAATGCTTAAAATGTCAAGGTTGACCAAGAGCACACAAGTGTAGTCGAGGAAGAACTTAAGGTGAGGCTTGCAAGCAGATTAAGAAAACCTAGAGGTGAGGACTCTTAACAAATTGTAGTAGATATAAAGGCGAGGGCTCCTGGCAAGTTGAAGTAGACCTGGAGGTAAAATCTTGTGGCAGAATGATTGTGAAGAATATAGCTCATGGTTTGACATGTGTCAAGGTAGATGCACTTGGTTTGATGGCTTAAAGACCTAGATCAAGGACTTAAAGGCAACTCAAGTTTGGAAGCCTAGAGACACCAAAGATCTAGAGGCTTTTCGGGAAGGACTTGAAGGCAAAAAACATCAACTTCAAAACTTGAAAGCGTGTAAAATAAGAGATTACGAGTGAATATAGTCTTAGATTTTTGGGTAGATTTTTCTTTTACTTGCGTGTGTATTTGACCAAGAAATAAGTGTCCTAGGTCAAAGTCCACTAGAAAAGATTTATCTTGAGTCAAGTCGAAACTCCCAAGCAAATTCAATCAACTAAAGGGTTGTTTTAGTTGCCTAAACAATTTAGTTGACTCAAAGTTGACTAGTTGTTCTACTTGAAATAAAAAAAATGTTTTGGCTCAAGTCAACTAAATGACTTATGTAGTCTAAGTTGGTTGGTTAGTTGATTGATTTGGGTCAAGTCAATTGAGAAGGTTTTGAATCAACTCAAGTAGTATTCTTCACAAGATAAGGTTCATAGCAACAAGATTTAAGTCGAATAGAATAGATAAAATCAACTGAAGACATGCCAACAATGAAATAATCACAAACTTATCCAGATGAGTCGACTAGAAAGGTATCAAGTTGATTGAAGACAACGTCACCAAAAAAAAAGTCATGTTATCGAGATAAGTCAACTGTCATAACCTTGACTCAACTGCTAAGAATTTGAATTGACTAGAAATGTGTTGAGATGACTAAAGACAAAGTCATTGTTCGATAACGTCACAAGTTTATTTGTTTGAACAGAATAATGCAAATTCAAGTAGAATGATGCAGATTTTGGTCGAGTACATTAGTCATTGGTGGATAAATTTCCGAGATCACCATTGTTGTCGACTAAAGAAGGTTTAAATCAACTAAAATTATCCAAATTGCGACAACAAATAGGGGAGCCAGGTGACCTTGAAGCAATATATTTATATTCTCCAATTCTTCATCTTCTAGTTCTATTTTCATTCTCTAAGGTGCATTCAACAACTTGGAAAGTGTTAGCTCTTGAAAAGTTCATTTTCTTTTTACATTTCTAGTTCTTTAATTCTTATTATTTGTAAAAGAGAAAAGATATTTCTATATAAGATTTCTCTAACTCCGGGAAGGAGTCATTTTCCGTTGTAAGGAATTTCCAAGTCATGGAGCCTCCAAACCTCGTTATGTTATCTACGTTAGAATTTTATATTCTTTTGCTATTTGTATCTATTAGTTCTTCTATGCAGTAACAGATATTGAAAATTTTCACGTGGTTTGTACCTATTTCCCCCCTTTAATGGTGCATTGATCCTAACAATAACAATATGACAACTGACATGTTAAATAACATAAATATGACAACAAGCATTGCAAGTCATGTAGGAGTATCATAACATGGACATTAGGATGCAAGACCTAACAGCTAGATTTAATGATAAAGATCATGAGAAGAAAAATTAAGGACAAGATATACAACATAGAGGCAGTTACCTTGAACATAATCACACTGGCCAAAATGGTTAATGATGTAAACATCACATAGTATATAGGAGATACAACTGCTGTGTTAAATGTATCAAGAGCCTGAACATAATTAAAACAAAGCACAAAAATATTAGTGAATATTAGTGATTTACAGAGTCATAATCCATGCAAACTTGGCATGATAATCATCTACATGTTATCAT
This sequence comes from Wurfbainia villosa, assembly GCA_025175895.1. Taxonomy (NCBI): domain Eukaryota; kingdom Viridiplantae; phylum Streptophyta; class Magnoliopsida; order Zingiberales; family Zingiberaceae; genus Wurfbainia; species Wurfbainia villosa. Next base: position 57,543,852 of record CM045997.1, read on the forward strand.
GAAAACAAATAGCATTTTTCTTTTTAATACTTGCCATCATCAGGCTAATAAACTGCTACATCAGCTTAAATTTGAATATTCAGTTGCAACTATCTATGTGCTGGCAGCAAACTGAAATCATGTAGAAACAGTTTCCTTCTCTCAAGACGCAGAATGAAGAATAGCCATTAAAGAAAAGCTGAGAAAGGAATAGAAGATCATTCATCAACGACCACAACAAAAACCAAGTCTTTATCCCACATGCTACTAAGCGGGATCAATTATATGAATCCTCTAACGCCATAGCCTCAATAACCTATTATATCCTCCTCGTCTATATTTAACTAAATTAAATAGAAGTCCATTTAATTTTAAAAAAATAAAAGATGCTTATTTGATAACATGACAACCATATGAACTATGAATTAATGGATGGAATTCAAGACAGAATTCAAATTTTAGGAAACCAAGTCAGTAATTTTAGATGAGATTATGGTATACATGTCATGGCGAGTAAATTATAGAAAGAATATTTAGGTCAAATTTTAGTCTATTGTCTAAATAACAATGTTAGGAACTTAATCAAGCTCTCTAAAGTTTTCCTTTTCATTTGGTTTCAAGAAAGTTGTTCGGTAAGCAAAATGAGTTAGCAAGGTTAAACTTTGCATAAGAAAATGGTAGTGACAGAGAGAGACAGGTGGATTATGCAAGAAGATTTACAATGCTGTTGTTCCCTCTTCCAATGGGATATATAAGTATATCAGATGTACAAAACTAGCTTTATTGGGTTAATAGTTGTCAAGTTCTCTATACTCTATACTCATTTGCAACATCAGTCTGTCTAAACAAACAGCCTCAAAGCTTAGTCTAGAACAATGATACTCAAAATATTAAACCATACAAATACTAGAATGAATACTCAAGCTAAACAAGGCTCGGGAAAAAATGTATACAGTAAGAGAAATAACTACAAAAAAAAAATTTCAAGAAAGCTAATGTGAAAATGAAGTTTTTTTGGATAAGTGATTGTAAAACTGATTCAGCTGAAGACATGGAATCCAGAAACTCCGAGTTATAGCCAGTTGTAGCTCCATGAATTCCGATTTATAGCAGCTGTCCTTGTCAGTATCAACTGCTTAAATATTTGAGACTTGCATAAACAATTCAACCAATCATCACCAAATGCTCATCTTATTAGCAAACAAAAGTGAGCAGACACGGTTCGTCCCAAAAAAAATGTGAGCAGACACTATAGCATATCAACATAATGAATCCAGAGATGGATCCCTAAAACGAATTATTAAAATAACGAATTATTCCAATCATGGTCGGCAAACTCAGCTAAATCCCGGATTGGCTTAGTTTAATCAGAATCAGCATTAGCCAATCTGATTCTAAGCGATTTCCCAGACACTGCTAAGAATGTTGAAATGTTGAGTAATCAACTTGTAAGTTCATCAAATGTCTTGCTGGAGTGGTCAAAATCCGTTGAAAGTTAAAATTTGCAGGATTGAGCAAAATTACTTAATTCAGCCAATCTCGCCAAACATCAATAGCTGGGGATGAGTGTTCTGCTTTCTGATGGAAGAAAATAAATCATGATGAGAAAAAACCTGACTTTGATGGCAAGAAGTGTTCAAATAGTCTTCGCATTCGCATGGAGATTAGCGTCAAGGGCACACTGCAAATAGAATGCAACAAAGGTGTGGAGATGTACGAGAAGGGGCAAAGAGGCCGAAACTTACTTCTATGAGATGGTTTGTAGTCAATGAGGAGCCCTAGACTCAACTCTCGAACAGAAGGGGGGGATAAAGATCGGCATCACGAGAGGTAGGAAGTTTATAACGGTTCCAAGACCAGATGAAAAAGATTGAGGGATACAAACATAAGCAAATGTTTTATGAATGGATTCATTCAACTATTATGCAAATATTAGGTTGTTTTCCAAAAGAAATGTGTTACAATGTTCGACTGTAATATCTCAGCAAGGACCATTATATCTCCATAAGAACTTAAGTGTAGTGTTAAATATAAAAAAAATCTCACATCATAAGTTGCAACAACAACAACCAAACTTTATCCCACTAGGTGAGTCGGCTATATGGATCCTTCTATGTCATTGGGTTCTATCCCCTATTATATCATCTACACTTAAATAATTTTTACCTTATTTTATTGTTGCTAACCAAGTCTTTTTTGGTCTTCCTCTTCCTCATTTGATATATATATTTGTCATTATTTTATATCGCTTAACTGGAGCATTTATTGATCGTCTAAATACATGTTCGTACCACCTTAAACATGTCTTTCGAAGCTTTCCTTCAATAGATGCAACTCCGACTTTCTCTCTAATGCTCTCATTTCTTATTCTGTTCATTCTCGTATGTCTGCACATCCACCTTAACATCCTCATCTCTGCAACTCTCATCTTTTAATGTGCTTGAGTCATAGCCCAACATTCAGCGTCACATAATATAGCAGATCTAACCATCGTTTTGTAAAACTTCTCTTTCACTTTTAGAGGTACTTTACGATCACATAAAACACCCGACACTCTCCTCCATTTCAACTATCCTGTTTATATTCTATGTAAGACATCTCTCTCAATCTCTCCATCACCTGGCAAAAACGATCCTAAATATTTAAAACTCACAGTTCCAGACAACACGTCATCTCCTATCTTAACACTTGTCTCATTACATTTAATATTGCTAAATTTAAATTCCATATATTCTGTATTTACTCTACTAAGCCTAAAATCTTTCACTTCTAATATTTTCTGTCAAGATTTTAGTTTAGCACTTACTCCTTCATGTGTCTCATCTACCAAAACAATATCATCTGCAAACAACATGCACCACGATATTATGTCTTGAATGTGTCCAGTAAGTTCGTCTATGATTAGTGTAAAAAGATAGGGACTTAGGGTTGATCATTAATGTAACCCTATCTTTATTAGAAATGCTTCAGTTAATCCGTCTAAAGTCTTCACTCTGGTCATTACTTCCTCGTACATATCCTTAATTAGTTCAATATATGTTACGCTAACACCTCTTTTTTCTAGAATTCTCCATATAATTTCTCTTGAGACTCTCATAAGTTTTTTCTAAGTCAATGAATATCATGTGTAGATCCTGCTTTTGTTCCCAATACTTTTCAATTAGTTGCTTAAGAAGATATATAGCGTCTATTGTCGACCTTTCTGGTATTAACCCAAATTGATTTTCAAGAACCGTGATCTTCTTCTTTAATCTTTTTTTTATTACTCTTTCTCAAAGTTTTATGGTATAACTCATTAGTTTAATATCCCTATAATTTGCACAAGTTTGTATGTCTCTCTTATTCTTACATAAAAAAATTAGAGTACTTATCCTCTATTGATCAGACATCTTTTTTGTTTTCAATATCATGTTAAATAATTTTGTAAGTCATTTCATACCTTGTTTCCCTAGGCACTTCTATACCTCTATTGGAATATCATCTGGTCCAACGGTTTTTTCATTTTTCATTTCATTTAAAGTTTGTTCTACTTCTAAAATTTGAATTCTACGATAAAAATTTAAATTTCTATACTTATTTGACCCACTTAAATTACCTAAATTAAGTTGGTCACCTAAATCATTATTAAAAAGTTGATGAAAATCTCTTCCACTGCTTTTTTATTTCTTCATCATTTACTAGTACTTTATTGTATTCATCTTTAATACATTTTATTTGATTAAGATTTTTTGACTTTCTCTCTTCCTTTAGTTATTCTATAAATGTCTCTTTTACCTTCTCCGTTCAAAAGTTTCATTCTTAGCTTCATTCACTACTTTCTTAGCCTCTTTCTTGGCTATTATATACTTTTTCAAGTTTTTTTTATTTTTACAAATATATAATTTCTTATAGGATCGTTTTTCCTTCGCTTTTTCTTGTATTTTCTCATTCCACCACCAAGATTCCTTATTTGGTGGTGCATACCCCTTTGACTCACCGAGTACACTCTTGGCTACTATTTTTCAACTTTGATATCATCTTATCCCATGTCATATTAGGGTCACCGTATATTTCATCTAATACTTATACTCCTACCTTCTCCTTAAATATGGCTTATTTCCCATCGTTTAACTTCCACCGCTTAATTCTAAGAGACATGTATATTTTCCTTCTATTAATATTATATTTGAGATGTATATCAAATACTACTAACCTATGTTGAATAGTTAAGTTTTCTCCAAATATGACCTTACAATTTTTATAAATCTTTCTATCTCTCTTCCTAACTATAAGAAAGTCAATTTGCGATTTATTATTTCCACTTTTAAACGTGACCAAATGTTTTTCTCTTTTCTTACAAAATGTATTAACTAGTATAAGATCATATGTTATTGTAAAATCCAATACACTTTGCCTTCTTCATTTCTTGTTCCAAACTCATAACCTCCATGCACCCTCTTATACTCCTCATTTTTCACTCTGACATGCTCATTTAAATCGTCTCCTATTAAAATTTTCATTTAACGAAATATTTTATAATACTTCATCTAGGTCATTCCAAAATCTTAATTTGGTATCTTCATCTAATCCTGCTTGAGGTGCATATACACTAATTATGTTCATAGTTTCTTTCTCCACTACTAGTTTGAGAGTTATAATTCTATCTCTCTTTCTAACAATCTCTGATCTGATCCTCAGCACTGGGCACCTGCAACTCTGTGGGTGCTATTACCGCTGGTGGTCTTGTGCTGGTATAAGTTCTGGATGTCATCACTTCTCTTTCTCTTTTCTCAGAATTTCTGATGGATTCCTGAAGACAAGTATAGACCCCTTCTTCTTTGGGATTATAGTTTCGGCCCCTAAGTTTAGGCCAGAAATTCTTTTTGTCAAGTCGTCGATTGCTCCTTCAAGCTCCTTTGGTGCTGAAGCTGTTGCACTAGAGGCTTGCTTGAGACTGTGAATCTGAGTTCTGATCTCCTGCACTTGATTATGCAATTCAATTATAAGGGATAATAGGGTATTATTTTGCTTAATCAAAATCCTTTGGAACTCAAATGCTGTTTTTGACTGGGAAGGTATAGAAAATCCTTGGGCTGGTGCTTCAATGCTTTCTGTTGCTTTAAGCGCTCCTAGATAGGCTGAGTTTTCCGTTTGCTGCTCCCATTAAAATTGGCAACAAGGAGAGAGTAGCCATGATAAATGACTTAGATCTACCAGAGGACTTTGATGTTGTATTAGTAGATCCGGATGAAAGTAGCAGTGACGCAATCTGTAGCATGTCAGAAGGGGAAAATGCTACTGAACAACACTGCAATATTGCTACAAGCGTTCTACCGACAAATGAATTTATGTTTGTCTTGGTAGGTGAACCACAAGGCTGGCAAGTTCAGGTAGATATGCCAGAGGAGAAGTTTTATTGTGAGCACCAATGGCAGGTAAACCAAGAAATTGGTACATTATTTATAAAATGCAACTTTTGTGGTGCAGTAACAACCCAACGAGCAAGAAGGCATTGTTCAGAGTGCAAATGGACATCCTGTACTCTATGCTCGGATTATTATTTGAAAATAGAAACACCAACAATGCCACCGGTTCCAAGTAAGTATGAGGAGAATAACCTAATATCTGAATTATTTGGTTATATCGAATACTTACAGGCAGAAATCAGAAGACTGCAAGCAGAACTAGACAGGGTTCTTAGAAGAAATCAGGAACTTTGAGCTGAGATTCTCTTGTCAGCCTATTTCTTGAAAGAAATCAGCTATACTCACAAACTAGCACCGACAAGGGTAAGGTTCTGTGACGCTTGTTCTTCGATCTCATCAAGCATCTTCCTTTTCTCGTGATCTTGTGGGTTAAAGATGCTTTTGCCACAATCTTGCAGAACATCTTCATATTGCGTTAGTAGCAACCTTCTTCGGGAAGCAGCTAGCTCTGTAGCAGCCTCCTCTTCTGCATCTTTGTATTCATACCCATCTCTTATTACCTTTCCATAGGTATAGGTAATGTCTTCCACTTTCTCCTTGCCCTTGTCGGTTGTGAGTACCGACACTATTTCTTTTCCCGAGACTAGTCGAGATAAAGAATCTGCAAAAACGTTCATTTTGGCATCAATATGTTCAAATTGAATTTTGATACCTGAACCAGTAATAAAGTCTGTGAAGGCAATCCATCTAACTCTGGAGGGTTTATTTCTTGCCATCTTGTTGTAAAAGCTTATAATTGCCTGGCAATCAGTTCTGAGAGTAATCTCCTCCTTGTCTAAGTAATGGATTTTGAGTGCACTCATGGTCTCCATCGCAGCAAATATCTCTGCGTCAATGACTGATTTTATTACAGCAAATTTACCATGAGCATAGGCACAAACCTTTTCTGAACTTCGCGGGTCGTATTTGGAATTTTTCCATTTACAAACCCCTCCCCAGCCGGTCATGCAACCGTCTGTCTCCAGTATTATGTAGGCATTCTCTGAGGGAAGCTCTAAATCTGGAAGTTGTTGTATCTGGGCTTTTATTTCTTTCACCAAAGCCCAATCTGAATTGGCGTTCTTCCTAGAATTCATCATGCTTATCAAGAATTGACGGAAATGTGCAAGCAAGCCACGCTCCAGAGAAGTTTGAAAGATTTACAATTCTGTTCGCAGATTCCAATTCCCAGTTACTATCAAGGGGAAAGGAAGAAATATAGACTTCGAAAAGCAAGCACTTACAAAGGGAAGCCGCACAAATCCCATGTTAGAGTAATAAAGAGGAAGTATCAGAATGATAGAACAAGAGTCAAGAAATGCAAGTGCTTTATCTGCGGAGAGGAAGGACATTTTGCTAGAGAATGTCGCAATAAAATTGGCAACAAGGAGAGAGTAGCCATGATCAATGACTTAGATCTACCAGAGGACTTTGATGTTGTATCAGTAGATCCGGATGAAAGTAGCAGTGACGCAATCTGTAGCATGTCAGAAGGGGAAAATGCTACTGAACAACACTGCAATATTGCTACAAGCGTTCTACCGACAAATGAATTTATGTTTGTCTTGGTAGGTGCACAAGGCAAGTTCAGGTAGATATGCCAGAGGAGAAGTTTTATTGTGAGCACCAATGGCAGGTAAACCAAGAAATTGGTACATTATTTATAAAATGCAACTTTTGTGGTGCAGTAACAACCCAACGAGCAAGAAGGCATTGTTCAGAGTGCAAATGGACATCCTGTACTCTATGCTCGGATTATTATTTGAAAATAGAAACGCCAACAATGCCACCGGTTCCAAGTAAGTATGAGGAGAATAACCTAATATCTGAATTATTCGTTATATCGAATACTTACTGCGTAAATCAAGACCGCAAGCGTAACTGCATGTGGTTCTAAGAAATCGTAAGTCAAGCTTACTTTAAGTGAAGATTTAGCTAATGAACTGCAACAGTTAAACCTCAGAGATTTACAGAAGGGAAAGGAACAACTACATTTCCTAGAAGTTGCGGTATTTCAAGCATCAAGTGGGCAATATCACCCAAAGAGGACTCTGAACAGATTATACCATATGATCGTTGAAATAGATTCCTTCATTCCCACCTTCCGAAAGTTAACGCTTATTCTCGATACAGGAGCTACCACCACGCAAGTGGACTGTAAATCGGCCCAGAGCAAGCTTGAGAAAATCCTTTACTGGTAATAATTAATGGTGTAAATTCAAAGCAGTCGCTAATCGGAAATTCAAAGGAGGGCAAATGAAAATAGGGAAAATAAATTCAGAATTCCTTCACCTATTCATTCGATATGACATCGAGATGGTATACAAATGGTTATAGGGGGAATTTTATAAGAAGTACGCAGGAGGAGTTCTGGATAGAAGGAACATCACACCTTCTATAAGAACATAACAACTATCTCAACAAGTCCTACTGTAATCGGAAGAATTGCTAGAGGAAATGGAATATCCGAGATTAAGGAAAAGGTATTCTCATCGCAACCCTCAAATACATATGTTTTGCAAAAACATGGACCTTTGTTAAGCAGGTTGAAAGAGCAAGGATTTATTGGAGATAATCCATTAAAGCACTGGGAAAAGAATGGTATCCTATGTAAAATTGATGTGATAAATCCAGACATCACCATACAGGATAAGCCATTGTCTCACGTGACTCCTGCAATGAAAGCAGCTTTTCAAAAGCATATAGATATATTGCTGGAATTAAAAGTCATCAGACCAAGCAAAAGCAGACATAGAACTATGGCAATGATCGTCCAGTCTGACACCAGCATTAATCCCACTACTGGAAAAGAAGAGAAAGGAAAAGAGCGTATGGTATTCAACTACAGAACACTGAATGATAATACATACAAAGATCAGTACAGTTTACCAGGAATCAATACAATCCTGAAAAAGGTTGGAAACTCAAAAATTTATTCAAAATTCGACTTGAAATCAGGTTTTCATCAAGTCGCAATGGATCCAACATCGGTGGAATGGACGGCCTTTATTTGTCCATCCGGACTCTATGAATGGCTTGTAATGTCATTTGGTCTGAAAAATGCTCCAACCATATTTCAAAGGAAGATGGATCAGTGCTTCAAAGGTACTGAAGAATTTATTTCCATATATATTGATGATATTTTGGTATTTTCCAATACAGAAAAGGAGCATATAAAGCATTTGGAAATAATGCTTAACATCTGTGAGAAGCATGGATTAATCTTATCCCCAACAAAATGCAAGTTGGCTGTTTCGAAAATAGAATTTCTGGGAGCAGAAATTGGAGAAGGAAAACTCAAGCTGCAGCCGCATATAATCAAGAAAATTGCTGAGTTCAAAGACGAAGATCTCAAAGAGAAGAAAGGACTAAGATCTTGGCTTGGAATTCTAAATTATGCCAGGACTTATATTCCAAATCTCAGCTCAAAGTTGGGACCACTATACGAGAAGACCTCAATTCATGGTGACAAGAGAATGAAGTCTTCAGATTGGGCTTTGGTGAAAGAAATAAAAGCCCAGATACAACAACTTCCAGATTTAGAGCTTCCCCCAGAGAATGCCTACATACATCGAGATGATTTGCTTGACGACCTACTGGGAGGGGCTCAGAATGGAAAAATTCCAAATACGACCCGGTTCGTAAAAGGCTCAGGCCTACGCCATGGTAAATTCTGTAATAAAATCACCATCGACGCAGAGATATTTGTTGCGATGGAGACCATGAGTGCACTCAAAATCCATTACTTGCATAAGGAGGAGATTACTCTAATCGATCACGAATTATAAGCTTTTACAACAAGATGGCAAGAAATAAACCCTCCAGAGTTAGATGGATTGCCTTCACAGACTTTATTACTGGTTCAGGTATCAAAATTCAATTTGAACATATTGATGCCAAAATGAACGTTTTTGCAGATTCTTTATCTCGACTAGTCTCGGGAAAAGAAATAGTGTCGGTACTCACAACCGACAAGGGCAAGGAGAAAGTGGAAGACATTACCTATACCTATAGAAAGGTAATAAGAGATGGGTATGAATACAAAGATGCAGAAGAGGAAGCTGCTACAGAGCTAGCTGCTTCGCGAAGAAGGTTGCTACTAACGCAATATGAAGATGTTCTGCAAGATTGTGGCAAAAGCATCTTTAACCCACAAGATCACGAGAAAAGGAAGATGCTTGATGAGATTGAAGAACAAGCGTCACAGAACCTTTACTATGCGCTACAGGAACTTGAAAGGATTGAACAACTAAAGGAATCCGACTTTACCGCAAGACGTTACCAAGAAGGCGGGTACCACAATTACTTTCTAAGCGCACTACCGAAGATAAAGGACACAAGAAAGGAACTTTGGCGAGTGTCCAACATGTTAAACTCCATCTTGGGAGGAATCAAAGGCACACCCCACTAGCGAAAGCAGATGGTGAGCCCAAAGATGAGATTGAGCCTCGGGGAGCCGTCTCATCAAAAGATAATGGAATCCCCTTTTATCTTATCAGTATAGCTGTAAAGTGAGCTTTGTGAGCTGTAAGGCTGATAGAAGGACAAAGGAGATCATGACTAAAGGACGATGGGGCTAATAAACGAGCACCCGCTTTAATCATTGATATAACCCTTTCCTATCTATATAAGGCCAACGAGTGTAAGGGTTTGATCAGACTTGAGCAACACCAAGACTGTCATTCCTAAAGAGAGAGTAAGTTTGTGAGTGTGCTAGTTTTAAATCTTTCTAAAGAAATCAAATCTCCGAGAAGTTTTCTCAGGGTTTCATTTCGAATTAGAGAGTCGATCTTCATTTGGTATCAGAGCTAGTTTTTGGTGCAAGATGCAAGGCTAAAAACCTAAAGTTCTAGGCGAAAGGTAACGGGTTCATACTACCTCTTGTGTTATTTCTCGAAAAACTTAAAATTCTGAAGTAGGTACCTGAGAAGTAATTAACGGGATGAAAGGTGGAGACTCGACATGCATCCTTGGTTCGGTTTATCCACAAGGCTAGTAAGTGCGTAAGACGGTAAGCCCGAAGTCCTAAACTAATGATATTCTCAGAACCAATTTCTTATCATTACCAAACCCATATGAATATGATAAAATATGCTTTTGAAAAGCTGCTTTCATTGCAGGAGTCACGTGAGACAATGGCTTATCCTGTATGGTGATGTCTGGATTTATCACATCAATTTTACATAGGATACCATTCTTTTCCCAGTGCTTTAATGGATTATCTCCAATAAATCCTTGCTCTTTCAACCTGCTTAACAAAGGTCCATGTTTTTGCAAAACATATGTATTTGAGGGGGTTGCAGTAAAGAATACCTTTTCCTTAATCTCCAGATATTCCATTTCCTCTAGCTGCAATTCTTCCAGTGCTAGAACTGTTGTAGGACTTGTTGAGATAGTTGTTATGTTCTTATAGAAGGTGACAGTATTTCCTTCTATCCGAACTCCTCCCTGCATACTTCTTATAAAATTCCCCCCTATAACCATTTGTATACCATCTCCCAGTGTCATGTCGAATGAATAGGTGAAGGGAATTCTGAATTTATTTTCCCCTATTTTCATTTGCCCTCCTTTGAATTTCCAATTAGCAACCTGCTTTGAATTTACACCATTAATTATTACCGTAAAAGGATTTTTCTCCAAAGCTTGCTCTGGGCGATTTACAGTCCACAGTGGTAGCTCCTGTATCCAGAATAGCGTTAACTCGGAAAGGTGGGACAGAAGGAATCTCTATTTCAACGATCATATGGTATAATCTGTTCAGAGTCCTCTTTGGGTGATATTGCCCACTTGATGCTTAAAATACCGCAACTTCTAGGAAATGTAGTTGTTCCTTTCCCTTCTGTAAATCTCTGAGGTTTAACTGTTGCAGTTCATTAGCTAAATCTTCACTTAAAGTAGCTTCAGCTTCCTGATTTCTTCTAAGAACCTGCCTAGTTACGCTTGCGTCTTGATTACGCTGTAAGTATTCGATATAACCAAATAATTCAGATATTAGGTTATTCTCCTCATACTTACTTGGAACCGGTGGCATTGTTGGCGTTTCTATTTTCAAATAATAATCCGAGCATAGAGTACAGGATGTCCATTTGCACTCTGAACAATGCCTTCTTGCTCATTGTCAGTTATCGCACTACAAAAGTTGCATTTTATAAATAATGTACCAATTTCTTGGTTTACCTGCCATTGGTGCTCACAATAAAACTTCTCCTCCGAACTCACAAACTTGGTGGTTCACCTACCAAGACAAACATAAATTCATTTGTCGGTAGAACGCTTGTAGCAATATTGCAGTGTTGTTCAGTAGCATTTTCCCCTTCTGACATGCTACAGATTGCGTCACTGCTACTTTCATCCGGATCTACTGATACAACATCAAAGTCCTCTGGTAGATCTAAGTCATTGATCATGGCTACTCTCTCCTTGTTGCCAATTTTATTGCGACATTCTCTAGCAAAATGTCCTTCCTCTCCGCAGATAAAGCACTTGCATTTCTTGACTCTTGTTCTATCATTCTGATACTTCCTCTTTATTACTCTAACATGGGATTTGTGCGGCTTCCCTTTGTAAGTGCTTGCTTTTCGAAGTCCATATTTCTTCCTTTCCCCTTGATAGTAACTGGGAATTGGAATCTGCGAACAGAATTGTAAATCTTTCAAACTTCTCTGGAGCGTGGCTTGCTTGCACATTTCCGTCAATTCTTGATAAGCATGATGAATTCTAGGAAGAACGCCAATAGTGTTGCCCCTGAACTTTTCCTGAAATTTGGCTTCCAGATGCTGCCCTATCAATGGTGGCATCTTTCTATAGAATTTACTTGATAATTCTTCATTAATAAACATCCTTCCTGTTCTCGTTGCTAGATCTTTATAAGTATTCATATAATTAACAAGATCTTTTGTACCATGGCATACTAACCTTTCAAGGTCCAAATATGCTTGGTTTTGTTCCGCAGTTGCTCCTGAAGCAGGATCTTCAAGAGTAATGATCCTCCGATCCGGGATGTAACATTTTGTGTTTCATCACAGATTGATCGCTTATTACATCGACGTGAAACATCATTCTCCATTGAATAAATGTTTTCTTCTCTATCTCCCCCAGTAAATTTTCAATATACTGGACTTTTGTTCTTCTGTCAGGCCATATTTTTGAATCCACCACATTTGTTGTTATGGATTCCCATCTGGAAATGACATCATTATATAATCCAATATTGTTGGGAAGAATAAGCATTGCACCTGTTGCTTGTTGTGTTGAGGGTAGTGTCCACTGATTGTCACTATTGTAATTTCTTCGGAACTTCCCTATTCTTGCTCCCATGTAATCCAGACTTTTGTATGGATTGGATGTTGTTGGCCTTTCTTCTGCTGGACCATATTGAGGTGGTCCCATCATTGTGTCCTCAGGTGGATTGAAGGCAGATGTTACGGATGATGCCAGAATCTGCTTCTTCCTCTGCACTGGGTAATCTAATTCAAATTCTCCATCCACAATATGGGCTATTTGCTCAAATAATTGATCATTAGCAGATAAGTAATCATCAGAATCAGAATTAGAATTGTAAATATCTCCACCACCTTCCGCGAATGGATTAGTCCATTCCTTTTCATCCTGTAAAGTAATGAGATGCTCCTCATTTATCCACTTTTGCCATAGGTACCTACTTGATCCGTCATCCTCTGGCAGTTCTGGTGTTACCATTGGTGGTTCTGGTGGCATGGGACGTGGTACCAAAATATTCATTAAATTGGTCCATTCAGGAGTCCCCATTTGTGCTGGTTTTGATGAAGTTGAGCCAAAACCATGTTCACCACATACAGTACTTTCAAGACAAGAAACCATGGTTACAGCTGGTGTGCATATCTTCTCCAGAATTATTTGTGCCACAGCTTCTCCTGCCTTTATGAAAAGATCAGTATTTTGCATATTAAAGACTAGAATTTTCACCTCTCCTCTATAATCAGAGTCAATGGCTCCTGCTCCGATTATAATTCCTTTCTTCCATACACTACCGGATCTTGCCATAATGTGTCCATAATATCCTTCTGGTATTGCGAATGCTAGACCTGTGAAGAGTAAAGACCTTCCCCAAGGTTGAATTTTGTAATTATTACAAACATGTAGGTCATACCCTGCTGCTCCTGAAGTTCTTCTGACTGGAGCTATGGCTTCTGCATGTAGACGCATAACCTCCAAAACTGGTTCTTCAGTAATTAATACCGATAGAATCTCCCTTTCTGAGCAGTCTTCTATATCATCACTGTTTGTTGCTGTGATTGTTCTTGGTTCTGCTATGGGCGTATATCCTTGAAATTGTAGGGATACACTTCCATCCAGTAGCATTCTTGTATCTACTCTGGTTGGAGCCATAGGGTTTCTTCTCTGTGTTGGCCTCAATATCCATCTTTGTCTTTGCAATTCATCTGTTGTGAATCTTGTTCCCGGGAGTGCTACTACTCCTCTGCTTGCTAGATAATCTGCAACATTTTGAACATTATATAAAAAATTTGTAAAACTGGTATTTGTCAGTCGCCCTATCATCATTCTTGTGACCAATAGATTACTGGATCCTCCTTGCCAATCCTAGTAACCTCTTGTTTGAATGGATATTTCAATGTGGTTGGCGAAATCTTCCAGATTCATCATAATATCTGGAATTACATACACCATTTGGGTTCCCCTGGTTAGATCCATTTCCATTGTTGCGATTATGGACCTATCACCTCGCCATCTTGTGTCACGTAGTATTACTAGCACCATGACACCTGTGTTCCTTCTGTGAAGAGTATAAATTCTTATCATTACCAAACCCATATGAATATAATAAAAACCTGATTCTCTTAAGGTTTGATGGCTTTGCTCAGTCACAAGTGGCAGATCCACTTGTCCTTCTTCCACACATAGTACATCTTCCTCCGAGTAATGTTGATATACTCGATGCTGTGTTGGTTGAAAGCCTGTTGAGTATAGTACCTCAGCTGGTACCATATTTGCTCTATGAGATCTTGAAATCTCAAGTTGTTCTTCTGGGTTAACCTGGCTTTCTATTGTTCTTCTAAATCTTCTTTGACTTGGAATAAGTCTTCTCTGCATATTATACGCTTTGTCTCTTCGATAATCTCTCGATCCGATCCTCAAAGATCGGGCACCGCAACTCGTGGTGCTATTACACGTGTGGTCTTGTGCTGGTAGAAGTTCTGGATGCCATCACTTCTCTCTCTTTTCTCAGAATTTCTGATGGATTCCTGAAGACAAGTATAGACCCCTTCTTCTTTGGGATTATAGTTTCGGCCCCTAAGTTTAGGCCAGAAATTCTTTTTGTCAAGTCGTCGATTGCTCCTTCAAGCTCCTTTGGTGCTGAAGCTGTTGCACTAGAGGCTTGCTTGAGACTGTGAATCTGAGTTCTGATCTCCTGCACTTGATTATGCAATTCAATTATAAGGGATAATAGGGTATTATTTTGCTTAATCAAAATCCTTTGGAACTCAAATGCTGTTTTTGACTGGGAAGGTATAGAAAATCCTTGGGTGCTTGATGCTTTCGTTGCTTTGGCCCTAGATAGGTCGAAGCCTGCTTGTCATTGCTTCCCAACTCATTCGCCAATTAAGGATTTTAATTCATGCAGTACAGCTTCTACTTCTTTAACCTTCCTTTTTAAGTCTTCAGCAACTCTCACTATTTCCCTTTCAACTACCTGAGGTTGATTCAAGGCTTCTGCTACAATTGCCTTAATTTCACTTCTTGTTGCGGGTTTACTTTTCACTACCTCGTTTTCAAGTAAACTTACAGCTGACCTTAGTCTTGCAACTTCACTTCGTAATTCCTTATTTTCCTCTTCCAGAGAATAGAAATGTTTCAATGATACTTTTGAAAGTAAAGAGATTTTGTTATGAATGACTTCTAAGTTGTTTGCTAGATCACTGGTTGTTGGTTTTGGTTTGTCTGCAAGGTTAAGATATTCTAGGCTTGGGTTTCGGGTTTTCTCATACCACTCTCTAATATTTTGCTCGAATTTTTCACTCATTTAGAAGGTTTATCAGTCTTACCTTTACTTACAGCTTAGGATCTATAAAATTTTCATGCTCACCTGACGGTCTCGACTCCTTCTTGGAGACTTACGAGAACTGCAGTCTTTTGCAATCAATTAATAGATCGGTCGCCTTATCATAAATTTAAGACTTAATAATAAATCTGCTATCTTCTAATTCATAAATTGGTTCTGAGAATATCATTAGTTTAGGACTTCGGGCTTACCGTCTTACGCACTTACTCCTACAACTTCATCCTTTAACGAACTATCTACAATAATACTCACTCTATTTCTTGTTTTACTTTTTCCTGTATATCATAATTTAAAACCCGAGTTCTCTATCATCTTTGCTTTCTCGTCTACCCATTTTATCTCTTGTATACACAAAATAGTAATTCTTCTCCTAATCATCGTATCTACTACCTCAATAGCTTTACCAGTGAGGGTTCCTATATTTCATATATCAAATCTTAGACTATTAGTTTTTCTATAATATTTATTCTTACCCAACTTATAGTGTGAGAACTCTTGCTTATTTAACACTACACCCAAGTTCTCATGGAGATATAGTAGTCCTTACCGATACGTTATAGTCGGACTTTGCAATGCGAACTCTTGCATATTTATCACTGCACCCGAGTTCTGGAGATGTAGCGCTCCTTGTCGAGACGTTATAGTCGGACCCTGTAACGCGTCCCTTCCGAGGAACAACCTAGCATTAGCACCGTAGTTTGATGGATCCATTCATTGAACATTTGCCTTAGTTTAACGCTAGCTGGCAACCTAACGCAGTGATTAAAAGGTCGTAGATTTGAAATATGAATCGTTAAAACGCTCACTAGTAAAGCAACAAAGGTAGTAGATACAATGATTAAAAGAAGAATTAATATTTTATGTTTTCAAGAAACAAAATAGATAAGAGAGAAGACAAAGATAATAAATAAGACAAATTTAAGTTATGGTATGCAAGAAGAAATAAAACATGAAATAAAATAATTATTGTTGTATATAATTCGTTAAATGATGAAATAATAATGGTTAGAAAGGGGAAAAAGAGTCTCTCCTAAAATAGCGGTGGAGAAAAAAACCATTAATGTAATTAGCATATATGCACTTCAAGTATTATTAGATGAAGACATCAAATCTAAGTTTTGTGAAGACTTAAATAAGGTAATATAAAAAATTCCATTGAATGAAATGATATAATAGAAGGAGATCTAAATAAGCACATAGGAGTGAGGAATGAGGAACATGATAGGTGCATGGGAATTATGATTTTGGAATAAAAAATGAAGAAAAAAACTACATTAGATTTTGCGATAGCATATGAACTCATAATAGCTAATAAGTTTTCTAAGAAGAAAGCAAAACACTTGGTTACGTTCAAAAATGAGAACAATAACTCACAAATTAACTCTTATATGGTTAGAAAAAAATGATAGAAAGATTTATAAAGATTACAAGGTCATTCCTAGAAAAAAATTAAATACCCAATATCGATTAGTAGTATTGAATATGTGTTTCATGCATAGTAATAGAAGAAAAACGTACACGACTCCAAGAATAAAGTGATGAAAGTTAAAGAATGAAAAGAAAAATATATTTAAAAAGAGGTTAGGAATATAAGTATTAGAAGAAATATATGACAACTCGAATACATGGGATAAGATGACATTAAAGTTGAAAATGATATCTAAGAATATACTCGGTGAATCAAAAAGACATGCACTACCAAATAAAGAATCTTAATAGTAGGAAAAAAATTACAAGAGAAAATAAAGGAGAAAATAACTATTTTATTATACGCTTAAAACAATAAAAAAACTTTAAAAATTATGTGTTAGAATATTCTAGGGATAATTATTTTATCTCTTAGGATAGAGTTTAATCTTAGGATAGAGTTTGATCTATAGACCCTATACTTTATAAATAGGATTTCTTCCATGTAATATTAAATAGTTTTTTCCTTTCTACAAAAATAACATGGCATCAGAGCTCGGTTAGGTTTTCTCGGTTTTTTTTTCTCTTTTTCCGCGTCCCTCCTCGCGCGGCGCATTCTTTCTCCCAAACGCGTCTCTTCGATCGGCTGCTCACGGACAACTCGTCGAGCGCAGCAGGATCGATCGCGGCCTCGCTACGCTCAAGAAGATCCGCCGCCGCCATTCGACCTCGACGAAGCATTCTTCAAGTCGGGGCCTGAGAAGGATCGTGTTCCTTCTTCTCCTCCGGACTCGACTATTCCCTCTTTCTTCGCCGCCGCCCGAGACGCGATCTCCCACGCCACTCTGCCCGTCGATCGATCGCGCCGGCAAGAAGGTAATTATACGGATCTAATCCCTCTCCGTGAATCCCTCCGATCCGTAGTCCTTCGGCAGGCCCTGCACCGTGTCCGACCACCGGCCTGGCGAGTGGTCGCTGCTGTTGGACGACACGACTACCGCCTCCGCCGCTCTCCTTCCGCATCACCGGCAGCGACTGTCCACCTCCACCTCCTGGAACATCGTCTCTTCCAACTGGTAGTCCAACGCCATCCTCGTTGGCCAGTCGCTCTCCTACCGCCGTCAACCTCAGCGCCGGCCGCCTCCTCGCCACGCGCACCACAGCGCCGAGCGCGCTTCTCCCGACCGCGTTCTTCTCCAGAACGCGTTCTTCTCCCGAGCGCACTTCTCCTCTGTGCTTCCGACACCTGCAGATCATTTCATGGCGGTCGTCTCTCCTGCTCCTCCTACGGATGCTGTTTGTGTCACGGACGGTGTTCAACAACGACCTCCGCAGGGTGCTGGGCCTCATCAAGTCTCTTTGCGTCATCATCCAGACCGCCAGGGACGTCTCGATCCCCCTTGTCGTCGCCTTCTACCTCAAGGACCACCACGGAGGCCGAATCACCGTGGAACTGCTCCCCGTCGAGGGGCACCTCCCTCACCTCAACGCCACCATCGCCCTCCACTCCCGCTGTCCGAACAGCACCTTCTCTGGAAGATCCCTCGGGTCGAGCAAAGGCTGCTCGGCTCCGCCGCCTCTCCAGTATCTTGCTCTTCGGGTCCTTGGATACTTGACTCTGGGCCACTGATCATAATCCTGGATACTTGAACCAGGACCTGCTGCCGTTGACGCCGGATCCGCCTCCATCGTCTTCCTATGATGACTTTCTGAAATGGTATGAGGATCGACGGAGTTCTAATTCTCTTGTTGTTGTTACACAAACTGGTAATTCTTTTACTGGCATATCTCGCTCTTCGGGTTCTTGGGTACTTGACTCTGGGGCCACCGATCATATCACTGGTAATAGATTTCTTTTTTCTTCACTATCTACTTCCTTATTTACCTGGTCACCACGGCAAATGGTTCTCAAAGATCGAGTATTGGTATTCATTCTTCTCCGCCTCTTTCCATCGATAATGTTCTTTATGCTCCCAAGCCCCTTTAATTTGTTATCAATAAGTCACCTTACTTTGGCCTCATTGATCAGATCGTCTCGTTTACTAAATCTTACATGTCATTCTGAGACCGAGTACGGGGGAGGATGATTGTCTTGGATATGAGTCTCGGCCTATACCGACTTCACCAGCTTCTCTTGTTGGTTCTACACAGATCTCCACTTGTTATTCATGCTCGATTGGGACATCCGGTCTTGATAAGTTAAAACAATTACATCTTAGTCTTTCTCATTTAAAGTCTTTATCTTGTGAGTTATCGATTAAACGTATTCGTAGTTCGTTTTTCTCCTCGCATTATAAGTTGGGCTTCATGCCGCCTTTCTTTGGTTTCATTCCGATATTTGGGGTCCAAGTCGTGTTTCTTCTACTTTCGGTCACGATATTTTTACCTTCATAGACGATTTTTCCTTGCAGACTTGGTTATATCGATGAAGGATTGTTCAAATTGTTTTCTATTTTTCAATCTTTTTAATGGGTTAAAACACAATTAAGATCCTCTCCGATCCTCGCAGCGATACGACGCGTGAGTATCTATTTACTCCGCTTCGGACCTTCTTAGATCTCACGGCGTATTACATCGACCGGACGTCATTGTCCTCATACGCCTAACAAAACGGAGTCGAGAACGCAAGAATTGTATATTCTCGAGACCACCCGAACTCTTCTCCACCACTCTATTCCTCTCGTTTTGGGGTGGCCGCTACTGCATGTTATCTCATCAATCGCATGTCTTCCTCAACTTTACAAGGTCAAATACCTCATCATGTACTTTATCCAAATCAGTCCCTTCATCCTTTACCACCTAGGGTATTTGGTTCTACATGTTTTGCTCATGCTCTTGATCCTGGCATTGATAAATTCTCTCGGTCGCATAAATGTGTTTTTCTTGGATACCCACGGTCTCAGAAAGGGTACAAGTGTTATTCTCCTACTCTCCATCGATATTTCATCTCTGCTGATGTCACGTTCTTTGATTCTGTTCCTTTCTTTGGACCTTCAGAGTCGTCATCCGAGTTTCCTCCTCCTGTACCTGCGGCAGTCTTTTATTCTCCAGAGGACTCTCTATCACCCCTGGCTTCAAGTTCTCCTCCGTTGCAGGTTTATCAACGTCGTCCTCACCACGCGGCCACGCCAACACCGACTCTGCAGTGAATCATCTCTCGAGCCGGATCCTCCGCCTTCCTCGTACAATCTTCGAATATAATATTCTATCAGACTGCGGTATCGCTCAACTCGTAATCCTTCTCCTCATTATGTAATACATGAGTTACCATCGCCTTTCTCCTTCCTATTATTCTTGTCTTTCTTCCTTATCGCCTATTTCTCTTAGAAGACTGCAGGAGATCATTTGCCCATCGGGATGGAAACAGCTATGCTAGGCTAGAAATGAGTGTCTTACAGAGCTGTGAGACTTGGGACCTCGTTCCACTACCACCAGGAAAGTCAGTTGTTGGTTGTCGATGGCTATATACGGTGAAAGTTGGTCCAGACGGAACGGTTGATCGACTTAAGGCTCGTCTCGTTGCTAAAGGCTATACTCAGATCTTTGGACTGGATTATGGGGACACTTTTTCTCCTGTTGCCAAGATGTCCTCTATACGTCTATTCATGTCTATTGTTGCGATTCAACACTGGCCTCTTTATCAGTTGGACATCAAGAATGCATTCTTACATGGTGACCTGCTCGAGGAAGTCTACGTGAGCAACCTCCGTATTTTGTTGCTCGAAGTCTTCTGGTCTTGTGTGTCATTTACGAAAATCTTTATATGGTCTCAAAGCGATCGCAGAGCATGGTTCGTAAATTGATAGATTATAATTCAACATTTGGTATGACTTGAGCGGTCGATTATTCATCTTTTATCGCCACTCATCTACTCGTCAGATCTACCTAGTGGTTTATGTTGACGATATCATTATCACAGTAGTGATCATCTCGAGATCTCACAGTGAAAAACATCTTTCAAACATTTCCGCATTTAAGGATCTCGAAGACTCAAATATTTCGGGATAAGAAGACAAATTAGAAATGGATCATTATATCCCAAAGAAAGTACGCTACTGGATATTCTAGAAGAAACAGGAATGTTAAATTCAAAGACAGTTGACAATCCTATCGATCCTAATGTTAAGCTCCTGCCAAATCAGGGGGAGCCTCTACCAGATCCTGAACGATACAGGCGATTAGTAGGGAAACTAAGTTACAGATATCTCATTCAGCAGAAGTGTAGTAAGTCGCTTCAACTCGTCCATGTAAAGAACATCGACGGATTCGTGATTGCTCGATATATCGAGGTGCTCCAGAAAGGATCTTTCAGACGAAAACAAAGGACATACTCGAGTCATAGGTATTCTCGACGCAGATCGGGCGTGATCTCCCATCGATAGAGATCTACATCCGTTTTCAGATATTTATCTGAGATAACCTTGCTTTCGAAAAGTAAAAAGCGTAATCGTCACAAGTAGATCCAGCAGAGGCAGAGTATCGAAAGTTACGGCCATAAATACCAAGAGCTTATACGGCTCAAACAAGCCTTCGTGAGCTAAAGTTCGAGATACTACACAAACGACACTTCAGATGCTGATAATCAGACGCCATACGCATATCGCCTCAAATCCAGCTTTTCAGCGAGAACAAAGCATATCAAGTCGATCGCCACTTCACGTAGAGAAAGTCATATCTGGAGAAATATCTACTAATTTTGTTAACTCACAAGATCAGCTAGCAGATATATTTACTAAGTCACTGAGAGGTCCTCGAATTGACTACATATGTAATAAGCTGTGTGCATATAATTTATATGCTCCAGCTTGAGGGGAGTGTTAGAATATTCTAGGGATAATTTGATTAGGGATAATTATTTTATCTCTTAGGATAGAGTTTAATCTTAGGATAGAGTTTGATCTATAGATCCTATACTTTATAAATAGGGTTTCTTCCATGTAATATTAAATAGTTTTTTTCTTTCTACAAAAATAACAGTATGCAATAGCTAAAAAAAACAGTATGTGAAATCAAAAATGAAACTTTTAAATGCTTGTATTAATAGTTGAATACAAAAGAAGAGGAAAGGGCATCTATAAAATAGCTAAAGCAAGAGAGAGGAAGACCAGAGATCTTATCCAAATAAGATGCATTAAGATGAATGTAATAAAATACTAGTGAATGATGAGGAAATAAAAAACGATGAAAGAGATGTTTTCATCAACTTTTAATGAAGGTTTAGATGACCAACTTAGATAATATAAGTAGCTTAACAATTACAATAACAATCAAGTCTTATTCCACTAGGTGGGGTCCGCACTCAAGTAATTTAAGTAGCCCAAAGAAGTATAAAAATTTAAATTTTTATTGTAGAATTCAAACTTCAAAAGTAAAATGGACTGTAAATGAAATGCAAAATACAAAAGTAATTAAACAAAATGATATTCCGATAGAGATAAGAAAGTGCCTAAGGAAGTAAAGTATTAAATGACTTACGAAGTTATTGAATCTGATACTAAAAATGAAAAAATATCAAACCAGTGGAGGGTAAGTAATCTAGTCCCTTTATATAAAAACAAATAAAATGTATAAAATTGTGTAAATTATAAGAATATTAAGTTAACGAGTCATGCTATAAAATTTTAGAAAAAAGTAATAAAAAAAAGACTAAGGAAGGAGACTACGATAACCCAAAATCAATTTAAATTCATGTCCAAAAAAGTTGACAATATAAGTCACACATCTTCTTAAGAAACTAATTAAAAATATCAAAAATAGAAGCAGGACTTATATATGGTATTCGTTGACCTAGAAAAAATTTATGATAAAATCTCGAGAGAAATTATGTGAAGAATTATAGAAAAGAAAGGTATTAGTGTAAAGTATAAATATATATGAAGATATAGTGACAAAAGAAAAGACTCTAGACAAATTAACCAAAACATTTCTTATAACATTGATCATGGATGAAAAAAAAAATTACAAGAGAAAATAAAGGAGAAACAAATAGTTTTATTATACACTTAAAACGATGAAAAAAACTTTAAAAAGTATGCAATAGCTAAAAAAACAGTATGTGAAATCAAAAATGAAACTTTTAAATGCTTATATTAATAATTGAATATAAAAGAAGAGGAAAGGAGCATCTATAAAATAGCTAAAGCAAGAGAGAGGAAGATCAGAGATCTTATCCAAATAAGATGCATTAAGATGAATATAATAGAATACTAGTGAATGATAAGGAAATAAAAAACGATGAAAGAGATATTTTCATCAATTTTTAATGAAGGTTTAGATGACCAACTTAGATAATTTAAGTAGCTCAACAATAACAACAACAATCAAGTCTTATTCCACTAGGTGGGATCGACACTCAAGTAATTTAAGTAGCCCAAAGAAGTATAAAAATTTAAATTTTTATTATAGAATTCAAACTTCAAAAGTAAAATGAACTTCAAATGAAATACAAAATACAAAAGTAATTAAACTAAATGATATTCCGATAAAGATATGAAAATGTCTAAAGAAGTAAAGTATTGAATGACTTACAAAGTTATTGAACCTGATATTAAAAATAAAAAAATATCAAATCAGTGGAGGGTAAGTAATCTAGTCCCTTTATATAAAGACAAATGAAATGTATAAAATTGTGTAAATTATAAGAATATTAAGTTAATGAGTCCTGCTATAAAATTTTAGGAAAAAGTAATAGAAAAAAGACTACGATAACCAAAAATCAATTTAAATTCATGTCCAAAAAGTTGACAATATAAGTCACACATCTTCTCAAGCAACTAATTAAAAATATCAAAAATAAAAGCAGGACTTATATATGTAGAAAAAACTTATGATAAAATCTCGAGAGAAATTATGTGAAGAATTATAGAAAATAAACATGTTAGTGTAAAGTATAAATATATATGAAGATATAGTGACAAAAGAAAAGACTCTAGACGAATTAACCGAAACATTTCCTATAACATTGATCATGGATGAAAAAAAATTACAAGAGAAAATAAAGGAAAAACAAACAGTTTTATTATACACTTAAAACGATGAAAAAAACTTTAAAAAGTATGCAATAGCTAAAAAAATAGTATGTGAAGTTAAAAATAAAACTTTTAAATGCTTATATTAATAGTTGAATACAAAAGAAGAGAAAAGGGTTATCTATAAAATAGCTAAAGCAAGAAAGAGGAAGACCAGAGATCTTATCCAAATAAAATCCATTAAGATGAATGTAATAGAATACTAGTGAATGATGAGGAAATAAAAAACGATGAAAGAGATATTTTCATCGACTTTTAATGAAGGTTTAGATGACCAACTTAGATAATTTAAGTAGCTCAATAATAACAACAACAACAACTAAGTCTTATTCCACTATGTGGGGTCGGCACTCAATGGACTTTAAATGAAATGAAAAATACAAAAGTAATTGAACTAAATGATATTCCGATAGAGATATGAAAGTGCCTAAGAAAGTAAAGTATTGAATGACTTACAAAGTTATTGAACCTGATATTAAAAATGAAAAAATATCAAATCAGTGGAGGGTATGTAATCTAGCCCCTTTATATAAAAACAAATGAAATGTATAAAATTGTGTAAATTATAAGAATAATAAGTTAATGAGTCATACTATAAAATTTTAGAAAAAAGTAATAGAAAAAAGACTAAGGAAGGAGACTACGATAACCAAAAATCAATTTCAATTCATGTTCAAAAAGTTGACAATACAAGTCACACATCTTCTCAAGCAACTAATTAAAAATATCAAACATAGAAGCAGGACTTGTATATAGTATTCATTGACCTAGAAAAAACTTATAATAAAATCTCGAGAGAAATTATGTGAAGAATTATAGAAAAGAAAGGTGTTAGTGTAAAGTATAAATATATATGAAGATATAGTGACAAAAGAAAAGACTCTAGATGAATTAACCGAAACATTTCCTATAACATTGATCATGGATGAATTCACTGAAGATATCTAAGACACATACCCTAGTGTATGTTGTTTGCAAATGATATTATTTTAGTAGATAAGACACGTGAAAGAGTAAATGTTAAACTTGAATCTTAGCAAGAAACACCGGAATTGAAAGGTTTTAAGTTTAATATAATAAAGAGAGAATACATGAAATTTAAGCTTAATAATATTCGACGTAATAAAACAATTGTTATGAAAGGAGACGATGAATTATCTGTAACTAAGAGATTTAAGTAGGGGTGAGCAAAAATTCGATTAAACCGAACAAACTGACCGAACCCACCGAACCAAAAAGTTCGATTTGGTTTATTCGGAAATCCAATTTTAAAAAAAAATATCAATTTTTTCTATTTATTCGATTCGATTTCGATTTCAAAATGAAAATAATCGGTTGAACCGATTAAACCGAACTAGAGTCCATCAGTTAACTGATTTGTCATATCAGTCGACTGATTAACATAAATCAGTCGACTGGTATATCGACTGATACTTTCGTCGTTCTCGATCATCATCAGTCGACTGATGTTTCACATCAATCGACTTCAGTTGACTGATATGAATTATCAGTCGATTGATGATAAAAAGTTCAGGCGATTTAGTTTTTAACCTAATTAAGCAGTTTTTTATCGGTTCGGTTTATTTGGTTTTCGTTAAAAGTTCGATCGATTCAGTTTGTTAAAAAAAAATCGATTTATTCAGTTTCGATTTAATCAGTTCGGTTATTAACAATTACTCACCCCTAGCTTTAAGTGTTTAAAATTATTTTTTTTTAGAGATTGAGAGAGATATCTTATATATAATACAAGAATGATGGTTAAAATTAAAGAGAGTGTCGACGTTTTTTGTGATCGTAAAACACCTCTAAAACTTAAAGGGACGACGGTCAAATCATTTATGTTTTATAAAGTTGAATGTTGGACTATGACTCAAGCACAATAGTAGAAAATGAGTCATGGAGATGAAAATGTTAGGGTGAATGTGCAAACATATGAGGATAGATAGAATAAGAAATTAGAACATTAGAACGAAAGTCGGGGTTGCACCTATTGAGAAAAAAATTCGAGAGACGCGTTTCAAATGATACGAATATAGACGGCCAATAAAAGCTTCAGTTAGGTGAGATGTAATTATGATAAATATACACATTAAATGAGAAAGAGGGAGACTAAAGAAAACTTAATTAGCAATGATAAAAACAAGATAAAGTTTATTTAAGTATATATGACAATATAGTAGGGGAAAGGACCTAATGATGTAGAAGGATCCATATACCTAATCCCACTAGTAGGATAAGGCTTGATTGTTGTTATTGCTGCATAGATGATGATATAATAAGAGATAGAGCTCAATGACGTAAAAGAATCCATATAACCAACCTCATCTAGTAGAATAAGACTTATTCATTGTTGTAGTATATAATTGATCAAATATTGATATTAGTTAAGGGATTATATTAATAATTAAATTAATTTAATTAATAAATTTATTATTACAAATAAAACTAATTAAATTTAATTACATAAAGTAGAATCCATATATTTTAATTAATTTATTGAGAAATTTCAATTCAGTTTTAAAATAAATTAATTTAATTTGATTAAACAAATTTTAATTTACATTGTTTAAATCATGGATTAAATCAGATTTTAGATTTAAATTAAATTAAATTAAATCAAACTTAAATTAATTTGATAATTGTAAAATACCAGAAAATAATAATAATAATAATAATAATATTCCTCAGTAATTGATAACATATCTTGTGGAATTTTTCAGGAATTTTTAGAAATTTTTCTAGAATTAAACGGAGGTCTTATGAACATTTCGTAGGGGTAAAGCAAACAGGCTTTTGTAAAGCCTGTTTAGACTAATTAATCTGAATCCTGTTCGCGACTTTTCATTCCCGTCGGTTATTTAGTCGCGACTTCTTATTTCCCGATCCCGATCTCTCCTTTTTCCCCTCCGCTTCATTTCTTCGCCGCCGTCGCCGAGCGAGATTCGCTCCATCGCGTCTCCACCGCCAGGCGGTCTCCGACCACCACGGACAGCCTCGACGGCGTCTTGGTGGGAAAATCAATCGAAGGGGAAGGAGGTCGACGCCTTGCTTCTCCGTGATCCCGCGACCGCCGATGGTTCCTTCCGGTGAGAGATCCGGTTGGAGGAGACAACGGCGAAAAGTGTCGCCGGGCAAGGTTTGGGGGAGCGATCGGGGTGCCAGAGACCGGCAGCAACAACGGTTGGTCTACCCGGCGATCTCTGCGAAGGATGTGTGCGGTGAGTGTTGTGGAGGCGGGCTTGAATCGGCGGTGAGCACTGTCGACCTCTTCCTTGCTGTGGATCGCCACTGGAAATTTGTTGGTGCCGACGAACAGGGGATAGAAGAAGGTCGCTGCCGATTATGTGGACTTCGCTGCCGATGGTCACCGGAGATAGGTGAGTACTGCTCCTTTCCTGAGCTTGGACGAGATTTAAGAATTTGTTGTGTTTCTCCTTATAGTTGTGTGTGGACCTTGTTTGGACAGTGATCGGGGATTCCGGTGAACAAAGGTTGGCTGCCGGTGGTTGGGGATTTTGCTGCCGACGGGGTTCAACTTTGGGTAAGCAAGATTAATTGTCTTTTTGTCTGTGAATTTCCTGTCGGTAAAAACATTGCACAGTGCAGCAAGCTGGATGGTGGCTTTGTCGGAGTGTTTATGCAATTGTGAACAGGGGAGACGAGACAAAGGTTGTCGGTTCTGTGGATGGCGCTGTCGGTGGTCACCGGAGATAGTGGTCTGTTGGGTGAACAGCTGCGGGAGGTCTTCTGGTATGCGACTGTGAGAGGGAGATGTGTCGGTTGTGCGTGAATGGAGGGGCTATGAAGTTGTGTCGGCTGTGAAGTGTGGATGAAGCTGTGCTAGGGATTGAATCGAGATAAGCAGTGTGTGGTAAGCCTTGATCTGAGAATGGCATCAATAGATACGATGCTAGTTTATATATATGTTAGCTGTGGATTCTTGATTTTGTAGGTAAGAAGGGCAATCGGATCAAGGGTTGTGATTTAACAAGTTGATCACTCAGATTTGGAAACCTCAAATTGTTGAGCTATGGTGGTGATCGGAATTAAGCTGGGAAGTTGCATTTGAATTTGATGGTGCAAGGTAAGTTTTGGTTTGAATTTTATGAATATGAGTAGATTTGTTGTTGATTAATAACCAATAGTTGGTGAGCAAGTGATTACAGGTTCTGACAGGGTGATTTCCAAATACGGGTTGAGTAAATGCAGACCTAATACCCTATACTTAATGTAGGGAGTGGTGTGGATAATACAAGCTCGGTAAGTACATATTTGATATCATAGGATTGTGTAATATGCTTACTGTTAGTTTTGTTGTGAATTTGATTTCTAAGGGTCTATGAACCAGGGGTTAATCTTTTGGTTGAAACCATCCGTCAGATAGATTCTTCGCAATGGAAGCTAAGCTTAGGATCGATTCGAGATGGAATTATGGATGTGCACATCGCGATAGTCTTCGTAGGCGGGTAATTTCCTACCGTCCTGGATAGATGTATTGCATTCGATTTAGTCATGAGATATGAGCGTTAGGTGTTCATATTACCTCGACTCGCTCTTATTATCGTATGCTTGAACTTATCGTTGGATATATTTAGCTCAATTTGTGATATCACATATACCCTATCATGATTTAGAGTTATAGATGTAATGTAAATCGCCTAGATGTTTAGTAGGGTGTAAATGTTAGTACGGGTATGACCCAATTTATAAATCGAAATAGGTCATCTATGGGTAGGTAATGCCCTAAATGTAGGATTTATTTATGTCAGATAATCGCTACCAACCATGAGTGTAATGGTTAAGTGAAGGGTGATTAGAGTGTCATGGTCCCAAATTGATATGATTAGTCGAGTACGACTCTTCTGACAGAGAGAGTGTCGATCAGAAAGATTTAATTTCTATCGAGAGAGAGTTATGATCATCAGACGACTCTATTGTAGAGAGAGTTACGATCGGCCGAGTACGACTCTGTGATAGAGAGTCGTCGATCACTGAGTACGCCTCTACGGATAGAGAGTCGTCGATCTGTTGAGTACAACTCTCTACGGGATAGAGTATTGATTAGACGGGTATGACTGACTTTCACAATGAGAGTCCGCTAGATGGTCAGACGCGACAAAGATACACACGTGTCATTTCAGATGATTCCGACGACGTATAGTCTCTCGGGTTGAGAGAGTCGTACCATCTCGCTTCTCCCGAGCACTCCCAGGAGTAATCACGCGAGGGCAGAGCATCTGTTGTCCGCACTCTACCACTATAGTGGTAGTTGGAGTGCGGCAATGTTCTGGCGTGGTACTGACCACTCATCGTAGTGTTAATGGAGCGCCAGGAGGACCACTTGTGAGCGAGCTCTTTACGCTCATACGCTACTTGATCATATCGCCCACTCTACCACTCTATAGAATGGCGCGCAGTTGGTGTGTCATGTCGCGGTCACCTGCACACTGGGTCACGGTAATAGTAGGGAGTGAGGTGTAGACCACGACGCATCGCAGATCCGATGGCACTCAGATATTACCATATATATACATATACGCATGTATATATATATATATGGACGGTTGAGATTAATATATATATATACGCTATATATATACGATTATCAGAATGTCAGATTTGATCAGATCTTACGCTTGATTTTACATCATACATCATATCATGCATGTTTTCGTGATTCATATGTTATAATGATTATAATCGTACGGGTCGACAAACCATTAGATACCTCGACCGTAGCAGAGTATATTGGAATCGATCTACTCTTCCCGTTATATATATATATATATACGTCGATATATGTTCAGTTGGATCAAAGTAGCGACTTGTATGTCTCGTATTTTTATGTTGTTTATTCGTTGATTAGATATGCTTGTATTTATATACTACGCCGACATATATGTCAGTACCTCTAAAGTATGTTGTTGAAAATACATGTGATATGACATATATACATGTTTTTCTATTACCTGCTGAGTTTTACTCACCACCCCCCATGGACCCTGGGTTTTCTATCGCCCAAGTAACAGGTAGAAGACTTTGTGACAGCTTGGAGCACCGCTGGCTGACATCTCATCTCACCTCCGAGGCTCCCGTGTGTATTTGGGCTTTCCGTCCGTTGTGTATTGTATTTTGGAGTTTTCGTGATGTACATGTTGTATATTCGGATTTTTGTCGAAGTTTTGTATTGTTGTGATGTGTTAGTCATACCGGTATGCATGTGTAGGATTGTATTGTTGTTGTATTGTTTCCGCTGTGTGTAGTTGTTTTGATATACATATACTGTTGTGGTTTGGTATATTTTTATATATTGTTGTCATTGTGGGCCTACGGGCCTCAGATATTATCCAAATGTTGTCGCATGTGAGATGTCGTCTGCTTGATTTTCGTGATGCTCTCTGGCGTGACAATAATTGTAACTTATATACAGATTAATCTGAATGAGATTTTAACTTGATTAATCTAATTACAATTAAAGAAATTTAAATTGAATTTTCAATAACAAAAAAATAATGAAATTAAGTAAAATAAAGCAACCATCATAGATTAATTTGATTAAATTATGTCAAATTAAATATAAATTAATTTGATAAAATTAGTCAACTTTTTATTTAACTAATCAACTTATAATTAGCTTAATTTAAATCTAATATTATTAATAAAATTAAACTGTAGTAAATAAAATTGAGTTAATAAGAAAGAGATTAATTAAAATATTTTGTTCTTTCCATTTTTATTTTCTAATTTTTAAAAAATTATTTTTACTGATTCCAAGCGCACCCCACCTATCTGATACAGGCAATATGTAAATTTTTAGATTTTTCAATACCATTACGCAAACTACAATTCAAATCATATAGTGAATCATATACTAGGACAATGCATACTGAACAAAAAGTACGCCAAAATAGAGCCTTTTGTGCTAAAATCTGTCTTGAATTTGTGCAAAGCCACATGAAAATGTATAGAACTACAGAATCGTTTTTGCATACCAGCTTCAGATTAGAAAAATAATGCCAAAAATAAAGTTGGCAAATTCTCTTACCTACTTAGCACAAATACCAAATAGTTGGAACAAACACGCTGTCGAAATGATGACAGAATACAAAGGAAAACATATATTTCTAGCATGATTGAATTAAATCAATAAAAATGAGACACAAACAAGAGGGATGAGAATTCACAAACCTTGTTCAGATAGCTAATCTGGGTAATGACACAAGAAACTACTATGATTGCAAATAACCAAGTTTGGGGATAAACCAATTGATTCATTCCAGAAAATGTTAACTTTAGAGCAATTCCAAGAGCTTTCACACTCATAACCTGTCAACAAACAGAGAATAAAATATAGGTTCGCTTTTGTAGACTGCACTAAGGTGTCAACTAAAATAGCAAAAGATATGTCTCATACCGAGAGAGACCCTACAAGGGAGCAAACACCAATGTACACCATTATATGTGTTTGCCCATATTGAGGGACAAAATGGAACACGAGTATCAAGGCTGCTACAAGCACAGTTATTGCATAGAACAAAAAAGCTGTAGAAACATGAACACCGAATTAGCATTTCTTTTCTAAGGATCATTCTTGATAATAATTACAAACTGTAGTTCACATGTAATATAAGACTGCAGCAATTAAATACACATGACATGCTTCATTTGTTTGACATAAACAAAAAAATAGAGATAGAAAAGTACACACCTGGTTCAGTTGCCAGATTCCATACTTCTGCAACTGACTCAATTTCCCGCTCTTGGGGAGCATGAAGCACAATTGTTGTTGATCCCACAACACAAAGAGCACAGCCAAGAATGCCAAATATATGCAATCTTTCCCGTAAAATGATATGTGCAAGTACAGCACTGTAATCACAAATTTGTTAGGATTACTGTACTGTGCAAATAAAGAAATAGAATACATCCTGTGATTAAGGTCATGCCTTATGATTATGCTCAGAGCACCTAGAGGAGTCACCAAAATGGCTGGAGCAAATGCATATGCTGCAAAATTAGCAACTTCCCCTACGACCACTGTTATTACAAAAGGAAACTTTTGTTCTCATTCCACTCCATGTAGAAGAAAATAAACTCAAATGATTAATGCATAAGTTTCTTTAATTTACAATAACATACTAAATCATACAATTCCATAAGGGCACATTGAATGTTAGCAATTAAAATTCCAGCCCCATCTCAGGGTGTAAAAATCTAGCCCAAGCAGTTCAAAGAGAAATGGCTATCCTTGTGAGACACGTGAGATTTAAATACTCATTGAAGTAGACAGAACTAGCAAAGGTTAAAAAAGGATCTCAATGCACAAATTACTGGTTCAAGCAAATTAAAATTGATTAGAACTTGTGAAATATAAATAACTGCAGTACACCATCAAACACTACATTAAAAAAGAAGTACCAGCATCTGATACCTTGCTAAACAAGACGAGTTCAGAATGAAAAACAAGGACACCTTCAAACCTGAACAATTGTATTCATGCGTAAAAGGGTTTACTAAATTATAATGGGCACCATAAAATTTGAGATATAACATAGAAAGACAAAAACAAACTTCAATCCATATAAATAACTCAAATGCAACAAAATAAGGACAAAAAAACCAACAAACAGTAAGACTTGAATAGGATTTCAATTTTTAAAGTACAAAAAGTTCAGTACTCACTTGCTATCATGCCTGCCCACCATAGTGGCTCATACAAGTAAGAATACCCACCTACTCCTGTAGTTCAGTTAAAATACATTAGGCGCAATTAAGAATGAAAAAATAATTTTAAGTAATGGAACAAAAGAATTGATCAACAGGAGGGAGTGCTGCAACTAGTCATTTTGAGTATAGCATTCAGAAATATCATGAATGCTAAAGGCATTTTTGACAAGGCTACAATCAGATGACCAATACAACCTGAGTTCCAGATTTTTTTTTTATCAGTATTGTTCAAATTAAGGAAGAAAAGAGTACACATTTCTCGTAGCTTTGAGTGAAATACATCCCCATCTAGATAGGAAATGACAAGTAACTATCAAGTAATATTTATTTTCTAGTTTATCATCTTTTCATTCAGCATGATGCAATACGGCAAAAGAAGCTCTATCAACTTCCATCCAGGTAAATAATCTAAGAAAGTTCGTTTCAGTGTTGAACAAGTTCCACAATCTATTCTTGCAAAAACTTTCCTCCAACAGACAATACCTACATTTATGCCATTCAAAAAAGGTCCTTCAAATATAGTATTCGCTTTAGGTCTAAAGAAATAAAGGAAGTATTTCAAAATGTTTAATGTGTAGCGAATTAGCAATCTTGCACAGTGCAAAATTAATGATGTTCAATGTTTAAGCAATCTAAAACTTCTTTTATCCAAGATATTCTTCAACTTCCTTTTACATTAGACATTATTCTACATAAGTAAACAAAACATAGATGTGACAAATATTAGAGTACTCATTTTTTTGGGGCCAGAAGTGAGGCAAACATCGTTTCAAAGATTAAAGCATTTTTAACTACATATTACTTGTAACAAATAGGCTCACGCTTGGATAACCTCTTTAGTGATCATGAACAATTCACTGGAGGGTTAATTGTTGTCATGATTTTAAGCTACAAATCCGTAGAATATTTTGAGTCTCTATAGTCAAGACTAAATAGTTGCATCTGTTAGGTACGCCTAAAATTCTCCTACAATAACTAAAACAACAATGATGAGCTGTGTGTCCCCACCAATTGGGGTTGACTACATGAACCTTATCCTGCCATCCTCCTCCAATAACTAGAACTGCAACGATGAGCTGTGTGTCCCAATCAATTGGGGTCAATTACATATATCTTATTCAACCATCAATGCTTCAAACCCTATTCTCCATTTCATTTAAAAAATTAATTCATCATAGAGCACAATTAAGATGATTTCTTGACTACCGCACTGAAACTTCAAATCGAGTTTCAGAGCCATAACAGCTTCTATTTAACTGAGAAATGAAGAGAACTATACTACCCAATATCCACAAGATTAATCACTCGTGAAGATTTACTACTGATCAGATCTAGCTTCATACTGAAGACAGGTCACATCATGCCTAGTTAAACATGATAATACATTGATTTCCGTTCGTATAGAAACAAAGAGAAGGGAGTAAGCAAATAGGCAAACTTAAAACAACACTACTGTTAACCAATAGTTAGTGGCAATTAGTAGACTAATAAATAACTCGAGAACCAAAGATAAGAAAAAAATCAAAAAGAAGAAACTTTTTCACCTGCTCTAACTCCAGAAGCGCCAGCCTTCTTGAGCCCCTTCTTCTTGACGATAAAACTGGCGCCGATGAAGAAGCTGGAGGACAAAGCGAGGATCAAACCCTTGATATTATCCGAGGACATGCCGGTGTACGACTCGACCCAATTTTGGTCCGACGCCGCGGTGGCGGGCGCCATCCTGAACTCAGACAATAACCCTAGCTGCTAGTCCGCCCTGCCCACACTATCCCCGCATTCACCTCAACCACTACAGGAGATCGATCGGTCATGCCGGCAACTCAGCTCATCGGCAGGCGGACGGTGCCCCGCCGACAGATCCGAGCGCGGAGGCGGCAGATCAGGAGGGGGAGGCGGGTATTCCAAGGTCAGCCACCGGTGGCGATCTGGCGGCAGTGGCTGAGAGCTGGCGGCCAGACGGCGAGACAGAGGAGGATGATTCCAAGGAGCGGATCGCGGAAGAAGAGAAGAGAAGCGACAGCGGTGGCGTCAAGATGGAGGGGAAGATATGGCTGTCAAAAAATAGTAAAAAGTGATGAGGAGGCGGCCGGTAAGCGGTGGTGCTGGAACATAATCTCAATAAAAGCGTGTCGGTTATTTTTACAGGCCTGTGGGGTTTGTGTTGGCTTGGGTTTAACTCTTAATATTTTTAATTGCCGATTTTTTAATGATGATAAAAAAAATCACAAAACGAATTATACCTTTTAATCCATTAACTAAAAATAACAAAGAATTTTTACGTCCAAATGAAAATTCTAGATCTCACTCGGAGATTCGATTCCTACACATTCTTAATAAAATCCGAGATTCGATTCCTGCACACTCCAAGATTGTTTAGATTTAACTCTCTTTTTTTAATCCGTATTAAATCTCTTCAATTATCACTAATAACAATATTAATAATAATAAATATTTTTAATTTAAAATAAATTTATTATTATTCTTTTTTTATGAAAAAAAAATAACGTTCACCCACTCTAAGTATTTTCTATCAATGATTCTTACTCACATAAATTTACCATCTAATGATCATCACGGCATGTAAATGGAACAGTCGACTCAAATTTGATAATGTATATGCAATTAATTTCTTTATTTGGTTAAAAAATATTAAAATTTCCTCATTCCTTTATTGATGAAATGCAACTCACATTGTAAATTTTGATAATGTTCACTCAAATATTTTTCATGGTCAGTACTTCGTCCTCCGACTTAACAAAGAATGATAAATCAAGAGATTTTGTCTTGACATAATAGTCCTTTTATAGAATTTACTAAACTTTTGCATGAATTAAAGAGTCTTTGAAGAAAAACTTAAAGGGAGTTTGTGATTCACTTAATCCTATTACAAAGATTGATTGACACATAGATTTACGGTCACAAAGACTAGATAGTCACTTAAACAAATTGTATAGAGATCAGTAGTCACACAAACTAATATATATAACATCTAATTCATACTTAGAAAAAATGGTTCGTGTGACAGCAAACTTATAGAGCAATCAATGCTGAGAAAATTATTACATCTTATATAGTTGCTCATCAAATGGTACACATACAATCACTTTCAAACGACACACAATCTGTTGGATCGAAGAAATACACTAGAGGGGTGGTGAATAGCATACAAGAAATTCTTTTCTTTTTCGTTGTTAAAACACGAGTTGCAGCGAAAGTAAAAGTAATATAAAAGAAAACGACACTTTTCTTTTTACTTGGTTCACAACCAAAAGGTTGCTAGTCCAAGGCCCCGCAATTCTAGACCGCTTACGATGGACAATTCACTAGAAAGAGTATCTTCCTCGTTGGAGGTAAGAGACGACGACTACAAATAAAAGATAGAGGAAGAGATAACAAATTTACCTCTCCTCTTAGCAATAAAAAACAAAAGTACAAAGTAAAGACTATAATTTAAGTAGAACTACCAACTAAGGATTGGAAGCTTGGCGTGATGTCAGCGTTACGACGGTGTAGCATTGTCGAAGAAGTCTTGTCATTGTCGGAGCACTTTGGGAGCAATATTAGATAATGAAAAGAGGTGGAAACCTTCTTCTTTTATAGCCCTTTGAACCCTAGTTCGTTGAGATCCATATCTGGGTCAAAGCTCCTCATCTCCTCTCATTTTGTGGCTCTTATCTTGACTATCTTCGAAGTGATCAGCTTGACCAGCAGTCGACTAATGCCCCTCAGCAGTCGACTGATGCCCCTTAGCAGTCAACTGCCATTAGCCTCCAATCGACTATCAGCTTGATCACTCACCTGCAACATAGGGTTAGTACAGAATATTTCACAAATAGTAATTACGACGGTTCCTTACCGTCCAACCTCGACCTAGACCTTCCTTCCTCTGAAAGTCTTAGTCGGATTGCTGCCTACCGTCGTCCTCATACGGAGGACACGTTCTTATCATCACTCCGTGTAGGATCGAGTGAACCGAGAGAGGGGGTGAATCTCGGTATTTTATATTTTTAAATTAATTTTCTATTATTTATACTAATCAAAGTATGCAACGGAATATAAAGACTATTATCAACATATGCAATTTACTTGGTTCACAACCCGAACTGGGTTGATACTCCAAGACCCGTAGCTCTACCACGAGCTACCTCGATGGGATTCACTAAATACCATCCGACTCGAGTGCTTTCGACTTCGGAGGGTTTCTCTTTTACAAATGATAGAGTTAGGTGACAAACCACTCACTCGGAGAATTAAGTATACAAGCGAAACAATAAAGTAAATATATTACAAGACTTTAGGCCGACACTTAATAATCGTAGAGGTAGTCACAGAGTGTCGGAGGAACGTCTTGTTGTTGAGTCAAAGTGTAGTGGACGAGCAAGTATTTTGGCAGCACTTCGACGTTGATTGAATTTGATGAATTGATCTGATCGAGCACAACTTTTATAAACTTTTTCCAGTCGACTCCACATCAGCCCGTCGATATGGAAGTCGTGGTCTTCCAGTCGACTGAATTCCCTTCAGTCGACTCCACATCACTCGGCTCCGCATCGAGAAATTCCTCTCATCAGTCAACTCAACATCTTCAGTCGACTCAAGCTCTTTCCATCTGCATCGCACGATCTCCGATCGATCACAAGGTCGATCTCGCAAATAGGTATCGATCGAGATACATCTTGATTGTGGACTTGATCGACTTGAATCCATTCGATCTTGGTCCCTGCAAAATAGGATTAGCACAAAATAGATAATGTGAATTATGATAGCAGTAGTAATACTGCTCGAACTCGACTACTAAGTCCCACGCGGACTTTTCGTCGGATCGACGCCTAGCTTTGTCCCCCTACCGAGGACTCGGCCTCACCTCTTCACTCGAGGCTTACCTGCCGACTACCTGTCGGACTTACCATTCTTGACATCCGATCTGACCCACCAGGGCTTCCACCAGCTGTCCGATCTGCCTGACCTAGCTGGACTTTTTTCCGATTGTCCGATCTCCTGACCCAATCGATCTTCATGTCAAATGTCTGGTCCACGCGACCCATCTGGACTTCATGTCTGGTGTCCGATCCTCTTGATCTGTCAAGATTCCTGTCTAGTATCTGAAGGGTTTTACCTTGTCGTGTCCGTGAGGGGAAACTTCGCTTCCCACTTCACCTCGGTAGCTTGTACATGGCGATCCCTTCGATGTCCCCGGATTAAAAAAATTTAATCCTAGACAAAAGGGATTACCAAAGCAACCAAGTCATCATCGTGCTATTCATTTAGAGAGGTCACTTGAACAAACTAGTTGTTCAAGCGACCATCCTCTATTCTACGAGTAGCCGCGGAATAGACGATGTCCGGATCGCCGATTTTTATGTTTATGCTCGGGATCCAAGTATTATTTAGCAATTTACAGATTTATAACATGTTTATAATTGAAAAATAAAAACAAGCAACAAACAAAAGAAAAAAGTAGAATAGGTATACCTCTTGATCTTCTAATGTATGACCTTCCTCCTTTTGAACGTTGTGTGGGCGACGATCCACCAAAAGTCGAAGCTCCTAGATCGCAAATCTTCCTTCCTTGCTCTTCCAAAGCAAGAGGAAGAATAGAAACAAGGTTTTTCTCCTCCCTAAAACCAACCAACAAGGATCACACCAAACCCTTGCCGCTGGCCAACTAGAAGGAGGAGAAAGTGGTGGAAAACTACCAAGACACCAAGGGAAACCCTATATCTTCTTTCCACCACCTAAGGAGAGGGAAAAGGAAGCTTTTGGGTGCTGGCCAAGGCTGGAAAAAAGCTGGGAAGGGTGCTGGATGTTGGCCAAAAGAGGAAGAAGAAGAGAGAAAGAACCTTCCTTATTTGGTGTCACCCTTGCCTCCAAACCCTAATCCCAATCCTATCTCAAATAGGATTGCTTCTTGCCGCCCAAACCCTAGCTCTCCTCCAATTCATGTTCACGCCAACTCCATGCCATCCTTTTATAGAGTTAGGGATAAGTCATGAATTAATCTCATCCATTGGTTCTAGAGATTTAATCTCAACAGTCGGATCTAGAGATTTAATCTCAACCGTCGGATCTTAGAGATTTAATCTCTACCAATGGATCTTAGAGTTTTGTTTCTATCCATTGGATTTAAGCTTCATGAGGTGTTAATAGGATACATTAGGGACCATGAGGAAGAGTTGGGTCTTGGCCACCCATGGATCAAGCCCACATAAAGTCCGATCCACTAATGATGATCCAATCCACTAAAGGTTCATCATTGATCTACCTCACCAACCCCCATATGATAATATGGGCTCCATATATTATTTGTACATTTTCTCCCCGTGTTTAAGATCTCGACTGTCCGTCAATTAATTAATTTACTGACCATTAATTAATCAACATCTAACTCCTTGAGTAGTACCACTCAACCTTTTCATCATGCCGGACCAAGTCCACCTGCAGGGTTTACATGATGAACCTTATGAGCTCCTCAAGGGGACATCATCATCCTAATATATAGGACACGGTTTCCTCCTATAATCAACGGCACACCATATAAATAATATCATCTCCCAACTTACCGAGTCTATCGATTTAATCTATAAATTTCGCCCATTGGTAAATCAAAGAGATGAGTACTAAGTATATGTATCCGTTATTATATCGGGATTAAGAGCATGTACTAAATAATATCTGAGGTCCGATTCGATTGTGTAGTCAGCAATAAATCGAATCACCTCTATGTCGGTCCTGCTCAATACACACAAAGTGCACTAGTGTAATTCTATGGTCAAGACAAACCAACACCAAATCACACTACAACCATTCCGATGGTTTGTCCAAAGCCATCTCGGTTGTGAGCCTTTACTTATACTTTTCAAGGGGCCGATAACATGGTCTCCTGTGTGACACCACACACCATGTTATCTACAATGTAAAGTATGAGACAATATTGCATAACCATAAAAATATGTAAACAATGATCATGTGATTCTTATTTCAAAATAAAGATGTTCATACAAAAGATAGACTTTTCAGTATACATCCCTACAATCTCCCACTTATACTAAAAGACTATGCTGTCCTCATACTGCCATACATCTGATTCCCCTTCCCTCCACATGTCTATCAAAACTCTCGCTAGAAGGGTCTTAGTGAAAGGGTCTACCAGGTCATCCTCTGATGCAATCTAGGCAACAACAACTTCTACCTCCTTTACGATTTCTCGTATCAGGTGGTACTTACGCTCTATGCATTTACTTACCTTATGGGCTCGTGGTTCCTTCGAGTTTGCAACTGCACCATTATTATCACAATAAATTGTGATAGTACTGGGCAAACCAGGAATCACATCCAAGTCCATCAGGAAGTTCCTGAGCCACACAGCTTCTTTGGCCGCCTCAGAGGCTGCCACATACTCAGCTTCCATGGTGGAGTCCACCACGCATTTCTGCTTGACACTCCTCCATACAATGGCTCCACCTCCCAAAGTAAACACAAAACCTGAGGTAGACTTACTGTTATCCCTATCTGATTGGAAGTCGCAATCCATGTAACCCACAGGGAGTAATTGGTCTGCCCGATAAACTAGCATATAATCCCTAGTCCTTCTCAGGCACTTCAATATATGCTTTACCCCAGTCCAATGTCCCTGTCCTGGATTACTCTGATATATGTTGACCATGCCCAAGGCAAAGCAGATATCTGGTCTCGTACAGAGCATCGCATACATGAAGCTTCCTACTGCCGAAGCATAAGGAACCGCCTTCATCTCCTCTATCTCCTCAGATGATCTAGGACACATCTCCTTAGATAAAGGAACTCCATGCCTGAAAGGTAGAAAACCCTTCTTGGAGTTCTGCATACAAAAATGCTCCATAATCATGTCTATGTATGAAGCTTGGGATAAGCACAACATCCTTTTCCTACGATCCCTTTTAACCTTGATCCCAAGGATGTGTCCTACCTCTCCCAAGTCCTTCATATCAAACTGTTTGGACAACCATACCTTTACGTCCGATAACACCTTGATATTGTTGCCAATCAACAAAATGTCATCTACGTATAGTACAAGAAATACCACTATGTTTCCGTCACATCTCTTGTATACACAAGACTCATCCGGACTTTGAATAAATCCATAAGACTGAATCACCTCATCAAACCGGATGTTCCAAGACCTCGAAGCTTGTTTCAATCCATAAATGGATCGATTAAGCTTACATACAAGATGCTCTTTGCTCTTAGCAATGAATCCATCTGGTTGCTTTAAATAGATGTTTTCCTCAAGATTTTCATTAAGGAAAGTTGTCTTGACATCCATCTGTCACACCTCATAATCCATATGAGCTGCTATGCATAAGAGAATCTGGATAGACTTAAGCATGGCTACTGGCGAAAAGGTCTCCTCATAATCGATACCCTCTTTCTGAGTATAACCCTTCGCAACAAGCCTCGCTTTGGAGGTCTCAACCTTCCCATCTATTCCTCTCTTTCTCTTGTAGATCCACTTGCATCTAATGGTTTTTACACCATCGGGTGGTTCTACTAGCTCCCAGACTTGATTTGAATCCATAGATTCAATCTCAGCATTCATTTCACTTTTCCAAGATACTGCATCTTTATCTTGGATTGTCTCGTCATATGTCCAGGGATCAGGTTCATGTTCGCCAGGGACTAAATCAGAAGATTCTCCCAAGA
The DNA here is from genome assembly GCA_025175895.1 of Wurfbainia villosa. Lineage (NCBI taxonomy): Eukaryota > Viridiplantae > Streptophyta > Magnoliopsida > Zingiberales > Zingiberaceae > Wurfbainia > Wurfbainia villosa. The sequence goes on from CM045997.1 coordinate 57,585,176, forward strand.
ACATGAATCTATCAAGCTGTCTCACAACCCTCCCACTACTACGAGGTGTCACCTATGTATCCTCTGTGACACGCGATGCAGTGACATGTGGTATATCCTCTTATACCGGTGGTACTAAAGAAGTGAATTCCCCTTTTAACTCCTCCAGAATAATTTTACTCTTGGGCTTGTGGCTCATCACATAGTCTTCCTCTAGAAATCTGGCGTTCGTGCTAACGATCACCCTCTGATCTCTAGGACTATAAAACAATCCACCCTTCGTTCCCCTGGGATAGCCAACGAACAAGCGTACTTCTGTACGAGGTTCCAACTTACCAGCATCTGCCTTCAGCACATGTGCTGGACTCCCCCATATCCGAATATGTCTTAGACTAGGCTTTCGCCCAGTCCACAATTCTGTGGGAGTAGATGACACTGATTTAGATGGTATCAAGTTCAGAATGTACACCGCCGTATCTAGAGCATATCCTCAGAACGAATCTGGCAAGTCAGAATAACTCATCATCGATCTAATCATCTCTATAAGAGTCTTATTCCTTCTCTCTACTACACCATTCTGCTGGGGTGTGCCAGGTGCAGTCAATTGGGATTGAATCTCAGCCTCTGATAAGTAGTTCCTAAACTCTCCCAAGAGGTACTCATCGCCACGATCAGATCGTAGTGTCTTGATACTTTTACCTTGACGTTTCTCCACATCTGCCTTGAATTCTTTGAACTTGTCAAAGCATTCAGACTTGCGGTGCATCAGGTAAATGTATCCATATCTTGAGTAATCGTCTATAAAAGAGACGAAATACTCAAAACTACCTCTAGCCTGGATAGACATAGGACCACACAAATCAGAATGAACCAATTCTAACACATCTTTGGCTCTATACCCCTTGGCCTTAAAAGGCCTCTTGGTCATCTTACGCTCCAAGCAAGATTCACAGGTTGGGAGATCCTCCACCACTAATGAACCCAAAGGTCCATCAGCTATCAACCTTTGAATTCTGCTTAGGTTAATGTGACCAAGCCTAAGATGCCAAAGATATGTTTGGTTCATCTTCGAAGGTTCTTTTTGTTGGTGCAATCGGCCCAGGTCACGATTGACCAGGACTCGAGTTTGGCTCGAGTGATGTCTTGATGTGTTTTGATATTTTGACAAAAACATATGACAATGTAATTGTCATGGTAAGTCCAAGTCTTGAGTTCTTGGACTGGAAAGTCCAAGCATGGTCTTGGCAATGTAAAAGTCCAACATGAGTTGGCAAGGGAAAGTCCAAGCATGGTCTTGGCATTTGAGAAGTCCAACATGGGTTGGCATTTGAAGTCCAAGGGGATTGAAGTTGGCGGCGTAAAGTCCAAGCGGTAGTCTTGGCAGCATAAGTCCAATAGTTGGCGGCGTAAAGTCCAAGCGGAGTCTTGGCGGCGTAAGTCCAATGTGCTTTGGCGGTGTAGACACCGTTAGCATGACATAGACGATGGAAGCACCTGAAGGCTAGCGCAATGGATGAACAAGTCATGGATGACTTGGAGGGATCCGAGAGGCGTGAGGCTGATGGAGGTGGCTAGAAGGCTTAGGTCTAGGCTAAGGGTAGTCTAGCAAGTATGGGGGAACCATATTTGGACTAAAACCTCATGTTTGAGGTGTGCCAGTCGACTGGTGTCATGTGGCAGTCGACTGGACCGAGTCAACTAGGGTTTGACTGCGGGTTATGGCCTAGCAATGACCGAAGTGGGCAATGATCGATGAGCTCAGCGATGATCGATCGTGCGATCACCGACCGGTGCCTCGATTTCGCATGTAATGGAGTCGAGACTCGACTGGTCGAGTAAAGGCTCCATCAGTCGACTGATGGTCATGATCAGTCGACTGATGAAGGTTACGTTGGACTTATCCAGCGTGGATCTAGTCGTTGTCTCACGACAACAGTGGCATCAGTCGACTGATGGTCCCGATCAGTCGACTGATAGACCTTTTCCAGCACAGGTTGAAACTTTATAAGGAGCTCGTGATGGAGGATTTAGGAATCAGTTCTTGAGGGCTATTGGGGCGATTTGTTGGTGCAAATCAGGTCTCCAAGTGCAAGCAAGCAACCAAGCATTCAAGCAATCAAAACAAGTGTTGTAAAGTGTCTTCTTTACTTGCATTTCGTATTCATTATTGTAATTGCTTGTATTTGTATCTTATTGGTGTAAGATTACTTGTAAGGGGTTTCTCCACCCTTGACTTGTGTCAAGAAGGAGTTTTTATTGGTTAGTGGTGTTTGTGGCATCGCTAGGGTTCGTACGAACCCAATCCGTGGAGTAGAAACCGGTTCGGTTCCGAACCACGTTATATGCTCTTGTTGTGATTTGTGTTGTGTCCATTTCGTTATTGCTTTTATTATTTCTATTTCCGCTGCGCACTAACGAAATTGTAGACACGAACGGGATCGAATTTCATCTACGCTATTCACCCCCCCCTCTAGCTTCCAAACGATCTCTAACAAGTGGTATCAGAGCCCGGGGCTCTTCTACGGATTAACAACCGGGAGCTAAGGCAAAAGGCTAGAGGGTGAAGATGGAATTCTAAGACAAGCTTGGATGGGAAATCAACACTCCACCTCTATATGATCCAGAAGATTTTCTGGCATGGAGAGCAAGAATGGAAACATTCTTGATGATGAACATAGAGGATTGGTTTATCCTCGTTGAAGGCTTTGAACCCCCTAGGGATAAGAAGGGGAATGTCCTTAAATTGAAAAAGTGGACCCAAGAGCAACGCCAAAAGCTCAAGACCGAAGTTAAGGTAACGAAACTTTTGGAAGATTTAATCCCTAATGATGATTTGTGCAAGCTAGGGGATTACATGTATGCCAAGGAGCTATGGAGAAAATTGGCAAGATTCCATGAGGAGAGTTCATCCTCAAGTGAAAGTGAGGAATCGGAAGTTGAGATGGAGTCAACTTCCGAATCGGAGAAAGAAGAAGTAGAAGAGGTGGAAGAAGCATCTACTTCTAGGATTGAGGAGGAGAGACCATCCTCTACACCGGAGCAACCTCAAGAAGAGCTTTCAACATCTGATCAAGATGAGGAAGCTCAAAATTCAACTCCGACACCTACCACCACCCTAAGTAACTCAAACACTTTATTTTCAAATAAAAATCATATTATGTGCTTTGAGTGTAGGGAGTATGGGCATTACAAAAGCAAATGCCCAAAGAGGATCAAGAAAGCTCCTCCGGCGCTTAAAAGTCAACAAAAGTCAACGGATGCCGGTTCTCCAAGTCAAAAGAGCAAGGAGCATGTCATTTGCTTCAAATGCCGACTACCGGGTCATTACCGGAGTCAATGCCCAAAGAAGAAGAAGAAGGGGCAAAGGGGAGCATCACAAGTAGGGGGAGCCACTAAGGCAAACTCTAAGGTATATTTAAATAATGCTCCGTCTAATTTAAATATTAAAAAGCATGCTAGAACTAATTTTAGCAATTTTGTTATGTATCATAAAGAGCATGCTAGAAATAACAAACATATTTGTTTAGGAGCTAAGAACGTTCACCTTAATAATAAGGAGAAATTTGGGACTAATGCCCCTAGAAAAACAATACCTAGGGAATCTATTAAGAAAATATAAGAACATCTAGGTTTTAATCCAAAATGGACTAGGCATATGCCAAGAAAGTCCAATGCCCAAGATTTAAATAAAAATTCTAAAATTGGGCAATTAGAATTAGAGAACCAAGCCTGGAGGTCAAGGCTTGAGACATTGGAAAAGACCCTAAACAAGATACAAAATCAATTTCAAGGGTCAAATTGTCAAACTCTTAGGTCAAGAAGTCAAAGTCAACATCTAGGACCTAAGAGTCAAAAGTCAACCAAGGGCAAGAATGGTTTGGGTCACAAACCTAAGTCCAAGGTGACTTACCATAGTGTTCCATTTGACTATGGGACACTAACTAGGTCTAGGAAGACCAAGGTCAATGGGGGAGTCATTCCTAGAGTTGACCAAGGTCTGTGCCTAATGGTCAAGGTTTCGAAGAAACTTAGGATGACCACTAAGAAGGTTGTTAGGGAGGCAATCCCTAAGGTTAACCTAGGCAAGACCAAAATGACCAAGGCTAATAAGTCTAGGAGGGTCATTAGGAAGGTATCTAGGGAGGTTATCCCTAAGGAATACCTAATTAACCCTAGGAGCTCAAATCAGTTTTGGGTTCCTAAGAGCGTGATTGATTCACGCTAAATGGGTTTAGGGTATGCCAACCTTGATTGGATGGGTAGTTAACTCAACCATGATAAAGGTGGCACCTTAGGTTACTTTCAAGGTTATGGTTACCTTGGAAATATCTTTGAGCCTTAATTTCAAAGAATTTTAGGATGTGTCAATATATATCTTGAAAACATGAAAATCAATAAAATTGACACGATCTAGATTTAGATGTCATAGTGTGTAACTTTGATTGTTGGCACATTTTAGAAGTTCATGTATCAAGAGATGTGTGTTTAAGATGTTAAAAGTAACATCTAGAGTGATACTCAAGTGCCACACAACTTGATGTCTTGTACTCACCATGCTTCATATGTTTTACCATATGTTTGCATGGAAGGAATGTCTAGGATAGATTGCATCTCACAAAACAAGTCTTTCACCTTGATTGTGTATTTTAACACTTAGAAAGGGTGAGATGTTAGGTTTTAGAAATCATTGAATATTAATGTTTGCAAAAATGAAATAAAACATTAAAATACATTAACGAATACATGAATAAAAGTATAACATCAATACATTCGATATACAAGATCTAACGTGATAAAATGGAATAATTAAGATGATGAAATCGAGATCTTCTGATTTTCAGAACTGGAAATCAGATATCGATCACCGATCTGATTATCGATCGACCGATAACATCAGAAGCGCGATACGATACGCCATCACCGAGTGCTAGCTTCATGACTGACGATTGACCATCGATCGTGATGATGAGGTCCATCATCGATCGATGGTACTGCTCACCGAGGCCGAGGGTCATCGAGAGTGCTCGACGACGGCAATGAGGATGCTCATCACCGATCGATGCTATCAGCACGTTACGAAGGTTCAACGATCGAGCGACCGATCGATCGGCTCGTAAACCCGGTAATATCCGATCGTCGATGCTCCACGACATCACCGATCAATCGCGTTTTTATAACGCCGAACCGCTAGGGTTCGGCGTCTTCACGCAACGAACCTTTCTTCTCCTTTCCTTCTCCGATCGCCGTCTCCCTCTCCGACCGACTCTTCCGGCCGTGCCAACCTCCCAAGTGTTAGGTTTGATAGACAAGTCTCTCCTCTTCCATTTTTCACCTATTTCGAGCCCTAGTTCACGCGATTTAGGGCTTATCTTTCCTTGTTTCGATTAGGGTTCCGGCGTCTGAAGTTCTCCGGCGACTTTTCCGGTGACCCCCAGCAACATTTGAGTCTTTCCTCCGGCCACATCTTTAAATGGCGCCTAAGTAACGATTTTTTTTCCGAGCCCTAAATTTCATTTTCATTACAATTTAGGTTTATCTAATCGTGTATTATTGCCATTGCATGTTATATCATTACATTGCATTCATAATAGGAGAGCCCGTAGGAATGATCCACCCGAGGGTGAATCTCGATTGTACCAACCTATGTTGGTTAGGTACATCGATAGAGATTTTTTCAATCGACATTGTAGTGATGTCATGGAATTAATCGCATACTACAATCTAATGAAAATCGTCTTATGCACGCATCCAATTAATGATGACCTTGTTAAGGAATTCTATCAAAACCTTAAAAAGGTGGATGACGGCCCTACTTACACTACTCGCGTTGCAAAACACGAATTAGAGTTCACTCCTGCGATACTGCAGGAGTTTCTCGAGTGTAGGCACTCAGATGACACTTTTATCTTTTACCCTACCATGGATTTTCCTTTACCTGAGCCTTTTGACCATATCTCTATGGAGTCCATGCATGAGCATATCTTTGGTTATCCTCGTCCACCGACTCAGAATCTATTTCCTATCACTGAGTTGTTTGCACCTGACAATGTCCTTTACAAGGTCATTGTTGGGTGTTTTCTTCCCATTGTCACTCGGGGTCTGGCCAAGATTCGGCCTCCCCATCTTTTTCTTCTATATGCCATGCGTCATCAGTTAGATATAAACTTTGCATTAAACATTTACTTCATTTCCCCTGTACAAGGGAAAGTGCATATGCCATTTGGTCATATCATCACAGCATGACTAGAGTCCGTAGGCATCAACATCCACAGGGGTTCTCTGCGAGCGCTATCGGAGGTGTACGACTGTATATCAGTTCGTAACTTCTCGTTAGCAAAGCTACGGATGGGCGCTGGACAGATGGAGTTGGCGCCACGACCACCACCCAAGGCACGCAGACAGCATCCTCTGGTACCCAGAGAGGCGACAGAGGACTACGAGGATGCGGATACCATTGATGAGGATGACCAGATGCCGGCAGACACATCAGCGGCGGGTCCATCAGATCGCCGTGGCCTACCGAGTCCGATTTCAGACTATCGCGATCGGTGGACTCTAGGTCGAGAGATATTGGCGAGCCGGGCATCCTTCCGACGCGTCTCGATAGGATGGAGGAGTCGCAGAGCCGCATAGAGCAGCATCAGCTCGATATGCTAGAGATGATGCGGGTCTGGACCCTGAGTCAGCAGCCTCCTCCACCACCACCTCCTACGGACGATTAGAGGATATTAGATGTTCTGTGGTTGTCAATTTTTGTAGTGAGATTGAGCATAGTCAATCTCCATTTTGAATGTAAAAGACAAGTTTTAAGTTAAATGAAATCTTTGTTTCTGAAAAATCTTGTGTGTATGGATGAATATTTGTATAATTATATTGCTTATCAAAGTTGATATATTATGACATGAAATTGCATCCTATCATATACCATGTCATGACATTGTTTAGGGTTATTTTAGATGTCATGTGTTCTTAAATTTCATCATATGTCATGACATCATGATCATTGACCATGTTTTAATAATGCTATTATTTATGCCATGATCATACATTCATGCATTAACTTGATTGAAATTGATTTAAGGACTATGACGTGACTTGAAGTCCCATTTATAAGGGAATCAAGTAGGGTTGCCTAGGAAATGCATGAAACCATAGATAAAGTGAACTCAAACCCACATCTCACATCACATTGACATGTATGTGTATTTATACATCCTAGATACATGTGAGATGCTAGGATAATAAGTTAAGTTCAAGGTGCATAGTTTTTGCATCTAGATGAACTAAAACTCATCCAATTCCATTTGGATCATTAGGAAAGCTTGGGTACAAGCCATGTGCATAGAGCCTAAGGAAAATGATCCAAATTAGGGTTTTAAAAATATTTTAAAATCATTTTGAAAAACCTTAGTGAAGTCTATCTTTTGATAGCAATCACCATTGATAAGATTGATACAAAGTGAGCTTCAACCTTAAAGTTTTTAGTCACTTTTGGATTTTGTATCAATCTCCTAATTCAATGGTAAAAATATTTTTCCAAAATTTTTCACTGATTATATGTGTGTTAAGTAATATACGAATCAAGTTTCGTGATTTTTTGATTTACGTAGAATTACTTATGCATTTCTCAGTCGATTTAAAAATCAGTTTTCGATTATCGATCATTGCTTCTGATCTGATCGTGATGGCGGCGTTTGGACTCGATGTGTATATCACTCATTGTTAGCCGTGCGATCGATGGACATCATCGATCGGTAGTCGATAACAAGTCGACTGATAGCCTGATTTCGGGGTAACCAAAGTTGTTTAACCCAATTTCAGCTGCGGTTAAGGTCCCTAACCACTCTTAACCCTATGATATGCTTTGGGAAGCATGATAAAGGGTGAAAATCTATTGGATATGGATTAGGAGAGGTGTTTAGGGTTTGTATCAATTTTAAGGTGCTGGAAAGTTCAATATTGAATTTCTAACCTTAATTTTGATGGCTTAGAATTCCTATTGGCTTAGGGAATTCCCAAGGACATTGTTGGTGCAATGGTCAAGGGGGAGCAAGCTTTTAGGGGGAAGTATCCATCATGGGATGATGGATGGTTTTTTCCTCATGAGGAGGAAAATGGGATTCTTGATACCCAATTTGGAAATTGGGAGAGTGAATAGGATTGCCTCTCTTGAGTGATATGAGACTTATCACTAGGAAGATGGTAGACATCCTAAGTCTTTTTGGACCAAGGGGGAGATTGTAAGATCTCATTGGGACATGAGACATTTACCCTCTTGGGGAGACGACCTTTTGCTGTTAGTCAAAAAGGGGGAGAATGTTTGGGGGAGAACATTTGGAGAGTATTTACCAATTTGGGAAAATTGGTAAGGGATTTGAGTTAGTGTTCTAACTCAATAGTTTGTTTGTTTTTTTGTCAAACATCAAAAAGGGGGAGATTGTTGGTGCAATCGGCCCAGGTCACAATTGACCAGGACTCGAGTTTGGCTCGAGTGATGTCTTGATGTGTTTTGATGTTTTGACAAAAACATATGACAATGTAATTATCATGGTAAGTCCAAGTCTTGAGTTCTTGGACTGGAAAGTCCAAGCATGGTCTTGGCAATGTAAAAGTCCAACATGAGTTGGCAAGGGAAAGTCCAAGCATGGTCTTGGCATTTGATAAGTCCAACATGGGTTGGCATTTGAAGTCCAAGGGGATTGAAGTTGGCGGCGTAAAGTCCAAGCGGTAGTCTTGGTAGCATAAGTCCAATAGTTGGCGGCGTAAAGTCCAAGCGGAGTCTTGGCGGCGTAAGTCCAATGTGCCTTGGCGGTGTAGACACCGTTAGCATGACATAGCCGATGGAAGCACCTGAAGGCTAGCGCAATGGATGAACAAGTCATGGATGACTTGGAGGGATTCGAGAGGCGTGAGGCTGATGGAGGTGGCTAGAAGGCTTAGGTCTAGGCTAAGGGTAGTCTAGCAAGTATGGGGGAACCATATTTGGACTAAAACCTCATGTTTGAGGTGTGCTAGTCGACTGGTGCCATGTGGCAGTCGACTGGACCGAGTCAACTAGGGTTTGACTGCGGGTTATGGCCTAGCAGTCGACTGCCAGAAGTGGGCAGTCGACTGATGGCTCGAGTAGTCGACTGATCGTGTGATCAGTCGACTGGTGCTCGGTATTTCGGGCACAGAATGGAGTCGAGACTCGACTGGTCGAGTAAAGGCTCCATCAGTCGACTGATGGTCATGATCAGTCGACTGATGGTCATGATCAGTTGACTGATGAAGGTTCCGTTGGACTTATCCAGCGTGGATCTAGCCGTTGTCTCACGACAACAGTGGCATCAGTCGACTGATGGTCCCGATCAGTCGACTGATAGACCTTTTCTAGCACAGGTTAAAGCTTTATAAGGAGCTCATGATAGAGGATTTAGGAATCGGTTCTTGAGGGCTATTGGGGCGATTTGTTGGTGCAAATCAGGTCTCCAAGTGCAAGCAAGCAACCAAGCATTCAAGCAATCAAAACAAGTGTTGTAAAGTGTCTTCTTTACTTGCATTTCGTATTCATTATTGTAATTGCTTGTATTTGTATCTTATTTGTGTAAGATTACTTGTAAGGGGTTTCTCCACCCTTGACTTGTGTCAAGAAGGAGTTTTTATTGGTTAGTGGTGTTTGTGGCATCGCTAGGGTTCGTACGAACCCAATCCGTGGAGTAGGAACCGGTTCGGTTCCGAACCACGTTATATGCTCTTGTTGTGATTTGTGTTGTGTCCATTTCGTTATTGCTTTTATTATTTCTATTTCCGCTGCGCACTAACGAAATTGTAGACACGAACGGGATCAAATTTCATCTACGCTATTCACCCCCTCTAACTTCCAAACGATCTCTAACACTTTTCTCTTATTAGAATTAGAAGATGAGTTATTAACTTCAATTTGCATCGTGGGAGGTTTTGGTTCAAGTGTATCCAAATTTCCTATCAATGTACCTGAACAGATATTCTCCCTATTCCTTTTTATAACAGCTCTGTCATTAAAAGAAATAGAATATCCATCCATAAACAATTTAGAAATTGAAACTAAGTTCTTTCTAAATAAAGGTACATAAAGGGAATTTTCCAAAATCTAAGTTTTATTTTTCTCAAGAGATAAATAAAACTTCTCCCACTGCAATAGCTGTCATCTTCATGGCATTGCCCAAGTAAATGGTAATCTTCCTTTTAGCTCGTCGTCGGGTTTCCTGGAACCCCTGCAAAGTGTTGCAGACATGATTAGTCGCTCTCGTATCTACACATCAGGTGCCGGTAGATAACACCGCTAATCATATTTTAACGACTAGTCCAAAGGATATATCTTTGTTCTGCTTTGGATTGGGACAGTCCTTCTTCCAAAGTCCATCCTGCTTATAAGTGAAGTACTTATCTTTCGGCTTCTTCACTCTTCCCTGAGATCCTCCCACCACCTTTTCTCTACCTTGTTTCTCCTTCTTCTTGCCTTTCGGCTTAGAAGTAGAAACCTTTTTGAGCAACCATGGCTTGAGGACACTCTTCGAAGAGTGCATACTTATACTCCTTAGCAGATAAGACAATATCTAGATTCTTTTCCAATCATCATTGTTTGGGTACAGTAAGTTTATTTCCTTTAGTATCATAGTAAGTGGACTGAAAGTCATTCTTGAAAATCCTAAGAATCACATAGATCATTACTGTAGATTTCAAAAAATTATTGATTCCTCAAACAATAAAATTTTAAAATCAACCAACACCTTTAAACACCGAGAATATCGCATGCCACGATCATGTGGACGTATACGAATTCTACATTTGTAAGAGGAGGTTTTACCCATTAATTTTACTATCTTGTCAACCTAACTTTTTGACAAGTAAAATTAATAGTTGGTTTCTCTTCGGCCCTACAAATAAAAGCAGTGACTCCGATGGGGAGGATACTTATATTTGTATCTAAGTGTTCACCATTACTCGGTACCAAGGTAATTATCTCGGGTTATGTGCCTTACGATGGGCAAGTACACATGATCCTTAATAATTTCCTATAATCATATTCGACCTTGTGATCCGTAAACAAACCCATCCGATATGGAGGAAGACACTTAGAGCCGACGCGCAAGTTTGTTTGCATCACTTGTCAAATCGTAATGGAGGCTGTGGGAATTTATAAAAATATCCCTCTCCCACTTAGTAATTTGAAATTGATGAATTTTCCTAGCCTACGACATGCATATAAAAAAAAGCAATAAATATGAAAAATAAATTATTTTCCAACTATTATGACTTTTATCTTCAATATGACTCCCGTCGCATCACCATCTCATTCGCTCCTCCTACGCCATGTACGAGCCATCCGGAGATCCGAGCCGAGACTAAAACCTATTTTAATTTACATCCATCGATCCTATACTCCACGAGGGAGTGTACATGAAATCTAGATCGAAAGTAAAATAAAATAAAGAGTGGCTAAACAATGCCGTATTTAATTTACAAAAACTAAATACTAGCCTCGTCAACCCCGAGGATTCAACAAAATAAATATTTATACACATACAATCACATACACACACATGGCCATAATAGTCAGATCTTATGCCTGCAATCAAAGAGTTAAACTACGCATATCCTACTATTATCCGACACATATAATATATGAAAAAGTGCATAAAAATTAACCGAATCCTAAACACACAAAACCGGAAACCTTGGCTCTGATACCAATTGAAGGGTTTTGCCTTGTCGAGTCCGTGAGGGGAAACTTCACTTCCCACTTCACCTCGGTAGCTTGTACATGGCGATCCCTTCGATGTCCCCGAATTAAAAAAATTTAATCCTAGATAAAAGGGATTGCCAAAGCAACCAAGTCATCATCGTGCTATTCGTTTAGAGAGGTCACTTGAACAAACTAGTTGTTCAAGCGACCATCCTCTATTCTACGAGTAGTCGCGGATTAGACGATGTCTGGATCGCCGGTTTTTGTGTTTATGCTTGGGATCCAAGTATTATTTAGCAATTTACAGATTTATAACATGCTTATAATTGAAAAACAAAAACAAGCAACAAACAAAAGAAGAAAGTAGAATAGGTATACCTCTTGATCTTCTAATGTATGACCTTCTTCCTTTTGGACGTCGTGTGGGCGACGATCCACCAAAAGTCGAAGCTCCTAGATCACAAATCTTCCTTCCTTGCTCTTCCAAAGCAAGAGGAAGAATAGAAACAAGGTTTTTCTCCTCCCTAAAACCAACCAACAAGGATCACACCAAACCCTTGCCGCCGGTGAACTAGAAGGAGAAGAAAGTGGTGAAAAACTACCAAGACACCAAGGGAAACCCTATATCTTCTTTCCACCACCTAAGGAGAGGGAAAATGAAGCTTTTGGGTGCCGTCCAAGGCTGGAAAAAAGCTGGGAAGGGTGCTGGACGTTGGCCAAAAGAGGAAGAAGAAGAGAGAAAGAACCTTCCTTATTTGGTGCCAGCCTTGCCTCCAAACCCTAATCCCAATCCTATCTCAAATAGGATTGCTTCTTGCAGCCCAAACCCTAGCTCTCCTCCAATTCATGTTCACGCCAACTCCATGCCATCCTTTTATAGAGTTAGGGATAAGTCATGAATTAATCTCATCCATTGGTTCTAGGAATTTAATCTCAACCGTCGGATCTAGAGATTTAATCTCAACCGTCGGATCTTAAAGATTTAATCTCTACCAATGGATCTTAGAGTTTTGTTTCTATCCATTGGATCTAAGCTTCATGAGGTGTTAATAGGCTACATTAGGGACCATGAGGAGGAGTTGGGTCTTGGCCACCCATGGATCAAGCCCACATAAAGTCCGATCCACTAATGATGATCCAATCCACTAAAGGTTCATCATTGATCTACCTCACCAACCCCCATATGATAATATGGGCTCCATATATTATTTGTACATTTTCTCTCCGTGTTTAAGATCTCGACTGTCCGTCGATTAATTAATTTACTGACCATTAATTAATCAACATCTAACTCCTTGAGTAGTACCACTCAACCTTTTCATCATGCCGGACCAAGTCCACCTGCAGGGTTTACATGATGAACCTTATGAGCTCCTCAAGGGGACATCATCATCCTAATATATAGGACACGGTTTCCTCCTATAATCAACGGCACACCATATAAATAATATCATCTCCCAACTTACCGAGCCTATCGATTTAATCTATAAATTTTGCCCATTGGTAAATCAAAGAGATGAGTACTAAGTATATGTGCCCGTTATTATATCGGGATTAAGAGCATGTACTAAATAATATCTGAGGTCCGATTTGATTGTGTAGTCAGCAATAAATCGAATCACCTCGATGTCGGTCCTGCTCAATACACACAAAGTGCACTAGTGTAATTCTATGGTCAAGACAAACCAACACTAAATCACACTACAACCATTCCGATGGTTTGTCCAAAGCCATTTCGGTTGTGAGCCTTTATTTATACTTTTCAAGGGGCCGATAACATGATCTCCTATGTGACACCACACACCATGTTATCTACAATGTAAAGTATGAGACAATATTGCATAACCATAAAAATATGCAAACAATGATCATGTGATTCTTATTTCAAAATAAAGATGTTCATATAAAAGATAGACTTTTCAGTATACATCCCTACAGTATCTGGTCAACTAGACCTACTAGAACTTTCTATTAAGCCTGCACACTTAACACTTATATTAGACTATAAGTGAATCATAACTTTTAACTGAGGTTCATACATCAAAACTTTAGAGTGATGCTCACTGCATCAACAATCTCCCCCTTTTTGATGTATGACAACACATCAGTTAAAGTTAGGAGAATTAAATACCAATCTCCATATATTGAAATGTATAAGAAATAAACTAACATCTTTTGTCATGCATAAATTTAACCATGTATGAAATGCATAGGTCCTTATCAAATTTTTGAATCCTCTAAAGTTTATATCTCTTTTTAAGTTTATAATTTATATCACTTCTCTCCCCCTTTAGCATACATCAAAATAAGAGTTAATTTAATGATATTGGAGAGTTATTATAATACTTTATCAAGAATAATTTGAAAAAAATAAAATTTTCAAGATTTTCAAAACATTTTCAAAACTCCCCCTGACTAACTCAATATATTCGGGAATATTTAACAATTTGCAAGAATCTTCAAAAACTCCCCTTTAACAATTCAAAAATTTTCAAAAAAAAATTTAAAACATTTTCAAAACTCTCCCTGACTAACTTAATATCTTTGGGAATATTTAAATTTTTAAATATTTGTAAAAGTTTTCAGAAACTTTTCTTAAATAATTCACAAGTTTCAAAAGTTTTTAAAAAAAAATTCAAAATTTTTAAGACCTCCCCCTGAATGATTGCAAAAATGATAGGGACTAAGTCCAAGCATGAGTTCTAAAATAAATTAAAATTATATTTTGAAAATACACATCTAAAAATTGTCCTTAAAGCAAATGTCCAACTCTTTATTAGCTCAAATGATATAGAATAAATCATTAAGCTTTGTTTTAGAGTTAGTCATCGAAGTGATTAATTTGCTCGTGTAAACCCCATTTTGGTTCATGTCGATGCACTGAATCTACATCTGGAACCAGGGGTGGAGTCCTAACATCTCATGCCCATCTACGTGGCTCAATACACAAACAAGTGATCCTAGGTGTTTGTGAGATGCAAAGGCTACTTAATTCTATAGGATCATGAATTATAGATTAACCTAATCTAGATTCATTCATTTTTTTTAATATAATATTATATTTCAAAATAATTCGAAATTATAAGCATAATAATCCTATTCTACCAAGCATAAAACCACACAAGATTATATATATATATAAAATTATTATGATTTAGTATTATTACAATCCTAATCAGCGGATGGGGGATGAGAAGGACCCATGCCCTAAGACCTAAGAAGATCCATCATCTGTCGATGATCCTCTCTCTGCTCTCGCATAATCTGCATCATCTCAAGATGCTGCCGCTGCATCGTATCCTCCAACCTAGATAGTCTCTCTGCTACGGTTGGAGCTACTGGAATCCCAAGAAATGGTGATAGGCTATCAAATCCTGGGGCTTCCTGATGCTCGGTATCGAAGTGGTGGTCGGGGTCCATATCTGGCTTAGGCTCCTACTCCGGATCAGGCTGGGGCTGAGGCTGAGGTCCATCTCTCTTCCATACAAGGATATTATTGTCATCTAAACCTACTTTTGCTAAACCAAACTGCCTAGAACCTATCATGTCATACTCAGTAAGTTGTTTGATGTTACATGTGGTAACATCAAATCCTAATGCGGCTAAGAGAGATCTAATGATATGGCAGTAAGGCAAATGTGTCTTCTTGCTAGTGACTGACCTGGAATGATAAATGATAGAATGAAACATCTGTAGGCTAATATCTAAATCTAACCTATGACTAAGTGCATAAAGTAAAAATGAATGAAAGGGGCGCATCATAGCAATGTCCCTAGTAGTGAGTGGCAAAATGCAGTTCACTATAACTCGGTATAGGGCATAGTTCTATACTCGGAGTCTAGTAGAACTAAAGATACTCACAGAATGAGTTCTTTCCTCACCAAAAATATGCATGTGAATCCTATCTAATGTAATATGAGAGTAGGGGTCACCGTACGGTAACTCCGTGGATGGAAAACATGCAATAGGGCATATCGAATGCAATAGTCCTAAATGCTCTCTCAACATGTCAGGTGTAAAAACAAAGTCCTTACCCTATACCCTAGTCGAGTATGAAAGGTCATCAATCTTAGTAAGGTTATTGAAAAACTCCGCACATATGTCTATGTTAATGGGGTTTTTACAATACACTAGTTTTTCTAATCCATAGTGTGTGATGACCTCCATACTAAGTATGCATGCATTACTAAAGTATGATCTACTAATGTATCTAGTGGGCATAGGAATGTAAGTAATGCTCTCAAACCTAATCCTATGTCCCTCAGTGGGAAACCTAATATCCATGCATGGAGTCGACGACTCAACCTCGACAGCTCTTCTTTTACCCCTAATTAAATTTCAAAATATTCAATATTTATTGAACATAATAAAAACTAAGATTTTAGAGTTATTACCTTGGCATTTCAGATGATATTAAGAGAATATGATGACCTAAGCCCTCTGGAAGTCCGAAATTAGGGTTTTGGAGTTGGATTGGTGGCTGTTATGAATAAATTTGGCGTGGCTTGGCGTTGATCCTATAGACATGATTTAGTCGACTGAAAACATTCCAGTCGCCTTAATTTTAGTCGACTAAAGATATTTCAGTCGACTGTAATAAATGTTACCATTTACTTCGCCGCTAAACTTTATCTACCGGTTCATAATTCAGTCGATTGAAGTCGCGTTTTACCTTCTCGATACTTGGAGGCAACTGAGTTTCTTTCAGTCGACTCTTTTTGAGTCGACTAAAAACATTTCAGTCGACTGAATCCGAGTATTTTTGAATTTTATTGTTATTTAATTTGATTTACTTATTTTTATTAAGTTAAACATAAATTCTTATACGTTTAAGCTAGTTATATTGCTTTTCAAATGATTAAATTTGTTTTAATCTTGCTAAATTAGGTTTGTTTAGATCATGTTACTTTCTTGAGTTTAAATAACTCTGTTTAATTAAGTTGAGTAGACTTAAGTTACGTTTAATTAAGGTATGTTATTAAGATTTATTAATCTTGGTTTAAGTATATTAGGTTTAGAGTAGTTACATAAAACTAATTAAGCTTAATTAAGATCTAAATCATCTCACCCAAGCTAGGTTTTCAAAACACTTTTTCCTATGAGTATTGTGAGATGAAATTTTCTTTTATCTTAATTAAATTTAATGAGAAATTTCAAAGTGTTTAAACTTGTGTTAGATTTAAGCTTGATTTGAGCTAGTCAAGTAAGTTTTTCCAGTATTGACTTCCAGGTCGTGGCGAGACACATGACCTTCTTGATTATCGGAGCAACGACCACTTCCTAGACAATGTCAATAAAGGAATCAAGTACTGGATTCACTTTAGATTAAGCCTTGGTCTAACTAGTTAAAGACTTAGTGAGTTAGCTTCGGTTAGTTCCACTCGACTTAGTGCATCAGGTCGTGGCGAGGCACGTGGCCTTCTTGATTATCGGAGTAACGACCACTTCCTAGACATGTACTTCGAAGAGCTTCCCCAACTTACTATCAGTTCACTTGTCTTAGTACTAGGTTGTTCAAGTTTAAACTACTTTGTTTCCTATCTAGTCCATTCTACATTAAGCAAGTAAAGTAAACTAAGACATTCAAGTGTTTAACTAAAACAAGGAAAGTTAACTAAAACATGCAAGTGTTTAAGTAGGCAAGGAAACAAGCAAAGTGTTAGCTCCCCCTAAATGGTAGCTAGTTTGAGTTTTGTTCACTAAGTGAACTTGACTCTTGGGAACCCAAAATTGATTTGGTCCAACTTGGTTGACTAAGCTAGACTTAGGAACCCATGCTTGGACTCGATTCTTAGCATTTCGGCTAAGTAATGACATGTAAGATTTATAGGTGGACTTAGCCTTATACCCGAGTCCGGATCTGTTGCAAACAACTCGCTGAGATCCAAACATCATGTTGAGATACTTGGAACCCGAAGTGAACTTTTCCAATGATCCAGTTAGTTCTTCTACTTGCCTTTTTAGGACTGAGTTCTCTTCCTCAAGCTTTGCAACTTGAGTTGAGTCTCTATCCTTAAGTTAGCAAGTCGAAGTCTTCGAGTTGACTTGCTCCTTAAGTACTTGGACTTCCTTAAGTACCGAGTCAACATGATTCTCGGACTTAGCTAATTTCCTACTTAAACATGCAATGATGCTATATAACTTATCTTCTAATGGAGAAGTTACCTCATTAGAACCTTCGGAAACGGATACGGATCTGTGGCTTCTCTCGGACTCAGAATTTGACTCATATTCGGAACTTGACTCAGCTCCGGATCTTGATTCGGCCATAAATGCGACGAAACTTCTCTTCATCTCTTCCGCGTCCGACTCCTTCGATGATGACTCATCCCATGTTGCCTTAAGAGCCTTCTTCTTCGATTTTTCTTCCTTTTTTAAGTTTGCGCACTCTGACTTGTAGTGTCCTTTTCCGTTGCATTCGTAGCAAGTCACTTCTGATCGAGGTCTCGGCTTGTTGTCGGCCACCTTTCTGGCGTCTTTCTTTGTAAACCTCTTCTTTCGGTTGAACATTTTTCTTACCATATTTACAATCTCCTCTTCTCCGTTTGTTTCCAACTCCGACTCGTCTTCGGACTCAATCTTCACTTTTCTCTCCTTTTTAGTTGAGCCTGCCATCAAAGCTATACCATTCTCGATTTGACCCGAGTTAGCTTGTTCGTGTAGTTCAAGTTCACAAAATAGTTCATCTAACCTAATTGTAGAGAGATCCCTAGATACCTTATAGGCATCGACAATCGATGTCCATAAGGTATTTCTCGGAAATGCCTTAAGGGTATACCTAATTAAGTCTCTATTCTCTATTTGGTGTCCTATTAAATTAATCCATTTAATATATCTTTAATCCTAGTATGGAGTTGACTAGCATTTTCGTTTTCGTTCATTTTATAATTAAATAATTTATTTAAAAGCATGTCCCTTTTGGCTATCCTAGTGTCATTTATACCCTTATGCAATTCAATTAACTTCTCCCATAATTCTTTAGAATTTTCAAATGGACCTACCCTATTTAGCTCTTCTTTAGTAAGTCCGCATTGCAAGGTGTTAAGTGTCTTGTAATCGACTTGAGCTCTCTTCCTAATATCCAAGGTTCATTTCTCCGATTCTAACAACTCTCCCGAGTCGTCTACCAGAGTTATAAATCCTTTCCTAATTGAAAATCAGACCTCTAGGTCGGTCTTCAGATAACATTTCATTCGCCTTTTCTAGTAGGAAAAGTCCTCTCCGTTAAAGAGAGGAGGACGAACGGTACGGTATCCCTCTAAGTGTGACATTATCAATGGAATATTTTCTAAACACAAAAATTAAATAAAATAAAATAAATCTAATATGCAGAAAATAATTCTAATATGTAGAAAATGAATTTAATGAAATTTAATATGCTGAAAATTAATTTAATGTGTAGAAAATTAATTTAATGAAATTTAATATGATGGAAATGAATTTAATATGTAGGAAACTATTTTAATATGCAGAAAATGATTTTAAATGCAGAAAATTATTTTTAAATACATAAAATTATTTTAAATGTAGAAAATTATTTTTAAATGCAGAAAATAATTTTTAAATACAGAAAATTATTTTAAATGTAGAAAATTATTTTTAAATGTAGAAAATTATTTTTAAATATAGAAAATTATTTTAAATGAAGAAAATTATTTTTAAATGCAGAAAATGATTTTTAAATACAAAAAATTATTTTAAATGCAGAAAATTATTTTTAAATGCAGAAAATTATTTTTAAATACAAAAAATTATTTTAAATACAGAAAATTGTTGTTAAATATAGAAAATTATTTTTAAATGCAGAAACTGATTTTTAAATATAGAAAATTATTTTAAATGCAGAAAAGTATTTTTAAATATAGAAAATTATTTTAAATGCAGAAAATAATTTTTAAATATAGAAAATTATTTTAAATGCAGAAAATGATTTTTAAATACAAAAAATTATTTTAAATGCAGAAATTGATTTTTAAATACAGTTATTCTAAGCATGAAAAATTAATTAAATTATTCTAAGCAAGGAAAAAAATTAATTAAATTATTCTAAGCAAGAAAAAAATTAATTAAATTATTCTAAGCAAGAAAAAAAATTAATCAAATTATTCTAAGCAAGAAAAAAATTAATTAAATTATTCTAAGCAAGAAAAAAATTAATTAAATTATTCTAAGCAAGAAAAAATAATTAAATTTTTCTAATGCTCAACGATGGTGGTTGCACCAATTCGGAGCGCCCCCGCTCTTATACCAATTGTAGGATTGAGTGAACCGAGAGAGGGGGGGGGTGAATCTCGGTATTTTATATTTTTAAATTAATTTTCTATTATTTATACTAATCAAAGTATGCAGCGGAATATAAAGACAATTATCAACACATGCAATTTACTTGGTTCACAACCCGGACTGGCTTGCTACTCCAAGGCCCGTAGCTCTACCACGAGCTACCTCGATGGGCAATTCACTAAATACCCTCTGACTCGAGTGCTCTCGACTTCGGAGGGTTTCGCTTTTACAAATGATAGAGTTAGGTGACAAACCACCCACTCGGAGAATTAAGTATACAAGCGAAACAATAAAGTAAAGAGATTACAAGACTTTAGACCAACACTTAATAATCGTAGAGGTAATCACAGAGTGTCGGAGGAACGTCTTGTCGTGGAGTCAAAGTGTAGTTGACGAGCAAGTATTTTGGCAGCACTTCGACGTTGATTGAATTTGATGAATTGATCTGATCGAGCACAACTTTTATAAACTCTTTTCAGTCGACTGGAATGCCTTCTAGTCGACTCCACATCAGCCTGTCGATATGAAAGTTGTGGTCTTCCAGTCGACTGAATCCCCTTTAGTCGACTCCACGTCACTCGGCTCCGCATCGAGAAATTCCTCTCATCAGTCGACTCAACATCTTCAGTCGACTCAAGCTCTTTCCATCTGCGTCGCACGATCTCCGATCGATCACAAGCTGATCCTGCCAAATAGGTATCCAGTCGACTGATACATCTTCAGTCGACTGGACTTCAGTCGACTTGAATCCATTCAGTCGACTGGTCCCTGCAAAATAGGATTAGCACAAAATAGATAATGTGAATTATGATAGTAGTAGTAATACTGCTCGAACTCTACTACTAAGTCCCACGCGGACTTTTCGTCGGATCGATGCCTAGCTTTGTCCCCCTATCGAGGACTCGACCTCACCTCTTCACTTGAGGCTTACCTGCCGACTACCTATCTAACTTACCATTCTTGACATATGATCTGACCCACCAGGGTTTCCACCAACTGTCCGGTCTGCCTGACCCAGCTAGACTTTTTGCCGATTGTCCGGTCTCTTGACCCAACCGGTCTTCATGCCAAATGTCCGGTCCACGCGACCCATCTAGACTTCATGCCTGGTGTCCGATCCTCCTGATTTGTCAAGATTCATGCCTAGTATCTGGTCAACTCAACCTACTAGGACTTCCTGTTAAGCCTACACACTTAACACTTATATTAGACTACAAGTGAATCCTAACTTTTAACTGAGGTTCATACATCAAAACTTTGGAGTGATGCTCACTGCATCAACACTTCGCACCCGGTGCTTACCTCTGGTCCTCCTAACCTATCACTTAGCTTCCGGTCACCACCGAGGTTCCTCGACTCCTCGAGATTCTCCTGGTGCCACCCAACCACTAAGGTTTCTCATCCCAAGATTCTTCTATTATCGTTGACCTTAGCATAGCTTAATACACTATCTGCACACTCAACACGACATGTGAGATAACAATAATAATTTAACTTTGAACCTTTGCCATTATCAAAATCTAGGTTCGATTATCTGGTGACTCTGCATCAACAATCTCTCCCTTTTTGATCTATGGCAAACCGATTTAAAGTTAAAAAAAATAAGCATGAAATAACTAGTGGTAAGCATGTAGTAGTAAGTATGAATAAGTAGTAAGCATGTAGTAGTAAGTATGAATAAATAGTAAGCATGAAAGAAATGGCGGTAAGCATGAAGTAGTAAGTATGAATAAGTAGTAAGCATGTAGTAGTAAGTATGAATAAGTAGTAAGCATGAGATAAATGGTGGTAAACATGAATAAGTAATAGTAAGCATGAAATAACTTCTTTTTCAACTCCTCCCCCTTAACCCTAGGTGTGTTTTGAAGAAAGTTAGCTTTCAAGTTTGAAAAATAACTTTAACCTCTTCTCTCCCTCAATGTTTGAACCAAAAAAAACTTTTTTGCTTTAAACAAAAACTTTTTGCTTTCTCTCCCTTAACTTTTGGCCTCTTCTTTAAAAAAAAAAACTTTTTCACTTTCTCCCCCTTAACTTTTGGCCTCTTCTGCCCCTTTTTCCATATATCGAAAATTTTTGGGATGTATATATAAGATTTAATGTGTAAAATGTTTATATAAAAGGAAACTTTATATATGTAAGTCCAAGCATGTCCCTTTTTATTTTGAAAAATAATAATTTCAATATACTTCATCTAATAAATATGTTCAATTTTTTTTACTTAATTGATATAATATGATTAATAAGTCTTGATTAGAGTTGGTTATTTTAAAATATTATACTCCATGATTCAAATTGATACACTAGATCTACATCTGAAATCAGGAGTAAGGTCCTAACATCACATGCCCATCTACATGGCTCAACACACAAACACATTGAACTTATGTGTTGTGTGTTGGTGCAATCGGTCAGGTCACGATTGACCGGACTCAAGTTTGACTTGAGCGATATTTTGATGTTTGACATGAAGGTTTGACATTGATGTCTAATAATATTTTGGGGAGATTATTGGCACAATCGACCTGGGTCATGATTGACCGGACTCGAGTTTGACTCGAGGGGGATTTTGATGGTTGACTAGAGTTGACCATGTCATAGAAAGTCCAAGTCTTGAGTACTTGGCATGGAAAGTCCAACATGGGTTGACAAGAGAAAGTCCAAACTTGAGTCTTGGCATTTGGAAAGTCCAAGGGGTTTGATATTGGCGACGTAAAATCCAAGCGGGAGTCTTGGCAGCATAAGTCCAATGGTTGGTGGCGTAAAGTCCAAGCGGAGTCTTGGCGGCGTAAGTCCAATGTGCCTTGGCGGTGTAGACACCGTTGGCATGACATAGCCGATGGAAGCACCTGAAGGCTAGCGCAATGGATGAACAAGTCATGGATGACTTGGAGGGATCCGAGAGGTGCGAGGCTAATGGAGGTGGCTAGAAGGCTTAGGTCTAGGCTAAGGGTGGTTTAGCAAGTATGGGGGCATCATACTTGGGTTAAAACCTCATGTTTGAGGTGAGCCAGTCGACTGGTGCCATGTGGCAGTCGACTGGTGTCAGTCAACTAGGGTTTGACTGTAGAAAGTGTCCCAGCAGTCGACTGATCGTATGATCAGTCGACTGGTGCTCGAGAATTTGGGCACAGAATGGAGTCGAGACTCGACTGGGGGGCTAGCAGTCGAGTGAAGGCTCCATCAGTCGACTGATGATGGATCCGTTGGATTTTTCCAGCGTGGATCTAGCCGTTGTCTCACGTCAACAGTGGCATT
The DNA here is from genome assembly GCA_025175895.1 of Wurfbainia villosa. NCBI lineage: Eukaryota > Viridiplantae > Streptophyta > Magnoliopsida > Zingiberales > Zingiberaceae > Wurfbainia > Wurfbainia villosa. Next base: position 57,608,400 of record CM045997.1, read on the forward strand.
AGTCGACTGATGGTCCCGATCAGTCGACTGATTGGCGATTTCCAGCCCAGGCAGCAGCTTTAAAGGGAGCTCGTGGAGGAGAAAATCAACAGCGATTTCTTAAGCATTGTTGAGGCGATTTGTTGGTGCAAATCAGGGTCTTCAACCACGATTCAAGCAATCAAAGATCAAGCAACCAAAGTGCTATTGTAAAGTGGTTTTTCTTTACTTGCATTGTATTTCATACTTGTATTAGCTTGTATCTTTCGTATTACTTAGTGTAATCATTGTAAGGGGTTTCTCCGCCTCCGACTTGTGTCGAGAAGGAGTGTTTATTGTTTAGTGGTGTTTGTGGCATCGCTAGAGCTCTTTAGAGCTCGATCCGTAGAGTAGGAATCTTGAGGTTCCGAACCACGTTACATCTTTGTCTTGTGATTGTGTATTTGTATTTGTCTTTATATTGTACCTATATATTCTACTGCATACTAACGATTGTGTAGAGACAAATGCGAACGATTTCCATCAATGTACTAGCACGACGCTATTCACCCCCCTCTAGCGGTCAACATTTCCTCTACAATTGGTATCAGAGCCCGGGGCTCTTCTACGAACTAACTGCCGAGAGCAAAGACAAAGATGCTAGAGGGTGAAGATGGAGTTAGACGAACAACTAGGTTGGGACATCAACACACCGGTGCCTTACACCCTATATGGATGAGAAGACTTCAATTCTTGGAAGAGAAGAATTGAAGATTTTATCATGATGAGAGATTTTGAGGAGTGGTCCATCTTAATGGAAGGATTTGAATATCCAAGAGGACCAAAAGGTGGCTTCCTCAAAAAGAAGAGATGGAGTGAGGAGCAACTCTAACAATTCGAGAAAAACAAGAAGGTAATCAAATTTATTTTTGATTTAATTTCTAATGACTTCTTGTATAGCCTAGGTGATTGCATGGATGCCAAGGAGCTTTGGAGGGAATTGGCCAAGCTCCATGAAGATCCATCACTGGCTCAAGAAGAGGAGGCCGAAGATGAATCCTCATCCTCACAAACGAGTGAGGATTCGGAAAGTTGATAGGGAGTCAACCTCCGAATCGGTGGAAGAAGAAGAAAAAGTGGAAGAAACCTCCACTTCAAGGATTGAGGAGGAGGAGAGACCATCTACACCGGAGCCGGAGCAAAATCAAGAAGAAGCCTCAACCTCCGGGAGGGATGAAGAACCCACTCCGATCACCACCACAAATACCCTAGGTAACTCAAACAATTTAGGTTTAAATAAAAATCATATAATTTGCTTTGAGTGTAGGGAATCCGGGCACTATAAGAGCAAGTGCCCAAAGAGAGTAAGGAAAGCTCCACCGGCACCAAAGGTCAAGGATGTCGATCCCCCAACAATCAAGAGCAAGGAGCAAGTGATTTGCTTCAAATGTCGGCTATTGGGGCATTATAAGAGTCAATTTCCTAGGGTGAGCAAGAAGACCCAAAAGGGAACTTCACAAGTAGGGGGAGACTCTAAGGCAAACCCTAAGGTATATTGTAATGCTCATTCTTTAGTTAATAGACAAAAGCATGCCAGGAATTTCAATTCACTTGCCATCTTTCATGAAAAACATGCTAGAAATAACAAATACTTTTGTTTAGGAGCTAAGAATGTTTATTTTTAAAATAGGGAGAAATTTGGGACTAATGTCTCTAAAAATATCTTACTTAAGGACAAACCTAGGTCAAATAATTCTAGACCAATTCTACTTAGGGAGACAATTAGAAAGGTACAAGAGCACCTAGGTTTTAACCCCAAATGGACTAGGCATATGCCTAGGAAGAACTATGCCCAAGGATTAAATCAAAATTCAAAACTTGGGCAATTAGAGGTTGAAAATCAAGCCTTGAGGTCAAGACTTGAGAAAATGGAAAAGACCCTTAGAATTATGCAAAACCAAATAAAAGGGTCAAATGGTCAAACAATAGGGTCTAGAAGTCAAAGTCAACACCTAGGGCCTAAGAGACAAAAGTCAACCAAGGGCAAGAAAGGTTTGAGTCACAAACCTAAGCCTAAGGTGGCTTATCATAGTGTTCCATTTGATTATAGAACACAAACTAGGTCTAGGAAGACCAAAGATACTAGGGAAGTTATCCCTAAGGGTAACCAAGGTATGTGCCTAGTGGCTAGGGTTTCTAAGAAACCTAGGGTGGCCACTAAGAAGGTTACAAGGAGAGTTACCCCTAGAGTTAACCTAGGCAAGACCCAAATGACCAAGGCTAACAAGCCTAGAAGGGTCATTAGGAAGGTACCTAGGGAGGTTATCCCTAAGGAATATCTAATTAACCCTAGGAGCTCAAATAGGTTTTGGGTTCCTAAGAGCGTGATTGATTCACGCTAGATGGGTTTGGGTGTGCCAACCTTAAATGGAAGGGTAGTTAACCTAACCATGGTAAAGGTGACACTTTAGGTAATTTTCAAGGTCATGGATACCTTGGAAATAGTTTTGATCTTATGATCCTTAAAGATTTTAGGATGTGCCAATACATTGTTGGAATTATGAAAAATCAATTAAATTGACACAATTTAGGATTAAAGATTGTAGTGTGCCATTTTGAGTTTTTGGCACACTTGGGAGATTAGTAGGAATATGACAAAATATACTTAATTATATCAAATGACAATTAATACTAAGTTTTAGGTATTATTATACCTATACATTTTATGTGTCATGCTTTGTTTGCCATATAACATGTTATGACATCATGTTTAATTTTTATCATTTATATGTCATGATTATGTGTAGGATTAAGGTTAATAATGTCATGTGTTTTTAGATTATATCATATGTCATGACATCATGATCATTGGCCATGTTTAATTATGTTATCATTTATGCCATGATCATTCATGCATTTAATTTGATTTAAGGACAATGACATGACTTGAAGTCCCATTTATAAGGGAATCAAGTAGGGTTGTCTTAGAAAAATGCATGAAACCCTAGATTAGGATGAACAAAACCCACATCTCATATCACATTGACATGTATGTGTATTTATACACCCTAGATACATGTGAAATGCTAGGATATGAGTTAAGTTCAAGGTGCATAGTTTTTGCATCTAGATGAACTAAAACTCATCTTTAACTAAAGGTGGATAATTGGGAAAGCTTGTGTACAAGTCATGTACATTAAGCCCAAGGAACATGATCCAATATAGGTTCTCAAAAACATTTTAAAATCATTTTAGAAAACCTTGGTGAAGTCTATCTTTTGATAGCAATCACCATTGATGAAGTTGATACAAAGTAGAGCCAAAACATTAAAATTTTTAATCGTTTTGAACTTTGTGTCAATTTTGATATTTTATGGGTAAAATATTTTTCTATCATTTTTCACCCATTGTATTGATCATAAGTATTATACGTATGAATTTTCATGATTTTTTGATATACGTATAATTATTTATGAATTTTCAAAATCTATTTCTAATAATTGAAATTCGAAAATTTCAGTTATCAGTCGACTGTTCATAATGGAAGTCGACTGATGAGCACTTCAGTCGACTGATTTATGAAGGACTCGACTAATTGGCTGATTTCGGGAAAAACAAGGTTGTTTAGCCCGTTTTCAGCTACGGTAAAGTTTCCTAAACACTCCTAACCCTAGGATATATAGGGTAGATCGATGTGTATGTTGGCCGGCTAGAGGGGGGTGAATAGCCTTCAATCGTTCGATGGTGGAATTCATTCGTTCTCATTGCGTTGCTTTCCTACGATTGTCGTTAGCGCAGCGGAAACAATAGAAACAAGAATAATACTAACAACAAATAAGCATACGCAAACACACGATATACGTGGTTCAGAACCGAATGGTTCCTACTCAATGGGCGAGCTGACCGAGCTCTAGTTATGCGCACGACACTAACTAAACTCCTTCTCGACTACATGTCGGAGGTGGAGAAACCTCGTACAAGCTATTACAACAGTAATACTACAAGAAATACAAAGACACAAGAAATACAAGTAAAGAACACTTTACAACTCTTTGCTTTGAACCCTTTCTTGTTGCTTGCTTTGGATGTCTCTTGAAGGACTGAAATGCAACAACAATTCCCCTCCAATCGCTTCCTTAAAGTCTTTTAGAAATCCTCCCACTTGAGCTCCATTTATAACCTGCATCAAGCTATTTTCGCGCCTAGCAGTCGACTACCAAAAGGCCCCAGTCTACTGCCCCTGTAACCGTTGTCTCACAACTGCCAGATCCACGTCGGACAAGTTCCAACGGATCTCCTACCAGTCGACTTCCAGTCCATGGCTACGGAGCATTCTGTACTCACGACATTCCCATCACGATCATTGTCATCCTCGGCGATCAAGCTGCACATCGACTTGACGATCGTAGCACCTATGCGATTGGCTCGTCGGGCAAAACCTCAAACACCAAGTTGTTTGAGCATTCGACCGTCGAGTAAACCCTCAAACATCAAGTTTGAGCCTCCGACACTCAGTCTTAGCCACTTGGCCAAGTTCACATCATCCCTCATGGAGTTCCCCACCGAAGCTCTCTTCCCTCGGCCTACGTCCCTCGGATGCGCCAAGCGCATGGCTTCGCAACGCCATCCTTCGCGTCTCATGCCCTCGAAGTATGCTTCCCTTGGGCCTCACTCCCTTCACTCCTAGTCCGACGGTCCCTCGGATGCATCAAGCGCACGACTTCGCAATGCCATCCTTCACCGACTCAAGGACCCCGAGCCTAGTGAACTTACCAAGTCCTCAAAACTTCCCACATGCACCAAGCGTATGACTTCGCAATGCATTTCTCACCAAGCACCAAGCGCACCGCTTCGCAATGCTTTGGACTTTTCCCACACCAAGCTCCATGCTTGGATTTTCCATGCTACCTTCATGTTGGACTTTCCCATGACAATCCCATGTCATGAGTTTTGTCTATCATCAAAATACTATCAAGGTACTGCTCGAGTCAAACTCGAGTCAACCTGGGTCGATTGCACCAACAATCTCCCCCTTTTTGATGATTGACAAAATTACCATCTCAAGTATACCAATTCTCCCATATTGGCAATTCTCATATCCCAATGAGAATTCCAACGAACCCTAATTGGTAACTTGGTAACTTCTCCCCCTTTTTGACAGTACATCAAAAAGGTCCTCCCCAAGGGTATGAATGTCTCATATCCCAATAAGATCTTACAATCTCTCCCTTGAAGGAACATATGCCTACAATCTTTCTAGTGATCCCATATCACTTAAAGAGAGGCAACCCAATTTTTCTCCCATGAGGAAATACACATCCATCTTACCATGATGGATACCTCCCCCTAGAGGCTTGCTCCCCCTTGACCATTGCACCAACAATGTCCTTGGAGAGTCCCTAAGACAATAGGAACATTTAACCAATCAAAATTAAGGCAAAGTTCAACAATGAACTCTCATCCACCTTAAAAATGATACTCTCCCTAAACCCTTCTCCTAATCCATGTCCAATAGATTTCCACCCTTTCTAATGCTCTCCCAAGCATATATTAGGGTTAGGAGTGGTTAGGGGACCTTAACCTAGCTGAACATGGGCCTAACCAATAAGGTTTACCCGAAATCACTGGGCTGATGAATTCAGAAATCACCTATCAATTCCCCATCACGACCGCCACCATAGCGCTGATCGATAATCAGATTTGCTTTTCAATTTCGAATGACTTTTCGAAATTCATAAGTAAATATACATAAGTTGATAAATCTTGAAATTTGGTATGTATATTACTTATCATAAACACTATGGGTGAAAAATATTTGAAAATTATTTTACCCACTAAATTAGGATATTGATACAAAGTCCAAAAGTTAAGAAAAGCTTCAATAAAGAGCCCTCTTTGTATCATCCCATTCAATAGTGATAGCTATCAAAAGATAGGCTTCACTAAGGTTTTGCAAAATGTTTTTGAAACCTTTAATTCCTTTTTCCTAAACATCTCACTTGTATCTAGATGTGTAAAACACATACAAGTCAAGTTTCTAGTGAGATGTGGGGTTTTGATCTTTAATGGTCTCATGCATATTTCTAGGCAATATTATTTGATTCCCGTCAAATCATGCCATAGTCCTTAAATCCATTTTAATTATATTCATGATGATTATTATGGCATAGATATGATATAGATAAAAGCATATGTCAAAATCATGATGTCATGACATGTGAATGACATTTTAGCATACATGACATATAAAGAAGAAGTCTAAACAGAGTCTTGGCAGCGTAAGTCCAATGTGTCTTGGCGGTGTAGACACTGTTAGCATGACATAGCCGATGGAAGCACCTGAAGGCTAGCGCAATAGATGAACAAGTCATGGATGACTTGGAGGGATCCAAGATGCACGAGGCTGATGGAGGTTGCTAGAAGGCTTAGTTCTAGGCTAAGGGTGGTCTAGCAAGTATGGGGGCACCATACTTGGGTTAAAACCTCATGTTTGAGGTGTGCTAGTCAACTGGTGCCATGTGGCGATCGTGTCACCAACTAGGGTTTGATCAGGAAAGTCCCAATGCCGATCGCTAGAGGTGGGCGAATGATCGCTCGGCGAGCAAATCGATCATGTGATCAGTCGACTGGTGCTCGAGAATTCGGGCACAAAATGGAGTCGAGACTCGACTGCGGGGTCGGCAGTCGAGTGAAGGCTCCATCAGTTGACTGATGGGTATGATCAGTCGACTGATGATGGATCCGTTAGATTTTTCCAGCGTGGATCTAGCCATTGTCTTACGACAACAGTGACATCAGTTGACTGATAGTCTGAGCAGTCGACTGATCGGTGATTTCTAGCCCAGGTAGCAGTTTTAAAGGGAGCTCATGGAGGAGGAAATCAACAGTGATTTCTTGAGCATCGGTGAGGCGATTTGCTGGTGCAAATCAGGGTCTTCAACCACGATTCAAGCAATCAAAGATCAAGCAACCAAAGTGGTATTGTAAAGTGGTTTTTATTTACTTGCATTGTATTTCATACTTCTATTACCTTGTATCTTTCGTATTACTTAGTGTAATTATTGTAAGGGGTTTCTTCGCCTCCGACTTGTGTCGAGAAGGAGTGTTTATTGTTTAGTGGTGTTTGTGGCATCGCTAGAACTCTTTAGAGCTCGATCCGTGGAGTAGGAACCTTGAGGTTCAGAACTGCGTTACATCTTTTGTCTTGTGATTGTGTATTTGTATTTGTCTTTATATTGTACTTCTATATTCCGCTGCGTACTAACGATTGTGTAGAGACAAATGCGAATGATTTCCATCAACGTACTAGCATGACGCTATTTCCATCAACTTGTAAGTCCAAGTTTGTTTATCTTGTTGACAAACATTACATATTTTATTTTCTAGGTTATTTAGGTTGGGTAGACTTCTAACTAAACCATTTTCATTCATTTTATGTATGAGTCTTGGATGAGAGTGACCGAGTTATCGGTGCGACAACCATGATTCCTCTTACTGTGTCATTAGACACTTGGTTGAGGAGTTAGGTAAATCGATTGTATAAATGTTATTATTCCTAGTTCCCTTAAGTACAGTTTTTGAATAATTACTATTTTTAATCAAGCATTCATTTGGTAAGAAAATATCCTTATAATTATTATCACACAATTGACTAACACTTAAAAGATTAAATTCAAAGTTTTCAACTAAAAGTACTTGACAGATTATGAAATTCGAGTTTAGCTCAATATCACCTGATCCGATGATTTTGATCTTTCCATTGTTTCTGAAGGCTACCGATCCTTTTTTTTTTGAATCTGAGCTTCATAAATTTTAGTTGGTCTCTGGTCATATGTCGGGAGACCCACTATTTAACATCCTACATAAATAGTAGTTTGATCGGATATTGGAATTTTAAATTTGTTTGAATATTTTAACCTAGGAATCATCTCACCCTTTCTACATGATCAAACATGTTAACCTTATATGTTTTGTGAGATGACTTCAATTTTACTTGGTTAAACGTAGTGATTTGAGGATTAATCAACCTTGGATTAGATTCGGATTTAATCTTTAGTTAGTTAAGTGAACCTTTTGAAAAATGACTTCCAAGTCGTGGCGAGGTACAGAGGCCTTCTTTGATCGGAACAACAACCACTTCCTTATACAAAGCTAATTTTAAGAAAATGCTCACTTAATTCACTTAGGGTTACGTTCTGGTCTAACTAATTTAGGATGTGGTGAGGTAACTTCAGCTAGTTCCACTTAGCCGAGTGTACCAAGCTAGATACGCCTTATCTAGCTCAGACACACAAGACCTCGTTTCTCTAACATACTATCATCTCGCCTTGTCTTGATACTATGTTGGTAAGGTTGACTAACTATTGGTCCTATCTAGCCGTTCTAAAAATTAAAACAAAAAGAAACTAAGCATGCAAAGCTAGAAAGTAGAGCACACAAGTTTAGTAATAGCTCCCCCTGGAACATTGAACTGATGCGGTTCATCCTATTTGTGAAATCAAGAAGGTCTTAGGGACCCATGCTTAGACTTTTTGATTATTACGATTTACAATTGACATATAGGATTTGTTTGTTGTTGTTGTTCTAAATCCGAGTCTGACCTTATTATACATGACTCTTTGCGATCCAAGTAGTAGGTCAAGACCCTTGGATCCCAAAGTAAACCTTTCCAACATCTTCCTAAGCTCTTGAACTTGTCCTTTCAAGAGAGAATTCTCTTCCTCAAGTTTTTCAACTTGAGTTGACTTTCCCTTTTGAACTTGACTAGTCGAAGAGGGGTAGTCTCATGCTTAAGGAGTTTAACCTTCTTATAAAAGAACTCGACCTTAGACTTGGACTTAGCTAACTTCTTATTTAAGTATTTAATTGCATTATACAAAGTATTGATTAAGGATCAACTTACCTTGATAGAATCTTTTGAATCGGATGCGGATCCGTGGCTTGTCTTGAATTGGAGCTCGGTGTCGGATTCGGAGTCGAACTCGGTCTCGGACTCATAGTTGGTCTCGGGTTTGGATTTGGACTCGGACTCGGTTGGGTTCGCCATGAACGCCGAGTTGTTGAGTTCTTTTTCTTCCTCCGAGGACTCTTCCCAAGTTGCATTAAGAGCTTTCTTGGTTTGTGGTTGCTTATTTTTAAACCTCGGACACTCAGATTTGATGTGACCCCTCTTGTCACATTCGTAGCACTTGTAATTTGAATTTTGATTGGGTCTCTTCTCCTTAGTTTGTTTGATGGGTTGCCTTCTACTCTTGATCATCTTCCGAACTAGATTGACTAGCTCAGTCTCTATTTCATCGTCTACCTCTGATTTGTACTCTTCTTCTTCGGGAGGTGGCTTACTCTTTCATTTTCTTCTTTGACCTACAATCAAAGCAACACTTTTCTCGACCGAGGCCGAGTTAGATTGCTCATGCAACTCAAATTCAGAAAACAACTCATTTAATCTAATCTTTGAAAGATCTCTAGATACTTTGTAGGCATCAACCATGGATGCCCACAAAGTTGTCCTAGGGAAAGCATTTAATGCGTACCTTATGATGTCTCGGTTCTCCTCCTTCTGTCCTATGGAATGGAGTCCGTTCATTATGTCTTGAATCTGCGCGTGGAGTTGTGTTGTCATCTCGTTGTCCTGCATCTTTAGATTAAATAATGTAGGATTGAGATACTCCGAGAGAGGGGGGTGAATCTCGGAAGTTATAATTTTCTTTTGAAATTTAAAGCTTATTTTTATATTTTGAAATATTTAAAGAGTATGCAATGGAAATGAAATAAAATAGAGATAATTTCTTTTACTTGGTTCACAACCCTAACTGGGTGCTACTCCAAGGCTCGTAGCTCTTTCGAGAGCTACCTCGATGGACAATCACTATATACCCTCCGACTCGAGAACTCTCGACTTTAGAGGAGTTCTCTCTTTACAAAAATATGAGATGGGTAATACTCTACCCTCTCTTTGAAGTTAAATACATACTGTTAGTAATATATGAGAGATGTCCTAAGGCAATCGCCTTATGTATGAACCATTTATATGATAAATGAAGATTCACTATTTGAGTATACATGTTTTGATGTATTTGATTGGATCTTAAACTCATTTACTGAATGTCCACGATACGATTCACAACATGAGAGAATTTGTGATTGGATCACAACTAGTGAGTATCTCTACATGTGTAATTGTGATGTATCGGAATTATCCCTAGTCGATGAATTGATGAATTTGGACACCATCAATTCTGTCGAGACTAGCACGAGGTATACTCCTTGGTGTATCCAAGCAGCTGATTCTCACTGGCTGGAGACATTGTGATGTCCGGAGTTAATCGTGGTAACTAGTTCATTGGAGTGACCAGCCGTAAGACTTCATATGGTTCTCTGCATATATAGATATGTCAATGAAGTTCTTACTGTAGCTTAAGTGCGATGTTCCTTTGACTTGCGGTATTCAAGTCATCTTGATCATGGAGACTTATGCTTTGACATCTTAAGCAAACATCTCTAAGGAGATGTGGACCCGAGATGATTGGGTATAAGTCGAAGTGATCGAAGGTGTTTGAATAGCCTATAAAGGATTCACCACTCCTTGCGAGGAGATGTATACCCATGGCCTCTCGTCGGATTGTTACTAAAGTCTTTGGCCAAAGTATTACATGTTTAGAGTATGGTACTCTTCGATACATGTGCAGTAACTAGAATACGTAGAACGAGGAAATGATACTTGGGCTAGGTGTGACGTAGTCAGCCTAGTGGGGACTGACACGATAGACCATGTCCTGAACCAAGTGGGTATAAGATGAGTGAAGGGAATGGGGCACGAATCATTCGAGCTGCTGAAGGGTTTCAGAAATAGTTCTGGATCAACCGTTGATCTTTTCGGTTAATTGGGGATCATGATGTACTACTAGGTGCCACTCATGATCGTTCTATAATTAATGGTTAATTATGTTGGATCGATGCGGTTCGCTAGAGGGGGGGTTTGAATAGCGATAAAAACTTTTTCTCGTTTCTTTCGTTAAAACTCAAGAGAAGATTAATTGCAGCGAAAATGTAAAGTAAATAGAGACAAATAGGTTTTACTTGGTTCGTAGCCTTCGGCTACTACTCCAAGGCCCTAATGGTCCTTTACCACGCACGGAGGGCAAATACTAAACGAACTCCCTCTCGATGGAGATAGGAGTTAAACGAATACAAAAACTCGAGAAAGACTCAAGGTAAAGGGACACTCCCCCTCTCCTTGATATGATTTAATGCTTAAAATAAAAACAACTTATACAAATTTAAAGATTATACCGACGACTTCAAAGATTGGAGGTTGAAGCTCTAGTCGTCGTCTCGGCAGCGCTTCGTCATAGGGATGTCGGAGAGTCGGAGTGTATCGGAACCACTTGGAAGCTTTTGAAATTTTATGAAAAACCCTAGGTTTGGCCCTCCTTTTATAGCCTTTAAGCCCCTCATCGAATGGGTCTTTAGCCAATCACAAATGGGCACAAATCCCCTTGAAAAATGGTGATAACTCTTGACTGCTCGAGGCTGATCCTTTGACCAGCCGATCGATGGCCATCATCACGATCGATGGCAAACATCGGGCCGATTGTCGACTTCTAGCCTGATCGCTTGATGGCAATGAGTCCTCCAAGCCGGGCAATGATCGATGCTAGCCGCAAGGCAAGGTTAGCTCAACAAAAACATAATTTCGATGGTCGTCGACCATCCGATCTCGACCTAGACCATCTATAAGAAGTCTTTGGTCGGATCTACGCTTAAGATCATCCCCGTAAAGAGGATACGACCTTACTTACGCTCGCACACACGAGCTTACCTCAGTACTTACGTGTTGCTTTTGCTTCCGGCCTTCCACTCAATTCCTTCGGCTCCCTCCGAAGTCTCTTGAGTGTCGCCCGACCACCGTGGCTTCCTCCGGGTGTCGCTAGCCTTCAGCTCCAGCGTTGAGACTTTTCTGCACACTTGATTTAGCTCATGAGATAACAATATATGCTTAACTTTGTATCGTTTGCTATAATCAAAACTTAGGTTCGACTTAGGTGCCTACTGCACCAACAATCTCCCCCTTTTTGATTTATGGCAAACCCACATACAAAGTTAAGTAAATAGCAAGCATGAAGAGTAATAATGTGCATGAGAAACAAAAAAATATGAAGATTAAGTTGGAGCAGTAAGGATTTTCTTTAAGTACTCCCCCTTGAGGAAACCTCCCCCTTGACCGAGGGTGAGTCTTGAAGAAAGACCTTAATCCTCCCCCTTGAGGGTTGCTTTAAGTAATTAACATTACTTAAAGTTGGCCTTAGTAAAACGTTTTAGTTAAGCCCTTTCTCCCCCTTAAGTAAAACATTAACGACATAAAGTTTTAAAAATAAGTTTAAGTAAAACTTAGACAACACAAATAAGTTTAAGAATTCTTTGTCCTTTTGGTAAAAGTTAACTAAGTTTTAACTTTTGGTTTAAATATGAAGTAAGAGTTAAGTAATCAAAATTTTTTTTAACCCCTTAACTTTGGCCTTTTTCTCCCCCTTTTGCCGTATATCGAAAAGAGTAAGGGGTGTGTGGAAAACAAAAAGTGTTAAATTTAAAGTCTAAGCATGTTCCCCATTTTTTATATAAAAAAATAATATAGTGAAAATAAGCTCATCTATAAAATGTTCGACTCATATTTGGCTTGATTGATATGTAAGATCAACCAGTCCTGGTCAGAGTTGGTTAGTATGTATGATTATACTCCGTGGTTCATAGCGATGCACTAGCTCTACATCTGGAACCAGGAGTAAGGTCCTAACATCTCACGCCCATCTACGTGGCTAAGTACACAAACACATTAGTCCTATGTGTTGTGAGATGTACTGGCTTCTTAAATCTATAGGTGCATGATATCTAAGGTATGTCCTATGCTAGTTCCATAAAAATGAAATAGTAGTAAGAACATATAATTTGCATGTACCTATTCTATTATGCACATGCCCAATTTTCGTCTTAATAGACTAAAGCCGGGTAGGGGTTTAGTAAATAGATCTGCCAAGTTAGACTTCGATTCGACGTATTCGAGGTGTATGGCTCCGTTGGCCACATGTTCTCGAATGAAATGGTGTTTGACCTCTATATGTTTGGTCCTAGAGTGACATATCGGATTCTTTGTAAGATTAATTGAACTAATGTTATCTACGTGAAGTTTAGTATTCGTAAAGTCTAACTTAAAGTCGCGGAGAGTGTGCTTCATCCAAAGAAGCGTGACACACTCACCCATCGCGATGTATTGGTGGTAGATAAAGCAACACAGTGTTGTTTCCTACTGCACCAACTCACTAGACTCGAGCCGAGAAGTTGACAACAACCACTCGTGCTCTTTCTATCGAGCTTACTATCGGCATAATCCGAATCGGAGTAGCCGATTAGTTCGAACTCCGTAGATCTAGGGTACCAAATACCAACGTTAAGTGTGCCCTTAAGATATCTAAGGATACGCTTAACTAGGGTTAGGTGTGACTCCTACAGTTTGAAACTGGCGCACATACTTAGTGAATAGGATGTCGGGTCGACTCGCAGTTAAGTATAGGAGACTCCCTATTACGCTCCTATAGTATTTTAAGTCAATGGACTTACTTTCTAGGTCTTCTCCTATGTTAACATTTATCGCCATTGGGGTGTTTATTACCTTAGCGTCTTACATTCCAAATCTTTTAATTAACTCCTTAGTGTATTTTTGTTGATATAGGTATATACCATCCTTAGTTTGTTTAATTTGTAGACCTAAAAAGAAACTTAACTCGCCTACCAAGTTCATTTCGAACTCACTTTCCATGAGCGAAACGAACTCGTTTAGTAAGGCTGAGTTAGAGGTTCCAAAAATTATATCGTCTACGTAAATTTGAGCTATGAATATTTCTTTACCTAAGGTTTTTACAAAGAGAGTTGGGTCAACTAAGCCTTGGTTAAACCCTTTTGACTTAAGATGGATTGAAAGTCTCTCGTACCAAGCTCGAGGAACTTGTTTAAGTCCATAGAGAGCTTTCTTAAGTTTTAGAACATGGTCGGGTTTATCTAGATTTTCGAATCCATTTAGGAATGTCGACTTAACATCCATTTGAAACAGCTTAAATCCTCGATGTGCGGCATAAGCTAGCAACATTCGAATGGATTCGAGTCTAGCTACTGGGGCATAGGTTTCGTCGTAATCTAAGCCTTCGACTTGGCTAAACCCTTTGGCGACTAACCTAGCCTTGTTTCTAACTACTTCACCTTTATCATCAAGCTTATTTCGAAACACCCACTTTGTTCCAATTATCGTTTTGTCTTTAGGTGGTGGTACTAACTCCCACACTTCATTCCTAGTAAATTGAGCTAGCTCTTCTTGCATTGCAATAATCCAATCGAGATCAAGAAGAGCTTGTTCAATTGATTTGGGTTCTATCTTTGAAATTAAGGAAATTTGACTAAGGTTCCTATAGGATGCTCTAGTTCGAACTCCTAGATTAGGATCTCCTATAACTTGATCGATAGGGCGGTTAGTTTGAATCCTAGATTGGGTTGGGTTTGTGTCACCTAATGCTTGATCAATGGGGTGACTTGGTTGAACACTAGTTTGGTTGGAGTCATCTATCACTTGATCAATAGAGTGACTTGGTTGACTTAGGTTAGGATTAACACTAGACCTGATCTCGGAATCAGAGTTAGGTCTAGTATGAATCGGCTCGCTAATTGGGGTTGCCGGGGGTTTTGTAGGTTCGTGTCCTTCATCGAACACTACATTAATGGTTTCCTCGACTCTAAGGGTGTCGTGGTTATATACTCTATAAGCTCTACTTGTAGTCGAGTATCTTAGAAAGATTCCGGTCGTGGTTTTGGATGTAAATTTCCCTAGGTAATCCTTAGTGTTTAGGATATGTATCTTACACCCAAATACCCTAAAGTACTTGATGTTGGGTACTTTATCGTGATAAATCTCGTCTGAGGTCTTAAGGTGCCTTTTTACCATAAGGATCCTATTTTGGACATAGCATGTCGTACTCACGGCTTCTGCCCAAAACCTATCGGGTAGGTCGTATTCGTTCAATATGGTCCTAGCGGCTTCTTGTAGAGTTCGGTTTTTCCGTTCCACTAGGCCATTTTGCTGAGGGGTCCTAGGGCAAGAGAATTCATGGTGGTATCCATTTAGGTTACAGAAGTCGGTGAACCTTTGATTTTCGAATTCACCACCATGATCGCTTCTAAGTCTTTTAACCTTAAGGTCTTTTTGATTCTCGATTAATTTGAATAGATTGATTAATTGATCTAGGGTATCATTTTTATGTTTGATGAACCTAACCCAGGTAAACCTGGAGTAGTCGTCAATTATGACTAAGCAATATTGACTTCTATTGAGTGACTTGGCTCCATGTGAATCGAATAGATCCATATGCAGTAGCTCAAGTACATTTAAGGTTCGTTCTTGGTTAGTTAACTTGTGTTGTGTCCTAGGTTGTTTTCCTTGTTGACAAGCATTACAGATTTTATTAACCAAGTTGTTGAGGTTGGGTAAGCCTCTGACTAAGCCACTCTGACTCATCTTGTGGAGTCTTGGGTGCAGTATAAAGTCGTCGGTGCCACAACCATGATTCCTCTTCCTGTGTCATAAGACATTTGGCTGAGGAATTGATTAAGTTAATTGTATAAATGTTATTTGTCCTAGTTCCTTTGAGTATTGTTTTAGCTGTTTTATTTGTTTTAATTACACATTCATTTTCTAAAAATACGACCTTATAGTTATTGTCACATAATTGACTTACGCTAAGCAGGTTATATTCAAAATTCTCTACAAGTAATACATTTTTAATAACAAAATTCGAGTTAAGCTCGATATCACCTGATCCGATGATTTTGAGCTTGCCGTTATTCCCAAAGGCTACCGATCCTTGTCGTTTGAATCAAAGCTTTGTGAATTTGAGTTGATCCCCGGTCATGTGTCGGGAGCAACCGCTGTCCAACATCCATTGATCCTACACACAAGGTGGTTGGATTGGATGTTAGATTTTTTTTTTTTAAATTGGTTGTAAGTTGTTAAACCTAGGTCATCTCACCTGTGTCTATATGATCAATCATGTTATACTTATGTGTTTTGTGTGAGATGACTTCCAATTAAGTTGATTAAGTGTATTTAGGTTCAAGTAATTTTATGTTAGATTTGGATTCAAACCTAGGCTTGTCAAGTTTACCTTTTCAAGATCATGGCTTCCAGGTCGTGGCGAGGCACAGGGGCCTTCTTTTATCGGATCATCGACCACTTCCTTAGACAAAGCCATTTTCAAGAAAATGATGACTTGACTCACCTAAGACTATCTCCTAGTCTAACTGGTTATTTTTGAAAAGAGGCTCCCCGAGGCTCAATCTTTTCGAAGAATTTTAGTTGGTTATGTTTTTGAAAAGAGGCTCCCCGAGGCTCAATCTTTTCGAAGAATTTTAGTTGGTTATGTTTTTGAAAAGAGGCTCCCCGAGGCTCAATCTTTTCGAAGTTGATTATGTTCATGTTCTAAGTGAGTTCACAAGTTTTAAAGTACAAACTTTCTAAGTTAAAGCATGCAATTTCTAAGTTAAAGCACAAACATTCTAAGTTAAAACATGCAATTTCTAAGTTAAAGCACAAACATGTTTTGTACTGGCTCCCCCTAGACCGTTGAATCGGTTCGGTCTATCCACATAGTGGATTTGGTCCTTGGGAACCCAGTACGGGTTGGATCCTAGAGTTGAAATCAAAAAGTTATTAGGGACCCATGCTTGGACATGTTTCCTATGTCGACTTACAATCGACATATACGACCTATTAGTCGTGTTTGAGTTAAACCCTAGTCCAGCCTTGTTGTACACGGCCCTTTGAGATCCAAGTAGGAGGTCAAGTCCTTCGATCCCGTGAACCTTTCCAACGCAGCGTTCCTAAGATCTTCGACTTGACTTTTCAAGAGAGAGTTCTCAACTTTGAGCTTTTCAACTCGAGTTGAGTCCTTCTCTTGAACTCGACTAGTCGAAGAGGTTAGGGAGACCTCGTGTTTGAGGAGTTTAACCTCCTCAACAAGGGTCTCGACCTTGGACTCAGACTTAGCTAACTTCCTAGACAAAAACCTAACCGTATTATGTAAAGTATTAAATAAAGTTCGACTTACTTTAAGAGTATCTTTTGAACCGGATGCGTATCCGTGGCTTGACTTGAAGGTAACCGTGAGTCCGAGTCATCCTCAGGTTCTGACTCAAGTTCAGGTTCGGTCTCCGTGTCTGACTCAATCGATTTCGCCATGAAGACGTGGTCTTCGTCTTCTTCAGATGACGCTTCTTCCCATGTCGCGTTGAGGGCCTTCTTGTGCTTAGGTGCTTGGTGGTTGAGCTTGGGGCACTCGGACTTGATATGTCCAAACCTGTTGCACTCATAACACCTAATATTGGAACTTTTAGGCTTACCTTGGTTGGGTCGAGTCGTGGTTCGCTCGTCCCTTGGATATCCTTCGAGCTAGGTTCATTAGTTCTAACTCCGGTCAACTTCTTCTTCGACTCGCCTTCCTCCTCGGTTGGTGGTGGCTTGCTTGCTTTTCTTCTTCTTTGAACCTCGCAAACAAGGCTATACCCTCTCGCCCCGAGTTAGACCGCTCATGAAGTTCAAAATCGAAAAAGAGTTCATCTAACCTAATTTTAGAAAGGTCCTTGGAGACCTTATAGGCATCGACCATGGATGCCCATAAGGTAGTCCTCGGAAAAGATTTTAGGACATACCTTTTCGACCTTTTGCCCGATTGCGTGTAGATTGTTGACTATGTCCTGGACTCGGGCGTGAAGTTGTGTCGCGGACTCGTGTTCCTGCATTTTTAGATTATACAATTTATTGAACAAAAGGTCGCGCTTACATACCTTGGCTTCATCGGTCCCTTCGTGTAGCTCCACTAGTTTTGTCCAAAGATCTTTTGCGCTTATGAAGGGGCCGACACGATTTAGCTCCTCCTTGGATAGGCTGCATTGAAGG
This sequence comes from Wurfbainia villosa, assembly GCA_025175895.1. Classification (NCBI taxonomy): domain Eukaryota; kingdom Viridiplantae; phylum Streptophyta; class Magnoliopsida; order Zingiberales; family Zingiberaceae; genus Wurfbainia; species Wurfbainia villosa. The sequence goes on from CM045997.1 coordinate 57,626,350, forward strand.
ATTTGTGTTGCCTTAGCGTCGGCTTCGACTTGTTTTTTTGTCGCAATGGTCCATTGGTCATAATCCAAGGAGTCACCCACTTCATTAGTCGGAAGTGTGAAACCCGTTTGGATTATGATCCACATCTCGATTTGGGTTTTAAGAAAGCATTCCATCCGACCCTTCCAATAACGGAAGTCATCTCCGTTGTAAAACGGAGGTTGGACAGTGCTAAACCCTTCGAGATGGGCTATTAGAACAAAGAACACAAGGAGACAAAGGAAAAAAAAACTAGCAACGACAAAAACACACAAAAAGTACCAAGACTCGCATCTTGGATTAGTAGTGCGGGAGTAAATTTAACAAAGCGAAATAAATCTGAAATAAACAGAAATAAAAGAAAAATAAATCTGTGAAAAATGGCTAGATTGGTGGTTTCACCAAAACTTAGCAACCCCCGGCTCTGATACAAATTATTGGATCGATGCGGTTCGCTAGAGGGGGGGGGGGTGAATAGCGATAAAAACTTTTTCTCGTTTCTTTCGTTAAAACTCAAGAGAAGATTAATTGCAGCGGAAATGTAAAGTAAATAGAGACAAATAGGTTTTACTTGGTTCGTAGCCTTCGGCTACTACTCCAAGGCCCTAATGGTCCTTGACCACGCACGGAGGGCAAATACTCAAGGTAGAGGGACACTTGCGCTTCGTCATAGGGATGTCGGAGAGTCGGAGTGTATCGGAACCACTTGGAAGCTTTTGAAATTTTATGAAAAACCCTAGGTTTGGCCCTCCTTTTATAGCCTTTAAGCCCCTCATCGAATGGGTCTTTAGCCAATCACAAATGGGCACAAATCCCCTTGAAAAATGGTGATAACTCTTGGCGCCGGTGATCCTTTGACGCCGATCGTGATGGCCATCCATCACCGATCGATGGCGACATCGATCGAGTGCTAGCCGTAGTCACTCGACTGATGGACGGCAGTCGAGTCCTTCAGGTTGGCAGTCGACTGATGCTGGCTGCAAGGCAAAGTTAGCTTAAGGAAAACATTATTTCGACGGTCGTCGACCGTCCGATCTCGACCTAGACCATCTATAAGAAGTCTTTGGTCGGATCTACACTTAAGATCATCCCCGTAAAGAGGATACGACATTACTTACGCTCACACACACAAGCTTACCTCAGTACTTACGTGTTGCTTCCGGCCTTCCACTCAATTCCTTCGGCTCCCTCCGAAGTCTCTTGAGTGTCGCCCGACCACCGCGGCTTCCTCCGGGTGTCGCTAGCCTTCAGCTCCAGCGTTGAGACTTTTCTGCACACTTGATTTAGCTCATGAGATAACAATATATGCTTAACTTTGTATCGTTTGCTATAATCAAAACTTAGGTTCGACTTAGGTGCCTACTGCACCAACAAATTATAGACGGCCAACATAAACCAAGAACCTATTTGGTCACACGCACAACGAGCGTAATCCAAAGGATTTAAAATGAGCTTGAGAATGGGATTCTCAGACCGAGAGAAACTAGGTTTGGTTGGACCAAACATGAAGCGAGCATGAAATCGTTTCAGTCGCAATGGAAGCGTGGATGGGTCGTGTCTTATGAAGACATAATGGATGAACCAAAATGGTTTGGTTCTAATCCAATGGAGGAGAATAAACCAAAGAGTTTGGTTTATTTTAAACGAATGAACCAAAAGTTGGTTCGGTTCATTTTAACTTAAAATAAACCATCATGGTTTGGTTTATTTTAACTTATCTTAATGGAGCGGGTTAACGGGCCTAATGGTTATGATCCAATAACCATTAAGAGAATTAGTTCTCTATAAAAGAGGGCTTAAGGCATAATTAAGCCCTAATCCAAAAACCCCTTGCCCTAAGGTTGCCGCCCACCCCATTGAGGGAGCTTTCGGCGCCAACCTCTTGCCGCCGCCCATTGCTCCTCCAACCGGCGTCCAGAAGGTAGCTTCCTTCCCCCTCGCCGGCATCGAGCTGCTGCCGGTTAGTGCTCCGGTGATCTCCTTTAAGTTTGACATCAAGGTGAGCTCTATCTCCCTTGGTTGGCCGACGCCTATCACCTCCACCAAAGCTGTCCAGTTTTCTGGACAGCTTGTTCTCCTCTCATCGGAGCATCGTTTGGACGACGGTTAGAGCTCCGACAGCGGCTAACTTACCGGGGATTCGATCTCTGGTAATCCTCTGAGGTGGAGGACGAAGGATTCGTCAATTGGTTGATGAATACCTCTCCGGAGAAGCGAGTTTTGAGAACTCGTATTAGGATCCGAATTTGGATTCGGATCATGATTATCTCTCGATCACGTCGTCTTCAACACGAGGCTGGTAACTCGTACGAAGACGAAGCTCGTGGCTTAGCGAAGTCATCCCGAGGAACTCGGCGTGGATACGGATAGAGACGATTCTAGTGAGGATCGTTCCGGTTGATGCCGTTCCCGCTACACGTCATACGAAAGGTATAACGTAGATAAATTTCTTTTTATTGCAAATTTAAATTTACGGTTATGTCTACACTTGTTGTAATATGCATGCGTGTGTTGTGTGTGTTGTAATAAATGTAGATTTATTATTTTTATTGCTTCCGCTGTGTTCATGTTTACGAAACGTGATCGAACACACACATGCCGCGGTGCCGGAAACCCAACAGTGGTATCAGAGCCCAGGTTGTGTTTCGACATAATCGTAAAATGGTTTTGTGATAGTCATAATGTTATTTCTGAAAATTTTCTAATTTTGGAAATTTAGAAGTATTTATGGAAATTTTTCAATTTTGGAAAGTCTAGAAGTATTTATGGAAATCTTCCACTTTTGGAAAGTTGGAAGTATTTATGGAAATTGATATTTTCCATAAATAAAATATTTGATTAGATTTTGGAAATTTGTTTCCTAATTTAATCTTGATTTGATTTGGGAAATCAAATCTTAAAATATTTTATTTCCATAAGTAGTTTTGATGATTTAGGAAATTGGTTTCCTAAATTGACTTTCCTTAATCAACTATTTCCATAAGTAAAATATGTGATTAGATTTGGAAATTTGTTTCCTAATTTAATCATGATTTGATTTGGAGAATCAAATCTTAAACATATTTTTTTTCCATAAATAGTTATGACATATAAGGAAATTATTTACATGACATAAATGTATGCCATGTAATTGCATTAGATGCATATCATTATGCCATGCGTGTCGTGACATGTAGATGTATGCCATGCCATGTAGATAATAGTTATTTGCATTCAAAGAGGATGAGACATAAAAACCTTTAAACAATATTAAAGCCTGCACCTTCCATTAATATGGTTAGAACCATAGTTCCGTTTCTTGTTTGGGTTGTTGGACTCCCTCCAAGCCCGGCTCGAACCCGAACATGTTCAAACCATGGAATAGTTTAATACTAATATGGTAAGAGTCAGAGGTCAATCGTTAGCTTTGGTTGTTGGGCTCTCTCCAAGCTGGGTTAATTGGTTGAATGCGCTCTAACCATATTAAAACTATTTCTCGATTAATGGGTTGACTTTAACCTAGAGCATCGGCTTGTTGGACTCTCTCCAAGGTCGATGTAAAGGGAGGTGAAGTTGGGTGCTATGCATATGATGCATACTTGTTAATGTGTTAACAACCCGATGTATGTGTGAACATTCAATTAGTTGATAGCACATTGTGATAGTTGCATATACGTGATATGCAATCGGTATAGTTGATACCTACCGTCGTAGTTATGAATGACTTGTTGGACTCTCTCCAAGGTTGTTCATAACTATGATGGATATCAGCCCATTCGGAGATGGACCTACGATCTCCCGAAGTGATTTTGGGGTTTTTTGAAATTCAAAAAATGAATGGGATTTATAAATGTATATTGATGCATTTTAAAAATCATTTTCTCATATATGCTCGTTTTGTATTTCTAAGATTGATCATGATGTCTTTGAATTTACGTTCCATTTTGGATTCGAATAAATTGACTGGGCCGAACTTCTTGGACTGGCTTAGAAACTTGAGAATTGTTCTCAAGGTTGAAAAGCTTGCAAATGTCCTCGAAGTGCCTCTTCCCACCCGTCCTAGTGACGATGCAACTCTGGACCAATTGTTGGTCTATCAGAAACATGTGAGTGATTCTGAACAAATGAGTTGCATCATGCTAGCCGCGATGGAACCCAAGCTACGAAAGCAGCATGAGCATATGGATGCTCATATCGTAGTCCTTCATCTTTATGAGTTGTTTGATAAGCAAGTGAGATTCGAAAGGTTCGAAGTCTCCAAGCTCCTCTTCACCTCTGAGATGCAAGGAGGTTCATCTGTGGTACTGCTCAACATGCTGAAGACTGTGGAGCCTTCTGAGAAGCATGAGTAGGGGACGGTGTTGTTAGTTGATTCCTCGAAGAAAGGTTCTAAGAGGGAGTCAAAGGAGCAACAGAAGGGGAAGAATAAAAAGGCTAAAAAGGCAGAACCAGCTCAAAAGGGCACTTGCCATCATTATGGCAAGGAGGGCCATTGGCGAAGAAATTGCAAGATTTATCTTGAGTCCGTGAAGAAGGATAAGGCATCGGATGCCCCATCTTCTTCAGAAATCTTCTTTATTGATTGTCATTCTATTTCCTTAGACACTTGGGTATTTGATACTGGGTGTGGCTCACATATATGTAATGACATACATGGGCTAAGGAATAGAAGAATACTCGTCAAGGGAGAGTCAAATTTACGTGTTGGGAATGGAGCAACGGTTGCTGCACTCGCCATCGGAACGTATTTGTTGGAACTCCCTGTAGGACTTGTCTTAGAACTGGACAATTGCTTTTTTGTTCCTTTGTTGATAAAGAACATCATTTCTATTTCTTGTTTAAATAGAAATGGGTACCATTTGACTTTTAGTAACAATTGTTGTTACATAACTTTGAATGGAGTTCTTTATGGGACTGGAACTTTAAGCAATGGTGTTTATACGTTGGACGTATCTAGTGATGTTTTCAATATCGAAGCGAGCAACAAGCGTGCTCGAAAAGATAATCAATTAGACTCCTACATGTGGTATTGTCGTCTTGGCCATGTAAGCAAGAAACGCATGTTCGAATTACACCGATGTGAAATTCTGGAATCGTTTGAATTGGATTCATACGATACATGCGAATCATGCTTAAAAGGCAAGATGACTAAGTTACCTTTTACTGGAAAGGGTGAACGAGTGGGAGAGTTACTAGGTCTAATACATACTGATGTATGTGGACCTATGTCAACTCAAGCTTTAGGAGACTATAGCTACTTCATTACCTTCACCGATGATCACTCACGGTTTGGGTATGTGTTCTTGATGAAACACGAGTCTGAAGCCTTTGAAAGGTTCAAAGAATTCAGAAATGAAGTAGAGAAAAAACATGACAAGAGTATTAAAATACTTCGATCGGATCGAGGTGGTGAATACTTAAGTCAAGAGTTTCTTGATTATCTAAGAGACAATGGTATATTGTCTCAATGGACTCCGCCATATACACCACAGCATAATGGTGTATCTGAGAGGCGTAACCGGACCTTGTCGGACATGGTCAGGTCAATGATGAATCATGCGACTCTTTCCAAGTCCTTTTGGGGCTATGCACTTCAGACAGCTATTTACTTGTTAAACAGAATGCCCACCAAGGTAGTCTCAACTACTCCATATGAGATATGGAATAGTAAGAAACCTCATGTATCTTACTTGAAGATATGGGGTTGTCCTGCTTATGTGAAGCGGACTGTATCAGACAAATTGGATGCTAAGTCTGATAAATGTCTATTTATTGGATACCCTAAGGAAACTAGGGGTTACCAATTCTATCATCCTGTGGAAGAAAAGGTGTTTGTTTCAAGGCATGCTGTGTTTCTAGAGAAAGAGTTTCTCTTGCAAGAAAATAGTGGGAGTGTCGTCGAGCTTGAGGAGGCTCGAGAGACTCAAATAGACATTGATGAGATACCTGGTGAAGCACAACAGCCGACAACTCATAGTGATGAGCATTCGGCTGGACCTATTGTAACACCACATCTTCGTAGATCTGGTAGAACACGCAATATTCCTGAGAGATATGGATTTCTCGTAAGTGAATCGAACGATGTGTTACTCATTGATGATGAGGAGCCTACCAGTTATGAAGAAGTGCTGACAAGTTCAGAAAGGGATAAGTGGCTTGGTGCCATGAAGTCGGAAATGGATTCCATGTATGAAAACCAAGTTTGGAACTTGGTTGACCCACCTGAAGGCATAAAGCCTATAGGGTGCAAATGGGTTTTCAAGAAGAAAACTGACATGGATGGTAATGTGATTACCTATAAGGCTAGATTGGTGGCGAAAGGATATCGTCAAAAGCAAGGTGTTGATTATGACGAAACCTATTCGCCTGTAGCTATGCTTAAATCCATTCGAATACTCTTGGCCATAGCGGCTCATTATGATTATGAGATATGGCAGATGGATGTGAAAATAGATTTCCTTAATGGAAACCTGCTCGAGGACGTGTATATGATACAACCTGAGGGTTTCACATCGGTTGATAAAACTAAGGTATGCAAATTGCGACGGTCCATTTATGGATTGAAGCAAGCATCCAGGAGCTGGAATATCCGTTTTGATGAGACGATCAAAAAGTTTGATTTCTCACAAAATCCAGACGAACCTTGTGTGTACAAGAAGGTTAGTGGGAGTGCAGTCGTGTTCCTAGTATTGTATGTCGATGACATATTACTTATAGGAAACGATGTTTCAATCTTACAGTCAGTTAAGGTTTGGTTATCCAAGACATTCTCCATGAAAGACCTGGGAGAAGCAACCTACATCCTCAGGATTAAGATCTATAGAGATAGATCGAAACGGTTGCTTGGTCTTTCGCAGTCTGCATATATAGACCGAGTGCTAAAAGGGTTTAGCATGTCGGAATCCAAGAAAGGTTTTCTACCCATCAGGCATGTGGTACACCTTTCGAAGTCTATGTGTTCGCGCACAGAAGACGAGAGGATTTGCACGAGTAAGATTCCCTATGCATCCGCAATAGGATCTATCATGTATGCTATGTTATGTACGAGACCCGATGTATCGTATGCTCTGAGTGTCACGAGCAGATACCAGTCTGATCTAGGAATGGATCATTGGGTGACTGTTAAGATGATCCTTAAGTACTTAAGAAGAACTAAGGATACGTTCCTAATATATGGAGAAGAGAACATGGTTATACGTGGGTATACGGATGCCAGCTCCAGACAGACAAGGATGATTCCATGTCTCAGTCTGGGTATGTATTCACCTAGAATGGAGGCGCAATAAGTTGGAAAGGTTCCAAGCTTGACACTATAGTGGATTCTTCCACTAAGGCAGAATACGTTGCAGCTTTGGAAGCAGCAAAGGAAGTGGTTTGGATCAAGAAGTTCATCTATGAACTTGATGTGGTCTCATCAATGATCCAAACATGTGCTTCGCCGCTATCATCTTATCATAGAGATCATCAGTAGGAACGAAATACAAATCGAGAAAATTCCCACTGAAAGGAACTTAGCGGATCCTTTGACTAAAGCATTACCTCAAAGTAAGTTTGAGGGTCATGTTAGTGCTTATGGTATTGGATACCGTAGCGATTGGCATTAGGCCAAGTGGGAGTCTGTTAGTAATATATGAGAGATGTCCTAAGGCAATCGCCTTATGTATGAACCATTTATATGATAAATGAAGATTCACTATTTGAGTATACATGTTTTGATGTATTTGATTGGATCTTAAACTCATTTACTGAATGTCCACGATACGATTCACAGCATGAGAGAATTTGTGATTGGATCACAACTAGTGAGTATCTCTACATGTGTAATTGTGATGTATCAGAATTATCCCTAGTCGATGAATTGATGAATTTGGACACCATCAATTCTGTCGAGACTAGCACGAGGTATACTCTTTGGTGTATCCAAGCAGCTGATTCTCACTGGCTGGAGACATTGTGATGTTCGGAGTTAATCGTGGATGCTAGTTATGGTAACTAGTTCATTGGAGTGACCAGCCGTAAGACTTCATATGGTTCTCTGCATATATAGATATGTCAATGAAGTTCTTACTGTAGCTTAAGTGCGATGTTCCTTTGACTTGCGGTATTCAAGTCATCTTGATCATGGAGACTTATGCTTTGACATCTTAAGCAAACATCTCTAAGGAGATGTGGACCCGGGATGATTGGGTATAAGTCGAAGTGATCGAAGGTGTTTGAATAGCCTATAAAGGATTCACCACTCCTTGCGAGGAGATGTATACCCATGGCCTCTCGTTGGATTGTTACTAAAGTCTTTGGCCAAAGCATTACATGTTTAGAGTATGGTACTCTTCGATACATGTGCAGTAACTAGAATCCGTAGGACGAGGAAATGATACTTGGCCTAGGTGTGACGTAGTCAGCCTAGTGGGGACTGACACGATAGACCATGTCCTGAACCAAGTGGGTATAAGATGAGTGAAGGGAATGGGGCACGAATCATTTGAGCTGCTGAAGGGTTTCAGAAATAGTTCTGGATCAACCGTTGATCTTTTCGGTTAATTGGGGATCATGATGTACTACTAGGTGCCACTCATGATCGTTATATAATTAATGGTTAATTATAGACGGCCAACATAAACCGAGAACCTATTTGGTCACACGCACAACGAGCGTAATCCAAAGGATTTAAAACGAGCTTGAGAATGAGATTCTCAGACCGAGAGAAACTAGGTTTGGTTGGACCAAACATGAAGCGAGCATGAAATCGTTTCAGTCGCAATGGAAGCGTGGATGGGCCGTGTCTTATGAAGACATAATGGATGAACAAAAATGGTTTGGTTCTAATCCAATGGAGGAGAATAAACCAAAGGGTTTGGTTTATTTTAAACGAATGAACCAAAAGTTGGTTCGGTTCGTTTTAACTTAAAATAAACCATTATGGTTTGGTTTATTTTAACTTATCTTAATGGAGCGGGTTAACGGGCCTAATGGTTATGATCCAATAACCATTAAGAGAATTAGTTCTCTATAAAAGAGGGCTTAAGGGATAATTAAGCCCTAATCCAAAAACCCCTTGCCCTAAGGTTGCCGCCCACCCCATTGAGGGAGCTTTCGGCGCCAACCTCTTGCCGCCGCCCATAGCTCCTCCAACCGGCATCCAAAAGGTAGCTTCCTTCCCCTTCGCCGGTGTCGAGCTGCTGCCGGTTAGTGCTCTGGTGATCTCCTTCAAGTTTGGCATCAAGGTGAGCTCTATCTCCCTTGGTTGGCCGGCCCCTATCACCTCCACCAAAGCTGTCCAGTTTTCTGGACAGCTTGTTCTCCTCTCGTCGGAGCATCGTTTGGACGACGGTTAGAGCTCCGACAGTGGCTAACTTACCGAGGATTCGATCTCCGGTAATCCTCTGAGGTGGAGGACGAAGGATTCGTCAATTGGTTGACGAATACCTCTCCGGAGAAGCGAGTTTTGAGAACTCATATTAGGATCCGAATTTGGATTCGGATCGTGATCATCTCTCGATCACGTCGTCTTCAACACGAGGCTGGTAACCCATACGAAGACGAAGCTCATAGCTTAGCGAAGTCATCCCGAGGAACTCGGCGTGGATACGGATAGAGATGATTCTAGCGAGGATCGTTCCGGTTGATGCCGTTCCCGCTACACGTCATACGAAAGGTATAACATAGATAAATTTCCTTTTATTGCAAATTTAAATTTACGGTTATGTCTACACTTGTTGTAATATGCATGCGTGTGTTGTGTGTGTTGTAATAAATGTAGATTTATTATTTTTATTGCTTCCGCTGTGTTCATGTTTACAAAACGTGATCGAACACACACACGCCGCGGTGCCGGAAACCCAACACATACAAGCGAAAATAAATACAAGAAATTAAGAGCTATGTTATACCGACACTAATGGAAGTTTTGAAGTAGGCACGGAGTGTCGGAAAAGCGTCTTTGTGAGGAACTGAAGCTCTTGTGGATGAGGACAAATGTTAGCAGCACTTCGATGTAGTAGTAGTGTTCTAGTCAGAGTTGTTGGGATTCCCCGGCACCGATGTGGGTGTGTGTTCGAACACGTTTAGTAAACATGCACACAACGAAAGCAAAAAACAAGCAATAAACTAATTTATTACAACACACACACTACACACATGCAAGGATATAACAAGTGTAGACATAATCGCCATTTCAAATTTTACTATAAAAGGAAACTTATACTAGGTATACCTGACGAATTATATGAAGCGAAAATGACATCAACCGAAGTGACCCTCGCTAGTATCGCCTCTATCCGTATCCATGCCGAGTATCGTCGGGATAACTTCACCAAGCTACGAGCCCCGTCTTCGCGAGAGTTACTAACCTTGCGTCGAAGACGTTGTGATCTGAGAGACAATCACAATTCAAATCCAATTCGAATCTAAAAACAAGTTTCGTAAACTCACTTCTCGAAAGCGGTTTTTGTCAACCAATTGATGATACCTCAACCCTCCACCTATGAGGATTGCTAGAGATCCAATTGTTAGTATGAGCCCTTAGTGCCAATTATGAGATGATTGATGAGGGAAACTTTTGTATTATATTCTTGCATTAATAAAGGCAAAGATTGATTATTATATTTCTTTATGCGTGTGCCAGCTAAATAAATATAATAATTCCCATGAATAGTAGGTTGTTATCTACAGTATATCAATTGGTAGAATTGATTATGAGAAGCTGAAGAGAACACTATTCTTAAATATTCCTAGTCGAGTATTATATTAATAGACAAGGGATATATTGATACATTGAGACTAGCATGTAGGTCAATGGATGACTTGATCTCACAAGTCATGGATATGTGATATCACATTGATACATGGGTATATATATTGGAGACTATATATACTGAATTGACCCACCATGAGAAAGTATCATGGATCGTTATATGAGTGTCATATACTTTCTCATGTGACTATTAGTATGAATAGTCCTTAGACCTGAAGTCACTACGGTTCCCTACATAAGGAGTTATGTACTTTGGTATCGTCTAACGTCACACCGTAATTGGGTGACTATAACGGCGATCACTGAGTATGTAACGAATTATGCGGAGGGATGTGAGTGATGTAGATGGGATCTATCCCTCTCATATGACGGGAGTGATATCTTTGGCCTCTTGATAGAGTAGGACCACGAAATGCATGGCCATGCTCAAATAAGTCAATATGAGATATTGAGCTCATTTGTTTGAGTGAGTCTACTTGGGGATCAAGAAACATAAAGATTGATAAGAGGGTGACACGGTCTATGCCTCATTGATCGATCTGAGATATCAAGGATAGAAGGACACTGTCATATGATAATAGTCACGGAAGAGGTTGTCGGATCTTGACATTCTTATCACTTGGGTAACAATGATGTATTACTAGATGCCGCTCATTGCTTATGTATCTAAAATGGTTTTGGATACATTGCCAACGTTATGAGAGCCTATAGGGTCACACACAAAGAACATATTATTTTGGAGAGGAAATCATTTTGGTTTGACTAAAATGAATTATTAGTTAATTGGATTAACTAGAATGAGTAAGACTCATTACTTGGCTAAATTTGAGTTGGACTCAAATTGGTTTATGTTGAGTTAGACTCAAGTCAAACCAAGAGAAGAAGGCTAAAATGAATAATACACGAATTAATAATATAATACACGGATTAATAAATGGGGTTTTAAATGGGATTTAAAACTCATTAATGTGCATTTAATGAGCATTAGTTGACTTCCTTTCTTTTACCATGGAGAATAAGGAAGTGCATTTAATGTCTCATTAAGGTGTATTATGGTTGCTTCTTCTTCTTCAATGTGGACAAAAAAAAAATAGAATCTGATTTTATTTTTTTTCGTTCACAACACAAGTGGGCCAAGTATAGAGTGGAAAAGTGAGACCTTGGAGTGGTTGCTAGCACAACCGAAAGGGCTTACCTCTTCTCTCCAAGATCATGTGTGTGTGCACCGTAGAGGCGTGGACATTCTGACCATGCTGAGATCCGCAAGTGTTGCTGACTGGAATTCTAAGGGCACGCTTCGAAGGTAATCTCGATTCCTATAGGATAGAATCGATAATTGAAACGAGTATATTTTTTTTGCTTGGATCTCTGGAGGGATCCTAAGTTTTCCGCTGCAAATTTTGTTTATCGCTCGGGATCCCTACACCAATCCCCGGCAAATAGGTCATTGTCGGAGAGCAAAATGTCTACCAAATGACCTCTCCACGAAGAGGACAACAAGCTATCCAAAACTGGACAACTTGTTTTGGTGGAGAAGATGGTCGGCCAAACAAGTTGGTCGACTGCTCCTTGGTCACCGGTGACCAAGGGAGGTTGTTCGACGGTTGAGGATGGCCGGAGGACTATCGACGACTGGTGGTTGGCCGACAGCAAGGAGGAGGTGGCGGCACAACAAGCTTAGGGGACACTAAGGGGTTGGGTGACAAGGAGCAAGGAGAAGAGGTTGGGCGGCTAGGGTTTCCAACTCTCAAAGTTCTCCGTGAAAACCCTTAACCCTCTAGCTTATAGAGAGCGTGTTTCTTGACCATCAAGAAATCTTCTCCTAGCGGTTACTGGTTCATAATAAAAAACCCATTAACCTGCTCCAATAACTTAAGTTAAAATAAACCAAACCGCATTGGTCTATTTTAAGTTAAAATGAACCGAACCAATTTTGATTCATTCGTTTAAAACAAACCAAACCACTTTAGTTTATTTTCCACCATTGGATTAGAACCAAACCGATTTGGTTCATCCATCATGTCTTCATAAGACTCGGCCCATCCATGATTCCGATGCGACTGAAAGAATTTCATGTTCGCTCCATGTTTGGTCCAACCAAACCAAGTCTCTCTCGATCTGAGGATCTCATTCTCAAACTCGTTTTAAATCCTTCGGATAACACTCGTAGTGTGTGTGACCAAATAGGTTTCCAGTTTATGTTGGTTGTCTATAATTAACCATTAATTATAGAATGATCATGAGTGACACCTAGTAGTACATCATGATCCCCAATTAATCGGAAAATCAGCTGTTGACCCCAGAACAACTTCTGAAACCTTTCAGCAACTACAGTGAGTCGTGCCCCGTTCCCTTCACTCATCTTATACCCACTTAGTTTAGGACATGGTCTATTGTGTCAGTCTCCACTAGGCTGACTACGTCACACCTAGGCCAAGTATTACTTCCTTGTCCTACGAATTCTAGTTACTGCACATGTATCCAAGAGTACCATACTCTAAACATGTAATGCTTTGGCCAAAGACTTTAGTAATAATCCAACGAGAGGCTATAGGTATACATCTCCTCGCAAGGAGTGGTGAATCCTCTGTAGGCTATTCAAACACCTTCGCCCACTTCGACTTATACCCAATCATCCCAGGTCCACATCTCCTCGGAGATGCTTGATTAAGATGTCAAAGAATAAGTCTTCATGACCAAGATGACTTGAATACCGCAAGTCGAAGGAACATCGCACTTAAGCTGCAGTAATAACTTCATTGACATATCCATATATGCAGAGAACCATATGAAGTTTTACAGTTAGTCACTCCAATAAACTAGTTACCATAACTAGCATCCACGGTTAACTCCGGACATCCCAATTCTCCAGTCAGTGAGAAACAGCTGCTTGGATAAACTAAAGAGTATAACTCGTGCTAGTCTCAACAGAATTGATGGTGTCCGAATACATCAATTCATCGACTAGGGATAATTCCAATACATCACAATTACACATGTAGAGATACTCACTAGTTGTGATCTAATCACAAATTCTTTCATGCTGTGAATCGTATTGTGGACATTCAGTAAATGAGTTTAAGATCCAATCAAATACATGAAAACATGTATACTCAAATAGTGAATCTTCATTTATCCAATAAATGGTACAACCATAAGGCGATTGTCTTAGGACACCTCTCATATATAACTAACAGCAGCTGGTCGAGCACTTGTTTTATAAAGCTTTTCTAGTCGACTGGAATGCCATCTAGTCGACTCCACATTTGCCCATCGATATGGAACTTCTGGTCTTCCAGTTGACTGAAAACTCCCCAGTCGACTCTAGGTCACTTGGCTCCGCATCGGGATGTTTGGCTCTCCAGTCGACTGAACCTCCTCCAGTCGATTGAAACTCTTTCCATCTGCATTACCAGATCTTCGATCGATCACCAGCTAATCTTGCCAAGTGTGCATCCAGTCGACTGAACTAAACCGAGTCAATTGAACTTCAGTCGATTGGAATCCATTCAGTCGACTAATACTTGCAAAACAAGATTAGCACAAATAGATAATACAACACAGGATAACATTAGTAATACTGCTTAATCTCGACTTATAAGTCCCACGCAGACTATCCGTCGGATCGACGCCTAGCTTTGTCCCCATACAGAGGACTCGACCTCACCTCTCCACTCGAGGCTTACCTGCCGGACTTATTGTTCTTGACATCCGTTCTGACCCACTAGGGCTTCCACCAGTTGTCCGATCTACCTAACCCAGCTGAACTTTTTGCTAATTGTCTGGTCTCCTGACCCAATCGGTCTTCATGCCAAATGTCTAGTCCACACGACCCATTTGGACTTCATGTATGGTGTCCGGTCTTTTTGATCTGTCAAGTCATCTGTCTAGTATCCGGTCAACACGACCTACTAGGACTTCCTGTTAAGTCTGCACACTTAACACTAATATTAGAACACAAGTAAGTTCTAACTTTAACTATGGTTCATACATCAAAACTAAGGAGTGATGCTCTTTGTATCAACAATCTCTCCCTTTTTGATGTATGACAACACATTAGTTAAAGTTAGGAGAATCAAACTGCAATATCCAATTAAAACATATATCAAAAATGCATTGAGTTAAAAATGTATATGCATGAAATGCTCATATGCATAAAGAACTTTAAATCTCTCTCTCTTTTAAGTCTTTTCTCTCTAACTTTAAATCTCCTCTCTCTCCCTTTGGTATACATCAAAATCAACTTTAAGTTCAAAGATGCCATAAGATGAGAATTAAAGCTTTCAAACTATAGATCAAGCTCTGTAAAAATTTGCTTAAGTTTTGAAAATAATTTATCAATACTCCCCTTAAATAAAATTTTCTTTTAAAAATGGGATCTCTCCCTATATTTTTCGGATTCAAAATTTTCAAAAGATTAAATTTCTAAAATTTTCAAAACTCTTAATGTCTCAATTTTCAAAATTTATCAATGCTTCCCTTAAAATGTTTTTGAAATTTTCAAAAATCTTTGAAACTCCACCTTAAAATTCTTTAAAGGTTTAATTTTAAAAAATTACCTTAAATAAAAAATATTTTTCAAATTCCAAAATGTTCAAAAATTCTAACTCCCCCTCAATAAAAATATTTTTCAAATTCCAAAATTTTTCAAAAATTCTAATTCCCACTTAATAACAACGTTTTTCAATTTCTAAAATTTTTCAAAAATGCTAACTCCCCCTCAATAAAGATATTTTTCAAATACCAAAATTTTTCAAACTTTTCTAACTCCCCCTTAATAATAGCTAAAAAATTTAAATGAACTTTAAAATTTTTAATATTTTCAAGATGATGCAAATGTTATAGAAGATTTGTCCAAGCATGAATTCTAAAATATTATTTTTATACTTAAAAATGTATATCTAAAAATTATCCTTAAAGTAAATGTCTAACTCTTTACTAGCTCAAGTGATATAGAATTATCATCAAATTTTGAATTAGAGTTAGTCACCGAAGTGATTGATATGCTCTTGTAAACTCCGTGTTGGTTCATGTCGTGGCACTGAATCTACATCTGGAACCAGGGGTACAATCCTAACATCTTACGCTCATCTTCGTGGCTCAATACACAAATAGATAATCCTAGGTGTTTGTGAGATGCGAAGGCTTACCTAGGTCTATAGGATCATGAAATCTAAATTGACCTAGGCTAGATTGATTTTAAATTTCCTTAAAAATAATATAATATTACTTTTCAAAATAAATTTTGAGTAATGAACATGAAAGTATCTTAGTCTACCAAACATAATCCAAATCACAACCAAGATTTAAAAGTTATCAAATTTATTAATTAAGTTCAAATAGTAACTACTAGCATAACATTCCTAGTTAGAAGAGGAAGGTGGAGGAGGAGGAGGTGGATGACCCATGCTCCAAGACCTAAGAAGCTCCATCATCTCTCGATGATCCTCTCTCTGTGTCTGTAACATATGCATCGTCTCAAGATGACGAGCCTGATGCTACTTCTCCTGGCGCTGCATCGGATCCTCCAATCTGGATAATCTCTCTGCAATAGTAGGAGGTACTGGAATCCCAAGAAATGGTGATAGATTGTCGAATCCTGGGGCTTCCTAATGCTCAGACTCGGAGTAGTGCTCAGGGTCAACCTCAGGCTCAGGTTCCCGCTTCGGCTCAGGCTAGGGCTGAGGGCCATCTCTCTTCCATGCTAGGACATTATTCTCATCTAAACCTATTTTAGTTAAACCAAATTGCCTAGAACCTATCATGTCATACTCAGTAAGTTGTTGATGTTACCTATGGTAACATCAAACCCTAATGTGACTAGTAAGGATGTGATGACATGACAGTAGAGCAAGTGTGCCTTCCTGCTAGTAACTGACCTAGAATGATGAATGACGGAATGAAACATCTAAAAACTAATGTCTAAATCTAATCTATGACTAAGTACATAAAGTAGAAATGAATGATAGGGACGTATCATAGTGATGCCCCTAGTGGTGAGTGGCAAAATGCAGTTCACTATAACTCGATACAGGGCATAGTCCTATACTCTGAGTCTAGTGGAACTAAAGATACTCACAGATAGAGTCCTCTCCTCACCAAATGGATACAAGTGTATCCTATCTAATATAATGTGTGAGTAGGGGTCACCGTACGGTAACTTCATAGATGGAAAACATGCCACCGGACATGTTGAATGCATGGGTCCTAGATGCTCTCTCAACATAGAGGGGGTAAAAATAAAATCCTTACCCTGTACTCTAGCCGAATATGCAAGATCATCAATTTTACTAAAGTTATTGAAAAACTCTGCACATAGATCTGTGTTAATAGAGTTTTTACAATACACTAATTTCTCTAACCCGTAATGTGTTATGACTTCCATACTAAGCATGCATGAATTACCAAAAAATGATATACTAATGTATCTAGTAGGCATGGGAGTATAAAGCATGTTCCCAAACCTAATCCTATGCCCCTCAGTAGGGAACCTAATATAGTCCATGCATGGAGTAGATAACTCAACCTCAACAGCTCTTCTTTTACCCCTAATTAAATTACAACTATTTAATATTTAAAAAAATAATTAAATTTAGAGTTTAGGATTATTACCTCGGCATTATAGATGATGTTACCAGAGAGATATGATGACCTAAACACTTTGAAGGACTGAAAATAGGGTTGTCACAGTGGATTAAGGTGGCTGTGAGTTGATTTGGCGCTGGCTTAGCGCTGTTCTTATAGATGGAATTCAGTTGACTGAAACTAGGCCAGTCGACTGAATTAGAGTCAACTGGATTTGTTTCAGTCGACTGTAATTAATTTTACCATTTATTGCGGCGCCTAACTTTTATCCATCATTTCATTTCAGTCGACCGAATTAATTTCAATCGACTGAAGTCGCATTTTTACCTTCCCGAGGCTTGGAGGCAACTGAAGCTGATTCAGTTGACTCTTTTCGAGTCGACTGGAAATGGTCCAGTCGACTGAAATTGATTAATTTTAATTTTTATGTTTCATTCGGTTTAGTTGATTTTATTAGGTTAATTTCATTGATTGATTTAATTTGAATAAATTGAATGAATTAAGTCGAGGTGATTAAATTGTTTGGGTTGAGTTAAATTTGTTAAGTTAAGTTTAGTTAAAGTAAGTTTGTTTAGTTTAAGTTTGTTAAGTTTAGTTTAAGTAAATTTATTAAGTAAGTTTGTTTAGTTTAAGTTTGTTAAGTTTAGTTTAAGTAAATTTATTAAGTAAGTTTGTTTAGTTTAAGTTTGTTAAGTTTAGTTTAAGTAAATTTATTAGGTAAGTTTGTTTAGTTTAAATTTGTTAAGTTACGTAAATTGTATTAAGCTTGATTAAATTCTAAATCATTTCACCCAATCTAGGTTTTCAATACACGTTACTCCTATGGATTTTGTGAGATGAGGATTTTTTTATCTTAATTAAATTTAATGAGCAATTTCAAAGTTTTTAAAATTGTGTTAGATTCAAGCTTAGCTTGAGCTAGTCAAGTAGGTTTTTCTAGCATTGACTTCCAAGTCGTGGCGAGGCACATGACCTTCTTAGATATCGGAGCAATGACCACTTTCTAGACAAAGTCAATGAAGGAATCAAGTACTCGATTCACTTTGGACTAAGCCTTGGTCTAACAAGTCAAAGACTTAGTGAGTTAGCTTCAGTCAGTTCCACTCGACTTAGTGTTGGGTTTCCCCGGCACCACGACGAGTGTGTGTTCGAATACGTTTCGTATAAATGCACACAACGGAAGCAATAAAAGCAATAAATTTAATTTATTACAACACACACATCACACGCATGCAAGATACAACATGTGTAGACATAATCACTATTTAAAATTTTGCAATAAAAGGAAACTTATACTAGGTATACCTGACATAGTACGTGCAGCAGGAATGACATCAACTATAGCGACCCTCGCTAGAATCGCCTCTATCCGTATCCACGCCGAGTATCATCGGGATAGCTTCACAAAGCCACGAGCCTCTTCTTTGCAAAAGTCACTAGCCTTGAGTTGAAGATGATATGATCAGAGAGACGATCACAATCCGAAATAAATTCGGATCCTGAAAATGAGTTTCACAAACTCGCTTGTCGAAAGCGGTTTTCATCAACCGTTTGATGAAAACTTAACCCTCCACCTATGAGGATCGCCGGAGATCCAATCCCCGGCAAGTAGACCGCTGTCGGAGCACAAAACACCGACTAAATGGCCTCTCCATATGAATTGGACAACTTGTTGTGGAGGAAGAAGGGGCCAGCCAAAGGCTTGACTGGTTACTCCTTGGTCGTCGGCGACCAAGGGAGGTTGGCCCAAGGGACGCCGACGGCTGGTGGATGGCCGGCGACGAGGAGAGGCAGCAGCTCCTTTGGGCATCGGTGGCACAAAGGTGGGTGGTGGCAACACCTTGGGCGACGACAAGGAGAAGAGGAGGAAAAGGAAAGGAGGCTAGGGTTTCCAAAACCCTTGAACAAAAAATTCTCCACGAAAAACCCTTAAGCCGTGTTTTTATAGAGAACACATTCTCCTAACGGTTATTTATTCATAACCAAAACCCGTTAACCTGCTCCAATAACTTAAGTTAAAATAAACCAAACTGCGTTGGTCTATTTTAAGTTAAAACGAACCGAACCAACTTTTGTTCATTCGTTTAAAACAAACCAAACCACTTTGGTTTATTTTCCACCATTAGATTAGGACCAAATCAATTTGGTTCATCCATCATGTCTTCAAAAGACATGGCCCATCCATGCTTCCGATGTGACTGAAACCATTTCATAATCGCTCTTTGTTTGGTCCAACCAAACCTAGTCTCTCTCGATCTGAGAATCCAATTCTCAAACTCGTTTTAAATCCTTCGGATTACGCTCATTGTGCGTGTGACTAAATAGGTTCCCGGTTTATGTTAGCCGTCTATAATTAATCATTAATTATAGAACGATCATGAGTGACACCTAGTAGTACATCATGATACCCAATTAATCGAAAAATCAACGGTTGATCCCAGAACCTTTTCTGAAACACTTCAACAGCTACAATGAATTGTGCCCCATTCCTTTCACTCATCTTATACCCATTTAGTTCAATACATGGTCTATTGTGTCAGTCCCCACTAGGTTGACTACGTCACACCTAGCCCAAGTATTATTTCCTCGTCCTCCGGATTCTAGTTACTTCACATGTATCCAAGAGTACCATACTCTAAACATGTAATGCTTTGGCCAAAGACTTTAGTAACAATCCGACGAGAGACCATAAGGTATACATCTCCTCACAAGGAGGGGTGAATCCTCTGTAGGCTATTCAAACACCTTCGACCACTTCAACTTATATCTAATCATCCCGGGTCCACATCTCCTCGGAGATGCTTGCTTAAGATGTCAAAGCATAAGTCTCCATGACCAAGATGACTTGAATACCGCAAGTCAAAGGAACATCACACTTAAGCTGCAGTAAGAACTTCATTGACATATCCATATATGTAGAGAACCATATGAAGTCTTACAGCTAGTCACTCCAATGAACTAGTTATAATAACTAGCATCCACGATCAACTCTGGACAACCCAATGTCTCCAGCCAGTGAGAAACAACTGCTTAGATAAACTAAAGAGTATACCTCGTGCTAGTCTCAACAGAATCGATGGCGTTCGAATGCATCAATTCATCGACTAGGAATAATTCCAATACATCGCAATTACACATATAGAGATACTCACTAGTTGTGATCTAATCACAAATTCTCTCATGCTGTGAATCGTATTGCGGACATTCAGTAAATGAGTTTAATATCCAATCAAATACATGAAAACATATATACTCAAATAGTGAATCTTCATTTATCAAATAAATTGTACAACCATAAGGCGATTGCCTTAGGACATCTCTCATATATTAATAACAAACTCCCACTTAGCCTAATGCCAATCGCCATGGTATCCAATACCATTAGCTCTAACATGACCCTCAAACTTACTTTGAGGTAAGGCCTTAGTTAAAGGGTCTGCTAAGTTCCTTTCAGTGGGAATCTTCTCGATTTGTATTTCCTTCCTACTTATGATCTCTCTGATCAAATGATAGCAGCGAAGTACATGTTTGGATTATTGATGAGACCACATCAAGTTCAGAGACAAACTTCTTGATCTAAACTGCTTCCTTTGCTGCTTCCAAAGCTGTAATGTATTCTACCTCAGTGGCAGAATCCGCTATAGTGTCTTGCTTGGAACTTTTCCAACTTATTACACCTCCATTTAAGGTAAATACGTAACTAGACTAAGACCTGGAATCATCCTTGTCTATCTGGAAGCTGACATCCGTATACCCACGTATTACCATATCACCCTCTCTATATATTAGTAACACATCCTTAGTTCTTCTTAAGTACTTAAGGATTATCTTAACAGCCGCCCAGTGATCCATTCCTGGATCAGACTGATATTTGCTCGTGACACTCAGAGCATAAGATACATCGAGCCTCGTACATAACATAGCATACATGATAGATCCTATTGCGGATGCATAGGGAATCTGACTCATGCAAATCCTCTCGTCTTCTGTGCACGGATACATAGACTTCAAAAGGTGTATCCCATGCCTGATGGGAAGGTAACCTTTCTTGGATTTCGACATGCTAAACCTCTTTAGTAGTCGGTCTATATATGTAGACTGCGAAAGACCAAGAAACCATTTCGATCTATCTCTATAGATCTTGATCCCGAGGATGTAGGTCGCTTCTCCTAGGTCTTTCATGGAGAATGTTTTGGATAACGAAATTTTAACTGACTGTAAGATAGATATATCGTTTCCTATAAGTAATATGTCATCGACATACAACACTAGGAACACGATTCCACTCCCACTAACCTTCTTGTACACACAGGGTTCGTATGGATTTTATGAGAAATCAAACCTTTTGATTGCCTTATCAAAACGGATATTCCAACTCCTGAATGCTTGCTTCAATCTATATATTGTTGGTGCAATCGGCCCAGGTCACGATTGACCAGGACTCGAGTTTGACTCGAGTGATGTTTTGATGTTTTGACAAAAACATATGACAATGTAATTGTCATGGGAAAAGTCCAAGTCATGGGTACTTGGCATGGAAAGTCCAAGTGGAACACTTGGAATTTGGTAAAGTCCAAGTCTTGAGTACTTGGCATGAAAAGTCCAAGTGGGACACTTGGCACATGAAAAGTCCAAGCATGGGTCTTGGCAATGTAAAAGTCCAACATGGGTTGGCAAGGGAAAGTCCAAGCTTGAGTCTTGGCATGAGAAGTCCAAGGGGTTTGATATTGGCTGCGTAAAGTCCAAGTGGGAGTCTTGGCAGCATAAGTCCAATGGTTGGCGGCGTAAAATCCAAGCGGAGTCTTGGCGGCGTAAGTCCAATGTGCCTTGGCGGTGTAGACACCGTTAGCATGACATAGCCGATGGAAGCACCTGAAGGCTAACGTGATGGATGAACAAGTCATGGATGACTTGGAGGGATCCGAGAGGCATGAGGCTGATGGAGGTGGCTAGAAGTCTTAGGTCTAGGCTAAGGGTGCTCTAGCAAGTATGGGGGCACCATACTTGGGCTAAAACCTCATGTTTGAGGTGTGCCAGTCGACTGGTGCCATGTGGCAGTCGACTGGACCGAGTCAACTAGGGTTTGACTGCGGGAAGTGGTCTAGCAGTCGATTGCCAGAGGTGGGCGATCGATGGCTCATACCGATCGTGATCGTGTGATCGACCGGTGCTCAATTTTCCGCCCAGAATGGAGTCTCACTCGGCCGCGACGGCGGAATGAGTGATGGCTCATCGATTGGATCGATGCTCATGATCAGTCGACTGATGTCCTAGCCGTTGGATTTTTTCCAGCGTGGATTACACCGTTGTCTCACAGCAACAGTGTGATCAGTCGACTGATGGTCCCGAGCAGTCGACTGATTGACCTTTTCTAGCACAGGTTGAAGCTATAAAAGGAGCTCGTGATGGAGAAAAAGATAGCGATTTTCTTGAGCGAAATTGAAGGGGGAAGCTGGTGCTTTCCAGTCCTTCAAAGCTAGTTCAAGGCAATCAAAGATCAAGCAATCCAAAGCTCTTGTAAAGTGTTTTTCCTTTACTTGCATTTGTATTTCATTGTATTTGCTTGTATCTATTTGATTATTGTTGTAATCATTATTGTACGAGGTTTCTCCGCCTCCAGATTATTCCGAGAAGGAGTGTTTATTAGTGGTTGCGTGTGCATCACTAGAGCTCGTAGAGCTCGATCCGTGGAGTAGGAACCGTGTGGTTCCAAACCACGTTACATACTCGTGTTCTTGTTGTGTTTGCGTATTTCGTTATTGTATTATATCTATTTCCGCTGTGCACTAACGAAATTGTAGAGACGAACACGCGATCGAATTCCATCTACGAACGGTCAAACGCTATTCACCCCCCTCTAGCAGCGTCAAATATCCTACAATTGGTATCAGAGCCCGGGGCTCTTCTACGGATTAATAACCCGGAGTCAAGATGCTAGAGGAACAAGATGGAGTTCGAGGAGAGATTGGGTGACGACATCAACGTTCCGCCTTCCTTTGACAGCGAACATTTCGCGTATTGGAAAGGTAGGATGGAATATTTTCTAATGATGAACATAGAAAATTGGTTTGCCGTGATTATAGGTTTTGATGCTCCGAGAGGAGAGAATGATGAAATCCTCAAAATGAAGCGATGGACCGAGGAGCAATGGCAAAAATTCAAGACAACCGTTAAGGTAACAAAAATGTTAATTAATTTGATACCTAACGACATTTTGTCAAGATTAGGAAGCTATAGGGATGCCAAGGAGTTGTGGAACAAGTTGGTCAAGTTCCACGACAATCCCGAATCGGTCCAAGAAGACTTGGAAGAGGAGGAGACCGAAGAGGAAGCTTCATCATCCTCACAAGAAAGTGAGGAGTCAACCTCCGGATCGGAGAAAGAAGAGGTGGAAGAAGTATCCACTTCTAGGATTGAGGAGATTAGAGCATCCTCAACACCGGAGCAACAAGAAGTACCATCTACATCCGGTCAAGAGGAAGAACAAGCTCAAGAGACCCTCACCACCGAACTAGGTAACTCAAACACTCCAATTTCAAATAAAATCCATATATTGTGTTTTGAGTGTAGGGAGTATGGGCACTACAAGAGCAAGTGCTCAAAGAAGGTTAAGAAGACTCCTTTGGCGCCTAAAAGTCAACAAAAGTCAAAGGATGCTGGTTCCCCATCATCTAAAGACAAGGAGCATATCATTTGCTTCAAATGTCGGCAACCGGGACATTACTGAAATCAATGTCCTAGGGGGAGCAAGAAGACCCAAGAAGGAGTATCACAAGTAGGGGGAGCTACTAAGGCAAACCCTAAGGTATATTTTCATAATGCTCATTCCTTAAATTCTAAGCAAAAGCATGCTAGAATTAATTCAAATAACTTTGCTATTACTCATGAATCGAAGCATGCTAGGAATGATAACTCTAGATCTATTTCAAAGAAGGAGAAATTTGGGACTAATGTCCCTAGAAATGTCATTCTTAAGAAAGCAATTAAGAAAATCGAAAACCATTTAGGTATCAATTCCAATAAGGGTAAACATATGTCTAAGGTAAATGGTAATGCCCAAAAACCTAATCAAAAATCATTTGGGCAATTAGAATTAGAGAACCAAGCCTTAAGGTCAAGACTTGAAAAACTAGAAAAGACCCTAAATAAGCTACAAAATCAATTTCAAGGGTCTAATGGTCAAAGTCAAGGGTCAAGATCTCAAAGTCAACATCTAGGACCCAAAAGACAAAAGTCAACCAAGGGCAAGAAAGGTTTGGGTCACAAACCTAAGCCTAAGGTGACTTATCATTGTGTTCCATTTGACTATGGAACACAAACTAGGTCTAGGAAGACCAAGGTTGTAAGGGGAGTTACCTCTAGAGTCAACCTAGGTAAGACCACAATGACCAAGGCTAACATGCCTAGGAGGGTCATTAGGAAGGTGTCTAGGGAGGTTATCCCTAAGGAATACCTAATTAATTCAATGAGCTCAAATAGATTTTGGGTTTCAAAGAGCGTGATTGATTCACGTTAAATGGGTTAGAATATGCCAACCATGATTGGATGAGTAGTTAACTCAACCATGGTAAAGGTGGCACTTTAGGTTATTTTCAAGGTTATGGTTACCTTGGAAATACATTTGAGCCTTAATCCTAAAGGATTTTAGGATGTGTCAATATATTTTTGAAAACATGAAAATCAATAAAATTGGCACAATCTAGATTTAGAGGTCATAGTGTGTAACTTTGATTGTTGGCACACTTTAGAAGTTCATGTATCAAGAGAAGTGTGTTTAAGATGTAAAAGTAACATCTAGAGTGATACTCAAGTGCCACACAACTTGATGTCTTGTACTTACCATGCTTCATATGTTTCACCATGTGTTTGCATGGAAGGAATTTCTAGGATGAATTGCATCTCACAAAACAAGCCTTTTTACCTTGATTGTGTATTTCAACACTTAGAAAGGGTGAGATGTTAGGATTTGAAAATCATTGGATGTTAATGTTTGCCAAAATGAAATAAAACATTAAAATACATTAACGAATACATGAATACAAATATAACATCAATATGTTCGATATACAAGATTAAGCATGATAAAATGGAATAAATTAGATGAAAGAAATCGAGATTTTCTGAATTTCAGAATAGGAAATCAGATATCACGATCGATCTGATTATCGATCGGTGATCATCTTATAGCGCGATACAATGCGTCCAACGATCGAGTCGCTCGAGACTCGCGCAGCATCGATCGTGATGGGATACATCGATCGATCGATGGTACTGTTCACCGAGGAGAGGGTCATCGATCGAGTGCTCGCTCATCACCGAGTGGTGACAACACCGATCGATTGATGAGCCACATCACGATGATATTCTTGTACGTCAGAAGGCTCGGCGATCGATTCTTTGGCCGGAAGCGATCGGCTAGGTTGGTAAACTCCGCTAATAAGCCGCGATCGATCGTCGATGTCACATCGATTGGCGTCGCAATTTTATAACGCCGAACCGCTAGGGTTCGGCGTCTTCACGCGAAGCTCTCTCATTTTTTCTTCCTCCTCTCCGATCGCCAACTCTTCTCCGACCAGTCTTTCTGGCTGTGCCACCGGCCAAACCTTAGGTTTGATAGCTAAGCTTCTCTTCTTGCATTTTTCACTCATCTCAAGTCTTAGTTCACTCGTTTCCAGGGTTTGTTTCCCTGTTTCCGATTAGGGTTCTGGCATCTAAGTCCTCCGACGAACTTTCCGGCGACCCCCTCAGCAATATCCGAGCATTCCCTCGTCACACATCCAAATGGCACCGAAGTAAATTTTTTTTACCCAAAAACTCTAATTTTGTTTTCCTTTCCTTTGTAATCCTTTTAAATCTAATTGTGTATTGGTGCCCATGCATGTCATATCATTGCATTACATATAGGAGAACCCGTAGGAATGATCCACCCCAGGGTGAATCTCGATTGTACCAACCTATGTTGGTTAGGTACATCGATAGGGACTTTTTCCAACGTTATTGTAGTGATGTCATTGACATATTTGCCTATTATCATCTCATGAAAATTGTCTTATGCACAC
Source organism: Wurfbainia villosa (assembly GCA_025175895.1). Lineage (NCBI taxonomy): Eukaryota > Viridiplantae > Streptophyta > Magnoliopsida > Zingiberales > Zingiberaceae > Wurfbainia > Wurfbainia villosa. The sequence continues at coordinate 57,652,744 of CM045997.1, forward strand.
ATGCCATTAACGATGACCTCCTTAAGGAGTTTTATCAGAACCTAAAGAAGGTAGACGATGGCCCTACCTACACTACTCGCGTTGCAAAATGCGATTTAGAGTTCACTCCTGCGATACTGCAGGAGTTTCTCGAGTGTAAGCCCTCGGATGACACCTTCATTTTTTACCCCACCTTTGATGCTCCTTTACCCGAGCCATTTGACCATATTTCTTTGGACTCCATGCATGAGCATATTTTTGGTCATCCTCGTCCACCAGCCCAGAATTTATTTCCTATTACTGAGTTATCTGCACCTGACAATGTACTCTACAAGGTCATTGTTGGGTGTTTTCTTCCTATTGTGACTCGGGGTCTGGCCAAGATTCGGCCTCCCCATCTCTTTCTACTCTACGCCATGCGTAATAGATTAGACATTAACATTGGATTAAATATGTTTCATTGCATAGTGCATTTCATTTCCCCTATACAAGGGAAAGTGCATATGCCATATGGTCACATTATCACAACATGGTTAGAGTCAGTAGGCATTAACATTCACAGGGGTTCTCTGAGAGCGCTCTCTGAGGTGTACGACTGCATATCGATTCGCAACTTCTCGTTAGTGAAGCTGTGGATGGGGCCTGGACAGATGGAGTTGACGCCTCGACCACCACCCAGGGCACGCAGAGAGCCTCCTCTGGTACCCAAAGAGGTGGCAGAGGGCTATGAGGATGCAGACGCCGCTGATGAGGAGGATCAGCTGCCAGCAGATGCATCAGCGGCGGGTCCATCAGATCGTCTTGGCGGTGGAGTCAGTGATTTCGTGACTATCAGACTCGACTCTAGACTGACAGAGCTCTTAGTAGGGCAAGCATCCATGGGCGCATGTCTTGGTCGGATGGAGGAGAGATACATGCAGATTGTAGAGTCCCAGAGTTGTATCGAGCAGTGTCAGCTCGATATGTATGAGATGATGCGGGCTTGAACTTTGAGCCAGCAGCCTCCTCCACCTCCACCTCCTGCAGACGACTAGATTTAGAGGATGTTAGATTTTTTTTGTTTTTCAGTTTTTGTAGTGAGATTGAGCATATCAAATCTCCATTTTGGATGTAAAAAATTGAAATCTTTTGAATTAAATGAAATTTCTGTTTGTGAAAATCATGCGTGTTTGAGTGAATATCTGTATTATTGTATTGGTTTATGAAAGTTGCTATATCATGACATGAAATTGCATATTATCATATAACATGTCATGTCATTTCTTAGGATTATTTTAGATGTCATGTTGTTTTAAATTATATCACATGCCATGACATCATGATCATTGGTCCTGCTTAATTATTGCTATCTTTATGCCATGATCATTCATGCATTTATTTTGATTAGAATTGATTTAAGGAAAAATGGCATGACTTGGAGTCCCATTCATAAGGGAATCAAGTAGGGTTGCCTAGAAAATGCATGAGGCCATAATAATCCTAATCCCACATCTCACATTTAAAATTGACATGTATGTGTGTGTATACACCTTAGATAACATGTGAGATGTTAGGATAATAAGTTAGGTTCAAGGTGCATAGATAGTGCATCTAGATGAACTTAACTTATTTCAATAATCACTAAGAATCATGAGGAAAGTCAATATACAAGTTATGTATATTTAGCCAATAAACCATGGTTTGAAATAGGTTTTCAAAATCATTTTATAAAACCTTGGTGAAATCTATCTTTTGATAGCCATCATCATTGTAGAAGTTGATACAAAGTGGATCAAAAACTTTAAAGTTTTAATAGTTTTTGAACTTTGTACCAATCTCCTATTTCAATGGTAAAAATATTTTTCCAAAATTTTTCATCGATTGTATGTGTGATAAGTAATATACGTATCAAGTTTCGTGATTTTTTGATTTACGTAGAATTACTTATGAATTTCCAAAAGTCGAGTCTGATTTTTGAAAATCAGGTTTCGATTATCGATCATTGCCTCTATGATCGATCGATGGGTAGCATTTGAACTCAATCGGTGCGATCATCACTCATTGCTTCGCGTGCCGATCGATGGGCATATCGTCATTTAGAGTCGACTAATAATGCTGATTTCGGGAAAACTAGGTTTGTTTAGCCCGGTTTCAACTACGGTTAAGGTCCCTAATCGCTTCTGACCCTAGGATATGTTTTGAGAAGCATTATAAAGGGTGAAAATCCATTGGATATGGATTTGGAGAGGTGTTTAGGGTTTGTATCAAATTTAGAGTGTTGGAAAGTTCAATGTTGAATTTCTAACCGTATTCTTAATGATTTAGAGTTCCTATTGGCTTAAGGACTTCCCAAAGACATTGTTGGTGCAATGGTCTAAGGGGAGCAAGCCTTTAGGGGGAGGAATTCATCATGGGATGATGAATGATATTTTTCCTCATAAAGAGGAAAGTGAGATTTTGAGAGTCTCAATTTGGAAATTGGGAGAGCATATAGGATTGCCTCTCTTGAGTGATATGGGACTTATCACTAGGAAGATGGTAGGCATCCTAGGTATTTTTGGACCAAGGGGGAGATTGTAAGATCTCATTGGGCCATGAGACATTGACCTCCTTGGAGAGATAACCTTTTTGATGTATGTCAAAAAGGGGGAGAATATGTTTGGGAAAATATTTGGGATTACCAATTTGGAATAATTGGTAAGAGACTTGAGTTAGCGGTCTAACTCAAATGGTTTGGTTTTTGTCAAACATCAAAAAGGGGGAGATTGTTGGTGCAATCGGCCCAGGTCACGATTGACCAGGACTCGAGTTTGACTCGAGTGATGTTTTGATGTTTCGACAAAAACATATGACAATGTAATTGTCATGGGAAAAGTCCAAGTCATGGGTACTTGGCATGGAAAGTCCAAGTGGAACACTTGGCATTTGGTAAAGTCCAAGTCTTGAGTACTTGGCATGAAAAGTCCAAGTGGGACACTTGGCACATGAAAAGTCCAAGCATGGGTCTTGGCAATGTAAAAGTCCAACATGGGTTGGCAAGGGAAAGTCCAAGCTTGAGTCTTGGCATGAGAAGTCCAAGGGGTTTGATATTGGCTGCGTAAAGTCCAAGTGGGAGTCTTGGCAGCATAAGTCCAATGGTTGGCGGCGTAAAGTCCAAGCGGAGTCTTGGCGGCGTAAGTCCAATGTGCCTTGGCGGTGTAGACACCGTTAGCATGACATAGTCGATGGAAGCACCTGAAGGCTAACGCAATGGATGAACAAGTCATGGATGACTTGGAGGGATCCGAGAGGCGTGAGGCTGATGGAGGTGGATAGAAGGCTTAGGTCTAGGCTAAGGGTGGTCTAGCAAGTATGGGGGCACCATACTTGGGCTAAAACCTCATATTTGAGGTGTGCCAGTCGACTGGTGCCATGTGGCAGTCGACTGGACCGACTCAACTAGGGTTTGACTGTGGGAAGTGGTCTAGCAGTCGACTGATCGTGTGATCAGTCAACTGGTGCTCAGATTTTTGGCCACAGAATTGAGTCTCACTCGACCGCTGCGATGAGCAGTTGAGTGATGGCTCATCAATCGACTGATGCTCATGATCAGTCGACTGATGTCCTAGCCGTTGGATTTTTTTCAGCGTGGATTACACCATTGTCTCACAACAACAGTGTGATCAGTCGACTGATCGACCTTTTCCAACATAGGTTGAAACTATAAAAGGAGCTCGTGATGGAGAAAAAGATAGCGATTTTCTTGAGCGAAATTGAAGGGGGAAGTTGGTGCTTTCCAGTCCTTCAAAGCTAGTTCAAGGCAATCAAAGATCAAGCAATCCAAAGCTCTTGTAAAGTGTTTTTCCTTTACTTGCATTTGTATTTCATTGTATTTGCTTGTATCTATTTGATTATTGTTGTAATCATTATTGTACGAGGTTTCTCCGCCTCCGGATTATTCCGAGAAGGAGTGTTTATTAGTGGTTGCGTGTGCATCACTAGAGCTCGTAGAGCTCGATCCGTGGAGTAGGAACCGTGCGGTTCCGAACCATGTTACATACTCATGTTCTTGTTGTGTTTGCGTATTTTGTTATTATATTATATCTATTTCCGATGCGCACTAACAAAATTATAGAGACGAACACGCGATCGAATTCCATCTACGAACGGTTAAATGCTATTCACCCCCTCTAGCGGCGTCAAATATCCTACATATATGAACCGTCGAAGTTTGGATACCTTGGTTTTATCAATCGATGTGAAACCCTCATGCTGTATCATATACACGTCCTCGAGTAGGTTTCCATTAAGGAAAGTCATTTTCACATCCATCTGCCATATCTCATAATCATAATGAGCTGCTATGGCAAGGAGCATCCAAATGGATTTAAGCATATCAACTGGTGAATAGGTTTCGTCATAATCAACACCTTGTTTTTGATGATAGCCTTTTGCCACTAATCTAGCCTTAAAGGTAATCACATTACCATCCATGTCGGTTTTCTTCTTGAAAATTCACTTGCACCCTATAGGCTTAATTCCTTCAGGTGGGTCCACCAAGTTCCAAACTTGATTTTCATACATGGAATCCATTTCCGACTTCATGGCTTCAAGCCATTTGTCCCTTTCTGAACTTTTCAGAACTTCTTCATAATTGGTTGGCTCCTCATCGTCAATGAGTAACACGTCGTTCGATTCACTTACGAGAAATCCATATCTCTCAGGAATATTGCGTGTCCTACCAGATCTATGAAGATGTGGTGTCACAATAGGTTCAACCGATGTCTCATCACTATGAGTCATCGGTCGAGGTGCTTGACCAAGTATTTCCTCAATGTCTACTAGAGTCTCTTGAACCTCCTCAGGTTTAACGCCACTCCCACTGTTTTCTTGCAAGAGAAACTCTTTCTCCAGAAACACAACATTCCTTGAAACAAACACCTTTTGTTCCAAGGGATGATAGAATTGGTAACCCCTCGTTTCCTTAGGGTATCCAATAAATAAACATTTATCAGACTTAGCATCCAATTTGTCTGACACAGTCCACTTCATATAAGCAGGACAACCCCATATCTTCAAATAAGATAAATAAGGTTTCTTACTAGCCCATATCTCATATGGAGTAGTAGAGACTATCTTGGTCGGAACTCTGTTTAACAAGTAAATAGCTGTCTGAAGTGCATAGCCCTAAAAGGACTTAGGAAGATTCGCGTGATTTATCATTGACCTGACCATGTCCAACAAGGTCTGATTTTGCCTCTCAGATACACCATTAAGCTATGGTGTATATGGCGGAGTCCATTGAGACAATATACCATTGTCCTTTAGATAATCCAGAAACTCTTGGCTCAAGTATTCTCCACCTCGATCCGATCGAAGTATTTTAATACTCTTGTCAAGTTGTTTCTCTACTTTATTTCTGAATTCTTTAAACCTTTCAAAGGCTTCAGACTTGTGTTTCATCAAGAACACATACCCAAACCGTGAGTTATCATCGGTGAAGGTAATGAAGTAGCTATAGCCTCCTAGAGCTTGAGTTAACATAGGTCTGCATACATCAGTATGTATTAGACCAAGCAACTCACCCGCCAGTTCCCCTTTTCCAGTAAAAGGTAACTTGGTCCTCTTTCCCTTTAAGCATGATTCGCATGTATCGTATGAATCTAATTCAAATGATTCTAGAATTCCACATCAGTGTAATTCGGACATGCATTTCTTGCTCACATGGCCAAGACGACAATGCCACATGTAGGAGTCTAATTGATTATCTTTTCGAGCATGCTTGTTGCTCGCTTCGATATTGAAAATATCACTGGATACGTCCAACGTATAAATACCATTGCTTAAAGTTCCAGTCCCATAAAGAACGTCATTCAAAGTTATGTAACAACAATTGTTACTAAAAGTTAAATGATACCCATTTCTATTCAAACAAAAAATAGAAATGATGTTCTTTATTAAAGAAAGAACATAAAAGCAATTGTCCAGTTCTAAGACAAGTCCTGTAAGGAGTTTCAACAAATATGTTCCAATGGCGATTGCAGCAACCTTTGCTCCATTCCCAACACGTAAATTTGACTCTCCCTTGATGAGTCTTCTTCTATTCCTTAGCCCATGTATGTCATTACATATATGCGAGTCACACCCAGTATCCAATACCCAAGTGTCTGAGGAAATAGAATGACAATCAATAACGAAGATATCTGAAGAAGATGGGGCATCAGATGTCTTATTTTTCTTCACAGACTCAAGATAAATCTTGTAGTTTCTTCGCCAATGACCCTCCTTGCCACAATGATGGCAAGTGCCCTTTTGAGCTGGTTCTACCTTCTTCTTCCCCTTGTGCTATTTCTTTGATTTCCTCCTAGAACCTTTCTTTGAGGAATCAACTAACAACACCATCCCTAGCTCATGCTTTACAGAAGGCTCCACAGTCTTTAGCATGTTGAGCAGTACCACAGATGAACCTTCTTGTATCTCAGAGGTGAAGAGGAGCTTGGAGACTTCGAACCTTTCGGATCTCACTTGCTTATCAAACAACTCATAAAGATGAAAGACTATGGTATGAGCATCCATATGCTCATGCTGCTTCCGCAACTCGGGTACCATCACGACTAGCATGATGCAACTCACTAGTTCAGAATCACTCACATGTTTTTGATTGGCCAACAATTGGTCCGGAGTTGCATCATCACTAGGACGGGCGGGAAGAGGCGCTTCGATGACATACGCAAGCTTTTCAACCTTGAGAACAATTCTCAAGTTTCTAAGTCAGTCCAAGAAGTTCGACACAGCCAATTTATTTGAATCCAAAATAAAGCGCAAATTCAAAGACATCATGATCAAGCAATTAACCTAGAAATATAAATCGAGCATATATGAGAAAGATAATTTAAAATGTATCCACATACATTTACAAAATCCCATTCATTTTTCGAAATAAAAACCCTTAAAATTAATTCGGGAGATTGTAGGTCCATCTCCGAATGGGTTGAAATCCAATATAGATAAGAACAACCTTGGAGTGAGTCCAACAAGCCATTCTTAGCTATGATGGTAGGTATCAAGTATACCGATTACATATCATGTATATGTAACTATCACAATGTGCTATCAACTAATTGAATATTCACACATACATTGGGTTGTTAACACATTAACAAGTATGCATCATATGCATAGCACCCAACTTCATCTCTCTTCACATCGACCTTGGAGTGAGTCCAACAAATCGATACTCCAAGTTAGAGCCGACCCATTAATCGCGAAATAGTTTTAATATGGTTAGAGTGCATTCAACTAATTAGCTAGGCTTAGAGTGAGTCCAACAACCCAAACTAACGATTGACCTCTGACTCTTACCATATTAGTGTTAAACTATTCCAATGATTTGAACATGTTCAGGTTCGAGTCGGGCTTGGAGCGAGTCCAACAACCCAAACAAGAAACAGAACTCTGGTTCTAACCATATTAATGGAAGGTGTAGACTTTAATATTGTGTAAGGGTTTTAATGTCTCATCCTCTTTGCATGCAAATAATTATTATCTACATGACATGACACACATGACATACATCTACATGTCACGACACGCATGACATAATGATATGCATCTAATGTAATTATATGACATACAATTATGTCATGTATAAATAGTTTCCTTATTTGTCATAATTATTTTGGAAATAAAATATGTTTTAGATTTGATTTCCCAAATCAAATCATGATTAAATTAGGAAATAAATTTCCAAATCTAATCACATATTTTATTTATGGAAAGTGTTAATTAAGGAAACAAATTTCCTAATCATATTAGGAAATTTCCAATTTGAATTTCCTTATTTGTTATAACTATTTATGGAAATAAAATATGTTTGAGATTTGATTCCCAAATCAAATCATGATTAAATTAGGAAACAAATTTCCAAATCTAATCACATATTTTATTTATGGAAAGTGTTAATTTCTATAAATACTTCTAAACTTTCCAAAAGTAGAAAATTTCCATAAATACTTCTAAACTTTCCAAAAGTAGAAAATTTCCATAAATACAATTATGACTATCTCAAAATAATTTTACGATTATGTCGGAACACAGCGTGGCTCTGATACCACTATTGGGTTTTCCCGGCACTACGACAAGTGTGTGTTCGAACACGTTTCGTAAACATGCACACAGCGAAAGCAATAAAAGCAATAAATCTAATTTATTACAACACACACATCACACGCATGCAGGATACAACATGGGTAGACATAATCGCTATTTAAAATTTTGCAATAAAAGGAAACTTATACTAGGTATACCTGACGTAGTACGTGTAGCGGGAATGACATCAACCATAGCGACCCTCGCTAGAATCACCTCTATCTGTATCCACACCGAGTATCGTCGGGATAGCTTCACAAAGTCATGAGCCTCGTCTTCGCAAAAGTCACTAGCCTCGAGGCGAAGACGATGTGATCCGAGAGACGATCAAAATCTGAAATAAATTCGGATCCCAAAAATGAGTTTCACAAACTCGCTTGTGGGAAGCAGTTTTTGTCAACTGTTTGATGGAAACTTAACCCTCCACCTATGGGGATTGTCGGAGATCCAATACCTGGCAAGTAGACCACTGTCGGAGCACAAAACACTGACCAAATGATCTCTTCACACGAAAGAGATCAAGTTGTCCAAAACTGGACAGCTTGTTGTGGAGGAAGAAAGGGCCGGCCAAAGGCTTGGCCGGTTACTCCTTGGTCACCGGCGGCCAAGGGAGGTTGGCTGGTGGTTGAGGGTGGCCCAAGGGATCCCGACGGCTGGTGGATGGCTGGCGGCAAGGAGAGGCAGCATCTCCTTTGGGCGGCGGTGGCACAAAGGTGGGCAGCGGCAACACCTTGGGCGGCAGCAAGGAGAAGAGGAGGAGAAGGAAAGGAGGCTAGGGTTTCCAAAACCCTTGAACCAAAAATTCACTACGAAAAACCCTTAAGTCGTGTTTTTATAAAGAACACATTCTTTTAACGGTTATTGGTTTATAACCAAAACCCGTTAATCCGCTCCAATAACTTAATTAAAATAAACCAAACCGTGTTGGTCTATTTTAAGTTAAAATGAACCGAACCAACTTTGGTTCATTCGTTTAAAACAAACCAAACCACTTTGGTTTATTTACTTCGAAGAGCTTTCCTAACTTACTATCAGTTCACTTCATCTTAGTACTAGGTTGTTCAAGTTTAAACTACTTTGTTTCCTATCTAGTCCATTCTAAATTAAGTAAGTAAAGTAAAGTAAAGCATGCAAGAGTTTAATTAAACAAGGAAACAAGCAAAGTTTTAGCTCCCCCTAAGTGAAAGCTAGGTTGAGTTTTGTTCACTAAGTGAACTTGACTCTTGGGAACCCAAAATTGATTTGGTCCAACTTGGTTGACTAAGCTAGACTTAGGAACATATGCTTGGACTCGATTCTTAGCATTTCGGCTAAGTAATGACATGTATGATTTATATGAGGATTTAACTTTATGTTCGAGTCTGGACTTATTGTACACCGCTCGCCGAGATCCAAACATCATGTTGAGATACTTGGAGCCCGATGTGAACCTTTCCAATGATCCGGTTAGATCTTCTACTTACCTTTTCAGGACCGAGTTCTCTTCTTCAAGCTTTGTAACTTTAGTTGAGTCTCTAACCTTAGTTTGCAAGTCGAAGTCTTCGAGTTGACTTACTCCTTAAGTACTTGGACTTCCTTAAGTAGTGAGCCGACTCACTTCTCGGACTTAGCTAACTTCCTACTTAGGCATACAATTATATTACACAACTTATCTTCTAAGGGAGAAATTACCTCGTCTAGTCCTTCGGAAATGGATGTGGATTCGTGGCTTCTCTCAGACTCAGAATCGGACTCGTACTCAGAACTTGACTCGGCTCCAGAGCTTGATTTGGTCATAAACGCTACGAAGCTTCTCTTCATCTCTTCTGAGGACTATTCGTCCCAAGTTGTTGTTGTATCGATTTGAGTGCTAGAGGGGAGGTGGGTTGAATAGCGCAAAACAATTTTTTGTTCGATTAAGAAAAGCGATAAGAGTAAAGTGCAGCGGAAAATAAATATGACATTTTTTGTTTTTACTTAGTTCACAACCTTCGACTGCTAATCCAAGGCCCTAGTGGTCCTAGACCACGTACGAAGGGAAAATCACTAAAATACTCCTCCTCGTCGGAGGTAGGAGTAAGTGAGTACAAAAACATGAAAATGGATTGAGGTAGAGGGACACTCCCCCTTTCCTCGTTACGATTAAAATTTCCGAAATACAAATTGAAACTGAGTACAATGAAATAACAACTTTAAATGTTACCGACGACTAAAGAGTTTGAAGGAGAAGCTCGGGTCATCGACATTTTGGCAGCGCTTCATCATTGTAGGATTGTCGGAGAGTCACGGTGTTGCGGGAGAACTTGGAAGCACTTGGAATGATGAAAATGGTGTGGAGAACCCCTTCTTTTATAGCCTTGAGAAACCCTAATCGTTGAGATAAGGTTTCATGAGGTGATGCCACCTAGCCCTTGAGAAATGGTGATAAGCTTTGACTCTCCTCGAGGCTGATCCTTGACTGTCGTCGATCGATCAATCCTAACAAATGACCGATGGAGGCAATGGTGATCACAACAAATGATAAATGATCGTTGTTAGGGTTTCCAGATGCAATAGAAAGTTAGCTCGAAAATAAGTGATTTCGATAGTCACCAACCGTTCGATCTTGACATAGACCTTCCTTTGGAAGTCTTTAGTCGGATCGTCACCTAAGGATGTCCCTGTACAGAGGACATGACCTTACTTACACTCACTCACACGAGCTTACCTCAACCTTTACCTTTGAAGCTTCTCTTCCGGTCTACACCTGAGTTCTTCGGCTCCCTCTGAAGTCCTCTCGGTGTTGCCCGACCACCTCAGTTCCCTCCGAGTGTTGCTGACCTTCAGCTTATCTTAGCATTCTTGCACACTTGATTCAACTCGTGAGATACCAAAATGAACTTAACTTTGTGTATTTGCTATAATCAAAACTCAGGTTCGATTCAGGTGCCTACTGCACCAACAATCTCCCCCTTTTTGATCTATGGCAAATCAACACAAAGTTAAGGAAATAAATTAAGTGAATTGAATATTATGAAGCATGCATATGAACTCTGAAAGAGTATTCTTAACTTCTCAAGTTAAGTAGGAGTATGAGTAAGACTCTTTTTCAAGTGCTCCCCCTTGAGGAATCCTCCCCCTTGACCGAGGGTGAGTACTTGAAAAGGACTTTAACCCTCTCCCTTAGTGTTTGCTACTTTAAAAGTTTAAGTAATCAACATTACTTAACATAGGCCAAATAATTTATATGAAATTTAAGTTAAGTGATCAAAAGTTAACTTTTGATCTCTTAACTTTGACCTTTTCTTACCCTTTTTCAATTAAGAAAGTTTAACCATAAAGGTTAAGTTTAAAAATTAAGTTAAATAAGTATTCGAGCCATTAAAAGATACATAATATGTGTATTAAGTTAAGTTATCAAAAATTTGAGCCCTTAACTTTGGCCTTTTCTCCCCCTTTTGCCATAAATCGAAAAGAGCGGGGAATTTTGAAAAACATAGTTTTTAAATTTAGTTTTAAGTCCAAGCATGTTCCAAATTTTTTTTGAAAATTTAGTTTTAATATAAGCTCATCTATTTGTATGTTCAACTCTATTTGACTTGATTGATATGGAATGATCAACAAGTCCTGATTAGAGTTGATTAATTTAGGTAATTATACTCCGTGGTTCATGTCGATGCACTAAATCTACTTATGGAACCAGGAGTAAGGTTCTAACATCTCATGCCCATCTACGTGGCTAAGTACACAAAAATATTAGTCCTATGTGTTGTGAGATGTATTGACTCCTTAAATCTATAGGTACATGATATCTAGGGTAAGCCCTAAGCTAGTTCCATTAACATGAAAAGTAAGTAATAGAGTATATCAAAAAATGTAAATCCTACTCTATTACGCACATGCCCAATTTTCGTCTTAGTAGACTAAATTCAGCTTCAGATAGCGGCTTGGTAAAATGATCGGCTAGATTTGACTTGGATTCCACATATTCGAGTTGAATGGTTCTGTTAGCTATGTGTTTTCGAATAAAGTGGTGTTTAACTTCTATATGTTTGGTTCTAGAGTGGAATATAGGATTTTTGGTTAAGTTGATTGAGCTAACATTATCTATGTGAGTTTTAATATTGTTGAAGTTTAAGTTAAAGTCTTGGAGAGTGTGCTTCATCCAAAGAAGCTGAGCCATACACTCACCTATTGCGATGTATTCGGCTTTGGTGGTAGATCAGGAAACACAGTGTTGCTTCCTACTGCACCAACTCACTAGACTTGAGCTGAGAAGTTTACAACAACCACTCGTGGTCTTTCTATCGAGTTTACTACCGGCATAATCAGAGTCAGAGTAGTTGATTAGTTCGAACTCGGTATATCTAGGGTACCAAATACCTACGCTTAGCGTGCCCTTTAGATATCTAAGGATATGCTTAACTAATGTTAGGTGAGACTCCTTAGCATAGATTTGGAACCTTACACACATACTTACTACGAATAATATATCGAGTTGACTCGTAGTTAAGTAAAGGAGACTCCCTATCACGCTCCTATAGTATTTTATGTTGGTGCAATCCGCCCAGGTCACGATTGACCAGACTCGAGTTTGACTCGAGTAGTGTTTTGATGTTTGACATTGATGTTTGACATTGATGTCTAACATTGATGTCTGATAATGTATTGGAGAGATTGTTGGAGCAATCAACCCAAGTTGTGATCTTGATGTTTGACGATGGTTTGACCATTGTCATGGGAAAAGTCCAAGTCTTATGTACTTGGCATGAGAAGTCCAAGCTTGAGTCTTAGCATGGAAAGTCTAACATGGGTTGACAAGGAAAGTCCAAGCAAGGGCCTTGGCAAAGGAAAGTCCAAGCATGGGTCTTGGAATGGAATGTCTAACATGGGTTGGCAAGGGAAAGTCCAAGCTTGAGTCTTGGCAATTGGAAAGTCCAAGGGGAATATTGGCGACGTAAAGTCCAAGGGTGGAGTCTTGGCAGCATAAGTCCAATGGTTGGTGGTGTAAAGTCCAAGGGTGGAGTCTTGGCAGCGTAAGCCTAATGTGCCTTGGCGGTGTAGACCACATTAGCATGACAATAGCTGATGGAAGCACCTGAAGGGTAGCGTATGGATGAACAAGTCATGGATGACTTGGAGGGATCCAATAGGCGTGAGGCTGGTGAAGGTGGCTAGAAGGCTTAGGTCTAGGCTAAGGGTGGTCTAGCAAGTATGAGGGCACCATACTTGGGGTAAAACCTCATGTTTGAGGTGTATCAGTCAACTGGGACAATGGTGAATTGACTGATGAGAGTCGACTAGAGTTTGACTGCTGGAATTGGCCTAGCGATCGCCGCAAGATGGGCACTCGGTGATCGATGAGCGATCGATCCGAGATCACCGATCATCTCAGTATTCGGGCATAGAAGATTCCCGAGTCTACTGTTAGGGTTTGATAGTTGAGTGATGACTCGATCAGTCGACTGATAGGCATGATCAATCGACTGATGGTCTATCCGTTGGAACTTATCCAACGTAGCTCATGTCGTTGTGAGACAACGACTACAGGAGCAGTCGACTGATGGTCCCGATCAGTCGACTGCTAGGCGGAATCCAGCCCAAGGAGAAGCTTTAAAGGGAGCTCGTGGAGGAAGTTTCCACCATCGATTCTTGGATGTTTTTGAGGCGATTTGCTCATGCAAATTAGAGTCTTCAAGCATGGTTTAAGCAATCAACAAGCAAGCATTCCAAAGCAATAGTTGTAAAGTTTTCTTTACATTATTTTGTATATTCATTTTGTATTTTCTTGTAGTTCTTTCGTTTATTATTGTAAACACTTGTACGAGGTTTCTCCGCCTCCAACGTGTTGTCGAGAAGGAGTTCTATTAGTGGTGTTATCATTACTCGAGCTCGTAGAGCTCAATCTATGGAGTAGGAACCATTCGGTTCCGAACCACGTTATATTGTTGTGTATTGTGTGCTTGTATTTTGTTATTGCTTTATGTCTATTATTTCCGCTGCACACTAATCAAATTGTAGCAAGCATGCGGTCGCAAACGTAATCCATCGACGAACCGACGATTTACTATTCACCCCCCTCTAGCAGCCATCTAGGTCCTTACAATTGGTATCAGAGCTAGGAGCTCTTCATCGACTTCACATCCGAGGGAGCGCACTAGAGGGAAGAAGATGGATTTCCAAGAAATATTGGGTGACGACATCAACATTCCACCATCCTTCGACCGCGAAGATTTCGCATATTGGAAAGGTAGAATGATGCACTTTCTTATGTGTGACTTTGACAATTGGATTAGTGTCTTAGTAGGTTTCGACACTCCAAAAGAAGAAGAAGGAAGAAAGATCAAGAAGAAGAATTGAAACCAAGACCAACTCCAATATTACAACATCAATAATACGGTAATGAGTATATTGCTTAATGTAATTCCTAATGATATTTTGATCAAGATAGGAGATTGCAAAGATGCCAAGGAGATATGGAATAAATTGGCAAAATTCCATGAAGATCCTCACTCAATCCAAGAAAATAAGGAAGAGGAGGAAGAGAGCTCATCCTCACAAGAAAGTGAGGATTCGGAGGTCGAGGAATATTCGACATCTGAGGAGGAAGAGAAGGTAGAAGAAGTAGAGGAACCCTCCACCTCTAGGATTGAGGGGGAGGAGAGATCACGTTCCATGCCGGAGCAAGAAGAAGAGTCATCTACCTCCGGTCGAGGAGATGAAGAATCAACTCCGGTTTCCACCATTGACCTAGGTAACTCAAGCATTTCGATTAATATTAAAAATCATATTATATGCTTTGAGTGTAGGGAAGTAGGACATTACAAGAGTAAATATCCTAAAAGAGTCAAGGAAAGTCCTCCGGCACCAAAAGTCAATGAAAAAGTCAAGGATGTCGGTGCCCCAATGAGAAAGAGCAAGGAGCACGTGGTGTACTTCAAGTGTCACCAAATAGGGCATTATAGGAGTCAATGCCTTAGAAAGAAGGAAATCAAAGGCAAGGAAGGAGCATCATATGTAGGGAAAGCCTCTAAGGCAAATCCTAAGATAAAATTCAATAATGCACCTTCTAGTTTTAATGTCAAAATACATGCTAGAAATAATTTAAACACCCTTGCTATTACTCATGAACAAAAGCATGCTAAAAATAGATTTTATTGTCTAGGTGTAAAATCATATATTATTTCAAATAAGGAGAAATTTGGGACTAATGTCCCTAGAAAAATCCTACCTAGGGAGACAATTAGAAAGGTAGAAGAGCACCTAGGTTTTAACCCTAAATGGACTAGGCATATGCCTAGGAAAAATAATTCTCAAAGGACATATGAAAATTCAAAATTGGGAAGATTAGAATTAGAAAATTAAGCATTGAGGTCAAGGCTTGAGAAACTAGAAAAGACCCTTGCAAAAATACAAAATCAAATACAAGGGTCAAAGGATAAAAAAATCAAGGTCAAGGAGTCAAAACCTAGGTTTTAGGGAGCACAGTCCAATCAAGGGCAAACCAAAGGCCAAAGAAACCTACCACAATATTCCATTTGATTATGGAACACAACCTAGGTCTAGGAAAACAAAGGTCAATAGGGAAGTCTGTTGGATCGAAGCAGATCGCTAGAGGGGGGTGAATAGCGATAAAAACTTTTCTTTTAAAAACGTTCGATGGACAATTAAACGCAGCGGAAATGTAAATAAAACCTAAATGAGACAAATAATTTTTTACTTGGTTCGTAGCCTTCGGCTACTACTCCAAGGCCCTAACAGTCCTAGACCATGTACGGAGGGCAATTCACTAAAACACTCCTCCTCGTTGGAGGTAGGAGTTTTACGATTACAAAAGCCTTCGAAGCAAAAAGATAGAGAGACAAACCTCTCTTCTATTAAAGTAAAATGCAACGAAAAACCTCGATTGAAAGGAATTGCAATATTGAAAGCAATAACAAATTAAGATTATACCAACAACTAAACAAAAGAAACTTTAAGCTAGGGTTGTTGGCAGCACTTCGTTGTTGTAGAGTCGTCGGAGAGTTGCGGCGTAACGGAGGCTTTTTAGCACTTAGAATTGTTAATGAAACCCTAGGTTTGGCCCTCCTTTTATAGCCTTTGAGCCCCTTTTCGAGAGGAACCCTAGCCAATCAAATTTGAGCACAACTCCCCTTGAAACTTGGTGATAAACCTTGACTCCTCGAATCGATCCTTTGACCATCGGATCGTGATGGCCATCACTCGATCATTGATGGCGGCATCGATCGAGTGCTAGCGTAGTCACCGATCGGCCCGATGGATGGCGTCGAGTCCTTTAGGTTAGCGATCGGTGATGTTGCAAGGCAATAGTTAGCAAGAAAACATTATTTCGGACCGTCCGATCTCGACCTAGACCACCTATGAGATGTCTTGGGTCGGATCTACGCTAAGTCTTTCCCATGAGGATCGACCTTGCCTTCGCACACACGAGCTTACCTCGATACTTACGTGTTGCTTTTGCTTCCTTCCACTCAATTCCTTGGCTCCCTCCAAAGTCACTTGAGTGTCGCCCGAGACCCGCGGCTTCCTCGGTGTCGCTAGCCTTGACTCGGCTATAGCAATTTTCTGCACACTCGATTCAGCTCGTGAGATAACAACATGAGCTTAACTTTGTATCGTTTGCTATAATCAAAACTCAGGTTCGACTTAGGTGCCTACTGCACCAACAATCTCCCCCTTTTTGATTTATGGCAAACCCACATACAAAGTTAAGTGCATTAAGAAAAGATATGCATGAATGAGCAGGAGTGTTAAGAGCATGAATGAACAGGAGTATAAAAACTCTTTTTCAAGTGCTCCCCCTTGAGGAATCCTCCCCCTTGACCGAGGGTGAGTACTTGAGAAAGAGTTTTAACTCTCCCCCTTGACGTTTGCTACTAAAAAAAAGAATTAAGTAACCGAAATTACTTAATATCGGCCATAGTATTTAAAATTAGTTTTAAGTTAAGAAATCAAAAAATTGATTTCTTAACCTTGGCCTTTACTTCCATTTTGTTATCAAGTTAACTTAAAGTTTAAGTAAATTACTTTCTGTTAACAAGTTAACTAAAGTTTGTAAGTCTTGGCAAGAAAAAATATTGATCCCTTAACTTTGGCCTTTTCTCCCCCTTTTGCCATACATCGAAAAGAGTGAGAGTGTGTGAAAAAAAAGTTTTACTTTTAAAGTCCAAGCATGTTCCACATTATTTTGAAAATAATATACTGAAAATAAGTTCATCTATAAAATATTCGACTCATATTTGGCTTGATTGATATGAAAGATCAACCAGTCCTAGTCAGAGTCGGTTAGTATGTATGATTATACTCCGTGGTTCATAGCGATGCACTAGCTCTACATCTGGAACCAGGAGTAGGGTCCTAACATCTCACGCCCATCTACGTGGCTAAGTACACAAATACATTAGTCCTATGTGCTGTGAGATGTACTGGCTCCTTAAATCTATAGGTTCATGATATCTAAGGTATGTCCTATGCTAGTTCCATGAAAATTAAGAAATAGTAGTAAGAAAATATAATTTGCAAGTTCCTATTCTACTACGCACATGCCCAATTTTCGTCTCAAGAGACTAAATTGGCTTGTAGTGGTTTAGTAAATAGTGCACTAGGTTAGACTTCGAGTCAACATATTCGAGGTGTATGGAGCCGTTGGCTACATGTTCTCGAATGAAATGGTGTTTTACCTCTATATGCTTTGTCCTTGAATGACATATAGGGTTCTAAGTTAGATTTATCGAACTTATGTTGTCTACAAAAATTTTAGTTTTGGTGAAGTCCAACCTAAAGTCTCGGAGAGTGTGCTTCATCCAAAGAAGCTGAGTTACACACTCACCCATCGCAACGTATTTAAACCCGGTGGTAGATAAGGCAACACAATGTTGCTTCCTCGCACCAACTTACTAGACTCGGTAGAGTAGTTGACAACAACCACTCGTGCTCTTTCTATCGAGTTTACTACCGGCATAATCCGAATCAGAGTAGCCGATTAGTTCGAACTCCGTAGATCTAGGGTACCAAATACCAACGTTAAGTGTACCCTTAAGATATCTAAGGATACGCTTAACTAGGGTTAGGTGAGACTCCTTAGCACAGGTTTGAAACCTGGCGCACATACTTCTGAATAGGATGTCGGGTCAGCTCGCAGTTAAGTATAGGAGACTTCCTATCGCGCTCCTATAGTACTTTAAGTCAATGGACTTACTTTCTAGGTCTTCTCCTATGTTAACATTAACCGCCATTGGGGTGTTTATTATCTTAGCGTCTTGCATTTCAAATCTTTTAATTAACTCCTTAGTGTATTTTTGTTGATATAGGTATATACCATCCTTAGTTTGTTTAATTTGTAGACCTAAAAAGAAACTTAACTCGCCTACCAAGTTCATTTCGAACTCACTTTCCATGAGTGAAACGAACTCGTTTAGTAAGGCTGAGTTAGAGGTTCCAAAAATTATATCATCTACGTAAATTTGAGCTATGAATATTTCTTTACCTAAGGTTTTTACGAAGAGAGTTGGGTCAACTAAGCCTTGGTTAAACCCTTTTGACTTAAGATGGATTGAAAGTCTCTCGTACCAAGCTCGAGGAGCTTGTTTAAGTCCATAGAGAGCTTTCTTAAGTTTTAGAACATGGTTGGGTTTATCTAGATTTTCGAATCCGGGGGGTTGGCTAACATAAACTTCTTCTTTAATGTATCCATTTAGGAATGCCGACTTAACATCCATTTGAAACAGCTTAAATCCTCGATGTGCGGCATAAGCTAGCAACATTCGAATGGATTCGAGTCTAGCTACTGGGGCATAGGTTTTGTCGTAATCTAAGCCTTCGACTTGACTAAACCCTTTGGCGACTAACCTAGCCTTGTTTCTAACTACTTCACCTTTATCATCAAGCTTATTTCGAAACACCCACCTTGTTCCAATTATCGTTTTGTCTTTAGGTGGTGGTACTAATTCCCACACTTCATTCCTAGTAAATTGAGCTAGCTCTTCTTGCATTGCAATAATCCAATCGGGATCAAGAAGAGCTTGTTCAATTGATTTGGGTTCTATCTTTGAAATTAAGGAAATTTGACTAAGGTTCCTATAGGATGCTCTAGTTCGAACTCCTAGATTAGGATCTCCTATCACTTGATCGATAGGGTGGTTAGTTTGAATCCTAGATTGGGTTGGGTTTATGTCACCTAATGCTTGATCAATGGGGTGACTTGGTTGAACACTAGTTTGACTCGGATCACTTGTCACTTGGTCGACAAGAGGAGTTGGTTGATGTGGATTAGACTCGATCTCAGGGTCGGAGACGAGTTTGGTATCAGTGGGCTCAACACTTGGGGTCATTAAGGGTTTTGTAAGTTCGGGTACTTCATCAAATACTACATTGATAGTCTCCTCGACTCTAAGGGTGTCATGGTTATATACTCTATAAGCTCGACTTGTAGTCGAGTATTCTAGAAAGATTCCGATCGTGGTTTTGGATGTAAATTTCCCTAGGTAATCCTTAGTGTTTAGGATATGTACCTTACACCCAAATACCCTAAAGTACTTGATGTTAGGTATTTTATCGTGATAGATCTCGTATGAGGTCTTAAGGTGTCTTTTTACCATAAGGATCCTATTTTGGACATAGCATGCCGTACTCACGGCTTCTGCCCAAAACCTATCGGGTAGGTCGTATTCATTCAACATGGTCCTAGCGGCTTCTTGTAGAGTTCGGTTTTTCCGCTCCACTAGGCCATTTTGTTGAGGGGTCCTAGGGCAAGATAATTCATGGTGGTATCCGTTTAGGTTACAGAAGTCGGTGAACCTTTGATTTTCGAATTCACCACCATGATCGCTTCTAAGTCTTTTAACCTTAAGGTCTTTTTGATTCTCGATTAATTTGAATAGATTGATTAATTGATCTAGGGTATCATTTTTATGTTTGATGAACCTAACCCAGGTAAACCTGGAGTAGTCGTCAATTATGACTAAGCAATATTGACTTCTATTGAGTGACTTGGCTCCATGTGAATCGAATAGATCCATATGTAGGAGCTCAAGTACACTTGAGGTTCGTTCTTGGTTAGTTAACTTGTGTTGTGTCCTATGTTGTTTTCCTTGTTGACAAGCATTACAGATTTTATTAACCAAGTTGTTGAGGTTGGGTAAGCCTCTGACTAAGCCACTCTGACTCATCTTGTGGATGAGTCTTGGGTGCGAGTGACCGAGTCGTCGGTGCCACAACAATGATTCCTCTTCCTGTGTCATAAGAC
The DNA here is from genome assembly GCA_025175895.1 of Wurfbainia villosa. Classification (NCBI taxonomy): domain Eukaryota; kingdom Viridiplantae; phylum Streptophyta; class Magnoliopsida; order Zingiberales; family Zingiberaceae; genus Wurfbainia; species Wurfbainia villosa. The sequence goes on from CM045997.1 coordinate 57,673,052, forward strand.
ATTTGGCTGAGGAATTGATTAAGTTAATTGTATAAATGTTATTTGTCCTAGTTCCTTTGAGTATTGTTTTAGCTGTTTTATTTGTTTTAATTACACATTCATTTTCTAAAAATACGACCTTATAGTTATTGTCACATAATTGGCTTACGCTAAGCAGGTTATATTCAAAATTCTCTACAAGTAATACATTTTTAATAACAAAATTCTAGTTAAGCTCGATATCACTTGATCCGATGATTTTGAACTTGCCGTTATTCCCAAAGGCTACCGATCCTTGTCGTTTGAATCGAAGCTTCGTGAATTTGAGTTGATCCTCGGTCATGTGTCGGGAGCAATTGCTATCCAACATCCATTGATCCTACACACAAGGTGGTTGGATTGGATGTTAGATAATTTTTTTTTTAAAAAGAATTGGTTGTAAGTTGTTAAACCTAGGTCATCTCACCTGTGTCTATATGATCAAGTATGTTATACTTATGTGGTTTTTGTGAGATGACTTCCAATTAAGTTGATTAAGTGGATTTAGGTTCAAGTAATTTTATGTTAGATTTGGATTTGACCCTAGGCTTGTCAAGTTTACCTTTTCAAGATCATGGCTTCCAGGTCGTGGCGAGGCACAGGGGCCTTCTTTTATCGGATCATCGACCACTTCCTTAGACAAAGCCATGTTCAAGAAAATGATGACTTGACTCACCTAAGATTATTTCCTAGTCTAACTGGTTATTTTTGAAAAGAGGCTCCCCGAGGCTCAATCTTTTCGAAGAATTTTAGTTGGTTATGTTTTTTGAAAAGAGGCTCCCCGAGGCTCAATCTTTTCAAAGAATTTTAGTTGGTTATGTTCATGTTCTAAGTGAGTTCACAAGTTTTAAAGCACAAACTTTCTAAGTTAAAGCATGCAATTTCTAAGTTAAAGCACAAACTTTCTAAGTTAAAACATGCAATTTCTAAGTTAAAGCACAAACATGTTTTGTACTGGCTCCCCCTAGATGGTTGAATCGGTTCGGTTTATCCACATAGTGGATTTGGTCCTTGGGAATCCAGTACGGGTTGGATCCTAGAGTTGAAATCAAAAGGTTCTTAGGGACCCATGCTTGGACATGTTTCCTATGTCGACTTACAATCGACATATACGACCTATTAGTCGTGTTTGAGTTAAACCCTAGTCCAGTCTTGTTGTACACGACCCTTTGAGATCCAAGTAGGAGGTCAAGTCCTTTGGATCCCGAAGCGAACCTTTCCAACGTGCTCCTAAGATCTTCGACTTGACTTTTCAAGAGTGAGTTCTCAACTTCAAGTTTTTCAACCCGAGTTGAGTCCTTCTCTTGAACTCGACTAGTCGAAGAGGTTAGGGAGACCTTGTGTTTAAGGAGTTTGACCTCCTCAACCAGGGTCTCTATTGGAATGTATACTGAAAGCCTAGCTCTTTTTGTATGAACATTTTATTTTGAAATAAGAATCACATGATCATTATTTGCATTTTATATATTCATTATATATGTGTGCATATTGTCTAATATTTTACATTGTAGATAACATGGTGCTTGGTGTGGCACAGAAGATCATGTTATCAGTACCTTGTAAAATATAAGTAAAGGCTCACAACCAAGATGGTTTTGGACAAACCATTGGCATGGTTGTAGTGTAGCTTGGTATTGTTTTATCTTGAACATAGAGTTACACTAGTACACTTAGGTGTATTGAGTAGGACCGACATAGAGGTGATTCAATTTAGTACTGACTACATAATTGAATCGGACCTCGGATATTATGTTGTACATGCTCTTAATCCCGATATAATAACGGGCACATGTACTTAGTATTTATTTCTTTGATTTACCAGTGGGTGAGATTTAGATGGATTAAATCAATATGCCCGGTAAGTTAGGAAATAATATTATTTACATGGTGTCTTGCTGATTATAGGAGGAAAGCTGTGTCCTATATATTAGGTTGATGATGTCCCTTGAGGAGCTCATAAGGTTTATCATGTAAACCCATGGTTGACTTAGTCAACATGATGATAAGGTTGAGTGGTACTACTGAGGAATTAGATGTTAATTAATTGATGGTCATAAATCAATTAATGTGGACATTCGATATCTTAAACAGGAGATTAATGTACAAATAATATATGGAGCCCATATTGATTTATGGGGTTGGTGAGGTAGTTCAATGATGATCCTCTAGTGGAATGGAACATCATTGATGGATCAAGTTTGTGTGGTTCCGATCCATCGGGTGGCCAAGACCCAACTCCTCCTTATGGTCCCTATCGTAGCCTAATATAATCCTTATGAAGTCTAGATCCAAGAATGTAAAACAAAACCTAGAACCAACGGTTGGGATTAAATCCCTAGATCCGATGGTTGGATGAAACCCTAGAACCAACGGTTGGGATTAAATCCCTAGATCCGATGGTTAGGATGAAACCCTAGAATCGACGGTTGGGATTAACTCCCTAGATTCGACGGTTGGGATGAAACCCTAGAACCGACGGTTGGGATGAAACCTTAGATCCGAAGGTTGGGATGAAATCCTAGATCCGATGGTTGGGATTAAACCCTAGATCCGACGGTTGGGATAAAACCCTAGATCCGACGGTGGAGATTAAATCCCTAGATCCGACGGTGGAGATTAAAGGAGGCTTAAGCCCTATTCTATAAATTGATGCTTAGGGTTGGGCGGCAATAATGATCAAGAATTGGTTTTGGAATTAGGGTTTGGCTCTTGGAGAGGTGGGCGGCTAGGGTTTGGAGCTAGGGTGGGCGGCAACCATCTTCATCCAAAGTTGTTGCAACTTGCACCATCAATACTTGGGCCCAACCTTAAGGCTTTTCTTCTTCCTTGGCCAGTTCTCCTCCCATTGGTGGCCTTCTCTTCCTCCTCCCTATTCTCCAAAAGTGGCGGCAACTCTTCTTGAGAAGTTGGATCATCCATTGCTCCTTGGCCGGCGGTTGCACCAAATTCCCTAATTTGGTGGCCGGTTCTAGATAGGAAAGGTATTTGCTAGTTCTTCTCTTTGTTCGCAGCGGACAAGGTAGAGAAGAAAGCGATCTAGAAGGCTTCTACTCGTGGAGGATCTTCGTCCACACGTCGTTCACGAGAAGGATAGGACATACGGTAGAAGATCGTAAGGTATAAAGTTATTTTAACTTTATGTACAGATCTAAGCATGTTCTTATTTGTTTTGATTATGCATGTGTGTGTATGAATATATATTGTATAATCATGGACCCCGAAGACAAACACAAAAACCGGTGATCCATCCGTCGTCTCTTCCGCAGCTAACCAACTAGAAGAGTTGTGTTGCTTGAACAACTAGTTTGTTCAAGCGACCACTCAAGTTGTTAGCACGACGACAAATAGGTTGTGCTAAGGAAGCTCATCCCATCCGGATTAATTCTTTCATTAGTGAAAATTTTAATCCGGGGACATGGGAGCCAATGAGCCTCCGAATCATCCACCTAACAGTCTCGACCTTGGACTCGGATTTAACTAATTTCCTAGACAAAAACCTAACCGTATTTTGTAAAGTATTAAATAAAGTTCGACTTACTTTAAGAGTATCTTTTGAACCGGATGCGTATCCGTGGCTTGACTTGAAGATCGCTTCGTAGTCCGAGTCATCCTCAGGTTCTGACTCAAGTTCAGGTTCGGTCTCCGTGTCTGACTCAATCGATTTCGCCATGAAGACGTGGTCTTCGTCTTCTTCGGATGACGCTTCTTCCCATGTCGCGTTGAGGGCCTTCTTGTGCTTAGGTGCTCGGTGGTTGAGCTTGGGGCACTCGGACTTGATATGTCCAAACCTGTTACACTCATAACACCTAATATTAGAACTTTTAGGCTTACCTTGGTTGGGTCGAGTCGTGGTTCGCTTTCGTCCCTTGGCTATCCTTCGAGCTAGGTTCATTAGTTCGGCAGTCAATTCCGGGTCAACTTCTTCTTCGGACTCATCTTCCTCCTCGGTTGGTGGTGGCTTGCTTGCGATTTTCTTCTTTGAACCTGCAAACAAGGCTATACCCCTCTCGGGTTCCGAGTTAGACTGCTCATGTAATTCGAAATCGGAAAAGAGTTCATCTAACCTAATTTTAGAAAGATCCTTGGAGACCTTGTAGGCATCGACCATGGATGCCCACAAGGTAGTCCTCGGAAACGAGTTTAGAACATACCTTATAAGGTCGCGGTTTTTGACCTTTTGCCCGATTGCGTGTAGGTTGTTGACTATGTCTTGGACACGGGCGTGGAGTTGCGTCGTGGACTCGTGTTCCTGCATTTTTAGTGTGTACAATTTATTGAATAACAAATCGCGTTTGCAAACCTTAGCTTGATCCGATCCTTCGTGTAACTCGATTAGTTTTGTCCAAAGATCCTTTGCGCTTATGAAGGGGCCGACGCGATTTAGCTCCTCCTTAGATAGGCCGCATTGGAGGATTTGTGTTGCCTTGGCGTCGGCTTCGACTTGTCGTTTTGTCGCAATGGTCCATTGATCATAATCCAAGGAGTCACCCACTTCATTAGTTGGAAGTGTGAAACCCGTTTGGATTATGATCCACATCTCGATTTGGGTTTTGAGAAAGCATTCCATCCGACCCTTCCAATAACGGAAGTCATCTCCGTTGTAAAACGGAGGTCGGACGGTGCTAAAGCCCTCGAGATGGGCCATTAGAACAAAAGACACAAGGAGACGAAGACGAAGAAACTAGCAACGACAAAAACACAAAAAAGAGTACCAAGACTCGCGTCTTGGATTAGTAGTGCGGGAGAAAACTTAACAAAGCGAAATAAATAGAAATAAACAGAATTAAAAGAACAATAAATCTGTAAAAATGGCTAGATTGGTGGTTTCACCAAATCTTAGCAACCCCCGGCTCTGATACCAATTGTTGGATCAAAGCGGATCGCTAGAGGGGGGTGAATAGCGATAAAAACTTTTCTTTTAAAAACGTTCGATGGACAATTAAACGCAGCGGAAATGTAAATAAAACCTAAATGAGACAAATAATTTTTTACTTGGTTCATAGCCTTCGGCTACTACTCCAAGGCCCTAACGGTCCTAGACCGTGTACGGAGGGCAATTCACTAAAACACTCCTCCTCGTTGGAGGTAGGAGTTTTACGATTACAAAAGCCTTCGAAGCAAAAAGATAGAGAGACAAACCCTCTCTTCTATTAAAGTAAAATGCAACGAAAAACCTCGATTTAAAGGAATTGCAATATTGAAAGCAATAACAAATTAAGATTATACCAACAACTAAACAAAAGAAACTTTAAGCTAGGGTTGTTGGCAGCACTTCATTGTTGTAGAGTCGTCGGAGAGTTGCGGCGTAACGGAGGCTTTTTAGCACTTAGAATTGTTAATGAAACCCTAGGTTTGGCCCTCCTTTTATAGCCTTTGAGCCCCTTTTCGAGAGGAACCCTAGCCAATCAAATTTGAGCACAACTCCCCTTGAAACTTGGTGATAAACCTTGACTCCTCGAGGCTGATCCTTTGACCAGCAGTCGACTGATGGCCATCACCAGTCGACTGCTAGCAGCATCAGTCGAGTGGTAGCCGTAGTCACCCGACTGATGGACGGCAGTCGAGTCCTTTAGGTTGGCAGTCGACTGATGCTGGCTGCAAGGCAATGTTAGCTTAAAGAAAACATTATTTCGACGGTCGTCGACCGTCCGATCTTGACCTAGACTGTTGGGTTTTTATCAAACATCAAAAATGGGGAGACTGTTGGGGCAATCGACCCAGGTCACGATTGACCAGACTCGAGTTTGACTCGAGTAGTGTTTTGATGTTTGACATTGATGTCTGACATTGTATTTGGGAGATTGTTGGAGCAATCAACCCATGTTATGATCTTGATGTTTGACGATGGTTTGACCATTGTCATGGGAAAATTCCAAGTCTTGTGTACTTGACATGAAAAGTCCAAGCTTGAGTCTTGGCATGGAAAGTCCAATATGGGTTGGCAAGGAAAGTCCAAGCATGAGTCTTGGCAAAGGAAAGTCCAAGCATGGGTCTTGGCATGGAAAGTCCAAGCTTGAGTCTTGGCAATTGGAAAGTCCAAGGGGAATATTGACGGCGTAAAGTCCAAGGGTGAAGTCTTGGCAGCATAAGTCAAATGGTTGGTGGCATAAAGCCCAAGCGGAGTCTTGGCAGCGTAAGCCCAATGTGCCTTGGCGGTGTAGACCACATTAGCATGACAATAGTTGATTGAAGCACCTGAAGGCTAGCGTATGGATGAACAAGTCATGGATGACTTGGAGGGATCCGAAAGGCGTGAGGCTGACGGAGGTGGCTAGAAGGCTTAGGTCTAGGCTAAGGGTGGTCTAGAAAGTACGGGGGCACCATACTTGGGGTAAAACTTCATGTTTGAGGTGTATCAGTCGACTGGGACAATGATCAATCGACTGATGAGAGTCGACTAGAGTTCGACTGTTGGAATTAGGCTAGCGATCATTGCCGATTAGGCGGATCGATGGCTGAGCGATCGGCCGGTCGAGTATTCGGACCACGAAGGTTCTGAGTCATTGTTAGGGTTTTGATGTGATGACTCGATCAGTCGAATGATGGGCATGATCAGTCGAGTGATGGTCTATCCGTTGGAACTTATCCAACGTGGCTCATGGCGTTGTGAGACAGCGACTATAGGAGCAGTCGACTAATGGTCTTGATTAGTCGATTACTAGGCGGAATCCAGCCCAAGGAGAAGCTTTAAAGGGAGCTCGTGGAGGAAGTTTTCGCCATCGGTTCTTGGACATTTTTGAGGTGATTTACTGGTACAAATCAGGGTCTTCAAGCACGGTTCAAGCAATCAACAAGCAAGCATTCCAAAGCAATAGTTGTAAAGTTTTCTTTACTTTGTTTTTTATATTCATTTTGTATTTGCTTGTAGTTCTTTCGTTTATTGCTGTAAACACTTGTACGAGGTTTCTCCACCTCCGACGTGTTATCGAGAAGGAGTTATATTAGTGGTGTTGTCATCACTTGAGCTCGTAGAGCTTAATCTGTGGAGTTGGAACCATTCTATTCCGAACCACGTTATGTTATTGTGTATTGCGTGCTTGTATTTTGTTATTACTTTATCTCTATTATTTTTGCTGCACACTAATCAAATTGTAGCAAGCATGCGATCACAAACGTAATCCATCGACGAACTGATGATTCACTATTCACCCCCCCTCTAGCGGCTGTTGGGTTTCCGACACCGCGGCGAGTGTGTGTTCGAACATGTTTCGTAAACATGTGCACAGTGGAAGGAATAAAATAATAAATCTAATTTATTACAACACACACATCACACGCATGCATAGTACAACATGTGTAGACATAACCGTAAATTCAAATTTTGCAATAAAAGGAAATTTATACTACGTATACCTGACGTATCACGTGTAGGGGGAAAGGCATCAACCGGAACGATTCTCGCTAGAATCGTCTGTTGGTTCGAGAAGCGTCGCTAGAGGGGGGGGGGGGTGAATAGCGATCGTAAATCTTTCGTTCGAATTCGTTCGTTGAGACACAAGTAAACGAGTAAGCGCAGTGGAAAATAAAGTGACACGTTTATTTTACTTGGTTCACAACCCAGCGGTTGCTACTCCAAGGCCCTATCGGTCCTAGACTGCGTACGGAGGGTAAAGCACTATAACGTCTCCTCCTCGTTGGAGGTAGGAGACAACGATCACAAAATCCGAAAGTACGAGGATGAGGCAACAAGCCTACCTCACCTCGTTACGAATAAAAACAACGAATACAATATTAAAATATATTACTAGATGCTGCTGCCGATGAATAAGATCTGAGCTTGTTGTCGCGTCGACGTTATGACGGTGTTGGAGCGTTGGCGTTGTAGGAGCACTTGATGAATAAACTTGATGATGTTTGGAGTTGGAATCCACCCCTCCTTTTATAGATTTTGCCCTCTGAATATGTCTCCTCTTTTTTCGGAACAGATTACGAAGTTGTATAATTTTTATCGCGAAGTGGCCACGTCAAACCTTATCCGTTTTGACCTAGCGCAAAGGCTGATTCGTCGCCATCAGTCGACTGATGAGCATCAGTCGACTGCCTAATGTCCAGCAGTCGACTGCCAGCCTGACCACTTCCCTGCAGTGAGAGGTCAGCTCGGAAAATGATAAATACGACGGTTTCTAACCGTCCGATCTCGACCTAGACCTTCCACAGGAAGTCTTAGTCGAATCGCCGCCTACGGTCATCCCCGTACATAGGACACGATCTTATCATCTCTCACTCACACGAGCTTACCTCGATTCTTACTGTGTCGCTTTCGCTTCCGGCCTTCCACTCGATTCCTTCGGCTCCCTCCGAAGTCACTCGAGTGTCGCCCGACCACTGCGGCTTCCTCTGGGTGTCGTTAGCCTTCAGCTCTAGCTTTAGTACTTTTCTGCACACTCGATTTAGCTCGTGAGATAACGATGTAAACTTAACTTTGTGTCTTTGCCATAATCAAAACACAGGTTCGATTATCTGGTGCCCCTGCACCAACAATCTCCCCCTTTTTGATCTATGGTAAACCAACACAAAGTTAAGGGAAATTAAAGCATAAAACAAGTATAGTAGATGATGAATGTAATTTTCAAAAACTCCCCCTTAACCAAAACTCCCCCTTAACCCTAGGTGAGTTTTGAAAGAGATACTTTAGTTTTAAATAAATTTTGTGTTACTCCCCCTTAACTGTCACTCTTCTCCCCCTTTTGCCATAAATCAAAACAAATGTTGGGGTTTATTATGTAAAATTGGAGTTTGTTATAAAATAGGGGTTTAAAAAAAATATGGTATATGCATGCATCAAGATAAATTAGCTATGAGTTCAAGCATGCGTCTAGCAATAATTAGATAGATTGATTCGAGGTGTGTCCCTCTGCACCAATAATCTAAAGGTTTGTAATATAACCCTTAGGGTTAGTTTGCTTTCCCCCTTAGTAAAATATATGAAGTTTAAGAGATGTAGGGGGCGCTAAACTTTGGCCTAAGAGTTGTTAAGTACAATAGTTGGGAAAATAAGTAGTATTTTGAAGAGGTTATATTTCAATTATTTTTAACATCTCACCCATTCTATGTGTCTCAGAATTTGTTCACCTTATATGTTTTGTGAGATGATTTTAAATTGATTAAAGATAGTCAACCTTGGGTTAGATTTAGATTTAACCTTTAGATCATTAAGTAACTTTTCGAGAAACTGGCTTCCAGGTCGTGGCGAGGCATAGGGGCCTTATTTGATCGGAACAACGACCACTTCCTTAGACAAAGCCAAATTCAAGAAAATATCACTTAAGTCACTTAGGGTTACTTCCTGGTCTAACTAGTTTAGGATACGGCGAGGTAGCTTCAGCTAGTTCCACTCGGTCAAGTGCACCAAGCTAGATACGCCTTATCTAGCTCGAATACACGAGACTTTTTTTCCCTAACGTACTATCATCTCGCCGCGTCCTGATACTATGTTGTCAAGAGTTGACTAACTATTTTCCCTATCTAGCTGTTCTACAAATTAAAGTAAAATATTTAATGGTTTTGCTAAGTAAGCGGGTATACTATTTTAGTGTTAGCTCCCCCTGGACCATTGAACCAATATGGTCTATTCAAATAATGAATTTGATCCTGGGGAATCCAAAACTTATTAGTCCTTATATGTGAATTCAATAAAACCTTTGGGACCCATTCTTGGACTCTTTGATGACTATGATTTATGATAGACATATATGACCTATTCGTAGTCTTTGACTTAAATCCGAGTCCGGCTTTGTTGTAGACGACTCTTTGGGTTCCAAGTAGTCGATTAAGGTTCTTATATCCCAACATGAACTTTTCCAACCTAGCCTCAACCTCTTGAACTTGGTCTTTCAAGAGAGAATTCTCCTCCTCAAGTTTTTCAATTTGGGTTGAGTTTCCCTCTTGAACTTGACTAGTTGAAGAGGTTAGAGTAGCCTCTTGCTTGAGGGTTTCAACCTCCTCAAGTAATGACTCAACCCTAGACTCAGACTTAGTTAATTTCCTATTAAGCATTTTAATTGTATTGTAAAGCGTCTGAATTAGTGAGCGGCTAACCTTAATTTTCTCTTTTGGTCCGACTTTGAGTTGCTTCTCGAAGTAGTCCTCGAGTTCGGAGTCGGTGTTGTAATTGGATTCGGATTCGGACTCTGACTCGGACTCTTTGGGTCTTGCCATGCATGCTATGCCGCCGCCTTCTTCATTGTCCCATGTTGCATGAAAAGCCTTCTTTTGATTTGATTTGAATTGTGCCCTCTTTTGATTCTTTAGTAGCCTCCTTTTCCTCCGAACGATCTTCCGCACTACGTTCACTATTGCTTCCACTTTTTCAGATTCGGACTCTAATTCGTCGTCGGGTTCGAGTCCATCTTCTTGCCTAGTAGGTGGCTTGCTTCTTTGTTCTGCAAGTAGAGCAATACCTCTCTCAGCCCGGACCACGTTAGTTTGCTCGTGAAGTTCAAACTCGGAAAATAATTTGTCTAACCTAAGCTTCGAAAGGTCCTTAGAGACCTTGTAGGCATCGACCATGGATGCCCACAAGGTAGTCCTAGGAAATGAATTAAGAAACCTTTAGTAGGTCACGGTTTTCGACCTTGTGTCCGATGGTGTGCAGGCCGCTGACAATGTCCTCGACGCGGGCGTAGTTGCGCGCCGCCTCGTGTTCCTGCATCTTAAGGTTATACAACTTATTGAAAAGAAGGTCACGTTTACATACCTTAGCATCGGACGTTCCTTCGTGTAGCTCGATTAATTTGTTCCATAGGTCCTTGGCGCTAATGAATGGTCTGATGCGGTTGAGTTCCTCCTTGGACAACCCGCATTGCAATATTTGAGTTGCTCTTGCATCGGCTTCAATTTGCCTCTTGGTTGTGTTAGTCCACTTGTTGAAATCCAAGGGCTCTCCTTGATCATTGGTGGGTAGATCAAAGCCGGTTTGGATTATTATCCAAGTCTCAACTTATGTTTTCAAGAAACACTCCATCCGACCTTTCCAATAACGGAAATCATCTCCGTTAAAGAACGGAGGCCGGGTGGTGCTATACCCCTCAATGTGAGCCATTAAGTATCTTGCAAAACACTAATAAAAACCAAAGGGAATTCCAATACTTGGTCTTGGATTAGTAGTGTGGGAAATAACTAGGAAATAAATAGAATTAAATGAGAAAAATAAGAAACTAACAAAAACTAACAACTTACGACCTTTGATGTCCCCGAAAGGGTACTAGACGTTGGATTTTGGGTCTGAAAACAGCTTGTTATGAGGGTAAACCCTGGTAATAAATGTAGATCTCTTAGAGATCTTCGATTTGGTAGGTAGATCGTTATGTGAGTCCACTTGTGTGAAAAGTTATGACCGTTTTACCGTCGGCTACTCCAAGAGAGAAAACTTGCAAGCACACAACCAAAAGAAATGTACCAAGACTTCGTCTTGGATTAGTAGTGCGGGAGGAAAAAGACCAAAAAAAATACGAATCGAAAAATACGAACAAAAAACCAAAACGTGCTAGATCGGTGGTTTCACCAAATCTTAGCACCCCCGCTCTAATACCAATTGTTGGATCGAGAAGCGTCGCTAGAGGGGGGGGGGTGAATAGCGATCGTAAATCTTTCGTTCGAATTCGTTCGTTGAGACACAAGTAAATGAGTAAGCACAACGGAAAATAAAGTGACACGTTTATTTTACTTGGTTCACAACCCAACGGTTGCTACTCCAAGGCCCTATCGGTCCTAGACCGCGTACGGAGGGCAAAACACTATAATGTCTCCTCCTCGTTGGAGGTAGGAGACAACGATCACAAAATTCGGAAGTACGAGGATGAGGCAACAAGCCTACCTCACTTCATTACGAATAAAAACAACGAATACAATATTAAAATATATTACTAGATGCTGCTGCCGACGAAGAAGATCTGAGCTTGTTGTCGTGTCGGCGTTATGACGGTGTTGGAGCGTTGGCGTTGTAGGAGCACTTGATGAATAAACTTGATGATGTTTGGAGTTTGAATCCACCCCTCCTTTTATAGATTTTGCCCTCTGAATATGTCTCCTCTTTTTTCGGAACAGATCATGAAGTTGTATAATTTTTATCGCGAAGTGGCCGCGTCAAACCTTATTCATTTTGACCTAGCGCAAAGGCTGATTCGTTGCCATCAGTCGACTGATGACTCCCATCACCGATCGATGAGCATCACGATCGCTAATGTCTAGCAATGATCACACCGGCCACTTCCCTGCAGTGAGAGGTTAGCTTGGAAAATGATAAATACGACAGTTTCTAACCGTCCGATCTCGACCTAGACCTTCCACAGGAAGTCTTAGTCGAATCGCCGCCTACGGTCGTCCCCGTACAGAGGATACGACCTTACCATCTCTCACTCACACGAGCTTACCTCGATTCTTACTGTGTCGCTTTCGCTTCCGACCTTCCACTCGATTCCTTCGGCTCCCTCCGAAGTCACTCGAGTGTCGCCCGACCACCGCGGCTTCCTCCGGGTGTCGCTAGCCTTCAGCTCTAGCTTTAGTACTTTTCTGCACACTCGATTTAGCTCGTGAGATAACGATGTAAACTTAACTTTGTGTCTTTGCCATAATCAAAACATAGGTTCGATTATCTGGTGCCCCTGCACCAACATCGTCTCTATCCGTATCCATGATGAGTATCTTCGGGATGACTTCACAAAGTCACGAGCCTCGTCTTCGTACGGGTTACTAGCCTCGTGTTGAAGACGATGTGATCGAGAGAAGATCACGATCCGAATCAAAATTCGGATCCAAAACGAGTCCTCAAAAACTCGCTTCTCTGGAGAGGTATTCATCAACCGTTTGACGAATCCTTCATCCTCCACCTATGAGGATTACCGGAGATCGAATCCCCGGTAAGGCTACCGCTGTCGGAGCTCCAAACGTCGTCCAAACGATGCTCCGACAAGAAGGAAACAAGCTGTCCAGAAAACTAGACAGCTTTGGTGGAGGAGTTAGCGCCAGCCATAGGGAAGAGGACCGGCTAGTCCTTTGTCACCGGAGCCAAGGAGGGTCGTCGGAGGATCACCGGCAGCAGCAAGTGGCCGGCGGTAGCAGGTGGTTGTCCGGCGGCAAGGAGGTGGCAGCAGCTCCATGAAGTTGGCGGCAACACCATGTTGGGCGACAACAACAAAGAGGAGCTAGGGTTTTTGGGCGGCAACTCAATGGCTTATTCCCCTTTTTTTTTGGAAAAATCCTTAAGCCGTGTTTTTATAGAGAACACATTCTCCTAACGGTTATTGGTTCATAACCAAAACCCGTTAACCCGCTCCAATAACTTAAGTTAAAATAAACCAAACTGATTTGGTCTATTTTAAGTTAAAATGAACCGAACCAACTTTGGTTCATTCGTTTAAAACAAACCAAACCCCTTTGGTTTATTCTCCACCATTGGATTAAAACCAAACCAATTTGGTTCATCCATCATGTCTTCATAAGACACGGCCCATCCACGCTTCTATTGCGACGGAAACGATTTCATGCTCGCTCCATGTTTGGTCCAACCAAATCTAGTTTCTCTCGGTCTGAGAATCTCATTCTCAAGCTCGTTTTAAATCCTTTGGATTACGCTCGTTGTGCGTGTGACCAAATAGGTTCTCGGTTTATGTTGGCCATCTATAATTAACCATTAATTATAGAATGATCATGAGTGGCACCTAGTAGTACATCATGATCCCCAATTAACCGAAAAGATCAACGGTTGATCCAGAACTATTTCTGAAACCCTTCAGCAGCTCGAATGAATCGTGCCCCATTCCCTTCACTCATCTTATACCCACTTGGTTCAGGACATGGTCTATAGTGTCAGTCCTTACTAGACTGACTATGTCACACCTAGCCCAAGTATCATTTCCTCGTCCTACGGATTCTAGTTACTGCACATGTATCGAAGAGTACCTTACTCTAAACATGTAATGCTTTGGCTAAAGACTTTAGTAACAATCCGATGAGAGGCCATGGGTATACATCTCCTCGCAAGGAGTGGTGAATCCTTTATAGGCTATTCAAACACCTTCGATCACTTCGACTTATACCCAATCATCCCGGGTCCACATCTCCTCAGAGATGCTTGCTTAAGATGTCAAAGCATAAGTCTTTATGATCAAGATAACTTGAATACCGCAAGTCAAAGGAACATCGCACTTAAGATGCAGTAAGAACTTCATTGACATATCTATATATGTAGAGAACCATATGAAGTCTTACGGCTAGTCACTTCAATGAACTAGTTATCATAACTAGCATCCACGATTAACTCTGGACATCACAATGTCTCCAGCCAGTGAAAATCAGCTGCTTGGATACACCAAGGAGTATACCTCGTGCTAGTCTCGACAGAATCAATGGTGTCCAAATCCATTAATTCATCGACTAGGGATAATTTCGATACATCACAATTACACATGTAGAGATACTCACTAGTTGTGATCCAATCACAAATTCTATGATGCTGTGAATCGTATCATTGACATTCAGTAAATGAGTTTAAGATCTAATCAAATACATGAAAACATGTATACTCAAATAGTGAATCTTTATTTATCATATAAATGGTTCAAACATAAGGCGATTACCTTAGGACATTTCTCTCATATATTACTAACAGCGGCCACCGAGGTCCTTACATTTTAGGTCAATAGGTTTTCCGTCTACATGTTCTCCTATATTAACATTTGTTGCCATGGGTGTATTAATGATTTTAGCATTTTGCATTCCGAATCGATTAATTAATTCCTTAGTGTATTTTTGTTGATGTAAATAGATTCCTTCCTTAGTTTGTTTAATTTGTAATCCTAGAAAGAAATTTAATTCTCCTACTAAGTTCATTTCAAATTCACTTTTCATGAGTGAAATGAACTCGTTGAGTAGGACAAAATTAGTGGTTCTAAATATTATGTCATCTACGTAAATTTGGTCTATAAAAATTTCTTTGCCTACGGATTTTACGAAAAGGGTTGGGTCGAGTAAGCCTTGGCTAAACCCTTTAGACTTAAGGTATACAGAAAGCCTCTCATACCAAGCTCTAGGAGCTTGTTTTAGTCCATATAAAGCTTTCTTGAGTCTAAAGACATGGTTGGGTTTGTCTAGGCTTTCGAATCCTAGGGGTTGACTAACGTACACTTATTTCTTAATAAGTCCATTCAAGAACGCTGACTTGACATCCATTTGAAATAATTTAAATCCTCGATGTGCAACATATGACAACAACATTCTGATGGATTCTAATCTAGCTACGGGGGCATAGGTTTCATCGTAATCTACCCTTTTGCGACCAATCTCGCTTTGTTACTAACTACTTCACCTTTGTCATCAAGTTTGTTTCGGAAGACCCACCTTGTTCCAATAATTGATTTATCTTTAGGTGGTTGTACTAATTCCCAAACTTCATTCCTAGTAAATTGAGCTAGCTCTTCTTGCATTGCAATAATCCAATCGGGATCAAGAAGAGCTTATTCAATGGTTTTGGCTTCGATTTTCGAAATCAAGGAGATTTGACAGATTTCTATATGATGATCTAGTTCGAACCCCTAGGCTAGGATCACCTATCACTTGGTCGATAGGATGACTCGATTGAATCCTAGAATGACTTGGGTTAGGGTCACCTATCACTTGGTTGATAGGATGACTCGATTGAATCCTAGAATGACTTGGGTTAGGATTAATACTAGACTCGATTTCAAAGTCAGAGTTGAGTCTGTTATGAATCGGTTCGCTAGTTGGTTTTACTACGGATTTTGTACGTTCATGTCCTTCGTCGAATACTACATTGATGGTTTCCTCAATTTTAAAGGTGTCATTGTTATATACCCTATAGGCTCTACTTGTAGTTGAGTATCCTAGGAAGATACCAGTGGAGGTTTTGGATGTGAACTTTCCTAGGTAGTTCTTATGCAAAATAGCATATGCGCAACGAAAAAATAGGATCCCTTTCAAGTGATCCTTGCGAAAGAAAACCTCGTACAAAAATAAATTTCTCTAAAAGAAAAAAAACTTATCTTATAGGAGAATATTACCTTTGTTGCGTGCCCTTTTTAATCCCGCTTCTCCTTGGGTTTGTTGGATCTTTTAGCACGTTCAAATGTCCATGCCTCTATATGTATCCACACGAGCAAGCTCTTGTCTCACAAAAGAAACTAGAAGAGCTCTCATTTACTTCTTGCTAGAGAAGTCCCTAAAGGAGAGGAAGGTAGGGAAAAAGAGAAAGGAAGAAGAAGACCACTCTTCTTGCTAGCCTACACTCACAAAAGCCACACAACCAAAGCCTCTCACCACCAAGCTCTCTCCAAGCCTCAAGCTTCCACCCACTTGGCTGGCCACCCCATGGAGTGTTTTATAGGATTGAAAAAACCTTTCACCTCCTATCACATTCAATGCAATCAATTGCATTGAAAAATAATCACTCCTTGTTTGGCCGGGCACATGTGGAGAAATTCCAAAGGTCAAAACCCTTTGTCTCCTTCCACCTCATCAAGCTTAGGTGGCATGCTTATGTGGCATGCTTAGGTGGCATGCTTATGTGGCATTCATGCATGTTGAATTAATCTTATTAATTCAATAAGCTTATGTTATCATATTGAATTAATCTCATTAAATCAATAAGGTAACATATTGAATTAATCTTATTAAATCAATTAAGCTTAGGCTATCATCATAACATATTTATTTAATCTTATTAAATTAATAAGCTTAGCATATTGAATTAATCTCATTAAATCAACAAGCTAAAATTCTCATTAAGCTTAAAGTCCAAAAACCATTTTGTACTTAAGCTTATTCACAAATTATTCTAGTCAAACTAGAATGCACTAATTCTTCTAATCATCATGCTCTTTGTGTGTGGCCCTATAAGCTCTCATAACGTTGGCAGTGGATCTAAACTCTTTTAGATACACAAGCAATGAGCGGCATCTAGCAATACATCATTGCTACCCAAGTTACGAAATAAGTCAAGATCCAACTAACCTTTTCGTGACTACTATAATGTATGACCGTGTCCTTCTATCCTTGATATCAGATTGACCAATGAGGCATAGACCGTGTCATCCTCGATCAATCTATGTGTTTCTTGATCCCTGAGTAAACTAACTCAAACAAATGAGCTCAATATCTCATATTGACTCATTCGAGCATGTCCATGCGTTTTAGTAGTTCTACTCAATCAAGGGGCCCACAGATATCACTCCCGTCATATGGGAGGGATAGATCCCATCTACATCACTCACATCCCTCCGCATAATTTGTTATATACCCAGTAATCGTCTTTATGGTCCACCCTGTTACGGGTGACGTTTGACGATATCAAAGTACATAACTCCTTACGTAGGGAACCGTAGTGACTTCAGGTTTGAGGACATTTCATACCAATAGTCACATGAGAAAGTTTATGACACTCATATGACGATCCATGAAACTTTCTCATGGCGAGTCAGTTCAGTATATATTCTCTAATATATACCCATGTGTCAACTTGATATCGTATATCCATGACTTGTGAGATCAAGTCATCAATTGACCTACATGCTAGTCTTTATGTATTAATATTGCCCTTGCATATTAATACTTGACTAGGAACATTTAGGAAAGTGTTCTCTACAGCCTCTCATAATCAATTCTGCCAATTGATGTGCTGTAGATAAGAACCTACTTTTCTAGGGCATTATTATATTTAATTTAGGTACAAGCAAGCAAGACGTAAATATAATAACCAATCCTTTGCCTTTATAGAATATGATACAAAATGTTCCCTATTCAACCATCACATGATTGGTTCTAGGGCTATAACTAACAATCTCCCACTAGCACTAGTACCAATCACTATAATATCTGATACCTAGTGACCTAGTGTGACCATCATGCTTCCTCTGTGCCAAAGCCTTGGTCAATGGATCTGCGATGTTAGCTTCTGTCGGTACTCTGCATATCCTCACATCTCCTCTATCGATGATCTCTCGAATGAGATGGAAGTGCCGCAGTATGTGTTCGGTCCGCTGATGTGATCGAGGTTCCTTAGCCTGTGTAATAGCCCCATTGTTGTCACAATAGAGGTCTATTGGATCTGCAATGCTAGGAACTACCCCAAGTTCACTGATGAACTTGCAGAGCCAAACAACCTCCTTTGCTGCATCAAACACAGCAATATACTCGGCTTCTATTGTAGAATCAGCAACTGTGTCCTGCTTCGAACTCTTCCAGCTCACAGCTCTACCATTCAGGCAAAACACGTACCCCGATTGCGATCTATAGTCATCCTTGTCTGTTTGGAATCTTGCATCACTGTAACCCTTTACAGTTAGCTCCTCATTGCCTCTAAATATCAGGAAATATTCTTTCGTTCTTCGTAAGTATTTAAGAATATTTTTGACTGCTATCCAGTGACTTTCACCTGGATCCGACTGGTATCTACTGTCATGCTTAAAGCATACGAGACGTCAGGATGAGTACAAAGCATGACGTACATGATAGACCATATAGCAGATGCATAAGGGATCTTATCCATGCGATCTCTCTCCTCCTTAGAAGAGGGACATTGAGTCTTCGAAAGACTCACACCATGTGATAAAGGCAGAAATCCTTTCTTAAAATTTTGCATAGCAAAATGATCTAGCACTTTATCAATGTATGTACTCTGACTTAGGCCAAGTAATCTTTTAGATCTATCTCTATAGATCTTGATGCCTAGAATATAGGCAGCTTCACCTAAGTCTTTCATCAAGAAACAATTCCCTAACCACATCTTCACAGACTGGAGTGAGGGAATATCATTTCCGATGAGAAGTATGTCATCTACATACAAGATAAGAAATACAACTGTGCTCACTATTTCTCTTGTAGACACAAGGTTCATCTTCATTCTTGATGAAACCAAACTCCTTGATTGCATCATCGAATCGAAGATTCCGGCGAGAGGCTTGAGCCAGTCCATAAATGACCTTTGTAGTTTGCATACCTTTCCAGGATGCTTTGGATCTTCAAAACCCTCAGGCTGTGTCATGTACACATCCTCGAGTAGCTTTCCATTCAGAAAAGCGGTTTTGACATCCATCTGCCAGATCTCATAATCGTAGTAGGCTGCAATAGCAAGTATGATCCGAATGGATTTAAGCATCGCAACTGGTGAAAAGGTTTCATCATAGTCAATACTATGAATTTGTTTGAATCCTTTAGCCACCAATCTACCTTTATAGGTATGCTTATTACCATCCATGTCAGTCTTTACTTTAAAGACCCACTTACACCCAATGGGTTTTACCCCATCAGGTGGATCAACCAAAGTCCATACTTGGTTAGTGTACATGGATTCCATTTCGGATCTCATGGCCTCTAGCCATTTCTCGGAATCTGGGCTCATCATAGCTTCTTGATAGGATGTAGGCTCGTCAAGATCGACAAGCAATACATCACCGTTGTCCAAGAGAAAAGAATATCTCTCGGGTTGACGACGGATCCTATCAAATCTACGAAGAGGTTGGTCTACTTGAACAGGTGTTTGCTCCACAACTCTTTGGGCAACAATTTCCTCATCCACAACACTTTGTGGTGCCTGTTCATTTTCCATCGAAGCCTTAGTGTTATCTTCATCTTGAATTTCTTCAAGATGAATTTTACTCCCACTAGTTTTTCTAGAAATAAATTCTTTTTCTAGAAAGATAGCATTTCTGGCAACAAACACCTTGCCAAGTGTGGGATTGTAAAAGTAATATCCCTTAGTTTCCTTGGGATATCCTACAAAATAACACTTATCTGATTTGGGTCCTAGTTTATCTGAGACTTGGCATCTAACATAAGCTTCACAACCCCAAATCTTTATAAAAGACATTTTGGGACTCTTCCCAGTCCATAACGTATATGGTGTCTTTTCTACGGCTTTTGATGGGACGCGATTAAGTGTGAAAGCGGCTGTCTCTAGAGCTAAACCTCAAAAGGAAGTAGGTAGATCAGTCTGGCTCATCATTGATCGTACCATATCTAATAGAGTACGATTTCTCCTCTCAGATACACCATTCCATTGTGGTGTTCCAGGTGGAGTGAGTTGGGATATTATCCCACACTCAACCAGCTGATCACGAAACTCTTGACTAAGGTATTCACCACCTCGATCTGATCGAAGTAGCTTAATACGCTTACCAAGTTGGTTTTGTACTTCATTCTTGAATTCTTTGAACTTTTCAAAGGATTCTGACTTATGTCTCATCAAATATAAGTAGCCAAATCTACTCATATCATCAGTGAAAGTAATAAAGTACTTATAGCCTCCTTTGGCTTCGACATTGAAAGGGCCACATACATCATTATGTATGAGTCCTAACAAGTCCATCGCTCTCTCGCCATGTCCACTAAATGGAGTTTTAGTCATCTTTCCTAAAAGACAAGATTCGCATACCTCATATGATTCAAAATCAAATGAGTCCAATAATCCATCTTTATGGAGTTGGGATTTGCGTTTTTCATTTATGTGACCTAGGCGACAATGCCAGAGATATGTTTGGTTCAAATTATTCGATTTGAACCGTTTGGTATTTACGTTATAAATTGGGTTTTCTAAATCTAGAACATAGAAACCATTCATAAGTGGTGCATTACAATAGAACATTTCATTCAAATAAATGGAACAACATTTGTCCTTTATTATAAAAGAAAAGTTTTTCTTGTCTAAACAAGATGCAAAAATTATGTTCTTCGTTAATGCAGGTACATAAAATCACTCCTCTAGTTCTAAGATAAGCCCAGTGGGCAAAGACAAAGAATATGTTCCTACAGCTACAGCAGCAACTTTTGCGCCATTGCCTACTCGTAGGTCCACTTCGCCCTTTACCATTAGTCTACTATTTCTCAGTCCCTGCACATTAGTACAAATGTGAGATGCACATCCGGTATCTAATACCCATGTAGAAGAAATAGATAGATTAACTTCTATAACGTGTATACCTGAGGCAGAAGTCCCAATTCTTTTCTTCTTTACTTCCTTAAGGTAGACTTTGCAGTTCCGCTTCCAGTGTTCAGTCTCACCGCAATGGAAACAATCCCCTTCCTTAGGTACTTTACCTTTACCTTTGAAGTGGATGAATTGGCCTTGCCTTTGGCTTGGGTCTTACCCTTGCCTTTGCGCTTACCTTTGCCCTTCTTGATCATTAGTACGTTACTAACTTTCTTCTTGAGATTCGGTTCAGCAGTTCTTAATATGCTGAGAATCTCAGGCAAAGGCTTATCGATTTCATTCATGTTATAATTCATGACGAATTGATTATATGCTTCTGGCAATGATTGCAGGATAACATCGGTTGCCAATTCTTGGCTCAGTGGAAAACCTAGTCTTTCAAGGTTCTCAACGTACCCTATCATTTTAAGTACGTGAGTTCCTACAGGTGTTCCTTCTTGCATCTTGCATGCAAAAAGAGCCTTAGACACTTCAAAACGCTCGTGCCTAGCTTGTCCTTGATATAGTTGTTTCAAATGCTCAACCATACCATAGGCATCCATGTTCTCATGTTGCTTCTGAAGCTTAGAGTTCATGGTGGCAAGCATAAGACATGACACATCTAATGCATCATCTTGATGCTTCTTATAAGCATCCTTTTCAGCACGAGTGGCCGTAGGGGCAGGTGTTTCAGGGATAGACTGCTCTAGGACATACAATTTACATTCTTGCTTGAGGATAATCCTCAAGTTCCTATACCAGTCTAGAAAGTTAGCTCCATTGAGCTTGTCTTTCTCAAGGACAGATCGCAAGTTGAGGGGGTGTGTCGTGTTAGATGACATGGTGATCTACAACATTAAAATGCAAAATTAAGTATCATACCTAAGTCATTTAATTAGGCCTTTAATTAAATGAGGCTCCCACTAAATTCTCATAGCTTTGATATGAGCTAATCATTGATGTAGGCAAACACATTTTGCTTACATTATTAGCTTCTATTTAGCTATAAATTTATATGGGATAAAGATCCACATCATACTTCGTCTTGAGTTAGCTTTGGCTAATCGCCCAAGACGTAGTATGATTAGGTAGGCAATCTTTTGCCAATTACATCTGATGTAACTCTTTAATAGCTTTGGTTAAGTTTAGATTAGTTTAGTGCTTATTCCTAAACCAGCTTCCAGGCCATGGCGAGGCACAGAGGCCTTCTTTGATATCGGAGCAACGACCACTTTCTAAGACAAAGCTGATGTTCAGAAATCACACAAAACTAATTTTTAAAACTTATGTTCAAAGCTAATATATGCCTCTACTTTCTTAATTAATTAAGAAAAACTTAATTAAGTCTTAACCAAGTTTGATAGCGGGACATTACGATTGTCCACTCGCACTCTTCCAAGATAAAATGCATTGCTTTGCTTTGGCAAACCCAACAACAAATGATCGAGGAAGTAGTGAGTACCAAACTTTGGTAGGCATATCGTTTTTGACTTATTAAGAAATAAACTTAAACATGCATCACATACATATTACCATACATCACATATAAGCTAAATTAACATGCATCACATACATATTGAACTAAGCGTGTCATGGTTATGGCCCTTATTCTACAATCTTCTCAAGCCAATGAAAAAATTGATTGGTCAACCTAGGGATAACATCTTCTCCCAAGTGCTTCATTTTGGTTGTCTTGTGTTGTTGACTTCCTCCTTGTAACGTCATCTTCCAATGGACCCTCCATCTTTGTTTTGTATATTACAAAAGGAGAAATACTCGAGTTACATTCGATTCTAAAACTAATTTTACAACAAGAATTTTAGGAGAAAGGCACGACACGCAGGTTGTATTAAGAATTACAACACACACATTCACAAACTTTTTGGGACTAGGCCATAACCATGCACCATGTCAATTTTAACTTTTAAAAGACATCGAATATTTTATTATGTTTGAAAAATTGCTAATGCAATTATCAACTCATAATAAAATTTATCCCACTTCTATATCATATATAAAATAGAGAAAACCTATTTTTTTATACTATCTTTCACAAGTGGCTCTGATACCACTGTAGGGATTTTTTTTTATGCAAAATAGCATATGCGCAACGGAAAAATAGGATCCCTTCCAAGTGATCCTTGCGAAAGAAAACCTCGTACAAAAATAAATTTCTCTAAAAGAAAAAAAAACTCATCTTATAGGAGAATATTACCTTTGTTGCATGTCCTTTTTAATCCCGCTTCTCCTTGGGTTTGTTGGATCTTTTAGCACGTTCAAATGTCCGTGCCTCTATATGTATCCACACGAGCAAGCTCTTGTCTCACAAAAGAAACTAGAAGAGCTCTCCTTTACTTCTTGCTAGAGAAGTCCCTAAAGGAGAGGAAGGTAGGGAAAAAGAGAAAGGAAGAAGAAGACCACTCTTCTTGCTAGCCTACACTCACAAAAGCCACACAACTAAAGCCTCTCACCACCAAGCTCTCTCCAAGCCTCAAGCTTCCACCCACTTGGCCGGCCACCCCATGGAGTGTTTTATAGGATTGAAAAAACCTTTCACCTCCTATCACATTCAATGCAATCAATTGCATTGAAAAATAATTACACTCCTTGTTTGGCCGGGCACATGTGGAGAAATTCCAAAGGTCAAAACCCTTTGTCTCCTTCCACCTCATCAAGCTTAGGTGGCATGCTTATGTGGCATTCATGCATGTTGAATTAATATTATTAATTCAATAAGCTTATGTTATCATATTGAATTAATCTCATTAAATCAATAAGGTAACATATTGAATTAATCTTATTAAATCAATTAAGCTTAGGCTATCATGATAACATATTTATTTAATCTTATTAAATTAATAAGCTTAGCATATTGAATTAATCTCATTAAATCAATAAGCTAAAATTCTCATTAAGCTTAAAGTCCAAAAACCATTTTGTACTTAAGCTTATTCCCAAATTATTCTAGTCAAACTAGAATGCACTAATTCTTCTAATCATCATGCTCTTTGTGTGTGACTCTATAGGCTCTCATAACGTTGGCAGTGGATCTAAACTCTTTTAGATACACAAGCAATGAGCGACATCTAGCAATACATCATTGCTACCCAAGTTACGAAATAAGTCAAGATCCGACTAACCTTTCCGTGACTACTATAATGTATGATCGTGTCCTTCTATCCTTGATATCAGATTGACCAATGAGGCATAGACCGTGTCATCCTCGATCAATCTATGTGTTTCTTGATCCCTGAGTAAACTAACTCAAACAAATGAGCTCAATATCTCATATTGACTCATTCGAGCATGGCCATGCGTTTTAGTAGTTCTACTCAATCAAGGGGCCCACAGATATCACTCCCGTCATATGGGAGGGATAGATCCCATCTACATCACTCACATCCCTCCGCATAATTTGTTATATACTCAGTAATCGCCTTTATGGTCCACCCTGTTACGGGTGACGTTTGACGATACCAAAGTACATAACTCCTTATGTAGGGAACCGTAGTGACTTCAGGTTTGAGGACTATTCATACCAATAGTCACATGAGAAAGTTTATGACACTCATATGACGATCCATGAAACTTTCTCATGGCGGGGCAGTTTAGTATATATTCTCTAATATATACCCATGTGTCAACTTGATATCGTATATCCATGACTTGTGAGATCAAGTCATCAATTGACCTACATGCTAGTCTTTATGTATTAATATTGCCCTTGCATATTAATACTTGACTAGGAACATTTAGGAAAGTGTTCTCTACAGCCTCTCATAATCAATTCTGCTAATTGATGTGCTGTAGATAAGAACCTACTTTTTTAGGGCATTATTATATTTAATTTAGCTGGCACAAGCAAGACGTAAATATAATAACCAATCCTTTGCCTTTATAGAATATGATACAAAATGTTCCCTATTCAACCATCACATGATTGGTTCTACGGCTATAACTAACAGTTCTTAGTGTTTAGGATATGTACCTTACACCCAAATACCCTAAAGTATTTAATGTTAGGTACTCTGTCATGATAGATTTCGTATGAGGTCTTAAGGTGCCTCTTTACCATAAGAATTCTATTTTGGACATAACAAGATGTACTAACGACTTCTGCCCAAAACCTATCGGGTAGATTGTATTCATTCAACATGGTCCTAGCGGCTTCTTGTAGGATTCTATTTTTTCGCTCGACTAGGCTATTTTTTCGTGAGGTTCTAGGACATGAGAATTCATGGTAGTATCCATTTAGGTTACAAAAATCTATAAACCTGTGGTTTTCGAATTCACCACTATGCTTCTAAGTCTTTTGATTTTAAGGTTATTTTGGTTTTTGATTAATTTAAACAAGTTGATGAGTTGGTCTAAGGTATCACTTTTGAGTTTAAGGAACCTAACCCAGGTAAACCTATAATAGTCGTCAATTATGACTAAGTAAAATTGACTCCCATTAAGTGACTTGGCTCTATGAGAATCAAATAGATCCAAATGAATGAGCTCAAGCACACTTTTGGTCTAAGTCGAGATCGGATGGTAAACGACCATCGAACTTACTTATATTAACTGCATTTTGAGCTAACTCTTCATTGTAACTGGAAACCCTGCCATCAATCGACTGATGACTTGGATCAGTCGACTGATTCATTTAGCAGTCGACTGGTAAGGGTAGTAGTCGACTGTTGGTCAAGGATCAGCCTCGAGGAGAGTCAAAGCTTATCTTCATTTCTCAAGGGCTAGGAGGCTTACTCTCATTGGTTGAAGATCTGAACATCTATGGTTTCCAAGGCTATAAAAGTAGGGGTTCTCCATGTAACGCCTGTAAAATTCTAAAACTGTTCAAGGTAATTATATGGATTTTAATGCCCATAAAAGGTTTAAAATAAAATAAAATAAAATAAAATAAAAAGTATGGTTCGCTATTGCTACGCCCCGAGAGTATACCGTGTCGAAAAACAAATAGACAGCATCTCCCCTGTACGTGGCAACATCTCGTGTTAATACAAGGCCCGATGGCCACAACAACAACAACATATATATATGTAAATACAACAAATATACAAAACACAGTGGAAACATAATACAACATCTCAAACTACACACATGCATACTGGTATGACTAACACATCACATCATAACGGAACCTCGACAAAATCCGAATCCACAAGTCCACAACATAGTACATCACGAAAACTCCAAATACAATACACCCATATGGAAATCCCAAAACGACTACCAGAGTCTCGGAGATGAGATGAGATGTCAGCCATCGGTGCTCCAAGCCATCACGAAACTTCTACCTATTACCTGGGCGACAGAAAAACCCAGGGTCCATGGTGGTGAGTAAAACACAGCAGGTAATAGGAAAAACATGTATATATCAAATATCACATGTAATTCAACAACATAACCTAAAGGTACAACAGGTATACCAGCACAGTATATAAATGCATGCATATACCGTCTAACCAAATAAACAACGTATAACGCAGACATACCTGAAAGTCTGCTACGCTACTCTGATCCAACCTGAGCATATATCCAACATATATAACATGAAGAGTAATACTAACTCACAATATACTCATGATAGAGGTCAAGGTATCTAATGGTCTGTCCAACAAATATATATATAAGTATCCGACACAATCATATAACAGATGCAAGAAGCATGCATGAATATGATGTACAACCAAATACAGCAAGCATAGTACAATCAAATGCAACATCACAATAAGCATATATATATATAGACTGCATTTATATATATATTAATTACAATCATCCATATATATATATATATATATACATACATATATGTATATATATGGTAATATGCAAAGCGCCATAAGATACGGCAATGCAGCATGCATGGTCATGCCTGCGTACCCCTACTCGCTACCACGACCCCAGTGTGGCCTAGGTGGCACGACATGACAACTGTCCCAACTCAACACCAACCACCGCTCTAGAGTGGCCGAAAGGGCAGTATGATCAAGTAGCATATGAGCGTAAAGAGCTCGCTACACAACGGGGGTCCCTGCTGCTGGCCACTCCGACTGACACTACCAATGAGTGGTCGAGTGTCACACACCTAGGATAACTGCACGCAACTCCAACTACCACTGTCTAGAGTGGTAGAGTGTGGCACAACAAATGTGTTGCCCTCACACCAGTTACTCCTCGGGGAGTAACCTGGGAGGCAAAATGACTGATGACTCTCTCAACTCCAAGGGAGACTATGTCGTCAGAATGCATGCAAATGACATAAATTTACTATCACACGTAAAGACATCTACCACAGATTCTCTGTTCAACAGAGAGTCATACCCATCTGATCAATACACTCTCTATCCTGTAGAGAGTTGCACTCAACTGATCGACAGACTCTCTATCCTGTAGAGAGCCGTACTCAACTGATCATAACTCTCTATCCAATAGAGAGTCATACTCAACTGATCGACGCACTCTCTATCCTATAGAGAGTCGTACTCGACTAATCATATCAAGTTGGGACCACCCTTCACTTAACCATTACACAACACATGGTTGGTAATAAGTATGCAACATACGGGTATTAGAATAAATCCTACATTTAGGGTATTACCTACCCACGGATGAACTTTTACCTAATTTACAAATTAGGTTATCATCCTTACTCTAACATCTACACCCTACTAAACTGTTGGACTTTCCGAGCCGCAAAAACCGCTTTTTGCGTTGCGGAAACCCCGGAAGTCCGGCCACGGATCCGTGTGAAGATGTATTAAAACTAAAACATGTATGTGTTTACTAAAAACCGTAGATCTACCTTAGATCTAGAAGGTGAGATCATTACCCTCATTGCGACGCCCTTCGCAAATCCTGCTCATCCAAAAGCTTCGCCGGAACTCAAGAGCGTCAAGTGCACACTCCTCTATTGGTATCCACACAAGCAATAGGTGGAGAAAACACACCCTTGAGTGTGCTAGCACCCTATGGATGGTTCGGCCAACGAGAGGGATGGGAGAGCAAGCTTGAGAGGAAGATGATCCAAGGAAGAAGATGAAGTTGTGGTAACTCACAAAATGAATTCACATCTAATGGAATGGTGGCCGGCCACTTCAAGGCTTGGGAGTTACATGCATGCATGTAACTCCAAGAGCCAATGACTCTTGGTCTCCCTAATGAGGTGGCACCACATGATAAGTCAATGATGATGTGGAACATCATCATTGGTCGGCCATGCTAAGTCATCATCATGACATGACATTTGGTCAAGTCAAACTTGACCTTTCATCTTCCCTCTCAAGTCAAGTCAAACTTGACCTCTTATCTCCCATGGTTGATCAAATCCAACCATTTGATTCAAGTCAATTTTAATTTAATGAATCTCTATTCATTAATATAAATTGATTTGATGAATCAAATATAAATTAGACTCATTCAACACTTGAATCAAATTGAGTCCCACTCAATTAGTCTAATTAGAATTACTCTTAATCCAATTTGGTTCATCTCATGAACCTAATCCTCATGGTTCATCATATGAACCTAATCTCCATCTAATTTCCCTTTGTGTGTGACCCTATAGGTTCTTGTAACGTTGGCAATGTCCTAAACCGATTTAGGAACATAAGCAATGAGAGGTATCTAGCAACACATCATTGCTACCCAAGTTACAAGGATGTTGAGCTCCAACATCACCTTTGTGACTACTAATTGTGACTCTCACAATAAGTGACAATGTCCCTCTATCCTTGACATCTAGATTGACCAATCGAGGCATAGACTGTGTCATCCTCGGTACAATCTATATCTTGAACTCCAAGTAGACTCACTCTAATCAAATGAGCTCAATATCTCATATTGACTCATTTGGGCATGACCATGCACTTCGTGGTCTCACTCTATCAAGAATATCGATGTCACTCTCGTCATATAGGAGGGATAGATCCCATCTACATCACTCACATCCCTCCGCATAATTTGTTACATACCCAGTAATCGCCTTTATAGTCCACCCATTTACGGGCGATGTTTGACGAAGCCAAAGTATGCAACTCCTTATGTAGGGAACCATGGTGACTTCAGGTCTAAGGACTAATAGTCATAATAATAGCCACATGAGAAAGTATATGACACTCATATAACGATCCATGATACTTTCTCATGGCGGGTCATTCAGTATACATTCTCCAATGCATACCTATGTGTCAACTTGATATCTCATATTCATGACTTGTGAGATCAAGTCATCATGTTGACCTACATGCTAGTCTCTACGCATTAACATTGTCCCTGAATATTAATACTTGATTAGGAATGATTAAGAGTAGTGTTC
Organism: Wurfbainia villosa; assembly: GCA_025175895.1. NCBI lineage: Eukaryota > Viridiplantae > Streptophyta > Magnoliopsida > Zingiberales > Zingiberaceae > Wurfbainia > Wurfbainia villosa. Next base: position 57,702,310 of record CM045997.1, read on the forward strand.
TCTATATCATCTCATTATCGATTCAACCAATCGATTGATATAGATAAGAACCTACTACTCAAGGACATTATTATATTTAGTTATTTGGCACCAATACAAGTAAATATAATAACCATGCATTTATAAATAGGAATATGATACAATAAAGTCCATACAACAATCATCACATGATTGGCTCTAGGGCTTTCACTAACAATCTCCCACTAGCACTAGTGCCAATCACCGTAGTATCTAATACCCAATGACCTAGTGTGACCATCATGCTTTTTCTATGCCAAAGCCTTGGTCAAGGGATCTGCGATGTTAGCCTCTGTGGGTACTCTGCAAATCTTCACATCTCCTCTATCGATAATCTCTCGAATGAGATGGAAGCGCCGTAGTATGTGTTTGGTCCGCTGTTGTGAGCGAGGTTCCTTAGCCTGTGCAATCGCTCCATTGTTGTCACAATAGAGCTCTATGGGATCTGCTATGCTAGGAACCACCCCAAGCTCAGTAATGAACTTGCTGATCCAAACTGCTTCCTTTGCTACCTCAGATGCAGCAATATACTCGGCTTTTGTTGTAGAATCAGCAACTGTGTCCTGCTTCGAACTCTTCCAGCTCACAGCGCCACCATTCAAGCAAAACACAAACTCTGACTGCGATCTATAATCATCCTAGTCAGTTTGGAAGCTGACATCGCTGTAACCCTTTACAGCTAGCTCCTCATCGCCTCCAAATATCAAGAAATATTCTTTAGTCCTTCTCAAGTACTTAAGAATATTCTTGACTGCTATCCAGTGACGCTCACCTGGATCTGACTGGTATCTACTCGTCATGCTCAAAGCATACGAGACATCAGGACGAGTACACAACATGGTGTACATGATATATCCTATAGCAGATGCGTAAGGGATCTTATCCATGCGGTCTCTCTCTTCTCTAGAATAGGGACTTTAAGTCTTCGAAAGACTCACACCATGTGACATCGACAGAAGTCCCTTCTTGGAATTCTGCATGGCAAACCGTAGTAATACCGTATCAATGTATGTACTCTGACTTAGGCCAAGCAATCTCTTAAATCTATCTCTATAGATCTTGATGCCTAGAATACAGGCTGCTTCACCTAAGTCCTTCATTGAGAAGCACGTCCCCAGCCAAGTCTTCACAGACTGTAGCGAAGGGATGTCATTCCCAATGAGTAGTATGTCATTCACATATAATACAAGGAAGACAACTGTATTCCCATTAACCCTTTTGTAGACATAGGGTTCATCTTCATTCTTGATGAAACCAAACTGTTTGATCGCATCATCGAATTGAAGATTCCAGCTCCGAGAAGCTTGCTTAGCCCATAAATGGACCTTTGCAGCTTGATTACTTTCCCAGTATGTTGTGGATCTACAAAACCCTCAGGTTGTGTCATGTACACATCCTTGAGTAAGTTTCCATTCAGAAATGTGGTTTTGACATCCATCTGCCATATCTCATAATCGTGGTATGCTGCAATAGCAAGCAAGATCCGAATGGACTTAAACATTGCCACTGGAGAAAAGGTTTCATCATAGTCAATACCATGAATTTACTTGAAACATTTAGCCACTAATCGACCCTTATAGGTATGCGTAAGTCCATCCATGTCAGTCTTTCTCCTAAAGACCCACTTACACCCAATGGGTTTGACCCCTTCAGGTAGATCAACCAAAGTCTATACTTGGTTGGTGTACATGGATTCCATCTCGGATCTCATGGCCTCTAGCCATTTCTCAGAATCTGGGCTCATCACAGCTTCCTGATAGGAGGTAGGCTCATTTTCAATGAGCATAACGTCATCATGGTCAGACAAGAGAAATGAATATCTCTAAGGCTGACGACGTACCCTATCAGACTTGCGAAGAGGTAGGTCTACATGAACAGGTGGTTGTTCCACAACTCTTTGTGCAACAATATCATCACCCACAACACTTTGTGGTTCCTGTCCAACCTCCATCAAGGCCTCAGTGCTATGATCCTTATCTTGAATTTCTTCAAGATCGAACGTACTCCCACTAGTTTTTCTAGAAACAAAATCCCTTTCTAGAAAAACCCCAATCTTTGCCACAAACACTTTGTGCTGACTGGGAATGTAGAAGTAATATCCCTTTGTATCCTTGGGATATCCAACAAAATAGCACCTATCGGATTTAGGTCCCAGTTTGTATGAGACTTGATGTCGAACGTAAGCCTCACAACCCCAAATCCTTATGAAAGACATCTTGGGATTTCTCCCTGTCCATATCGTATATGGTGCCTTTATCACAACCTTTGATGGTACACGGTTAAGGGTAAAGGCTGCTGTGTCTAGAGCATATCCCCAAAAGGATATAGGAAGATCTGTGTGACTCATCATAGATCGTACCATATTTAATAAGGTACAATTCCTCTTTTCGGATACACCATTCCACTATGGTGTTCCAGGAGGAGTGAGTTGGGATAGAATCCCACACTCAGCTAGATAGTCATGAAACTCATGGCTAAGGTATTCACCACCTCGATCTGATCAAAGTATCTTAATACTCTTGCCAAGATGGTTTTGTACTTCATTCTTGAATTCTTTGAACTTTTCAAAGGATTCAGATTTATGTGTCGACAGATACACATAACCATATCTACTGAAGTCATCAGTAAATGTAATGAAGTACCTATAACCACCTCTAGCAACAACATTGAAAGGGCGACATACATCACTATGTATAAGTCCTAACAAGTTTGTTGCTCTTTCGCTGTGTCCACTAAAGGGAGTCTTGGTCATCTTGCCTAAAATGCAAGACTCTCATGTCTCATATGATTCAAAATCAAATGAGTCTAGCAGCCCATCCTTATGGAGCTGAGATAAGCGACTCTCATTTATGTGACCTAAGCGACAATGCCAGAGATAGGTTTGGTTCAACTCATTTGACTTGAACCTTTTAGTACTTATGTTATAGATAGGGCTCTCTAAGTGTAGAAAGTAGAGTCCGTTCATTAGAGGTGCACTACAATAGAACATATCATTTAAATAAACTGAACAACATTTGTTCTTTATTATAAATGAAAAGCCTTTCTTGTCCAAACAAGAAACCGAAATTATGTTCTTAGTTAAGGCAGACACATAACAACATTCATCTAATTCTAGTACAAGCCCAGAGGGCAGAGATAGATCATAAGTACCTACAACAACAGCAGTAACTCTTGCTCCATTGCCTACTCGTAGGTCCACCTCGCCCTTTGTCAATGCCCTGCTATTTCTCAACGGCTGCACATTGGTACAAATGTGAGATGCACATCCAGTATCTAATACCCATGATGAAGAAATAGATAGATTGACTTCTATAACATTTATACCTGAAGTAGAAGTCTCACTTCTCTTCTTCTTAAGATCTTCCAAGTATGCCTTGCAGTTGCGCTTCCAGTGTCCAACTTCCTTGCAGTGGAAGCAAGCCCCTTCCTTGGCCACCCCTCCTTTGGGTTTAAGTTCCTTGCCTTTGCTCTTGGCTTGGGACTTTCCCTTACCTTTAGGTTTGCCCTTGCCTTTCTTCTTTTGCACCATCAAAATGGTGTCAGATTTTCCCTTCTTAAGGTTAAGCTCAGCAGTTCTCAACATGCTGAGTATCTCAGGCAGTGGCTTATCAATTTCATTCATGTTATAATTCATGACAAATTGATTGTAGGCTTGTGGTAAAGATTGCAAGATCAGGTCAGTGGCCAACTCTTGGCCAAGTGGGAATCCCAGCCTTTGTAGGTTTTCTACGTACCCAATCATCTTGAGTACATATGGACCTACAGGAGTCCCATCTTGCATTTTGGACCCAAACAATGCCTTAGAGACTTCATATCTCTCGTGCCTTGCTTTTCCTTGATATAGTTGACGAAGATGTTCAACCATATCATAAGCATTCATGAACTCGTGTTGCTTCTGAAGCTCAGAGTTCATGGTCGCGAGAATTAGATATGACACATCTAATGCATCATCTTGATGCTTCTTGTAAGAATCTTTGTCAGCTCGTGAGGCAGTGGCAGGAGGTGCCTCCGGAATGGGCTGCTCTAGGACGTACAACTTCCTTTCTTGGGTGAGAATAATTCTCAGGTTCCTGTACTAGTCCAGGAAATTTAATCCATTGAGCTTGTCCTTCTCAAGGACAGAACGCAGAGAGAGAGTGTTCGTGTTTGTCGACATAGTTATCTACAACATACAATGTAGAGAATTAATATCATATTCCTTTTATCATTTAATTAAGCCTTTAATCAAATGATGCTCCCACTGAATTATAGGAATTTTATAGAATCGAGTTATGGATGTGGTCAAACCACATTACTAGATTCATACAAACTAGCTATAATTCTTGCGGGACAAGATTCACATCATACTAAGCCTTGAGTTAGCTTTGACTAAATCGCCCAAGACTTAGTACGATCGGTGGGTAACACATTACCGATTACATCTCTATGCAACTCTTGTTTATAGGATCAAGACCCACATTTACAAAAGACCTTGAGTTAGCTTTGGCTAAATCGCCCTAGATTTAGTGTAAATGAGATCTTATCCTATCTTTCCAACGATTGGAATATGCCTATAGTTCTACTCGATCCAATTGAGTTAACTAGTTTTACTCAATCTAATTGAGCTTACTCTAACCCAAGCCGTGATGGGTGGGACCAAGATTATCCCTCCGCACCCTACCAAGATAATATGCGTTGCTCTGCTTTGGCAGATTCAACAACTACAAATGATCGAGGTAGTGATGGGTATCAAGGACTTGGTAGGCATTTACGAGTTGATTCGATTAAGATCTAATCTAATCGTAATGTGTATCATATACACATTAAGGCCTTTATTATTCTATATTAGTATGCATCACATACATACAAGCATTATTCTAGCATGCATCATATACATACAAGAAAAATATCCTAGCATGCATCATATACATACAAACATTATTCTACTAGCATGCATCACATACATACAAGTATATATATATCATATATATACAACATATATTCTACTATATATGCATATACATATATATATATATATATATATATATATATATATATATAAACATATATAGATATATATATATATATATATATATATATATATATATATATATATATATATATATATTAATTGTGATTAGGTCATGACTCTACTACGATCTTCTCAAGCCAATGAGAAGATCGGACGGTCAACCTAGGGCTAGCTGCTTCTCCAAGCGCTTCCTTTGACCGCCATGTGTCGTCGGCACCCTTCTCGTAACTCCGTCTAAAAGTGGACCTTCCACCGCTTCATTTTGTACATTACAAACATGAAACTCGAGTTACATTCGAGTCTTAAACTATTTACAACTAGAATTTTAAAAGAAGAGGTACGACGCGCAAGTCACATACACTATACAACACGCACAACCACAAAAACGGCACACATGCCGTATTATGAATTACAACACATCATAATCCAATTAAATTGGGATCATTAGGCCATGACAATCACAGAATTATACATAATTATAAATTATGTATTTTTACAGAAAATTTCTATAATTTTTCCTATTTTATTTTAATTTTATGAGTCACTTCTCCGTAACGGTCCCGCTAAGCGGTTTTCGGGCGCGATCGCGGGACAAGGCCCCTTTCTGGGATAGGGGAAGCACCCCTACTCGCAAAATAAACTTTGCGAGTGTCCCTACTATGATCTTACATTGACTTAAGTCGCTGTCCCAAAAACCTAAAGCGAGAACTCGCCGTTTCGGAGAGTTTTTCTCGGTGGTTGAAGCCGACAAGTGTCCCAACACTCGTTGCTTCGACTCTTCGAGAAAAATACCCAAATATTCTATAAAAATAGGAAATTTACAGAAACATAAAATTATGTAATTTTTATATCTAATACAAAAATTACAAAAATGAAACACATACATGCTTCGCACGTGGCTCTGATACCACTGTTGGACTTTCCGAGCCGCAAAAACCGCTTTTTGCGTTGCAGAAACCTTGGAAGTCTGGCCACAGATCCGTGCGAAGATGTATTAAAACTAAAACATGTATGTGTTTACTAAAAACCCTAGATCTACCTTAGATCTATAAGGTGAGATCATTACCCTCAATGCGACGCCCTTCGCAAATCCCGCTCATCCAAAAGCTTCGCTGGAACTCAAGAGCGTCAAGTGCACACTCCTCTATTGGTATCCACACAAGCAATAGGTGGAGAAAACACACCCTTGAGTGTGCTAGCACCCTATGGATGGTTCAGCCAAAGAGAGGGATGGGAGAGCAAGCTTGAGAGGAAGATGATCCAAGGAAGAAGATGAAGTTGTGGTAACTCACAAAATGAATTCACATATAATGGAATGGTGGCCGGCCACTTCAAGGCTTGGGAGTTACATGCATGCATGTAACTCCAAGAGCCAATGGCTCTTGGTCTCCCTCATGAGGTGGCACCACATGATAAGTCAATGATGATGTGGAACATCATCATTGGCTGGCCATGCCAAGTCATCATCATGACATGACATTTGGTCAAGTCAAACTTGACATTTCATCTTCCCTCTCAAGTCAAGTCAAACTTGACCTCTTATCTCCCATGGTTGATCAAATCCAACCATTTGATTCAAGTCAATTTTAATTTAATGAATCTCTATTCATTAATTTAAATTGATTTGATGAATCAAATCTAAATTAGACTCATTCAACACTTGAATCAAATTGAGTCCCACTCAATTAGTCTAATTAGGATTACTCTTAATCCAATTTGGTTCATCTCATGAACCTAATCCTCATGGTTCATCATATGAACATAATCTCCATCTAATTGCCCTTTGTGTGTGACCCTATAGGTTCTTGTAACGTTGGCAATGTCCCTAAACCGATTTAGGAACATAAGCAATGAGCGGTATCTAGCAACACATCATTGCTACCCAAGTTACAAGAATGTTGAGCTCCAACATCACCTTTGTGACTACTAATTGTGACTTTCACAATATGTGACAATGTCCCTCTATCCTTGACATCTAGATTGACCAATTGAGGCATAGACCGTGTCATCCTCGGTACAATCTATATCTTGAACTCCAAGTAGACTCAACCAAGAATCGTGCCCTTACCTTGCTCCGGTGACAACTGTGAAAGCCTCTAATCGAATCGCTGCTGACGCCACCTCCCCGCCCTAGCAACTCTACCGACACAAATCTCCTCCTATCCCCTGTTCCTCGGAGAAAATCCACGCTCCATACCACTTGCTCCGATGACGATCGGGAAGGACAGCTCCCGATCGAAGCGTCGCCTACTCGAACTTCCCAACCACGCGCCCGCTCATCGCTAGCACGTCCGTGGGCACCGTCAAGGGTGGTCGGCCGTCGCTTGCAGAGGGGAGCCAGGCGTGGTCGGCCTTCGCTTGCGGAAGAAAAGGAGGCGGCTGTGGTCGGCCTTCACTTGTAGAGAAGAGGAGGGAGCGGCGAGAGGCAGAGAGATCGCGAGAGGAGGAGTCGCGGCTGGGAAATAAAGGAAATTAATGCTTGGCGTTGATAATTGAGAAGCGGGTCGGGTAAGAAAATATCGGGTTGGGTTTAGGGAAAAACAATCGAGTCCGGCGCTGATCGATCCATTAAATCTATTGACCTTAGAGTTTTACAATTAAACTTAAGTCAATTAAAACCCTATTAAGCCCCTCATAACCAGATGACCCAAACAGGCTTTCCCAAAGCCTATTTAATCTTTCCCGGCAATAGCCATAGAAATTTCCATTTAAGTCCAGGAAAATTTCTAAAAATCCTTGGAAAATTCCATAGGGTATTTTCCTAATTAACAAGAATTATTTTATTATTATTTATTTATTTATTTATTTTTTTTCTTGTATCTTACATTCTCCCCCACTTAATAAAATTTTGTCCCCAAATTTCGTACTTAAATATAAGAACCAGTACAAGAAATATCTGGAATGACCACATACCACAAGTGACTAGACGAGGGTACCGAGCTCGGGTAGTATCTTTCAGCTCCCACGTAGCCTCCTTATCGGTAAGATGTTGTCATCCAACCTTTACACGTCGGATGGTTTGTTCCGTACTATCGCTCCTTGCGACAAAGAATTCACACCGGAATCTCCTCATAGGTCGCATTAGACTGAGGTAGAATCGGAACCTCTTTCAGAACATGATCTGAACGCGGAACGTATTTCCTCAGCATATAAACATGAAATACGTTATTAACACCCGCAAGTGTCGAAGGTAAAGCCAATCGGTAAGCTACACCCCAATCTGCTCCAATATCTCAAATGGGCCAATATAGCGTGGAACTAATTTCCCCGACTTCCTCCCATAACATGGGAGATCTACAGGGCCTACCGTATAAGGCCTCGAATCGAGCCATCAGAATAGAAGAGTGGTAGCTGTTGTCATAGGCAGATTCTACTAAATGAACGTGATCCTCCCAACTGCCTCTGAAATTCATGACACAGGATCTGAATAGATCCTCCAACGTCTGAATGATATGCTCAGACAGTCCTTCCATCCGCGGATGAAACACGGTACCGAATCGAAGCTCTGCACCCATAGCTTGCTGCAGATTCTGCCAAAAATCGCGAGGTAAATCGCGAATCTCTATCAGATATAATACCCAAAGGCACTCCGTGCAATATGATAATCTCTCGGCAGTACAACTCTGCCAAACGATCCAACAAGTCCATTCCACGAATAGGCAAAAAGTGAGCTGATTTGGTTAGTCGATCCACGATTACCCAAATCGCATCATGCCTTTTTTCGGGTTCTAGGCAATCCCATAACGAAATCCATAGTGATATACTCCCACTTCCATTCTGAAATCGGAATTTCCTAGAGAAATCCAGTGGGTTTCTGATGTTCAACCTTCACCTGCTGGTATGCTAAATACCCAGCAACAAAGTCTGCAATATCTCTTTTCATACCGTTCCCACCAGTATAAACATCTCAAATCTCGGTACATCCGAGTACCACCAGGATGCATAGCAAATTTCGAATGATGTGCTTCCTATAGAAACTCTTCCTTAAACTAGATGTGTGTCCAGAACACATAATCGTCCACGGAAACGTAATACTCCATTCTCGTCACTCGAGAAATCCCTCTATTGTCCATAATTCACTCTATCCCACAGAATTGGAAGTGACTGGGAGACGATAATGACCAATCTCTCTTGTTGCATCAGTCCATGTTCTATCAGCTCTATAGTAGCTACCCAGTAGCTAGCCAAAATCCCATGAGCATTCCTACTCCATACATCTAATAATCAGGATAACATCCACTATGTCTACATCATGTGTATGACAGCTTGTCTCGCAGTTCCTCAACTGTTGTTAGCTTACGATATGCCTCATTCAACTGCATCGGGATCGCTCCAATCCCTGAATGATGCATCTGCGTAAAACATCCTTTCATCCACCTCGGAAGGATTAACTAATATTTGTGTAAAAGTTAACCGTCATCTAGGCCCTATAAACTGGTTTCACCAGCTTCCGACTAAATGATTTCCATCATCACCTTTGTCAAACAAGTCCATGGTATAGTAATGCTAAAACATTCTATCCACATCTACAGTAATAACCAAATCATACAAGGTAAACCACCATCTACGGTGGTCGAGTGCGCAACTCCAACTACCACAATCAACAATGGCCAGGTTACGCAACTCCAACAACCACAAACTGATCCAATCGTGTCCAAGATACACGATTCTCAAATCCAGTGGCGACTAAATCATTAATTAGTCTAACAACTTAATTAAAACTCATAAAATTCATACTAAGTATGAAATTGTCGTCTTTACACACCTGCATCCTTCGTACTCTACACTGATGATATATCAATCATCACAACGACAGTGATAATTGTATGACACCATGTCACTACAATATCAACACTCCAGTCGTAAACCAACCCTAGAGTATACACAGATGTCCATTATTGATCTAAATAGATCATCTATCCACAACGGAGGATATTCACCTTTAACAACTATCGCATTTCATCATCGATAATCGATGAATAATCTCAAAGGTTTATCCCTCTTTTAACAAAGAGTTCTGGATCCTTCTCAAGGAGAAATACTGGGACAGATAAATATCCCCTCCAACATCTCCTATAATCACAACTTACATTCTTCCAAATCCCATAGTGTTTAGTAACACTTACACCAACAAAATTATCCCACGTATGAGGTATTCAATATCGACACTATCTTCGAAATCACTCTGATCGCCTACTCCACTTGCCTATGTAGCGACAAGCCTAGGAGTTCATCCAAAACTACATCCGACTACTCTCAGATTATTTTCACATCTAGGAGACATAATCATGCCATAATCTCAACAATTTGACTATCCGTAAGGATATGTCTACAGCAAGGTATATCTATCAAAGTCTACGGGCACCCTTTGACTTCTTAATTGCTGGTCAACATCTCACCTGATAGTAGAGATACCACCAACCCACAAGTCGATGTATAGGAACCCTTCTAATCCAAACTGAGAATGTTCTAGACAAGGATACCTATAAACTACAAGTATCCCTCAACATATTAACCCAGAGGGTAAACTAGAGTAATACTCTGAACGATCAATTATCTGTCGATCCGATCCAAAGGCTCCACGCAGGTCTCGACCTTTCTCCGAAGAGAAAAAGATCAGATCCAACAGTCCGCGATAAAGCAGTCGTATTTCTACGATGAATGAATCGAGGATTTTCCTAGATCATCTGATCCCATAACTTAATCCTACGAGCTACAACTGTAGAATACCAAATAGATACGACCATCGTCGTATACTCTCTCCTTTGTACCAAGCCAATCCACATCTGGGGTAATTGTTGTTGTTGTCTACATGAGTCTTTTACGATGTCTTCTACTGATACTGCTGAATAAATCACTTCCCTTTAAGGAAAGTATCACAAAACTCCACCTATGCCTGAGGTAATAGGTTGATGCTGATGAGATAACCCAATCTTCTATGCTGATCTTTGCTGTCGAGACGGTGCATCATCCTCCCAGAATACCATCGATAGTCTTCAACTGAGTCTTCAAAATATACCTTTTCCACTGTACTAATTGCTCACAATAGCAACAGATGAACTGATCCAACGGATAATCTGACTTCGCGGTCTTCGTGATCCGCATTGCACGCACATAATTCGGAGTCTTGCTTCTGATTTCGCAGATGTGCTCGAGAACATCCTGATGATCTGTGGTTGGTCTTCTATAATCAAAAAATATCTCAAAGCCTATGATTCCAATCTTGCTCCTTTTTATCCAACAGTCGGAGACTTCTGACCCAAATAAGTTGACCTGCATTATCTGCTTATCAGTCTCCAACTCTTTAACACTTGTATGGAGTTATTTCTAAACTCCTGACTCAATCCAATGTCTTCCGGCAGGGTCTGGTAGAAGATCCCGACATCCTAATCCAACTATAAGCCAATAACTCTGGGTGGCATAAAACATCCATTCATCTTCATGAGCTATTAGGTGAGCATAAACTTTGCAAGTCTAATGACTCTGCATGGTATTCCCATTATCGACGATCACCCTACTTGAAGCTCAAGAATTTCTTACAATGTGTCACAGGAAGTGACACGGGGAATTATTCTCCCTCAACATCACTACACCATGATCAAGTGATGTTTCATTCCCCTACAATGTTATTTTCTGCATTTACCACCAAGTACCGTCTTGATCCTGATAATGGTATGAAAGTAACTCTACCTTCTCTGTATAACACAAGTTAAGTACTCAAAAGTACTTTCAAAGTTATACAACCCAGTACGAACAACTCAGGGATAAAAATCCCTATAAAACACCGTAAACTAGCCTTCCGCTATCTGCATCGACAATGACCTACTTATCTTGTCCATTACCTAATAGGTAATGATCTGACTAGCATAATTAGTGAAAATCTCTAAGACTGTAGTCTCTGATTTCCACAAGAAATGTGACGACTTGACCCCTGTTTTCCGGCTCGGTATCAATCGGCTCTCAAAGGTAAATCACCTTTTCGACCTAGGTTCAAGACTCAGACTCAAACAATGATTACGAAGAATAACCAACCTACTACAGGTTATTCCCTGTTATATACACTAAACGCATAGCCAACAAAATCGGGAGTATAAACCCTAACGGAAACTCCGGTTGGTCGCCACGGTGGGTGACTTCCACTACGAGTCTGTACAGGTATAATATATCTAATTGTATACACTTATTAATCAAGTCTAGATAAGTATCCAACTAGAAAATAAGTCATCAAGAATACTTACTTCGTGCTGCTTGGAGCTTAGCCCGCCGTCAGTCTCATCTCAAAAACCAAAACCGAAACAAATCGACTCCCGAGAATCCAAGACTCGACACAAAAACAACACTGTATGGCATCGCAGAACCTAGGGCTATGATACCACTAAAGTTGTCACGCCCTGAGAGTATGTCATGCCGAAAAGCAAATGAACGATATCTCCCCTGTACGTGGCAACATCTCGTGTTAATACAAGGCCCGTAGGCCACAACAACAACAACATATATATATGTAAATACAAAAAATACACAAAACACAGTGGAAACATAATACAACATCTCAAACTACATACATGCATACCGGTATGACTAACACATCACAACATAACGGAACCTTGACAAAATCCAAATCCACAAGTCCACAACATAGTACATCACGAAAACTCCAAATACAATACACCCATACGGAAAGCCCAAAACGACCACCAGAGTCTCAGAGATGAGATGAGATGTCAGCCAGTGGTGCTCCAAGTCGTCACGAAACTTCTACCTGTTATCTGGGCGACAAAAAAACTCAGGGTCCGTGGTGGTGAGTAAAACTTAGCAGGTAATAGGAAAAACATGTATATATCAAATATCACATGCAATTCAACAACATAACCTAAAGGTACAACAGGTATACCAACACAGTATATAAATGCATGCATTTATCATCTAACCAAATAAACAACGTATAACACAGACATACCTGAAAGTTTGCTACGCTACTCTGATCCAACCTGAGCATATATCCAACATATATAACAGGAAGAGTAATACTAACTCACAATATACTCATGATACAGGTCAAGGTATCTAATGGTCTGTCCTATATATATAAGTATCCGACACAACCGTATAACAGATGCAAGAAGCATGCATAAATATAATGTACAACCAAATGTAGCAAGCATAGTATAATTAAATGCAACATCACAATAAGCATATATATATAGACTCCATCTATATATATATTAATCACAACCATCCATTTATATATATATATATATATATATATATATATATATATATATATATATATATGATAATATGCAAAGCGCCATAAGATATGGCAATGCAGCATGCATGGTCATGCCTGCGCACCCCTACTCGCTACCACGACCCCAGTGTGACCTAGGTGGCACGACATGACAACTGTCCCAACTCAACACCAACCATCGCTCTAGAGTGGCCGAGTGGGTAGTATGATCAAGTAGTATATGAGTGTAAAGAGCTCGCTACACAATGGGGGTCCCTGCTGCTGGCCACTCCGATTGACACTACCAATAAGTGGTCGAGTGCCACGCACCCAGGACAACTGCACGCAACTCCAACTACCACCGTCTATAGTGGTAGAGTGCGGCACAACAAATGCTCTGCCCTCACACCAGTTACTCCTCGGGGAGTAACCTGGGAGGCAAGATGACTGACGACTCTCTCAACTCCAAGGGAGACTATGCCGTCAGAATGTATGCAAATAACATAAATGTACTATCACACGTACAAACATCTACCATAGACTCTCTGTTCAATAGAGAGTCGTACCCATCTGATTAATATACTCTCTATCCTATAGAGAGTCGTATTCAACTGATCGACGGACTCTTTATCCTGTAGAGAGTCGCACTCAACTGATCATAACTCTCTATCTAATAGAGAGTCGTCCTCAACTGATCGACGCACTCTCTATCCTGTAGCGAGTCATACTCGACTAATCATATCAAGCTGAGACCACCAGTTCGTAGCGACACACTAATCACCCTTCACTTAACCATTACATAACACATGGTTGGTAATAAGTATGTAACATACGAGTATTGGAATAAATCCTACATTTAGGGCATTACCTATCCACGGATGAACTTTTACCTAATTTACAAATCAGGTTATCATCCTTACTCTAACATCTACACCCTACTAAACATTTATAGATCTACTTACATCACATCTATAACTCCTAAATCATGATAAAGGAAAATGTGATATCAACCTTTGAGCAAATATAGACAATGACAAGAATCAAGCATAAGATAAATAAGAGCAGGGTCAAGATAACATGAACACCTAACATGCTAATATTTATGACTAAATCTGAATGCAATACATTTACTTGACCAAGGTAGGAAATTACCCACCTGATACGAAGCTCGAACTAATCCTCATGGCCGTGGACTGGCTTCGTATCCCAAACCTGCACATAATAGCAAATTATGATTAAGTACAAGTATCCGACAAATACACAACTTAATTACTACGTCATTCCTATGTTCACATCCTTTCCTCGTCTACGAGTTAGGAACTCGAGCACACACCTCTCGTAATCTCATATCTACATTCAACCTCGATCGATACACCCAACCAAACTCTCCATAACACAACATCAACACTCAGAAACAATCCATGCTTACCTTAATATCCAAACCAACCAGCTACCAATAGCCCTACATCGAGGAACCTCTAGATCTGACCGAGTCAAGGAAACACACAGCTTACTCTTCGCTGTGTCAACTACACACAACTGTGCAACCATTTGAGCATATCTTGTCCATCAAGTTGTTTGATTGACATCCCCATCCTCTTAACAACAACAATCAGAAACATCCCATACACACATCTTACCAAACACAAATCATTATCTATTACACTCGAATCAACCTCATACACATCTCCACTGCCATTCTCCCAACATCACAGATCTGAAATCCAATAAACAGGACTAGAAAGAAATAGAAGAGCAAAGTTATACCTAAATTGGACTTCAACGACCAATCCTATCACCTATAGAGTTCTGTTCACCGGATCTACTATTGCCCCTTCTTCCTACCACAATCCGACATAGCAACCCCAAAACAATCCGAACACTCCATCGAATCCCAATCACACCGGCAATCAAAACCAGATAAACATACAACAGGTAAGGAGAAATTAGATCGGGGCTTACCAACACTTGCAATCACCGGTGTTGCCTCTTCCCTAATCCTCTGTTCACCGGCACCAACTGCTAATTTCTAGCGGCGATCGGCCAGGCCAGCTTCCAACCAAGCAAAAAGACGCCGCTGCTGGTCTCTGTCTCCACTGATGACTCACCCGTACCACACCCACTGAAGCTCGATTGGCACCCCTCCCTCTAGCCGATTCTCCATCCTGAATTGCCCAATTCGCCAGAAAGCTCCACCTCTGGCCGAAACGCCCAACCACAGTGACACCTTGGACGAGCTGTTCATTGGAGAAACAACGAGTTATGATGTAGAGATCGACTGAAATCAACCAAGAATCGTGCCCTTACCTTGCTCTAGCGACAACCGTGAAAGCCTCCAATCGAACTGCTGCCGACGCCACCTCCCCGCCCTAGCAACTCCACCGACGCAAATCTCCTCCTATCCTTTGTTCCTCGGAGCAAATCCACTCTCCATACCACTTGCTCCGGTGACGATTGGGAAGGACAGCTCCCGATCGAAGCGTCGCCTACCCGAACTTCCCGACCATGCGCCCACTCATTGTCAGCATGTCTATGGGCACCGTCAAGGGTGGTCGGCCGTCGCTTACAGAGGGGAGCCAGCCATGGTCGTCCTTCGCTTGTAGAGGAAAAGGAGGCGGCTGTGGCCGACCTTCACTTGCAGAGAAGAGGAGGGAGCGGCGAGAGGCAGAGAGATCGCGAGAGGAGGAGTCGCGGCTGGGAAATAAAGGACGCGGTGGAGAAACGCTAGGGAGAAGCAAAAGCCGAAGGAAATTAACGCTTGGCGTTGATAATTGAGAAGCGGGTCGGGTAAGAAAATACCGGGTTGGGTTTAGGGAAAAACAATCGGGTCCAGCGCTGATCGATCCATTAAATCCATTGACCTTAGAGTTTTACAATTAAACTTAAGTCAATTAAAACCCTATTAAGCCCCTCATAACCAGATGACCCAAACAGGCTTTCCCAAAGCCTATTTAATCTTTCCCCGCAATAGCCATAGAAATTTCCATTTAAGTCCAGGAAAATTTCTAAAAATCCTTGGAAAATTTCATAGGGTATTTTCCTAATTAATAAGAATTATTTTATTATTATTTATTTATTTATTTTTTCTGGTATCTTACAGCTATAGCTAGGATTTGAACCATGAAGCTCCTAATAGGGAGGTAGCCTTGACACCACTAGACCATAGGATGATTCTTGGCTAAGATATATAAAGAATATACAAAGAATATATATGGGAAGATGAGGAGTTGGTTCATCCCTCCCATGAAAGGATGAAGAGTGTTCATTCCCTAGGTATTAAAGAGGAGAATTAGGAGAAGAGAGGAAGAAAAACCCCACTTTCCTTCTTCATTCTCCTTCTTCCTCATCCTTGGCCGAAATTCCTCATTCTCCTTCCTCCCTTTTTTATCCCAAGCTCTAGGGCTTCTTGTGTAGGGATTCTCAAGAGGGGTTTTCCAAGAGGAGTTCCTCACAAGTCTTAGTAATGCTAGAAGATCCAACTCCACCGAAATTTTTTCTCCTCCTTCCTCCAACTCCATCCGAAACCCTAAATCCTTGTTTGGTGTTATTGAGAGGGTTTCAAGGGGATATAAAGGCTTATTATATGTTAGAGGATCACTCCTAAGGCTAAGGAACAAAGGAAGGTCTTCATCTCACAAAAACCCTAGCGGTATACTAGTACGATAGCGAGAGGATGTAAGTATCTCTCACCTGCAGTATAAGTAGTTCTTCGATTGTTTTATATAGCTTATTTTCCTATGTTTTGATGGATTATATGTTTGGATAAGATGATATATGTGTGTATTCAGATTTATAGTTAAGGTATATGTGTTTTTAAGCAAGATCTAAGATCACAAAGATGCTATCTCTCACCTATAGCATAAGTAACTCTTTGATATGCCCATCTAGCTTCTATCACCATGTTTTATTTGGATTTATATGTTCTGTCCAGATTATGTCTATTTGGATTTTTAGGTATTTTAAGTATATTTCATTGGAAGCAAGAGGTAAAGATCGCAAAGATGCTTCCCCTATAAGTTTTGGGGACAAAGAGCATGATCGATTGTCTTGAAAGACTTCCTATATGAGTTTTTAGGAGTATGATCATGTTAAATGTTTGATAAATGATAAAAATATGTTTTGATCAGTTTATATAGGTGTGTTTAGATTTATAGGTAAGGTATATGTTGTTTTTAAGAAAGACATAAGATCACTAAGATGCTATCTCTCACCTATAGCATAAGTAACTCTTTGATTTGCACATCTAACTTCTAGTATCATGTTTTTATTCGGATTTATAGATTCTGTCCAGATTATGGTTGTTTGTATTTCTAGGTATTTTAAGTATATTTTATTGGAAACAAGATGTAAATATCGCAAAGATGCTTCCCCTACGAGTTTTGGGGACAAAGAGCATGATTATATGTCTTGAAAGGCTTCCTATATGAGTTTTGGGAGTATGATCATGTTAAGTGTTTGATAAATGACAAAGATCAGTAAGTCATATATAAAGGAAGTATTTTACTTTGAACATTTCATTGGAAGCAAGATGTAAAGATCACAAGATGCTTCCCCTACGAGTTTTGGGGACAAAGAGCATGATCAAATGTCTTGAAAGGCTTCCTATACGGGTTTTTGAGTATGATC
This sequence comes from Wurfbainia villosa, assembly GCA_025175895.1. NCBI lineage: Eukaryota > Viridiplantae > Streptophyta > Magnoliopsida > Zingiberales > Zingiberaceae > Wurfbainia > Wurfbainia villosa. The sequence continues at coordinate 57,720,192 of CM045997.1, forward strand.
ATGTAAAATACTTGTTAAATGAAAAAAAAAATAAGTAAGTCATATATAAAGGAAGTATTTTACTTTGAAGTGGCATGTATTGGGCTCTTAGATCGCCCACGGGCCCCTAGACCGCCCTTGAAAGTTAAGTTGCCCTAATAAGTTCGGTGGCTAGCTACCCCGAATTCTATTAGGGTTGCGTGCAAAATGGTACAATGCCGGGCTGCCCAAACAAGGATGATTAGTATTTTAAAGTATAAATGTATATATGGTTTCGAAAGTTAACCAAAGCACAATGTTTACAAGTTTAAGTATAGTATGTCTCATGTATATGTTTCTACAAGAGAAGCATATTTCAAGCATGTATTGCAAGTTGCGTATGTTAAGTTCATGCATTTCAAGTTGAGCCATTGTGTTATGTACAAGTGTCTCTATATGTCTAATACAGAAAGTTCATGCATGTCAAGTGGAACCATTGTATTATGTGCAAGTATTTCCAAATGTTAAATGCAGAATTTTCCTAAATGCAAGTATGAGCATGTGTTGCATGCAAGTATTCTAATAGCATGTTTTCCTAATGCGAAGTTTTGTGAGAATAGGAAGTACTTACTAAGCTCTATTGCTTATAGTTTGCATTCCTTATACTGCAGATAAGGGTAAAGCAAGATTGGAGTAAGAGGGGGCAGCGGATGAAGTGCTTGGTGTGTGTGGTGGCGGAACAGTGGATTATGATCCTGGACTTGCTAGTATTCTATTATGTTAAGACCTTAGAACTTGTTCGTGTGGTAGTGTTCATGTTATATGTTTGATCATGTTGTGTCTAAGAATGTTGAACTTGCTAGTATTATGCTATGCTAAGAACTTTGAACTATGTGCTAGTCTTCATGTTAGGTGCTAGGGTTGATGTTATGTATTGTTGATTACGTTGATGTTCATGTCAAGGATGCATATATCACTATTACCATGCATGAGGTTGAGTTACTTAAGAATGTTTTATATTAGAACCCTAGTGAAGGTGCATGCTTAGATAGGTTAAGAACTTGTGTAGTATCCTAGTGTCAACATGTCAATGTAGTTGGGTTCAGTATTTAGCTTCCGTTGTTAAAAGTTAAGAGTTTGAATTATGATACTCGTTTATAAACCAAGTTTAGATCTTGGTACGAGTTGTTGATACTCTTTGATTTAAATCAGGTATTAGTTAACTTACAAATAGTGTATGTGAGTTTATGGAATGATTGAGTCATGATATACCTGATCAATACAAGAGTAAGATAAAGTATGGTAAAGTAACACCTCCCTTACTAGAGTAGAGATAAGAGAGAGGGGGGGGGGGGGTTACACTCCACCCCATTTCCATCATCAAAAGCTCTCCAAAAAGCCTCCGCAACACCTCGACTCTCTGACATCTTTACGGCGAAGCTCTACTACTCCGACGATCAAGCTTTAGTTTTACTCTTTTCCTTGTCAGTATAAGTTTTCTTTAAAAGTCTTCTATTGTACTTATTTTAGTTTCTCGGAGCTTTATATCGTAATAAGGAGAGGGGGGGTGTCCCTCTACATTAATCTTTCGAGCTTTTGTATTATGTTGTCTCCTACCTCCAACGAGGAGGAGATTGTTTTAGTGTATTGCCCTCCGTACGTGGTCTCGGACCATTAGGGCCTTGGACTAGCAGTCGAAGGCTGTGAACCAAGTAAAAACAAACCGTGTCATTTATATTTCCGCTGCATTCTCGCTCGTTTAATTATTTCATATTGAAAGAACGAACGAAATTTATTTTGCACTATTCACCCCCCTCTAGCGCTCAAATCGATCCAACACATATTTACGATTTCCTCTTCTCCATTTGGTTCCGACTCCGACTCATTTTCGGACTCACTTTTTTCTTTTCTTTCCTTTTTGGTTGAACCTACCACTAAAGCAATAACATTCTCGGTTTGACCCGAGTTAGCTTATTCATGTAGTTCAAGTTCACAAAATAATTTGTCTAGTCTAATTGTGGAAAGATCCCTGGAAACCTTATAGGCATCGACAATGGATGTCCATAAGGAATTCCTCGGGAATGCCTTAAGTGTATACCAAATTATGTCCCTATTTTCTATTTGGTGTCATGTTAAATGTAATCCATTTAAAATGTCTTTTATTCTCGTAAGAAGTTGACTAGCATTTTCATTTTTGTTCATTTTATAATTAAATAATTTGTTTAGTAACATGTCCCGTTTAACTATCCTAGTGTCATTTGTACCTTCATGTAATTCAATTAATTTGTCCCATAATTCCTTGGAGTTTTCGAATGGACCCACCCTATTAAGCTATTCTTTGGTAAGTCTGCATTGCAAGGTGTTAAGCGCCTTGAAATTGACTTGAGCTCGTTTTCTAACGTTCGCGGTCCATTTCTCCAATTCTAACAACTCACTAGAGTCGTCTACTAGAGAGACGAAACCTTTCCTAATCGAAAACTAGACCTCTACGTCTATTTTCAGATAGCACTTCATTCGCCTTTTCCAATAGGAAAAGTCCTCTCCGTTGAAGAGAGGAGGACGAACGGTGCTATACCCTTCTAAGTGCAATATTTCTAAATAAATCTTTTATTAATAGTTTTTTATTTGAATTAATTAAAATTGAGAATTATTCCTAGAGTTATTTAAATTAAATAATATTATGCCAGAATTAAATTTATAGTAAGTGCAAAAATTAATGGAAGATTTATTCTAAGTTAAAAGCAAAAATTATTCTAAAATAAAAATTAAGCTAAGTGTAGAAATTGATAAAAATTAATTTAATGTAGAAAAAATTAATTAGAATTAATCTAAATGTAGAAAACTTAAATAAAATTAATTTAAATACAGAAAATTAATTAAAATTAATCTAAATGTAGAAAATTAATTAAAATTATTATAGATGCAGAAAATTAATTAAAATTATTCTTGATTCAGAAAAATTAATTAAAATTATTCTAGATGCAGAAAATTAATTAAAATTATTCTAGACATAGAAAAATTAATTAAAATTATTTTAGATGTAGAAAAATTAATTAAAATTATTCTAGATGTAGAAAAATTAATGAACAGTTATATTGCTCTCGATGGTGGTTGCACCAAATTCGGAGCACCCCCGCTCTGATACCAATTGTAGGATTGAGATACTCCGAGAGATGGGGGTGAATCTCGGAAGTTATAATTTTCTTTTGAAATTTAAAGCTTATTTTTATATTTTAAAATATTTAAAGAGTATGCAGTGGAAATGAAATGAAATAGAGACAACTTCTTTTACTTGGTTCACTACCCTAACTGGGTTGTTACTCCAAGGCTCATAGCTCTTCCGAGAGCTACTTTAATGGGCAATCACTATATACTCTCTGACTCGAGAACTCTAGACTTCGGATGGGTTCTCTCTTTACAAAAATATGAGATGGGTAACACTTTACCCTCTCTTTGAAGTTAAGTACATACAAGCGAAAATAAATACAAGAAATTAAGAACTACGTTATACCGACACTAATGGAAGTTTTGAAGTAGGCATGGGGTGTCGGAAAAGTGTCTTTGTGAGGAACTGAAGCTCTTGTCAACGAGGACAAATTTTAGCAGCACTTCGACGTAGTAGTAGTGTTCTAGTCGAAGCTGGTCGAGCACTTATTTTATAAAGCTTTTCCAGTCGACTGGAATGCCCTCTAGTCGACTCCACATCTTCCTGTCGATATGGAACTTTTGGTCTTCCAATCGACTAAAAACTCCCCAGTTGACTCCAGGTCACCTGGCTCTGCATCGGGAAGTTTGGCTCTCGATCGAACCTCCCGATTGAATGAAACTCTTCCATCTCATGGGCGATCTTCGATCGATCACCTAATCCTCGCTATGTGCATCCAATGATCGAACTAAACCGAGTCAACTGAACTTCAGTCGACTAGAATCCATTCAGTCGACTGATCCTTGCAAAATGAGATTAACACAAATAGATAATACAACACAGGATAACAGTAGTAATACTGCTCGATCTCGACTTCTAAGTCCCATGTGGACTATCTGTCGGATCGATGCTTAGCTTTGTCCCCCTACAGAGGACTCAACCTCACCTCTCCACTCGAGGCTTACCTACCAGCTACCTGCTGGACTTACCGTTCTTGACATCCGATCTGACCCACCAGGGCTTCCACCAGCTGTTCGGTATACTTGACCCAGCTGGACTTTTTCCCGATTGTTTGGTCTCCTGACCCAATCGGTCTTCATGCTAAATGTCCTATCCACACGACCCATCTTTACTTCATGTCTGGTGTCCGGTCCTCCTGATCTGTCAAGTCATCTACCTAGTATCTAGTCAACATGACCTACTAGGACTTCCTATTAAGTCCACGCACTTAACACTGATATTAGAACACAAGTAAGTCCTAACATTAACTATGGTTCTTACATCAAAACCAAGGAGTGATGCTCTCTGCATCAACAACTAATTTATTCAAAAGTAGGTCTCGTTTACATACCTTCGTGTCGGCTGTCCCCTCATGCAACTCGATGAGCTTGTTCCAGAGGTCCTTAGCACTGATGAAGGGGCCAATGCAGTTGAGTTCTTCCTTGGAGAGACTGCACTGCAGGATTTGCATGGCTTTCACATCGACCTCTACTTGTCACTTCATTGCGTTTGTCCACTTGTCGCAATCCAAGAATTCTCCATCTTCATTTGTTGGTAAGTTAAAACCCGTCTGGATGACTATCACATCTCGACTTGAGTTTTTAGGTAGCAGTTCATCTGACCCTTTCAATAATGGAAGTCATCTCTATTAAAGAACGAAGGTCGGGCGGTGCTAAACCCCTCAAGATGGGCCATCAAAAGGAATCTTGCACAAACACTCAAACAACGAAAATTTCCAAGACTTCGTCTTGGATTAGTAGTGTGGGATAAAAAAACTTAAATTAATTAAAGAAACAAAAAATCTGAAAAGAATAGAAAGCTTGCTAGACTGGTGGTTGCACTGAATCTGAGCGCCTCTGCTCTTATACTAATTGTTAGATCGAAGAAACACGCTAGAGGGGGGGGGGTGAATAGCATACGAGAAATTCTTTTCTTTTTCATCGTTAAAACATGAGTTGCAACGGAAGTAAAAGCAATATAAAAGAAAACAACACTTTTCTTTTTTACTTGGTTCACCACCAAAAGGTTTCTAGTCCATGACCCCGCGATCCTAGACCACTTACAATGGGCAATTCACTAGAAAGAGTCTCTTCCTCGTTGGAGGTAAGAGACGACGATTACAAATAAAAGATAGAGGAAGAGGCAACAAGCCTACCTCTCCTCTTAGCAATGAAAAACACAAGTACAAAGTAAAGACTATAATTTAAGTAGAACTACCGACTAAGGATTGGAAGCTTGGCGTGATGTTAGCATTATGATGATGTAGCATTGTCGAAGAAGTCTTGGCATTGTCGAAGCACTTTGGGAGCAATATTAGATAATGAAAAGAGGTGGAAACCTTCTTCTTTTATAGCCCTTTGAGCCCTAGTTCGTTGAGATCCAGATTTGGGTCAAAGCTCCTCATCTCCCCTCATTTTATGGCTCTTATCTTGACTATCTTCGAAGTGATCAGCTTGACCAGTAGTCGACTGATGCCTCTCAGCAGTCGACTGATGGTAGGATCAGTCGACTGTCAGCTTGATCACTCACCTGCAATATAGGGTTAGCACAGAATACTTCACTAATGGTAATTACGATAGTTCCTTACCATCCGACCTTGACCTATACCATCCTCCGGAAGTCTTAGTCGGATCGCCGCCTATGGTTGTCCTCATACGGAGGACACGTCCTTACCATCACTCCGCACCCGGTGCCTACCTCTGGTCCTCCTGACCTATCTCTTTGCTTCCGGTCACCACTGAGGTTCCTTGACTTCTCGAGGTTCTCCCGATTCCACCCGACCACCGAGGTTTCTCGTCCCGAGATTCTCCTGGTGTCGTTGACCTTAGCGTAGCTTAATACACTAGCTCAACACGACATGTGAGATAACAATAATAACTTAATTTTGAACCTTTGCCATTATCAAAACCTAGGTTCGATTATCTGTGCCCCTGCACCAACACAATCTTTCTCCAAGTGATATACAACATTCTCTTGGATACATAAATACTTTGTTATTTATCCAGATTAAAGTATTTAATTAATATGAATATCTCTAATCCCTCGTAATGATCATAATGTCAAGAGCATGTTTCATATTTTTAATATTCACAATTCATTTCTATACACAGTAAAAATGGGTAAACTTGTGAATAGACTATCAAAGATGTAAATCTATTTAATATTCCTTTTTAGCTAGAATCCATTCATTTTAATCAATTACTTTCCTAGTGATATTCCATATATCGAATCATATATAGTCAATAGGTTTATATGCTAAAGTAGCATACCCTGATTAAAACTTTAAGTAATTAGCTAAATAGTCACTAAAGGCAAATGCTGAGATTAATCATATAATATCGAAGGATTCACATAGTAGAGAAGTAGGGATTCATTCTCCTATTACCCTTATTGTCGTCATAGCACATATGGTATGAATCACATGCTACGATATTATTCTCTTTACTAATAAAGAGTGCATATTTTTCTCAAATTAACATTGTACAGATTTCAATCTAGACATTCCCAATGCATAATCCAGAATTCAACTCATGAATTCTCATCTGGCTTCTAACAGGGTATAGTAAATAGTGCGTTCATTTGTTGGGGAATTGATCGTCGCTAGAGGGGGGAGGGGGTGAATAGCATTTCGACGTTGTGTGATGGATTTCAATCGCGTGCTTGCAACAATGTCATTAGCATAGTGGAATATAGAATAATAAAAATAAAACAAGACATAAGCACACAAACACGATGATATAACGTTGTTCGAAACCTCAAGGTTCCTACTCCACGGGTTAGGCTCGAATGAGCCCTAGCAATGCCAAACACCACTAAACAATAAACACTTTTTCTCAGAACAATCCGGAGGTGGAGGAAACCTCTTACAATAGTTCTTACAACAATAAGAAATGAATAAAATCTAATACAAGTAAACTACACAAATACAAGTAAAGAAAACTTTACACAATGTGAACTTGAGTGCTTGCTTTTGGTTGCTTGAGAAGAGCCTTGAAGGTCTGGATTGCAGCAGTAAATCCCCTTCAAATTGCCTCAAAGAACCATAGAAAAATCCTCCTGAATGAGCTCCTTTTAAAGCTTCACCTCGGGCTGGATTCTGCCTAGCAGTCGACTAATCGCGATCATCAGTCGACAGCTCCTATAGCCGTTGTGAGACAACGACTTAATCCACGTTGGATAAGTTCCAACGGATAAATCGAAGTCGATCGCCATAACCCAAAGAATAGTTAGGCCGTAAGTCGATCGACCCGACTACCGAGAGTTCTCAGGCTAATCTCGTAATCCAGCTGATCGACCATCCATGGCAGTCGACTGCTCAATCCATCAGTCGACTTTCCAATGTTGGCAGTCGACTGCCAGGCTATTTTTTGTAGTCGAACACTAGTCGACTCTGAGAAGTTCTACTGGCCATAATCCCAGTCGACTGCTACAAGTCGACTAGGCTACCAAGTGTCAAAACACTTAACCAATCGATTGGTCCAAAGCCCCAGTCGACTGATAACCTCAAACATGAGGTTTAACCCCAAGTATGATGCCCTCATACTTGCTAGACCACCCTTAGCCTAGACCTAAGCCTTATAGCCACCTCCGTCAGCCTCACGCCTATCAGATCCCTCCAAGTCATCCATGACTTATTCATCCATACGCTAGCCTTTAGGTATTTCCATCGGTTATTGTCATGCTAAACTGATCTATACCGCCAAGGCACATTGGACTTACACTGCCAAGACTCCGCTTGGACTTTACGCCACCAACCATTGGACTTATGCTGCCAAGACTCCACCCTTGGACTTTACGCTGCCAATATCACCCCTTGGACTTCCCTTGCCAACCCATGTTGGACTTTCTATTTGTCAAGACTCAAGCTTGGACTTTTCTTTGCCAAGACCCATGCTTGGACTTTCCATCCTATGGTCAACCCCATGTCAACCATATAGTCAAACAATGGTCAAACCATCGTTAAACAACAAAATACCCCTTGAGTCAAACTTGAGTCTGGTGAATCATGACCTGGGTCGATTGCACCAACAATCTGCCCAAAACATTGTCAAACATCAAAACACTACTCGAGCCCAACTCAAGTATGGTCAATCATGACGTAGGCCGATTGCACCAACAATCTCCCCCTTTTTGATTTTTGACAAAAACCACAAAACCATTGAGTTAGGCTACCCAACTCAAATCTCCTTACCAATTCTATCAAATTGGTAATCCCGTTAATTCTCCCTCTTTTTGACATACATAAAAAAGGTTCTCCTCACGGAGGTTAATGTCTCATATCCCAATGAGATCTTATAATCTCCCCTTTGGTCTAAAACATATAGGATGTCTTCACTCTTCCTAGTGATAAGTCTCATATCACTTAAGAGAGGCTTCCTATAAACTCTCCCAATTTTCAAATTGGGCAACTCACATTCCCAAAATTCTTCCCCTCATGAGAAAGAACACATCCATCATCCCATAATGGATACCTCCCCCTAAAGGCTTGCCCCCCCCCTTGACCATTGCACCAACAATGTATTGAGTTTTCGGCACTGCAGCGAGTGTGTGTTCGAACATGTTTCATAAACATGTGCACAGCGGAAGAAATAAAAAGCAATAAATCTAATTTATTACAACACACACATCACACGCATGCATAGTACATGTGTAGGCATAATCGTAAATTTAAAATTTTGCAATAAAAGGAAATTACTCTAGTTATACCTGACATATCACATGCAGCGGGAATGACATCAACCGGAGCGACTCTCACTAGAATCGCCTCTATCCGTATCCATGCTGAGTATCGTCGGGATGGATTCACAAAGCCACGATCCTCGTCTATGTAGGAGTCACTAGCCTCGTGTTGAAGATGATGTGATCGAGAGAAGATCACAATCCGAATCAAAATTCGGATTAGAAATCAAGTCCCCAAAACTCGCTTCTCCGGAGAGATATTCGTCAACCGATTGACGAATCCTTCATCCTCCACCTATGAGGATTACGAAAGATCGAATTCTCGATAAAGTAGCCGCTGTCGGAGCTCAAAACATCGTCCAAACGACGCTCCAACACGAAAGAAAGAAGCTGTCAAGAAAACTGGACAGCTTGGTGGAGGTGTTGCGCTGGCCCAAAGAAGGATGGCCGGCTGCACCTTGGTCACCGGAGCCAAGGGAAGTTGCCGGAGGGTCACCGGCAGAAGTTTGGACACCGGAAGCAAGGTGGATGGTGGCACAAAAGCTGGCGGCATGGATTGCTTGGGCGGCGGCAAGGAGAAGAGAGGGAGAGGGGTTGGGCGGCTAGGTTTTCCAACACATAAGTTATTCACGAAAAACCCTTAAGTCATGTTTTTATAAAGAACATATACTCCTAACGGTTATTGGTTCATAACCAAAACCTGTTAACCCGCTTCAATAACTTAAGTTAAAATAAACCAAACCACGTTGGTCTATTTTAAATTAAAACGAACCGAACCAACTTTGGTTCATTCGTTTAAAACAAACCAACCCCCTTTGGTTTATTCTCCACCATTGGATTAGAACCAAACCAATTTGGTTCATCCATCATGTCTTCATAAGACACGACCCATCCACGCTTCCATTGTGACTGAAACGATTTCATGCTCGATCCTTGTTTAGTCCAACCAAACCTAGTTTCTCTCAGTCTGAGAATCTCATTCTCAAGCTCATTTTAAATCCTTTAGATTACGCTCGTTGTGCGTATGACCAAATAGGTTCTCGGTTTATGTTGGCCGTCTATAATTAACCATTAATTATAGAATGATAATGAGTGGCACCTAGTAGTACATCATGATCCCCAATTAACCGAAAAGATCAACGGTTGATCCAGAACTATTTCTGAAACCCTTCAGCAGCTACAATGAATCGTGCCCCGTTCCCTTCACGCATCTTATACCCACTTGGTTCAGGACATGGTCTATAGTGTCAATCCCCACTAGGTTAACTACGTCACACCTAGCCCAAGTATCATTTCCACGTCCTACGGATTCTAGTTACTGAACATATATCCAAGAGTACCTTACTCTAAACATGTAATGCTTTGGCCAAAGACTTTAGTAACAATCCGATGAGAGACCATTGGTATACATCTCCTCGCAAGGAGTGGTGAATAGTTTATAGGTTATTCAAACACCTTCGATCACTTCGACTTATACCCAATCATCCCGGGTCCACATCTCCTCAGAGATGCTTGCTTAAGATGTCAAAGCATAAGTCTTCATGACCAAGATGACTTGAATACCACAAGTCTAAGGAACATCGCACTTAAGCTGCAGTAAGAACTTCATTGACATATCTATATATGCAGAGAACCATATGAAGTTTTACAGCTGGTCACTCCAATGAACTAGTTACCATAACTAGCATCTACGATTAACTCCGGACATCACAATGTCTCCAGCCAGTGAGAATCAGCTGCTTGGATACACCAAGGAGTATACCTCGTGCTAGTCTCGATAGAATTGATGGTGTCCAAATCTATCAATTCATCGACTAGGGATAATTCCGATACATCACAATTACACATGTAGAGATACTCACTAGTTGTGATCCAATCACAAATTCTCTGAAGCTGTGAATCGTATTGTTGACATTCAGTAAATGAGTTTAAGATCTAATCAAATACATGAAAACATGTATACTAAAATAGTGAATCTTCATTTATCACATAAATAGTTCAAACATAAGGCGATTGCCTTAGGACATCTCTTATATATTACTAACAAACTCCCACTTGGCCTAATGCCAATCGCTACGGTATCCAATACCATAAGCTCTAACATGACCCTCAAATTTACTTTGAGGTAAGACCTTAGTTAAAGGGTCCGCTAAGTTCCTTTCAGTGGGAATCTTCTCGATTTGTATTTCCTTTCTACTTACGATCTCTCTGATCAGATGATAACAGTGAAGCACATGTTTGGATCATTGATGAGACCACATCAAGTTCAGAAATGAACTTCTTAATCCAAACCGCTTCCTTTGCTACTTCCGAAGCTGCAATGTATTCTGGCTCAGTGGAAGAATCTGCTATAGGGTCTTGCTTGGAACCTTTCCAACTTATTGCGCCTCCATTCTAGGTGAATACATACCCAAACTGAGACTTGGAATCATCCTTGTCTGTCTGGAAGCTGGCATCCATATACCTACGTATCACCATGTCCCCTTCTCCATATATTAGGAACACATCCTTAGTTCTTCTTAAGTATTTAAGGATCGTCTTAACAGCTGCCCAATGATCCATTCCTGGATTAGACTGGTATCTGCTCGTGACAATCAGAGCATACGATACGTCGGGCCTCGTACATAACATAACATACATGATAGATCCTATTGCGGATGCATAGAGAATCTTACTCATTCAAATCCTCTCATCTTTTGTGCGCGGACACATAGACTTCGAAAGGTGTATCCCATGCATGATGGGAAGGAAACCTTTCTTGGATTCCGACATGCTAAACCTCTTTAGCACTCGGTCTATATATGTAGACTACGAAAGACCAAGCAACCGTTTCGATCTATCCCTATAGATCTTAATCCCGAGGATGTAGGTTGCTTCTCCCAGGTCTTTTATGGAGAATGTCTTGGACAACCAAATTTTAACTGACTGTAAGACTGAAACATTGTTTCCTATAAGTAATATGTCATTGACATACAATACTAGGAACACGACTGCACTCCCACTAACCTTCTTGTACACACAAGGGTCATCCAGATTTTGTGAGAAATCAAACTTTTTGATTGTCTCATCAAAACGGATATTCCAGCTCCTGGATTCTTACTTCAGTCCATATATGGACCATCGCAGTTTGCATACCTTAGTTTTATCAACCGATGTGAAACCCTCAGGCTGTATCATATACACATTCTCGAGTAGGTTTCCATTAAGGAAAGCTGTTTTCACATCCATCTGCCATATCTTATAATCGTAATGAGCTGCTATGGCTAGGAGCATCCGAATGGATTTAAGCATAGCAACAGGTGAATAGGTCTCGTCATAATCAACACCTTGCTTTTGACGATACCCTTTAGCCACCAATCTAGCCTTATAGGTAATCACATTACAATCCATGTCCATTTTCTTCTTGAAAACCCATTTGCACCCTATAGGCTTTATGCCTTCAGGTGGGTCAACCAAGTTCCAAACTTGATTTTTATACATGGAATCCATTTCTGACTTCATGGCGTTAAGCCACTTATCCCTTTCTGAACTTTTCAGAACTTCTTCATAATTGGTAGGCTCCTCATCATTAATGTGTAACACGTTATTCGATTCACTTACGAGAAATCCATATCTCTTAGGAATGTTGCGTGTTCTACCAGATCTATGAAGATGTGGTGTCACAATAGGTCCAGCCGATGGCTCATCACTATGAGTTATCGGCTATGGTGCTTCACCAGGTATCTCATCAATGTCTATTTGAGTCTCTCGAGCCTCCTCAAGCTCAATGACACTCCCACTGTTTTCTTGCAAGAGAAACTCTTTCTCTAGAAACACAGCATGCCTTGAAACAAACACCTTTTATTCCATGGGATGATAGAATTGGTAACCCCTTGTTTCCTTAGGGTATCCAATAAATAGACATTTATCAAACTTAGCATCCAATTTGTCTGATACAGTCTGCTTCATATAAGCAGGACAACCCCATATCTTCAAGTAAGATATATGAGGTTTCTTACTATTCTATATCTCATATGGAGTAGTGGAGACTACCTTGGTTGACATTCTGTTTAGCAAGTAAACAGCTGTCTGAAGTGCATAGCTCCAAAAGGACTTGAGAAGATTCACATGATTCATCATCGACCTGACCATGTCCAACAAGGTCCGGTTACGCCTCTCAGATACACCATTATGCTGCGGTGTATATGGCGGAGTCCATTGAGACAATATACCATTGTCCCTTAGATAATCGAGAAACTCTTGACTCAAGTATTCACCACCTCGATTAGATCGAAGTATTTTAATACTCTTGTCATGTTGTTTCTCTACTTCATTTCTGAATTCTTTGAACCTTTCAAAGGCTTCAGACTTGTGTTTCATCAAGAACACATACCCAAAGCGTGAGTGATCATCGGTGAAGGTAATGAAGTAGCTATAGCCTCTTAGAGCTTGAGTTGACATAGGTCCGCATACATCAGTATGTATTAGACCAAGCAACTCTCCCACTGGTTTACCTTTTCCTGTAAAAGGTAACTTAGTCATCTTTCCTTTTAAGCACGATTCACATGTATAGTAGAATCCAATTTAAACGATTCCAGAATTCCACATCAGTGTAATTCAGACATGCGTTTCTTGCTTGCATGACCAAGACAACAATGCCACATATATGAGTCTAATTGATTATCTTTCCGAGCACGCTTGTTGCTCACTTCGATATTGAAAACGTCACTAGATACGTCCAATGTATAAATACCATTGCTTAAAGTTCCAGTCCCATAAAGAACTCCATTCAAAGTTATGTAACAATAATTGTTACTAAAAGTCAAATGGTACCCATTTCTATTTAAACAAGAAATAGAAATGATGTTCTTTATCAACAAAGGAACATAAAAGAAATTGTCCAGTTCTAAGACAAGTCCTGTAGGGAGTCTCAATAAATATGTTCCGATGGCAAGTGCAGCAACCTTTGCTCCATTCCCAACACGTAAATTTGACTCTCCCTTGATGAGTCTTCTTCTATTCCTTAGCCTATGTATGTCATTACATATATGTGAGCCACACCCAGTATCAAATACCCAAGTGTTTAAGGAAATAGAATGACAATCAATAACGAAGTTATCTGAAGAAGATGGGGCATCCGATGCCCTATTCTTCTTCATGGACTCAAGATAAATCTTGCAATTTCTTCGCCAATGGCCCTCCTTGCCACAATGATGGCAAGTGCCCTTTTGTGCTGGTTCTGCCTTCTTAGCCTTTTTCTTCCCCTTCTGCTTTTCCTTTGACTTCCTCTTAGAACCTTTCTTCGAGGAATCAACTAACAACACCGTCCCCTGCTCATGCTTCACAGAAGACTCCACAGTCTTCAACATGTTGAGCAGTACCACAGATGAACCTTCTTGCATCTCAGAGGTGAAGAGGAGCTTAGAGACTTCGAACCTTTCGAATCTCACTTACTCATCAACCAACTCATAAAGATGAAAGACTATGGTATGAGCATCCATATGCTCATGCAGCTTTCGCAGCTCAGGTATCATCGCGGCTAGCATGATGCAACTCGCCATTTCAGAATCAATCACATGTTTCTGATAGACCAACAATTGGTCCGGAGTTGCATTGTCACTAGGACGAGCGGGAAGAGGCACTTCGAGGACATTTGTAAGCTTTTCAACCTTGAGAACAATTCTTAGGTTGAATCCAAAAGCCAGTCCAAGAAGTTCGACCCAGTCAATTTATTTGAATCCAAAATAGAGTGCAAATTCAAAGACATCATGATCAATCAATTAACCTTGAAATACAAATCAAACATATATGAGAAAATGATTTTAAAATGCATCAACATACATTTATAAATTCCATTCATTTTTCGAATTTCAAAAACCCCAAAATCACTTCGGGAGATCGTACGTCCATCTCCGAATGGGCTGATATCCAACATAGATATGAACAACCTTGGAGAGAGTCCAACAAGCCATTCATAGCTACGATGGTAGGTATCAAATATACCGATTGCATATCACATATATGCAACTATCACAATGTGCTATCAACTAATTGAATGTTCACACATACATCGGGTTGTTAACTCATTAACAAGTATGCATCATATGCATAACACCCAACTTCACCTCCCTTCACATCGACCTCGGAGAGAGTCCAACAAGCCGATGCTCCAGGTTAAAGCCAACCCATTAATCGAGAAATAGTTTTAATATGGTTAGAGCACATTCAACTAATTAGCCCGGCTTGGAGAGAGTCTAACAACCAAAGCTAACGATTGACCTCTGACTCTTACCATATTAGTATTAAACTATTTCATAGTTTAAACATGTTCAGGTTCGAGCCGAGCTTGGAGAGAGTCCAACAACCCAAACAAGAAACAGAATTCTAGTTCTAAGCATATTAATGGAAGGTGCAGGCTTTAATATTCAGTAAGGGTTTTATGTCTCATCCTCTTTGCATGCAAATAACTATTATCTACATGACATGACATACATGACATACATCTACATGTCATGACACGCATGACATAATGATATGCATCTAATGCAACTACATGACATACAATTATAACATGTACAAGATTTCCTTATATGTCATAACTATTTATGGAAATAAAATATGTTTGAGATTTTATTCTCCAAATCAAATCATGATTAAATTAGGAAATAAATTTCCAAATCTAATCACATATTTTATTTATGAAAAGTGTTAATTAAGGAGAGTCAAATTTAATTTAGGAAACAAATTTCCTAAATTGTCAAAACTATTTATAGAAATAAAATATATTTTAGATTTAATTCCCCAAATCAAATCATGATTAAATTAGGAAACAAATTTCCAAATTTAATCATATATTTTATTTATGGAAAGTGTTAATTTCCATAAATACTTCTAAACTTTTCATAAGTAGAAGATTTCCATAAATACTTCTAGACTTTTCAAAATTAGAAAATTTCCATAAATACTTCTAAACTTACAAAAGTAGAAAATTTCCATAAATAAAATTATGACTATTGCAAAATAATTTTATGATTATGTCGAAACACAACCTGAGCTCTGATACCATTGTTGGGTTTCCGGCACCGCGACGAGTGTGTGTTCGAACATGTTTCGTAAATATGTGTGCAGCGGAAGAAATAAAAAGCAATAAATCTAATTTATTACAACACACACATCACACGCATGCATAGTACAACATGTGTTGACATAATTTTAAATTCAAATTTTACAATAAAAGAAAATTACTCTAGTTATACCTGACATATCACGTGCAGCGGGAATGATATCAACCGGATCGACTCTCGCTAGAATCACCTCTATCCGTATCCACGCCGAGTATCGTCGGGATTGCTTCACAAAGCCATGAGCCTCATCTATGTATGAGTCACTAGCCTCGTGTCGAAGACGATGTGATCGAGAGAAGATCACAATCCGAATCAAAATTCGGATTAGAAATCAAGTCCCCAAAACTCGCTTCTCCGGAGAGGTATTCGTCAACCGATTGACGAATCCTTCGTCCTCCACCTATGAGGATTACCGAAGATCGAATCCCCAGTAAAGTAGCCACTGTCGGAGCTCAAAACATAGTCCAAACGACGCTCCGAGACGAAAGAAAGAAGCTTTCCAGAAAACTGGACAGCTTGGTGGAGGTGTTGCGCCAGCCCAAAGAAGGATGGCCGGCTGCACCTTGGTCATCGGAGCCAAGGGATGTCGCCGGAGGGTCACCGGAGGATCACCGGCAGAAGTTTGGATGCCGACAGCAAGGTGGACGACGGTACAAAAGCTGGCGACAGCAAGGAGAAGAGAGGGAGAGGGGTTGGGCGGCTAGGTTTTCCAACACATAAGTTATCCACGAAAAACCCTTAAGTCATGTTTTTATAGAGAATATATTCTCCTAACGGCTATTGGTTCATAACCAAAATCATTAACCCACTCCAATAACTTAAGTTAAAATAAACCAAACCACATTGGTCTATTTTAAGTTAAAACGAACCGAACTAACTTTGGTTCATTCGTTTAAAACAAACCAACCCCCTTTGGTTTATTCTCCACCATTGGATTAGAACTAAACCAATTTGGTTCATCCATCATGTCTTCATAAGACACGGCCCATCCACGCTTCCATTGCGACTGAAATGATTTCATGCTCGATCCTTATTTGGTCCAACCAAACCTAGTTTCTCTCGGTCTGAGAATTTCATTCTCAAGCTCATTTTAAATCCTTTGGATTATGCTCGTTGTGCATGTGACCAAATAGGTTCTCAGTTTATGTTGGCTGTCTATAATTAACCATTAATTATAGAACGATCATGAGTGACAACTAGTAGTACATCATGATCCCTAATTAACCAAAAAGATCAACGGTTGATCCAGAACTATTTCTGAAACCCTTCAGCAGCTACAATGAATCATGCCCCGTTCCCTTCACGCATCTTATACCCACTTGGTTCAGGACATGGTCTATAGTGTCAGTCCCCACTAGGTTGACTACGTCACACCTAGCCCAAGTATCATTTCCTCGTCCTACGGATTCTAGTTATTGCACATGTATCCAAGAGTACCTTACTCTAAATATGTAATGCTTTGGCCAAAGACTTTAGTAAGAATCCGACGAGAGGCCATGGGTATACATCTCCTCGCAAGGAGTGGTGAATCGTTTATAGGTTATTCAAATACCTTCGATCACTTCGACTTATACCCAATCATCCCGGGTCCACATCTCCTTAGAGATGCTTGCTTAAGATGTCAAAGCATAAGTCTTCATGACCAAGATAACTTGAATACCCCAAGTCTAAGGAACATCGCACTTAAGCTGCAGTAAGAACTTCATTGACATATCTATATATGCAGAGAGTCATATGAAGTTTTACAGCTGATCACTCCAATGAACTAGTTACCATAACTAGCATCCATGATTAACTCCGGACATCACAATGTCTCCAGCCAATGAGAATCAACTGCTTGGATACACAAAGGAGTATACCTTGTGCTAGTCTCGACAGAATTGATGGTGTCCAAATCCATCAATTCATCGACTAGGGATAATTTCGATACATCACAATTACACATGTAGAGATGCTCACTAGTTATGATCCAATCACAAATTCTCTCATGCTGTGAATCGTATTATGGACATTCAGTATATGAGTTTAAGATCTAATCAAATACATGAAAACATGTATACTAAAATAGTGAATCTTCATTTATCATATAAATGGTTCAAACATAAGGCGATTGCCTTAGGACATCTCTCATATATTACTAACACAATGTCCTTAGAGAGTCCCTAAGCTTATAGGAACACTAACCAATCAAAATTAAGGGCAAAAGTTCAAACATGAACTCTCACACACCTTAAAATTGATACACATCTTAAACAACTCTCCTAATCCATTTCCAATGGATTTCTACCCTTTCTAATGCTATCCAAAGAATATCCTAGGGTTAGGAGCAGTTAGAGTAACCTAACATAGTTGAAACATGGGCTAAACAACCTTGTACCCAAAATCAGCTCTGGCAGTCCACTCTTACAATCACCAGTCGACTGCCCTATGCATCTGTCGACTGATATATGCAAAATGTAGAAATCAGAAATCAGAAATGAATTTTGAAAATTCATAAGTAATTATACATAATACGAAAAATTACAAAAATTCATATGTATAATACTTATGACAAATACAATGAGTGAAAAATATTTAAAAATTAATTTACCCATAAAATAGTGAAATTGATACAAAGTCCAAAAATAAGAAAAGCTTTAATGTTTTGAGCCCTCTTTGTATCAACATCATCAATGGTGACTTCTATCAAAAGATAGACTATACCAAGGTTTTCTAAAATGATTTTAAAATGCTTTTGAAAACCTATATTGGATCATGATCAATTGGCTTAATGCACATGACTTGCACATTAACTTTCCCCATGATATAAAGTGAGTTTGAGTTCATATAGATGCAAAAATTATGCACCTTGAACTTAATTCATTTCCTGGCATCTCACATGTGTCTAGGGTGTTTGAAAACACACACATGTCAATTTGATGTGATATGTGGGTTTTGGTTATACCTATACTAAGGTCTTATACATTTTCTAGGCAACATTACTTAATTGCTTTATACATAGGACTTCAAGTCATGCCATAGTCCTTAAATCAATTTTATTAATGCATGAAATGATCATGACATAAATAAACATGGCCAATGATTATGATGTCATGACATATGATTAAATCTAAATATACATGACATAAACCTATTATCATGACATATTAAATGATAAAATAAATATGATGTCATGACATGTTATATGGCAAATCAAGCATGGCAAATAAAATGTAAAGGTATATAATACCTAAATTTTAGTGTTAATTGCCATTTGTTAGAATTATGTTCATTTTTCCATATAATCACTTATTCCCCAAGTGTGCCAAAAATCCAAAATGGCACACCATGTCCTCTAAACCTAGTTTGTGCCAATTTGATTGATTTTTCATAATTCTTAAATAATATTGGCACATCCTAAAATCTTTTAGGATTTAAAATTCAAACCTATTTTAGGTTAACCTTGAAAATGACCTAAAGTGCCACCTTTACCATGGTTAGGTTAACTACCTATCCATATAAAGTTGGCACACCCTAACCCATTTAGCATGAGTTGATCACGCTCCTAGAAACCCAAAATCTATTTGAGCTCCTTGGGTTAACTAGGTATTCCTTAGGGATGACCTCCCTAGATACCCTCCTAATGACCCTTCTTCTTCCACCAATCCGGAAGTTGACTCCTTCTCAACCTCCGACTCCTCACTTTCTTGTGAGGATGAATTTGCTTCTTCGGTCTCCTCCGATTGAGCCGATGAGCATCCCTCTTCTTCCTCTTCTTCTTGGACCGGTGATGAGTTTTCATGATATCTTGCCAACTTGCTCCAAAGCTCCTCGACATCTTTACAATCTCCTATCTTACACAATATATCATTAGGAATTACGCTAAATAATATACCCATTACCTTATTATTTGCATTGAAGTATCAGAGTTTCTCTTTACTCCACTTCTTCTTCTTAAGTCTTTTTCCTTCTTCATCCTTCAGATCATCGAAACCTACTATGACACTAATCCAATTATCAAAATTGCACATAAGAAAATTCATCATTCTACCTTTCCAATACGCGAAATCTTCGCGGTCGAAGGACGGTGGAATGTTGATGTCGTCACCCAATCTTTCTTGAAGATCCATCTTCTTCCCCACCCTCTAGCATGATCCCTTGGCGGTTAGTCCAAATGAAGAGTGGCCTCGCTCTGATATCACTAGAGGGGGGGGGGGATGAATAGCGTTTCGACGTTACGTGATGGATTTCGATCGCGTGCTTGCTACAATGTCATTAGCGCATCAGAATATAGAATAATAAAAATAAAATAAGACACAAGGACACAAACACAATGATATAACGTGGTTCGGAACCTCAAGGTTCCTACTCCATGGGTTGGGCTCGAATGAGCCCTAGCGATGCCAAACACCACTAAACAATAAACACTCCTTCTCGGAACAATCCAGAGGTGGAGGAAACCTATTACAATAGTTCTTACAACAATAAGAAATGAATAAAAGCTAATACAAGTAAACTACACAAATACAAGTAAAGAAAACTTTACACAATGTGAACTTGAGTGCTTGCTTTTGGTTGCTTGAGAAGAGCCTTGAAGGTCTAGATTGCAATAGCAAATCCTCTTCAAATCGCCTCAAAGAACCATAGCCAAATCCTCCTCAATGAGCTCCTTTTAAAGCTTCACCTAGGGCTAGATTTCGCCTAGCAGTCGACTGATCGCGACCATTAGTCGACTGCTCATGTAGCCGTTGTGAGACAACGGCTTAATCCACGTTGGATAAGTTCCAACGGATACACTGGCAGTCGACTGCCATAACCCAGCAGTCGATTTCCAAGGCCATAGCCGACTGACCAGTCGACTACCGAGCATTCTATGCTCGTAACCCCGACCAGCAGGCAACTGTCCATCCATGGCAGTCGATTGTTCAAGCCATCAGTTGACTGCCCAATGCTAGCAGTTGACTGCCAGGCTATATTTTCTATAGTCGAATACCAGTCTGTTGGTGCAATCGACCCAGGTCATGATTGACCAGACTCAAGTTTGACTCGAGTGATGTTTTGATGTTTGACATTGATGTTGGTTAATATGTTTTTGGGAGATTGTTTATACAATCGACCCGGGTTATAATTAACCAGACTCGAGTTTGACTCGAGGGAGACTTTGATGGTTGACTAGGTTGACCATATGATTATGGGAAAGTCCAAGTGGGACACTTGGAATTTGGGAAAGTCCAAGCATGGGTCTTGGCAATGTAAAGTCCAAGCATGGGTCTTGGCAAAGTAAAGTCCAAGCATGGGTCTTGGCATGGAAAGTCCAACATGGGTTGGCAAGGGAAAGTCTAAGCTTGAGTCTTGGCATTTGAGAAGTCCAAGGGGAATATTGGCGGCGTAAAGTCCATGGGTGAAGTCTTGGTAGGATAAGTCCAATGGTTGGCGGCGTAAAGTCCAAGCGGAGTCTTGGCGGCGTAAGTCCAATGTGCCTTGGCGGTGTAGACACTGTTAGTGCCTATAAGATTCATATATCTCCACAATGATATGATATTGTCCACTTTGGGCCCAAGCCCTCATGGTTTTGTTTTTGGGCTTTACCCAAAAGGCCTCATACCAATGGAGATATCTTTTTTCTTATAAGCACATGATCTTTTCCATGTCTTACCAATGTGGGACTTTGATTGTATTCCCCATACTCCCAACAATCCCCCCCTCAAACGAAGGACCACATTGGGCCCCCCCTCAAGCCTATCCCTCCTCGAAGGATTTTCTCTGCTTGATGTCCGATCTTCAACCCACCAGGACTTCCTGCCAGTTGTTCGGTCCCCCCGACCCAACTAGACTTCCTTCCTGATGTCTGGTTCTCTTGATCCGGACGTGGGAGCTCAACTTCCTTCGTTCGAGGTTCATGGCTTGACATGGACCATGGCTCTGATACCAATTGTTAGTGCCTATAAGATTCATATATCTCCACAATGATATGATATTGTCCACTTTGGGCCCAAGCCCTCATGGTTTTGTTTTTGGGCTTTACCCAAAAGGCCTCATACCAATGGAGATATCTTTTTTCTTATAAGCACATGATCTTTTCCATGTCTTACCAATGTGGGACTTTGATTGTATTCCCCATACTCCCAACAGACACCGTTAGCATGACATAGCCGATGGAAGCACCTGAAGGCTAGCGTGATGGATGAACAAGTCATGGATGACTTGGAGGGATCCGAGAGGCGTGAGGCTGATGGAGGTGGCTAGAAGGCTTAGGTCTAGGCTAAGGGTGGTCTAGCAAGTATGGGGGAACCATACTTGGGCTAAAACCTCATGTTCGAGGTATGCCAGTCGACTGGTGCCATGTGGCAGTCGACTGGCCTGAGTCAACTAGGGTTTGACTGCGGGAATTGCCCTAGCAGTCGACTGCCATAGGTGGGCAGTCGACTGATTGGTCGAGTAGTCGACTGATATTGTGATCAGTGAAGGGGATCGATCGGTGTGTATGTGGCCGGCTAGAGGAGGGTGAATAGCCCTTAATCGTTCGATGGTGGAATTCGTTCTTTCTCGTTGTGTTGCTTTCCTATGATTGTCGTTAGCGTAACAGAAACAATAGAAACAATAATAATACTAACAACAAATAAGCATACGCAAACACACACGAAATACGTGGTTCGGAACCGAATGGTTCCTACTCCACGGGCGAGCTCACCGAGCTCTAGTTATGCGCACGACACTAACTAAACTCCTTCTCGACTACACGTCGGAGGTGGAGAAACCTCTCACAAGCTATTACAACAAGTAATATATGAAATACAAGCAATATAAAGACAAATACGAAATATACGTAAAGAACACTTTACAATGCTTGCTTTGAACCCTTTGCTTGTAGCTTGCTTTAGATGGCTCTTGAAGGTCTGGAATGCAGCAGCAATTCCCCTCTAATAGCTTCACAAAAGTCTTGGCGAAATCCTCCCACTTGAGCTCCATTTATAACCTGCATTAAGCTATTTTCGCGCCCAGCAGTCGACTGGCCCTGTAGTCGTTGTCTCACAATGGCTAGATCCATGTTGGATAAGTTCTAATGGATCACCTACCAGTCAACTGATCATGCCCATCAATCGACTGGTGACCTAGTAGTCGACTGCCCAGTCAGCTACGGAGTGTTCTGTGCTCGCGACATTCCCATCACCGATCATTGCCATCCTCGCCGATCGGCTGCGACATCGATCGCCACCATGGCAATCGACTGCCAAGCATAGAACCCGCAGTATTACACCAGTCGAACCCTAGTCGACTTAATTCAGTCGACTAGCACCTATGTCAGTCGACTGCCGTCGGGCAAAACCTCAAACACCAAGTTGTTTGAGCATCCGATCATCGGGTAAACCCTCAAACATCAAGTTTGAGCCTCCGACACTCAGTCTTAGCTACTTGGCCAAGTCCACCTTTGTTGGGCTTTTCCGGGCCGCAAAAACCGCTTTTTGCGTTGCGGAAACCCCGGAAGTCCCGGCCACGGATCCGTGCGAAGAAGTATTAAAACTAATTACATGTATGTGCTTACAAAATCCTCTAGATCTACCTTAGAACTAAGAGATAAGGATGTTACCCTTGATGCGATGCCCTTCGCAAATCCCGCTCGTCCAAAGTCCGCCGGAACTCGAGAGTGTCAAGTGCACACTCCTCTATGGTATCCACACAAGCAATAGGTGGAAGAAAACTCAACCTTGAGTGTGCTAGCACTCCTTGGTTGGTTCGGCCAAAGAGAGGAAGGAGAGGGAGAGCTTGAGAGGAAAATTCCCAAGGAAGAAGATGAAGTAATGAGTGATTACTCACAAAATGAATTTTCACTCACATAACCCCCAAATGGGTGGCCGGCCACTTCATGGAGGGGGAGTTACATGCATGCATGTAACTCCCATGACCCTTGGTCTCCCTCATGATGTGGCACTAATTGACCAAGTCAATGATGATGTGGAGCATCATCATTGGCCGGCCATGCCTAGTCATCATCATGACATGGCATTTGGTCAAGTCAAACTTGACCTTTCAACTTCCCTCTCAAGTCAAGTCAAACTTGACCTCTAATCTCCCATGGTTGATCAAATCTAACCACTTGACTCAAGTCAATTTAATATAATGAATCTCTATTCATTAATTTTAAATTGATTTGATGAATCAAATCTCAATTAGACTCATTCAACACTTGAATCAACTTGAGTCTAACTCAATTAGTCTAATTTGGATTACTCTTAATCCAATTTGGTTCATCCCATGAACCTAATCCTCATGGTTCATCATATGAACCTAATCTCCATCTAATTGCTCTCATGTGTGTGACCCGATAGGTTCTTGTAACGTTGGCAATGTCCCTACCCCGATTTAGGAACATAAGCAATGAGCGGTATCTAGCAACACATCATTGCTACCCAAGTTACAAGAATGTTGAGCTCCAACATCACCTTTGTGACTACTAATTGTGACTCTCACAATATGTGACAATGTCCTCTATCCTTGACATCTAGATTGACCAATCGAGGCATAGACCGTGTCATCCTCGGTACAATCTAAATCTTGAACTCCAAGTAGACTCACTCTAATCAAATGAGCTCAATATCTCATATTGACTCATTTGGGCATGGCCATGCACTTCGTGGTCTCACTCTATCAAGAATATCGATGTCACCCTGGCCATATAGGAGGGATAGATCCCATCTACATCACTCACATCCCTCCGCATAATTTGTTACATACCCGAATCGCTTTATAGTCCACCCATTTACTGTGACGCTTGACGGCCAAAGTATGCAACTCCTTATGTAGGGAACCATGGTGACTTCAGGTCTAAGGACTAATAGTCATACTAATAGCCACATGAGAAAGTATATGACACTCATATAACGATCCATGATACTTTCTCATGGCGGGTCATTCAGTATACACTCTCCAATGCATACCCATGTGTCAACTTGATATCTCATATCCATGACTTGTGAGATCAAGTCATCTTGTTGACCTATATGCTAGTCTCTACGCATTAACATTGTCCCTGAATGTTAATACTCGACTAGGAATGATTAAGAGTAGTGTTCTCTATATCATCTCATTATCGATTCATCCAATCGATTGACATAGATAAGAACCTACTACCCAAGGACATTATTATATTTAGTTATTTGGCACCAATACAAGTAAATATAATAACCATGCCTTTATAAATAGGAATATGATACAATAAAGTCCATACAACAATCATCATATGATTGGCTCTAGGGCTTTCACTAACAATCTCCCACTAGCACTAGTGTCAATCACCGTAGTATCTAATACCCAATGACCTAGTGTGACCATCATGCTTTTTCTGTGCCAAAGCCTTGGTCAAGGGATCTGCGATGTTAGCCTCTGTGGGTACTCTGCAAATCTTTACATCTCCTCTATCGATGATCTCTCGAATGAGATGGAAGCGCCGTAGTATGTGTTTGGTCCGCTGGTGTGAGCGAGGTTCCTTAGCCTGTGCAATCGCTCCATTGTTGTCACAATAGAGCTCTATAGGATCTGCAATGCTAGGAACCACCCCAAGCTCAGTAATGAACTTGCGGATCCAAACTGCCTCCTTTGCTGCCTCAGATGCAGCGATATACTCGGCTTGTAGAATCAAGAATCGTGTCCCGCTCGAACTCTTCCAGCTCACAGCGCCACCATTCAAGCAAAACACGAACCCTGACTGCGATCTGTAATCATCCTCGCCGGGTTGAAGCCGGCATCGTTGTAACCCTTCTGCCTAGCTCCTCATTGCCTCCAAATATCAAGAAATATTCTTTAGTCCTTCTTAAGTACTTAAGAATATTCTTGACTGCTATCCAGTGACGCTCACCTGGATCTGACTGGTATCTACTCGTCATGCTCAAAGCATACAAGACATCAGGACGAGTACACAGCATGGCGTACATGATAGATCCTATAGCAGATGCGTAAGGGATCTTATCCATGCGGTCTCTCTCCTCTCTAGAAGAAGGACTTTGAGTCTTCGAAAGACTCACACCATGTGACATCGGCAGAAGTCCTTTCTTGGAATTCTGCATGGCAAACCGAAGTAATACCGTGTCAATGTATGTACTCTGACTTAGGCCAAGCAATCTCTTAGATCTATCTCTATAGATCTTGATGCCTAGAATACAGGCTGCTTCACCTAAGTCCTTCATTGAGAAGCACGTCCCCAGCCAAGTCTTCACAGACTGTAGCGAAGGGATGTCATTCCCAATGAGTAGTATGTCATCCACATACAATACAAGGAACACAACTGTGTTCCCATTAACCCTCTTGTAGACACAGGGTTCATCTTCATTCTTGATGAAACCAAACTGTTTGATCGCATCATCGAATCGAAGATTCCAACTCCGAGAAGCTTGCTTTAGCCCATAAATGGACCTTTGCAGCTTGCATACCTTCCCAGTATGCTGTGGATCTACAAAACCCTCAGGTTGTGTCATGTACACATCCTCGAGTAAGTTTCCATTCAGAAACGCGGTTTTGACATCCATCTGCCAGATCTCATAATCGTGGTATGCTGCAATAGCAAGCAAGATCCGAATGGACTTAAACATCGCCACTGGAGAAAAGGTTTCATCATAGTCAATACCATGAATTTGCTTGAAACCTTTAGCCACCAATCGGCCCTTATAGGTATACGTAAGTCCATCCATGTCAGTCTTTCTCCTAAAGACCCACTTACACCCAATGGGTTTGACCCTTCGTGGATCAACCAAAGTCCATACTTGGTTAGTGTACATGGATTCCATCTCGATCTCATGGCGCCTAGCCATTTCTCGACTGGCTCATCACAGCCTTCCTCGATAGGAGGTAGGCTCATTCTCAATGAGCATAACGTCATCATGGTCAGACAAGAGAAATGAGTATCTCTCAGGCTGACGACGTACCCTATCAGACCTGCGAAGAGGTAGGTCTACTTGAACTGGTGGTTGTTCCACAACTCTTTGTGCAACAACCTCATCACCCACAACACTTTGTGGTTCCTGTTCAACCTCCATCAAGGCCTCAGTGCTATGGTCCTTATCTTGAATTTCTTCAAGATCGAAGGTACTCCCACTAGTTTTTCTAGAAAAACCCCAGTCTTCGCCACAAACACTTTGTGCTGACTGGGAATGTAGAAGTAATATCCCTTTGTATCCTTGGGATATCCAACAAAATAGCACCTATCGGATTTGGGTCCCAGTTTGTCTGAGACTTGACGTCGAACGTAAGCCTCACAACCCCAAATCCTCATAAAAGACATCTTGGGATTTTTCCCTGTCCATATCGTATATGGTGTCTTTACCACAGCCTTGGATGGTACACGGTTAAGGGTAAAGGCTGCTGTGTCCAGAGCATATCCCCAAAAGGATATAGGAAGATCTGTGTGACTCATCATAGATCGTACCATATCCAATAGGGTACGATTCCTCCTTTCGGATACACCATTCCACTGTGGTGTTCCAGGAGGAGTGAGTTGGGATAGAATCCCACACTCAGTTAGATAGTCACGAAACTCATGGCTAAGGTATTCACCACCTCGATCTGATCGAAGTATCTTAATACTCTTGCCAAGCTGGTTTTGTACTTCATTCTTGAATTCTTTGAACTTTTCAAAGGATTCAGATTTATGTGTCATAAGATACACATAACCATATCTACCGAAGTCATCAGTAAATGTAATGAAGTACCTGTAACCACCTCTAGCAGCAACATTGAAAGGACCACATACATCACTATGTATAAGTCCTAACAAATCTGCTCTTTTCGCTATGTCCACTAAAGGGAGTCTTGGTCATCTTGCCTAAAAGGCAAGACTCGCATGTCTCATATGATTCAAAATCAAATGAGTCTAGCAGCCCATCCTTATGGAGCTGAGATAAGCGACTCTCATTTATGTGACCTAAGCGACAATGCCAGAGATAGGTTTGGTTCAACTCATTTGACTTGAACCTCTTGGTACTTATGTTATAGATAGGGCTCTCTAAGTCTAGAAAGTAGAGTCCGTTCATTAGAGGTGCACTACAATAGAACATATCATTTAAATAAACCGAACAACATTTGTTCTTTATTATAAATGAAAAACCTTTCTTGTCCAAACAAGAAATCAAATGATGTTCTTAGTTAAAGCAGCACATAACAACATTCATCTAATTCTAGTACAAGCCCGGAGGGCGAGATAGATCATAAGTTCCTACAAAGAACAAAGAAGCAACCCTTGCTCCATTGCCTACTCGTAGGTCCACCTTCGCCTTTGTCAATGCCTGCTATTTCTCATTGCACATTGGTACAAATGTGAGATGCACATCCCAGATCTAATACCATGATGAAGAAATAGATAGATTGACTTCTATAACATTTATACCAAGTAGAAGTCTCACTTCTCTTCTTCTTAAGATCTTCCGGTATGCCTTGTAGCTACGCTTCCAATGTCCCGCTTCCTTGCGAAGCAAGCCCTTCCTTGGCTACCCCTCCTTTGGGTTTAAGTTCTTTGCCTTTGCCCTTGGCTTGGGACTTTCCCTTACCTTTAGGCTTGCCCTTGCCTTTCTTCTTCTGCACCATCAAAATGGTGTCAGATTTACCCTTCTTAAGGTTAAGCTCTGCAGTTCTCAACATGCTGAGCATTTCAGGCAATGGCTTATCAATTTCATTCATGTTATAATTCATGACAAATTGATCGAAGGCTCTTGGCAAAGATTGCAAGATTAGGTCAGTGGCCAGCTCTTGGCCAAGTGGGAATCCCAGCCTTTGTAGGTTTTCTACGTACCCAATCATCTTGAGTACATATGAACCTACAGGAGTCCCTTCTTGCATTTTAGACCCAAATAGTGCTTTAGAGACTTCATATCTCTCATGCCTAGCTTGTCCTTGATATAGTTGACGAAGATGTCCAACCATATCATAAGCATTCATGAACTCATGTTGCTTCTGAAGCTCAGAGTTCATGGTCGCGAGCATTAGACATGACACATCTAATGCATCATCTTGATGCTTCTTGTAAGCATCTTTGTCACCGCGAGGCAAGTGGCGGTGAGGTGCCTCCGGAATGGGCCGCTCCAGACGCATCTGACTTCCTTTCTTGGGTGAGAACAATTCTCGTGTTCTGATCACCAGGAAATTTGCTCCATTGAGCTTGTCCTTCTCAAGGACAGATCGCAGAGAGAGAGTGTTCGTGTTGTTTGACATAGTAATCTACAACATACAATGCAAAGAATTAATATCATATTCCTTTTATCATTTAATTAGGCCTTTAATCAAATGATGCTCCCACTGAATTATAGGAATTTTATAGAATCGAGTTATGGATGTGGTCAAACCACATTTACTTGATTCATACAAACTAGCTATAATTCTTGTGGGACAAGATCCACATCATACTAAGCCTTGAGTTAGCTTTGGCTAAATCGCCCAAGACTTAGTACGATCGGTGGGTAACACATTACCGATTACATCTCTATGCAACTCTTGTTTATAGGATTAAGACCCATATTTACAAAAGACCTTGAGTTAGCTTTGGCTAAATCGCCCAAGATTTAGTGTAAATGCGATCTTAACCTATCTTTCCAACGATTGGAATATGCCTATAGTTCTACTCGATCCAATTGAGTTAACTAGTTTTGCTCAATCTAATTGAGCTTACTCTAACCCGAGTCGTGATAGGCGGGACCAAGATTGTCCCTCCGCACCCTACCAAGATAATATGCGTTGCTCTGCTTTGGCAGATTCAACAACAACAAATGATCGAGGTAGTGATGGGTATCAAGGCTTGGTAGGCATTTTCGAGTTGATTCGATTATGATCTAATCTAATCGTAATGTGTATCTTATACGCATTTAGGCCTTTATTATCCTATATTAGCATGCATCATATACATACATTCATTATTCTAGCATGCATCATATACATACAAGAAAATTAACCTAGCATGCATCATATACATACAAGCATTTTTTTTTCACTAGCATGCATCACATACATACAAGCAAAAATAAATTAAATATATATATATCAACATATATATATATATAATTAAATGTGATATAGTAATGGCCCTACTACGATCTTCTCAAGCCAATGAGAAGATCGGACGGTCAACCTAAGGCTAGCGGCTTCTCCAAGCGCTTCCTTTGACCGCCATGTGTCGTCGTCACCCTTCTCGTAAGCTCGTCTTCAAGTGGACTTTCCACCGCTCCATTTTTGTACATTACAAATACGAAACTCGAGTTACATTCGAGTCTTAAACTATTTACAACTAGAATATTAAAAGAAGAGGTGCGACGCGCAGGTCGCAAACATTTTACAACACGCACAACCACAAAACTAAGACGCAGTCGGTATTATGAATTACAACACACATAATCCAATCCTATTGGGTTATTGGGCCATGACAATCACAGAATCATACATAATTCAAAATTATGTATTTTTACAGAAAATTTCTATAATTTTTCCTAATTTATTTCGAATTTATGAGTCATCTCTCGAACGGTCCGCTTAAGCGGTTTCGGTGATCGCGGGACATGGCCCCTTTCGGGGATAGGGGCAGCGCCCCTACTCGCAAAATAAACTTCGCGAGTGCCCCTACAACGATCCTACAGCGACTTAAGTCGCTGTCCCAAAAACCTAAAGCGAGAACTCGTCGATTCGGAGAGTTTTTCTCGACGGTTGAAGCCTACGAGTGTCCCAACACTGCTGCTCGACTCTACGAGAAAAATACCCAAAAATTCTATAAAATTAGGAAATTTACAGAAACATAAAAATCTGTAATTTTTATATCTAATATAAAAATACAAAAACGAAACACATACATGCTTCGCACGTGGCTCTGATACCACTGTTGGGCTTTTCCGGGCCGCAAAAACCGCTTTTTGCGTTAGAAACCGAAGTCCGACCACGGATCCGCAAGAAGTATTAAAACTAATTACATGTATGTGCTTACAAAATCCTCTAGATCTACCTTAGAACTAAGAGATAAGGATGTTACCCTTGATGCGATGCCCTTCGCAAATCCCGGCCGTCAAAGTCCGGAACTGAACTCGAGAGTGTCAAGTGCACACTCCTCTATGGTATCCACACAAGCAATAGGTGGAAGAAAACTCAACCTTGAGTGTGCTAGCACTCCTTGGTTGGTTCGGCCAAAGAGAGGAAGGAGAGGGAGAGCTTGAGAGGAAAATTCCCAAGGAAGAAGATGAAGTAATGAGTGATTACTCACAAAATGAATTTTCACTCACATAACCCCCAAATGGGTGGCCGGCCACTTCATGGAGGGGGAGTTACATGCATGCATGTAACTCCCATGACCCTTGGTCTCCTCATGATGTGGCACTAATTGACTAAGTCAATGATGATGTGGAGCATCATCATTGGCCGCCATGCCTAGTCATCATCATGATGGCATTTGGTCAAGTCAAACTTGACCTTTCAACTTCCCTCTCAAGTCAAGTCAAACTTGACCTCTAATCTCCCATGGTTGATCAAATCTAACCACTTGACTCAAGTCAATTTAATATAATGAATCTCTATTCATTAATTTAAATTGATTTGATGAATCAAATCTCAATTAGACTCATTCAACACTTGAATCAACTTGAGTCTAACTCAATTAGTCTAATTTGGATTACTCTTAATCCAATTTGGTTCATCCCATGAACCTAATCCTCATGGTTCATCATATGAACCTAATCTCCATCTAATTGTTCTCATGTGTGTGACCCTATAGGTTCTTGTAACGTTGGCAATGTCCCTAAACCGATTTAGGAACATAAGCAATGAGCGGTATCTAGCAACACATCATTGCTACCCAAGTTACAAGAATGTTGAGCTCCAACATCACCTTTGTGACTACTATTTGTGACTCTCACAATATGTGACAATGTCCCTCTATCCTTGACATCTAGATTGACCAATCGAGGCATAGACCGTGTCATCCTCGGTACAATCTAAATCTTGAACTCCAAGTAGACTCACTCTAATCAAATGAGCTCAATATCTCATATTGACTCATTTGGGCATGGCCATGCACTTCGTGGTCTCACTCTATCAAGAATATCGATGTCACCCCCGTCATATAGGAGGGATAGATCCCATCTACATCACTCACATCCCTCCGCATAATCTGCTTACATACCCAAGAATCGCCTTTATAGTCCACCCATTTACGGGTGACGTTTGACGAAGCCAAAGTATGCAACTCCTTATGTAGGGAACCATGGTGACTTCAGGTCTAAGGACTAATAGTCATACTAATAGCCACATGAGAAAGTATATTACACTCATATAACGATCCATGATACTTTCTCATGGCGGGTCATTCAGTATACATTCTCCAATGCATACCCATGTGTCAACTTGATATCTCATATCCATGACTTGTGAGATCAAGTCATCTTGTTGACCTACATGCTAGTCTCTACGCATTAACATTGTCCCTGAATGTTAATACTCGACTAGGAATGATTAAGAGTAGTGTTCTCTATATCATCTCATTATCGATTCATCCAATCGATTGACATAGATAAGAACCTACTACCCAAGGACATTATTATATTTAGTTATTTGGCACCAATACAAGTAAATATAATAACCATGCCTTTATAAATAGGAATATGATACAATAAAGTCCATACAACAATCATCATATGATTGGCTCTAGGGCTTTCACTAACAACCTTATCCCTCATGGAGTTCCCCACCGAAGCTCTCTTCCCTCGGCCTACGTCCCTCGGATGCGCCAAGCGCACGGCTTCGCAATGCCATCCTTCGTGTCTCATGCCCTCGAAGTATACTTCCCTTGAGCCTCACTCCATTCGCTCCCCGTCCGGCGGTTCCTCGGATGCACCAAGCGCACGGCTTCGCAATGCATCTCTCACCAAGCACCAAACGCACGACTTCGCAATGCTTTGGACTTTTCCACACCAAGCTCCATGCTTGGATTTTCCATGCCAACCCCATGTGGGACTTTCCCATATCAATCCCATGTCATGAGTTTTTTCTATCATCAAAATCCTATCAAGGTACTGCTCGAGTCAAACTCGAGTCAACCTGGGCCGATTGCACCAACAATCTCCCCCTTTTTGATGATTGACAAAACTACCATCTCAAGTCTACCAATTCTCCCATATTGGCAATTCTCACATCCCAAATGAGAATTCCAAACCTAATTGGTAACTTGGTAACTTCTCCCCCTTTTTGACATTACATCAAAAAGGTCCTCCCCAAGGGTATGAATGTCTTATATCCCAATGAGATCTTACAATCTCTCCCTTGGAGGAACACATGCCTACAATCTTTCTAGTGATCCCATATCACTTAAAGAGAGGCAACCCAATTTTCCTCCCATGAGGAAATACACATCCATCTTCCCATGATGGATACCTCCCCCTAGAGGCTTGCTCCCCCTTGACCATTGCACCAACAATGTCCTTGGAGAGTCCCTAAGCCAATAGGAACATTTAACTAATCAAAATTAAGGCAAAGGTTAACAATGAACTCTTTTCAACCTTAAAATTGATACTCTCCCTAAACCCATCTCCTAATCCATGTCCAATGGATTTCCACCCTTTCTAATGCTCTCCCAAGCATATCCTAGGGTTAGGAGTGGTTAGGAGACCTTAACCTAGCTGAACATGGGCCTAACCATCAAGATTTACCCAAAATCAGCTTGGGCAGTCGACTGAATTTAGAAATCAGTCGGCTGCCACCTTCATCAGTCGGCTGGCCTCCCTGGTAGTCGACTGATAACTGCATTTGCAGTTTTCAACATTTCAGAAATGGATTTTTGAAATCCATAAGAAAATATACATAAGTTTAAAAATCTTGAAATTTGGTATGTATATTACTTATCATAAATACTATGGGTGAAAAATATTTAAAAATTATTTTACCCACTAAATTAGAAGATTGATACAAAGTCCAAAAGTTAAGAAAAGCTTCAATAAATAGCCCTCTTTGTATCATCCCATTCAATGGTGATAGCTATCAAAAGATAGGCTTCACCAAGGTTTTTCAAAATGTTTTCAAAATGTTTTTGAAACCTTTAATTCCTTTTTCCTAAACATCTCACTTGTATCTATATGTGTAAAACACATACAAGTCAAGTTTTTAGTGAGATGTGGGGTTTTGATCTTTAATGGTCTCATGCATATTTCTAGGCAATATTATTTGATTCCCATCAAATCATGCCATAGTCCTTAAATCCATTTTAATTATATGCATGATGATGATTATGGCATAAATATGATATAGATAAAAGCATATGCCAAAATCATGATGTCATGGCATGTGAGAGACATCTAAGCGTACATGATATATAAAGATAAGTCTAAAACATGATCATGACATTTTTATAGATAAAAATGAAAATGATGTCATGACATGACAAGACAAATAAATCATGGTAAGTAAAATATACTAAGGTATGGAATACCTAAGTGTTAAATCCAAGTTGCCATTTCTAGGAATTAATTCCGTTTTGCCTTAAAGCCATTTATCCCCCTAGTGTGCCATAAACCCAAAATGACACACTAATATCTCTAAGACCTAATTATGCCAATTTAATCATTTTTCAACTTCTCAAAGCATATTGACACATCCTAATGTGTCAACTCACAATGGATAGGTTAACTACCCATCCACTTAGGGTTGACACACCCTAACCCATTTAGCGTGAATCGATCACGCTCTTAGGAACCCAATACCTATTGGAGCTCCTTGGGTTAACAAGGTATTCACTAGGGATAACTTCCCTAGATACCTTTCTAATGACCCTTTTAGGCTTTAAAGCCATAGTCTTTTGGGTCTTTTCTAGGTCAACTCTAGAGGTGACTCCTCCTTTGACCTTCCTAGTGGCTACATTTGATTTCTTTGAGGTCTTAGCCACTAAGCAAACACCATGGCTAGACTTAGGGATAACTTCCCTATTAGCCTTGGTTTTTCTAGACCTAGATGTTGTTCCATAATTAAATGGAACATTGTGATAGGACATAGGTTTGTGACCCAAACCTTTCTTGCCCTTAGACCGTTCTTGTTTCTTAGGCCTTGACTTTTGTACATTAGACCCCTTAACCGAATTTGTGATTATTGCTAGGGTCTTCTCAAGTTTTTCTAGCCTTGACCTCAAGGTTTGGTTTTCTAGCTCTAATTTTCTCAATTTTGATTTTTCATTAATCTTTTGGGAAATATTCTTCTTCTTAGGCATGTGTCTACCCTTCTTAGGGTTAATGCCTAGATGGTTTTCAACTCTTCTAATTGACTCTTTAGGTAAAATAGGTCTAGTGTTTTGAGTCCTAGGTTTGTCCTTAGAGAAACTAACATGCTTAGCACCTAGACAAACATATTTCTTCCTACTAGCATGCTTTTCATTGATAATTGCAAGAGAGCTAAAATAATTCTTAGCATGCTTTTTAACTTTAGGAATTGAAGGTGCATAATTTAAATTTACCTTAGGGTTAGTTTGGGAGGCTCCCCCTACATGAGATACACCTTCTTGCCCTTTCTTCCTCCCCTTAGGGCATTGGCTTTGGTAGTGCCCCTTTTGATTGCATTTAAAGTACACAATGTGCTCTTTGCTTCTAGTTGTGGGGACTCCGACATCCTTTGACTTTTGGTGCCGATGCATTTTCCTTAGCCAATTTAGAGCATTTTCTCTTGTAATGCCCTTTCTCCCTACACTCAAAGCATATTATGTGATTTTTATTTAAAATAATAACACTTGAGTTACCTAGGGAGGTGGTGGAGGCCTCTTCACTTCTTCCCGAGGTAGAAGCTTCATTTTGATCTTGCTCTGGAATGGAAATCCTTTCCTCCCCCTCAATGCTAGAGGTGGAGGTCTCCACCAAATCATTCACATCTTCGAATGTGGATGCCAATTCTTCCACGGCATTCTCCTCTACTTGTGCCGGTTGGGAATTTTCTTAAAATTTCATTACTTTATCCCATAATTCCTTTTCATCCCTAAAATTACCCAACCTATACCAAATGTTGTTAGGAATCAAATCACTAAGTAATTCGATTACCTTGTGATTTGTCTCAAAGTCCTTGATTTGGTCTTCGGTCCACCTTGACTTCTCAATTTGCCTAATTCTTTCATTCCTAGGCAATTCGAAACCGTTTTCTAAGATTAGCATAAAATCAAAATCAGTTTCTAGGTATACCTCCATTTTTCTTTTCCACCATAGGAAATCTCCTTCGAATTTTGGTGGTTGGAGGTTGTAGCCGGCCATCTTGTAGTGCTTGTGTCGGCGGTTAGTCCTTGACAAGATCCTTGGCCCTGATACCACTTGAAGGGGATCGATCGGTGTGTATGTGGCCGACTAGAGGGGGGTGAATAGCCCTCAATCGTTTGATGGTGGAATTCATTCTTTCTCGTTGCATTGCTTTCCTATGATTGTCGTTAGCGCAACGGAAATAATAGAAACAATAATAATACTAACAACAAATAAGCATACGCAAACACACACGATATATGTGGTTCGGAACCGAATGGTTCCTACTCCACGGGCGTGCTCACCGAGCTCTAGTTATGTAGACGACACTAACTAAACTCCTTCTCGACTACACGTCGGAGGTGGAGAAACCTCTCACAAGCTATTACAACAAGTAATATATGAAATACAAGCAATACAAAGACAAATACGAAATACACGTAAAGAACACTTTACAACGCTTGCTTTGAATCCTTTGCTTGTAGCTTGCTTTAGATGGCTCTTGAAGGTCTGGAATGCAACAGGAATTCTCCTCCAATAGCTTCACAAAAGACTTGGTGAAATCCTCCCACTTGAGCTCCATTTATAACCTGTATCAAGCTATTTTCGCGCCCAATAGTCGACTGCCAAAAGGCACCAGTCGACTGCCCCTGTAGCCGTTGTCTCACAACGGCCAGATCCACATTGGATAAGTTCTAACGGATCACCTATCATTCGACTGATCATGCCCATCAGTCGACTAGTGACCTAGTAGTAGGCCCGCCGATCGGCTACGAAGCATATGCCACGACACTCCCATCGGTGGCCGCCATCCCTCGTGATCATTGTTACATCTATCGATCGCTTGCCACCAAAACCCACAGTCTTACACCAATCGAACCCTAGTCGACTTAGATCAGTCGACTGGCACCTATGCCAGTCGACTACCGTCGGGCAAAACCTCAAACACCAAGTTGTTTGAGCATCCGACCGTCGGGTAAACCCTCAAACATCAAGTTTGAGCCTCTGACACTCAGTCTTAGCCACTTAGCCAAGTCCACCTTATCCCTCATGGAGTTCCCCACCAAAGCTCTCTTCCCTCGGCCTACGTCTCTCGGATGCGCCAAGTGCATGACTTCGCAACGCCATCCTTCGTGTCTCATGCCCTCGAAGTATGCTTCCCTTGGGCCTCACTCCATTCGCTCCCCGTCCGACGGTCCCTCGGATGCACCAAACGCACAGCTTCACAATGCATCTCTCACCAAGCACCAAGCGCACGGCTTCGCAATGCTTTAGATTTTTCCACACCAAGCTCCATGCTTGGATTTTCCATGCCAACCCCATGTTGGACTTTCCCATGTCACGAGTTTTTTCCATCATCAAAATCCTATCAAGGTACTGCTCGAGTCAAACTCGAGTCAACTTGGGCCAATTGCACCAACAATCAGTCGACTGGTGCTCGTGAAATCGGGCACAGAATGGAGTCGAGACCCGACTGGTCGAGTGAAGGCTCCATCAGTCGACTGATGGGTATGATCAGTCGACTGATGATGGATCCGTTGGACTTTTCCAGCGTGGATCTAGCCGTTGTCTCACGACAATAGTGGCATCTGTCGACTGATTGACTTTTTCTAGCACAGGTTGAAGCTTTATAAGGAGCTTGTGGAGGAGGAAAAAGGCAGTGATTTTCTTGGGCGAATTGAAGGGGAGAGTTGGTACTTTCTATTCCTTCAAGGATAGTTCAAGGCAATTAAAGATCAAGCAAATCCAAAGAGCATTTGTAAAGTTTTCTTTGTATAGATTGTTGTATTCTGGTTGTATTTGCTTGTCTTACTTTGTATTACTTAGTGTAATCTTTGTACGAGGTTTCTCTGCCTCTGACTTGTGTCGAGGAGTATTTGTGATTAGTGATTGCATTGGCATCGCTAGAGTTCGTTAGAGCTCGATCCGTGGAGTAGGAACCGTTCGGTTCCGAACCACGTTAAACATCTTGTGTTTGTGATTGTGTTTCGTGTTATTGCTTTTATTATTATTATTCTGCTGCCCTAACATGATTTGTAGACGCAATCACGAACGAATTCCATCAACGAATGGTAATGTGCTATTCACCCCCCTCTAGCGTCCAATCGATCCCCTACAAGTGGTATCAGAGCGAGGCCACTCTTCATGGTTTAACAACTAAGGGAGCACGCTAGAGGGTGAAGATGGAAGTTCAAGAGCAACTAGGATGGGATATCAACACACCGATCCCTTACTCCTTCTATGGACAAGAAGGGTTTAGACAATGGAAGACGAGAATTGAGGACTTCCTAATGATGAGGGACTTCGAAGAATGATCCATTTTAATGGAGGGATATAGCTATCCAAGAGGACCAAAAGGTGGATTCCTCAAGAAAAAGAGATGGACCGAAGAGCAAGTTCAAGTCTTTGAGAAAAATGATAAGGTAATGAAGTTTTTAATTGATTTAATACCTAACAATATCTTGTGTATGTTAGGTAATTATGTAGATGCCAAGGAGCTATGGAGCCAAGTGGCCAAGCTCCATGAAAGCCCATCACCGGTCCAAGAGGAAGGGACCGAAGAGGCTAATGCATCATCCTCACAAGGAAGTGAAGACTTGGAGGTTGAGAGATCATCAACATCCAAGGAGGAAGAGGAAGTAGAATCAGAGGAGACCTCAACCTCTAGGATGGAGGGGGAGGAGATTAGATCACCAGAGCAACACCAAGAAGAAGCTTCGACATCCAGTCAAAATGAAGAAGCTCAAAATCCAATTCAGGACTCCATTGACTTAGGTAACTCAAACACCGTAATTCAAAATAAAAATAATATTATGTGTTTTGAGTGTAGGGAACTTGGGCACTATAAGAGTAAGTGCCCAAAGAAAGTCAAGAAGACTCCTCTAGCACCAAAAGTCAACACAAATTCAAAAGATGCCAGTGCCCCACTAAAAGAAGCAAAGAGCACATCATTTGCTTCAAGTGTCAACAACTGGGGCATTTTAGGAATCAATACCCTAGGGGGAGCAAGAGAGTCAAAGAAGGAGCAACTCATGTAAGGGGAGCTAAGGCTAACCCTAAGGTATATTTTAATAATGCACATTCTAAATTTAAAAGTCAAAAGCATGCTAGGAATTTTAACTCTCTTGCAATCCATCATGAAAATCATGCTAGAGATAAATATTTGTTTTTAGGTGCTAAAAATGTCCATGTAGGAAATAAGGAGAAATTTGGGACTAATGTCCCTAGAAAAACCTTACCTAGGAAGTCTATTAAGAAAATACAAGAGCACCTAGATTTTAATCATAAATGGACTAGGCATATGCCTAGAAAGGATAATGCCCAAAGACTAAATCAAAATTTCAAAATTGGGCAATTAGAGATTGAAAACCAAGCCTTGAGGTCAAGGCTTGAAAAACTTGAGAAGACCCTTAGGAATATACAAAATCAATTTAAAGGGTCTAATGGTCAGAGTCAAGGGTCCAAATCTCAAAGTCAACACTTAGGACCTAAAAGACAAAAGTCAACCAAGGGCAAGAAATGTTTGTGTCACAAACCTAAGCCTAAGGTGGCTTATCATAGTGTTCCATTCGATTATGGAACACTAACTAGGTCTAGGAAGACCAAGGTTACTAGGGAAGTTATCCCTAAGAGTAACCATGGTAAGTTCCTAGTGGCTAGGGTTTCGAAGAAACCTAGGGTGGCCACTAAGAAGGTTACTAGGGAGGCAATCCCTAAGGTTAACCTAGACAAGACCACAATGACCAAGGCTACCAAGCCTAGAAGGGTTATTAGGAGGGTATCTAGGGAGGTCATCCCTAAGGAATACCTAGTAAACCCTAGGAGCTCAAATAGGTTTTGGGTTCCTAAGAGCGTGATTGACTCACGCTAGATGAATTTAGGGTGTGCCAACCTTGATTGGATGGGTAGTTAACTCAACCATAATAAAGGTGGCACTTTAGGTAATTATCAAGGTTATGGGTACCTTGAAAATAGATTTGATCTTATGATCCTAAAAGATTTTAGGATGTGCCAATACATTTTTGGAATTATGAAAAATCAATTAAATTGACACAATTTAGGATTATAGGTTATAGTGTGCCATTTTGGGTTTTTGGCACACTAGGGAGAAAAGTAATAATATGGAAAAATATACTTAATGATATCAAATGACAATTAATATTAAAATTTAGGTATTATTATACCTATACTTTTTATATGCCATGCTTTGTTTGCCATATAACATGCCATGACATCATGTCTATTTTTATTATTTAATGTGTCATGATCATGTTTAGGATTAAGGATTAAATGTCATGTGTTTTTAGATTTCATATTATGCCATGACATAATTATTATGAGCATATGCTTATTTATATCATCATTAATGCCATAATCATTCATGCATTTGATTAAAATTGAGTTAAGGACAATTGGCATGACTTGAAGTCCCATGTATAAGGGAATCAAGTAGAGTTGCCTTAGGAAATGCATGAGGCCCTAGATTAAGGTAACCAAAACCCACATCTCACATCACATTGACATGTATGTGTATTTATACACCCTATATACATGTGAGATGCTAGGATATGAGTTAAGTTCAAGGTGCATAGTTCTTGCATCTAGATGAACTAAAACTCATCTTAATTCAAAGGTGGATCATTGGAAAAGCTTGTGTACAAGTCATGTACATTGAGCCCAAGGAATATGATCCAAAATAAGGTTTTGAAAATATTTTTAAATCTTTTTGAAA
This sequence comes from Wurfbainia villosa, assembly GCA_025175895.1. Classification (NCBI taxonomy): domain Eukaryota; kingdom Viridiplantae; phylum Streptophyta; class Magnoliopsida; order Zingiberales; family Zingiberaceae; genus Wurfbainia; species Wurfbainia villosa. The sequence continues at coordinate 57,760,998 of CM045997.1, forward strand.
AATCTTGGTGAAGTCTATCTTTTGATAGCAATCACCATTGATGAGATTGATACAAAGTGAGCCAAAACTTAGAAGTTTTCTTCACTTTTGAATTTTGTATCAATTTCAGTATTTTATGGGTAAAATAATTTTCAAATATTTTTCACCCATTGTATTGGTCATAGGTTTTATACGTATCAAATTTCATGATTTTTCGAATTACGTATAATTATTTATGATTTTCCGAATCTCATTTCTGATAACTAAAATTCTGAAATTTGATTATCGATTGACTAGTGGCGATCGGTGATGTAGTGGCGATCGATTAGTAATCGACGAGTCATTGCCAATCTTGATTTGGAAAACTAGGTTTGTTTGCTTTGTGTTGAATCGGTTAAGGTCCGTAACCACTCCTAACCCTAGGATATGCTTTGAGAAGCATTATAAAGGGTAAAAATCCATTGGATATGGATTTGGAGAGGAGTTAGGTCAAAGTATCAAATTTAAGGGTGGAAGAGTTCATGTTTGAATCTTGAACCTTAATTTTGATGGTTTAGAGTTTCTATTGGCTTAGAGACTTCCCAAAGACATTGTTGGTGCAATGGTCAAGGGGGAGCAAGCCTTTAGGGGGAGGTATCCATCATGAGATGATGGATGGTATTTTTCCTCATGAGAGGAAAAATGAGATTTTGAGATACCCAATTTGGAAATTGGGAGGGAGTATAGGATTGCCTCTCTTGAGTGATATGAGACTTATCACTAGGAAGATGGTAGGCATCCTAGGTATTTTTGGACTAAGGGGGAGATTGTAAAATCTCATTGGGACATGAGACATTGACCTCCTTGGAGAGATAACCTTTTTTATGTATGTCAAAAAGGGGGAGAAGGTTAAATTACCAATTTGGAAAATTGGTAAGGGAATTTGAGTTAGGGGCCTAACTCAAGGTTTGTTTTGTCAAACATCAAAAAGGGAGAGATTATTGGTGCAATCGGCCCAGGTCACGATTGACCAGACTCGAGTTTGACTCGAGTGATGTTTTGATGATTGACATAGTATGTTTGACATTGATGTTTGACATAGTATGTTTGACATTGATGTCGGTTAATATGTTTTGGGGAGATTGTTTATACAATCGACCCGGATTATAATTAACCGGACTCGAGTTTGACTCGAGGGAGACTTTGATGGTTGACTAGGGTTGACCATGCGATTATGGGAAAGTACAAGTGGGACACTTGGCATTTGGGAAAGTCCAAGCATGGGTCTTGGCAATGTAAAGTCCAAGCATGGGTCTTGGCATGGAAAGTCCAACATGGGTTGGCAAGGGAAAGTCTAAGCTTGAGTCTTGGCATTTGAGAAGTCCAAGGGGAATATTGGCGGTGTAAAGTCCAAGGGTGAAGTCTTGGCAGCATAAGTCCAATGGTTGGCGGCGTAAAGTCCAAGCGGAGTCTTGGCGGTGTAAGTCCAATGTGCCTTGGCGGTGTAGACACCGTTAGCATGACATAGCCGATGGAAGCACTTGAAGGCTAACGCGATGGATGAACAATTCATGGATGACTTAGAGGGATCCGAGAGACGTGAGGCTGATGGAGGTGGCTAGAAGGCTTAGGTCTAGGCTAAGGGTGGTCTAGCAAGTATGGTGGACTAAAACCTCATGTTTGAGGTGCCAGTCGATTGGTGCCATGTGGCAGTCGACTGGCCTGAGTCAACTAGGGTTTGACTGTAGGAATTGCCCTAGAAGTCGACTGCCATAGGTGGGCGATCGGCCCGATTGGTCAGCGATCGGATTGGTCGGCGATCGGCGATTGGTCGGCGATCGATATTGTGATCGGTCGGTGCTCGTGAAATCGAGCCGCATGGAGTTGAGACTCGGGATCCATTGGACTTTTCCAGCGTGGATCTAGCCGTTGTCTCACGACAACAGTGGCATCAGCCGACTGATCGACTTTTTCCAACACAGGTTGAAGATTTATAAGGAGCTCGTGGAGGAGGAAAAATGCAGTGATTTTCTTGGGCGAATTGAAGGGAAGAGTTGGTGCTTTCCAGTCCTTCAAGGCTAGTTCAAGGCAATCAAAGATCAAGCAAATCCAAAGAGCATTTGTAAAGTTTTCTTTGCATAGATTGTTGTATTCTGGTTGTATTTGCTTGTCTTACTTTGTATTACTTAGTGTAATCTTTGTACGAGGTTTCTCCGCCTCCGACTTGTGTCGAGAAGGAGTATTTGTGATTAGTGATTGCATTGGCGTCGCTAGAGCTCATTAGAGCTTGATCCGTGGAGTAGGAACCATTCAGTTCCGAACCACATTAAACATCTTGTGTTTGTGATTGTGTTTCGTGTTATTGTTTTTATTATTATTATTCCGCTACGCTTACTGATAACTGTCATTTTGTTGTATTATTTTGGTCCTTAATATCACTGTTTTTATCCTCTCTAATGATTTATTATTGATTATTTGCATGTTTTATGAGTTTGGATTCATTTTGGACCTTTTTGTAAATTCTCCTATATTTTGACTTATTTGCGAATTTTATCTTTATTTGTAGGAGATCGAGATGAGCCACTGGACTAGACTCAAGTTAGATCAAATATGGCTTCATCTGGGGTCGTAATGGACATTTCAAAATGATTTAATCTGAGCCCTTCATCCAGATTAGAAGGCAAATCAAATCAAGGGTTCAGATCTGAGCATTATAGACCGTCCGAGGAAAGTGATTGATTCTGAGTCATCCATCTGGATCTGGAGCGATCCGGCCCGTACATTAAGATCTACACGTCTTGGTCGTTCATCCGACCGTTGGATCGTGATTATACCTTCGATGGATCGGATCCGTCCATTACCGCAAATCGGACTAATTTGTAGTTGGATGGGCGGCCTAATTAAGCGGTTAATATATCATCAAGCCCTAGCTTCAAATGGGACGGTGAGATCGTGGGAGAAGTGATCGGACGGTTCACAAATTTCATTTAATAAAGCCTTACCTCATCGCGAGCGAGCGAATCGTAGAAGGAGCTCGCGAACTTCGTTGCGCGGCGGCGGTCTTCTTCCTCGCGAGCGGCAGCCGGCGGCTTCTTCCGCAGCCGTCGACGGCGGGATTACCGCAGCGGCGGCGCGCGAAGGAGGTCCTTCCATTTCACGGCGGCGACTCGAGCCGAGGCGTTTTCCCCATTTCCACGCCGCGGCGAGTCTTCTTCCCCACGTCCGTGGCGGCGATCCGCATCCCATTGGCGACCTCCCGCCGAGATCCGGCGGTAATCCCATCGACCCTCGGCGGACAGATCTGTTGATTCGGCGGTGATCTGAGCGGGGCGAGGCAGGATTCCGGTGATTCCCTTTTCCGGCGAATCCACTCCATTCCGACGGCTGGAATAGGCCGTTCCATTTCGCCGGAGTCATCCACTAGCTGTACCGGTTGGACAGTTCCATCACCATCGCCGGTGAATCCAAATTGCCGGAGCAGTGATCGCATTCAGTCGTATGTCCGTCCTTCCTGCTGCGCTGGTTGGGTAGCTTCGCATTCACCGTCAGAGAGTTGTTCGGGTTATTGTCGCCATCATGGGGTTACCGATTACTTATATTTGCATTCAGTCCATTTAATTGGATATTTGTTTTGCTATGTTTGTTTGTTTACTTGCAATGTTATTTCTATAGGTTTGATTGTTGTTTAGTTGGTTAATTTTGTTCGTCGTGCATTTGTAGTTTAGTTTAATTTCTTGTTGCTGATATACTAACCCCATCAATTAAAATTGTCCAATCCAGGCATTGTATAGTGAATGATTGCAGTTGGAGTGCTTTCATTATTAGGTTAGATTTCCTTTACATTCGATCAGTTGCCGTATAGTGACAGTGCGGTGTCTGGTTGAATTGCTTTCGTTTATTGCATTTCATTTATTGTAATTTTTAGTGACTGTTTGACTACTGTGTCGTATAGTGACAGTGCGGTACATGGTTAAATTATTCACATTTGTTTCGTGATCATTATGCAGTATAGTGATGATCGCGGTGCGTGATTACTTACTTTTGCGCATTAGTTAGATTTACTTTCTGCAGATTTAATTTCCATGTTGGTTTGTTTACCAGAATTGATTGACCATTGCATCGTATAGTGACAGTGCGGTGCAAGGTTGAATCGTTCTTGCATTAGGTTAGCTTTGAATAATTGTTTTGATAATTATAAAAACCCCCAGTGTTTACCTCTGTTTAAAAACAAACGTTCAGCCATTAGGTTCGTTGGGAGATGACCCGAGTCAGTCCTATACTGCATTAGTGTAGTTAGGGGGTTCGGTAAATAATTTGGGAACGGTATCACGACAATTAATTAATCGTTCTATCAAATTTTGGCGCCATTGCCGGGGAATTCTAATGGGTTCGTTTGTCTTTAAACCGTAGTTTGTTTGTTTGTTTTCTTTTTCTTTTGTTATTATTGTCTTTCTTATTATCTATATTTGTTGCTCATTTTATTTGTTTGTGTGGATGACTAGGTCTTGATGATAATCTACTTGAGTTTTATCGTGATTTTTCTCTTCCCTCAGAGGCCCAGTCTAGGAAGGGGGTTGTTGAAGAAAAGGCTAGGGAAGCAGATTCCCAATTATGCCGAGGTTTTGTTTCATGAGAAGTTGTACTCTTTCTATGGAGGTAGGAGATACTGTAGTTCGGTTTAGTATTTTGGACGCTCTTAGGTACCCGATGGAGGATCATTATATTCTTAAGCGTGGTTATAGGTGATGAGTTGACTGCATGAACTTTATTTCTTAGTACATTTTCATTTGGATATCTCTGCACCTTCTACATTTTGTTGTGATTTTATTGATTCTGATGTTGATAATGATTTGTTGTTATGACCTATCTGTGGGCCCTCTTTATGTAGACAGCGATATGGATTGTGTAGGGACTAACGCTCTTCAGGCGACGCCCCAAGGATCACTTCCATCAAATGTTTGTGAGAAATGTTATTTCATGGTCGAGCATGGGATAGTCTTAGGTCATATCTTCTCTGTGTATGGTATTGAAGTAGATCCTGCTAAAATTCATGTTATATCTTCTTTATCTTACCTCCCTACATGCGGGAAGTTTGTGCTTTTCTAGGTCATGCAGGTTTCTACAGACATTTTATCAGAGACTTTAGTTTGCCCTACCCTTGACCACTTTGTTGCAGAAGGAGGTGGTATTTCAGCTTGACTAGGATTGTGATGGAGATCAAGCCCACTCCTATAGCATATTCTTTTCCAGATGAGCAGTTTTTTTTCACCTGTAGGGTAAGACACCATGGTATGCAGATCTTGCTATTTATTTAGTTGTCGTGTTGTACCTTCACATTTTACTCATGCACAAGTCCAGAAATTGAAAAGTGATGCCAAGTATTATGTATGGGATGATCTTTATCATTGAAAATTTTGTAATGATCAGATTATTAGATGATGTGTACTTGATTATGAGTTTCATTCCATATGTATTTACTTTTTGTTATTCTCTGGCTTGTGGGGGGGTATTTTGGACCCCAAAGAACTGCTAGGAAAGTTTTAGAGTTTGATTTGTATTGGCCCACCTTATTTCATGATGTCTCTGAATTCTACAAGTCTTGTGAGCGATGTCAACGAACAGGGAACATAGGATGTAGAAATGAAATGCCTCAACAACTTTTGTTATTCTGTGAGATTTTCGATATTTGGGGTATTGATTTTGGGTCCGTGTCCTGTATCTTTTGGATTTTCATATATTCTTTTGGCATATGATTATGTTTCTAAATGGGTGGAGGCCATCCCCACCAGGACTGATGATTCTCTAGTTGTGGATTTTGTTAGGTCTCACATATTTTGCAGATTTTGAGTTCCCAGGGCAATCATTAGCGATCAAGGGTCTCACTTTTGCAACAGACTCATGAAGTGTCGAGCAAAGAGATTAAGTCTATACTGGAGAATACGGTGGGGCCAGACATGATGATGCTTCTTCTCCGACATGAAAGGGGAGTGTGTTCTTTTATTTACTGCATTTATTTTCTTCCTTTCATGTTCGGAATAAATTGTATGGGTTGTGTGTTTGTTTGCCTGTTTACCTAGGTTTGTTTGTCTGTTGTTGAGTCAAATAATATTCTCTATGCATGCCTTAGTATCATTTCAGAGATGGTAAAAATTAGTTAAGTTTGATCATCAAATTATGGATTTTTGCGTATGATAGGAGACTTCACTTGCATGCAGTCACTTGTTATGATGGTGAACTTTTTATTGATAGTCTAAGCTTGATGTTTATTCACCTAGTGAGGTTGCAAGCCATTTTTATCATCTACCCACTTTTGTGTGATAACACATGTGATTCTTGTTACTCTAGAACTTGCTTTGAGTCTTTTCAAAACTGCAGTAACATTTACTTGCATGAATATGATGAAGGATTTCATTCTTGACTCTTTTTCTGACTTGGTTTGCTTGTCTAATCCACGTGATACTTATTTATTCCATGTCTTGTCATATCTCTTCATTTGCTATTCATTGTCTTTGTATCTTTGTGGATTATCTTTTTCATATCTATTGCTTTCCATGTTGGAGGAATAGTTTGATGGGTTGTATTGTCCGAGACGGACAAAATTTTAAGTGTGGGGGAGGAGTTATATTATTTTTGTTGGAAATATGATATGGAAGATATAGTTTTCAGAGGTCATTGGTTCTGAGATATATTTGTCTGTGATTAGTACTTGAGTTTCTGCACCAAAAAAAAAAAAAAGGAAAAGAAAAAAAAATGGCGCCATTGATGTTTCTTTTGTAAAAAAAAAAAAAAATTGTGCAATTGTAATGCAGGCAAATGAGATTGTAATGTGTTGGATAGAGTCATTTGATCCTGAATCTAATTCTAAAGTTTCCAATTATCTTAGCCTCTTCCCATATTGCTGGTTACTGAGTATTTCACAGAGCAACTCATCAGGTTTATTTCTCCAATTCTTCTCTTGTTCCCTATTCATTTGTACCTTTGTCTTGTACTTCTCTGTGCATACTTTATCTGCACTCTACTATTGATCTTATTCTGATTCATGTTAAATCCTTTTGATTCATGTATGAGATGTATTGATAGAAGTAGAGAAGTAGATGATAAGCAAGCATATGGTAGTACAAAATTGCATGTTGTTTTGAGGACGCCCCACTCCTACGTTATTATGTGAGCATCAGTGCATATATCCATTTTGGGAGGTTTTGTATCAGGCTTAGTCTATTTGATTTGACTATAAATCATCATACATGTTGATTGTTGTAGGAGTCGGATCTTTTGAATATCCTAGATCCTGATGAATTTGGTGATCCTAAGTAACTTATTTTTTCTGTCTCTGAATTATTGATCTAGGTATTGCTAGGGGAATGAGTTAGGGTGTTAGTGTTTCTTTATTTTCATTATTGCTCGGGACGCGCAAAAATAAGTGTGGGGGAAGTGATAACTGTCATTTTGTTGTATTATTTTGGTCCTTAATATCACTGTTTTTATCCTCTCTAATGATTTATTATTGATTATTTGCATGTTTTATGAGTTTGGATTCATTTTGGACCTTTTTGTAAATTCTCCTATATTTTGACTTATTTGCGAATTTTATCTTTATTTGTAGGAGATCGAGATGAGCCACTGGACTAGACTCAAGTTAGATCAAATATGGCTTCATCTGGGGTCATAATGGACATTTCAAAATGATTTAATCTGAGCCCTTCATTCAGATCAGAAAGCAAATTAAATCAAGGGTTCAGATCTGAGCATTATAGACCGTCCGAGGAAAGTGATTGATTCTGAGCCATCCATCTGGATCTGGAGCGATCCGGCCCGTACATTAAGATCTACACGTCTTGGCCGTTCATCCGGACCGTTGGATCGTGATTATACCTTCAGATGGATCAGATCCGTCCATTGCAAATCAGACTAATTTTAGTTGGATGGGCGGCTAATTAAGCAGTTAATATATCATCAAGCCCTAGCTTCAAATGGACGGCTGAGATCGTGGGAGAAGTGATCGGACGGTTCACAAATGTCATTTAATAAAGCCTTACCTCATCGAATGCGAGAATCGGCGAAGGAGCTCGATGTAACTCGCCGAACTTCGGCGGCGGTCTTCTTCCTCGCGAGCGGCAGCCGGCGGCTTCTTCCGTAGTCGTGCGACCGGCGGCAGGATTGCATAGGCAGCCGGCGGCGACGCGCAGAAGGAGGTCCTTCCATTTCGCGACGAGCAGCATCAACTCGAGCCGAGGCATTTTTTCTCCATTTCCACGCGCGACAGAGTCTTCTTCCCCACGTCCGGCGGCGACAGTCCGGCATCCCATTCTGGCGACCTCCCTTCCGAGATCCGGCGGTAATCCCATCCGACCCTCGATGGCGGATCTGAATCTGCGTTGTCGCGGCGGTGATCCGGCGAAGCGGCGGCAGATTCGATGATTCCCTTTTCCGCGATCCACTCCATTCGCTACCGAATAGGCCGCTCCATTTCGCGAGTCATCCACTAGCCGTGCGGTTGGGCTTCCATCACCATCGCCGGTGAAGATTCCCTTCACCGTCCGGTGAATCCAGTTACGGAAGCGATGATCGCATTGATCGTATGTCCTTCCTGCTGCGCTGGTTGGGCAGCTTCGCATTCACCGTCAGAGAGTTGTTCGGGTTATTGTCGCCATCGTGGGGTTACCAATTACTTATATTTGCATTCAGTCCATTTAATTGGATATTTGTTTTGCTATGTTTGTTTGTTTACTTGCAATGTTATTTCTATAGGTTTGATTGTTGTTTAGTTGGTTAATTTTGTTCGTCGTGCATTTGTAGTTTAGTTTAATTTCTTGTTGCTGATATACTAACCCCATCAATTAAAATTGTCCAATCAAGGAATTGTATAGTGAATGGCGGTCGTGCGGTTGGAGTGCTTTCATTATTAGGTTAGATTTCCTTTACATTCGATCGATTCTTAGTATAGTGACGGTCGATTATGCGGTTGAATTGCTTTCGTTTATTGCATTTCATTTATTGTAATTTTTAGTGACTGTTTGACTACTGTGTCGTATAGTGACAGTGCGGTACATGGTTAAATTGTTCACATTTGTTTCGTGATCATTGTACCGTATAGTGACAGTGCGGTGCATGATTACTTACTTTTGCGCATTAGTTAGATTTACTTTCTGCAGATTTAATTTCCATGTTGGTTTGTTTACCAGAATTGTTTGACCATTGCATCGTATAGTGATAGTGTGGTGCAAGGTTGAATCGTTCTTGCATTAGGTTAGCTTTGAATAATTGTTTTGATAATTATAAAAACCCCCAGTGTTTACCTCTGTTTAAAAACAAACGTTCAGCCATTAGGTTCGTTGGGAGATGACCCGAGTCAGTCCTATACTGCATTAGTGTAGTTAGGGGGTTCGGTAAATAATTTGGGAACGGTATCACGACAATTAATTAACCGTTCGTATCACTTACACGATTTGTAGATGCGATCACGAACGAATTCCATCAACGAACGGTAACGCACTATTCACCCCCTCTCTAGCATCCAATCGATCCCCTACACAGTCGACTCTGAGCAGTTCAACTGGCCATAATCCCAGTCGACTGCTACAAGCTGACTTGGCTGTCAAGTGTCAAAATACTTGACCAATCGATTGGTCTAAAGCCCCAGTCGACTGATAACCTCAAACATGAGGTTTAACCCCAAGTATGATCCCCTCATACTTTCTAGACCACCCTTATCCTAGACCTAAGCCTTCTAGCCACCTCCGTCAGTCTCACGTCTATCAAATCCCTCTAAGTCATCCATGACTTGTTCATCCATACACTAGCCTTTAGGTGCTTCCATCAGCTATTGTCATGCTAAGCTGGTCTATATCGCTAAGGCACATTGGACTTACACTGCCAAGAATCCGCTTGGACTTTACACCGCCAACCATTGGACTTATGTTGCCAAGACTCCACCCTTGGACTTTACGCCACCAATATCACCCCTTGGACTTCCCTTGTCAACCCATGTTGGACTTTCCATTTGCTAAGACTCAAGCTTGGACTTTCCTTTGCCAAGACCCACGCTTGGACTTTCCATCCTATGGTCAACCCCATGTCAACCATATAGTCAAACAATGGTCAAACCATCGCCAAACATCAAAATACCCCTCGAGTCAAACTCGAGTTCAGTCAATCATGACCTGGGTCGATTGTACCAAAAATCTCTCCATAACATTGTCAAACATCAAAACACTACTCGAGTCCAACTCGAGTCTGGGGCTGATTGCACCAACATCATTTACTTCGATCATTAATCTATAAATGATCTCATATTGATACAAATATTAAGGTCCCCCAACTTACAGGTATGTTTTTGTATACATATAGCTTCACAAGCTATCCTATAAGTAATAGTCTTATCTCTATTCATACTTAACAAATAGATATGATTGTACATGTGGGAGGACCAATCTCAATCTGCCAACATGCTCACTAAGATCTTGTTTGAATGTAGCATGAATAAATACACTGAATATATTATGACATTTCACTCAATCAAATTATAATATTTGATTATCATTACAATATTGTTACATTGTTCGAAGTCCCATAGACTTGATATGTTCATAAAATGACTCTCTAGTCATTAACTTAGTGAAAGGATATGTAAGTATAGCACGAGTAGAGATATACTTAAGAATCACCTTCTTCTTAGCAACAATATCTCTCATAAAGTTATACTTTATAGCTATGTGATTTCCCTTGCTATGATATTTGAGATCCTTTAAAAAGGTTATAGCAACTTAACTATCACAGTAGACAGTAAATGGACTCCTACTGTCCTTAACAATCTTCAGATACTTTAGGAACCTTCTTAACCAGACAAATTCTTGCACAATCATTGAACATGTCACATATTCAGCTTCCATTGTCGTCAAGGTTACACGAGCCTGTTTCTTGTTGTTCTAGGAGATGACACCACCATTCAGTAAGAATATATAGCCTGATGTGGGTTTCCTATCATCTGGGTCCCCAAACCGATATGCATCTGAATAGCCCTTTAGGCTCATATATGATCCTTGAAAATAGAGAAAATAATCTATTATTGCTTTTAGATATCTGAATATCCTCTTCACCACTTTCCAGTGTCTCAATCCTGAGTTTTGTTGGGGATCGGACATCGCGCTAGAGGGGGTGAATAGCATTTTCTTCGATTTAGCTCAATTCGATCATTTGCTCGTCCACAAAGCTTGTTAATGCTCAGTGGAATATACAATAAAAGAAATGCAAAACAAGAATAAAAACAAGCACACACACAACAAGAGTATTTAACGTGGTTTATAACTAGAGTTCCTACTCCACGGGGCGAGCTCTAGTGATGCATACCACCACTATCAAACTTATCCTTTTTGGTATAACACCGGAGGTGGAGAAACCTCTTACAAGGTCTTACAATAATAAGAATACAACCAAAATAAAATACAAACAATTACAGGTAAAGAACACTTTACAAATAGAGATTTGATTGCTTGCACTTTGGTTGCTTTGGATGAGCTTGGAAGGTCTGGAATGCAACAACAATTCTCCTTCAAGATCACCAAAAATCGACAGCTTCTCCATCTACTATCGAGCTCCTTTTAAAGCATGCCTCAGGCTAGATTTTTGCCTAGCAGTCGACTGCCAAAAAACACTAGTTGACTGCTCCCTTATCCTATCTTATAATGGACTGATCCACGTTGGCATTCCAGCCCACGGATACCTTAGCAGTCGACTGCCTTTAACAACAGTCGACTATCAATCCAGTAGTCGACTGACCAATTTACTATGGAACATTCTGTGCCCGTGTCTACTACCACCAATCTACTACCCATCATTAGCAGTCGACTGTTGGGGACTAGTTAACTGCCCACAACTGGCAGTCGACTGCCCAAACACAGGTTTGTTGGTGCAATCGGCCCATGTCACGATTGGCCAGACTCGAGTAGTGTTTTGATATTTGACATTGATGTCTGACAATGTGTTGGAGAGATTGTTGGTACAATTGACCCAGTTCATACTTGATGTTTGACGATGGTTTGACCATTGTCATGGGAGAAGTCCAAGTCTTGTGTACTTGGCATGGAAAGTCCAAGCTTGAGTCTTGGCATGGAAAGTCCAACATGGGTTGACAAGGAAAGTCCAAGCATGGGTCTTTGCAAGGAAAGTCCAAGCATGGGTCTTGGCATGGAAAGTCCAATATGGGTTGGCAAGGGAAAGTCCAAGCTTGAGTCATGGCAATTGAGAAGTCCAAGGGGAATATTGGTGGCGTAAAGTCCAAGGGTGAAGTCTTGGACGCATAAGTCCAATGGTTGACGGCGTAAAGTCCAAGCAGAGTCTTGGCAGCGTAAGTTCAATGTGCCTTGGCGGTGTAGACCATATTAGCATGATAATAGCTGATGGAAGCACCTGAAGGCTAGCTTATGTATGAATAAGTCATGGATGACTTAGAGGGATCTGATAGGCGTGAGATTGACGGAGGTGGCTAGAAGGCTTAGATCTAGGCTAAGGGTGATCTAGCAAGTATGGGTGCACCATACTTGGGTTAAAACCTCATGTTTGAGGTGTATCAGTCGACTGAGACTATGGTTAGTCGATTGATGGGAGTTGACTAGAGTTTGATTGTTAGAATTGGCCTAGCAGTCGACTGCCAGCATTGGACAGTCGACTGATGGCCTGAGCAATCGACTGATTTGGAGATCAGTCGACTGTTGGTCGGGAATTTGAGCACAGTAAGCTCTCTAGTCGAGTGATCAACCCGAGCACTCAACTGATTGTGTCACGCTTGCCCTTTCCAGGGGTTGGAGGGCGGCGCAATGCGATCGTACATACATGCATTACAGCGGAAGACTACATATACTTCTTACAGCGGAAGACTTTAAACCCTTTTTTTTCTTTCTTTTAAATATAAGCATGCATCATCATTTCATAAATACTTAGTTCCAGTTCATGACATTCAACTTAAAGAAAACATGCATAAGTATGGGAAACATAACATATCTCCTCCACCATGCCACTACCACACACACTTTGCCCCTCCTGCTGCTCCCTTTAGTTTAGCCATTCTTTACCCTTATCTGTAGTACAAGGGAACATAAAACTATAAACACATAGGCTTAGTAAGATCCTGTCCTACTCACAAAAACCATACGTCAAGCATTAAGCATAGAGTAGTGACATGATCATATAAGCTCATATAAGCATAACATTCATATAAATGTACACGAACATATAAGCAAGCATAGCATGCATATAAACATACCAGAACATAAGCATAACATTCATATAAACATTCAAGAACATAAGCAAGCATAACATGCATATAAACATACCAGAACATAAGCATAACATTCATATAAACATTCAAGAACATAAGCAAGCATAACATGCATATAAACATACCAGAACATAAGCATAGCATTCATATAAACATTCAAGAACATAAGCAAGCATAACATGCATATAAACATATCAGAACATAAGCATAGCATTCATATAAACATTCAAGAACATAAGCAAGCATAACATGCATATAAACATACTAGAACATAAGCATAGCAACCATAGTAACATCATGATGATCTAAACATGAAATAAAGGTATATGCAAGATGCTCTTTGAAAACATATATATTATAGGTACTTAAACATAATCTCAACATATTGGGCCCGACATTGTACCACATACATCATCATCATAGTGCACATCCCTAATAGACCCGAGGTAGCTAATCCCGAACCCACTAGAGTACTAGGCCCGTACTATGTCCGTCGGCCTAGGGGCAACATAACATAGAAGCCCATCCTAAGCCCGTACTTATGACCGTCGGCCTAGGGCATCTGGGAGCCCATCCCGTACTGAGTCCGTACTACGACCGTCGACCCAAGGGCACGTAGGACCCCATCCCTTGGACCTTATTAGGGTCCGGTACAAGCCATGCAGAAAGTAAAATAGCATATCATGTTCCTTATCATAACATATCATATTTCTTTTCATAAACAATCATGTTCCTTATCATGGCATATCATGTTTCTTCTTCATAGCATATCGTGTTCCTTCTTCATAACATATCATATTTCTTTTCATAACATAGCATGTTCCTTCTTTATAACATATCATGTTTCCTTCTTCATAACATATCATATTTCTTTTCATATCATATCATGTTCCTTCTTTATAACATATCATATTTCTTTACACAACATATCATGTTCCTTCTTTATGACATATCATACACTCATACAATTAACATGACAATGAGCATAACATAATCATACATTCATACAATTAACATGGCAATAAGCAGAACATAATCATACATTCATACAATTATCATGGACATAAGGTAGTGACATCAACCAATCATGCTATCACAAAATCTAACTAACATCATATTTGCATCTTTTTCTACATGTAGCATGGCATGGAGGACTTAGTAGAGGGCATGTACATGGGCTGGCCGAAACCCTAAGGGAGGGTTCTTAGGAGTTTACATGCTAAACAACTTGTGCAAGGTCTACTTAACATCATATTAACATCACACACATATAGGGTATGACATAAACATCATGAACAAGCATAACATGGTGTGATCTAAACTTCATGGGGTTCTACCAAAGATCTTAAACCCTAAACACATTGTACATGATCTAACTAACCACATGTTAATCTCCATCACATATAGATCATGGCATGGAAGGCCCTTAGGAGTTTAAATGGGTCTTGGCCGAGAGCTTCAAGGAACCTTAAGATCCATTTCTTAAATCTAGCTTAGCTATCAACATGTTACCTTCATCTACATTCAAAACATAGCATGACAACTTATAGATCATAGCATGCTAGACCATTAGGAGCCTAAATGGGTCTTGGCCGAAAGTTTCAAGGAGCTTTAAAGATCAACCACTTAAATATAATTTAGCTAACAACATGTTATCTTCATCTACATTCAAAACAAGCATGACAACTTATAGATCATAGCATGATAGACCATTAGGAGCCTAAATGGGTCTTGGCCGAATGTTTCAAGGAGCTTTAAAGATCAACCACTTAAATTTAGTTTAGCTAACAACATGTTATCTTCATCTAAAATCAAAACATAGCATGACCACATCTAGAGCATAGCATAGAAAACCATTAGGGGTCCAAAGGGGGGACTTGGCTGAGAGTTTTATGAAGCCTTTAAGACCAAACATTTAAATTTAGTTTAGCTATCAACATACTATCTTCATCTACAATCAAAACATAGCATGACCACATATAGAGCATAGCATAGAAATGTTGGGTTTCCGGCACCGCGGCGTGTGTGTGTTCGATCATGTTTCGTAAACATGAGCACAGCGGAAGCAATTAAAATAATAAATCTATATTTATTACAACACACACAACACACGCATGCTATTACAACAAGTGTAGACATAACCGTAAATTAAAATTTGCAATAAAAGGAAATTAAACTACGTTATACCTTCCGTATGACGTGTAGCGGGAACGGCATCAACCGGAACGATCCTCGTAAGAATCGTCTCTATCCGTATCCACGCCGAGCTCCTCGGGATGACTTCGCTAAGTCACGAGCTTCGTCTTCGTACGGGTTACTAGCCTCGTGTTGAAGACGACGTGATCGAGAGATGATCACGATCCGAATCCAAATTCGGATCCTAAAACGAGTTCTCAAAACTCGCTTCTCCGGAGAGGCATTCGTCAACCAATTGACGAATCCTTCGTCCTCCACCTCAGAGGATTACCGGAGATCAAATCCCCAGTAAGTTAGCCACTGTCGGAGCACTAACCGTCGTCCAAACGACGCTCTGACGAGAGGAGGAGAAGCTGTCCAGAAAACTGGACAGCTTGGTGGAGGATATAGGCGCCGGCCAACCAAGGAAAGAAAAGCCTCACCTTGATGCCAAACCTATAGGAGATCACCGGAGGGTCGCCGGAGGTTCACCGGCTGAAGGTTGGTCGCCGGCAACAAGTTGGAAGGCTGCACCACAAGCTGGGCGGCAACAATGGTTTAGGGTTTTGGATCAGGGTTTAAGCCCTATTTTATAGAGAACTAATTCTCTTAATGGTTAATGGATCATATCCATAAAGCCCGTTAACCCGTTCCATTAAGATAAGTTAAAATAAACCAAACCATGATGGTTTATTTTAAGTTAAAACGAACCGAACCAACCTTTGGTTCATTCGTTTAATATAAACCAAACCCTTTGGTTTATTCTCATCCATTGGATTATAACCAAACCATTTTGGTCCATCCATTATGTCTTCATAAGACACGGCCCATCCACGCTTCTTCTGCGACTGAAACAATTTCATGCTCGCTTTATATTTGGTCCAACCAAACATAGTTTCTCTCGGTCTGAGAATCCTATTCTCTAGCTCGTTTTAAATCCTTTGGATTACACTCGTTGTGCGTGTGACCAAATAGGTTCTCGGTTTATGTTGGCCGTCTATAATTAACCATTAATTATAGAACGATCATGAGTGGCACCTAGTAGTACATAATGATCCCCAATTAACCGAAAAGATCAACGGTTGATCGAACTATTTACGAAACCCTTGATGCTCGAATGAATCGTGCCCCATTCCCTTCACTCATCTTATACCCACTTGGTTGAGGACATGGTCTATTGTGCCGATCCCCACTAGTGACTCGTCACACCTAGCCCAAGTATCATTTCCTCGTCCTCATTCTAGTTACTCCACATGTATCGAAGAGTACCTTACTCTAAACATGTAATGCTTTGGCCAGACTTTAGTAACAATCCGAGCGAGGCCATGGGTATACATCTCCTCGCAGGAGTGGTGAATCCTTTATAGGCTATTCAAACACCTTGATCACTTGACTTATACCCAATCATCCCGGGTCCACATCTCCTTAGAGATGTTTGCTTAAGATGTCAAAGCATAAGTCTCCATGATCAAGATGACTTGAATACCGCAAGTCAAAGGAACATAGCACTTAAGCCACAGTAAGAACTTCATTGACATATCTATATATGCAGAGAACCATATGAAGTCTTACTGATGGTCACTCCAATGAACTAGTTACCATAACTAGCATCCACGATTAACTCCGGACATCACTATGTCTCGGCCCGGTGAGAATCAATTTGCTTGGATACACCAAGGAGTATACCTCGTGCTAGTCTCTCTGAATTGATGGTGTCCAAATCCATCAATTCATCGACTAGGGATAATTAGATACATCACAATTACACATGTAGAGATACTCACTAGTTGTGATCCAATCACAAATTCTCTCATCTTTGTAGATCGTATCGTGGACATTCGATAAATGAGTTTAAGATCAATCAAATACATAAAACATGTATACTCAAATAGTGAATCTTCATTTATCATATAAATGGTTCATACATAAGGCGATTGCCTTAGGACATCTCTCATATATTACTAACAGACTCCCACTTGGCCTAATGCCAATCGCTACGGTATCCAATACCATAAGCTCTAACATGACCCTCAAACTTATTTTGAGGTAATGCTTTAGTCAAAGGATCCGCTAAGTTCCTTTCAGTGGGAATTTTCTCGATTTGTATTTCGTTCCTACTTATGATCTCTCTGATAAGATGATAGCGGCGAAGCACATGTTTGGATCGTTGATGAGACCTTGGCTCTTTCGCCTGTGCAATTGCTCCATTGTTGTTGCATGATGGGCCGGTATTGCTTCAACAATGGCGGAATCACCAAGTTCATGAGCGAACTTCTTGATCCAAACCGCTTCCTTTCTTTGCTTCCAAGGCTGCAATATATTACTGCCTCGATGGTAGAATCCGCTCTGATCTCTTGTTTGGAACTTTTCCAACTCACTGCGCCCCCATTCAAGGTGAACACGTATCGGGTGAGACATGAATCATCCTTATGCATGCGGAAGGCGCATCCGTATACCCTCGTATCACCATGTCCCCTTCTCCATATATTAGGAACACATCCTTAGTTCTTCTCAAGTACTTAAGGATTGTCTTAACAGCCACCCAATGATCCATTCCTGGATCGGACTGGTATCTGCTCGTGACACTCAGAGTATACGATACATCGGGCCTCGTACATAACATAGCATACATGATAGATCCTATTGCGGATGCATAGGGAATCTTACTCATGCAAATCCTCTCGTCTTTTGTGCGCGGACACATAGACTTCGAAAGGTGTACCCCATGCCTGATGGGTAGGAAACCTTTCTTGGATTCCGACATGCTAAACCCCTTTAGCACTCGGTCTATATATGTAGACTGCGAAAGACGAAGCAACCGTTTCGATCTATCTCTATAGATCTTAATCCCGAGGATGTAGGTTGCTTCTCCTAGGTCTTTCATGGAGATTGTCTTGGATAACCAAACCTTCACTGACTGTAAGATTGAAACATCATTTCCTATAAGTAGTATGTCATCGACATACAATACTAGGAATACGACTGCACTCCCACTAACCTTCTTGTACACACAAGGTTAAATGCGGATTTTGTGAAATCAAACTTTTGATTGTCTCATCAAAGCGGATATTCGACTCTGGATGCTTGCTTGATCCATAAATGGATCGTCATGATTTGCATACCTTGGTTTTATCAACCGATGTGAAACCCTCGGTGTATCATATACCGTCCTCGGCGAGTTTTCCATTAAGGAAAGCTATTTTCACATCCATCTGCCATATCTCATAATCATAATGAGCCGCTATGGCCAGGAGCATCCGAATGGATTTAAGCATAGCTACAGGCGAATAGGTTTCGTCATAATCAACACCTTATTTTTGACGATATCCTTTCGCCACCAATCTAGCCTTATAGGTAATCACATTACCATCCATGTCGGTTTTCTTCTTGAAAACCCACTTGCACCCTATAGGCTTTATGCCTTCAGGTGGGTCAACCAAGTTCCAAACTTGGTTTCGTACATGGAATCCATTTCACTTCATGGCACCAAGCCACTTATCCCTTTCTGAACTTGTCAGCACTTCTTCATAACTGGTAGGCTCCTCATCATCAATGAGTAACACGTCGTTCGATTCACTTACGAGAAATCCATATCTCTCAGGAATATTGCGTGTTCTGTCAGATCTACAAAGATGTGGTGTTACAATAGGTCCAGCCGATTGCTCATCACTATGAGTTGTCGGCTGTTGTGCTTCACCAGGTATCTCATCAATGTCTATTTGAGTCTCTCGAGCCTCCTCAAGCTCGACGACACTCCCACTGTTTTCTTGCAAGAGAAACTCTTTCTCTAGAAACACAGCATGCCTTGAAACAAACACCTTTTGTTCCACATGATGATAGAATTGGTAACCCCTTGTTTCCTTAGGGTATCCAATAAATAGACATTTATCAGACTTAGCATCCAATTTGTCTGATATTGTCCGCTTCACATAAGCAGGACAACCCCATATCTTCAAGTAAGATACATGAGGTTTCTTACCATTCCATATCTCATATGGAGTAGTTGAGACTACCTTGGTAGGCATTCTGTTTAACAAGTAAACAGCTGTCTGAAGTGCATAACCCCAAAAGGACTTGGGAAGAGTCGCATGATTCATCATTGACCTGACCATGTCCAACAAGGTCCGGTTACGCCCCTCAGATACACCATTATGCTGTGGTGTATATGGCGGAGTCCATTGAGACAATATGCCATTGTCTCTTAGATAATCAAGAAACTCTTGACTTAAGTATTCACCACCTCGATCCGATCGAAGTATTTTAATACTCTTATCATGTTGTTTCTCTACTTCATTTCTGAATTCTTTGAACCTTTCAAAGGCTTCAGACTTGTGTTTCATCAAGAACACATACCCAAACCGTGAGTGATCATCGGTGAAGGTAATGAAGTAGCTATAGCCTCCTAAAGCTTGAGTTGACATAGGTCCATATACATCAGTATGTATTAGACCTAGTAACTCTCCAACTCGTACACCTTTTCCCGTAAAAGGTAACTTAGTCATCTTGCCTTTTAAGCATGATTCGTATGTATCGTATGAATCCAATTCAAACGATTCCAGAATTCCACATCGGTGTAATTCGGACATGCATTTCTTGCTTACATGGCCAAGACGACAATGCCACATGTAGGAGTCTATTTGATTATCCTTTCGAGCACTCTTGTTGCTCGCTTCGATATTGCAAATGTCACTGAATACGTCAGCGTATAAACACCATTGCTTAAAGTTCGGTCCATAAAGAACCCCATTCAAAGTTATGTAACAACAATTGTTACTAAACGTCAAATGGAAACCATTTCTATTTAAACAAGAAATAGAAATGATGTTCTTTATCAACAAAGGAATATAAAAGCAATTGTCCAGTTCTAAGACAAGTCCTGTCGGGAGTTTCAACAAATACGTTCCGATGGTGAGTGCAGCAACCTTTGCTTCATTCCCAACACGTAAATTTGACTCTCCCTTGACGAGTCTTCTTCTATTCCTTAGCCCATGTATGTCATTACATATATGTGAGCCACACCCAGTATCCAATACCCAAGTGTTTGAGGAAATAGAATGACAATCAATAACGAAGATATCTGAAGAAGATGGGGCATCCGATGCCTTATTCTTCTTCACGGACTCAAGATAAATCTTGCACTTTCTTCGCAAATGGCTCTCCTTGCCATAATGATGGCAAGTTTCCTTTTGTGCTAGTTCTACCTTCTTAGCCCTTCTCTTCTTTCCTTCTTTGTTCCTTTGACTCCCTCTTAGAACCTTTCTTGAGAATCAACTAACAACACATCCCCTACTCATGCTTCTCGAAGACTCCCAGACTCAAGTCTTGAGCATATTGGCCCTAGCATCTCGAGGTGAAGAGGAGCTTTGAGACTTGAACCTTTGAATCTCACTTGCTCATCAACCAACTCACAAAGATGAAGGACTACGATATGAGCATCCATATGCTCATGCGCTTTCGTAGCTTGGGTTCCATCGCGGCTAACATGATGCAACTCATTTGTTCGAGAATCACTCACATGTTTTACGATAGGCCAACAATTGGTCGAGTTGCATCGTCACTAGACGGGCGGAAGAGGCGCCGAGGACATTTGCAAGCTTTTCAACCTTGAGAACAATTCTCAAGCTTCTAAGCCATCCAAGAAGCTCGGCCCGATCAATTTATTGAATCCAAAATGGAACGCATAATTCAAAGACATCATGATCAATCTTAGAAATACAAAGCGAGCATATATGAGAAAGATGATTTTAAAATGCATCAATATACATTTATAAATCCCATTCATTTTTGAATTTCAAAACCCCAAAATCACTTCGGGAGATCGTAGGTCCATCTCCGAATGGGCTGATATCCATCATAGTTATGAACAACCTTGGAGAGAGTCCAACAAGCCATTCATAACTACGACGGTAGGTATCAACTATACCGATTGCATATCACGTATATGCAACTATCACAATGTGCTATCAACTAATTGAATGTTCACACATACATCGGGTTGTTAACACATTAACAAGTATGCATCATATGCATAGCACCCAACTTCACCTCCCTTTACATCGACCTTGGAGAGAGTCCAACAAGCCAATGCTCCAGGTTAAAGCCAACCCATTAATCGGGACATAGTTTTAATATGGTTAGAGCGCATTCAACCAATTAGCCCAGCTTGGAGAGAGTCCAACAACCAAAGCTAACGATTGACCTCTGACTCTTACCATATTAGTATTAAACTATTCCATGGTTTGAACATATTCGGGTTCGAGCCGGGCTTGGAGAGAGTCCAACAACCCAAACAAGAAACAGAACTCTGGTTCTAACCATATTAATGGAAGGTGTAGGCTTTAATATTGATTAAGGATTTTTATGTCTCATCCTCTTTGCATGCAAATAACTATTATCTACATGGCATGACATACATGGCATACATCTACATGTCATGACACGCATGGCATAATGTTATGCATCTAATGCAATTACATGGCATACAATTATGTCATGTTTATAATTTCCTTATATGTCATAACTATTTATGGAAATAAAATATGTTTAAGATTTGATTCTCCAAATCAAATCATAATTAAATTAGGAAACAAATTTCCAAATCTAATCACATATTTTATTCATGGAATTATTTGATTAAGGAAAATCTATTTAGTAAACCAATTTCCTAAATCTTTAAAACTACTTATGGAAATAAAATATTTTAAGATTTGATTTCCCAAATCAAATCATGATTAAATTAGGAAACAAATTTCCAGAATCTAATCAAATATTTTATTTATGGAAAATATTGATTTCCATAAATACTTCCAACTTTCCAAAAGTGGAAGATTTCCATAAATACTTCTAGACTTTCCAAAATTGAAAAATTTCCATAAATACTTCTAAATTTCCAAAATTTAGAAAATTTCCAGAAATACATTATGACTATCGCAAAACCATTTTACGATTATGTCGAAACACAACCTGGGCTCTGATACCACTGTTGGGTTTCCGGCACCGCGGCGTGTGTGTGTTCGATCATGTTTCGTAAACATGAGCACAGCGGAAGCAATTAAAATAATAAATCTATATTTATTACAACACACACAACACACGCATGCTATTACAACAAGTGTAGACATAACCGTAAATTAAAATTTGTAATAAAAGGAAATTAAACTACGTTATACCTTCCGTATGACGTGTAGCGGGAACGGCATCAACCGGAATGATCCTCGTAAGAATCGTCTCTATCCGTATCCACGCCGAGCTCCTCGGGATGACTTCGCTAAGTCACGAGCTTCGTCTTCGTACGGGTTACTAGCCTCGTGTTGAAGACGACGTGATCGAGAGATGATCACGATCCGAATCCAAATTCGGATCCTAAAACGAGTTCTCAAAACTCGCTTCTCCGGAGAGGCATTCGTCAACCAATTGACGAATCCTTCGTCCTCCACCTCAGAGGATTACCGGAGATCAAATCCCCGGTAAGTTAGCCGCTGTCGGAGCACTAACCGTCGTCCAAACGACGCTCCGACGAGAGGAGGAGAAGCTGTCCAGAAAACTGGACAGCTTGGTGGAGGATATAGGCGCCGGCCAACCAAGGAAAGAAAAGCCTCACCTTGATGCCAAACCTATAGGAGATCACCGGAGGGTCGCCGGAGGTTCACCGGCTGAAGGTTGGTCGCCGACAACAAGTTGGAAGGCTGCACCACAAGCTGGGCGGCAACAATGGTTTAGGGTTTTGGATCAGGGTTTAAGCCCTATTTTATAGAGAACTAATTCTCTTAATGGTTAATGGATCATATCCATAAAGCCCGTTAACCCGCTCCATTAAGATAAGTTAAAATAAACCAAACCATGATGGTTTATTTTAAGTTAAAACGAACCGAACCAACCTTTGGTTCATTCGTTTAATATAAACCAAACCCTTTGGTTTATTCTCATCCATTGGATTAGAACCAAACCATTTTGGTCCATCCATTATGTCTTCATAAGACACGGCCCATCCACACTTCCTCTGTGACTGAAACAATTTCATGCTCGCTTTATGTTTGGTCCAACCAAACATAGTTTCTCTCGGTCTGAGAATCCTATTCTCTAGCTCGTTTTAAATCCTTTGGATTACACTCGTTGTGCGTGTGACCAAATAGGTTCTCGGTTTATGTTGGCCGTCTATAATTAACCATTAATTATAGATCGATCATGAGTGGCACCTAGTAGTACATCATGATCCCCAATTAACCGAAAAGATCAACGGTTGATCCAGAACTATTTCTGAAACCCTTCAGTAGCTCGAATGAATCGTGCCACATTCCCTTCACTCATCTTATACCCACTTGGTTCAGGACATGGTCTATTGTGTCAGTCCCCACTAGGCTGACTACGTCACACCTAGCCCAAGTATCATTTCCTCGTCCTACGGATTCTAGTTACTCCACATGTATCGAAGAGTACTTTACTCTAAACATGTAATGCTTTGGCCAAAGACTTTAGTAACAATCCGACGAGAGGCCATGGGTATACATCTCCTCACAAGGAGTGGTGAATCCTTTATAGGCTATTCAAACACCTTCGATCACTTCGACTTATACCCAATCATCCCGGGTCCACATCTCCTCGGAGATGTTTGCTTAAGATGTCAAAGCATAAGTCTCCATGATCAAGATGACTTGAATACCGCAAGTCAAAGGAACATCGCACTTAAGCCACAGTAAGAACTTCATTGACATATCTATATATTCAGAGAACCATATGAAGTCTTACGGCTGGTCACTCCAATGAACTAGTTACCATAACTAGCATCCACGATTAACTCCGGACATCACTATGTCTCCAGCCAGTGAGAATCAGCTGCTTGGATACACCAAGGAGTATACCTCGTGCTAGTCTCGACAGAATTGATGGTGTCCAAATCCATCAATTCATCGACTAGGGATAATTCCGATACATCATAATTACACATGTAGAGATACTCACTAGTTGTGATCCAATCACAAAATCTCTCATGCTGTGAATCGTATCGTGGACATTCAGTAAATGAGTTTAAGATCCAATCAAATACATAAAACATGTATACTCAAATAGTGAATCTTCATTTATCATATAAATGGTTCATACATAAGGCGATTGCCTTAGGACATCTCTCATATATTACTAACAAGAAAACCATTAGGGGTCCAAAGGGGGGACTTGGCCGAGAGTTTCATGGAGTTTGAAGATCAAACACTTAACCCAAGCATATCTAGAAACCTATTATCATCATATTCATACAAAACATAGCATGGACAATCATGGAAAGCTTAAAGGAGGTTTTGACCGAAAGTTTCATAAGGAATTTTCTTAACAACCATCAACCGAAGCAACTTGTATGCAGGTGAGGGGATACTTACATCCTTCACTTTGTTTAATAGTTGGAAAACACCCTAAGTGATGCCAAACTAGAGCCTTCTTCTTGCTTGGTTAGTTTTCAGAAAATGGAAGAGGGGGAGCTTAGGGTTTCGGTGAGGAAGAAGAAGAGAACTGGAGAATGACAATTGTGGTTTCTCTTGTCTCCTCATTCCCCTATTTATTCACTTGAAGGTGTCCCTTAGCCTCCCTTACCCTTATCTATCATTTTGCATATCCTTCTAATAGCACAACCCTACTGGGCTTCTAGTTATTGGATGCATCTTATGGTTTAGCTATCTACTTAGAGGTTTGGGGTTCAATTCCTGGGCCATGCATCCTTTTTGGCTCTATTTCTTTTATTTTTGAAAGAGCCCACATAAAGCCCATTATAATCATGCAAAAATTCTTGTAAAATTGCTAGGAATTTTACGGGCGTTACAGATTGAGCCATTAGTCGAGTGATGGGCATGATAAGTCGACTGATGGTCTATCCGTTGGAACTTATCCAATATGGCTCATGCAGTTGTGAGACAACGGCTACAAGGCCAGTCGACTGATGGTCCTGATCAGTCGACTGCTAGGCGAAAATCATCCCGAGTTGCAGGTTTAAAAGGAGCACGAAGGGAGGATCTTTGGCAGCGGTTACTAGGGCTATTTGGGGCGATTTGCTGGTGCATTTCAAGCTCTCCAAGTGCAGCTCAAGCAACCAAACAAGAAAGCAATCAAAAACTCTTTTTAATGTGTTTTTCCTTTACTTGTAGTGTATTTCATACTTGTATTAGCTTGCATTTATTGTATTACTTTTGTAATCACTGTAAGAGGTTTCTCCACCTCCAACTTGTTGTCGAGAAGGAGTATTTGTGATTAGTGGTGTGTGTTTGCATCGCTAGGGCTTTTAGAGCCCAATCCATGGAGTAGAAACCATACGGTTCCGAACCACATTATATCTTGGTGTTGATTTTGTGATTGTTGGTATTTGTATTCATGTTATTATTATTTCCGCTGCGCTAACACGATTGTGGAAACAAATGATCAATTTCCATCCACGATGAAAACACGCTATTCACCCTCCTCTAGCAGTCACGAACGTTTCTACAATTGGTATCAGAGCCCGGGGCTCTTCTATGGATTAACAACTGAGAGCAAAGATGCTAGAGGGAACAAGATGGAATTTGAAGGAAAATTAGGATGGGACAACAACACACTGCCACCATATGACCAAGAGAATTTTCTGGCATGGAGGGCGAGAATGGAGACATTCTTGATAATGGACATAGAAGATTGGTTCATCATCATGGAAGGCTTTGAATCTCTTAGGGATATGAAGGGAAATGTTCTAAAGTTGAAGAAGTGGACCCAAGAGCAACGCCTAAATTTCAAAACCGAAGTCAATGTAACAAAACTTTTAGAAGATTTGATACCTAATAATATTTTGTCTAGACTAGGTGAATATCAAGATGCCAAGGAGCTTTGGAGCAAATTGGCAAAGCTTCATGAAGGATCATCACCGACCTCAAGCAAAGAACAATCACAAGAAGCCGAAGAATGTTCATCGGCTCAAGAAGAGGAGGAGGCCGACGAAGCAAGTTCATCTTCCTCACAAGAAAGTGAGGATTTGGAGTTTGAGAGGGAGTCTACATCCGAGGAGGAAGAAGAAGCACAAGAAGCCTCCACCTCTAGGATTGAGGGGGAGGAGACTAGGTCATCTTCAATACCAGAGCCAACTCAAGCGGAACCATCTACCTCCGGTCGAGAAGATGAAGAACCAATTTCGACCACCATTGACCTAGGTAACTCAAGCATATCAATTCAAAATAAAAATCATATCATGTGTTTTGAGTGTAGGGAATATGGGCACTATAAGAGCAAGTGCCCTAAGAAAGTCAAGAAAAATCAACCAGCACCGAAACCTCAAGAAAAGACCAAGGATGCCGGAGTCGCCACCATTAAGAGCAAGGAGCATGTGGTATGCTTCAAGTGTCACCAAAGAGGGCACTATAGAAGCCAATTTCCTAGGAAGGAAGGAGCATCAAATGTAGGGGGAGCCTCTAAGGTAAACCCTAAGATAAATTTATATAATGCTCATTCTTTAAGTAATAAGAAAAAGCATGCTAGAAGTAATATTTCTATGTTTCATAAAGAGCATGCTAAAAATAATAAATTTTATTGTTTAGGGGCTAAGAGTTACAATGTTAAAAATAAGGAGAAATTTGGGAATAATGTCCCTAGAAAAATCCTATCTAGTGAAACCATTAAGAAGGTAGAGGACCATTTAGGCATTAACCCTAAGAAGGGTAGGCATATGCCTAAGAAATGGAACAATGCCCAAAGATTAGATCAAAATTTAAAAATTGGGCAATTAGAGATAGAAAATCAAGTTTTGAGGTCAAAACTTGAGAAAATGGAGAAGACTCTTAGAAAGATGCAAAATCAAATTAAAGGGTCAAATTGTCAAAATCTAGGGTCTAGGAGTCAAAACCTAGGGCCTAGGAAGCAAGGTCCACCTGAGGGCAAGAAATATTTGGGTCACAAACCTAAGCCTAAGGAGACCTACCATAGGGTTCCATTTGATTATGGAACTCAACCTAAGTCTAGGAAAACAAAGGTCACAAGGGAAGTCATCCCTAGGACTAACCATGGTTAGTGTCTAGTGGCTAAGGTTTCCATGAAACCTAGAAAGACCACTAAGAAGGTTACTAGGGAGGCAATCCCTAGGGAAGTTATCTCTAGTGAATACCTAATTAACCCAAGGAGCTCCAATAAATATTGGATTCCTAAGAGCGTGATTCCATCACGCTAAGTGGGTTGGGGGTGTTAACTTGAATTGGTAGGTAGTTAACCTAACCATAGTAAAGTTAATACTTTGTATCTTTTTCAAGGTTATGTGATACCTTGGAAATAAGATCGAATGTTAATCCTAAAAGATTTTAGGATGTATCAATAAGTCTTAAGAATTGTGAAAAATTGATTAAACTTGGCACATTTAGACTTAGAGATATTAGTGTGCAATTTGGGGTTTTGGCATACTTTGGGAATTCATGTATCAAGAAAATTGTCTTGAGGTTTAGAAATTATATTCAAGATTAACACTCAAGCACTATATATCTTGATGTCACATACTTGCCATGCTTCATGTGTCTTACCATATGTTTGCATGGAAGGTATATTTATGGTGTATTACATCTCACAAAATATATCATTCATCTTGATTGTGTATTTCAACACTTAGAAAGGATGAGATGCTAGGATTTAAAATTCTAGGATGTTAATGTTTGTGAAAATGAAATAAAATACTAAAATACATTAACAAATACATAAACACAGGCATAACACTAATATATTCGATATACATGCCTAAACATGTTAAAATGAAACAAATTGAGTGAAGAAATCAAAATTCACTTAATTTCAGAATTGAAAATCAGATATCAGTCAACTGATACAAAAATCAGTCAACTGATAACACTGTAGCACGACACTGTGAGATCAGCAGTCGAGTGCTGCTTCCAACACTCGACTGATTGTCTATCAATCGACTGAAGATCCACAACAGTCGACTGTGTTAGTATGAGCTCTTAGTGACAATTATGAGATGATTGGTGAGGGAAACTTTTCTATCATATCTTATATTAATATAGGCAAACATTGGTTATTATATTTACTTTATGTGTGTGCCAGCTAAATAAATATAATAATGCCCTTGTGAAGTAAGTTCTTACTCACAGTATATCAATTGGTAGAATTGATTATGAGAAGCTGTAGAGAACACTATTCTTAAATATTCCTAGTCAAGTATTGTATTAATAGACAAGGGCTATATTGATACATTGAGATTAGCATATAGGTCAATGGATGACTTGATCTCAAAATTCATGGATATGTGATATCACATTGATGTATGGGTATATATATTGGAGACTATATGTACTGAATTGACCCGCCGTGAGAAAGTATCATGGATCATTATATGAGTGTCATATACTTTTTCATGTGACTATTGGTATGAAGAGTCCTAAGACTTGAAGTCACTACGGTTCCCTACATAAGGAGTTATGCACTTTGGTATCGTCCAACGTCACCCGTAACAGGGTGGACTATAAAAGCGATCACTAGGTATGTAACAAATTATGCGGAGGGATGTGAGTGATGTAGATGAGATCTATCTCTCCCATATGATGGGAGTGATATCTTTGGCCTCTTGATAGAGCAGGACCACAAAATGCATGGTCATGCTCAAATGAGTCAATATGAGATATTGAGCTCATTTATTTGAGTGAGTCTACTTGGGGATCAAGAAACACAAAGATCGATAAGGGGATGACATGGTCAATGCCTCATTGATCGATCTAAGATATCAAGAATAGAAGGACACAGTCATATATAATAATAGTCACGGAAAGGTTGTCAGATCTCGACATTCTTATAACTTGGGTAGCAATGATGTATTGCTAGATTTCGCTCATTGCTTATGTGTCTAAAAGGGGTTTTAGACACATTACCAACTTTACAAGAGCCTATAGGGTCACACACAAATAACATTCTATTTTGGAAATGAGTTCTTTTAGTTTGACTAAAAAAACAATGAGAATAATGGATGGTCAAGACTCGAGTCAAAATCAAGTTTGTTGAGTTAGACTCAAGTGGGTTACATTTGAGTTAGACTAAAACTAAATTGGATGGATGAAGACTAGATTTGAGTTTGAATCAAGTGAGACTTGAATTAGACTAAATTCGCATGCAAAACTCAAGTTAGACTTGAGTTAAACCCAAGTCACATGCAAAACTCAAGTTAGACTTGAGTTAAACCCAAATCACATGCAAAACTCAAGTTAGACTTGAGTTAAACCCAAGTCACATGCAAAAAGGTTTAATGCATGCATGATTCATTAAAATTGCATTGGATTTTCAACGTGTAGAATTGGAAGAGGCTAGTGGCTTTTCAATAATGCATTTGATTACAATTCAATGCATTTAATGCATTGGATTTTCAACGTGTAGAATGGGAAGAGGCTAGTGGATTTTCAATGATACATTGATTTTGGAATTCAAGCATGATAATATAAAAGGGACTTCAACGTTGAGATAGAGTTTTTTACATAGAGTGAAAAAAAAGGGGTGAGGAGTTTTTGGCTTGTGTGTGCAAGTGTTGCCGTGGGGAAAAGAGAGATTCAAGAATTGGGTGTTCTTTCTTCTTCTTCACTTCTTCATCCTCTTAATTTTGGCTAGTTGTTCTACAAAGGTTGCTAGCACAACCATATTTCCAAAAGGGTTGAGTGTCAGTGTGGATACCTTAGAGATATGGTTATCCTTACCGTATTTAGATCCGACAACTTTGGACTAGCGGGATTGCGAAGGGCTCGCTTCAAAAGTATAGTACTTCTTCTAGATAGGATCTAGATGGATGAAAATAATTTATATTTTTTCACTTGGATCTCTAGTGGGATCCAAAATTTTTGTTTCCGCTGCAGTTTTGCGAATCGGTTCGCACGCATAGTAGGATCCCAACAATGTTATCAGATCCACTTGCGAAACATATATTTTGTTGTTTATATAATTTATATGTGATATAAATCTATATTTTCATGTTTCATATGAGATATAAAATGTGTGTATTATGGGTACACGAATTTTAGGCTTGCAATTGTCCTAAATAGGCAAAACAGGGAGTCTACAGCCTAGCTGTGGACGCCACTGTTCACCCTAGCGGGACCGCCGTGGCTTTGTGGCTTATCGGCGAAGTGACTTTAAAATTCATGTATGTATAATCAATTTTATAAAATCACATCATTATAAATGATATAATGCATGGTGCATGGTTATGGCCTAGGACCCAATATGATTGTGGTTGTGTGTACATGTTGTAATTCATAATGCGGCTTGCATGTTGTGCCTTCATCTCTATTTTTCCTGTTGTAAAATAGATTTAGACTTGAATGTAACTCGAGTGTTCTTATTTTGTAATGTACAAAATGAAGAAATGGAAAGTCCATTGAAGATTGAAGTTACAAGGAGGATGCCGACAACACGGCGTGACCGAAGGAAGCACTTGGAGAAGATGTCATCCCTAGGTTCACCATTTGCTCTTCTCATTGGCTTGAGAAGATCGTAGATTAAGGACATAACCATGTCATGTTAAAAATTATTTGCTATGTGTGTATGTGATACATGTATGTGCTATGTGTGTATGTGATGCTAAAAAATAATCTTATTTTAAATTAAGTCAATTTAATATGCCTACCAAAGTTTGGTACTTATAAACTACCTCGATCATTTGTTGTTGGGTTTGCCAAAGCAAAGCAACGCATTTTATCTTGGTAGAGTGCGAGAGGACAATTGTGATGTCCCACTATCAAACTTTGGATGAGACTTAACTAAGTGTCTCAATTAGATTGAGAAACACCTAGAGGCATATCCTAATAGTTAGGAAACACGGGTTAGAGAGCATCTATAGTAAGTCTTGGGCGATTAGCCAAAGCTAACTCAAGATGATGTATAATATGGATCTTGGCTGCTCTTTATGCAAGAATTGCATGTGATGCAATTGGTAAATTGTTAGCTACCTAGTTATACTAAATCTTGGGCGATTAGCCAAAGCTAACTCAAGGTGAAGTATGATGTGGATTTTGCCCCACATGCATCTATGATTCAGTGGGAGTCTCATTTAATCAAAGGCCTAATTAAATGATTTAAAGATATGATACTCATTTTTTGCATATTATTTCTGTTGTAGATCACTATGTCTTCAAATACATCAAATACCCTATCTCTGTGATCGGTCCTTGAGAAGGATAAGCTCAATGGAGCAAACTTTATTGACTGGTATAGGAATTTGAGAATAGTTCTCAAACAGGAGCGGAAACTCTATGTCCTAGAGCAACCCATTCCTGAACCACCCACCAACAATGCCACTCGTGCTGACAATGATGCTTACAAGAAACATCAAGATGATGCATTAGATGCATCATGCCTTATGTTAGGAACATTGCGCCTGCTAGAGGGGGGGGGGGTGAATAGCATTGTCGTCGCTCGATTGGAAATCGATCACGTGCTTGCTACAAATCTTGTTATACACAGTGGAATATGAAATAATAAAATAAATACAACAAGAACACAAGCACAACACGCAATATAACGTGGTTCGGAACCGAATGGTTCATACTCCATGGATTGGGCTCGTAAGAGCCCTAGTGATGCCAATCACACACCACTACTCAAATAACTCCTTCTTAACATAAGTCGAAGGTGGAGAAACCTCGTACAAATGATTACACTAAGTAATACAACAAATGCAAGCAAATACAAGTATGATATACAATACAAGTAAAGAAAAATACTTTATAAGAGATCTTTGGATGCTTGCTTTGTGATTGCTTGAACCGTGGTTGAAGACCCTGATTTGTAGCAGTAAATCGCCTCAAGAACGTCCAAGAAATCGATGCCAAATCC
Source organism: Wurfbainia villosa (assembly GCA_025175895.1). Lineage (NCBI taxonomy): Eukaryota > Viridiplantae > Streptophyta > Magnoliopsida > Zingiberales > Zingiberaceae > Wurfbainia > Wurfbainia villosa. Next base: position 57,793,219 of record CM045997.1, read on the forward strand.
CTCCTCCACGAGCTCCATTTAAAGTTGCTGCCTGGGCTAGATTTTTCCTATCAGTCGACTGCTCGGGACCATCAGTCGACTGATGCCAATGTTGTCGTGAGACAACGGCTCGATCCATGCTGGAAAAATCCAACGGATACACCATCAGTCGATTGATCTTACACATCAGTTGATTGATGTCTCAATCAGTTGAGTGGTCGACGCGATCACTCATCGAGAACCTTCGCTCGAGATCACGGCCATCGATCGGCCCGATCGCACCGATCGATTGCTCGAAGCCATCAATCGACCGCCACCTCGACAAATCACTTCTCGCAATCAAACTCTAGTTGACTCACACCAGTCGATTGACCCATGGTCCCAGTCGACTGATACACCCCAAACATGAGGTTTTAACTCAAGTATGGTGCCCCCATACTTGCTAGACCACCCTTATCCTAGACCTAAGCTTTCTAGTCACCTCCGTCAGCCTCACGCCTATCAGATCCCTCCAAGTCATCCATGACTTGTTCATCCATACGCTAGCCTTCAGGTGCTTCCATCAGCTATTGTCATGCTAACAGTGTCTACACCGCCAAGACACATTGGACTTACGTTGCCAAGACTCCGCTTGGACTTTATGTTACCAACCATTGGACTTATGCTGCCAAGACTCCACCCTTGGACTTTACGCTGCCAATTTTCCCCTTGGACTTTCCAAATGCCAAGACTCAAGCTTGGACTTTCCCTTGCCAACCCATGTTGAACTTTCCATGCCAAGACTCATGCTTGGACTTTCCTTGCCAACCCATGTTGGACTTTCCCTTGCCAAGACCCATGCTTGGACTTTACATGCCAAGTACTCAAGACTTGGACTTTCCCAATGCCAAGTGTCCCACTTGGACTTTCCATGCCAAGTACCCATGATTTAGACTTTACCATGACAATAGTCAAACCATCGTCAAACATTAAATATTAACCTGGGTCAATTGCATCAGCAATCTCCCTAACACATGTCAGACATCCATGTCAAACATCAAAATACTTACTCGAGTCAAACTCAAGTTCGGTCAATCATGACCTGGGCCGATTGCACCAACAATCTCCCCCTTTTTGATGTTTGACAAAAACACCTTTGAGTTATGCCCCTAACTCAAATTCCCTTACCAATTTTCCCAAATTGGTAACTCTAACCTTCTTCCCCTTTTTGACATACATCAAAAAGGTTCTCCCAAGGAGGTCAATGTCTCATGTCCCAATGAGATCTTACAATCTCCCCCTTGGTCCAAAAATACCTAAGATGCCTACAATCTTCCTAGTGATAAGTCCCATATCACTTAAGAGAGGCAATCCTATAAACTCTCTCAATTTCCAAATTGGGTATCTCAAATTCCCATTAATTCTCCCCCTCATGAGGAAGAACACATCCATCATCCCATGATGGATGACTCCCCCTAAAGGCTTGCTCCCCCTTGACTATTGCACCAACAATGTCCTTGGAAAGACCCTAAGCCAATAGGAACTCTAAACCATCAAAAATAAGGATAAAAGTTCAAATATTGAACTTTCCCACACCTTAAATTTGATACATCACCCTAACAACTCTCCTAATTCATATCCAATGGATTTTCACCCTTTATAATGCTTCCCAAAGCATATCCTAGGGTTAGGAGTGGTTAGGGAACCCTAACATAGCTGAAATTGGGCTAAACATACCTTGTTTACCCGAAATCAGCCTGGCAGTCGACTCTATCAGTCAACAGTCGACTGCCATCAAGCGACAATCGACTAATAACTGAAATTTCTGAATTTTAATTATCAGAATCAAATTTCAAAAATTCATAAATAATTATACGTAATTTCAAGAATCATGAAACTTCATACGTATAATACTTATGACCAATACAATGGGTGAAAAATATTTTATTCATAAAATAGTGAAATTGACACAAAGTTCAAAAGTAAAGAAAAACTTCAATGTTTTAGCTCACTTTGTATCAACTTCATCAATGGTGACTTCTATCAAAAGATAGACTACACCAAGGTTTTTCAAAATGATTTTAAAATATTTTCAAAACCTTATATTGGATCATATTTTTTGGGCTTAATATACATGACTTGAACATAAGCTTTCCCAATGATCCACAAACTAATATAAGATGAGTTTGAGTTCATCTAGATGCAAAACTATGCACCTTGAACTTAACTCATATCCTAGCATCTCACATGTATCTAGGATGTATTAATACACATACATGTCAATGTAATGTGAGTTGTAGGTTTTGTTCATCCTAATCTAGGGTTTCATGCATTTTCTAAGGCAAACCTACTTGATTCCCTTATACATGGGACTTCAAGTCATACCATAGTCCTTAAATCAATTTTAATCAAATTAAATGCATGAATGATCATAACATAAATGATAACATAATTAAGCATGACCAATGATCATGATGTCATGACATATGATGAAATCTAAGCATACATGACATTTAAACTTCATCCTAAACATGATCATGACATATTAAATGATTAAAGATAAATATGATGTCATGACATGTTATATGACAAACAAAGCATGACAAGTAAAATGTATAGGTATAATAATACCTAAATTTTAATATTAATTGCCATTTGATATTATTTTGTTCATTTTGCCATATTATTACTTATCTCCCAAAGTGTGCCAAAAACCCAAAATGACACACTAAGACCTCTAAACCTAAATTGTGCCAATTTGACTGATTTTTCATAATCCCAAAAATATATTGACACATCCTAAAAACTTTAAGGATTATAATTCAAATCTATTCCCAAGGTATCCATAACCTTGAAAATTACCAAAAGTGCCAACTTTGTTATGGTTGGGTTAGCTACCCTTCCAATCAAGGTTGACACACCTAAACCCATCTAGCGTGAATCGATCACACTCCTAGGAACCCAAAACCTAGTTGAGCTCCTTGGGTTTACTAGGTATTCCTTAGGGATAACTTTCCTAGATACCTTCCTAATGACCCTCCTAGGCTTAGAAGCCTTGGTCATCTTGGTCTTGCCTAGGTTAACTCTAGGGGTGACTCCCCTTGTAACCTTCTTAGTGGCCTCCCTAGGTTTCCTTGAAACCCTAGCCACTAGGCACATACCTTGGTTACCCTTAGGGATGATTTCCCTAGTAACCTTGATTTTCCTAGACCTAAGTTTAGTTCCACAGTCAAATGAAACACTATGGTAGGTAGGCTTATCTACCTTGGACCTAGGCTTGTGGCTCAAGCCTTTCTTGCCCATAGATGAGCCTTGCCTCCTAGACTCTAGGTGTTGACTCTTAGATCTATATCCTTTTATTTGGTTTTGCATAATCCTAAGGGTATTCTCTAATTTTTCAAGTCTTGACCTCAAGACTTAATTTTCCAACTCTAATTGTCCAATTTTTTATTTTTCATTTGGTCTTTGGGCATTACCATTTTCTCTAGGCATATGCCTACCCTTCTTAGGGTTAATGCCTAAATGGTTTTCTATTTTCCTAATGCTTTCCTTAGTAAGAGTTTTTCTAGGGACATTAGTCCCAAATTTCTCCTTATTTGAAATGTGGATATTTTTAGCTTCTAAACAATAGTATCTACTATTTCTAACATGCTCTTTATGATAAATAGCAAGATTGCTAACGTTATTTTTAGCATGCTTTTGCTTATAAAATTTAGAAGATGCATTAATAGATTTTACCTTAGCGTTAGCCCTCAATGCCCCCCCCCCCCCTACTTGTGATGCTCTTTCTTGGGTCTTTTTCTTCCCCCTAGGACATTGACTCCGGTAGTGTCCCGGTTGTCGGCACTTGAAGCAAATGATGTCCTCCTTGCTTTTATGTGTTGGGGGACCGACACTCTTGACCTTTGGAGTCGGTGGAGTCTTCTTGACCCTTTTAGGACACTTACTCTTGTAGTGTCCAGATTCACTACACTCAAAACATATGATATGATTTTTATTACGAATTGATATGTTTGAGTTACCTAGGGTGGTGGTAGGTGTCGGAGTTTGAGCTTCTTCATCTTGACCGGATGTGAAAGGCTCTTCTTGATGCTCCGGAGTGGAAGGTCTAATCTCCTCCCCCTCAATCCTAGAGGTGGAGGCTTCTTCTAGCTCCACCTCTTCTTCCTCTTCTGATCAGGATCTGGATGTTGATTCCCTATCAACTTCCAAATTCTCACTTTCTTGTGAGGATGAAGGTTCTTCTTCTTCGGGCTCTTGGACTGGTGATGGATTTTCATGAAGCTTGGCCAAATTGCTCCAAAGTTCCTTGGCATCTATGTAATTACCTAACATACACACAATGTCGTTAGGAACTAAATCAATCAAAAATTTTATTACCTTATCATTTTTCTCGAAGGCTTGGACTTGCTCTTCGGTCCATCTCTTCTTCTTGAGGTATCCACCCTTTGGTCATCTTGGATAGTTAAATCCCTCCATCAAGATGGACCATTCTTCAAAATCCCTCATCATCAAGAAATCTTCAATTCTTGTCATCCATTGCCTAAACCCTTCTTGTCCATGGAAGGTGTACGGGACCGGCGTGTTGATATCCCATCCTAGTTGTTCTTCAAACTCCATCTTGTTCCTCTATCGATGTTTCTCTCGGGTGTTAGTCCGTAGAAGAGCTCCTAGCTCTGATACCAATTGTTAGGAATGTTGCGTCGGCTAGAGAGGGGGTGAATAGCATTGTCATTGCTCGATTGGAACTCGATCGCATGCTTGCTACAAAACTTGTTATACGTAGCGGAATATGCAATAATAAAACAAATACAACAAGAACACAAGCACAACACGCAATATAACGTGGTTCAGAACCGAATAGTTCATACTCCATGGATTGGGCTCGTAAGAGCCCTAGTGATGCCAATCACACACCACTACTCAAATAACTCTTTATCGACACAAGTCGGAGGTGGAGAAACCTCGTACAAATGATTACACTAAGTAATACAACAAATGCAAGCAAATACAAGTAAAGAAAAACACTTTACAAAAGATCTTTGGATGCTTGCTTTGTGTTTTCTTGAACTGTGGTTGAAGACCCTGATTTGTAGCAGTAAATCGCCTCAAGAACGTCCAAGAAATCGATGCCAAATCCCTCCTCCATGAGCTTCATTTAAAGATGCTGCTTGGGCTAGATTTTTCCTATCAGTCGACTACTTGGGACCATCAGTCGACTGATGTCACTGTTGTCATGAGACAACGGCTCGATCCATGCTGAAAAAATCCAACTGATACACCATCAGTCAACTGACCTTACACATCAGTCGACTGATATCTCAATCAGTCGAGTGGTCAACATGATCACTCGACTGGAGAGCCTTCTGTGCCCGAGATCCTGGCCATCAGTCGACTGATCACCAGATCAGTCGACTGCCCACCTCTGGAAGTCAACTACCAGGGCACTTCCTGCAATCAAACCCTAGTTGACTCACACCAGTCGACTGACCCATGATCACAGTCGACTGATACACCTCAAACATGAGGTTTTAACCCAAGTATGATGCCCCATACTTGCTAGACCACCCTTAGCCTAGACCTAAGCCTTTTAGCCACTTCCATCAGCCTCAAGCCTATCATATCCCTCCAAGTCATCCATGACTTGTTCATCCATACGCTAGCCTTCAGGTACTTCCATCGGCTATTATCATGCTAACGGTGTCTACACTGCCAAGGCACATTGAACTTACACTGCCAACACTCCGCTTGGACTTTACGCCGCCAACCATTGGACTTATGCTGCCAAGACTCCACCCTTGGACTTTACAATGCCAATATTCCCCTTGGACTTTCCAAATGCCAAGACTCAAGCTTGGACTTTCCCTTGCCAACCCATGTTGGACTTTACATGCTAAGTACTCAAGACTTGGACTTTCCCAATGCCAAGTGTCCCACTTGGACTTTCCATGCCAAGTACCCATGACTTGGACTTTCCCATGACAATGGTCAAACTATCATCAAACATTAAATGTTAACCTAGGATTGCATCAGCAATCTCCCCAACACATGTCAGACATCAATGTTAGACATCCATGTCAAACATCAAAACACTTACTCGAGTCCGATCAATCGTGACCTGGGCCGATTGCACCAACACCTTATGCTTGCAACCATGAACTCTGATCTTCATAAGCAACATGAGAACATGGATGCCTTTGCTATGGTTGCACACCTAAAGAAACTATATCAAGGGGGCAAGCGAGGCACGAGAGATCCGAGGTATCTAAGGCATTGTTTCAATGCATGATGCAAGAAGGAACACCCGTAGGAACTCACGTACTCAAGATGATTGGGTACGTGGAGAACCTTGATAGATTGGGATTTCCTTTAGGCCAAGAGTTGGCCACTGACCTTATTCTACAGTTCTTGCCTAGAGGCTTTAGTTAATTTGTCATGAATTATTACATAAGTGAAATTGACAAATCGTTGCATGAGCTCTTAAGCATGTTAAGAACTGCTGAGAGCAATCTTAAGAAGATACAACCTAGTACTAGTGATGTACTTATGGTTAAAAAGGGCAAAGGTAAGAAGAAGTCTAAAGGAAAGACCCAAGAAAAGGACAAGAAAGCATTGAAGCCCAAAGGTGGGGTGGCCAAGGAAGGGACTTGCTTCCACTGTAAGGAAGCTGAACATTGGAAGAGGAACTGTAAAAAGTATCTTGAGCAAGTCAAGAAGAAGCAAAGTGAGACTTCTGCTTCAGGTATACATGTTATAGAAGTTAACCTGTCTATTTCTTCTTCATGGGTATTGGATACTGGTTGTGCTTCTCACATTTGTATTAATGTGCAGGGCCTGAGAAGAAGTAGATCATTGACGCAAGGAGAAGTGAACCTGCGTGTGGGCAATGATGCAAGAGTTGCTGCTATAGCTATAGGAACATATTCCTTATTGTTGTCGAGTGGTTTGATTTTAGAACTTGATGAGTGCTATTTTGTACCTGCAATAACTAAGAACATTATGTCTGTTTCTTGTTTGGACAAGAAAGGTTTTTCATTTACTATAAAGGACAAACGTTGTTCTATTTATTTAAATGAAATGTTCTATTGCAGTGCACATTTGATGAATGGACTCTATGTTCTAGATCTAGAAAACCCAGTCTATAACATAAATACCAAACGATTCAAATCTAATGATTTGAATTAGACATATCTTTGGCATTGTCGCTTGGGTCATATAAATGAGAGTCTCATATCCCAGCTCCATAGAGATGGATTACTGGACTCATTTGATTTTGAATCATATGAGACATGCGAATCTTGTCTTTTAGGCAAGATGACCAAGACTCCATTTAGTGAACAAGGCGAACGAGCGACAGATTTGTTAGGCCTCATACATAGTGATGTTTGTGGTCCTTTCAAAGTCGCAGCCAGAGGTGGTTATCAGTACTTCATTACATTTACTGATGATTTCAGTAGATATGGATATGTGTATCTTATGAGACACAAATCAAAATCCTTTGAAAAGTTCAAAGAATTCAAGAATGAAGTACATAATCAACTTGGAAAGAGTATTAAGATGCTTCGATCAGATCGAGGTGGGGAATACCTTAGCCAAGAGTTTCATGACTATCTAGTTGAGTGTGGGATACGATCTCAACTCACTCCACCCAGAACACCACAGTTGAATGGTGTATCCGAGAGGAGAAATCATACTCTATTATATATGGTACGATCAATAATGAGTCATACAGATCTTCCTCCTTCCTTTTGGGGATATGCTCTAGAGACAGTTTCTTTCACACTTAACCGTGTTCCATCTAAGGCAGTCATAAAGACACCATATGAGATATGGATTGGGAAGAGTCCCAAGATGTCTTTTATGAGGATTTGGGGATGTGAAGCTTACGTGAGACGTCAAGTTTAAGATAAATTAGGCCCCAAATCAAATAGATGTTATTTTGTTGGATATCCCAAGAAAAGTAAGGGATATTACTTTTACAACCTCACGCTAGGCAAAGTGTTTGTCGCTAGAAATGATGTTTTTCTAGAAAGGGAATTTATTTCTAGAAAGGCTAGTGGGAGTAAAATTGATCTTGAAGAAGTTCAAGATACACAAAATAGCACTGATGCCTTAATGCAACAAGAACAGGCACCACAAGGTGATGAGCATTATGAATCAAGGTCATCACAAGGAGTTGTGGTACAACCTGTTCAGGTAGACCAAGCTCTGTGCAGGTCTGATAGGATACATCGTCAACCTGAGAGATATTCTTTTCTCTTGGATGACAACGATGGTGTCATGCTTGATGAACCAACATCCTATTAGGAAGCTGTAATGAGCCTAGATTCTGAGAAATGGCTTAAGGCCATGAGATCCGAAATGGAATCCATGTACACTAACCAAGTATGGACTTAGGTTGATCCACTTGAAGGGGTTAAATCCATTGGGTGTAAGTGGGTCTTTAGAAGAAAGATTGACATGGATGGCAATGTGCATACCTATAAAGGGTGATTGGTAGCAAAAGGATTCAAGCAGATTCATGGTGTTGACTATGATGAAACCTTTTCTCCAGTTATGATGCTCAAATCAATTCGGATCATGCTTGCTATTGCTGCTTACTATGACCATGAAATATGGCAGATGGATGTCAAAACTGCATTTCTTAACGGAAATCTACTCGAGGATGTGTATATGACACAGCTTGAGGGTTTTGTCAATCCAAAGGATGCTGGAAAGGTCTGTAAGTTGCATAGGTCCATTTATGGTTTAAAGCAAGCTTCTAGAAGCTAGAATCTTCTATTCGATGATGCGATCAAAATGTTTGATTTCATTAAGAACGAAGATGAACCTTGTGTCTACAAGAAGGCTAGTGGGAGCATAGTTGTTTTTCTCATTTTGTATGTAGATGACATACTACTCATTGGAAATGATGTCCCTATGCTAGAGTCTGTGAAGACTTGGCTTGAGAATTATTTCTTAATGAAGGACTTAGGTGAAGCAGCTTATATTCTTGGCATTAAGATCTATAGGGATAGATCTAGGAGATTGCTTGGCCTGAGTCAGAGCACATATATTGACAAAGTACTTAAGCGTTTTGCCATGCAGAATTCCAAGAAGGGATTTCTGCCAATGTCATATGGTGTAAGTCTTTCGAAGACTCAATGTCCCACTTTTGCGAAAGAGAAACAACACATGGATCAGATCCCTTATACATCTACTATAGGATCTATCATGTACGCCATGATTTGTACTCGCCCCGATGTCTCATATGCTTTGAGCATGACGAGTAGGTACCAGTCAGATCCCGGTGAGTGTCACTGGACAGTAGTCAAGAATATTCTTAAGTACTTGAGAAGGACGAAAGAATATTTCTTGATCTTTGGAGGTGATGAGGAGCTAGTTGTAAAGGGTTACAACGATGCAAACTTCCAAACCGACAGAGATGATTTGCGATCGCAGTCAGGGTATGTATTTTGTCTGAATGGTAGTGCTGTGAGCTGGAAGAGTTCGAAGCAGGACACAATCACAGATTCTACAACAGAAGCCGAGTACATTACTACATCTGATGCAACAAAGGAGGATGTTTGGATTAGGAAGTTCATTGCTGAACTTGGGGTGGTTTCTAGCATAGCAGATCCTATAGCCCTCTATTGTGACAACAATGGGGCTATTGCTCAGGCTAAGGAACCTCACTCTCATCAGAGGACCAAACACATACTATGGCGATTTCATCTCATTTGAGAGATCATCGATCGAGGAGATGTGAGAATATGCAGAGTAGATTCTGATGCTAACATTGCGGATCCCTTGACCAAGGCTTTGGCACAGAGAAAGCATGATGGTCATACCAGATCACTAGGTATGAGATATTACAGTGATTGACACTAGTGTTAGTGGGAGATTGCTAGTATGCGCCCTTAGTGCCAATTATGAGATGATTGGTGAGGGAAACTTTTGTATCATGTCTTATATTAATATAGACAAACATTGGTTATTATATTTACTTTATGCGTGTGCCAGCTAAATAAATATAATAATGCCCTTGAATAGTAGCTTCTTACTCACAGTATATCAATTGGTAGAATTGATTATGAGAAGCTGTAGAGAACACTATTCTTAAATATTCCTAGTCAAGTATTGTATTAATAGATAAGGGCTATATTGATACATTGAGACTAGCATATAGGTCAATGGATGACTTGATCTCACAAGTCATGGATATGTGATATCACATTGATGCATGGGTATATATATTGGAGACTATATGTACTGAATTGACCCTCCGTGAGAAAGTATCATGGATCATTATATGAGTGTCATATACTTTCTCATGTGACTATTGGTATGAATAGTCCTAAGACTTGAAGTCACTACGGTTTCCTACATAAGGAGTTATGCACTTTGGTATCGTCCAATGTCACCTATAACAGGGTGGACTATAAAGGCAATCACTGAGTATGTAAAAAATTATGCGGAGGGATGTGAGTGATGTAGATGGAATCTATCCCTCTCATATGACGGGAGTGATATCTTTGGCCTCTTGATAGAGTAGGACCACGAAATGCATGGTCATGCTCAAATGAGTCAATATGAGATATTGAGCTCATTTGTTTGAGTGAGTCTACTTGGGGATCAAGAAACACAAAGATCGATAAGGGGATGACACGGTCTATGCCTCATTGATCGATCTAAGATATCAAGGATAGAAGGACACCATCATACATAATAATAGTCACGGAAAGGTTGTCGGATCTCGACTTTCTTATAACTTGGATAGCAATGATGTATTGCTAGATGCCGCTCATTGCTTATGTGTCTAAAAGGAGTTTTAGACACATTGCCAACATTACAAGAGCCTATAGGGTCACACACAAATGACATTATATTTTAGAAATGAGTTCTTTTAGTTTGACTAAAAGAACAATGAGAATAATGGATGGTCAAGGCTCGATTCAAAATCAAGTTGGTTGAGTTAGACTCAAGCGGGTTACATTGGAGTTAGACTCAAACTAAATTGGATGGATGAAGACTAGATTTGAGTTAGAATCAAGTGAGACTTGAATTAAACTCAATTCGCATGCAAAACTCAAATTAGACTTGAGTTAAACCCAAGTCACATGCAAAACTCAAGTTAGACTTGAGATAAACCCAAATCACATGCAAAACTGAAGTTAGACTTGAGATAAACCCAAATCACATGCAAAAAGGTTTAATGCATGCATGATGCATTAAAATTGCATTGGATTTTCAACGTGTAGAATTGGAAGAGGCTAGTGGCTTTTCAATAATGCATTTGATTACAATTCAATGCATTTGATTCATTGGATTTTCAACGTGTAGAATGGGAAGAGGCTAGTGGATTTTCAATGATGCATTTGATGCATTGATTTTGGAATTCAAGCATGATAATATAAAAGCGACTTCAACGTTGAGATAGAGTTTTTTACACAGAGTGAAAAAAAAGGGGTGAGAAGTTTTTGGCTTGTGTGTGTAAATGTTGCCATGGGAAAAGAGAGATCCAAGAGTTGGGTGTTCTTTCTTCTTCTTCACTTCTTCATCCTCCTAATTTTGGATAGTAGTTCTACAAAGGTTGCTAGCACAACCATATTTCCAAAAGGGCTGGGTGTCAGTGTGGATACCTTAGTGATACGGTCATCCTTACCGTATTTAGATCCGACAACTTTGGACTAGTGGGATTGCGAAGGGCTCGTTTCAAAGGTATAATACTTCTTCTAGATAGGATCTAGATGGTTGAAAATAATTTATATGTTTTTGCTTGGATCTCTGGTGGGATCCAAAATTTTTGTTTCTGCTGCGGTTTTGCGAATCGGTTCGCACGCATAGTAGGATCCCAACAGACTGATGTTACTATTGTTCGGATAGAAGATCTAACAGTCGAGTGGCCAGTTCAGCAGTCGAGTGCTTATCACATCAGTTGATTGATGACCCATAATAGTCGACTGATGCTACTATAGCTCGGCATAGAAGCTTCAGCAGTCGAGTGCCGAGCCGGTTAAGTCGACTATCGATTTTGTGAACCATTCACTGGACCGTTAATAGTCAACTGATATGACACATCAGTCGACTGGCGTCGTATTTTTTTAAGGCCGAACAGCTAGGGTTCGGCTTCTTCACTCCTTCTTCTTGCGTGACTTCTTCTCCGATCGATCCCAAAACCTCTGACCGACCTCCTCATGTCCACGCCGGCGACTCAAGGCCTTAGGTTTGGAACCTTACCCTGTTTTTCATATTTTGAGTCCTTCTATCATGCTAATGGTGCCTGCTTCCATTTTCCTCCACCGAAGTTAGGGTTCCGGTGAGGCCTTCTTTCCGACGTTCCTCCGGTGTCCTCTCTAGCAAGTAGGCTACTCAGTTTGTCCCTCACAACCCTCAACCCAACAATGACACCAAAATATACCTCTAAACCTTAAACCCCATCTTTTTACATATACCACATTTTGATCTAACCATGTTATTTGCATCATCACACTGCATTGCATTACATTCATTGCATTCACGTAGAAAATAACATAGGGGTGAGTCTAGTGAGGTTGGGTTGCTCGCGTACCAACCGATGCCGGTTAGGTACTTGGACGAGCGATTCTTTAGAACCTACTGTGGCGATTGTTAGTTATATCCCTAGAACCAATCATGTGATGGTTGAATAGAGAATATTTTGTATCATATTCTATAAAGGCAAAAGATTGGTTATTATATATTTACGTCTTGCTTGTGCCAGCTAAATTAAATATATAATAATGCCCTAGAAAAGTAGGTTCTTATCTACAACACATCAATTGGCAGAATTGATTATGAGAGGCTGTAGAGAACACTTTCCTAAATGTTCCTAGTCAAGTATTAATATGCAAGGGCAATATTAATACATAAAGACTAGCATGTAGGTCAATTGATGACTTGATCTCACAAGTCATGGATATATGATATCAAGTTGACACATGGGTATATATTAAAGAATATATACTGAACTGACCCGCCATGAGAAAGTTTCATGGATCGTCATATGAGTGTCATAAACTTTCTCATGTGACCATTGGTATGAATAGTCCTCAAACCTGAAGTCACTACGGTTCCCTACATAAGGAGTTATATACTTTGGTATCGTCAAACGTCACCCGTAACAGGGTGGACCATAAAGGCGATTACTGGGTATATAATAAATTATGCGGAGGGATGTGAGTGATGTAGATGGGATCTATCCCTCCCATATGACGGGAGTGATATCTGTGGGCCCCTTGATTGAGTGGAACTACTAAAACACATGGCCATGCTCGAATGAGTCAATATGAGATATTGAGCTCATTTGTTTGAGTTAGTTTACTCAGGGATCAAGAAACACATAGATTGATCGAGGATGACACGGTCTATGCCTCATTGGTCAATCTGATATCAAGGATAGAAGGACACGGTCATACATTATAGTAGTCACGGAAAGGTTAGTCGGATCTTGACTTATCTCGTAACTTGGGTAGCAATGATGTATTGCTAGATGCCGCTCATTGCTTGTGTATCTAAAAGAGTTTAGATCCACTGCCAACGTTATGAGAGTCTATAGGGTCACACACAAAGAGCATGATGATTAGAAGAATTAGTGCATTCTAGTTTGACTAGAATAATTTGGGAATAAGCTTAAGTACAAAATGGTTTTTGGACTTTAAGCTTAATGAGAATTTTAGCTTATTGATTTAATGAGATTAATTCAATATGCTAAGCTTAATTGATTTAATAAGATTAATTCAATATGTTACCTTATTGATTTAATGAGATTAATTCAATATGATAACATAAGCTTATTGAATTAATAAGATTAATTCAACATCCATGAATGCCACATAAGCATGCCACCTAAGCATGCCACATAAGCATGCCACCTAAGCTTGATGAGTTGGAAGGAGACAAAGGGTTTTGACCCTTGGATTTCCTCCACACGTGGCCGGCCAAAACGAGGAGGATAACTCCTTGTTTAATTATCTTTCAATGCCATTGATTGCATTGAATGTGATAGGAGATGAAAGGTTTTTCAAATCCTATAAAACACCCCATGGGGTGGCCGGCCAAATGAGTTGAGTTGGAGCTTAAGGCTTGGTGAGAGCTTGGTGGGAGAGGCTTTTGTTGTGTGGTTTTGTGAGTGTAAGCTAGCAAGAAGAGTAGTCTTCTTCTTCCTTTCTCTTCTTCCCTACCTTCCTCTCCTTTAGGGGCTTCCCTAGCAAGAAGTAAAGGAGAGATCTTCTAGTTTTCTTTTGTGAGACAAGAGCTTGCTCGTGTGGATACATATAGAGGCACGGACATTTGAACGTGCTAAAAGATCCAACACATCCAAGGAAAAGCGGGATTGCAAAGGGCATGCAACAAAGGTAGAATTATCCTATAAGATAGGTTTTCTTTTAGAGAAATTTATTTTGTACGAGGTTTTCTTTCGCAAGGATCACTTGGAAGGGATCCTAATTTTCCGTTGCGCATATGCTATTTTGCATATCAGATCCCTACAGTGGTATCAGAGCCACTTGCGAAAGATCGTATAAAAATAGGTTTTCTCTATTTTATATATGATATAGAAGTAGGATAAATTTTATTATGAGTTGATAATTGCATTAGCAATTTTTCAAACATAATAAAATATCCGATGTCTTTTAAAAGTTAAAATGACATGGTGCATGGTTATGACCTAGTCCCAAAAGGTTTGTGAATGAGTGTTGTAATTCTTAATACGACCTGCGTGTCGTGCCTTTCTCCTAACATTCTTGTTGTAAAATTAGCTTTAGACTCGAATGTAACTCGAGTATTTCTCCTTTTGTAATATACACAACAAAGATGGAGGGTCCATTAGAAGATGATGTTACAAGGAGGAAGTCAACAACACAAGACAACCAAAAGGAAGCACTTGGGAGAAGATGCTATCCCTAGGTTGACCAATCAATCTTTTCATTGGCTTGAGAAGATTGTAGAATAAGGGCCATAACCATGACACGCTTAGTTTAATATGTATATGATGCATGTTAATTTAGCTTATATGTGATGTATGCTAATATGTATGTGATGCATGTTTAAGTTTATTTCTTAATAAGTCTAAACGATATGCCTACCAAAGTTTGGTACTCACTACTTCCTCGATCATTTGTTATTGGGTTTGCCAAAGCAAAGCAATGCATTTTATCTTGGAAGAGTGCGAGTGGACAATCGTGATGTCCCGCTATCAAACTTGGTTAAGACTTAATTATGTTTTTAAAGTAGAGGCATATATTAGCTTTGAACATAAGTTTTAAAAATTAGTTTTGTGTGATTTTCGAACATCAGCTTTGTCTTAGAAGTGGTCGTTGCTCCGATATCCAAGAAGGCCTCTGTGCCTCGCCACACCGAAGTCGGTTTAGGAATAAGCACTAAACTAATCTAAACTTAACCAAAGCTATTAAAGAGTTACATCAGATGTAATTGGCAAAAGATTGCCTACCTAATCATACTACGTCTTGGGCGATTAGCCAAAGCTAACTCAAGATGAATTATGATGTGGATCTTTATCCCATATAAATTTATAGCTAAATAGAAGCTAATCATATAAGCAAAATGTGTTTGCCTACATCAATGATTAGCTCATATCAAAGCTATGAGAATTTAGTGGGAGCCTCATTTAATTAAAGGCCTAATTAAATGACTTAGGTATGATACTAAATTTTGCATTTTAATGTTGTAGATCACCATGTCATCTAACACGACACACCCCCTCAACTTGCGATCTGTCCTTGAGAAAGACAAGCTCAATGGAGCTAACTTTCTAGACTGGTATAGGAACTTGAGGATTATCCTCAAGCAAGAACGTAAACTATATGTCCTAGAGCACTCTATCCCTGAAACACCCGCCCCTGCGGCCACTCGTGCTGAAAAAGATGCTTATAAGAAGCATCAAGATGACGCATTAGATGTGTCATGTCTTATGCTTGCCACCATGAACTCGAGCCTTGAAGCAACATGAGAACATGGATGCCTATGGTATGGTTGAACATTTGAAACAACTATATCAAGGACAAGCTAGGCACGAGCGTTTTGAAGTGTCTAAGGCTCTTTTTGCATGCAAGATGCAAGAAGGAACACCTGTAGGAACTCACGTACTTAAAATGATTGGGTACGTTGAGAACCTTGAAAGACTAGGTTTTCCATTGAGCCAAGAATTGGCAACCGATGTTATCCTGCAATCGTTGGAAGCATATAATCAATTCATGAATTATAACATGAATGAAATTGATAAACCTTTGCGAGATTCTCAAAGATGTTAGAAGCTCGAACCAAATCTCAAAAGGAAAGTTAGTAACGTACTAATGGTCAAGAAGGGCAAAGGTAAGCGCAAAGGCAAGGGTAAGACCCAAGCCAAAGGCAAGGCCAATTCATCCACTTCAAAGGGTAAAGGTAAAGTACCTAAGGAAGGGGACTGTTTCCATTGCGGTGAGACTGGACACTGGAAGCGGAACTGCAAAGTCTACCTTGAGGAAGTAAAGAATAAAAGAAGTGGGACTTCTACCTCAGGTATACACGTTATAGAAGTTAATCTATCTATTTCTTCAACATGGGTATTAGATACCGGATGTGCATCTCACATTTGTACTAATGTGCAGGGACTGAGAAATAGTAGACTAATGGCAAAAGGCGAAGTGGACCTACGAGTAGGCAATGGCGCAAAAGTTGCTGCTGTAGCTATAGGAACATATTCTTTGTCTTTGCCCACTGGGCTTATCTTAGAACTAGAGGAGTGCTTTTATGTACCTGCATTAACAAAGAACATAATCTCTGTATCTTGTTTAGACAAGAAAAACTTTTTCTTTTATAATAAAGGACAAATGTTGTTCCATTTATTTGAATGAAATGTTCTATTGTAATGCACCACTTATGAATGGTCTCTATGTTCTAGATTTAGAAAACCCAATTTATAACGTAAATCGAATAATTTGAACCAAACATATCTCTGGCACTGTCGCCTAGGTCACATAAATGAAAAACGCATATCCCAACTCCATAAAGATGGATTATTGGACTCATTTGATTTTGAATCATATGAGATATGCGAATCTTGTCTTTTAGGAAAGATGACTAAAACTCCATTTAGTGGACATGGCGAGAGAGCGACGGACTTGTTAGGACTCATACATACTGATGTATGTGGCCCTTTCAATGTCGAAGCCAGAGGAGGCTATAAGTACTTTATTACTTTCACTGATGATATGAGTAGATTTGGCTACTTATATTTGATGAGACATAAGTCAGAATCCTTTGAAAAGTTCAAAGAATTCAAGAATGAAGTACAAAACCAACTTGGTAAGCGTATTAAGCTACTTCGATCAGATCGAGGTGGTGAATACCTTAGTCAAGAGTTTCGTGATCACCTGGCTGAGTGTGGGATAATATCCCAACTCACTTCACCTGGAACACCACAATGGAATGGTGTATCTGAGAGGAGAAATCGTACTCTATTAGATATGGTACGATCAATGATGAGCCAGACTGATCTACCTACTTCCTTTTGGGGTTTAGCTCTAGAGACAGCCGCTTTCACACTTAATCGCGTCCCATCAAAAGCCGTAGAAAAGACACCATACACGTTATGGACTGGGAAGAGTCCCAAAATGTCTTTTATAAAGATTTGGGGTTGTGAAGCTTATGTTAGACGTCAAGTCTCAGATAAACTAGGACCCAAATCAGATAAGTGTTATTTTGTAGGATATCCCAAGGAAACTAAGGGATATTACTTTTACAATCCCACACTTGGCAAGGTGTTTGTTGCCAGAAATGCTGTCTTTCTAGAAAGAGAATTTATTTCTAGAAAAACTAGTGGGAGTAAAATTCATCTTGAAGAAATTCAGGATGAAGATAACACTAAGGCTTCGATGGAAAATGAACAGGCACCACAAAGTGTTGTGGATGAGGAAATTGTTACCCATGGAGTAAACACCTGTTCAAGTAGACCAACCTCTTCGTAGATCTGATAGGATCCATCGTCAACCCGAGAGATATTCTTTTCTCTTGACTGACAACGGTGAAGTATTGCTTGTCGATCTTGACGAGCCTACATCCTATCAAGAAGCTATGATGAGCCCAGATTCTGAGAAATGGCTAGAGGCCATGAGATCCGAAATGGAATCCATGTACACTAACCAAGTATGGACTTTGGTTGATCCACCTGAAGGGGTAAAACCCATTGGGTGTAAGTGGGTCTTTAAAGTAAAGACTGACATGGATGGTAATAAGCATACCTATAAAGGTAGATTGGTGGCTAAAGGATTCAAACAAATTCATGGTATTGACTATGATGAAACCTTTTCACCAGTTGCGATGCTTAAATCCATTCAGATCATACTTGCTATTGCAGCCTACCACGATTATGAGATCTGGCAGATGGATGTCAAAACCGCTTTTCTGAATGGAAAGCTACTCGAGGATGTGTACATGACACAGCCTGAGGGTTTTGAAGATCCAAAGCATCCTGGAAAGGTATGCAAACTGCAAAGGTCCATTTATGGAATAAAGCAAGCCTCTCGAAGCTGGAATCTTCGATTCGATGATGCAATCAAGGAGTTTGGTTTCATCAAGAATGAAGATGAACCTTGTGTCTACAAGAGAAATAGTGGGAGCACAGTTGTATTTCTTATCTTGTGTGTAGATGACATACTTCTCATCGGAAATGATATTCCCTCACTCCAGTCTGTGAAGATGTGGTTAGGGAATTGTTTCTCGATGAAAGACTTAGGTGAAGCTGCCTATATTCTAGGCATCAAGATCTATAGAGATAGATCTAAAAGATTACTTGGCCTAAGTCAGAGTACATACATTGATAAAGTGCTAGATCGTTTTGCTATGCAAAATTCCAAGAAAGGATTTCTTCCTTTATCACATGGTGTGAGTCTTTCGAAGACTCAATGTCCCTCTTCTAAGGAGGAGAGAGATCGCATGGATAAGATCCCTTATGCATCTGCTATAGGGTCTATCATGTACGCCGTGCTTTGTACTCGTCCTGACGTCTCGTATGCTTTGAGCATGACGAGTAGATACCAGTCGGATCCAGGTGAAAGTCACTGGATAGTAGTCAAAAATATTCTTAAATACTTACGAAGAACGAAAGAATATTTCCTGATATTTGGAGGCAATGAGGAGCTAACTGTAAAGGGTTACAGTGATGCAAGCTTCCAAACAGACAAGGATGACTATAGATCACAATCGGTGTACGTGTTTTGCCTGAATGGTGGAGCTGAGTACCACATGTGGCCGGACAAAGGGTTTTGACCCTTGGATTTCCTCCACATGTGGCCGGACAAAACAAGGAGGATAACTCCTTGTTTAATTATCTTTCAATGCCATTGATTGCATTGAATGTGATAGGAGATGAAAGGTTTTTCAAATCCTATAAAACACCCCATGGGGTGGCCGGCCAAATGAGTTGAGTTGGAGCTTAAGGCTTGGTGAGAGCTTGGTGGGAGAGGCTTTTGTTGTGTGGTTTTGTGAGTGTAAGCTAGCAAGAAGAGTAGTCTTCTTCTTCCTTTCTCTTCTTCCCTACCTTCCTCTCCTTTAGGGACTTCTCTAGCAAGAAGTAAAGGAGAGATCTTCTAGTTTTCTTTTGTGAGACAAGAGCTTGCTCGTGTGGATACATATAGAGGCACGGACATTTGAACGTGCTAAAAGATCCAACACATCCAAGGAAAAGCAGGATTGCAAAGGGCACGCAACAAAGGTAGAATTCTCCTATAAGATAGGTTTTCTTTTAGAGAAATTTATTTTGTACGAGGTTTTCTTTCGCAAGGATCACTTGGAAGGGATCCTAATTTTCCGTTGTGCATATGCTATTTTGCATATCAGATCCCTACAGCGATGTCCTTCAGATTGTATGGCATTATCAGTTGATGAAGGTCGTCTTTTGTACGCATTCCATAAACGATGATCTTCTCAAGGAGTTTTACCAAAATTTAAGGAAGGTCAATGATAGCCCGACCTACACCACTCGCATTGCAAAATGCAACCTGGAGTTCACTCCTGCGATTTTGCAGGAGTTCCTGGAGTGTAGGGCATCGGATGACACTTTCGTGTTCTACCCTTCCTTTGATGCACCTCTTCCTGCTCCATTTGACCATATATCGTTAGAGTCCATGCATCAATATTTCTTTCTTTGTCCTCGTCCACCAGCTTAAAATCTATTTCCTATCAATGAGTTATCTGCACCTGACATTGTTCTTTACAAAATCATTGTTGGGTTCATCCTTCCGATTGTGACTCAGGGTCAGGCCAAGATCTGACCTCCCCATCTATTTCTTATGTATGCCATGTGTCATCAGTTGGACATAAACATTGCATTGAATATACTTCATTGCATTGTCCATTTTGTGACCCCTGTACAGGGGAAAGTTCACATGCCATTTGGACATGTCATTATAGCATGGTTAGAGTCCGTCGGTATTAACATATCCAGGGGATCACTGAGGCCGCTCTTAGACGCATACGACCACATCACGGTGTAGAACTTTACACTGGCTGGGATGTGGACTGGCCCTGGACAGATGGAGTGGTTGGCTCGGCCGCAGCCCATGTGGCATGAGGAGCCAGCTATAGAGGCTGGAGATCCCGCGGCCGCGCATGAGGGGCCCGCTGCAGAGGAGGATGACCAGATGCTATCTGATGCTTCTTCAGAGAGTCTCTCGACACGGGTCACACGGTTGGAGACTCACTTTGAGGAGTTTTATGAGGAAGCTTGTTGGTGCAGTAGGCACCTAAGTCGAACCTGAGTTTTGATTATAGCAAACGATACAAAGTTAAGCTCATTTTGTTATCTCATGAGCTAAATCAAGTGTGCAGAAAGTGCTAAAGCTAGAGATGAAGGTCAGCGACACCCGGAGGGAACCGTGGTGGTCGAGCGACACAAGGAGGACTTCGGAGGGAGCCGAAGAACTCGGGTGAAGACCGGAAGAGTGTTGGACTATTCGAGCTGCTAAAACCACTTTTTACGTTGCAAAAACCCTGGAAGTCAGCCACGGATCCGTGCGAAGGTAAATAAAACTACATGTACATGTTTAAAAACTTTAGATCTACTTGTTAAGAGTTTACCCTCGATGCGACGCCCTTCGCTTATCCCGCTCATCCAAATGGCTTGCAGGAACTTGAGAGTGTCAAGTGTACACTCCTCTATCGGTATCCACACAAGCAATAGGTGGAGAAAAGAAACCTAGAGTGTGCTAGAACCCCTTAGAGGCTCATGGCAAGATGAGGAAGAGAGAGCTTGAGGTAAGAGAGGAGGAAGAAGATGAAGTTACACAACTTAACTTCACACTTTCATAACCCACTATAAGGGGGTTCTATGCATGCATGTAACTCCAAGAGCCAATGGCTCTTGGTCTCCCTCATGAGGTGGCACCCCATGAGGTGTCCATGATGATGTGGAGCATCATCATTGGCCGGCCCCATGCCAAGTCACCATGACATGACAATTGGTCAAGTCAAAATTGACCATTCATCTTCCCTCTCAAGTCAAGTCAAACTTGACCTCTTATCTCCCATGGTTGATAAAATCCAACCATTTGATTCAAGTCAATTTGATTTAAAGAATCTCAATTCATCAGTTTAAATTGACTCGATGAATCAAATCTAAATTAGACTCATTCAACACTTGAATCCACTTGAGTCCAACTCAATTAGTCTAATTTGGATTACTCTTAATCCAATTTGGTTCATCCCATGAACCTAATCCTCATGGTTCATCATATGAACCTAATTTCCATCTAATTGCCCTTTGTGTGTGACCCTATAGGTTCTTGTAACGTTGACAATGCTCCTAAACCGATTTAGGAGCATAAGCAATGAGCGGTATCTAGCAACACATCATTGCTACCCAAGTTATAAGAATGTTGAGATCCAACATCACCTTTGTGACTACTAATTGTGACTCTCACAATATGTGATAATATCCCTCTATCCTTGACATCTAGATTGACCAATTGAGGCATAGACCGTGTCATTCTCGGTACAATCTATATTTTGAACTCCAAGTAGACTCACTCTAATCAAATAAGCTCAATATCTCATATTGACTCATTTGGGCATGACCATGCACTTAGTGATCTCACTCTATCAAGAATAACGATGTCACTCCCGTCATATAGGAGGGATAGATTGTTAGTGATATATGAGAGATGACCTAAGGCAATCGCCTTATATTTGAACCATTTATATGATAAATGAAGATTCACTATTTGAGTATACATGTTTTCATGTATTTGATTAGATCTTAAACTCATTTACTGAATGTCTACGATACGATTCACAACATGAGAGAATTTGTGATTGGATCACAACTAGTGAGTATCTCAACATGTGTAATTGTGATGTATTGGAATTATCCCTAGTCGATGAATTGATGGATTTGGACACCATTGATTCTGTCGAGACTAGCACGAGGTATACTCCTTGGTGTATCCAAGCAGTTGATTCTCACTGGCTGGAGACATTGTGATGTCCGAAGTTAATCGTGGATGCTAGTTATGGTAACTAGTTCATTGGAGTGACCATCCGTAAGACTTCATATGGTTTTCTGCATATATAGATATGTCAATGAAGTTCTTACTGCAGCTTAGGTGCGATGTTCCTTTGACTTGCGGTATTCAAGTCATCTTGATCATAAAGACTTATGCTTTGACATCTTAAGCAAGCATCTCTAAGGAGATGTGGACCCGGGATGATTGGGTATAAGTCGAAGTGATCGAAGGTGTTTGAATAGCCTATAAAGGATTCACCACTCCTTGCAAGGAGATGTATACTCATGGCCTCTCGTCGGATTGTTACTAAAGTCTTTGGCCAAAGCATTACATGTTTAGAGTAAGGTACTCTTCGATACATGTGAAGTAACTAGAATCCGTAGGACAAGGAAATGATACTTGAGCTAGGTGTGACGTAGTCAGCCTAGTGGGGACTAACACTATAGACCATGTCCTGAACCAAGTGGGTATAAGATGAGTGAAGGGAATGAGGCACGATTCATTCGAGCTGCTGAAGAGTTTCATAAATAGTTCTGGATCAACTGTTGATCTTTTCGATTAATTAGGGATCATGATGTACTACTAGGTGCCACTCATGATCGTTCTATAATTAATGGTTAATTATAGACGGCCAACATAAAGCGAGAACCTATTTGGTCACACGCACAATGAGCGTAATCCAAAGGATTTAAAACAAGCTTGAGAATGAGATTCTCAGACCGAGAGAAACTAGGTTTGGTTGGACCAAACAAGGAGTGAGCATGAAATCGTTTCAGTCGCAATGGAAGAGTGGATGGGTCATGTCTTATGAAGACATGATGGATGAACCAAATTGGTTTGGTTCTAATCCAATGGAGGAGAATGAACCAAAGGGTTTGGTTTGTTTTAAACGAATGAACCAAAGTTGGTTCGGTTCGTTTTAACTTAAAATAAACCATCATGGTTTAGTTTATTTTAACTTAAATTAATGGAGCGGGTTAACGGGCTTTTGGTTATGATCCGATAACCATTAACAGAATTTGTTCTCTATAAAATAGGGCTTAAGGGTTTTGTTAAGCCCTAATCAAAGTCCTTGCAACCCTAAGTTGCCGCCCCCTCCTTCTCCTTGGTGTAGTCGGCGCCAACCCCACCTTGCCGCCTCCCACCACCACCTAATCTCCTTGCCGGCGTCCAGCAGCTGCCGTCCTCTCCCCTTGCCGGCGTCGAGCTGCTGCCGGAGGAGCTCCAGTGATCTCCTTTGGGTTCGGCAACAAGGTGAGCTTCAACCTTCCCTTTTGGCCGACCCCTATTCCTCCACCAAAGCTGTCCAGTTTTCTGGACAGCTTGTTTCCTTCTTGTCGGAGCATCATTTGGACGATGTTTGGAGCTCCGACAGTGATAGCCTTGCCGGGGATTCGATCTCCGATAATCCTCATAGGTGGAGGATGAAGGATTCGTCAAACGGTTGACGAATACCTCTCCGGAGAAGTGAGGGTTTGAGGACTCGTTTTGGATCCGAATTTAGATTCGGATCGTGATCTTCTCTCGATCACATCATCTTCAACACGAGGCTAGTAACTCGTACGAAGACGAGGCTCATGACTTTGTGAAGTCATCCCGAAGATACTCGGCGTGGATACGGATAGAGACGATTCTAGCGAGAATCGTTCCGGTTGATGCCTTTTCCGCTACACGTGATATGTCAGGTATACGTAGTATAAATTTTCTTTTATTGCAAAATTTGAATTTATGGTTATGTCTACACATGTTGTACTATTCATGCGTGTGATGTGTGTGTTGTAATAAATTATATTTATTATTTTATTCCTTCCGCTGTGCACATGTTTACGAAACATGTTCGAACACACACTCGCTGCGGTGCAGGAAACCCAACAGTGGTATCAGAGCCCAGGTTGTGTTTCGACATAATCATAAAATTGTTTTACGATAGTCATAATGATATTTCTGGAAATTTTCTACTTTTGGAAAGTTAGAAGTATTTATGGAAATTTTTCAATTTTGGAAAGTTTAGAAGTATTTATGGAAATCTTCTACTTTTGGAAATTTGGAAGTATTTATGGAAATTGATAATTTCCATAAATAAAATATTTGATTAAATTTTGGAAATTTATTTCCTAATTTAATCATGATTTGATTTGGGAAATCAAATCTTTAAATATTTTATTTCTATAAGTAGTTTTGATGATTTAGGAAATTGGTTTCCTAAAATGACTTTCCTTAATCAACTATTTCCACAAATAAAATATGTGATTAGATTTGGAAATTTGTTTCCTAATTTAATCATGATTTGATTTGGAGAATTAAATCTTAAACATATTTTATTTCCATAAATAGTTATGACACATAAGGAAATTTTGTACATGACATAATTGTATATCATGTAATTGCATTAGATGCATATCATTATGTCATGCGTGTCGTGATATGTAGATGTATGCTATGTATGTCATGTCATGTAGATAATAGTTATTTGCATGCAAAGAGGATGAGACATAAAAACCCTAACTCAATATTAAAGCCTACACCTTCCATTAATATGGTTAAAACTAGAGTTCCGTTTCTTATTCGGGTTGTTGGACTCTCTCCAAGCCTGACTTGAACCCGAACATGTTCAAACCATGGAATAGTTTAATACTAATATGGTAAGAGTCAGAGGTCAATTGTTAGCTTTAGTTGTCGGACTCTCTCCAAGCCGAGCTAATTGGTTGAATGCACTCTAACCATATTAAGACTATTTCTTGATTAATAGGTTGGCTTTAACCTGGAGCATCAGCTTGTTGGACTCTCTCAAAGGTCGATGTAAAGGGAGGTGAAGTTGGGTGCTATGCATATGATGCATACTTGTTAATGTGTTAACAACCCGATGTATGTATGAACATTCAATTAGATGATAACACATTGTGATAGTTGCATATACGTGATATGCAATCGGTATATTTGATACCTACCATCGTAGTTATGAATGACTTGTTGGACTCTCTCCAAGGTTGTTCATATCTATGATGGATATCAGCCCATTCGGAGATGGACCTACGATCTCTCGAAGTGATTTTGGGGTTTTTTGAAATTCAAAAAATGAATGGGATTTATAAATGTATGTTGATGCAATTTAAATTTTTTTTTGTCATATATGCTCATTTTGTATTTCTAGGTTAATCGATTGATCATGACGTCTTTGAATTTGCGCACTATTTTGGATTCAAACAAATTGACTAGGCCTAACTTCCTGGACTGGCTTAGAAACTTGAGAATTGTTCTCTGTAGGGATGTATACTGAAAAGTCTATCTTTTGTATGAAAATCTTTATTTTTGAAATAAGAATCACATGCTCATTATTTTCATATTTTTATGGTTATGCAATATTGTCTAATACTTTATATTGTAGATAACATGGTGTGTGGTGTCACACATGAGATCATGTTATCGGCCCCTTGAAAAGTATAAGTAAAGGCTCACAACTGAGATGGCTTTGGACAAACCATCGGAATGGTTGTAGTGTGATTTGGTATTGGTTTGTCTTGACCATAGAATCACACTAGTGCACTTTGTGTGTATTGAGAAGGACCGACTTAGAGGTGATTCGATTTATTGCTGACTACATAATCGAATCGGACCTCAGATATTATTTAGTACATGCTCTTAATCCCGATATAATAACAGTCACATATACTTAGTACTCATCTCTTTGATTTACCAATGGGCGAGATTTATAGATTAAATCGATAGTCTTGGTAAGTTGGGAGATGATATTATTTATATGGTGTGCCATTGATTATAGGAGGAAACCGTGTCCTATATATTAGGATGATGATGTCCCCTTGAGGAGCTCATAAGGTTCATCATGTAAACCCTGCAGGTGGACTTGGTCCGGCATGATGAAAAGGTTGAGTGGTACTACTCAAGGAGTTAGATGTTGATTAATTAATGGTCAGTAAATTAATTAATCGATGGATATTCGAGATCTTAAACACGGGGAGAAATTGTACAAATAATATATGGAGCCCATATTATTATATGGGAGTTGGTGAGGTAGATCAATGATGATCCTTTAGTGGATTGGATCATCATTAGTGGATCAGACTTTATGTGGGCTTGATCCATGGGTGGCCAAGATCCAACTCCTCCTCATGGTTCCTAATGTAGCCTATTAACACCTCATGAAGCTTAGATCCAAAGGATAGAAACAAAACTCTAGATCCAAAGGTGGAGATTAAATTTCTAGATCCGACGGTTGAGATTAAATCTTTAGATCCGACGGTTGAGATTAAATCCCTAGAACCAATGGAGGAGATTAAATCAAGCCTTAAGCCTAACTCTATAAATATTGGCTTAAGGGTGGGCAGCAACACATGGAAGAAAAAAGGGGGCTTAGGTTGGGCGGCAAGGACTTTGGAGATTTAGGGTTTTGGGTGGCCACAATTAAGGAAAAATGCTTCTTCTTCTTCTTCTTCCTTATGGTGGCCGACACCTTTCTTCCCTCTACTCTCCTTGGTTTTGGCTGGCGTCCAACATCCTTCCTTTCATCTGAGAGCATGGCTTAAGGGGATTAGGGTTTGCTTCCTTTGGAGGCTAGGAATCCTAGTTGGTTTAGGATTGGGTTTGGTGGCTAGGGTTTTGGGAGTCATGGGTGGGCGGCAACATTGGGAGGAGTTTTTCTTCTTCTTCCTAAGGTGTGGCTGGTTCCTCCATCTTCCCTCTACCTTTTCTTGAGCTCATCCTAATCTTCTTCCCCACTTCCATGGCCGACCATAAGGAGAGCTAGGATTAGGGTTTGGAGGCTTAGGGTTTAGGAGGCTTGGGTGGCACCAAATAAGGAAGATTTCTTTCTTCTTCATCCTTTGGTGGCTGGCGCTCACAGCCCTATCCTAGCCCTTGGGTGGCATCCAAAGACCCCTTCTCCTTCTCCTTAGGTGGTGGAAACAAGATATAGGGCTTTCCCTTGGTGTCTTGGCCGGTTTCCACCATTATCTCCTTCTCCTTGTTGGCCGGCGGCAAGCATTCTCCTTGTTGCTTGTTGGTTGGCCATAGGAAGGAGAAGAGCTTTGTTTTTATTCTTCCTCTTGCTTTGGAAGAGCAAGGAAGGAAGATTTGCGATCTAGGAGCTTCGACTTTTGGTAGAGCGTCACCCACACGACGTCCGAAAGGAGGAAGGACATACATTAGAAGATCGAGAGGTATATCGATTCTCTAATTTTTATATGTTACATGTTTGTATTTGTTTTTCATTTATGAGCATGATATAAATTTGTATATGGCTAAATAATACTTGGATCCGGAGCATAAACACAAAAACCGGTGATCCAGACATCGTCTATTCCGTGGCTACTCGTAGAATAGAGGATGGTCGCTTGAACAACTAGTTTGTTCAAGTGACCTATCTAAACGAATAGCACAACGATGACTTGGTGGTTTGGGCAATCCCTTTTGTCTAGGATTAAATTTTTTTAATCCGGGGACATCGAAGGGATCGCCATGGACAAGCTACCGAGGTGAAGTGGGAAGCGAAGTTTTCCCTCACAGACTCGATAAGCAAAAACCATTAAATTTGTATGAGAGCTTTCGGGGCAAAACCCTTCAAGTGGTATCAGAGCCAAGGTTTCCAGTTTTGTGTGTTTAGGATTCGATTAATTTTTATGCACTTTTTCATATATTATATGTGTCGGATAATAGTAGGATATGCGTAGTTTAACTCTTTGGTTGTAGGCATAAGATGCGACTATTATGGCCATATGTGTGTATGTGATTGTATGTGTGTAAATATTTATTTTGTTGAATCCTCGGGGTTGACGAGGCTAGTATTTAGTTTTTGTAAATTAAATACGGCATTGTTTAGCCACTCTTTATTTTATTTTACTTTCGATCTAGATTTCATGTACACTCCCTCATGGAGTATAGGATCGATGGATGTAAATTAAAATAGGTTTTAGTCTCGGCTCGGATCTCCGGATAGCTCATACATGGAGTAGGAGGAGCGGACGACATGTCGATGCGATGGGAGTCATATTGAAGACAAAAGCCATAATAGTTGGAAAATAATTTATTTTTCATATTTATTGCTTTTTGTTTGATATGCATGTCGTAGGCTAGAAAATTCCTCATTTTCAAATTAATAAGTGGGAGAGGGATATTTTTATAAATTCCCACGGCCTCCATTACGATTTGACATGTGATGCAAGTAAATTTGCACGTCGGCTCTGAGTGCCTTCCTCCCCATCGGATGAGTTTGTTTGTGGAT
Organism: Wurfbainia villosa; assembly: GCA_025175895.1. Taxonomy (NCBI): domain Eukaryota; kingdom Viridiplantae; phylum Streptophyta; class Magnoliopsida; order Zingiberales; family Zingiberaceae; genus Wurfbainia; species Wurfbainia villosa. The sequence goes on from CM045997.1 coordinate 57,821,908, forward strand.
CACAGGGTCAGATATGGTTATAGGAAATTATTTAGGAGTGTGTGTACTTCCCCATCGGAAGGCACATAACCCGAGATAATTTCCTTGGTATCAAGTAATAGTGAACACTTAGATACAAATATAAGTATCCTCCCCATCGGAGTCACTGCTTTTATTTGTAGGGCCGAAGAGAAACCAACTATTAATTTTACTTGTCATAAAGTTAGGTTGACAAGATAGTAAAATTAATGGGTAAAACCTCCTCTTACAAATGTAGAATTCGTATACGTCCACACTATCGTGGCATACGATATTCTCGGTGTTTTGAGGTGTTGGTTGATTTTGAAATTTTATTGTTTGAGGAATCAATATTTTTTTGAAATCTACAGTAATGATCTATGTGATTCTTAGGATTTTCAAAAATGACTTTCAGTCCACTTACTATGATACTAAAGGAAACAAACTTACTGTACCCAAATAATGTTGATTGGAAAAGAATCTAGATATTGTCTTATCTGCTAAGGAGTACAAGTATGCACTCTTTGAAGTGTGTCCTCAAGCCATGGTTGCTCAAAAAGGTTTCTACTTCTAAGACGAAAGGCAAGAAGAAGGAGAAACAAGGTGGAGCAATGGTGGTGGGAGGATCTCAGGGAGGAGTGAAGTAGCCGAAAGGCAAGTACTTCACTTATAAGCAGGATGGACATTAGAAGAAGGACTGTCTTAATCCAAAGAAGAACAAAGGTATATCCTTTGGTCTAGTCATTGAAACATTATTAGCGGTGATATCTACTGGTACCTGGTGTGTAGATACGGGAGCCACTAATCATGTCTGCAACACTTTGCAGGGGTTCTAGGAAACCCGACGACTAGCTAAAAGGGAGATTACCATTTACTTGGGCAATGCCACGAAGATGGCAGCTATTGCAGTGGGAGAAGTTTTATTTATCTCTTGAGAAATATACACTTGAATCAAAACCTCCCACGATGCAAATTGAAGTTTATAACTCATCTTCTAATTCCAATAAGAGAAAAGAACCTTTGAAGATGAACCAAACATATCTTTGGCATCTTAGGCTTAGTCATATTAACCTAAGCAGAATTCAAAGGTTGATAGCTGATGGACCTCTGAGTTCATTAGTGGTGGAATATTTCCCAACCTGTGAATCTTGTTTGGAGGGTAAAATGACCAAGAGGCCTTTTAAGGCCAAGGGGTATAGAGCCAAAGATGCGTTAGAATTGGTTCATACTAATTCGTATGGTTGTATGTCTATCCAGGCAAGAGGTAGTTTTGAATATTTCGTCTTTTTCATAGATGATTATTCAAGATATGGATGACACTACGATCTGATCGTGGTAGTGAGTACCTCTTGGGATAGTTTAGGAATTACTTATCAGAGGCTGGGATTCAATCCCAATTGACTGCACCTGGCACACCCCAGCAGAAAGGTGTAGCAGAGCGAAGGAATAGGACTCTTAAGGAGATGGTTAGATCGATGATGAGTTATTCTGACTTGCCAGATTCGTTCTGGGGATATGCTCTAGATACGGCGGTGTACATTCTGAACTTGGTTCCATCTAAATCAGTGCCTTCTACTCCCACAGAGTTGTGGACTGGGCGAAAGCCTAGTCTAAGACATATTTAGATATGGGGGAGTCCAGCACATTTGCTGAAGGCAGATGGTGGTAAGTTGGAACCTCATACAAAAGTATGCATGTTCGTTGGCTATCCTAGAAGAACGAAGGGTGGGTTTTTTTATAGTTCTACAGATCAGAGGGTGATTGTTAGCATGAACGCCAGATTTCTAGAGGAAGACTATATAATGAGCCACGAGCCCAAGAGTAAAATAGTTCTAAAGGAATTAAAAGGGGAAGTCACTTCTTTAGTACCACCGGTACAAGAGGATATACCATATGTCACTGCACCGCGTGTCACAGAGGATACATAGGTGATACCTCATCGTAGTGGGAGGGTTGTGAGACAGCCTGATAGATTCATGTTCTTGGGAGAATCTTCTGATTTGGTCCCTGGTGAACATAAACCTGATCCCTGGACATATGAGGAGACAATCCAAGATAAAGATGCAGCATCTTGGCAAAGCGCAATGAATGCTGAAATTGAATCTATTGATTCAAATCAGGTCTGGGAGCTCTTATGCATAGCATCTCATATGGACTATGAGGTGTGGCAGATGGATGTCAAGACAGCTTTCCTGAATGAAAGTCTTGAGGAAAACATATATAGAGATTCATTGCGAAGGGCAAAGAGCATCTTGTATGTAAGCTTAATCGGTCCATTTATGGATTGAAGTAAGCTTCAAGGTCTTGGAACATCCGCTTTGATGAGGTAATCAAATCTTATGGATTTATTCAAAGGCCGGATGAGCCTTGTGTATACAAGAGATGTGATGGAAACATAGTGGTATTTCTTGTACTATACGTAGATGACATTTTGGTGATTGGCAACAATATCAAGGTGTTATCGGGCGTAAGGGTATGGTTGTCCAAACAGTTTGATATGAAGGACTTGGGAGAGGTGGGACACATACTTGGGATCAAGGTTAGAAGGGATCGCAGGAAAAGGATGTTGTGCTTATCCCAAGCTTCATACATAGACAAGATTATGGATCGTCTTAGCATGCAAAACTCTAAGAAGGGTTTTCTACCTTTCAGGCATGGAGTTCCTTTATCCAAGGAGATGTGTCCTAGATCATCTGAGGAGATAGAGGAGATGAAGGCGGTTCCTTATGCTTCGGCAGTAGGAAGCCTCATGTATGTGATGCTCTGTACGAGACCAGATATCTACTTTGCCATGGGCATGGTCAGCAAATATCAGAGTAATCCAGGATAGGGACATTGGATTGCGGTAAAGCATATATTGAAGTACCTGAGAAGGACTAGGGATTATATGCTGATTTACCGGGCAGACCAATTTCTCCCTGTGGGTTACACGGATTCCGACTTCCAATCTGAAAGGGATAACAGTAAGTCTACCTCAGGTTTTGTGTTTACTTTGGGAGGTGGAGCCATTGTGTGGAGGAGTGTCAAGCAGAAGTGCGTGGCAGACTCCACCATGGAAGCTGAGTATGTGGCGGCCTCTGAGGCGGCCAAAGAAGCTGTATGGCTCAGGAAGTTCCTGATGGACTTGAATGTGATTCCTGGTTTGCCCCGAAATATCACAATTTATTGTGATAATAATGGTGCAGTTGCAAACTCGAAGGAACCACGAGCCCATAAGATAAGTGAATGCATAGAGCGCAAGTACCACCTGATACGAGAAATCGTAAAGGAGGTAGAAGTTGCTGTCGCCTAGATTGAATCAGAGGATGACCTGGTAGATCCTTCCACTAAGGCCCTTCTAGCGAGAGCTTTGATAAGCATGTGGAGGGAAGGGGAATCAGATGTATGACAGTTTGAGGACAGCATAGTCTTTTAGATATGGGGGAGTCCAGTACATGTGCTGAAGGCAGATGCTGGTAAGTTGGAACCTCGTACAGAAGTACGCATGTTCGTTGGCTATCCTAGAAGAACGAAGGGTGGGTTTTTTTATAGTCCTACAGATCAAAGGGTGATTGTTAGCATGAACGCCAGATTTCTAGAGGAAGACTATATGATGAGCCACGAGCCCAAGAGTAAAATAGTTCTGAAGGAATTAAAAGGGGAAGTCACTTCTTTAGTACCACCGGTACAAGAGGATATACCATATGTCACTGCACCGCGTGTCACAGAGGATACACAGGTGATACCTCATCGTAGTGGGAGGGTTGTGAGACAGCTTGATAGATTCATGTTCTTGGGAGAATCTTCTGATTTGGTCCCTGGTGAACATAAACCTGATCCCTGGACATATGATGAGGCAATCCAAGATAAAGATGCAGCATCTTGGCAAAGCGCAATGAATGCTGAAATTGAATCTATTGATTCAAATCAGGTCTGGGAGCTCTTATGCATAGCAGCTCATATGGACTATAAGGTGTGGCAGATGGATGTCAAGACAGCTTTCCTGAATGAAAGTCTTGAGGAAAACATCTATAGAGATTCATTGCGAAGGGCAAAGAGCATCTTGTATGTAAGCTTAATCGGTCCATTTATGGATTGAAGCAAGCTTCAAGGTCTTGGAACATCCGCTTTGATGAGGTAATCCAATCTTATGGATTTATTCAAAGGCCGGATGAGCCTTGTGTATACAAGAGATGTGATGGAAACGTAGTGGTATTTCTTGTACTATACGTAGATGACATTTTGGTGATTGGCAACAATATCAAGGTGTTATCGGGCGTAAGGGTATGGTTGTCCAAACAGTTTGATATGAAGGACTTGGGAGAGGTGGGACACATACTTGGGATCAAGGTTAGAAGGGATCGCAGGAAAAGGATGTTGTGCTTATCCCAAGCTTCATACATAGACAAGATTATGGATCGTCTTAGCATGCAAAACTCTAAGAAGGGTTTTCTACCTTTCAGGCATGGAGTTCCTTTATCCAAGGAGATGTGTCCTAGATCATCTGAGGAGATAGAGGAGATAAAGGCGGTTCCTTATGCTTCGGCAGAAGGAAGCCTCATGTATGTGATGCTCTGTACGAGACCAGATATCTACTTTGCCATGGGCATGGTCAGCAAATATCAGAGTAATCCAGGACAGGGACATTGGATTGCGGTAAAGCATATATTGAAGTACCTGAGAAGGACTAGGGATTATATGCTGATTTACCTGGCAGACCAATTACTCCCTGTGGGTTACACAAATTCCAACTTCCAATCTGATAGGGATAACAGTAAGTCTACCTAGGGTTTTGTGTTTACTTTGGGAGGTGGAGCCATTGTGTGGAGGAGTGTCAAGCAGAAGTGTGTGGCGGACTCCACCATGGAAGCTGAGTATGTGGCGGCCTCTGAGGCGGCCAAAGAAGCTGTATGGCTCAGGAAGTTCCTGATGAACTTGGATATGATTCCTGGTTTACCTCGAAATATCACAATTTATTATGATAATAATGGTGCAGTTGAAAACTCGAAGGAACCACGAGCACATAAGATAAGTGAATGCATAGAGCGCAAGTACCACCTGATACGAGAAATCGTAAAGGAGGTAGAAGTTGCTGTCGCCTAGATTGCATCAGAGGATGACCTAGTAGATCCTTCCACTAAGGCCCTTCTAGCGAGAGCTTTGATAGGCATGTGGAGGGAAGGGGAATCAGATGTATGACAGTTTGAGGACAGCATAGTCTTTTAGTATAAGTGGGAGATTGTAGGGATGTATACTGAAAAGTCTATCTTTTGTATGAACATCTTTATTTTTGAAATAAGAATCACATGATCATTATTTGCATATTTTTATAGTTATGCAATATTGCCTAATACTTTATATTGTAGATAACACGGTGTGTGGTGTCACACAGGAGATCATGTTATCGGCTCCATGAAAAGTATAAGTAAAGACTCACAACTGAGATGACTTTTGACAAACCATCGGAATAGTTGTAGTGTGATTTGGTATTGATTTGTCTTGACCATAGAATCACACTAGTGCACTTTGTGTGCATTGAGCAGGACCGACTTAGAGGTGATTCGATTTATTGCTGACTACATAATCGAATCGGACCTCAGATATTATTTAGTACATGCTCTTAATCCCGATATAATAACGGGCACATATACTTAGTACTCATCTCTTTGATTTACCAATGGGCGAGATTTATAGATTAAATCGATAGGCTCGATAAGTTGGGAGATGATATTATTTATATGGTGTGTCATTGATTATAGGAGGAAACCATGTCATATATATTAGGATGATGATGTCCCCTTGAGGAGCTCATAAGGTTCATCATATAAACTCTGCAGGTGGACTAGGTCCGGCATGATGAAAAGGTTGAGTGGTACTACTCAAGGAGTTAGATGTTGATTAATTAATGGTCAGTAAATTAATTAATCGATGAACATTCGAGATCTTAAACACGGGGAGAAAATGTACAAATAATATATGGAGCCCATATTATTATATGGGGGTTGGTGAGGTAGATCAATGATGATCCTTTAGTGGATTGGATCATCATTAGTGGATCGGACTTTATGTGGGCTTGATCCATGGGTTGCCAAGATCCAACTCCTCCTCATGGTTCCTAATGTAGCCTATTAACACCTCATGAAGCTTAGATTCAAAGGATAGAAACAAAACTCTAGATCCAAAGGTGGAGATTAAATTTCTAGATCCGACGGTTGAGATTAAATCTCTAGATATGACGGTTGAGATTAAATCCCTAGAACCAATGGAGGAGATTAAATCAAGCCTTAAGCCTAAATCTATAAATATTGGCTTAAGGGTGGCCGACAACACATGGAAGAAAAAAGGGGGCTTAGGTTGGGCGGCAAGGGCTTTGGAGATTTAGGGTTTTGGGTGTCCACAATTAAGGAAAGATGCTTTTTCTTCTTCTTCTTCCTTATGGTGGCCGACACCTTTCTTCCCTCTACTCTCCTTGGTTTTGGCCGGCGTCCAACATCCTCCCTTTTATCTGAGAGCATGGCTTAAGGGGATTAGGGTTTGCTTCCTTTGGAGGCTAGGAATCCTAGTTGGTTTAGGATTGGGTTTGGTGGCTAGGGTTTTGGGAGTCATGGGTGGGCGGCAACATTGGGAGGAGTTTTTCTTATTCTTCCTAAGGTGTGGCCGGTTCCTCCATCTTCCCTCTACCTTGGCTTGAGCTCATCCTAATCTTCTTCTCCACTTCCATGGCCGACCATAAGGAGAGCTAGGATTAGGGTTTGGAGGCTTAGGGTTTAGGAGGCTTGGGTGGCACCAAATAAGGAAGGTTTCTTTCTTCTTCATCCTTTGGTGGCCGGTGCTCACAGCCCTATCCCAGCCCTTGGGCGGCATCCAAAGACCCCTTCTCCTTCTCCTTAGGTGGTGGAAACAAGATATAGGGCTTTCCCTTGGTGTCTTGGCCGGTTTCCACCATTATCTCCTTCTCCTTGTTGGCCGGCGGCAAGCATTCTCCTTGTTGCTTGTTGGTTGGCCATAGGAAGGAGAAGAGCTTTGTTTTTATTCTTCCTCTTGCTTTGGAAGAGCAAGGAAGGAAGATTTGCGATCTAGAAGCTTCAACTTTTGGTAGAGCGTCGCCCACACGACTTCCGAAAGGAGGAAGGACATACATTAGAAGATCAAAAGGTATATCGATTCTCTAATTTTTATATGTTACATGTTTGTATTTGTTTTTCATTTATGAGCATGATATAAATTTGTATATGGCTAAATAATACTTGGATCCCGAGTATAAACACAAAAATCGGCGATCCAGACATCGTCTATTCCGCGGCTACTCGTAGAATAGAGGATGGTCGCTTGAACAACTAGTTTGTTCAAGTGACCTCTCTAAACAAATAGCACGACGATGACTTGGTGGTTTGGGCAATCCCTTTTGTCTAGTATTAAATTTTTTTAATCCGGGGACATTGAAGGGATCGCCATGGACAAGCTACCGAGGTGAAGTGGGATGCGAAGTTTCCCCTCACGGACTCGATAAGCAAAAACCATTAAATTGGTATGATAGCTTTCGGGGCAAAACCCTTCATTCTCAAGGCAGAAAAGCTAGCATATGTCCTTGAAGATTCTCTTCCCAACCGTCCTAGGGACGATGCAACTCCAGACCAAATGTTGGTCTATCAGAAGCATGTGGCAGATTCTGAACTGGCGAGTTGCATCATGCTAGTTGCGATGGTACCTGAGCTGCAAAAGCAGCATGAGCATATGGATGGTAATACCATGGTCTTCCATCTTCATGAGTTGTTTGATGAGCAAGCGAGATCCGAAAGGTTCGAAGTCTCCAGGCTCCTATTCACCACGATGATGCAAGAAGGTTCGTCTGTAGTGCAGTTTGTGCTAAAGATGAACGGGTACATCGAGCGGCTAGCCACCCTCGGGTTTGTGATGGATTATGAATTAAGTATTGACTTAATTCTGCATTGTTTGCCCAAGAGTTTCTCACAATTTGTGATGAACTATCGGATGAACAAATTAGAATCCACTATTCCTGAGCTCCTCAATATGCTGAAGACTATGGAGCCTTCTATGAAGTATGAGGAGAAGGTTGTTCTGTTAGTTGATTCCTCAAAGAAAGGTTCTAAGAGGAAGGCAAAGGAACAGAAGAAAGAGAAGAACAAGAAGGCAAAGAAGGCAGAACTAGCACAAAAGGGCACTTGCCATCATTGTGGCAAGGAAGGCCACTGGCGAAGAAACTGCAAGATTTATCTTGAGTCCATGAAGAAGAAGAAGGCATCCGATGCCCCATCCTCTTCAGGTATCTTCGTTATTGATTGTCATTCTATTTCCTTAGACACTTGGGTATTGGATACTGGGTGTGGCTCACATATATGTAATGACATACAGGGGCTAAGGAATAGAAGAAGACTCGTCAGAGGGGAGTCAAATTTGCGAGTTGGCAATGGAGCAAAGGTTGCTACGGTCGCCATCGAAACTTATTTGCTGAAGCTCCCTAGCAGACTAGTCTTAGAATTGGACAATTGCTATTGTGTTCCTTCTCTAATAAAGAACATTGTTTCTATTTCCTGCTTAAATAGAAATGGTTATCATTTGACATTTAGTAACAATTATTGTTATATAACTTTGAATGGCGTACTTTATGGAAATGGAACTTTGAGCGATGACATTTATACGTTGGACGTATCCAGTGACATTTTCAATATCGAAGCGAGCAACAAGCGTGCTCGAAAGTATAATCAAATAGACTCCTACATGTGGCATTGTCGTCTTGGCCATGTAAGCAAGAAATGCATGTACGAATTACACCGATGTGGAATTCTGGAATCGTTTGAATTGGATTCATACGATACATGTGAATCATGCTTAAAAGGCAAGATGACTAAGTTACCTTTTACCGGAAAAGGTGAACGAGTGGGAGAGTTACTAGGTCTAATACATACTGAAGTATGTGGACCTATGTCAACTCAAGCTTTAGGAGGCTATAGCTACTTCATTACCTTCACCGATGATCACTCACGGTTTGGGTATGTGTTCTTGATGAAACACAAGTCTGAAGCCTTTGAAAGGTTCAAAGAATTCAGAAATGAAGTAGAGAAACAACATGACAAGAGTATTAAAATACTTCGATAAGATCGAAGTGGTGAATACTTAAGTTAAGAGTTTCTTGATTATCTAAGAGACAATGGTATATTGTCTCAATGGACTCCGCCATACACACCACATCATAATGGTGTATCTGAGAGACGTAACCGGACCTTGTTGGACATGGTCAGGTCAATGATGAATCATGCGAATCTTCCCAAGTCCTTTTAGGCCTATGCACTTTAGACAGCTGTTTACTTGTTAAACAGAATGCCAACCAAGGTAGTCTCTACTACTCCATATGAGATATGGAATAGTAAGAAACCTCATGTATCTTACTTGAAGATATGGGGTTGTCCTGCTTATGTGAAGCGGACTATATCAGACAAATTGGATGCTAAGTCTGATAGATGTCTATTTATTGGATACCCTAAGGAAACAAGGGGTTACCAATTCTATCATCCTGTGGAACAAAAGGTGTTTGTTTCAAGGCATCCTGTGTTTCTAGAGAAAGAGTTTCTCTTGCAAGAAAATAGTGGGAGTGTCGTCGAGCTTGAAGAGGCTCGAGAGACTCAAATAGACATTGATGAGATACCTGGTGAAGCACAACAGCCAATAACTCATAGTGATGAGCAATCGACTGGACCTATTGAAACACCACATCTTCGTAGATCTGGTAGAACACGCAACATTCCTGAGAGATATGGATTTCTCGTAAGTGAAACGAACGACGTGTTACTCATTGATGATGAGGAGCCTACCAGTTATGAAGAAGTGCTGACAAGTTCAGAAAGGGATAAGTGGCTTGATGCCATGAAGTTGGAAATGAATTCCATGTATGAAAACCAAGTTTGGAACTTGGTTGACCTACCTGAAGGCATCAAGCCTATAGGGTGCAAGTGGGTTTTCAAGAAGAAAACCGACATGGATGGTAATGCGATTACCTATAAGGCTAGATTAGTGGCGAAAGGATATCGTCAAAAACAAGGTGTTAATTATGACAAAACCTATTCACCTGTAGCTATGCTTAAATCCATTCGGATGCTCCTGGCCAAAGCGGCTCATTATGATTATGAGATATGACAGATGGATGTGAAAATAGCTTTTCTTAATAGAAACCTGCTCGAGGATGTGTATATAATACAGCCTGAGGCTTTCACATCGGTTGATAAAACCAAAGTATGCAAATTGCGATGGTCCATATATGGATTGAAGCAAGCATCCAGGAGCTGGAATATCCATTTTGATGAGATAATCAAAAGGTTTGATTTCTCAAAAAATCCAGACGAACCTTGTGTGTACAAGAAGGTTAGTGGGAGTGCAGTCATGTTCCTAGTATTGTATGTCGATGACATATTACTTATAGGAGACGATGTTTCAGTCTTACAGTTAGTTAAGATTTGGTTATCTAAGACATTCTCCATGAAAGACCTGGGAGAAGCAACCTACATCCTCGGGATTAAGATCTATATAGATAGATCGAAACGGTTGCTTGGTCTTTCGCAGTCTACATATATAGACTGAGTGCTAAAGAGGTTTAGCATGTCGGAATCCAAGAAAGGTTTCCTACCCATCAAGCATGGGATACACCTTTCTAAGTCTATGTGTCCGCGCACAGAAGACGAGAGGATTTGCATGAGTAAGATTCCCTATGCATCCGCAATAGGATCTATCATGTATGCTATGTTATGTACGAGGCTCGATGTATCGTATGTTCTGAGTGTAATGAGTAGATACCAGTCTGATCTAGGAATGGATCATTGGGTGGCTGTTAAGACGATCCTTAAGCACTTAAGAAGAACTAAGGATGTGTTCCTAATATATGGAGAAGGGGACATGGTGATATACGGATATACGAATGCCAGCTTCCAGACAGACAAGGATGATTCCAGGTCTCAGTTTGGATACGTGTTCACCTTGAATGGGGGCGCAGTGAGTTGGAAAAGTTCAGCGGATTCTCGAGCAGAATACATTACGAGGCGGGCAAAGGAAGCGGTTTGGATCAAGAAGTTCATTTATGAACTTGGTGTGATTCCAGCCATTGTTGAAGCAATACCGGTCTACTGCGACAATAATGGAGCAATTGCACAGGCGAAAGAGCCAAGGTCTCATCAACGATCCAAACATGTGCTTCGCCGCTATCATCTTATCAGAGAGATCATCAGTAGGAAGGAAATACAAATCGAGAAAATCCCCACTGAAAGGAACTTAGTGGATCCTTTGACTAAGGCATTACCTCAAAGTAAGTTTGAGGGTCATGTTAGAGCTTATGGTATTGGATACCATAGCGATTGGCATTAGGCCAAGTGGGAGTTTGTTAGTGATATATGAGAGATGTCCTAAGGCAATCGCCTTATGTTTGAACCATTTATATGATAAATGAAGATTCACTATTTGAGTATACATGTTTTCATGTATTTGATTAGATCTTAAACTCATTTACTGAATGTCCACAATACGATTCACAACATGAGAGAATTTGTGATTGGATCACAACTAGTGAGTATCTCTACATGTGTAATTGTGATGTATTGAAATTATCCCTAGTCGATGAATTGATGGATTTGGACACCATTGATTCTGTCGAGACTAGCACGAGGTATACTCCTTGGTATATCCAAGCAGCTGATTCTCACTGGCTGGAGACATTGTGATGTCCAGAGTTAATCGTGGATGCTAGTTATGGTAACTAGTTCATTGGAGTGACTAGCCGTAAGACTTCATATGGTTCTCTGCATATATAGATATGTCAATGAAGTTCTTACTGCATCTTAGGTGCGATGTTCCTTTGACTTCCGGTATTCAAGTCATCTTGATCATAAAGACTTATGCTTTGACATCTTAAGTAAGCATCTCTAAGGAGATGTTGACCCGGGATGATTGGGTATAAGTCGAAGTGATCGAAGGTGTTTGAATAGCCTATAAAGGATTCACCACTCCTTGCGAGGAGATGTATACCCATGGTCTCTCGTCGGATTGTTACTAAAGTCTTTGGCCAAAGCATTATATGTTTAGAGTAAGGTACTCTTCGATACATGTGAAGTAACTAGAATCCGTAGGACGAGGAAATGATACTTGGGCTAGGTGTGACGTAGTCAGCCTAGTGGGGACTGACACTATAGACCATGTCCTGAACCAAGTGGGTATAAGATGAGTGAAGGGAATGGGACACGATTCATTCGAGCTGATGAAGGGTTTCAGAAATAGTTCTGGATCAACCGTTGATCTTTACGATTAATTAGGGATCATGATGTACTACTAGGTGCCACTCATGATCGTTCTATAATTAATGGTTAATTATAGACGACCAACATAAAGCGAGAACCTATTTGGTCACATGCACAACGAGCGTAATCCGAAGGATTTAAAACAAGCTTGAGAATGAGATTCTCAAACCGAGAGAAACTAGGTTTGGTTGGACCAAACAAGGAGCGAGAATGAAATCGTTTCAGTCGCAATGGAAGAGTGGATGGGTCATGTCTTATGAAGTCATGATGGATGAACCAAATTGGTTTGGTTCTAATCCAATGGAGGAGAATGAACCAAAGGGTTTGGTTTGTTTTAAACGAATGAACCAAAGTTGGTTCGGTTCATTTTAACTTAAAATAAACCATCATGGTTTTGTTTATTTTAACTTAAATTAATGGAGCAGGTTAACGGGCTTTTGGTTATGATCCGATAACCATTAAGAGAATTTGTTCTCTATAAAATAGGGCTTAAGGGTTTTGTTAAGCCCTAATCAAAGTTCGTGCAACCCTAAGTTGCTGCCCCCTCCTTCTCCTTGGTGTAGTCGGCGCCAACCCCACCTTGCCGCCGCCCACCACCACCCAATCTCCTTGCTAGCGTCTAGCAGCTATCGTCCTCTCCCCTTGCCGACGTCGAGCTGCTGCCGGAGGAGCTCTGGTGATCTCCTTTGGGTTCGGCAACAAGGTGAGCTTCAACCTTCCCTTTTGGCCGACCCCTATTCCTCCACCAAAGCTGTCCAGTTTTCTGGACAACTTGTTTCCTTCTTGTCAGAGCGTCATTTGGACAACATTTGGAGCTCCGACAGCGGTATCCTTTTCGGGGATTCGATCTCCGGTAATCCTCATAGGTGGAGGATGAAGAATTCGTCAAACGGTTGACGAATACCTCTCCGGAGAAGCGAGTTTTTGAGGACTTGTTTTGGATCTAAATTTTGATTCGGATCATGATCTTCTCTCAATCACATCGTCTTCAACACGAGGCTAGTAACTCGTACGAAGATGAGGCTCATGACTTTGTGAAGTCATCCCAAAGATACTCGGCATGGATACGGATAGAAACGATTGTAGCGAGAATCGTTCCAGTTGATGCCTTTCCCGCTACACGTGATACGTCAGGTATACGCAGTATAAATTTCCTTTTATTGCCAAATTTGAATTTACGGTTATGTCTACACATGTTGTACTATGCATGCGTGTGATGTGTGTGTTGTAATAAATTAGATTTATTATTTTATTCCTTCCACTATGCACATGTTTACGAAACATGTTCGAACACACACTCGCCGCGGTGCCGAAAACCCAACATAGATCTCATCTACATCACTCACATCCCTCCGCATAATTTGTTACATACCCAATAATCACCTTTATAGTCCACCCATTAACGAGTGACGTTTGACGAAGCAAAGTATGCAACTCCTTATGTAGGGAACCATGGTGACTTCAGGTCTAAGGACTAATAGTCATACTAATAGTCACATGAGAAAGTATATGACACTCATATAATGATCCATGATAATTTCTCATGGTGGGTCATTCAGTATACATTCTCCAATGCATACCCATGTGTCAACTTGATATCTCATATCCATAACTTGTGAGATCAAGTCATCGAGTTGACCTACATGCTAGTCTCTTCGCATTAACATTATCCCTGAATGTTAATACTTGACTAGGAATGATTAAGAGTAGTGTTCTCTATATCATCTCATTATCGATTCAACCAATCGATTTATATAGATAAGAGTGCTTCGTTCGGTTACGTGCTTGGAGTCCCTCACGCTAATAGTCTGTCGCCCGTTCGTTTCCACATCCACCGGATTGATGTCGATTAGCGCATAAATACTTCTAAATTTCCGTATATGAATTAGACTCTAGGGATTTCACTAACAATCTCCCACTAGCACTAGCGCCAATCACTGTAGTATCTAATACCCAATGACCTAGTGTGACCATCATGCTTTTTCTTTGCCAAAGCCTTGGTCAAGGGATCTGCGATGTTAGCCTCTGTGGGTACTCTGCAAATCTTCACATCTCCTCTATCGATAGTCTCTCGAATGAGATGGAAGCGTCGTAGTATGTGCTTGGTCCGCTGGTGTGAGCGAGGTTCTTTAGCCTGCGCAATCGCTCCATTGTTGTCACAATAGAGATCTATAGGATCTGCTATGCTAGGAACCACCCCAAGCTCAGTAATAAACTTGCGGATTCAAACTGCCTCCTTTGCTACCTCTGATGCAGTAATATACTCGGCCTCTGTTGTAAAATCAGCAACTGTGTCCTGCTTCGAACTCTTCCAGCTCACAGCGCCACCATTCAAGCAAACCACGAACCCTGACTGTGATATATAATCATTCTGGTCAGTTTGGAAGCTGACATCGCTGTAACCCTTTACAGATAGCTCCTCATCGCCTTCAAATATCAAGAAATATTCTTTAGTCCTTCTCAAGTACTTAAGAATATTCTTGATTGCTATCCAGTGACGGTCACCTGGATCTGACTGGTATCTACTCGTCATGCTCAAAGCATACAAGACATTAGGATGAGTACATAGCATGGTGTACATGATAGATCCTATGGCTGATGCATAAGGGATCTTATCCATGCGGTCTCTCTCCTCTCTAGAAGAGGGACTTTGAGTCTTCGAAAGACTCACACCATGTGACATCGGAAGAAGTCCCTTCTTGGAATTCTGCATGACAAACCGTAGTAATACCGTGTCAATATATGTACTCTGACTTAGGCCAAGAAATCTCTTAGATCTATCTCTATAGATCTTGATGCCTAGAATACAGGCTGCTTCACCTAAGTCCTTCATTGAGAAGCACGTCCCCAGCCAAGTCTTCACAGACTGTAGCGAAGGGATGTCATTCCCAATGAGTAGTATGTCATCCACATACAATACAAGTAAGACAACTGTGTTTCCATTAACCCTCCTGTAGACACAGGGTTCATCTTCATTCTTGATGAAACTAAACTGTTTGATCGCATCATCGAATCGAAGATTCCAGCTCTGAGAAGCTTGCTTTAGCCCATCAATGGACCTTTGCATCTTGCATACTTTTCCAGTATGTTGTGGATCTATAAAACCCTCAGGTTGTGTCATGTACACATCCTCGAGCAAGTTTCCATTCAGAAATGCGGTTTTGACATCCATCTGCCAGATCTCATAATCGTGGTATGCTGCAATAGCAAGCATGATCCGAATGGACTTAAATATTACCACTGGCGAAAAGGTTACATCATAGTCAATACCATGAATTTGCTTGAAACCTTTAGCCACCAATCGACCCTTATAGGTATGTGTAAGTCCATCCATGTCAGTCTTTCTCTTAAAGACCCACTTACACCCAATGGGTTTAAGGCCTTCAGGTGGATCAACCAAAGTCCATACTTGGTTGGTGTACATGGATTCCATCTCGGATATCATGGCCTCTATCCATTTCTCAGAATCTGGGCTCATCACAGCTTCCTGATAGGAGGTAGGCTCATTCTCAATGAGCATAACATCTGTTGGTGCAACAATGCCCCAAGCATTTATATGTTTTGATGTTTGGATAATCATCTAAGTTAGGCAACAATTTGTGATCTAATTGTGAATATGTTCAAGTGACAGGGAAATCCAAGTATGAAGACTTAGTAAAGGCAAAGTCCAAGTATGATCTTGGCAAGAGAAGTCCAAGGTAAAGGTTTGGCAGCATAATACCAAGCATGTTGTCTTGGCGGCATTAAGTCCAAATGGACTTTGGCAAAGGAAGTCCAAAGGCAAGTCTTGGCAGCGTAAGTCCAAGTATGTAGACTTGGCGGCGTAAAGTCCAAGCACGCTTTGGCAAAGGGAAACCCAAGACATGACAAAACTGAAGGAAGCTCTTGGAAGCAAAGCTCAAAGGATGAACAAGTCGCGGACTCGGAGGGATCCTGGAGGTGCAAGGCTTAAGGAAGAGCTAGAAGGTTGAGTCTAGGTCTAGTGGGTGAAATCAAGTATGAATTATTCATATTTGATGAGTATTAGTCAACTGGTCAGGTGCTCGACTGAGTCAGGATGAAACCCTGACAATCAGTCTACTGCTTTGGTCATGGCAGTCGACTGATGTTGCGATCAGTCGACTGCCAAACAGCGGCAATCGATTGATCAAGTTAAATACGAGCATAGAATGGAGTCTCACTTGACTGTGGCCTGTTATCACTCGACTGATCACTCCATCAGTCGACTGATGGATGGATCAGTCGACTGATGAGAGTGCCATTGGAGGTAACGACTCTAAATCCCACGAATCTGGCTATTCAGAACCCGTTAACCACGTCGGTAGTCGACTGATGCTGTGCATCAGTCGACTGATGGTGCTCCAACGGAAAAATCAGCCATCTCTCTATAAAAAGAGGGCTTGTGGTGGTTTGGAGGTCTAATGCTTATTCTCTGATAATACTCTCAAGCCTCCATGATTTTTCCAAGCTTTCTAGTGATTTTAAATCCCCTCCTCCTCTCTAAGCTCCATCTTCATCCTTTGTAAGAAGAGGAGGATTGTTGTAAAGGAAAGCTTCATAGTGATATTGATTAGGGTTGATCCACCTCAAAGATCACCGTGGAGTAGGAGCGCTATCTCCAAACCACGTAAAAGAATCGTGTTAGCATTGTTTTCATTTGTGTTATTATTATTTTTGTTGTGCTTCCGCTAATCTTTTTGTAGAGATGAAAAACAAGCTATTCACCCTCCTCTAGCTTCCAATCGATCACCAATAAGTGGTATCAGAGCCCGGATCGCATCGGAAGATCTAACAATCAACTGGAGTAAAATGTCTTTTCAAGAGGGGTATTGCACGGCGAGGCCTCCGTTCTTAGATGGTAATGACTTCGGCTACTGGAAAGGTAGGATGGAGTATTGTTTAATGAATGATATTGAAAATTGGTTTAGCGTTGTAGATGGTTTCGAGAAGTCGGTCGATGAACACGGAGCGCCCATACTGACCAAGGATTGGACGAGAGACATGGCCAAGAAGGCTCAAGCCAACGCCAAGGCAACAACCACACTTCAATGTGGTTTGTCAAAAGAGCAACTAAGCAAGGTGGGGCCATTTGAATCGTCGAAGGAGCTTTGGGAGAAGTTGATAGAGCTCAACGAGGGATCCATGGAAACAAGAAGGGCCAAGAGAGATCTCCTAATTGACCAACTTCAAAGCTTCTCCATGAAGACCAATGTGACCGTGAGACAAATGCACGATCACTTCAAAGAAGTAGTCAACGGACTACATGTAATAGGTGAGAAGGTCGACAACCGAGACCTTGTAAGGTATGTGCTCCAAGCCTTCCCTAGAACAACCTTATGGGCTTCAATGGTAGATGCCTATAAGGTCTCTAGGGATCTCTCTTTGGTTAAGTTAGATGAGTTATTTTGTGAATTTCAATTACATGAACAAGCTAACACTTCATCCAAAGAGAAGGGTATAGCTCTTTTTGTATGAAAGAAGGACAAAAAGAAGAAGGAGAAGAAAGATGTGTCCTCCTCATCCGAATTCGAGGAAGACTCATCAAGTAGTGAAGATGAGCTATCGGCAAGTGAGGTGGCTCATTATGTCAAGAAATTTGGTGGGAAGTCAAGGAAACTCACCAAGAAAGATGTGAGGAGAATGTTCCAATCCTCAAGAGGTAAGTCTTCAAATAGTTCACATTCTACACCTAACGTAACTTGCTATGGTTGCAACAAGAAAGGGCATATCAAGCCAAATTGCCCGGAACTAAAGAAGAAGGAGGAGAAGGAAAAGAAAAAGAAGGAAAAGAAGGAGAAGAAGAAGAAGGAGGCAATGGTGGCACAAACATGGGATACCCTAAGCATGGAGGACTCTTCCGACGATGAAGAAGTATATCATGCCACCCGGAATCTAGCCCTCATGGCATTGGAGGAAGAAGCCGGGAGCTCAAGTGAGGAGTCCTCATCTTCTTCTTCAAGCGACGAATCATCATCAAGTGATGATGATGAGGTAAACAACTCCCCTAGGGTAGATTTACTTTACAAGAAATTTCATGCCTCCAAAATGCATTGAATAGATCGAAAACTAGGATTAAGGACTTAAAAGTAGAGATTAAATCACTTAAGAGTGTAGAACCATCTTGTGACAAATTATCTTGTGATGATGATGCATGTACCCTTAGAGATGAAAATGATGAATTGAGAAAAGAAATAGGTAACTTAAGAGCATGCTTAGAAAAATTTACTAATGGCTCTAAATACCTAGACATGATAATTAAGGATCAAAGGGCTATTTACAACAAGGTCGGACTAGGATATAGGCCTAAGGAAAAGGAGGTAGCATTTACATCTCTTATTAGTAGAAAAACCACAATTAGAAGCAAGGGAAGAAAGGCTTGGGTCCCTAAGAAATTTCTAATTGATGCTAGTGGTCCTAAAATTTGGGTACCTAAGGATTGTGTTTTTCATGTGATATAGGTAGAAAAACCAAGCTTGTGGATTGTTGATAGTGGGTGTTCAAAACACATGACCGGTGATGAGAGAAAATTCTCCACTATCAACCACACTAGCAAGGGAAAGGTATCATTTGGTAATAATGGCAAACTTAAGATTCTAGGAAAGGGCACAATTGAGGTATCCTCCAACCTTGCCATTCATAAAGTGTTATTAGTTAAGGATATGAAATTTAATTTACTTAGTGTAAGCCAACTATGTGATGCAAATTTTGATGTTAAATTTGATTCTTCAAAATGTTTTATAAAACACAAAACCTTAAATGATTGCATGCTAGTAGGTTTTAGGAATCAAATATATACTATGTTGATTTATCCTATGCTACTAATGCCTCTACTAAGTGTCTTATTGCAAAAGAAGAGGAGAGTTGGCTTTGGCATAGGAGGCTAGGACACATAAACGTGAAGAACATAGCCAAAATAGCAAAAATGAAGTTAGTCAAAAGGTTGCCTAAAGTCAAATTTCTCAAGGACAAAATGTGTGATGCATGCCAAGAAGGGAAACAATAAAAAACATCACACAAAGGTAAAAATTTACTTAGTATCGCTTTACCTTTAGAACTTTTACATATGGACTTATTTGATTGTCATAGTACCCCTTCTATGATTGGTAGTAGATATTGCTTAGTAATAGTAGATGATTTCTCTAGGTTTACTTAGGTATTTTTCATGAAAAATAAAGATGGAACCCTAGGAATAATCATAGGATTTAGCAAGAGAGTAGAGAAAGAAAGAAAACTCAAAATCAACCGGATCCGTAGTGATCATGGTGGAGAATTTGAGAATTCTAATTTCTCAACCTTTTGCTTAGAACAAGGGTATAAGCATGAGTTTTCTTTTCCTAGAACACCCCAACAAAATGGGGTTGTGGAAAGGAAAAATCGTGCCCTACAAGAAGCGGCTAGGACTATGCTAAATGCATATTCTTTACCTAGCTACTTGTGGGCGGAAGCGATTAATACCGCTTGCTATATCCAAAATAGGGTGTTAATTCATAGGTTTTTAGGAAAAACTCCATTTGAATTGTGGAATGGTACAATTCCAACAATTCATTATTTTAAGGTTTTTGGATGTAAAGTTTATATTTTAAATACCAAAGACAACCTAAGTAAATTTGAGTCCAAAGCGGATGAGGGAATCCTAGTTGGATACTCATCCACTAGTGTAGGATATAAAGTTTATAATAAAAGGACTCAAAAGATTGAGGAATCTTTAAATGTCCAATTTGATGAAACTTCCAATACATACCCTAGGAAATCCCCTATTGATGATGATATTAATAATGAAAATCAAGAAATTACCCAACAATTTCAAGATTTAACCTTAGGGGATAATGATCAAGGGAGAGGTTTGAGTCAAGGGGGAGTAAGAGGTGATTCCGATGATGAGCATAGGATTGAGGTTAATTATGATCAAACTCAAATTAATACACCTCCTAGAACCATAAGAGTTCATCAAAATCACCCCTTAGATCAAATTGTGGGTGAATTATCTCAAGGTGTTAGGACTAGGTCTTTTCATAGGGATCCCACTAGTCATATAGCTCTAATTTCTCAAATTGAGCCCAAAACAATCAAAGATGCATTACTTGATCCGGATTGGATCTTAGCAATGCAAGATGGATTGGCTCAATTTGAAAGGAGTCAAGTATGGGAGTTAGTTCCTAGACCAAATGAAAACACCATCATTACTACAAGATGGGTCTTTAGGAACAAACTAGATGACCAAGGGAATATTACTAGAAATAAAGCAATATTAGTTACAAGGGGTTTTAATCAAGTTGAAGGACTTGACTATGATGAAACATATGCTCCGATTGCTAGATTAGAGTCTATTAGGATACTATTAGGGTATGCCTCCTATATGGGCTTCAAACTCCATCAAATGGATGTTAAATCGGCATTCCTAAATGGGTTTATTAAGGAAGAGGTATATGTAGAACAACCTCCCGGGTTTGAGAATATGGACTATCCAAACCATGTATACAAGCTTAGGAAAGCTTTGTATGGTTTGAAACAAGCTCCCCGGGCTTGGTATGAAAGATTATCATCTTTCTTAATTTCTAAGGACTTTAAAAGGGGCAGTGTAGATCAAACTCTATTTATAAAGTCAACATCAAAGGACATCTTTGTAGCCCACGTATATGTTGATGACATTATCTTTGGGTCAACAAATGATGAACTTCTTCAAGACTTTATTAAAAATATGGAAAAAGAGTTTGAAATGAGTCTAGTTGGGGAATTACATTTCTTCCTAGGATTACAAGTTAAATAAACAAGTGAAGGAATTTATATTTATCAAACCAAATATGCTAAGGAAATGATTAAAAAATTTGGTTTGGAAAATGCTAAGGTAGTTTCAACTCCAATGACAATCAATACTAAAATAGATAGTGATAATGAAGGAAAACAAATTGATCTTACACTCTATAGGAGCATGATTGGTAGCCTTTTGTACTTAACCGCTAGTAGACCCGATATATTATTTGCAGTTGGTATGTGTGCTAGGTATCAATCATGTGCAAAAGAATCTCATTTAGTTGCCGTTAAGAGAATCTTAAGATATATTAAAGGCACACTAAATGTAGGACTAGGTCTTTTGATTTGGTTGGGTACACCGATTTCGATTATGCCGGTTGCAAATAGGATCGGAAGAGTGCTAGTGGTGGATGCCAATTCCTTGGGTCCTCCCTAGTTAGTTGGAGTAGTAGGAAGCAACCTTGTGTTGCCCTATCCACCACCGAGGCCGAGTATGTGACTATGGGTGGTTGTGTAGCTCAACTACTATGGATGAAATATACCTTAGAGAATTATGAGCTATCTTACTCCAACATGAAAGTATTTTGTGACAATGTGAGCACCATAAATTTGACCAAAAATCTGGTGCATCACTCTAGGACCAAGCACATTGAAGTGAAACATCACTTCATTAGAGATCATGTGGCTAAGGGGGACATTGAGCTTAATTTCATTGAATCCAAGTCCAACCTAGCCGACATATTTACCAAGGCTCTCCCCGAGGTAGAATTTTCATCACTTAGGAGAGAACTTGGAATGTGCTTGGTTGAATAAAGGTGTAGGTTTGCATGATCCTATAGAAATCCTAGGATTTATACCTTTAAGCATCTCACAAAATACCTAAGAAACCATGATTTTTGTATTGAGCCACTTAGACAACATGTGAGATGTTAGGAAGATGCACTTGGTTCATCATGCTTGTTAGTATTACTACGGACCAAAGTGTCATCTAGAGATATTAATCTCTTCATCGACCAATCATTAGGAAGGCTTATACACAATTGATGTGCATATAGCTCCAAGAACATGATTGGAAATGTCAAATAAAACATATTTTAAACTATGTTTATCATATTTTGAAAAATAGTTTTCAAGTGGAACACAAAAGTGATACAAAGTTTGCAAAAATATTAGAACTTTTGTTAGTTTCCAAGTTTGTATCAATCTTGAAATCTAGAAAACATATAATTTTCAAATTATTTTTCCTTGATAAAGTATGATTTCAGAAATGTGTAGACAAAATTTCGTAATTTTTCGAGGTTTCTAGAATTTCTAACGCATTTCTGAAGTTGAGCTGAAAAGGCTGAAATTTAGATTTCAGGTGTAGCAGTCGACTGATACACTGTGTTTTCTGACAAATAGCTCCATTTTCTGATATTAAGTGTATCTTTGATGTCATAAAACTATAGCATGATAATATTGAGTGTCAACAAATTTTTAGGACTGTTTAATGCGGTATTTTAGGGGGAGTTTCATAAAATATATCTTTTTCATCCCCAAATTTACATTGTTGGTGCAAAGTTAGGATTTAATCTTCAAATTGTTTGTTAGGATTTTGCTCCACATGTCTTTTACTCATCATGAACTATATCTTGGATTAAGGGGGAGCTAAATTTTAATTCTATGCCTTAGTTCAAGATTACAACACATTCAATTCTTTTATGAAATATATGACTTTTTTTCTCTTTTTGATGTATGTCAAAGAGGGAGAAGAAATATTTAACTTAGAATTGGATATATGATTATGTGATTTGGAAATATGATTATGTGTGTATCTTTAAAAGACCTAACTTAAATGATTGCCAAACATCAAAAAGGGGAAGATTGTTGGTGCAACAATGCCCCAAGCATTTATATGTTTCGATGTTTGGATAATCATCTAAGTTAGGCAACAATTTGTGATCTAATTGTGAACATGTTCAAGTGACAAGGAAATCCAAGTATGAAGACTTGGTAAAGGCAAAGTCCAAGTATGATCTTGGCAAGAGAAGTCCAAGGTAAAGGTTTGGCGGCATAAGACCAAGCATGTTGTCTTGGCGGCATTAAGTCCAAATGGACTTTGGCAAAGGAAGTCCAAAGGCAAGTCTTGGCAGCGTAAGTCCAAGCATGTAGACTTGGCGGCGTAAAGTCCAAGCACGCTTTGGCAAAGGGAAACCCAAGACATGACAAAACCGAAGGAAGCTCTTGGAAGCAAAGCGCAAAGGATGAACAAGTCACGGACTCGGAGGGATCCTGGAGGCGCAAGGCTTAAGGAAGAGATAGAAGGTTGAGTCTAGGTCTAGGGGGTGAAATCAAGTATGAATTATTCATACTTGATGAGTATCAGTCGACCGTCGTGTGCTCGATCGAGTCGATGAAACCACGACAATCACCGATTGCTTTGGTTGTGGCGATCGGTGATGTTGCGATCGATCGTCAAACAATGTCGATCGATCAAGTTAACACGGCACAGAATGGAGTCTCACTCGACTGCGGCCTATGATCACTCGACTTATCACTCCATCAGTCGACTGATGGATGGATCAGTCGACTGATGAGAGTGCCATTGGAGGTAACGACTCTAAATCCCACGAATCTGGCTATTCAGAACCCGTTAACCACGTGGCAATGATCGATGTCAGGCATCGGCCGACTCATGGTGCTCCAACAGAAAAATCAGCCATCTCTCTATAAAAAGAGGGCTTGTGGTGGTTTGGAGGTCTAATGCTTATTCTCTGATAATACTCTCAAGCCTCCACGATTTTTCCAAGCTTTCTAGTGATTTTAAATCCCCTCCTCCTCTCTAAGCTCCATCTTCATCCTTTGTAAGAAGAGGAGGATTGTTGTAAAGGAAAGCTTCATAGTGATATTGATTAGGGTTGATCCACCTCAAGGATCACCGTGGAGTAGGAGCGCTATCTCCGAACCACGTAAAAGAATCGTGTTAGCATTGTTTTCATTTGTGTTATTATTATTTTTGTTGTGCTTCCACTAATCTTTTTGTAGAGATGAAAAACAAGTCTGGGCTCATCACATCTTCCTGATAGGAGGTAGGCTCATTCTCAATGAGCATAACATCATCATGGTCAGACAAGAGAAATGAGTATCTCTCAGGCTGACGACGTACCCTATCAGACGTGCAAAGAAGTAGGTCTACCTGAATAGGTTGTTGTTCCACAACTCTTTGTGCAACAATCTCATCACCCAAAACACTTTGTGGTTCATGTTCAACCTCCATCAAGGCCTCAGTGCTATGGTCCTTATCTTGAATTTCTTCAAGATCGAACGTACTCCCACTAGTTTTTCTAGAAACAAAATCCCTTTCTAGAAATACCCCAGTCTTTGCCACAAACACTTTGTACTGACTAGGAATGTAGAAGAATATCCCTTCATCTCCTTGGTATATCCAACAAAATAGTACTTATCAAATTTGGGTCCCAGTTTGTCTGAGACTTGATGTCGAACGTAAGCCTCACAACCCCAAATCCTCATGAAAGACATCTTGGGATTTCTCCCTGTTCATATCATATATGGTGTCTTTATCACAGCCTTGGATGGTACACAATTAAGTGTGAAGGCTGCTGTGTCTAGAGCATATCCCCAAAAGGATATAGGAATATCTGTGTGACTCATCATAAATCGTGCCATATCTAATAGGGTACGATTCCTCCTTTCGGATACACCATTCCACTGTGGTGTTCCAGGAGGAGTGAGTTGGGATAGAATCCCACACTCAGCTAGATAGTCATGAAACTCATGGCTAAGGTATTCATCACCTCGATCTGATTGAAGTATCTTAATACTCTTTCCAAGCTAGTTTTGTACTTCATTTTTGAATTCTTTGAACTTTTCAAAGGATTTAACCATGTATACAAGCTTAGGAAAGTTTTGTATGGTTTGAAACAAGCTCCCCGGGCTTGGTATGAAAGATTATCATCTTTCTTAATTTCTAAGGACTTTAAAAGGGGCAGTGTAGATCAAACTCTATTTATAAAGTCAACATCAAAGGACATCTTTGTAGCCCACGTATATGTTGATGACATTATCTTTGGGTCAACAAATGATGAACTTCTTCAAGACTTTAGTAAAAATATGGAAAAAGAGTTTGAAATGAGTCTAGTTGGGAAATTACATTTCTTCCTAGGATTACAAGTTAAACAAACAAGTGAAGGAATTTATATTTATCAAACCAAATATGCTAAGGAAATGATTAAGAAATTTGGTTTGGAAAATGCTAAGGTAGTTTCAACTCCAATGACAATCAATACTAAAATAGATAGTGATAATGAAGGAAAACAAATTGATCTTACACTCTATAGGAGCATGATTGGTAGCCTTTTGTACTTAACCGCTAGTAGACCCGACATATTATTTGCAGTTGGTATGTGTGCTAGGTATCAATCATGTGCAAAAGAATCTCATTTAGTTGCCGTTAAGAGAATCTTAAGATATATTAAAGGCACACTAAATGTAGGACTAGGTCTTTTGATTTGGTTGGGTACACCGATTTCGATTATGCCGGTTGCAAATAGGATCGGAAGAGTGCTAGTGGTGGATGCCAATTCCTTGGGTCCTCCCTAGTTAGTTGGAGTAGTAGGAAGCAACCTTGTGTTGCCCTATCCACCATCGAGGCCGAGTATGTGACTATGGGTGGTTGTGTAGCTCAACTACTATGGATGAAACATACCTTAGAGAATTATGAGCTATCTTACTCCAACATGAATGTATTTTGTGACAATGTGAGCACCATAAATTTGACCAAAAATCTGGTGCATCACTCTAGGACCAAGCACATTGAAGTGAAACATCACTTCATTAGAGATCATGTGGCTAAGGGGGACATTGAGCTTAATTTCATTGAATCCAAGTCCAACCTATCCAACATATTTACCAAGGCTCTCCCCGAGGTAGAATTTTCATCACTTAGGAGAGAACTTGGAATGTGCTTGGTTGAATAAAGGTGTAGGTTTGCATGATCCTATAGAAATCCTAGGATTTGTACCTTTAAGCATCTCACAAAATACCTAAGAAACCATGATTTTTGTATTGAGCCACTTAGACAACATGTGAGATGTTAGGAAGATGCACTTGGTTCATCATGCTTGTTATGATGCATTACTATGGACCAAAGTGTCATCTAGAGACATTAATCCTTCATTGGACCAATCATTAGGAAGGCTTATACACAATTGATGTGCATATAGCTCCAAGAACATGATTGGAAATGTCAAATAAAACATATTTTAAACTATGTTTATCATATTTTGAAAAATAGTTTTCAAGTGGAACACAAAAGTGATACAAAGTTTGCAAAAATATTAGAACTTTTGTTAGTTTCCAAGTTTGTATCAATCTTGAAATCTGGAAAACATATAATTTTCAAATTATTTTTCCTTGATAAAGTATGATTTCAGAAATGTGTACACAAAATTTCGTAATTTTTCGAGGTTTCTAGAATTTCTAACGCATTTCTGAAGTTGAGCTGAAAAGGCTGAAATTCAGATTTCAGGTGTAGCAGTCGACTGATACACTGTGTTTTCTAACAAATAGCTCCATTTTCTGATATTAAGTGTATCTTTGATGTCATAAAACTATAGCATGATAATATTGAGTGTCAACAAATTTTTAGGACTGTTTAATGCGGTATTTTAGGGGGAGTTTCATAAAATATATCTTTTTCATCCCCAAATTTACATTGTTGGTGCAAAGTTAGGATTTAATCTTCAAATTGTTTGTTAGGATTTTGCTCCACATGTCTTTTACTCATCATTAACTATATCTTGGATTAAGGGGGAGCTAAATTTCAATTCTATGCCTTAGTTCAAGATTACAACACATTCAATTCTTTTATGAAATATATGACTTTTTTTCTCTTTTTGATGTATGTCAAAGAGGGAGAAGAAATATTTAACTTAGAATTGGATATATGATTATGTGATTTGGAAATATGATTATGTGTGTATCTTTAAAAGACCTAACTTAAATGATTGTCAAACATCAAAAAGGGGAAGATTGTTGGTGCAACAATGCCCCAAGCATTTATATGTTTCGATGTTTGGATAATCATCTAAGTTAGGCAACAATTTGTGATCTAATTGTGAACATGTTCAAGTGACAAGGAAATCCAAGTATGAAGACTTGGTAAAGGCAAAGTCCAAGTATGATCTTGGCAAGAGAAGTCTAAGGTAAAGGTTTGGCGGCATAAGACCAAGCATGTTGTCTTGGCGGCATTAAGTCCAAATGGACTTTGGCAAAGGAAGTCCAAAGGCAAGTCTTGGCAGCGTAAGTCCAAGCATGTAGACTTGGCGGTGTAAAGTCCAAGCACGCTTTGGCAAAGGGAAACCCAAGACATGACAAAACCGAAGGAAGCTCTTGGAAGCAAAGCGCAAAGGATGAACAAGTCGCGGACTCGGAGGGATCCTGGAGGCGCAAGGCTTAAGGAAGAGATAGAAGGTTGAGTCTAGGTCTAGGGGGTGAAATCAAGTATGAATTATTCATACTTGATGAGTATCAGTCGACTGGTCAGGTGCTCGACTGAGTCAGGATGAAACCCTGACAATCAGTCGATTGCTTTGGTTGTGGCAGTCGACTGATGTTGCGATCAGTCGACTGTCAAACAATGTCAGTCGACTGATCAAGTTAAATACGGGCACAGAATGGAGTCTCACTCGACTGCGGCCTATGATCACTCGACTTATCACTCCATCAGTCGACTGATGGATGGATCAGTCGACTGATGAGAGTGCCATTGGAGGTAACGACTCTAAATCCCACGAATCTGGCTATTCAGAACCCGTTAACCACGTCGGCAGTCGACTGATGCTGTGCATCAGTCGACTGATGGTGCTCCAACGGAAAAATCAGCCATCTCTCTATAAAAAGAGGGCTTGTGGTGGTTTGGAGGTCTAATGCTTATTCTCTGATAATACTCTCAAGCCTCCACGATTTTTCCAAGCTTTCTAGTGATTTTAAATCCCCTCCTCTCTAAGCTCCATCTTCATCCTTTGTAAGAAGAGGAGGATTATTGTAAAGGAAAGCTTCATAGTGATATTGATTAGGGTTGATCCACCTCAAGGATCACCGTGGAGTAGGAGCGCTATCTCCGGACCACGTAAAAGAATCGTGTTAGCATTGTTTTCATTTGTGTTATTATTATTTTTGTTGTGCTTCCACTAATCTTTTTGTAGAGATGAAAAACAAGTCTGGGCTCATCACAGCTTCCTGATAGGAGGTAGGCTCATTCTCAATGAACATAACATCATCATGGTCAGACAAGGGAAATGAGTATCTCTCAAGCTGACGACGTACCCTATCAGACGTGCAAAGAAGTAGGTCTACCTGAACAGGTTGTTGTTCCACAACTCTTTGTGCAACAATCTCATCACCCAAAACACTTTGTGGTTCATGTTCAACCTCCATCAAGGCCTCAGTGCTATGGTCCTTATCTTGAATTTCTTCAAGATCGAACGTACTCCCACTAGTTTTTCTAGAAACAAAATTCCTTTCTAGAAATACCCCAGTCTTTGCCACAAACACTTTGTACTGACTAGGAATGTAGAAGAATATCCCTTCATCTCCTTGGTATATCCAACAAAATAGTACTTATCAAATTTGGGTCCCAGTTTGTCTGAGACTTGATGTCGAACGTAAGCCTCACAACCCCAAATCCTCATGAAAGACATCTTGGGATTTCTCCCTGTTCATATCATATATGGTGTCTTTATCATAGCCTTGGATGGTACACGATTAAGTGTGAAGGCTGCTGTGTCTAGAGCATATCCCCAAAAGGATATAGGAATATCTGTGTGACTCATCATAAATCGTGCCATATCTAATAGGGTACGATTCCTCCTTTCGGATACACCATTCCACTGTGGTGTTCCAGGAGGAGTGAGTTGGGATAGAATCCCACACTCAGCTAGATAGTCATGAAACTCATGGCTAAGGTATTCATCACCTCGATCTGATCGAAGTATCTTAATACTCTTTCCAAGCTATTTTTGTACTTCATTTTTGAATTCTTTGAACTTTTCAAAGGATTTCGACTTATGTGTCATTAGATACATATAACCATATCTATTGAAGTCATCAGTAAATATAATGAAGTACCTGTAACCATCTCTAGCAGCAACATTGAAAGGATCGCATACATCACTATGTATAAGTCCTAACAAGTCTGTTGCTTTCTCGCTGTGTCCATTAAAGGGTGTCTTGGTCATCTTGCCTAAAAGGAAAGACTCCCATGTATTATATGATTCAAAATCAAATGAGTCCAGCAGCCCATCCTTATGGAGCTAGGATAAGTGACTCTCATTTATGTGACCTAAGCGACAATGCCAGAGATAGGTTTGGTTTAACTCATTTGACTTGAACCTTTTGGTACTTATGTTATAGATGGGGCTCTCTAAGTCTAGAATGTAGAGTCTGTTCATTAGAGGTGAACTATAATAGAATATATCATTTAAATAAACTGAACAACATTTGTTCTTTATTATAAATGAAAAGCCTTTCTTGTCCAAACAAGAAACCGAAATTATGTTCTTAGTCAAAGCAGGCACATAACAACATTCATCTAGTTCTAGTACAAGCCCAGAGGGCAGAGATAGATCATAAGTTCCTACAACAACAGCAGCAACCCTTGCTCCATTGCATACTCGTAAGTCCACCTCGCCCTTCGTCAATGCCCTACTATTTCTCAGCGCCTACACATTGGTACAAATGTGAGATGCACATCCGGTATCTAATACCCATGATGAAGAAATAGATAGATTGACTTCTATAACATTTATACCTGAAGTAGAAGTTTCACTTCTCTTCTTCTTAAGATCTTCCAGGTATGCTTTGTAGTTACGCTTCGAGTGTCCAGCTTCCTTATAGTGGAAGCAAGTCCCTTCCTTAGCCACCCCTCCTTTCGGTTTCAGTGCCTTGCCTTTGCCCTTGGCTTGGGACTTTCCCTTACCTTTAGGCTTGCCCTTGCCTTTCTTCTTTTGCACTATTAAAATGGAGTTAGGTTTTTCCTTCTTAAGGTTGAGCTCAGCAGTTCTCAACATGCTAAGCATCTCAGGCAGTGGCATATCAATTTCATTCATGTTGTAATTCATGACAAATTGATTGTAGATTTGTGGCAAAGATTACAAGATCAAGTCAGTGGCCAGTTCTTGGCCAAGTGGGAATCCCAACCTCTGTAGGTTCTCTATGTACCCAATCATCTTGAGTACATATGGACCTACGGGAGTCTCATCTTGCATCTTAAACTGAAATAGTGCCTTAGAGATCTCATATCTCTCGTGCCTTGCTTGTCCTTGATATAGTTGATGAAGATGTTCAACTATATCAAAAGCATTCATGAACTCGTGTTGCTTCTGAAGCTCAGAATTCATGGTCGCGAGCATGAGGCATGACACATCTAATGCATCATCTTGATGCTTCTTGTAAGCATCTCGGTCAGCTCGTGAGTTAGTGGCAGGAGGTGCCTCCGGAATGGGCTACTTTAGGACGTACAATTTTCTTTCTTGGGTGAGAACGATTCTCAGATTCCTGTACCAATCCTAGAAATTAGCTCCATTGAGCTTGTCCTTCTCAAGTACAGAACGCAGGAAGAGAGTGTTCGTGTTTTGTCGACATGGTAATCTACAACATACACAATGCATAAAATTAATATCACATTCCATTTATCATTTAATTAGGCCTTTAATCAAATGATGCTCCCACTGAATTATAGGACTTTTGTAGAATCGAGTCATGGATGTGGTCAAACCACATTACTAGATTCATACAAACAAGCTATAATTCTCGCGGGACAAGATCCACATCATACTACACCTTGAGTTAGCTTTGTCTAAATCACCCAAGACTTAATATGATTGGTAGGTGATAAATTACCAATTACATCTCTATGCAACTCTTGTTTATAGGATCAAGATCCACATTTACATAAGACCTTGAGTTAGTTTTGGCTAAATCACCCAAGATTTAGTGTAAATGCGATCTTATCCTATCTTTCCAATGGTTGAAATATGCCTATAGTTTTACTAGATCCAATTGAGTTAACTAGTTTTACTCAATCTAATTGAGCTTATTCTCACCCAAGCCATGATAGGCAGGACCAAGATTGTCCCTCCGCACCCTACCAAGATAATATGCGTTGCTCTGCTTTGTCAGATTCAACAACAACAAATGATCGAGGTAGTGATGGGTATCAAAACTTGGTAGGCATTTTCGAGTTGATTCGATTAAGAACTAATCTAATAGTAAATGTGTATCATATACGCATTAATGCCTTTATTACCCTACATTAGCATGCATCACATACATACAAGCAAAATATACTAGCATGCATCATATACATACAAACAAAATATCCTAGCATGCATCATATACATACAAGCAAAATTTACTAGCATGCATCACATATATACAAAAAAATAAAAATAAAAATAAAAATAAAATATATATATATATATATATATATATATATATATATATATATATATATATATATATATATATATATATATATATATATTGTGATGAGGTCATGGCCCTACTACGATCTTCTCAAGCCAATGAGAAGATTGGACGGTCAACCTAGGGTTAGTGGCTTCTCCAAGCGCCACCTTTGACCGCCACGTGTCGTCGGCACCCTTCTCGTAACTCCGTCTACTAGTGGACCTTCCACCGCTCCATTTTTATACATTAAAATCATGAAACTCGAGTTACATTTGAGTCTAAAACTATTTACAACTGGAATATTAAAAGAAGAGGCACAACACGTAGGTCGCATACCATATACAACATGCACAACCACAAAAACGGCATGTAAGATGTATTATGAATTACAACATATTTATCCAATCACATTGGGGTTCATGAGCCATGACCATCACAGTATTATCCATAATTCTAAATTATATACTTTACAGAAATTTCTATAATTTTTCCTATTTTTTTCCAATTTTATGAGTCACATCTCCGTAACGGTCCCGCTAAGCGATTTCCGGGCGCGATCGCGGGACAATGCCCCTTTCGGGGTTAGGGGAAGCACCCCTACTCACAAAATTAACCTTGCGAGTGTCCCATCTTGATCTTACAGTGACTTAAGTCACTGTCCCAAAAACCTAAAGCGAGAATTCGCCGTTCCAAAGAGTCTTTCTCGGTGGTTGAAGCCTACAAGTGTCCCAACACTTGTTGCTTCGACTCTTCGTGAAAAATATCCAAAAAATCTATAAAAATAGGAAATTTACAGAAACTTATAGATCTGTAATTTTTATATCTAATACAAAAACTATAAAACTAAAAAACATACATGCTTCGCACGTGACTCTGATACCACTGTTGGACTATCCGAGCCACAAAAACCGCTTTTTACGTTGTGGAAACCCTGGAAGTCGGCCACGGATCTGTGCGAAGGTAAATAAAACTACATGTACATGCTTAAAAACTTTAGATCTACTCTAGATCTACATGTTAAGAGTTTACCCTCGATGCGACGCCCTTCGCTTATCCTGCTCGTCCAAATGGCTTGCCGGAACTCGAGAGTGTCAAGTGGACACTCCTCTATCGGTATCCACACAAGCAATAGGTGGAGAAAAGAAACCTAGAGTGTGCTAGAACCCCTTAGAGGCTCATGGAAAGATGAGGAAGAGAGAGCTTGAGGGAAGAGAGGAGGAAGAAGATGAAGTTACACAACTTAACTTCACACTTTCATAACCCACTATAAGGGGGTTCCATGCATGCATGTAACTCCAAGAGCCAATGGCTCTTGGTCTCCCTCATGAGGTGGCACCCCATGATGTGTCCATGATGATGTGGAGCATCATCATTGGCCGACCCCATGCCAAGTCACCATGACATGACAATTGGTCAAGTCAAAATTGACCATTCATCTTCCCTCTCAAGTCAAGTCAAACTTGACCTCTTATCTCCCATGGTTGATCAAATCCAACCATTTGATTCAAGTTAATTTGATTTAATGAATCTCAATTCATTAGTTTAAATTGAATTGATGAATCAAATCTAAATTAGACTCATTCAACACTTGAATCAACTTGAGTCCAACTCAATTAGTCTAATTTGGATTACTCTTAATCCAATTTTGTTCATCCCATGAACCTAATTGTCATGGTTCATCATATGAACCTAATCTCCATCTAATTGTCCTTTGTGTGTGACCCTATAGGTTCTTGTAACATTGGAAATGCTCCTAAACCGATTTAGGAACATAAGCAATGAGCGGTATCTAGCAATACATCATTTCTACCCAAGTTACAAGAATGTTGAGATCCAACATCACCTTTGTGACTACTAATTGTGACTCTCACAATATGTGATAATGTCCCTCTATCCTTGACATCTAGATTGACCAATTGAGGCATAGACCGTGTCATCCTCGGTACAGTCTATATTTTGAACTCCAAGTAGACTCATTCTAATCAAATGAGCTCAATATCTCATATTGACTCATTTGGGCTTGACCATGCACTTAATGATCTCACTCTATCAAGAATAACGATGTCACTCCCGTCATATAGGAGGGATAGATCCCATCTTCATCACTCACATCCCTCCGCATAATTTATTACATGCCCAGTAATCGCCTTTATAGTCCACCCATTTACGGGTGACATTTGACGAAGCCAAAGTATGCAACTCCTTATGTAGGGAACCATGGTGACTTCAGGTCCAAGGACTAATAGTCACATGAGAAAGTATATGACACTCATATAATGATCCATGATACTTTCTCATGGTGGGTCATTCAGTATACATTCTTCAATGCATATCCATGTGTTAACTTGATATCTCATATCCATGACTTGTGAGATCAAGTCATCGAGTTGACCTACATGCTAGTCTCTTCACATTAACATTGTCCCTAAATGTTAATACTTGACTAGGAATGATTAAGAGTAATGTTCTCTATATCAACTCATTATCGATTCAACCAATCGATTGATATAGATAAGAACCTTCTACACAAGGACATTATTATACTTAGTTATTTCACACCAATACAAGTAAGTATAATAACTATGCCTTTATAAATAGGAATATGATACAACAAAGTCCATACAACAATCATCACATGATTGGCTCTAGGGCTTTCACTAACAAAGATATGATTCAAAGGTAAAGGATGAGGTAAGCTCGTGTGAGTGAGTGTAAGTAAGGTCGTGTCCTCCGTACGGGGACAACCTTAGGCGACGATCCGACCAAGACTTCCCATGGAAGGTCTAAGTCGAGATCAGATGTTAAACGACCATCAAGCTTACTTATATTAACTCTATTTTTGAGCTATCTCTTCATTGCAACTGGAAACCTTGCCATCAATCGATTGATGCCTCCAGTAGTCGACTGATAGGGTTTATCAGTCGACTGCTGGTTAAGGATCAACCTCGAGGAGAGTCAAAGCTTATCACCATTTCTCAAGGGCTAGGTGACATCACCTCATGAAACCTCATCTCAACGATTAGGGTTTCACAAGGCTATAAAAGTAGGGGTTCTCCACCCCTTTTCTATCATTCAAAGAGCCTCCTAGTGCTTCCGATACGCTATGACATTCTGATGATCTTTCAACGACTCAGCGTTGCAGAAACGAAGACTCGAGCTCCAATTTTCATTACTTTCAAGTCGTTGGTAACCTTTTAGTTTAATTGTTCAGTCTTAAATTGTCTTTCTTTTTCGAGCTTTTATCGTAACAAGGAGAGGGGGAGTGCCCCTCTGCCTTGATCTTTTTTTTTTTGTAATCGCTTGTCTCCTACCTCCGACGAGGAGGAGACTATTTTAGTGCTTTTTCCCTCTGTGCATGGTCTCAGACCACTAGGGGCTTGGATTAGCAGCCAAAAGGCTGTGAACTAAGTAAAAATTCTTTTGTGTACTTACATTCCACCGTGCTTTACTCTTCATACTTTGTCCTTAAATGAACGAGTCGAAAAGTTTCTTTATCGCTATTCACCCCCCTCTAGCGACTCTAATCGGTCTAACAATTGGTATCAAAGCCGGGGGTGCTAAGATTTGGTGAAACCACCAATCTAGCCTTTTTTTTATAGGTTTTTTAATTTTACGAAGTTTTTTCTTGTTCATTTAAATTTTCTCCTGCACTACCAATCCAAGATGCAAGTCTTGGTACATTTCGTTGTTTTTGTCGTTGCTAGATTTTCTTCCTCTCTTCACATGTTTATTTTTGTTGTCAATGGCCCATCTCGAGGGTTTTAGCACCGTCCGACCTCCATTTTACAACGGAGATGACTTTTGCTATTGGAAGGGTCGGATGAAGTGCTTCCTTAAGACCCAAATCGAGATGTGGATCATAATCCAAATAGGATTCACACTTCCGACTAATGAAGTGGGTGAATCCTTGGATTATGACCAATGGACCAATGCTACAAAAAGACAAGTCAAAGCCGACGCCAAGGTGACTCAAATCCTCCAATGCGGTTTGTCCAAGGAGGAGCTCAATCGTGTTGGCCCCTTTATCAGTGCGAAGGACTTGTGGACCAAGTTGGTGGAACTACACGAAGGAATCGACGAAGCTAAGGTATGAAAATGGGATCTTCTTTTCAATAAATTATATAATTTAAAAATGCAGGAACATGAGACGACGACTCAACTACACGCTCGTGTACAAGACATCGTCAACAATTTGCACGCCATCGGACAAAAGGTCGAAAACCGCAACCTCATAAGATATGTTTTGAATTCTTTTCCTAGGACTACCTTGTGGGCATCCATGGTCGATGTCTACAAGGTTTCTAAGGACTTATTAAAAATTAGGTTAGATGAATTATTTTCAGAATTCGAACTCCACAAACAGTCTAATTCGATACCCGAAAAAGGTATAGCCCTTTTTACAGGTCCAAAGAAGAAGCCCGCAAGTAAGCCACCCCCGAAGGAAGAAGAAGACGAGTACGAGTCGGAGGTTGATCCGGAGATGGAGACCGAACTAGTCAATCTAGTTTAGAGGATGATTAAG
Source organism: Wurfbainia villosa (assembly GCA_025175895.1). Classification (NCBI taxonomy): domain Eukaryota; kingdom Viridiplantae; phylum Streptophyta; class Magnoliopsida; order Zingiberales; family Zingiberaceae; genus Wurfbainia; species Wurfbainia villosa. Next base: position 57,857,920 of record CM045997.1, read on the forward strand.
AGCCGAAAATGAACCGTCACTCAACCCAAGGAAGGTAAATCTAAAGTTAGTTCTAACATTAGGTGTTATGAATGCAACAGGTTTGGACATATCAAGTCAGAATGTCTGAAGCTCAAGAACAAAGCACCGAAGTTCAAGAAGGCACTCAACGCTATATGGGAAGAGGCATCGGAGGAAGAAGACGATGACCTCATCTTCATGGCTAAACCAACCAAATCGGAGCCAAAGTTTGAACCTGAACAAGAATATGAACACGAGGATGAGTCAGACTATGAATCACTATGTTGGTGCAATCAACCCAGGTTGACTCGAGTTTGACTCGATCAGTACCTTGATAGTATTTTGATGATAGACAAAACTCATGACATGGGATTGTCATGGGAAAGTCCAACATGGAAAATCCAAGCATGGAGCTTGGTGTGGAAGTCCAAGGGGGAAGGCTTGGCATGGGAAAGTCCAAAGCATTGCGAAGCCGTGCGCTTGGTGCTTGGCATGGAAAATCCAAAGCATTGCAAAGTCGTGCGCTTGGTGCTTGGTGAGAAATGCATTGTGAAGCCGTTCGCTTGGTGCATTTGGGGAGTCTTGAGAACTTGGCAAGTTCACTTGGCTCGGGGTCCTTGAGTCGGTGAAGGAGGGCATTGTGAAGCCGTGCGCTTGGTGAGGGACCGTCGGACGGGGAGCGAATGGAGTGAGCCCAAAGGGGAAGCATACTTCGAGGGCATGAGACGCGAAGGATGGCATTGCGAAGCCGTGCACTTAGCGCATCCGAGGGACGTAGGTCGAGGGAAGAGAGCTTCGGTGGGGAACTCCATGAGGGATAAGGTGGACTTGGCCAAGTGTATAATACTGAGTGTCAGAGGCTCAAACTTGATGTTTGAGGGTTTACCCGACGGTCGGAGGCTCAAACAACTTGGTGTTTGAGGTTTTGCCCGACATCAGTCGATTGGCATAGATGCTAGTCGACTACTCTAGGTCGTATGGGTTCGACCAGTGTTCGACTGAACTAAGATCGGTGATCGATCCGCCATGGGAGGGCATTGTTGAGCTATCGATCGGCTAGAGGATAGCTGATCGTGATGACCGTCGAGCACGAGAATAGAGTCAAGCTTCGCGACTCGATCGATGGATGATCGATCGATCGATGGGTGCCATCGATCCGATGTGTGATCCGTTAGAACTTAGCCAACGTGGATCTAGCCGTTGTGAGACAACGACTACAGGACCAGTCGACTGATGGTCATGATCAGTCGACTAATGTGCGCGAGATCAGCTTGATGCAGGTTATAAATGGAGCTCAAGTGGGAGGATTTCGCCAAGACTTTTGTGAAGCTATTGGAGGGGAATTGCTGCTGCATTCCAGACCTTCAAGAGCCATCTAAAGCAAGCTACAAGCAAAGGGTTCAAAGCAAGTGTTGTAAAGTGTTCTTTACGTGTATTTCGTATTTGTCTTTGTATTGCTTGTATTTTATGTATTACCTGTTGTAATAGCTTGTGAGAGGTTTCTCCACCTCCGACGTGTAGTTGATAAGGAGTGTTGTTAGTGTCGTGCACATAACACAAGCTCGTTGAGCTCACCCCGTGGAGTAGGAACCATTCGGTTCTGAACCCCATATATGCTTGTGTATTGATTGTGCTTGTATTGTTGTTATTTCTATTGTTATTCTGCTGCGTATATTAACGATAATTGTAGACAAGCACACGAGAACGAACGAATTACGACATCCAACGAACGAGGGCTATTCAACCCCCCTCTAGCCGGCCAATCGATCCCCCAACAAGTGGTATTAGAGCCAAGGTCGTTCTTCAAGGACTAACGCCGAGAGAGCACTATAAAATGGCCGGCTTCATCCATCCACCGAAATTCGATGGAGATTTTGCCTGGTGGAGGAAACGGATGGAGGTATATCTCGAAACCGATTTTGATTCTATGTTAATTGTAGAAAATGGTTTTAAGATGCCTAGGGACAAAGAAAACAAGCCCATGGAAAAATTAAAATGGACCCAAGACCAAATCAAAGATTTCAAGACAAATCTCGAGGTAATAAAATTGATAAGTGATTTATTACCTAACACTATTTGGTCTAGATTGGGTAATTTTAGGGATGCAAAGGAATTATGGGAGAAGATAATGAAATTTCAAGAAAACTCCCAACCGGCACAAGTAGAGGAAAATGCCGTGGAAGAATTGACACCCACATTTGAAGATGTGGATGATTTGGTGGAGACCTCCACCTCTAGCATTGAGGGGGAGGAAAGGGTTTCTACTCCGGAGAAAGATCAAGATGAAGCTTCTACCTCCGGAAGAAGTGAAGAGGCCTCCACCACCTCCCTAGGTAACTCAAGTGTTGTAATTTTAAATAAAAAACACATAATATGCTTTGAGTGTAGGGAGAAAGGGCACTACAAGAGTAAATGCCCTAAATTGGCTAAGGAAAAGGCATCCGCACCAAAAGTCAACCAAAAGTCAAAGGATGCTGGTGTTCCCAAAATTAAAAGCAAAGAGCATATTGTGTGCTTCAAATGCAATCAAAAGGGACACTACCGAAGCCAATGCCCTAGGGAGAAGAAGAAAGTGCAAGAAGGTGCAACTCATGTAGGGGGAGCTCCTAAAGCTAACCCTAAGGTAAATTTAAATTATGCACCTTCAATTCCTAAAGCTAAAAAGCATGCAAAAAATTATTTTAGTTCTCTTGCAATTATAAATGAAAAGCATGCTAGTAAAAATAATAAAGTTTATTGTTTAGGTGCAAGTCATGTTAATTTAACTAAGGATAAACCTAGGACTCATAATTCTAGACCTATCTTACCTAAAGAGTCCATTAGGAGAATTGAGAACCACCTAGGTTTTAACCCCAAGAAATCTAAGCATATGCCTAGAAAGAGTCATTTCCAAAGAAAGAATGAAAATTCAAAATTGGGAAGATTAGAGGTGGAGAATCAAGCCTTGAGGTCAAGGCTAGACAAATTGGAGAATACCCTAGCAATAATAAAAAATTCGGTTCAAGGGTCAAATACACAAAAGTCAAGGCCTAGGAAACAAGAACTATCTAAGGGCAAGAAGGGTTTGGGTCACAAACCTATGTCCTACCATAATATTCCATTTAATTATGGAACAACATCTAGGTCTATAAAAACCAAAGCTAATAGGGAAGCTATCCCTAAGTCTAGCCATGGTGTTTGCTTAGTGGCTAAGGACCTAAGGAAAACCAAGAAAGCCACTAAGAAGGTCAATGGAGGAGTCACCTCTAGAGTTGACCCAAGTAAGACCCATTTGACTAAGGCTTCGAAGCCTAAAAGGGTCATTAGGAAGGTATCTAGGGAAGTTATCCCTAGGGAATACCTTGTTAACCCAAGGAGCTCCAATAGATATTGGGTTCCTAAGAGCGTGATCAATTCACGCTAAATGGGTTAGGGTGTGTCAACCCTAAGTGGATGGGTAGTTAACCTAACCATAGTAGAGTTGACACATTAGAGTGTGCCAATATGGTTTGAGAAGTTAAAAATGATTAAATTGGCACAATTAGGTCATAGAGGTCATGGTGTGCCATTTTTGTTTTTGGCACACTTGGGAGCTAAATGGTTTAAGGCAAAATGAATTTAATCCCTAGAAATGGCAAATTGGACTTAACACTTAGGTATTTTATACCTTAGTATATTTTATTTGCCATGATTTGTTTGCCTTGCCATGTCAAGACATCATTTTCATTTTTATCTATAAAAATGTCATGATCATGTTTAGACTTATCTTTAGATGTCATGTATGCTTAGATTTCTTTCACATGCCATGACATCATGATTTTGGCATATGCTTTTATTTATATCATATCTATGCCATAATCATATCATGCATATAAATAAAATGAAATTAAGGACTATGGCATGGTTTGATGGGAATCAAATAATATTGCCTAGAAATATGCATGAGACCATTAAAAGAACAAAAACCCACATCTCACTAGATTAATTGCCTTGAATGTGTTTTACACATCTAGATATAAGTGAGATGTTTAAGGAAAAGAAATTAAAGGTTTTTGAAAACATTTTGAAAAACCTTGGTGAAGCCTATCTTTTGATAGCTATCACCATTGAATGGGATGATACAAAGAGGGCTCTTTATTGAAGCTTTTCTTAAATTTTAGACTTTGTATCAATCTCCTAATTTAATGAGTAAAATAATTTTCAGATATTTTTCACCCATAATGATTACGATAAGTAATATACATACCAAATTTCAAGATTTATCAATTTATGTATATTTACTTATGAATTTCGGAAAGTCATTTGATTATCGATCCCGAGGAGGCGGTCGACTGATGATGGTGTTAGTCGACTGGTTTCTGACGCAGTCGACTGACAATGCTGATTTTGGGTAAACCTTGTTGGTTAGGCCCATGTTCAGCCATGTTTTGGTCCCCTAACCACTCCTAACCCTAGGACATGCTTGGGAGAGCATTAGAGAGGGTGGAAATCCATTGGATATGGATTAGGAGAAGGGTTGAGGGTGAGTATCAATTTTAAGGTGGATGAGAGTTCATTGTTGAACTTTGCCTTAATTTTGATTTGGTTAATGTTCCTATTGGCTTAGGGACTCTCCAAGGACATTGTTGGTGCAATGGTCAAGGGGGAGCAAGCCTCTAGGGGGAGGCATCCATCATGGGAAGATGGATGTGTATTTCCTCATGGGAGGAAAATTTGGGTTGCCTCTCTTTAAGTGATATGGGATCACTAGAAAGATGGTAGGCATGTGTTCCTCCAAGGGAGAGCTTGTAAGATCTCATTGGGATATGAGGCATTCATACCCTTGGGGAGGACCTTTTTAATGTAATGTCAAAAAGGGGGAGATGTTACCAAGTTACCATTTAGGTTTGGAATTCTCATTTGGGATATGAGAATTGCCAATATGGGAGAATTGGTAGACTTGAGATGATAGTTTTGTCAATCATCAAAAAGGGGGAGATTGTTGGTGCAATCGGCCCAGGTTGACTCGAGTTTGACTCAATCAGTACCTTGATAGTATTTTGATGATAGACAAAACTCATGACATGGGATTGTCATGGGAAAGTCCAACATGGAAAATCCAAGCATGGAGCTTGGTGTGGAAGTCCAAGGGGGAAGCCTTGGCATGGGAAAGTCCAAAGCATTGCGAAGCCGTGCGCTTGGTGCTTGGCATGTAAAATCCAAAGCATTACAAAGCCGTGCGCTTGGTGCTTGGTGAGAAATGCATTGCGAAGCCGTGCGCTTGGTGCATTTGGGAAGTCTTGAGAACTTGACAAGTTCACTAGGCTCGGGGTCCTTGAGTCGGTGAAGGAGAGCATTGCGAAGCCGTGCGCTTGGTGCATCCGAGGGACCGTCGGACGGGGAGCGAATGGAGTGAGCCCAAAGGGGAAGCATACTTCGAGGGCATGAGACGCGAAGGATGGCGTTACGAAGCCGTGCGCTTGGCGCATCCGAGGGACGTAGACCGAGGGAAGAGAGCTTCGGTGGGGAACTCCATGAGGGATAAGGTGGACTTGGCCAAGTGGCTAATACTGAGTGTCGGAGGCTCAAACTTGATGTTTGAGGGTTTACCCGACGGTCGGAGGCTCAAACAACTTGGTGTTGGAGGTTTTGCTCGACATTAGTCGACTGGCATAGATGCCAGTTGACTACTCTAGGTCGTATGGGTTCGACCAGTGTTCGACTGAACCAAGACTAGCTGATCAGTCGACTGCCATGGGAGGGTAGTCGACTGTTGGGAGCATCGATCGCAGGGATAGCGATCGATCGATGACACTGTGACCGCACGAATGGAGTCAAGCTTCGCAAAGACTCGTGATGGATGATCGATCGATGATGGGTGCCATCGATCGGCCCGATGTGTGATCCGTTGGAACTTAGCCAATGTGGATCTAGCCGTTGTGAGACAACGACTACAGGACCAGTCGACTGATGGTCACGATCAGTCGACTGATGTGCGCGAGATCAGCTTGATGTAGGTTATAAATGGAGCTCAAGTGGGAGGATTTCGCCAAGACTTTTGTGAAGCTATTGGAGGGGAATTGCTGCTGCATTCCAGACCTTCAAGATCCATCTAAAGCAAGCTACAAGCAAAGGGTTCAAAGCAAGCGTTGTAAAGTGTTCTTTACGTGTATTTCGTATTTGTCTTTGTATTAATTGTATTTTATATATTACTTGTTGTAATAGCTTATGAGAGGTTTCTCCACCTCCGACGTGTAGTCGATAAGGAGTGTTGTTAGTGTCGTGCGCATAACACGAGCTCGTTGAGCTCACCCCGTGGAGTAGGAACCATTCGGTTCCGAACCACGTATATGCTTGTGTATTGATTGTGCTTGTATTGTTGTTATTTCTATTGTTATTCCGCTGCGTATATTAACGACAATTGTAGACAAGCACACGAGAATGAACGAATTACGACATCCAATGAACGAGGGCTATTCACCCCCCCCTCTAGCCGGCCAATCGATCCCCCAACACACTATTCAAGACAAGCCACGGATCCGCATCCAGTTCAAGAGATACGCTCAAGGTAAGTCAATCCCTCATTAGTACTTTATATAATGCAATTAAGTTTCTAACTAGGAAGTTAGCTAAGTCTGAGTCCATGGTCGAGACCCTGGTGTTAGTGCCTATAAGATTCACATATCTCCACAATGGTATGATATTGTCCACTTTAGGCCCAAGCCCTCATGGTTTTATTTTTGGGTTTTACCCAAAAGACCTCATACCAATGGAGATATCTTTTCATCTTATAAGCACATGATCTTTTCCATGTCTTATCAATGTGGGACTTTGATTGTATTCCTAATACTCCAACAATCCCTCCCCCTCAAACGAAGGACCACATTGACCCCCCATCAAGCCTATCCGTCCTCAAAGGGCATCCTCTGCTTAATGTCCGATCTCAACCCACCAGGACTTCCTGCCAACTGTCTGGTCTTCCTGACCTAGCTGGACTTTCTACCAGTTGTCCAACCCTTCTAGCCCAACTAGACTTCCTGTCAGTTGTTCGGTCCTCCCGACCCAATTGGACTTCCTACCTGGTGTCTGGTTCTCTTGATCTGGACATGGGAGCTCAACTTCCTTCGTTCGAGGTTCATGGCTTGACATGGACCATGGCTCTGATACCACTTGTTAGTGCCTATAAGATTCACATATCTCCATAATGGCATGATATTGTCCACTTTGTGCCCAAGCCCTTATGGTTTTATTTTTGAGTTTTACCCAAAAGGCCTCATACCAATGGAGATATCTTTTCATCTTATAAGCACATGATCTTTTCCATGTCTTACCAATGTGGGACTTTGATTGTATTCCCAATACTCTAACACCTGGTTGAGGAGGTCAAACTCCTTAAACACGAGGTCTCCCTAACCTCTTCGACTAGTCAAATTCAAGAGGAGGACTCAACTCGAGTTGAAAAGCTCGAAGTTGAGAACTCACTTTTGAAAAGTCAAGTCGAAGATCTTAGGAACACGTTGGAAAGGTTCACTTTGGGATCCAAGGGACTTGACCTCCTACTTGGATCGCAAAGGGCCGTGTACAACAAGGTCGGGCTTGGGTTTAGCTAAAATACGACTAACAAGTCGTATATGTCAATTGTAAGTCGACATAAAAAATGTGTCCAAGCATGGGTCCCTAAGAACACTTTGATTTCTCAATTAGGGTCTAATCAATACTATTTTCCCAAGGACCAAATCCACTATGTAGAAAGACCAAACCGATTCAATGGTCGAGGGGGAGTCAGTATAAAATTTGTTTGTGCTATTACTTAGAAATTGCATGCTTAGTTTTTTCTCTTTTTCTTTTTAGAATGGTTAGATAGGGACTATAACTTGTCAATACTTGATAACATAGTACAAGGATGCGGTGAGATGATAGTACACTAGGAAAGCGAAGTCTTGGGTACTCGAGCTAGATAAGGCGTATCTAGTTCGGTTCACATGACTGAGTGGAACTAGCTGAAGCTACCTCGCTGTATCCTAGACTAGTTAGACCAGGAAGTGGTATTAGGTGAGTCAAGTTACTATTTTCTCGAAATTGGCTTTGTCTAAGAAAGTGGTTGTTTTCCCGATCAAAGAAGGCCTCTGTACCTCGCCACGACCTAGAAGCCAAGATCTTGAAAAGGGTGACTTGATGAGCTTAGGGTCAAATCCGAATCTAACGCAAGGTTGACTAGTTTCAAATCATTAAATTTAAAACAAGTAAAATTGGAGGCATCTCACAAGAACACATAAGGATAACATGTTTGATCATGTAGAAATGGGTGAGATGATCTAGGTCTAATAATTTACAACCAAATCATAAAATTCCAATATCCGATCCAACTATCTTGTGTGTAGGATCAATGGATGTTGGACAGTGGTTGCTCCTGACACATGATCGGGGATCAACTTAAGTTTTTGAAGCTTTGATTCAAACGACAAGGATCGATAGCTTTTGGAAACAACGACAAGCTCAAAATCATCGGATCAGGTGATATTGAGCTCAACTCAAACTTTGTCATTCAAAACGTTTTACTAGTTGAAAATTTCGAATATAATTTACTTAGCATAAGTCAATTGTGTGATAATCACTATAAGGTCATATTTCTAGAAAATGAATGTATAATTAAAACAAATGAAACTTCTAAAACAATCCTTAAAGGAACTAGGAATAGCAACATCTATACTATTAATCTACCTAACTCCTTAACGAAGTGTCTTATGACACAGCAAGAGGAATCTTGGTTGTGGCACCGACGACTTGGTCACTCGCACCCAAGACTCGTCCACAAGATGAGTCAGAGTGGCTTAGTCAAAGGATTGCCAAACCTCAACAACTTAGATAATAAAATTTGTAATGCTTGTCAACAAGGTAAACAATCTAGGACACAACATCAACTAACTAATCAAGAATGAACTAAAAGTGTGCTTGAGCTCATTCATTTGGATCTATTCGATTCTCATGGAGCCAAGTCACTTAATGGGAGTCAATATTGCCTAGTCATAATTGATGACTATTCTAGATTTACCTGGGTTAGGTTCATCAAATACAAAAGTGATGCCCTAGATCAACTAATCAACTTGTTTAAATTAATCAAAAACCAAAAGAACCTTAAAATTAAAAAACTTAGAAGCAACCATGGTGGTGAATTCGAAAATCATAGGTTCATAGATTTCTGTAACCTAAATGGATACCACCATGAATTCTCATGTCCTAGAACCCTACAACAAAATGGCCTAGTCGAACGGAAAAATCGAACCCTACAAGAAGCTGCTAGGACCATGTTGAACGAATACAACCTACCCGATAGGTTTTGGGCAGAAGCCATTAGTACGACTTGTTATGTTCAAAATAGAATTCTTATGGTAAAGAGGAACCTTAAGACCTCGTACGAAATCTATCATGACAAAGTACCTAACATCAAGTACTTTAGGGTATTTGGATATAAGGTACATATCCTGAACACTAAGGACTACCTAGGAAAGTTCACCTCCAAAACCTCTACTGGAATCTTCTTAGGATACTCGACTACAAGTAGAGCCTATAGGGTGTATAACCATGACACCCTTAGAGTTGAAGAGACCATTATTGTAGTGTTCAATGAAGCACACGAACCTACAAAACCCGTAGCTACACCAACTAGCGAACCAATTCATACCAGACTCGACTCCGACCTTGAGATCGAGTCTAGTATTAATCCTAACCCAAGTCCACTGAGTCATCCTATCGACCAAGTGATAGGTGACCCTAACCCAAGTCAAATTAGGATTCAAACGAATCATCCTATCGATCAAGTGATAGGTGATCCTAGCCTAGGGGTTCAAACTAGATCATCATATAGAAATCTTAATCAAATTTCCTTCATTTCGAAAATCAAACCTAAAACTATTGAACAAGCTCTTCTTGATCCCGATTGGATTATTGCAATGCAAGAAGAGCTAGCTCAATTTACTAGGAATGAAGTTTGGGAATTAGTACCGCCACCTCAAGATAAATCAATTATTGGAACAAGGTGGGTTTTCCGAAACAAACTTGATGACAAAGGTGAAGTAGTTAGAAACAAAGCGAGATTGGTCGCGAAAGGGTTTAGTCAAGTAGAGGGGTTAGATTACGATGAAACCTACACCCCCGTGGCTAGACTAGAATCCATTCGAATGTTGTTGGCATACGCTGCACATCGAGGATTTAAATTATTTCAAATGGATGTCAAGTCAGCATTTTTAAATGGACTAATTAAGGAAGAGGTGTATGTTAGGTCAACCCCCAGGATTCGAAAGCCTAGATAAACCCGACCATGTGCTTAAACTAAAGAAAGCTCTTTATGGACTCAAACAAGCTCCTTGAGCTTGGTACGAGAGGCTTTCAATTTATCTCAAGTTAAAAGGGTTTAATCAAGGCCTAGTCGATCTGACCTTGTTCGTAAAAATCGTAGGTAAGGAAATCTTTATAGCCCAAATCTACGTAGACGATATCATTTTCGGAACAACCAATTCGTTCCTACTAAATGAATTCATTTCACTTATGGAAAGTGAATTTGAAATGAATTTATTAAGAGAATTGAGTTTCTTTCTAGGACTACAAATTAAACAAACTAAGGATGAAATACATTTACATCAATAAAAATATACTAGGGAATTAATTAAATGTTTTGGAATGCAAGATGCTAAAACCATCAATACACCCATGGCAACTAATGTCAATATAGGAGAAGACTTAGAAGGAAAGCTCATCGACCTAAAATACTATAGGAGTGCGATAGAGAGTCTTCTATACTTAACTACGAGTCGACCCGACATTTTATTCATAGTAAGTATGTGCGCAAGGTTTCAAACCAGTGCCAAGGAGTCTCACCTAACTCTAGTCAAGCGTATTCTTAGATATCTAAAGGGCACACTAAGCCTAGGTATTTGGTACCCTAGAACTACCGAGTTTGAACTAATCGGCTACTCCGACTCGGACTATGCCGGTAGTAAACTCGATAGAAAGAGCACGAGTGGTTGTTGTCAACTTCTCGGCTTGAGTCTAGTGAGTTGGTGCAGTTAGAAGCAACACTGTGTTACCTTGTCTACCACCGAAGCTGAATACATCGCGATGGTTGAGTGTGTGGCTCAACTTCTTTGGATGAAGCACACTTTCCAAGATTTTAACTTAAACTTCAACAATATTAAAACTCACATAGACAATATTAGCTCAATCAACTTAACCAAAAATCCCATATGCCACTCTAGGACCAAACATATAGAGGTCAAACACCACTTTATTCGAGAACATGTAGCTAACGGAACCATACAACTCGAATACATGGAATCCAAGTCAAACCTAGCCGATCTTTTTACTAAACCCTTACCCGAAGCCGAATTTAGTCTATTAAGATGAAAATTGAGCATGTGCATAATAGAGTAGGATTTACAAATCATAACTTCTTATAACTCTATTATTTACTTTTCTTGTTAATGGAATTAGCTTAGGGCTTACCATAGATATCATGTACTTATAGATTTAAGGAGCCAACACATCTCACAACACATAGGATCAATGTGTTTGTGTACTTAGCCATGTAGATGGGAGTGAGATGTTAGGACCTTACTCTTGGTTCCAGATGTAGAGCTAGTGCATCGCCATGAACCACGGAGTATAATCATCTATATTAACCAACTTTGATCAGGACTTATTGATCATTTCATATCAATCAAGTCAAAAAGAGTTGAACATACAAATAGATGAGCTTATTTTAATATATTATTTTCAAAATTATGTGGAACATGCTTGGACTTGGAACTAAAACTTAAAACTATAATTTTATGTTTCTCACAACCCCCCACTCTTTTCAATTTATGGCAAAAGGGGGAGAAAAGGGCAAAGTTAAGGGATCATTTTTTTTTATAACTTAACTTAGTAACATAAATTATATTCTCATGGCCAAATGTTAATGTTTACTTAACTTAATTTTTCCAAACTTAATTCTATTAGTTGAAAAAAGGGGGGAGAAAGGCCAAGTTAAGAAATCTTCTTAACTTAAACTTATTTTTAATACTAAGGCCAACTTACTTATTTTTAAAAAACTCACCCTCGGTCAAGGGGGAGGTTTCCTCAAGGGGGAGTACTTGAAAGAGAGTCTCTATTACTCCTACTTAATTTTCAAATTCTTCATTTCAATTTCATGATAATGCATATTATTTTCCTTAACTTTGTATGGGTTTGCCATAGATCAAAAAGGAGGAGATTGTTGGTGTAGTAGGCACCTAAGTCGAACCTAAGTTTTAATTATAGCAAACGATACAAAGTTAAGCTCATTTTGTTATCTCACGAGCTAAATCAAGTGTGCAGAAAGTGATAAAGCTAGAGCTGAAGGTCAGTGACACCCGGAGGGAACCGTGGTGGTCGGGAGACACCAAGAGGACTTCGGAGGGAGCCGAAGAACTCGGGTGAAGACTGGAAGGGAAGCTTCAAAGGTAAAGGATGAGGTAAGATTGTGTAAGTGAGTGTAAGTGAGTGTAAGTAAGGTCATGTCCTCCGTACGGGGACATCCTTAGGCGATGATCCGACCAAGACTTCCCATGGAAGGTCTAAGTCGAGATCGGATGGTAAACATCCATCAAGCTTACTTTTACTAACTGCATTTTCGAGCTAACTCTTCATTGTAGCTGGAAACCTTGCCATTAGTCGACTGATGGCTTGTATCAGTCGACTGATGCCTCCAGCAGTCGATTGATAGGGTTGATCAGTCGACTGCTAGTCAAGGATCAGCCTCGAGGAGAATTAAAACTTATCACCATTTCTCAAGGGCTAGGTGACATCACCTCATGAAACCTCATCTCAATGATTAGGGTTTCACAAGGCTATAAAAGTTGGGGTTCTCCACCCCTTTTCTATCATTCAAAGAGCCTCCAAGTGCTTCCGATATGCTACGACATTTCGATGATCTTTTGATGACTCAGTGCTATAGAAACGACGACTCGAGCTCCAATTTTCATTACTTTCAAGTCGTCGGTAACCTTTTAGTTTAATTGTTCAGTCTTAAATTGTCTTTCTTTTTCAAGCTTTTATCGTAACAAGGAGAGGGGGAGTGTCCCTCTACCTTGATCTTTTTTTTATAATCGCTTGTCTCCTACCTTCGACGAGGAGGAGACTATTTTAGTGCTTTTGCCCTCCATGCATGGTCTCGGACCACTAGGGCCTTGGATTAGCAGCCGAAAGGTTGTGAACCAAGTAAAAATTCTTTTGTGTACTTACATTCCACTGTGCTTTACTCTCCGTACTTTGTCTTTAAATGAATGAGTCAAAAAGTTTCTTTATCGCTATTCACCCCCCCTCTAGCGACTCTAATCGATTCAACAAAGCTGACACAAGTTGGACGGAGCTTAGTCTGGAGCAGTCCACCATGGCCGATTGCATGTCCTCCATGGGTCAGGAGTTGGGTCAGCAGCTCAGCCGGATAGAGCAGCGCCACAGCCGGATGGAGTAGTGCCAAATTGATATATATGAGATGATGCGGACCTAGACCCTAGGTCAGCAGCCTCCACCCCCTCCAGGAGATGGCTCCAGGAATGATAGCTAGGCGTAGATTAGAGATCTTGTTTTTATTTTCGTAGTGAGGTTGAGAGCTTTTTAGACATCTATTTTGCTTGTAAAATCTGAATTTATATTTGAATAAAATATTTTTTTATTGAAAATCATGTGTCTTTATCTGATTGTGTGAGTGTTAATGTGTTTATATACTCTATTTTGCCATGTCATGACATCATATCTACTTTTAATTATATAAAATTTCATGATATTGCTTAGGGTTACTTTCTATGTCATGTTCATGTTTAGAGCCTATTTATATTCCATGACATCATGATCATTTTCCATGCTTATATGCCATGATCATTCATGCATTAATAAAATTGATTTAAGGATAATGGCATGATTTGAAGTCCCATGTATAAGGGAATCAAATAGAGTTGCCTAAAAAATGCATGAAGCCATAGTAACCCTAATTCCACATCTCACAATCATATTGACTTGTGTGTGTTTTATACACCCTAGATACATGTGAGATGTTAGGAAAATAAGTTAAGTTCAAGGTGCATAGATGTTGCATCTAGATGAACTTAAAACTTATTTCAATCATAAATATGGATCATGAGGAAAGCTAGTGTACAAGTCATGTACATCTAGCCAACAATCCATGGTTCAAAATAGGTTTTCAAAATCATTTTAAAATCCTTTTAGAAAACCTTGGTGAAGTCTATCTTTTGATAGCAATTACCATTGAAGAAGTTGATACAAAGTAGATCAAAAACATTAAAGTTTTAATGGTTTTTTAACTTTGTATCAATCTCCTATTTTAATGTGTATTTTTGTTTTCAAACTATTTTTCACCCATTATATTCCATGTAAGTAATGTGCGTATGAAATTTCAAAATTTTTTGAAATACGTATATTTACTTATGTATTTTCAAACTTCATTTTTGAAAACCTGATTTCTGAAAATCAGGGATCAGTTGACTGTTACAGTTTATCAGTCGACTGATGGTGATTTCAGTCGATTGTTCTATGGAAGAGTCGATTGATAAGTTGATTTTGAGTAAACAAGGATGTTTAGCCCTTGTTTCAGCTATGTTAGGGTTCCCTAACCACTCCTAACCCTAGGATATGCTTTGGAAAACATTAGAAAGGGTGAAAATCCATTGGTTATGGATTATGAGAATTGGTTTAGGGTGTGTATCAATTTAAGGCGTGGGAAAGTTAAATGTTGAACTTTTAACCTTATTTTTGATGGTTTAGTATTCCTATTGGCTTAGGGACTCTTCAAGGACATTGTTGGTGCAATGGTCAAGGGGGAGCAAGCCTTTAGGGGGAGGTATCCATCATGGGATGATAGATGTTATTTTTTCCTCATGAGAGGGAGAAATAGGAATTTGAGATGCCCAATTTGGAAATTAGGAGACTTCATAGGAGTGCCTCTCGTGAGTGATATGATACTTATCACTAGGAAGATTGCAGGCATCCTAGGTATCTTTGGACCAAGGGGGAGATTGTAAGATCTCATTGAGATATGAGACATTGACCTCCTTGGGAGAACCTTTTTGATGTATGTCAAAAAGGGGGAAAAAGTAAAATTACCAATTTGGGAAAATTGGTAAGGGAATTTGAGTTAGGGGCCTAACTCAAGGGTGTTTTTTGTCAAACATCAAAAAGGGGGAGATTGTTGGTGCAATCGGCCCAGGTCATGATTGACCAGACTCGAGTAGTATTTTGATGTTTGACATTGATGTCTGACATTGATGTCTGACAATGTGTTGGGGAGATTGTTGGTATAATCGACCCAGTTCATACTTGATGTTTGACGATGGTTTGACCATTATCATGGGAGAAGTCCAAGTCTTGTGTACTTGGCATGGAAAGTCCAAGATTGAGTCTTGGCATGGAAAGTCCAACATGGGTTGGCAAGGAAAGTCCAAGCATGGGTCTTTGCAAGGAAAGTCCAAGCATGGGTCTTGGCATGGAAAGTCCAACATGGGTTGGCAAGGGAAAGTCCAAGCTTGAGTCTTGGCAATTGAGAAGTCCAAGGGGAATATTAGTGGCGTAAAGTCCAAGGGTGAAGATTTGGAAGTATAAGTCCAATGGTTGGCGATGTAAAGTCCAAGCAGAGTCTTGGCATCATAAGTCCAATGTGCCTTGGCGATGTAGACCACATTAGCATGACAATAGCTGATGGAAGCACCTGAAGGCTAGCGTATAGATGAACAAGTCATGGATGACTTGGAGGGATTCGATAGGCGTGAGGCTAACGGAGGTGGCTAGAAGGCTTAGATCTAGGCTAAGGGTGGTCTAGCAAGTATGGGGGCACCATACTTGGGTCAAAACCTCATGTTTGAGGTGTATCAGTCGACTGGGGCTATGGTCAGTCGACTGATGGGAGTCGACTAGAGTTTGACTGCTGGAATTGGCCTAGCAGTCGACTGCCAGCATTGGGCAGTCGACTGATGGCCTGAGTAGTCGACTGATTTGGAGATCAGTCGACTGCTGGTCAGGAATTCGAACACAGTAATCTCTCCAGTCGAGTAATCTGCCCGAGCACTCGACTGATTGAGCCATCAGTCGACTGATGGTCTATCTATTGGAACTTATCCAACGTGGCTCATGTTGTTGTGAGACAATGGATACAGGGGCAGTCGACTGATAGTCCCGATCAGTCGACTGCTAGGCGAAAATCAGCTCAAGTTACAGGTTTAAAAGGAGTACGAAGGGAGGATTTTTAGCAGTGGTTACTAGGGCTATTTGGGGCAATTTGCTGGTGCATTTCAGGCTCTCCAAGTGCAGCTGAAGCAACCAAATAAGCAAGCAATCAAAAGCTCTTTGTAAAATGTTTTTCCTTTACTTGTAGTGTATTACATACTTGTATTAGCTTGCATTTGTTGTATTACTTTTGTAATCACTGTAAGAGGTTTCTCCACCTCTGACTTATTGTCGAGAAGGAGTATTTGTGATTAGTGGTGTGTGTTTGCATCGCTAGGGCTTTTAGAGCCCAATCCGTGGAGTAGGAACTATACAGTTCTGAACCATGTTATATCTTGGTGTTGATTTTGTGATTGTTGTTATTTGTATTCGTGTTGTTATTATTTCTGCTGCGCTAACATGATTTGTAGAAACAAATGATCAATTTCCATCCACGACAAAAATGCGCTATTCACCCCTCTCTAGTGGTCACGAACGTTCCTAAAAGGTTGAGCAGTCGTAGCTCAGTTGACTACTCGACTAGTCGATTAGTCATAATCCCAATTGACTGATACAAATCAACTAGGCTCCTGAGTGTCAAACACTTGGCCAGTCGACTGGTCCATAACCCCAATCTGGTAAACCTCAAAAATGAGGTTTAACCCAAGTATGATCCTCTCATACTTAATTGACCACCCTTAGCTTAGACCTAAACTTTCTAGCCACCTCCATCAGCCTCACACCTCTCGAATCCCTCGAGTTCGGGATTCTTAATTCTTCATGTTAGCCTTCAGATGCTTCCATCAGCTATGTCATGCTAACCGGATCCTTTGCCAAGGTTCATTTGGACTTATGCTGCCAAGACTCTTGCTTGGACTTTATGCTGCCAAAACCTCATTCTTGGACTTTCACATTGCCAAGATCCATTTGGACTTATGCCGTCAAGACCCATGCTTGGACTTTACGATGCCAAAATCTATCCTTGGACTTTCTAATTGCCAAGTACCCATCAATTAGACTTTCCAATTGCTAAGACCATTCTTGGACTTTCCATGCCAAGACCATGCTTGGACTTTTCCATGCCAAGACCATTCTTGGACTTTTTATGCCAAAGTTCACTTAGACTTTACGCTGCCAAGACTATACCTTTGGACTTCCCTTGCTAAATATCCATATTTGGACTTTCCTTGCCATCCAAACTTGGACTTTCGAGGTTAATTTCTCCAACAATCTCCTCAAATAATCTCCCCCATATGACTTTGGATATCCTAATCATCCACTAGTCATATGATCAACATATGGTCAAACCATATAGTTGAATAATGGTCAAACCCATTGTCAAACATCAAAATACTACTCGAGTCCCACTCGAGTTTGGTCAACATTGACCCAAGGCTTGTTGCACCAACAATCTCCCCTTTTTCAATGTTTGACAATACATTTAAGTTAGGCTAATAATAATCCAACTTAACTCTTCTAATGCCAAAGCATAGTGACAGTTTACCTAACATAAACCTCACTTCTCCCCCTTTGGCATACATCAAAAAGACTACCAAGGTTTTCAATGCCTCATCTCTCAAGGAGATCCTACATTCTCTCCCTTGGTCCAAAAATATTTAGGATGCCTTAACTCTTCATAGTGATAAGTCTCATATCACTAAATGAGAGGCAATCCTCACTTCTCTAATTCTCCCCCTTTGGTGAGCACAATGAGGATTTCAAACCCTTCGTTTCTCCCCCTTTAAGGAATACTCATCCATTATCCCTTGTTGGATTACCTCCCTCTACTCCACCTTGACCATTACACCAACAATGTCCTTGGAGAGTTCCTAAGCCAATAGGAAACTCAAACCATCGAAAATAAGGGTAAAAGTTCAAACTTGAACTTTAACCTCCCTTAAAATTCGATACTTCATCCTAAATAACTATCCTAATCATTTACAATGATAATTTCACCCTTCCAATATTTTACAAAGCATGTCCAAGAGTTAGGAGACATTAGAGTACTTAAAATTGCTAATACATGGCTAAACAACCCTTGTTCAGCCCATATAAGACACAACAGTCGACTGGTTTCAGCTACCAGTCGACTGCAACACCACCAATCGACTACTCTCTGATACCAGTCGACTGGACTCTATTTTTTTAGAAATCAAAGTTTTCAGTCGAATTTTAGAAATTCATAAGTAATTATATGTATTTATAAAAAACTTGAAATTTCATACGTATATTACTTACATGAAATGCAATGAGTGAACAATAATTTTATATAAAAATACCCATTAAAATATAAGATTGATACAAAGTTCAAAACCATTAAAAACTTCAATATTTTTGCCTAACTTTGTGTCAACTTGTTCAATGGTGATTGCTATCACAAGATAGGCTTCACCAAGATTTTCTAAAATGATTTTAAAAGTTTATTTTGAACCATGGTCTATGGGCTAGATCTACATGACTTGTACATTAGCTTTTCTCATGATTCCTCCATGGTATATTATGAGTTTGAGTTAATCTAGATGCAAGACTATGCACCTTGAACTTAACTCATTTTTCTAATATCTCACATGTGTCTAGGGTATATCAATACATACACATGTCAGTTTAATATTCTTATGAGATGTGGGTTTAGGTTCTTCCCTAATCTAGGGTCTCATGCATTTGTCTAGGCAACTCTATTTGATTCTCTTATCATGGGACTTCAAATCATGTCATTTCCTTAATTCAATTTTATTAACCTTAATGCATGAAATATGATCATGTCATATAATATTGCATAATTTAAAATATTTTCCAATAATCATGATGTCATGGGATAAAAACGACATAAATACAAACATGACATAATAACCCTAATCATTATCATAACATTTTATATGATTAAATGAAATATGATGTCATGACATGGCATATAGCAAACAAAGCATGAAAAATAAAATATAAAGGTATAATAAAACATAGATTTCAAGCCTAATTGCCATTTACTAGTATTAAACCCAATTTTACCATAATGACCAAATTCTCAAGTGTGCCAAAAATCCAAAATGACACACCATTGCCTCTAAACCTAATTGTACCCATTTTGATTGACTTTTCAAACTTCTCAAATTTTATTGGCACATCCTGAAATCTATTAGGATAAAATTCTAAACCCATTTTCAAAGTATTACAATACTCTGAAAATATCCTAAAGTGTCACCTTTACCATGGTTAGGTTAACTATCTATCTATTTAAGGTTGGCACACTCTAAATCCATCTAGCGTGATGGAATCACGCTCCTAGAAACCCAAAACCTATTTGAGCTCATTGGGTTCACAAGGTACTCACTAGGGATAACCTCCCTTAGTAACTTCCTAATGACCCTTCTAGGCTTGGAAACCTTAGTCATTTGGATCTTATCTAGGTTAACCCTACGGATAACTTCCCTTGTAACCTTGTTAGTGGCTTTCCTAGGTTTCTTTGAATCCTTAGCCACTAGACATCTATCATGGTCAACTCTAGGGATGACTTCCCTTGTGATCTTGATTTTTCTAGACCTAGATTTAGTTCCATAGTCAAATGGAACATTGTGGCAGTAGGCATTACCTTCTTGAACATAGACTTATGACCCAAGCCTTTCCTATCCTTTAGTAGTTCTTGCCTCCTAACACCTAAACCTTGCCCATTGGACTATTTACTTGAATTTGTCATTTTTGCAAGGGCCTTTTCTAATTTCTCAAGCCTTTCCTTTTCTAATATCTCAAATTTTGAATTTCCATTATTTCTTGAGATATTCTTCTTCCTAGGCATGTGTCTAGATTTCTTTGGATTTATGCCTAGGTTCTTGTTATCCTTATGTGGGAAGGTTCTAGAATTGTCCTTAGGCTTAATTTCATACGATTTAGCCCCTAAACAAAAATGTTTATTTTTAGATTGATTCTTAGGCTTACTACTAGCATGTTTTTTTTTATCATGAACGATAACAAGTAAATTTCTAGCATGCTTTTTATCCTTACATAAAGAAAGAGCATTATTGAAATATACCTTAGGGTTTGCCTTAGCTCCCCTATATTTGAGCTCTTCCTTTTGTCCTTGGTAAGGTGACTCTCCCTAAGACATTGACTTCTATAGTATCCCTTTTGTTGACATTTTAAGAACACAATGTGCTCCTTGCTCTTCCTAATTGGGGCTTCGACTTCCTTGGTCTTCTCCTTAGCTGTTGGTGTCGGTTGAGTCTTCTTGACTCTTTTTGGGCAGTTGCTCTTATAATGCTCTATCTCCCTACACTCAAAGCATATGATATGATTTTTATTTTTAACCAATGCACTTGTGTTACCTTCTTGAATGGTAGGAGAATTTTGTATTTCTTCTTTATTTCTCCCGAAGGTAGATGTTTATCTTGATTTTGCTCCGGTGCTAATGGTCTCTCCTCCACCTCAATCCTAGAGGTAGAAACTTCCTCAATTTCTTTTTTGAATGTTGAACAACTATCAACCTCCGAATCTTCATGAACTTGAGAGGACAAGCATTCCTCCTCTACTTAAGCCATGGATTGTTCTTCATGAATCTTGGCTAGCTTGCTCCATAGATCCTTAGCATTCCTAAACTCTCCTATCTTGCACAAAATAACATTAGACAATAAATTTACTAACATCTTTGTTACCTTGTTATTGATCTCAAATTTTTGGACTCGCTCCTTCGTCCATTTCTTTTTCTTGAGAACTTTTCCTTTCTTGTACGTCGAAGCTTCAAATCCTACTTCCACACTAATCTAATTTTCAAATTCACACATAAGAAAATACATCATCCTACCTTTCCAATATGCGAAATTTTTATGGTTAAAGGTAGGTGGAACCGTGATGTCATCATCCAATTTTTCTTGAAACACTATTTTCTTCTAGATACTCCTCTAGCGCTTTGCTCCCTCGGTTGTTAATCTGGTGAAGAACCCTTGCTGATACCAATTGTAGGGTTGGTAATCAGGGCGACTTATTCTTCTGAGTGCACTGGGCTATGACACCACTTGTTGGGGATCAGACGTCGTGCTAGAGGGGGTGAATAGCATTTTCTTTGATTTAGCTTGATTTGATCGTGTGCTCGTCTACAAAGCTTGTTAATGCGTAGCGGAATATACAACAAAAGAAATGAACAACAAGAATAGAAACAAGCACACACACAACAAGAGTATTTAACGTGTTCAAAACTAGGGTTCCTACTCCACGGGTTGATCTCTAGTGATGCACACCACCACTATCAAGCTTCTCCTTCTCGGTATGACACTGGAGGTGGAGAAACCTCTTACAAGGTCTTACAATAATAAGAATACAACCAAAATGAAATACAAAGAAAATATAAATAATTACAAGTAAAGAACAATTTACAAAGAGATATTTGATTGCTTGCACTTTGGTTGTTTTGGACGAGCTTAGAAGGTCTAGAATGCAGTAGCAATTCCCCTTCAAGATCACCAAAAATCAACAGCTTCTCCTTCTCCCATCGAGTTCCTTTTAAAGCATGCCTCGAGCTTGATTTTCACCTAGAAGTCAACTACTAAAAGGCACCAGTTGACTACTCCCTTATCTGCTGTCTCACAACGGACTAATCCACGTTGGCATTCCAACCAACTGCTCTCACTAGTAGTCGACTTCCCTTACCAACAGTTGACTACCAACCCAGTAGTCGACTGGCCAGTCGACTATGGGACATTTTGTGTCTGTGTTTACCGCCACTAGTTGACTGTCCATCATTGGCAATCGACTGTCGGGGACCAGTCGACTGCCCGAACACAGGTTGAGCAGTCGAAGCTCAGTCGACTACCTGATCAGTCGATTGGTCATAATCCCAATCGATTGATACAAGTCAACTAGGCTCCCGAGTGTCAAACACTCGGCCAGTCGACTGGTAAACCTCAAAGACGAGATTTAACCCAAGTATGATCCCCTCATACTTGATTGACCACTCTTAGTCTAGACCTAAGCCTTCTAGCCACCTCCATCAACCTCACGCCTCTCATATCCCTCGAGTTCGTGACTCTTCATCCTTCGCGTTAGCCTTCAGGTGCTTCCATCAGCTATGTCATGCTAACCGGGTCCTTTGCTAAGGTTCATTTGCGCTTATGCCGGCAAGATCCATGCTTGAACTTTACGCCACCAAAACCTTACCCTTGGACTTTCACATTGCCAAGATCCATTTGGACTTATGCCGCCAAGACCCATGCTTGGACTTTACATCGCTAAAACCTACCCTTGGACTTCCCAATTACCAAGTACCCATGACTTGAACTTTTCAATTCCCAAGACCATGCTTGGACATTTCATGCCAAGACTATGCTTGGACTTTTCCATGCCAAGACCATCCTTAGACTTCCCATGCCAAAGTTCACTTGGACTTTACGCTGCCAAGACTACACACTTGGACTTATATTGCCAAGACTATACCTTTGGACTTCCCTGGCCAAATATCCATATTTGGACTTTCCTTGTCAAGTATCCAAACTTGGACTTTTGAGGTTGATTGCTCCAACAATCTCTCCCAAATAATCTTCCCCATATGACTTTGGATATCCCAATCATCTACTAGTCATATGGTCAACATATAGTCAAACCATATAGTCGAAAAATGGTCAAACTCATTGTCAAACATCAAAATACTACTCAAGTCTCACTCGAGTTTAGTCAACATTGACCTGGAGCTTGTTGCACCAACAGGTTTGAATGGAACCGACTAACTAAGCCAACAACATAGTTGATATCGAAACAAGTACACAACATAGTATACATCAAACTACCAATAACACTGGCATATGGTCTTTTATTCATCTCGGCTATTTCCTCAGGAGGCTTGGGACTCATGCTCTTGCTCAAAATAGTACTTTTTATAATAGATATTTGTTCACTGTTGCAATCAGACATGCTGAAATGTTATAACATCTTATTTATATAAGACTTTTAAGACAAATCCAAAAGTCTTTTAGATCGATCTCTCATGATCTTTACTCCTAAGATGTACTCAGCTTCTCCCATATCTATTATGCTAAACTGTGATGAAAGTTATTCTTTGATTTCTATTATAAACCCTATATCATTTTCTGCTATCAACATATCATCAACATATAATGATAAAATGACATACTTTCCTTTTTCCTTTCTTAGGAAAACACAATGATCCTCATTGATCATTTCGAAACCATAAGATAAAACGACTTCATTAAATCTTATGTCCTATTGTCTTGACACTTACTTTAGCCATATATAGACTTTTTAAGTCTACATACTTTCTTCTCTTGGCCTTCAAAAATGAAACATATCCTTTTGTAACCAAACGAGCTTTGTATCTATTAATCAATCCATCTGCTTTCCTCTTTATTTTGAGAATCCACTTATTTCCAATAACCTTTTGGCCTAGAGAAAGATCGACTAAATTCCAAACATTATTTATTTTCATCGACTCCATCTCTTCTACCATCGAATCCATCTTTCCATTTTTCTCTAACTATATCCCAATGCATCCTCAACAGATTGAGATTCATCATCATCAACTGAGAGCATCATCATTGTCTTATTCTCAATATCAAACCTCTTCTTAGGTTTGATCTTACGAACACTTCTTCGTACATTGGGTTGTTGATGTTAGTGTCCATAAGATTCATATATCTCCACAATGGTATGATATTGTCCACTTTGGGCCTAAGCCCTCATGGTTTTATTTTTTGGACTTTACCCAAAAGCTCTCATGCCAATGGAGATATCTTTTATCTTATAAGCACATGATCTTTTTCATGACTTACCAATGTGGGACTTTGATTGTATTTCCCATACTCTCAACAATCTCCCCATCAAACGAAAAACCACATTGAGCCCCCCACAAGCCTATCTGTCCTCGAAGGACTGTTGGTGCAGGGGCACTAGATAATCGAACATGTGTTTTGATTATGACAAAGACACAAAGTTAAGTTTTACATCGTTATCTCACGAGCTAAATCGAGTGTGCAGAAAAGTACTAAAGATGGAGCTGAAGGATAACAACACACGGAGGAAGCCGCGGTGGTCGGGCGACACTCGAGTGACTTCGGAGGGAGCCGAAGGAATCGAGTGGAAGGTCGGAAGCGAGAGCTACATGGTAAGTATCGAGCAAAGCTCATGTGAGTGAGAGATTGTAAGGTCGTGTCCTCTTTACAGGGATGACCGTAGGCGGTGATCCGACTAAGACTTCCTCTGGAAGGTCTAGGTCGAGATCGGACGGTTAGAAACTGTTGTATTTATTATTTTCCGAGCTAACCTATTACTGTAGGGAAGTGGCCAGGCTGGCAGTCGACTGCTGGACATTGGGAAGTCAACTGATGGTCATCAGTTGACTGATGGGAGTCATCAGTCGACTGATGGCGATGAATCAACCTTTGCGCTAGGTCAAAACGGATAAGGTTTGATGCGGCCACTTCGCAATAAAATTTATTACAACTTCGTGATCTGTTTCGAAAAAAGAGGAGACATATTCAGAGGCCAAAATCTATAAAAGGAGGGGAGGATTCCAACTCCAAATTACAACAAGTTTATTCTCAAGTGCTCCTACAACGCCAACGCTCCAACGCCGTCATAACGCCGATGCGACAACAAGTTCAAATATCCTTCGTCGGCAGCAGTAGCAAGTAATTGTTTTTATTGTATTCTTTGTTTTAATCGTAACGAGGTGAGGTAGGCTTGTTGCCTCATCCTCGTACTTTCGGTTTTGTGATCGTTGTCTCCTACCTCTAACGAGGAGGAGACGTTATAGTGCTTTTCCCTCCGTACGCGGTCTAGGACCGATAGGGCCTTGGAGTAGCAACCGCTGGGTTGTGAACCAAGTAAAAATAAATGTGTCTCTTTATTTTCCACTGCTCTTACTCATTTAATTATCTACTCGAACGAAACGTCGAAAAGATTTACGATCGCTATTCACCCCCTCTAGCGACGCTTCTCGATCCAACAATTGGTATCAGAGCAGGGGCGCTAAGATTTGGTGAAACCATCGATTTAGCACGTTTTGGTTTTCTGTTCATATTTTTCGATTTGTATTTTTTTTAGGTCTTTTTCCTCCCACACTACTAATCCAAGACGAAGTCTTAGTACGTTTCTTTTGGTTGTGTGCTTGCAAATATTCTCTCTTGGAGTAGCCGACGGTAAAACGGCCATAACTTTTCGCACAAGTGGACTCACATAACGATCTACCTACCAAATCGAAGCTCTTTGAGAGATCTAAATTTCATACCAGGGTTTACCCTCGTAACAAGCTATTTCCAGACAAAAAATCCAACGTTTAGTACCCTTTCGGGGACATCGAAGGTCGTAAGTTGTTATTTAGTTTCTTATTTTTCTCATTTAATTCTATTTATTTCCTATTTATTTCCCCCATTACTAATCTAAGACCAAGTCTTGGAATTCCCTTTGGTTTTTATTCATGTTTTGCAAGAAACTTTGTTAGTAATATATGAGAGATGTCCTAAGGCAATCGCCTTATGTATGAACCATTTATATGATAAATGAAGATTCACTATTTGAGTATACATGTTTTATGTATTTGATTGGATCTTAAACTCATTTACTGAATGTCCTCGATACGATTCACAGCATGAGAGAATTTGTGATTGGATCACAACTAGTGAGTATCTCTACATGTGTAATTGTGATGTATCGGAATTATCCCTAGTCGATGAATTGATGGATTTGGACACCATCAATTCTGTCAAGACTAGCACGAGGTATACTACTTAGTGTATCCAAGCAGCTGATTCTCACTGGCTGGAGACATTGTGATGTCCGGAGTTAATCGTGGATGCTAGTTATGGTAACTAGTTCATTGGAGTGACCAGCCGTAAGACTTCATATGGTTCTCTGCATATATAGATATGTCAATGAAGTTCTTACTGTGGCTTAAGTGCGATGTTCCTTAGACTTGCGGTATTCAAGTCATCTTGATCATGGAGACTTATGCTTTGACATCTTAAGCAAACATCTCTAAGGAGATGTGGACCCGGGATGATTGGGTATAAGTCGAAGTGATCGAAGGTGTTTGAATAGCCTATAAAGGATTCACCACTCCTTGCGAGGAGATGTATACCCATGGCCTCTCGTCGGATTGTTACTAAAGTCTTTGGCCAAAGCATTACATGTTTAGAGTAAGGTACTCTTCGATACATGTGGAGTAACTAGAATCCGTAGGACGAGGAAATGATACTTGGGCTAGGTGTGACGTAGTCAGCCTAGTGGGGACTGACACAATAGACCATGTCCTGAACCAAGTGGGTATAAGATGAGTGAAGGGAATGGGGCACGAATCATTCGAGCTGCTGAAGGGTTTCAGAAATAGTTCTGGATCAACCGTTGATTTTTTCGGTTAATTGGGGATCATGATGTACTACTAGGTGCCACTCATGATTGTTCTATAATTAATGGTTAATTATAGACGACCAACATAAACCAAGAACCTATTTGGTCATACGCACAACGAGCGTAATCCAAAGGATTTAAAACGAGCTTGAGAATGGGATTCTCAGACCGAGAGAAACAAGGTTTGGTTGGACCAAACATGAAGCAAGCATGAAATCGTTTCAGTCACAATGGAAGCATGGATGGGCCATGTCTTATGAAGACATAATGGATGAACCAAAATGGTTTGGTTCTAATCCAATGGAGGAGAATAAACCAAAGGGTTTGGTTTATTTTAAACGAATGAACCAAAAGTTGGTTCGGTTCGTTTTAACTTAAAATAAACCATCATTGTTTGGTTTATTTTAACTTATCTTAATGGAGCGGGTTAATGGGCCTAATGGTTATGATCCAATAACCATTAAGAGAATTAGTTCTCTATAAAAGAGGGCTTAAGGGATAATTAAGCCCTAATCCAAAACCCTAGCAAGAGTTGCCGCCCATTGCTCCTCCAACTGGCGTCCAGAAGGCTGCTTCCTTCCCCCTCGCCGGCGTCGAGCTACTGCCGGTTAGTGCTCCGGTGATCTTCTTCAAGTTTGGCATCAAGGTGAGCTCTATCTTCCTTGGTTGGCCGGCGCCTATCACCTCCACCAAAGCTGTCCAGTTTTCTGGACAGCTTGTTCTCCTCTCGTCGGAGCGTCGTTTGGACGACGGTTAGAGCTACGACAGTGGCTAACTTACCGGGGATTCGAACTCCGATAATCCTCTGAGGTGGAGGACGAAGGATTCGTCAAACGGTTGACGAATACCTCTCCGGAGAAGCGAGTTTTGAGGACTCGTCTTTGCATCCGAATTTGGATTCGGATCGTGATCATCTCTCGATCACGTCGTCTTCAACACGAGGCTAGTAACCCGTACGAAGACGAAGCTCGTGGCTTAGTGAATTCATCCTAAGGATACTCGGCGTGGATACGGATAGAGACAATTCTAGCGAGGATCGTTCCGGTTGATGCCGTTCCCGCTACACGTGATACGAAAGGTATACGTAGTTAAATTTCCTTTTATTGCAAATTTAAATTTACGGTTATGTCTACACTTGTTGTAATATGCATGCGTGTGTTGTGTGTGTTGTAATAAATGTAGATTTATTATTTTTATTGCTTCCGCTGTGTTCATGTTTACGAAACGTGATCGAACACACACACGCCGCGGTGCCGGAAACCCAACAGTGGTATCAGAGCCCAGGTTGTGTTTTGACATAATCGTAAAATGGTTTTGTGATAGTCATAATGTTATTTCTGGAAATTTTCTAATTTTGGAAATTTAGAAGTATTTATGGAAATTTTTCAATTTTGGAAAGTCTAGAAGTATTTATGGAAATCTTCCACTTTTGGAAAGTTGGAAGTATTTATGGAAATTGATATTTTCCATAAATAAAATATTTGATTAGATTCTAGAAATTTGTTTCCTAATTTAATCATGATTTGATTTGGGAAATTAAATCTTAAAATATTTTATTTCCATAAGTAGTTTTAATGATTTAGGAAATTGGTTTCCTAAATAGATTTTCCTTAATCAAATAATTCCATAAATAAAATATGTGATTAGATTTGGAAATTTGTTTCCTAATTTAATTATGATTTGATTTGGAGAATCAAATCTTAAACATATTTTATTTCCATAAATAGTTATGACATATAAGGAAATTATATACATGACATAATTGTATGCCATGTAATTGCATTAGATGCATAACATTATGTCATGCGTGTCGTGACATGTAGATGTATGCCATGTATGCCATGCCATGTAGATAATAGTTATTTGCATGCAAAGAGGATGAGACATAAAAACCCTTAAACAATATTAAAGCCTACACCTTCCATTAATATTGTTAGAACCAGAGTTCCGTTTCTTGTTTGGGTTGTTGGACTCTCTCCAAGCCTGGCTCGAATCCGAACATGTTCAAACCATGGAATAGTTTAATACTAATATGGTAAGAGTCAGAGGTCAATCGTTAGCTTTGGTTGTTGGACTCTCTCCAAGCTGGGCTAATTGGTTGAATGCGCTCTAACCATATTAAAACTATTTCCGATTAATGGGTTGGCTTTAACCTGGAGCATCGGCTTGTTGGACTCTCTCCAAGGTCGATGTAAAGGGAGGTGAAGTTGGGTGCTATGCATATGATGCATACTTGTTAATGTGTTAACAACCCGATGTATGTGTGAACATTCAATTAGTTGATAACACATTGTGATAGTTGCATATACGTGATATGCAATCGGTATAGTTGATACCTACCGTCGTAGTTATGAATGGCTTGTTGGACTCTCTCCAAGGTTGTTCATAACTATGATGGATATCAGCCCATTCGGAGATGGACCTACGATCTCCCGAAGTGATTTTGGAGTTTTTGAAATTCAAAAAAATGAATGGAATTTATAAATGTATATTGATGCATTTTAAAAATCATCTTTCTCATATATGCTCATTTTGTATTTCTAAAATTGATCATGTTGTCTTTTAATTTGCGTTTCATTTTGGATTCGAATAAATTGACTGGGCCGAACTTCTTGGACTGGCTTAGAAACTTGAGAATTGTTCTCAAGGTGAAAAGCTTGCGTATGTCCTCGAAGCGCCTCTTCCCGCCCATCCTAGTGACGATGCAACTCTGGACCAATTGTTGGTCTATCAGAAACATGTGACTGATTCTGAACTGACAAGTTGCAT
The DNA here is from genome assembly GCA_025175895.1 of Wurfbainia villosa. NCBI lineage: Eukaryota > Viridiplantae > Streptophyta > Magnoliopsida > Zingiberales > Zingiberaceae > Wurfbainia > Wurfbainia villosa. The sequence goes on from CM045997.1 coordinate 57,887,218, forward strand.
CATGCTAGCCGCGATGGAACCCAAGCTATGAAAGCAGCATGAGCATATGGATGCTCATATCGTAGTCCTTCATCTTTATGAGTTGTTTGATAAGCAAGTGAGATTCGAAAGGTTCGAAGTCTCCAAGCTCCTCTTCACCTCTGAGATGCAAGAAGGTTCATCTGTGGTACTGCTCAACATGCTGAAGATTGTGGAGCCTTCTGAGAAGCATGAGTAGGGGATGGTATTGTTAGTTGATTCCTCGAAGAAAGGTTCTAAGAGGGAGTCAAAGGAACAACAGAAGGGGAAGAAGAAAAAGGCTAAAAAGGCAGAACCAGCTCAAAAGGGCACTTGCCATCATTATGGCAAGGAGGGCCATTGGCGAAGAAATTGCAAGATTTATCTTGAGTCCGTGAAGAAGGATAAGGCATCGGATGCCCCATCTTCTTCAGAAATCTTCTTTATTGATTGTCATTCTATTTCCTTAGACACTTGGCATCTGGATCTGGTGTGGCTCACATATATGTAATGACATACATGGGCTAAGGAATAGAAGAAGACTCATCAAGGGAGAGTCAAATTTACGTGTTGGGAATGGAGCAAAGGTTGCTGCACTCGCTATCGGAACGTATTTGTTGAAACTCCCTGCAGGACTTGTCTTAGAACTGGACAATTGCTTTTATATTCCTTCATTGATAAAGAACATCATTTCTATTTCTTGTTTAAATAGAAATGGTTTCCATTTGATGTTTAGTAACAATTGTTGTTACATAACTTTGAATGAAGTTCTTTATGGGACTGGAACTTTAAGCAATGCTGTTTATACATTGGACGTATCCAGTGACATTTTCAATATCGAAGCGAGCAACAAGCATGCTCGAAAGGATAATCAAATAGACTCCTACATGTGGCATTGTCGTCTTGGCCACGTAAGCAAGAAACGCATGTCCGAATTACACCAATGTGGAATTCTGGAATCGTTTGAATTGGATTCATACGATACATGCGAATCATGCTTAAAAGGCAAGATGACTAAGTTACCTTTTACTGGAAAAGGTGAACGAGTGGGAGAGTTACTAGGACTAATACATACCGATGTATGTGGACCTATGTCAACTCAAGCTTTAGGAGGCTATAGCTACTTCATTACCTTCACCGATGATCACTCACGGTTTGGGTATGTGTTCTTGATGAAACACAAGTCTGAAGCCTTTGAAAGGTTCAAAGAATTCAGAAATGAAGTAGAGAAACAACATGACAAGAGTATTAAAATACTTCAATTGGATCGAGGTGGTGAATACTTGAGTCAGGAGTTTCTTGATTATCTTAGAGACAATGGCATATTGTCTCAATGGACTCCGCCATATACACCACAGCATAATGGTGTATCTGAGAGGCGTAATCGAACCTTGTTGGACATGGTCAGGTCAATGATGAATCATGCGACTCTTCCCAAGTCCTTTTGGGGCTATGCACTTCAGACAGCTGTTTACTTGTTAAACAGAATGCCTACCAAGGTAGTCTCAACTACTCCATATGTGATATGGAATAGAAAGAAACCTCATGTATCTTACTTGAAGATATGGGGTTGTCCTGCTTATGTGAAGCGGACAGTATCAGACAAATTGGATGCTAAGTCTGATAAATGTCTATTTATTGGATACCCTAAGGAAATAAGGGGTTACCAATTCTATCATCCTGTGGAACAAAAGGTGTTTATTTTAAGGCATGCTGTGTTTCTAGAGAAAGAGTTTCTCTTGCAAGAAAACAGTGGGAGTGTCGTCAAGCTTGAGGAGGCTCGAGAGACTCAAATAGACATTGATGAGATACCTGGTGAAGCACAACGGTCGACAACTCATAGTGATGAGCAAACGACTGGACCTATTGTAACACCACATCTTCATAGATCTGGTAGAACACGCAATATTCCTGAGAGATATGGATTTCTCGTAAGTGAATCGAACGACGTGTTACTCATTGATGATGAGGAGCCTACCAGTTATGAAGAAGTGCTGACAAGTTCAGAAAGGGATAAGTGGCTTGGTGCCATGAAGTCGGAAATGGATTCCATGTATGAAAACCAAGTTTGGAACTTGGTTGACCCACCTGAAGGCATAAAGCCTCTAGGGTGCAAGTGGGTTTTCAAGAAGAAAACCGACATGGATGGTAATGTGATTACCTATAAGGCTAGATTGGTGGCGAAAGGATATCGTCAAAAGCAAGGTGTTGATTATGACGAAACCTATTCGCCTGTAGTTATGCTTAAATCCATTCGGATGCTCCTGGCCATAGCGGCTCATTATGATTATGAGATATGGCAGATGGATGTGAAAATAGCTTTCCTTAATGGAAACCTGCTCGAGGACGTGTATATGATACAACCTGAGGGTTTCACATTGGTTGATAAAACCAAGGTATGCAAATTGCGATGATCCATTTATGGATTAAAGCAAGCATCTAGGAGCTGGAATATCCATTTTGATGAGACAATCAAAAAGTTTGATTTCTCACAAAATCCAGACGAACCTTGTGTGTACAAGAAGGTTAGTGGGAGTGCAATCGTGTTCCTAGTATTATATGTCGATGACATATTACTTATAGGAAACGATGTTTCAGTCTTATAGTCAGTTAAGGTTTGGTTATCCAAGACATTCTCCATGAAAGACCTGGGAGAAGCAACCTACATCCTCGGGATTAAGATCTATAGAGATAGATCGAAACGGTTGCTTGGTCTTTCGCAGTCTACATATATAGACCGAGTGCTAAAGAGGTTTAGCATGTCGGAATCCAAGAAAGGTTTCCTACCCATCAGGCATGGGATACACCTTTCGAAGTCTATGTGTCCGCGCACAGAAGACGAGAGGATTTGCATGAGTAAGATTCCCTATGCATCCGCAATAGGATCTATTATGTATGCTATGTTATGTACGAGGCCCGATGTATCATATGCTCTGAGTGTCATGAGCAGATACCAGTCTGATCCAGGAATGGATCATTGGGTGACTGTTAAGACGATCCTTAAGTACTTGAGAAGAACTAAGGATGTGTTCCTAATATATGGAGAAGGGTACATGGTGATACGTGGGTATACGGATGCCAGCTCTAGACAGACAAGGATGATTCCATGTCTCAGTCTGGGTATGTATTCACCTAGAATGGAGGCGCAATAAGTTGGAAAGGTTCCAAGCTTTACGCTATAGCGGATTCTGCCACTAAGGCAGAATACATTGCAGCTTTGGAAGCAGCAAAGGAAGCGGTTTGGATCAAGAAGTTCATCTCTGAACTTGATGTGGTCTCATCAATGATCCAAACATGTGCTTCGCCGCTATCATCTTATCAGAGAGATCATCAGTAGGAACGAAATACAAATCGAGAAAATTCCCACTGAAAGGAACTTAGCAGATCCTTTGACTAAGGCATTACCTCAAAGTAAGTTTGAGGGTCATGTTAGAGCTTATGGTATTGGATACCGTAGCGATTGGCATTAGGCCAAGTGGGAGTCTGTTAGTAATATATGAGAGATGTCCTAATGCAATCACCTTATGTATGAACTATTTATATGATAAATGAAGATTCACTATTTGAGTATACATGTTTTATGTATTTGATTGGATCTTAAACTCATTTACTGAATGTCCTCGATACGATTCACAGCATGAGAGAATTTGTGATTGGATCACAACTAGTGAGTATCTCTACATGTGTAATTGTGATGTATCGGAATTATCTCTAGTCGATGAATTGATGGATTTGGACATCATCAATTCTGTCAAGACTAGCACGAGGTATACTCCTTGGTGTATCCAAGCAGCTGATTCTCACTGGCTGGAGACATTGTGATGTCCGGAGTTAATCGTGGATGCTAGTTATGGTAACTAGTTCATTGGAGTGACCAGCCGTAAGACTTCATATGGTTCTCTGCATATATAAATATGTCAATGAAGTTCTTACTGTGGCTTAAGTGCGATGTTCCTTAGACTTGCGATATTCAAGTCATCTTGATCATGGAGACTTATGCTTTGACATTTTAAATAAACATCTCTAAGGAGATGTGGACCCGGGATGATTAGGTATAAGTCGAAGTGATCGAAGGTGTTTGAATAACCTATAAAGGATTCACCACTCCTTGCGAGGAGATGTATACCCATGGCCTCTCGTCGGATTGTTACTAAAGTCTTTGGCCAAAGCATTACATGTTTAGAGTAAGGTACTCTTCGATACATGTGGAGTAACTAGAATCCGTAGGACGAGGAAATGATACTTGAGCTAGGTGTGACGTAGTCAGCCTAGTGGGGACTGACACAATAGACCATGTCCTGAACCAAGTGGGTATAAGATGAGTGAAGGGAATGGGGCATGAATCATTCGAGCTGCTGAAGGGTTTTAGAAATAGTTCTGGATCAACCGTTAATTTTTTCGGTTAATTGGGGATCATGATGTACTACTAGGTGCCACTCATGATCGTTCTATAATTAATGGTTAATTATAGACAACCAACATAAACCGACAACCTATTTGGTCACACGCACAACGAGCGTAATCCAAAGGATTTAAAACGAGCTTGAGAATGAGATTCTCAGACCGAGAGAAACAAGGTTTGGTTGGACCAAACATGAAGCGAGCATGAAATCGTTTCAGTCGCAATGGAAGCGTGGATGGTCCATGTCTTATGAAGACATAATGGATGAACCAAAATGGTTTGGTTCTAATCCAATGGAGGAGAATAAACCAAAGGGTTTGGTTTATTTTAAACGAATGAACCAAAAGTTGGTTCGGTTCGTTTTAACTTAAAATAAACCATCATGGTTTGGTTTATTTTAACTTATCTTAATGGAGCGGGTTAATGAGCCTAATGGTTATGATCCAATAACCATTAAGAGAATTAGTTCTCTATAAAAGAGGGCTTAAGGGATAATTAAGCCCTAATCCAAAACCCTAGCAAGAGTTGCCGCCCATTGCTCCTCCAACCGGCGTCCAGAAGGCTGCTTCCTTCCCCCTCGCCGGCGTCGAGCTGCTGCCGGTTAGTGCTCCGGTGATCTCCTTCAAGTTTGGCATCAAGGTGAGCTCTATCTCCCTTGGTTGGCCGGCGCCTATCACCTCCACCAAAGCTGTCCAGTTTTCTGGACAGCTTGTTCTCCTCTCGTCGGAGCGTCGTTTGGACGACGGTTAGAGCTCCGACAGCGGCTAACTTACCGGGGATTCGATCTCCGGTAATCCTCTGAAGTGGAGGACGAAGGATTCGTCAAACGGTTGACGAATACCTCTCTGGAGAAGCGAGTTTTGAGGACTCATCTTTGCATCCGAATTTGGATTCGGATCGTGATCATCTCTCGATCACGTCGTCTTCAACACGAGGCTAGTAACCCGTACGAAGACGAAGCTCGTGGCTTAGCGAAGTCATCCTAAGGATACTCGGCGTGGATACGAATAGAGACGATTCTAGCGAGGATCGTTCCGGTTGATGCCGTTCCCGCTACACGTGATACGAAAGGTATACGTAGTTAAATTTCCTTTTATTGCAAATTTAAATTTACGGTTATGTCTACACTTGTTGTAATATGCATGCGTGTGTTGTGTGTGTTGTAATAAATGTAGATTTATTATTTTTATTGCTTCCGCTGTGTTCATGTTTACGAAACGTGATCGAACACATACACGCCGCGGTGCCGGAAACCCAACATACTTAATGGCTCACATTGAGGGGTATAGCACCACCGGACCTCTGTTTTTTAAAGGATATGATTTCCGTTATTGGAAAGGTCGGATGGAGTGTTTCTTGAAAACACAAGTCGAGACTTGGATAATAATCCAAACTGGCTTTGCTCTACCCACCAATGATCAAGGAGAGCCCTTGGATTTCAACAAGTGGACAAATGCAACCAAGAGGCAAATCGATGCCGATGCAAGAGCAACCCAAATATTGCAATGCGGCTTGTCCGAGGAACTCAACCGCATCGAACCATTCATTAGCGCCAAGGACCTATGGAACAAATTAATCGAGCTACACGAAGGAACGTCCGATGCTAAGGTATGTAAACGTGACCTTCTTTTCAATAAGTTGTATAACCTTAAGATGCAGGAACACGAGACGGCGACGCAACTACACGTCCGCATCCAGGACATTGTCAACGGCCTGCACACCATCGGACACAAGGTCGAAAACCGTGACCTACTAAGGTACGTTCTTAATTCATTTCCTAGGACTACCTTGTGGGCATCCATGGTCGATGCCTACAAGGTCTCTAAGGACCTTTCGAAGCTTAGGTTAGACAAATTATTTTCCGAGTTTGAACTTCACGAGCAAACTAACGTGGTCCGGGCCGAGAGAGGTATTGCTCTACGTGCAGGACAAAGAAGCAAGCCACCTACCAGGCAAGAAGATAGACTCGAACCCGACGACGAATTAGAGTCCGAATCCAAAAAGGTGGAAGCAATAGTGAACGTAGTGCGGAAGATCGTTCGGAGGGAAAGGAGGCTACTAAAGAATCAAAAGAGGGGACAATTCAAATCAAATCAAAAGAAGGCTTTTCATGCAACATGGGACAACGAAGAAGGCAGCGACATAGCATGCATGGCAAGACCCGAAGAGTCCGAGTCAGAGTCTGAATCCGAATCCAATTACAACACCGACTCCGAACTCGAGGACTACTTCGAGAGGAAACTCAAAGCCGGACCAAAAGGGAAAGTCAAGGTTAATCGCTCTTTAATTAGTACACTTTACAGTACAATTAAAATGCTTACTAGGAAATTAACTAAGTCCGAGTCTAGGGTTGAGTCGTTACTTGAGGAGGTTGAAACCCTCAAGCAAGAGGCTACCTTAACCTCTTCAACTAGTCATGTTCAAGAAGGAAACTCAACCCAAATTGAAAAACTTGAGGAGGAGAATTCTCTTTTGAAAGACCGAGTTCAAGAGGTTGAGGCTGCGTTGAAAAGGTTCACGTTGGGATCTAAGAATCTTAACCGACTACTTGGAATCCAAAGAGTCGTGTACAACAAAGTCGGACTCAGATTTAGGTCAACGACTACGAATAGGTCATATATGTCTATCGTAAATCGTAGTCATCAAAGAGTCCAAGCATGGGTCCCAAAGGTTTTATTGAATTCACATATAAGGACTAATAAGTTTTGGATTCCCCAGGATCAAATTCATTATTTGAATAGACCATATTGGTTCAATAGTCCATGGGAAGCTAACACTAAAATAGTATACCCGCTTACTTAGCAAAACCATTGAATATTTTACTTTAATTTGTAGAGCGCCTAGATAGGGAAAATAGTTAGTCAACTCTTGACAACATAGTATCAGGACGCGGTGAGATGATAGTACGTTAGGGAAACAAAGTCTCGTGTATTCGAGCTAGATAAGGCGTATCTAGCTTTGTGCACTTGACCGAGTGGAACTAGCTGAAGCTACCTCACCGTATCCTAAACTAGTTAGACCAGGAAGTAACCCTAAGTGACTTAAGTGATATTTTCTTGAATTTGGCTTTGTCTAAGGAAGTGGTCATTGTTCCGATCAAAGAAGGCCCCTGTGCCTCGCCACGACCTGGAAGCCAATTTCTCGAAAAGTTACTTAACGATCTAAAGGTTAAATCTGAATCTAACCCAAGGTTGACTATCTTTAATCAATTTAAAATCATCTCACAAAACATATAAGGTGAACAAATTCTGAGACACATAGAATGGGTGAGATGTTAAGGATAATTGAAATATAATCTCTTCAAAATACTACTTATTTTCTCAACTATTGTACTTAATGACTCTTTAGGCCAAAGTTTAGCGCCCCCTACATCTCTTATACTTCATATATTTGACTTAGGGGGAGAGCAAACTAACCATAAGGGTTATATTATAAATCTTTAGATTATTGGTGCAGAGGGACACACCAATCTATCTAACTACTGTTAGACGCATGCTTGGACTCATATTTTATTTATCTAGATGCATGCATATATGGTATTGTTTTTAAAACCCCTATTTTATACAAAAACCCCAACTTTTTTTTTGATTTATGGCAAAAGGGGGAGAAAAGCAAAAGTTAAGGGGGAGTAACATAAGGGGGAGTAACATAAGGGGGAGTAACATAAAATTTAATTTTGAAAATTAAATTATCTCTTTCAAAACTCACCTAGGGTTAAGGGGGAGTTTTGGTTGAGGGGGGGGGGGGGGGTTTGGAAATAATATTCATCTTCTACTATACCTGTTTTATGCTTTAATTTCCCTTAACTTTGTGTTAGTTTACCATAGATCAAAAAGGGGGAGATTGTTGGTGCAGGGGCACTAGATAATCGAACATGTGTTTTGATTATGGAAAAGACACAAAGTTAAGTTTACATCGTTATCTCACGAGCTAAATCGAGCGTGCAGAAAAGTACTAAAGCTGGAGCTGAAGGCTAACGACACCCGGAGGAAGCCGCGGTGGTCGGGCAACACTCGAGTGACTTCGGAGGGAGCCGAAGGAATCGAGTGGAAGGCCGGAAGCGAGAGCTACATGGTAAGTATCGAGCAAAGCTCGTGTGAGTGAGAGATTGTAAGGTCGTGTCCTCTTTACAGGGATGCCCGTAGGCGGTGATCCGACTAAGACTTCCTCTGGAAGGTCTAGGTCGAGATCGGACGGTTAGAAACTATCGTATTTATTATTTTTCGAGCTAACCTCTTACTGCAGGGAAGTGACCAGGTGTGATTGGTGGTGGACATTAGGCGAATCGATGCTCATCATCGATCGATGGCGCATTTAATTAGCCTTTGCGCTAGGTCAAAATGGATAAGGTTTGACGCGGCCACTTCGCGATAAAATTTATTACAACTTCGTGATCTGTTCCGAAAAAAGAGGAGACATATTCAGAGGCCAAAATCTATAAAAGGAGGGGAGGATTCCAACTCCAAATTACAACAAGTTTATTCTCAAGTGCTCCTACAATGCCAACGCTCCAACGCCATCATAACGCCGACGCGACAACAAGTTCAAATCTCCTTTGTCGGCAGCAGTAGCAAGTAATTGTTTTTATTGTATTCTTTGTTTTAATCGTAATGAGGTGAGGTAGGCTTGTTGCCTAATCCTCGTACTTTCGGTTTTGTGATCGTTGTCTCCTACCTCCAACGAGGAGGAGACGTTATAGTGCTTTGCCCTCCGTACGCGGTCTAGGACCGATAGGGCCTTGGAGTAGCAACCGCTGGGTTGTGAATCAAGTAAAAATAAACGTGTCTCTTTATTTTCCACTGCTCTTACTCATTTAATTATCTACTCGAACGAAACGTCGAAAAGATTTACGATCGCTATTCACCCCCCCCTCTAGCGACGCTTCTCGATCCAACAAGGACTTCCTCTAGTTGATGTCCGATCCTCAACCCACCAAGACTTCCTGCCAACTGTCTGGCCCTCATGACCCAGCTGGGCTTCTGCCAATTTTCCAACCCTTCTGACCCAACTGGACTTCTTGCCAGTTGTTCGGGCCCCCCCGACCCAACTGGACTTCCTGCCTGGTGTCTGGTTCTCTTGATCTGGACATGGGAGCCCCACTTTCTTCGTTCGAGATTCATGGCTTGACATGGACCATGGCTCTGATACCAATTGTTAGTGCCTATAAGATTCATATATCTCCACAATGACATGATATTGTCCACTTTGGGCCTAAGCCCTCATGGTTTTATTTTTTGGGCTTTATCCAAAAGGCCTCATGCCAATGGAGATATCTTTTATCTTGTAAGCGCATGATCTTTTCCATGTCTTACCAATAGGGGACTTTGATTGTATTCCCCATACTCCCAAATATTGACAAGTCAACTCATGACTAGGCAAATTACTCCCACTCGGTTGACTAGGTTTAGACATCCCTTGTGATACCTCTCTAGTTGATAATGTCTCATCCTCCTCAAATATAGGAGTTGTTTTATCAACATCACCTTTAGATGGGAACTCTATTTTGAGAAAAGTTGCATCTCTCGACTCTATTTCGGAGATGGTTCCATTTGGTTGCTCACCTATGAAAACATAACCTTTAGAAGTCTCATAATATCTTATAAAAATACTTTTCTTACCTCTAGGTCCTAGTTTTTCATATTTGTGGAAACTATTATGAACATAGACAGCTGATCCTTAGGGTCTCAGATTACTCAAATTTGGTTTCCTGCCTATCCATTGTTCATACAAGGTAGATGGAACTAATTTTAAAGGCACTTTGTTAAGCATATAGGTTGCTGCTAATAATGCATCTCCCTAATAGGAGATCAACAAATTATCTAATCATAGACTTAACCATTTCAAGAAGAGTCTTATTTCTTCTTTCAACAACCCTATTTTGCTATGGAGTTCCTAGGATCGTTAGTTATCTAATAATCCCCTTATCATTACATATTATCTTGAACAAATCAAACAGATATTCACTTCCATGGTCAATGCGTAAGGTCTTGATCTTACGTTCCAATTGATTCTCAACTTCATTCACATAACGAATAAAGTAATCCAATACTTCAGATTTATGAGAAATCAAATACAAAATACCAAAATGAGGGACATCATCAATAAATGTAATGAAATAGGAGCCTTCATGTCTAGCCTTCACATTCATTGGACCACAAATATTCGAATGAATTAATTGCAATGGAGAATCAACCCTTATAGCCTTACCAAATGGTTTCCTAGTTTCTTTTCTAGAAAGACAATACTCACATATAGACAAGTTAATCTTAGCATGAGAGCCTAATAAGCCCTCTCTAGCTAACCAATTCATTTGTTCTTGTCCTATATGTCATAATCTAGCATGTCAAACCTCATCAGTTATATCTGCATCACTAGTAAGAGCAATGTTTGAAAAATAACCATCAATAACACACTTGACATCTGGTTTTACATCAAGAACCATAAGATCATTTGTTAAAAAATTATATTCAACTAACACAGAGTCAATTTTAAGTTCAACACATTGGCTATAAAAATTAATACAATACCCTAAATTAAGAAGACACGTAACAAAAATGAGATTCCATCAAATTTCAGGAGCATACAGGACATCATGTAGAAACAAATTACTTCTACCATGAATGTTGAGTTTGCAAGTGTCGACTTCTTTGACTTCAACTCTTACATTGTTTTCTACATAGATCCATTTGTTGTCAGCTAGTATCCGATGCTACTTCACAAATGTAACATGCTCCCGAGCTACATGGTTCTTTGCTCCCAAATCTGTAATTCACAAAGGATAAGAATCAGCTAACAACACTGAACTAGCAACAAAATACTCAGAAAAAGAAGATAGATTTGTACCTTTTTTGGCTCAGTACACTCCTGAGCGAAGTGACCCTTCTTGCCACAGTTAAAGTAAGTCATCTTGCCTTTTGGTTTCTTCCCAGTCTTTTTTCCCTTTTTTTTGATTGGACCTTTCCTAGCAGCAACAACAACTTCCTTCTTCTTTCCCTTTCCCTTCTTGAATCATTTCTTCTTCTTGGATCCATATGATCCAACAAAACCGACAGATAGATAAGCTAGTCCAGAAATCCTCACAGATTCCACTCTCTCCGCCTCCAATTCTATATGGTGTGAGACATCATTGAAAGTCTTGATACTCTCACTGTGAGTTAGCTTCTACTTCATGGTCTCCCAAGAATCAGGAAGGGAATGAATCACTGCCTGTTCCTGTTGTTCATCGGTCAACTCATGACCAGCAGTTTTAAGCTCCTAAATTACGTTGACATCTCCCTCAAGTACTAAACCATGGAGACATCTGGGTGCTTCTTATAGTTGTCAAACTTGATTATCAGCTGCCGAAGCTTGCTCAAACTAACTCCACTATATCTCTCCCTAAGGGTCACCCAGACTGCATGAGTCGAAGGATATGACTCATACTAAAAAACTAGGTCATCTATCATTGAACTAATCAATATGCCCTTAGCAGTGGAGTCATTCTTTTTCCATGTCTTATAGGCATCAAGGTCTCATCTATGTTGTACATGTTGGATCGAGAAGCGTCGCTAGAGGGGGGATGAATAGCGATCGTAAAACTTTCATTTTCGTTCGTTCGATACGCAAAGTAAACGAGTAAACACAGCGGAAAATAAAATGACACGTTTATTTTACTTGGTTCACAACCCAGTGGTTGCTACTCCAAGGCCCTATCGGTCCTTGACCGCGTACGGAGGGCAAAGCACTATAACGTCTCCTCCTCGTTGGAGGTAGGAGACAACGATCACAAAATCCGGAAGTACGAGGATGAGGCAACAAGCCTACCTCACCTCGTTACAAAAAAAACAACGAATACAATAATAAAAAGTATTACTAGATGCTGCTGCCGACGAAGAAGATCTGAGGTTGTCGTCGCGTCGGCGTTATGACGATGTTGAAGCGTTGGCGTTGTAGGAGCACTTGATGAATAATTGATGTGATTTGGAGTGGAATCCTCCCCTCCTTTTATAGACTTTGGCCTCTGAAATTGTCTCCTATTTCTTTGGAACGGATCATGGATTTTTCCAAATTTTATCGCTGGCGGCCACGCCAAACGTTATCCGCTTTGACCTAGCGCAAAAGTCGAGCATCACGATCGATGACTCCATCATCACGATCGATGGGCATCACGATCGCTATGTGTCAGAATGATCGCCTGGCCACTTCCCTGCAATAAGAGGTTAGCTCGGAAAATGATAAATGCGACGGTTTCTGACCGTCCAATCTCGACCTAGACCTTCCACGAGAAGTCTTAATCGGATCGCCGCCTATGGTCGTCCCCATAAAGAGGACACAACCTTACAATCTCTCACTCACACGAGCTTACCTCGATAGTAGCTCTCGCTTCCGGCCTTCCACTTGATTCCTTCGGCTCCCTCCGAAGTCACTCGAGTGTCGCCCGACCACCGCGGCTTCCTCCGGGTGTCGCTAGCCTTTAGCTCCAGCTTTAATACTTTTCTGCACACTTGATAGCTCGTGAGATAACGATGTAAACTTAACTTTGTGTCTTTGCCATAATCAAAACACAGGTTCGATTATCTAGTGCCCCTGCACCAACAATCTCTCCCTTTTTGATCTATGGCAAACCAACACAAAGTTAAGGGAAATTAAAGCATAAAACACATATAGTAGATGATGAATGCCATTCCCAAAAACTCTCCCTTAACCAAAACTCCCCCTTAACCCTAGGTGAGTTTTGAAAGAGATACTTTAGTTTTCAAAAACAAATTTTGTGTTTCAAAATGAAATTTTGTGTTACTCCCCCTTAACTTTCGCTCTTCTCCCCCTTTTGCCATAAATCAAAAAAGAGTGTTGGGGTTTTTGTATAAAATAGGGGTTTAAAACAATGTCGCTTTATGAATGCATCTAGATAAATCAAATATGAGTCCAAGCGCGTCTAGCAATAGTTAGATAGATTGGTTCGAGGTATGTCCTCTCGCACTAATAATCTAAAGATTTATAATATAACCCTTAAGATTAGTTTGCTCTCCCCTTAGTCAAATATATGAAGTATAAGAGATGTAGGGGGCGCTAAACTTTGGCCTCAGAGTTATTAAGTACAATAGTTGAGAAAATAAGTAGTATTTTGAAGGGATTGTTTCAAGTATATTTCAATTATCCTTAACATCTCACCCATTCTATGTGTCTCATAATTTGTTCACCTTATATGTTTTGTGAGATGATTTTAAATTGATTAAAGATAGTCAACCTTGGGTTAGATTCAGATTTAACCTTTAGATCGTTAAGTAACTTTTCGAGAAACTGGCTTCCAGGTCGTGGCGAGGCACAGGGGCCTTCTTTGATCGGAACAACGACCACTTCCTTAGACAAAGCCAAATTCAAGAAAATATCACTTAAGTCACTTAGGGTTACTTCCTGGTCTAACTAGTTTAGGATACGGCGAGGTAGCTTCAGCTAGTTCCACTCGGTCAAGTGCACCAAGCTAGATACGCCTTATCTAGCTCGAATACACGAGACTTTGTCTCCCTAACGTACTATCATCTCGCCGCGTCCTGATACTATATTATCAAGAGTTGACTAACTAGTTATTTAAAAGAGGCTCCCGAGGCTCAATCTTTTCAAGGATTTTAGTTGGTTATGTACGTATTCTATGTAAGTTCACAAGTTAACAGAAATTCTAAGCATGCAATGGTTTTGCTAAGTAAGCGGGTATACTATTTTAGTGTTAGCTCCCCCTAGACCATTGAACCAATAAGGTCTATTCAAATAATGAACTTGATCCTGAGGACTCCAATACTTATTAGTCCTAATATGTGAATTTAATAAAACCTTTGGGACCCATGCTTGGACTCTTTGATGACTACGATTTACGATAGACATATAAGACCTATTCGTAGTCTTTGACTTAAATCTGAGTCCGGCTTTGTTGTACACGGCTCTTTGGGTTCCAAGTAGTCGGTTAAGGTTCTTAGATCCCAACGTGAACTTTTCCAACCTAGCCTCGACCTCTTGAACTTGGTCTTTCAAGAGAGAATTCTCCTTCTCAAGTTTTTCAATTTGGGTTGAGTTTCTCTCTTGAACTTGACTAGTTGAAGAGATTAGAGTAGCCTCTTGCTTGAGGGTTTCAACCTCCTCAAGTAACGACTCAACCCTAGACTCGGACTTAGTTAATTTCCTATTAAGCAGTTTATTTGTAGTGTAAAGTGTACTAATTATAGAGAAATCAACCTTTACTTTCCCTTTTGGTCCGGCTTTGAGTTTTCTCTCGAAATAATCTTCGGGGTCGGAGTCGGAGTTGTAGTTGGACTCGGCTTCGGATTCTGACTCGGACTCCTCCGTTCTTGCCATGTAAGCTATGTCTTCTCTGTTGTCCCAAGTTGCATGGAAGGCTTTCCTTGCTCCCTTTTTCTTTTGGTTCTCATTCTTCAATTTCCTTCTTTCTTGTCGAACTATTCTCCGCACAATATTGACTATTATGGCCTCCTCTTCGGATTCGGATTCGTCTTCGGGTTCGAGTTCATCTACTTGCCTAGTAGGTGGCTTGCTTCTTTGTCCTGCAAGTAGAGCAATACCTCTCTCGGCCCGGATCACGTTAGTTTGCTCGTGAAGTTCAAACTCGGAAAATAATTCATCTAACCTAAGCTTCGATAGGTCCTTAGAGACCTTGTAGGCATCGACCATGGATGCCCACAAGGTAGTCCTAGGAAATGAATTAAGAACGTACCTTAGTAGGTCACGGTTTTCGACCTTGTGTCCGATGGTGTGTAGGCCATTGACAATGTCCTGGACGCGGGCGTGTAGTTGCGTTGCCGTCTCGTGTTCCTGCATCTTGAGGTTATACAACTTATTGAAAAGAAGGTCACGTTTACATACCTTAGCATCGAACGTTCCTTCGTGTAGCTCAATTAATTTATTCCATAGGTCCTTGGCGCTAATGAATGGTCCGATGTGGTTGAGTTCCTCCTTGGACAAGCCGCATTGCAATATTTGGGTTGCTCTTGCATCGGCTTCGATTTGCCTCTTGGTTGCATTTGTCCACTTGTTGAAATCCAATGGCTCTCCTTGATCATTGGTGGGTAAAGCAAAGCCAGTTTGGATTATTATCCAAGTCTCGACTTGTGTTTTCAAGAAACACTCCATCCGACCTTTCCAATAACGGAAATCATCTCCGTTAAAGAACGGAGGTCGGGTGGTGCTATATCCCTCAATGTGAGCCATTAAGTATCTTGCAAAACACAAATAAAAACCAAAGAGAATTCCAAGACTTGGTCTTGGATTAGTAATGCGGGAAATAATAGGAAAAAAAACAGAAATAAATAAGGAGGATAAGAAACTAACAAAAATTTGAAACTTACGACCTTCGATGTCCCCGAAAGGGTACTAAACGTTGGATTTTGGGGCTGGAAATAGCTTGTTACGGGGGTAAACCCCCAGTAAGAAGTGTAGATCTTTCAAAGAGCTTCGATTTGGTGGGTAGATCGTTTCGTGAGTCCACTTGTAGCAAAAGTTATGCTCGTTTGATCGTGAGGTACTCCGAAGGAGATTAGTACTTGCAAAAACACAACAAAAAACTATGTACCAAGACTTGGTCTTGGATTAGTAGTGCGGGAAACAAAAACCTAAGAAATATACGAATCGAAAAATACGAAAATAAAACCAAAACGTGCTAGATTGGTGGTTTCACCAAATCTTAGCGCCCCCGCTCTGATACCAATTGTTGGATCGAGAAGCGTCGCTAGAGGGGGGGTGAATAGCAATCGTAAAACTTTCGTTTTCGTTCGTTCGATACGCAAAGTAAACGAGTAAACACAGCGGAAAATAAAATGACACGTTTATTTTACTTGGTTCACAACCCAGTGGTTGCTACTCCAAGGCCCTATCGGTCCTAGACCGCGTACGGAGGGCAAAGCACTAAAACGTCTCCTCCTCGTTGGAGGTAGGAGACAACGATTACAAAAACCGAATATACGAGGATGAGGCAACAAGCCTACCTCACCTCGTTACAAAAAACAACGAATACAATAATAAAAAGTATTACTAGATCGAAGAAGATGCGAGGTTGTCGGCCGTCGGCGTTATGACGATGTTGAAGCGTTGGCGAGGAGAGCACTTGATGAATAATTGATGTGATTTGGAGGAATCCTCCTCCTTTTATAGACTTTGGCCTCAAATTGTCTCCTATTTCTTTGGAACGGATCATGGATTTTTCCAAATTTTATCGCTGGCGCGTCGCAAACGTTATCCGCTTTGACCTAAGCGCAAAAGCCGAGTCCGCCGCCATCACGATCGATGACTCCCATCGATCGATCGATGGGCATCGATCGGCATATGTGTCCAATGCCGACACCACTTCCCTGCAATAAGAGGTTAGCTCGGAAAATGATAAATGCGACGGTTTCTGACCGTCCAATCTCGACCTAGACCTTCCACGAGAAGTCTTAATCGGATCGCCGCCTATGGTCGTCCCCATAAAGAGGACACAACCTTACAATCTCTCACTCACACGAGCTTACCTCGATAGTAGCTCTCGCTTCCGGCCTTCCACTTGATTCCTTCGGCTCCCTCCGAAGTCACTCGAGTGTCGCCCGACCACCGCGGCTTCCTCCGGGTGTCGCTAGCCTTTAGCTCCAGCTTTAATACTTTTCTGCACACTTGATAGCTCGTGAGATAACGATGTAAACTTAACTTTGTGTCTTTGCCATAATCAAAACACAGGTTCGATTATCTAGTGCCCCTGCACCAACAGTACAGTGGGACCCTTAATAGGTTCTTCCATAACTTGATGTACAACCTCCATAATTTCTTGTTCCTCAAGAACATACTATATTTTGAGGTGTCAGATCTTGTAGTTATCCCTATTAAATTTCTCACCCTTGTTGAGCTCAACTATAATATTTTTAATTGTCATAATCTACCATAAATAAATAAATTATTTAGTATTCAGTGTAAGTTATATATATATAATTTCTTATTGACTCTATTTAAACCTGGTTTGGTTTACAAAATCAAGTGACAACTTTGTTTCCACTCATCATTCGTATATACCAATCTGACTGTCATTGATCAACTAAATCATATGCACCCCAGCTAATGAACTGATTATTAATATATCATTATACTAACATAAAATGAACTCATCATCAAATGAACTAATCATTTACATGTAGATGTTTTGTTAAAACATAACAAACTACATAAAGATTGTCAACATAAAACATTCTTTACTACTCATAACCTAATCAACTCTAAAAAACTAGATAGGTAATTACTACTCCCACTAGGACAAACACTAGCGCAGTAGTAATCATTACATGCCTTATCACTCGATTGGTTCCACTCAATAGTCTATCATTCGACTATCACTACAGACTAGTCAAGTGGTACCTTGAAACTCGACTCAGCAGTGTTCCGTGAGAACTCGAACACCACACGATCTGCTCTAAGCACCCTAGGCACCCGAGCATCCTTGTGTGGTATCTTGACTTCTCAATGTCCCAACCACCAACCCTAGTTTATTAAGCCTATTTTGAGTCATTGATTTCAAGTCCAAGTCGTTCTCACAATAACTCGACATTTCAGTTATGAGATTAGTTAACCATTGTCAACTTTAGTAAGTCAGCCAATGTCGACTTAGTTACTCAAGCTCAAGCATAACACTTAACCACTTTGTCGAGTGCTTTTAAGATCTTTATCACTCGGCCAAACTCAGTCCCAAGCACTAAAGTGTCATGTACTGTGCTTACTCAACCAAGTACCGAGCACCTCTATCGAGCACCGCATGCACAAACCTGATCAATGTGCATTTCTCATTGAGTCGAGCACTTTTTGTAGGTGATCATACGTAGCGAGAGGGGGGGGGGAGGGTGAATAGCATCGATGATGGAATTCATTCATGTTTGTCTCTACACAATCATTAGTACGTAGCGGAATATAGAAATACAATATGAAGACAAACACAAATACACAATCACAAGAACACAATAATATAACGTGGTTCGAAACCCTAATTCCTACTCTACGGGGCAAGCTCGATAGCGAGCTCTAGTGATGCACACACCACTAATCAAAACACTCCTTCTCGATGACACACTAGAGGTGGAGAAACCTCGTACAAGTGAATTACAACAGTAATGAAAGAATACAAACAAATAAAAAGTAAATACAACAAACTATGTAAAGAATATTTTATAAATGTGAGTTTTGAATGTTTGCTTGTTTGATTGCTTGAGATGCACTTGAAGACCCTGACTTGCACCAGAAAATCTCCCAAGAAATCACTACAAAAATCCTTCCCTTCGTGCTCCTTTTAAAGTTGCAACTCGGGTTGATTTTCGCCTAGTAGTCGACTGCTCCTGTAGCCGTTGTCTCACAACAACTCGATCTATGCTGGAAAAACTTCAACGGATACCTTAATAGTCGACTGTCCTTCCCAGCAGTTGATTGATGCTTCGATAGCTGACTAACAAGTCGTTTACCGAAGGTTCTATGCCCATGACCAAAACCAATAGTCGACTGCCCTCCAAGGCAGTTGACTGCTCAAGGCAAGTCGAGGTGTCGCCTCGACTGGGACTCCAATCGAGGCGCCAGTCGAGTCGCCTTGCGTCTGTGGCTGCAACTCGGCTGCAGTCGATTGTTAGTCGACTCCCGACTAGTCGACTGGTCATAATCCTAGTCGACTGCTCAAAGTCAACTCGGCTGTTAAGTGTCAAAACACTTGACCAGTCGACTGGTCTATAACCCCAGTCGACTGACAAACCTCAACCATGAGGTTTACCCCATACTTGCTAGACCACCCTTAGCCTAGACCTAAGCCTTCTAGTCACCTCCATCAGCCTCACACCTATTGGATCCCTCCAAGTCATCCATGACTTGTTCATCTATATGCTAGCCTTTAGGTGCTTCTATCGGTTATTGTCATGCTAATCGGGTCTACATCGCCAAGGCACATTTGGGCTTATGATGGCAAGGCACACGCTTGGACTTTACGCCGGCAAACATTGGACTTATGTTGCTAAGACTACTGTTTGGACTTTATGCTGCCAATATCATACCCTTGGACTTCCCAAATGCCAAGTAGCCATGACTTGGACTTTCACCGCCAAGACTATACACTTGGACTTACGTGTCTAAGACTACACCCTTGGATTTTCCTTGCTAATTCCATGTTGGACTTTCCAAATGTCAAGACCAATGCTTGAACTTTCCAAGCCAAGTACCCATGACTTGGACTTTCCCATTGCCAAAACCCATGCTTGGACTTTCCCATTGCCAAAACCCATGCTTGGACTTTCCATTTCCAACACCCATGCTTGGACTTTTCCTTTACCAAGTATTCAAGACTTGAACTTTATCATTCCCAAGTGTCCCACTTAGACTTCTCCATCATATGGTCAACCCCTTGTCAACCATCTCCTCAAACCATTGTCAAAGAATGATTAATCCATTGTCAAACATGAAAACACTACTCGAGTCAAACTCGAGTCTGGTCAATCGTGACCTAGGCCGATTACACCAACAATCTCCCGCTTTTTTATGTTTGACAAAAACCAAACACCTTTGAGTTAGAACACTAACTCAATCCAATCCTCCCAATTGTCAAAATTGAGAATTCCAAATTCTCACTCAAATTCTCTCCCTTTTTGACATACATAAAAAAGGCTCTCCCTAAAGGTATCAATGTCTCATTTCTCAATGAGATCTTACAATCTCCCCCTTGGTCCAAAAACATCTAGGATGCCATCACTCTTCCTAGTGATAAGTCTCATATCACTAAAGAGAGGCAATACTTCAATTCTCCAATTTCCAAAATTCTCCCTCTCATGAGGAAGAACACATCCATCATCCCATGATGGATAACCTCCCCCTAAAGGCTTGTTCCCCCTTAACAATTGCACCAACAATGCCCTTGGAGAGTCCCTAAGCCTATAGGAACACTAAACTATCAAAATTAAGGTCGAAAGTTCAAACTTGAACTTTAATTCACCTTGAAATTTGATACACTCCCTAAACACTTCTCCTAATGCATATCCAATGGATTTTGACCCTTTATAATGCTTTCCAAAGTATATTCTAGGGTTAGGAGCAGTTAGGGTAACATAACATAGCTGAAATCAGGCTAAACAAATCTTGTTTACCCAAAATTAGGCCTGGAAGTCGACTCTTTCAGTCAACAATCGACTCACCTTGACGCCAGTCGATTGCCATCCTTGGCAGTCGACTGATTTCTACTAGTGTAGAAATCAAAAATCAGAGACGAAATTTAGAAATATGTAAGTAATTATACTTAGTTTGAAAATAGTGAAACTTCATACGTATAATACTCATATCAATCATAATGGGTGAAAAATATTTGGAAAATAAAATACCCATAAAATAGTGAGATTGATACAAAGTTCAAAAACAAGAAATACTTGATTGTTTTGAGCCTACTTTGTATCAACTTCATCAATGATGATTTCTATCAAAAGATAGACTTCACCAAGGTTTTAAAAATGGTTTTGAAATGATTTTAAAATCATATAATGAACCATGGTCTTTGGGCTTAATGCACATGACTTGTACATAAGCTTTTCTCATGATTCATCCATGATATATGATGATTTTGAGTTCATCTAGATGCAAGAACTATACACCATGAACTTAACTCATTTCCTAACACCTCACATGTGTCTAGGGTGTATTGATACACACACATGTCAATGTGATGTGAGATGTGGATTTTGTTCATCCTAAACTAAGATCTTATGCATTTTCTAGGTAACTCTATTTGATTCCCTTATACATGGGACTTCAAATCATGCCATTTGTCCTTAAATCAATTTTCATTAATCCTAAATGCATGAATGATGATTATGGCATATAATATAACATAAATAAGCATGTGTCAAAAATCATGATGTCATGGCATATGAAGGCCATCTAAACATGAACATGACATAAAAATTAATCCTAGGCATTATCATGACATATTAAATGATTAAAAAGAATTATGATGTCATGACATGGCATATGGCAAACAAATAATGGAAAATAAAATGTAAAGGTATAATAATACCTAGATTTTAGTGTTAATTGCCATTTGTTAGAGTTAGGTTCATTTATCCATATTACCACTTATCTCCCAAGTGTGTAAAAAATCCAAAATGACACACTATGACCTCTAAATCTTAATTGTGTCAATTTGATCAATTTTTCATAGTTCTCAAAATATATTGGCACATCCTAAAGTCTTTTAGGATATAAATTCAACCTCATTTCCAAGGTATCACATAACCTTGAAAATGTCCTAAAGTGCTAACTCTATCATGGTTAGGTTAACTACCCATCCACTTAGAGTTGACACATCCTAACCCATTTAGTGTGAATCGATCACGCTCCTAGGAACCCAATATCTATTAGAGCTCCTTAGGTTTACAAGGTATTCACTAGGGATGACCTCCCTTGATACCTTCCTAATGACCTTCCTAGGCTTAGAAGGCTTGGTCATTTTGGTCTTGTCATGGTTAACCTTAGGGATTGCCTCCCTAGTAACCTTCTTAGTGGTCTTCCTAGGTTTCATGGAAACCTTGGCCACTAGACATCTACCATGGTTAGCCTTAGGGATGACTTCCCTATTAACCTTGGCTTTCCTAGACCTATGAATAGTTCCATAATCGAATGGAACATTGTGATAGGTAGACTTTGTTAGCTATATTTGTAACGGCTAGAGGGGGGGGGGGGTGAATAGCGCTTTGCTCGTTCGTAGATGAAATTTGATTGCGTGTTCGTCTCTACAATTTCGTTAGTACGCAGCAGAATAGAAATGAAAGTAATAACGATAATGAAATGAACAACACGCTAACACAAGGATATAACGTGGTTCGGAACCGAATGGTTCCTACTCCACGGATCGGGTTCGTACGAACCCTAGCGATGCCAATCACACACCACTATAATAAACACTCCTTCTCGGAACAATCCGGAGGTGGAGAAACCTCGTACAAGATGATTACAACAATAATCAAAAGCTACAAGCAAATACAATGAAATACAAAGCAAAACTAGTAAAGAAAAACACTTTACAAATGCTCTTGAATGCTTGATCGCTAGGTTGATCGAGTAGCACTTGGAGACCCTGAATTGCAGCAGCAACTCGCCCCAAATCGCCTCAAAGAACCATGCCATTTTCCTCCATCACGAGCTCCTTATAAAGCTTCAACCTGTGCTGGAAAAAGTCGATCAGTCGACTGATGCCACTGTTGTTGTGAGACAACGACTAGATCCACGCTGGATAAGTCCAACGGATCTACCATCAGTCGACTGATGATACCCATCAGTCGACTGATGGAGTCCTCACTCGACCAGTCGAGTCTCGACTCCATTCTGTGGCCGATTTCTCGAGCACCAGTCGACTGATCACACGATTAGTCGACTGCTCGAGCCATCAGTCGACTGCCCACTTCTGGCAGTCGACTACTAGGCCACAACTCGCAGTCAAACCCTAGTTGACTCGGTCCAGTCGACTGCCACATGGCACCAGTCGACTGGAACACCTCAAACATGAGGTTTTAGCCCAAGTATGGTTCCCCCATACTTGCTAGACCACCCTTAGCCTAGACCTAAGCCTTCTAGCCATCTCCATCAGCCTCACGTCTGTTGGATCCCTCCAAGTCATCCATGACTTGTTTATCCATCGCGCTAGCCTTCAGATGCTTCGATCGACTATGTCATGCTAACGGTGTCTACACCGCCAAGGCACATTGGACTTACGTCGCTAAGACTCCGCTTGGACTTTACGCCACCAATCATTGGACTTATGCTGCCAAGACTCCCGCCTGGACTTTACGCCGCCAATATCAAACCCTTGGATTTCTCAAATGCCAAGACTCAAGCTTGGACTTTCCCTTGCCAACCTATGTTGGACTTTTCATGCCAAGACCAATGCTTGGACTTTCCATGCCAAGACCTATGCTTGGACTTTCCCTTGCCAACCTATGTTGGACTTTCCATTTGCCAAGACTCATGCTTGGACTTTTCTCAAATGCCAAGTGTCCCACTTGGACTTCCCATGCCAAGTACCCATGACTTGGACTTTCCCATGACAATTACATTATCATATGTTTTTGTCGAACATCAAAACATCACTCGAGTCAAACTCGAGTCCTGGTCAATCATGACCTGGGCCGATTGCACCAACAGGCTTGACTATCTTAGACATAGACTTGTGACCCAAGGCTTTCTTGTCATTAGGCAATTCTTGCCTTCTAACACTAAAGTTGAAATTCCTAGACCCTTTAATTGAATTTGTCATAATTTTAAGGGCTTCTCTAATTTTTCAAGCCTTAGCCTCAAGGCTTGGTTTTCTAACTCTAGTTTTCCCAATTTTGAATTTTCATTCTTTTTTGGGAATGTTTCTTCATTTTAGGCATATGCCTACCCTTCTTCGAGTTAATGCCTAAATGATCTTCTACCTTTCTAATTGCTTCCTTAGGTAGAATTGTTTTAGAGATAGTAGTTCTAAATTTCTCCTTAGTTCTAGAATTATCACTCTTAGCACCTAGGCAATAAAATTTATTTCTAGTAGCATGATTTTTATGATCATTACTAACAATAGCAAAGGCATTAAAATTACGGTTTGCTTTAGAAGCCCCCCTACATGTGATGCTCCTTCTTGGTTTTTCTTCCTCCCCCTAGGGAATTGACTCCTATAATGCCCCTTTTGTTGGCATTTGAAGCAAATGATGTGCTCCTTACTTTTAATTGTAGAGGCACCGACATCCTTGACTTTTGGCACAACTTGTGCCATTTTCTTGATCCATTTCGGACACTTGCTCTTGTAGTGTCCGGCTTCCCTACACTCAAAGCATACAATGTGATTTTTATTTTTAATTAAAATGCTTGAGTCACCTAGGTTGGTGGTAGGAGTTGGAATCGGTTCTTCATCTCTCCCGGAGGTTGAAGCTTCCTCTTGATCTTGCTCCGATGTAGAAATTCGCTCCTCCCCCCTCAATCTAGGAGGTGGAGGCTTCTCCAATTTTCGTCTACTTCTTCCTCGGATGTTGATTCCTTCTCAACTTCTGAATCCTCACTTAATTGTGAGGATGAACTTTCCTCTTCGGTCTCCTTCTCCAATTGAGCTGATGATGGTTCTTCATGGAGCTTTGGCAATTTTCTCCATAGCTCCTTGGCATCTTTAAATTCACCAAATCTTGAGGAATTCACAATGTCATTAGGTATTGATTCAACCAAAAATTTCATTACCTTTTGATTGTTCTCAAACTTTTGGAGTTGTTCCTCGGTCCATTTCTTCATCTTGAGGAATCCTCCCTTTGGCCCTCTAGGACATTCGAATCCTTCTATCAAAGCGGACCAATCTTCGATGTCCATCAACATCATGAAGTCTTCAATCCTTGCCTTCCATTGATTGAAGCCTTCTCGTCCATAAAACACATATGGAATCGGAGTGTTGATGTCCCATCCCAATTTGAGACTTGGCTTCTCCATCTTCCTTCTTCCCTCTAGCGTGCTCCCTTAGCTATTAAACCTTGAAGAAGCGACTCCCGCCTCGATACCACTTGTAGGGGATCGTACGTCGCTAGAGGGGGGGGGGTGAATAGCATCTATGATGGAATTTGCTCGTGTTCATCTCTACACAATTGTTAATATGCAACGGAATATAGAAATACAATATGAAGACACACACGAATACACAATCACAAGAATACAACGATATAACGTGGTTCGGAACCCTAGTTCCTACTCCACGGGACGAGCTTGATAGCGAGCTCTAGTGATGCACACACCACTAATCAAAACACTCCTTCTCGGTGACACACCGGAGGTGGAGAAACCTCGTACAAGTGAATTACAATAGTAATGAAAGAATACAAGAAAATGCAAAGTAAATACAATAAACTATGTAAATAACACTTTACAAATGTGAGTTTTGAATCAGTATACTTCGTTCAGTTACATGTGCTCATGGATCATGTTATAGCCACCTTGGCTCTCTTCCTCTGGATTCTCCCAATCTCTATTTGCACTGAGGCGAAGGACCTTCAATTAGTTGTGATATGACCTCATACCCATAAATCGACTACTCATGTAGACGTTGTCTCACAACAACTTGATCCACATTGAAAAAACTCCAACGTATACCTCAGCAGTTGACTGCCCTTCCCAGCAGTCGACTGATGCTTCGATAGCCGCCTAACCAGTCATCTACCGAAGGTTTTGAGCCTGTGACCAAAACCAATAGGCAACTGCCCTCCATGGTAGTCGACTGCTCAAGGCCAGTCGAGGCACCACCTCGACTGGGACTCCAGTTGAGGCACTAGTCAAGTCACCTTGTGTCTGTGGCCGCAACTCGGCTGCAGTCGATCTCCAGTTGACTCTCGACCAATCCATTGGTTATAATCCCAATTGATTGCTCAAAGTCAACTCGGCTGCTAAGTGTCAAAACACTTGACCAGTCGACTGGTCCATAACCCTAGTCGATTGACAAACCTCAACCATGAGATTTACCCAAAGTATGATCCCTTCATACTTGCTAGACCACCCTTAGCCTAGACCTAAGCCTTCTAGTCACCTCTATCAGCCTCACGCCTATTGGATCTCTCCAAGTCATCTATGACTTGTTCATCCATACGCTAGCCTTCAGGTGCTTCCATCGGCTATTGTTATGCTAACCAGGTCTACATCGCCAAGGCACATTTGAGCATACGTTGCCAAGACACACGCTTAGACTTTACGCCGACAAACATTGGACTAATGCTGCCAAGACTACCGCTTAGATTTTACGCCACCAATATCATACCCTTGGACTTCCCAAATGCCAAATACCCATGACTTGGACTTTCACTGCCAAGACTACATACTTGGACTTATGTGGCCAAGACTACACACTTGGACTTATGTAGCCAAGACTACACCCTTGGACTTTTCTTGCCAATTCAATGTTATACTTTCCAAATGCCAAGACCCATGCTTGGACTTTCCATGCCAAGTACCCATGACTTGGACTTTCCCATTGCCAAGACCCATGCTTGGACTTTCCATGCTAAGTACCCATGACTTGGACTTTCCCATTTCCAAGACCCATGCTTGGACTTTCCATTACCAATACCCATGGTTGGACTTTTCTTTTGCCAAGTACTCAAGACTTGGACTTTCCCATTGCCAAGTGTCCCACTTGGACTTCTCCATCATATGGTCAACCCTGTTGGTGCAATCGACCCAGGTCACTATTTACCGAACTCGAGTTTGACTCGAGCAATGTTTTGATGTTTGACATGAAGGTTTGAGATTTATGTTTGACATTGATGTCTGATAATGTTTTGGGGAGATTATTAGTACAATCAACCCGGATCATGATTGACTGGACTCAAGTTTGACTCGAGGAGGATTTTGATGGTTGACTGGAGTTGACCGTGTCATGGAAAGTCTAATCTTGAGTACTTGGCATGTAAAGTCCAAGCATGAGTCTTGGTATGGAAAGTCCAAGCATGGGTCTTGGCATGGAAAGTCCAACATGGGTTGACAAGTAAAGTCCAAGGGTGTAGTCTTGGCCACGTAAGTCCAAGGGTGTAGTATTGGCGGTGAAAGTCCAAGTCATGAGTACTTGGCATTTGAGAAGTCCAAGAGGTTTAATATTGGCGGCGTAAAGTCCAAGGGTGAAGTCTTGGCAGTATAAGTCCAATGGTTACCGGCGTAAAGTCCAAGCGGAGTCTTGGCAACGTAAGTTCAATGTGCCTTGGCGGTGTACACACCGTTAGCATGACATAGCCGATGGAAGCACCTAAAGGCTAACGTATGGATGAACAAGTCATGGATTACTTGGAGGGATCCGATAGGCACGAGGCTAATGAAGGTGGCTAGAAGGCTTAGGTCTAGGCTACGGGTGGTCTAGCAAGTATGGGGGCACCATACTTGGGGTAAAACCTCATGTTTGAGGTGTATCAGTTGATTGGGACCTATGGGTAGTTGATTGGAGTGAATCAACTAGGGTTTGACTATGGGGAGTGCCCTAGCAGTCGACTGTCGGAGGTGGGCAGTCGACTGCTGGACCTATCAGTCGACTGATCTTATGTTCAGTCGACTGGTGCTTGGTATTTCGGGCACAGAATGGAGTCTCAATCGACTGCTGGAGTTAACAATCGAGTGAAGACTCGATCAGTCGACTGATGTGTATGATCAGTCGACTGATGTCCTATCTGTTGGATTTTTCTAGCATGGATCACACCGTTGTATCACAACAACAGTGTCATCAGTCGACTGATGGTCCCGATCAGTCGACTGATAGGCAAAATCCAACCCAGGTAGCAACTTTAAATGGAGCTCATGGAGGGAGGATGGAACATGGTTCTTTGAGGAGTTTTTGGGGTGAATTGTTGGTGTAATTCAGGGTCTCCAAGTGCAACTCAACCAACCAAACAAGCAAGCTTCCAAAAGATCGATTGTAAAGTTTTCTTTGCATTTCTTTTGTTGTATTCACTTGTATTTTCTTGTTGTATTTAGTATTACTATTGTAATCATTTGTATGAGGTTTCTTCGCCTCCGACGTGTTGTCGAGAAGGAGTTTATTGTTTAGTGGTGTTTGTGGCATCGCTAGATCTCTTTAGAGCTCGATCCGTGGAGTAGGAACTGTTCAATTCCGAACCACGTTATATCTTTGTGTAGTGCTTGTATTTGTGTTGTTTTTGTTTTATTATTTCTATTTCCGCTGCGTATAACACATTTTTTATCAAGCACGCAATGAATTCCATCGACGCATTCGAAATGCGCTATTCACCGCCCCTCTAGCGGTCACCAAATCCTCAACAATTGGTATCAGAGCCTGGGGCTCTTCTACGGACTAACCGCCGGGAGCAAAGACGCTAGAGGGAACAAGATGGAATTTGAAGGAAAATTAGGATGGGGCATCCACACAACGACACCATACGACCAAGAGGATTTTCCGGCATATAGGGTAAGATTGGAGAACTTCTTGACGATGGACATAGAAGATTGGTTCATCGTCATGGAAGGCTTTGAACCTCCTAGAGATAAGAAGGGAAATGTCTTGAAGTTGAAGAAGAGGACACAAGAGCAACGTCTCAAGTTCAAGACCGAAGTCAAGGTAACAAAGCTTTTAGAAAATTTGATACCTAATGACATTTTGTGCAAGCTAGGGGATTACATGGATGCCAAGGAGCTATGGAGCAAGTTGGCAAGATTCCTGTTAGGATTTATTGCTTGGTGTGACACAGAAGATCATGTTATCAGTCCCTTGTAAAATATAAGTAGAGGCTCACAACCAAGATGGTTTTGGACAAACCATTGGCATGGTTGTAGTGTAGCTTGGTATTGTTTTGTCTTGAACATAGAGTTACACTAGTACACTTAGGTGTATTGAAGCGGGACGACATAGAGGTGATTCAATTTATTCGACTACATAATTGAATCGGACCTCGATATTATGTTGTACATGCTCTTAATCGATATAATAGCAGCGCAATTACTTAGTATTTATTTCTTTGATTTACCAAAGGGTGAGATTTAGATGGATTAAATCAATATGCCCGGTAAGTTGGAAATGATATTATTTACATGGTGTGCCATTGATTATAGGAGGAAACCGTGTCCTATATATTAGGTTGATGATGTCCCCTTGAGGAGCTCATAAGGTTCATCATGTAAACCCAGCTGGTTGACTTAGTCAACATGATAATAAGGTTGAGTGGTACTACTCGAGGAATTAGATGTTAATTGATTGATGGTCAGTAAATCAATTAATTAACGGACATTCGATATCTTAAACACGGGGAGATGGATGTACAAATAAAATATGGAGCCCATATTGATTTATGGGGGTTGGTGAGGTAATTCAATGATGATCCTCTAGTGGAATGGAACATCATTGATGGATCAAGTTTGTGTGGTTCCGATCCATCGGGTGGCCAAGATCCAACTCCTCCTCATGGTCCCTATCGTAGCCTAATATAATCCTCATGATGTCTAGATCCAAGGATGTAAAACAAAACTCTAGAACCAACGGTTGAGATTAAATCTCTAGATCCGACGGTTGGGATTAAATCCCTAGAACCGACGGTTGAGATTAAATCTCTAGAACCAACGGTTGAGATTAAATCTCTAAGATCCGACGTTTGTGATTAAATCCCTAGAACCGACGGTTGAGATTAAATCTCTAGAACCGACGGTTGGGATGAAACCCTAGATCCGACGGTTGGGATGAAACCCTAGATCCGACGGTGGAGATTAAATCCCTAGATCCGATGCTGGAGATTAAAGGAGGCTTAAGGCCAATTCTATAAATAGAGGGCTAATGCTTGGGCGGCAACTTAATGCTTGTGGATTAGGGTTTTGCCTATCTAAAAGTGGGCGGCAACAAACCCTAGAGGATTTAGGGTTTTGGGCGGCAAACTTTGTTCTCCCTAGGGTTTTGGCCGGCGCCCCTCATCCTTTGCCGGCGCTCTTCCCTTCATCCTTTTCTCCTTGGCCAGTGGAAACAAGGGCTAGGTTTCATCCTAGGAGATCTTGGTCGGCGCCCTCTTGCTTGCTTCTTGGTGGCATGACAACTCTTCTCAAGGTTGGCGGCGCCAAGAAGCTACTCCTTGGTCAAGCGGTTATATCAAGCTCCTTGGCTTGGTGGCTAGTTCTAGATAGGAGGAGGAGTCTTTGTTTGGTTCTTCTCTTTGTTCGGATAGAGCAAGGAAAGGAAGAACGTGATCTAGGAGGCTTCTACTCGTGGAGGATCTTCGCCCACACGACGTCCACGAGGAGGATAGGACATATGGTAGAAGATCGAGAGGTATAAAAGTTTTACAACTTTTTTTAAACTTTGCATGTTCTTATGTGTTGATTATACTAGTTTGTATTTGTATGTATTTGTATAATCATGGACCCCGAAGACAAACACAAAAACCGGCGATCCGTCCGTCGTCTCTGCCGCGGCTAATCAACTAGAAGAGTTAGGTTGCTTGAACAACTAGTTTGTTCAAGCGATCACTCAAGTTGTTAGCACGACGATGAATTGGTTGTGCTTAGGAAACTCATCCCATCCGGATTAATTTTTTCATTAGTGAAAATTTTAATCCGGGGACATGGGAGCCAATGAGCCTCCGAAGCAAATCCTAACAAGTGGTATCAGAGCCACGGTTTCCGATTTTGTGTGTTTTGGATTCAGTTACTTTCATGCACATATCATATATTGAGTATGCCGGATAATAGTAGGATGTGCGTAGGCTAACTTTTTGGTTGTAGGAATAACATCCGACTATTATGGCTATATGTGTGTATGTGATTGTTTTGTGTGTGATTGTATGTATATTATTTGAATCCTCGGGGTTGACGAGGCTAGATTAGTATTTAATTTTTGTAATTAAATATGGCATTGTTTAGCCACTCATTTTTAGTTTACTTTCGATCTAGATTATTTGTACACTTCTTCGTGGAGTATAGGATCGATGGATGTAAATTAAAATAGTTTATCTCGGCTCGGATCTCTTTGGTGACTTGCGCACGGGAAAAGATGGAGCGGACGAGGTGGAGACTCGACGGGATGCGTATTTGAGAACAATGTCATAATAGTTGGAAAAATTCTGATTTTTTCCATATTTACTGCTGATTTGTTTTATATGCATGTTGTGTATGCTTGAAAATTCCTCATTGTCAATTTACTAAGTGGGAGAGGGACATTTTAATTAATTCCCGTGGCCTCCATTACAATTTGACGTGTGATGCAACAAACTTGCGCGTTGGCTCTGAGTGCCTTCCTCCCCATCGGATGGGTTTGTTTGCGGATCACTAGGTCAAATAATGGTTATAGGAAATTATTTAGGAGCGTGTGTACTTCCCCATCGTTAAGGCACATAATCCGAAATAATTCCCTTAGTATCGTGTAATGGTGCACACTTAGATGCAAATAAAAAGTATCCTCCCGATCGGAGTCACTGCTTTTATTTGTAGGCCAAAGAAGAACCAACTATTAATTTTATTTGTCAAAAAGTAAGGTTGACAAGATAATAAAATTAATGGGTAAAACCTCCTCTTACAAATGTAGAATTTGTATACGTCCACACTATCGTGGCATGCGATATTCTCGGTGTTTTGAGGTATTGGTTAATTTCGGAATTTTATTGTTTTGAGGAATCAATAATATTTGAAATATAATGTTTTGATCATTGTGATTCTTAGGTTTTTCAAATGGCTTTCAACCCACTTGCTGTGATATTAAAAGAAAATAAACTTACTGGAACAAATTATATTGATTGGAAAAGAAATTTGGATATTGTCTTAACTGCAGAGGAGTACAAATTTGTACTCTTCGATGTCTGTCCTCCTAAGTCCACCGATGACTCTGATGAAAAGGAGAAAGAAAGTTATAAGAAATGGATCAAGGCAGATGAGATGGCGCGGTGTTACATTTTGGCATCTATGTCAAATGTGCTGCAACATCAGCATCAGGCCATGGTCACAGCTTATGACATGATGTTCAATCTCAAGAAACTTTTTGGACATCAGAGTAGGGTGGCTAGACAGGAGGCTATGAGAAACTTGATGATGACCACCATGATCGAGGGAACACCCGTCAGGGATCATGTTCTCAAGATGATGGCTCATCTTAATGAGATGGAAGTCCTCGGAGCTGAGATCGATGGGGAAACCCAGGTTGATATCATTCTCCAGTCTCTGCCTAGGAGTTTTGAGCAGTTCCATGAACTAGAGTTTGTATTCGTTGGCGGAGCTTCTGACAGAACACCAGGCGGCAGAGGGGCTTTTTTGTCAAAGCACTCAAGCCATGGTTGCTCAGAAGGTTTCTTCTTCTAAACCGAAAGGAAAGAAGAAGAAGAAGCAAGGTGGAGCAAAGAAAGTGGCAGTAGGACCTCAGGCAGGAGTGAAGAAGCCGAAAGGCAAGTGCTTCACTTGCAAGCAGACTGGACATTGGAAGGCGGACTGTCCTTGCCGAAAGAACAAAGGTATATCTTCTTGTTTAGTTGTTGAAACATGTTTAGCGATGTTATCTACTAGTGTCTGGTGTGTAGATACAGGAGCCACTGATCATGTCTGCAATACTTTGCAGGGGTTCCAGGAAAACCGATGACTAGTTGAGGGAGAGATTACCGTCTTCATGGGCAATGCTTCAAAGGTGGCGGCTATTGCAGTGGGAGACATTTATTTATCTTTTGATAGGAATAAAGTTTTGGTTTTGAGAAATTGTCTTTATGTACCTACTTTTAGAAAGAATCTAATTTCAATTTCTAAATTGTTTATGGATGGATATTCTGTTTCTTTTAATGATAAAGTGGTTATAAAAAGGAATAGAGAGATTATCTGTTCTGGTACATTGGTTGGCAATTTGTACACTCTTGAACCGAAAACTCCCACGATGCATATAGAAATAAATAACTCATCTTCTAAGTCTAATAAGAGAAAAGAACCTTCAAAAATGAACCAGACATATCTTTGGCATCTAAGGCTTGGTCATATTAACCTGAGTAGAATTCAAAGGTTGATAGCTGATGGACCTTTTGGTTCATAAGTGGTGGAGGATCTCCCAACCTGCGAATCTTGCTTGGAAGGTAAAATGACCAAGAGGCCTTTTAAGGCCAAGGGGTATAGAGCCAAAGATGTGTTAGAATTGGTTCATTCTGATTTGTGCGGTTCTATGTCTATCCAGGCAAGAGGTGGTTTTGAATATTTCGTCTCTTTTATAGACGATTATTCAAGATAGGGATACATTTACTTGATGCGCCGCAAGTCTGAATGCTTTGATAGGTTCAAAGAATTCAAGGCTGATGTGGAGAATCGTCAAGGTATATGTATCAAGACACTACGATCTGATCGTGGTGGCGAGTACCTCTTGGGAGAGTTTAGGAGTTATATATCAGAGGCTGGGATTCAATCCCAATTGTCTGCACCTGACACACCCCAGCAGAATGGTGTGGCGGAGCGAAGGAATAGGATTCTTATGGAGATGGTTAGATCGATGATGAGTTATTCTGAGTTACCTGATTCGTTCTGGGGTTTGCTCTGGAAACAGCAGCAGACATTCTGAACTTTGTTCCATCTAAGTCAGTACCCTCTACTTCCACAGAGTTGTGGACTGGGCGAAAGCCTAGTCTAAGAAATATTCAGATTTGGGGTAGTCCAGCACATGTGCTTAAGGGAGATGTTGGTAAGTTGGAATCTCGTACAGAAGTACGCTTGTTTGTTGGCTACCCTAAGGGAACGAAGGGTGGTTTGTTCTATAGTCCTAGAGATCAGAAGGTGATTGTGAGTACGAATGCCAGATTTCTAGAGGAGGACTATATGATGAACCACAAGCCCACGAGTAGGATTGTTCTTGAGGAGTTGACAGGGGAAGTCCTGACTTCAGTACCACCAGTACAAGAGGAGATACCACAAGTCACTGCACCGCATGTCATAGAGCATACACAGGAGGAACCTCGTCGTAGTGGGAGGGTTGTGAGACAACTTGAGAGATTCATGTTCTTGGGAGAGTCTTCAGACTTAGTCCCTGGTGAACATGAACTTGATCCCTGGACATATGACGAGGCACTTCAAGATAGAGATGCGATATCTTGGCAAAGAGCGATGAATTCAGAGATAGAATCTATGGATTCTAATCAGGTCTGGGAGCTCGTAGAGCCACCCGATGGTGTAAAATCCATTGGATGTAAATGGATCTACAAGAGAAAGAGAGGGGTAGACGGGAAGGTTGAGACCTTCAAAGCTAGGCTTGTTGCGAAAGGGTATACTCAGAAAGAGGGTATCGATTATATGGAGACCTTTTCGCCGGTAGCTATGCTTAAGTCTATCCGGATTCTCTTATCTATAACTGCTCATATGGATTATGAGACTTGGCAGATGGATGTCAAGACAACTTTCATTAACAGAAGTCTTAAGGAGAACATCTATATGCTGTTGGAATGTATACTGAAAGCCTAGCCCTTTTTGAATGAACATTTTATTTTGGAATAAGAATCACATAATCATTGTTTGCACTTTATATATTTATTATATGTGTGTGCATATTGTCTAATATTTTACATTGTAGATAACATGGTGCTTGGTGTGGCACAGAAGATCATGTTATCAGTCCCTTGTAAAATATAAGTAGAGGCTCACAACCAAGATGGTTTTGGACAAACCATTGGTATGGTTGTAGTGTAGCTTAGTATTGTTTTGTCTTGAACATAAAGTTACACTAGTACACTTAGGTGTATTGAGCAGGACCGACATAGAGGTGATTCAATTAATTGCTGACTACATAATTGAATCGGACCTCGGATATTATGTTGTACATGCTCTTAATCCCGATATAATAACGGGCACATGTACTTAGTATTTATTTCTTTGATTTACCAGAGGGTGAGATTTAGATGGATTAAATCAATATGTCCAGTAAGTTGGGAAATGATATTATTTACATCGTGTGTCGTTGATTATAGGAGGAAACCGTGTCCTATATATTAGGTTGATGATGTCCCCTTGAGGAGCTCATAAGGTTCGTCATGTAAACCCAGCTGGTTGACTTAGTCAACATGATGATAAGGTTGAGTGGTACTACTCGAGGAATTAGATGTTAATTAATTGATGGTCAGCAAATCAATTAATTGATGGACATTCGATATCTTAAACACGGGGAGATGAATGTACAAATAATATATGGAGCTCATATTAATTTATGGGGTTTGGTGAGGTAGTTCAATGATGATCCTTTAGTGGAATAGAACATCATTGATGGATCAAGTTTGTGTGGTTCCGATCCATCGGGTGGCCAAGATCCAACTCCTCCTTATGGTCCCTATCGTAGTCTAATATAATCCTAAAGAAGTCTAGATCCAAGTGTTAGGGCAATCTCTTGTCGTAATATGGTTTTGATGGTGTGGCAAAGGGTTTAAGTTAGTGTGTTATGTTGATTTGATATGTGCGTTGAAGTCGTGCAGGACTTAGTAATTCGCACATGGAGCCTTGGCGGGTTCACCCTCACAACCTCGGTCCTTGAGTCGGTGAAGGATGACTTTGCGGAAGCCGTGCGCTTGGAGCATCCGAGGGACCGCCGGACGAGATGACTTGAAGTGAAGCCAAGGAAGCAGACTTCGGAGGCAAGAGACGCGAAGGAGCATTGCAGAGCCGTGCGCCTGATGCTGCCGAGGGACGTGGCCGCGAACGAAGAGAGCTTCGGCGAGGGACTTCGAGTGAGATGAGAGAATGAGTGAAATGTAAGTAGCTCATTAGGTGAACTTGGCCGAATGGCTGAGTGTCGGAGACTTGACCGCAAGGGTTAAGGTTTACCCGACCGCCGGAAGCTCAAACTTATGTTAAGTTTGAGTTTTACACGGCACCAGTCGACTGCCAAGTCATGGCAGTCGACTGCTCTGAGTCGAGTGAGTTCGACTGGTATCCGACTGATGGGTTTATGCCCAGCAGTCGACTGCCAGAGGATATCGCGGGCACAGAACCGCTCGTAGCCGACTGGGCAGTCGACTACGGAGGCAGCAGTCGACTGGTGAGGTCCATCAGTCGACTGCCAAGAGTTTCGTTGGACTACAACGGTCGGGATCCGACGTGTTCGGAGGCCGTTGTAGTGACGGCAGTCGACTGCCAAGGGCAGCAGTCGACTGGTGGCAGCCAACGGGAAGAAATCAGCCCTCTCTATAAAAAGAGAGGGTGTGAGCCTTTGAGAGGCTAATGCTTATGCTCCAAGTGATCTTCCTAGTGCCCCACAAGCTCTAAACTCTTCTTACTTATTTTTACTCCATTCTTATTGTAAGAAGAGTGATCTTGATTGTAAAGGTTACCTCCACCTAGCTTGGTGCAAAGGAGAGACCAATAGTGATTGGCTTTGGAGGAGTGATTCACCTCGGATGAATCGGGATCGTGGATTAGCGGCGTAGCCGTGAACCACGTTACATTCTTTGTTAGTGCTTATTTTCTCGTATTTCTATTTGCTTGTCTTTATTAGTCTTCCGCTTGCGCTAATTAGTTTTGTAGACGAGCAAATACCGGCATCCAAACGAAAAGGGCTATTCACCCCCCTCTAGCCGGCGTACCGATCCCCTACAAGTGGTATCAGAGCCAAGGAAAGCTTGTCGAGGACTAACCACCACAACAAGCAACTTTCAAAATGGCCGGCTCCAACATCCATCCTCCGAAGTTTGAAGGAGAATTCGCTAGGTGGAAAAAGCGAATGGAGGTATTTTTCGAAATGGATTTTGATATTATGATTACAATGGAATCCGGTTTCGTTTTGCCTAGGGATGAAGAGGGGAAGCCAATAGAGAAATCTAGGTGGACCAAAAGGCAAAGGGAAGAGCACCTTGCAAATTCAAAAGCCAAGCATCATCTCTTCAATGTGCTCCCCCAACAAGAAATCAACCGAATAGGAGAATGCCTAAGCGGCAAGGAGATGTGGGAGAAGCTAATTGAGCTTCATGAAGGCACATCCGAGGCGAAGCTAGCAAGGAGAGATCTCCTTCGCTCCCAACTATCCAACATTAAATTAGAAAAGGGAGAAAAGGTAACTTCTTTGCATTCTAGATTCAAAAAAATTTTAAATGGACTAACAAGTGTAGGAGAAAGGCTCTCAAATCGTGATATGATAATGAAGGCCATAGATTCTTTCCCCCGATCATCCAAGTGGAGTTCAATGGTGGACTCATTTTACATTTCAAAGAATCTAGAGGTAAGTACTCTAGATGAATTTTTCTCCACTATGGAATTACATGAATCTAGGCTTGAAGGAATACAAGAAGAGCCTAGAATTCAACCCTCAAGAGGAGTAGCTTTGATAGCAAACAAGGGGAAGAAGAAGATGGAAATCCCCTCCTCCTCCGATGATGAAGCGTCTTCCTCCTCCTCCATGGATAAGACCAAGGGGGAAGATCATATGCTACAATTGCCAAGGAGAGGGGCACATAAGGGACAATTGTCCTCTCCTAAACAAGAGCAAGGAAGAGAGGAAAAAGAAAGAAGAAAAGAAGAAGAAAAAGGGGAGCAAGAAAAAGAAGGAAGAGGAGAAGAAGACACAAGAAAAGGGGAAGACCAAAGCTCTAAAGGCAAGGACTTGGGATGACCCATCCTCATCCTCCTCATCATCATCGGATGAGGAGAATGCCTTTGTCACCAATTTGGCCTTGATGGCCTTTGATGACTTGGATTGCTCTTCATCCGAAAATGAAGAATCAAGCTCAAGTGGGGAGAGCTCAAATGAAGGGGGAGCTTCCACATCCTCATCATCCGAAGAAGAAGACATGGAAACTATGGTAACGAAAGCCTCTCCTAAGAAAATAGTTTCCATAATTTCTAGTTTAACTAAGGACTTATTTGGAATGAAAAAGAAAAATAAAAGCATGCTTAATCAAATTAAGGCATTAGAAAATAAGCTAGAAAATGCATGCTTAAATAATAATGATATTTCTTCTAGCTTAAATGATGCATGCTCACATGACCTTTATGTGCCATTAGATGTTAGTGATGCATGTATAAATGAAAATAGGGCATTAAGGGAAAAGGTAGATTATTTAACCAAAGCCCTAGAAAAATTCACAATTGGCTCCAACACATTGAACATGATCTTAGGGAGCCAAAGAGCTAGTTTCAACAAAAAGGGCCTAGGTTATAAAGAAAAGAAAAATGAAAAGGCCTATAAATGCCTAATTGCTAGGGGACAAGATAAAAAGAAGGTAATAGCTAGGAAATGGATCCCCAAGGAGTATCTAGTGAACCCCATAGGCAAGAATCTATTTTGGGTTCCAAAATCCATCCTTAAGGGTTAGAAAAACCCTAGGGTAGTCAACCATATGGAATTAACCTATATCATATTTTGGTTGACTTAGGATGGCGGGACAACATTTTTAGAATAGTGTTGGGTGATGATAACGTGCCCATAAATAGATAATAATGCTTAAATAATGATGATTAATGTAATTGCTATGTATATGTGCAATCATGATTTATGATTTTGATATTTGGCACATCATCATAAGAAATAGATGTTAAATCATGCCTTAGGTGATAATTTGTTTATTATCATGATATATACCTAATGCATAAGAACAATTCAATGAATACATGTATTTCATGATCATAATGTAAAATTAATTGACATATGCCTTTATGATCATGATGATTGTTAGGTTAATATTTAACCATGATAGAATTGCATGAATACAAGGGTTAAGTATATACAAATACCCCCTAGGATGCATCTCACACTCACTATAGGCTAACTTGATTGCAAACTTAGCATTGGTGAGATGTTAGGATGATACAAATGTCCACTAATGCCTATGACATTTAGATGATCATTTAAAGTATCAACATAGCAATAATAGACCAATCATGGGGAAGGCTTATGTTTAATTCATAGACATATTGCCCAAAGATCATGGTTGGATATTTCATATATTTTCAAAACAATTTCTTAATCTAAAATCTATGTATTCATGTTTTGAAACAATTCAAAGCAAGACTAGGTGTCAAAATGGATACTCTTATGATCAAAAACCTAGTAGTTTTTAAAGCTTATGGATTTTTGGCAAATACATGGAAATATAATGATTTTTCATGAAAACCTATTTTTCACTGATAGATATACTTAAAAGAAATGTGTTTCCAAAATTTCATGATTTTTTGAATTTTTTGAAATTTTTAATGCATTTCTGAAATTCCCCCAGAAAATCAGAATTTCGGAATCCATTGTGCGCTGATCATTGCCATCAAATATTCTCTGATTTCAGATTTTAATCAAGTTTTTGGTGTTCTCTTTCTACTATACTTGATGCCATGAGTTTATAAATTAGGATTAATCTTTTTGATGGTGTCAAAGGGGGAGAAATGTATGTTTAAGTAAAGGGGAACATATTTAGGGGGAGAAATGATTATGCTTATGATAGGGGGAGAACATTTTTATGGGGAGTTTCATGGATTAAGGGGGAGTTGCATGTTGCTATATCATGTTTATCTTTACATGCTTTCTTACCTTAGAATTTATATCAAATGTTTTTACCTAACTTAAACGGATTGCCACACATAAAAAAGGGGGAGATTGTTAGGGCAATCTCTTGCCGTAATATGGTTTTGATGGTGTGGCAAAGGATTTAAGTTAGTGTGTTATGTTGATTTGATATGTGCGTTGAAGTCGTGCAGGACTTAGTAATTCGCACATGGAGCCTTGGCGGGTTCACCCTCACAACCTCGGTCCTTGAGTCGGTGAAGGATGACTTTGCGGAAGTCGTGCGCTTGGAGCATCTGAGGGACCGCTGGACGAGATGACTTGAAGTGAAGCCAAGGAAGCAGACTTCGGAGGCAAGAGACGCGAAGGAGCATTGCGGTGCGCTGATCTTTGCCTTAGGGATGTGGCCGCGAACGAAGAGAGCTTCGGCGAGGGACTTCGAGTGAGATGAGAGAATGAGTGAAATGTAAGTAGCTCATTAGGTGAACTTGGCCGAATGGCTGAGTGTCGGAGACTTGACCGCAAGGGTTAAGGTTTACCCGACCGCCGGAAGCTCAAACTTATGTTAAGTTTGAGTTTTACGGCACACGATCATTGCCAAGTCATGGCAATGATCGCTCTGAGTCGAGTGAGTTCAACTAGTATCCGACTGATGGGTTTATGCCCGTGATCGGCCATGGAATGGCGATCGCCGAAGGATATCGTGGCACAGAACGCCGTAGCGACTAGGCAGCGTGACTGAGCGGCGATGACCGGTGAGGTCCATCAGTCGACTGCCAAGAGTTCCATTGGACTACAACGGTCGAGATCCGACGTGTTCGGAGGCTGTTGTAGTGACGGCAGTCGACTGCCAAGGGCAGCAGTCGACTGGTGGTGGCCAACGGGAAGAAATCAGCCCTCTCTATAAAAAGAGAGGGTGTGAGCCTTTGAGAGGCTAATGCTTATGCTCCATGTGATCTTCCTAGTGCCCCACAAGCTCTAAACTCTTCTTACTTGTTTTTACTCCATTCTTATTGTAAGAAGAGTGATCTTGATTGTAAAGGTTACCTCCACCTAGCTTTGTGCAAAGGAGAGACCAATAGTGATTGGCTTTGGAGGAGTGATTCACCTCGGATGAATCGGGATCGTGGATTAGTGGCGTAGCCGTGAACCACGTTACATTCTTTGTTAGCACTTGTTTTCTCGTATTTCTATTTGCTTGTCTTTATTAGTCTTCCTCTTGAGCTAATTAGTATTGTAGACGAGCAAATACCGGCATCCAAACGAAAAGGGCTATTCACCCCCCTCTAGCCGGCGTACCGATCTCCTACACCAAGGATGTAATCCTAGTTAGATGG
Organism: Wurfbainia villosa; assembly: GCA_025175895.1. Lineage (NCBI taxonomy): Eukaryota > Viridiplantae > Streptophyta > Magnoliopsida > Zingiberales > Zingiberaceae > Wurfbainia > Wurfbainia villosa. The sequence continues at coordinate 57,927,869 of CM045997.1, forward strand.
TTAGGATGAAACCTAGAACCAGCGGTTGGGATTAAATCCTAGATCCTAGTTAGGATAAAACCCTAGAATCGGATCCGGGTTGGGATGAAACCCTAGATCTGACGGTTGGGATGAAAACCTAGATCCGACGGTTGGGATGAAATCCTAGATCCGACGGTTGGGATGAAACCCTTGATCCGACGGTTGGGATAAAACCCTAGATCCGACGGTGGAGATTAAATCCCTAGATCCGACGGTGGAGATTAAAGGAGGCTTAGGCCCAACTCTATATATAGATGGCTAAGGCTTGGGTGGCAAGATAGAGATTGGAAATTAGGGTTTGGCTCTTCTCAACGTGGGCGGCAAACAAACCCTAGAGGAGCTAGGGTTTTGGGCGGCTAGAAGTGGGCGGCAAGCTTGTTCTCCCTAGGGTGTTGGCCGGCGCCCTTCATCCTATTCTTATCCATTGCCGGTGTTCATCTCTTCCTCCTCCTTTGCTCATTGGTGGCCGGCGGTTCTCCAACTCCTTGGTGGCTGGCACTTCTCCAACCTCTAGGTGGCCGGCGGGAACACTTCAACAAGTTGGCCGGCGCTCATCCACTCATTCCTTGGCTGGCGGTTGCATCAAACTCCCTTGCTTGGTGGCCGGTTCTAGAAAGGAAAGGTTTTATTGGTTCTTCTCTTTGTTCGCAGCGGACAAGGAAGGGAAGAACGCGATCTAGAAGGCTTCTACTCGTGGAGGATCTTCGCCCACACGTTGTCCACGAGGAGGATAGGACATACGGTAGAAGATCGTGAGGTATAAAAGTTTTACAACTTTATATTCTGATCTTAGCATGTTATTTTATGTGTTGATTATACAAGTGTGTGTATGTATATATTTTGTATAATCATGGACCCCGAAGACAAACACAAAAACCAGCGATCCGTCCGTCGTCTCTTCCGCGGCTAACCAACTAGAAGAGTTGTGTTGCTTGAACAACTAGTTTGTTCATGCGATCACTCAAGTTGTTAGCACGACGACGAATAGGTTGTGCTAAGGAAACTCATCCCATCCGGATTAGTTCTTTCATTGGTGAAAATTTTAATCCGGGGACATGGGAGCCAATGAGTCTCCGAATCAACTCCCTACAAGTGGTATCAGAGCCACGGTTTCCGATTTTGTGTGTTTTGAATTCGGTTACTTTCATGCACATATCATATATTGAGTATGCCGGATAATAGTAGGATGTGCGTAGGCTAACTTTTTGGTTGCTGGCATAAGATCCGACTATTATGGCTATTTGGTTGTATGTGATTGTATGTATATTATTTGAATCCTCGGGGTTGACGAGGCTAGATTAGTATTTAATTTTTGTAATTAAATATGACATTGTTTAGCCATTCATTTTAGTTTACTTTCGATCTAGATTATTTGTACACTCCTTCGTGGAGTATAGGATCGATGGATGTAAATTAAAATGATTTATCTCGGCTCGGATATCTTTGGTGACTTGCGCACGGGAAAAGGTGGAGCGGACGAGGTGACGACACGACGGGATGCGTATTGGAGGACAATGTCATAATAGTTGGAAAATTTCTATTTTTTTCATATTTATTTCTGATTTGTTTTTATATGCATGTTGTGTATGCTTTAAAATTCCTCAATTTCAATTTACTAAGTGGGAGAGGGATATTTTAATTAATTCCCATGGCCTCCATTACAATTTGACGTGTGATGCAACAAACTTATGTGTTGGCTCTGAGTGCCTTCCTCCCTGCGGACGGGTTTGTTTGCGGATCACTAGGTCAAATAATGGTTATAGGAAATTATCTAGGAGCATGTGTACTTCCACAACGGTAAGGCACATAATCCGAAATAATTCCCTTAGTATCGTGTAATGGTGCACACTTATATGCAAATAAAAGTATCCTCCCCATCGGAGTCACTGCTTTTATTTGTAGGGCCAAAGAGGAACCAACTATTAATTTTATTTGTCAAAAAGTAAGGTTGACAAGATAATAAAATTAATGGGTAAAACCTCCTCTTACAAATGTAGAATTCGTATACGTCCACACAGCGTGGCATGCGATATTCTCGGTGATTTGAGGTGTTGGTTGATTTCGAAATTTTATTGTTTTGAGGAATCAATAATATTTGAAATCTAATATTTTGATCATTGTGATTTTTAGGATTTTCAAATGGCTTTCAACCCACTTGCTGTGATTTTAAAAGAAAATAAGCTTACTGAACCAAACTACATTGATTGGAAAAGAAATCTGGATATTGTCTTAACTGCGGAGGAGTACAAATTTGTACTCTTCGAGGTCTGTCCTCCTAAGCCCACCGATGACTCTGATGAAAAGGAGAGAGATAGTTATAAGAAATGGATCAAAATAGATGAGATGGCGCGGTGTTACATTTTGGCATCTATGTCAAATGTGCTGCAACATCAGCATCAGGCCATGGCCACAGCTTATGACATGATGGTAAATCTCAAGGAACTTTTCGGACATCAGAGTAAGGCAGCTAGGCAGGAGGCGATGAGAAACTTGATGACGACCACCATGATTGAGGGAACACCCGTTAGGGATCATGTTCTCAAGATGATGGCTCATCTTAATGAGATGGAAGTCCTTGGAGCTGAGATCGATGGGGAAACCCAGGTCGATATCATTCTCCAGTCTCTTCCTAGGAGTTTTGAGCAGTTCCGCCTTAACTACAACATGAACAAGAGGTTGTATTCGTTGGCGGAGCTTCTGACTGAACTCCAGGCGGCCGAGGGGCTTTTTCGTCAAAGTGCTCAAGCCATGGTCGCTTAGAAGGTTTCTTCCTCTAAACCGAAAGGTAAGAAGAAGAAGAAGCAAGGTGGAGCGAAGAAAGTGGCAGTGGGACCTCAGGCAGGAGTGAAGAAGCCGAAAGGCAAGTGCTTCACTTGCAAGCAAACTGGACATTGGAAGGCAGACTGTCCTCGCCGAAAGAACAAAGGTATATCTTCTTGTTTAGTTGTTGAAACATGTTTAGCGGTGTTATCTACCAGTGCCTGGTGTGTAGATACAGGAGCCACTGATCATGTCTGCAATACTTTGCAGGGGTTCCAGGAAACCCGACGACTAGCTGAGGGAGAGATTACCGTCTTCATGGGCAATACTTCAAAGGTGGCGGCTATTGCAGTGGGAGACGTTTATTTATCTTTTGATAGGAATAAAGTTTTGGTTTTGAGAAATTGTCTTTATGTACCTACTTTTAGAAAGAATTTAATTTCAATTTCTAAATTATTTATGGATGGATATTCTGTTTCTTTTAATGACAAAGTGGTTATAAAAAGGAATAGGGAGATTATCTGTTCTTGTACATTGGTTGGCAATTTATATACTCTTGAACCAAAAACTCTCACGATGCATATAGAAATCAATAACTCATCTTCTAAGTCTAATAAGAGAAAAGAACCTTCGCAAATGAACCAAACATATCTTTGGCATCTAAGGCTTGGTCATATTAACCTAAGCAAAATTCAAAGGTTGATAGCTGATGGACCTTTGGGTTCATTAGTGGTGGAGGATCTCCCAACCTGCGAATCTTGCTTGGAAGGTAAAATGACCAAGAGGCCTTTCAAGGCCAAGGGGTATAAAGCCAAAGATGTGTTAGAATTGGTTCATTCTGATTTGTGCGGTCCTATGTCTATCCAGGCAAGAGGTGGTTTTGAATATTTCGTCTCTTTTATAGACGATTATTCAAGATATGGATACATTTACTTGATGCGCCGCAAGTCTGAATGCTTTGATAGGTTCAAAGAATTCAAGGCTGATGTGGAGAACCGTCAAGGTAAAAGTATCAAGACATTGTGATCTGATCGTGGTGGCGAGTACCTCTTGGGAGAGTTTAGGAATTACTTATCAGAGGCTGGGATTCAATCCCAATTGTCTGCACCTGGCACACCCCAGCAGAATGGTGTAGTGGAGCGAAGGAATAGGACTCTTATGAAGATGGTCAAATCGATGATGAGTTATTCCTAGTTACCTATTTCGTTCTGGGGATATGCACTGGATACAACAATGTACACTCTGAACTTGGTTCCATCTAAATTAGTACCTTCTACCCCTGTAGAATTGTGGACTGGGCGAAAGCCTAGTCTGAGACATATTCGGATATGGGGGAGTCCAGCACATGTGCTGAAGGCTGATGCTGGTAAGTTAGAACCTCGTACAGAAGTGTGCATGTTTGTTGGCTACCCTAAAGGAATGAAAGGTGGTTTGTTTTATAATCCTAGAGATCAGAGGGTGATCGTTAGCACGAACGCCAGATTTCTAGAGGAGGATTATATGATGCTCCTTCTTGGTTTTTCTTCCTCCCCCTAGGGAATTGACTCCTATAATGCCCCTTTTGTTGGCATTTGAAGCAAATGATGTGCTCCTTACTTTTAATTGTAGAGGCACCGACATCCTTGACTTTTGGCACAACTTGTGCCATTTTCTTGATCCATTTCGGACACTTGCTCTTGTAGTGTCCGGCTTCCCTACACTCAAAGCATACAATGTGATTTTTATTTTTAATTAAAATGCTTGAGTCACCTAGGTTGGTGGTAGGAGTTGGAATCGGTTCTTCATCTCTCCCGGAGGTTGAAGCTTCCTCTTGATCTTGCTCCGATGTAGAAATTCGCTCCTCCCCCCTCAATCTAGGAGGTGGAGGCTTCTCCAATTTTCGTCTACTTCTTCCTCGGATGTTGATTCCTTCTCAACTTCCGAATCCTCACTTTCTTGTGAGGATGAACTTTCCTCTTCGATCTCCTTCTCCAATTGAGCTGATGATGGTTCTTCATGAAGCTTTGGCAATTTTCTCCATAGCTCCTTGGCATCTTTAAATTCACCTAATCTTGAGGAATTCACAATGTCATTAGGTATTGATTCAACCAAAAATTTCATTACCTTTTGATTGTTCTCAAACTTTTGGAGTTGTTCCTCGGTCCATTTCTTCATCTTGAGGAATCCTCCCTTTGGCCCTCTAGGACATTCGAATCCTTCTATCAAAGCGGACCAATCTTCGATGTCCATCAACATCATGAAGTCTTCAATCCTTGCCTTCCATTGATTGAAGCCTTCTCATCCATAAAACACATATGGAATCGGAGTGTTGATGTCCCATCCCAATTTGAGACTTGGCTTCTCCATCTTCCTTCTTCCCTCTAGCGTGCTCCCTTAGCTATTAAACCTTGAAGAGCGACCTCGCTCTGATACCACTTGTAGGGGATCGTACGTCGCTAGAGGGGGGGGGGGTGAATAGCATCTATGATGGAATTTGCTCGTGTTCATCTCTACACAATTGTTAATATGCAACGGAATATAGAAATACAATATGAAGACACACACGAATACACAATCACAAGAATACGACGATATAACGTGGTTCGGAACCCTAGTTCCTACTCCACGGGACGAGCTTGATAGCGAGCTCTAGTGATGCACACACCACTAATCAAAACACTCCTTCTCGGTGACACACCGGAGGTGGAGAAACCTCGTACAAGTGAATTACAATAGTAATGAAAGAATACAAGAAAATGCAAAGTAAATACAATAAACTATGTAAATAACACTTTACAAATGTGAGTTTTGAATGCTTTCTTGTTTGATTGCTTGACTAGCAAATCGCCTCAAATCACCCAAGAAATTGCTGGAAAAATTCTCCCCTTCGTGCTCCTTTTAAAGATGTAACTCGGGCTGATTTTTGCCTAGCAGTCGACTTCTCATACCCATAAATCGACTACTCATGTAGACGTTGTCTCACAACAACTTGATCCACATTGAAAAAACTCCAACGTATACCTCAGCAGTTGACTGCCCTTCCCAGCAGTCGACTGATGCTTCGATAGCCGCCTAACCAGTCATCTACCGAAGGTTTTGTGCCTGTGACCAAAACCAATAGGCAACTGCCCTCCATGGTAGTCGACTGCTCAAGGCCAGTCGAGGCACCACCTCGACTGGGACTCCAGTTGAGGCACTAGTCAAGTCACCTTGTGTCTGTGGCCGCAATTCGGCTGCAGTCGATCTCCAGTTGACTCTCGACCAATCCATTGGTTATAATCCCAATTGATTGCTCAAAGTCAACTCGGCTGCTAAGTGTCAAAACACTTGACCAGTCGACTGGTCCATAACCCTAGTCGATTGACAAACCTCAACCATGAGATTTACCTGAAGTATGATCCCTTCATACTTGCTAGACCACCCTTAGCCTAGACCTAAGCCTTCTAGTCACCTCTATCAGCCTCACGCCTATTGGATCTCTCCAAGTCATCTATGACTTGTTCATCCATACGCTAGCCTTCAGGTGCTTCCATCGGCTATTGTTATGCTAACCAGGTCTACATCGCCAAGGCACATTTGAGCATACGTTGCCAAGACACACGCTTAGACTTTACGCCGACAAACATTGGACTAATGCTGCCAAGACTACTGCTTAGATTTTACGCCACCAATATCATACCCTTGGACTTCCCAAATGCCAAATACCCATGACTTGGACTTTCACTGCCAAGACTACATACTTGGACTTATGTGGCCAAGACTACACACTTGGACTTATGTAGCCAAGACTACACCCTTGGACTTTTCTTGCCAATTCAATGTTATACTTTCCAAATGCCAAGACCCATGCTTGGACTTTCCATGCCAAGTACCCATGACTTGGACTTTCCCATTACCAAGACCCATGCTTGGACTTTCCATGCTAAGTACCCATGACTTGGACTTTCCCATTTCCAAGACCCATGCTTGGACTTTCCATTACCAATACCCATGGTTGGACTTTTCTTTTGCCAAGTACTCAAGACTTGGACTTTCCCATTGCCAAGTGTCCCACTTGGACTTCTCCATCATATGGTCAACCCTGTTGGTGCAATCGACCCAGGTCACTATTGACCGAACTCGAGTTTGACTCGAGCAATGTTTTGATGTTTGACATGAAGGTTTGAGATTTATGTTTGACATTGATGTCTGATAATGTTTTGGGGAGATTATTAGTACAATCAACCCGAATCATGATTGACTGGACTCAAGTTTGACTCAAGGAGGATTTTAATGGTTGACTGGAGTTGACCGTGTCATGGAAAGTCTAATCTTGAGTACTTGGCATGTAAAGTCCAAGCATGGGTCTTGGTATGGAAAGTCCAAGCATGGGTCTTGGCATGGAAAGTCCAACATGGGTTGACAAGTAAAGTCCAAGGGTGTAGTCTTGGCCACGTAAGTCCAAGGGTGTAGTATTGGCGGTGAAAGTCCAAGTCATGAGTACTTGGCATTTGAGAAGTCCAAGAGGTTTAATATTGGCGGCGTAAAGTCCAAGGGTGAAGTCTTGGCAGTATAAGTCCAATGGTTACCGGCGTAAAGTCCAAGCGGAGTCTTGGCAACGTAAGTTCAATGTGCCTTGGCGGTGTACACACCGTTAGCATGACATAGCCGATGGAAGCACCTAAAGGCTAACGTATGGATGAACAAGTCATGGATGACTTGGAGGGATCCGATAGGCACGAGGCTAATGAAGGTGGCTAGAAGGCTTAGGTCTAGGCTACGGGTGGTCTAGCAAGTATGGGGGCACCATACTTGGGGTAAAACCTCATGTTTGAGGTGTATCAGTTGATTGGGACCTATGGGTAGTTGATTGGAGTGAATCAACTAGGGTTTGACTATGGGGAGTGCCCTAGCGATCATTATCGGAGGTGGGCGATCATTCTGGACCTATCGATCGTGATCTTATGTTCGATCGGCCGGTGCTTGGTATTCGACGCAGAATGGAGTCTGTCATTCTGGAGTTAACAATCGAGTGAAGACTCGATCAGTCGACTGATGTGTATGATCAGTCGACTGATGTCCTATCTGTTGGATTTTTCTAGCATGGATCACACCGTTGTATCACAACAATAGTGTCATCAGTCGATTGATGGTCCCGATCAGTCGACTGATAGGCAAAATCCAACCCAGGTAGCAACTTTAAATGGAGCTCATGGAGGGAGGATGGAACATGGTTCTTTGAGGAGTTTTTGGGGTGAATTGTTGGTGTAATTCAGGGTCTCCAAGTGCAACTCAACCAACCAAACAAGCAAGCTTCCAAAAGATCGATTGTAAAGTTTTCTTTGCATTTCTTTTGTTGTATTCACTTGTATTTTCTTGTTGTATTTAGTATTACTATTGTAATCATTTGTACGAGGTTTCTTCGCCTCCGACGTGTTGTCGAGAAGGAGTTTATTGTTTAGTGGTGTTTGTGGCATCGCTAGATCTCTTTAGAGCTCGATCCATGGAGTAGGAACTGTTCAATTCCGAACTACGTTATATCCTTGTGTAGTGCTTGTATTTGTGTTGTTTTTGTTTTATTATTTCTATTTCCGCTGCGTATAACACATTTTGTATCAAGCACGCAATGAATTCCATCGACGCATTCGAAATGCGCTATTCACCGCCCCTCTAGCGGTCACCAAATCCTCAACAATTGGTATCAGAGCCTGGGGCTCTTCTACGGACTAACCGCCGGGAGCAAAGACGCTAGAGGGAACAAGATGGAATTTGAAGGAAAATTAGGATGGGGCATCCACACAACGGCACCATACGACCAAGAGGATTTTCTGGCATATAGGGCAAGATTGGAGAACTTCTTGACGATGGACATAGAAGATTGGTTCATCGTCATGGAAGGCTTTGAACCTCCTAGAGATAAGAAGGGAAATGTCATGAAGTTGAAGAAGTGGACACAAGAGCAACGTCTCAAGTTCAAGACCGAAGTCAAGGTAACAAAGCTTTTAGAAAATTTGATACCTAATGACATTTTGTGCAAGCTAGGGGATTACATGGATGCCAAGGAGCTATGGAGCAAGTTGGCAAGATTCCTGTTAGGATTTGGTGCTTGGTGTGACACAGAAGATCATGTTATCAGTCCCTTGTAAAATATAAGTAGAGGCTCACAACCAAGATGGTTTTGGACAAACCATTGGCATGGTTGTAGTGTAGCTTTGTATTGTTTTGTCTTGAACATAGAGTTACACTAGTACACTTAGGTGTATTGAGCAGGACCAACATAGAGGTGATTCAATTTATTGCTGACTACATAATTGAATCGGACCTCTGATATTATGTTGTACATGCTCTTAATCCCGATATAATAACGGGCACAGGTACTTAGTATTTATTTCTTTGATTTACCAAAGGGTGAGATTTAGATGGATTAAATCAATATGCCCGGTAAGTTGGAAATGATATTATTTACATGGTGTGCCATTGATTATAGGAGGAAACCGTGTCCTATATATTAGGTTGATGATGTCCCCTTGAGGAGCTCATAAGGTTCATCATGTAAACCCAGCTGGTTGACTTAGTCAACATGATAATAAGGTTGAGTGGTACTACTCGAGGAATTAGATGTTAATTGATTGATGGTCAGTAAATCAATTAATTAACGGACATTCGATTTCTTAAACACGGGGAGATGGATGTACAAATAAAATATGGAGCCCATATTGATTTATGGGGGTTGGTGAGGTAATTCAATGATGATCCTCTAGTGGAATGGAACATCATTGATGGATCAAGTTTGTGTGGTTCCGATCCATCGGGTGGCCAAGATCCAACTCCTCCTCATGGTCCCTATCGTAGCCTAATATAATCCTCATGATGTCTAGATCCAAGGATGTAAAACAAAACTCTAGAACCAACGGTTGAGATTAAATCTCTAGATCCGACGGTTGGGATTAAATCCCTAGAACCGACGGTTGAGATTAAATCTCTAGAACCAACGGTTGAGATTAAATCTCTAAGATCCGACGTTTGTGATTAAATCCCTAGAACCGACGGTTGAGATTAAATCTCTAGAACCGACGGTTGGGATGAAACCCTAGATCCGACGGTTGGGATGAAACCCTAGATCCGACGGTGGAGATTAAATCCCTAGATCCGATGCTGGAGATTAAAGGAGGCTTAAGGCCAATTCTATAAATAGAGGGCTAATGCTTGGGCGGAAACTTAATGCTTGTGGATTAGGGTTTTGCCTATCTAAAAGTGGGCGGCAACAAACCCTAGAGGATTTAGGGTTTTGGGCGGCAAACTTTGTTCTCCCTAGGGTTTTGGCCGGCGCCCCTCATCCTTTGCCGGCGCTCTTCCCTTCATCCTTTTCTCCTTGGCCGGTGGAAACAAGGGCTAGGTTTCATCCTAGGAGATCTTGGTCGGCGCCCTCTTGCTTGCTTCTTGGTGGCCGACGACAACTCTTCTCAAGGTTGGCCGGCGCTCAAGAAGCTACTCCTTGGCCGGCGGTTATATCAAGCTCCTTGGCTTGGTGGCTAGTTCTAGATAGGAGGAGGAGTCTTTGTTTGGTTCTTCTCTTTGTTCGGATAGAGCAAGGAAAGGAAGAACGTGATCTAGGAGGCTTCTACTCGTGGAGGATCTTCGCCCACACGACGTCCACGAGGAGGATAGGACATATGGTAGAAGATCGAGAGGTATAAAAGTTTTACAACTTTTTTTAAACTTTGCATGTTCTTATGTGTTGATTATACTAGTTTGTATTTGTATGTATTTGTATAATCATGGACCCCGAAGACAAACACAAAAACCGGCGATCCGTCCGTCGTCTCTGCCGCGGCTAATCAACTAGAAGAGTTAGGTTGCTTGAACAACTAGTTTGTTCAAGCGATCACTCAAGTTGTTAGCACGACGATGAATTGGTTGTGCTTAGGAAACTCATCCCATCCGGATTAATTTTTTCATTAGTGAAAATTTTAATCCGGGGACATGGGAGCCAATGAGCCTCCGAAGCAAATCCTAACAAGTGGTATCAGAGCCACGGTTTCCGATTTTGTGTGTTTTGGATTCAGTTACTTTCATGCACATATCATATATTGAGTATCTTAGGATAATAGTAGGATGTGCGTAGGCTAACTTTTTGGTTGCAGGCATAAGATCCGACTATTATGGCTATATGTGTGTATGTGATTGTTTTGTGTGTGATTGTATGTATATTATTTGAATCCTCGGGGTTGACGAGGCTAGATTAGTATTTAATTTTTGTAATTAAATATGGCATTGTTTAGCCACTCATTTTAGTTTACTTTCGATCTAGATTATTTGTACACTCCTTCGTGGAGTATAGGATCGATGGATGTAAATTAAAATAGTTTATCTCGGCTCGGATCTCTTTGGTGACTTGCGCACGGGAAAAGATGGAGCGGACGAGGTGGCGACACGACGGGATGCGTATTGGAGAACAATGTCATAATAGTTGGGAAAATTCTGATTTTTTCCATATTTATTGCTGATTTGTTTTATATGCATGTTGTGTATGCTTGAAAATTCCTCATTGTCAATTTACTAAGTGGGAGAGGGACATTTTAATTAATTCCCGTGGCCTCCATTACAATTTGACGTGTGATGCAACAAACTTGCGCGTTGGCTCTGAGTGCCTTCCTCCCCATCGGATGGGTTTGTTTGCGGATCACTAGGTCAAATAATGGTTATAGGAAATTATTTAGGAGCGTGTGTACTTCCCCATCGGTAAGGCACATAATCCGAAATAATTCCCTTAGTATCGTGTAATGGTGCACACTTAGATGCAAATAAAAAGTATCCTCCCCATCGGAGTCACTGCTTTTATTTGTAGGGCCAAAGAGGAACCAACTATTAATTTTATTTGTCAAAAAGTAAGGTTGACAAGATAGTAAAATTAATGGGTAAAACCTCCTCTTACAAATGTAGAATTCGGACACGTCCACACTATCGTGGCATGTGATATTCTCGGTGTTTTGAGGTGTTGGTTGATTTCGGAATTTTATTGTTTTGAGGAATCAATAATATTTGAAATCTAATATTTTGATCATTATGATTCTTAGGATTTTCAAATGGCTTTCAATCCACTTCTTTGTGATATTTAAAGAAAATAAACTTCTTGGAACAAATTATATTGATTGGAAAAGAAATTTGGATATTGTCTTAAGCTGCAGGAGTACAAATTTGTACTCTTGATGTCTGTCCTCCTAAGTCCATGACTCGATGAAAAGGAGAAAGAAAGTTATAAGAAATGGATCAAGGCGGATGAGATGGCGCGGTGTTACATTTTGGCATCTATGTCAAATGTCTTTAACATCGCTTGTCGAGCCATGGTCCGACTTATGACATGATGTTCAATCTCAAGAACTTTTTGGACATCGAGTAGGTGGCTAGGCGAGGCTATGAAACTTGATGGCGACCACCATGATCGAGGAACACGTCGGGGATCATGTTCTCAAGATGATGGCTCATCTTAATGAGATGGAAGTCCTCGAGTCTGAGATCGATGGGGAAACCAGTTGATATCATTCTCCGATCTCTGCCTAGGAGTTTTGAGCGATTCCATGAACTAGAGTTTGTATTATTAGCGGAGCTTTGAGAACACCGAGCAGAGGGCTTTTTGTCAAAGCACTCAAGCCATGGTTGCTCAGAAGGTTTCTTCTTCTAAACCGAAAGGAAAGAAGAAGAAGAAGCAAGGTGGAGCAAAGAAAGTGGCAGTAGGACCTCAGGCAGGAGTGAAGAAGCCGAAAGGCAAGTACTTCACTTACCGGTGGACATTGGAAGGCGGACTGTCCTTGCCGAAAGAACAAAGGTATATCTTCTTGTTTAGTTGTTGAAACATGTTTAGCGATGTTATCTACGATTATGCACGGTGTGTAGATCTGAGGAGCCACGATCATGTCTGCAATACTTTGCGGGGTTCGAAAAGCGCGACTAGCTGAGGGAGAGATTACCATCTTCATGGGCAATGCTTCAAAGGTGGAGGCTATTGCAGTGGGAGACATTTATTTATCTTTTGATAGGAATAAAGTTTTGGTTTTGAGAAATTGTCTTTATGTACCTACTTTTAGAAAGAATCTAATTTAAATTTCTAAATTGTTTATGGATGGATATTCTGTTTCTTTTAATGACAAAGTGGTTATAAAAAGGAATAGAGAGATTATCTGTTCTGGTACATTGGTTGGCAATTTGTACACTCTTGAACCGAAAACTCCCACGATGCATATAGAAATAAATAACTCATCTTCTAAGTCTAATAAGAGAAAATAACCTTCAAAAATGAACCAGACATATCTTTGGCATCTAAGGCTTGGTCATATTAACCTGAGTAGAATTCAAAGGTTGATAGCTGATGGACCTTTTGGTTCATAAGTGGTGGAGGATCTCCCAACCTGCGAATCTTGCTTGGAAGGTAAAATGACCAAGAGGCCTTTTAAGGCCAAGGGGTATAGAGCCAAAGATGTGTTAGAATTGGTTCATTCTGATTTGTGCGGTCCTATGTCTATCCAGGCAAGAGGTGGTTTTGAATATTTCGTCTCTTTTATAGACGATTATTCAAGATAGGGATACATTTACTTGATGCGCCGCAAGTCTGAATGCTTTGATAGGTTCAAAGAATTCAAGGCTGATGTGGAGAACCGTCAAGGTATATGTATCAAGACACTACGATCTGATCGTGGTAGCGAGTACCTCTTGGGAGAGTTTAGGAGTTATATATCAGAGGCTGGGATTCAATCCCAATTGTCTGCACCTGACACACCCCAGCAGAATGGTGTGGCGGAGCGAAGGAATAGGACTCTTATGGAGATGGTTAGATCGATGATGAGTTATTCTGAGTTACCTGATTAGATTACAGGGTTTGCTCTGGAAACGACGCGACATTGAACTTTGTTCCATCTAAGTCAGTACCCTCTACTTCCACAGAGTTGTGGACTGGGCGAAAGCCTAGTCTAAGAAATATTCGAATTTGGGGTAGTCCAGCACATGTGCTTAAGGGAGATGTTGGTAAGTTGGAATCTCGTACAGAAGTACGCTTGTTTGTTGGCTACCCTAAGGGAACGAAGGGTGGTTTGTTCTATAGTCCTAGAGATCAGAAGGTGATTGTGAGTACGAATGCCAGATTTCTAGAGGAGGACTATATGATGAAACACAAGCCCACGAGTAGGATTGTTCTTGAGGAGTTGACAGGGGAAGTCCTGACTTCAGTACCACCAGTACAAGAGGAGATACCACAAGTCACTGCACCGCATGTCATAGAGCATACACAGGAGGAACCTCGTCATAGTGGGAGGGTTGTGAGACAACTCGAGAGATTCATGTTCTTGGGAGAGTCTTCAGACTTAGTCCCTGGTGAACATGAACTTGATCCCTGGACATATGACGAGGCACTTCAAGATAGAGATGCGATATCTTGGCAAAGAGCGATGAATTCAGAGATAGAATCTATGGATTCTAATCAGGTCTGGGAGCTAGTAGAGCCACCCGATGGTGTAAAAGCCATTGGATGTAAATGGATCTACAAGAGAAAGAGAGGGGTAGACGGGAAGGTTGAGACCTTCAAAGCTAGGCTTGTTGTGAAAGGGTATACTCAGAAAGAGGGTATCGATTATATGGAGACCTTTTCGCCGGTAGCTATGCTTAAGTCTATCCGGATTCTCTTATCTATAACTGCTCATATGGATTATGAGACTTGGCAGATGGATGTCAAGACAACTTTCCTTAACGGAAGTCTTAAGGAGAACATCTATATGCTGTTGGAATGTATACTGAAAGCCTAGCCCATTTTGAATGAACATTTTATTTTGGAATAAGAATCACATAATCATTGTTTGCACTTTATATATTTATTATATGTGTGTGCATATTGTCTAATATTTTACATTGTAGATAACATGGTGCTTGGTGTGGCACAAAAGATCATGTTATCAGTCCCTTGTAAAATATAAGTAGAGGCTCACAACCAAGATGATTTTGGACAAACCATTGGTATGGTTGTAGTGTAGCTTGGTATTGTTTTGTCTTGAACATAAAGTTACACTAGTACACTTAGGTGTAATGAGCAGGACCGACATAGAGGTGATTCAATTAATTGCTGACTACATAATTGAATTGGACCTCGGATATTATGTTGTACATGCTCTTAATCCCGATATAATAACGGGCACATGTATTTAGTATTTATTTTTTTGATTTACCAGAGGGTGAGATTTAGATGGATTAAATCAATATGTCCGGTAAGTTGGGAAATGATATTATTTACATCGTGTGTCGTTGATTATAGGAGGAAACCGTGTCCTATATATTAGTTTGATGATGTCCCCTTGAGGAGCTCATAAGGTTCGTCATGTAAACCCAGCTAGTTGACTTAGTCAACATGATGATAAGGTTGAGTGGTACTACTCGAGGAATTAGATGTTAATTAATTGATGGTCAGTAAATCAATTAATTGACGGACATTCGATATCTTAAACACGGGGAGATGAATGTACAAATAATATATGGAGCCCATATTAATTTATGGGGGTTCGTGAGGTAGTTCAATGATGATCCTTTAGTGGAATAGAACATCATTGATGGATCAAGTTTGTGTGGTTCCGATCCATCGGGTGGCCAAGATCCAACTCCTCCTTATGGTCTCTATCGTAGTCTAATATAATCCTAAAGAAGTCTAGATCCAAGTGTTAGGGCAATCTCTTGTCGTAATATGGTTTTGATGGTGTGGCAAAGGGTTTAAGTTAGTGTGTTATGTTGATTTGATATGTGCGTTGAAGTCGTGAAGGACTTAGTAATTCGCACATGGAGCCTTGGCGGGTTCACCCTCACAACCTCGGTCCTTGAGTCGGTGAAGGATGACTTTGCGAAAGCCGTGCGCTTGGAGCATCCGAGGGACCGCCGGACGAGATGACTTGAAATGAAGCCAAGGAAGCAGACTTCGGAGGCAAGAGACGCGAAGGAGCATTGCAGAGCCGTGCGCCTGATGCTGCCGAGGGACGTGGCCGCGAACGAAGAGAGCTTCGGCGAGGGACTTCGAGTGAGATGAGAGAATGAGTGAAATGTAAGTAGCTCATTAGGTGAACTTGGCCGAATGGCTGAGTGTCGGAGACTTGACCGCAAGGGTTAAGGTTTACCCGACCGTCGGAAGCTTAAACTTATGTTAAGTTTGAGTTTTACACGGCACCAGTCGACTGCCAAGTCATGGCAGTCGACTGCTCTGAGTCGAGTGAGTTCGACTGGTATCCGACTGATGGGTTTATGCCCGTGATCGATTACCGAGATATCGCGGCGCGAACCGCCGTGAGGCGTCGACTACGGAGGCGTGATAGGCTGAGAGTCCATCGATCGATCGCCAAGAGTTCCGTTGGACTACAACGGTCGGGATCCGACGTGTTCGGAGGCTGTTGTAGTGACGGCAGTCGACTGCCAAGGGCAGCAGTCGACTGGTGGCGGCCAACGGGAAGAAATCAGCCCTCTCTATAAAAAGAGAGGGTGTGAGCCTTTGAGAGGCTAATGCTTATGCTCCAAGTGATCTTCCTAGTGCCCCACAAGCTCTAAACTCTTCTTACTTATTTTTACTCCATTCTTATTGTAAGAAGAGTGATCTTGATTGTAAAGGTTACCTCCACCTAGCTTGGTGCAAAGGAGAGACCAATAGTGATTGGCTTTGGAGGAGTGATTCACCTCGGATGAATCGGGATCGTGGATTAGCGGCGTAGCCGTGAACCACGTTACATTCTTTGTTAGTGCTTGTTTTCTCGTATTTCTATTTGCTTGTCTTTATTAGTCTTCCGCTTGCGCTAATTAGTTTTGTAGACGAGCAAATACCGGCATCCAAACGAAAAGGGCTATTCACCCCCTCAGCGCTGGAGATCCCCTACAAGTGGTATCAGAGCCAAGGAAAGCTTGTCGAGGACTAACCACCACAACAAGCAACTTTCAAAATGGCCGGCTCCAACATCCATCCTCCGAAGTTTGAAGGAGAATTCGCTAGGTGGAAAAAGCGAATGGAGGTATTTTTCGAAATGGATTTTGATATTATGATTACAATGGAATCCGGTTTCGTTTTGCCTAGGGATGAAGAGGGGAAGCCAATAGAGAAATCTAGGTGGACCAAAAGGCAAAGGGAAGAGCACCTTGCAAATTCAAAAGTCAAGCATCATCTCTTCAATGTGCTCCCCCAACAAGAAATCAACCGAATAGGAGAATGCCTAAGCGGCAAGGAGATGTGGGAGAAGCTAATTGAGCTTCATGAAGGCACATCCGAGGCGAAGCTAGCAAGGAGAGATCTCCTTCGCTCCCAACTATCCAACATTAAATTAGAAAAGGGAGAAAAGGTAACTTCTTTGCATTCTAGATTCAAAGAAATTTTAAATGGACTAACAAGTGTAGGAGAAAGGCTCTCAAATCGTGATATGATAATGAAGGCCATAGATTCTTTCCCCCGATCATCCAAGTGGAGTTCAATGGTGGACTCATTTTACATTTCAAAGAATCTAGAGGTAAGTACTCTAGATGAATTTTTCTCCACTATGGAATTACATGAATCTAGGCTTGAAGGAATACAAGAAGAGCCTAGAATTCAACCCTCAAGAGGAGTAGCTTTGATAGCAAACAAGAGGAAGAAGAAGATGGAAATCCCCTCCTCCTCCGATGATGAAGCGTCTTCCTCCTCCTCCATGGATAGCACTGAAGAAGCCTACATGGTAAGGAAGGTAAGACGTGCATTTAAGAATTTTAGATTTGATAAATCTCATGATAGGAATAGAAGACCAAGGGGGAAGATCATATGCTACAATTGCCAAGGAGAGGGGCACATAAGGGACAATTGTCCTCTCCTAAACAAGAGCAAGGAAGAGAGGAAAAAGAAAGAAGAAAAGAAGAAGAAAAAGGGGAGCAAGAAAAAGAAGGAAGAGGAGAAGAAGACAAAAGAAAAGGGGAAGACCAAAGCTCTAAAGGCAAGGACTTGGGATGACCCATCCTCATCCTCCTCATCATCATCGGATGAGGAGAATGCCTTTGTCACAAATTTGGCCTTGATGGCCTTTGATGACTTGGATTGCTCTTCATCCGAAAATGAAGGATCAAGCTCAAGTGGGGAGAGCTCAAATGAAGGGGGAGTTTCCACATCCTCATCATCCGAAGAAGAAGAAGACATGGAAACTATGGTAACGAAAGCCTCTCCTAAGAAAATAGTTTCCATAATTTCTAGTTTAACTAAGGACTTATTTGGAATGAAAAAGAAAAATAAAAGCATGCTTAATCAAATTAAGGCATTAGAAAATAAGCTAGAAAATGCATGCTTAAATAATAATGATATTTCTTCTAGCTTAAATGATGCATGCTCACATGACCTTTATGTGCCATTAGATGTTAGTGATGCATGTATAAATGAAAATAGGGCATTAAGGGAAAAGGTAGATTATTTAACCAAAGCCCTAGAAAAATTCACAATTGGCTCCAACACATTGAACATGATCTTAGGGAGCCAAAGAGCTAGTTTCAACAAAAAGGGCCTAGGTTATAAAGAAAAGAAAAATGAAAAGGCCTATAAATGCCTAATTGCTAGGACAAGATAAAAGAAGGTAATAGCTAGGAAATGGATCCCCAAGGTATCTAGTGAACCCCATAGGCAAGAATCTATTTTGGGTTCCAAAATCCATCCTTAAGGGTTAGAAAAACCCTAGGGTAGTCAACCATATGGAATTAACCTATATCATATTTTGGTTGACTTAGGATGGCGGGACAACATTTTTAGAATAGTGTTGGGTGATGATAACGTGCCCATAAATAGATAATAATGCTTAAATAATGATGATTAATGTAATTGCTATGTATATGTGCAATCATGATTTATGATTTTGATATTTGGCACATCATCATAAGAAATAGATGTTAAATCATGCCTTAGGTGATAATTTGTTTATTATCATGATATATACCTAATGCATAAGAACAATTCAATGAATACATGTATTTCATGATCATAATGTAAAATTAATTGACATATGCCTTTATGATCATGATGATTGTTAGGTTAATATTTAACCATGATAGAATTGCATGAATACAAGGGTTAAGTATATACAAATACCCCCTAGGATGCATCTCACACTCACTATAGGCTAACTTGATTGCAAACTTAGCATTGGTGAGATGTTAGGATGATACAAATGTCCACTAATGCCTATGACATTTAGATGGTCATTTAAAGTATCAACATAGCAATAATAGACCAATCATGGGGAAGGCTTATGTTTAATTCATAGACATATTGCCCAAAGATCATGGTTGGATATTTCATATATTTTCAAAACAATTTCTTAATCTAAAATCTATGTATTCATATTTTGAAACAATTCAAAGCAAGACTAGGTGTCAAAATGGATACTCTTATGATCAAAAACCTAGTAATTTTTAAAGCTTATGGATTTTTGGCAAATACATGGAAATATAATGATTTTTCATGAAAACCTATTTTTCACTGATATATATACTTAAAATAAATGTGTTTCCAAAATTTCATGATTTTTCGAATTTTCTGAAATTTTTAATGCATTTATGAAATTCCACCAGAAAATCAGAATTTCGGAATCCATTGTGCCAGTCGACTGCCATACTGATAGCAGTCGACTGCTAGCCTGAAAAATAGCCAAATATTCTCTGATTTCAGATTTTAATCAAGTTTTTGGTGTTCTCTTTCTACTATACTTGATGCCATGAGTTTATAAATTAGGATTAATCTTTTTGATGGTGTCAAAGGGGGAGAAATGTATGTTTAAGTAAAGGGGAACATATTTAGGGGGAGAAATGATTATGCTTATGATAGGGGGAGAACATTTTTATGGGGAGTTTCATGGATTAAGGGGGAGTTGCATGTTGCTATATCATGTTTATCTTTACATGCTTTCTTACCTTAGAATTTATATCAAATGTTTTTACCTAACTTAAACGGATTGCCACACATCAAAAAGGGAGAGATTGTTAGGGCAATCTCTTGCCGTAATATGGTTTTGATGGTGTGGCAAAGGGTTTAAGTTAGTGTGTTATGTTGATTTGATATGTGCGTTGAAGTCGTGCAGGACTAAGTAATTCGCACATGGAGCCTTGGCGGGTTCACCCTCACAACCTCGGTCCTTGAGTCGGTGAAGGATGACTTTGCGGAAGCCGTGCGCTTGGAGCATCTGAGGGACCGCTGGACGAGATTACTTGAAGTGAAGCCAAGGAAGCAGACTTCGGAGGCAAGAGACGTGAAGGAGCATTGCAGAGCCGTGCGCCTGATGCTGCCGAGGGACGTGGCCGCGAACGAAGAGAGCTTCGGCGAGGGACTTCGAGTGAGATGAGAGAATGAGTGAAATGTAAGTAGCTCATTAGGTGAACTTGGCCGAATGGCTGAGTGTCGGAGACTTGACCGCAAGGGTTAAGGTTTACCCGACCGCCGGAAGCTTAAACTTATGTTAAGTTTGAGTTTTACACGGCACCAGTCGACTGCCAAGTCATGGCAGTCGACTGCTCTGAGTCGAGTGAGTTCGACTGGTATCCGACTGATGGGTTTATGCCCGGATCGCCTATGGAATGGCGATCATTTCGCCAGAAGGATATCGCGAACCGCAGAGCCGATCAAGGCCGATTACGGAGGCAGCAATGACCGATGAGGTCCATCACCGATCGCCAAGAGTTCCGCTGACTACAACGGCCGATCCGACGTGTTAGGATTTTGCACGATCGCCATGGGCGCAAGATGCGATCGTGGCGCCAACGGAAGAAATCAGCCCTCTCTATAAAAAGAGAGGGTGTGAGCCTTTGAGAGGCTAATGCTTATGCTCCAAGTGATCTTCCTAGTGCACCACAAGCTCTAAACTCTTCTTACTTGTTTTTACTCCATTCTTATTGTAAGAAGAGTGATCTTGATTGTAAAGGTTACCTCCACCTAGCTTGGTGCAAAGGAGAGACCAATAGTGATTGGCTTTGGAGGAGTGATTCACCTCGGATGAATCGGGATCGTGGATTAGCGGCGTAGCCGTGAACCACGTTACATTCTTTGTTAGCGCTTGTTTTCTCGTATTTCTATTTGCTTGTCTTTATTAGTCTTCCTCTTGAGCTAATTAGTTTTGTAGACGAGCAAATACCGACATCCAAACGAAAAGGGCTATTCACCCCCCTCTAGCCGGCGTACCGATCCCCTACACCAAGGATGTAAAACAAAACCCTAGAACCAACGGTTGGGATTAAAGCCCTAGATCCGATGGTTGGGATGAAACCCTAGAACCAACGGTTGGGATTAAATCCCTAGATCCTATGGTTAGGATAAAACCCTAAAATCGACGGTAGGGATTAAATCCCTAGATCCGACGGATGGGATGAAACCCTAGATCCGACGGTTGGGATGAAAACCTAGATCCGACGGTTGGGATGAAATCCTAGATCCGACGGTTGGGATGAAACCCTAGATCCGACGGTTGGGATAAAACCGTAGATCCGACGGTGGAGATTAAATCCCTAGATCCGACGGTGGATATTAAAGGAGGCTTAGGCCCAACTCTATATATAGATGGCTAAGGCTTGGGCGGCAAGATAGAGATTGGAAATTAGGGTTTGGCTCTTCTCAAAGTGGGCGGCAAACAAACCCTAGAGGAGCTAGGGTTTTGGGCGGCTAGAAGTGGGCGGCAAGCTTGTTCTCCCTAGGGTGTTGGCCGGCGCCCTTCATCCTATTCTCATCCATTGCCGGTGTTCATCTCTTCCTCCTCCTTTGCTCATTGGTGGCCGGCGGTTCTCCAACTCCTTGGTGGCCGGCACTTCTCCAACCTCTAGGTGGCCTGCGGGAAAACTTCAACAAGTTGGCCGGCGCTCATCCACTCATTCCTTGGCCGGCGGTTGCATCAAACTCCCTTGCTTGGTGGCCGGTTCTAGAAAGGAAAGGTTTTATTGGTTCTTCTCTTTGTTCGCAGCGGACAAGGAAGGGAAGAACACGATCTAGAAGGCTTCTACTCGTGGAGGATCTTCGCCCACACGTTGTCCACGAGGAGGATAGGACATACGGTAGAAGATCGTGAGGTATAAAAGTTTTACAACTTTATATTCTGATCTTAGCATGTTATTTTATGTGTTGATTATACAAGTGTGTGTATGTATATATTTTGTATAATCATGGACCTCGAAGACAAACCCAAAAACCAGCGATCCGTCCGTCGTCTCTTCCGCGGCTAACCAACTAGAAGAGTTGTGTTGCTTGAACAACTAGTTTGTTCAAGCGATCACTCAAGTTGTTAGCACGACGACGAATAGGTTGTGCTAAGGAAACTCATCCCATCTGGATTAGTTCTTTCATTGGTGAAAATTTTAATCCGGGGACATGGGAGCCAATGAGTCTCCGAATCAACTCCCTACAAGTGGTATCAGAGCCACGGTTTCCGATTTTGTGTGTTTTGAATTCGGTTACTTTCATGCACATATCATATATTGAGTATGCCGAATAATAGTAGGATGTGCGTAGGCTAACTTTTTGGTTGCTGGCATAAGATCCGACTATTATGGCTATTTGGTTGTATGTGATTGTATGTATATTATTTGAATCCTCGAGGTTGACGAGGCTAGATTAGTATTTAATTTTTGTAATTAAATATGGCATTGTTTAGCCGTTCATTTTAGTTTACTTTCGATCTAGATTATTTGTACACTCCTTCGTGGAGTATAGGATCGATGGATGTAAATTAAAATGATTTATCTCGGCTCGGATATCTTTGGTGACTCATGACGGAAAAGGTGGAGCTGACGAGGTGGCGATACGACGGATGCGTATTGGAGGACAATGTCATAATAGTTGGAAAATTTCTGTTTTTTCATATAAGAAAAAAAAAGAGAAAGACTGGACTTATCAATTTAATGATGCTTAGTACTTAATTAACATTTAAGAAAAGAAAAACTTGACTTCATCTAAATTTTGAAAAGGATGAGAGTTAGAGAAGCTAAAATTAAAAAAAAGCAGTTCTAATCGCTCACTTCAAATGGCTACAAATCATGATAGCCCCGAGACATGATTAGAGTTTTGAGAAATCCATTAAAGGCATGTGTACTTCCACAGCGGTAAGGCACATAATCAAAATAATTCCCTTAGTATCGATGTAATGGTGCACACTTAGATGCAAATAAAGTATCCTCCCCATCAGTCACTTTGCTTTTATTTGTAGGGCCAAGGAACCAACTATTAATTTTATTTGTCAAAAAGTAAGGTTGACAAGATAATAAAATTAATGGGTAAAACCTCCTCTTACAAATGTAGAATTCGTATACGTCCACACAGCGTGGCATGCGATATTCTCGGTGATTTGAGGTGTTGGTTGATTTCGGAATTTTATTGTTTTGAGGAATCAATAATATTTGAAATCTAATATTTTGATCATTGTGATTTTTAGGATTTTCAAATGGCTTTCAACCCACTTGCTGTGATTTTAAAAGAAAATAAGCTTATTGAACCAAACTACATTGATTGGAAAAGAAATCTGGATATTGTCTTAACTACGGAGGAGTACAAATTTATACTCTTCGAGGTCTGTCCTCCTAAGCCCACCGATGACTCTGATGAAAAGGAGAGAGATAGTTATAAGAAATGGATCAAAATAGATAAGATGGCGCGGTGTTACATTTTGGCATCTATGTCAAATGTGCTACAACATCAGCATCAGGCCATAGCCACAGCTTATGACATGATGTTCAATCTCAAGGAACTTTTCGGACATCAGAATAGGGCGGCTAGGCAGGAGGTGATGAGAAACTTGATGATGACCTCCGTGATCGAGGGAACACCCGTTAGGGATCATGTTCTCAAGATGATGGCCCATCTTAATGAGATGGAAGTCCTCGGAGCTGAGATTGATGGGGAAACCCAGGTCGATATCATTCTCCAGTCTCTGCCTAGGAGTTTTGAGCAGTTCCGCCTCAACTACAACATGAACAAGAGGTTGTATTCGTTGGCGGAGCTTCTGACAGAACTCCAGGCGGCAGAGGGGCTTTTTCGTCAAAGTGCTCAAGCCATGGTCGCTCAGAAGGTTTCTTCCTCTAAACCGAAAGGTAAGAAGAAGAAGAAGCAAGGTGGAGCGAAGAAAGTGGCAGTGGGACCTCAGGCAGGAGTGAAGAAGCCGAAAGGCAAGTGCTTCACTTGCAAGCAGACTGGACATTGGAAGGCGGACTATCCTCACCGAAAGAACAAAGGTATATCTTCTTGTTTAGTTGTTGAAACATGTTTAGCGGTGTTATCTACCAGTGCCTGGTGTGTAGATACAGGAGCCACTGATCATGTCTGCAATACTTTGCAGGGGTTCCAGGAAACCCGACGACTAGCTGAGGGAGAGATTACCGTCTTCATGGGCAATACTTCAAAGGTGGCGGCTATTGCAGTGGGAGATGTTTATTTATCTTTTGATAGGAATAAAGTTTTGGTTTTGAGAAATTGTCTTTATGTACCTACTTTTAGAAAGAATTTAATTTCAATTTCTAAATTGTTTATGGATGGATATTCTGTTTCTTTTAATGATAAAGTGGTTATAAAAAGGAATAGGGAGATTATCTGTTCTGGTACATTGGTTGGCAATTTATATACTCTTGAACCGAAAACTCTCACGATGCTTATAGAAATCAATAACTCATCTTCTAAGTCTAATAAGAGAAAAGAACCTTCGCAAATGAACCAAACATATCTTTGGCATCTAAGGCTTGGTCATATTAACCTAAGCAAAATTCAAAGGTTGATAGCTGATGGACCTTTGGGTTCATTAGTGGTGGAGGATCTCCCAACCTGCGAATCTTGCTTGGAAGGTAAAATGACCAAGAGGCCTTTCAAGGCCAAGGGGTATAAAGCCAAAGATGTGTTAGAGTTGGTTCATTCTGATTTGTGCGGTCCTATGTCTATCCAGGCAAGAGGTGGTTTTGAATATTTCGTCTCTTTTATAGACGATTATTCAAGATATGGATACATTTACTTGATGCGCCGCAAGTCTGAATGCTTTGATAGGTTCAAAGAATTCAAGGCTGATGTGGAGAACCGTCAAGGTAAAAGTATCAAGACATTACGATCTGATCGTGGTGGCGAGTACCTCTTGGGAGAGTTTAGGAATTACTTATCAGAGGCTGGGATTCAATCCCAATTGTCTGCACCTGGCACACCCCAGCAGAATGGTGTAGTGGAGCGAAGGAATAGGACTCTTATGAAGATGGTCAGATCGATGATGAGTTATTCCTAGTTACCTATTTCGTTCTGGGGGTATGCACTGGATACAACAATGTACACTCTGAACTTGGTTCCATCTAAATCAGTACCTTCTACCCCTGTAGAATTGTGGACTGGGCGAAAGCCTAGTCTGAGACATATTCGGATATGGGGGAGTCCAGCACATGTGCTGAAGGCTGATGCTGGTAAGTTAGAACCTCGTACAGAAGTGTGCATGTTTGTTGGCTACCCTAAAGGAATGAAAGGTGGTTTGTTTTATAATCCTAGAGATCAGAGGGTGATCGTTAGCACGAACGCCAAATTTCTAGAGGAGGATTATATAATGAACCACAAGCCCAAGAGTAGGATTGTTCTTGAGGAGTTGACAGGGAAAGTCCCGACTTCAGTACCACCGGTATAAGAGAAGATGCCACAAGTCACTGCACCGTATGTCACAGAGTATACACAGGAGGCACCTCGTCGTAGTGGGAGGGTTGTTAGACAACTCGAGAGATTCATGTTTTTGGGAGAGTCTTCGGACTTAGTCCCTGGTGAACATGAACCGGATCCCTAGACATATGACGAGGCACTCAAAGATAGAGATGCGGTATCTTGGCAAAGTGCGATGAATTCAGAGATAGAATCTATGGATTCTAATCAAGTATGGGAGCTAGTAGAGCCACCCGAGGGTGTAAAAGCCATTGGATGCAAGTGGATCTACAAGAGAAAGAGAGGAGTGGACGGGAAGGTTGAGACCTTCAAAGCTAGGCTTGTCACGAAAGGGTATACACAGAAAGAGGGCATCGATTATGAGGAGACCTTTTCGCCGTAGCTATGCTTAAGTCTATCCAGATTCTCTTATCTATTACTTCTCATATGGATTATGAGATTTGGCAGATGGATGTCAAGACAGCTTTCCTTAACGGAAGTCTTGAGGAGAACATCTATATGTAACAACCAGAGGGATTCATTGCTAAAGGCAAAGAGCATCTTGTATGTAAGCTTAATCGGTCCATTTATGGATTGAAGCAAGCTTCTAGATCTTGGAACATCCGCTTTGATGAGGTAATCCTGTCATATGGATTTATTCAAAATCCAGATGAGCCTTGTGTATACAAGAGATGTGACGGAAACGTAGTGGTGTTTCTTGTACTATACGTAGATGACATTTTGTTAGTTGGCAACAATATCAAAGTGTTATCAGACGTAAGGGTATGGTTATCCAAACAGTTTGACATGAAGGACTTGGAAGAAGTGGGACACATCCTTGGGATCAAAGTTATAAGGGATCACAAGAAAAGGATATTGTGCTTATGTCAAGCTTCATACATTGACACTATCCTTGCTCGTTTTAGCATGCAGAACTCCAAGAAAGGTTTTCTACCTTTTAGGCATGGAGTTCCTTTATCTAAAAAGATGTGTCCCAAAACATCAAAGGAGATAGAGGACATGAAGGCGGTTCCTTATGCTTCGGCAGTAGGAAGCCTTATGTATGCTATGCTATGTACGAGACCAGATATCTGCTTTATCGTGGGCATGGTTAGCAGATATCAGAGTAATCTTGGACAGGGACATTGGACTGCGGTAAAACATATATTGAAGTACCTGAGAAGGACTAGGGATTATATGCTGGTTTACCGGGCAGATCAATTAGTCACTGTGGGTTATACGGATTCGGATTTCCAATAAGATAGGGACAAGAGTTAGTCTACCTCGGGGTTTGTATTTACTTTTGGAGGTGGAGCCATTGTATGGAGGAGTGTCAAGCAGAAATGCGTGGCGGACTCTACCATTGAAGCTGAGTATGTGGCAACCTCTGAGGCAACAAAGGAAGTTGTATGGCTCAGGAACTTCTTGATGGAATTGGATGTGATTCCTGGTTTGCCCAGAACTATCACAATTTATTGTGATAACAGTGGTGCAGTTGCAAACTCGAAGGAACCACGAGCCCATAAGGCGAGTAAACACATAGAGCGCAAGTACCACCTTATACGAGAGATCGTAAAGCGAGGAGAAGTTGCTGTCGCCAAGATTGCATCAGAGGATAACCTGGCAGATCCATTCACTAAGACCCTTCCAGTGAAAGTGTTTGATAGGTATGTGGAGGACATGGGGATCAGATGTATGGCAGTGTGATGACGGCATAGTCTTTTAGTATAAGTGGGAGATTATTGGAATGTATACTGAAAGCCTAGCTCTTTTTGTATGAACATTTTATTTTGGAATAAGAATCACATGATCATTGTTTGCACTTTATATATTTATTATATGTGTGTGCATATTGTCTAATATTTTACATTTTAGATAACATGGTGCTTGGTGTGGCACAGAAGACCATGTTATCAGTCCCTTGTAAAATATAAGTAGAGGCTCACAACCAAGATGGTTTTGGATAAACCATTGGCATGGTTGTAGTGTAGCTTGGTATTGTTTTGTCTTGAATATAAAGTAACACTAGTACACTTAGGTGTATTGAGCAGGACCGACATAGAGGTGATTCAATTAATTGCTGACTACATAATTGAATCGGACCTCGGATATTATGTTGTACATGCTCTTAATCCCGATATAATAACGGGCACATGTACTTAGTATTTATTTCTTTGATTTACTAGAGGGTGAGATTTAGATGGATTAAATCAATATGCCCTGTAAGTTGGGAAATGATATTATTTACATAGTGTGCCGTTGATTATAGGAGGAAACCGTGTCCTATATATTAGGTTGATGATGTCCCCTTGAGGAGCTCATAAGGTTCATCATGTAAACCCAGCTGGTTGACTTAGTCAACATGATGATAAGGTTGAGTGGTACTACTCGAGGAATTAGATGTTAATTAATTGATGGTCAGTAAATCAATTAATTGACGGACATTCGATATCTTAAACACGGGGAGATGAATGTACAAATAATATATGGAGCCCATATTAATTTATGGGGGTTGGTGAGGTAGTTCAATGATGATCCTCTAGTGGAATGGAACATCATTGATGGATCAAGTTTGTGTGGTTCCGATCCATCGGGTGGCCAAGATCCAACTCCTCCTCATGGTCCCTATCATAGCCTAATATAATCCTAAAGAAGTCTAGATCCAAGGATGTAAAACAAAACCCTAGAACCAACGGTTGGGATTAAATCCCTAGATCCGATGGTTGGGATGAAACCCTAGAACCAACAGTTGGGATTAAATCCCTAGATCCGATGGTTAGGATGAAACCCTAAAATCGACGGTTGGGATTAAATCCCTAGATCCGACGGTTGGGATGAAACCCTAGATCCGAAGGTTGGGATGAAAACCTAGATCCGACGGTTGGGATGAAATCCTAGATCCGATGATTGGGATAAAACCCTAGATCCGACGGTTGGGATAAAACTCTAGATCCGACGGTGGAGATTAAATCCTTAGATCCGACGGTGGAGATTAAAGGAGGCTTAGGCCCAACTCTATATATAGATGGCTAAGGCTTGGGCGGCAAGATAGAGATTGGAAATTAGGGTTTGGCTCTTCTCAAAGTGGGCGGCAAACAAACCCTAGAGGAGCTAGGGTTTTGGGCGGCTAGAAGTGGGCGGCAAGATTGTTCTCCCTAGGGTTTTGGCCGGTGCCCCTCATCCTATTCTCATCCATTTCCGGTGTTCATCTCTTCCTCCTCCTTTGTTCATTGGTGGGCGGTGGTTCTCCAACTCTTTGGTGGCCGGCACTTCTCCAACCTCTAGGTGGCCGGCGGCAACACTTCAACAAGTTGGCAGGTGCTCATCCACTCGTTCCTTGGCCGGCGGTTGTATCAAACTCCCTTGCTTGGTGGCCGGTTCTAGAAAGGAAAGGTTTTGTTGGTTCTTCTCTTTGTTCGCAGCGGACAAGGAAGGGAAGAATGCGATCTAGAAGGCTTCTACTCGTGGAGGATCTTCGCCCACACGTTGTCCACGAGGAGGATAGGACATACGGTAGAAGATCGTGAGGTATAAAAGTTTTACAACTTTATATTCTGATCTTAGCATGTTATTTTATGTGTTGATTATACAAGTGTGTGTATGTATATATTTTGTATAATCATGGACCCAGAAGATAAAAAGAAAAACCGGCGATCCATCCGTCGTCTCTTCCGTGGCTAACCAACTGGAAAAGTTGTGTTGCTTGAACAACTAGATTGTTCAAGCGATCACTCAAGTTGTTAGCACGACGACTAATAGGTTGTGCTAAGGAAACTCATCCCATCCGGATTAATTCTTTCATTGGTGAAAATTTTAATCCGGGGACATGGGAGCCAATGAGTCTCCGAAGCAACTCCCTACAAGTGGTATCAGAGCCACGGTTTCCGGTTTTGTGTGTTTTGTATTCGGTTACTTTCATGCACGTATCATATATTGAGTATGCCGGATAATAGTAGGATGTACGTAGGCTAACTTTTTGGTTGCAGACATAAGATCCGACTATTATGGATATTTGGTTGTATGTGATTGTTTTGTGTGTGTTTGTATGTATATTATTTGAATCCTCGGGGTTGACGAGGCTAGATTAGTATTTAATTTTTGTAATTAAATATGGCATTGTTTAGCCGTTCATTTTAGTTTACTTTTGATCTAGATTATTTGTACACTCCTTCGTGGAGTATAGGATCGATGGATGTAAATTAAAATGATTTATCTCGGCTCGGATATCTTTGGTGACTTGCGCACGGGAAAAGGTGGAGCGGACGGGGTGGCGACACGACGGGATGCGTATTGGAGGACAATGCCATAATAGTTGGAAAAATTCTATTTTTTTTCATATTTATTGCTGATTTGTTTTTATATGCATGTTGTGTATGCTTTAAAATTCCTCAATTTCAATTTACTAAGTGGGAGAGGGATATTTTAATTAATTCCCATGGCCTCCATTACAATTTGATGTGTGATGCAACAAACTTGTGTGTTGGCTCTGAGTGCCTTCCTCCCTGCGGACGGGTTTGTTTGCGGATCACTAGGTCAAATAATGGTTATAGGAAATTATCTAGGAGCATGTGTACTTCCACAGCGGTAAGGCATATAATCCGAAATAATTCCCTTAGTATCGTGTAATGGTGCACACTTAGATGCAAATAAAAGAATCCTCCCCATCGGAGTCACTGCTTTTATTTGTAGGGCCAAAGAGGAACCAACTATTAATTTTATTTTGCAAAAAGTAAGGTTGACAAGATAATAAAATTAATGGGTAAAACCTCCTCTTACAAATGTAGAATTCGTATACGTCCACATAACGTGGCATGCGATATTCTCGGTGATTTGAGGTGTTGGTTGATTTCAGAATTTTATTGTTTTGAGGAATTAATAATATTTGAAATCTAATATTTTGATCATTGTGATTTTTAGGATTTTCAAATGGCTTTCAACCCACTTGCTGTGATTTTAAAAGGAAATAAGCTTACTGGACCAAACTACATTGATTGGAAAAGAAATCTGGATATTGTCTTAACTGCGGAGGAGTACAAATTTGTACTCTTCGAGGTCTTTCCTCCTAAGCCCACCGATGACTCTGATGAAAAGGAGAGAGATAGTTATAAGAAATGGATCAAGGCAGATGAGATGGCGCGGTGTTACATTTTGGCATCTATGTCAAATGTGCTACAACATCAACATCAGGCCATGACCACAGCTTATGACATGATGGTAAATCTCAAGGAACTTTTCGGACATCAGAGTAGGGCGGCTAGGCAGGAGGCGATGAGAAACTTGATGACGATCACCATGATTGAGGGAACACCCGTTAGGGATCATGTTCTCAAGATGATGGCTCATCTTAATGAGATGGAAGTCCTCGGAGCTGAGATCGATGGGGAAACCCAGGTCGATATCATTCTCCGACTCGCTAGGAGTTTTGAGCAGTTCCGCCTCAACTACAACATGAACAAGAGGTTGTATTCGTTTGCGGAGCTTCAGACATAACTCCAAGCGGCGGAGGGGCTTTTTCGAAAAAGCACTCAAGCCATGGTCGCTCAGAAGGTTTCTTCCTCTAAACCGATAGGTAAGAAGAAGAAGAAGCAAGGTGGAGCGAAGAAAGTGGCAGTGGGACCTCAGGCAGGAGTGAAGAAGCCGAAAGGCAAGTGCTTCACTTGCAAGCAGACTGGACATTGGAAGGCGGACTGTCCTCGCCGAAAGAACAAAGGTATATCTTCTTGTTTAGTTGTTGAAACATGTTTAGCGGTGTTATCTACCAGCACCTGGTGTGTAGATACAGAGCACTGATCATGTCTGCAATACTTTGCAGTGGGTTCCAGGAAACCCGACGACTAGCTGAGGGAGAGATTACCGTCTTCATGGGCAATGCTTCAAAGGTGGCGGCTATTGCAGTGGGAGACGTTTATTTATCTTTTGATAGGAATAAAGTTTTGGTTTTGAGAAATTGTCTTTATGTACCTACTTTTAGAAAGAATTTAATTTCAGTTTCTAAATTGTTTATGGATGGATATTCTGTTTCTTTTAATGACAAAGTGGTTATAAAAAGGAATAGGGAGATTATCTGTTCTGGTACATTGGTTGGCAATTTATATACTCTTGAACCAAAAACTCCCACGATGCATATAGAAATCAATAACTCATCTTCTAAGTCTAATATGAGAAAAGAACCTTCGCAAATGAACCAAACATATCTTTGGCATCTAAGGCTTGGTCATATTATCCTAAGCAGAATTCAAAGGTTGATAGTTGATGGACCTTTGGGTTCATTAGTGGTGGAGGATCTCCCAACCTGCGAATCTTGCTTGGAAGGTAAAATGACCAAGAGGCCTTTCAAGGCCAAGGGGTATAGAGCCAAAGATTTCTTAGAATTGGTTCATTCTGATTTATGCGGTCCTATGTCTATCCAGGCAAGAGGTGGTTTTGAATATTTCGTCTCTTTTATAGACGATTATTCAAGATATGGATACATTTACTTGATGCGCCTAAGTCTGAATGCTTTGACAGGTTCAAAGAATTCAAGGCTGATGTGGAGAACCGTCAAGGTAAAAGTATCAAGACATTGCGATATGATCGTGGTGGCGAGTACCTCTTGGAAGAGTTTAGGAATTACTTATCAGAGGCTGGGATTCAATCCCAATTGTCTGCACCTGGCACACCCCAACAGAATGGTGTAGCGGAGCGAAGGAATAGGACTCTTATGGAGATGGTCAGATCGATGATGAGTTATTCCTAGTTACCTGTTTCGTTCTGGGGGTATGCATTTGATACGACAATGTACACTCTGAACTTTGTTCCATCTAAATCAGTACCTTCTACCCCTATAGAATTGTGGACTGGGCGAAAGCCTAGTCTGAGACATATTCGGATATGGGGGAGTCCAGCACATGTGCTGAAGGCTGATGCTGGTAAGTTGGAACCTCGTACAGAAGTGTGCATGTTTGTTGGCTACCCTAAAGGAACGAAAGGTGGTTTGTTTTATAATCCTAGAGATCAGAGGGTGATCGTTAAAACGAACGCCAGATTTCTAGAGGAGGATTATGTAATGAACCATAAGCCCAAGAGTAGTATTGTTCTTGAGGAGTTGACAGGGAAAGTCCCGACTTCAATACCACCGGTATAAGAGGAGATGCCACAAGTCATTGCACCGTGTGTCACAGAGTATACACAGGAGGCACCTCATCGTAGTGGGAGGGTTGTTAGACAACCCGAGAGATTCATGTTTTTGGGAGAGTCTTAGGACTTAGTCCTGGTGAACATGAACCGGATCCCTGGACATATGACGAGGCACTCCAAGATAGAGATGCGGTATCTTAGCAAAGTACGATGAATTCAGAGATAGAATCTATGGATTCTAATCAAGTCTGGGAGCTAGTAGAGCCACCCGAGGGTGTAAAAGCCATTGGATGCAAGTGGATCTACAAGAGAAAGAGAGGAGTGGACGGGAAGGTTGAGACCTTCAAAGCTAGGCTTGTCGCGAAAGGGTATACTCAGAAAGAGAGCATCGATTATGAGGAGACCTTTTCGCCGGTAGCTATGCTTAAGTCTATCCGGATTCTCTTATCTATTGCTACTCATATGGATTATGAGATTTGACAGATGGATGTCAAGAAAGCTTTCCTTAATGGAAGTCTTGAGGAGAACATCTATATGCAATAACCAGAGGGATTCATTGCTAAAGGCAAAGAGCATCTTGTATGTAAGCTTAATCGGTCCATTTATGGATTGAAGCAAGCTTCTAGATCTTGGAACATCCTCTTTGAAGAGGTAATCCAGTCATATGGATTTATTCAAAATCCGGATGAGCCTTGTGTATACAAGAGATGTGACGGAAACGTAGTGGTGTTTCTTGTACTATACGTAGATGACATTTTGTTAGTTGGCAACAATATCAAAGTGTTATCAGACGTAAGGGTATGGTTATCCAAACAGTTTGACATGAAGGACTTGGGAGAAGTGGGACACATCCTTGGGATCAAAGTTATAAGGTATCGCAAGAAAAGGATGTTGTGCTTATGTCAAGCTTCATACATTGACACTATCCTTGCTCGTTTTAGCATGCAGAACTCCAAGAAATGTTTTCTACCTTTTAGGCATGGAGTTCCTTTATCTAAAGAGATGTGTCCCAAAATATCAAAGGAGATAGAGGACATGAAGGCGGTTCCTTATGCTTTGGCAGTAGGAAGCCTTATGTATGCTATGCTATGTACAAGACCAGATATCTGCTTTGTCGTGGGCATGGTTAGCAGATATCAGAGTAATCCTGGTCAGGGACATTTGACTACGGTAAAGCATATATTGAAGTACCTGAGAAGGACTAGGGATTATATGCTTGTTTACCGGGCAGATCAATTAGTCCTTGTGGGTTACATAGATTCGGATTTCCAATCAGATAGGGACAAGAGTAAGTCTACCTCGGGGTTTGTGTTTACTTTTGGAGGTGGAGCCATAGTATGGAGGAGTGTCAAGCAGAAATGCATGGCGGACTCTACCATGGAAGCTGAGTATGTGGCAGCCTCTGAGACAGCCAAGGAAGCTGTATGGCTCAGGAACTTCTTGATGGACTTGGATGTGATTCCTGGTTTGCCCAGAACTATCACAATTTATTGTGATAACAGTGGTGCAGTTGCAAACTCGAAGGAACCACGAGCCCATAAGGCGAGTAAACACATAGAGCGCAAGTACCACCTTATACGAGAGATCGTAAAGCGAGCAGAAGTTGCTGTCGCCAAGATTGCATCAGAGGATAACATGGCAGATCCATTCACTAAGGCCCTTCCAGCGAAAGCGTTTGATAGGCATGTGGAGGACATGGGGATCAGATGTATGGCAGTGTGATGACGGCATAGTCTTTTAGTATAAGTGGGAGATTGTTGGAATGTATACTGAAAGCGTAGCTCTTTTTGTATCAACATTTTATTTTGGAATAAGAATCACATGATCATTGTTTGCAATTTATATATTTATTATATGTGTGTAGATATTGTCTAATATTTTACATTGTAGATAACATGGTGCTTGGTGTGGCACAGAAGATCATGTTATCAGTCCCTTATAAAATATAAGTAGAGGCTCACAACCAAGATGGTTTTGGACAAACCATTGGCATGGTTGTAGTGTAGCTTGGTATTGTTTTGTCTTGAACATAAAGTAACACTAGTACCCTTAGGTGTATTGAGCAGGACCGACATAGAGGTGATTCAATTTATTGCTGACTACATAATTGAATCGGACCTCGGATATTATGTTGTACATGGTGTTAATCCCGATATAATAACGGGCACATGTACTTAGTATTTATTTCTTTGATTTACTAAAGGGTGAGATTTAGATGGATTAAATCAATATGCCCGGTAAGTTGAGAAATGATATTATTTACATGGTGTGTCATTGATTATAGGAGGAAACCGTGTCCTATATATTAGGTTGATGATGTCCCCTTGAGGAGCTCATAAGGTTCGTCATGTAAACCCAGCTGGTTGACTTAGTCAACATGATGATAAGGTTGAGTGGTACTACTCGAGGAATTAGATGTTAATTAATTGATGGTCAGTAAATCAATTAATTGATGGACATTCGATATCTTAAACACGGGGAGATTAATGTACAAATAATATATGGAGCCCATATTAATTTATGGGGGTTGGTGAGGTAGTTCAATGATAATCCTCTAGTGGAATGGAACATCATTGATGGATCAAGTTTGTGTGGTTCCGATCCATCGGGTGGCCAAGATCCAACGCCTCCTTATGGTCCCTATCGTAGCCTAATATAATCCTAAAGAAGTCTAGATCCAAGGATGTAAAACAAAACCCTAGAACCAACGATTGGGATTAAATCCCTAGATCCGATGGTTGGGATGAAACCCTAGAACCAACGGTTGGGATTGAATCCCTAGATCCGATGGTTAGGATGAAACCCTAAAATCGACGGTTGGGATTAAATCCCTAGATCCAACGGTTGGGATGAAACCCTAGATCCGACGGTTGGGATGAAATCCTAGATCCGACGGTTGGGATGAAACCCTAGATCCAACGGTTGGGATAAAACCCTAGATCCGACGGTGGAGATTAAATCACTAGATCCGACGGTGGAGATTAAAGGAGGCTTAGGCCCAACTCTATATATAGATGGCTAAGGCTTGGGCGGCAAGATAGAGATTGGAAATTAGGGTTTGGCTCTTCTCAAAGTGGGCGGCAAACAAACCCTAGAGGAGCTAAAGTTTTGGGCAGCTAGAAGTGGGCAGCAAGCTTGTTCTCCCTAGGGTGTTGGCCGGCGCCCCTCATCCTATTCTCATCCATTGCCGGTGTTCATCTCTTCCTCCTCCTTTGCTCATTGGTGGCCGGCGGTTCTCCAACTCCTTGGTGGCCGACACTGTGAGGGATCGGATGGCCGGCTAGAGGGGGGTGAATAGCCCTCGTTCGTTGGTTATCGGAATTTGCTCGTCTACAATTAGATTAGCGCAAGCGGAAACAACAATACAAGCAAATTAAATAAATAAAAACAAAGCAAAGGAAATAGACAATGCTAACACAAGATGTAACGTGGTTCACGGCTACGCCGCTAATCCACGGTCCGATTCGTCCACGGTGAATCACTCCGCCAAAACCAATCACTATCGG
This sequence comes from Wurfbainia villosa, assembly GCA_025175895.1. Classification (NCBI taxonomy): domain Eukaryota; kingdom Viridiplantae; phylum Streptophyta; class Magnoliopsida; order Zingiberales; family Zingiberaceae; genus Wurfbainia; species Wurfbainia villosa. Next base: position 57,963,869 of record CM045997.1, read on the forward strand.
TCTCTCCTTTGCACAAAGCTAGGTGGAGGTAACCTTTACAACCAAGATCACTCTTCTTACAAATAGAATGGATTAAAAGCGAGTAAGAAGAGTTTAGAGCTTGTGGGGCACTAGGAAGATTGTTTGGAACTTAAGCATTAGCCTCTCAAAGGCTCACACCCTCTCTTTTTATAGAGAGGGCTAACTTCTTCCCGTTGGCCGCCATCGATCATTGCCGCCCATGGCGATCATTGCGAATCCTAGCGGCCTCGAACACGTCGGATGTCGACCGTTGTTGTCCAAGCGGAACTCTTGGCGATCATTGCTGGACCTCACCGATCATTCGCGACCCGTAATCGTCGCGCCCGATCGGCTACGAGCGGTATATGGCGAAAACCCTATTGACGGATCATTGCTGCCTTGGCCGATCGGCTAATCTTAGCGATCGGCCCAGCGTATAGCGATCGGCTGCCGCCGACCGATCGATCGTATACGGTCGAGCTACACTCGACTCGGAAGCGATCGCCATTCCATGGCGGATCGGCCCGGTGTCGGGAAAACCCATCCGACACTTGGCCAAATGGCCAAGTTTCACCTAAGAGCTACCCTTCCCTGGGTTACAATCGCTCACTCTCATTTCTCGGAGTCCCTCGCCTTCGAAGTTCTCTTCGTTCTCGGCCACGTCCCTCGGCAGCATCAGGCTCACGGCTCTGCAATGCTCCTTCGCGTCTCTTGCCTCGAAGTCTACTTCCTCCGGCTTCACTCCAAGCTTCTCGTCCGGCGGTCCCTCGGATGCTCCAAGCGCACGGCTTCCGCAAAGCTATCCTTCACCGACTCAAGGCACGAGTCATGAGATGTGAAACTCGCCATGGCTCCATGTGCGAATTACTAAGTCCTGCACGACTTCAACGCACATATCAAATAACCATATCAAACTAACTTAAACCCTTTGCCACACCATCAAAACCATATCACGGCAAGAGATTGCCTTAACAATCTCCCCCTTTTTGATGTGTGGCAATCCGTTTAAGTTAGGTAAAAACATTTGATATAAATTCTAAGGTAAGAAAGCATGTAAAGATAAACATGATATAGCAACATGCAACTCCCCCTTAATCCATGAAACTCTCCATGTAGATTTTCTCCCCCTATCATATATTTCTCCCCCTACAATATATTTCTCCCCTAATGTGATTAACTTAAACATACTTATTTCTCCCCCTTTGACACTATCAAAAAGATTAACACTAAGTTATAAGCTCATGGCATCAAGTATAATGGAGGGAAAAATATGTCAAGTTGATTTAAAAATTGGGTACCATTTGTTGATGACATAAAGTATATTTCTACCACTTGTAGGAGGTTTACAAACTGAATTCGGCCTTCAATATTCTGATTTACAGGCCACGATCATCTATATCGATATGGCGATCGGGCATTAAAAAAAGCAATTTACGATTTTACGGATGAAATTCAAAAATGCATTAAAAATTTCAGAAAATTCAAAAAATCATGAAATTCGAGGAACATATTTCTCTTAAGTATATCTATCAAGGAAAAATAGTTTTTCATGAAAAATCATTATATTTTACAAGATTTGCTAAAAATCCAAACACTTGAAAAACCACTAGTTTTTGAGCATGTTAGTATCAAGTTAGCTACCTAGTTTTGCATCCCATTGTTTCAAAACATGAATACATGTATTTTAAGGTAAGAAATTGTTTTGAAAACATTAGAAATATCCAACCATGATCTTTGGGCAATATGTCTATTAATTAAACATAAGCCTTCCCCATGATTGGTCTATTATTGCTATTTTGATACTTTAAATGACCATCTAAATGTCATAGGCATTAGTGGACATTTGTATCATCCTAATATCTCACCCATGCTAAGTTTGCAATCAAGTTAGCCTATAGTGAGTGTGAGATGCATCCTAGGGGGGTATTTGTATATATATACTTAACCAATATATTCAAGCAATTCTATCATGGTTAAGTATCAACCTAACAACCTACATGATCATAATGACATATATCAATTAATTTCACATTATGATCATGAAATACATGTTTTCATCAAATTATAACCATGCATTAGGCATTATATGATGATAATAAATAAGTTATCACCTAAAGCATGATTTAAACCTATTTCTCATGATGAAGTGCCCAATATCAAAATCATAAACCATGATTACACATATGCATAGAAATTACATTAATCATCATGATTTAAGCATTATTACCTTTTTATGGGCACGTTATCATCACCCAACACTATCTAAAAATGTTGTCCCGTCATCCTAAGTCAACCACAATATGATATAGGTCAAGTTCATATGGTTGACTACCCTAGGGGTTTTCTAACCCTTAAGGATGGATTTTGGAACCCAAAATAGATTTTTACCTATGGGGTTCACTAGAAATTCCTTGGGGATCCATTTCTTAGCTATTACTTTGTTTTTGTCTTGTCCCCTAGCTATTAGGCATCTATAGGCCTTCTCATTTTTCTTCTCTTTATATCCTAGGCCTTTCTTGTTAAAACTTGCCCTTTGGCTCCCTATGATCATATTCAAAGTGTTGGAGCCAATTGTGAATTTTCCTAGGGCTTTGGTTAAATAATCTACCTTTTCCCTTAATGCCCTATTTTCCTCTATGCATGCATCACTAACATCTAAAGGCACATAATTATCATGTGAGCATGCATCATCATGGCAAGAAGAAGTATCATTATTTTTTAAGCATGCATTTTCTAACTTATTTTCTAAGTCTTTAATTTGATTAAGCATGCTTTTATTTTTCTTTTTCATTCCAAATAGGTCCTTAGTTAAACTAGAAATTATGGAAACTATTTTACTAGGAGAAGCTTTCGTTACCATAGTTTCCATATCTTCTTCTTCTTCTTCGGATGATGAGGAGGATGATGATGTGGAGGAGGCTCCCCCTTCACTTGAGCTCTCTCCTCTTGTGCTTGATCCTTCATTTTGGAGGAGAGCAATCCAAATCATCAAAGGCCATCAAGGCCAAATTGGCGACAAAGGCATTCTCCTCATCCGATGATGAGGAGGAGGATGAAGGATCATCCCATGTCTTGGCCTTGAATGCTTTGGCCTTCCCTTTTTCTTTTGCCTTCTTCTCCTCTTCCTTCTTTTTCTTGCTCCCCTTTTTCTTCTTCTTTTCTTCTTTCTTTTTCCTCTCTTCCTTGCTTTTGTTTAGGAGAGGACAATTGTCCCTTATGTGTCCCTCTCCTTGGCAATTGTAGCATATCACCTTCCCCTTGGTCTTCTATTCCTATCATTTGATTTATCAAACCTAAAATTCTTAAATACACGCCTCACCTTCCTTACCATAGGCTTCCTCGGTGCTATCCATGGAGGAGGAGGAGGCTTCATCATCGGAGGAGGAGGGACTTCCATCTTCTTCTTCCCTTGTTTGCCAACAATGCTACTCCTCTTGAGGGTTGAATTCTTGGCTCTTCTTGAATTCCTTCAAGCCTCGTTTCGTGGAGCTCCATTGTCGAGAAGAACTCCTCCAAGGTACTTACTTCCAAGTTCTTGGACATATAGAAGGAGTCCACCATGGAACTCCACTTTGAGGACCGGGGAAAGGCATCTATAGCCTTCATGAGCATGTCCCGGTTCGATAGCTTCTCACCTACACTTGTTAGCCCAATTAAAATTTCCTTAAACCTAGAGTGTAAAGAGATTACCTTTTCCCCCTTTTCTAATTTAATGTTGGATAGTTGAGAGCGGAGGAGATCTCTCCTAGCTAGCTTCACTGATGTGCCTTCATGGAGCTCAATTAGTTTCTCCCACATCTCCTTGGCGCTTAGGCATTCTCCTATTCGGTTGATTTCTTGTTGAGGAAGCACATTGTAGAGATGGTGCTTGGCTTTGGAGTTTGCAAGGTGCTCCTCTCTTTGCTTCTTGGTCCACCTAGATTTCTCTATTGGCTTCCCCTCTTCATCCCTAGGCAAAATGAAACCGGATTCCATTGTAATCATTATATCAAAATCCGTTTCGAAAAATACCTCCATTCGCTTCTTCCACCAAGCGAATTCTCCTTCAAACTTCGGAGGATGGATGTTGGAGCCGGCCATTTTTGATGTAGGGCTTGTTGCGGCGGTTAGTCCGGTGACAAGCAACCTCGGCTCTGATACCACTTGTGAGGGATCGGATGGCCGGCTAGAGGGGGGTGAATAGCCCTCGTTCGTTGGTTATCGGAATTTGCTCGTCTACAATTAGATTAGCGCAAGCGGAAACAACAATACAAGCAAATTAAATAAATAAAAACAAAGCAAAGGAAATAGACAATGCTAACACAAGATGTAACGTGGTTCACGGCTACGCCGCTAATCCACGGTCCGATTCGTCCACGGTGAATCACTCCGCCAAAACCAATCACTATCGGTCTCTCCTTTGCACAAAGCTAGGTGGAGGTAACCTTTACAACCAAGATCACTCTTCTTACAAATAGAATGGATTAAAAGCGAGTAAGAAGAGTTTAGAGCTTGTGGGGCACTAGGAAGATTGTTTGGAACTTAAGCATTAGCCTCTCAGGCTCACACCTCTCTTTTATAGAGAGGGCTAACTTCTTCCGTTAGCCGCCATCATGCGCCGCCCATAGCGATCATTGCCGTCACTACAACGGCCTCCGAACACGTCGGATGCCGACCGTTGTTGTCCAACGGAACTCTTGGCGATCATTCTGGACCTCACCCGATCATTGCGACCCGTAGTCGACCGCCGATCGGCTCACGAGCGGTTGGCCAAAACCCTATTGACCCGATCAGCTGCGCCTTGGCCGGTCGATCATATCTTGCGATCATTGCCAACATATGGCATTCGGCTAACGCCACAAACGATCGATCGTATACCGGTCGAGCTACACTCGACTCGGAAGCGATCATTGCCATTCCATGGCAGTCGACTGGTGTCGGGAAAACCCATCCGACACTTGGCCAAATGGCCAAGTTTCACCTAAGAGCTACCCCTCCCCGGGTTACAATCGCTCACTCTCATTTCTCGGAGTCCTTCGCCTTCGAAGTTCTCTTCGTTCTCGGCCACGTCCCTCGGCAGCATCAGGCGCACGGCTCTGCAATGCTCCTTCGCATCTCTTGCCTCGAAGTCTACTTCCTCCGGCTTCACTCCAAGCTTCTCGTCCGGCGGTCCCTCGGATGCTCCAAGCGCACGGCTTCCGCAAAGCTATCCTTCACCGACTCAAGGCACGAGTCATGAGATGTGAAACTCGCCATGGCTCCATGTGCGAATTACTAAGTCCTGCACGACTTCAACGCACATATCAAATAACCATATCAAACTAACTTAAACCCTTTGCCACACCATCAAAACCATATCACGGCAAGAGATTGCCTTAACAGACACTTCTCCAACCTCTAGGTGGCCGACGGCAACACATCAACAAGTTGGCCGGTGCTCATCCACTCGTTCCTTGGCCGGCGGTTGCATCAAACTCCCTTGCTTGGTGGCCGATTCTAGAAAGGAAAGGTTTTGCTGGTTCTTCTCTTTGTTCACAGCGGACAAGGAAGGGAAGAACGCGATCTAGAAGGCTTCTACTCGTGGAGGATCTTCGCCCACACGTTGTCCACGAGGAGGATAGGACATACGGTAGAAGATCGTGAGGTATAAAAGTTTTACAACTTTATATTCTGATCTTAGCTTGTTATTTTATGTGTTGATTATACAAGTGTGCGTATGTATATATTTTGTATAATCATGGACCCCGAAGACAAACACAAAAACCGGCGATCCGTCCGTCGTCTCTTCCGCGGCTAACCGACTAGAAGAGTTGTGTTGCTTGAACAACTAGTTTGTTCAAGCGATCACTCAAGTTGTTAGCACGACGACGAATAGGTAGTGCTAAGGAAACTCATCTCATCCGGATTAGTTCTTTCATTGGTGAAAATTTTAATCCGGGGACATGGGAGCCAATGTGTCTGCGAAGCAACTCCCTACATATGCAGCAACCAGAGGGATTCATTGCTAAAGGCAAAGAGCATCTTGTATGTAAGCTTAATCGGTCCATTTATTGATTGAGCAAGCTTTTTGATCTTGGAACATCCTCTTTGATGAGGTAATCCAGTCATATGGATTTATTCAAAGTCCGGATGAGCCTTGTGTATACAATAGATGTGATGGAAACGTAGTGGTATTTCTTGTACTTTACGTAGATGATATTTTGTTAGTTGGCAACAATATCAGAGTGTTATCAGACGTAAGGGTATGGTTATCCAAACAGTTTGACATGAAGGACTTGGGAGAAGTGGGACACATCCTTGGGATCAAAGTAATAAGGGATCGCAAGAAAAGGATGTTATGCTTATCTCAAGCTTCATACATTGACACTATCCATGCTCGTTTTAGCATGCTAAACTCCAAGAAAGGTTTTCTACCTTTTAGGCATGGAGTTCTTTTATCTAAAGAGATGTGTCCCAAAACATCAAAGGAGATAGAGGAGATGAAGGCGGTTCCTTATGCTTCGGCAGTTGGAAGCCTCATGTATGCTATGCTATGTACGAGACCAGATATCTGCTTTGCCGTGGGCATAGTTAGAAGATATCAGAGTAATCCTGGACAAGGACATTGGACTACGGTAAAGCATATATTGAAGTACTTGTGAAGGACTAGGGATTATATGCTGGTTTACCGGGCAGATCAATTAGTCCCTGTGGGTTACACGGATTCTCATTTCCAATCAGATAGGGATAACAGTAAGTCTACCTCGGGGTTTGTGTTTACTTTTGGAGGTGGAGCCATAGTATGGAGGAGTGTCAAGCAGAAATGCATGGCGGACTCTACCATGGAAGCTGAGTATGTGGCAACCTCTGAGACAGCCAAGGAAGTTGTATGGCTCAGGAACTTCTTGATGGACTTGGATGTGATTCCTGGTTTGCCCAGATCTATCACAATTTATTATGATAATAGTGGTGCAGTTGCAAACTCGAAGGAACCACGAGCCCATAAGGCGAGTAAACACATAGAGCGCAAGTACCACCTTATACGAGAGATCGTAAGCTGTCGTCAAGATTGCATCAGAGGATAACCTGGCAGATTCATTCACAAAGTCCCTTCTAGCGAAAGTGTTTGATGGGCATGTGGAGGACATGGGGATCAGATGTATGGTAGTGTGATGACAGCATAGTCTTTTAGTATAAGTGGGAGATTGTTGGAATGTATACTGAAAGCGTAGCTCTTTTTGTATGAACATTTTATTTTGAAATAAGAATCATATTATCATTGTTTGCACTTTATATTTATTATATGTGTGCATATAGTCTAATATTTTACATTGTAGATAACATGGTGCTTGGTGTGGCACAAAAGATCATGTTATCAATCCCATGTAGAATATAAGTAGAGGCTCACAACCAAGATGGTTTTGGACAAACCATTGACATGGTTGTAGTGTAGCTTGGTATTGTTTTATCTTGAACATAGAGTTACACTAGTACACTTAGGTGTATTGAACAGGACCGACATAGAGGTGATTCAATTTATTGCTGACTACATAATTGAATCGGACCTCGGATATTATGTTGTACATGCTCTTAATCCCGATATAATAACGGGCACATGTACTTAGTATTTATTTCTTTGATTTACCAAAGGGTGAGATTTAGATGGATTAAATCAATATGTCCGGTAAGTTGGGAAATGATATTATTTACATGGTGTGTCGTTGATTATAGGAGGAAACCGTGTCCTATATATTAGGTTGATGATGTCCCTTGAGGAGCTCAAAAGGTTCATCATGTAAACCCAGCTGGTTGACTTAGTCAACATGATGATAAGGTTGAGTGGTACTACTCGAGGAGTTAGATGTTAATTGATTGATGGTCAGTAAATCAATTAATTAACGAACATTCTATATCTTAAACACGGGGAGATGAATGTACAAATAATATATGGAGCCCATATTGATTTATGGGGGTTGGTGAGGTAATTCAATGATGATCCTCTAGTGGAATGGAACATCATTGATGGATCAAGTTTGTGTGGTTCCGATCCATCGGGTGACCAAGATCCAACTCCTCCTCATGGTCCCTATCGTAGCCTAATATAATCCTCATGAAGTCTAGATCCAAGGATGTAAAACAAAACTCTAGAACCAACGGTTAAGATTAAATCTCTAGATCCGACGGTTGGGATTAAATCTCAAGAACCGATGATTGAGATTAAATCTCTAGAACCAACGGTTGGGATTAAATCTCTAAGATCCGACGGTTGGGATTAAATCCCTAGAACCGACTGTTGAGATTAAATCTCTAGAACTGACGGTTAGGATGAAACCCTAGATCTGACGGTTGGGATGAAACCCTAGGGAGAACAAAGATCCTTGGCATCCATGGCTTGGTTGTACTGTAGCTTGGTATTGTTTTGTCTTGAACATAGAGTTACACTAGTACACTTTGGTGTATTGAGCAGGACTGACATAGAGGTGATTCAATATATTGCTGACTACATAATATAATCGGACCTTGGATATTATGTTATACATGCTCTTAATCCCGATATAATAACGGGCACATGTACTTAGTATTTATTTCTTTGATTTACCAAAGGGTGAGATTTAGATGGATTAAATCAATATGCCCGGTAAGTTGGGAAATGATATTATTTACATGGTGTGTCATTGATTATAAGAGGAAACCGTGTCCTATATATTAGATTGATGATGTCCCCATGAGGAGCTCATAAGGTTCATCATGTAAACCCAGCTGGTTGACTTAGTCAACATGATGATAAGGTTGAGTGGTACTACTCGAGGAGTTAGATGTTAATTGATTGATGGTCAGTAAATCAATTAATTAACGGACATTCAATATCTTAAACACGGGGAGATGGATGTACAAATAATATATGGAGCCCATATTGATTTATGGCGGTTGATGAGGTAATTCAATGATGATCCTCTAGTGGAATGGAACATCATTGATGGATCAAGTTTGTGTGGTTCCGATCCATCGGGTGGCCAAGATCCAACTCCTCCTCATGGTCCCTATCGTAGCCTAATATAATCCTCATGAAGTCTAGATCCAAGGATGCAAAACAAAACTCTAGAACCAACGGTTGAGATTAAATCTCTAGATCCGACGGTTGGGATTAAATCCCTAGAACCGACGGTTGAGATTAAATCTCTAGAACCAACGGTTGAGATTAAATCTCTAAGATCCGACGGTTGTGATTAAATCCCTAGAACCGACGGTTGAGATTAAATCTCTAGAACTGACGGTTGGGATGAAACCCTAGATCCAACGGTTGGGATGAAATCCTAGATCCGACGATGGAGATTAAAGGAGGCTTAAGCCCAATTCTATAAATACAGGGCTAAGGCTTGGGCGGCAACTTAATGCTTGTGGATTAGGGTTTTGCCTATCTAAAAGTAGGCGGCAACAAACCCTAGAGGAGTTAGGGTTTTGGGCGGCAAGCTTTGTTCTCCCTAGGGTTTTGGCCGGCGCCCCTCATCCTCTTCTCATCCTTTGCCGGTGCTCTTCCCTTCATCCTTTTCTCCTTGGCCGGTGGAAACAAGGGCTAGGTTTCATCCTAGGAGATCTTGGTCGGCACCCTCTTGCTTTCTTCTTGGTGGCCGGCAACAACTCTTCTCAAGGTTGGCCGGCGCTCAAGAAGCTACTCCTTGGCCGGCGGTTATATCAAGCTCCTTGGCTTGGTGGCTGGTTCTAGATAGGAGGAGGAGTCTTTGTTTGGTTCTTCTCTTTGTTCGGATAGAGCAAGGAAAGGAAGAACGTGATCTAGGAGGCTTCTACTCGTGGAGGATCTTGTTAGGTCCCTTGGAATGGCTAGAGGGGGGTGAATAGCGAAGATGTAATCCGATCTCGTTTGTGTCTACAATTTCGTTAGCTCAGCGGAATATATATAATGATAAAAGCAATAACGAAATAGACAACAAGCTAACACAATGATATAACGTGGTTCGGAACCGCACGGTTCCTACTCCACGGATCGAGCTCTAAAGAGCCCTAGTGATGCACACGCACTCACTAATGATAAACACTCCTTCTCGACACAAGTCGGAGGCGGAGAAACCCCTTATAATAAATCTTACAACAGCAAGAATGAAATACAAGCAATATACAATGTAAATATGAAATACAAGTAAAGAATAGACTTTACAACACTTGTTTTGATTGCTTGAATGCTTGGTTGCTTGCTTGCACTTGGAGACCTGATTTGCACCAACAAATCGCCCCAATAGCCCTCAAGAACCGATTACTTTTTCCTCCATCACGAGCTCCATATATAGCTTCAACCTGTGCTGGAAAAAGTCTATCAGTCGACTGATCGGGACCATCAGTCGACTGATGCTACTGTTGTCGTGAGACAATGGCTATTTCCACGTTGGATAAGTCCAACGGAACTACCATCAGTCGACTGATTGTGACCATCAGTCCACTGATGGAGTCCTCACTCGACCAGTCGAGTCTCGACTCCATTCTGTGGCCGAATTCTCGAGCACCAGTCGACTGATCACACGATTAGTCGACTGCTCGAGCTATCAGTCGACTGCCAACCTATGGCAGTCGACTGCTAGGCTATAACCCGCAGTCAAACCCTAGTTGACTCGGTCCAGTCGACTGCCACATGGCATCAGTCGACTGGCACACCTCAAATATGAGGTTTTAACTCAAGTATGGTTCCCCCATACTTGCTAGACCACCCTTAGCCTAGACCTAAGCCTTCTAGTCACCTCCATCAGCCTCACGCCTCTCGGATCCCTCCAAGTCATCCATGACTTGTTCATCCATCGCGCTAGCCTTCAGGTGCTTCCATCGGCTATGTCATGCTAACGGTGTCTACACCGCCAAGGCACATTGGACTTACGCCGCCAAGACTCCGCTTGGACTTTACGCCGCCAACCATTGGACTTATGCTGCCAAGACTACCGCTTGGACTTTACGCCGCCAACCATTGGACTTATCATTTGCCAAGTACTCAGGACTTGGACTTTCCCAAATGCCAAGTGTCCAACTTGGACTTTCCATGACAATTATATTGTCATATGTTTTTGTCGAAACATCAAAACACATCAAAACATCACTCGAGCCAAACTCGAGCTCTGGTCAATTGTGACCTGGGCCGATTGCACCAACAATCTCCCCCTTTTTGATGTTTGACAAAAACCAAACAAATGATTGAGTTAGAATACTAACTTCAATTCTTTACCAATTATCCCAAATTGGTAAATACTCTCCAAATGTTTTTCCTCAATTCTCTTGGTAAATACTCTCCAAATTTTTTTCCTCAATTCTCCCCCTTTTTGACTAACATCAAAAAGGTCTTCTCTCCAAGGAGGTCAATGTCTCATGTCCCAATGAGATCTTACAATCTCCCTCTTGGTCTAAAAATATCTAGGATGTCTACCATCTTCCTAGTGATAAGTCCCATATCACTCAAGAGAGGCAATCCTATTCACTCTCCCAATTTCCAAATTGGGTATCACAAAAACTCATTTGTCCTTTCCATAAGGAAAAAAAAATATCATTCATCATCCCATGATGAATTCCTTCCTCTAAAGGCTTGCTCCCCCTTGACCATTGCACCAACAATGTCCTTGGGAAGTCCCTAAGCCAATAGGAACTCTAAACCATCAAAATTAAGGTTAGAAATTCAACATTGAACTTTCCAACACCTTAAAATTGATACAAACCCCAAATACTTCTCCTAATCCATATCCAATGGATTTACACCCTTTATAATGCTTCCCAAAGCATATCCTAGGGTTAGGAGTGATTAGGGACCATAACCGTAGCTGAAATAGGGTTAAACAACCTTGTTTACCCCGAAATCAGGCTACCAGTCGAGTGATTCAGAAATCGATCATTGGAACCTCCATCGATCGGCCACCCGGCGATCGATAATCAAAATCCGATTTTCGATTATCGAAATGAGTTTTGAAAAATCATAACTAATTATACGTATATCGAAAAATCACGAAATTTGATACGTATAATACTTATGACTAATACAATGGGTGAAAAATGTTTGAAAATTATTTTACCCATTAAATAGTGAAATTGGTACAAAGTTCAAAACCATTGAAATTTTCAATGTTTTGACCCTACTTTGTATCAACTTCATCAATGGTGATTGCTTCACCAAGGTTTTCAAAATGATTTTAAAATATTTTCAAAACCTTATCTTGGATTATATTCCTTGGGCTCTATGTACGTGACTTGTACACAAGCTTTCCTAATGATCCAATGGAATTGGAGAGTTTTGGTTAAATACAGATGCAAAAACTATGCACCTTGAACTCAACTCATATCCTAGCATCTCACATGTATCTATGGTGTATAAATACACATACATGTCAATTAGATGTGAGATGTGGGTTTGGTTCTCCCTAAACTAAGGTTTCATGCATTTTCTAAAGCAACTCTACTTGATTCCCTTATAACTGGGACTCCAAGTCATGCCATAGTCGTTAAATCAATTTTAATCAAGTTAATGCATGAATGTATGATCATGGCATAAATAATAGCATTATTAAAAACATGGCCAATGATCATGATGTCATGACATATGATGAAATTTAAGAACACATGACATCTAAAGTAACCCTAAACAATGTCATGACATGGTATATGATAGCAATACAATTATACAAATATTCACTCATACACACAAGATTTTTCAGAAACAAAGATTTCATTTAACTTAAAATTTGTCTTTTACAATCAAAATGGAGATTGGCTATGCTCAATCTCACTACAAAAATTGACAAACACAAAAAAAAAATCTAATATCCTCTAATCGTCCGCAGGAGGTGGCGGCGGAGGAGGCTGCTGACTCAGAGTCCAGGCCCGCATCATCTCTAGCATATCGAGCTGATGCTGCTCTATGCGGCCCTGGGTCTCTTCCATCCTATCGAGGCGTCGCGAAGGAAACTGGCTTTGTCGGTAGCTCGCGACCTAGCGTCAACCATTGTTGATACTCAAGTCTGGACTCCAAGCCGCCATGACGATCGACGGATCCGGACCATGTGATGTGTCTGCTGGCATCTGGTCATCCTCATCAGTGGTCTCTGCATCCTCGTGGTCCTCTGTCGCCTCTCTGGGTGGCGGAGGAGGCTGTTTGTGTGCCCTGGGTGGTGGTCGTGGCGCCAACTCCATCTGTCCAGCGCCCATCCGTAGCTTCGCTAAGGAGAAGTTATGAACTGATATACAGTCATACACTTCCGATAGCTGTCGCAGAGAGCCCCTATGGATGTTGATGCCTACGGAGTCGAGCCATGCTGTGATGATATGACCAAATGGCATATGCACTTTCCCTTGTACAGGGGAAGTGAAGTGCACAATGCAGTGGAAAATGTTCAATGCAAAGTTTATGTCTAACTGATGACGCATGGCATATAGAAGAAAGAGATGGGGAGGCCGAATCTTGGCCAGACCCCGAGTGGCAATGGGCAGAAAACACCCAACAATGACCTTGTAGAGGACATTGTCAGGTGCAGATAACTCGGTGATAGGAAATAGATTCTGGGCCAGTGGACGAGGATAACCAAAGATATGCTCATGCATGGACTCCATAGAGATATGATCAAAAGGCTCAGGTAGAGGAAAGTCCATGGTAGGGTAAAAGATAAAGGTGTTATCTGAAGGCCTACACTCGAGAAACTCCCGCAGTATCGCAGGAGTGAACTCTAAATCGTGTTTTGCAACGCGAGTAGTGTATGTAGGACCGTCATCCACCTTTTTAAGGTTTTGATAGAATTCCTTAATAAGGTCATCATTAATTGGATGCGTGCACAAGACAATTTTCATCAGGTTGTAGTATGCAATTAATTCCATAACGTCACGACAATGCCTGTTGAAAAAGTTCCTATCGATGTTCCTAACCAACATAGGTTGGTACAATCGAGATTCACTCTCGGGTGGATCGTTCCAATGGGCTCTCCTATTATGAATGCAATGTGATGATATGACATGCAATGGCAACAATACACGATTAGATTGTTAGTAATATATGAGAGATGTCCTAAGGCAATCGCCTTATGTATGAACCATTTATATGATAAATGAAGATTCACTATTTGAGTATACATGTTTAATGTATTTGATTGGATCTTAAACTCATTTACTGAATGTCCACGATACGATTCACGGCATGAGAGAATTTGTGATTGGATCACAACTAGTGAGTATCTCTACATGTGTAATTGTGATGTATCGAATTATCCTAGTCGATGAATTGATGGATTTGGACACCATCAATTCAGCCGAGACTAGCACGAGGTATACTCCTTGGTGTATCAAGCGGTGATTCTCCGGTGAGACATTGTGATGTCCGGAGTTAATCGTGGATGCTAGTTATGGTAACTAGTTCATTGGAGTGACCAACCGTAAGACTTCATATGATTCTCTGCATATATATAGATATGTCAATGAAGTTCTTACTGTGGCTTAAGTGCGATGTTCCTTTGACTTGCGGTATTCAAGTCATCTTGATCATGGAGACTTATGCTTTGACATCTTAAGCAAACATCTCTAAGGAGATGTGGACCCGGGATGATTGGGTATAAGTCGTGATCGAAGGTGTTTGAATAGCCTATAAAGGATTCACCACTCCTTGCGAGGAGATGTATACCCATGGCCTCTCGTCGGATTGTTACTAAAGTCTTTGGCCAAAGCATTACATGTTTAGAGTAAGGTACTCTTCGATACATGTGGAGTAACTAGAATCCGTAGGACGAGGAAATGATACTTGGGCTAGGTGTGACGTAGTCAGCCTAGTGGGGACTGACACTATAGACCATGTCCTGAACCAAGTGGGTATAAGATGAGTGAAGGGAATGGGGCACGATTCATTCAAGCTACTGAAGGGTTTGAAATAGTTGGATCAACCGTTGATCTTTTCGGTTAATTGGGGATCATGATGTACTACTAGGTGCCACTCATGATCGTTCTATAATTAATGGTTAATTATAGGCGGCCAACATAAACCGAGAACCTATTTGGTCACACGCACAACGAGTGTAATCCAAAGGATTTAAAGCGAGCTTGAGAATGGGATTCTCGGATCGAGAGAAACTATGTTTGGTTGGACCAAACATAAAGCGAGCATGAAATTGTTTGATGCAATGGAAGCGTGGATGGGCCGTGTCTTATGAAGACATAATGGATGGACCAAAATGGTTTGGTCCTAATCAATGGATGAGAATAAACCAAAGGGTTTGGTTTATATTAAACGAATGAACCAAAGGTTGGTTCGGTTCGTTTTAACTTAAAATAAACCATCATGGTTTGGTTTATTTTAACTTATCTTAATGGAGCGGGTTAACGGGCTTTATGGATATGATCCATTAACCACTAAGAGAATTAGTTCTCTATAAAATAGGGATTAAACCCTAACCCTAAACCTAATCAAAACTTGGCCGCCCAACCCCTCCCTCTCCTATTCGGCGCCCAACTCCAAGCCGCCCGCCCACCCAAGGTCCTCCAACCGGCGTCCAGAAGGTTGCTTCCTTCCTCCTCGCCGGCGTCGAGCTGCTGCCGGAAGAGTTCCGGCGATCCTCCTTAGGTTTGGCATCAAGGTAAGCACTTGGCTTCCTTTGTTGGCCGGCGCCTATCTCCTCCACCAAGCTGTCCAGTTTTTCTGGACAGCTTCTTCTCCTCTCGTCGGAGCGTCGTTTAGACGACGGTTAGGGCTCCGACAGCGGCTAACATACCGGGGATTTGATCTCCGGTAATCCTCTGAGGTGGAGGACGAAGGATTCGTCAATCGGTTGACGAATACCTCTCCGGAGAAGCAAGTCTTGAGGACTTGTTTTTAGGTCCGAATTTGGATTCGGACCGTGATCATCTCTCGATCACGTCGTCTTCAACACGAGGCTAGTAACCCGTACGAAGACGAAGTTCGTGGCTTGGCGAAGTCATCCCGAGGAGCTCGGCGTGGATACGGATAGAGACGATTCTTACGAGAATCGTTCCGGTTGATGCCGTTCCCGCTACACGTCATACGGAAGGTATAACGTAGTTTAATTTCCTTTTATTGCAATTTTAATTTACGGTTATGTCTACACTTGTTGTAATAGCATGCGTGTGTTGTGTGTGTTGTAATAAATAGGAGTATTTATTATTTTTATTGCTTCCGCTGTGCTCATGTTTACGAAACATGATCGAACACACACACGCCGCGGTGCCGGAAACCCAACATAAATAAACCTTAATTGTAATGGAAATGAAAATTAGGGCTCGGAAAGAAAAATCGTTACTTAGGTGTCATTTGAATGTGTGTACCGGAGGGAAGACTCAAGTGTTGCTGAGGATCGCCGGAAAAGTCGCCGGAAAGCTTCAGCCGTCGGAACCCTAAACGGAGCAAGAGAAATAAACCCTAAATCGCGCGAACTAGGGCTCCAAGATAGGTCAAAGATGGAAGAGGAGAGGTTTGTTTATCAAACCTAGGACTTTGGAAGGTTGGCACGCCGGAAGAGTTGGTCGGAGAAGGGAGCCGGCGATCGGAGACCGAAGGAGGAAAAAGAAGTTCGTCGCGTGAAGACGCCGAACCCTAGCGGTTCGCGTTTTAAAAATGCGATTCAGTCGACTGATGTGGAGCATCAGTCGACTGATGGCGGTTTATTACCGGGTTTACCGAGCCGATAAACCGGATCGATCCGCCGCGACGATCGGCCTTGCAGAACCTTACATCGTAGCGTGCTCACGGTAGCATCGATCGATGTTGCCCATCGGTCGATGATGTGCATCACTCGATATTCGTCGAGCACTCATGGCCTTCGACCTCGGTGAGCGGTACCATCGATCGATGGACCTCATCGATCGTGATGTTCGATCGATCGAGTCATGGAGCTAGCACTCGGTGATGGCCGTATCGTATCGTGCGCTACGATGTTATCGGTCGTGATAAGCTATCGATCGGTGATATCTGATTTCTGATGCGAAAATCGAGAAAATCTTTCGTCATCTTAATTATTCCATTTTATCACGTTAGATCTTGTATATCGAATGTATTGATGTTATACTTTTATTTATGTATTTGTTAATGTATTTTAATGTTTTATTTCATTTTTGCAAACATTAACATTCAATGATTTCCAAAACCTAACATCTCACCCTTTCTAAGTGTTGAAATACACAATCAAGGTAAAAGACTTATTTTGTGAGATGTAATCTATCCTAGACATTCCTTCCATGCAAACATATGGTAAAACATATGAAGCATGGTGAATACAAGACATCAAGTTGTGTGGTACTTGAGTATCACTCTAGATGTTACTTTTACATCTTAACCACACAATTCTTGATACATGACCTTCCAAAGTGTGCCAATAATCAAAGATACACACTATGACCTCTAAATCTAGATCGTGTCAATTTTATTGATTTTCATGTTTTCAAGATATATATTGACACAACCTAAACTTCTTTAAAATTAAGGCTCAAGGATATTTCCAAGGTAACCATAACCTTGAAAGTAACCTAAAGTGCCAACTTTATCATGGTTGAGTTAACTACCCATCCAATCAAGGTTGGCACACCCTAAACCCATCTTAGCGTGAATCAATCACGCTCTTAGGAACCCAAAATCGATTTGAGCTCCTAGGGTTAATTAGATATTCCTTAGGGATAATCTCCCTAGATACCTTCCTAATGACCCTCCTAGGCTTATTAGCCTTGGTCATTTTGGTCTTGCCTAGGTTAACCTTAGGGATTGCCTCCCTAACAACCTTATTAGTGGCCATCCTAGGTTTCTTTGAAACCTTGGCCATTAGGCACAAACCTTGGTCAACTCTAGGAATGACTTTCCCATTGACCTTGGTCTTCCTAGACCTAGTTAGTGTTCTATAGTCAAATGGAACACTATGGTAAGCCGCCTTAGGCTTAGGTTTTTGACCCAAACCCTTCTTGCCTTTGGTTGACTTTTGTCTTTTAGATCCTACTTGTTGACTTGGATTATTTGACCTAAAAGTTTGACCAATTGACCCTTGCCTTTGATTTTGCATAATGTTGAAGGTCTTTTCAAGTTTTTCAAGCCTTGATCTCAAGGCTTGATTTTCCTTTTCTAATATCTCAATTTTTGATTTTTGATTTTCTCTTGAGATATTTCTATTTCTAGGCATATGTCTAGGTTCCTTAGCATCAAAGCCTAGATGTTCTCCTATTTTCTTAATGCTTTCCTTAGGTAATATATTTTTAGGGACGTTAGTCCCAAATTTCTCCTTATTCTTAAGGTGAACATTCTTAGCTCCTAAACAAATATGTTTGTTACTTCTAACATGCTCTTTATAATACATAACAAAATTGCTAAAATTAGTTCTAGCATGCTTCTTAATATTTAAATTAGGCGGAGCATTATTTAAATATACCTTAAGGTTTGCCTTAGTGGCTCCCCCTACTTGTGATGCTCCCCTTTGCCCCTTCTTCTTCTTCTTTGGGCATTGACTCCGGTAATGACCCGGTAGTCGACATTTGAAGCAAATGACATGCTCCTTGCTCTTTTGTCTTGGAGAACCGGCGTCCGTTGACTTTTAGGCGCCGGAGGAGGTTTCTTGATCCTCTTTGGACATTTGCTCTTGTAATGCCCATACTCCCTACACTCAAAGCACATAATATGATTTTTATTTGAAAATAAAGTGTTTGAGTTACCTAGGGTGGTGGTAGGTGCCGGAGTTGAATTTTGAGCTTCCTCATCTTGATCGGATGTTGAAGGCTCTTCTTGAGGTTGCTCCGGTGTAGAGGATGGTCTCTCTTCCTCAACCCTAGGAATAGATGCTTCTTCCACCTCTTCTACTTCTTCTTTCTCCGATTCGGAAGTTGACTCCATCTCAACTTCCGATTCCTCACTTTCACTTGAGGATGAACTCTCCTCATGGTATCTTGCCAATTTTCTCCATAGTTCCTTAGCATACATGTAATCCCCTAGCTTACACAAAACATCATTAGGGATTAAGTCTTCCAAAAGTTTTGTTACCTTAACTTCGGTCTTGAGCTTTTGGCGTTGCTCTTGGGTCCACTTTTTCAATTTTAGGACATTCCCCTTCTTATCCCTAGGGGGTTCAAGACCTTCAATGATGATGAACCAATCCTCTATGTTCATCATCAAGAATGTTTCCATTCTTGCTCTCCATGCCGGAAAATCTTCTGGATCATATGGATGTGGAGTGTTGATTTCCCATCCAAGCTTGTCTTGGAATTCCATCTTCACCCTCTAGCCTTTTGCCTTAGCTCCCGGTTGTTAATCCGTAGAAGAGCCCCGGGCTCTGATACCACTTGTTAGGTCCCTTGGAATGGCTAGAGGGGGGTGAATAGCGAAGATGTAATCCGATCTCGTTTGTGTCTACAATTTCGTTAGCGCAGCGGAATATATATAATGATAAAAGCAATAACGAAATAGACAACAAGCTAACACAATGATATAACGTGGTTCGAAACCGCACGGTTCCTACTCCACGGATCGAGCTCTAAAGAGCCCTAGTGATGCACACACACTCACTAATGATAAACACTCCTTCTCGACACAAGTCAGAGGCGGAGAAACCCCTTACAATAAATCTTACAATAGTAAGAATGAAATACAAGCAATATACAATGTAAATATGAAATAAAAGTAAAGAAAAGACTTTACAACACTTGTTTTGATTGCTTGAATGCTTGGTTGCTTGCTTGCACTTGGAGACCTGATTTGCACCAACAAATCGCCCCAATAGCCCTCAAGAACCGATTACTTTTTCCTCCATCACGAGCTCCATATATAGCTTCAACTCAGGCTGAAAAGTCTATCACGATCGACGGGACCATCACCGATCGATGCCATCGTGTCGGAGACAACGGCTAGTTCCATGTTGGATAAGTCAGCGGAACTACCATCGATCGGCCGATTGACCATCCTAATCGATGGAGTCCTCACTCGACCCGAGTCTCGACTCATTCGCGTGGCTGAATTTCGAGCACCATCGGTGATCACACGATCAATCGCTCGAGCCATCGATCATTGCCAAACCTATGGCGATCGCTACCAGGCCATAACCCGCGAAACCCTAGTTGACGGTCGGTCTGCCGCCACATGGCATCAGTCGACTGGCACACCTCAAATATGAGGTTTTAACTCAAGTATGGTTCCCCCATACTTGCTAGACCACCCTTAGCTTAGACCTAAGCCTTCTAGCCACCTCCATCAGCCTCACGCCTCTCGGATCCCTCCAAGTCATCCATGACTTGTTCATCCATCGCGCTAGCCTTCAGGTGCTTCCATCGGCTATGTCATGCTAACGGTGTCTACACCGCCAAGGCACATTGGACTTACGCTTCCAAGACTCCGCTTGGACTTTACGCCGCCAACCATTGGACTTATGCTGCCAAGACTACCGCTTGGACTTTACGCCGCCAACCATTGGACTTATCATTTGCCATGTACTCAGGACTTGGACTTTCCCAAATGCCAAGTGTCCAACTTGGACTTTCCATGACAATTATATTGTCATATGTTTTTGTCGAAACATCAAAACACATCAAAACATCACTCGAGCCAAACTCGAGCTCTGGTCAATTGTGACCTGGGCCGATTGCACCAACAGATCTTCGCCCACACGACATCCACGAGGAGGATAGGACATACGGTAGAAGATCGAGAGGTATAAATGTTTTACAACTTTTTTTTATCTTTGCATGTTCTTATGTGTTGATTATACTAGTTTGCATTTGTATGTATTTGTATAATCATGGACCCCGAAGACAAACACAAAATCCGGCAATCCGTCCGTCGTCTCTTCCGTGACTAATCAACTAGAAGAGTTAGGTTGCTTGAACAACTAGTTTGTTCAAGCGATCACTCAAGTTGTTAGCACGACGACGAATTGGTTGTTCTTAGGAAACTCATCCCATCCGGATTAGTTTTTTCATTAGTAAAAATTTTAATCCAGGGACATGGGAGCCAATGAGCCTCCGAAGCAAATCCTAACAAGTGGTATCAGAGCCACGGTTTCCGGTTTTGTGTGTTTTGGATTCGGTTACTTTCAAGCACATATCATATATTGAGTATGCCGGATAATAGTAGGATGTGCGTAGGCTAACTTTTTGGTTGCAGGCATAAGATCCGACTATTATGGCTATATGTGTGTATGTGATTGTTTTGTGTGTGATTGTATGTATATTATTTGAATCCTCGGGGTTGACGAGGCTAGATTAGTAATTAATTTTTGTAATTAAATACGACATTGTTTAGCCACTCATTTTTAGTTTACTTTCGATCTAGATTATTTGTACACTCCTTCGTGGAGTATAGGATCGATGGATGTAAATCAAAATAGTTTATCTCGGCTCGAATCTCTTTGGTGACTTGCGCACAGGAAAAGATGGAGCGGACGAGGTGGTGACACGACGGGATGCGTATTGGAGAACAATGCCATAATAGTTGGGAAAATTCTGATTTTTTCCATATTTATTGCTGATTTGTTTTATATGCATGTTGTGTATGCTTGAAAATTCCTCATTGTCAATTTACTAAGTGGGAGAGAGACATTTTAATTAATTCCCGCGACCTCCATTACAATTTGACGTGTGATGCAACAAACTTGCGCGTTGGCTCTGAGTGCCTTCCTCCCCATCGGATGGGTTTGTTTGCGGATCACTAGGTCAAATAATGGTTATAGGAAATTATTTAGGAGCATGTGTACTTCCCCATCGGTAAGGCACATAATCCGAAATAATTCCCTTAGTATCGTGTAATGGTGCACACTTAGAAGAAAATAAAAAGTATCCTCCCCATCGGAGTCACTGCTTTTATTTGTAGGGCCAAAGAGGAACCAACTATTAATTTTATTTGTCAAAAAGTAAGGTTGACAAGATAATAAAATTAATGGGTAAAACCTCCTCTTTCAAATGTAGAATTCGTATACGTCCACACTATCATGGCATGCGATATTCTCGGTGTTTTGAGGTGTTGGTTGATTTCAGAATTTTATTGTTTTGAGGAATCAATAATATTTGAAATCTAATGTTTTGATCATTGTGATTCTTAGGTTTTTCAAATGGCTTTCAACCCACTTGCTGTGATATTAAAAGAAAATAAACTTACTAGAACAAATTATATTGATTAGGAAAGAAATTTGGATATTGTCTTAACTGGAGAGGAGTATAAATTTGTACTCTTCGAGGTCTGTCCTCCTAAGCCCACCGATGACTCTAATGAAAAGGAGAAAGAAAGTTATAAGAAATGGATCAAGGCAGATGAGATGGCGCGGTGTTACATTTTGGAACATCACGTGCCATGGCCCATGACTTATGACATGATGTTCAATCTCAAGGAACTTTTCGGACATCAGAGTTGGGCGGCTAGACAGGAGGCTATGAGAAACTTGATGACGACCACCATGATCGAGGGAACCCATCAGGGATCATGTTCTCAAGATGATGGCTCATCTTAATGAGATGGAAGTCCTCGGAGCTGAGATCGATGGGGAAACCACGGTCGATATCATTCTCCAGTCTCTGCCTAGGAGTTTTGAGTAGTTCCGCCTCAACTACAACATGAACAAGGGGTTGTATTCGTCGACGGAGCTTCTGACAGAACTCCAGGCGGCAGAGGGGCTTTTTCATTAAAGCGTTCAAGCCATGGTTGCTCAAAAGGTTTCTTCTTCAAAACCGAAAGGAAAGAAGAAGAAGAAGCAAGGTGGAGCAAAGAAAGTGGCAGTAGGACCTCAGGCAGGAGTGAAGAAGTCGAAAGGCAAGTGCTTCACTTGCAAGCAAACTGGACATTGGAAGGCGGACTATCCTCGCCGAAAGAACAAAGGTATATCTTCTTGTTTAGTTGTTGAAACATGTTTAGCGGTGTTATCTACCAGTGCCTGGTGTGTAGATACAGGAACCACTGATCATGTCTGCAATACTTTGCAGGGGTTCCAGGAAATCGGACGACTAGCTGAGGGAGAGATTACCATCTTCATGGGCAATGCTTCAAAGGTGGCGGCTATTACAGTGGGAGACGTTTATTTATCTTTTGATAGGAATAAAGTTTTGGCTTAGAGAAATTGTCTTTATGTACCTACTTTTAGAAAGAATCTAATTTCAGTTTCTAAATTGTTTATGGATGGATATTCTGTTTCTTTTAATGACAAAGTGGTTATAAAAAGGATAGAGAGATTATCTATTCTGGTACATTGGTTGGCAATTTGTACACTCTTGAACCGAAAACTCCCACGATGCATATAGAAGTAAATAACTCATCTTCTAAGTCTAATAAGAGAAAAGAACCTTCGAAAATGAACCAGACATATCTTTGCCATCTAAGGCTTGGTCATATTAACCTGAGTAGAATTCAAAGGTTGATAGCTGATGGACCTTTGGATTCATTAGTGGTGGAGGATCTCCCAACCTATGAATCTTGCTTGGAAGGTAAAATGACCAAGAGGCCTTTTAAGGCCAAGGGGTATAGAGCCAAAGATGTGTTAGAATTAGTTCATTCTGATTTGTACGGTCCTATGTCTATCTAGGCAAGAGGTGGTTTTGAATATTTCATGTCTTTTATAGATGATTATTCAAGATAGGGATGCATTTACTTGATGCGCCACAAGTCTGAATGCTTTGACAGGTTCAAAGAATTCAAGGTTGATATGGAGAACCATCAAGGTAAATGTATCAAGACACTACGATCTGATCGTGGTGGCGAGTACCTCTTGGGAGAGTTTAGGAGTTACTTATCAGAGGCTGGGATTCAATCCCAATTGTCCGCACCTGGCACACCCCAGCAGAATGGTGTGGCGGAGCGAAGGAATAGGACTCTTATGGAGATGGTTAGATCGATGATGAGTTATTCTGAGTTACCTGATTCGTTCTGGGGGTTTGCTCTTGAAACAGCAGCACACATTCTGAACTTTGTTCCATCTAAGTCAGTACCCTCTACTCCCACAGAGTTGTGGACTGGGCGAAAGCCTAGTCTAAGACATATTCGGATTTGGGGTAGTCCAGCACATGTGCTGAAGTGAGATGCTGGTAAGGTGGAATCTCGTACAGAAGTACGCTTGTTTGTTGGCTACCCTAAGGGAACGAAGGGTGGTTTGTTCTATAGTCCTAGAGATCAGAAGGTGATTGTGAGTACGAATGCTAGATTTCTAGAGGAGGACTATATGATGAACCACAAGCCCACGAGTAGGATTGTTCTTGAGGAGTTGACAGGGGAAGTCCCGACTTCAGTACCACCAGTACAAGAGGAGATACCACAAGTCACTGCATCGCGTGTCACAGAGCATACACAGGAGGCACCTCGTCATAGTGGGAGGGTTGTGAGACAACCCGAGAGATTCATGTTCTTGGGAGAGTCTTCGGACTTAGTCCCTGGTGAACATGAACCTGATACCTGGACATATGACGAGGCACTTCAAGATAGAGATGCAATATCTTGGCAAAGAGCGATGAATTCAGAGATAGAATCTATGGATTCTAATCAGGTCTAGGAGCTAGTAGAGCCACCCGATGGTGTAAAAGCCATTGGATGCAAGTGGATCTACAAGAGAAAGAGAGGGGTAGACGGGAAGGTTGAGACCTTCAAAGCTAGGCTTGTTGCGAAAGGGTATACTCAGAAAGAGGGTATCGATTATGAGGAGACCTTTTCACCGGTAGCTATGCTTAAGTCTATCTGGATTATCTTATCTATAGCTGCTCATATGGATTTTGAGATTTGGCAGATGGATGTCAAGACAGCTTTCCTTAACGGAAGTCTTGAGGAGAACATCTATATGCATCAACCAGAGGGATTCATTGCTAAAGACAAAGAGCATCTTGTATGTAAGCTTAATCAGTCCATTTATGGATTGAAGCAAGCTTCTAGATCTTGGAACATCCGCTTTGATGAGGTAATCCAGTCATATGGATTTATTCAAAGTCCGAATGAGCCTTGTGTATACAAGAGATGTGACGGAAATGTAGTGGTATTTCTTGTACTATACGTAGATGACATTTTATTAGTTGGCAACAATATCAGAGTGTTATCAGACGTAAGGGTATGGTTATCCAAACAGTTTGATATGAAGGACTTGGGAGAAGTGGGACACATCCTTGGGATCAAAGTAACAAGGGATCGCAAGAAAAGGATGTTATGCTTATCTCAATCTTCATATATTGACACTGTCCTTGCTCGTTTTAGCATGCAGAACTCCAAGAAAGGTTTTCTACCTTTTAGGCATGGAGTTCTTTTATCTAAAGAGATGTGTCCCAAAACATCAAAGGAGATAGAGGAGATGAAGGCGGTTCCTTATGCTTCGACAGTAGGAAGCCTCATGTATGCTATGCTATGTACGAGACCAGATATCTGCTTTGCCGTGGGCATGGTTAGCAAATATCAAAGTAATCCTGGACAAGGACATTGGATTGCGGTAAATCATATATTGAAGTACCTGAGAAGGACTAGGGATTATATGCTGGTTTACCGGGCAGATCAATTAGTCCCTATGGGTTACAAGGATTCTGATTTCCAATCAGATAGGGAAAGCAGTAAGTCTACCTCGGGGTTTGTGTTTACTTTTAAAGGTGGAGCCATAGTGTTAGTAATATATGAGAGATGTCCTAAGGCAATCGTCATATGTATGAACCATTTATATGATAAATAAAGATTCACTATTTGAGTATACATGTTTTTATGTATTTGATTGGATCTTAAACTCATTTACTGAATGTCCACGATACGATTCACAGCATGAGAGAATTTGTGATTGGATCACAACTAGTGAGTATCTCTACATGCGTAATTGTGATGTATCGGAATTATCCCTAGTCGATGAATTGATGGATTTGGACACCATCAATTCTATCGAGACTATCACGAGGTATACTCCTTGGTGTATCCAAGCACCGATTCTCACCGGCCGAGACATTGTGATGTCCGAGTTAATCGTGATGCTAGTTATGGTAACTAGTTCATCGAGTGACCAACCGTAAGACTTCATATGGTTCTCTCGATATATAGATATGTCAATGAAGTTCTTACTGTAGCTTAAGTGCGATGTTCCTTTGACTTTGATTCAAGTCATCTTGATCATGGAGACTTATGCTTTGACATCTTAAGCAAGCATCTCTAAGGAGATGTGGACCCGGATGATTGGGTATAAGTCAAGTGATCAAGGTGTTTGAATAGCCTATAAAGGATTCACCACTCCTTGCGAGGAGATGTATACCCATCTCCTCGGATTGTTACTAAAGTCTTTGGCCAAAGCATTACATGTTTAGAGTAAGGTACTCTTCGATACATGTGGAGTAACTAGAATCCGTAGGACGAGGAAATGATACTTGGGCTAGGTGTGACGTAGTCAGCCTAGTGGGGACTGACACTATAGACCATGTCCTGAACCAAGTGGGTATAAGATGAGTGAAGGGAATGGGGCACAAATCATTCGAGTCAAGGGTTTCGTAAATAGTTCGATCAACCGCTGATCTTTTCTGCTAATTGGGGATCATGATGTACTACTAGGTGCCACTCATGATCGTTCTATAATTAATGGTTAATTATAGACGGCCAACATAAACCGAGAACCTATTTGGTCACACGCACAACGAGCGTAATCCGAAGGATTTAAAATGAGCTTGAGAATGGGATTCTCAAACCGAGAGAAACTAGGTTTGGTTGGACCAAACAAGAAGCGAGCATGAAATCATTTCAGTAGCAATGAAAGCGTAGATGGGCCGTGTCTTATGAAGACATAATGGATGAACCAAAATGGTTTGGTTCTAATCCAATGGAGGAGAATAAACCAAAGGGTTTAGTTTATTTTAAACGAATGAACCAAAAGTTGGTTCGGTTCATTTTAACTTAAATTAATCATCATGGTTTTGTTTATTTTAACTTATATTAATAGAGCGGGTTAACGGGCCTCATGGTTATAATCCAATAACCATTAAGAGAATTAGTTCTCTATAAAAAGCGGCGCGCCAACCCTAGTGCCGCCACCCCACCTCTTCCAACCGCGGCCCAAGGATCCTTCCTTCCCCAAGCCGTCGAGCTCCTCCGTTGGTGCTCCGGTGATCTTCCTTGGGTTCGGTAATAAGGTGAGCTTCCACCTTTCTTTTGGCCGGCCCTTACTCCTCCACCAAAGCTGTCCAGTTTTCTGGACAGCTTATTTTCTTCTCGTTGGAGCGTCGTTTGGACGACATTTGGAGCTCCGACAGCGCCTTACTTACCGGGGATTCGATCTCCGGTAATCCTCTGAGGTGGAGGATGAAGGATTCGTCAAACGGTTGACGAATACCTCTCCGGAGAAGCGAGTTTTGAGGACTCATTTTTGGATCCGAATTTGGATTCGGATCGTGATCCTCTCTCGATCACGTCGTCTTCAACACGAGGCTAGTAACCCGTACGAAGATGAGGCTCGTGACTTAGTGAAGTCATCCCGAAGATACTCGGCGTGGATACGGATAGAGACGATTCTAGGAAGGATCGTTCCGGTTGATGCCGTTCCCGCTACACGTGATACGAAAGGTATACGTAGTTAAATTTCCTTTTATTGCAAATTTAAATTTATGGTTATGTCTGCACTTGTTGTACTATACATGCGTGTGATGTGTGTGTTGTAATAAATATAGATTTATTATTTTTTATTTCTTCCACTGTGCACATGTTTACAAAACATGTTTTACACACACTCGCCGCGGTGCCGGAAACCCAACAGTGGTATCAGAGCCCAGGTTGTGTTTCGACATAATCGTAAAATGGTTTTGCGATAGTCATAATGATATTTTTGGAAATTTTCTACTTTTGGAAAGTTAGAAGTATTTATGGAAATTTTCAATTTTGGAAAGTCTAGAAGTATTTATGGAAATCTTCCACTTTTGGAAAGTTGGAAGTATTTATGGAAATTGATATTTTCCATAAATAAAATATTTGATTAGATTTTGGAAATTTGTTTCCTAATTTAATCTTGATTTGATTTGGGAAATCAAATCTTAAAATATTTTATTTCCATAAGTAGCTTTGATGATTTAGGAAATTGGTTTCCTAAATTGACTTTCCTTAATCAACTATTTCCATAAATAAAATATGTGATTAGATTTGGAAATTTTTTTCTTAATTAAATCATGATTTGATTTGGAGAATCAAATATTAAACATATTTTATTTCCATAAATAGTTATGACATATAAGAAAATTATGTACATGACATAATTGTATGCCATGTAATTGCATTAGATGCATATCATTATGCCATGTGTGTCGTGACATGTAGATGTATGCCATTTATGTATGTCATGTAGATAATAGTTATTTGCATGCAAAGAGGATGAGACATAAAAACCTTTAAACAATATTAAAGCCTACACCTTCCATTAATATGGTTAGAACAAGAGTTTCGTTTCTTGTTTGGATTGTTGGACTCTCTCCAAGCCCGGCTCGAACCCGAACATGTTCAAACCATGGAATAGTTTAATACTAATATGGTAAGAGTCAGAGGTCAATCGTTATCTTTGGTTGTTGGACTCTCTCCAAGCTGGGCTAATTGGTTGAATGCACTCTAACCATATTAAAACTATTTCTCGATTAATGGGTTGGCTTTAACCTGGAGCATCGACTTGTTGGACTCTCTCCAAGGTCGATGTAAAGGGAGGTGAAGTTGGGTGCTATGCATATGATGCATAATTGTTAATGTGTTAACAACCCGATGTATGTGTGAACATTCAATTAGTTGATAGCACATTGTGATAGTTGCATATACGTGATATGCAATCGGTATAGTTGATACCTACCGTCGTAGTTATGAATGGCTTGTTGGACTCTCTCTAAGGTTGTTCATATCTATGATGGATATCAGCCCATTCGGAGATGGACCTACGATCTCCCGAAGTGATTTTGGGGTTTTTAAAAGTCAAAAAATGAATGGAATTTATAAATGTATATTGATGTATTTTAAAAATCATTTTCTCATATATGCTCGTTTTGTATTTCTAGGTTAATCGTTTGATCATGACGTCTTTGAATTTGCGCACTATTTTGGATTCAAACAAACTGACTGGGCCTAACTTCCTGGACTGGCTTAGAAACCTGAGAATTGTTCTCAAGGAGGAAAAGCTAGCATATGTCCTTGAAGAGCCTCTTCCCAACCGTCCTAAGGACGATGCAACTCCAGACCAAATGTTGGTCTATCAGAAGCATGTGGCAGATTCTGAGCTGGCGAGTTGCATCATGCTAGCGGCGATGGTACACAGTACGCAAAAGCATGGATGCTAATACTATGGTCTTCCATCTTCATGAGTTGTTCGATGAGCAAGCGAGATCTGAAAGGTTCGAGGTCTCTAGGCTCCTCTTCACCACGAAGATGCAAGAAGGTTCGTCTGTAGTGCAGTTTGTGCTAAAGATGAACGGGTACATCGAGCGGCTAGCTACCCTTGGGTTTGTGATGGATCACGAATTAAGTATTGACTTAATTCTGCATTGTTTTCCCAAGAGTTTCTCACAATTTGTGATGAACTATTGGATGAACAAATTAGAATTCACTATTCCTGAGCTCCTCAATATGCTGAAGACTGTGGAGCCTTCTGTGAAGCATGAGGAGAAGGCGGTTCTGTTAGTTGATTCCTCAAAGAAAGGTTCTAAGAGGAAGGCAAAAGAACATAAGAAAGGGAAGAACAAGAAGGCAAAGAAGGCAGAACCAGCACAAAAGGGCACTTGCCATCATTGTGGCAAGAAAGACCACTGGCGAAGAAACTGCAAGATTTATCTTGAGTCCATGAAGAAGAAGAAGGCATCCGATTCCCCATCCTCTTCAGGTATCTTCGTTATTGATTGTCATTCTATTTCCTTAGACACTTGGGTATTGGATACTGGGTGTGGCTCACATATATGTAATGACATACAGGGACTAAGGAATAGAAGAAGACTCATCAGAGGGTAGTCAAATTTGTGAGTTGGCAATGGAGCAAAGGTTGCTGCGGTCGCCATCGGAACTTATTTACTGAAGCTCCCTAGTGGACTAGTCTTGGAACTGGACAATTGCTATTATGTTCCTTCTCTAATAAAGAACATTGTTTCTATTTCCTTTTTAAATAGAAATGGTTTCCATTTGACGTTTAGTAACAATTGTTGTTATATAACTTTGAATGGCATACTTTATGGAACTGGAACTTTGAGTAATGGCATTTATACGTTGGACATATCCAGTGACATTTTCAATATCGAAGCGAGCAACACGCGTGCTCAAAAGGGTAATCAATTAGACTCCTATATGTGGCATTGTCGTCTTAGCCATGTAAGCAAGAAACGCATATCCGAATTACACCGATGTGGAATTCTGGAATCGTTTGAATTAGATTCATACGATACATGTGAATCATGCTTAAAAGGCAAGATGACTAAGTTACCTTTTACTGTAAAAGGTGAACGAGTGGGAGAGTTACTAGGTCTAGTACATACTGATATTTGTGGACCTATGTCAACTCAAGCTTTAGGAGGCTATAGCTACTTCATTGCCTTCACCGATGATCACTCACGGTTTGGGTATGTGTTCTTGATGAAACACAAGTCTGAAGCCTTTGAAAGGTTCAAAGAATTCAGAAATGAAGTAGAGAAACAACATGACAAGAGTATTAAAATACTTCGATCGGATCGAGGTGGTGAATACTTGAGTCAGGAGTTTCTTGATTATCTAAGAGACAATAGCATATTGTCTCAATGGACTCCGCCATATACACCACAGCATAATGGTGTATCTGAGAGGCGTAACCAGACCTTGTTGGACATGGTCAGGTCAATGATGAATCATGCGACTCTTCCCAAGTCCTTTTGGGGCTATGCATTTCAGACAACTGTTTACTTGTTAAACAGAATGCCAACCAAGGTAGTCTCTACTACTCCATATGAGATATGGAATGGTAAGAAACCTCATGTATCTTACTTAAAGATATGGGGTTGTCCTGCTTATGTGAAGCAGACTGTATCAAATAAATTGGATGCTAGGTCTGATAAATGTCTATTTATTGGATACCCTAAGGAAACAACGGGTTACCAATTCTATCATCCTATGGAACAAAAGGTGTTTGTTTCAAGGCATGTTGTGTTTCTAGAGAAAGAGTTTCTCTTGTAAGAAAACAGTGGGAGTGTCGTCTAGCTTGAGGAGGCTCGAGAGACTCAAATAGACATTGATGAGATACCTGGTGAAGCACAACAGCCGACAACTCATAGTGATGAGCAATCGGCTGGACCTATTGTAACACCACATCTTCGTAGATCTGGTAGAACACGCAATATTCCTGAGAGATATGGATTTCTCGTAAGTGAATCGAACGACGTGTTACTCATTGATGATGAGGAGCCTACCAGTTATGAAGAAGTGCTGACAAGTTCAGAAAGGGATAAGTGGATTGGTGCCATGAAGTCGGAAATGGATTCCATGTATGAAAACTAAGTTTGGAACTTGGTTGACCCACCTGAAGGCATTAAGCCTATAGGGTGCTAGTGGGTTTTCAAGAGGAAAACCGACATGGATGGTAATGTGATTACCTATAAGGCTAGATTGGTGGCGAAAGGATATCGTCAAAAGCAAGGTGTTGATTATGACGAAACCTATTCGCCTGTAGCTATGCTTAAATCCATTCGGATGCTCTTGGCCATAGCGGCTCATTATGATTATGAGATATGGCAGATGGATGTGAAAACAACTTTCCTTAATGGAAACCTGCTCGAGGACGTGTATATGATACAACCTAAGGGTTTCACATCGGTTGATAAAACCAAGGTATGCAAATTGCGATGGTCCATTTATGGATTGAAGCAAGCATCCAGGAGCTGGAATATCCATTTTGATGAGACAATCAAAAAGTTTGATTTCTCACAAAATCCAGACGAACCTTGTGTGTACAAGAAGGTTAGTGGGAGTGCAATCGTTTTCCTAGTATTATATGTCGATGACATATTACTTATAGTAAACGATGTTTCAATCTTACAGTCAGTTAAGGTTTGGTTATCCAAGACATTCTCCATGAAAGACCTGGGAGAAGTAACCTACATCCTCGGGATTAAGATCTATAGAGATAGATTGAAACGCTTGCTTGGTCTTTCACAATATACATATATATACCGAGTGCTAAAGAGGTTTAGCATGTCGGAATCCAAGAAAGGTTTCCTACCCATCAGGCATGGGGTACACCTTTCGAAGTCTATGTGTCCGCGCACAGAAGACGAGAGGATTTGCATGAGTAAGATTCCCTATGCATCCGCAATAGGATCTATCATGTATACTATGTTATGTACGAGGCCCGATGTATCGTATGCTCTGAGTGTCATGAGCAGATACCAGTCTGATCAAAGAATGGATCATTGGGTGGCTGTTAAGACGATCCTTAAGTACTTAAGAAGAACTAAGGATGTGTTCCTAATATATGGAGAAGGGGACATGGTGATACGCGGGTATACCGATGCCAGCTTCCAGACAGACAAGGATGATTCCAGGTCTCAGTCTGGATACGTGTTCACCTTGAATGGGGGCGCAGAGAGTTGGAAAAGTTCCAAAAAAGACACTATAGCGAATTCTACCACTGAGGCAAAATACATTGCAGCTTCGGAAGCAGCAAAGGAAGCGGTTTGGATCAAGAATGAAGTTCGTTTATGAACTTGGTGTGATTCCGGCCATTGTTGAAGTAATACCGGTCTACTGCGACAACAATAGAGCAATTGCACAGGCGAAAGAGCCAAGGTCTCATCAACGATCCAAACATGTGCTTTGCTGCTATCATCTTATCAAAGAGATCATCAGTAGGAACGAAATACAAATCAAGAAAATTCCCACTGAAATGAACTTAGCGGATCCTTTGACTAAGGCATTACCTCAAAATAAGTTTGAGGGTCATGTTAGAGCTTAGGGTATTGGATACCGTAGCGATTGACATTAGGCCAAGTGGGAGTCTGTTAGTAATATATGAGAGATGTCCTAAGGCAATCGCCTTATGTATGAACCATTTATATGATAAATGAAGATTCACTATTTGAGTATACATGTTTTTATGTATTTGATTGGATCTTAAACTCATTTACTGAATGTCCACGATACGATTCACAGCATGAGAGAATTTGTGATTGGATCACAACTAGTGAGTATCTCTACATGTGTAATTGTGATGTATCGGAATTATCCCTAGTCGATGAATTGATGGATTTGGACACCATCAATTCTGTCGAGACTAGCACGAGGTATACTCCTTGGTGTATCCAAACATATGATTCTAACTGGCTGGAGACATTGTGATGTCCGGAGTTAATCGTGGATGCTAGTTATGGTAACTATTTCATTGGAGTGACCAGCCGTAAGACTTCATATGGTTCTCTGCATATATAGATATGTCAATGAAGTTCTTACTGTAGCTTAAGTGCAATGTTCCTTTGACTTGCAGTATTCAAGTCATCTTGATCATAGAGACTTATGCTTTGACATCTTAAGCAAGCATCTCTAAGGAGATGTGGACCCGGGATGATTGGGTATAAGTCGAAGTGATCGAAGGTGTTTGAATAGCCTATAAAGGATTCACCACTCCTTGCAAGGAGATGTATACCCATGGCCTCTCGTCGGATTGTTACTAAAGTCTTTGGCCAAAGCATTACATGTTTAGAGTAAGGTACTCTTCGATACATGTGGAGTAACTAGAATCCGTAGGACGAGGAAATGATACTTGGGCTAGGTGTGATGTAGTCAACCTACTGGGGACTGACACTATAGACCATGTCCTGAACCAAGTGGGTATAAGATGAGTGAAGGGAATGGGGCACGAATCATTCGAGCTGCTAAAGGGTTTCAGAAATAGTTTTGGATCAACCGTTGATCTTTTCGGTTAATTGGGGATCATGATGTACTACTAGGTTCCACTCATGATCGTTCTATAATTAATGGTTAATTATAGATGGCCAACATAAATCGAGAACCTATTTGGTCACACGCACAACGAGCGTAATCCGAAGGATTTAAAACGAGCTTGAGAATGGGATTCTCAAACCGAGAGAAACTAGGTTTGGTTGGACCAAACAAGAAGCGAGCATGAAATCGTTTCAGTCGCAATGGAAGCGTGGATGGGCCGTGTCTTATGAAGACATAATGGATGAACCAAAATGATTTGATTCTAATCCAATGGAGGAGAATAAACCAAAGGGTTTAGTTTATTTTAAACGAATGAACCAAAAGTTGGTTCGGTTCATTTTAACTTAAAATAAACCATCATGGTTTGGTTTATTTTAACTTATATTAATGGAGCGGGTTAACGGGCTTCATGGTTATAATCCAATAACCATTAAGAGAATTAGTTCTCTATAAAAGAGGGCTTAAGGGATTGTTAAGCCCTAATCCAAAAACCCTAGCTAGAGTTGCCGCCCACCCCATTGAAGGAGTCGGCGCCAACCCTAGTACCGCCGCCCCACCTCTTCCAACCGGCGTCCAGAAGGAGCCTTCCTTCCCCCTCGCCGGCGCCGAGCTGCTGCCAGTTGGTGCTCCGGTGATCTTCCTTGGGTTCGGTAATAAGGTGAGCTTCCACCTTTCTTTTGGCCGGCCCTTACTCCTCCACCAAAGCTGTCCAGTTTTCTGGACAGCTTGTTTTCTTCTCGTCGGAGCATCATTTGGACGATATTTGGAGCTCCGACATCGCCTTACTTACCGGGGATTCGATCTCCGGTAATCCTCTGAGGTGGAGAATGAAGGATTCGTCAAACGGTTGACGAATACCTCTCCGGAGAAGCGAGTTTTGAGGACTCATTTTTGGATCCGAATTTTGATTTGGATCGTGATCCTCTCTCGATCACGTCGTCTTCAACACGAGGCTAGTAACCCGTACGAAGACGAGGCTCGTGACTTAGTGAAGTCATACCGAAGATACTCGGCGTGGATACGGATAGAGACGATTCTAGCGAGGATCATTCCGGTTGATGTCGTTCCCGCTACACGTGATACGAAAGGTATACGTAGTTAAATTTCCTTTTATTGCAAATTTAAATTTACAGTTATATCTACACATGTTGTACTATGCATGTGTGTGATGTGTGTGTTGTAATAAATGTAGATTTATTATTTTTATTTCTTCCGCTGTGCACATGTTTACGAAACATGTTCGAACACACAGTCGCCGCGGTGCCGGAAACCCAACACATAGTATGGAGGAGTGTCAAGCAGAAATGCATGGCGGACTCTACCATGGAAGCTGAGTATGTGGCAGCCTCTGAGGCAGCCAAGGAAGCTGTATGGATCAGGAACTTCTTGATGGACTTGGATGTGATTCCTGGTTTGCCCAAATCTATCACAATTTATTGTAATAACAGTGGTGCAGTTGCAAACTCGAAGGAACCACGAGCCCATAAGGCGAGTAAACACATTGAGCGCAAGTACCACCTGATACGAGAGATTGTAAAGCGAGGAGAAGTAGTTGTCGCCAAGATTGCATCAGAGGATAACCTGGCAGATCCATTCACAAAGGCCCTTCCAGCGAAAGCATTTGATAGGCATGTGGAGGACATGGGAATCAGATGTATGGCAGTGTGATGACAGCATAGTCTTTTAGTATAAGTGGGAGATTGTTGGAATGTATACTGAAAGCCTAGCTCTTTTTGTATGAACATTTTATTTTGAAATAAGAATCACATGATCATTGTTTGCACTTTATATTTATTATATGTGTGCATATAGTCTAATATTTTACATTGTAGATACCATGGTGCTTGGTGTGGCACAGAAAATCATGTTATCAGTCCCTTGTAGAATATAAGTAGAGGCTTACAACCAAGATGGTTTTGGACAAACCATTGGCATGGTTGTAGTGTAACTTGGTATTGTTTTGTCTTGAACATAGAGTTACACTAGTACACTTAGGTGTATTAAGCAGGACCGATATAGAGGTGATTCAATTTATTGCTGACTACATAATTGAATCGGACCTCAGATATTATGTTGTACATGCTCTTAATACCGATATAATAACGGGCACATGTACTTAGTATTTATTTCCTTGATTTACCAAAGGGTAAGATTTAGATGGATTAAATCAATATGTCCGGTAAGTTGGGAAATGATATTATTTACATGGTGTGCCGTTGATTATAGGAGGAAACCGTGTCCTATATATTAGGTTGATGATGTCCCCTTGAGGAGCTCATAAGGTTCATCATGTAAACCCAGTTGGTTGACTTAGTCAACATGATGATAAGGTTGAGTGGTACTACTCGAGGAGTTAGATGTTAATTGATTGATGGTCAGTAAATCAATTAATTAACGGACATTCGATATCTTAAATACGGGGAGATGGATGTACAAATAATATATGGAGCCCATATTGATTTATGGGGGTTGGTGATGTAATTCAATGATGATCCTCTAGTGGAATGGAACATCATTGATGGATCAAGTTTGTGTGGTTCCGATCCAACGGGTGGCAAAGATCCAACTCCTCCTCATGGTCCCTATCGTAGCCTAATATAATCCTCATGAAGTCTAGATCCAAGGATGTAAAACAAAACTCTAGAATCAATGGTTGAGATTAAATCTCTAGATCCGACGGTTGGGATTAAATCCCTAGAACCGACGATTGAGATTAAATCTATAGAACCAATGGTTGAGATTAAATCTCTAAGATCCGACGGTTGGGATTAAATCCCTAGAACCAACGGTTGAGATTAAATCTCTAGAACCAACTGTTGGGATGAAACCCTAGATCCAACGGTTGGGATGAAACCCTAGATCCGACGGTGGAGATTAAAGGAGGCTTAAGCCCAATTCTATAAATAGAGGGCTAAGGCTTGGGCGGCAACTTAATGCTTGTGGATTAGGGTTTTGCCTATCTAAGAGTGGGCGGCAACAAACCCTAAAGGAGTTAGGGTTTTGGGCGGCTAGAAGTGGGCGGCCAGCTTTGTTCTCCCTAGGGTTTTGGCCGGCGCCCCTCATCCTCTTCTCATCCTTTGCCGGCGCTTTTCCCTTCATCCTTTTCTCCTTGGCCGGTCGAAACAAGGGCTAGGTTTCATCCTAGGAGATCTTGGCCAACACCCTCTTTCTTGCTTCTTGGTGGCCGGCGGCAACTCTTCTCAAGGTTGGTCGGCGCTCAAGAAGCTACTCCTTGGCCGGCGGTTATATCAAGCTCTTTGGCTTGGTGGTCAGTTCTAGATAGGAGGAGGAGTCTTTGTTTGGTTCTTCTCTTTGTTCGGATAGAGCAAGGAAAGGAAGAACATGATCTAGGAGGCTTCTACTCGTGGAGGATCTTCGCCCACACGACGTCCACGAGGAGGATAGGACATACGGTAGAAGATCGAGAGGTATAAAAGTTTTACATACCAAGCACCATGTTATCTACAATGTAAAATATTAGACTATATGCACACATAATAAATATAAAGTGCAAACAATGATCATGTGATTCTTATTTCAAAATAAAATGTTCATACAAAAAAAGTTAGGCTTTCAGTATACATTCCAACAATTCCATGAGGAGTCTCACTCGGCACAAGAAGAAGAAATCTCTTCCTCACAAGCAAGTGAGGATTCGGAAGTTGATAGGGAATCAACATTCGGATCCCAATCGGAAGAGGAAGAAGAGGTGGATTTGGAAGAAGCCTCCACCACTAGGATTGAGGGGGAGGAGATTAGACCTTCCACTCCGGAGCATCAAGAAGAGCCTTCCACATCCGGTCAAGATGAAGAAGCTCAAACTTCGGCACCTACCACCACCCTAGGTAACTCAAACATATCAATTCATAATAAAAATCATATCATATGTTTTGAGTGTAGGGAATCCGGACACTACAAGAGTAAGTGTCCGAAAAGAGTAAGGAAAGTTCCTCCGGCACCAAAAGTCAACGAAAAAGTCAAGGATGCCATTCCTCCAACCATCAAAAGCAAGGAGCAAGTGATTTTCTTCAAATGCCATCAAAAGGGACATTACCGGAGTCAATGTCAAAAGGGGAAGAAAAAGACCCAAGAAGGAGCATCACATGTAGGGGGAGCTAAGGCTAATCCTAAGGTATATTTTAATAATGCACCTTCTAGTTTAAATGTCAAAAAGCATGCTGGGAATAATTTTAACAATCTTGCTATTGTACATGAAAAGCATGCTAGGAACAATGAATATTTTTTAGGAGCTAAGAAGGTCAACCTTAGGAATAAGGAGAAATTTGGGACTAATGTCGCTAAAAATATTTTACCTAAGGCATCTATTAGAAAAATTGAAGACCACCTAGGTTTTAATCCTAAATGGACTAGACACATGCCTAGGAAGAACAATTCCCAAAGGACATATGAAAATTCTAATTTGGGAAGATTAGAGCTAGAAAATCAAGCCTTGAGGTCAAGGCTTGAGAAAATGGAAAAAACCCTTAGGATTATGCAAAACCAAATTAAAGGGTCAAGTGATCAAAAATCTAGGTCCAAGAGTCAAGGTCTAGAGTCTAGGAGGCAAGGCTCATCTATGGGCATGAAAGGCTTGAGCCACAAGCCTAAGTCCAAGGTAGATAAGCCTACCTACCATAGTGTTCCATTTGACTATGGAGCTAAACATAAGTCTAGGAAGACCAAGGTCAATAGGGAAGTCATCCCTAAGGCTAACCAAGGTATGTGCCTAGTGGCTAGGGTTTCAAGGAAACCTAGGCAAGACACTAAGAAGGTTACAAGAGGAGTTACCCCTAGAGTTAACCTAGGCAAAACCATGTTGGTACAATAGGCACCTAAGTCGAACCTAAGTTTTGATTATAGTAAACGATACAAAGTTAAGCTCATATCGTTATCTCACGAGCTAAATCGAGTGTGCAGAAAAGTGCCAATGGTGGAGCTGAAGGCCAGCGACACTCGGAGGAAGCCGCGGTGGTCGGGCGACACTTGAGTGATTTTGGAGGAAGCCGAAGGAATCGAGTGGAAGGCTGGAAGTGAAAGTGACACAGTAAGAATCGAGGTAAGCTCATGTGTGTGAGTGTAAGTGAGGTCGTATCCTACTTATGGGGATAGTCTTAAGTGTAGATCCGACCCAAGACATCCCATCGGTGGTCTAGGTCGAGATCGGACGATCGGAGGTCGTCGAAATAATGTTTTTGTTTAGCTAACTTTTGATTTTAGCTAGCATCAGTCGACTGCTAGCTTGGAGGACTCGACTGCTGTCCATCAGTCGACTAATGATGGCCATCAATCGACTGATGGTCAAGGATTAACCTCGAGGAGTCAAGCTCTATCACCATTTTTCAAGGAGTCTTGTGCCCAATTTCTATTGGTTGAAGATCCTCTCTAAAAGGGGCTCAAGGGCTATAAAAGGAGGGCCTCTCCTAGGGTTTTTCATCAATTCTAAGTGCTCAAAAGCCTCTGTAACGCTGCGACTCTCCGACGACTCTATAACGACGAAGTGTTGTCAACAACCCTAGCTTAATTTCTATTCTCTAGTTGTTGGTATAACTTTAATTTGTCATCTCTTTAATATTGCAATTCTCTTTGTTAATCGAGGTTTTCTATCGTTGCATTTTACCTTAATAGAAGAGAGGGTTTGTCTCTCTATCTTTTGCTTTCGAAGGTTTTGTAATCGTCAAACTCCTACCTCCAACGAGGAGGAGTGTTTTAGTGAATTGCCCTCCGTACACGGTCTAAGACCGTTAGGGCCTTGGAGTAATAGCCGAAGGCTACGAACCAAGTAAAAATCCATTTGTATCTCTTTATTTGTCATTTATCTTTCCGCAGCAATTAATTGTCTACTCGTGTTTTAACAAACGAAACGAAAGAAAAGTTTTTATCGCTATTCACCCCCCCCCCCTCTAGCGATCCGCTTGATCCAACAATTGGTATCAGAGCCGGGGGTGCTAAGATTTGGTGAAACCACCAATCTAGCTTTTTTTTTACAGATTTTTTTTCTTTTTTTATTCTGTTTATTTCGAATTTATTTCATTCGCTTAGTTTTTCTCCCGCACTACTAATCCAAGATGCGAGTCTTGGTACATTTCGATTGTTTGTGTTGTTGTTAGGTTTTTCATCTTCATTCTCTTGTTTGTTTTTGTATCAATGGCCCATCTCGAGGGTTTTAGCACCGTCTGACCTCTGTTTTACAATGGAGATGACTTCCATTATTGGAAGGGTCGGATGGAGTCCAAGTCTTTATTTGGCACATGGAAAGTCTAAGTCATGGGTACTTGGCATGAAAAGTCCAAGTCTTTATTTGGCACATGGAAAGTCCAAGTCATGGGTACTTGGCATTTGGGAAAGTCCAAGTCTTGAGTACTTGACATGAGAAGTCCAAGCATGGGTCTTGGCAAATGAGAAGTCCAAGCATGGGTCTTGGCATGGAAAGTCCAACATGGGTTGGCAAGGGAAAGTCCAAGCTTGAGTCTTGGCATTTGGGAAGTCCAAGGAGTTTGATATTGGCAGCGTAAAGTCCAAGCGGAGTCTTGGCGGCGTAAGTCCAATGTGCCTTGGCGGTGTAGACACCGTTAGCATGACATAGCCGAGGGAAGAACCTGGAGGCTAGCGCGATGGATGAACAAGTCATGGATGACTTGGAGGGATCCGAGAGGCGTGAGGCTGATGGAGGTGGCTAGAAGGCTTAGGTCTAGGCTAAGGGTGGTCTAGCAAGTATGGGGGCACCATACTTGGGTTAAAACCTCATCTTTGAGGTTGGCAGTCGACTGACATTATGGCCGGTTCGACTACCTTTAGTCGACTTGAGTTCGACTGCCGTTTAAGAGCCGAATCGCCTCGCGCCGCCCATTGAGCAAATGAATCGATGTCTACTGCGGCCGATCGACAAGGGCTCAGTCGACTGCTAGTTCAGCCGCGAGCACAGAATGCTCCATAGCCGACTGGGCAGTCGACTACGCGGCTAGCAGTCGACTGCCAATGTTGGCAGTCGACTGCCAAGAGATCCGTTGGAATTTTTTCAGCGTGGATCGAGCCGTTGTCTCACGACAACAGTGGCATCAGTTGACTGGTGACTTATGGCAGTCGACTGATGGGCGGAAATCCAAGTCGCGCGCAAGGATAAAAGGAGCTCGACGGGAGGGTTTTTGCAACCGATTTTCTTGGACGTTTTGAAGCGATTTGCTGCTGCAAATCAGGGCTTTCAAGTGCTAGTCCAAGGCAATCAACAAGCAAACTTCTAGAGAGTTTTTGTAAAGTTTTCTTTACTTCTCTTGTTGTATTTCTTCTTATATTTGCTTGTTGTATTTAGATTATTGTTGTAATCTTATTGTAAGAGGTTTCTCCACCTCCGACTTGTGTCGAGGAGTATTTGTGATTAGTGAGTGCATGTGCATCACTAGGGCTCTTTAGAGCTCGATCCGTGGAGTAGAAACCGTTTGGTTCCGAACCACGTTATATCCTTGTGTTCGTGATTGTATCTTTTTATTATTGCTTTTATTATTTCTATTCCGCTGCACATAACGAGTTTTGTAGAGATAATCGCGAACGAACTCCATCTACGAACGGTCAAACGCTATTCACCCCCCTCTAGCGGCGTCAAATTTTCTACAATTGGTATCAGAGCCCGGGGCTCTTCTACGGACTAACCGCCGGGAGCTAGGACAAAGAAGCTAGAGGGTGAAGATGGAAGAACAATTGGGATGGAACATTAATACACCGATCCCTTATTCCTTCTATGGACAAGAAGGGTTTAAGCAATGGAAGTCAAGAATTGAAGACTTCCTAATGATGAGGGACTTCGAAGAATGGTCTATCTTGATGGAGGGTTTTAGCTATCCAATAGGACCAAAGGGAGGATTCCTCAAGAAGAAGAAGTGGAGTGAAGATCAACTCCAAGCCTTCGAGAAAAACATGAAGGTAGTAAATTATTCTTGATTTGGTCCCTAATGAGATTGTGTGTATGGTAGGGGACTATAAGGACGCTAAGGAGTTGTGGAGCCAAGTGGCAAAGCTCCATGAAAACTCATCATTGGTCCAAGAAGAAGAAGAAGAAGAAGAGTGCTCATCCTCTCAAGCTCAAAAAGAAGCAAGTACATCTTCATCCAAAGAGCTTGAGGATTCGGAGGTTGATAGGGAATCAACATCTGGATCGGAAGAGGTGGAGGAAGTGGAAGAAGCATCCACTTCCAGGATTGAGGAGGAGATTAGAGTTTCCTCAAGACCGGAGCATCAAGAAGAAGCTTCTACATCCAGTCAAAATGAAGAAGTGTCAATTCCGAACTCCACCACTAACCTAGGTAACTCAAACACTCTAATTTCAAATAAAAATAATATTATGTGTTTTGAGTGTAGGGAATTTGGGCACTATAAGAGCAAGTGCCCAAAGAAGATTAGGAAAGCTCCACCGGCACCAAAAGTCAAGGATGTCGGTTCCCCAACACCTAAAGGCAAGGAGCACATCATATGCTTCAAGTGTAATTCAAAGGGGCATTATCGGAGTCAATGTCCTAGGGGGAAGAAGAAGGAGCAAGGAGGAGCATCACAAGTAGGGGGAGCTTCTATAGCTAACCCTAAGGTATATTTTAATAATGCACCTTCCAAATGTAAAAGTCAAAAGCATGCTAGAAATATTAATTCTCTTGCAATTCACCATGAAAAGCATGCTAGAGATAAATATTTTTGCTTAGGAGCCAAGAGGGTAAATTTTTCAAGAAAGGAGAAATTTGGGACTAATGTCCCTAGAAAAACTCTTCCTAAGGAAAGCATTAGGAAAATAGAAAACCACTTAGGCATTAACCCTAAGAAGGGTAGGCATATGCCTAGAGAAAATGGTAATGCCCAAAAACTTAATCAAAAATCAATTGGGCAATTAGAGGTTGAAAATCAAGCCTTGAGGTCAAGGCTTGAAAAACTAGAAAAGACCCTTAGGAATATACAAGATAAATTTAAAGGGTCTAATGGTCAAAGTCAAAGGTCCAAAAGTCAAAGTCAACACCAAGGACCTAAGAGTCAAAAGTCAACCAAAGGCAAGCAAGGTTTGGGTCACAAACCTAAGCCTAAAGTGGCTTATCATAGTGTTCCATTTGAATATGGAACACAAACTAGGTCTAGGAAGACCAAGGTCAATAAGGAAGTCATCCCTAGAATTGACCAAAGGGTGTGCCTAGTGGCTAGGGTTTCAAGGAAACCTAGGGTGGCCACTAAGAAGGTTGCAAGGGGAGTTACCCCTAGAGTCAACCTAGGTAAGACCCGAATGACCAAGGCTAACAAGCCTAGGAGGGTCATTAGGAAGGTATCTAGGGAGGTTATCCCTAAGGAATACCTAATTAACCCTAGGAGCTCAAATCGGTTTTGGGTTCCTAAGAGCGTGATTGATTCATGCTAAGATAGGTTTAGGGTGTGCCAACCTTGATTGGATGGGTAGTTAACTCAACCATGGCAAAGGTGGCATGTTAGGTCATTTTCAAGGTTTTGGTTACCTTGGGATGTGGTTAGATTTGAATTCTAAAGGATTTTAGGATGTGCCAATATTAATTGAGAAGTTTTGATAAAATGATCAAATTGGCACAATTAGGGTTTAGAGTGTTAGTGTGCCATTTTGGGTTTTTGGCACACTAAGGAGATTAATGACAATATGGCAAAATATATCTAACTATATCAAATGGCAATTAATATTAAAATTTAGGTATTACTATACCTATATATTTTATATGTCATGCTTTGATTGCCATATGTCATGTCATGACATCATGCCTAGTTCTATGATTTTATATGTCATGATTCATGTTTAGGATTAAGGTTTCTAATGTCATGTATGCTTAGTTTTATATCATATGTCATGACATCATG
The DNA here is from genome assembly GCA_025175895.1 of Wurfbainia villosa. Classification (NCBI taxonomy): domain Eukaryota; kingdom Viridiplantae; phylum Streptophyta; class Magnoliopsida; order Zingiberales; family Zingiberaceae; genus Wurfbainia; species Wurfbainia villosa. The sequence continues at coordinate 58,007,505 of CM045997.1, forward strand.
ATTATGAGCATATGCTTATTTATATCATTTCTAATTCCATAATCATTCATGCATTTAAGACAATTTGGTTGAAATTGATTTTAGGACTATGGCATGACTTGAAGTTCCATTTATAAGGGAATCAAGTAGAGTTGCCTAGGAAATGCATGAAACCCTAGATTAGGATGAACAAAACCCACATCTCACATCACATTGACATGTATGTGTATTTTATACACCCTAGATACATGTGAGATGCTAGGATATGAGTTAAGTTCAAGGTGCATAGGTTTTGCATCTAGATGAACTCAAACTCATCTTATATGATTTGTGGATCATTAGGAAAGCATGTGTACAAGTCATGTACATAGAGCCCAAGGAATATGATCCAAAATAAGGTTTTGAAAACATTTTAAAATCATTTTGAAAAACCTTGGTGAAGTCTATCTTTTGATAGCAATCACCATTGATGAAGTTGATACAAAATAGGGCCAAAACATTGAAAATTTCAATGGTTTTGAGTTTTGTATCAAACTCACTATTTTATAGGTAAAATAATTTTCAAATATTTTTCACCCATTATGTGTGTCATAAGTATTATACGTATGAATTTTCATGATTTTTTGAATTACATATAATTATTTATGAATTTCCAAAATTCATTTCTGATAGTTGAAAATCGAGATTTTTCGATCGACCGACTACGTGTGGTAGTCGTGATGTGAGTGGTAGTCGATCGACATCGTCGAGTCGAAGTTTGTTTAGCCCGTGTTCAGTTATGGAAAAGGTTCCTAATCACTCCTAACCCTAGGATATGCTTTAGGAAGCATTATAAAGGGTGAAAATTCATTGGATATGGATTAGGAGTTGTGTTAGGTCAAAGTATCAAATTTAGGGTGAGTGAAAGTTCTATGTTGAACTTAGAACCTTAATTTTGATGGTTTAGAGTTCCTATTGGCTTAGGGGCTTCCCAAGGACATTGTTGGTGCAATGATCAAGGGGGAGCAAGCCTTTAGGGGGAGGTATTCATCTTGAAATGATGGATGTGTTTTTCTCCTTGAAGAGGAGAAGTTATTGGGAGAGTATCATCAATTGGGAAATTTAATGGGTTTTTGATACCGAATTTGGAAATTGGGAGAGAGTATAGGATTGTCTCTCTTGAGTGATATGTGAATTATCACTAGGAAGATGGTAGGCATCCTATGTATTTATTTTTGGATCAAGGGGGAGATTGTAAGATCTCATTGGGACATGAGACATTGACCTCCTTGGAGAGAAAACCTTTTTGATATTAGTCAAAAAGGGGGAGAATGTTTGGGGGAGAACATTTGGAGAGTGTTTACCAATTTGGGATAATTGGTAAGGGATTTGAGTTAGTGGTCTAACTCAGATGATTTGTTTGGTTTTTGTCAAACATCAAAAAGGGGGAGATTGTTGGTGCAATCGGCCCAGGTCACGATTGACCAGACTCGAGTTTGACTCGAGTGATGTTTTGATGTTTGACAAAGGGATTTGACAAAGTGGTTTGGCATTAATGTCGGTTACTATGTTGGGGAGATTGTTGGAGCAATCGACCCGGGTCATGTTTGACCGGACTCGAGTTTGACTCGAGGAAGACCTTAATGGTTGACTAGAGTTGACCATGTGATTTTGGAAAGTCCAAGCATGGGTCTTGGCGAGGTAAAGTCCAAGTCATGGGTACTTGGCATGGAAAGTCCAAGTGGGACACTTGGCATTTGGTAAAGTCCAAGTCTTGAGTACTTGGCATGAAAAGTTCAAGTGGGACACTTGGCACATGGAAAGTCCAAGTCATGGGTACTTGGCATTTGGGAAAGTCCAAGTCTTGAGTACTTGGCATGAGAAGTCCAAGCATGGGTCTTGGCAAATGAGAAGTCCAAGCATGGGTCTTGGCATGGAAAGTCTAACATGGGTTGGCAAGGGAAAGTCCAAGCTTGAGTCTTGGCATTTGGGAAGTCCAAGGAGTTTGATATTGGCAGCGTAAAGTCCAAGCGGAGTCTTGGCGGCGTAAGTCCAATGTGCCTTGGCGGTGTAGACACCGTTAGCATGACATAGCCGAGGGAAGCACCTGGAGGCTAGCGCGATGGATGAACAAGTCATGGATGACTTGGAGGGATCCGAGAGGCGTGAGGCTGATGGAGGTGGCTAGAAGGCTTAGGTCTAGGCTAAGGGTGGTCTAGCAAGTATGGGGGCACCATACTTGGGTTAAAACATCATCTTTGAGGTTGGCAAATCGACATTATGGCCGGCGGTTCGACCGCCGTGAGTCGATCGCCGCTTAAGAGCCGAATCGCCGCGCGATCGGCTTCATTGAGCATGAATCGATGTTTACGATGCGACGATCACGTCGGCCAAATGATCGCTAGTTCACCTGAGCATGTATCGCCCGTGAGCCGATCGGGCGCCGATTACGCCGATCGCCAAGAGATCCGCTGGAATTTTTCCAACAGGATCGAGCCGTTGTCTCACAACAATGCATCACGACCGTGACTTATCGCACACAAGGATAAAAGGAGCTCGACGGGAGGGTTTTTGCAACCGATTTTCTTGGACGTTTTGAAGCGATTTGCTGCTACAAATCAGGGCTTTCAAGTGCTAGTCCAAGGCAATCAACAAGCAAGCTTCTAAAGAGTTTTTGTAAAGTTTTCTTTACTTCTCTTGTTGTATTTCTTCTTATATTTGCTTGTTGTATTTAGATTATTGTTGTAATCTTATTGTAAGAGGTTTCTCCACCTCCGACTTGTGTCGAGAAGGAGTATTTGTGATTAGTGAGTGCGTGTGCATCACTAGGGCTCTTTAGAGCTCGATCCGTGGGGTAGGAACCGTTCGGTTCCGAACCACGTTATATCCTTGTGTTCGTGATTGTATCTTTTCGTTATTTCTTTTATTATTTCTATTCCGCTGCGCATAATGAGTTTTGTAGAGACGATCGCGAACGAACTCCATCTACGAACGGTCAAACGCTATTCACCCCCTCTATCGGCGTCAAATTTTCTACATTTGGTACCCTAGATCTACCGAGTTCGAACTAATTGACTACTTTCATTCGGACTATGCCGGTAGTAAGCTCGATAGAAAGAGTACGAGTGGTTGTTGTCAACTTCTCGGCTCGAGTCTAGTAAGTTGGTGCAGTAGGAAGCAACACTGTGTTGCCTTATCTACCACCGAAGCCGAATACATCACGATGGGTGAATGTGTTATTCAGCTTCTTTGGATGAAGCACACTCTCCGAGACTTTAAGTTAGATTTTACAAACACTAAACCTCACATAGATAACATTAGCTCAATTAACCTAACTAAGAATCTAATATGTCATTCTAGGACCAAACATATAGAGGTCAAACACCATTTCATTCGAGAACATGTGGCCAACAAAGCCATACAACTAGAATACGTCGAATCGAAGTCCAACTTGGCAGACCTATTTACTAAACCCCTACCCGAAGCCGAATTCAGTCTATTAAGATGAAAATTGGGCATGTGCATAGTAGAATAGGAACTTACAAATTATATTTTCTTACTACTATTTCTTACTTTTTATTTTCATGGAACTAGCATAGGATATACCTTAGATATCATGCACCTGTAGATTTAAGGAGCCAATACATCTCACAACACATAGGACTAATGTGTTTGTGTACTTAGCCACGTAGATGGGCGTGAGATGTTAGGACCTTACTCCTAGTTCCAGATGTAGAGCTAGTGCATCGCCATGAACCACGGAGTATAATCATACATATTAACCGACTCTGACAAGGACTGGTTGATCTTTCATATCAATCAAGTCAAATATGAGTCGAACATTTTATAGCTGAGATTATTTTCAGTATATTATTTTCAAAATAATATGGAACATGCTTGGACTTTAAATTTAATATCTATATTTGTTTTTCACCCACCTCCACTCTTTTCGATATATGGCAAAAGGGGGAGAAAAAGGCTAAAGTTAAGGGATCAAAATTTTTGATAACTTAACTGATCAAAATTTTTGATAACTTAACTCACTTCATATTTATTCACATGGCCAAAAGTTAAGTAAATGTTTACTTAACTTGTTTTTGTTAACAAAAAGGAAGTAAAGGCCAAGTTAAGAGAATTCTTAACTTAAACTTATTTTTAAACACTATGGCCAAACACTTGTTTTTGTTAACAAAAAGGAAGTAAAGTCCAAGTTAAAAGAATTCTTAACTTAAACTTATTTTTAAACACTATGGCCAAACGTTAATGCTTTACTTAAGAAAGGGGGAGAAAGGGCCAAGTTAAGAAGTTTTCTTAACTTAAACATTTCACTAAGGCCAACTAGGAAGTAAAGGCCAAGTTAAGAGAATTCTTAACTTAAACTTATTTTTAAACACTATGGCTAAACGTTAATGCTTTACTTAAGAAAGGGGGAGAAAGGGCCAAGTTAAGAAGTTTTCTTAACTTAAACGTTTCACTAAGGCCAAGTTTAAGTAATGTTAATTACTTAAACTCTTCCTAAATAGCAACCCTCAAGGGGGAGGATTAAGGTTTTCTTTCAAGATCACCCTCGGTCAAGGGGGAGGTTTCCCCAAGTGGGAGTACTTGAAGAAAATCCTTACTACTCCTACTTAATCCTTTTATTATTGTTTCTAATGCACATTATTATTCTTCATGCATGCTATTTTCTTTACTTTGTATATGGGTTTGCATTAGATAAAAAAGGGAGAGATTGTTGGTACAGTAGGCACCTAAGTCAAACCTGAGTTTTGATTATAGAAAACGATACAAAGTTAAGCTCATATCATTATCTCACGAGCTAAATCGAGTGTGCAGAAAAGTGTCAACGCTGGAGCTGAAGGCCAGCGACAATCGGAGGAAGCTGCGGTGGTTGGGCGACACTCGAGTGATTTTGGAGGAAGCCGAAGGAATCGAGTGGTGTAGGGGTTTTTTCCCCGGAAGCTCTCATACCAATTTAATGGTTTTGCTTATTGAGTCCGTGAGGGGAAACTTCTCTTCCCACTTCACCTTGGTCGTTTATTCATGGCGATCCCATCGATGTCCCCAGATTAAAAAAATTTAATCCTAGACATAAGGAATTTCCCAAACAACCAAGTCATCATCGTGCTATTCGTTTAGAGAGGTCACTTGAACAAACTCGTTGTTCAAGCGACCAATCTCTATTCTACGAGTAGCCGCGGAATAGACGATGTCCGGATCACCGATTTTTGTGTTTATGCTCGGGATCCAAGTATTATTTAGCCATATACAGATTTATATCATGCTCATAATTGAAAAATAAATACAAACATGTAACATATAAAAATTAGAGAATCGATATACCTCTCGATCTTCTAATGTATATCCTTCCTCCTTTCAGACGTCGTGTGGGCAACGCTCTACCAAAAGTCGAAGCTCCTAGATCGCAAATCTTCCTTCCTTGCTCATCCAAAGCAAGAGGAAGAATAGAAACAAGGCTCATCTCCTTCCTATAGCCAACCAACAAGCAACAAAAGAAATGCTTGCCACCGACCAACAAGGAGAAGGAGATAATGGTGGAAACCGACCAAGACACCAAGGGAAAACCCTATATCTTGTTTCCACCACCTAAGGAGAAGGAGAAGGGGTCATTGGATGCCGTCGAAGGGCTGGGATAGGGCTGTGGGTGCCGGCCACCAAAGGATAGGAAGAAGAAACCAAACTACTTCCTTATTTGGTGCCACCCAAGCTTCCTAAACCCTAAGCTTCCAAACCCTAATCCTAGCTTTCCTTATTGCCGACCATGGAAGAGGGGAAGAAGAATATGATGAGCTCATGCCAAGGTAGAGAGGAGAAGAATAGGGGCCGGCCAACCTTAGGAAGAAGAAGGAACTTCTTGTTGCCGCCCACTCTAATCCCCAAAACCCTAACCCTAGCCACCACTCCCAATCCTAATCCAATTAGGATTGGTTGCCGCCCAAAGGACAAACCCTAATCCCCTCATCCATCAAGTTGTCATCCAAGCCTATAAGCCTTATTTATAGAGTTGGGTTTATGCCTTGGATTAATCTCCACCATTGGTTCTAGGGATTTAATCTCAACCGTCGGATCTAGAGATTTAATCTCAACCGTCGGATCTAGAGATTTAATCTCTACCTATGGATCTAGAGTTTTGTTTCTATCCATTGGATCTAAGCTTCATGAGGTGTTAATAGGCTACATTAGGGACCATGAGGAGGAGTTGGGTCTTGGCCACCCATGGATCAAGCCCACATAAAGTCCGATCCACTAATGATGATCCAATCCACTAAAGGTTCATCATTGATCTACCTCACCAACCCCCATATGATAATATGTGCTCCATATATTATTTGTACATTTTATCCCCGTGTTTAAGATCTCGAATGTATGTCGATAAATTAATCTACTGATCATTAATTAATCAACATCTAACTCCTTGAGTAGTACCACTCAACCTTTTCATCATGCCGGACCAAGTCCACCTGCAGGGTTTACATGATGAACCTTATGAGCTCCTCAAGGGGACATCATCATCCTAATATATAGGACACGGTTTCCTCCTATAATCAACGGCACACCATATAAATAATATCATCTCCCAACTTACCGAGCCTATCGATTTAATCTATAAATCTCGCCCATTGGTAAATCAAAGAGATGACTACTAAGTATATGTGTTCATTATTATATCGAGATTAAGAGCATGTACTAAATAATATCTGAGGTACGATTCGATTATGTAGTCAGCAATAAATCGAATCACCTCTATGTCGGTCCTGCTCAATACACACAAAGTGCACTAGTGTGATTCTATGGTCAAGATAAACCAACACCAAATCACACTACAACCATTCCGATGGTTTGTCCAAAGCCATCTCGGTTGTGAGCCTTTACTTATACTTTACAAGGAGCCGATAACATGATCTCCCGTGTGATACCACACACCATGTTATCTACAATGTAACGTATTAGACAATATGCATAAAAATATGTAAATAATGATCATGTGATTCTTATTTCAAAAATAAAGATGTTCATAGAAAAGATAGACTTTTCAGTATACATCTATACAATCTCCCACTTATACTAAAAGACTATACTGTCCTCAAAGTGTCATACATCTGATTCCCATTCCCTCCACATGCCTATCAAAAGCTCTCGCCGGAAGGGCCTTAGTGAAATGATCTGCCAGGTTATCCTTCGATGCAATCTTGGCCACAACAACTTCTCCTCTCTTTATGATTTCTCGTATCAAGTGGTACTTGTGCTCTATGTGTTTACTAGCCTTATGGGCTCGTGGTTCCTTCGAGTTTGCAACTGCACCACTATTATCACAATAAATTGTGATAGTTCTGGGCAAACCAGAAATCACATCCAAGTCCATCAGGAAGTTCCTGAGCCATACAACTTCTTTGGCCGCTTCAGAGGCCGCCACATACTCAACTTCCATGGTGGAGTCCGCCACGCACTTCTGCTTGACACTCCTCCATACAATGGCTCCACCTCCCAAAGTAAACACAAAACATGAGGTAGACTTACTGTTATCCCTATCAGATTGGAAGTCAAAATCCGTGTAACCCACAGAGAGTAATTGGTCTGCCCGGTAAACCAACATATAATCCCTAGTCCTTCTCAGGTACTTCAATATATGTTTTACCGTAGTCCAATGTCCCTGTCTTGGATTACTCTGATATCTACTGACCATGCCCACGACAAAGTAGATATCTAGTCTCGTACAGAGCATCGCATACATGAGGCTTCCTACTGCCGAAGCATAAGGAACCGCCTTCATCTCCTCTATCTCCTCAGATGATCTAGGACACATCTCCTTAGATAAAGGAACTCCATGCCTGAAAGGTAGAAAACCCTTCTTGGAGTTCTGCATGCTAAAACGCTCCATAATCGTGTCTATGTATGAAGCTTGGGATAAGCACAACATCTTTTTCCTGCGATCCCTTATAACCTTGATCCCAAGGATGTGTCCCACCTCCCCCAAGTCCTTCATATCAAACTATTTGGACAACCATACCCTTACGTCCGATAACACCTTGATATTGTTGCCAATCAACAAAATGTCATCTACGTATAGTACAAGAAATACCACTACGTTTCCGTCACATCTCTTGTATACACAAGACTCATTCGTACTTTGAATAAATCCATAAGACTGGATCACCTCATTAAACCGGATGTTCCAAGACCTCGAAGCTTGTTTCAATCCATAAATGGACCGATTAAGCTTACATACAAGATGCTCTTTGCCCTTAGCAATGAATCCCTCTGGTTGCTTTATGTAGATGTTTTCCTCAAGACTTCCATTAAGGAAAGCTGTCTTGACATCCATCTGCCACACTTCATAATCCATATGAGCTGCTATGCATAAGAGAATCCAGATAGACTTAAGCATGGCTACCGGCGAAAAGGTCTCCTCATAATCGATACCCTCTTTCTGAGTATACCCCTTCGCAACAAGCCTCACTTTGAAGGTCTCAACCTTCCCATCTATTCCTCTCTTTCTCTTGTAGATCCACTTGCATCCAATGGTTTTCACACCATCGGGTGGTTCTACTAGCTCCCAGACCTGATTTGAATCCATAGATTCAATCTCAGCATTCATTGCACTTTGCCAAGATACTGCATCTTTATCTTGGATTGCCTCGTCATATGTCCAGGGATCAGGTTCATGTTCACCAAGGACCAAATCAGAAGATTCTCCCAAGAACATGAATCTATCAGGCTATCTCACAACCCTCCCACTACTATGGGATATCACCTGTGTATCCTCTGTGACACGCGGTGCAGTGACATGTGGTATATCCTCTTGTACCGGCGATACTAAAGAAGTGACTTCCCCTTTTAACTCCTCCAGAACAATTTTACTCTTGGGCTTGTGGCTCATCACATAGTCTTCCTCTAGAAATATGACGTTCGTGCTAACGATCACCCTTTGATCTCTAGGACTATAAAACAATCCACCCTTCGTTCTCCTTGGATAGCCAACGAACAAGCGTACTTCTGTATGAGGTTCCAACTTACCAGCATCTGCCTTCAGCACATGTGCTGGACTCCCCCATATCCGAATATGTCTTAGACAAGGTTTTCGCCCAGTTCACAACTTTGTGGGAGTAGAAGGCACTGATTTAGATGATACCAAGTTCAGAATGTACACCGCCGTATCTAGAGCATATCCTCAGAACGAATCTGGCAAGTCAAAATAACTCATCATCGATCTAACCATCTCCATAAGAGTCCTATTCCTTCGCTCTGCTACACCGTTCTGCTGGGGTGTGCCAGGTGCAGTCAATTGGGATTGAATCCCAGCCTCTGATAAGTAGTTCCTAAACTCTCCCAAGAGGTACTCACCGCCACGATCAGATCGTAGTGTCTTGATACTTTTACCTTGACGTTTCTCCACATTAGCCTTGAATTCTTTGAACTTGTCAAAGCATTCAGACTTGCGGCGCATCAGGTAAATGTATCAATATCTTGAGTAATCGTCTATAAAAGAGACGAAATACTCAAAACCACCTCTAGCCTGGATAGACATAGGACCACATAAATCAAAATGAACCAATTCTAACACATCTTTGGCTCTATACCCCTTGGCCTTAAAAGGCCTCTTGGTCATCTTACCCTCCAAGCAAGATTCACAGGTTGGGAGATCCTCCACCACTAATGAACCCAAAGGTCCATCAGCTATCAACCTTTGAATTCTGCTTAGGTTAATGTGACCAAGCCTAAGATGCCAAAGATATGTTTGGTTCATCTTCGAAGGTTCTTTTCTCTTATTGGAATTAGAAGATGAGTTATTAACTTCAATTTGCATCATGGGAGGTTTTGGTTCAAGTGTGTACAAATTTCCTATCAATGCACCCGAATAGATAATGTCCCTATTCCTTCTTATAACAACTCTGTCATTAAAAGAAATAGAATATCCATCCATAAACAATTTAGAAACCAAAATTAAATTCTTTCTAAATAAGGGTACATAAAGGCAATTCTTAAGAACCAAAAGTTTATTTTTCTCAAAAGATAAATGAACATCTCCCACTGCAATAGCCGCCACCTTCGTGGCATCGCCCAAGTACACGGTAATCTCCCCCTTAGCCAGTCGTCTTGTTTCCTGGAACCCCTGCAAAGTATTGTAGACATGATCAATGGCTCTCGTATCTACACACTAGGTGTCGGTAGATAACACCGCTAAATATGTTTCAACGACTAGACCAAAAGATATACCTTTGTTCTTGCGGTTGGGGCAGTCCTTCTTCTAGTGTCTAGTCTGCTTCCAAGTGAAGCACTTGCCTTTCGGCTTCTTCACTCCTCCCTGAGATCCTCCCACCACCTTTGCTCTACCTTATTTCTCCTTCTTCTTGCCTTTCAGTTTGGAAGTAGAAACTTTTTTGAGCAACCATGGCTTGAGGACACTCTTCGAAGAGTGCATGCTTGTACTCCTTAGCAGATAAAACAATATCTAGATTCTTTTCCAATCAACATTATTTGGGTACAGTAAGTTTATTTCCTTTAATATCATAGTAAGTGGACTGAAAGTCATTCTTGAAAATCTTAAGAATCACATAGATCATTACTGTAGATTTCAAAAAATTATTGATTCCTCAAACAATAAAATTTTAAAATCAACCAACACCTCAAAACACCGAGAATATCGTATGCCACGATAGTGTGGACGTATACGAATTCTACATTTGTAAGAGGAGGTTTTACCCATTAATTTTACTATCTTGTCAACCTAACTTTTTGACAAGTAAAATTAATAGTTGGTTCCTCTTTGGCCCTACAAATAAAAGCAATGACTCCGATGGGGAGGATACTTATATTTGTATCTAAGTGTTCACCATTACTCGGTACTAAGGTAATTATCTCGGGTTATGTGTCTTACGATGGAAAAGTACACACGCTCATTAACAATTTCCTATAACCATATTCGACCTTGTGATTCGCAAACAAACCCATCCGATGTGGAGGAACGCACTCAGAGCCGACGCGCAAGTTTGTTTGCATCACATGTCAAATCGTAATGGAGGCCGTGGGAATTTAAAAAATTCCCTCTCCCACTTAGTAATTTGAAATTGAAGAATTTTCCTAGCCTACGACATGCATATCAAACAAAAAGCAATAAATATGAAAAATAAATTATTTTCCAACTATTATGACTTTTGTCTTCAATATAACTCCCGTCTCATCGTCATCTCGTCCGCTCCTCCTACGCCATGTACGAGCCATCCGGAGATCCGAGCCGAGACTAAAACCTATTTTAATTTACATCCATCGATCCTATACTCCACGAGGGAGTGTACATGAAATCTAGATCGAAAGTAAAATAAAATAAAGAGTGGCTAAACAATGCCGTATTTAATTTACAAAAAACTAAATACTAGCCTCGTTAACCCCGAGGATTCAACAAAATAAATATTTACACACATACAATCACATACACACATATTACCATAATAGTCGGATCTTATGCCTGCAATCAAAGAGTTGAACTACGCATATCCTACTATTATCTGGCATATATAATATATGAAAAAGTGCATAAAAATTAACCGAATCCTAAACACACAAAACCGGAAACCTTAGCTCTGATACCAATTGTAGGGGTTTTTTCCCCGGAAGCTCTCATACCAATTTATTTGTTTTGCTTATCGAGTCCGTCAGGGGAAACTTCGCTTCCTACTTCACCTCGGTCGTTTGTTCATGGCGATCCCATCGATGTCCCCGGATTAAAAATATTTAATCGTAGACACAAGGGATTGCCCAAACAACCAAGTCATCGTCGTGCTATTCGTTTAGAGAGGTCACTTGAACAAACTCGTTGTTCAAGCGACCAATCTCTATTCTACGAGTAGCCGCGGAATAGACGATGTTCGGATCGCCGGTTTTTGTGTTTATGCTCGGGATCCAAGTATTATTTAGCCATATACAGATTTATATCATGCTCATAATTAAAAAAATAAATAGAAACATGTAACATATAAAAATTAGAGAATCGATATACCTCTCGATCTTCTAATGTATGTCCTTCCTCCTTTCGGACGTCATGTGGGCGACGCTCTACCAAAAGTCGAAGCTCCTATATCGCAAATCTTCCTTCCTTGTGTTGGTGCAGGGGCACCAGATAATCGAACCTGTGTTATGATTATGGTAAAGACACAAAGTTAAGTTTACATCGTTATCTCACGAGCAAAATCGAGTGTGCAAAAAAGTACTAAAGCTAGCGATGAAGGCTAGCGACACCCGGAGGAAGCCGCGGTGGTTGGGCGACACTCGAGTGACTTCGGAGGGAGCCGAAGGAATCGAGTGGAAGGCCGAAAGTGAAAGAGACACAGTAAGAATCGAGGTAAGCTCGTGTGAGTGAGAGATGGTAAGGTCGTGTCCTCTGTACGGGGACGTCCGTAGGCGGCGATCCGACTAAGACTTCTTGTGGAAGGTCTAGGTCGAGATCGGACGGTTAGAAACCGTCGTATTTATCATTTTCCGAGCTAACCTCTCACTGCAGGGAAGTGTCCAGGCTGACAGTCGACTGCTGGACATGGGGCAGTCGACTGATGCTCATCAGTCGACTGATGGGAGGCACCAGTCGACTGATGGCAATGAATCAGCCTTTGTGCTAGGTCAAAATGGATAAGGTTTGACGCGGCCACTTCGCGATAAAAATTATACAACTTCGTGATCTGTTCCGAAATATGAGGAGACAAATTCAGAGGCCAAAATCTATAAAAGGAGGGGCGGATTCCAACTCTAAACATCATCAAGTTTATTCATCAAGTGCTCCTACAACGCCAATGCTCCAACGTCGTCATAACGCCGACGCGACGACAAGTTCAAATCTCCTTCGTCGACAGCAATAACAAGTAATTGTTTTTATTGTATTCTTTGTTTTAATCATAACGAGGTGAGGTAGGCTTGTTGCCTCATCCTCGTACTTCCGGTTTTGTGATCGTTGTCTCCTACCTCCAACGAGGAGGAGACGTTATAGTGCTTTGCCCTCCGTACGCGGTCTAGGACCGATAGGGCCTTGGAGTAGCAACCGCTGGGTTGTGAACCAAGTAAAATAAACGTGTCTCTTTATTTTCTGCTGTGCTTACTCATTTAATTGTCTACTCGAACGAAACGAACCAAAAGATTTATGATCGCTATTCACCCCCCCCTCTAGCGACGCTTCTCGATCCAACAATTGGTATCAGAGCGAGGGCACTATGATTTGGTAAAACAACCGATCTAGCACGTTTTGTTTTTTTGTTCATATTTTTTGATTCGTATTTTTTTTTGGTCTTTTTCCTCCCACACTACTAATCCAAGACGAAGTCTTGGTACGTTTCTTTTGGTTGTGTGCTTGCAAGTTTTCTCTCTTGGAGTAGCCGACGGTAAAAGGGCCATAACTTTTCGCACAAGTGGATTCACATAACGATCTACCTACCAAATCGAAGCTCTCTGAGAGATCTACATTTCTTACAGGGGTTTACCCTCGTAACAAGCTATTTCCAGACCCAAAATCCAACGTCTAGTACCCTTTCGGGGACATCGAAGGTCGTAAGTTGTTAGTTAGTTTCTTATTTTTCTCATTTAATTCTGTTTATTTCCTATTTATTTCCCGCATTACTAATCTAAGACCAAGTCTTGGAATTTCCTTTGGTTTTTATTCGTGTTTTGCAAGATACTTAATGGCTCACATTGAGGGGTATAACACCACCCGACCTCTGTTCTTTAACTGAGATGATTTCCATTATTGGAAAGGTCGGATGGAGTGTTTCTTGAAAACACAAGTTGAGACTTGGATAATAATCCAAACCGGATTTGCTCTACCCACCAATGATCAAGGAGAGCCCTTGGATTTCAACAAGTGGACAAATGCAACCAAGAGGCAAATCAAAGCCGATGCAAGAGCAACCCAAATATTGCAATGCGGCATGTCCAAGGAGGAACTCAACCGCATCGGACCATTCATTAGCGCCAAGGACCTATGGAACAAATTAATCGAGCTACACGAAGGAACGTCCGATGCTAAGGTATGTAAACGTAACCTTCTTTTCAATAAGTTGTATAACCTTAAGATGTAGGAACACGAGACGGCGACGCAACTACACGCCCACGTCCAGGACATTGTCAACGGCCTGTACACCATCGGACACAAGGTCAAAAATCGCGACCCACTAAGGTACGTTCTTAATTCATTTCCTAGGACTACCTTGTGGGCATCCATGGTCGATGCCTACAAGGTCTCTAAGGACCTTTCGAAGCTTAGGTTAGACAAATTATTTTCCGAGTTTGAACTTCAAGAGCAAACTAACGTGGTCCGGGCCGAGAGAGGTATTGCCCTACTTGCAGGACAAAGAAGCAAGCCACCTACCAGGCAAGAAGATGGACTCGAACCCGACGACGAATTAGAGTCCGAATCCGAAAAGGTGAAAGCAATAGTGAACATAGTGCAAAAGATCGTTCGGAGGGAAAGGAGGCTACTAAAGAATCAAAAGAGGACACAATTCAAATCAAATCAAAAGAAGGCTTTTCGTGCAACATGGGACAACGAAGAAGGTGGCGGCATAGCATGCATGGCAAGACCCGAAGAGTCCGAGTCAGAGTCCGAATCCGAATCCAATTACAACACCGACTCCGAACTCGAGGACTACTTTGAGAGGAAAGTCAAAGTCGGACCAAAAGGGAAAGTCAAGGTTAATCGCTCTTTAATTAGTACACTTTACAGTACAATTAAAATGCTTACTAGGAAATTGACTAAGTCCGTGTCTAGGGTCGAGTCATTACTTGAGGAGGTTGAAACCCTCAAGCAAGAGGCTACTCTAACCTCTTCAACTAGTCAAGTTCAAGAGGGAAACTCAACCCAAATTGAAAAACTTGAGGAGGAGAATTCTCTTTTGAAAGACCGAGTTCAAGAGGTTGAGGCTAGGTTGGAAAGGTTCACATTGGGATCTAAGAACCTTAATCGACTACTTGGAACCCAAAGAGCCGTGTACAACAAAGCCGGACTCAGATTTAGGTCAACGACTACGAATAGGTCTTATATGTCTATCGTAAATCGTAGTCATCAAAGAGTCCAAGCATGGGTCCCAAAGGTTTTATTGAATTCACATATAAGGACTAATAAGTTTTGGATTCCCCAGGATCAAATTTATTATTTGAATAGACCATATTGGTTCAATGGTCCATGGGGAGCTAACACTAAAATAGTATACCCGCTTACTTAGCAAAACCATTGCATATTTTATTTTAATTTGTAGAACGGATAGATAGGGAAAATAGTTAGTCAACTCTTGACAATATAGTATCAGGACGCGGCGAGATGATAGTACGTTAGGAAAACAAAGTCTCGTGTATTCGAGCTAGATAAGGCGTATCTAGCTTGGTGCACTTAACCGAGTGGAACTAGCTGAAGTTACCTCGTCGTATCCTAAACTAGTTAGACCAGGAAGTAACCCTAAGTGACTTAAGTGATATTTTCTTGAATTTGGCTTTGTCTAAAGAAGTGGTCGTTGTTCTGATCAAAGAAGGCCCCTGTGCCTCGCCACGACCTGGAAGCCAATTTCTCGAAAAGTTACTTAACGATCTAAAGGTTAAATTCGAATCTAACCCAAGGTTGACTATCTTTAATCAATTTAAAATCATCTCACAAAACATATAAGGTGAACAAATTCTGAGACACATAGAATGGGTGAGATGTTAAGGATAATTGAAATATAACCTCTTCAAAAGACTACTTATTTTCCCAACTATTGTACTTAACAACTCTTAGGCCAAAGTTTAGTGCCCCCTACATCTCTTATACTTCATATATTTGATTAAGGGGGAAAGCAAACTAACCCCAAGAGTTATATTACAAATCTTTAGATTATTGGTGCAGAGGGACACACCTCGAACCAATCTATCTAATTACTGCTAGATGCATGCTTGGACTCATAGTTGATTTATCTTGATGCATGCATATACCATATTGTTTTTAAACCCCTATTTTATATAACAAACTTAAATTTTACATAACAAACCCCAACATTTGTTTTGATTTATGGCAAAAGGGGGAGAAGAGCGAAAGTTAAGGGGGAGTTAAGGGAGAGTAACACAAAATTTATTTAATTTTGAAAGCTAAAGTATCTCTTTCAAAACTCACCTAAGGTTAAGGGGGAGTTTTGGTTAAGGGGGAGTTTTTGAAAATGACATTCATCATTTACTATACTTGTTTTATGCTTTAATTTCCCTTAACTTTGTGTTGGTTTGCCATAGATCAAAAAGGGGGAGATTGTTGGTGCAGAGGCACCAGATAATCAAACCTGTGTTATGATTATGGCAAAGACACAAAGTTAAGTTTACATCGTTATCTCACGAGCTAAATCGAGTGTACAGAAAAGTACTAAAGCTAGAGTTGAAGGCTAGCGACACCCGGAGGAAGCCGCGGTGGTCGGGCGACACTCGAGTGACTTCGCAGGGAGCCGAAGGAATCGAGTGGAAGGACAGAAGAGAACGAGACACAGTAAGAATCGAGGTAAGCTCATGTGAGTGAGAGATGGTAAGGTCGTGTCCTCTGTACGGGGACGACCATAGGCAGCGATCCGATTAAGACTTCTTGTGGAAGGTCTAGGTCGAGATCGAATGGTTAGAAACATCGTATTTATCATTTTCCAAGCTAACCTCTCACTGCAAGGAAGTGGCCAGGCTGGCAGTCGACTGCTGGACATGGGGCAGTCGACTGATGCTCATCAGTCGACTGATAGCGACGAATCAGCCTTTGCGCTAGGTCAAATTAGATAAGGTTTGACGCGGCCACTTCGCGATAAAAATTATACAACTTTGTGATCTGTTCTGAAATATGAGGAGACAAATTCAGAGGCCAAAATCTATAAAAGGAGGGGAGGATTCCAACTCCAAACATCATCAAGTTTATTCATCAAGTACTCCTACAACGCCAACTCCTACAATTAGGGTTTCCTCCTTAGGGTTGCTTGCCGCCCAAGCAATTGGAGGCTAAACCCTTATTTCCATCATCCAACATCAACCACTCTCTCCTTCGCCGCCCAACCCATAGCCACCCTTTTATAGAACTTAGGAGAATGTTGGTTATTGATGAGGTAGCCAAAAATATAGGAACTAATTCCCAATTTTCTTGCCGCCCACCTTATCCAACCTTTCCTCTCCCTTTTATATAGAGTTAGGTTTAGGCCTTGGTTTAATCTCCACCGTCGGTTCTAGGGTTTTAATCTCAACCGTCGAATTTAGAGATTTAATCTCAACCATCGGTTCTAGGGTTTTAATCCCAACCGTCGGATATAGAGATTTAATCTCAACCGTCGGTTCTAGGGATTTAATCCTAACCGTCGGATCTAGAGATTTGTTTTCCATCATTTGATCTAGACTTCATGAGGTTTATATTAGGCTACGATAGGGACCATGAGGAGGAGTTGGGTCTTGGCCACCCGATGGATCAGAACCACACAAACTTGATCCATCAATGATGTTCCATTCCACTAGAGGATCATCATCGAACTACCTCACCAACCCCCATAAATTAATATGGGCTCCATATATTATTTGTACATTCATCTCCCCGTGTTTAAGATATCGAATGTCCATAAATTAATTGATTTACTGACCATCAATTAATTAACATCTAAATCCTCGAGTAGTACCACTCAACCTTATCATCATGTTGACTAAGTCAACCTGCAGGGTTTACATAATGAACCTAATGAGCTCCTCAAGGGGACATCATCAACCTAGTACATAGGACACGGATTCCTTCTATAATCAATGGCACACCATGTAAATAATATCATTTCCCAACTTACCGGGCATATTGATTTAATCCATAGAAATCTCACCCTCTGGTAAATCAAAGAAATAAATACTAAGTACATGTGTCCGTTATTATATCGGGATTAAGAGCATGTACAACATAATATCCGAGGTCCGATTCAATTATGTAGTCAGCAACAAATTGAATCACCTCTATGTCGGTCCTGCTCAATACACCTAAGTTTACTAGTGTAACTTTATGTTCAAGACAAAACAATACCAAGCTACACTACAACCATGCTAATGGTTTGTCCAAAACCATCTTGGTTGTGAGCCTCTACTTATACTCTACAAGGGACTGATAACATGATCTTCTGTGCCACACCCAAGCACCATGTTATCTACAATGTAAAGTTTTAGACAATATGCACATATATAAATATAAAGTGCAAACAATGATCATGTGATTCTTATTTCAAAATAAAATGTTCATACCAAAGAGCTAGGCTTTCAGTATACATCCCAACAATCTCCCACTTATACTAAAAGACTATGCTGTCATCATACTGCCATACATCTGATTCCCCTTCCCTCCACATGCCTATCAAAGCTCTTGCTAGAAGGGCCTTAGTGAAAAGGGTCTACCAGGTCATCCTCTGATGCAATCTAGGCGACAGCAACTTCTACCTCTATGATTTCTCGTATCAGGTGGTACTTACACTCTATGTGTTTACTAGCCTTATGGGCTCGTGGTTCCTTCGAGTTTGCAACTGCACCATTATTATCACAATAAATTGTGATAGTTCTGGGCAAACCAGGAATCACATCCAAGTCCATCGAAGTTCGCGCCACATACACAGCTTCCATGGTGGAGTCTGCCACGCATTTCTGCTGGGCACTCCTCCATACAATGGCTCCACCTCCTAAAGTAAACACAAAACCTGAGGTAGACTTACTGTTATTCCTATTTGATTGGAAATCGCAATCCATGCAACCCACAGGGAGTAATTGGTCTGCCCGGTAAACTAGCATATAATCCCTAGTCCTTCTCAGGCACTACAATATATGCTTTACCGCAGTTCAATGTCCCTGTCCTGGATTACTCTAATATCTGCTGACCATGCCTACGGCACAGCAGATATCTGGTCTCGTACATAGCATACATTAGGCTTCCTACCGCCGAAGCATAAGGAACTGCCTATATCTCCTCTATCTCTTCAGATGATCTAGGACACATCTGCTTAGATAAAGGAACTCCATGCCTGATGGGTAGAAAACCCTTCTTGGAGTTTTGTATGCTAAAACGATCCAAAACCATGTCTATGTATGAAGCTTGGGATAAGCACAACAACCTTGATCCCAAGGTTGTGACCAACTTCTCCCAAGTCCTTCATATCATACTGTTTGGACGACCGTACCCTTACGTCTGATAACACATCGATGTTGTCGCCAACCACCAAAATGTCATCTACGTATAGTACAAAAATACCACTACATTTTCGTCACATCTCTGATATACACAAGACCCATCCGAACTTTGAATAAATCCATAAGACTGGATTTACTTCCTCAAAGCGGATGTCCCAAGACTTCAAAGCTTGCTTCAGTCCATTAACGGACCGATTAAGCTTATATACAATACGCTCTTTGCCCTTAGTAATGAATCCCTCTGGTCGCTTCATGTAGATGGATTCCTCAAGACTTCCACTAAGGAATGTTGTCTTGACATCCATCTATCACGCCTCATAATCCATATGAGTTGCTATGCATAAGAGCTCCCAGACCTGACTTGAATCCATAGATTAAATCTCAGTATTCATTGCACTTTGCAAAGATGCTGTATTTATATCTTGGATTGCCTCGTCGTATGTCTTGGGATCAGGTTCATGTTTGCTAGGGACCAAATCAGAAGATTTGTCCAAAATCATGAATCTGAGAGGCTGTATCACAACCCTCCCACTATGACGAGGTATCATCTGTGTATCCTCTATGACACGTGGTGCAGTGACATGTGGTATATCCTCTTGTACCAGTGGTACTAAAGAAGTGACTTCCCTTTTAACTCCTTCAGAACAATTTTACTCTTAGGCTTGTGGCTTATCACATAGTCTTCCTCTAGAAATCTGGCATTCGTGTTAACGATCACCCTCTGATCTCTAGGACTACAAAACAAGTCAGAATAACTCATCATCAATCTAACCATCTCCATAAGAGTCCTATTCCTTCGATCGCTACACCGCTCACTGGGTGTGTCAAAGTGCAATTGGGATTGAATCCCAGCCTCTGATAAGTAGTTCCTAAACTCTCCCAAGAGGTACTCACCACCACAATCAGATCGTAGTGTCATCTTGAATAATTATCTACGAAAAAGACAAAATATTCAAAACTACCTCTTGCCTGGATAGACATAGGACCATACGAATCAGAATGAACCAATTCCAACATATCTTTGGATCTATACCCCTTAGCCTTGAAAGGCCTCTTGGTCATCTTACCCTCCAAGCAAGATTCGCAGGTTGGGAGATGCTCCACCACTTATGAACCCAAAGGTCCATAAGCTATCAACCTTTGAATTCTACTTAGGTTAATATGACCAAGCCTAAGATCCCAAAGATATCTTTGGTTCATCTTCGAAGGTTCTTTTCTCTTATTAGACTTAGAAGATGAGTTAATAACTTCTATTTGCATCGTGGGAGCTCATGGTTCAAGTTATACATTTACTATCTATGTCCCTGAATAGATAATGTCCCTATTCCTTTTATAACATATCTGTCATCAAAAGAAATAGATTATCCATCTAGAACAAATTTAGAAACCAAAATTAATTCTTTCAAAATAAGGGTACATAAAGGAAATTCTTAAGAACCAAAACCTTTATTTTTCTCAAAAGATAAATAAAACATCTCCCACTTCAATATCCGCCATCTTCATGGCATTGCCCAAGTAAATGGTACTATCCCCTTTAGCTAGTCATCGGGTTTCCTGGAACCCCTGCAATAGTATTGCAGACATGATTAGTGGCTCTCGTATCTACACACCAGGTGCCAGTAGATAACACCGCTAACCATGTTACAATGACTAGACCAAAGGATATACTTTTGTTCTTCTTTGGATTGGGACAGTCCTTCTTCCAATGTCCATCCTGCTTGCAAGTAAAGTATTTGCCTTTCGGCTTCTTCACTCTTCCCTGAGATCCTCCCACCATCTTTGCTTCACCTTGTTTCTTCTTCTTCTTGCCTTTCGGCTTAGAAGTAGAAACCCTTTTGAGCAATGATGGCTTGAGGACACTCTTTGAAGAGTGCATACTTGTACTCCTTAGCAGATAAGACAATATCTTGAATCTTTTCCAATCAACATTATTTAGGTACAGTAAGTTTATTTGCTTTAGTATCACAGTAAGTGGACTGAAAGTCAATTTTGAAAATCCTAAGAATCACAATGATCAAAATATTATATTTCAAATTTTATTGATTCCTCAAAACAATAAAATTCCGAAATCAACCAACACCTCAAAACACCGAGAATATCGCATGCCACGATAGTGTGGACGTATACGAATTCTACATTTGTAAGAGGAGGTTTTATCCATTAATTTTATTATCTTGTCAACCTTACTTTTTGACAAATAAAATTAATAGTTGGTTCCTCTTTGGCCCTACAAATAAAAGCAATGACTCCGATGGGGAGGATACTTTTTATTTGCATCTAAGTGTGCACCATTACACAATACTAAGGGAATTATCTCGGATTATGTGCCTTACTGATGGGGAAGTACACACGCTCCTAAATAATTTCCTGTAACCATTATTTGACCTAGTGATCCGCAAACAAACTCATCCGATGGGGAGGAAGGCACTCAGAGCCGACGCACAAGTTTGTTGCATCACACATCAAATTGTAATGGAGGCCGCGGGAATTAATTAAAATATCCCTCTCCCACTTAGTAAATTGAAAATGAGGAATTTTCAAGCACACACAACATGCATACAAAACAAATCAGCAATAAATATGGAAAAATCAGAATTTTTCCAACTATTATGGCATTGTTCTCCCATATGCGTCCCATCGTGTTGCCACCTCGTCCACTCCATCTTTTCCCGTGCGCAAGTCACCAAAGAGTTTCGAGCCGAGATAAAACATTTTAATTTACATCCATCGATCCTATACTCCACGAAGGAGTGTACAAATAATTTAGATCGAAAGTAATCTAAAATGAGCGGCTAAACAATGTCGTATTTAATTACAAAAATTAAATACTAATCTAGCCTCGTCAACCCCGAGGATTCAAATAATATACAATCACACACACATGCAATCACATACACACATATATAGCCATAATAGTTGGATCTTATGCCTGCAACCAAAAAGTTAGCCTACGCACATCCTACTATTATCCGGCATACACAATATATGATAAATGCGTGAAAGTAACCGAATCCAAAACACGCAAAACTGGAAACCGTGGCTCTGATACCATTTGTTGGCAATCGTGCTATTTCTCGGAATGCTCATAGGCTCCCATGTCCCCGGATTAAAATTTTCACTAATGAAAACTAATCCGGATGGGATGAGTTTCCTAAGCACAACCAATTCGTCGTCGTGCTAATGACTTGAGCGATCGCTTGAACAAACTAGTTGTTCAAGCAACACAACTCTTCTAGTCGGTTAGCCACGGAAGAGACGACGGACGGATTGCCGGTTTTTGTGTTTCTTATCGGGGTCCATGATTATACAAATACATACAAATGTAAACTAGTATAATCAACATATACTAACATAAAGAACATAAGCTAGCATATCAATAAGAGCATGCAAAGAACAATAATAAAAGTTATAAAACTTTTATACCTCTTGATCTTCTATCGTATGTCCTAACCTCCTTGTAGACTTCGTGTGGGCGAAGATCCTCCACAAGTTGAAGCTTCCTAGATCTTCTTCAATCCAAAGAAAGAAGAACTCTCTTTCCCTTCTTGCTTGAGCCAACCACCATTCCACAAAAGGATTGATGCCGCCGGCGCCAAGAATAGAGAGAGCATAATGGAAACAACCAAGGTACCGAACTAGGGACAAACCCTTGTTTTGGTGCCGCCGGCCAAGATGGAGTGAAGAGGATAAAGGGAATATATTGGGCGCCGACCACGGTGGAGGGAATAGAGGAAGGAGCCGGCCACAACCTAGGAAGAGGAAGAGCTCCTCTCCTATAGTTGCCGCCCACCTTCCTTGCATACCCTAGCCGCCCAACCATAGGAGTCAAACACTAATTAGGGTTTCCTCCTTAGGTCTTCTTGCCGCCCATCCAAGGTGGAAGGAGGAGATCTAAACCGGCCACCTTTCCTAGGAAGAAGAAGAACTCTTCCACAAGATGTCGCTTACCCTCCTTCCAAACCTTGGTTGCCCATGCAAAAGAGCCAAACCCTAATCAAATTAGGGTTTCCTCCTTAGGGTTTCTTGCCGCCCAACCATGATGGAGAGAAGAGATCTAGGAGCTAGCCACCTTCAAGGAAGAAGAAGAGATCTTTCTCAAGTTGCCGCCCACTCATCTTCCAAGCCTTGGCTGCCCAACCCATAGGAGCCAAACCCTAATTAGGGTTTCCTCCTTAGGGTTGCTTTCCGCCCAAGCAATTGGAGGCTAAACCCTTATTTCCATCATCCAACATCAACCACTCTCTCCTTCACCGCCCAACCCATAGCCACCCTTTTATAGAACTTAGGAGAGAGTTGGTTATTGATGAGGTAGCCAAAAATATAGGAACTAATTCCCAATTTTCTTGCTGCCCACCTTATCCAACCTTTCCTCTCCCTTTTATATAGAGTTAGGTTTAGGCCTTGGTTTAATCTCCACCGTCGGTTCTAGGGTTTTAATCTCAACCGTCGGATTTAGAGATTTAATCTCAACCGTCGGTTCTAGGGTTTTAATCCCAACCATCGGATCTAGAGATTTAATCTCAACCGTCGGTTCTAGGGATTTAATCCTAACCATCGGATCTAGAGATTTGTTTTCCATCATTTGATCTAGACTTCATGAGGTTTATATTAGGCTACGATAGGGACCATGAGGAGGAGTTGGGTCTTGGCCACCCGATGGATCGGAACCACACAAACTTGATCCATCAATGATGTTCCATTCCACTAGAGGATCATCATCGAACTACCTCACCAACCCCCATGAATTAATATGGGCTCCATATATTATTTGTACATTCATCTCCCCGTGTTTAAGATATCGAATGTCTGTAAATTAATTGATTTACTGACCATCAATTAATTAACATCTAAATCCTCGAGTAGTACCACTCAACCTTATCATCATGTTGACTAAGTCAACCTGTAGGGTTTACATGATGAACCTTATGAGCTCCTCAAGGGGACATCATCAACCTAATACATAGGACACGGATTCCTCCTATAATCAACGGCACACCATGTAAATAATATCATTTCCCAACTTACCGGGCATATTGATTTAATCCATAGAAATCTCACCCTCTGGTAAATCAAAGAAATAAATACTAAGTACATGTGTCTGTTATTATATCGGGATTAAGAGCATGTACAACATAATATCAGAGGTCCGATTCAATTATGTAGTCAGCAACAAATTGAATCACCTCTATGTCGGTCCTGCTCAATACACCTAAGTGTACTAGTGTAACTTTATGTTCAAGACAAAACAATACAAAGCTACACTACAACCATGCCAATTGTTTGTCCAAAACCATCTTGGTTGTGAGCCTCTACTTATACTCTACAAGGAACTGATAACATGATCTTCTGTGCCACACCCAAGCACCATGTTATCTACAATGTAAAGTTTTAGACAATATGCACATATATAAATATAAAGTGCAAACAATGATCATGTGATTCTTATTTCAAAATAAAATGTTCATACCAAAGAGCTAGGCTTTCAGTATACATCCCAACAGTGCCGGCCACCAAAGGATAGGAAGAAGAAACCAAACTACTTCCTTATTTGGTGCCACCCAAGCCTCCTAAACCCTAAGCTTCCAAACCCTAATCCTAGGTTTCCTTATTGCCGACCATGGAAGAGGGGAATAAGAATAGGATGAGCTCAAGCCAAGGTAGAGAGGAGAAGAATAGGGGCTGGCCAACCTTAGAAAGAAGAAGGAACTTCTTGTTGCCGCACACTCTAATCCCCAAAACCCTAACCCTAGCCACCACTCCCAATCCTAATCCAATTAGGATTGGTTGTCACCCAAGGGACAAACTCTAATCCCCTCATCCATCAAGTTGCCGTCCAAGCCTATAAGCCTTATTTATAGAGTTGGGTTTATGTCTTGGATTAATCTCCACCATTGGTTTTAGGGATTTAATCTCAACCGTCGGATCTAGGGATTTAATCTCAACCGTCGGATCTAGAGATTTAATCTCCACCTATGGATCTAGAGTTTTGTTTCTATCCAATGGATCTATTCTTCATGAGGTGTTAATAGGCTACATTAGAGACCATGAGGAGGAGATGGGTCTGTAACGCCCGTAAAATTCCTAGCAATTTTACAAGAATTTTTGGCTTGATGATCATGGGCTTTATGTGGGCCTTTTTCCAAATAAAAGAAAATAAGCCAAAAAAAATGGATGCAATACCTAAGAATTGAACTCCAAACCTCTAGAGATAGCCAAACCCTATAGATGCACCCACTAACCAGAAGCCCAATAGGATTACATCATTAGAGGAAGGGGGGGGATTATAGATAAGTGTGATAAAGGTAAATGAAGAGGCTTGGAAGAAGAGAAGAGAAACTTCTCTTCCTCCCTTTATAAAGAAGAGGGAAGGTTCTAATTTGCCACTTCCTCTCTTCTTCTTCTTCTTCTCACCGAATTCTAGCTCCCTCTCCACCTTTGGCCAAACCCCATCCAAGCAAGAGAAGGCTAGGTTTTGGTCTTCCTTAGGTCATCTTCCCCACCCAAAGCAAAGCGAAGGATGTAAGTATCCCTCACCTGCAGTACGGGTAGCTTCGATTGCTATTTTGTAAAAGAAACTCATATGATATATTCGGCCAAAATGAATTTTTGGGTGTTTTATTGAAATTCTATGTCATGTTTGTAAGAAGAAGATGTTGTTAGGAAGTAGATGATGATGTTAGGATGGAAAAAGGGGTTTAGGTTAAAAGCTAACCCTAATAACCACTAAGGTTAATTCGGCCAAGCTATGATTTAGGGTTTCCATGAAGTTATATGCTATGTTTTAGTAACTATATGATGATGTTAGGATTTAAAATGAAATAGGACAAAAGCTAACCCTATTAGCTACTAAGGTTCATTCGGCCAACCTAGGTTTTGGGTGAACAAATGAAGTTTTAATCCATATGTTATATGCAAATGAAGTTGTTGTTATATGAAATGAATTAGGTTAAAGGTTAACCCTAAAAACCCTACTTGGACCATTCGGCCAACCTAGGTTTTGGGTGAACAAATGAAGTTTTAATCCATATGTTATATGCAAATGAAGTTGTTGTTATATGAAATGAATTAGGTTAAAGGTTAACCCTAAAAACCCTACTTGGACCATTCGGCCAACCTAGGTTTTGGGTGAACAAATGAAGTTTTAATCCATATGTTATATGCAAATGAAGTTGTTGTTATATGAAATGAATTAGGTTAAAGGTTAACCCTAAAAACCCTACTTGGACCATTCAGCCAACCTAGGTTTTGGGTGAACAAATGAAGTTTTAATCCATATGTTATATGCAAATGAAGTTGTTGTTATATGAAATGAATTAGGTTGTTGTTATATGAAATGAATTAGGTTAAAGGTTAACCCTAAAAACCCTACTTGGACCATTCGGCCAACCTAGGTTTTGGGTGAATAAATGAAGTTTTAATCCATGTTTTATATGCAAATGAAGTTGTTGTTATATGAAATGAATTAGGTTAAAAGATAACCCTAGAAGACCCTATGGACCATTTGGCCATCATGCATTTTGGGGATTAGATGAAGTTTTAATATAAGTCTTATGTGCATATGAAGTTGTTGTTAAGTTAAATGAATAGGTTAACATGTGTTTTATGTTGGGTGAATTCATGTTGACTTGTGATATTAAATAATGCTAGATGAAGATAACATGCCTTAGGTTAGTGTTTACTTACTTTTGATGCCATGCCTTTTTGCCATGTCTATGTGTATGCGATATTTAAAATATGTTATGAAATGGAAGAAGATAAGATTATGAAATGAAACAAAATGATATGTTCACGACATGAATATGACATGATGATGAAATGAAGAATGATATATTATGAAATGAAGAATGGCATGTTCTGAAATGAAAGATGATATGTCCATGAAGGGAAGCATGATGTGTTATGAAATGAAGTATGCTATGTTTGCAAAATGAAATAAGCTATGTTATAAAATAAGCATATAAGTATTTTACCTTCTGCATGGCTTGTACCAAAACCCTAACAGGGTCCAAGAAGGGATGGGCTCCTAAGATGCCCTAGGTCGATGGAATAAGACTCGGGCCTAGGATGGGCTTCTAAGTATAATTTCCCCTAGGTCGATGGAATAAGACTCGGGCCTAGTACGGGATGGGCTCCAAGATGCCTTAGGTCGATGGAGTAAGACTCGGGCCTAGGATGGGCTTCTACGCTATGACGATTGCCCTAGGTCGATGGACTAAGATTGGTCCTAGTAACCTATTAGGTTCGAGACTTGCTACCTCGGGCCTATTTAGGGATGCGCGCTATGATAATGAAGAAGTGGTACAATGTCGGGCCCAAATATGTTGAGATTTATATTTACGTACCTATAATATATGTTTTCAAAAGCATCCTGCATATGTTACCTGATTAGATTGTTATGTTACATGCTATGATGTCACTATGCTACATATGATGTAGGTTATGTTTGATAGGTCATACCTATATGTTTTATGTTATGTTGATTTGCTACGTTACATATGTTATATGTTATGTTTAAGTAAGTCCTAGATGTACATGACATGATGCTATGTTATAGATGATACATGTTATGCTGCCATGCTATGGATGAGATATGTTATGTTTACTCACGTTATTTATGCTACATGTTAAGTTGATTACGCCATGTATGTTGCATGTTATGTGGCTTATATGTTATGAATGTTACATGCTTATATGTTATGAATGGTACATGCTATGATTAATGTCGATACATGGTTTTTGTGAGTAGGACTGGATCTTACTAAGCCTATGTGCTTATAGTTTATCTTTCCCTAAATCTGCCAGATAAGGGTAAGGGATGGATAAACTAAAGGGAGCAGCAGGAGGGGCCAAATGTGTGTGGCAGTGGCATGGTGGAGAAGATCCGTTAGGTTTATATATATATGTTTACCTATGATGATGATGTTCATGGATGCCCTTACTTATGTCTCCGTATGACAACGATGGTTATGAACCTGAACTAAGCACTAGGTATCTATATATGTTATGATGCATGCTCCATGTTAATAAGAAGAAGTAAAGAAGAAGTAAGAAGAAGTATCTATATATGCTATGATGCATGCCCTATGTTAAGAAGAAGTATATATATATGTATATGTCAATGCACATGTTTAAAAGAAAAAAAAATAAGTCTAAAGTCTTCCGCTGTAAGAAATAAAGAAGTATGTATAAAGTCTTCCGCTGTATGTAATGTATGTATGTACGGTCGCGTCACGCGGCGCCCCTCCCGGATTCTGGGTCCGAAAAGGGCGTGCGTGACAGGTTGGTATCAGAGCGGATCTGCCTTTCCACTACACACACATCAAGCTCCAAATCCTGCCGCTCCAAGTAAGAATTCTATGTCTTCTCTAATTTTGTGAATTTGTTTTCCATGTATGATAGGAAATGCTTCTAGTTTAAATATGCATGAAAATATGTATGATACCCTTATGCTTGTTCTTGTATGATATAAAATACCTTAAGCTTAAACTATGCATGAGAACATGAATGATGCCTTAAGCTTAAAATGACTTTATGTTAGCTTTAGTCTAAGTATGCGTAGGGCAACGAACGAAAACTTATACTAGCTTCACAAGAAACACTTGTGATTGGCCAAAGGGGTCAAAGGTAGACAAGTTAGGTAAATCAAAATTGATAAAAAAAAACATTTTTTATTTACGAGGAGTTGATTTTTGTAATTAATTGGGTGAGGTCTATGGTCATATAAATTGAATTAAGCCGGTTTCGCACTGGTTAGTCGGTTTCGTACTGACTTCACTTATTTCAATTTCAGATGGCACGGACGATGACTACAATGACCCGTCGTGATGTGTTACGAAACAAATTGAGGGAAGCTATTGAAGAGATAGTTTATAAACCTAATGGTGGGGTCATCGGACACATAAAAAGGCTCGATGGTCTTTTTAGGAAACTCGAGCAACAGGAGTTTCCGTTACTAGACAATTATCGGATATGGGCCTTGGTACGCTCTCTTCCAAATGATCTCATGGTTGTTGCGCATCACGTATGGGGCCGCTATGAAGGGCGGATAACATATCTTTGAGTTGTCTTTGGGAACTCTTTGGAGCACAAGGTTCAAGAGAATCCTGTGGTAGCTGGCCTCGAAAAGAATGAAGAGAGTTCCACAAACCGTCAACTTATTGGCCAGCCTGAGACTACCCTAATGAGGCCAAGGAAGATAGGATTAAACATAATTACAACTGCACTAGGGTTTTTCCTAGTGGGAGTCGTAATAAACTATTTTCTCAAGTAGTTTTGTTCCGATTAGAAATAAGGAATGTTATATATTAACATTTTTATTTTCTGAACGTATGAATAAGAAATAATGAGCTCGTTTCCTTTGAAATTAGTGATTAGTTTATTGCATGGGATGTATGTGGTATAGTTGATTTGATTGGGGACATACGAATGATGAGTGGAAACGAAGTTGCCGCTTGATGATTGTAACCCAATTCAATTTGACATTGAGTCAATCAGAGACTGCATGTGACCTATCGGTCAGCAAAGCCGTGAAGAGATTCAGCCGACTCGTATGCCTATACCCAGAGTTGGTCAGCACGAAAAAAGAAAGGGGTAGACTCATGCTGAAGATGCTCCGACCAGAAATAACTCGGAATGTGGCGGCGAGCTCATGACCCTTGACCGAGGAGGTTGATAGTGCCACGATTATTGAGCATTACCGAACATGAGAGCGGTAGCGGATGGCTCGAGCTCTCAAGGATTATGGATTCTTTACCATCCGGGGAAAGCTAACAAGGTGGCTGATGCACTCTGCAGGAAGTCCTGCGCCACCTTGATGTCCCTATCAGTGTTATCTCGACCCTTAGAAAAGAGATTACGCGTTACGGGGTTGAAATCGTCTCCGGACAGCTCTCGACCATGACGATAACACCACCGTATTTCGATGATATCTTTGGAAAAGCAAGCCCGTGACGCAAGCCTTCAGAGGATCAAGCAAGAGGTCTTAGAAAGAAAGGACGACGGGTTTTGGATCTCTGATAGTGGAGTACTCTACCTCAGGGATCGCTTGTGTATTCCCGACGATCTAGAATTACAGAAGGAGATATTTGAGGAAGCTCACGGAACTCCTTATGCGATGCATCCTGGAACCACCAAGATGTACCAAGACCTAAAGCGAAAGTTACGGTGGTTGGAATGAAAAGAGATGTGGCTCGATATGTCGATGCTTGCACGACTGCGAGAGGTTAAGGCGAGAACACGAGACTGGAGAAACACTGCGGTAGATCCAGATTCGAGAATGGAAATGGGAGGACATTTCTATGGATTTCATCTCGGGATTGCCCAAGGCGACAAGCGGTTATGATGCTATATGGGTAATTGTGGGCCAGTTGGCGAAGTCCGCCCATTTCTTAGCAATCAAGATGACCTATTCGACGAACAACTGCTCGATTATATGCTAGGAAATTATCGGGCTACATGGAATTCCTAAGACCATCATTTCATGAGATGGTCGCTTTATTTCCCATTTCGAATGTGTTCAAGGCCCTAGGCACGGCTATTGTTCGATCTTGCCTTCCATCCCAGACGGACGGACCGAAGAAAAGAGTAAATCAATCTTGGAGGATATGTTACGAGCTGCGCCTATTTCAAAGGTAGTTGGTCGATACTTATATGCAGCGAGTCGCCTACAATAATAGCTACCAGCTACTATTGGAATGGCACCCTACGAGGCTCTATACGGGAGGAAATGTAGATCTCCCATATCTTTGATGCGAGGGTGGTGAAGCGAAGAGGATGGGACTCGAGACGGACTTCATCGACAACACCACCCGAGCTATCGTAACATCTGCCGAGAATTGCTGCCGGAGCCGACAAAGAGCTATGCGGATATCGCGTGTAGACCGTTAGAATTCGAAGTTGGGGACCTAGTATTCCTCAAAGTAGCTCCTATGAAAGGAGTGATGAGATTTGGAAGGAAGGGTAAACTGAGTCCACGCTACGTGGGACCGTATCCGATATTGCAGAGGATTGGCAAGGTAGCTTACAAGCTAGAGCTGCCTCAAGAGATGTCGACTATTCACAACGTGTTCCATGTCTCTGTGCTCAAGAAATGCATTTCCAGTACGGACCAAGTGATCGAGCCACAAACAGTACAAGTTCAAGAGGACCTGAGTATTGAAAGTCGGCCTATCCAGATACTAGACCAAGAAATCAAGAGGCTAAGGAACAAAGAGGTGCCCTTAGTAAAGGTCTTGTGGCAGAATCAACGGTACGAGGAAGCTACACAGGAGCGAGGAGGACATGAAGCAGAAGTACCCACAATTGTTCTAAGTTTCGAGGACGAAACTTTTAAAAGGTATGAAGGATTGTAACGCCCGTAAAATTCCTAGCAATTTTACAAGAATTTTTGGCTTGATGATCATGGGCTTTATGTGGGCCTTTTTCCAAATAAAAGAAAATAAGCCAAAAAAATGGATGCAATACCTAGGAATTGAACTCCAAACCTCTAGAGATAGCCAAACCCTATAGATGCACCCACTAACCAGAAGCCCAATAGGATTACATCATTAAAGGAAGGGGGGGATTATAGATAAGTGTGATAAAGGTAAATGAAGAGGCATGGAAGAAGAGAAGAGAAACTTCTCTTCCTCCCTTTATAAAGAAGAGGGAAGGTTCTAATTTGCCACTTCCTCTCTTCTTCTTCTTCTTCTCACCGAATTCTAGCTCCCTCTCCACCTTTGGCCGAACCCCATCCAAGCAAGAGAAGGCTAGGTTTTGGTCTTCCTTAGGTCATCTTCCCCACCCAAAGCAAAGCGAAGGATGTAAGTATCCCTCACCTGCAGTACGGGTAGCTTCGATTGCTATTTTGTAAAAGAAACTCATATGATATATTCGGCCAAAATGATGTTTTGGGTGTTTTATTGAAATTCTATGTCATGTTTGTAAGAAGAAGATGTTGTTAGGAAGTAGATGATGATGTTAGGATGGAAAAAGGGGTTTAGGTTAAAAGCTAACCCTAATAACCACTAAGGTTAATTCGGCCAAGCTATGATTTAGGGTTTCCATGAAGTTATATGCTATGTTTTAGTAACTATATGATGATGTTAGGATTTAAAATGAAATAGGACAAAAGCTAACCCTATTAGCTACTAAGGTTCATTCGGCCAACCTAGGTTTTGGGTGAACAAATGAAGTTTTAATCCATATGTTATATGCAAATGAAGTTGTTGTTATATGAAATGAATTAGGTTAAAGGTTAACCCTAAAAACCCTACTTGGACCATTCGGCCAACCTAGGTTTTGGGTGAACAAATGAAGTTTTAATCCATATGTTATATGCAAATGAAGTTGTTGTTATATGAAATGAATTAGGTTGTTGTTATATGAAATGAATTAGGTTAAAGGTTAACCCTAAAAACCCTACTTGGACCGTTCGGCCAACCTAGGTTTTGGGTGAACAAATGAAGTTTTAATCCATATGTTATATGCAAATGAAGTTGTTGTTATATGAAATGAATTAGGTTAAAGGTTAACCCTAAAAACCCTACTTGGACCATTCGGCCAACCTAGGTTTTGGGTGAACAAATGAAGTTTTAATCCATATGTTATATGCAAATGAAGTTGTTGTTATATGAAATGAATTAGGTTGTTGTTATATGAAATGAATTAGGTTAAAGGTTAACCCTAAAAACCCTACTTGGACCATTCGGCCAACCTAGGTTTTGGGTGAATAAATGAAGTTTTAATCCATGTTTTATATGCAAATGAAGTTGTTGTTATATGAAATGAATTAGGTTAAAAGATAACCCTAGAAGACCCTATGGACCATTCGGCCATCATGCATTTTGGGGATTAGATGAAGTTTTAATATAAGTCTTATGTGCATATGAAGTTGTTGTTAAGTTAAATGAATAGGTTAACATGTGTTTTATGTTGGGTGAATTCATGTTGACTTGTGATATTAAATAATGCTAGATGAAGATAACATGCCTTAGGTTAGTGTTTACTTACTTTTGATGCCATGCCTTTTTGCCATGTCTATGTGTATGCGATATTTAAAATATGTTATGAAATGGAAGAAGATAAGATTATGAAATGAATCAAAACGATATGTTCACGACATGAATATGACATGATGATGAAATGAAGAATGATATATTATGAAATGAAGAATGACATGTTTATGAAATGAAAGATGATATGTCCATGAAGGGAAGCATGATGTGTTATGAAATGAAGTATGCTATGTTTGCAAAATGAAATAAGCTATGTTATAAAATAAGCATATAAGTATTTTACCTTCTGCATGGCTTGTACCAAGACCCTAACAGGGTCCAAGAAGGGATGGGCTCCTAAGATGCCCCAGGTCGATGGAATAAGACTCGGGCCTAGGATGGGCTTCTAAGTACAATTGCCCCTAGGTCGATGGAATAAGACTCGGGCCTAGTACGGGATGGGCTCCAAGATGCCTTAGGTCGATGGAGTAAGACTCGGGCCTAGGATGAGCTTCTACGCTATGACAATTGCCCTAGGTTGACGGACTAAGATCGGGCCTAGTAACCTATTAGGTTCGAGACTTGCTACCTCGGGCCTATTTAGGGATGCGCGCTATGATAATGAAGAAGTGGTACAATGCCGGGTCCAAATATGTTGAGATTTATATTTACGTACCTATAATATATGTTTTCAAAAGCATCCTGCATATGTTACCTGATTAGATTGTTATGTTACATGCTATGTTTGATATGCCATGTTTATGTCACTATGCTACATATGATGCATGTTATGTTTGATATGCCATGTTTATGTCACTATGCTACATATGATGTATGTTATGTTGATATGCCATGTTTATGTCACTATGCTACATATGATGCATGTTATGTTTGATATGCCATGTTTATGTCACTATGCTACATATGATGCATGTTATGTTGATATGCCATGTTTATGTCACTATGCTACATATGATGCATGTTACGTTTGATATGCCATGTTATGTCACTATGCTACATATGATGTAGGTTATGTTTGATAGGTCATACCTATATGTTTTATGTTATGTTGATTTGCTACGCTACATATGTTATATGTTATGTTTAAGTAAGTCCTAGGTGTACATGACATGATGCTATGTTATAGATGATACATGTTATGCTGCCATGCTATGGATGAGATATGTTATGTTTACTCACGTTATTTATGCTACATGTTAAGTTGATTACGCCATGTATGTTGCATGTTATGTGGCTTATATGTTATGAATGTTACATTCTTATATGTTATGAATGGTACATGCTATGATTAATGTCGATACATGGTTTTTGTGAGTAGGACTGGATCTTACTAAGCCTATGTGCTTATAGTTTATCTTTCCCTCGTACTGCAGATAAGGGTAAGGGATGGATAAACTAAAGGGAGCAGCAGGAGGGGCCAAATGTGTGTGGCAGTGGCATGGTGGAGAAGATCCGTTAGGTTTATATATATATGTTTACCTATGATGATGATGTTCATGGATGTCCTTACTTATGTCTCCGTATGACAACGATGGTTATGAACCTGAACTAAGCACTAGGTATCTATATACGTTATGATGCATGCTCCATGTTAATAAGAAGAAGTAAAGAAGAAGTAAGAAGTATCTATATATGCTATGATGCATGCCCTATGTTAAGAAGAAGAAGTATATATATATGTATATGTCAATGCACATGTTTAAAAGAAAAAAAAAATAAGTCTAAAGTCTTCCGCGGTAAGAAATAAAGAAGTATGTATAAAGTCTTCCGCTGTATGTAATGTATGTATGTACGGTCGCGTCACGCGCCGCCCCTCCCGGATTCTGGGTCCGAAAAGGGCGGGCGTGACAGGGTCTTGGCCACCCATGGATCAAGCCCACATAAAGTCCGATCCACTAATGATGATCCAATCTACTAAAGGTTCATCATTGATCTACCTCACCAACCCCCATATGATAATATGGCCTCCATATATTATTTGTACATTTTCTCCCCGTGTTTAAGATCTCGAATGTCCGTCGATTAATTAATTTACTGACCATTAATTAATCAACATCTAACTCCTTGAGTACTACCACTCAACCTTTTCATCATACCGGACCAAGTCCACCTGCAGGGTTTACATGATGATCCTTATGAGCTCCTCAAGGGGACATCATCATCCTAATATATAGGACACAGTTTCCTCCTATAATCAACGTCACACCATATAAATAATATCATCTCTCAACTTACCGAGCTTATCGATTTAATCTATAAATCTCGCCCATTGGTAAATCAAAGAGATGACTACTAAGTATATGTGCCCGTTTTATATCAGGATTAAGAGCATGTACTAAATAATATCTGAGGTCCAATTCGATTATGTAGTCAGCAATAAATCGAATCACCTCTATGTCGGTCCTGCTCAATACACACAAAGTGCACTAGTGTGATTCTATGGTCAAGACAAACCAACATCAAATCACACTACAACCATTCTGATGGTTTGTCCAAAGCCATCTCGGTTGTGAGCCTTTACTTATACTTTACAAGGAGCCGATAACATGATCTCCCATGTGACACCACACACCATGTTATCTACAATGTAACGTATTAGACAATATGCATAAAAATATGCAAACAATGATCATGTGATTCTTATTTCAAAAATTAAGATGTTCATAGAAAAGATAGACTTTTCAGTATACATCCCTACAAGTGGAAGGTCGGAAGCAAAAGCGACACAGTAAATATCGAGGTAAGCTCGTGTGTGTGAGCGTAAGTGAGGTCATATCCTCCTTACGGTGATAGTCTTAAGCGTAGATCCGACCCAAGACATCCCATCGGTGGTCTAGGTCGAGATCAGACGGTCAGAGGCCATCGAAATAATGCTTTTGTTTAGCTAACTTTTGATTTCAGCTAGCATCAGTTGACTGCGAGCTTGGAGGACTCGACTGCTGTCCATCAGTCGACTATCTGCGGTCAGCATTCGACTGATGCTACCATCAGTCAACTAATGATGGCCATCAGTCGACTGATGGTCAAGGATCATCCTCAAGGAGTCAACTCTATCACCATTTTTCAAGGAGTCTTGTGCCCAATTTCTATTCATTGAAGATCCTCTCTAAAAGGGGCTCAAAGGCTATAAAAGGAGGGCCTCTCCTAGGGTTTTTCATCAATTCTAAGTGCTCAAAAGCCTCTGTAATGCTGCAACTCTCCGACGACTCTATAACGACGAAGTGCTGTCAAAAACCCTAGCTTAATTTCTATTCTCTAGTTGTTGGTATAACTTTAATTTGTCATCTCTTTAATATTGCAATTCTTTTTGTTAATCCATTTGTCTCTCTTTATTTGTCATTTATCTTTCCGCTGCAATTAATTGACTGCTCGTGTTTTAACGAACGAAATGAAAGAAAAGTTTTTATCGCTATTCACCCCCCCTCTAGCGATCTGCTCGATCCAACAGACCACAATGACCAAGGCTAACAAGCCTAGAAGGGTCATTAGGAAGGTATCTATGGAGGTCATCCCTAAGGAATACCTAGTAAACCCTAGGAGCTCAAATAGGTTTTGGGTTCCTAAGAGCATGATCGATTCACGCTAGATGGGTTTAGGTGTGCCAACTTTAAATGGAAGGATAGTTAACCTAACCATGGAAAAGGTGACACTTTAGGTTATTTTCAAGGTTATGGATACCTTTGAAATAGGGTTGATTTTTATATCCTAAAAGATTTGAGGATGTGCCAATATATTTTTGGAATTATGAAAAATCAATCAAATTTGAACAAATTAGGTTTAGAGGTCTTAATGTGCCATTTTGGGTTTTTGGCACACTTGGGGGATTAGTAGCAATATGAAAAAATATATTTAACTATATCAAATGGTAACAAATATTAAAAGTTAGGTATTATTATACCTATACCTTTTATTTGTCATGCCTTGTTTGTCATATAATATGCCATGACATCATGTTTATTTTTAATCATTTAATATGTCATGAAAATGTTAGGATTAAGGTTTAATGTCATGTGTTTTTAGATTATATCATATGCCATGACATCATGATCATTGGCCATGTTTAATTATGTTATCATTTATGTCATGATCATTCATGCATTTAAAGTAATAAAAATTGATTTAAGGACTATGGTATAACTTGAAGTCCCATGTATAAGGGAATCAAGTAGGGTTGCCTTAGAAAATGCATGAAACCCTAGTTTAGGATGAACAAAACCCACATCTCACATTATATTTACATGTATGTGTATTGATGCACCCTAGATACTTTTGAGATGCTAGGATATGAGTTGAGTTTAAGGTGCATAGTTTTTGCATCTAGATGAACTAAAACTCATCTAATATCATTAGTGGATCATTGGGAAAGCTTATGTTCAAGCCATATACATTAAGCCCAAAGAATATGATCCAATATAAGGTTTTAAAACTATTTTAAAATCATTTTGAAAAACCTAGGTGAAGTCTATCTTTTGATAGCAATCACCATTGATGAAGTTGATACAAAGTGAGCTAAAACATTGAAGTTTTTCTTCACTTTTGAACTTTGTGTCAATTTCACTATTTTATGGGCAAAATATTTTGCAAACATTTTTCACCCATTGTATTGCTTATAAGTAATATACGTATGAATTTTCACGATTTTTTGATATAAGTAGAATTACTTATACTTTTCCAAATTTCAATTCTAATAACTGAAATTTTGATTTTTCAATTATCGATCAGTCCTTGTTGGCGTGATCGATGATACTCAATGATCGTGATTTCTAAGAGACTCATTGTCGGTGATTCGAAAAAATAAGGTCGTTTAGCCCATTTCCAATTACGGTAAAGTTTTCTAACCACTCCTAACCCTAGGATATGCTTTGGGAAGCATTATAAAGGGTGAAAATCCATTGGATATGGATTAGGAGAGTTGTTAGGGTGATGTATCAATTTTAAGGTGTGGGGAAGTTCAATGTTGAACTTTAGACCTTAATTTTGATGTTTTAGAGTTCCTATTGACTTAGGGACTTCCCAAGGACATTGTTGGTGCAATGGTCAAGGGGGAGCAAGCCTTTAAGGGGAGGTATCCATCATGGGATGATGGATGGTATTTTTCCTCATGAGGGGAAAAATGGGATTTTGAGATACCCAATTTGGAAATTGGGAGAGTTTGTAAGATTGCCTCTCTTGAGTGATATGAGACTTATCACTAGGAAGATTGTAGGCATCCTAGGTATTTTTGGACCAAGGGGGAGATTATAAGATCTCATTGGGACATGAGACATTGACCTCCTTAGAGAAAACCTTTTTGATGTTAGTCAAAAAGGGAAAGAATGTTTGGGAGAACTTATGGGATTACCAATTTGGGATAATTGGTAAGAAGATTTGAGTTAGTGTTCTAATTCAAAGGTATGTGTTTTTATCAAACATCAAAAAGGGGGATTTTGTTGGTGCAATCGGCCTAGGTCACGATTGACCGGACCCGAGTTTGACTCGAGAAATGTTTTGATGTTTGACATGAAGGTTTGACATTGATGTCTAATATTGTTTTGGGGAGATTGTTGGTGCAATCGACCCGGATCATGATTGACTGGACTCAAGTTTGACTCGAGCGGGATTTTTATGGTTGACTGGAGTTGATCGTGTCATGGAAAGTCCAAGTCTTGAGTACTTGGCATGTAAAGTCACAGCATGGGTCTTGGCATGGAAAGTCCAAGCATGGGTCTTGGCATGGAAAGTACAACATGGGTCGGCAAGTAAAGTCCAAGGGTGTAGTCTTGGCCACGTAAGTCCAAGGGTGTAATCTTGGCAATGAAAGTCCAAGTCATGAGTACTTGGCATTTGAGAAGTCCAAGGGGTTTGATATTGGCGGCGTAAAGTCCAAGGGTGAAGTCTTGGCAGCATAAGTCCAATGGTTGGTGGCGTAAAGTCTAAGCGGAGTCTTGGCAGTGTAAATCCAATGTGCCTTGGTGGTGTAGACACCGTTAGCATGACATAGCCGATGGAAGCACCTGAAAGCTAGCATATGGATGAATAAGTCATGGATGACTTGGAGGGATTGATCGAATGCTTTTTAATTGTCGTAATACCGTTCTCAAATAATTTACCGAACCCCCTAACTACACTAATGTAGTATAGGACTGACTCGGATCATCTCCTAACGAACCTAATGGCTGGACATTTGTTTCTAAATAGAAGTAAACACTGGGGGTTTTACAATTATCAAAACAATTAAAATGCAAAATCAAAAGCAGACATGAGAATTAAACATGCAAAAAAGTAAATCTAACTACTAAATAACAAGTAACAAGCAACTATCCTAATGCGCAAAAGTAAGTGATCATGCACCGCACTGTCACTATACGGTACAATGATCAAACAAATGTGAACAATTCAACCAAGCACCGCATTGTCACTATACGGCACAGTGATCAAACAGTCACTGAAAAACTAAACTAACAGATAGAAAAGAAATCGACCAAGCACCGCACTGTCACTATACGGTACACTGATAAAACAAATGTGAATAATTCAACCATGCACCGCACTGTCACTATATGCCACAGTAGTCAAACAGTCACTAAAAACTGCAATAAACGAAAGCAATTCAACCAAGCACCGCACTGTCACTATACGGTGCACTGGCCAAATGTAAACAAAACTAACCTAACAACTAAAGCATAACACAAATAAAACTCTAACTACGACTCGAATTAAACACAAGTTAGAATACAGAATAAAATACAAGGTAAACCGCAGATTAAAACACAAAGTAAAATGCTAGTGAAAACATAGGTTACGAACACTAGTAAAAACACAATTCAAGGTCACTGGTGAAAGCACATATTAAAAACACTAGCGAAAACACAATTGAAAACACTAATGCAAACACAATGTAATAACACCAGTGACAACACAAATGAAAACACAAGTGCAAATAAAAATGAAAACACAACATGAACCATATAATAAAAATTAACCAACTCTCGTCCACAACTCCCGGAAAGGAACCACCCTATCCATTTACCCACGACAGATTTAGATAGCTCCTACAGCTTCAATTGCACAGATCTTTCGTCAGAATAATCCTCCGACGAAAGTTGGAATTGTTGGAACGGATCACTGCTCCAGTGATGGACTTCGAGACTGTCGCTACCACGACAGCAGAAGGGACCAAATCTGTGATCGTCTACAAGTCTTCACCGATGCTGGAAATAGGGTTCTGCCGTCGAAATTTAGGAATTGAAGGGTTGTCGGAATCTGGAAATACATGCTGCCGCTACCACGGTAGTAAAAGGTCACCCCCAGCCTTCTGCGACCACATCCAGTTGGGGTAGCTCAGCTCCGGTTGCCAGGCATCAAAAAAATGCCGATGAAGATGGATGAAAACCCCTCTGCTCGGCAAAGCCACCATCTGCCCAACTTCAGAACTTGACTCCGCCAACCAAGGGAAGGATCTTTGGATGGATGGGGATGAAGGGGACGCCGCTAGAGTTGCCGAAAAATCGCCGCCGGAATCGCTGTGGAAGAAGTCATCGCCGCCGCGCGTGAAAAAGGGGAAAAAGCTGCTCGGATAAGATGAGGGAATAAGAAATAGGAAATGCCACCGCGGGCCATGGTGGAGGAAGAGAATGGTCGGCGGTGCTTCGGGCGGTGGCGTGGAGAAGATCCGCCGACGACGTGCGATTGGAGAGGAGGCTATGCGATTTTTGGAAGAAGAAGAAAACTGCACTCTCTGTTTCTGCGCCGCACATGAAGGGAAGATAGGTTGATTAAGTGAAAAACCTTAGCCGTCTGATCGCACACCCATTGATCTCATCCGACCATTAGAGCTAGGGTTTAATGAGTCCAATTAATCTCTCCCTAAGTAGGCTGATCAAGCAAATCCGATGGTTGCAATCGATTTGATCCGGATCGACGACTGTTATTGCTCCAATTAGACCCTCATTATATGTTTCCTACAAAATCACATGAAATTTGTGAAAAATACTGAAATTATAGGAATTAATGCAATTAATCGCAAATAAACTCAATATGTAAAAACATACTAAATAACAATAATTACCTCATCAAAGAGCCTAAAATATCTAATCCACAAGTAAAAATAGCACAATAAAAAATGCAGCTATCAGGGATTTGATAGGTGCGAGGCTGACGGAGGTGGCTAGAAGGCTTAGGTCTAGGCTACGGGTGGTCTAGCAAGTATGAGGGCACTATACTTGGGGTAAAACCTCATGTTTGAGGTGTATCAGTCGATTGGGACCTATGGGCAGTCGACTGGAGTGAGTCAACTAGGATTTGACTACGGAGAGTGCCCTAGCAGTCGACTGCCGGAGGTAGGCAGTCGACTGCTGGACCTATCAGTCGACAGATCTTGTGATCAGTCGACTGGTGCTCGATATTTTGGGCACAGAATGGAGTCTCACTCGACTGCTGGAGTTAACAGTGGAGTGAAGGCTCGATCAGTTGACTGATGTGTATGATCAGTCGACTGATGTCCTATCTGTTGGATTTTTCCAACTTGGATCATACAGTTGTCTCACAGCAACAGTGTCATCAGTCGACTGATGGTCCCGATTAGTTGATTGATAGGTGAAATCCAGCCCAGGCAGCAGCTTTAAATGGAGCTTGTGAAGGGAGGATGGAGCATGGTTCTTTGAGGAGTTTTTGGGGCGAATTGCTGGTGTAATTCAGGGTCTCCAAGTGCAACTCAACCAACCAAACAAGCAAGCTTCCAAAAGATCGATTGTAAAGTTTTCTTTGCATTTCTTTTGTTGTATTCACTTGTATTTTCTTGTTGTATTTAGTATTACTGTTGTAATCATTTGTACGAGGTTTCTCCGCCTCCGACGTATTGTCGAGAAGGAGTTTATTGTTTAGTGGTGTTTGTGGCATCGCTAGAGCTCTTTAGAGCTCGATCCGTGGAGTAGGAACCATTCAGTTCCGAACCACATTATATCCTTGTGTAGTGCTTGTATTTGTGATGTTTTTGTTTTATTATTTCTATTTCCATTGTGTATAACACATTTTGTAGCAGGCACGCAACGAATTCCATCGACGCATTCGAAACGCGCTATTCACTCCCTCTAGCGTTCACCGAATCCTTAACAAACCCCTTGTCAACTATTTCCGCAAACCATTGTTAAACAATGATTAATCCTTTGTCAAACATCAAAACACTACTCAAGTCAAACTCGAGTCTAGTCAATCGTGACCTGGGCCGATTGCACCAACACTTTTGTCGAGCACCGCATGAACAAACCTGATCA
Organism: Wurfbainia villosa; assembly: GCA_025175895.1. Lineage (NCBI taxonomy): Eukaryota > Viridiplantae > Streptophyta > Magnoliopsida > Zingiberales > Zingiberaceae > Wurfbainia > Wurfbainia villosa. Next base: position 58,049,890 of record CM045997.1, read on the forward strand.
CTATGCATTTCTCATCGAGCCAAGCACTTTTTCCGAGCAATGCATGCACAAAACCCAAGCACTGTGCATTTCTCATTGAGCTGAGCAATTTTTCCAAGCTCCGTGTGGACAAACCTAAGCACCGCTGCCTCAGCTGAGTACCAAGCATAAAGCCTGAGCACTCAATGATATTGAGCACCAAGTATTCCTTCACGAGAGAAGTCGAGCACTAGCACCCTCAACACTTTGCCTCAAGCATTTCGTGCTCATGCGCATCGTGCTTTTCTTAACCTCAAGCACTATTTGCTCGAGCACTGAAGCACTCTCGAGCACCTGAGAATACAATGCCTGCACACCGCTCTTGCTTGAGCACTATGAGGTAGAGAACCTCGCTACTGCTCCATGCCGAGCACCGCAAGCCCACACCGAGTACCGTGCTCCGAGCAACAAGTGCATGGGCACCAACCGCTCGAGCACTGCATGCTTGAGCATTGGTTTCCTGATGATCGTGGTGCTCAGGCACCGAGCGCTAGAGCACTGCGTACCCATTGTGGTGTCGTGCACCTCATGCCCGGGCACTGTGCTCCGCCCGAGTGCCGCATCACCATAGCACATAGCTCGAGTGATGAATCGGTTTGTCGAGTTCTTTCTGTCACCCGATCTCCGATCGAGCACTCCGTGCTCAGCACTCGGGCACCTTGTGCTGAGCACCCAAGCATCGAGTACAACTCAAGTACCACTATTCACTTCGCACTGTTTCCCGAATAGAAAACACCTGCGCGCTCCCAAGCCCAAGCACCTTGTGCTCGATCACTACTCGGGTTGTCACCTGAGCACCTACAACTACAAAAATACATCAAAATAGCGATGAAATTTAGCAACAAAAATAATTTATTACAAATTTATAGCAAAATTTGCGACGAATTATTAAATCGTCGCAAATTAGTGACGAAATTTCCAACAAAAATTTTTTTGTTACAAACATAAGAACATTTGTAACAAATTAAATTTCGTCGCAAATATCGTCATAGTTTTGCAACAAAATATAAATTCATCGCAGAATTTTCAATGAAATATGGATTCGATGCAAACTCTGCGATGAATTCTATTTTCGTTGCAAATTTTGCAATGAATCTAGAATTTGTTGCAAATATTCTGACAAATTTGCCAATGAAATATTTTCATCAGACATTTTCAATTATTTGGCGAAAAAGAGATCGGCAGAAATTAGAAAATTTGTGACGAATTTAATATTCATCGCTAATTTGGCAATGAATTTAATTTTTGTTACAAATTTTGCGATGAAAAATAAAATTCGTTATAGAATTTTGTGATGAAATATGAATTCGTCAAAGAATTTGCAATGATTTTATAATTTGTTGTAAATTTTTGCGGCGAATAGTAAATTCGTCGTAGAATTGGTGACGAATATTTGATTTGTCACAGAATTGGTGATGAATATAATATTCGTCGCCAATTTGTAATGAGTTTTGCAACGAATTATAAATCGTCACCAAATTCCCCCTAATTATCGCATGACTCCACCCCTTTCACTTTCTCACACTTCGATCGATCCTCCCTGGTACGAATGTCTCCCTCTCCTCTTACTCGCTCATCCACTGTTAGAGCAGATCTGACACCGACACGCAATCGGTAGGTGTTGCGCGAGCTCGTGGCAGTAGCCACGACCTGCAACGAGCTCACGGTGGCCTGCCACGAGCTTGTCGCGGTCTACTGCGAGCTCGCGATAGGTGTGTGTTACCGCGAGCACGCATTGTGCTCGTGGCAGCTACGATGTGCTGCCGCGAGCATGTGTCGCATGCTCGCGATAGCTGTCGCGAGACCGACCGCGTGGCAGTCACCCCTGTTGCACTTCGATCGGGCGACAATCCCACGGTAGGGGTGACACCCCTACCGCGCAGTTGAAACAACTATGGGATGAGGGTGTTTCTACATATGATGTCTATACTAATCAGATGTTCATAATGAGAGTTGCGGTTCTTTGAACCGTAAATGATTTTTCTGCTTCTAGTATGTTATCGAGATAGAGTACCGATGGGATTTTAGGATGTCAAATATTTATGGAGAGTTGAAAGTCATTCAGATTGAAACATTAAAAAAAACCAAGTTATTTTGCTTGTCATAAATAATTTTTACTACCAAATCATAAATTCAGAATAAATAAAGAAGAATTCACTAAGAATAGAATTGAAAAAACACCTTCACCATTGAGATTAATCGGTTAATTCTTATGGCATAGAGTGCTTAACTTTCCATATGTTATTGAAGAACCAAATGTTACAACATATGACTATGAAAGTACACATAAATAGACTAAACAGAGTATATTTTGGGATTTACCATATTGACAGAGTAATTTGATTCATCATAATTTTGATGTAATACATATTGAGAAGAATATTTTTGATAATATGATAAATACGGTGATGGATATTACTGGAAAAATAAAAGACAATCTTAATGCAAGAAAATATATGTGTCTTATCTGTAAATGACTCGCCCTTGATGTTGATGAAAATAGTAGGGGACCAAAACCAAAAGCAGTTTATACATTGAATAAGGATCAGAGAAGGATTATTTGTGAATGGTTGAAATCATTGAGTTTTCCTGATCATTATGTCTCTAATCTTGGCAGATGCGTCGATTTGAAGGAACGCAAATTGATTGGTTTGAAAATCATCACTGTCATATATTTATGGAAAGACTAATTCCTATTGATTTTAAGGAAATGTTACCAAATTTTGTATGAGGTGCAATTACGAAATTAAGTATTTTCCTTCATGATATTTTCTTGACACTATTGAGTCATTCACACATGGAGATATTAGAGAGAGACATTCCAATCATTTTGTGTAACTTAGAAAGAATATTTCCACCGATATTTTTTGATTCCATGGAACATCTTTTGGTTCACTTGCTATATAAGGCCAAAGTTGGAGGTCCTGTTCAATTTCAATGGATGTATCCATTTGAGAGCTGAACTTTTTCTTTCTTTTTTATCATTGATAGTGCATTTGATTAATCTTAGTATAAGTTAATTTCTAATACATTTTGTTTTATTACTATTAGATTCTTCTATCACTTGAAAAAAGGTGAAAAATAAGACTCATGTTGAGGCTTCTTTTGTTAATGCATATATTGTGGAAGAAGTTACAACTTTTGCATCATATTATTTTGAACCTTACGTTCAATGCAAAAGTCGGAGAGCAGGAAGAAATGATGAGGGTCATGTTGATCCCAATTTGAAGTCATTCTCAATTTTGACTACCTTGGTCGACTGAGTGGATCTTGTACACGTAGATACTTAACTGGTCAAGAGTGGCGAACAACCCACGCATATATTTTACTGAACTATCCAGAAGTAACGCCGTATTTCAAGTGAGTATATACATGTTATATTATATATTTCATATATCGTAAATTATTGTTCGTGTTATATTTATTTTTATGGTAGGATTTTCCAAACCATATATTTTGAGCTTTGGAGCATGAGTTTGATCATTTCTGCAATAAAGAATTTTCACCATGGTTCAAAAAATATGTAAGTAGTCTATGATAATAAATTGGTTAAATCTTGACTTTAACACATACTTATTTGACTTTAGGTTCTTGATAATCACACTCACATTGAATAAGATTTAGTAAACCATCTATCATGGGGTACAAACTCAATGGTGAAAACTTGACCAGCATATTTCATAAATGGATATAATTTTCATACTCAAGAATATGGAATGGGCAAAGCTGTAGGACCATTGGCGTCGCGCTAGAGGGGGGTGAATAGTTTGTTCGTTCGTTTGATGGAATTCGATCGTGCTTGTCTACAATGCTCGTTAGCGCAGCAGAATATATATAATAGCAATAAAAAAAACTCAATAAACACTCACAATAAAAACACACGATGTAACATGGTTCGGAACCCTAGTTCCTACTCCACGAGGTGAGCTCAATATCGAGCTCTAGTGATGCACACCACTACTAATCAAAAAACTCCTTCTCGGAACAGTCCGAAGGTGGAGAAACCTCGTACAAGTGATTACAAAAGTAATACAATGAAATACAATAAGACTACTAAGCAATACACAAATACAAGTAAAGAAAACTTTACACTAAGAACTTTGAATTGCTTGCTTATTGATTGCTTTGGTTTGCTCTTGAAGGTCTGAAATGCAGCATCAATTCCCCTCCAAATCGACCCAAGAACCATGGCCAAAAACCTCCCCTTCATGTTCCTTATAAAGCTGCAACTCGAGATGATTTTCGCCTAGTAGTTGACTGCTCATACCCATCAATTGACTGCTCCTGTAGCCATTGTGTCACAATGACTTGATCCGTGCTGGAAAACTCCAACAGATAGCTTATCAATCGACTGCCAAACCCTAGTAGTCGACTGCTGCTCCATCAGTCGACTTCCTAGTCGACAATGGAACATTCGGTGCCCGTGTCCTCAACTAGCAGTCGATTGCCCTCTATGGTAGTCGATTGCTCAAGGCTAGTCAACTACCCAAAGTTGGCAATCGGCTGCAAAGGCCACACGACCGTAGTCGAGTGCCAGTCGACTCCCGACCAGTCGATTGGTCATAATCACAATCGACTGATCGGAGTCGACTCGGGTGCCAAGTGTTAAAACACTCAACCAGTTGACTGGTCTGTAAACCAAGTCGACTACTAAACCTCAAACATGTTGGGTTTCCCCGGCACCACGGCGAGTGTGTGTTCGAATATGTTTCATAAACATGCACACAGCGGAAGAAATAAAAGCAATAAATCTAATTTATTATAACACACACACCACACGCATGCAAGATACAATATGTGTAGACATAACCGCAATTTCAAATTTTGCAATAAAAGAAAATTACTCTAGTTATACCTAACGTATCACGTGTAGTGGGAATGATATCAACCGAAGCAACTCTCGCTAGAATTGCCTCTATCCGTATCCACGCCGAGTATCGTCAGGATAGCTTCACCAAGCTACGAGCCTCATCTTCGTAGGAGTTACTAGCCTTGTGTCGAAGACGATGTGATTCGAGAGAAGATCACAATTCGAATAAAATTCGGATCCAAAAATCGAGTTTCGCAAACTCGCTTCTCGGAAGCGGTTTTCATCAACCGATTGACGAAAACTCAACCCTCCACCTATGAGGATTTCAGGAGAACAAATCCCTGGCAAATAGATCACTTTCAGAGCCCAAAATGCTGACCAAATGACCTCTCCACAAAGAGGAGAATAAGATGTTGAGAATCTGGACAACTTGTTTGGTGGAAGATATAGCCGACCAATGAATGGTCGGCTTGATGGCATGCTCGGAGGCTCGTCGGCTCCCATGTCCCCGGATTAAATTTTTCACTAATGAAAACTAATCCGGATGGGATAGTTTCCTAAGCTCAACCAATTTGTCGTCGTGCTAACGACTTGAGCGATCGCTTGAACAAACTAGTTGTTCAAGCAACAAAACTCTTCTAATCGGTTAGCCACGGAAGAGACGACGGACGGATCGCCGGTTTTTGTGTTTATCTTTGGGGTCCATGATTATACAAATACATATGGATGTAGACATGTATAATCAACACATACAAACATATTAATAAGAACATGCAAAGATCAATAATAAAACATGTAAAACTTTTATACCTCTCGATCTTCTATCGCATGTCCTAACCTCCTTGTAGACTTCGTGTGAGCGAAGATCCTCCACAAGTTGAAGCTTCCTAGATCTTCTTCAATCAAAAGAAAGAAAAACTCTCCTTCCCTTCTTGCTTGAGCCAACCACCAAGCCACAAAAGCTTGTTGCCGCCGGCCCCAAGAAAAGAGAGAACAAGATGGCCAACCAAGGAACCAAACAAGGGAACAATCCCTAGCTCCTAGTGCCGCCGGCCAAGAGGAAAAGGATGAGAGAAAGACCGGCCAAAGGGGAGCAATAGAAGACCCTACAACCCCTTTGTGCCGCCGGCCCTAGAGGGAGTGAAGAGGAGAAGATACTTAGGAAGAAAGCTTAGGGTTTCTTATATCTTTGTGCCGCCAACCACAAGGGGATAAAGCCGGCCAAACAAAGAAACCTAAACCCTAATTCTTGATCCTATTTGTGCCGCCCCCTTAGCCTCCCTTTTTAGAACTTAGGAGAAAGTTGGTTATTGATGAGGTGGCCAAAAAATTAGGAACTAATTCCTAATTATTCTTGCTACCCAAGGTAGCAAGGAATTAGTAAAAAAAAAAATTTCTACCTCCTCTAATCTTGCCGCCCAAGGTGGCATAGAAAATAGAAATTTTTTTTTTACCAATTCTAATCTTGAATTTTTTTTTAACTAATTCAAATCTTGCCGCCTAAGGTGGCATAGAATTAGAAAATAAAATTTTTTTATCAATCTTTAAACTTGCCGCCCACCTCATCCAACCTCTCCTCTCCCTTTCCTTTCCTTTCCCTCCCCTTTCCTTTCCCTCCCCTTTCTTTTCCTTCTATTCTTATATCTAGGCTTCATGAGGATTATATTAGGCTACGATAGGGACCATGAGGAGGAGTTGGATCTTGGCCACCCGATGGATCGGAACCACACAAACTTGATCCATCAATGATGTTTCATTCCACTAGAGGATCATCATTGAATTACCTCACCAACCCCCATAAATTAATATGGGCTACATACATTATTTGTACATCCATCTCCCCGTGTTTAAGATATCGAATGTCCGTCAATTAATTGATTTACTGACCATCAATCAATTAACATCTAACTCCTCGAGTAGTACCACTCAACCTTATCATCATGTTGACTAAGTCAACCTGCAGGGTTTACATGATGAACCTTATGAGCTCCTCAAGGGGACATCATCAACCTAATATATAGGACACGGTTTCCTCCTATAATTAACGACACACCATGTAAATAATATCATTTCCCAACTTACTGGGCATATTGATTTAATCCATTTAAATCTCACCCTTTGGTAAATCAAAGAAATAAATACTAAGTACATGTGCCCGTTATTATATCGGGATTAAGAGCATGTACAACATAATATCCGAGGTCTGATTCAATTATGTAGTCAGCAATAAATTGAATCACCTCTATGTTGATCCTGTTCAACACACCTAAGTGTACGAGTGTAACTCTATGTTCAAGACAAACCAATACCAAGCTACACTACAACCATGCCAATAGTTTGTCCAAAACCATCTTGGTTGTGAGCCTCTACTTATATTCTACAAGGGACTGATAACATGATCTTCTGTGCCACACCAAACACCATGTTATCTACAATGTAAAGTATTAGACAATATGCACACATATAATAAATATAAAGTGCAAACAATGATCATGTGATTCTTATTTCAAAATAAAAATGTTCATACAAAAGAGCTAAGCTTTCTGTATACATCCCAACACGGCTGCTCCTTGGTGGCCGGCGACCAAGGAAGGATGGCTGGAGGAGTCGCTGGTGGCTGGTGGGTTGCCGGCAGCGACTTGAAAAATAGCAAAAACCTAGGTGGTAGCTCCTCTTGGGCGGCTAAAGCTCTTGGGCGGCAAGAAGAAAGGAGGAGGGCTTGGGTAGCTAGGGTTTCCAATAATCAAAAGTTCTCCACGAAAACCCTATTGTCGTGTTTTATTGAGAGAATATTTCTTGACCATCAAGAAACCTTCTCCTAGCACTTATTGGTTCATAACCAATAACCCGTTAACCCGCTCCAATAACTTAAGTTAAAATAAACCAAACCGCATTAGTCTATTTGAAGTTAAAATGAACCGAACTAACTTTGGTTCATTCATTTAAAACAAACCAAGCCACTTTGGTTTATTTTTCACCATTGGATTAGAACCAAAGCAATTTGTTTCATCCATCATGTCTTCAAAAGACATGACCCATCCATGCTTCCGATGCGACTGAAACCATTTCATACTGGCTCTTTGTTTAGTCTAACCATACCAAGTCTCTCTCGATCTGAGAATCCTATTCTGAAACTCGTTTTAAATCTTTCGGATTACGCTCGTTGTGTGTGTGACCAAATAGGTTCCCGATTTATATTGGTCGTCTATAATTAATCATTAATTATAGAACAATCATGAGTGACACCTAGTAGTACATCATGATCCCCAATTAACTAAAAAATCAACGGTTGATCCAAGAACCATTTCTGAAACCCTTCAACAGCTACAATGAATCATGCTCCATTACTTTCACTCATCTTATACCCACTTGGTTCAAAACATGGTCTATTGTGTCAGTCCCCACTAGGCTGACTATGTCACACCTAGCTCAAGTATTACTTCCTTGTCCTCCGAATTCTAGTTACTGCACATGTATCCAAGAGTATCATACTCTAAACATGTAATGCTTTGGCCAAAGACTTTAGTAACAATCCGACGAGAGGCCATAGGGTATACATCTCCTCACAAGGAGTGGTGCATCCTCTGTAGGCTATTCAAATACCTTCGGCCACTTCGATTTATACCCAATCATCCCGAGTCCACATCTCCTCGAAGACGCTTGCTTAAGATGTCAAAGCATAAGTCTTCATGACCAAGATGACTTGAATACCGCAAGTTGAAGGAACATCACATTTAAACTGCTGTAAGAACTTCATTGACATATACATATATGTAGATAACCATATGAAGTCTTACAGCTGGTCACTCCAATGAACTAGTTACCATAACTAGCATCCACGATCAACTCCGGACATCCCAATGTCTCTAGCCAGTGAGAAACAACTTCTTGGATAAACCAAAGAGTATACCTCGTGCTAGTCTCAACAGAATCGATGGCATTCGAATCCATCAATTCATCAACTCGGGATAATTCCAATACATCACAATTACACATGTAGAGATACTCACTAGTTGTGATCCAATCACAAATTCTCTCATGCTGTGAATCGTATTGCGGACATTCAGTAAATGAGTTTAAGATCCAATCAAATTCATGGAAAAACATGTATACTCAAATAGTGAATCTTCATTTATCAAATAAATGGTACAACCATAAGGCGATTGCCTTAGGACACCTCTCATATATTACTAACAAACTTCCACTTGGCCTAATGCCAATCGCCACGGTATCCAATACCATAAGCTTTAACATGACCCTCAAACTTACTTTGAGGCAAGGCCTTAGTTAAAGGGTCTGCTAAGTTCCTTTCAGTGGGAATCTTCTCGATTTGTATTTCTTTCCTACTTATGATCTCTCTGATTAAATGATAGCGGGGAAGCACATGTTTGGATCGTTGATGAGATCACATCAAGTTTAGAGATGAACTTCTTGATCCAACCCGCTTTCTTTGCTGCTTCGGAAGCTGCAATGCATTCTACGTCAGTGGTAGATCTGCTATAGTGTCTTGCTCAGAACTTTTCCAACTTATTGCGCCTCCTTTTAAGGTAAATACATAACCAGACTGAGACCTGGAATCATCCTTGTCTGTCTGGAAGCTGGCATCCGTATACCCGCGTATTACCATATCACCCTCTCCATATATTAGGAACACATCCTTAGTTCTTCTTAAGTACTTTAGGATGGTCTTAACAGCCACCCAATGATCCATTCCTGGATCTGACTAGTATCTGCTCGTGACACTCAGAGTATATGATACATCAAGCCTCGTACATAACATAACATACATGATAGATCCTATTGTGGATGCATAGGGAATCTTACTCATGCAAATCCTCTCATCTTCTTTGCGCAGACACATAGACTTCGAAAGGTGAATCCCATGCCTGATGGGTAGGAATGCTTTCATGGATTCTGACATGCTAAACCTCTTTACCACTCAGTCTATATATGTAGACTACGAAAGACCAAGCAACCGATTCGATCTATCCCTATAGATCTTAATCCCAAGGATGTAGGTTGCTTCTCCTAGGTCTTTCATGGAGAATATCTTGGACAACCAAATCTTAACTGACTGTAAGATAGATATATCATTTCCTATAAGTAATATGTCATCGACATACAACACTAGTAACATGACTGCACTCCACTAACCTTCTTGTACACACAAGGTTCGTCCGGATTTTGTGAGAAATCAAACCTTTTGATTGTCTCATCAAAATGGATATTCCAGCTCCTGGATGCTTTCTTTAGTCCATAAATGGACCGTCGATGTTTGCATTCCTTGGTTTTATCAACCGATGTGAAACCCTCAGGTTGTATCATATACACGTCCTTGAGTAGGTTTCCATTAAGGAAAGTCATTTTCACATCCATCTGCCATATCTCATAATCATAATGATACGCTATGGCCAGGAGCATCCGAATGGATTTAAGCATAACAACTAGTGAATAGGTTTCATCATAATCAACACCTTGCTTTTGACGATAGCCTTTCGCCACTAATCTAGCCTTATAGGTAATCACATTACCATTCATGTTGATTTTCTTCTTGAAAACCCACTTGCAACCTATAGGCTTAATACCTTCAGGTGGGTCCACCAAGTTCCAAACTTGATTTTCATACATGTAATCCATTTCCGACTTCATGGCTTCAAGCCATTTTTCCCTTTTTGAACTTTTTAGAACTTCTTCATAATTGGTAGGCTCCTCATCATCAATGAGTAACACATCGTTCGATTCACTTACGAGAAATCCATATCTCTCAGGAATGTTGCATGTCCTACTAGATCTACGAAGATGTGGTGTCACAATAGGTTCAACCGATGTCTCATCACTATGAGTTATCGTTTGAGGTGCTTGACCAGGTATCTCATCAATGTCTATTGGAGTCTCTTGAACCTCCTCAAGTTCAACAACGCTCTCACTGTTTTCTTGCAAGAGAAACTCTTTCTCTAGAAACACAGCATGCCTTGAAACAAACAACTTTTGTTCCACAGGATGATAGAATTGGTAACCCCTTGTTTCCTTAGGGTATCCAATAAATAGACATTTATCAGACTTAGCATCCATTTTGTCTGATACAGTCCACTTCACATAAGCAGAACAACCCCATATCTTCAAGTAAGATAAATGAGGTTTTTTACTATTCCATATCTCATATGGAGTAGTAGAGCCTACCTTGGTCGAAACTCTATTTTGCAAGTAAATAACAGTCTGAAGTGCATAGCCCCAAAAGGACTTGGAAAGATTCGCATGATTCATCATCGAACTAACCATGTCCAACAAGGTTCGGTTTTGCCTCTCAGATACACCATTCAGCTGCGGTGTATACGACGGAGTCCATTGAGACAATATACCATTGTCCCTTAGATAATCTAGAAACTCTTGACTTAAGTATTCACCACCTTGATCCGATCAAAGTATTTTAATACTCTTGCCAAGTTGTTTCTCTACTTCATTTCTGAATTCTTTGAATCTTTCAAAGGCTGTAGACTTGTGTTTCATCAAGAACACATACCCAAACCGTGAGTGATCATCGGTGAAGGTAATGAAGTAGCTATAACCTTCTAGAGCTTGAGTTGACATAGGTCTACATACATCAATATGTATTAGAACAAGCAACTCTCCCACCGGTTCACCTTTTACCATAAAAGGTAACTTAGTCATCTTGCCTTTTAAGCATGATTCACATGTATCGTATGAATATAATTCAAACGATTCCAGAATTTCACATCGGTGTAATTCGGACATGCATTTCTTGCTCACATGGCCAAGACGACAATGCCACATGTAGGAGTCTAATTGATTATCTTTTTGAGCATGCTTGTTGCTTGCTTCGATATTGAAAATATCACTGGATACGTCTAACGTATATATACCATTGCACAATATTCCAGTCCCATAAAGCATGCCATTTAAAGTTATGTAACAATAATTATTACTAAAAGTCAAATGATACCCATTTCTATTTAAACAAGAAATATAAATGATGTTGTTTATCAACGAAGGAACATAAAAGCAATTGTCTAGTTCTAAGACAAATCCTGTAGGGAGTCTCAACAAATACGTTCCGATGGCGAGTGTAGCAACCTTTGATCCATTCCCAACATGTTATTTTGACTCTCCCTTGATGAGTCTTCTTCTATTCCTTAGCCCATGTATGTCATTACATATATGTGAGCCACACCTAGTATCTAATACCCAAGTGTTTGAGGAAATAGAATGACAATCAATAACGAAGATATCTGAAGAAGACGGGGCATCAGATGTCTTATTCTTCTTCACGGACTCAAGATAAATCTTGCAGTTTCTTCGCCAATGGCCCTCTTTGCAACAATAATGGCAAGTGCCCTTTTGAGCTGGTTCTGCCTTTTTAGCCTTTTTCTTCTTCCCCTTTTGCTGTTCCTTTGACTTCCTCTTAGAACCTTTCTTCGAGGAATCAACTAACAACACCATCCCCTGCTCATGCTTCACAGAAGGCTCCACAGTCTTCAACATGCTGAGCAGTACCATAGATGAACCTTATTGCATCTCAGAGGTGAAGAGGAGCTTGAAGACTTTAAACCTTTCGGATCTCACTTGCTCATCAAGCAACTCATAAAGATGACAGACTATGGTATGAGCATCCATATGCTCATGCTGCTTCCGTAGCTCGGGTACCATCGCGGCTAGCATGATGCAACTCACTAGTTCAAAATCACTCACATGTTTCTAATAGGCCAACAATTGGTCTAGAGTTGCATCATCACTAGGATGGGCGGGAAGAGACTCTTCGAGGACATACGCAAGCTTTTCCGTCTTGAGAACAATTCTCATGTTTCTAAACCAGTCCAAGAAGTTCGACTCAGTCAATTTATTTAAACCCAAAATTGAGCGTAAATTCAAAGACGTCATGATCAATCGATTAACCTAGAAATACAAATCAAGCATATATGAGAAAATGATTTTAAAATGCATCAACATACATTTACAAAATCCCATTCATTTTTCGAATTTCAAAAACATTCAAAATTAATTTGGGAGATTGTAGGTCCATCTCCGAATGAGTTGATATCCAACATTGATAAGAACAACCTTGGAGAGAGTCCAACAAGTCATTCTTAGCTACGATGGTAGGTATCAAGTTTACCAATTGCATATCACATATATGTAACTATCACAATATGCTATCAACTAATTGAATGTTCACAAGTATGCATCATATGCATAGCACCCAACTTCACCTCCCTTCACATCGACCTTGGAGAGAGTCCAACAAGTCGATGCTCCAGGTTAAAGCCAACCCATTAATCGAGAAATAGTTTTAATATGGTTAGAGTGCATTCAACCAATTAGCCAGACTTGGAAAGAGTCCAACAACCCAAACTAATGATTGACCTCTGACTCTTACCATATTAGTAATAAACTATTCCAATGGTTTGAACATGTTCAAGTTCGAGTTGGGCTTGGAGAGAGTCCAACAACCCAAACAAGAAACGGAACTCTAGTTCTAACCATATTAATGGAAGGTGTAGGCTTTAATATTGTGTAAGGGATTTAAAGTCTCGTCCTCTTTTTCATGAAAATAACTATTATCTACATGGCATGACATACATGACATACATATACATGTCACAACACGCATGACATAATGATATGCATCTAATGCAATTACATGACATACAATTATGTCATGTACAAATAGTTTCCTTATTTGTCATAACTATTTTTGAAATAAAATATGTTTTAGATTTGATTTATCAAATCAAATCATGATTAAATTAGGAAATAAATTCCCAAATATAATCACATATTTTATTTATGAAAAGTGTTAATTAAGGAATGTCAAATCTAATTTAGGAAATAAATGTTCTAAATTATAATTTCCTAATCATATTAGGAAACTTTCAATTTGAATTTCTTTACAAATTATAATTTCCATAAATACTTCTAAACTTTTCAAAAGTAGAATATTTCCATAAATACAATTATGACTATTGTAAAATAATTTTACGATTATGTCGAAACACAATGGGGCTCTGATACCACTGTTGGGTTTCCCCGGCACTGCGACGTGTGTGTGTTCGAATATGTTTCGTAAACATACACACAGCGAAAGAAATAAAAGCAATAAATCTAATTTATTACAATACACACACCATACGCATGGAAAATACAATATGTGTAGACATAACTGCAATTTCAAACTTTGCAATAAAAGAAAATTACTCTAGTTATACCTGACGTATCATGTGTAGCGGGAATGACATCAACCGAAGCAACTCCCACTAGAATTGCCTCTATCTGTATCCACGTCATGTATCATCAGGATAGCTTCACCAAGCTACGAGCCTCGTCTTCGTAGGAGTTACTAGCCTTGTGTCGAAGACGATGTTTCGCAAACCCAATTCTCGGAAGAGGTTTTCATCAACCGATTGACGAAAACTCAAACCTCCACCTATGAGGATTGTCGGAGAACAAATCCCCGACAAATAGATCACTGTCAGAGTGCAAAACATTGACCAAATGACCACTCCACAAAGAGGAGAACAAGCTGTTCAAAATCTGGACAGCTTGTTTGGTGGAAGATATGGCCGGCCAATCAATGGTCGCCTGCTCCTTGGTCATTGGCGGCCAAGGGAGGATGGCCGGAGGAGTCGCCGGTGGCTGGTGGGTTGCCGACAGTGACTTGAGCAGCAACTCCTCTTGGGCGGCTAAAGCTCTTGGGCGATAAGAAGCAAGGAGGAGGGCTTGGGTGGCTAGGGTTTCCAATAACCAAAAGTTCTCCACGAAAAACCCTAAAGCCGTGTTTTATAGAGAGCATATTTCTTCACCATCAAGGAACCTTCTCCTAGCACTTATTTGTTCATAAGCAATAACCCATTAACCTGCTCCAATAACTTAAGTAAAAATAAACCAAACCGCATTAGTCTATTTTAAGTTAAAATGAATCGAACCAACTTCGGTTCATTCGTTTAAAACAAACCAAACCACTTTTGTTTATTTTCCACCATTGGATTAGAACCAAACCAATTTGGTTCATCCATCATGTCTTCAAAAGACACGACCCATCCATGCTTCCGATGCGACTGAAACTATTTTATCCTCGCTCTTTGTTTGGTCCAACCAAACCAAGTCTCTCTCGATCTGAGAATCCTATTCTCAAACTTATTTTAAATCCTTCGGATTATGCTCGTTGTGCGTGTGACCAAATAGGTTCCCGATTTATATTGGTCGTCTATAATTAACCATTAATTATAGAATGATCATGAGTAGCACCTAGTAGTACATCATGATCCCCAATTAACCGGAAAATCAATGGTTGATCCTAGAACCATTTATGAAACCCTTCAGTAGCTACAATGAATCGTGCCCCATTCCTTTCACTCATATTATACCCACTTGGTTCAGGATATGGTCTATTGTGTCACTCCCCACTAGGCTGACTATGTCACACCTAGCCCAAGTATTACTTCCTTGTCCTCCGAATTTTAGTTACTGCACATGTATCCAAGAGTACCATACTCTAAACATGTAATGCTTTGGCCAAAGACTTTAGTAACAATCCGACGAGAGGCCATAGGGTATACATCTCCTCGCAAGGAGCGATGAATCCTCTGTAGGCTATTCAAACACCTTCGACCACTTCGACTTATACCCAATCATCGCAGGTCCACATCTCCTCAGAGATGCTTGCTAAAGATGTCAAAGTATAAGTCTTCATGACCAAGATGCCTTGAATACCACAAGTCGAAGGAACATCGCACTTAAGCTATTGTAATAACTTCATTGACATATCCATATATGCAGATAGCCATATGAAGTCTTACAGCTGGTCACTTCAATGAATTAGTTACCATAACTAGCATCCACAATCAACTCCGGACATCCCAATATCTCTAGCCAGTGAGAAACAGCTGCTTGGATAAATCAAAGAGTATACCTCGTGCTAGTCTCAACAGAATTGATGGTGTCCAAATCCATCAATTCATCGACTAGGGATAATTCCAATACATCACAATTACACATGTAGAGATACTCACTAGTTGTGATCCAATCACAAATTCTCTCAAGTTGTGAATCGTATTGCGGACATTCAGTAAATGAGTTTAAGATCCAATCAAATACATGGAAAAACATGTATACTCAAATAGTGAATCTTCATTTATCAAATAAATGGTACAACCATAAGGCGATTGCCTTAGGATACCTCTCATATATTACTAACAAAACATGAGATTTACCCCAAGTATGATCCCCTCATACTTGCTAGACCACCCTTAGCCTAGACCTAAGACTTTTAGCCACCTCCATCAGCCTCATGCCTATTGGATCCCTCTAAGTCATCCATGACTTGTTCTCCATACACTAGCCTTCAGGTGCTTCCATCGGCTATTGTCATGCTAACCAAATCTACACTACCAAGGTACGTTTGGGCTTACGCTGCCAAGACACACGCTTGGACTTTACGCCTCCAAACATTGGACTTATGCTGCCAAGACTACCGCTTGGACTTTACGCCGCCAATATCACACCCTTGGACTTCCCAAATGCCAAGATCCATTTGGACTTATGTTGCCAAGACTCCACCCTTGGACTTTATGCTGCCAAACATTGGACTTATGCTACCAAGACCTATGCTTGGATATTACAGAGCCAATATCACACTCTCGGACTTTCCTTTCCAACTCCATGTTGGACTTTCCAAATGCCAAGACCCATACTTGGACTTTTCAATTGCCAAGTACCCATGACTTGAACTTCCCATGCCAAGTACCCATGACTTGGACTTTACCATTGCCAAGCCCCATGCTTGGACTTTCCATGCCTAGTACCCAAGACTTTGACTTTACTATTTGCCAAGACCCATGCTTGGACTTTTCATGCCAAGTACCCATGACTTGGACTTTACTTGCTAAGTGTCCCACTTGGACTTCTCCATCATATGGTCAACCCCATGTCAACCATATAGTCAACCCATTGTCAAACAATGGTCAACCCATTGTCAAACATCAAAATACTATTCGAGTCAAACTCGAGTTCAGTCAATCGTGACCTAGGCCGATTGCACCAACAATCTTTCCCTTTTTGATGTTTGTCAAAAACTTTAAGTTAGGCTAACAATAACCTAAACTTAAACACTTCCAATGCCAAAGCATAGTGAAGGTTTACCTAACTTAAACCTCACTTCTCCCCCTTTGGCATACATAAAAAAGACTCCCCAAGGGTATCAATGTCTCATATCCCAATGATAACTTACAATCTCCCCCTTGGTCCAAAAACATCTAGGATGCCTTCACTCTTCCTAGTGATAAGTCACATATCACTAAATGAGAGGCAATCCTCATTCTCTAATTCTCCCCCTTTGAGGAAAAAGGCATCCATCATCCCATGATGAATAATCTCCCCCTAAAGGTTTGCTCCCTCTTGATCATTGCACCAACAATGTCCTTGGAGAGTCTCTAAGTCTTTAGGAACACTAAACCATCAAAATTAAGGGCAAAAGTTCAAACTTGAACTTTCACACACCTTAAAATATGATTCTCACTCTAAACAACTCTCCTAATCCATTTCCAAAGGATTTTCACCCTTCCAATGCTTTCCAAAGCATATCCTAAGACTAGGAGTAGTTAGGGTAGCCTAAAATGGCTGAAACATGGGCTAAACAACCTTGTTTACCCGAGATCAGCCTTGGCAGTCGACTACACTTGACGTCAGTCGACTGATTTCTGCAAATATAGAATTCTAGTATTCAGAAATGAGATTGAGAAAGTTATAAGAAAATATACGTAATTTAAAAAATAGTAAAAATTTATACGTATAATACTTATGTCAGATATAATGGATGAAAAATATTTGAAAAATAAAATAACCATTAATTAGTGAGATTGATACAAAATCAAAAATAGATATATCTTCAAAGTTTTGAGCCTACTTTGTATTAACTTCATCAATGGTGACTTCTATCAAAAGATAGACTACACAAGATTTTTCAAAATGATTTTGAAATGATTTTAAAACCTTATATTGGACAATGATCTATGGGCTCAATGCACATGACTTGATGCACATGACTTGCACATTATCTTTCCCCATGATCCATCAATGGTATAAGATGAGTTTGAGTTCATCAAGATGAAAAAACTATGCACCTTGAACTTAACTCATTTTCCTAACATTTTATTGGTGCAATAGACCCAGGTCACGATTAACCAGACTCGAGTTTGACTCGAGCGGTATTTTGATGTTCGATAAAATGTATGACAATGTTATTGTCATGGGAAAGTTCAAGTCATGGGTACATATCATGGAAAGTCCAAGCATGAGTCTTGGCAAGGGAAAGTCCAAGCTTGAGTCTTGGCATTTGGAAAGTCCAACATGGGTTGGCATGGAATTGTTAGTGAAAGCCCTAGAGCCAATCATGTGATGATTGTTGTATGGACTTTATTGTATCATATTCCTATTTATAAAGGCATGGTTATTATATTTACTTGTATTGGTGCCAAATAAATTAAGTATAATAATGTTCTTGAGTAGAAGGTTCTTATCTATATCAATCGATTGGTTGAATCGATAATGAGATGATATAGAGAACAATACTCTTAATCATTCATAGTCAAGTATTAATATTCAGGGACAATATTAATGCATAGAGACTAGCATGTAGGTCAACTCAATGACTTGATCTCACAAGTCATGGATATGAGATATCAAGTTGACACATAGGTATGCATTGGAGAATGTATACTGAATGACCTACCATGAGAAAGTAGCATGGATCGTTATATGAGTGTCATATACTTTCTCATGTGACTATTAGTACGACTATTAGTCCTTAGACCTGAAGTCACCATGGTTCCCTACATAAGAAGTTGCATACTTTGGCTTCGTCAAACGTCACCCGTAAATGGGTGGACTATAAAGGCGATTACTGGGTATGTAACAAATTATGCGGAGGGATGTGAGTGATGTAGATGGGATTTATCCCTCCTATATGACGGAGTGAACTTCGTTTCAGTTACGTATTACCCCATTACAAGTACATGATAATAACAAATGAGTCAATATGAGATATTAATTATTTAGATTCAGTAGAATCTACTTGAGTTCAAGATATGCCTCAATTGGTCAATCTAGATGTCAAGGATAGAGGGACATTGTCACATATTGTGAGAGTCACAATTAGTAGTCACAAAGGTGATGTTGGATCTCAACATTCTTGTAACTTGGGTAGCAATGATGTGTTGCTAGATACCGCTCATTGCTTATGTTCCTAAATCGGTTTAAAAGCATTGCCAACGTTACAATAACCTATAGGGTCACACACAAAGGGCAATTAGATGGAGATTAGGTTCATATAATGAACCATGAGGATTAGGTTCATGGGATGAACCTAATTCGATTAAGAGTAATCAAAATTAGACTAATTGAGTTAGACTCAATTTGATTCAAGTGTTGAATGAGTCTAATTTAGATTTGATTCATTGAGTCAATTTAAAATAATGAATAGAGATTCATTAAATCAAATTGACTTGAATCAAGTGGTTAGATTTGATCAACAAAGGGAGATAAGAGGTCAAGTTTGACTTGACTTGAGAGGGAAGATGAATGGTCAATTTTGACTTGACCAATTGCCATGTCATAGTGACTTGGCATGGGGGCCGGCCAATGATGGTGTTCAACATCATCATGGACTTATCATGGGGTTCCACCTCATGAGGGAGACCAAGAGCCATTGGCTCTTGGAGTTACATGCATGCATGTAACCCCCCAAATAGAAGTGGCCGGCCACTTTACTTTTTGCATTAGTGTGTGAAGTTATTTTGGTGTAACTTCATCATCTTCTTCCTTGGTTCTTCCTCTCTTGTTCTCCCAATCCTCCATTGCCGAGACTATAAAGGAGTGCTAGCACACTCAAGATTGTCTTTTCTCCATCTATTGCTTGTGTGGATACCAATAGAGGAGTGTACACATGACACTCTCGAGTTCCGACAATCCATTTGGACGAGCGGGATAAGCGAAGGGCGTCGCATCAAGGGTAATGCTCTTTTCATGTAGATCTAAGGTAGATCTAAGGTTTTAAACATATACATGTAATTTTTTTATACTTCGCACGGATCCGTGGCCAGGCTTCCGAGGTTTTCGCAACGCAAAAAAGTAGTTTTTACGGCTCGAAAAGTTCAATAGTGGTATCAGAGTCACGTGTGAAGCATATATGTGTTTTATTTTTGTAGTTTTTTTATTAGATATAAAAATTACAGATCTATAAGTTTCTTTAAATTTTCTATTTTTATAGAATTTTTGGGTATTTTTCTCGAAGAGTCGAAGTAACAAGTGTTGGGACACTTGTAGGCTTCAACCACCGAGAAAAACTCTCCGAAACGGCAAAATCTCGCTTTAGGTATTTGGGACAGCGACTTAAGTCTCTATAAGATCAAGATGGGATACTCGCAAAGTTCATTTTGTGAGTAGGGGCGCTGCCCTAACCCCGAAAGGGGCATTGTCCCACGATCGCGTCCAAAAACCGCTTAGCGGGACTATTACGGAGAGGTGACTCATAAAATTGAAAAAAAAAAGGAAAAATTATAGAAATTTATGTAAAATACATAATTTAGAATTATGTATAATTCTGTTATGGTCATGGCCCAAGAACCCCAATATGATTGGATGATAAATGTATTGTAATTCATAATACGGCCTGCGCGTCATTTTTGTGGTTGTGCATGTTGTATAGGGTATGCGACCTGTGCATCGTGCCTCTTCTTTTAAAATTCCAGTTGTAAATAGTGTTAGACTCGAATGTAACTCGAGTTTCATGTTTGTAATGTACAAAAATGGAGCGGTCGAAGGTCCACTAGTAGATGGAGTTACGAGGAGGGTGCCGACGACACATGGCGGTCAGAGGAGGCGCTTGGAGAAGTCGCTAACCCTAGGTTTAGAAGATCATAGTAGGGCCATGACCACATCACAATTAATATATATATATATATATATATATTTGTTTTGCTTGTATGTATGTGATGCATGCTAGTAAATTTTGCTTGTATATATATGATGTATGCTAGAATATTTTGTTTGTATGTATATGATGCATGCTAGTATATTGCTTGTATGTATGTGATGCATGCTAGTGTAGGGTAATAAAGGCCTAGATGCATATATGATACACATTCATGATTAGATTAGATCTTAATCGAATCAACTCAAAAATGCCTACCAAGTTTTGATACCCATCACTACCTCGATCATTTGTTGTTGTTGAATCTGCCAAAGTAGAGCAACGCATATTATCTTGGTAGGGTGCGGAGGGACAATCTTGGTCCCTCCTATCACGTCTTGGGTTAGAGTAAGCTCAATTAGATTGAGTAAAACTAGTTAACTCAATTGGATCGAATAGAACTATAGGCATATTCCAACCGTTGGAAAGATAGGATAAGATCACATTTACACTAAATCTTGGGCGATTTAGCCAAAGCTAACTCAAGGTCTTTTGTAAATGTGGGTCTTGATCCTATAAATAAGAGTTACATAGAGATGTAATTGGTAATGTGTTACCTACCGATCATACTAAGTCTTGGGCGATTTAGCCAAAGCTAACTCAAGGCCTAGTATGATGTGGATCTTGTCCCGCGAGAATTATAGCTAGTTTGTATGAATCTAGTAATGTGGTTTGACCACATCCATAACTCGATTCTACAAAAGTCCTATAATTTAGTGGGAGCATCATTTGATTAAAGGCCTAATTAAATGATAAATGGAGTATGATATTAATTTTTCTGCATTGTGTATGTTGTAGATTACCATGTCGACAAACACGAATACTCTCTCCCTGCGTTCTGTCCTAGAGAAGGACAAGCTCAATGGAGCTAATTTCCTGGGTGATGCGAACACGAGAATTATTCTCACCCAAGAAAGGAAATCATGCGTCTGGAGGGCCCATTCGAGGCACCTCCTACCTTGCCTCTACAAAGATGCTTACAAGAAGCATCAAGATGATGCATTAGATGTGTCCTGTCTCATACTCGCGACCATGAACTCTGAGCTTCAGAAGCAACACGAGTTCATGAATGTTGATGATATGGTTGTACATCTTTGTCAACTATATCAAGGACAAGCAAGGCATGAGAGATATGAGATCTCTAAGGCATTGTTTCAGTCGAAGATGCAAGATGGGACTCCCATAGGTCCATATGTACTCAAGATGATTGGGGTACATAGAAAACCTACAGAGATTGGGATTCTCACTTGGCCAAGAGCTGGCCACTGACTTGATCTTGCAATCTTTGCCACAAAGCTACAATCAATTTGTCATGAATTATAACATGAATGAAATTGATAAGCCACTACCTGAGATGCTCAGCATGTTGAGAACTGCTAAGCTCAACCTTAAGAAGGGAAAATCTGACTCCATTTTGATGTTACAAAAGAAGAAAGGCAAGGGCAAGCCTAAAGATAAGGGAAAGTCCCAAGCCAAGGGCAAAGGCAAGGAACTGAAACCCAAAGGAGGGGTGGCCAAAGAAGGGACTTGCTTCCACTGCAAGGAAGCTGGACACTGGAAGCGTAACTGCAAAGCATACCTGGAAGATCTTAAGAAGAAGAGAAGTGAGACTTCTACTTCAGGTATAAATGTTATATAAGTCAATCTATCTATTTCTTCATCATGGGTATTAGATACCGGATGTGCATCTCACATTTGTACCAATGTGCAGGCACTGAGAAATAGCAGGACATTGACAAAGGGCGAGGTGGACGTACGAATAGGCAATGGAGCAAGAGTTGCTGCTGTTGCTGTAGGAACTTATGATCTATCTCTGCCCTTTGGGCTTGTACTAGAACTAGATGAATGTTGTTATGTGCCTACTTTGACTAAGAACTTAATTTTGGTTTCTTGTTTGGATAAGAAAGGATTTTTATTTATAATAAAAAATAAATGTTGTTCAGTTTATTTAAATGATATGTTCTATTGTAGTTCACCTTGTAGGTTTTTGTGATCAATCCGTGAGGGGAAACTTCGCTTCCCACTTCAACTTGGTTGTTTGTTCATGGCGATCTCACCGATGTCCCCGGATTAAAAATAAAATAATCCTAGACAAAAGGGATTGCCCAAACAATCAAGTCATCATCGTGCTATTTGTTTAGAGAGGTCACTTGAACAAACTCGTTGTTCAAGCGACCAACCTCTATTCTACGAGTAGCCACGGAATAGATGATGTACGGATCACCAGCCTTTGTATTTATGTTCGGGATCCAAGTATTATTTAGCCACAAACAGAATATATCATGCTCATAATTGAAAAAACAAATACAAGCAAGTAACAAAAGAGAATAGAGAATAGATATACCTCTCGATCTTCTAATGTATGACCTTCCTCCTTTCGAACGTCGTGTGGGCGACGATCTACCAAAAGTTGAAGCTCCTAGATCGCCAATCTTCCTTCCTTGCTCGTTCTGAGTAAGAGGAAGAATAGAAACAAAGCTCTATTCCTTCTTTCAACCAACCAACAACCTCCAAGGATGGAGATTGCCGCCGGCCAAGAAGGAGGAGGAGATTATGGTGGAAATTGGCCAAGACACCAAGGGAAAGCCCTATATCTTGTTTCCACCACCTAAATAGAAGGTGAAGAGGGTCTTTGGCCACCGGCCAATGGCTGGAAAGGGCTAGAGGGGCACCGACAGCTTGAGGAAGGAGAAGAAGGCAACGAAATTTTTCCTTATTAGGTGCCGCCCAAGCCCAAACCCTAGCTCCTATCTCTTGCCGCCAACCTCCAAAACCCTAACTTCTCTTGATTCAAACTCCATGCCAACCCCTTTTTCTTCTTTTATAGAGTTAGGGATAAGCCTCCTTTTAATCTCCACCATTGGTTCTAGGGATTTAATCTCAACCGTCAGATCTAGAGATTTAATCTCAACCGTCGGATCTTAGAGATTTAATCTCTACCTTTGGATCTAGAGTTTTGTTTCTATCCATTGGATCTAAGCTTCATGAGGTGTTAATAGGCTACATTAGGGACCATGAGGAGGAGTTGGATCTTCACCACTCATGGATCAAGCCCATATAAAGTCTGATCCATTAATGATAATCCAATCCACTAAAGGATTATCATTGATCTACCTCACCAACCCCCATAAGTTAATATGGGCTCCATATATTATATGTACATTTTCTCCCCGTGTTTAAGATCTCGAATGTCCGTCGATTAATTAATTTACTGACCATTAATTAATCAACATCTAACTCCATGAGTAGCACCACTCAACCTTTTTATCATGCCGGACCAAGTCCACCTGCAGGGTTTACATGATGAACCTTATAAGCTCTTCAAGGGGACATCATCATCTTAATATATAGGACACGGTTTCCTCCTATAATCAACATCACACCATATAAATAATATCATCTCCCAACTTACCGAGCCTATCGATTTAATCTATAAATCTCGCCCATTGGTAAATCAAAGAGATGAATACTAAGTATATGTGCCCGTTATTATATCGGGATTAAGAGCATGTACAAAATAATATCTAAGGTCCGATTCGATTATGAAGTCAGCAATAAATCGAATCACCTCTAAGTCGGTCCTGCTCAATACACACAAAGTGCACTAGTGTGATTCTATGGTCAAGACAAACCAATACCAAATCACACTACAATCATTCCGATGGTTTGTCCAAAGCCATCTCGATTTGAGCTTTTACTTATACTTTACAAGGAGCCGATAACATGATCTCCCGTGTGACACCACACACCATGTTATCTACAATGTAATGTATTAGACAATATTGCATAACCATAAAATGCAAACAATGATCATGTGATTCTTATTTCAAAATAAAGATGTTCATACAAAAGATAGATTTTTCAGTATACATCCCTACAATCTCCCACTTATACTAAAAGACTATGTTGTCCTCAAACTGTCATACATCTGATCCCCATTCCCTCCACATGCCTATCAAAAGCTCTCGCTGGAAGGGCCTTAGTGAAAGGATCTACCAGGTTATCCTCCGATGCAATCTTGGCCACAACAACTTCTCCTCTCTTTACAATTTCTCGTATCAGGTGGTACTTGCGCTCTATGTGTTTACTAGCCTTATGGGCTCATGGTTCCTTCGAGTTTGCAACTGCACCGCTATTATCACAATAAATTATGATAGTTCTGGGCAAACCAGAAATCACATCCAAGTCCATCAGGAAGTTCCTGAGCCAAACAACTTCTTTTGCCGCCTCAGAGGCTGCCACATACTCAGCTTCCATGGTGGAGTCCGCCACGCATTTCTGCTTGACACTCCTCCATACAATCGCTCCACCTCCCAAAGTAAACACAAAACCTGAGGTAGACTTATTGTTATCCCTATCATATTGGAAGTCGAAATCCATGTAACACACAGGGAGTAATTGGTCTGACCGGTAAACCAACATATAATCCCAAGTCCTTCTCAGATACTTCAATATATGCTTTACCGTAGTCCAATGTCCCTGTCCTGGATTACTCTGATATCTGCTGACCATGCCCACGGCAAAACAGATATCTGGTCTCGTACATAGCATCGCATACATGAGGTTTCCTACTACCGAAGCATAAGCAACCGCCTTCATCTCCTCTATCTCCTCAGATGATCTAGGACACATCTCCTTAGATAAAGGAACTCCATGCCTGAAAGGTAGAAAACCCTTCTTGGAGTTCTGCATGCTAAAACGATACATAATCGTGTCTATGTATGAAGCTTGGGATAAGCACAACATCCTTTTCTTGCGATCTCTTATAACCTTGATCCCAAGGATGTGTCCCACCTCTCCCAAGTCCTTCATATCAAACTGTTTGGACAACTATACTCTTATGTCCGATAACACTTTGATATTGTTGTCAATCATCAAAATGTCATCTACGTATAGTACAAGAAATACCACTACATTTCCGTCACATCTCTTGTATACACAAGACTCATCCGGACTTTGAATAAATCCATAAGACTGGATTACCTCATCAAAGCGGATGTTCCAAGACCTCGAAGCTTGCTTCAATCCATAAATGGACCGATTAAGCTTACATACAAGATACTCTTTGCCCTTCGCAATGAATCCCTATGGTTGCTTCATATAGATGTTTTCCTCAAGACTTCTATTAAGGAAAGCTGTCTTGACATCCATCTGCCACACCTCATAATCCATATGAGCTGCAATGCATAAGAGAATCCGGATAGACTTAAGCATGGCTACCGACGAAAAGGTCTCCTCATAATCGATACCCTCTTTCTGAGTATACTCCTTTACAACAAGCCTTGCTTTGAAGGTCTCAACCTTCCCATCTATTCCTCTCTTTCTCTTGTAGATCCACTTGCATCCAATGGTTTTTACACCATCGGGTGGTTCTACTAGCTCCCAGACCTGATTTGAATCCATAGATTCAATCTCAGTATTCATTGCACTTTGTCAAGATGCTGCATCTTTATCTTGGATTGCCTCATCATATGTCCATGGATCAGGTTCATGTTCGCCAGGGACCAAATCAGAAGATTCTCCCAAGAACATGAATCTATCAGGCTGTCTCACAACCCTCCCACTACGACGAGGTATCTCCTGTGTATCCTCTTTGACACGCGGTGTAGTGACTTATGGTATATCCTCTTGTACCGGTGGTACTGAAGAAGTGACTTCCCCTTTTAATTCCTCCAGAACAATTTTACTCTTGGGCTTGTGGCTCATCACATAGTCTTCCTCTAGAAATCTGGCGTTCGTGCTAACGATCACCCTCTGATCTCTAGGACCATAAAACAAACCACCCTTCGTTCCTCTAGGATACCCAACGAATATGTGTACTTCTGTACGAGGTTCCAACTTACCAGCATCTGCCTTCAGCACATGTGTTGGACTCCCCCATATCCGAATATGTCTTAGACTAGACTTTTGCCTAGTCCACAACTCTGTGGGAGTAGAATGCACTGATTTAGATGGAACCAAGTTCAGAATGTACACCGCCGTATCTAGAGCATATCCCCATAATGAATTTGGAAACTCAGAATAACTCATCATCGATCTAACCATCTCCTTAAGAGTCCTATTCCTTCGCTCTGCTACACCGTTATGCTGGGGTGTTCCAGGTGAAGTCAATTGGGATTGAATCCCAACCTCTGATAAGTAGTTCCTAAAATCTCCCAAGAGGTACTCACCACCACGATCAGATCGTAGTGTCTTGATACTTTTACCTTAACGTTTCTTCACATCAGCCTTGAATTCTTTGAACTTGTCAAAGCATTCAGACTTGCGGCACATTAGGTAAATGTATCTATATCTTGAGTAATCATCTATAAAAGAGACGAAATACTCAAAATCACCTCTAGCCTGGATAGACATAGGACCACACAAATCAGAATGAACCAATTCTAACACATCTTTGGCTCTATACCCCTTGGCCTTAAAAGGCCTCTTGGTCATCTTACCCTCCAAGCAAGATTCGCAGGTTGGGAGATCCTCCACCACTAATGAACCCAAAGGTCCATCAGCTATCAACCTTTGAATTCTGCTTAGGTTAATGTGACCAAGCCTAAGATGCCAAAGATATATTTGGTTCATCTTCGAAGGTTCTTTTCTCTTATTGGAATTATAAGATGAGTTATTAATTTCAATATGCATCGTGGGAGCTTTTGGTTCAAGTGTGTACAAATTTCCTATCAATGCACCCGAACAGATAATGTCCCTATTCATTTTTATAACAACTCTATCATTAAAATAAATAGAATATCCATCCATAAAAAATTTAGAAACCGAAATTAAAATCTTTCTAAATAAGGGTACATAAAGGCAATTCTTAAGAACCAAAAGTTTATTTTTCTCAAAAGATAAATGAACATCTCCCACTGCAACAGCCGCCACCTTCGTGGCATCGGCCAAGTACATGGTAATCTCCCCCTCAGCCAGTCATCTGGTTTCCTGAAACCCCTGCAAAGTATTGCAGACATGATCAGTGGCTCCCGTATCTACAGACCAGGTGCCGGTAGATAACACCGCTAAACATGTTTCAACGACTAGACCAAAATATATACCTTTGTTCCTGCGGTTGGGGAAGTCCTTCTTCCAGTGTCTAGTGTGCTTACAAGTGAAGCACTTGCCTTTCAACTTCTTCACTCCTCCCTGAGTACCTCCCACCTCCCTTGCCCCAGTTTGTAACTTCTTCTTCTTGCCTTTCGGCTTAAAAGTAGAAACCTTTTGGGTCACCATGGCATATGCCCGAGCACTCTGACGAAATAGCCCCTCTGCCGCCTGGAGTTCTGTCAGAAGTTCCGCCAATGAATACAACCTCTTGTTCATGTTGTAGTTCAGGCGAAACTGCTCAAAACTTCTAGGTAGAGACTGGAGTATGATATTGACCTGGGTTTCCCCATCGATCTCAGCTCCAAGGACCTCCAGCTCATTCAAATGAGCCATCATCTTGAGAACATGATCCCTCACGGGTGTTCCCTCGATCATGGTGGTCGTCATCAAGTTTCTCATGGCTTCTTGCCTCGCAGCTCGATTCTGGTGTCCGAAAAGCTCTTTGAGATTGAGCATCATGTCATAAGCTGTGGGCATGGCTTGATGCTGATGTTGCAGTACATTTGACATAGATGCCAAAATGTAACATTGCACCATCTCATCGCCCTTTACCCACTTCTTATAACTCTCTCTCTCCTTTTCCCTAGAATCTTCTACAGGCTTAGGAGGGCACTCTTCGAGGAGTACATATTTGTATTCCTCAGCAGTCAAGACAATGTCTTGATTCCTCTTCCAATCAACATAGTTGGGTCCAGTAAGTTTGTTCTCTTTCAGTATCACAGCAAGTGGGTTAAAAGTCATTTTGAAAGAAACCCTAAGAATCACATAAATCAAAACATTAGATTTCAAAAAATTATTGATTCCTCAAACAATAAAATTTTAAAATCAACCAACACCTCAAAACATCGAGAATATCGTATGCCACGATAGTGTGGACGTATACGAATTCTACATTTGTAAGAAGAGGTTTTACCCATTAATTTTACTATCTTGTCAACCTAACTTTTTGACAAATAAAATTAATAGTTGGTTCCTCTTTGGCCCTACAAATAAAAGCAGTGACTCCGATGGGGAGGATACTTATATTTGTATCTAAGTGTTCACCATTACTCGGTACCAAGGTAATTATCTCGGGTTATGTGCCTTCCAATGGGGAAGTGCACACGCTCCTTAATAATTACCTATAACCATATTTGACCTTGTGATCCGCAAACAAACTCATCCAATGGGGAGGAAGGCACTCAGAGCTGACGCGCAAGTTTGTTTGCATCACTTGTCAAATCGTAATGGAGGTCATGGGAATTTATAAAAATTTCCCTCTCCCACTTAGTAATTTGAAATTGAGGAATTTTTCTATCCTACGACATGCATATCAAACAAAAAGAAATAAAAATGAAAAATTAATTATTTTCCAACTATTATGCCTTTTGTCTTCAATATATCTCCCATTGCATCGCCTTCTCATCCACTCCTCCTACACCATGTACGAGTCATCCGGAGATCTGAGCCGAGACTAAAATCTATTTTAATTTACATCCATCGATCCTATGCTCCACGAGGGAGTGTACATGAAATCTATATCGAAAGTAAACTAAAATAAAAAGAGTGGCTAAACAATGTCGTATCTAATTTTACAAAAATAAAATACTAGCCTCATCAACCCCGAGGATTCAACAAAATAAACATTTACACACACACAATCACATACACACATATGGCCATAATAGTCGGATCTTATGCCTGCAACCAAAGAGTTAACCTAAGAATTTCTTACTATTATCCGACACATATAATATATGAAAAGTGTATAAAAATTAACCGAATCCTAAACACACAAAACCGGAAACCTTGGCTCTGATACCAATTGTAGGGTTTTGTGATCAATCCGTGAGGGGAAACTTCGCTTCCCACTTCACCTTGGTTGTTTGTTCATGGCAATCCCACCGATGTCCCCGGATTAAAAAAAATTTAATCCTAGACAAAAAAGGATTGCCCAAACAATCAAGTCATCATCGTTCTATTCGTTTAGAGAGGTCACTTGAACAAACTCGTTGTTCAAGCGACCAACCTCTATTCTATGAGTAGCCGCGGAATAGACGATGTACGGATCGCCGGCTTTTGTATTTATGTTCGGGATCCAAGTATTATTTAGCCACAAATAGAATATATCATGCTCATAATTGAAAAAACAAATACAAGCAAGTAACAAAAGAGAATAGAGAAGAGATATACCTCTCGATATTCTAATGTATGACCTTCCTCCTTTCAGACGTCGTATGGGCGACGATCTACCAAAAGTTGAAGCTCCTAGATCGCCAATCTTCCTTCCTTGCTCATTCCGAGCAAGAGGAAGAATAGAAACAAAGCTCTATTCCTTCTTTAAACCAACCAACAACCTCCAAGGATGGAGCTTGCCGTCGGCCAAGAAGGAGGAGAAGATTATGGTGGAAACCGGCCAAGACACCAAGGGAAAGCCCTATATCTTGTTTCCACCACCTAAGGAGAAGGAGAAGAGGGTCTTTGGCTGCCGACCAATGGTTGGAAAGGGCAGGAAGGGCGCCGACAGCTTGAGGAAGGAGAAGAAGGCAAGGAAATCTTTCCTTATTAGGTGCCGCCCAAGCCCAAACCCTAGCTCCTATCTCTTTCCGCCAACCTCCAAAACCCTAACTTCTCTTGATTCAAACTCCATGCCAACCCCTTTTCCTCCTTTTATAGAGTTAGGGATAAGCCTCCTTTTAATCTCCACCATTGGTTCTAGGGATTTAATCTCTACCTTTGGATCTAGAGTTTTGTTTCTATCCATTGAATCTAAGCTTCATGAGGTGTTAATAGGATACATTAGGGACCATGAGGAGGAGTTGGATCTTGGCCACTCATGGATCAAGCCCACATAAAGTCCGATCCATTAATGATAATCCAATCCACTAAAGGATTATCATTGATCTACCTCACCAACCCCCATAAGTTAATATGGGCTCCATATATTATATGTACATTTTCTCCCCTTGTTTAAGATCTCGAATGTCCGTCGATTAATTGATTTACTGACCATTAATTAATCAACATCTAACTCCATGAGTAGTACCACTCAACCTTTTCATCATGCCGGACCAAGTCCACCTGCAGGGTTTACATGATGAACCTTATGAGCTCCTCAAGGGGACATCATCATCCTAATATATAAGACACGGTTTCTGCCTATAATCAACGACACACCATATAAATAATATCATCTCCCAACTTACCGAGCCTATCGATTTAATCTATAAATCTCGCCCATTGGTAAATCAAAGAAATGAATACTAAGTATATGCGCCCGTTATTATATCGGAATTAAGAGCATGTACAAAATAATATCTGAGGTCCGATTCGATTATGTAGTCAACAATAAATCGAATCACCTCTAAGTCGGTCCTACTCAATACACACAAAGTGGACTAGTGTGATTCTATGGTCAAGACAAACCAATACCAAATCACACTACAATCATTCCAATGGTTTGTCCAAAGTCATCTCGGTTGTGAGCTTTTACTTATACTTTACAAGGAGTCGATAACATGATCTCCCGTGTGACACCACACACCATGTTATCTACAATGTAATGTATTAGACAATATTGCATAACCATAAAATGCAAACAATGATCATGTGATTCTTATTTCAAAATAAAGATATTCATACAAAAGATAGACTTTTCAGTATACATCCTTACACATCTCTAATGAACGGACTCTACATTCTAGACTTAGAGAGCCCCATCTATAACATAAGTACCAAAAGGTTCAAGTCAAATGAGTTGAACCAAACCTATCTCTGACATTGTCGCTTAGGTCACATAAATGAGAGTTGGTTATCTCAGCTCTATAAAGATGGGCTACTGGACTCATTTGATTTTGAATCATATAAGACATGCGAGTCTTTCCTTCTAGGCAAGATGAATAAGACTCCCTTTAGTGGACACATCGAAAGAGCAATAGATTTGTTATGACTTATACATAGTGATGTATGCGGCCCTTTCAATGTTGCTGCTATAGGTCATTACAGGTACTTCATTACATTTACTGATGACTTCAATAGATATGGTTATGTGTATCTGATGACACATAAATCTGAATCCTTTGAAAAGTTCAAAGATTTCAAGAATGAAGTACAAAACCAACTTGGCAAGAGTATTAAGATACTTCGATCAGATCGAGGTGGTGAATACCTTAGCCATGAGTTTTGTGACTATCTAGCTGAGTGTGAGATTCTATCCCAACTCACTTCTCCTAGAACACCACAGTGGAATGGTGTATCCGAAAGGAGGAATCATACACTATTAGATATGGTACGATCTATGATGAGTCACACAGAACTTCCTATATCCTTTTGGGGATATGTTCTAGACACAGCAGCCTTCACACTTAACCATGTACCATCTAAGGTTGTGATAAATACACCATATACGATATGGACAGGGAGAAATCCCAAGATGCCTTTCATGAGGATTTGGGGTTGTGAGGCTTACGTTCATTGTCAAGTCTCAGACAAACTAGGACCCAAATCCGATAAGTGCTATTTTGTTGGATATCCCAAGGAGACAAAGGGATATTACTTCTACATTCCCAGTCAACACAAACTGTTTGTGGCAAAGACTAGGGTATTTCTAGAAAGAGATTTTATTTCTAGAAAAACTACTGGGAGTACATTCGATCTTGAAGAAATTCAAGATAAGGACCATAGCACTGAGGCCTTGATGGTGGTTGATCAGGAACCACAAAGTGTTGTGGGTGATGAGTTTGTTGCACAAAGAGTTATGGAAAAACCACCTGTTAAGGTAGACCTACCTCTTCATAGGTCTGATAGGGTACGTCGTTATCCTGAGAGATACTCATTTCTCTTATCTGACCATGATGACGTTATGCTAATTGAGAATGAGCCTACCTCCTATCAGGAAGCTGTGATGAGCCCATATTTTGAGAAATGGCTAGAGGCCATGAGATCCGAGATGGAATCCATGTACACCAACCAAGTATGGACTTTGGTTGATCCACCTAAAGGCATCAAACCCATTGGGTGTAAGTGAGTCTTTAAGAGAAAGACTGACATGGATGGACTTACGCATACCTATAAGGGTCGATTGGTGGCTAAAGGTTTCAAGCAAATTCATGGTATTGACTATGATGAAACCTTTTCTCCAGTGGCAATGTTTAAGTCCATTCGGATCATGCTTGCTATTGCAGTGTACCACGATTATGAGATCTGGAAGATGTATGTCAAAACCGCATTTCTGAATGGAAACTTGCTCGAGGATGTGTACAAGACACAACCTGAGGGTTTTGTAGATCCATAGCATACTGAGAAAGTATGTAAGCTGCAAATGTCCATTTATGGGCTAAAGCAAGCTTCTTGGAGCTGGCATCTTCGATTCGATGATGCGATCAAACAGTTTGGTTTCATCAAGAATGAAGATGAACCTTGTGTCTACAAGAGGGTTAATGGGAACACAGTTGTCTTCCTTGTATTGTATGTGGATGACATACTACTCATTGGGAGTGACATCCCTTCACTATAGTCTGTGAAGACTTGGCTGGGGACGTGCTTCTCAATGAAGGACTTAGGTGAAGCAGCCTGTATTCTAGTCATCAAGATCTATAGAGATAGATCTAAGAGATTGCTTGGCCTAAGTCAGAGTACATACATTGACACGTTATTACTACGGTTTACCATGCAGAATTCCAAGAAAGGACTTTTGTCGATGTCACATGGTGTGAGTCTTTCGAATACTCAAAGTCCCTCTTCTAGAGAGGAGAGAGACCGCATGGATAAGTTCCTTATGCATATGATATAGGATCTATCATGTACGCCATGTTGTGTACTCGTCCTGATGTCTCGTATACTTTGAGAATGACGAGTAGATACCAATCAGATCCAGGTGAGCGTCACTGGATAGCAGTCAAGAATATTCTTAAGTACTTGAGAAGGACTAAAGAATATTTCTTGATATTTAGAGGCGATGAGGAGCTAGCTGTAAAGGGTTACAACAATGCCATCTTCCAAACTAACCAGGATGATTATAGATCATAGTCAGGGTTCGTGTTTTGCTTGAATGGTGGTGCTGTGAGCTGGAAGAGTTCGATGCAGGACACAGTTGTTGATTCTACAATAGAGGCCGAGTATATCACTGCATCTGAGGCAGCAAAGGAGACAGTTTAGATCCGCAAGTTCATTACTGAGCTTGGGGTGGTTCCTAGCACAGCAGATCCCATAGAGCTCTATTGTGACAACAATGGAGCGATTGCGTAGGCTAAGGAACCTCGCTCACACTAGTGGACCAAACACATACTACGGCGCTTCCATCTCATTCGAGAGATTATCGATAGAGGAGATGTGAAGAATTGCAAAGTACCCACAGAGGCTAACATCGCAGATCCCTTGACCAAGCCTTTGGCAC
Organism: Wurfbainia villosa; assembly: GCA_025175895.1. Taxonomy (NCBI): domain Eukaryota; kingdom Viridiplantae; phylum Streptophyta; class Magnoliopsida; order Zingiberales; family Zingiberaceae; genus Wurfbainia; species Wurfbainia villosa. The sequence goes on from CM045997.1 coordinate 58,084,162, forward strand.
AGAAAAAGCATGATGGTCACACTAGGTCATTGGGTATTAGATACTACGGTGATTCGCACTAGTGCTAGTGGGAGATTGTTAGTGAAAGCCCTAGAGTCAATCATGTGATGATTGTTGTATGGACTTTATTGTATCATATTCCTATTTATAAAGGCATGGTTATTATATTTACTTGTATTGGTGCCAAATAAACTAAGTATAATAACGTCCTTGAGTAGAAGGTTCTTATCTATATTAATCGATTGGTTGAATCGATAATGAGATGATATAGAGCACACTACTCTTAATCATTCCTAGTCAAGTATTAACATTCAGAGACAATGTTAAAGCGTAGAGACTAGCATGTAGGTCAACTCGATGACTTGATCTCACAAGTCATGGATATGAGATATCAAGTTGACACATGGGTATGCATTGGAGAATATATACTGAATGACCTGCCATGAGAAAGTATCATGGATCGTTATATAAGTGTCATATACTTTCTCATGTGACTATTAGTACAACTATTAGTCCTTAGACCTAAAGTCACCATGGTTCCCTACATAAGGAGTTGCATACTTTGGCTTCGTCAAACGTCACCCGTAAATGGGTGGACTATAAAGGCGATTACTGGGTATGTAACAAATTATGCTGAGATATATGAGTGATGTAGATGGGATCTATCCCTCCTATATGATGGGAGTGATATCGTTATTCTTGATAGAGTGAGACCACAAAGTGCATGGCCATGCCCAAATGAGTCAATATGAGATATTAAGCTCATTTGATTAGAGTGAGTCTATTTGGAGTTCAAGATATAGATTGTACCGAGGATGACACGGTCTATGCCTCAATTGGTCAATCTAGATGTCAAGGATAGAGGGACATTGTCACATATTGTGAGAGTCACAATTAGTAGTGACAAAGGTGATGTTGGATCACAACATTCTTGTAACTTGGGTAGCAATGATGTGTTGCTAGATACCGCTCATTGCTTATGTTCCTAAATCGGTTTAGAAGCATTGCCAATGTTATAAGAACCTATAGGGTCACACACAAAGGGCAATTAGATGGAGATTAGGTTCATATAATGAACCATGAGGATTAGGTTCATGGGATGAACCAGATTCGATTAAGAGTAATCCAAATTAGACTAATTGAGTTAGACTCAATTTGATTCAAGTGTTTAATGAGTCTAATTTATATTTGATTCATTGAGTCAATTTAAAATAATGAATACCACTTGATTCAAGTCAATTTGATTTAATGAATAGAGATTCATTAAATCAAATTGACTTGAATCAAGTGGTTAGATTTGATCAACCAAGGGAGATAAGAGATCAAGTTTGACTTTACTTGAGAGGGAAGATGAATGGTCAATTTTGACTTGACCAATTGCCATGTCATGGTGACTTGGCATGGGGGCCAGCCAATGATGGTGTTCCACATCATCATGGACTTATCATGGGGTGCCACCTCATGAGGGAGACCAAGAGCCATTGGCTCTTGGAGTTACATGCATGCATGTAACCCCCCAAATAGAAGTGGCCGGCCACTTTACTTTTTTCATTAGTGTGTGAAGTTATTTTGGTGTAACTTCATCATCTTCTTCCTTGGTTCTTCCTCTCTTGCTCTCCCAATTCTCCATTGCCGAGACTATCAAGGAGTTCTAGCACACTCAAGATTGTCTTTTCTCCACCTATTTCTTGTGTGGATACCAATAGAGGAGTGTACACTTGACACTCTCAAGTTTCGGCAATCCATTTGGACGAGCGGGATAAGCGAAGGGCGTCGCATCAAGGGTAATGCTCTTCTCATGTAGATCTAAGGTAGATATAAGGTTTTAAACATATACATGTAATTTTGTTATACTTCACACGGATCCGTGGCCGGGCTTCCGAGGTTTTCGCAACGCAAAAAAGTAGTTTTTGCAGCTCGAAAAGTACAACAGGAAAGTCCAAGCATGAGTCTTGGCAAAGGAAAGTCGAAGCTTGAGTCTTGGCAATTGGAAAGTCCAACATGGGTTGGCATGGAAAGTCCAAGCATGGGTCTTGGCAAGGGAAAGTCCAAGCTTGTGTCTTAGCAATTGGAAAGTGCAACATGAGTTGGCATGGAAAGTCTAAGCATGGGTCTTTGAAATTGGAAAGTCCAACATGAGTTGGCAAGGAAAGTCCAAGGGTTGATATTGGCGGCGTAAATTCTAAGCTGGAGTCTTAGCAGTATAAGTCCAATGGTTGGTGGCATAAAGTCCAAGTGGTGGTCTTGGCAGCGTAAGCCCAATGTGCCTTGACAGTGTAGACCAACTTAGCATGATAATAGCCGATGAAAGCACCTGAAGGCTAGCGTATGGATGAACAAGTCATAGATGACTTGGAGGGATCTGATAGGCGTAAGGCTGATGGAGGTGGTTAGAAGGCTTAGGTCTAGGCTAAGGGTGATCTAGCAAGTATGAGGACATCATACTTGAGGTTAAACCTCATGGTTGAGATTATCAGTCGACTGAGGCTTTTGACCAGTCAATTGGTCAAGTGTTTTGACACTTGGCAGCCTTAGAACCAAGGATAAATTCGGAACTAATGTCCCTAGAAAAATTCTACCTAAGGCAAGTATTAGGAAAATAGAAAGTCATCTAGGCTTTAATCCAAAGAAATCTAGACATATGCATAGGAAGGGCAAAAATGATCAAAGAAATAATGGGCCCACTAAATTAGAGAAATTAGAGTTAAAGAACCAAGGCTTGAGGTCAAGGCTGGAGAGACTTGAAAAGACCCTTAGAAATATGCAAAATCAAATTCAAGGGTCTAGGAGTCAAAACCTAGGATCTAGGAAGCAAGGTCCACCCAAGAGCAAGAAAGGTTTGGGTCACAAGCCTAAGCCCAAGGAGACCTACCACAATGTTCCATTTGATTATGAAACTAAATTTAGGTCTAAAAAGGCCATGGATACTAGGGAGGCAATCCCTAAGGCTAACCATGGAGTGTGCCTAGTGGCTAAGGTTTCAAGGAAACCGAGGGAGGCCACTAAGAAGGTCACAAGGAAAGTTATCCCTAGAGTTGACCTAGGTAAGACCAAAATGACCAAGGCTACCAAGCCTAGGAGGGTCATTAGGAGGGTATCTAGGGAGGTCATCCCTAAGGAATACCTAGTAAACTCAAGGAGCTCCAATAGGTATTGGGTTCCTAGGAGCGTGATCGATTCACGCTAAATGGGTATTCTCTCCTAGGAATCATTATTTTATGGGTATTCTCTCCTAGGAATACCCATAAAATAATGATTCCTAGGAGCGTGATCGATTCACGCTAAATAGGTATTGGGTTCCTAGGAGCGTGTCAATCTCATTATTTTATGGGTATTCTATTATTAAAATATTTTTCACCCATAATATTTGACATAAGTATTATACATATAAATTTTCGTGATTTTTCTATTTATGTATAATTACTTATGTTTTTTTAAAATCCATTTCTGAAAATTGAATTTCTGCATTTGTATAAATCGGCTTGATCGGAAGATATGCATAACTCCACATAAGCGATCATTGCTGACAATAAGAGTTAACTGCCAAGCCTGATTTCGAGTGAACAAGGTTTGTTTAGCCTAATTTCAGCTATGTTAGGATACCCTAACTGCTCATAATCCTAGGATATGCTTTGGAGAGCATTGGAAAGGGTGAAAATCCATTGGATATAGATTAGGAGAGTTGTTTGGGTGTGTATCAATTTTAAGGTGTGTGAAAGTTTGATGGTTTAGTGTTCCTATTGGCTTAGGAACTCTCTAAGGACATTTGTTAGTGCAATGGTCAAGAAGGAGCAAGCCTTTATGGGGAGGTTATCCATCATGGGATGATTGATGTGTTCTTCCTCATGACGGGGAGGGGGGGGGGGAGGGGGGGGCGAGAATTGGGAGAGTTTATAGGAAGCCTCTCTTTAGTAATATTTGACTTATCACTAGGAAGAGTGAAGACATCCTAGGTGTTTTTGGACAAAGGGGGAGATTGTAAGATCTCATTGGGATATGAGACATTGACACCCTTGGGGAGAATCTTTTTTGATGTATATCAAAAAGGGGTAGAATTGATGGGAATTTGGGAATTACCAATTTGGGAGAATTCGTAAGAAGGTTTGAGTTAGGTGACCTAATTCAAAGGTGTTTGTGGTTTTTGTCAAACATCAAAAAGGGGAAGATTGTTGGTGTAATCGACCCAGGTAACAATTAACCAGACTAGAGTTTGACTCGAGTGCCATTTTGATGTTCGACAAAATGTATGACAATGTGATTGTCATGGGAAAGTTCAAGTCATGGGTACTTGGCATGGAAAGTCCAAGCATGGGTCTTGGCAAGGAAAAGTCCAAGCTTGAGTCTTGACATTTGAAAAGTCCAACATGGGTTGGCATAGAAAGTCCAAGCATGGGTCTTGGCAATTGGAAAGTCCAACATGGGTTGGCATGGAAAGTCCAAGCATGGGTCTTGGCAAGGGAAAGTCCAAGCTTGAGTCTTGGCAATTGGAAAGTCCAACATGGGTTCGCATGGAAAGTCCAAGAATGGGTCTTGGCAATTGGAAAGTCAAACATGGGTTGGCAAGGTTAGTCCAAGGGTTGATATTGGTGGCGTAAATTCCAAGCGGGAGTCTTGGCAGCATAAGTCCAATGGTTGGCGGCGTAAAGTCTAAGCGGTAGTCTTGGCAGAGTAAGCTCAATATGCCTTGGCGGTGTAGACCAGCTAAGTATGACAATAGCCAATGGAAGTACTTGAAGGCTAGCATATGGATGAACAAGTCATTGATGACTTGGAGGGATTCGATAGGCGTGAGGCTGATGGAGGTGGCTAGAAGGCTTAGGTCTATGCTAAGGGTGGTCTAGCAAGTATTAGAGTATCATACTTGGGGTTAAACCTCATGGTTGAGGTTATCAGTCGACTGGGGCTTTAGACCAATCGATTGGTCAAGTGTTTTGACACTTGATAGCCGAGTTGACTCTTGGCAGTCGACTACTGTGAGTCGACTAAGGTTCGACTGTGACAAAATGTCTTGGCAATCGACTACCAGAATTGGGCAGTCGACTGATGGCAGTGGACTACCATGGAGGCAGTTGACTGCTGGTCGGGATTGTAGGAGCAGAATACTTGATAAATTGATCGGCTCACGACCACAGCGATGGATTAAGTCCGTTGTGAGACAACGATACTATTGGCCATCGACTGGGGCCTTATGGCAGTCGACTGCAAGGTGCGAATCCAGCCTGAATGCAGGCTATAAAAGTAGCTCGTGGAGGAGGATTTGGCAGCGATTTCTTGGGTGATTTTGAGGCGATTTATTGGTGCAAATCAGAGTCTTCAAGCTCGATTCAAGCAATCAACAAGAAAGCATTCCAAAGCTCTTTATAAAGTTTTCTTTACTTGAATTCTATTGTATTTGCTTGTATTTATTTTGTATTATTATTGTAATCATTGTAAGAGGTTTCTCCACCTCCGGTGTGTCACCGAGAAGGAGGGTTTGTGATTAGTGGTGGTGTTGCATCGCTAGGGCTCATTCGAGCCCAACCCGTGGAGTAGGAACCCTAAGGTTCCGAACCATGTTATATCTTGTGTATTGTGTGCTTGTATTTGTATTTGTATTGTATTTTCTATTTCCGATGCGTACCAATATAATTGTAGCAAGCACGGGATCAATTTCCATCTTCGTTGACAAACGCGCTTTTCACCCCCCTCTAGCGGTCACCGACGTTCCTACATATCTCACATGTGTCTCGGGTGTATCAATACACACACATGTCAATTTAATGTGAGATGTGGGTTTTTGTTATTCCTAGACTAAAGTCTCATGCATTTTTCTAGGCAACACTATTTGATTCCCTTATACATGGGACTTCAAATCATGTCATTTGTCCTTAAATCAATTTCCATTAATCCTAAATCCATGAATGATGATCATGGCATATGAGATAGCATAAATAAGAATGTGTCAATAATCATGATGTCATGACATAGAATTTTAAACTAAGCATAAGCATAATTAACCTAAGTATTAATCATGATATTTTATATGATAAAATAAAATATGATCTCATGACATGACATATGACAAGCAAAGTATAACAAATAAAATATAAAGGCATAAGCTTACCTAACTTTTAATATTAATTTCCATTTGTTAGAATTAGGTCCATTTTTCCATAATACTAATCATTTCCTAAGTGTGCCAAAAATCTAAAATGACAAACCATGACATCTAAACTCTAACTGTGCCAATCTGATCAATTTTTCAAACTTCTCAAATTTAATTGGCACATCCTAAAATCCTTTAGAATATTAATTCAAACTTATTTCTAAATCATCTCATAACCTTGGAAATGACCTAAAGTGACAACTTTGTTATGGTTAGGTTAACTATCCATCTATTCAAGGTTGACACAACCTAACCCATTTAGCATGAGGGAATTATACTCTTAGGAAACCAATACATATTGGAGCTCCTTGGGCTTACAAGATATTAACTAGTGATAACTTCCCTTGATACCTTCCTAATGACCCTCCTAGGCTTTGAAGCCTTAGTTATTTGGATCTTGCCTAGGTCAACTCTAGGGGTAACTTCCCTTGTGACCTTCTTAGTGGCTTTCTTAGGTTTCATGAAAACCTTAGCCACTAGGCACCTACCATGGTTAATCTTAGGGATAACTTCCCTAGTAACCTTTGTATTCCTAGACCTAGAAATGGTTCCATAATCGAATGGAACACTATGATAGGTCTCCTTGGGCTTAGGTTTGTGACCCAAACCTTTCTTGCCCCTAGATGGTTCTTGTCTTCTAGACCCTAAATTTTGTCCATTTGACCCTTGACTTGAATTTTACATCTTCCTAAGAGTCTTCTCTAATTTCTCAAGCTTTAACCTCAAGTCTTGATTTTCTAACTCTAATTTTCCAATTTTTGATTTTTCATTAACTTTTTGGGAATGATTCTTCATTTTAGGCATATACCTACCCTTCTTAGGGTTAATGCCTAAATGGTTTTCTACCTTTCTAATTGCTTCCTTAGGTAGAATTGTTCTAGGGTTATTTGTTTTAGATTTGTCCTTAGCCCTAAAATTATAACTCTTAGCACCTAAACAAAAGTATCTATTATTACTTGCATCCTTTTTATGGTAAATTGCAAGTGAATTAAAAGCATGTTTTTCATTATGAAACAAGGAAGGTGCATTACTAAATTTTACCTTAGGGTTAGCTTTAGAAGCTCCCCCTACATGTGATGCTCCTTCTTGGCCCTTGGTTTGCTTCCTCCCCCTAGGGCATTGACTTCTATAGTGCCCCCATTGATTACACTTGAAGTATACAATGTGCTCTTTGCTCTACCTAGCGGGGACTCCGCCATCCTTTGACTTGTCCTTGACTTTTGGTGCCAACGCTTTCTCCTTAGCCAATTTTGGTCATTTGCTCTTATAATGCCCTTTATCCTTACACTGAAAGAAAATTATGTGATCCTTATTTTTATGAATTTTTCTTGAGTTACCTTCCATGATAGGGAAATTTTGAGCTTGTCCTTGGCTCCCAGAAATTGATGGTTCTTCTTCTTGCTCCGGCATAGAAGGCCTAATCTCCTCCCCCTCAATATTAGAGGTGGAGGCTTCTTCAACCTCCTCTTCTTCCTCGGATGTTGATGGCCTTTCAACCTCCGAAATCTTACACTCTTGTGAGGATGAATTTGCCTCTTCAGTCACCTTCTCCAATTGAGCCAATGAGAATTCTTAGTCTTTGGGTTTCTCTATTTCTTGAGCCATTGAGGGTTCTTCATGGAGCTTTGCTAGCTTGCTCCAAAGCTCCTTGGCATCCTTACAATCTCCTAATCTATATAATATATCATTAGGAATTGCACTAACTAATATACCCATTACCTTATTGTTTATGTTGAAGTATTAGAGTTGCTCTTTGCTCCACTTCTTCTTGAGTATCCTTCCATTCTCATCCTTCGAAGCATCGAACCCTACTATCACACAAATTCAATTATCATAATCTCACATAAGAAAATATTTCATTCTTACCGCCCATTGCTCAAATTCCTTGGCTCCATAGAGTTCATATGGAGGAGGCACATTGATGTAATCACCCAATCTTTCTTCAAACACCATTTTCTTCACCTCTAGTGATGCTCTTGCGGTGGTTAGTCCAAATGAAGAGCTCCAACCTGGCTCTAATACCACTTGTAGGACCATTGGCATCACGCTAGAGGGGGTGAATAGCATGTTCGTTTGTTTGATGGAATTTGATCGTGCTTGTCTATAATGCTCATAAGCGCAACGAAATATATATAATAGCAATAACAAAACACAATAAACACTCACAATCAAAATACATGATGTAACATAGTTCGGAACCCTAGTTCCTACTCCACGGGACAAGCTCAATATCGAGCTCTAGTGATGCACACCACCACTAATCAAAACACTCATTCTCGGAACAATCTGGAGGTGGATAAACCTCGTACAAGTAATTACAATAGTAATGCAATGAAATACAACAAGAAAACTAAGCAATACACAAATACAAGTAAAGAAAACTTTACACTAAGAACTTTGGATTGCTTTCTTGTCGATGACTTTGGTTTTCTCTTGAAGGTCTGGAATGCAGTAGCAATTCCCCTCCAAATTTCCCCAAGAACCTTGGCCAAAAACCTCCCCTTCATGCTACTTATAAAGTTGCAACTCGGGCTGATTTTCGCCTAGCAGTTGACTGCTTATACCCATCAGTCGACTACTTCTATAGCTGTTGTGTCACAATGACTTGATCCACATTGGAAAAACTCTAACGGATAGCTCATCAGTCGGCTGTCAAACCTTAGCAGTCGACTACTAAGTCGACTACAGAACATTTTGTGCCTGTGTCCTCGACCACCAGTCGACTACCCTCCATGGTAGTCGATCGCCAAGTCCGATCGCCTAAAGTCGGGCAATGATCGCTAAGGCCACACGGCCGCAGATCGATCAACTTGACTTCCAAGTGTCAAAACACTCAACCTGTATAACCCCAGTTGACTGCTAAATCTCAAATATGAGATTTACCCCAAGTATAATCCTCTCATACTTGCTAGACCACCCTTAGCCAGACCTAAGCCTTCTAGCCACCTCCATCAGTATCAAGCCTATTGGATCCCTCCAAGGCATCCATGATTTGTTCATCTATATGCTAGCCTTCAGGTGCTTCCATCAGCTATTGTCATGCTAACCGAGTCTATACCGCCAAGGTACATTTGGGCTTACACTGCCAAGACACACGCTTGGACTTTACGCCACCAAATATTGGACTTATGCTGCTAAGACTACCGCTTGGACTTTATACCGCCAATATCACACCCTTCGACTTCCCAAATGCCAAGAACCATTTGGACTTATGCTGCCATGACTCCACCCTTGGACTTTACGTTGCCAAACATTGGACTTATGCTGCCAAGACCCATTCTTGGACTTTACGTTGCCAATATTACACTCTTAGACTTTCCTTGTCAACTCCATGTTAGACTTCCTAAATGCCAAAACCCATGCTTGGACTTTCTAATTGCCAAGTACCCATGCTTGGACTTCCCATGACAAGTACACATGACTTGGACTTTACCATTGCCAAGACCCAAGCTTGGACTTTCTATACTATGTACCCAAGACATGGACTTTACCATTTGCCAAGATCCATGCTTGGACTTTCCATGGCAAGTACTCATGACTTGGACTTTACATGCCAAGTCAAACAATGGTTAACCTATTGTCAAACATCAAAATACTACTCGAGTCAAACTCGAGTCAGGTCAATCGTGACCTAGGCCAATTACACCAACAAAAGCTACAATGAATAGTGGGGTTTGTATTCAGTCATCTAATAATGGAGGTGCAAGGAATGATTTTTATGGTTTGTTAGATGAAATTTTAGAGGTAGAGTACCCAAGCTCAGATTTACGAGTTGTTTTATTTATGTGTCGTTGGTTTGACCCTATCAAAGTTAAGGGTGCATCTACAATTTAATTTGGTTGAAATAAATTACAAAAAATTATACAAGAGGTATGAACCATTTGTGTTAGCACAACAAGCGATTCAAGTATTTTATGCTTCATATCCTAGTCTGAGATGAGACAAAAGTGATTGGACGGCTATTTGTAAAAAAAAAGTACATAAAAAAATTGAGGAACATTGGGAAGACATAGCATATCAACAAGATGTGTAGGAATGTTTGTGACCGCTAGAGGGGGGGTGAATAGCAAATTCGTTGCTTAGATGGAAATCGATCGCGTGCTTGCTACAAATGTTAGTGTACACAGCAGAAATAATAATGATAAAACAAATACACAACACAAGCATAAATACAAGCGATATAATGTAGTTCAAAACCTTAGGGTTCCTACTCTATGGGGTGAGCTCAACGAGCTTGAGTGATGAACACACTACTACTAAAACTCTTTCTCGACAACAAGTCGAAGGTGGAGAATAGGCATGCTTATCGATTTCGTGGTTCCGATTCCGGTTCGATTTCGATTGGTTCTGAATCCATTGACGTTGGAACTGATCCGAAACGGTTCAAAACCGGTTTCGAACCGGTTCCGGTTCCGAATCAGTTCTGAACTGGTTCTGGACCGATTTTGAAATGGTTCCGGACAACTTTCCTCGAACTTAAGCTTTGAAATTCATCTAATGTGTTGGTGATCCTATTCTTTTTTTCTATCGCAAAATAATCTTGTAGAGATGTTAGCATGCTAAGAATTTCCACCTTTAAATTAGCAACCAGAACCAGATCCAAATCGAAACCAGAATCGGTTCCGAACCGATTCCGAAACGGTTCTGAACCAGTTCCAAACCGGTTGGAACTAAACCAAATCAAAATTGGAACGGTTCTAGTTCAATTTCAGAACCGCTTCATCCAAATCGATTCCGGTTACGAATTTAAATGATTGGTTCCAATTCGGTTCCGGATTGAACCAATCTGTTAAGCATGCCTAGAGGAGAAACCTCGTATAAGTGATTACAAAAGTAATACAATGAAATACAATAAATACACTAAGCAATACACAAAAATAAGTAAAGAACACTTTACACAAGAACTTTGGATTGCTTGCTTGTTGCTTGTTTTAGATTGGTCTTGAAGCTCTGGAATACAGCAACAATTCCCCTTTAAAATCACCCCAAAAATTGCAGCCAAATCTTCCTCCATGAGCTACTTTTAAAACCTGTATTCAGGCTAGATTCGTGTCTGGCAGTCGACTACCATAAGGCCCCAATCGACTGCCAACAGTATCGTTGTCTCACAATGGACTTAATCCATGTCGGCATTCAAGCCAACGGATACACTGCAGTAGATTGCCAGGGTCATAGCCGACTGACCAGTCGGCTACCGAGCATTCTACTCCTGTAACCCCGACCAGCAGTCGACTGCCCAATCCTGGCAGTTGACTGCCAAGGATTTTGCTGCAGTCGAACCCTAGTCGACTCATAACAGTCGACTGGTCATAATTCCAGTTGACTTCCAAGAGTCAACTCGACTGCCAAGAGTCAAAACACTTGACCAATCGACTGGTCCAATGCCTCAGTCGACTGATAACCTCAACCATGAGGTTTAACCCCAAGTATGATGCCCTCATACTTGCTTGACCACCCTTAACCTAGACCTAAGCCTTCTAGCCACCTCTATCAGCTTCACGCCTATCGGATCCCTCCAAGTCATCCATGAATTATTCATCCATACGCTAGCCTTCTGGTGCTTCCATTGGCTATTGTCATACTAACGTGGTCTATCCTACCAAGGCACATTGGGATTACGTTGCCAAGACTACCGCTTGGGCTTTATGCAGTTAACCATTGGACTTATGCTGCCAAGACTCCAGCTTGGACTTTACGCCGCCAATATCAACCCTTGGACTTCCCTTACCACCCCATGTTGGACTTTCCATTTGCAAGACTCAAGCTTGGACTTTCCCTTGCCAAGACCCATGCTTGGACTTTCCATACCAAGTACCCATGACTTAAACTTTCCCATTGCCAAGTGTTCCACTTGGACTTTCCATGCCAAGTATACAAGACTTGGACTTTCCCTTGACAATCACATTGTAATACATTTTTTTGAATATCAAAATACCGCTCGAGTCTGGTCGATCATGACCTGGTCCGATTGCACCAACAATCTCCCCCTTTTTGATGTTTAATAAAAACCACAAACACCTTTGAGTTAGGTGACCTAACTCAAATCTTCTTACCAATTCTCCCAAATTGGTAATTCCCAAATTATCCCATCAATTCTTCCCCTTTTTGACATACATCAAAAAAGGTTTTCCCCAAGGGTGTCAATGTCTCATATCCCAATGAGATCTTACAATCTCCCCCTTTGTCTAAAAACATCTAGGATGCCTTCACTCTTCCTAGTGATAAGCCACATATCACTAAAGAGAGGCAATCCTCAAACTCTCTCAATTTTCCCAATTGGGCATCTCACATTCTCATTTTTCCAAAATTCTCTCTCTCATGAGGAAGAACACATTCATCATCCTATGATGGATAACCTTCTCCTAATGGCTTGCTCCCCATTGACCATTGCACCAACAATATCCTTGGAGAGTCCCTAAGCCTATAGGAACACTAAACCATCAAAATTAAAGTTAAAAGTTCAACCTTGAACTTTCAAAACTTAAAATTGATACATACCTTAAACAACTCTCCTAATCCATATCTAATGTATTTCACTCTTTCTAATGCTTTCCAAAGCGTATCCTAGGGTTAGGAGAAGTTAGGGTAACCTAACTTTCCTGAAACATGGGCTAAACATCCTTGTTTACTCGAAATCAACGTTGGCAGTCGACTCTTTCAGTCAACAGTTAACTGCCCTATGCATCAGTTGATTCCCTCAAGCGACAGCCGACTGATATATGCAAAATACAAAAATCAAAAATCAAAAATGGATTTACGAAATACATAAGTAATTACACATAGTTTAAAAAATAGTGAAAATTCATATGTACATTACTTAAGTCAATCATTATGGGTGAAAAATATTTGAAAAATAAAATATCCATAAAATAGTGAGTTTGATACAAAGTTCAAAACCATTGAAAAGTTCAATGTTTTGGCCCTACTTTGTATCGACTCTATCAATGGTGATTGTTATCTAAAGATAGACTTCACCAAGGTTTTCTAAAATAATTTTAAAATGTTTTTGAAAACCTATATTGGATCATGATCAATGGGCTCAATGCACATGACTTGCACATTAGCTTTCCCCATGATCCACCATGGTATAAGATGAGTTTGAGTTCATCTAGATGCAAAAACTATGCACCTTGAACTTAACTCATTTTCTAGCATCTCACATGTGTCTAGGGTGTTTGAAAACACACATATGTCAATGAAATGTGAGATGTGGGTTTTGTTCATTCTAATCTAAGGTCTCATGCATTTTCTAAGGCAACACTGTTGGATCGAGAAGCGTCGCTAGAGGGGGGGGGGGGTGAATAGCGATCGTAAAACTTTTCGACGTTTCATTCGAGTAGACAATTAAATGAGTAAACACAGCGGAAAATAAAGCGACAAGTTTATTTTACTTGGTTCACAACCCAGCGGTTGCTACTCCAAGGCCCTATCGGTCCTAGACCGCGTACGGAGGGCAAATCACTATAACGTCTCCTCCTCGTTGGAGGTAGGAGACAACGATCACAAAACCGAAATTACGAGGATGAGGCAACAAGCCTACCTCACCTCGTTACGAATAAAAATAAAGAATACAATATCAAAATGTGTTACTTGCTACTGCTGCCGACGAAGAAGATCGGAACTTGTCGTCGCGTCGGCGTTATGACGGTGTTGGAGCGTTGGCGTTGTAGGAGCACTTGATGAATAAACTTGATGTCCTTTGGAGTTGGAATCCTCCTCCTTTTATAGACTTTGGGCTCTGAATATGTCTCCCTTTTTTGGAGCACGAATCACAAGTTTTCCAAATTTTATCGCTGGCGGCCGCGTCAAGCGTTATCCGTTTTGACCTAAGCGCAAAGGTCGAGTCGTCGCCATCACGATCGTGATGCCTCCCATCACGACCGATGAGCATCGATCGCTCCATGTCTAGCTGATCGCCGGCCACTTCCCTGCGGTGAGAGGTTAGCTCGGAAAATGATAAATCTGACGGTTTCTAATCGTCCGATCTCGACCTTCCACAAGAAGTTTTAGTCGGATCGCCGCCTCTGATCGTCCCGTATAGAGGACACGACCTTACCATCTCTCACTCACACGAGCTTACTTCGATTCTTACTGTGACGCTTTCGCTTCCGGCCTTCCACTCGATTCCTTCGGCTCCCTCCGAAGTCACTCGAGTATCGCCCGACCATCACAGCTTTCTCCGGGTGTCGCTAGCCTTCAGCTCTAGCTTTAGTACTTTTCTGCACACTCGATTTAGCTCATGAGATAACGATGTAAACTTAACTTTGTGTCTTTGCCATAATCAAAACACAGGTTTGATTATCTAGTGCCCCTGCACCAATAATCTCCCCCTTTTTGATCTATGGCAAACCAACACAAAGTTAAGGGAAATTAAAGCATAAAACAAGTATAGTAAATGATGAATGTCATTTTCAAAAACTCCCCCTTAACCAAAACTCCCCCTTAACCCTAGGTGAGTTTTGAAAGAGATACTTTAGTTCAAAATCAAATAAATTTTGTGTTACTCCCCCTTAACTTTCGCTCTTCTCCCCCTTTTGCCATAAATCAAAACAAACGTTGGGGTTTGTTATGTAAAAATGAAGTTTGTTATATAAAATAGGGGTTTAAAGACAATATGGTATATGCATGCATCAAGATAAATCAGCTATGAGTCCAAGCATGCGTCTAGCAGTAATTAGATAGATTGGTTCGAGGTGTGTCCCTCTGCACCAATAATCTAAAGGTTTGTAATATAACCCTTTAGGGTTAGTTTGCTCTCCCCCTTAGTCAAATATATGAAGTATAAGAGATGTAGGGGGCGCTAAACTTTGGCCTAAGAGTTGTTTAGTACAATAGTTGAGAAAATAACTAGTATTTTGAAGAGGTTGTTTTAACTATATTTCAATTATCCTTAACATCTCACCTGTGTCTATATGATCAAGCATGTTATACTTATGTATTTTTGTGAGATGACTTCCAATTAAGTTGATTAAGTGCTTTTAGGTTCAAATAATTTTATGTTAGATTTGGATTTGACCCTAGGCTTGTCAAGTTTACCTTTTCAAGATCATGGCTTTCAGGTCGTGGCGAGGCACAGGGGCCTTCTTTTATCGGATCATCGACCACTTCCTTAGACAAAGATATTTTCAAGAAAATGATGACTTGACTCACCTAAGACTATTTCCTAGTCTAACTGGTTATTTTTTTGAAAAGAGCCTCCCCGAGGCTCAATCTTTTCGTAGGATTTTAGTTGGTTATGTACGTGTTCTAAGTGAGCTCACACGTTTTAAAGCACAAACTTTCTAAGTTAAAGCATGCAATTTCTAAGTTAAAGCACAAACATGTTTTGTTGGCTCCCTAGACCGTTGAATCGATTCGGTCTATCCACATAGTGGATTTGGTCCTTGGGAACCCGATGAGGTTGGATCCTAGAGTTGAAATCAAAAAGTTCTTAGGGACCCATGCTTGGACTCTTTGATGACTACGATTTACGATAGACATATAAGACCTATTCGTAGTCTTTGAATTAAATCCGAGTCCGGCTTTATTGTACACGGCTCTTTGGGTTCCAAGTAGTCGATTAAGGTTCTTAGATCCCAACGTGAACCTTTCCAACCTAGCCTCAACCTCTTGAACTTGGTCTTTCAAGAGAGAATTCTCCTCCTCAAGTTTTTCAATTTGAGTTGAGTTTCCCTCTTGAACTTGACTAGTTGAAGGGGTTAGAGTAGCCTCTTGCTTGAGGGTTTCAACCTCCTCAACTAACGACTCAACCCTAGACTCGGACTTAGTTAATTTCCTATTAAGCATTTTAATTGTAATGTAAAGCGTACTAATTAAAGAGCGATTAACCTTGACTTTCCCTTTTGGTCCAGCTTTGAGTTTTCTCTCGATTCTCTCGAAATAATCTTCGGGGTCGGAGTCGGAGTTGTAGTTGGACTCGGCTTCGGATTCTGACTTGGACTCCTCCGTTCTTGCCATGTAAGCTATGTCTTCTCTGTTGTCCCAAGTTGCATGGAAGGCTTTCCTTGCTCCCTTTTTCTTTTGGTTCTCATTCTTCAATTTCCTTTTTTCTTGTCGAACTATTCTCCGCACAATGTTGACTATTATGGCCTCCTCTTCGGATTCGGATTCGTCTTTGGGTTCGAGTTCATCTACTTGCTTAGTAGGTGGCTTCCTTCTTTGTCCTGCAAGTAGAGCAATACCTCTCTCGGCCCGGACCATGTTAGTTTGCTCATGAAGTTCAAACTCGGAAAATAATTCATCTAACCTAAGCTTCGAAAGGTCCTTAGAGACCTTGTAGACATCGACCATGGATGCCCATAAGGTAGTCCTAGGGAAAGCATTTAAAGCGTACCTTATAAGGTCCCGGTTCTCTATGGCTTGCCCGATCGAATGAAGACCGTTGACGATATCTTGGATCCGCGCATGTAGTTGGGTGGCGGTCTCATGATCCTGCATCTTTAGATTGTACAATTTATTTAAAAGTAAATCTCTTTTACATACCTTAGCATCAGCCGTCCCTTCGTGTAAATCAATCAATTTGTTCCAGAGGTCTTTGGCGCTAATGAATGGTCCGATGCGGTTGAGTTCCTCCTTGGACAAGCCGCATTGCAATATTTGGGTTGCTCTTGCATCGGCTTCGATTTGCCTCTTGGTTGCATTTGTCCATTTGTTGAAATCCAAGGCCTCTCCTTGATCATTGGTGGGTAGAGCAAAGCCGGTTTGGATTATTATCCAAGTCTCGACTTGTGTTTTTAGAAAACACTCCATCCGACCTTTCCAATAATGGAAATCATTTCCGTTAAAGAACGGAGGTCGGGTGGTGCTATACCCCTCAATGTGAGCAATTAAATATCTTGCAAAATACGAATAAAAACCAAATAGAATTCCAAGACTTGGTCTTGGATTAGTAGTGCGGGAAATAATAGGAAATAAACAGAAATAAATAAGGAGAATAAGAAACTAATAAAAAACTCGAAACTTAGGACCTTTGATGTCCCCGAAAGGGTACTAAACGTTGGATTTTGGGGCTGGAAACAGTTTGTTACGAGGATAAACCCTCATAAGAAATATAGATCTTTCTGAGAGCTTCGATTTGGTATGTAGATCGTTATGTGAGTCCACTTGTACGAAAAGTTATGGCCGTTTTACCGTCGGCTACTCCAAGAGAGAAAACTTGCAAGCACACAACCAAAAGAACCGTACCAAGACTTCGTCTTGGATTAGTAGTGCGGGAGGAAAAAGACCAAAAAAAATACGAATCGAAAAATACGAACAGAAAACCAAAACGTGCTAGATTGGTGGTTTCACCAAATCTTAGCGCCCCCGCTCTGATACCAATTGTTGGATCGAGAAGCGTTGCTAGAGGGGGGGTGAATAGCGATCGTAAAACTTTTCGGCGTTTCGTTCGAGTAGACAATTAAATGAGTAAACACAGCGGAAAATAAAGCGACAAGTTTATTTTACTTGGTTCACAACCCAGCGGTTGCTACTCCAAGGCCCTATCGGTCCTAGACCGCGTACGGAGGGCAAATCACTATAACGTCTCCTCCTCGTTGGAGGTAGGAGACAACGATCACAAAACCGAAATTACGAGGATGAGGCAACAAGCCTACCTCACCTCGTTACGAATAAAAATAAAGAATACAATATCAAAATATGTTACTTGCTACTGCTGCCGACGAAGAAGATCGGAACTTGTCGTCGCGTCGGCGTTATGACGGTGTTGGAGCGTTGGCGTTGTAGGAGCACTTGATGAATAAACTTGATGTCCTTTGGAGTTGGAATCCTCCTCCTTTTATAGACTTTGGGCTCTGAATATGTCTCCCTTTTTTTTGGAACGGATCACGAAGTTTTCCAAATTTTATCACGAAGTGGCCGCGTCAAACGTTATCCGTTTTGACCTAGCGCAAAGGCTGAGTCGTCGCCATCAGTCGATTCCTCCCATCGATCGATCGATGGGCATCCGATCGGCTTCCATGTCCCAGCCGATCACACCGCCACTTCCCTGCAGTGAGAGGTTAGCTCAGAAAATGATAAATACAACGGTTTCTAACCATCCGATCTCGACCTAGACCTTCCACAAGAAGTTTTAGTCGGATCGCTGCCTACGGTCATCCCCGTATAGAGGACACGACCTTACCATCTCTCACTTACACGAGCTTACTTCGATTCTTACTGTGATGCTTTCGCTTCCGGCCTTCCACTCGATTCCTTCGGCTCCCTCCGAAGTCACTCGAGTGTCGCCCGACCACCGCAGCTTCCTCCGGGTGTCGCTAGCCTTCAGCTCTAGCTTTAGTACTTTTCTGCACACTCGATTTAGCTCATGAGATAACGATGTAAACTTAACTTTGTGTCTTTGCCATAATCAAAACACAGGTTCGATTATCTAGTGCCCCTGCACCAACAAACACTACTTGATTCCTTTATACATGGGACTTCAAGTCATGCCAATTGTCTTTAAATCAATCTTACTTAATGCATAGAATGATCATGGCATAAATGATAGAATAAATAAAGCAAATGCCAATAATCATGATGTCATGACATAAAAATAAACCTAATCATACATGACATAAAAACAAACCTAAGCATGATTATGACATTTATAATTAAAATGAAATATGATGTTATGACATGGTAATGACAAACAAATCATTGAAAATAAAATATAAAGGTATAACAATACCTAAGTTTTAGTATTAATTGTCATTTGTTGGGATTAAGTTCATTTTTCCATATAATCACTAATCCCCCAAGTGTACTAAAATCCCCAAAATGGCACACTATGACTCTAAGACCTATCTTGTGACAATTTGATTAGTTTTTCAAACTTCTCAAAATAATATTGACACATCCTAAAATCATTTAGGATTATGACCAAACCGATTTCCAAGGTACCCATAACCTTTAAAATAACTTAAAGTGTCACCTTTACCAAGGTTAGGTTAACTACTTATCCATTCAAGGTTGGCACATCCAAACCCATCTAGCATGAGTCGATCACGCTCCTAGGAACCCAAAATCTATTGGAGCTCCTTGGGTTTACTAGGTATTCCTTAGGGATAACTTCCCTTGATACCCTCCTAATGACCCTTCTAGGCTTGGTAGCCTTGGTCATTTGGGTCTTGCCTAGGTTAACTCTAGGGGTGACTCCCCTTGTAACCTTCTTAGTGGCTTCCCTAGGTTTCTTTGAAACTTTAGCCACTAGGCACCCACCATGGTCAACTCTAGGGATGACTTCCCTTGTGACCTTGATTTTCCTAGACCTAGTACTAGTTCCATAATTGAATGGAATGTTGTGATAGATAGGCTTATCTACCTTGGACCTAGGCTTGTGGCTCAAGCCTCTCTTGCCCATAGATGAGCCTTGCCTTCTAGACTCTAGGTTTTGACTCCTAGACCCTTTGATTGAATTTGTCATTCTTCCAAGGGTCTTTTCAAGTTTCTCAAGCCTTGACCTCAAAGCTTGATTCTCTAACTCCAATTTTTCTATTTTGGTGGACCCATTATTTCTTTGACCATTTTTGCCCTTCCTAGGCATATGTCTAGATTTCTTTGGATTAAAGCCTAGATGATCTTCTATTTTCCTGATACTTGCCTTAGGTAGGATTTTTCTAGGGACATTAGTCCCAAATTTCTCCTTAGTTCTAAGGTTACATGATTTTGCCCCTAGGTAATAGAATCTATTTCTAGTATGCTTTTGTTCATGAGCAATAGCAATAAAATTCCTAGCATTCTTTTGCCAATTAATTAAGAAAGGAACATAATTAAAGGTTACCTTTGGGTTTGCCTTAGCTCCCCCTACATGTGATGCTCCTTCTTGACCCTTGGTTATCTTCCTCCTAGGGCATTGACTCCTATAATTCCCTTTTTGGTTGCATTTGAAGCACACCACGTGCTCCTTGTTCTTCCTAATTGGGGCTCCAGCTTCATTGGTATTTTCTTGAACTTTTGGCGCCGATTGAGTCATCTTGCTTCTTAGGGCACTTGCTCTTATAGTGTCCGGGTTCCCTACACTCAAAGCATAAGATATGGTTTTTATTTTTAATTGAAATGCTTGAGTTACCTAGGGTGGTGGTGGAATTTTGGACGTCTTCAACTCTTTCAGATGTTGAAGACTCTTCTTCTTGCTCTGACATGGAAGGTGATCTCTCCTGTCTGTCAGTCCTAGAGGTGGAGGCTTCTTCCACTAATTTGGATGTTGACTCCTTCTCAACTTCTGAATCCTTACTTCCTTGTGAGGATGAACACTCCTCTTCTGGCTCCCTTTCTACTTGAGCCATGGATGGTTCTTCATGGAGTTTGTCCAATCTATCCCATAGCTCCTTGGCATCTTGAAATTGACCTAACCTAGACATGATATCGTTAGGTATTGAATTTAATATTAATTGTGTTACCTTATCATTTCTTTAGAAATCTTGGACTTGCTCTTCGGTCCATCTTTTTTTCTTGAGGTATCACCTTTTGAACCTCTTGGAATTTCAAACCCCTTCACTAGGATCATCCAATCTTTAAAGTCCATCATGAAGAAGTTCTCCATTTGTGCCCTCCATTGCTCAAACCCTTCTTGACTATAAAAGGTGTATGGAATTGGGGTGTTGATGTCCCATCCCAATTTTTCTTCAAACTCCTTCTTCCCTCTAGCGTGCTCCCTTAGTTGTTAAACCTTGAAGAGCGGCCTCGCTCTGATACCAATTGTAGGAATGTTGGTGATCGATCGTGTTCGTTGCTAGGAAATTGATCATGTGCTTGCTACAAATGTTAGTGTATGTAGCAGAAATAATAATGATAAAACAAATACCCAACACAAGCACAAATACAAGCAATATAACGTGGTTCGGAACCTTAGGGTTCCTACTCTATGGGATGAGCTCAACGAGCTCGAGTGATGAACACACCACTACTAAAAGTCCTTCTTGACAATAAGTCGGAGGTGGAGAAACCTCGTATAAGTGATTACAAAAGTAATACAATGAAATACAATAAATACACTAATCAATACACAAAAATAAGTAAAGAACACTTTACACAAGAACTTTGGATTGGTCTTGAAGGAGAATGCAACAACAATTCCTCTTCAAAATCACCCTAAAAATCACTGCCAAATCCTCCTCCACGAGCTGCTTTTATAACCTACATTCGGGCTGGATTCGTGCCTGGCAGTCGACTACCATAAGGTCCTAGTCGACTGCCAACAATACCATTGTCTCACAATGGACTTAATCCATGCCAACATTCAAGCCAATGGATACACTAGTAGTTGACTACCATTATCCAACAGTCGACTGCTAGGGCCATAGCCGATTGACCAATCAGCTACTAAGCATTCTGCTTCTGTAACCTCGACGCCGATCATTTGCCCTCCATGTCGATCCAACCGCCATCACGATCGGTCCAATCTGTCGATGACCGCCAAGGAATTTTATCGCAGTCGAACCCTAGTCGACTCATAATAAATGACTGGTCATAATCCCAGTCAACTGCCAAGAGTAGACTCGGCTGTCAAGTGTCAAAACACTTAACCAATCGACTGGTCCAAAGCCCTAGTCGATTGATAATCTCAACCATGAGGTTTAACCCCAAGTATGATGCCCTCATTCTTGCTAGACCACCCTTAGCCTAGACCTAAGCCTTCTGGCCACCTTCATCAGCCTCATGCCTATCAGATCCCTCCAAGTCATCATTGATTTGTTCATCCATACGCTAGCCATTGTTGGATCGAAGCGGATCGCTAGAGGGGGGGTGAATAGCGATAGAAACTTTTCTTTGAATTTGTTCGGTAAATCACGAGTATACACAGCGGAAGATAAATCTAAAATAGAAGAGACAATGGGTTTTTTACTTGGTTCGTAGCCGAAGGCTACTACTCCAAGGCCCTAGTGGTCCTTGACCGCGCACGGAGGGCAAAACACTAAACGAACTCCTTCTCATTGGAGATAGGAGTTAAACGAATACAAAAACTCAAGAAAGACTCAAGGTAGAGGGACACTCCCCCTCTCCTTGATATGATTTAAAGCTCGAAATAAGAACAACTTATACAAATTAAAGATTATACCAACGACTTTTGAAGACTTGAATCTTGGAGCTTGAGTCGTCGTCTCGGCAGCGCTTCGTCGTAGGGATGTCGGAGACTCGTAGCGTATCGGAAGCACTTGAAAGCTTTTTAATTGATGAAAAACCCTAGGACAAGCCCTCCTTTTATAGTCTTTAAGCCCCTCATCGAATGGGTCTTCAACCAATAGGAATTGGGCACAAAACCTCCTTGAAATGGGGTGATAGATCATTGACCATCGACCGATGATGTCATCATCGATCGACCGATGGCGACATCACGAGGCCGACCTTTGGCATCGTTTGACGCAATGAGTCCTCCAAGCCGGGCAATGATCGATGCTAGCCGCAGGCAAAGTTAGCTAAAGAAAACATTATTTCGACCGTCCGATCTCGACCTGGACCATCGATGGGATGTCTCTGGTCGAATCTATGCTTAAGATCATCCCCGTAAGGAGGATACGACCTCACTTACGCTCGCACACACGAGCTTACCTCGATACTTACGTGTTGCTTTTGCTTCCGGTCTTCCACTCGATTCCTTCGGCTCCCTCCGAAGTCACTCGAGTGTCGCCCGACCACCGCGGCTTCCTCCGGGTGTCGCTAGCCTTCAGCTCCAGCTATATCAATCTTTTGCACACTCAATTCAGCTCGTGAGATAACGACATGTGCTTAACTTTGTATCATTTGCTATAATCAAAACTCAGGTTTGACTTAGGTGCCTACTGCACCAACAATCTCCCCCTTTTTGATTTATGGCAAACCCACATACAAAGTTAAGAAAGACAAATTAAGTGCATTAAGTAAACTGAGTAAGAGATATGCATGAATGTGCAGGAGTATATAAAACTCTTTTTCAAGTGCTCCCCCTTGAGGAATCCTCCCCCTTGACCGAGGGTGAGTACTTGAGAAAGAGTTTTAACTCTCTCCCTTGATATTTGCTACTAAAAAAAAAAGAATTAAGTAACCAAAATCACTTAATATTGGCCATAGGGTTTAAAATAAGTTAAGAAATAAAAAAAAATGATTTCTTAACCTTGGCCTTTACTTTCATTTTGTTTAACAAATTAACTAAGAGTTAAGTAAATTACTTTTTGTATTGTTAACGAAAACAAGTTAACTTTAACAAATTAACTAAGAGTTAAGTAAATTACTTTTTGTATTGTTAACGAAAACAAGTTAACTAAATGTGTTTAAGTTAAGAATTCCCTTAACTTGTTTCATTAACTTAAAGTTAAGTAAGTAAGCCTTGGCCATAAAAAAACTTTAAGTAAGCCTTGGCCATAAAAAAAACTTTACCTTTGGCCTTTTTCTCCCCCTTTTGCCATATATCGAAAAGAGTGAGGGTGTGTGTGGAAAAAAAATAAGTTTTAATTTTAAAGTCCAAGCATGTTCCACATTATTTCGAAAATAATATACTGAAAATAATTTCATCTATAAAATGTTCGACTCATATTTGGCTTGATTGATATGAAAGATCAACCAGTCCTGGTCAGAGTCGGTTAGTATGTATGATTATACTCCGTGGTTCATAGCGATGCACTAGCTCTACATCTGGAACCAGGAGTAAGGTCCTAACATCTCACGCCCATCTACGTGGCTAAGTACACAAACACATTAGTCCTATGTGTTGTGAGATGTACTGGCTCCTTAAATCTATAGGTGCATGATATCTAAGGTATGTCCTATGCTAGTTCCATGAAATTAAAGAAATAGTAGTAAGAACATATAATTTGCAAGTACCTATTCTATTATGCACATGCCCAATTTTCGTCTTAATAGACTAAATTCGGCTTCGGGTAGGGGTTTAGTAAATAGGTCTGCCAAGTTAGACTTCGATTCGACATATTCGAGTTGTATGGCTCCGTTGGCCACATGTTCTCGAATGAAATGGTGTTTGACCTCTATATGTTTGGTCCTAGAGTGATATATTGGATTTTTTATAAGATTAATTGAACTAATGTTATCTACGTGAAGTTTAGTATTCGTAAAGTCTAACTTAAAGTCGCGGAGAGTGTGCTTCATCCAAAGAAGCTGCGTGACACACTCACCCATCGCGATGTATTCGGCTTCGGTGGTAGATAAAGCAACATAGTGTTGCTTCCTACTACACCAACTCACTAGACTCGAGTCGAGAAGTTGACAACAACCACTCGTACTCTTTCTATCGAGCTTACTACCGACATAGTCCGAATCGGAGTAGCCGGTTAGTTCGAACTCGGTAGATCTAGGATACCAAATACCAACATTAAGTGTACCCTTAAGATATCTAAGGATACACTTAACTAGGGTTAGGTGAGACTCCTTAGCACAGGTTTGAAACCTGGCGCACATACTTACTACGAATAGAATGTCGGGTCGACTCGCAGTTAAGTATAGGAGACTTCCTATTGTGCTCCTATAGTACTTTAAGTCAATGGACTTACTTTCTAGGTCTTCTCCTATGTTAACATTAATCGCCATTGGGGTGTTTAATTCCTTAGCGTCTTGCATTCCAAATCTTTTAATTAACTCCTTAGTGTATTTTTGTTGATATAGGTATATACCATCCTTAGTTTGTTTAATTTGTAGACCTAAAAAGAAACTTAACTCACCTACCAAGTTCATTTCGAACTCACTTTTCATGAGTGAAACGAACTCGTTTAGTAAGGCTGAGTTAGAGGTTCCAAAAATTATATCGTCTACATAAATTTGAGCTATGAATATTTCTTTACCTAAGGTTTTTACGAAGAGAGTTGGGTCAACTAAGCCTTGGTTAAACCATTTTGACTTAAGATGGATTGAAAGTCTCTCGTACCAAGCTCGAGGAGCTTATTTAAGTCCATAGAGAGCTTTCTTAAGTTTTAGAATATGGTCGGGTTTATCTAGATTTTCGAATCCGGGGGGTTGGCTAACATAAACTTCTTCTTTAATGTATCCATTTAGGAATGCCGACTTAACATCCATTTGAAACAGCTTAAATCCTCGATGTGCAGCATAAGCTAGCAACATTCGAATGGATTCGAGTCTAGCTACTGGGGCATAGGTTTCGTCGTAATTTAAGCCTTCGACTTGAATAAACCCTTTGGCAACTAACCTAGCCTTGTTTCTAACTACTTCACCTTTATCATCAAGCTTATTTCGAAACACCCACCTTGTTCCAATTATCGTTTTGTCTTTAGGTGGTGGTACTAGTTCCCACACTTCATTCCTAGTGAATTGAGCTAGCTCTTCTTGCATTGCAATAATTCAATCAGGATCAAGAAGAGCTTGTTCAATTGATTTGGGTTCTATCTTTGAAATTAAGGAAATTTGACTAAGGTTCCTATATGATGCTCTAGTTCGAACTCCTAGATTAGGGTCTCCTATCACTTGATCGATAGGGTGGTTAGTCTGAATCCTAGATTGGGTTGGGTTTGTGTCACCTAATGCTTGATCAATTGAGTGACTTGGTTGAACACTAGTTTGACTCGGATCACTTGTCACTTGGTCGACAAGA
Organism: Wurfbainia villosa; assembly: GCA_025175895.1. Taxonomy (NCBI): domain Eukaryota; kingdom Viridiplantae; phylum Streptophyta; class Magnoliopsida; order Zingiberales; family Zingiberaceae; genus Wurfbainia; species Wurfbainia villosa. Next base: position 58,109,817 of record CM045997.1, read on the forward strand.
GAAGTTGGTTGATGTGGATTAGACTCGATCTCAGGGTCGGAGACGAGTTTGGTATCAGTGGGCTCAACACTTGGGCTCATTAAGGGTTTTGTAGGTTCGGGTACTTCATCGAACACTACATTAATAGTCTCTTCGACTTTAAGGGTATCGTGGTTATATACCCTATAGGCCCTACTCGTGGTTTAGTATCCTAAGAAGATTCCGGTGGAGATTTTGGATTTGAATTTCCCTAGGTGGTTCTTAGTGTTTAAGATATGTACTTTACATCCAAATACCCTAAAGTACTTGATGTTGGGTACTTTATTGTGATAAATCTCGTACGAGGTCTTAAGGTGCCTCTTTACCATAAGGATCCTATTCTGGACATAGCAAGCCGTGCTAACGGCTTCTGCCCAAAACCTATCAGGTAGGTCGTATTCGTTCAACATGGTCTTAGCGGCTTCTTGTAGAGTTTGATTTTTCTGCTCCACTAGGCCATTTTGTTGAGGGGTCCTAGGGCAAGAGAATTCATGGTGGTATCCGTTTAGGTTACAGAAGTCGGTGAACCTTTGATTTTCGAATTCACCACCATGATCGCTTCTAAGTCTTTTAACCTTAAGGTTTTTTTGATTCTCGATTAATTTGAATAGATTGATTAATTGATCTAGGGTATCATTTTTATGTTTGATGAACCTAACCCGGGTAAACCTGGAGTAGTCGTCAATTATGACTAAGCAATATTGACTTCTATTGAGTGACTTGGATCCATGTGAATCGAATAAATCCATATGCAGGAGCTCAAGTACACTTGAGGTTCGTTCTTGGTTAGTTAACTTGTGTTGTGTCCTAGGTTGTTTTCCTTGTTGACAAGCATTACAGATTTTATTAACCAAATTGTTGAGGTTGGGTAAGCCTCTGACTAAGCCACTCTGACTCATCTTGTGGACGAGTCTTGGGTGCGAGTGACCGAGTCGTCGGTGCCACAATCATGATTCCTCTTCCTGTGTCATAAGACATTTGGCTGAGGATTTGATTAAGTTAATTGTATAAATGTTATTTGTCCTAGTTCCTTTGAGTATTGTTTTAGTTGTTTTATTTGTTTTAATTACACATTCATTTTCTAAAAATACAACCTTATAGTTATTGTCACATAATTGGCTTACGCTAAGCAGGTTATATTCAAAATTCTCTACAAGTAATACATTTTTAATAACTAAATTCGAGTTAAGCTCGATATCACCTGATCCGGTGATTTTGAGCTTGCCGTTATTCCCAAAGGCTACCGATCCTTGTCGTTTGAATCGAAGCTTTGTAAATTTGAGTAAATCCCCGGTCATGTGTCGGGAGCAACCGCTGTCCAACATCCATTGATCCTACACACAAGGTGGTTGGATTGGATGTTAGAATTTATATATATATATATATGTTTTTAAAAAAAAATTTGTTGTAAGTTTTTAAACCTATGTCATCTCACCTGTGTCTATATGATCAAGCATGTTATACTTATGTTTTTTTTTTTTGTGAGATGACTTCCAATTAAGTTGATTAAGTGCATTTAGGTTCAAGTAATTTTATGTTAGATTTGGATTTGACCCTAGGCTTGTCAAGTTTACCTTTTCAAGATCATGGCTTCCAGGTCATGGCGAGGCACAGGGGCCTTCTTTTATCGGATCATCGACCACTTCCTTAGACAAAGCCATTTTCAAGAAAATTATGACTTGACTCACATAAGACTATTTCCTGGTCTAACTGGTTATTTTTGAAAAAAGGCTCCCCGAGGCTCAATCTTTTCGAAGGATTTTAGTTGGTTATGTATGTGTTCTAAGTGAGTTCACAAGTTAAAAAAAAACAAACAAAAAAAATTCTAAGCATGCAATTTCTAAGTTAAAGCACAAACATGTTTTGTATTGGCTCCCCCTAGACCGTTGAATTGGTTTGGTCTATCCATATAGTGGATTTGGTCCTTAGGAACCCAGTACGGGTTGGATCCTAGAGTTGAAATCAAAAAGTTCTTAGGGACCCATGCTTGGACATGTTTCCTATGTCGACTTACAATCGACATATACGACCTATTAGTCGTGTTTGAGTTAAACCCTAGTCCAGCCTTGTTGTACACGGCCCTTTGAGATCCAAGTAGGAGGTCAAGTCCTTTGGATCCCGAAGTGAACCTTTCCAACGTGTTCCTAAGATCTTCAACTTGACTTTTCAAGAGAGAGTTCTCAACTTCGAGCTTTTCAACTCGAGTTGAGTCCTTCTCTTGAACTCAACTAGTCGAAGAGGTTAGGGAGACCTCGTGTTTGAGGAGTTTAACCTCCTCAACAAGGGTCTCAACCTTGGACTCGGACTTAGCTAATTTCCTAGATAAAAACCTAACTGTATTATGTAAAGTATTAAATAAAGTTCGACTCACTTTAAGGGTATCTTTTGAACCGGATGCGTATCCGTGGCTTGACTTGAAGGTAGCTTCGTAGTCCGAGTCATCCTCAGGTTCTGACTCAAGTTCAGGTTCGGTCTCCGAGTCTGACTCAATCGATTTCGCCATGAAGACGTGGTCTTCGTCTTCTTCGGATGACGCTTCTTTCCATGTCGCGTTGAGGGCCTTCTTGTGCTTAGGTGCTTGGTGGTTGAGCTTGGGGCACTCGGACTTGATATGTCCAAACCTGTTACACTCATAACACCTAATATTAGAACTTTTAGGCTTACCTTGGTTGGGTCGAGTCGTGGTTCGCTTTCGTCCCTTGGCTATCCTTCGAGCTAGGTTCATTAGTTCGGCAGTCAACTCCGGGTCAACTTCTTCTTCGGACTCGTCTTCCTCCTCAGTTGGTGGTGGCTTGCTTGCGATTTTCTTCTTCTTTGAACCTGCAAACAAGGCTATACCCCTCTCGGGTTCCGAGTTGGACTGCTCATGTAATTCGAAATCAGAAAATAATTCGTCTATTCTAACTTTAGAAAGGTCCTTGGAGACCTTGTAGGCGTCGACCATGGATGCCCACAAGGTAGTCCTCGGAAAAGAATTTAGAACATACCTTATAAGGTCACGGTTTTCGACCTTTTGCCCGATTGCGTGTAGGTTGTTGACGATGTCCTGGACGCGGGCGTGCAATTGTGTTGCCGTCTCGTGTTCCTGCATTTTTAATGTGTACAATTTATTAAACAACAAATCACGTTTGCAAACCTTATCTTGATCCGATCCTTCGTGTAACTCGATCAGCCTCGTCCAGAGATCTCTTGCGCTGATGAAGGGTCCGACTGTCACTCCTCCTTGGATAGCCCGTGACCGCAGATTTGAGTCGCTTTGCATCTGCCTCGACTTGTCGTTTAGTGGCAATGGACCACTGATTGTAATCCAAGGATTCACCTTCTTCATTAGTAGGAAGGGTGAACCCGGTTTGGATCACAATCCACATCTCTATTTGGGTTTTTAGGAAGCACTCCATCCGACCTTTCTAGTAACGGAAATCATCACCGTTGTAAAACGGTGGTCGGACGGTGCTAAAACCCTCGAGATGGGCCATTAACACGAAAGACAAAAAGAGAAGAAGACGAAAAAAACTAGCAACGACAAAAAACACTAAACAAGTACCAAGACTCGTGGTCTTGGATTAGTAGTGAGAAAACCTAACAATGCGAAATAAATAATAAAAACAGAATTAAAAGAAAATAAATCTGTAAAATGGCTAGATTGGTGGTTTCACCAAATCTTAGCAACCCCCCTCGATACCAATTGTTGGATCAAGCGGATCGCTAGAGGGGGTGAAGAATAATGACAGAAACTTTTTCAATCTGCTCAAGAAATCACGAGTAGACACAGCGGAAGATAAATCTAAAATAGAAGAGACAATGGGTTCTTTACTTGGTTCGTACCCGAAGGCTACTACTCCAAGGCCCTAGTGGTCCTTGACCACGCACGGAGGGCAAAACACTAAACGAACTCCTTCTCGTTGGAGGTAGGAGTTAAACGAATACAAAAACTCAAGAAAGATTCAAGGTAGAGGAACACTCCCCCTCTCCTTGATATGATTTAAAGCTCGAAATAAGAACAACTTATACAAATTAAAGATTATACCAATGACTTTTGAAGACTTGAATCTTGGAGCTTGAGTCGTCGCCTCTAAGCCGTCATATAGGGATGTCGGAGACTCGTAGTGTATCGGAAGCACTTGGAAGCTTTTTAATTGATGAAAAACCCTAGGACAAGCCCTCCTTTTATAGCCTTTAAGCCCCTCATCGAATGGGTCTTCAACCAATAGGAATTGGGCACAAAACCTCCTTGAAATGGGGTGATAAGCCTTGACTCCTCGAAGCTGATCATTGACCATCAGTCGACTGATGGCCATCATCACGATCGATGATAAGATCACGATCGGTCGAGTGTTGACTGACGATCGCTGTTTTGGCAATCGAGTCCTCCAAGCGGTCGTGATCTGATGCTAGCTGCAGGGAAAAGTTAGCTAAAAGAAAACATTATTTCGACGGCCTTCGACCGTCCGATCTCGACCTGGACCATCGATGGGATGTCTCTGGTCGGATCTACGCTTAAGATCATCCCCGTAAGGAGGATACGACCTCACTTACGCTCGCACACACGAGCTTACCTCGATACTTACGTGTTGCTTTTGCTTCCGGCCTTCCACTCGATTCCTTCGGCTCCCTCCGAAGTCACTCAAGTGTCGGCCGACCACCGCGGCTTCCTCCGGGTGTCGCTAGCCTTCAGCTCCAGCTATATTAATCTTCTGCACACTCGATTCAGCTCGTGAGATAACGATATGAGCTTAACTTTGTATCATTTGCTATAATCAAAACCCAGGTTTGACTTAGGTGCCTACTGCACCAATAGCCTTTTGGTGCTTCCATCAGCTATTGTCATGCTAACGTGATCTATCCCACCAAGGCACATTGGGCATACACTGCCAAGACTACCGCTTGGACTTTACGCGCCAACCATTGGACTTATGCTGCCAAGACTCCCACTTAGACTTTACGCCTCCAATATCAACCCTTGAACTTCCCTTGCTAACCCATGTTGGACTTTCCATTTCCCAAGACTCAAGCTTGGACTTTCCCTTGCCAAGACCCATGCTTGAACTTTCCATGTCAAGTACCCATGACTTGGACTTTCCCATTGCCAATTGTCCCACTTGGATTTTCCATGCCAAGTACACAAGACTTGGCCTTTCCCTTGACAATCACATTGTCATACATTTTTTCGAACATCAAAATACCGCTCGAGTCAAACTCGAGTCTAGTCAATCGTGACCTGGGCCAATTACATCAACAAGATGAAGTTGTCAATACATTTCATATTGAAGAATATAATATTTTAACATTACGAGATCATAGTGGCGTAGTAATAGACGTTGATGCAAGTGAAATGAATGAGGATGAAGATGAGGAATTTAATTTAGAGGATGAGGATGACGATGACGATGATGATGAGATCGAAGAGACATATGACCAGGATGAAAATCACAATGAGGACTTCGATTTATAATTATAGGTAACTTTTATTCAGTATCAATTATGTTTCTATTTACTTTCTAATTCTAAATTTCATATATTTGATATATTAATGAACTGTCTTTTTTTATAGGTTATTCAGTTGCTTCAAATATGGTAATTTTTTTTCCTAATATTCATATTATAAATTCGATATGCAAATGTAATTTTTTTTTTTTACTTTCATATTCTAATAATTATGATTGTTAGTTTTGACGTGGCGATCATAAATGGAGTAGCGATGGAAGATCACAATCTTTCTCTGCTTCAGCTCCAGTACAGTCTTATGCTCTTGCAGGAAATGTGCCCTCGACCTCTTCTTCAGTTGCAGGATCTTCTAGTTCTCAACAGATCCCTGCTATTGTATCTTCCCCAGTACAATATGTTGGTGCAGGGGCACTAGATAATCGAACCTAGATTTTGATTATGGCAAAGATCCAAAGTTAAGGTCATATTGTTATCTCATGAGCTGAATTAAGTGTGCAGGAAATGGTTAAGCTAAGCCGAAGGTCAGTGACACCCGGAGAATCTCGAGTCGGGAAGTCATGGTGGTCGGGCGACATCGAGGGAACTTCGTGGGAGTCGAAGAACCTAGGTGGAAGACCGGAAGCAAAGCGACAGGTCATAAAGGACCAGAGATAAGCTCGTTTGAGTGAGAAATGGTAAGGTCATATCCTCTATATGTGGACGATCATAGACCGGAATCCAACTTAGACTTCCTGTGGAAGGTCTAGGTCGAGATCAGATGGTAAGAAACCGTCGCATTTATCATTTTTCGTGCTAACCTCTTACTGCAGGGAAGTGGCCAGGCTGGCAATCGACTGCTGGTCATTAGGCAATTGACTGATGCATATCAGTCGACTGATGGAAGGCATCAGTCGACTGATGGCGACGAATCAGCCTTTTGCACTAGGTCAAAACAGATAATGTTTGACGCGACCACTTCGCGATAAAATATGGTACCACCTCGTGATCAGTTCCAAAAGATGAGGAGACTTATTCCAAGGAAAAACTCTATAAAAGGAGGGTAGGACTCCAACCCAAAAATCAATCAAGATTATTCTTAAGTGCTTCTACAACGCCAAAGCTCCAACACCGTCATAACACCGACGCGACGTCAAGCTTTCATCTTCCTCGGCAACAGCAGAAAGTATTTTTGTTTACTATATTCTTTGTTTTAATCATAACGAGGTGAGTTAGGCTTGTTGCCTCATCCTCGTGCTTTCAGGTTTGTGTTCGTTGTCTCCTACCTCCAACGAGGAGGAGACCTTATAGTAGATTGCCCCTTCGTACGCGGTCAAGGATCGCGGGGCCTTGGAGTAGCAACCGTTGGGTTGTAAACCAAGTAAAAATAAACTTGTCCTTTTTATTTTTCCGCTGTGCTTGCTCATATATCGAAAGAACGAAAAGAAAAGTTTTATGCTCGCTATTCACCCCCCTCTAGCGATGCTTCTCGATCCAACACAATAATCACTCGTTGAGAGGGAAGATACGCAGAGTTGATATCTTTGCGTGAAGATTCGTAAGTATTCAAATTTTAACTTATCTATGTTTTTAATAAGATATGTATTTTTATAAATATCTAACATGGTTTGTTTTTATTTTATAATATATTTACAAATTCTATACATGTTATTCATGAGGTGAATAAAATAGTGAATAACCATTGGATGAAGCTTCTATGACTTATACGAGCACGCTGAAAGAAATAAAAAATTTGTAGCGGAATGAGTTCAAGACAAGTTATTTAAATCATTTTGTATATAAAATTACAGTTAATATAATCAATTCATTTTTTCTCTACTATAGTGGATATTTACTTAGGAGGAGAGTGAAACACTAGAGATGAGGAGGATTTTCAAAAAAAAAAGTGTGGTGATCATATCAGAAACATACTAAGTCATGCAAAAACCAGAAGTAAAAAAGTCATACTGCATAACTGAGGAGAATTGGAATAAGATTGTTGAATATTGGGGATCTGAGGATCGCAAACGAAGGAGTGAGCAAAATAAGAAAAATCAAAATTGTAATTCCGGCGCCATGTCTGTCACGTATGCAAGAGGCTTAATCAATATCGATGAACATAGACATCGATTAGTGAGTTTTTTCAAATCCTAATTTTGTAATCTAATACTCACTAATTTATTATTTATAATGATTTTTATTTAGGCCGAGGAAATAGGGACTGAACCATTATTCATAGCCACTTTCACCCGTACATTTCAAAAAAAAGAAAAGACGTGGAGTGGAGATCTAGAATAATAAAGGTTTATAATTTTAAAAGTTTTACGACCTTTTATTATTGTTTAACTTTTTTTTTCAAAACAGGAGAAATACAATGAACTTGCACAGATAAATTCAGGTGCAAGTGATGATGTAGTTGAATCTGAGCCTTCTATTGGCAATATGAATTTATGGATCGAAGCAACTGGAGGGGAGAAAAGTGGAAGAATAATTGGACTCAATTCTTTGAGCCGAACCTATAAAGTCTCTGGTGCTTCTTATTCATCCTCATTAGTGGTAAGAGCAGAAATAAATCAATTGACCGAAGAGGTTAGTCCATTTGAAGGAGTTGCTAGCACAAAAGAAAAATGAATCGAGACAAAGAGACCAGGAAGTAAAGGAATTAAATGAACAGATGAACGAATTTCGGAGGCAACAGTTACTAATTATGTAGCATCTTCAATTATCATCTAGTTCAAGTCAATTTCCTCCTTCTCGATCTGGTCCTCCTGCTGATGCTTGTAATAATGACAATGATGATGTATTTTTTGATGGTGATGATGACGATGGTGGTTACATTTGAATTTGTTGTATTTAAATGTTACTTGACTTATCACATTTCATATCCTTGTATTGTAAGTTACGTTTATGTTTGTTATGTATATATTGATTTGGTGTAGAATTATTTTCATTTATTATATGATTATGAAGTTTGATATGTGAATTAGTTTATATTGTTAGATGTGTTTGTTATAAAACAGGTAACAATAGTATAATTTAGCATGATTTTTTTTTATTTCCCTAGATTAGCAACGAAAATAAATTTCGTCGTAGATTTCCGACTAAAAATCATCTTTTATCGTAGAATTTGCAACGAAAAAAATTTTCGTTGCGAAAAAGAAGCAATAGTCGACTGATATACTATCAGTCGACTGGGTAGTCGACTAAAAAATATTTTGTGACCTGCTTCTCCACTACCAGTCAACTACAACCCACCATCAGGGTGACTGATGGATGAATGGGTGCGACGAAAAAAAATTTTCGTCGTAGAAAATGCATTGAAATATTTTTTGTCTCAAATTATCCACTATCAATCGACTGATTTACTGTAGCACCTTACAGAAATTTTTTTAGTCGACTGCCCAATCACCGGCCAGTCAACTGATCAATAAGATCAGTCGATTGATTTAGTGTAGAACCTTACAGAAACTTTTTTAGTCGACTGGTCAGGCGTCAACCGACTAATAGCCTTCTACAGTCAACTGACCTTGAATATTTTACAATGAAAATTCGATTCGTGACAAATTTGGCGATGAAATTTATTTTCGATGCAAAGTTTTCATGAAAATATGGTAAATAAATTTATTAATTTTTTGCGACGAACTATATTTTTTGCAACGAAAATAATTATTCGTCGCCAAAGTTTGGGATGAGTTATTTTTGTTGTCATTTTTATCGCTAAGTAGCAATTAATTTTGCAACTAAAATTTTATTCGTTGGAATTTTTGTGATGATTTTTTATTTTTCTTTGTAAAATTTTACAGCGAATTATTTAAAACGAAAAATATTTCTTTGCAAAATTTGTTGCAAACAATGTTTTGTAATAAATTTTTATTCAAAATTTATTGCAAAATTCGTTGTCAAATCATAACTTTTTTATAGTGTACATACACGAGCACTATGCCTTCACGATTCTCAATTAGGCTTGCACTGTTTCCCACTTAGGAGTGCCGCAATTCTCAGTCGAGAATCGTCTGATTTCCACTTGGGAGAATTGCAAGAAAGTCGAGTGCTTCGTTGTCCCGAGCACTTAAAGAGCTTGAGCGATACTTTTCTCAATCGAGAATCACTCGACAAATTCACTGTTCATCGTCTTCCCGATGAACAGGTGAAACTAACAGACTTAAATGTAAATTCATGCAAAACTATGCAAACCTACGTCCTAGCTCTGATATCAATATAGGATTTACTGAACTTTTGTATGAATTAAAGAATTTGTGAAGAAAAACTTATAGCGAGTTCGTGATTCACTGAATCCTATCGGAGTAGAAGATCTAGCTTTTGAAGTTTGCTGTCGGGAAGACGATTACAATTCGAAAAGTCTCTTTAGATTCACAAACCAAATTATAGCCGTACCTTGGATGTTCTTCAACCTTGACACAAAGTCTCAGTTAGAACTCGGTAGTACTTCCCTAACAATTCTTAATTCTCCTCTTTCCTATTTATAATGACTTAGACGCATCGTGTACAGTGTGCACCATGAGTACGCATTTTTTCATGGGTGATTACTGTCCACGTAGCAATAACTTCTGCTAAGATTGTTTGTACGAGAGAAATTAGAAATTCAATGACATATTTTATACTCATTGAGAATTGATGTGATATCAACTGGGCCAATTCATAGACGATGAAATGCAACTCACACATCTCTGTCAAATGGTTATCACATCTACATGTGTAAGTAGAGCATCTTCTCTTTGCATGTCTCGCAGTGATTTTTTTCTTTATTTTCCTCTAGATTGGTATGGGATGAAATGCAACTCACTCCATTTATATTTAAAAAATTTATAGAGCATTTTGTTCGTAAATTTATTTTTTATTTTTTATTTTTATTTTTTAAGAAAATAAAAAATGTGAGAAATAATATTTGATTGATATTTTTCATTTTCATTTTCTAAAAAATAAAGAAACATTTTCTTGAAAATTAAAAATCTAAAAAAATTATTTTCTATTTTTCTAAAAAAATAAAAATTAAAAATAATTTTTTTTTTACGAACTAAATGTTCCCTTAAAATTATCTTTTTTTTTTCATATAAATTGTGAGATCAGATTAAGTGGCTAGGAGCAATTTTTTTTTTATTCCTTGCATGCAACGCAAACTCTAAACATGATTAAACAATGAGTGATAATAAGACAACGTCAACATAGTGGTTTAGAACATGGCGGTATAGAAACTTTTTCTATTCTACAACCTAAGACATTTAAGATGCGTCACTACTCACAATAATCCACTTATCCACCCTTCATTATAGACAATAGGTAAGCCTCTAAACATGCAGCGTAGGCACCTTTACTACAATGGAATTTTTATATGCTTGACCCAATTGATTTCTCTAAACAAATTATAATCCTTAACTTCATATGAAGGATAGATATGAAGACTTAGGAAGAGGAAAAAGACAGATTACTGAGAACTTCACGATTTAAAGTCTTCCAAATTTTTGTCTAGATTCTTGATTTCCTCTAGAAACGTGATTAAAATATATTGATGCGGTCTTATTTTAGTCCATTCCATAGAAGTGTTGGAGAAGGGTGAATTTTTCACGGCTACAACAGTAAATTCTGTCAAAATTAACATGTGTCAAAGGTGTCACCGAGATTCCGACGACGATCCTCCAATGCTTAAGTTAGACAGGACATTTGCTAAAAGAAAATATAATAAGTACATTAAAAATAATGTAAAAGAAGAAGAAAAGGAGAGTTATCTCGTATGTCGTCGAAAGAATGCTTAGAGAAGAAGAATAGAAAGAACCAATCCCCCTTTCTTTGAGAAGAAAATGAATAGGAAGAACCATTTAGCCCGAGGAAGAAGAAGTCCCAGAGACGAGTCCCCCCACCTCTTTTACCTCCATCCGTTCTTATCCTTCTACTCTCACCTTGCCAACCAAACCTTCCATTAGTTATGTCTTCTGATAGGTTGTTAGGGGACAACTACTAAACATACCCGGTCCCTTTTTTAATATATTCCTTCTTTACCATATATTGATGAGGCAAAAATATTCCAGGCGTAGGCCACATGCGTGCATTCTGGAAGGGTCATATGCATGACTTGGGAAGAGTGATCTGCATGCATGACTCTGGAAGAGTGGCTTGGAAGAGTGACTCTGGAAGAGTGGCTTGAAAGAGGGACTCTGGAAGAGTGGCTCTGGATGAGTGACCCTAGAAGAGTGGCCCTAGAAGAGTGAAAGAGTGTGTTGGTGCAATTGGCCCAGGTCACGATTGACCAAGACTCGAGCTTGACTCGAGAGATGTTTTGATGTTTAACAAAAACATATGACAATATAATTGTCATGGGAAAGTCCAAGTCTTGGATACTTGGCATGGAAAGTCCAAGTGGGACACTTGACATTTGGGAATGTCCAAGCATGGGTCTTGGCAATGGAAAGTCCAACATGTTTTAGCAAGGAAAAGTCCAAGCATGAGTCTTGGCATGGAAAGTCCAACATGGGTTGGCAAGGGAAAGTCCAAGCTTGAGTCTTGGCATTTGGAAAGTCCAAGGGGTTTGATATTGGCGGTATAAAGTCCAAGCGCGAGTCTTGGCAGCATAAGTCCAATGTTTGGCGACGTAAAGTCCAAGCGGAGTCTTGGCAGTGTAAGTCCAATGTACCTTGGTGGTGTAGACACCGTTAGCATGACATATCCGATGGAAGCACCTGAAGGTTAGCGCAATGGATGAACAAATCATGGATAACTTGGAAGGATCCGAGAGGCGTGAGACTGACGGAGGTGGCTAGAAGGCTTAGGTCTAGGCTAAGGGTGGTCTAGCAAGTATGGGGGAACCATACTTGGGCTAAAACCTCATGTTTGAGGTGTGTCAGTCGACTGGTGTCATGTGGCAATCGGCTAGAGTGAGTCAACTAGGGTTTGATCAGGAATCAGCCTAGCAATGATCGCCAGAGGTGGGCAATGATCGATTGGTTTATCACCGATCGATCGTGATCGATCGATTGGTGCTCAAATTTTGGAGCACAGAATGGAGTCTCACTCGACCGCTTGCGCGCATGAGTGATGGATTGATCACGATCGATGGTCATAATCGCTTGATCGATGTCCTAGCCTGCTGATTTTTCAAAGATGGATTACACCGCTTGTCTCACAAAGAATGTGGTCATGATCCAACTGATGGTTCCGAGCAGTTGACTAATCGGTGTTTTCCAGCACAGGTTGAAGCTTTAAATGGAGCTCGTGAAGGAAGAAAAATCTAGCGTTTCTTGAGGGTATTTGGGGCGATTTGCTGTTGCAAAATAGGGTCTCCAAATTCATTTCAAGCAACCAAAGATCAAACATTCAAAAGAGCAATTGTAAAGTAGTTTTCTTTACTTGCATTGTATTTCCTTATTGTAATTGCTTGTATCTATTTCTTATTGTTGTAAGAACATTTATACGAGGTTTCTCTGCCTTCGACTTGTGTCGAGAAGGAGTATTTGTGATTAGTGGTTGCGTGTGTATCACTAGAGCTCTTTAGAGCTCGATCCGTGGAGTAGGAACCGTTCGGTTCCGAACCACGTTAAATACTTGTGTGTTTGCGTGTTTGTATATTCGTTATTGCTTTATTATTATTATTCCGCTGCGCGCTAACAAAAATTATAGACGAACACGCAAACGCATTCCATCGACGCATAACACAACACTATTCACCCCCCTCTAGCATTCCAACGATCTCCTACAAGTGGTATCAGAGCGAGGCCGCTCTTCAAAGTTTAACAACTGAGGGAGCACACTAGAGGGTGAAGATGGAGTTGGAAGAACAATTGTGATGGGATATCAACACCCCAATTCCCTATGCCTTCTATGGACGAGAAGACTTCAATTCTTGGAAGGCGAGAATTGAAAACTTTTTGATGGATGGATTCGAATATCCAAAAGGACCAAAGGGTGGCTTCCTCAAGAAGAAGAAATGGAGTGAAGATCAACTCAAAAGATTTGAGAAAAACAAGAGGGTAATCAATTTCATTTTTGATTTAATTCTTAATGACTTCTTGTGTAGCCTAGGTGAGTGCATGGATGCCAAAGAGCTTTGGAGCGATTTGGCCAAGCTTCATGAAAGTCCATCACCGGTCCAAGAGGAAGGGACAGAAGAGGCAAATGCATCATCCTCACAAGGAAGTGAGGACTTGGAGGTTGAGAGACCATCAACATCCAAGGAGGAAGAGGAAGTAGAATTGGAGGAGACCTCCACTTCAAGGATTGAGGGGGAGGAGAGACCATCCACACCGGAGCCGGAGCAAAATCAATAAGAAGCCTCAACCTTCGGGAGGGATGAGGAACCCACTCCGATCACCACCACAAATACCCTAGGTAATTCAAGCAATTTAGGTTTAAATAAAAATCATATAATTTACTTTGAGTGTAGGGAAAGTGGGCATTACAAGAGCAAATGCCCAAAGAGAGTAAGGAAAGCTCCACCGGCACCTAAAAGTCAAGAGAAGTCAAAGGAAGCCGGAGCCCCGACAATTAAAAGCAAAAAGCACGTGGTGTGCTTCAAGTGTCACCAAGAAGGACATTATAGGAGTCAATGTCCTATGGGGAAGAAGAAGGGGCAAGAAGGAGCAACTCATGTAGGGGGAGCTAAGGCTAACCGTAAGGTATATTTCAATAATGCACCCTCTAAATTTAAAAGTCAAAAGCATGCTAGAAATTTTAATTATCTTGCAATTTATCATGAAAAGCATGCTAGAGATAAATATTTGTGTTTAGGTGCTAAAAGAGTCCATTTTGGTAATAAGGATAAATTTGGGACTAATGTCCCTAAAAATATTTTACCTAGGGAATCTATCAAGAAAATAGGAGAACACCTAGGTCTTAATCCTAAATGGATTAGGCATATGCCTAGAGGAAATGCTAATGCCCAAAGACAAAATAAAAATTCTAAAATTGAGCAATTAGAATTGGAAAACCAAGCCTTGAGATCAAGGCTTGAGAAATTAGAAAATACCCTCAAGAAGATGCAAAATCAATTTCAAGAGTCAAATGGTCAAAGTCAAGGGTCTAGGACTAAGAGTCAACACCTAGGACTTAAGAGACAAAAGTCAACCAAGGGCAAGAAGGGTTTGGGTCACAAACCTAAGCCTAAGGTGGATTATCATAGTGTTCCTTTTGATTATGGAACATAAACTAGGTCTAGGAAGACCAAGGTTAATAGGGAAGTCATTCCTAGAGTTGACCATGGTGTGTGCCTAGTGGCTAGGGTTTCAAGGAAACTTAGGGTGACCACTAAGAAGGTTGCAAAGGGAGTTACCCCTAGAGTCAACTTAGGTAAGGCTAAAATGACCAAGGCTAACAAGCCTAGAAGGGTCATTAGGAAGATATCTAGGGAGGTTATCCCTAATGAATACTTAATTAACCCTAGGAGCTCAAATAAGTTTTGGGTTTCTAAGAGCGTGATTGATTCACGCTAGATGGGTTTAGGATATGCCAATCTTGATTGGATGGGTAGTTAACTCAACCATTGTGAAGGTGATACTTAAGGTCTTTTTCAAGGTTATGGATACCTTGGAAATGTGGTTTGAATTTTTATACTAAAAGATTTTAGGATGTACCAATACATCTTTGGAATTATGAAAAATAAATTGAATTGATACAATTTAGGTTTAGAGGTTAGTATGTCATTTTGGGTTTTTGGCACACTTGGGAGATTAGTAGTAATATGACAAAATAAATCTAATTATTATAAATGACAACTAATATTAAAATTTAGGTATTATTATACCTATACATTTTATATGTCATGCTTTGTTTGCCATATAACATGCCATGACATCATGTTTACTTTTATCATTTAATATGTCATGATCATGTTTAGGATTTAGGATTAAATTGTTGGTGCAATCGGCCCAGGTTGACTCGAGTTTGACTCGATCAGTACCTTGATAGGATTTTGATGATAGACAAAACTCATGACATGGGATTGTCATGGGAAAGTCCAACATGGGGTTGGCATGGAAAATCCAAGCATGGAGCTTGGTGTGGAAGTCCAAAGCATTGCGAAGCCGTGCGCTTGATGCTTGGCATGGGAAATGCATTGCGAAGCCGTGCGCTTGGTGCATGTGAGAAGTCTTGAGGACTTGGTAAGTTCACTAGGCTTGGGGTCCTTGAGTCGGTGAAGGATGGCATTGCTAAGCCGTGCGCTTGGTGCATCCGAGGGACCGCAATGGAGTGAGCCCAAAGGGAAGCATACTTCTAGGGCATGAGACGCGAAGGATGGCGTTGCGAAGCCGTGCGCTTGGCGCATCCGAGGGACGTAGGCCGAGGGAAGAGAGCTTCAGTGGGGAACTTCATGAGGAATAAGGTGGACTTGGCCAAGTGGCTAAGACTGAGTGTCGGAGGCTCAAACATCTTGATGTTTGAGGTTTTAGCCGACATCAGTCGACTGGCATAGGTGTCAGTCGACTGCTCTAGGTCGTATGGGTTCGACCAGTGTTCGACTGAACCAAGTCTGGCTGATCAGTCGACTGCCGAGGGAGGGCAGTCGACTGTTGGGAGCATCAGTCGACTGCCAAGGGACGACAGTCGACTGATGACACTGTGCACGAGCACAGAATGGAGTCGAGCTCGCCAGCACTCGACTGATGGATGATCAGTCGACTGATGGGTGCCATCAGTCGACTGACGTGTGATCCGTTGGAACTTAACCAACATAGATCTGGCCGTTGTTAGACAACGGCTACGGGATCAGTCGACTGATGGTCACGATCAGTCGACTGATGGGCGCGAAAATAGCTTGATGCAGGTTATAAATGGAGCTCGAGTTGGAGGATTTCGCTAAGCCTTTTGTGGAGCTATTGGAGGGGAATTGCTGCTGCATTCCAGTCCTTCAAGAGCCATCTAAAGCAAGCAACAAGCAAAGTGATCAAAGCAATCGGTGAAAGTTTTCTTGTGTATTGTATTTGTGTATTTGCTTGTATTTCTATATTACTGTTGTAAATGCTTGTGAGAGGTTTCTCCACCTCCGACGTGTAGTCGAGAAGGAGTTTGAGTATTGTCGTGTGCATCTCTAGAGCTCGTTGAGCTCGCCCCGTGGAGTAGGAACCCTAAGGTTCCGAACCACTTATATGCTTGCGTATTTGGTGTGCTTGTATTGTTGTTAGTATTATTGTTATTTCTATTGTTATTCCGCTGCGTATATTAACAATAATTGTAGACGAACACATGAGAACGAATGAATTACGACATCCAACGAACGAGGGCTATTCACCCCCCTCTAGCCGGCAATCGATCTCCAACAAGTGGTATCAGAGCGAGGTTGCTCTTCAAGGACTAACCGCTGCGAGAGCACTACAAATGGCCGACTTCATCCATCCATCGAAATTCGATGGAGATTTTTCTTGGTGGAGGAAACGGATGGAGGTATATCTTAAAATCAATTTTGATTATATGATTATTGTAGAAAATGGTTTTGAGATACCTAGGGACATAGAAAACAAGCCCATGGAAAAATCAAAATGGACCCAAGACCAAATCAAAGATTTCAAGACAAATCTCGAGGTAATTAAATTGATTAGTGATTTGTTACCTAACACTATTTGGTCTAGATTGGGTGATTATAGGGATGCAAGGGAATTATGGAATAAGGTAATGAAATTCCAAGAAAATTCCCAATCGGCACAAGTAGAGGAGAATGTCGAAGAAGAATCATCATCCACCTTTGAAGATGTGGATGATTTGGTGGAGACCTCTACCTCTAGCATTGAGGGGGAGGAAAGGGTTTCTACTCCGGAGAAAGGTCAAAATGAAGCTTCTACCTCCGGAAGAAGTGAAGAGGCCTCCACCAACTCCCTAGGTAACTCAAGTGTTGTAATTTTAAATAAAGATCACATAATATGCTTTGAGTGTAGGGAGAAGGGGCATTACAAGAGCAAATGCCCTAAATTGGATAAGGAAAAGGCATCAACACCAAAAGTCAATCCAAAGTCAAAGGATGCCGGTGTTCCCAAAATCAAGAGCAAAGAGCACATTGTGTGCTTTAAATGCAACCAAAAGGGACACTATCGAAGCCAATGCCCTAGGGGGAGGAAGAAAGGGCAAGAAGGTGCAACTCATGTAGGGGGAGCTCCTAAAGCTAACCCTAAGGTAAATTTACTTAATGCACCTTTAATTCCTAAAAGTCAAAAAGCATGCTAAAAATTATTTTAGTTCTCTTGTTATTATCAATGAAAAGCATGCCAAGAGAAATAATAAGGTGTATTGTCTAGGTGCTAAACATGTTAGTTTCTCTAAGGACAAACCTAGGACTCAAAACACTAGATCTATTTTACCTAGGGAGTCAATTAGGAGAATTGAAGAAAACTTGGGTGTTAATCCCAAGAAATCTAGGCATATGCCTAAAAAGAAAAACATTTCCCAAAAGATAAATGAAAATTCAAAATTGGGAAAATTAGAGTTAGAAAACCAAGCCTTGAGGTCAAGGCTAGAAAAATTGGAGAAGACCCTAGCAATAATATCAAATTCGGTCTAATGTACAAAAGTCAAGACCTAGAAAACAAGAAATGTCTAAGGGCAAGAAGGGTTTGGGTCACAAACCTATGTCCTACCATAATGTTCCATTTAATTATGGAACCACATCTAGGTCTAGAAAAACCAAGGCTAATAGGGAAACCATCCCTAAGTCTAGCCATGGTATGTGCTTAGTGGCTAAGGACTTAAGGAAAACCAAGAAAGCCACTAAGAAGGTCATTAGGGGAGTTACCTCTAGAGTTGACCTAGGAAAGACCCAAAAGACTATGGCTTCAAAGCCTAAAAGGGTCATTAGGAAGGTATCTAGGGAAGTTATCCCTAGGGAATACCTTGTTAACCCAAGGAGCTCCAATAGATATTGGGTTCCTAAGAGCGTGATTGATTCACGCTAGATGGGTTAGGGTGTGTCAACCCTAAATGGATGGGTAGTTAACCTAACCATAGTAGAGTTAACACATTAGGATGTGTCAATATGCTTGAAAAGTCAAAAATGATTTAAATTGGCACAATTAGGTCATAGAGGTCATGGTGTGTCATTTTGGGTTTTTGGCACACTAGGGAAATGAATGACATTAAGGCAAAATTGGTTTAATCCCTAGAAATGGCAAATTGAGTTTAACACTTAGGTATTCTATACCTTAGTATATTTTACTTGTCATGCTTTATTTGCCTTGCCATGTCATGACATCATTCTCATTTGTATCTCTAACTATGTCATGATAATGTTTAGATTTATTTTTATATGTCATGTATGCTTGAATGTCATTTACATGCCATGACATCATGATTTTGGCATATGTTTTTATTTATATCATATTTATGCCATAATCATCATCATGCACAAATTAAAATGAAATTAAGGACTATGGCATGATTTGATGGGAATCAAATAATATTGCCTAGAAATATGCATGAGACCATTTAAAGAACAAAAACCCACATCTCACTAGATTAATTGCCTTGAATGTGTTTTTACACATGTAGATATAAGTGAGATGTTTAAGGAAAAGGAATTAAAGGTTTTGAAAACATTTTGAAAACTTTTTGAAAAACCTTGGTGAAGCCTATCTTTTGATAGCTATCACCATTGAATGGGATGATACAAAGATGGCTCTTTATTGAAGCTTTTCTTGAATTTTGGACTTTGTATCAATCTCCTAATTTAATGGGTAAAATAATTTTCCAATATTTTTCACCCATTATGTTTGTGATAAGTAATATACATACTAAATTTCAAGATTTATCTACATATGTATATTTACTTATGAATTTCAGAAAGTCATTTCTGAAATTTAGAAAAATCGAATGTTATCAATGACTAGCAGGAGGCGATCGATGAGGGTGTCGATCGGGTTTACGACACATAATGACGACAATGCTGATTTCGGGTAAACTTTGTTTGTTAGGCCCATGTTCAGCTGTGTTTTGGTCCCCTAACCACTCCTAACCCTAGGATATGCTTGGGAGAGCATTAGAAAGGGTGGAAATCTATTGGACATGGATTAGGAGTTGGGTTGAGGGTGAGTATCAATTTTAAGGTGGAAGAGAGTTCATTGTTGAACTTTGCCTTAATTTTGATTTGGTTAATGTTCCTATTGGCTTAGGGACTCTCCAAGGACATTGTTGGTGCAATGGTCAAGGGGGAGCAAGCCTCTAGGGGGAGGTATCCATCTTGGCAAGATGAATGTGTATTTCCTCATGGGAGGAAAATTGGGTTGTCTCTTTTTAAGTGATATGGGATCACTAGAAAGATGGTAGACATGTGTTCCTCCAAGGGAGAGATTGTAAGATCTCATTGGGATATGAGACATTCATACCCTTGGGGAGGATCTTTTTGATGTAATATCAAAAAGGGGGAGAAGTTACCAAGTTACCAATTAGGGTTTGTTGGAATTCTCATTGGGATATGAGAATTGCCAATATGGGAGAATTGGTAGACTTGAGATGGTAGTTTTGTCAATCATAAAAAAGGGGGAGATTGTTGGTGCAATCGGCCCAGGTTGACTCGAGTTTGACTCGATCAGTACTTTGATAGGATTTTGATGATAGACAAAACTCATGACATGGGATTGTCATGGGAAAGTCTAACATGGGGTTGGCATGGAAAATCCAAGCATGGAGCTTGGTGTGGAAGTCCAAAGTATTGCGAAGCCGTGCGCTTGATGCTTGGCATGGGAAATGCATTGCGAAGCCGTGCGCTTGGTGTATGTGAGAAGTCTTGAGGACTTGGTAAGTTCACTAGGCTCGGGGTCCTTGAGTCGGTGAAGGATGACATTGCGAAGCCGTGCGCTTGGTGCATCCGAGGGACCGCAATGGAGTGAGCCCAAAGGGAAGCATACTTCTAGGGCATGAGACGCGAAGGATGGCGTTGCGAAGCTGTACACTTGGCGCATCCGAGGGACGTAGGCCGAGGGAAGATAGCTTCAGTGGGGAACTCCATGAGGGATAAGGTGGAGTTGGCCAAGTGGCTAAGACTGAGTGTCGGAGGCTCAAACATCTTGATGTTTGAGGTTTTAGGCGACATCAGTCGACTGACATAGGTGTCAGTCGACTGCTCTAGGTCGTATGGGTTCGACCAGTGTTCGACTGAACCAAGTCCGGGCCGATCGGTCGATCGATTGCCGAGGAGGGTAGTCATCGTTAGAGATCACGATCGCCAAGGGACGCGATCGACTAATGACACTGTGCACGGGCACAGAATGGAGTCGAGCTCGCCAGCACTCGACTGATGGATGATCAGTCGATTGATGGGTGCCATCAGTCGACTGATTTGTGATCCGTTGGAACTTAACCAACGTGGATCTGGCCGTTGTGAGACAACGGCTACGGGATCAGTCGACTGATGGTCACGATCAGTCGACTGATGGGCGCGAAAATAGCTTGATGCAGGTTATAAATGGAGCTCGAGTTGGAGGATTTCGCTAAGCCTTTTGTGGAGCTATTGGAGGGGAATTGCTACTGCATTCCAATCCTTCAAGAGCCATCTAAAGCAAGCAACAAGCAAAGTGATCAAAGCAATCGGTGAAAGTTTTCTTGTGTATTGTATTTGTGTATTTGCTTGTATTTCTATATTATTGTTGTAAATGCTTGTGAGAGGTTTCTCCACCTCCGACGTGTAGTCGAGAAGGAGTTTGAGTATTGCCGTGTGCATCTCTAGAGCTCGTTGAGCTCGCCCCGTGGAGTAGGAACCCTAAGGTTCCGAACCACGTATATGCTTGCGTATTTGGTGTGTTTGTATTGTTGTTAGTATTATTATTATTTCTATTGTTATTCCGCTGCATATATTAACGACAATTGTAGACGAGCACACGAGAACGAACGAATTACACCATCCAACGAACGAGGGCTATTCACCCCCCTCTAGCCGACAATCGATCTCCAACATTAATGTCATGTGATTTTAGATTTAATCATATGCTATGACATCATGATCATTGGTCATGCTTAATTATTGCTATCATTATGCCATGATCATTTCATGCATTTAATTTGATTAAAATTTAATTAAGGACAATGGCATGACTTGGAGTCCCATTCATAAGGGAATCAAGTAGGGTTGCCTTAGAAAAATGCATGAAACCCTAGATTAGGGAGAACAAAATCAACATCTCACATTACATTGACATGTATGTGTATTTATACACCCCTAGATACATGTGAGATGCTAAGATATGAGTTAAGTTCAAGATGCATAGTTTTTGCATCTAGATGAACTAAAACTCATCTTATCTCAATAGGTGGATCATTGGGAAAGCTTGTGTACAAGCCATGTACATTGAGCTCAAGGAATATGATCCAAAATAAGGTTTTGAAAACATTTTAAAATCATTTTGAAAAACCTTGGTGAAGTCTATCTTTTGATAGAAATCACCATTGATGAGATTGATACCAAGTGAGCTAAAACTTTGAAGTTTTTATTCACTTTTGGATTTTGTATCAATTTCGATATTTTATGGGTAAAATATTTTTCTATTATTTTTCACCCATTGTATTGACTATAAGTAATATACGTATGAATTTTCACATTTTTCGATATACGTATAATTACTTATGATTTTCTAAATTTCATTTCTGATAAATGAAATTTTGATATTTCAATTATCAGTCGACTGCCCTGGGTGGCAATCGACTGATGAGGGTGTCAGTCGACTGGTAGCTGAGAGAGTCGAATGCCAATGCTAATTTCGGGAAAACTAGGTTTGTTTAGCCCGTGTTCAGTTGCGGTTAAGGTCCCTAACCACTTCTAACCCTAGGATATGCTTTGGGAAGCATTATAAAGGGTGAAAATCCATTGGATATGGAATATGAGAGGTGTTAGGATAATGTATCAAATTTAAGGTGGGGGGAGTTCATGCTTGAACTTTTAACCTTATTTTTGATGGTTTAGAGTTCCTATTGGTTTAAGGACTTCCCAAGGATATTGTTGGTGCAATGGTCAAGGGGGAGCAAGCCTTTAGGGGGAGATATCCATCATGGGATTGTTGGTGCAATCGACCCAGGTCACGATTGACCAGGACTCGAGCTTGGATCGAGAGATGTTTTGATCTTAGACAAAAACATATGACAATGTAATTGTCATGGTAAAATCCAAGTCATGGGTACTTGCAATGGAAAGTCAAAGTGGGACACTTGGCATTTGGGAAAGTCCAAGCATGAGTCTTGGCAAGGTAAAGTCCAAGTCATGGGTACTTGGCATGGAAAGTCCAAGTGGGACACTTGGCACAAGGGAAGTCCAAGCTTGTGTCTTGTCATGGAAAGTCCAACATGGGTTGGTAAGGAAAAGTCCAAGCTTGAGTCTTGGAGTTTGAGAAGTCCAAGGGGTTTGATATTGGCGACGTAAAGTCCAAGCGGGAGTCTTGACAGCATAAGTCCGATGGTTGGCGGCGTAAAGTCCAAGTGGAGTCTTGGTGGCGTAAGTCCAATGTGCCTTGGCGGTGTAGACACCGTTAGCATGACATAGCCGATGGAAGCACCTGAAGGCTAGCGCGATGGATGAACAAGTCATGGATGACTTAGAGGGATCCGAGAGGCGTGAGGCTGATGGAGGTGGCTAGAAGACTTAGGTCTAGGCTAAGCGTGGTCTAGCAAGTATGGGGGAACCATACTTGGGCTAAAACCTCATGGTTGAGGTGTGCCAGTCAACTGGTGCCATGTGGCAGTCGACTGGTCGAGTAAGGCTCCATCATCGATGGGTATCATCGATCGTGATGATGGATCGGTGATGGATCTGGCGTTGTCTCACGACAACGATGGCATCGATCGGTGATGGTCCGTCGATCGGTCGTGATCGACTTTTTCGCCGCGAGTTGAAGCTTTATAAGGAGCTCGTGATGGAGGAAAATGGCATGGTTTTCTTGAGGGCTTTTTGGGGCGATTTCTTTGCGCAAATCGGTCTCCAAGTTGATATCAAGCAACCAAGCGATCAAGCATTCAAGAGCATTTGTAAAGTGTTTTCTTTATTTGTATTTCTTTGTATTTCATTGTATTTTCTTGTAGCATTTTGATTATTGTTGTAATCATATTGTACGAGGTTTTTTCACCTCCGGATTGTTCTGAGAAGGAGTGTTTATTAGTGGTTGCGTGTGCATCACTAGAGCTCGTAGAGCTCGATCAGTGGAGTAGGAACCTTGAGGTTCCAAACCACGCTAAACAATTGTGTTTATGTGTTTGTCTTTCTTTTCGTTATTACTATTATTATTCCACTGCGCATAACGAGTTTTGTAGAGACGAACGCGAACGAATTCCATCATCGTACGATCACGCGATGCTATTCACCCCCCTCTAGCGGCCTCAAATATCCTACAATTGGTATCGGAGCCCGGGGCTCTTCTACGGACTAATCGCCAGAAGCTAAGACAAAGAAGCTAGAGGGTGAAGATGGAGTTGGAAGAACAACTCGGTTGGGACATCAACACACTGATTCCATACTCATTATATGGATGAGAAGGCTTCAATTCTTGGAAGAGAAGAATTGAAGATTTTTGATGATGAGGGATTTAGAGGAATGATCCTTATTAATGGAAGGATTTGAGTATCCAAGAGGACTAAAAGGTGGATTCCTCAAAAAGAAGAGATGGAGTGAGGATCAACTCCAAAGATTCGAGAAAAACAAGAAGGTAATCTAATTCATTTTCGAGTTAATTCCTAATGACTTCTTGTGTAGCATAGGTGAGTGCATGGATGCTAAAGTGCTTTGGAGCAATTTGGCCAAGCTCCATGAAGGTCCATCACCGGTCCAAGAGGAAGAGACCGAAGAGGCAAGCCCATCATCCTCACAAGGAAGTGAGGACTTGGAGGTTGAGAGACCATCAACATCCAAGGAGGAAGAGGAAGTAGAATTGGAGGAGATTAGACCATCCTCAACACCGGAGCAAGAGCAAGAAGTCACTTCAACCTTTGGGAGGAATGAAGAATCCACTTCAATCACCACAACCACCCTAGGTAACTCAAACACCGTAATTCAAAATAAAAATAATATTATGTGTTTTGAGTGTAGGAAATTTGGGCACTATAAGAGCAAGTGCCCAAAGAAGATTAGGAAAGCTCCACCGGCACCAAAAGTCAAGGATGCCGGTTCCCCAACACCTAAAGGCAAGGAGCACATCATATGCTTCAAGTGCAATTCAAAAGAACATTAGAGGAATCAATGTCCTAGGGGGAGTAAAAATACCCAAGAAGGAGCATCACAAGTAGGGGGAGCTACTAAGGCAAACCCTAAGGTATATCATGATAATAATGCTTTTTCTTTAGTTAAAGGTCAAAAGCATGCTAGGAAATTTAATTCTCTTGCAATTCACCATGAAAAGCATGTTAAAAATAAATATTTGTGTTTAGGAGCTAAAAGTGTCCACTTAGGAAATAAGGAGAAATTTGGGACTAATGTCCCTAAAAATACCTTACATAGGGAATCTATCAAGAAAATACAAGAGCACCTAGGTTTGAATCCCAATTGGACTAGGCATATGCCTAGTAAGTCCCATGCCCAAAGACCAAATCAAAATTCTAAAATTGGGCAATTAGAATTAGAAAACCAAGTCTTGAGGTCAAGGCTTGAAAAACTAGAAAAGAGCCTCAAGATTATGCAAAATCAAATGCAAGGGTCTAATGGTCAAAGTCAAGGGTCAAAACCTCAAGGTCAACATCTAGGACCCAAGAAACAAAAGTCAACCAAGGGCAAGAATGGTTTGAGTCACAAACCTAAGCCTAAGGTGGCTTACCATAGTGTTCCATTTGATTATGGAACACAAACTAGGTCTAGGAAGACCAAGGTCAATAGGAAAGTCATCCCTAAAGTTGACCAAAGGTTGTGCCTAGTGGCTAGGAGGAAACCTAGGGTGGCCACTAAGAAGGTTGCAAGGGAAGTTACCCCTAGAGTCAACCTAGGTAAGACCCAAATGACCAAGGCTAACAAGCCTAAGAGGGTCATTAGGAGGGTATCTAGGGAGGTTATCCCTAAGGAATACCTAATTAACCCTAGGAGCTCAAATAGGTTTTGGGTTCCTAAGAGCGTGATTGACTCACGCTAGATGGGTTAGGGTGTGTCAACCTTGATTGGATGGGTAGTTAACTCAACCATGGTAAAGGTGGCACTTTAGGTTATTTTCAAGGTTATGGTTACCTTGGAAATACATTTGAGCTTTAATCCTAAAAGATTTTAGGATGTGCCAATATTATTTGAGAAGTTTGATAAAATGATCAAATTGGCACATTTTAGGTTTAGAGGTCATATTGTGCCATTTTGGGTTTTTGGCACACTTGGGAGATTAGTGATAATATGGCAAAATATACTTAATTATATGAAATGACAACTAATATTAAAATTTAGGTATCATTATACCTATGTATTTTATTTTCCATGTTTTGATTGCCATATAACATGCCATGACATCATGCCTATTTTTATCATTTATATGTCAAGATTATGTTTAAGAATTAGGATTGAATGTCATGTGTTTTTAGATTTCATCTTATGCCATGACATCATGATTATGAGCATATGCTTATTTATATCATCATTAATGCCATAGTCATTCATGCATTTGATTAAAATTGAGTTAAGGACAATTGACATGACTTGAAGTCCCATGTATAAGGGAATCAAGTAGGGTTGCCCTTAGAATATGCATGAAACCCTAGATTAGGGAGAACAAAACCCACATCTCACATCACATTGACATGTATGTGTAGTTATACACCCTAGATACATGTGAGATGTTAGGATATGAGTTGAGTTCAAGGTGCATAGTTGTTGCATCTAGATGAACTAAAACTCATCTAATTTCAATTGTGGATCATTGGGAAAGCTTGTGTACAAGTCATGTACAATGAGCCCAAGGAATATGATCCAAAATAAAGTTTTGAAAATATTTTAAAATCATTTTAGAAAACCTTAGTGAAGTCTATCTTTTGATAACAATCACCATTGATGAGATTGATACAAAGTGAGCCAAAACTTAGAAGTTTTCTTCACTTTTAAATTTTGTATCAATTTCGATATTGTTAGGGTTGATCCGTGAGGGGAAACTTCGCTTCCCCTTCACCTCGGTTGCTTGACCATGGTGATCCCTTTGATGTCCCCGGATTAAAAATTTAATCTTAGACAAAAGGGATTCCCAAAGCAACCAAGTCATCGTCGTGCTATTCATTTAGAGAGGTCACTTGAACAAACTAGTTGTTCAAGCGACCATCCTCTATCCTACGAGTAGCCGCGGAATAGACGATGTCCGGATCACCGGTTTTTGTGTTTGTACTCGGGATCCAAGTATTATTTAGCCTATTTACAGAAATATAACATGCTTATATTTTGAAAAACAAACACAAGCAATGAATAAAAGAGATAGAAGAATAGTTATACCTCTTGGTCTTCTAATGTATGACCCTCCTCCTTTTGGACGTCGTGTGGGCGACGATCCACCAAAAGTCGAAGCTCCTAGATCGCAAAACTTCCTTCCGTGCTTTCCCAAGCAAGAGGAAGAAGAGAAACAATGTTTTTCTCCTTCCAAAACTCAACCAACAAGGAATCAATCCCTTCCTTGCCGCCGGCCAAGTAAATGAAGGAGATGGTGGTGGGAAGCAACCAAGATACCTAGGGAAACCCTATATCTTGTTTCCACCACCTAAGGAGAAGAAGAAGGAGGCTTTGGGCGTCGGCCAAGGCTGGAAAAAAGCTGGGAGAAGCTGCTGGACGTTGGCACAAAGAGGAAGAAGAAGAGAGAAAGAACCTTCCTTATTTGGTGCCACCCTAGCCTCAAAACCCTAACCCTAATTCCAATCCTATCTCAACTAGGATTGCCCTATTCTTCTGCCGTCCAAGCCTTGCTCCCTCTCTATGATGATCTTCACGCCAACCCCATGCCACCTTTTATAGAGTTTGGGGATAAGCCATGAATTAATCTCCTCCATTGGTTCTAGGGATTTAATCTCAACCGTCGGATCTAGAGATTTAATCTCAACCGTCGGATCTTAGAGATTTAATCTCTACCAATGGATCTTAGTGTTTTGTTTCTATCCATTGGATCTAAGCATCTTGAGGTGTTAATGGGCTACATTAGGGACCATGAGGAGGAGTTGGGTCTTGGTCACCCATGGATCAAGCCCACATAAAGTCCGATCCACTAATGATGGTCCAATCCACTAAAGGTCCATCATTGATCTACCTCACCAACCCCCATATGATAATATGGGCTCCATATATTATTTGTACATTTTCTCCCCGTGTTTAAGATCTCGAATGTCCGTCAATTAATTAATTTATTGACCATTAATTAATCGACATCTAACTCCATGAGTAGTACCACTCAACCTTTTCATCATGCCGGACCAAGTCCACCTGCAGGGTTTACATGATGAACCTTATGAGCTCTTCAAGGGGACATCATCATCCTAATATATAGGACACGGTTTCCTCCTATAATCAACGGCACACCATATAAATAATATCATCTCCCAACTTACCGAGTCTATCGATTTAATCTATAAATCTCGCCCATTGGTAAATCAAAGAGATGAGTACCAAGTATATGTGCCCGTTATTATATCGGGATTAAGAGCATGTACTAAATAATATCTGAGGTCCGATTCGATTATGTAGTCAGCAATAAATCGAATCACCTCTATGTCGGTCCTGCTCAATACACACAAAGTGCACTAGTGTGATTCTATGGTCAAGACAAACCAATACCAAATCACACTACAACCATTCCGATGGTTTGTCCAAAGCCATCTCGGTTGTGAGCCTTTACTTATACTTTACAAGGAGCCGATAACATGATCTCCCGTGTGACACCACACACCATGTTATCTACAATGTAAGGTATTAGACAATATTGCATAACCATAAAAATATGCAAACAATGATCATGTGATTCTTATTTCAAAATAAAGATGTTCATACAAAAAATAGACTTTTAAGTATACATCCCTACAATCTCCCACTTATACTAAAAGACTATGCTGTCCTCAAAGTGCCATACATCTGATCCCCATTCCCTCCACATGCCTATCAAAAGCTCTCGCCGGAAGGCCCTTAGTGAAAGGATCTGCCAGGTTATCCTCCGATGCAATCTTGGCCACAGCAACTTCTCCTCGCTTTATGATTTCTCGTATCAGGTGGTACTTGCGCTCTATGTGTTTACTAGCCTTATGGGCTCGTGGTCCTTCGAGTTTGCAACTGCACCACTATTATCACAATAAATCGTGATAGTTCTGGGCAAACCAGGAATCACATCCAAGTCCATCAGAAAGTTCCTGAGCCATACAGCTTCTTTGGCCGCCTCAGAGGCCGCCACATACTCAGCTTTCATGGTGGAGTCTGCCACGCACTTTTGCTTGACACTCCTCCATACAATGGCTCCACCTCCCAAAGTAAACACAAAACCTGAGGTAGACTTCTTTATTATCCCTATCGAGTTGGAAGTTGGAATCAGTGTAACCCCACGAGGAGTAATTGGTGCCTGAACCAAAGATATAATCCCTAGTCCTTCTCGGTACTTCAATATATGCTTTTACAGCGCCCAATGTCCCCTCTGGATTACTCGATATCTGTGACCATGCCCACGGCAAAGCGGATATCTGGTCTCGTCTGAGCATCGCATACATGAGGCTTCCTCTGCCGAAGCATAAGGAACGCGCCATCTCCTCTATCTCCTCAGATGATCTAGGACACATCTCCTTAGATAGAGGTACTCCATGCCTGAAAGGTAGAAAACCCTTCTTGGAGTTCTGCATGCTAAAACGCTCCATAATCGTGTCTATGTATGAAGCTTGGGATAAGCACAACATCCTTTTCTTGCGATCCCTTATAACCTTGATCCCAAGGATGTGTCCCACTTCTCCCAAGTCCTTCATATCAAACTGTTTGGACAACCATACCCTTACGTCCGATAACACCATGATATTGTTGCCAATCAACAAAATGTCATCTACGTATAGTACAAGAAATACCACTACATTTCCGTCACATCTCTTGTATACACAAGACTCATCCGGACTTTGAATAAATCCATAAGACTGGATCACCTCATCAAACCGAATGTTCCAAGACCTCGAAGCTTGTTTCAATCCATAAATGGACCGATTAAGCTTACATACAAGATGCTCTTTTCCCTTAGCAATGAATCCCTCTGGTTGCTTCATGTAGATGTTTTCCTCAAGACTTCCATTAAGGAAAGCTGTCTTGACATCCATCTACCACACCTCATAATCCATATGAGCTGCTATGCATAAGAGAATCCGGATAGATTTAAGCATGGCTACCGGCGAAAAGGTCTCCTCATAATCGATACCCTCTTTCTGAGTATACCCCTTCGCAACAAGCCTCGCTTTGAAGGTCTCAACCTTCCCATCTATTCCTCTCTTTCTTTTGTAGATCCACTTGCATCCAATGGTTTTTACACCATCGGGTGGTTCTACTAGCTCCCAGACCTGATTTGAATCCATAGATTCAATCTCAGCATTCATTGCACTCTGCCAAGATACTACATCTTTATCTTGGATTGCCTCATCATATGTCCAGGGATCAGGTTCATGTTCGTTAGGGACCAAATCAGAAGATTCTCCCAAGAACATGAATCTATCAGGCTGTCTCACAACCCTCCCACTACGACGAGGTATCACCTGTGTATCCTCTGTGACACGTGGTGCAGTGGTATATCCTCTTGTACCGATGGTACTAAAGAAGTGACTTCCCCTTTTAACTCCTCCAGAACAATTTTACTCGTGGGCTTGTGGTTCATCACATAGTCCTCCTCTAGAAATCTGGCATTCGTACTCACGATCACCTTCTGATCTCTAGGACTATAGAACAAACCACCCTTCGTTTCCTTAGGGTAGCCAACAAACATGCACACTTCTGTACGAGGTTCCAACCACAAGATCCGTATATGTCTCAGTCTAGGCTTTCGCCCAGTCCACAATTCTACGGGAGTAGAAGGCACTGATTTAGATGGAACCAAGTTCAGAATGTATACCGCCGTATCTAGAGCATATCCCCAGAACGAATCTGGCAAGTCAGAATAACTCATCATTGATCTAACCATCTCCATAAGAGTCCTATTCCTTCGCTCTGCTACACCATTCTGCTGGGGTGTGCCAGGTGCAGACAATTGGGATTGAATCCCAGCCTCTGATAAGTAATTCCTAAACTCTCCCAAGAGGTATTCACCACCACGATCAGATCGTAGGGTCTTGATACTTTTACCTTGACGGTTCTCCACATCAGCCTTGAATTCTTTGAACCTGTCAAAGCATTCAGACTTGCGGCGCATCAAGTAAATGCATCCATATCTTGAATAATCGTCTATAAAAGAGACGAAATATTCAAAACCACCTCTAGCCTGGATAGACATAGGACCACACAAATCAGAATGAACCAATTCTAACACATCTTTGGCTCTATACCCCTTGGCCTTGAAAGGCCTCTTGGTCATCTTACCCTCCAAGCAAGATTCACAGGTTGGGAGATCCTCCACCACTAATGAGCCCAAAGGTCCATCAGCTATCAACCTTTGAATCCTGCTTAGGTTAATGTGACCAAGCCTAAGATGCCAAAGATATGTTTGGTTCATCTTCGAAGGTTCTTTTCTCTTATTGGATTTAGAAGATGAGTTATTAACTTCAATTTGCATCGTGGGAGGTTTTGGTTCAAGTGTGTACAAATTTCCTATCAATGTACCCGAACAGATAATGTCCCTATTCCTTCTTATAACAACTCTGTCATTAAAAGAAATAGAATATCCATCCATAAATAATTTAGAAACTGAAATTAAATTCTTTCTAAATAAGGGTACATAAAGGCAATTCTTAAGAACCAAAAGTTTATTTTTCTCAAAAGATAAATGAACATCTCCCATCGCAATACCGCCACCTTGTGGCATCGCCCCCAAGTACAGTAATCTCCTTCACCCTCGTCTGGTTTCACGAACCCTTGCAAAGTATTGCGGACATGATCGGCTTCCGTATCTACACACCAGTGCCGTAGATAACACCGCTAAACATATTTCAACGAGTAGACCAAAAGATATATCTTTGTTCTTGCGGTTGGGGCAATCCTTCTTCCAGTGTCCAGCCTGCTTACAAGTGAAGCACTTGCCTTTCGACTTCTTCACTCCTCCCTGAGTACCTCTCACCGCCTTCACACCGGTTTGTTTCTTCTTCTTCTTGCCTTTTGGCTTAGAAGTAGAAACCTTCTGGGTCACCACGGCATGCGCCTGAGCACTCTGACGAAATAGTCCCTCTGCCGCCTGGAGTTCTGTCAGAAGTTCTGCCAATGAATACAACCTCTTGTTCATGTTGTAGTTGAGGCGAAACTGCTCAAAACTCCTAGGCAGAGACTGGAGTATGATATCGACTTGGGTTTCCCCATCGATCTCAGCTCCTAGGACCTCCAGCTCATTCAAATGAGCCATCATCTTGAGAACATGATCCCTCACGGGTGTTCCCTCGATCATGGTGGTCGTCATCAAGTTTCTCATGGCCTCTTGCCTCAACCCGATTCGTGTCCAAAGCTCCTTGAGATTGAGCATCATATCATAGGCAAGTGGGCATGGCTTGATCGATGTTGGAGTACATTTGACATAGATGCCAAAATGTAACACCGTGCCATCTCATCGGCCTTGTTCCACTTCCTATAGCTCTCTCTCTCCTTTTCCCCAGAATTATCTGTAGGCTTGGGAGGGCACTCTTCGAGGAGTACATATTTGTATTCCTCAGCAGTCAAGACAATATCTAGATTCCTCTTCCAATCTACATAGTTGGGTCCAGTAAGTTTGTTCTCTTTCAGTATCACAGCAAGTGGGTTGAAAGTCATTTTGAAAGAAAACCTAAGAATCACATAAATCAAAACATTAGATTTCAAAAAATTATTGATTCCTCAAACAATAAAATTTTGATATCAACCAACACCTCAATCCACCGAGAATATCGCATGCCACGCAGTGTGGACGTATACGAATTCTACATTTGTAAGAGGAGGTTTTACCCATTAATTTTATTATCTTGTCAACCTTACTTTTCGACAAATAAAATTAATAGTTGGTTCCTCTTTGGCCCTACAAATAAAAGCAGTGACTCCGATGGGGAGGATACTTTTAATTTGCATCTAAGTGTGCACCATTACACGATACTAAGGGAATTATTTCGGATTATGTGCCTTACCGCTGTGGAAGTACACATGCTCCTAGATAATTTCCTATAACCATTATTTGACCTAGTGATCCGCAAACAAACTCATCCGCAGGGAGGAAGGCACTCAGAGCCAACACGCAAGTTTGTTGCATCACACGTCAAATTGTAATGGAGGCCATGGAATTAATTAAAATATCCCTCTCCCACTTAGTAAATTAAAAATGAGGAATTTTCCTACGACATGCATATCAAACAAAAAGCAATAAATATGAAAAATAAATTATTTTCCAACTATTATGGCCTTTGTCTTCAATATGGCTCTGCATCGCCATCTCGTCCGCTCCTCCTACGCCATGTACAAGCCCTCCGAAGATCCGAGCCGAGACTAAAACCTATTTTAATTTACATCCATCGATCCTATACTCCACGAGGGAGTGTACATGAATCTAGATCGAAAGTAAAATAAAATAAAGAGCGGCTAAACAATGCCGTATTTAATTTACAAAAAAACTAAATACCAACCTCGTCAACCCCGAGGATTCAACAAAATAAATATTTACACACATACAATCACATACACACACACGGCCATAATAGTCGGATCTTATGCCTGCAACCAAAGAGTTAAACTACGCATATCCTACTATTATCCGGCACATATAATATATGAAAAAGTGCATAAAATTAACCGAATCCTAAACACACAAAACCGGAATCCTTGGCTCTGATACCAATTGTTGGGGTTGATCCGTGAGGGGAAACTTTGCTTCCCCTTCACCTCGGTTGCTTGACCATGGTGATCCCTTTGATGTCCCCGGATTAAAAATTTAATCTTAGACAAAAGGGATTCCCAAAGCAACTAAGTCATCGTCATGCTATTCATTTAGAGAGGTCACTTGAACAAACTAGTTGTTCAAGCGACCATCCTCTATCCAACGAGTAGCCGCGGAATAGACGATGTCCGGATCGCCGATTTTTGTGTTTGTACTCGGGATCCAAGTATTATTTAGCCTATTTACAGAAATATAACATGCTTATATTTTGAAAAACAAACACAAGCAATGAATAAAAGAGATAGAAGAATAGTTATACCTCTTGGTCTTCTAATGTATGACCCTCCTCCTTTTGGACGTCGTGTGGGCGACGATCCACCAAAAGTCGAAGCTCCTAGATCGCAAAACTTCCTTGCTTCCTGCAAGCAAGAGGAAGAAGAGAAACAATGTTTTTCCTTCCAAAACTCAACCAACAAGGAATCAATCCTCCTGCGTCACGCCAAGTAAATGAAGGAGATGGTGGTGGGAAGCAACCAAGATACCTAGGGAAACCCTATATCTTGTTTCCACCACCTAAGGAGAAGAAGAAGGAGGCTTTGGGCGTCAGCCAAGGCTGGAAAAAAGCTGGGAGAAGCTGCTGGACGTTGGCACAAAGAGGAAGAAGAATAGAGAAAGAACCTTCCTTATTTGGTGCCACCCTAGCCTCAAAACCCTAACCCTAATTCCAATCCTATCTCAACTAGGATTGCCCTATTCTTGCCGCCCAAGCCTTGCTCCCTCTCTATGATGATCTTCACGCCAACCCCATGCCACCTTTTATAGAGTTTGGGGATAAGCCATGAATTAATCTCCTCCATTGGTTCTAGGGATTTAATCTCAACCGTCGGATCTAGAGATTTAATCTCAACCGTCGGATCTTAGAGATTTAATCTCTACCAATGGATCTTAGTGTTTTGTTTCTATCCATTGGATCTAAGCATCTTGAGGTGTTAATGGGCTACATTAGGGACCATGAGGAGGAGTTGGGTCTTGGTCACCCATGGATCAAGCCCACATAAAGTCCGATCCACTAATGATGGTCCAATCCACTAAAGGTCCATCATCGATCTACCTCACCAACCCCCATATGATAATATGGGCTCCATATATTATTTGTACATTTTCTCCCCGTGTTTAAGATCTCGAATGTTCACAATTAATTAATTTCATCGACCATTAATTAATCGACATCTAACTCCATGAGTAGTACCACCTTTTCATCATGCCGACTCAAGTCCACGGCAGGTTTACATGATGAACCTTATGAGCTCCTCAAGGGGACATCATCATCCTAATATATAGGACACGATTTCCTCCTATAATCAACGGCACACCATATAAATAATATCATCTCCCAACTTACCGAGTCTATCGATTTAATCTATAAATCTCGCCCATTGGTAAATCAAAGAGATGAGTACCAAGTATATGTGCCCGTTATTATATCGGGATTAAGAGCATGTACTAAATAATATCTGAGGTCCTTTTCGATTATGTAGTCAGCAATAAATCGAATCACCTCTGTGTCGGTCCTGCTCAATACACACAAAGTGCACTAGTGTGATTCTATGGTCAAGACAAACCAATACCAAATCACACTACAACCATTCCGATGGTTTGTCCAAAGCCATCTCGGTTGTGAGCCTTTACTTATACTTTACAAGGAGCCGATAACATGATCTCCCGTGTGACACCACACACCATGTTATCTACAATGTAAGGTATTAGACAATATTGCATAACCATAAAAATATGCAAACAATGATCATGTGATTCTTATTTCAAAATAAAGATGTTCATACAAAAAATAGACTTTTAAGTATACATCCCTACAGATATTTTATAGGTAAAATAATTTTCAAATATTTTTCACCCATTTTATTGCCTATAAGTAATATACGTATCAAATTTCGTGATTTTTTGATATACGTAGAATTACTTATGATTTTCTGAAATTCGATTCTGATAATTGAAATTCAGAAATTTCAGTTATCAGTCGACTGCCCTTGGTGGCAGTCGACTGATGTAGGTGGCAGTCGACTGGTAGCTGACGGAGTCGACTGCCAATGCTGATTTCGAGAAAACTAGGTTTGTTTAGCCCGTGTTCAGTTGCGGTTAAGATCCCTAACCACTCCTAATCCAAGGATATGCTTTGGGAAGCATTAGAAAGGGTGAAAATCCATTGGATATAGATTAGGAGAGTTTTTAGGGTGTGTATCAATCTTAAGGTGAGTGAAAGCTCTTTATTGAACTTTGAACCTTAATTTCGATGGTTTAGAGTTCCTATAGGCTTAGAGACTTCCCAAGGACATTGTTGGTGCAATGGTCAAGGGGGAGCAAGCCTTTAGGGGGAGTTATCCATCTTGGGATGATGGATGTGTCTTCTCTTCTTGAAGGGGGAGAAGTTATTGGGAGAGTATCATCAATTGAGAAAATTGATGGGATTTTGAGAAACCCAATTTGGAAATTGGGAGAGAGTAAAGGATTGCCTCTCTTAAGTGTTATGGGACTTATCACTAGAAAGATGATAGACATCCTAGGTATTTTTGGATCAAGGAGGAGATTGTAAGATCTCATTGGGACATGAGACATTGACCTCCTTGGAGAGATAACCTTTTTGATGTTAGTCAAAAAGGGGGAGAATATTTGGGGAAGAATATTTTGGAAAAGGTTAAATTACCAATTTGGGATAAGTGGTAAGGAGTTTTTAAGTTAGATGGTCTAACTCAAATGGCTTGAAATGTTTTGTTTGGTTTTTGTCAAACATCATAAAGGGGGAGATTGTTGGTGCAATCGGCCCAGGTCACGATTGACTAGGACTCGAGCTTGGCTCGAGAGATGTTTTGATGTTAGACAAAAACATATGACAATGTAATTGTCATGGTA
Organism: Wurfbainia villosa; assembly: GCA_025175895.1. Taxonomy (NCBI): domain Eukaryota; kingdom Viridiplantae; phylum Streptophyta; class Magnoliopsida; order Zingiberales; family Zingiberaceae; genus Wurfbainia; species Wurfbainia villosa. The sequence goes on from CM045997.1 coordinate 58,146,068, forward strand.
AAATCCAAGTCATGGGTACTTGCAATGGAAAGTCCAAGTGGGATACTTGGTATTTGGGAAAGTCCAAGCATGAGTCTTGGCAAGGTAAAGTCCAAGTCATGGGTACTTGGCATGGAAAGTCCAAGTGGGACACTTGGCACAAGGGAAGTCCAAGCTTGTGTCTTGGCATGGAAAGTCCAACATGGGTTTGCAAGGGAAAGTCCAAGCTTGAGTCTTGGCGTTTGAGAAGTCCAAGGGGCTTGATATTGGCAGCGTAAAGTCCAAGCGGGAGTCTTGGCAACATAAGTCCAATGGTTGGTGGCATAAAGTCCAAGCGGAGTCTTGCCGGCGTAATTCAAATGTGCCTTGGCAGTGTAGACACCGTTACCATGACATAGCCGATGGAAGCACTTGAAGGCTAGCGTGATGGATGAACAAGTCATGGATGACTTGGAGGGATCCGAGAGGCATGAGGCTGATGGAGGTGGCTAGAAGGCTTAGGTCTAGGCTAAGCGTGGTCTAGCAAGTATAGGGGAACCATACTTGGGCTAAAACCTCATGGTTGAGGTGTGCTAGTCGACCGCGTCATGTGGGCCGATCGCATCGAGTCAACTAAGGTTTGATCGCGAATTGCTCTAGCAATGATCGCTATAGGTGGACATCGATGGGCTCGCAATGATTGATCTTGTGATCCCGACCGGTGCTCGTGGAAATCGTACGAATAAAGTCGAGACTCGACTGGTCGAGTAAGGCTCCATCAGTCGACTTATGGGTATCATCAGTCGACTGATGATGGATCCGTTGGACTTATCCAGCGTGAATCTAGCCATTGTCTCATGACAATAGTGGCATCAGTCAACTGATGGTCCCGATCAGTTGACTGATCAACTTTTCTAGCACAGGTTGAAGCTTTATAAGGAGCTCGTGATGGAGGAAAATTGCATGGTTTCTTGAGGACTTTTGGGGCGATTTGCTGCTGCAAATCAGGGTCTTTAAGTTGATATCAAGCAACAAAGCGATCAAGCATTCAAGAGCATTTGTAAAGTGTTTTCTTTACTTGTATTACTTTGTATTTCATTGTATTTGCCTGTAGCATTTTGATTATTATTGTAATCATATTGTATGAGGTTTCTCCACCTTCGGATTGTTCCGAGAAGGAGTGTTTATTAGTGGTTGCGTGTGCATCACTAGAGCTCGTAGAGCTCAATCTGTGGAGTAGGAACCTTGAGGTTCCGAACAACGTTAAACAATTGTGTTTGCATGTTTGTCTTGCTTTTCTTTATTACTATTATTATTCTGCTGTGCATAACGAGTTTTGTAGAGACGAACACGAACGAATTCCATCATCGTATGATCACGCGACGCTATTCACCCCCCTCTAGCGGCCTCAAATATCCTACAGGAATGATGGATGGTATTTTTTTCCTCATGAGGCGGAAAATGGGATTTTGAGAGATCCAATTTGGAAATTGGGAGAGTGAATAGGATTGCCTCTCTTGAGTGATATGAGACTTATCACTAGGAAGATGGTAGGAATCCTAGGTATTTTTGGACCAAAGGGGAGATTGTAAGATCTCATTGGGACATGAGACATTGACCTCCTTGGAGAGATAACCTTTTTGATGTATGTCAAAAAGAGGGAGAAGGTAAAATTACCAATTTGGGATAATTGGTAAGAGATTTGAGTTAGTGTTCTAACTCAATGGTTTGTTTGGTTCTTTTTCAAACATCAAAAAGGGGGAGATTGTTGGTGCAATCGGCCCAGGTCATGATTGACCAGAACTCGAGCTTGACTTGAGAGATGTTTTGATGTTCGACAAAAACATATGACAATGTAATTATCATGGGAAAGTCCATGTCTTGGGTAGTTGGCTTGGAAAGTCCAAGTGGGACACTTGGCATTTGGGAAAGGCCAAGCATAGGTCTTGGCAATGGAAAGTCCAACATATGTTGGCAAGGAAAAGTCCAAGCATGGGTCTTGGCATGGAAAGTCCAACATGGGTTGGCAAGGGAAAGTCCAAGCTTGAGTCTTGGCATTTGGAAAGTCCAAGAGGCAGTCTTGGCAGCATAAGTCCAATGTTTGGCGGCGTAAAGTCCAAACGGAGTCTTGACAACGTAAGTCCAATGTGCCTTGGCAGTGTAGACACCGTTAGAATGATATACCCGATGGAAGCACCTAAAGGCTAGCGCAATGGATGAACAAGTCATGGATGACTTGGAGGGATCCGAGAGGCGTGAGACTGACGGAGGTGGCTAGAAGGCTTAGGTCTAGGCTAAGGGTGGTCTAGCAAGTATGGGGGAATAATACTTGGGATAAAACCTCATGTTTGAGGTGTGCCAGTCGACTGGAGTGAGTCAACTAGGGTTTGACTGTGGGAACTGGCCTAGCAGTCGACTGTCAGAGGTGGACAGTCGACTGATTGGCCGATCAGTCGACTGATCGTGTGATCAGTCGATTGGTGCTCGAATTTTAGAGCACAGAATGGAGTCTCACTCGACCGCTATGGTTAGCAGTCGAGTGATGGCTTGATCAGTCGACTAATGGTCATAATCAGTCGACTGATGTCCTAGCCGTTGGAATTTTCTAGCATCGATTACACCGTTGTCTCACAGCAACAGTGTCATCAGTCGACTGATGGTCCCGAGCAGTCGACTAATCGACGTTTTCCAGCATAGATTGAAGCTTTAAATGGAGCATGTGAAGGAAGAAAAAGCTAGCGTTTCTTGAGGGCATTTGGGGTGATTTATTGCCGCAAATCAGGGTCTCCAAGTTCATTTCAAGCAACCAAAGATCAAGCATCCAAAAGAGCAATTGTAAAGTAGTTTTCTTTACTTGTATTGTATTTCCTTATTGTAATTACTTGTATCTATTTCTTATTGTTTTAAGAACATTTGTACGAGGTTTCTCCCCCTCCGACTTGTGTCAAGGAGTATTTGTGATTAGTGGTTGTGTGTGCATCACAAGAGCTCTTTAGAGCTCGATCCGTGGAGTAGGAACCGTTCGGTTCCGAACCACGTTAAATACTTGTGTGTTTGCGTGTTTGTATATTCGTTATTGCTTTATTATTATTATTCCACTGCGCGCTAACAAAAATTATAGACGAACACGCGAACGTATTCCATCGACGCATAGCACGACGCTATTCACCCCCCCTCTAGCATTCCAACGATCTCCTACAGAGTGACCCTAGAAGAGCGACATGCATGGTTCTGGAAGAGTGACCTGCATGACTCTAGAAGAGTGGTCTGCATGACCCTAGAAGAGTGGAAGAGTGCCCCTGGAAGAGTGGTTTGCATGCGTGGAAGGGTGGATTGCATGCACTTGGGGGAAGAATGATTTGCATGCGGGAAGGGTGATTTGCATGCACTTAGGGAAAGAGTAGCCTGCATGCATAACTCTGGAAGAGCGACTTTAATGCAAGACTCTGAAAGAGTGGCCTTGGAAGAGTGGTTTGTACACACTCGGGAGAAGAGTGGTTTGCATGCAAAAAGAGTGGTTTGCATGCACTCGGGAGAAGAGTGGTTTGCATGCACTCGGAAAAAGAGTCGCATGCATGCACTGTAGGCCTTAGGAAGAGTCGCATGCGCTCATCACATGCACTCGGTCGATGAACCTAGCACTCAGGCATGTGTAGCTGAGTAGGCACTCGAGTGGGTGAATGAGTTGGGAATGTATGACCGTTGGCATCGCTAGAGGGGGGGGGTGAATTGTTAGTGTCAACCCTTAATGCCAATCATGAGATGATTGATTAGAGATCATATGTATCATATTTCATTAATAACATGTAAGGTTTTCTTATTATATTATTTCTTATATGTGCTATATGAATATTATAATAGTGTCCTTGAATAGTAGGTTCAGGTTTACAACATATCAATTGGTTGAATTGATAGTGAGAGTCTGTATATATATATATCGAACACTACTCTTAACTATTCCTAGTCGAGTATTAATATGCAAGGACAATATTAATGCGTAGAGACTAGCATGTAGATCAATTGATGACTTAATCTCACAAGTCATGGATATGTGATATCAAGTTGACACATGGGTACATATTAGAGACTATGTACTGAATTGATCTACCATGAGAATGTTTCATGGATCATTATATGAGTGTCATAAACATTCTCATATGACTATTGGTATGAATAATCCTTAGACCTGAAGTCACTACGGTTCCCTACATAACGAGTTGTATACTTTGGCTTCGTCAACCGTCACTCATAACAAGGTGACTATAAAGGCGATCACTAGTATGCAATAAGTTATGCGGAGGGATGTGAGTGATGTAGATGAGATCTATCCCTTCCATATATCGGAAGTGATATCTATGGGCCCCTTGATAGAGTAGGACTGCTAAAATGCATGGTCATGCTCGAATAAGTCAATATGAGATATTGATCTTATTTGGTTGAGTAGTCTACTTGGAGATCAAGAAACTCATGATTAATAAGAGGATGACACAGTCTATGCCTCATTGATCAATTTAGATATCAAGGATAGAAGGAGTGAGTTATACATGATAGTAGTCACGGAAAAGGTTATGTCAGATCTCGACATTCTCATCACTTGGGTAGCAATGATGTATTGCTAGATGCCACTCATTTCTTATGTCTTTAATAGAGTTTTAGAAACATTGCCCATGTTACAAGAACCTATTGGGTCACACACTTAGGACATGTGAGTTGGAGATGACTCATGTGATGAGCCATTGGGCCATCGGGTTGAGTATAATATAGATTAGACTCAATGAGTGGGACTCAAGGTATATCCAATGAATCTGACTTGAGTTAGGCTCAAGTCAAATTCGGATTGAGTAGGACTCAAGGTATACCCAATGAATCTGACTCAAGTTAGACTCAAGTCAGATTCAGATTGAGTGAGACTCACCATTAAGAAGGGGTTGCATGATCATTAAGATAGAATTAATGGGTTATTAATTCCATGGAAACCAAGAGTCAAAACCTTTCATATTCATTGGTTGAATATAAAAAGATTTCCGCGGGTTTTTGAATGGTGTGGCTTGATTGTGATCTTCCTCCTCCTCTTCTTCTTCTACCTTCTTGGCCGAACCAACCTTGTGGCTAGCACCACAGTTTGGTTCCACTCCATCTAACAGTTCGTATGGATACCGTGGGGGCGCAGACATACTGACCGCGCTGAGATCCGGACACTTTGAATGCAAGTGTTACTGACAGGATTGCGAAGGGCACGCATCGAAGTAACTACGATTATTATAGGATAGAATCGATAAAATGAGTATATGGTTTTCGCATGGATCTCTAGAGGGATCTTATTTTCCCACTGCTTAGTGCTTGTAAAATATTTCTAAGTGTGCTTAGATTCCCTACATGAATAACATTCGATTTCTTGACTCTATCATTGATTACTCTCAATCTCTGATTTCGCTCTTCGATTGCATTTGTCATGCTTATCTACAACAAGGTTATGCGTAGCAGAAACAACATAAACAAAATACAAAACAATCACAACTCATAATACAAGGGGTTTACGTGGTTCGAAATCCCCAATTCCTACTCCACGACCTATCTCTCCTACATATCACCACTATCCTTCCTCCTTCTCGAAAACTTCCGTAAGTGGAAAAACCTCTTACAAACTTGAGCTTTACAACAAAACAACCACAAACAAAGTGTAAAGGAAATAAATGGAATGCAAATGAAAAGAATACTTTACACAAGAGGGATCAGAGCTTGATCGCTTTTAGGTTGCTTTGGAATGTCCTAGAAGGTTGGAATGCAACAACACTTTGCCTTCAAAATCTCCCAAGAATCGGCCCTGGAAAACGTCCACTTATAAGGCCCATCGAAGCCTCCAACAACTCCCATCAGCACTCGTGATTCCGAACGTTGCAGTTCAACAATCACTTCACCAGTCGAGGTGCTGCCTCGACTGATACCCTAGTCGAGGTGTAAGTCGAGTGTGCTTTGCTTTTGATTGGCTGTTGTCATGCCTGCTTCCATATCCAGTCGAGGTGATGGTCGATGTTGGTGCAACAAGCCCCAGGTCAATGTTGACCAAACTCGAGTGGGACTCGAGTAGTGTTTTGATGTTTGAAAATGGGTTGACAATGAGTTTGGCCATTGGTTGACTATATGATTTGACCATATGTTGACCATATGACTAGTGGATGATTGGGATATCCAAAGTCATATGAGGGAGATTATTTGAGGGAGATTGTTGGAGAAATCAATCTCGAAAGTCCAAATATAGATATTTGGCAAGGGAAGTTTAAAGGTATAGTTTTGGCATAAGTCCAAGTGTGTATTCTTGGCGGTATAATGTCCACATGAACTTTGGAAATTGGAAAGTCCAACATGGAGTTAGCAAGGGAAGTCCAAGAATAGTCTTGGCATGGAAATTCCAAGCATGGTCTTGGAATTTTGAAAGTCCAAGCATGGTCTTGGCAATTGGAAAATCTAAGTTATGGGTACTTTGTAAAGGAAAAGTCCAAGGGTAGTTTTGGCGGCGTAAAGTCCAAGGATAGGTTTGGCGACATAAAGTCCAAGCATGGGTCTTGGGGAGTAAGTCCAAATGGATCTTGGCAATGTGAAAGTCCAAGGGTGTAGTTTTGGTGGCGTAAAGTCCAAGCATGGGTCTTGGCGGCATAAGTCCAAATGAACCTTGGCAAATGATCCGGTTAGCATGACATAGTCAATGGAAGAACTTGAAGGCTAATGTGAGGGATGAAGAGTCACAGACTCGAGGGATCCAAGAGGCGTGAGGCTAATGGAGGTGGCTAGAAGACTTAGGTCTAGGTTATGGGTGGTTATCAAATATGAGGGGATCATACTTGGGTTAAACCTCATGTTTGAGGTTTACCAGTTGACTGGGGTTATGGATCAGTCGATTGGCCGAGTGTTTGACACTCGGAAGCCTAGTTGACTCGGAGCAGTCGACTGGGGTTGTAGCCTAGTCGACTAGTTAGTAGTCAAGTTGAGGCTCGACTGTTGCTGTGTGCCACTGGCAATCGATTGGCCTTGAGCAGTCGACTATCATGGATGGGTAGTAAACAGATGGCACTATAGCAGTCCATAGATTGTTTTATAGTCGATTGGCCAGTCGACTATGGTGAAACAGTCAATTGCTAGTGTATCAGTTTGGGCAAATCCAACGTGGATTAAGTTCGTTGTGAGGCAACGACACTATGGGCAGTCGACTGACGCCTTTGGGCAGTAGAATGCCAGGTGGGAATCAACCCGATGCAGGATATAAAGGAAGTTGTGATGGAGGGTTGAAGCAAGAGATTTTTTGGGCGATTTTGAAGGGGAAGTGTTGTTGCATTCTAGACCATCAAGAGCAATCCAAAGCAATCAACAAACAAGCAATCAAAAGCACTCTTGTAAAGTTTTCTTTACATTTCATATGTATTCTTATACTTTCTCATTGTATTATTGTTGTAAGTCATTTGTTTGAGGTTTCTCCACCTCCGGTGTCATACCGAGAAGGAGAAGTTGGTTAGTAGTGGTATGCATCACTAGAGATCACTTTAGAGCTCGCCCCATAGAGTAGGAACCCTTGTTTTGAACCACGTTAAATCGGTTTGTCTTTTTCCTTTTGTGTGTTTGTCTTTATTGTACATTTTATTTGTATATTCCGCTATGCACTAACTTTGTTGTAGATGAGCACGCCATCGAACGCCGAAAATCATGAAAATGCTATTCACCCCCCCTCTAGTGGTCAACGATTCCTCTATAATCGAGTGGTCCAGTCGAGATGCAACCTCAACTAGCACCTAGTCGAAGTGCTAGTCGAGCATGCTTCACTTCTGAGTGGTTGATGTCATTCTTGCTCTCATATCCAGTGAGGTGATGGTTGAGTGCATCTAGTCAAGGCGCCACCTCAACTAGAATCTAGTCGAGGTGCTAGTCGAGTGCTTCCAGAACATTACGTGCCCGAGCTTTGTTCGTCCACCCACTTCCAATCAAGGTGCCACCTCGACTAAGTTTGCTCCCTGGTGCATGCGAGCACGACCTCAAATCTCCGACTGGTATCGTCGAGGACTCGAAGCGGCGCTCGTGCTCCACGCCCGCAAGTGCACGGATGTCATCAAGTAATAAAAGATTATCAATTCCACAGAGACTGAGATTCAAATACCATTTGTCCAGTGGATGTTGCTGTTCGGAGTTAAAATCCTAAGAGTTGTGGTTATGAGGTTAACGGTAGTCCTAACTCAAGTACGGTGTTACACGGATGAAGGTAAGGTTGGTTTGGAGTTCTTAAAAAGGATTCTAGGACTTCGGTTTCACTTATGCATCATGGAACATACTATCAATTAAATGCCATGTAAATCTCTAATTATGATCTTGTGGGAGGATCATCTTACATTTGCTCGATGAACTTTTGCTTCTACTGAGAACTACCTATTCTTAACCAAGCTGACCTTTCGGATCATCAGAGCTCAGGGGGTTAATCCATTGGGAGCCCCCTCTCACTAAGGTCCCTTAACCCATCTAGAGTTAATTTCTCCTACTTTGACCCTTCTACTATGATAGGCTATTAGGTACGAGGATGTCCTAATAATCCCTATGAAGAGGTGGATCATATTTCATATCATATTCTACTTCTACGGTTATCGGAGGGAGGACAACCACATGGTTCCCCCTTGGTTCTCCTAGATCTTTGATACAAAGCCTGTCACCCTTTGCATCGGCTAGGCACAATAGAAATAGAAATCAAAACATAATCTTCATCAATCTCAACAATACACAATTGCAAATAGAAAAAAAAAGATGAAATACTATTTGAACTAGCATGTCCATAAGCACAAGTTATTCCCTAATCCTAGAATCGAAGTATCTACTCCATAAACAAGGAAGAATAAACGCAAGATTTCTTAAAAATCATATTTACAATTAGAGTAGAACGAGAAAATATAGGAGATACTTTCTGTCCTAACCAATATGCGTGTCCTGGTTGTTCTCCACAATGCCGGAGCATTGGGACAGATCTTCTAGTTGTTTCCTTCCTCCCCGTTGCATGTTTTTGCTGGTTTTCAGGGCACCAGTGTGTCGTTCTAGCCATCTAGCCTCCTCCCTAGGGTTTGGGCATGCCTTTCCTTTTATAGACGTAAAGCAAGCTTTGCATAAATCCCACAAAAAACTCTAGTCGTGTCACACGACCATGTGGATCCACACGGTCACCCGTGTGTGGCGCTGGGTCTGGCCATCTTCGTGGTTTGGATATGGCCACGTGGAATTCACACAGTCGGCCATGTCTACCTCTGTTCTCCTTGCTGAATTTCTTCCTTTTGCTCCAAAAGTGTGCCAATTTTCCTGTAAAATGTCATCCTGCACACAAAAGCAACAAGAGTAGATCTCTGAACCAGAAAATAAGAAATACATGCAAAATAAAGTAGAATATGCATGAAACAAGCATAAAATGGAATCAAATGTGTACTAAAACTACTCCTAAAATCCTATATATTTTGCTCACATCAATTCCCTAGACTTACATCTTTGCTTGTCCTCAAGCAAACCTTAGTGCCATGAAATTTTAAAAGTATTGTTCCATACTTAGCATGTTAACTAAAGTTACCAAGTGATATTTTCAATCAAAGCAAATAGATATGTTCTAAAAGTTCACTAAGTTAGCTTTTCGTGCATGTGCTGAGAGAATTTTCCTAAGGGATACTCGTTCCACAGTGAGTTAAGTCGTCATCCTATAGCTTTCCTAAGGCCTCCAACTTTTAGGCACTTACCTACCCTAAATGAGGGTAATTCCCTAGAATTAGCATAAAGTTTCAAAGACGTGCTCGGTATTGAGAGAAATTGATAGGTATTACCCCAGTAATCTAACTCGATCTTAAAGGGGCACCTAACTATTTCCACCCACGACAACTATTTTTAACTCTTTTTTTCTCTCTCTCCTTTTTTTCTTCTCTTTCTCTCTTTTTTTTCCTCTCTTTTTATTTTTATTAATTTTTTTCAAGGAACTTTGTTCCTCTCTAGCTCACTAGTATTTTGATTTTTCCAAATGGCCTTACACAATCTGAGCATCTCCAGTAACTAAAATGTTAAATCTAGAGTCACCTATAGATTCCAAAGTACTAGACTACTGGGATGAATCATAACTATGTATGTAATATATTTTCACTTTCAAAATATATATCACATGTAAGTAAAAGATAAAAGCTAACAAGTGAAAATCTAGAGCATCCATCAAAGCAACCAAAAATAAAATACCACAAGATAAATGAAGTTAAGCAATCTATGACATGGAAACATGTCATGAAAATTTTTGAAAACATCATTGAGGTAGCTTAAAGTGACCAAAAACTAAGTGCTGAAAGGAACCTATACAAGAACAAATAAATGCAACTAATCTTACACTAAACCTAGATGTCAAAGAAAACTAACACTAGTAGAAGAGCATATCAAAATTTGGGTCTCGCCCATACTTACATGAAATCGTACCTCTAGCATGGCGGTCGAAGTGGGAAATCTGGCAATCTCAACATATCAGGCACTTGGGAGAATTGGGTGCTCAGCCGCTGGTGCCACATGTACATGTGATCAACCTGGAAACTAGTGGATGCAGTGCCGACTCTGTGATCCTCTTCGGTGGCCCACTGTGATCATGTATCGTGCATGAACTGCTGTACCTCTTGGCGATAGACAGCCTCCTCCAGAAAATGATCATGGGTTTGGCTATATAACTCCTTGGCCCACTAGAAATGCTCTTAGAGGTCCTAAAACTTTGCCTGTGTATAGGTCCTATGCTCCTCTCATCGTTGCCCCTGTGTCTGCTGCTCGATGTGAATGTCGTCGAGGCGAGATCGAAACTCGGAGAAATCATAGGCCGATCTACTTGCATCCTGCTCAAAGGTAGAAAAAGAAGGTGGTGCAGGTGTCGGTTTATGGAGTGGACTAGGTGAGCGAAAAAAGTTCTGAATTTGGCATGACCATGTGAAATTCACACTGTTGGTCGTGTGCGACTCTGGATTTCTCCTAGAGTGCAACACGGTCCAAGACTTTCCACACGCCCAACCGTGTGCTCTTCTGACGATTGGGCATGGGCGTGTGAAATCCACACGACCGCTCGTGCTTCCTTCGGAGGTTCTAACAAGGGCTCTCCTTTCTACCTAGCAAGTTCTATTTGATCCTAAACCACTTGTGAAGATTCCAATGGACAAAACTTAAAGTCTAAACTAACATGCATGAACGCAAAAAGACTAAAAATATGTAGATTTAAACTTGGGTTGCCTCCCAAGAAGTGCTTGTTTTAGGTCTCTAGCTTGATCGTGCCCCTACGTTTCATCTTGGCTCTAGTGGCCCAAGGAGATTTTTCCTCCCATTCTTAATGCGTTTGAATCTTGCTCATGGGGGAGCAAGATATTTTCTCACTTTATGCCTCTTTCCTTGTTGTCCTCCCTTACTATATCTCTTAAATCTTGCTCGTAGAAGAGCGAGATATTTGCTCACTTTTCGCTTCTTGCCTTATGGTCCTCCATCACTATATCTCTTAAATCTTGCTCGTGGAGGGGCAAGATACTTGTTAGCTGCTTTCCTTGGCTTGAGATTGAACATGCTTAGTCTCAAAGAATCATTAAGAGGTTGATCATGATATTCCATTGTGTCCAAATGTTGTAAATAATGTAACTCACCACCGACATCCTCACTAAAAGATTGATCAGCAGATTCTATCATGTCAAATGAAATTTTATCATTACGAATCACTAAAAGGGAGTCATTATTGGTAACTAAAGTTTCGTTGAGGGTTAAGGCAGGCTCTTCTAGGTCCTTGAAGTTAGGATGTATTTTAATTGAAGCAATGCACTCCTCTATTAAAGTATCAACTATATAATCCTCAAGTTCTTCTTCTAGTGTTGAATGGATTGTCCTTCAAATTTTCCTGGTAATCGACCCGATGTTCTAGCAGCCTGACTGGTGATCTGTGCTATCTGAATCTCCAGCTTCTTTTGTCGACTAGTAATGTCATTCACAGATGGACTTAATTCTTCTAGTATCGTCTTCATCTACGAATGCCGCCACTGGAATTCAATGTTCGCCGCTTGTGTTGGAATGAAATTTTCTATCATCTGCTCAAGTCGGGATTTAGGCAGACAATATTGAGGGTTTAAGTAGCCAAGGTCAAATCTATATGAATAAGAATCATCTTGTGGACACTGGTTGTAATCATAGGTGATATTTTCTTGTTTAAATTGTGAAGGTTCAAATATATCCGGACAATTATTAATTGTATGCCATATTTCACCACAATGCTCATAATAAATGTTACCAAAACTCACAACATTAAATTGATCATAATCATGAGTGAAAGCATGCATCATTATGTATAGGAAATTATAGATAAGGAAAGAACAGCAGTGCTTTGGCAAGAGACTAAAAAACATTGCTAGAAATTAATTGAAGCTAGAAGAAAACTAAAATCTAAATTAGTACTAAATTAAATTGGAAAGTAATAAAAACTAGGAAAATAAACCTAAACTAGGTCTGATCCAAACTATCCACTTTCGATTCGATATCAAATTATAGTCCCCAGCAACAGTGCAAAAAACCTGATGTACACGAGCACGACCTCAAATCTCCGACGGGTATCATCGAGGACTTGAAGCGTGCGCTCGCGCTCAATGCCCATAAGTGCACGGATGTCGTTAAGTAATAAAAGGTTATTGATCCCATAGAGATTGAGATTCAAATACCATTTGTTCAGTGGATGTTACTGTTCGGAGTTAAAATCCTAAGAGTTGTTGTTATGAGATTGACGGTTGTCCTAACTCAAGTATGGTGTCACACGGAGGAAGGGAAAGTTGGTTCGGAGTTCTTAAAATGGATTCTAGGACTTCGGTTTCACTTATGCATCATGAAACATGCTATCAATTAAATGCCGTCTAGATCTCTAATTATGGTCTTGCGGGAGGATCATCTTACATTTTCCTGATGAAGTTTTGCTTCTACCGAGAACTACATATTCTTAACCAAGCTGAGCTTTCGGATCATCAGAGCTCAGAGGGTTGATACCGTTGGGAGCCCCCTTTCACTAAGGTCCCTCAACCCTTCTACAGTTAATTTCTCCTACTTTGGCCCTTCTACTAAGATAGGCTATTAGGTACGAGGATGTCCTAATAATCCCTATGAAGAGGCGGATCATATTTCATATCCTATTCTATCCTATTCTACTTCTATGATTATCGGAGGGAGGACGACCGCAAGGTTCCCCCTTGGTTCTCCTAGATCTTTGATACAAAGGCTGTCACCCTTTGCATCGCCTACGCATAATAGAAATAGAAATCAAAACATAATCTTCATCAATCTCAACAACACACAATTGCAAATAGAATAAAAAAAATGAAATACTATTTGAACTAGCATGTCCATAAGCACAAGTTACTCCCTAATCCTAGAATCGAAGTATCTACTCCATAAACAAGAAAGAATAAATGCAAGACATCTTAGAAATCATATTTACAATTAGAGTAGAACGAAAAAATATAGGAGATACTTTCTGTCCTAACCAATATGCGTGTCTTGGTTGTTCTCCACAATGACGGAGCATTGGGACAGATCTCTTAGTCACTTCCTTCCTCCCCGTTGTGAGTTTCCGGTGGTTTTTAGGGCACCGGTGTGCCATTCTAGCCGTCTGGCCTCCTCCTTAGGGTTTGGGTGTGCCTTTCCTTTTATAGACGTGAAGCGAGCTCTGCATAAATCCCACCAAAAATCCTAGTTGCGTCAAAACATCCCAGCACCACATGGCCATGTGGATCCACATGGTCGGCCATGTGTGGCACTGGGCTTGGCCGTCTTCATGGTTTGGACACGGTCATGTGGAATTCTCACGGTTGTCCATGTCTTCCTCTTTCCTCCCGTCTAAATGTCTTCCTTTTGCTCCAAAAGTGTGCCTTTTTTCCTATAAAATTTTGTCTTGCACACAAAAGCAACAAGAGTAGATCCCTGAACTAGAAAATAGGAAATGCATGTAAAACAAAGTAGAATATGCATGAAACAAGTATAAAATATTGGATTGAGAAGCGTCGCTAGAGGGGGGGGGTGAATAGAGAGCATAAATCTTTTCTTTTTCGTTAGTTCAATACACGAGCAAGCACAGTGGAAAATAAAGAGAGACGTTTATTTTACTTGGTTCATAACCCAGCGGTTGCTACTCCAAGGCCCTATCAGTCCTAGACCGCGTACGGAGGGCAAAGCACTATAACGTCTCCTCCTCGTTGGAGGTAGGAGACAACGATCACAAAACCGAATGTACGAGGATGAGGCAACAAGCCTACCTCACCTCATTACAAATAAAAACAAAGAATACAATAGAATATATTTACTTGTTGCTGCTGCTGATGAAGAGGATGAGAACTTGTCGTTGCGTCGACGTTATGACGGTGTTGGAGCTTTAGCGTTGTAGGAGCACTTGAGAATAGACTTGATGATATTTGGAGTTGGAATCCTCCCCTCCTTTTATAGATTTTGGCCTCTGAATTTGTCTCCTCATCTTTCGGAATAGATCATGAAGTTGTACAAATTTTATCGCGAAGTGGCCACGTCAAACCTTATCTGTTTTGACCTAGCGCAAAGGCTCATTCATCGCCATCAGTCGACTGATGCCTCCCATCAGTCAACTGATGAGCATCAGTTGACTGCCCAATGTCTAGCAGTCGACTGCCATCCTGTCCACTTCCCTGCAGTAAGAGGTTAGCTCAAAAAATGATAAATGCGACAGTTTCTAACCATCCAATCTCAACCTAGACCTTTCACAGGAAGTCTTAGTTGGATCGCCGCCTACGATCGTTCCCGTACAGAGGACACGACCTTAACATCTCTCACTCACACGAGCTTACCTCGATACTTACTGTGTCGCTTTCGCTTTCGGCCTTCCACTTGATTCCTTCGGCTCCTTCCGAAGTCACTCGAGTGTCGCCCGACCACCGCGGCTTCCTCCGGGTGTCGCTAACCTTCAGCTCCAGCTTTAGTACTCTTTTGCATACTCGATTTAGCTCGTGAGATAACGATGTAAACTTAACTTTGTATCTTTTCCATAATCAAAATACAAGTTCGATTATCTAGTGCCCCTGCACCAACATAAAATGCAATGATATGTGTACTGAAACTACTCCTAAAACCTTATATATTTTTCTCACATCATTCCCCGAGATCTCGATTACCCGAGCACTTGAACAGTTGACTGGCCAATGACATCAGTTGACTAGTACACCTCAAAATTGAGATTTAATACAAGTATGATCTCCTCATACTTGACATTTACCCTTAGCCTAGACCTAAGCCTTCAAGCAACTTCCATTAGCCTCGCGCCTTTGGTTCGAGTCCATGAATCCTCACCCTTGCACTAGCCTTCAAGTGCTTCCATCGGTATGTCATGCTATCGGGTACCCTTAGACTAATACGATCTCCCTCACTTGCCAGGACTCCACTCGCCAAGCACGATCTCCCTAACTTGTCGAGACTTCACTTGCCAGGACTTCTCGTTCGGGTCTTCATTTGCCAAGAATTCTCATCCAGGAGTTTATCTGCTAAGCACAATCATCCCGTGACATACCGGGACTTCTCTCTTGCCAAGAGGCCACACCTCCGGGAGTTCCATTGCCAAGTCTCCATACTTGGACTTTCCCTTGCTAAGTCTCTATACTTGGACTTTCCCTTGCTAACTCCAACTCGAGTCCCACTCGAGCTTCGTCAACCTTGACCTAAGGTTCATTGCACCAACAATCTCGCTCATCCCATCCTTTACCTCTAATCACATTGTCAAACATCAAAACTCAACTCGAGCCCAACTCGAGCTTGGTCAATCTTGACCTGAGCACGATTGCACCAACAATCTTTCCCTTTTTGATGTTTAACAATATCTTTAAGTTAGGCTAGCCAATAAGCCAAACTTCCTTCTTCTTATGCCAAAGCATAACGAAGAGTTTCTAATTTAAAATTTAAAATTTCAAAATTTTGGGGGTTTAGTGTATATTAGGGTTTATAGGTCATCCTTATGCACTAAGCATCTTGAGCCTAACTTAACCCCATCCATTTCTCCCTCTTTGACATACATAAAAAAGTCTATCATCATCCAATGAGATCCTTTATTCTCTCCCTTTGTCAAAAATTATCTCAAATGATTCCATTTTTCTTAGTGATAAAACCCCTATCACTAAATGAAAGGTAATTTTCCATTTTCCCCCTTTTGTCAAAGTTCATCCATCATATCTTGAAGGATGATCTCCCCCTAAAGGCTTACTCCCTCTTGACCATTGCACGAACAATGTCCTTCAAGAGTTCCTCAGCCTATAGGAAAACTATATTTAAAAAAAAAAGGGTAAAAGTTCAAACTTGAACTTTCACACCCCTTAAAATTTGACTCTTACCCTAAATAACTCTCCTTTTTCATTTTCAATCAAAATCTCACCTTTTCAATACTTGTATAAGCATATTAGAGGGTTCGGAGTAGTTATCTAACCTAGGGTTATAGTTAGATGACTTAAACCAACATTATTCAGCTAAAAATAGTATTGATAGTCAACTAGTCGATTGGCACTATCTCTAGTCGAGGTGGCACCTCGACTGGTTTTTGATTTTCTTGAATTCAAGTTTTCAATCAAATTTCAAAAATGCATAAGTAATTCTAGAAAATTTGAAATATCTTGAAACTTCATACATGCATTACTTATGCCAAATACTATGGGAGAAAAATAGTTTTCTATGAAAATACTAATTAATTTTAAAGAATAGTACAATGTTCAAAACCATTAAAAACTTCAATGTTTTGTCAAATTTTGTGTCAATCTTCTCAATGCCAATTGCTATCAAAAGATAGATTTCACCAAGATTTCTCAAAATATTTTTAAAATTATTTTCAAACCTCATTTTCAATCATGGTCTATGAACTAAATGTATATGACTTGTACATTAACTTTCCTCATGATTTGTTCATATGATTGAAAGAGTTTAAGTTAATTTTAATATAGCATTACAAGCACATGAACTTAACTCATATTCCTAACATCTCACATGTGTCTAAAGTGTCTCAATACACACCCATGTCTCCTTATGGTATTTGTGCGATGTAATTTTGTTTTTCCCTAAACTAATGGTTCATGCATATATCTAGGCATATCTGTTTTGATTCTCTTAACTTGAGACTTCAAATCAATGCCATTGTCCTTAATTTTAAATTAGTTAACCTAAATGCATGAATATGATCATGACATAAATGATTTGCATAAATTAAGCATATATGCCAATAATGCATGATGTCATGGCATGATAAAGAATAAGCTTAAGTATAAGCATGGCATAAATCAATCTAAGCATTATCATGACATTTTATATAATCAAATGAAACATGATATCATGACATGACATATGACAAAAAAATCATGACAAATATAAAATACAAATATAGAATACCTAAGTTTTTAAATCTAATTGCCATTTACTATAATTATATCACTTTTTCCATAATGCCTAATTTCCCTCAAGTGTGCCAAAATTCCAAAATAGCACACTATTGACTCTCAACCTTATTTGTGTCAATTTTGATCAATTTTTCAACCTTTATAATTTCTATTGGCACATCCTAAATTCCTTTAGAATAAAACTCTAAACTCATTTCCAAGATATCACATCACCTTGAAAATGTCCTAAAGTGTCAATTTTACCATGGTTAGGTTAACTACCCTTCCATTTAATATTGACACACCCTTAGCCCATTTAACGTGATGGAATCATGCTCCTAGGAACCCAAAACCTATTTGAGTTTCTTGGGTTAATGAGGTACTCACTAGGGATGACTTCCCTAGATACCTTCTTAGGCTTAGAAGCCTTGGTCATTCTGGTCTTTTCAAGGTTAATCTTAGGGATAACTTCCCTTGTAATGTTGTTAATAGCTTTCCTAGGTTTCTTCGAAGCCTTAGCCACTAGACACTTGTGATGGTCAACTCTAGGGATAACTTCCCTTTTGACCTTGACTTTCCTAGACCTAGGACTTGTTCCATAGCTATATGGAACATTGTAGTAGGTATGCATGACAACCTTAGACTTAGGTTTGTGACCCAATCCTTTCTTGTCATTAAGAAATTCTTGCCTCCTATAAGTTTTGACTCTTAGAACCTTTAATTAAATTTTTCATAATTTGAAGGGTCTTTTCTAAATTTTCAAGCCTTGACCTCAAGGCTTGATTTTCTACCACTAATTTGTCCAATTTTGATTTTCCATTAATTCCTTGGACACATTTATGTTGGGATCGAGGCTCGCTAGAGGGGGGGGGGGGCAAATAGTGAGTTAAAAAATTCTAACTCACTTTTGACTACAAAACAGAGGATTATGCAGCGGAAATAGAAAAACAAAAACACAAAGCACAAACACAACCAAACGCAAGTATTTACGTGGTTCGAAACTCAACAGTTCCTATTCCACGGGTAGCTTAAAAGGAAAGTCTACTATGTATGATCAGAATGGTTTCGGAGGTGAAAACTTCACCTCTTACAAGCTTACAATGCAATGAATATACTTTAAGAACAGTAAGCTAAGTATTAAAAACCAGTTACAGATTTTTGTTCGCCTTCTTGCTTTGAAGATGAAGTTGTAGCACTTGCAAGAAGATGATCGACAGCGCACTTGTTGGAGAGAAGGTAAGATGAGAGCATGGTTTCTTCTTCTTCTCCTTCAGTATGAATCACAGAGAGCTTGTTTTTCTCTAGATGAAAATTGGAGATTTTGCGATTTTGAACAAGTCAAGAACCTCTATTTTTTCTTCTTCTTAAGCCGTTTCTTCCAGCAAGCCTTTTATCTTCCACCATTGGAGCCCTAGAGACCATGCCCGACCAAACTCTGGTCACTTGAGCTTGTCCCCATAATCGCCTCCAACTTCTGGTGATTTTCCAAGAACGGAGCCTGCTCCTCCAACTGAAAATCGGCACATTTGAATCTTTACTCGAAACCGAAGCATCCCATTGCTGCCTCCATCAGTCGAGCCCGTAGTCAAGTCTGACTCGCGTCTGTGCTCGAAAAACACCTATCAGTCGAGCCCGCAACAAAGCCAGGCTTGATTCTGTGACTGAATCCATAGCTAACAGTCGAGCCGCTACCAAATCGACTCGACTGCTATAGGGTTTATGCAAAAACTGCTCTGGTGGAAGTGCTTTGGCGGAAGTGTCTTGGCGATAATCTGCCCAGGAGACAAAGTGCCCTAGAGCAGTCGAGCCCGAAATTGAGCAGGGCTCAGTTCTGTGCTGTTCCACATAGTGAGCAGTCAAGCTGGTAGTCGAGCCAGCACGATTCTGTGCCTTTGTGCAGGAGTGCCAGTCGAGCTAATGTAGGGTTTTTCTTATCATTGATCCGTGAGGGGAAACTTCGCTTCCCACTTCACCTCGGTTGTTTGTTCATGGCGATCCCATCGATGTCCCCGGATTAAAAAAATTTAATCCTAGACAAAAGGGATTGCCCAACCAATCAAGACATCGTCGTGCTATTCGTTTAGAGAGGTCACTTGAACAAACTTGTTGTTCAAGCGACCAACCTCTATTTCACGAATAGTCGTAGAATAGACGATGTACGGATCGCCGACTTTTGTATTTATGTTCGGGATCCAAGTATTATTTAGCCACAAATAGAATTATATGATGCTCATAATTGGAAAAGAAAATACAAGCAAGTAACAAAAGAGAATAGAGAATAGATATACCTCTCGATCTTCTAATGTATGACCTTCCTCCTTTCGGACGTCATGTGGGCGACGATCTACCAAAAGTTGAAGCTCCTAGATCACCAATCTTTCTTCCTTGCTCATTCCGAGCAAGAGGAAGAATAGAAACAAAGCTCTATTTCTTCTTTCAACCAACCAACAACCTCCAAGGATGGAGTTTGCCGCTGGCCAAGAAGGAGGAGGAGATTAATGGTTGCCGGTCAAAAGATTCAAGGGAGGACCCTAACCCTTTGTTCCACCGGCCAAGGAGAAGGAGAAGAGGGAGTTTGGACGCCGGCCAAGGGCTGGAAGGAGCTCAAGGGGCGCCGGCAGCTTGAGGAAGAAGAAGAAGGCAAGGAAATCTTTCCTTATTAGGTGCCGCCCAAGCCCAAACCCTAGCTCCTATATCTTGCCGCCAACTCCAAAACCCTAGCTTCTCTTGATTTTGTCCTCCACGCCAACCCCTTGCCCCCCTTTTATAGAGTTAGGGATAAGCCTCCTTTTAATCTCCACCATTGGTTCTAGGGATTTAATCTCAACCATCGGATCTAGAGATTTAATCTCAACCGTCGGATCTAGAGATTTAATCTCTACCTTTGGATCTAGAGTTTTGTTTCTATCCATTGGATCTAAGCTTCATGAGGTGTTAATAGGCTACATTAGGGACCATGAGGAGGAGTTGGATCTTGGCCACCCATGGATCAAGCCCACATAAAGTCCGATCCATTAATGATAATCCAATCCACTAAAGGATTATCATTGATCTACCTCACCAACCCCCATAAGATAATATGGGCTCCATATATTATTTGTACATTTTCTCCCCGTGTTTAAGATCTCGAATGTCCGTCGATTAATTAATTTACTGACCATTAATTAATCAACATCTAACTCCATGAGTAGTACCACTCAACCTTTTCATCATGCCGGACCAAGTCCACCTGCAGGGTTTACATGATGAACCTTATGAGCTCCTCAAAAGGACATCATCATCCTAATATATAGGACACGGTTTCCTCTTATAATCAACGACACACCATATAAATAATACCATTTCCCAACTTACCGAGACTATCGATTTAATCTATAAATCTCGCCCATTGGTAAATCAAAGAGATGAATACTAAGTATATGTGCCCGTTATTATATCGAGATTAAGAGCATGTACAATATAATATCTGAGGTCCGATTCGATTATGTAGTCCATAATAAATCAAATCACCTCTAAATCGGTCCTGCTCAATACACACAAAGTGTACTAGTGTGATTCTATGGTCAAGACAAACCAATAACAAATCACAATACAACCATTCCAATGGGTTGTCCAAAGTCATCTCGGTTGTGAGCCTTTACTTATACTTTACAAGGAGTCGATAACATGATCTCCCGAGTGACACCACACACCATGTTATCTACAATGTAATGTATTAGACAATATTGCATAACCATGCAAACAATGATCATGTGATTTTTATTTCAAAATAAAGATGTTCATACAAAAGATAGACATTTCAGTATACATCCCTACAATCTCCCACTTATACTAAAAGACTATGCTATCCTCTTACTGCCATACATCTGATTCCCCTTCCCTCCACATGCCTATCAAAGCTCTCGCTAGAAGGGCCTTAGTGAAAGGGTCTACCAGGTCATTCTCTGATACAATCTAGGCGACAACAACTTCTACCTCCTTTACGATTTCTCGTATCAGGTGGTACTTGCGCTCTATGTATTTACTTACCTTATGAGCTCGTGGTTCCTTCGAGTTTGCAACTGCACCATTATTATCCCAATAAATTGTGATAGTTCTGGGAAAACCAAGAATTACATCCAAGTCCATCAGGAAGTTCCTGAGCCACACAACTTCTTTGGCCACCTCAGAGGCTGCCACATACTCAGCTTCCATGGTGGAGTCCGCCATGCATTTCTGCTTGACACTCCTCCATAAAATGGCTCCACTTCCCAAAGTAAATCGGATTCCGATTGGGTCAGAGTCAAGGCCCGTATACTTGTGTTAGCACGGTCAGCCAAGGACCGATTTACGCTATTTCGAGGCGAGTCTGATCCCTGGATTGCACGGACCTGGTTAGACAATTTGGAGGATACGTTTGAGTTCATGAGTTGCACCGATGAGGAGAAGGTGGGTCTAGCAGCTTATCACCTTCGGGAGCAGGCGGTTACGTGGTGGAAAATGTAGAAGACCTTGATGGGAGAGCAGAACGTCACCTGGGCAGTTTTTCGAGATATATTCTGGAGGCAGTATTTTCCTTCTGCGTTCTCTACAGCACGCCGTCAGGAGTTCTTAATGCTTAAGCAGGGCAACCGATCAGTCATGGAGTATAATGCGGAGTTCACCCGACTCGCGGAATTTTGTCCACATTTGGTAGCACAGGATGGGGACAGAATGTTCCAATTTATGCAGGGTTTGGCTGCGTATATTCGGGCCAAACTATCGGGATCTTCCATTAATTCGTACCGAGAGGCACTGGATAGGGCACTGTCGAGATGACTTCTCAACAAATCGCCAAAGAGAGAGAGTTGGAAAAACAGATGAACCAGGGAAAGCAGCGGAAATCAGATGCGACTCTGGAGACTCAGAGAAAGCAAGATCAGAGAGGGGCTTCTCGTGGTACTTCAGAGGGATCATCTAGGGCATAGAAAGGGAAGCGACCAGCTTCTGGACAGTCTGGTGGTTCTCAGAAGAACCATAAGAGCGGACACATGGCTAGATGCTATAGATGCGGGGCAGGAACCCACCACATTTCAGAGTGTCCCTTGGACAGGAGTGTTTGTTATTACTGTAAGCATCCAGGGAACACTAGTCGAGAGTGTACTCTGAAGGCACAGCTAGAGGGTTCAGGAAATTCCAGCAAGGGAAAGAGATCTGATCAGCATCATCAGCAGAGGTCAGCACCTAGGACGCAGATGCATGGTCAGAGACAGCCACCCCCTCCTACAGCTCAGATATATCATATACATGGGAGTGATTCTTCCGGGATGCCGGCGGCGATTCATTATACACCAGCTCCAGAGAGTTATCATTCCGGACCACCTACTCAGCGATATCTACCGGCCGGCTCTCAGGGATATATTATGCCTGCGCAGCAGAGTCAGCCTCCAGCAGTATCATCACAGACCCATATCCATCCGGAGTGGAGGCCTTCTACTATTATATCTGGAGCGCAGCCGCCGCATGTGGAGACTGGACGAGTTTATGCCATTACCCGGGAGGATGCTCAGCGGGCCGAGGGATCGGTCATTCGGGGTATGATTTTGGTTTATTCTATACCTACTGATACATTGATTGATACTGGTAGCTCGTATTCCTTTATTTCTAGTATATTTTTGAGTAAAATTGGGAGAATCCCTATTATTCGTTCTTGTGGATTAGCGGTATCATTACCATCGGGCGAGGTTTTGACCAGTCATCAAGTAATCAAGGGTTGTCCGTTGGATTTCGAGGGACATATACTTACGGTGGACCTTCAGGTGCTAGAGATGGTGGAATTCGACATTATACTCGGAATGGATTGGTTGTCTACATATTATGCTATAGTGGATTGTAGAGCGAGAGTAGTGACCTTCCGACCACCCGATCAGCCTGCATGGGAATTCGTGGGTACCCAAGATGATGGAGTATCCGTTATATCTGCACTTCAGGCTCGGAGATTAATGTCGCATGGTTGTCAGGGTTACTTATTCTCTTTGGTCAAAGTGGAGAGTGAGGAGATGCCACCTCTTTCCAGCGTGCGGGTAGTTCGTGAGTATCCGGATGTATTTCCAGATGAACTTCTGGGCTTGCCACCCCCGAGGCAAGTGGAATTCGCGATAGAGGTGATTCCAGGAACCGCACTGGTGTCAAAAGCTCCATACCGGATGGCACCGAAAGAGTTAAGTGAGCTAAAGATACAACTGCAAGAGTTATTGGATAGGGGTTTTGTGCGTCCTAGTGTTTCACCTTGGGGAGCTCCGGTGCTGTTCGTTAAAAAGAAAGATGGATCTCTGCGGTTATCTATTGATTATGGACAACTTAATGCAGTAACCGTTAAGAATAAATATCCACTGCCGAGGATAGAGGATTTATTTGATCAGCTCAAGGATACTTGCGTGTATTCCAAGATTGATCTGCGATCAGGTTATCATCAGCTGAGGGTAAGAGACGAGGATGTTCAGAAGACAGCGTTCCGCACGCGTTATGGACATTACGAATTTATAGTGATGCCATTTGGTCTGACTAATGCTCCAGCTGCATTTATGGATTTGATGAACCGGGTATTCTTGAGGTACTTGGATCAGTTTGTCATCGTATTCATAGATGATATCTTGATATATTCTCGTTCTGAGGAGGAGTATGAGCACCATCTTCGGATTGTATTGGAGACATTGCGACGAGAGCATTTATATGCCAAATTTAGTAAGTGCGCTTTCTGGTTATCTTCTGTGGGATTTCTTGGACATGTGGTATCTAGCAGAGGTATTTCAGTTGATCCCCAGAAAATCAAAGTGATTACCAGTTGGGAGCAGCCAAAGTCAGTTCAGGAAGTCCGTAGTTTTCTAGGATTGGCCGGGTATTACCGTAGATTTGTGGAGGGATTTTCCCGTATAGCCACACCACTTACTCACTTGACCCGGAAAGGAGTCAAGTTTGCTTGGTCAGAGGCGTGTGAGTCCAGTTTCCAGGAGCTTAAGCAGCGTCTAGTTTCTGCACCGGTATTGGTGATTCCTTCTTCTTGCGATGGGATGGTACTGTATACTGATGCTTCTTTCCAAGGATTGGGAGCAGTTTTGATGCAGTTCGACCGTGTAGTATCTTATGCCTCCCGTCAGCTTAAGGATCATAAGAGGAATTATCCGGTAAAGGATCTGGAGTTAGCAGCCATTATTTTTGCGCTAAAGATATGGAGACATTATCTATATGGGATTACTTTTGAGATCTATACGGATCATAAGAGTTTGAAATATTTGTTCACTCAGAAGGAATTGAATCTTAGACAGAGATGATGGATGGAATACTTAAAGGATTATGATTGCACCATTCAGTATCATCCGGGTAAAGCTAACGTTGAAGCAGATGCACTGAGCAGGAAGTCCCGTGGGATTCTGGCTAGTCATTTGACCGCAGTGACTGATCTTGTTCGATAGTTCTCAGAGTTGGGGTTGTCTGAACAGGGTCAAACATCCCGAGGGATATTGGTATCTATGGTTGCCCAGTCTGCTATTATTGAGAGGATCAAGGAGGCACAAGCTAGCGATCAACATCTGCAGTTCTTATGCAGCACTGTGGATTCAGGACGACAGACAGATTTCTCGTGTGATGAGACTGGAGTCCTCCGATTCAGAGGGAGATTATGTCTTCCAGACACACATCCGATTAAGGAGGAGTTATTACGAGAGGTACATCACTCGAGATTTGCTATACATCCTGGCGGTACCCGGATGTATCAGGATTTGAGGCGTTCATATTGGTGGGACGGTATGAAGAGGGATATTGCGATTTAAAGCTCGATGTTTGATGTCCACGCGGTGAAGGCTGAACATCAGAAACCCGCCGGATTGCTACAGAGAATCCCAATTCCGGAATGGAAGTGGGAACATATTACGATGGATTTTGTTACGGGGTTGCCCAGAACCCGTAAAGGACATGATGCGATTTGGGTGATTGTGGATAGGTTAACTAAATCCGCTCATTTCCTTCCGATTCGTGAGACACATCCATTGGATCGACTAGCTGAGCTATACTATAGAGAGATTGTCAGACTGCACAGAGTACCCTTGAGTATCATATCTGACAGAGATCCGCGTTTTACTTCACGATTCTGGCAGAGTCTTCAGCATGCTATGGGCACCGAGCTTCGTCTCAGTACTGCATTTCACCCGCAGACGGATGGACAGTCGGAGTGTACTATTCAGACTCTGGAGGACTTATTGAGATCTTGCATCATGGATTTCGGAGGCAGCTGGGAGGATCATGTTCACTTGGTGGAGTTCGCGTATAATAATAGCTATCACTCTTCCATTTAGATGGCTCCCTTTAAGGCTTTGTACGGTCGACCCTGCAGATCTCCAGTATTGTGGGAGGATGTTGGGGAGAGACAGTTATTGGGTCCTCAGAGTATTCAGCACGATGCAGAGTTAGTTCGTATTATTAGACGACGATTGTCAGAGGCTCAGGACAGACAGAAAAGTTATGCGGATCGGAGGCGAAGACCCTTGGAGTTTTCTATAGGGGATCATGTATTCCTACGTGTATCACCTACAAAAGGAGTCAAGAGATTCGGAATTAAAGGAAAGTTAGCACCACGCTACATTGGACCATTCGAGATATTGGAGCGGATTGGAGGTGTAGCATACCGATTGGCTCTACCTCCGATGCTTGCGAGCGTTCATAACGTATTCCATGTTTCTATCTTTGAGGAAATCGTCGCATCCGGATCGATCATGTTTGTGGAGGTGCTAGTTCCACTCCAGCCTAACGCGACATATGAGGAATTTCCCGTGCGGATTCTTGGTCGCAAAGAGCGTCAATTACGGAACAAAACCATCCGCCTGGTAAAGGTTGGATGACAGCATCACACTGATGAGGAGGCTACATGGGAGCTGGAGGATATCATCCGAGCTCGATACCCTCATCTGTTCACGTGAGGTATGTAGTAATTCAAGAAATTTATTATGTTGATTACTGCATATAAGTACGGAAATTTGGGGACCAAATTTTATTAAGTGGGGGAGAATGTAGTATATGAAAAAAAAATGGATTAACCCGTAATTAATTGGGATTAATTAGGCTTAATTAGTGGGTTGAAATTGGGATGAAATGAAATTGGGCTGAGATAGGCTTGGGCTGAGATAGGCTTGGGCTGAGATGGGCTTGGGCTGAACATGGGCTTGGGCTGAATTAGAATTGGATCTGGACTGAACTCGGATTAGACTTGGACTTGAGTCAAGTGGTTAAACTGGATGAGCTGAACCCAATCGGATTGGGTTTGGGTTGAGCTGGGTTAACCGGATCACTTGAACAACTTTTAAAAAGGGGCTGAATGAACGGATCGTCGCATTCCATCGCGATCCTGTTTCCGTTCTTCTCCGCGCCGAACATTTCTTCGCCACACATTTTCCTCGCCGAGCTCGTCGGCGATCCGGTGCGAGCAGCTCGACGGCGCCGCCATTTGGTAGATCTCTGGCCGGGGGATCAAGGGAGGGTTCTCGCCTGGAAAGAAATCGCGGTGACACTCCCAGTGGACAACGGCGTCGTCGTCGCAGCAGCGAGCTGCCATCGGAGGTAAGGATCGAATGTCGGTTTCCTTTTCGAGTAGAGATCTAGTTTTCGGGTGGTTGATGGCTGAGATCTATAGGTTGGCAGTGAGCAGAAGTCTGGATTGTTTCGGCGAGCAGTTGGGATTTGGGGGATATCACCGCCGGTGAAGGTTGGACTCGGTAAGTTGGACCTAACCTAGTATATCTATCTGTGGTATCCATTGATTGAGTTTTGTTATGCTGTGATTGTTGGATTTGAGTTGTCTTGGAAATTTGATTGCCGAGGAGTATTTGGGTGTGATTCGGGTAGTTCCAATGATGATTTTCGTTCTGTTATGGTGATGTTAGTGGTTGTTTGACTCGGAACTATGGTATGATGATTGTTAGGAATTGCAGCTAGGTTGTGGAAATAAATCTGTGATTTCGGTGATTGATTTAGGGATTGTTAGCTATGATTTCGGTAATCGATTGATCTGGTGTTAATTTAGGTTCTGTGATTGTAATTGATTATGCCATCCGTGTGTGTGTGGAAGGGGAAGTAAGCTGCCGAATGGTGGATTGAGGTTAGGTTATTAGGATATGTGATGAATTGGAGATTGCAGGGTCAGGATCTTATGGGTTGTGCTCTGTGAGGGAGCTGGGGATTTAGGTTAAGTAAGTGTGGTTAGATTTGTCACCGTAATTAATTTTGAGGATGTTGGTGAGTTATTAGAGTCGGGGTGTATAAGCTCGTCGTGAAGTTGTTACTTAGGTTTTCTTGTAGTTGACCTAGGTAGTGTATCGAATTTGGGATAAGTCGGGTTCTTACTCGTAGACGGGAAAAGAATACGAATATAAAATGAACTAGTATTTTGTTTGTATATCGGCGATTTGCACTTAACCGTAATGTGTTACTATTGTGCAGATTTGGGATACGAAGCAGGTTCACGGCCGTGAGGATTATACGAGCTTCGTATCAGGTGGGTAATATCTACCTGGTCCAGTAGTTTGATCAATTCTAGTGCGTGACATTTTTATATATAGTTATTCTTGTTTACCTTAGATCCACTCATATTGTATCTTGTGCTTGTACTTAACCTGCGATCTTTGAGATATTGCTGTTAATCTATCATACCTTTATCTTGGATAGGAATTATAACCCTGTTTGTATGTTAGCTGATAGGTATTCAGTTAAATGCATGTAGTCACTAGTGTGGACTTAGATGGGGTTACCGGGTTCCGTCACTAGGTTAGGTGATGAGTCCAAATTATAGGGTCGGTCGTTGTACCGTACATATATTAGTGAGTTAACTTGATGAACCTATTTATCTGTACATAGGTAAATAAGTTGGGGTTACAGATTAGTCGTCCTTGCATGGTTGACTTTTGTTGACTAGATCTCCTTGTGGATTAAGGAGTATTGTGGGGATGTATGAGTGAGCTATGCATCATTACATTTGCATGCATACTGACGACTGGGTCTTCCTTGTGGAAGAGACGGGTCATCGGTCATCCTGCCTCCCCGGCCACTCGGGGTAGTGGTAGCAAGGTTGAGGGCAAAGCATTGGATGTGCCGCGCTCGACCACTATATATGGTGGTAGCTGGAGATGCGCACCTGGCCACTGTGCAGAGTGGTGTTAGCACTCGCCCACTATAGATGGTGGTTGTTATGACGTGCAGTTGTCCTGTGTGCGGTGCTTGTCTACTCATGGGTAGGGACGGCGTGGCTTGCAGTAGGGACCCCTAGGAGTAGTTAGCTTTTTACGCTTATATGCTACTCATTCATACTACCCAACTCGGCCACTCGAGAGTAGTGGTAGCTAGAGTCGGGCTAGTTGTCATTTGTCATGCCACCCTGGCCACTCTGGGGTCGTGGTTGGAGGTCCATAGACAAAGGACAATGCATATGCATTGCTGATATATATGTATGCATGTATTTGATATATGTTTTACATATGCCTGTGAGATGCTGCATTTGGTTGTTGCATATGATTGTACATCATGTTACATGTCTTTTGCATATTTTATATACCATTGTGCATGTGTTGAGCATGAGTGTGTACTATTTGGATTATGTCATGATATACCTGTTCAGGATGTTATAGATCATATGGAGGACAGACCGTCAGGTATGTACATTACTTTATGTCAGTTGGTCAGTTCAGTTATACCATGTGTAGGACATATCTGTGATTACTGATTACTATGCTTAATACCGTATGTCTGTTGGACTCATGCTGCATACCTGTAGATCTCTTTACCCTTTATGTTGTTCATGCACTTCTATATATTACCCCTGAGTTTTATACTCACCACCCTGGACCCTGGGTTTCCTGTCGCCCAGGTAGTAGATAGAAGATTTTGGCATGGATTTGGAGCATTGCCACCTGATCCCATCTCGCCGTTTTTCCGAGGGTTTTGTTTCCCATCTCATGTATCTGCATATGGACTTTTATTGCTATTGGAGATCTTGATGTATTTTTCTTGTGATATTCGGTATGAGATTCTGTTTTTGGGTATGGACGGATATATCGATGTACTGATGTTGTTGAGTTGTATTTCCATTATGTTTGGCTTCCGCTATTGATGTTATACATTTTTGCTGTGTTGTATACATTTTCGATATGTGTTATACTGGCTGCGACTTTTGTACCGTATTGGAATTGTCATAAGGGGGTGCCGTCCGTTGGCCGGACAGAGTCTACCTCGGGGCGTGACAAGTTCGCCACGCATTTCTGCTTGACACTCCTCCATACAATGGCTCCACTTCCCAAAGTAAATACAAAACCTGAGGTAGACTTACTGTTATCCCTATCAGATTGGAAGTTGAAATCCGTGTAACCCACACGAAGTAATTGGTCTGGCTGGTAAATCAGTATATATTCCTTAGTCCTTCTCAGGTACTTCAATATATGCTTTACCGCAGTCTAATGTCCCTGTCCTGGATTACTCTGATATCTGCTGACCAAGCTAACGGCAAAGCAGATATCTGGTCTCGTACATAGCATCGTATACATGAGGCTTCCTACTGCCGAAGCATAAGGAACTACCTTCATCTCCTCTATCTCCTCAGATGTTCTAGGACACATCTCCTTAGATAAAGGAACTCCATGCCTAAAAGGTAGAAAACCCTTCTTGGAGTTCTGCATGCTAAAAATGATCCATAATCGTGTCTATGTATGAAGCTTGGGATAAGCACAACATCCTTTTATTGCGATCCCTTATAACCTTGATCCCAAGGATGTGTCCCACTTCTCCCAAGTCCTTCATATCAAACTGTTTGGACAACCATACCCTTACATCCGATAACACCTTGATATTATTGCCAATCACCAAAATGTTATCAATGTATAGTACAAGAAATACCACTACCATTCCGTCACATCTCTTGTATACACAAGACTCATCCAGACTTTGAATAAATCCATAAGACTGGATTTCCTCATCAAGGCAAATGTTCCAAGACCTCAAAGCTTGCTTCAATCAATAAATGGATCGATTAAGATTACATACGAGATACTCTTTGCCCTTAGCAATGAATCCCTCTGGTTGCTTCATATAGATGTTTTCCTCAAGACTTCCATTAAGGAAAGCTGTCTTGACATCCATCTGCCACACCTTAAATTCCATATGAGCTGCTATGCATAAGAGAATCAGGATAGACTTAAGCATGGCTACCGACAAAAAGGTCTCCTCATAATCGATACTCTGTTTCTGAGTATACCCCTTCGCAACAAGCCTCACTTTGAAGGTCTCAACCTTCCCATCTATTCCTCTCTTTCTTTTTTAGATCCACTTGCATCCAATGGTTTTTACACCATCGGGTGGGTCTACTAGCTCCCAGACCTGATTTGAATCCATAGATTCAATCTCAGCATTCATTGCACTTTGTAAAGATACTGCATCTTTATCTTGGATTGCCTCATCATATGTCCAGGGATCAGGTTCATGTTCGCTAGGGACAAAATCAGAAGATTCTCCCAAGAACATGAATCTATCAGGCTATCTCACAACCCTCCCACTATGACGAGGTATCACCTGTGTATCCTTTGGGATACGCGGTGCAGTGACATGTGGTATATCCTCTTGTACCGGTGGTACTAAAGAAGTGACTTCCCCTTTTAATTTCTCCATAACAATTTTACTCTTGGGCATGTGGCTCATCACATAGTCTTCCTCTAGAAATATGGCGTTCGTGCTAACGATTACCCTCTGATCTCTAGGACTATAAAATAAACCACCCTTCATTCCTCTAGGATAGCCAACGAACATACGTACTTATGTACGAGGTTCCAACTTACCAGCATCTGCCTTCAGCACATGTGCTGGACTCCCCCATATCCGAATATGTCTTAGACTAGGCTTTCGCCCAGTCCACAACTCTGTGGGAGTAGAAGGCACTGATTTAGATTGAACCAAGTTCAGAATGTACACCGTCATATCTATAGCATATCCCCAGAATGAATCTGGCAACTCAGAATAACTCATCATCAATCTAACCATCTCCATAAGAGTCATATTCCTTCGCTCTGCTACACCATTCTGTTGGGGTGTGCCAGGTGCAGATAATTGGAATTGAATCCCAGCCTCTGATAAGTAGTTCCTAAATTCTCCCAAGAGGTACTCACCACCATGATCAGATCGTAGTGTCTTGATACTTTTACCTTGACGTTTCTCCACATCAGCCTTGAATTCTTTGAACTTGTCAAAGCATTCAGACTTGCGGCGCATCAGGTAAATG
The DNA here is from genome assembly GCA_025175895.1 of Wurfbainia villosa. NCBI lineage: Eukaryota > Viridiplantae > Streptophyta > Magnoliopsida > Zingiberales > Zingiberaceae > Wurfbainia > Wurfbainia villosa. Next base: position 58,177,700 of record CM045997.1, read on the forward strand.
TATCCATATCTTGAGTAATCATCTATAAAAGAGACGAAATACTCAAAACCACCTCTAGCCTGGATAGACATAGGACCACACGAATCAGAATGAACCAATTCTAACACATCTTTAGCTCTATACCTCTTGGCCTTAAAAGGCCTCTTGGTCATTTTACCCTCCAAGCAAGATTCGCAGGTTGGGAAATCTTCCACCACTAATTAACCCAAAGGTCCATCAGCTATCAACCTTTGAATTTTGCTTAGGTTAATATGACCAAGCCTAAGATGCCAAAGATATGTTTGGTTCATCTTCGAAGGTTCTTTTCTCTTATTGGAATTAGAAGATGAGTTATTAACTTCAATTTGCATCATGGGAGGTTTTGGTTCTAGTGTGTATAAATTTCCCATCAATGCACCCGAATAGATAATGTCCCTATTCCTTCTTATAACAACTCTGTCATTAAAAGAAATAGAATATCCATCCATAAACAATTTAAAAACCGAAATTAAATTCTTTCTAAATAAGGGTACATAAAGGCAATTCTTAAGAACCAAAACTTTATTTTTCTCAAAAGATAAATGAACGTCTCCCACTGCAATCGCTGCCACCTTTATGGAATTGCCCACGTAAATGGTAATCTCTCCCTCAGCTCGTCGTCGGGTTTCCTGGAACCCCTGCAAAGTATTGCAGACATGATCAGAGGCTCCCGTATCTAAACACCAGGTGGCGGTAGATAACACCGCTAACCATGTTTCAACGACTAGACTAAAGAATATACCTTTGTTCCGCTTCGGATTGGGACAGTCCTTCTTCTAATGTCCAGTCTGCTTGCAAGTGAAGTACTTGCCTTTCGACTTCTTCACTCTTCCCTAAGATCCTCCCACCACCTTTGTCCCAGTTTGTTTCTACTTCTTCTTGCCTTTTGGCTTAGAAGTAGAGACCTTTTGGGTCACCATGGCATGTGGCTGAGCACTCTGACGAAATAGCCCCTCTGCCGCCTGGAGTTCTGTCAAAAGTTCTGCCAACGAATACAACCTCTTGTTCATGTTGTAGTTCAGGCGAAACTACTCAAAACTCCTTGGTAGAGACTGGAGAATGATATCGACCTGGTTTTCCCCATCGATCTCAGCTCCGAGGACTTCCAACTCATTCAAATGAGCCATCATCTTGAGAACATGATCCCTCACGGGTGTTCCCTCGATCATGGTGGTCGTCATCAAGTTTCTCATGGCTTCATGCCTCGCAGCCTGATTCTGGTGTCCAAAAAGCTCTTTGAGATTGAGCATCATGTCATAAGCTGTGGGCATGACTTGATGCTGATGTTGTAGTACATTTGACATAGATGCCAAAATGTAACACCGCGCTATCTCATCGGCCTTTACCCACTTCTTATAACTCTCTCTCTCCTTTTTCCCAGAATCTTTTCCAGGCTTAGGAAGGCACTCTTCGAGGAGTACATATTTGTATTCCTCTGCAGTCAAGACAATGTCTAGATTCCTCTTCCAATCAACATAGTTGGGTCCAGTAAGTTTGTTCTCTTTCAGTATCACAGCAAGTGGGTTGAAAGTCATTTTGAAAGAAAACCTAAGAATCACATATATTAAAACATTAGATTTCAAAAAATTATTGATTCCTCAAACAATAAAATTTTAAAATCAACTAATACCTCAAAACACCGAGAATATCGTATGCCACAATAGTGTGGACGTATACGAATTCTACATTTGTAAGAGGAGATTTTACCCATTAATTTTACTATCTTGTCAATCTAACATTTTGACAAGTAAAATTAATAGTTAGTTCTTCTTTGGCTCTACAAATAAAAGCAGTGACTCCGATGGAGAGGATACTTATATTTGTATCTAAGTGTTCACCATTACTCGGTACCAAGGTAATTATCTCGGGTTATGTGCCTTTCGATGGGGAAGTGCACACGCTCCTTAATAATTCTCTATAACCATATTTGACCTTGTGATCCGCAAACAAACTCATCCGATGGGGAGGAAGGCACTCAGAGCCGACGCGCAAGTTTGTTTGCATCACATGTCAAATCGTAATGGAGGTCATGGGGAAAAAAATTCCCTCTCCCACTTTGTAATTTAAAAATGTGGAATTTTCTAGCCTACGACATGCATATCAAACAAAAAGCAATAAATATGAAAAATAAATTATTTTCCAACTATTATGACTTTTGTCTTCAATATGTCTCCGTCGCAATGCCTTCTCGTCCGCTCCTCCTACGCCATGTACAAGCCATCCGGAGATCCGAGCCGAGACTGTAACCTATTTTAATTTACATCCATAGATCCTATACTCCACAAGGGAGTGTACATGAAATCTAGATCGAAAGTAAAATAAAATAAAGAGTGTCCAAACAATGTCGTATCTAATTTACAAAAAATCAAATACTAGCCTCGTCAACCCCGAGGATTCAACAAAATAAACATTTACACACATACAATCACATATACACATATGGCCATAATAGTCGGATCTTATGCCTGCAACCAAAGAGTTAACCTACGCATATCCTACTATTATCTGCCTCATATAATATATGAAAAGTGCATAAAAATTAATCGAATCCTAAACACACAAAACCAGAAACCTTGGCTCTGATACCAATTGTAGGGTTTTGCTTATCATTGATCCGTGAGGGGAAACTTCGCTTCCCACTTCACCTCGGTCGTTTGTTCATGGCGATCCCATCGATGTCCCCGGATTAAAAAAATTTAATCCTAGACAAAAGGGATTGCCTAACCAACCAAGTTATCATCGTGCTATTCGTTTAGTGAGGTCACTTGAACAAACTTGTTGTTCAAGAGACCAACCTCTATTTCACGAATAGCCGTGGAATAGACAATGTACGGATCACCGACTTTTGTATTTATGTTTGGGATCCAAGTATTATTTAGCCACAAACAGAATTATATGATGCTCATAATTGGAAAAACAAATACAAGAAAATAACAAAAGAGAATAGAGAATAGATATACCTCTCGATCTTCTAATGTATAACCTTCCTCCTTTCGGACGTTGTGTGGGCGACGATCTACCAAAAGTTGAAGCTCCTAGATCGCCAATCTTCCTTCCTTGCTCATTCCGAGAAAGAGGAAGAATAGAAACAAAGCTCTATTCCTTCTTTCAACCAACCAACAACCTCTAAGGATGGAGTTTGCCGCCGGCCAAGAAGGAGGAGGAGATTAATGCTTGCCGGCCAAAAGCTTCAAGGGAGGACCCTAAGCCTTTGTTCCACCGGCCAAGGAGAAGGAGAAGAGGGAGTTTGGACGCCGACCAAGGGCTGGAAGGAGCTCAAAGGGTGCCGGCAGCTTGAGGAAGAAGAAGAAGAAAAGGAAATCTTTCCTTATTAGGTGTCGTCCAAGCCCAAACCCTAGCTCCTATCTTTTGTCGCCAACTCCAAAACCCTAGCTTCTCTTGATTTTGTCCTCCACGCCAACCCCTTGCCCTCCTTTTATAGAGTTAGGGATAATCCTCCTTTTAATTTCCACCATTGGTTCTAGGGATTTAATCTCAATCGTCGGATCTAGAGATTTAATCTCAACCGTCGGATCTAGAGATTTAATCCCTACCTTTGGATCTAGAGTTTTGTTTCTATCCATTGGATCTAAGCTTCATGAAGTGTTAATAGGCTACATTAGGGACCATGAGGAGGAGTTGGATCTTGGCTACCCATGGATCAAGCCCACATAAAGTCTGATCCATTAATGATAATCCAATCCACTAAAGGATTATCATTGATCTACCTCACCAACCCCCATAAGATAATATGAGCTCCATATATTATTTGTACATTTTCTCCCCGTGTTTAAGATCTCGAATGTCTGTCGATTAATTAATTTACTGACCATTAATTAATCAACATCTAACTCCATGAGTAGTACCACTCAACCTTTTCATCATGCCGGACCAAGTCCGCCTGTAGGGTTTATATGATGAACCTTATGAGCTTCTCAAGGGGACATCATCATCCTAATATATAGGACACGGTTTCCTCCTATAATAAATGACACACCATATAAATAATACTATTTCTCAACTTACCGAGCATATCGATTTAATCTATAAATCTCGCCCATTGGTAAATCAAAGAAATGAATACTAAGTATATGTGCCCGTTATTATATCGGGATTAAGAGCATGTACAATATAATATCTGAGGTCCGATTCGATTATGTAGTCAGCAATAAATCGAATCACCTCTAAGTTGGTCCTGCTCAATACACACAAAGTGTACTAGTGTGATTCTATGGTCAAGATAAACCAATACCAAATCACACTACAACCATTCCAATGGGTTGTCCAAAGTCATCTCAGTTGTGAGCCTTTACTTATACTTTACAAGGAGCCGATAACATGATCTCCCGTGTAACACCACACACCATGTTATCTACAATGTAATGTATTAGAAAATATTGTATAACCATGCAAACAATGATCATGTGATTCTTATTTCAAAATAAAGATGTTCATACAAAAGATAGACTTTTCAGTATACATCCCTACAGCTGACCCCATGGTGGCTCGACTGACACAAGAAATATTTGAAGCACATGAGTATCTTTCCTAGTAAGCTGCCATTTCAAGCACCCTAGTAAGAGACCAAGCACGTTACGGTGCCTTCTCTAACTAACGAATGCTCTAAGTACCCTAGGCAAAGAATGAGCTCGTTACTATGCCCTCCTTGCCTAACGAGTACTCCATATACCCTAGACAAAGAACGAGCGCGTTACTATGCCCTCCTTGCCTAATGAGTACTCCTGTACCCTAGGCAAAGAATGAGCGTGTTACTACGCCCTCCTTGCCTAACGAGTACTCCCAGTACACTCGACAAAGAATGAGCGCGTTACTACGCCCTCCTTGCCTAACGAGTATTGGGCCCATGTATCCTAGTAAGAGACCGAGCACGTTACCGTGCCCTCTCTTATTAATGAGTACACTAGCTAGAGATCGAGCACTCCCTTGTGCCCTCTCTAACTCCAATGGAGAACGAGCACGTTACTATGCCCTCTCCATCACCAAGCTTCTGGGCCTCCAGCCAGCTTGTACTCTTCCTTTACCAAGTTTCTCCCTTGAATTTCTCAATTGCCAAGACTCAAGCTTGAACTTTCCCTTGCCAACCAATGTTAGACTTCTCATGCCAAGACCCATGCTTGGACTTCCCATGCCAAGACCTAAGCTTGGACTTCCCATGCCAACTCCAGGTTGGACTTCCCATGCCAAGACCTACCCTTGAATTTCTCATCCATGGGTCTAATGTCACTCTAAACATCTAACTTAGTGACCTTAGGTTTGAATCAGTTGAGGTAATGTCTTGACTACACTCTAGCTCAAACTAGATTCTAATTTCCTTGACTTAAACCTTGTTGTTAAACATTGAAACATTCGATGTGCTTGATTGCACTAACAATTTATTCCTAGGCATATGTCTAGATTTCTTTGAATTTATGCCTAGGTTCTCTAACTTCCTATCCTTAGGTAAGGTAGTTCTAGGGTTAATGATTCTAGAACTATCCTTAGTCCTAATTTCATGAGATTTAGCCCCTAAACAATAAAATCTATTCCTAGCATGCTCTTGTTCATGAGCAATAGCAATAAAATTATTAGCATGCTTATTTTTATTAAGAAAATTAGTAGGTGCATAATTAAATGATACCTTAGGGTTTGCCTTAGCTCACCCTACATTTGAGCTCCCTACTTTGTCCTTCTTGGGGTGACTCCCCCTTAGACATTGGCTTCTATAGTGCCCTCTTTGATTGCATTTGAAGCACACAATATGCTCCTTGCTTTTGCGGATAAAGGCACCGACCTCCTTCACCTTCTCCTTTGCCTTAGATGACACTTGAGCTTTATTTTTGATCAATCTAGGACACTTGCTCTTGTAGTTCCCTACTTCCCTACACTCAAAATATGTTATGTAATTTTTATTTTTACAAATTATGCTTGAGTTTGTAGGGTCGATAATGTCGCGCTAGAGGGGGGAGGGTGAATAGCGATTTTGATCTCGCTTGTTTGATTACGTTCGTGCTTGTCTACAATAAGTTAGTGCGCTTTGGAATATAGAAATAAAATGCATAATAAAGACACACAAGCACAACACAAGAGATTTAATGTGGTTCGAAATAAGGGTTCCTACTCCACGGGGCGAGCTCTAGTGATGCACACCACCACTATCAAACTTCTCCTTCTCGGTATGATACTAGAGGTGGAGAAACATCATACAACAAGATTACAATAGTAAACAATAAACTACAATCAAATACAAGAAGCAAATACAACACTAAGTAAAGAAAACTTTACAAGACAAACTTTAGATTGCTTGCTTGTTGATTGCTTTGGATTGCTCTTGAAGGTCTAGAATGCAAAAACACTTCCCCTTCAAAATCGCTCCAAAAATCTTGGTCAAAATCCTTCACTAGATGCTCCATTTATAACCTAGATTGGGCTGATTTAATGCCTAGCAGTCGACTACTAGCCTATCCATTGTCCCACAATGAATCCATCCACACTGAAATCTTCCTAATGGATACATCAGTAGTCGACCGCCCTTACCAGTATTCGACTGCTGCCTAGTAGTTGACTGGCTAGTCGATTATGTAATAATCTATGCATTGATACAATGCCATCAGTCGACTACCCATACATGACAGTCAATTTCTCAAGGCCCGTCGACTGCTCGCTCCTGCCTCAGTGAAGCAGTCGAGCCTCAGGCGACTCCTTGACCAGTCAACTGGTCATAATCCCAGTCGACTACTCCAAGTCAATTAGCCTCCCGAGTGTCAAACACTCGTCCAGTTGATTGACCCATAACTCTAGTCGACTGGTAAACCTCAAACATGAGGATTAACACAAGTATGCTCCCCTCATACTTGATACTCACCTATAGCCTAGACCTAAGCTTTCTAGCCACCTCCATCAACCTCATGCCTCTCAGATCCCTTGAGTCCGTGACTCTTCATCCTTTGCGTTAACCTTCAGGTGCTTCCATCGGCTATGTCATGCTAACCGGGTCCTTTGCCAAGGTTCATTTGGACTTATGCTGCCAAGACCACATGTTGGAGTTTACGCTGCTGAAACCTCACCCTTGAACTTTCCTATTGTCAAGCCTTAATGCTTGGACTTTCTTGCCAAGATCCATTTGGACTTACGCCGCCAAAACTGCATGCTGCCAAAACTACATCTTTGGACTTTCCCATTGGCAAGACTATGCTTGGACTTTCCATGCCAAGACCATACTTGGACTTTCCCTTGCCAAGACCATTCTTTATCTTTCCTTTCCTGTTGGGAGTTTCAAGATCATACGTAGTGGAATAAAGCGAATAAAACAATTTTTATTACATCCCAGACATTCCCTGGGTATAGGAATACTTGTTTTGACATAATCACATGTAAACACACAAAAAGAGAAGGAGAAGTTATACCTTCGAGATTCTTTCAAATCTGTCGAAACCACAAGAAAGACCAACGGGCCTTGCCTCTATTAGTATCCATGTTGGGATCACCTTAGACAACTTCTAGAGCAACAAGTCTTTGTCTCCGATTGATGGAGACAAGAGAAGAAGAGAGAGGAAGGCGACTACCAAGGAAGAAAACCTAAGAGATTAGAACCCCTTATCTCCAAAGATTATCAAGGGATCCATTTATAGATCTCTTGATTAGGGCATCTTAGGAGGCTTAAACGGAACCTATCTTACCATAATTATCCCATAATTAAAATAAGAATAATCCAAGAAATTTCCATGAGAGAAATCTCCAAAAATGGAGGAGTCGCGACACGGTCATGTGTCTTACGCACGACCAGCTGTGCCAAAAGACACGAGCGTGCCAGGACACACGACCAGCTGTATGTCCTTTTAGGCACAACCCAGGCTTTGGCCATTTTTGACCAGAGCCAGGCATGGCCCGTGCCTAGTTAGGCACGACCATGTGAGGCTCTATATGATTCGTTTGACTTTGTTTAGGTACGATATGGCCATGCTAAGTTCGACAAGGTCATTGGAGGTTCCATAGCCACCATTTCACACCCTCTTGGTTTGGTCCAACCAGATATATCCTCTCTCATCGAGAATCTCATTCTCAGACTCATTTTACATCTCGAGATCACCCGTAGTCCATGTGACCCAATAGGTTTCCGATTATGTTGGTCATTCATAATTAACCCCTTAACTATGAATAGATCATGAGTGACACCTAGCAGTACATCATGCCCTCCAATTTATCGAAAAGTCTAAATTGACTCCAGAACATTTCTGAACCCTTGAGCAACTATAGTTGTTCGTGCCTTGTTCCTTTCATTCATACTATACTCACTTGGTTCAAGACATGGTCTATGTGCTCGTGCCCACCAAGCTGGCTACGTCACACCTAGCCCAAGCTAGTTTCCTTGTCCTATAAATTCAAGTTACTCCTACATGTTTCTAAGAAGACTATCTTCTTAACATGTTTGCTCTGGCTAGAGACTTTTGAGTAACAATCTTGACAAGAGGCCTAGGGTATACATCTCCTTTATCAGGAGTAGTGACTCATCTATGGGCTATTCAAACACCTTCGATCACTTTGGCTCATGCCCAATCATCCCAGAGTTACACCTACTATGTAGATGGCTATGAAGAAGTCAAAGTAGAAGGTATCATGATCAAGGTGACTTCAATACCTCAAGTCTAAGGAAGCTCTCACTCAAGTTGCAATGAGATCTTCAACAGCATATAAAATCATATGAAGTCTCATAGCAGGTCACTCCAATGAACTAGTTACCATAACTAACATCCACATGTTTACTCTCAGCATCTCTATGCTTCCATTTAGTGAGTACCGAATTCTTGGATAAACCAAGGAGCATAACATGTGCAAGTCTCACAGAGTTAATGATGTCCAATCTCATCAATTCATCGACTAGGGATAGTTTCAATACATGCATATTTACACATGATGAGATACCCACTAACTGTGATCTAATCACAATTTCTTTCATGCTATGGATCGTATTGTGGACTCAGTACATGAGTTTAAGATCCAATCAAATACATAGAAAATGTATACTCAAATAGTGAATTTTAGTAATAACTTCTAAGGCGATTGCCTTAGGATACCTCTCAATTACATCACACTCCCACTTGGCTTATAACCAATCGCCTTGGTATCTAATACCATAGGCCTCTATATGCCTCTCAAACTTTTCTTGGGGAAGAGGCTTTGTCAAGGGATTTGCTAGATTCCTATTAGTGGAAACTTTCTCTATTTGTACATCTCTTCTACCTATGATCTCTTTGATCAGATGGAAATGACGTAATACATGCTTGGATCACTGATGACACTGTGGTTCCTTCGCCTGTGCAATGGTGCCATTGTTGTTGCAGTAAACTGGTAATACTTCAATAATGCTGAGAACTACTCCAAGTTCAGTAATGAACTTTTTGATCCAGATCGCCTCCTTTGCTGCTTCAGAAGCTGCAATGTACTCTGCCTCTATAGTAGAATCAGCAATGGTATCTTGCTAGGAACTTTTCCAACTCATCGCACATCTATTTAAGATGAATATGTATCCAGACTGAGATTTGGAATCAACCATATATATCTAAAAGCTAGGATCAGTATACCCGCTCACTACCATATCACCTTCTCCATATACCAAGAACAAATCCTTAGTCCTTTAAAGTACTTAACGATTGTCTTGACAGCCACCCAATGGTCCATACCGGGATCCAATGATGTGAGCAAAATATATAGGGTTTTAGGAGTAGTTTTAGCACACATCTCATTGCATTTTATACTTGTTTCATGCATATTCTTCCTTGCTTTGCATTCATTTCCTATTTTCTAGTTCAGAGATTTTCTTTTGTTATTTTTGTGTAGAGAATCATTTTTGGAGCAAAAATGGAGAAATTTGTGGAGTACAGACCTCAAGGAACACACATTGTCCATGTCCCAAGGCATGGACATGTTTCCAAAGTGAAACGGATCAAAATGGATGCTCCATAAATCCACACGGTCGATCGTGTGAAATTCACACGGCCGTGTGTTTTTTCTAACCCAATTTTCAGCCTATAATTCATTAATTTCAAGCCTTGCACACGGTCGATCGTGTGAAATTCACACGACCATGTGGCGGCACCGTAGATTCAAGGAAATAGGATTTTTCCAAGCACTTATGGAAAGCCGGAGCTGCCTCTATATATAGGAAACTCGTCTAAGAGGTTGAGGAGGAGGAAGAGAGCTACCCTAAGGCTCCAAAGCCCTAGAGGAGGCCAGACGGCTAGGACGGCAAGAAGGTGCCCTAAGAAGCCCCAGAGACTCACACTAGGGAGGAAGGAAGCAGCTAGAGGACCGAAATCTGTGCTCCAACGTTAGGGAGAATGACCAAGAGTATTGTAATTTCATTCTTAGATATCTTTACATTGTAATGATTCATTCTATGATGCCTTGTGTCTTTTCTCTTTCATCTATGGAGTAGATACATTGATTCTATGCTTAGGGAGTAGCTTGTGTACATTGGACATGCTAGTTCAAATATATTTTTTGTTCTTGAGTTTATGTTTGCAATTGGTGTTTTCTAGATCGATGAAAATTATGTTTTGATTCTATATCTAGCGCGCATAGTCGATACAAGGGGTGACAACCTTTGTATCAAAAATCTAGGAGAACCAAGGAGGAACCTTGCGGTCGTCCTCCATCAGATAACCGTAGATATCAGAATATGATAGAGTAGGAAACGAAATAAGTTTTGACTCTTCATAGGGATTAATTAGGACATCCTCGTACCCAATAACCTATCTTAGTAGAAGGGCCAAAGTAGGAGAAATTAACTCTAGAAGGGTTGAGGGATCTTAGTGACAGAGGGGTCCCAACGGTATCAACCCCCTGAGCTCTGATGATCCGAAAGGTTAGCTTGGTTAGGAATAAGTAGTTCCCGTGTGAAGCAAAAGTTGATCGGGCAAATGTATGATGATCCTCCCGCAAAATTGTAATTAGAGATTTAGGAAGCATTTAATTGATAGCATGTTCTAATAACACACAAGTGAAACTAAAGTCCTAGAATCCTCTTAGGGAACCTCGAACCTACCTTCGCTTCCTCCAAGTGACACCGTACTTAAGTAAGGACTTCCATCGACCTCGCAACCCTCGTTTATAGGACATTCGCTCCGAACAACAACATCCACTGGACAAACGGTACTCGAATCTCAGTCTCTGTGGGATCGATAAATTTTGTATTACTTGATGAGATCTGTGAACTTGCCGACATTGAGCGCGAGCACACACTTTGAGTTCTCGACAATTCCCATCGGAGATTTGAGGTTGTGCTCACGTGCATCAAGTTTTTGGTGTCATTGTCGAGGACTGTTGATTCGATATCGGATCGAAAGTGGATAGTTTGGATCAGACCTAGTTTAGAATTATTTTCCTAGTCTTTATTAATTTCCAATTTAATCTAGTTCTAATTCAGATTTTAGTTTTTCTTTTAATTATTTTCTTAACACTTGGTTTCCTTTATTTTGCTATTTTTTTTGTCTCTTGCCAAAGCACTGTCGTTCATTCCCTTGTCTATATTTTCCTGTATATAACTATGCATGCTTTCACTCATGATTATGATCAATTTAATACTGTGAGTTTTGGTAACATTTATTGTGAGCTTTGTGGCAAACAATGGCATACCATTAAATATTATTCCAATATTTTTGAACCTTCACAATTTGAACAAGAAGATGCCACCTACGATTACAACTAGTGGCTACAAGATGATTCCTATTCATATAGTTATGACTATGGCTACTTAAACCCTTAATATTGTTTCCCAAGTGAGACCGAGAGCTATAAATCACCATGGGGAGGGTATGAACAACAAGACAATGGGCAGCAACAACTGCTCAAATCCCAACTCGAGCAGATGATAGAAAACTTCATTCAAGTGCAACAAGAGGTGAACACTGAATTCCGACGATGACATTCATAGACAAAGACAATACTAGAAGAATTAAGGTCATCTATGAATGACCTTGCTAGCTGACAAAAGAAGCTAGAGATTCAGATAGCATAGATTGCCAGCCAGTCTGCTAGAACACCGAGTCGATTACTAGGAAGTGAAGAAGGACAATCCATTTAATCACCACTAGAAGGAGAACTTGAGGATTATATAGTTGATACTTTTAATTGAGGAATGCATTGCTTCCATTAAAATACCTCCTAACCTCAAGGACCTAGAAGAGTCAGCCTTAACCCTCACCAAAACTTTAGTTACCAATAACGAATCCCTTTTAATGATTGGTAATGATAAAATTTCATTCGATATAATAGAACCTGCTAATCAATATTTTGGTGAGCATATTTGTGGTGAGTTACATTATTTGCAGCATATGGATGAAATGGAATATCATGATCAAACTCTTGATGATTCTTTAAAGATAAGCATGTTCAATCTCGAACCAAGGAAGACAACAAATAAATATCTTGCCCCTCCACGAGTAAGATTTAAGAGATATGGTGATGGAGGACCATAAGGTAAGAGCCATAAAGTGAACAAGTATCTTGCCCCTCCACGAGCAAGATTTAAGAGATATGGTGATGAAGGACTACAAGGCAAGAGGCGTAAAGTGCACAAATATCTTTCTCCCCCACAAGCAAGATTCAAACGCATTAAGAAAGGGAGGAAAAATCTCTTTAGGCCACTAGAGCCAAGATGAAACGTAGGAGTACTGTCGAGCTAGAGACATTAAACAAGAGGTTTTTGGTAGGCAACCCAAGTTTAAATCCACATGTTTTTAGTCTTTTTGTGTTCATGCATGTTAGTCTAGACTTTAATTTTTGTCCATTGGAATTTTCACAAGTGTTTTAGGGTCAGATTGAACTTGCTAGGTAAAAAGGAGAGACCTTGTTAGAACCTCAGAAGGAAGCACGAGCGGCTGTGTGGATTTCACATGACCATGCCCAACTGTCAGAAGAACACATGGCTATGCGTGTGGAAAGTCTTGAACCGTGCTGCTCTTTGGGAGAAATTCAGAGTTACATGGTCGTCCGTGTGAATTTCACACGACCATGCCAAATTCAGAACTTTTTCTAAGCGCCCAATAGGAGTCCACCTAGTCCACGCCACGAACATACACCTGCACTGCCTTCTTTTTCTACCTTTGAGCAAGATGCAGGTACATTGACCTATGATTTCTCCGAGTTCTGATTGCACCTCGATGACATTCACGCTGAGTAGCAGACATAGGGGCAGCAGTGGGAGGAGCATAGGACCTATACATAGGCAGAGTTTCAGGACCCCAAGAGCATTTCTAGCGGTCCGAGGAGTTCTATGGCTAGACCCATGATTAATTTCAAGAGGAGGCTATCTACCGCCAGGAGGTACGATAGTTCATGCGCAATACACGATCACAGTGGGTCAGGGAGGAGGATCACAGAGCCGCCACTGCGTCCACCAGTTCCTAGGTCGACCACATGTACATGTGGCACTAGGGATTGAGCACCCGATTCTCCTAGGCGCCCGACATGCCGAGACTACCAGATTTCCTACCTCGATCGCCATACTAGAGGTACAGTATCATTTCAGTCTGGGGGCCCCAATTTTGATATGCTTTTCTACCAGTGTTAGTTTCTCTTTGACATATAGGTTTAGTTTTAGTTTTATTTGCATTTATTTTTCTATGCATACAATATTTAGTTTCCTTTCAGCACTTAGTTGTTTGTCACTTTAAGCTTCCTCAGTAATATTTTCAAAAAATTTCACGATTTGCTTCCATGCCATAGATAGCTTAACTTCATTTATCTTGTGGTATTTTATTTTTGATTGCTTTGATGAATGTTCTAGATTTTCACTTGTTAGCTTTTATCTTTCACTTACACTTGACAAATATTCTGAAAGAGAAAATCTATTACATACATAGTCATGATTCATCCCAGTAGTCTAGTACTTTGGAATCCATAGTCAAGGGGGCAGCGCCCCTAGTGGGGGGGGGGGGTCGGGGGCAGCACCCCAGAAGAAAAATTATTTTTATAGACTCATTGAATGAGTCGCTGCCCATTGTGTCCATCACTATGAACCCAAGACCATCCGACCGGCATAGTCCGATCGGCTCAACCCACTCCTCAGTCTGCTTCGGGAAAAACCTGCTCGGTAGACTATCTTCTCGGGTTTGGTGCGAGCCCAGAACAACATGCAGATCATAATAAAACACATTCTAACTTATATCACATATAACAACTAAAAACAAGTATTGTTTTCACAAGTGGCTCTGATACCATTGTAGGAAATCTATGCGCGCTTGGAAATATTTTACAAGCACATAAGTAGCGGAAAAATAGGATTCCTCTAGAGATCTATACGAAAACCATACTCGTTTGATCGATTCTATCCTATGATAATCGTAGTTACCTTCGGTGCGAGCCCTTCGCAATCCCGTCAGCAACACTTGTGTTCAAAGTGTCCGGATCTCAGCGTGGTCAAGATGTTCGTGCCTCCATGGTATCCACACGAACCGTGAGAGGATGAGGAACCAAACTGTGGTGCTAGCCACAAGATGTTGGTTCGACCAAGAAGGTAGAAGAAGAAGGAGAAGATCACACTCAAGCAACAACAAAAACCACACCCTCCACCAAAGTCTCATCCAATCCCCTTTTTATATTCAACCATTAAATATGAAGGGTTCGTGACTCTTGGTTTCCATGGAATTAATAACTCATTAATTCCATCTTAATGATCATGCAACCCTTCTTAATGGTGAGTCTCACTCAGTCCGAATTTGAATTATGTCTAACTCGAGTCAGATTCATCGGGTATACCTTGAGTCCTACTCAATCTGAACTTGACTTGAGTCTAACTCGAGACAAATTCATTGGGTATACCTTGAGTCCCACTCAATGAGTCTAATCTACATTAGACTCAACTCGATGGCCCAATGGCTCATCACATGAGCCATCTCTAACTCACATGTCCTACGTGTGTGACCCAATAGGTTCTCGTAACGTTGGTAATATTTCTAAAACCCTTTTAGAGACATAAGCAATGAGCGGTATCTAGCAATACATCATTGTTACCCAAGTGACGAGAATGTTGAGATCCGACATAACCTTTCCGTGACTACTATCTTGTACGACTTAGTCCTTCTATCCTTGATATCTAGATTGATCAATGAGGCATAGACTATGTCATACTCTAATCAATCATGAGTTTCTTGATCTCCAAGTAGACTACTCAACCAAATAAGCTCAATATCTCATATTGACTTATTTGAGTATGACCATGCATTTTAGCAGTCCTACTCTATCAAGGGGCCCATAGATATTACTTCCATTATATGGAAGGGATAGATTCCATCTACATCACTCACATCCCTCTGAAGGTAGGAAACTTCGCTTCCCACTTCAACTCGGTCGCTTGTTCATGGCGATCCCTTCTACGTCCCCAGAACAAAAATATTTATCTTTGACAAGGAGGGATTACCCAAGCTACCGTTTCATCATCGTGCTATTCGATTAGAGTAGTCACTTGAACAAACTTGTTGTCCAAACAACCAACCTCAATTCTACGATTAGCCGCAGAATAGACTGTTGGGTTCCGTGAGGGGAAACTTCGCTTCCCACTTCAACTCGGTCGGCTTGTTCATGGCGATCCCATCGATGTCCCCGGATTAAAAATTTAATCCTAGACAAAAGGGAACACCCAAGCAACCTTGTCATCGTCGTGCTATTCGTTTAGAGTAGTCACTTGAACAAACTTGTTGTTCAAGCGACCAACCTCTATTCCATGAATAACCGCGGAATAGATGATGTATGAATCGCCAGTTTTTTTGTTTATGTTCGGGATCCAAGTATTATTTAGCCACAAACAGAATATATCATGCTCATAATTGAAAAACAAATATAAACATGTAACAAATGAAAATAGAGAATCGATATACCTCTCGATCTTCTATTGTATGACCTTCCTCCTTTCGGACATCGTGTGGGCGACGATCTACCAAAAGTTGAAGCTCCTAGATCACCAATCTTTCTTCCTTGCTCATTCCGAACAAGAGGAAGAATAGAAACATGACTTTTCTCCTTCCTTTAGCCAACCAACAAGCAACAAGGAAGTTACTTGCTGCCGGCCAACAAGGAGAAGGAGAAACAATGGTTGCCGACCAAAAGCTCCAAGGCAGGACCCTAAGCCTTGGTTCCACCGGCCAATGAGGAGGAGAAGAGATGCTATAGATGCCGGCCAAGGTGAGGAAGGGGCTGTATGGGCGCCGGCAAGCTTGAGGAAGAAGAAGATAAGGAAATTGTTTCCTTATTTGGTGCCGCCAAGCTCCTAACCCTAGCCCCTTGCTTCTTGCCGACAACTCCAAAGACCCTTGCTTCTCTATTGCTCTCCATGCCAACCCTAAAGGCTCCTTTTATAGAGTTTTAGGGATAAGCCTTGTTTTAATCTCCACCATTGTTCTAGGGATTTAATCTCAACCATGGGATCTAGAGATTTAATATCAACCGTCGGATCTAGAGATTTAATATCTACCATTGGATCTAGAGTTTTGTTTCTATCCATTGGATCTAAGATTCATGAAGTTTTAATAGGCTACAATAGGGACCAAGAGGAGGAGTTGGATCTTGGCCACCCAATGGATCAAGCCCACAAAAAGTCCGATCCATTAATGATAGTCCAATCCACTAAAGGATTATCATTGATCTACCTCACCAACCCTCATAAGTTAATATGGGCTCCATATATTATATGTACATTTTCTCCCCGTGTTTAAGATCTCGAATGTCCGTCGATTAATTAATTTACTCACCATTAATTAATCAACATCTAACTCTATGAGTAGTACCACTCAACCTTTTCATCATGCCGGACCAAGTCCACCTGCAGGGTTTACATGATGATACTTATGAGCTCCTCAAGGGGACATCATCATCCAAATATATAGGACACGATTTCCTCCTATAATCAATGGCACACCATATAAATAATATCATCTCCCAACTTACCGAGCCTATCGATTTAATCTATAAATCTCGCCCATTGGTAAATCAAAGAGATGAATACTAAGTATATGTGCCCGTTATTATATCGTGATTAAGAGTATGTACAATATAATATCTGACGTTTGATTCGATTATGTAGTCAGCAATAAATTGAATCACCTCTAAGTCGGTCCTGCTCAATACACACAAAGTATACTAGTGTGATTCTATGGTCAAGACAAACCAATCCCAAATCACACTACAACCATTACAATGGTTTGTCCAAAGCCATCTCGGTTGTGAACCTTTACTTATACTTTACAAGGAACCGATAACATGATCTCCCGTGTGACACCACACACCATGTTATCTACAATGTAATGTATTAGACAATATGTATAGTCTTAAAAATATGCAAACAATGATCATGTGATTCTTATTTCAAAATAAAGATGTTCATATAAAAGATAGACTTTTCAGTATACATCCCAACAATCTCCCACTTATACTAAAAGACTATGCTATCCTCAAACTGCCATACATCTGATCCCCATTCCCTCCACATGCCTATCAAAAGCTCTCGTCGAAAGGGCCTTAGTGAAAGGATCTGCCAGGTTATCCTCCGATGTAATCTTGGCCACAACAACTTCTCCTCTCTTTACGATTTCTCGTATCAGGTGGTACATGCACTCTATGTGTTTACTAGCCTTATGGGCTCGTGGTTCCTTCGAGTTTGCAATTGCACCACTATTATCACAATAAATTGTGATAGTTCTGGGCAAACTAGGAATCACATCCAAGTCCATCATGATGTTCCTGAGCAACAAAGCTTCTTTAGCCGCCTCAGAGGCTGCCACATACTCACCTTCCATGGTAGAGTCCACCATGCATTTCTGCTTGACACTCCTCCATACAATGGCTCCACCTCCCAAAGTAAACATAAAACCTGACGTAGACTTACTGTTATCCTTATTTGATTGGAAGTCGAAATCCGTGTAACTCACAGGGAGTAATTGGTCTGCCTAATAAACTAGCATATAATTCCTAGTCCTTCTCAGGTACTTCAATATATGCTTTACCGCAGTCCAATGTCCCTGTTTTGGATTACTCTGATATCTGCTGACCATGCCCATGACAAAGCAGATATTTGGTCTCGTACATAACATCGCATACATGAGGCTTCCTACCGTCGAAGCATAAGGAACCGCCTTCATCTCCTCTATCTCCTCAGATGTTCTAGGACACATAACCTTAGATAAAGGAACTCCATGCCTGAAAGGTAGAAAACCCTTCTTAGAGTTCTGCATGCTAAAATGATCGATAATCGTGTCTATGTATGAAGCTTGGGATAAGCACAACATTCTTTTCCTGTGATCCCTTATAACCTTGATCCCAAGGATGGGTCCCACTTCTCCCAAGTCCTTCATATCAAACTGTTTGGACAACCATACCCTTACGTCCGATAACACCTTGATATTGTTGCCAATCAACAAAATGTCTTCTACGTATAGTACAAGAAATACCACTACGTTTCCGTCACATCTTTTGTATACACAAGACTCATCTGGAATTTGAATAAATTCATAAGACTGGATTACCTCATCAAAGAGGATGTTCCAAGACCTCGAAGCTTGCTTCAATCCATAAATGGACCGATTAAGCTTACATACAAGATGCTCTTTGCCCTTCATAATGAATCCCTCTGGTTGCTTCATATAGATGTTTTCCTCAAGACTTCCATTCAGGAAAGCTGTCTTGACATCCATCTTCCACACCTCATAATCCATATGAGCTGCTATGCATAAGAGAATTCGGATAGATTTAAGCATGGCTACCGACGAAAAAGTCTCCTTATAATCGATACCCTCTTTCTGAGTATACCCCTTCGCAATAAGCCTCGCTTTGAAGGTCTCAACCTTCCCATCTATTCCTCTCTTTCTTTTGTAGATCCACTTGCATCCAATGATTTTTACACCATCGGGTGGTTCTACTAGCTCCCATACCTGATTTGAATCCATAGATTCAATCTCAGCATTCATTGTACTTTGCCAAGATATGACATCTTTATCTTGGATTACCTCGTCATATGTCCAGGGATCATGTTCATGTTCACCAGGGACAAAATCAGAAGATTCTCCCAAGAACATGAATCTATCAGACTGTCTCACAACCCACCCACTACGATGAGGTATCTTCTGTGACATGCGGTGCAATGACTTGTAGTATATCCCCTTGTACCGGTGGTACTGAAGAAGTAACTTCCTCTTTTAATTCCTCTAGAACAATTTTACTCTTGGGCTTGTGGCTCATCACATAGTCTTCCTCTAGAAATCTAGCATTCGTGCTAACAATCATCCTCTGATCTCTAAGACTATAAAACAAACCACCCTTCGTTCCTCTAGGATAGCCAACGAACATGCGTACTTCCGTATGAGGTTCCAACTTACCAGCATCTACCTTTAGCACATGTGGTGGACTCTCCAATATCCGAATATATCTTAGACTAGGCTTTTGCCCAGTCCACAATTCTGTGGGAGTAGAAGGCACTGATTTAGATGGAACCAAGTTCAGAATGTACACTGTCGTATCTAGAGCATATCCCCAGAATGAATCTGGAAACTCAAAATAACTCATCATCAATCTAACCGTCTCCATAACAGTCCTATTCCTTCGCTCTGCTACACCATTCTGCTGAGGTGTACTAGGTGCAGACAATTGAGATTGAATCTCAGCCTCTGATAAGTAATTCCTAAACTCTCCCAAGAGATACTCACCACCACGTTCAGATCGTAATGTCTTGATACTTTTACCTTGACGTTTCTCCACATCAGCCTTGAATTCTTTGAACTTGTCCAAGCATTCAGACTTGCGGCGCATCAAGTAAATATATCCATATCTCGAATAATCATCTATAAAAGAGACGAACTACTCAAAGCCACCTCTAGCCTGGATAGACATAGGACCACACAAATCAGAATGAACCAACTCCAACACATCTTTGGCTCTATACCCCTAGGCCTTAAAAGGTCTCTTGGTCATTTTACCCTCCAAGCAAGATTCACAGGTTGGGAAATCCTCCACCACTAATGAACCCAGAGGTCCATCAGCTATCAACCTTTGAATTCTTCTTAGGTTAATATGACCAAGCCTAAGATGCCAAAGATATGTTTGGTTCATCTTCGAAGGTTCTTTTCTCTTATTGGAATTAGAAGATGAGTTATTACCTTCAATTTGCATCGTGGGAGCCTTTGGTTCAAGTGTGTATAAATTTCCTATCAATGCACCCGAATAGATAATGTCCCTATTCCTTTTTATAATAACTCTATCATTAAAAGAAATAGAATATCCATCCATAAACAATTTAGAAACCAAAATAAAATTCTTTCTAAACAAAGGTACATAAAGGCAATTCTTAAGAACCAAAACATTATTTTTCTCAAAAGATAAATGAACGTCTCCCACTGCAATAGCCGCCACCTTTGTGGCATCGCCCAAGTACACTGTAATCTCCCCCTCAGCTAGTCGTTTGGTTTCCTAGAACCTTTGCAAAGTATTGCAGACATGATCAGTGGATCCCGTATCTACACACCAGGTGTCGGTAGATAACACCGCTAAACATGTTTCAACGACTAGACCAAAAGATATACCTTAGTTCTGCTTGCGGTTGGGGCAGTCCTTCTTCCATTGTACAGTTTGCTTACTTGTGAAGCACTTGCCTTTGGGCTTCTTCAATCCTCCCTGAGTTCCTCCCACCACCTTTGTCCCAGTTTGTTTCTTCTTCTTCTTGCCTTTCGGCTTAGAAGTAGAAACCTTTTGGGTCACCATGGCATGTGGCTGAGCACTCTGACGAAATAGCCCCTCTGCCGCCTAGAGTTTTGTCAGAAGTTTCGGCAACGAATACAACCTCTTGTTCATGTTGTAGTTCAAGCGAAACTGCTCAAAACTCCTTGGTAGAGACTGGAAAATGATATCGACCTGGGTTTCCCCATCGATCTCAGCTCCAAGGACCTCCAGCTCATTCAAATGAGCCATCATCTTGAGAACACGATCCCTTACGGGTGTTCCCTCGATCATGGTGGTCATCATCAAGTTTCTCATGGCTTCATGCCTCGCAGCCCGATTCTGGTGTCCGAAAAGCTCTTTGAGATTTAGCATCATGTCATAAGAAGTGGGCATGACTTGATGATGATGTTGCAGTACATTTTATATAGATGCCAAAATGTAACACCGCGCCATCTCATCGGCCTTTATCCACTTCTTATAACTCTCTTTCTCCTTTTCCCCAGAATCATCTGTAGGCTTAGGAGGGCACTCTTCGAGGAGTACATATTTGTATTCCTCAGTAGCCAAGACAATGTCAAGATTCCTTTTCCAATTAACATAGTTGGGTCCAGTAAGTTTATTCTCTTTCAGTATCACAGCAAGCGGGTTGATAGTCATTTTGAAAGAAAACCTAAGAATCACATAGATCAAAATATTAGACTTCAAAAAATTATTGATTCCTCAAATAATAAAATTTTAAAATAAACCAACACCTCAAAACACCGAGAATATCGTATGCCATGATAGTGTGGGTGTATACGAATTCTACATTTGTAAGAGGAGGTTTTACCCATTAATTTTACTATCTCGTCAACCTAACTTTTTGACAAGTAAAATTAATAGTTGGTTCCTCTTTGGCCCAACAAATAAAAGCAGTGACTCCGATGGGGAGGATACTTATATTTGTATCTAAGTGTTCACTATTACTCGGTACCAAGGTAATTATCTCGGGTTATGTGCCTTCTGATGGGGAAGTACACACGCTCCTTAATAATTTACTATAACCATATTTGATCTTGCGATCCGCAAATAAACTCATCCGATGGGGAGGAAGACACTCAGAGTCGACGAGCAAGTTTGTTTGCATCACTTGTCAAATCGTAATCAAGGCCGTGGGAATTTATAAAAATATCCCTCTCCCGCTTAGTAATTTGAAATTGAGGAATTTTCTAGCCTACGACATGCATATCAAACAATAAGCAATAAATATGAAAAATAAATTATTTTCCAACTATTATGGCTTTTGTCTTCAATATGTTTCCCGTCGCATCGTCATCTCGTCCGCTCCTCCTACGCCATGTACGAGCCATCCGGAGATCCGAGCCGAGACTAAAAACTATTTTAATTTACATCCATCGATCCTATACTCCACGAGGGAGTGTACATGAAATCAAGATCGAAAGTAAACTAAAATAGAAAGAGTGGCTAAAAAATGCCGTATCAAATTTACAAAAAAAATTAAATACTAGCCTCGTCAACTCTGAGGATTCAACAAACTATACTATTACACACATACAATCACATACACACATATGACCATAATAGTCGGATCTTATGCCTGCAACCAAAGAGTTAACCTATGCATATCCTACTATTATCCGACACATATAATATATGAAAAATGCATAAGAGTAACCGAATCCTTAAACACACAAAACCGGAAACCTTGGCTCTGATACCACTTGTTGGGTTCCGTGAGGGGAAACTTCGCTTCCCACTTTAACTTGGTCGCTTGTTCATGGCGATCCCATCGATGTCCCCGGATTAAAAATTTAATCCTATACAAAAGGGAACACCCAAGCAACCTTGTCATCGTCGTGCTATTCGTTTAGAGTAGTCACTTGAACAAACTTGTTGTTCAAGCGACCAACCTCTATTCCACGAATAGACGCGGAATAGACGATGTACGGATCGCCAGTTTTTGTATTTATGTTCGGGATCCAAGTATTATTTTGCTAGAAGCAGAATATATCATGCTCATAATTGAAAAAAAAATATAAACATGTAACAAATGAAAATAGAGAATCGATATACCTCTCGATCTTCTATTGTATGACCTTCCTCCTTTCGGACGTCGTGTGGGCGACGATCTACCAAAAGTTGAAGCTCCTAGATCTTCAATCTTCCTTCCTTGCTCGTTCTGAGCAAGAGGAAGAATAGAAACAAGACTTTTCTCCTTCCTTTAGCCAACCAACAAGCAACAAGGAAGTTACATGCCGCCGACCAACAAGGAGAAGGAGAAACAATGGTTGCCGGCCAAAAGCTCCAAGGGAGGACCCTAAGCCTGGGTTCCATCTGCCAAGGAGGAGGAGAAGAGCTTCTATGGATGTCGGCCAAGGTGAGGAAGGGGTTGTATGGGCGCCGGCAAGCTTGAGGAAGAAGAAGATAAGGAAATTGTTTCCTTATTTGGTGTCGCCAAGCTCCTAACCCTAGCCCCTTGCTTCTTGGCGCCAACTCCAAAGACCCTTTCTTCTCTATTGTTCTCCACGCCAACCCTAAAGGCTCCTTTTATAGAGTTTTAGGGATAAACCTTGTTTTCATCTCCACCATTGTTCTAGGGATTTAATGTCAACCGTCGGATCTAGAGATTTAATCTCTACCTTTGGATCTAGAGTTTTGTTTCTATCCATTGGATCTAAGATTCATGATGTTTTAATAGGCTACAATAGGGACCATGAGGAGGAGTTGGATCTTGGCCACCCAATGGATCAAGCCCACATAAAGTCCGATCCATTAATGATAGTCCAATCCATTAAAGGATTATCATTGATCTACCTCACCAACCCCCATAAGTTAATATGGGCTCCATATATTATATGTACATTTTTCTCCCCGTGTTTAAGATCTCGAATGTCCGTCGATTAATTAATTTATTGACCATTAATTAATCAACATATAACTCCATGAGTAGTACCACTCAACCTTTTCATCATATCGGACTAAGTCCACCTGCATGGTTTACATGATGATCCTTATGTGCTCCTCAAGGGAACATCATCATCCTAATATATAGGACACGGTTTCCTCCTATAATCAACGGCACACCATATAAATAATATCATCTCCCAACTTACCGAGCCTTTCAATTTAATCTACAAATCTCGCCCATTGGTAAATCAAAGAGATGAATGTTAGTGCTTATAAGCTCCACATATCTCCACAATGACATGATATTGTCCACTTTGGGTCTAAGCCCTCATGGTTTTATTTTTGGGCTTTACCCAAAAGGCCTCATTCCAATGGAGATATCTTTTTTCTTATAAGCACATGATCTTTTCCATGTCTTACCAATGTGGGACTTTGATTGTATTCCCCATACTCCCAACAATCCCCCCCTCAAACGAAGGACCACATTGGGCCCCCCCTCAAGCCTATCCCTCCTCGAAGGATTTTCTCTGCTTGATGTCCGATCTTCAACCCACCAGGACTTCATGCCAGTTGTTCGGTCCCCCCGACCCAACTAGACTTCCTTCCTGATGTCTGGTTCTCTTGATCTGGACGTGGGAGCTCAACTTCCTTCGTTCGAGGTTCATGGCTTGACATGGACCATGGCTCTGATACCAATTGTTAGTGCTTATAAGCTCCACATATCTCCACAATGGCATGATATTGTCCACTTTGGGTCTAAGCCCTCAAGGTTTTATTTTTGGGCTTTACCCAAAAGGCCTCATTCCAATGGAGATATCTTTTTTCTTATAAGCACATGATCTTTTCCATGTCTTACCAATGTGGGACTTTGATTGTATTCCCCATACTCCCAACAATGAATACTAAGTATATGTGCCAATTATTATATCAGGATTAAGAGTATGTACAATATAATATCTGAGGTCTGATTCGATTATGTAGTCAGCAATAAATTGAATCACCTCTAAGTCGGTCCTGCTCAATAGACACAAAGTGCACTAGTGTGATTCTATGGTCAAGACAAACCAATCCCAAATCACACTACAACTATTCCAATGGTTTGTCCAAAGCCATCACGGTTGTGAGCCTTTACTTATTCTTTACAAGGAATCGATAACATGATCTCCCGTGTGACACCACACACCATGTTATCTACAATGTAATGTATTAGACAATATTGTATAACCATGCAAACAATGATCATGTGATTCTTATTTCAAAATAAAGATGTTCATACAAAAGATAGACTTTTCAGTATACATCCCAACATAAACGATGTACGGATCACCGACTTTTGTGTTTGTATTCAGGATCCAAGTTAATTTAGCCACAAAACAAAACATACAACTGCATATAATTGAAAAACAATTATCTACATAATACAAAAGAAAATAAACAAGCGTTATACCTCTTGATCTTCTATTGTATATCTTTCCTCCTTTTGGACATTGTGTGGGCGACGATCTTCCAAAAGTCGAAGCCTCCTAGATCACAAATCTTCCTTTCTTTGCTCACTCCGAAAAAAAGGAAGAATATGAAACAAAACTCTTCTCCTTCCTTTAACCGACCACCAAGCTCCAAGCTTGGTGCTTGCCGCCAGCCAAGGAGAAGAACAAGGAGATGTGGGTGCCGGCCAAGAGCTCCAAGGAACAACCCTAGCCCTTGTTTCCACCGGCCAAAGAGAAGAAGAGGAATAGGTTGAGCGCCAGCCAAGGAGGAGAGGAGAAGGAAGGGCGCCGGCAACACCTAAGGAAGAAGAAAACCTTCCTTAATTGTGGCTGCCCAAGACACCTCCAAAAACCCTAGCCGGCCACTTCTTCCTTGCCGCCCAAGCCAAGGAAGAAAAACCCTAACCTCTCTCATTAATCTACACGCCCAAGCCTTAAGCCCATATTTATAGAGTTAGGCTTAAGCCTCCTTTTAATCTCCACCATCGGTTCTAGGGATTTTATCTCAACCGTCGGATCTAGAGATTTAGTCTCAACCATACGATCTGGAGATTTAATCTCCATCGTCGAATCTAGAGTTTTGTTTTCCATCTTTGGATCTAGGCTCCATGAGGTTTTAATAGGCTACAATAGGGACCATAAGGAGGAGTTGAATCTTGGCCACCCAATGGATCAAGCCCACATAAAGTTTGATCCATTAATGATAATCCATTCCACTAGAGGATTATCATTGATCTACCTCACCAACCACCATAAGTTAATATGGGCTCCATATATTATTTGTACATTTATCTCCCTGTGTTTAAGATCTCGATTGTCCATCGATTAATTAATTTACTGACAATTAATTAATCAACATCTAACTCCATGAGTAGTACCACTCAACCTTATCATCATGCCGGACCAAGTCCACCTGTAGGGTTTACATGATGAACCTTATGAGCTCCTCAAGAGGACATCATCATCCTATATATAGGACACGATTTCCTCCTATAATCAACGACACACCATATAAATGATATCATTTCCCAACTTACCGAGCCTATCGATTTACTCTATAAATCTCGCCCATTACTAAATCAAAGAAATGAATACTAAGTATATGTGCCCATTATTATATCGAAATTTAGAGCATGTACAACATAATATCTGAGGTCCGATTTTATTATGTAGTTAACAATGAATCGAATCACCTCTAAGTCGGTCTTGCTCGATACACACAAAGTGTACTAGTGTGATTCTATGGTTATGAAAAATCAATACCAAATCACACTACAACCATACCAATGGTTTGTCCAAAGTCATCTCGATTGTGAGCCTTTACTTATACTCTATAAGGAGCTGATAACATAATCTACCGTGTGACACTACACACCATGTTATCTATAATATAATGTATGAGACAATATGCATAACCATAAATATGCAAACAATGATCATGTGATTCTTATTTCAAAAATAAAGATGTTCATACAAAAGATAGACTTTTCAGTATACATCCCAACAATCTCCCACTTATACTAAAAGACTATGTTGTCCTCAAACTGCCATACATTTGATTCCTATTCCCTTCACATGCCTATCAAAAGCTCTCGCCGGTAGGGCCTTAGTGAAAGGATCTACCAGGTTATCCTCCGATGCAATCTTGGCCACAAAAACTTCTCCTATCTTTACGATTTCTCATATCAGGTGGTACTTGCGCTCTATGTGTTTACATGCCTTATGGGCTCGTGGTTCCTTCGAGTTTACAACTTCACCACTATTATCACAATAAATTATGATATTTCTGGGCAAACCAAGAATCACATCAAAGTCCATCAAGAAGATCCTGAGCCACACAGCTTCTTTGGCCGTCTCAGAGTTTGCCACATACTCAGCTTCCATGGTAGAGTCCGCCATGCATTTCTTGTTGGTGCAATCGGCCCAGCAGTACCTTGATGGTATTTTGATGATAGACAAAACTCATGACATGGGATTGTCATGGGAAAGTCCAACATGGTGTTGGCATGGAAAATCCAAGCATGAAGCTTGTTGTGGGAAAGTCCAACATGGTGTTGGCATGGAAAATCCAAGCATGGAGCTTGGTGTGGGAAAGTCCAACATGGGGTTAGCATGGGAAATCCAAAGCATTGCGAAGCCGTGCGCTTGGTGCTTGGTGAGAAATGCATTGCGAAGCCGTGCGCTTGGTGCATTTGGGAAGTCTTAAGGACCTGGTAAGTTCACTAGGCTCGGGGTCCTTGAGTCGGTGAAGGATGGCATTGCGAAGCCGTGAGCTTGGTGCATCCGAGGGACCGTCGGAGAGGGAGCGAATGGAGTGAGCCCAAAGGGAAGCATACTTCTAGGGTATGAGACGCGAAGGATGGCATTGCGAAGCCGTGC
The DNA here is from genome assembly GCA_025175895.1 of Wurfbainia villosa. Lineage (NCBI taxonomy): Eukaryota > Viridiplantae > Streptophyta > Magnoliopsida > Zingiberales > Zingiberaceae > Wurfbainia > Wurfbainia villosa. The sequence goes on from CM045997.1 coordinate 58,205,188, forward strand.
GCTTGGCGCATCCGAGGGACGTAGGCCAAGGGAAGAGAGCTTCGGTGGGGAACTCTATGAGGGATAAGGTGGACTTGGCCATGTGGCTAAGACTGAGTGTCGGAGGCTCAAACTTGATGTTTGAGGGTTTACTCGACGGTCGGATGCTCAAACAACTTGGTGTTTGAGGTTTTTCCTGACATCAGTCGACTTGCATAGGTGCCGGTTTGACTAATCCAAGTCGAAATGATCGATGATGCGATCGCGAGATTCTAGGATGGCGATCGATCGATGGGAGTGTCGCAAGCAGACGCTCCATAGCCGTCGAGCGATCGACTACTAGGTCACTAGTCGGTGATGGGCATCATCGATCGGTAGGTGATCCGTTGGAACTTGTCGACGTGGATCGGCGTTGTGAGACAACGACTAAGGGCAATCGGGGCCTTTTGGCGTGATCGCTAGGCGCGAAACAACTCTTCGATCACGGAGTTATAAAAGGAGCTCGAGATGCAGGTTTTTGCAATGGTTTTTGTGGAGCTATTGGAGGGGAATTGCTGCTGCATTCCAGTCCTTCAAGAGCCAATCAAAGCAAGTAACAAGCAAAGCGATCAAAGCAATCGGTGAAAGTTTTCTTGTGTATTGTATTTGTGTATTTGCTTGTATTTCTATATTACATTGTAATTTCTTGTGAGAGGTTTCTCCACCTCCGACGTGTTGTCGAGAAGGAGTGTTATAGTTAGTGTCGTGCGCATAACTAGAGCTCGGTGAGCTTGCTCATGGAGTAGGAACCATTCGGTTCCGAACCACGTATATCTTGTATTGTGTGATTGTGTATTGTTAGTTTCATTATTATTATTATTCCGCTCCGCTAACGACAATCGTAGACAACCAACGCAAGAAGAACGAACAAATTATGACATCCATCGATTGAGGGCTATTCACCCCCCCTCTAGCCTGCCGTTCGATCCCCTACAAGTGGTATCAGAGCCGAGGTCGCTTTTCAAGGACTAACCGCCGCGAGAGCACTATAAGATGGGTGGCTACAACATCCATCCACCAAAATTCGATGGAGATTTTGATTAGTGGAAGAAACAGATGGAGGTATATTTCGAAACCGATTTCGATTTCATGTTAATCATTGAAAATGGTTTTGAAGTGCCTAGGGACAAGGAAAATAAGCCACTAGAAAAATCAAGGTGGACCCAAGACCAAATGAAGGATTTCAAGACAAATCTTGAGGTAATTAAATTACTTGGTGATTTGATTCCTAACCATATTTGGTCTAGGATAGGAAATTTTAGGGATGCTAAGGATTTGTGGAATAAGGTGGTTGAATTCCACAAGAATCCCCAACCGGCACAATTAGAGGAGAATGCCGAGGAAGAAGCACCCACATTTGATGATGTTGATGATTTGGTGGAGACCTCCACCTCTAGCGTTGAGGGGGAGGAAAGGATTTCGATTCCGGAGCAAGATCAAAATGAAGCTTCTACCTCCGGAAGAAGTGAAGAGGCCTCCACCAACTCCCTAGGTAACTCAAGTGTTGTAATTTTAAATAAAAATCACATAATATGCTTTGAGTGTAGGGAGAAGGGGCATTACAAGAGCAAATGCCGTAAATTGGCTAAGGAAAAGGCATCAACACCAAAAGTCAATCCAAAGTCAAAGGATGCTGGTGTTCCCAAAATCAAGAGCAAAGAGCACATTGTGTGCTTTAAATGCAACCAAAAGGGACACTATCGAAGCCAATGCCCTAGGGGGAGGAAGAAAGGGCAAGAAGGTGCAACTCATGTAGGGGGATCTCCTAAAGCTATCCCTAAGGTAAATTTACCTAATGCACCTTTAATTCCTAAAGTCAAAAAGCATGCTAAGAATTATTTTGGCTCTCTTGCTATTGTTAATGAAAAGCATGCTAGGAGAAACAATAAGGTTTATTGCTTAGGTGCCAAGCATGATCATATGACTAAGGATAAACCTAGGACTCATAATTCTAGAAATATTTTACCTAGGGAATCAATTAGGAGAGTAGAAGAAAATTTGGGTATTAATCTCAAAAAGTCTAGGCACATGCCGAAAAGAAAAAGGTCTTCCCAAAAGACAAATGAAAATTCAAAATTTGGGAAATTAGAGTTAGAAAACCAAGCCTTGAGGTCAAGGCTAGAAAAATTGGAGAAGACCCTAGCAGTAATATCAAATTCGGTTAAGGGGTCTAATGTACAAAAGTCAAGACTTAGAAAACAAGAAATGTCTAAGGGCAAGAAGGGTTTGAGTCATAAACCTATGTCCTACCATAATGTTACATTTAATTATGGAACCACATCTAGGTCTAGGAAAACCAAGGCTAATAGGGAAGCCATCCCTAAGACTAGCCATGGTATTTGCTTAGTGGCTAAGGACTTAAGAAAAACCAAGAAGGCCACTAGGAAGGTTAATGGAGGAGTCACCTCTAGAGTTGACCTAGGAAAAACCCAAAAGACTATGGCTTCAAAGCCTAAAAGGGTCATTAGGAAGGTATCTAGGGAAGTTATCCCTAGAGAATACCTTGTTAACCCAAGGAGCTCCAATAGATATTGGGTTCCTAAAGCGTGATCGATTCACGCTAAATGGGTTATGGTGTGTCAACCCTAAGTGGATGGGTAGTTAACCTAACCATAGTAGAGTTGACACATTAGGGTGTGCCAATGTGCTTGAGAAGTTAAAAATGATTTAAATTGGCACATTTAGGTCATAGAGGTCATGGTGTGCCATTTTGGGTTTTTGGCACACTTGGGAGCTAAATGGTTTAAGGCAAAATGGATTTAATCCCTAGAAATGACAAATTGATTTTAACACTTAGGTATTCTATACCTTAGTATATTTTACTTGCCATGCTTTATTTGCCTTGCCATGTCATGACATCATTCTCATTTTTATCTCTAAAAATGTCATGATCATGTTTAAACTTATCCTTATATGTCATGTATGCTTAAACATCATTCACATGCGATGACATCATGATTGTGGCATATGCTTTTATCTATACCATATCTATGCCATAATCATATCATGCATATATTAAAATGGAGTTAAGGACTATGGCACAATTTGAAGGGAATCAAATAATATTGCCTAGAAATATGCATGAGAACATAAACAAAACAAAACCCACATCTCACAAAAATTTGACTTGTATGTGTTTTACACATCTAGATATTGGTGAGATCTTTAGGAAAAAGAAAATAAAGGTTTGAAAAACATTTTGAAAACATTTTGAAAAACCTTGGTGAAGCCTATCTTTTGGTAGCTATCACCATTGAATGGGATAATACAAAGAGGGCTCCTTATTGAAGCTTTTCTTAAATTTTGGACTTTATATCAATCTCCTAATTTAATGGGTAAAATAATTTTCCAATATTTTTCACCCATAGTGTTTATGATAAGTAATATACATACCAAATTTCAAGAATTTTAAACTTATGTATATTTACTTATGGATTTCAAAAATCAAGAATGATTATCGATTATGATCGACATGGATTGGCGATCGATGGGGTGGCATGATCGATTTGATTTCGACCATTGCCCAAACTGATTTCGGGTAAATCTTATTGGTTAGGCCCATGTTCAGCTAGGTTAAGGTCCCCTAACCACTCCTAACCCTATGATATGCTTGGGAGAGCATTAGAGAGGGTGGAAATCTATTGGATATGAATTAGGAGTTGGGTTGAGGGTGAGTATCAAATTTAAGGTGGATAAGAGTTCATTGTTGAACTTTGCCTTAATTTTGATTTGGTTAATGTTCCTATTGGCTTAGGGACTCTCCAAGGACATTGTAGGTGCAATGGTCAAGGGGGAGCAAGCCTCTAGGGGGAGGTATCCATCATGGGAAGATGGATATGTATTTCCTCATGGGAGGAAAGGTGGGTGGCCTCTCTTAAGTGATATGGGATCACTAGAAAGATTGTAGGCTTGTGTTTCCTCCAAGGGAGAGATTGTAAGATCTCATTGGGATATGAGACATTCATACCCTTGGGGAGGACCTTTTTGATGTAATGTCAAAAAGGGGGAGAAGTTACCAAGTTACCAATTAGGGTTCGTTGGAATTCTCAATGGGATATGAGAATTGCCAATATGGGAGAATTGGTAGACTTGAGATGGTAGTTTTGTCAATCATCAAAAAGGGGGAGATTGTTGGTGCAATCGGCCCAGCAGTACCTTGATGGTATTTTGATGATAGACAAAACTCATGACATGGGATTGTCATGGGAAAGTCCAACATGGTGTTGGCATGGAAAATCCAAGCATGAAGCTTGGTGTGGGAAAGTCCAACATGGTGTTGGCATGGAAAATCCAAGCATGGAGCTTGGTGTGGGAAAGTCCAACATGGGGTTGGCATGGGAAATCCAAAGCATTGTGAAGTCGTGCGCTTGGTGCTTGGTGAGAAATGCATTGCGAAGCCGTACACTTGGTGCATTTCGGAAGTCTTAAGGACTTGGTAAGTTCACTAGGCTCGGGGTCCTTGAGTCGGTGAAGGATGGCATTGCGAAGCCGTGCGCTTGGTGCATCTGAGGGACCGCCGGATGGGGAGCGAATGGAGTGAGCCCAAAGGGAAGCATACTTCAAGGGTATGAGACGCGAAGGATGGCGTTGCGAAGCCGTGCGCTTGGCGCATCCGAGGGACGTAGGCCGAGGGAAGAGAGCTTCGGTGGGGAACTCCATGAGGGATAAGGTGGACTTGGCCAAGTGGCTAAGACTGAGTGTCGGAGGCTCAAACATGATGTTTGAGGGTTTACCCGACGGTCGGATGCTCAAACAACTTGGTGTTTGAGGTTTTGCCCGACATCAGTCGACTTGCATAGGTGCCGGTTCGACTGATCCAAGTCGACTAGGGTTCGACTGGTGTAAGGCTAGGGTTTTGTGTAGCGGTCACGCCATGGCTATGGATCGGCATGACGACATCGGCAATGATCGTGTCGAGGATGAATGATCGTGATGGGAGTGTCGTGAGGACGCTCCATAGCCGAGGGCGATCGACTACTAGTCACCGATCGTGATGGGCATCATCGATCGACCGGTAGGTGATCCGCTGGAACTTGCGACGTGGATCGACCGTTGTGAGACAACGGACTACGAGGGCAATGATCGGGGCCTTTGGCATCGCTAGGTGCGAAAATAGCTCGATGCAGGTTATAAAAGGAGCTCGAGATGGAGGTTTTTGCAATGGTTTTTGTGGAGCTATTGGAGGGGAATTGCTGCTGCATTCCAGTCCTTCAAGAGCCAATCAAAGCAAGTAACAAGCAAAGCGATCAAAGCAATCGGTGAAAGTTTTCTTGTGTATTGTATTTGTGTATTTGCTTGTATTTCTATATTACATTGTAATTGCTTGTGAGAGGTTTCACCACCTCCAACGTGTTGTCGAGAATGAGTGTTATAGTTAGTGTCGTGCGCATAACTAGAGCTCGGTGAGCTTGCCCGTGGAGTAGGAACCATTCGGTTTCGAACCACGTATATCTTGTGTTGTGTGATTGTTTATTGTTAGTTTCATTATTATTATTATTCCGCTGCGCTAACGACAATCGTAGACAACCAACACAAGAAGAACGAACAAATTACGACATCCATCGATTGAGGGCTATTCACCCCCCCTCTAGTCGGTCGTTCGATCCCCTACATTTCTGCTTGACACTCCTCCATACAATGTCTCCACCTCCCAAAGTAAACACAAAACCTGAGGTAGACTTACTGTTATCCCTGTCTGATTGGAAGTCGGAATCTGTGTAACCTACAGGGAGTAATTGGTCTGTCTTGTAAACTAGCATATAATCACTAGTCCTTCTCAGGTACTTCAATATATGCTTTACCATTGTCCAATGTCCCTATCCTGGATTACTCTGATATCTGCTAACCATGTCGACAGCAAAGCATATATCTGATCTCGTAGACAACATAGCATATATGAGGCTTCCTACTGTCGAAGCATAAGGAACCGCCTTCATCTCCTCTATCTCCTCAGATGTTCTAGGACACATCTCCTTAGATAAAGGAACTCCATGCCTGAAAGGTAGAAAACCCTTCTTGGAGTTCTGCATGCTAAAACGAGCCAAAATGGTGTCTGTGTATGAAGCTTGAGATAAGCACAACATCCTTTTCCTGCGATCCCTTATAACCTTTATCCAAAGGATGTGTCCCACTTCTCCCAAGTCCTTCATATCTAACTGTTTGGACAACCATACCCTTACGTCTGATAACACCTTGACATTGTTGCCAATTAACAAAATGTCATCTACGTATAGTACAAGAAATACCACTATGTTTCCATCACTTCTCTTGTATACACAAGACTCATCCGTATTTTGAATGAATCCATAAGACTGGATTACCTCATCAAAGCGGATGTTCCAATATCTCGAAACTTGCTTCAATCCATAAATGGATCGATTAAGCTTGCACATAAGATGCTCTTTGCCCTTTGCAATGAATCCCTCTGGTTGCTTCGTATAGATGTTTTCCTCAAGACTTCCATTAAGGAAAGCTGTCTTGACATCCATCTGCCATACCTCATAATCCATATGAGCAACAATACATAAGAGAATCCGGATAGACTTAAGCATGGCTACCGGTGAAAAGGTCTACTCATAATCGATACCCTCTTTCTGAGTATACCCTTCGCAACAAGCCTTGCTTTAAAGGCCTCAACCTTCCCGTCTATTCCTCTCTTTCTTGAATTCCTCTCCATATCAGCCTTAAATTCTTTGAACTTGTCAAAGCATTCAGACTTATGGCACCTCAAGTAAATATATCCATATTTTGAATAATCGTCTATGAAAGTGACGAAATACTCAAAACCACCTCTAGCTTGGATAGACATAGGGCCACACAAATCAGAATGAACCAATTCTAACACATCTTTGGTTCTATACCCCTTAGCCTTAAAAGGCCTCTTGGTCATTTTACCCTCCAAGCAAGATTCACAGGTTGGGAAGTCTTCCACCACTAATGAACCCAGAGGTCCATCAGCTATCAACATTTGAATTCTGCTTAGGTTAATATGACAAAGTCTTACATGCTAAAGATATGTTTGGTTCATCTTCAATGGTTTTTTTCTCTTATTGGAATTAGAAGATGAGTTATTAACTTCTATTTGCATCGTGGGAGCTTTTGGTTCAAGTGTATATAAATTTTCTATCAATTCACCAGAACAGATAATCTCCCTATTCCTTTTTATAACAACTCTGTCATTAAAAGAAATAGAATATCCATCCATAAACAATTTAGAAACCGAAATCAAATTCTTTCTAAATAAAGGTACATAAAGGCAATTCTTAAGAACCAAAACTTTATTTTTCTCAAAAGACAAATAAACATCTCCCACTGCAATAGGCGCCACCTTGGGGTCATCGCCCAAGTATACGGTAATCTCCCCCTCAGCCAATCATCCAGTTTCCTGGAACCCCTGCAAAGTATTGCAGACATGATCAGTGGCTCCCGTATCTACACACCAGGTGCTAGTAGATAACACCGCTAAACATGTTTCAACGACTAGACCAAAAGATATACCTTTGTTCTGCTTCCGATTGGGGCAGTCCTTCTTCCAGTGTCCAGTCTGCTTACAAGTGAAGCACTTGCCTTTCGGCTTTTTCACTCCTCCCTGAGTTGCTCCCACCGCCTTTGCCCTAGCTTGTTTCTTCTTCTTCTTGCCTTTCGGCTTAGAAGTAGAAACTTTTTGGGCAACCATGGCTTGCGCCTGAGCACTCTGATGAAAAAGCCCCTCTGCCGCCTGAAGTTCTGTCAGAAGCTTCACCAACGAATACAAACTCTTGTTCATGTTGTAGTTCAGGCAAAACTACTCAAAACTCCTAGGTAGAGACTAGAGAATGATATCAACCTGGGTTTCCCCATCGATCTCAGCTTCGAGGACTTCCAGCTCATTCAAATGAGCTATCATCTTGAGAACATGATCCCTCACGGGTGTTCCCTCGATCATGGTGGTCGTCATCAAGTTACTCATGGCTTCCTGCCTAGCAGCCTGATTCTGGTGTCCGAAAAGCTCTTTGAGATTGAGCATCATATCATAAGCGGTGGGCATGGCTTGATGCTGATGTTGTAGTACATTTGACATAGATGCCAAAATGTAACACCGTGCCATCTCATCGGTCTTGATCCACTTCTTATAACTCTCTTTCTCCTTTTCCCCAGAATCATCCGCAGGCTTAGGAGGGCACTCTTCGAGGAGTACATATTTGTATTCCTCAGCAGTCAAGATAATGTCAAGAATCCTCTTCCAATCAACATAATTGGGTCCAGTAAGTTTATTTTCTTTCAGTATCACAGCAAGCGGGTTGAAAGTCATTTTTAAAAACCTAAGAATCACATAGATCAAAACATTAGATTTCAAAAAAATTATTGATTCCTCAAACAATAAAATTTTAAAATCAACCAACACCTCAAAACATCGAGAATATCATATGCCATGATAGTGTGGATGTATACGAATTCTACATTTGTAAGAGAAGGTTTTACCCATTAATTTTACTATCTTGTCAACCTACCTTTTTGACAAATAAAATTAATAGTTGGTTCCTCTTCGGCCCTACAAATAAGAGCAGTGACTCCGATGGTGAAGATACTCCTATTTGCATCTAAGTGTTCACCATTACTTGGTACCAAGGTAATTATCTCGGGTTATGTGCCTTCCGATGGGGAAGTACACACGCTCTATACTAATTTCCTATAACCATATTCGACCTTGTTATCCGCAAACAAACTCATTCGATGGGGAAGAAGGCACTCAGAGCCGATGTGCAAGTTTGTTTGCATCACATGTCAAACTGTAATAAAGCCCGTGGGAATTTATAAAAATATCCCTCTCCCACTTAGTAATTTAAAATTGAGGAATTTTCTAGCCTATGACATGCATATCAAACAATAAGCAATAAATATGAAAAAGAAATATTTTCCAACTATTTTGGCTTTTCTCTCCAATATGCCTCCTGTCCTATCGCCTTCTCGTCCGCTCCTCCCTACGCCATGTACAAGTCATCTAGAGATCCGAGCCAATAAAAAACTATTTTAATTTACATCCATCGATCCTATACTCCACGAGGGAGTGTACATGAAATCTAGATCGAAAGTAAACTAAAATAAAAAGAGTGGCTAAACAATGTCGTATCCAATTACAAAAATTAAATACTAGCCTCGTCAACCCCAAGGATTCAAGAAAATATACAATTCACACATACAATCACATACACACATATGGCCATAATAGTTGGATCCTATGCCTACAACCAAAAAGTTAACCTATAAACATCCTACTATTATCCGACACATATAATATATGAAAAGTGCATAAAAGTAATCGAATCCTAAACACACAAAACTAGAAACCGTGGCTCTGATACAACTTAAAGGTAGGAAACTTTGCTTCCCACTTCAACTCAGTCGCTTGTTCATGACGATCCCTTCTACGTCCCCTGAAAAAAAAATTTATCCTTGACAAGGAGGGATTACCCAAGCTACCATTTCATCGTCGTGCTATTCGATTAAAGTAGTCACTTGAACAAACTTCTTGTTCAAGCAACCAACCTCAATTCTACGATTAGCCGCAGAATATACGATGTACGGATCGCCGACTTTTGTGTTTATATTCGGGGTCCAAGTTAATTTAGCCACAAAATAAAACATACGAGCACTGGCCAAGGTGGAGAGGAGAAGGAAGGGCGCCGACAACACCTAAGGAAGAAGAAAACCTTCCTTAATTGTGGCCACCCAAGACACCTCCAAAAACCCTAGCCGCCCACTTCTTCCTTGCCGCCCAAGCCGAGGAAGAAAAACCCTAACCTCTCTCATTCATCTACATGCCCAAGCCTTAAGCCCATATTTATAGAGTTAGGATTAAGCCTCCTTTTAATCTTCACCGTCGGTTCTAGGGATTTAATCTTAACTGTCAGATCTAGAGATTTAATCTCAACCGTCATATCTAGAGATTTAATCTCCACCGTCGGATCTAGAGTTTTGTTTTCCATCATTGGATCTAGGCTCCATGAGGTTTTAATAGGCTACAATAGGGACCATGAGGAGGAGTTGGATCTTGGCCACCCAATGAATCAAGCCCACATAATGTCCGATCCATTAATTATAGTTCACTCCACTAGAGGATTATCATTGATCTACCTCACCAACCCTCATAAGTTAATATGGTCTCCATATATTATTTGTACATTTATCTCCCCATGTTTAAGATCTCGATTGTCCGTCGATTAATTAATTTACTGAAAATTAATTAATCAATATCTAACTCCATGAGTAGTACCACTCAACCTTATCATCATGCTGGATAAAGTCCACCTACAGGGTTTACATGATGAACCTTATGAGCTCCTCAAGGGGATATCATCATCCTAATATATAGGACATGGTTTCCTCCTATAATCAATGACACACCATATAAATGATATCATTTCCCAACTTACTGAGCCTATCGATTTACTCTATAAATCTCGCCCATTGGTAAATCAAAGAAATGAATACTAAGTATATGTGCCCGTTATTATATCAGGATTTAGAGCATGTACAACATAATATCTGAGGTCCAATTCGATTATGTAGTCAGCAATGAATCGAATCACCTCTAAGTCGGTCATGCTCGAAACACACAAAGTGTACTAGTGTGATTCTATGGTCAAGACAAACCAATACCAAATCACACTACAACCATACCAATGGGTTGTCCAAAGCCATCTCGGTTGTGAGTCTTTACTTATACTCTACAAGGAGCTGATAACATGATCTACCGTGTGACACTACACGCCATGTTATCTACAATGTAATGTATGAGACAATATACATATCCATAAATATGCAAACAATGATCATGTGATTCTTATTTCAAAAATAAAGATGTTCATACAAAAGATAGACTTTTTAGTATACATCCCAACACCCTCCACATAACTTATTGCATACCCAGTGATCACCTTTATAATCACCCTGTTACAGGTGACATTTGATGAAGCCAAAGTATACAACTCATTATGTAGGGAACCTTAGTGACTTCAGGTCTAAGGACTATTCATACCAATAGTCACATGAGAATGTTTATGACACTCATATAACGATCCATGAAACATTCTCATGGCGGGTCAATTCAGTACATAGTCTCTAATATGTACCAATGTGTCAACTTGATATCACATATACATGACTTGTGAGATTAAGTCATCAATTGACCTACATGCTAGTCTCTATGCATTAATATTGTCCTTGCATATTAGTACTAAACTAGGAATAGTTGAGAGTAGTGTTCTATATATATGTCTACAGACTCTCACTATCAATTTAACTAATTGATATGCTATAAACCTGAACTTACTATTCAAGGATACTATTATATTATTCATATAACACAGATAAGGAATAATATAATAAGCAAACCTTGCCTATTATTAATGAAATAGAATACATATGATCCCTAATCAATCATCTCATGATTGACACTAAGGGCTGATACTAACACAGTCGACTGCTCAACCATAGCTATTGACTGCTAGAACCACAGATCAGCAGTCGAGCCTCAGTCGACTAACTGACTAGTCGATTGGGCCATAACCCCAGTCGACTAATCTGAGTCAACTAGGTTTCCGAGTGTCAAACACTCGGCTAGTTGACTAGTTCATAACCCCAGTCGACTAGTAAATCTCAAACATTAGATTTAACCCAAATATGATCTTCTCATACTTGATAACCACCCATAGCCTAGACCTAAGCCTTCTAGTCATCTCCATCAGCCTCACGCCTCTCGGATCCCTCGAGTTCGTGACTCTTCATCCTTCACGTTAGCCTTTAGGTGTTTCCATCGGCTATGTCATGCTAACAGGGTTCTTTGCCAAGGTTCATTTGAACTTATGCCGCCAAGACCCATGCTTGGACTTTATGCCGCCAAACCTACACCCTTGGATTTTTCACATTGCCAAGATCCAGTTAGACTTATGCCACCAAGCCCCATGGTTGGACTTTACGCCACCAAACCTACACCCTTGGACTTTCACATTGCCAAGATCCATTTGGACTTATGCCGCCAAACCTACTCTTGGACTTTCCAATTGTCAAGTACCCATGACTTGGACTTTTACATGCCAAAACTCATGCTTGGACTTTTCATGTCAAGTACCTAAGAATTGGCCTTTCCATGCTAAGACCCATGCTTGGACTTTCCATGCCAACTCCATATTGGTCTTTCCAATTTCCAAAGTTCACTTGGACTTTACTATGCCAAGACTATACCTTTTGACTTTACCATTGCCAAGTACCCATTACTTGGACTTTCCATGCCAAGTATCTAAACTTAGACTTCCGAGGTGATTGCTCAAACAATCTCCCCCATATGACTTGGACTTCCAAGGTTGATTGCTCCAACAATCTCCCTCAAATAATCTCTCCGATATGATTTTGGATATTCCAATCTGTTGGAGTATTGGGAATATAATCAAAGTCCCACATTGGTAAGACATGGAAAAGATCATGTACTTATAAGATGAAAAGATATCTCCATTGGTATGAGACCTTTTGGGTAAAGCCCATAAATAAAACCATGAGGGCTTAGGCCTAAAGTGGACAATATCATGCCATTGTGGAGATATGTGGATCTTATAGGCACTAACAATTGGTTTCAGAGCCATGGTCCATGTCAAGCCATGAACTCGAACGAAGAAAATTGAGCTCCCATGTCTGGATCAAGAGAACTAGACACCAAGAAGGAAGTCGAGTTGGATCAGAAGAACTGAACAACTGGTAGGAAGTCCAGTTGGGCCAGAAGGTCTGGACAATTGGCAGGAAGTCCAGCTGGGTCAGGAGGACCAGACAGTTGGCAGAAAGTCCTAGTGGGTTAAGGATCGGATATCAAGCAGAGGATGTCCTTCGAGGACGAATAGGCTTGAGGGGGGGGGTCAATGTGGTCCTTCGTTTGAGGGGGGGATTGTTGGAGTATTGGGAATACAATCAAAGTCCCACATTGGTAAGACATAGAAAAGATCAAGTGCTTATAAGATGAAAAGATATCTCCATTGGTATGAGGCCTTTTGGGTAAAGCCCAAAAACAAAACCATGAGGGCTTAGGCCCAAAGTGGACAATATCATGTCATTGTGAAGATATGTGGATCTTATAGGCACTAATACAATCATCTACTAGTCATATGGTCAACATATGGTCAAACTATATAGTCAATCAATGATCAACCCCATTGTCAAACCATTGTCAAACATCAAAACACAACTTGAGTCCCACTCGAGTTTGGTCAACATTAACCTGGGGCTTGTTGTACCAACACTTACAACTCCTTTTCTTTTCGTTGAAGATTTTTTTCACATCCTTCTTGTTGTACTTTCGAGAATGTCTCATCACTTTCTGAACGAAATTTGTCATCTCACTGTATGATAGCTCCTCATTGCTATCACTCCCTTGTTCATATTAAGAAGAAGACTCTTCCTTTCTCTCCTTCTTTTCTTTTCTTTTATTCTTGTTCTTCTCTTCTGCAACTAAAGTCATACCTTTCTCCTTATGGCTTGAATTAGCTTGTTCATGCAATTATAATTCATAGAAAAGTTAATCTAACTTAAAAATAGAAAAATCCCTTGAAACCTTGTAGACATCATCCATTAATGACCATAGATAGTTTCTTATGAATGATTTTAGTGCATACCTGATGAGATCTCAGTTCTCCACACTTTCTCCAACTAAATGGAGATCGTTGAGAAATTCCTTGAATATCCCATGAAGTTGGCTTACTTTTTCACCTTTCTTCATAGTGAAACTATGCATTTGGTTTAAGAGGAAGCCTCTCTTATCAATTCTTGAATCCTTTGTGCCCTCATTAAATTCAATGAGTTTGTCTCATAGCTCCATGCCACTTCAGAATAGACCAACCTTGTTAAGTTGTTCCACATCATGCCCACATTGAAGAGTTACTATTGCTTTCACATTGGACTGCGCCTTCATTATTTGTTTAGTCATCCATCGTCCAAATTCCAACACTTTGCCATCTTCCGCAATAGGATGCGTAAATCCTTCTGACACCACGAACCCAATGTCAATGTCGGTCATCAAGTAGTACTCCATGCGACTCTTCTAGTATGTGAAGTTGTTTTCATTGAATAATAGAGGACGTGTAGTGTTGTAGACCTCTTCATTGCCATTTGTAATTTTGCTCCTTTGGTTGTTAATCCTCTGGGGTAATCTTGTTGGGACTGATTTGATGCGCTAGAAGGGGCGAATAACACTTCATCGATTTTCACAGATCATGCTTGTCTATAATTCGTTAGCGTAACGGAATATACAAAATAGCATAAATGAAAATAACACAAGCACATCAATAACATTTTACGTGGTTCAGAACCTATAGTTCCTACTCCATTGGTGAACTTTAGTGTCTACTCCACTAAATCTCTTTCTCCTACTCGGTAACACACCAGAGGTGGAGAAAACCTCTTACAATGGAGTTTATACAAGAAAGCAACAAAAAAATGAAATACAACACAAACAAATGAAAGAGCAAGTAAAAGAACACTTTTACACGAATGCTTTTGAATGTTTGATCTCTTGGTTGCTTTGAACGACTTTGAAGACTTAGAATTGCAGCAGCACTTCCCATCAAGTTCTCCAAAAATTGACTTTTCTTCCTTCTTCTGTGAGCTCCTTTTATAACCTCGCACAGGTTAATTTTTTGTCATCCAGTCGACAGACCACTATACCGTTGTCTCACAATGGACTAATCCACGTCAAAAAATTTCCCATCACTGGACTATCCTAACCCAGTAGTCGACTACCATAGCCATCAATCGACTGCCAAGGGCTAGTAGTCAACTGTCAAATATATTATGCCTTGGACATATAATTTCAGCTGACTGCTCAACTCTAGCAGTCAACTACTAGTGACCAGTCGACTGCTAAATCATAGCAGTAGACTGTCATAGCCACATTCAGTAGTCGAGCCTCAGTCGACTACTTGACCAATCGACTGGGTAATAACCTCAGTCGACTGTTCGAGTCAACTAGGCCTCAGAGTGCTAAACACTTGACTAGTCAAAGCCATCAGTCGACGGGTAAACCTCAAACATGAGGTTTAACCCAAGTATAATCCCCTTATACTTGATCAATCACCCTTGGCCTAGACCTACGCTTTCTTGCCACCTCCATCAACCTCATGCCCTCAAGGTCCATCCGAGTCCTCCATGACTCGTTCACCCTTCGTGCTAGAATTCAAGTGCTTCCATCAACGATGTCATACCTTCGGGTCTCCTTTCCCAAGAGGCCGTGCCTTTGGGACTTCACCATTGTCAAGCATCAATTCTTGGACTTTCACCACCAAGACTGCACCCTTGGACTTTCCTTTATCAAATATCCATATATAGACTTTCACCGTCAAGACTACACACTTGGACTTAAGTGGCCAAGATTACACCCTTGGACTTTTCCTTTTCCAAGTATTTGTTGGGATGTATACTGAAAGCCTAGCTCTTTGTATGAACATCTTCATTTTGAAATAAGAATCACATGATCATTGTTTGCATTTTATATTTATGCATATTATCTGATACGTTACATTGTAGATAACATGGTGTGTGGTGTCGCACAGAAAATCATGTTATCAGTTCCTTGTAGAGTATAAGCAGAGGCTCACAACTAAGATGGTTTTGGACAAAACATTGGCATGGTTGTAGTGTGAATTGGTATTGGTTTATCTTGACCATAGAATTACACTAGTACACTTTATGTGTATTGAGCAGGACTGATTTAGAGGTGATTCAATTTATACTGACTATATAATTGAATCATACCTTAGATATTATGGTGTACATGCTCTTAATCTCGATATAATAACAGGCACATGTACTTAGTATTTATTTCTTTGATTTACCAATGGGCGAGATTTATGTATTAAATCGATAGGCCTGGTAAGTTGGGAAATAATATTATTTACATGGTGTGTCGTTGATTATAGGAAGAAACTGTGTCCTATACACTAGGATGATGATGTCCCCTTGAGGAGCTCATAAGGTTCATCATGTAAATCCTGCAGGTGGACTTGATTCAATATGATGATAAAGATGAGTGGTACTACTCATGGAGTTAGATATTAATTAATTAAATTGTCAGTAATTTAATTAATTAATGGACATTCGAAATCTTAAACACGGAGAGATATTTTGCACAAATAATATGTGGAGCCAATATTTATTTATGGGGGTTGGTGAGGTAGATCAATGATAATCCTCTAGTGGAATGGATCATCATTAATGGATCGGGTTTTGTGTGGTTCAGATCCATTGGGTGGCCAAGATCCAACTCCTCCTCATGGTCCCTATTGTAGCCAATTATAAATACCTCATGAAACCTAGATCTATATAAGAAAGGGAAGAGGCTTGGGTGGAATATAGAAGTTCCAGGGTTTGGAGTTGGCTTTGGGCGGTGGAAACAAGTGGAAGAGGTTTAGGGTTTTTGTTTTCCTCTCTTCCTAAGGTTTAGCCGACGCCTCTTCTTCATCTCTTTAGGGCCGGCACTCCTTCCTTCAAGAAAAGGCCGACACTTCTTCTTCTTCCTCACCTAGGGTCGGCGACAAAGCAAGGAGGAAAGGGTTCTTTCTTCCTTTGTCTTGGCCGGTTCATCTACTCCCTCTGTTTAGGGCCGGCGGACAACATGAACTTGGTGCTTGGTGGTCGGCGCAAGCAAGGAGAAGAAGGGAGCTTTTGTTCTTCCCTTGTTCGGAGCAAGCAAGGAAGGGAAGACATGTGATGGAGGCTTCGACTCTTGGAAGATCATCGCCCACACGACGTCCAAGAGGAGGATAGGAATACAATAAAAGATCAAGAGGTAAAACAAGAGGTATAATCTTGTTTATTTTTTATTCTAGTTCTCTTCTAATTTGTATGTTATTGATTAACATGGACCCCGATGATAAACACAAAAACCGGCGATCTGTACATCATCTATTCCATGACTAATCAAGGAAAAGAGTTAGGTGGCTTGAACAACTATTTTGTTCAAGCAACCACTCAAATAGAATAGCACGATGATGGATCAGTTGCTTGGGTAATCCATCTTTGTCCGGATTATTTTTTTTATCCTGGGACGTGTGATAGGATTGCCATGCACAAGCGATCGAAGCGGGAAGAAATTCCTTGACAAATGGTATCAGAGCCACGATTTCTGGTTTTGTGTGTTTTGGATTTAGTTATTTTCATGCATTTATCATATATTTTATGTCGGATAATAGTAGGATGTGCGTAGGCTAACTTTTTGCTTACAGGCATAAGATCCAACTATTATGGCTATATGGATGTATGTGATTGTAAATGTGTGATTGTAATTATTTATTTGAATCCTCAGAGTTGACGAGGCTAATTAGTATTTAATTTTTGTAATTAAATACGACATTGTTTAACTGCTCATTTTAATTTACTTTCGATCTAGATATATTGTACACTCTTTCGTTGAGTATAGGATCGATGGATGTAAATTAAAATAGTTTATCTCGGCTGGAATCCCCGTATGGCTAGAGGATGGTAAAGGGAGGAGCGGACGAGGTGGCGACACGACGGGAAGTATATTGGAAAACCAAAGTCATAATAGTTGGAAAATAATTTTTTTCATATTTATTGCTTATTGTTTTATATGCATGTTGTGTGTTTGAGAAAATTCCTCAATTTTAAATTACTAAGTGGGAGAGGGATATTTTTTAATTCCCGCGGCCTCCATTACAATTTGACATGTGATGTGAACAAACTTGTGCGTTGGCTCTGAGTGCCTTCCTCCATATCGGATGAGTTTGTTTTATGGATCACTAGGTCAAATATGGTTATAGAAAATTATTTAGGAGCGTGTGTACTTCCCCATCGGAAGACACATAATCCGAGATAATTGCCTTAGTATCGGATAATGGTAAATACTTAGATGCAAATAAAAGTATCCTCCCCATCGGAGTCACTGCTTTTATTTGTAAGGCCGAAGAGGAACCGACTATTAATTTTATTTGTCAAAAAGCAAGGTTGACAGGATAATAAAACTAATGGGTAAAACCTCCTCTTACAAATGTAGAATTCGTATACATCCACACTATCGTGGCATACGATATTCTCGGTGTTTTGAGGTGTTGGTTGATTTTAAAATTTTATTGTTTGAGGAATTGATCACTACCATTTTATTGCATTATTTTGGTCCTTAATATCATGGTTTTTATCCACTCTAGTGAATTATTATTGATTATTTGCATGTTTTATGAGTTGAATCATCTTTTGAACCTAATTGTAAATTCTCCTATATTGTGGACTTATATGCAAAATCTGTCTTTATTTGTAGGAGATCGAGATGAGCCACTAGACTAAACTCAAGTTGGATCAAATTTGACTTCATCTAGGACGAGAAAGATCATTTCAAACTGGCTTAATCGGAGTCTTTCATCATGATTTGACCAGATCTGACCATCCGAGAAAAGTAATGGATTCTGAGCCATCTATCCAGATTTAGAGAGATCTAGTCCATACATTTTGATCTGGACATCTGAGCCATTCATCCAAATTTGATCGATCATGATTATCCCTTCAGATGGATCAAATCCGTCCATTTGAAATCAGACTAATTTCAGCCGTTGGATGCACAGGCTTAATTGATTAATCACAGCATTAACCTAGCTTCAAACAAACAGCTGGGATTTGATTCTGCTCAGATCAGACGACCAAGGAAAATCACCATATAAATCCAACATTTTCACCCGAGAAACAGAATCGGACAGAAGAATTCGATCAGTAGTGTTACCCTCCTCGCGAGCACGACGACGACGCGTCTTCTTCCCCACGAGCGGCGGCGACAGTCCGATAGTCCCTTTCGGTGACCTCCCCTCCGACAACCGGTAGTAGTCCCTATCCCGACCTCGCCAGGTGACCGGGATGCCATTTTAGGGCAGCTCATTAGCAGTGAGGAAAGGTCGTGATTCCGCGAGTCCAGCTCCGTCACCGGCGATTCCATTCCTTTCCGGTGACCGGGATTTGGCCGCTTCATCTCCGCCATCATCAGCTGCTGGGATTAGGAAGTTTCAGCTTGTCATCTGCCGGTGAAGAGGTTTTCCACCACTGTTCCTACAGTCCACCCCATTCCGGCGACAGGGATTAGGCTGCACCGCTTCGACATTCCATCCACTAGCTACCGGGACTAGGAGCTCTGCTATTCACAACTGTCGGAGCAGTGTTCGCATACCTCCGCATTCAGCCCCTTTCCGCGGTGCCGAGATTAGGACTGCATTCGTAATCCACCGTCGGAGAGGGCTGTTTGAGTTGTTGTCGCCATCGTGGGGTTAATGATTGTTCTATTTTTGGAATTAGTCCATTTAATTTGATTGCTTACTTTGTTATGTTTGTTCAGTTACGGTTAATTTGTTATGGTATGTTTATCATGTTTAATTTTGTCTATTATGTTTAATTTAGTTTTCATCTATATTTGACCAATGTACTGTATAGTAACAGTGCGGTGCTTGGTTGAATTGCTTTCGTTATTAGTTTATATTTCATCTAAATTTGGCCAGTGTACCGTATAGTGACAGTGCGGTGCTAGTTGAATTGCTTACTTTCCTTGCATTTAGTTTTTAGTTAGTCTTCGACCACTGTTCCCTATAGTGACAGTGCGGTGCTTGGTTGAATTGTTTTATGTTTGTTAGTTTAGTTTTTAGTGACTGTTTGACCATTGTCCCATATAGTGAAAGTGCGGTGCTTGGTTGAATTGTTCACATTTGTTTCTTGGTCATTGTACCGTATAGTGACAGTGCCATGCGTGATTTACTTGTTCTTGCACATTAGGTTAGCTTCTCAGGAATAGTTAATTGGTAGTTAAGGTTTATTTCTTGCATCTTTAATTTTCATGTACGTTAACCAGAATTGTTTAATCATTGTATCATATAGTGATAGTGCGATGCATGGTTGAATCATTCTTGCATTAGGGCAGCTTTCAAATAATTGTTTTGATAAGTTGTTAAAACTCCCCAAACTATTGTTGTAATTGATATATAGCTAGTTTGTAGTTTAACTTAGTTTAATTTGTAGTTAGTTGACTTCTAGTCTAATTGTAGTTAGATTGTAGCTTGTCTTGTAGTTTAAATTATAGTTAATTCATAGTTTGTCTTAGAATTAATTAGTAGTTTAGTTGTAGTTTAATTATGATGTTTAGTTTTGAGTTTAATTCGTAGTTACTGAGTTTGATTGGTTAATTGTAAGGCTTAGCTTAATTGTTTGTTAGTTTGATTACTTGTCTGTTTAAGTGTTATTTCCATTAGTTTGAAAATTAGGTTAGATTTATTTCATTCTTTTCTTTACACTCATGTTATTCTGTATTTTAATTGTTATTTAATTTCCTGCACTGTCTTTATTCTTTGAATGCTTAGTTTATAATTTCTTTAATTTTCTTGTATTCATAGTTTAATTAGATTAATACTTTAATTACTTGCATTGTCTTTTATTCAGTAGGATTAGTCTTGTAAATTCCTAACCCCCATTCAATAGGATTAGCAATAATTAGAAATCCTAAGTTTACTATTCTATCTATTACACTCGTTGTGAAACTATCTGGGCCATCCACTATGCTATATTAGTGTAGTTAGGGGGTTCGATAATTAATTTGAAACGGTACCACGACAATTCGCCGTTACCAAAATTTGGTGCCTTTGGCGGGGAGTGTAATGATGCTTAGTAAACTTAGGATTATTTTCCCATTTTTCAAAAAAAAAAATTATTAGGGCTTCATTCTTTCATTTTCTGTGTATCCATGTATTTTGTCATGTCTTCTTCGTATGTCTTTTGATTTTTCTGTTGGTGTTTCAGGAAAGACCATGAATGATCTTTTCTGAGAAGCATGGGTCCTTATTATTAGGAACCGGATCAAAATGGCAACTAGATAAAATTGCAATATCCATCAGTCAGATATTAGCACAAGAGTTCATTTAGCCTCCATCAGAGAACATTTCTTTGGATATCGACGTGCTTAGGGAGATGGATCATGAATTTTTCTTATTCCACAGGACTCCTATGAACAATTGTGTTGTGATTTGCTTTCGGATATTGATGGATGTGTATTCATTGATGAAGCTGCTGTGGTGTCAGATGTTGAGGTTGATGACACGGGAGTGGTGGATAGCTGGACAGCTCCAGACTGGATACTCCCACCTGAGATTGAGTCTCCAAGAATGTTGCTGATGAAGCCTCTAAAAAAAATGCAGTAATCCAGCTCCAAGGTTGGATACTTTTTCTAATCGCCTCCGACCACCAGAGAGTACATATGATGAGGCGATGATCATTTCGGAGGGAGCAGCATGGAACTACCCTGATCACATCAAGAGAGCACTCACCTCCATTCGATGCATCCCACTCCCAGCCTGGATATTCTTACTGAACCACCTCCAACTTCCAGGACCTCAAGGGAGTTTGTTCTATCCCATCTACTTTTCTTTTCATTATATATACCCTTCTTTCACTTCATTTTGCTTCATTTGGTTTTTTTTAGTTGTTATGTTTCGTTTGTTGAGTTTTTATTTTGTCGGTGCTTTCAAATAAATTTCCTATGCATTCCTTTATATCATCTTAGAAGTCGTGAAAGCCTAGCTAAATTTGATTGTCGAGTTTTGGGGATTTATTGTCATGAATGGATTATTTGATTGCATATGGTTACTCCTTGGTGATGGATTCTATATTGATAGATTAAGATGATTTTTTTTCATTCCTAGTGAGGATTGTGCCTGTTTTTATTGCTTGTGTGTGGTGCACTTGTGGTTATTGTAACTCTAGAACTTGCTTTGATTCTTTCGAGACCACACAACCATAGGTTTGCATGATTACTATGAAGGCATTGTCACATGTTTCTCCTTCACTACTTTTGTTGTCACATGCTACTTAAATAATTTCCTTATCATATGTCATGTCATTCTCATTATTCATTCTACTGTCTTT
Source organism: Wurfbainia villosa (assembly GCA_025175895.1). Taxonomy (NCBI): domain Eukaryota; kingdom Viridiplantae; phylum Streptophyta; class Magnoliopsida; order Zingiberales; family Zingiberaceae; genus Wurfbainia; species Wurfbainia villosa. Next base: position 58,227,124 of record CM045997.1, read on the forward strand.
CTATTCATACATCATGTCATTTCTTCTCCATTTCCATTTTGTTGGATGTGGAATATTGGATGTTTCATGATTAGTTGATGGACAAAAGTTTAAGTGTGGGGGAGAGAGTAGCTTAGGAGAATTTAGTGGAAGCATAGGCGAGTTGTGCTTGATCACCATGAGCTAGCCATACTCTTTATCTTTTTAGTTGAGCTTGATGTTGGAGCATAAGGAAGTGCACTACATGTTGAAAAAAAAGGTGAAAAAAAAAGTTTGAAAAAAAAACTGAAAAAAAAAGTTGAAAAAAAATAATAATAAAAAAATAATAATAATAAAAAATAAATTGGGTACCCATGAAATAAAAAAAAATTGTGAAAATTTTGACATGTGGTGCCATTCATTTTTATTTTTGTGTGATAGTATTTTTGTTAATGACATCCCTTGTTGCAGTTATTGAGAGATTTATTATATATCATGAGTAGTTTTGTATTGAAGAATGTGATAAGAGTTGTTTATATGTTTATTGGGTTGGATGAAAACTTTTGGGGCATTACTTTCTTGTACTCATCTATGTAGCATTCCACTATTTCCATATCTTCTTGCATTTCTTTAGCTATTTCATTTCTTACCTTTCTTTCATTACACACATACCATTATTTTCTTTTATTCATGTTTCCCTTACATTCCTAATAAGCCTTCAGTTATTGTGTATCCTTATGTGTATATAGTGGTGAAGGTAGATGAAAAGAAAACATATGGTAGTTCATAAACCATAAGTAGCTTGAGTGAACTCTACTATTATATGTTTATAAGAGCGAGAGAAACCACCACTTACCCTGTGAGACTTAGTCATTTATAGTCTAATCAGGATGGATTGAAGTCACCATGTTTGTTAACCTATGTAGGATTTGAGTCCATGATTGCTTGAGTTTTTGAGAGTTGACAATCCTAGGTAACTTTCTTTCACGATTTTCTATGTATGCTTGGGAATTGCTAGGGAAATATACATTCAGTTTACTTTTAATTTTCTTTGGTTGCTCGAGACGCGCAAGAATAAGTGTGGGAGAATTGATCACTACTATTTTATTACATTATTTTGGTCCTTAATATCACGGATTTTATCCTCTCTAGTGATTTATTATTGATTATTTGCATGTTTTATGAGATGAATAATCTTTTGGACCTAATTATAAATTGTCCTAAATTGTGGACTTATATGCAAAATCTGTCTTTATTTGTAGGAGATCGAGATGAGCCACTGGACTAAACTTAAGTTGGATCAAATATGGCTTCATCTAGGACGAGAAACATCATTTCAAACCGGCTTAATCGGAGTCTTTCATCAAGATTTGACCATATCTGACCGTCCAGGAAAAGCGATGGATTCTGAGCCATCTATTCAGATTTGGAGAGATCCAGTCCATACATTTTGATTTGGACATCTGAGCCATTCATCAAGATTCGACCGATTGTGATTATCCCTTTAGATGGATCAGATCTGTCCATTTGAAATCAGACTGATTCAGTCGTTGGATGCACAGGCATAATTGATTAATCACAGCATTAACCTAGCTTCAAACAGACGACTGGGATTTGATTCTGCTCAGATCAGACGGACAAGGAAAATCACTGTATAAATCCAACATTTTCACCCGAGAAATAGAATCGCACAGAAGAATTTGATCAGCGGCGTTCTCCTCCTCGCGAGCGCGGCGGTGGAGCGTCTTCTTCCCCACGAACGGCGGCGACAATCCAACAGTCCCTTCCGGTGACCTCCCCTCCAACAGCCAGTGGTAGTCCCTATCCCGACCTCGCCAGCCAACCGGGATGCCGTTTTAGGTCAGCTCATTGGCAGTGAGGAAAGGTCGTGATTCTGCCGAGTCCAGCTCTATCACCGGCGATTCCATTCCTTTCCGGTGACCAGGATTAGGCCGCTTCATCTTCGCCATCATCAGCTGCCAAGATTAGGAAGTTTCAGCTTGTCATCCGCCGGTGAAGAGGTTTTCCACCACTATTCCGGCTGTCCACCCCATTCCGGCGACCGGGATTAGGCCGCATCGCTTTGACATTCCATCCACTAGCTACCGGGACTAGGAGCTTCGCTATTCACAGCCGTCGGAGCAGTGTTCGTATACCTCCGCATTCAGCCCCTTTGCGCGCTGCTGGGATTACGACCGCATTCGTAATCCACCGTCGGAGAGGGTTGTTCGAGTTGTTTTCGCCATCGTGGGGATATCGATTGTTCTATTTTTGGAATTAGTCTATTTAATTGGATACCTTACTTTGTTATGTTTGTTCGGTTATGGTTAATTTGTTATGTTATGTTTATCATGTTTAATTTTGTCTATTATATTTGATTATGTTTAATTTAGTTTTTATCTATATTTGACCAATGTACCGTATAGTGACAGTGCGGTGCTTGGTTGAATTGCTTTTGTTATTAGTTTAGATTTCATCTACATTTGGCCAGTGTACCATATAGTGACAGTGCGGTTCTGGTTGAATTACTTATTTTCCTTGCATTTAGTTTTTACTTATTTTTCGACCACTGTGTCGTATAGTGAAAGTGCGGTGCTTGGTTGAATTGTTTTATGTTTGTTAGTTTAGTTTTTAGTGACTGTTTGACCATTGTGTCGTATAGTGACAGTGCGGTGCTTGGTTAAATTGTTTACATTTGTTTCTTGGTCATTGTACCATATAGTGACAGTGCGGTGTGTGATTTACTTGTTCTTGCACATTAGGTTAGCTTCTCGGGAATTGTTAATTGGTAGTTAAGGTTTATTTCTTGCATGTTTAATTTTTATGTCTGTTAACCAGAATTGTTTAACCATTGTATCGTATAGTGACAGTGCGGTGCATGGTTGAATCGTTCTTGCATTAGGGTAGCTTTCAAATAATTGTTTTGATAAGTTGTTAAAACTCCCCAAACTATTGTTGTTGTAATTGATATATAGTTAGTTTGTAGTTTAACTTAGTTTAATTTGTAGTTAGTTGTCTTGTAGTCTAATTGTAGTTAGGTTGTAGCTTGCTTGTAGTTTAAATTATAGTTAATTCGTAGTTTGTCTTAGAATTAATTAGTAGTTTCATTTGGTAGTTTAGTTGTAGTTAATTATGATGTTTAGTTTTAAGTTTAATTCGTAGTTACTGAGTTTGATTGGTTAATTGTAAGGCTTAGCTTAATTGTTTGTTAGTTTGATTACTTGTCTGTTTAAGTGTTATTCCCATTAGTTAGAACACTAGGTTAGATTTATTTCATGCTTTGCTTTACACTCATGTTATTCTGTATTTTAATTGTTATTTAATTTCCTACACTGTCTTTATTCTTTGAATGGTTAGTTTATAATTTCTTTAATTTCCTTGTCATCATAGTTTAGTTAGATTAATACTTTAATTACTTGCATTGTCTTTTATTCAGTAGGATTAGTCTTGTAAATTCCTAACCCCCATTCAATAGGATTAGCAATAATTAGAAATCCTAGGTTTACTATTCTATCCATTAAACTCGTTGGGAAACTATCTGGGCCATCCACTATGCTATCTTAGTGTAGTTAGGGGGTTCGGTAAATAATTTGAAACGGTACCACGACAATTCTCCGTTATCAGGAATCAATAAATTTTTGAAATCTAATGTTTTTGATTTACGTGATTCTTAGGTTTTTCAAAATGACTTTCAACACACTTGCTGTGATTCTGAAAGAAAATAAACTTACTGGACATTGTCTTAATTGCTGAGGAGTACAAATTTGTACTCTTCGAAGAGTGTCCTCCTAATCCTACGGATAATTCTGGTGAAAAGGAGAAAGAGAGTTATAGGAAGTAGATCAAGGCTGATGAGATGGTGCAGTGTAATATTTTGGCTTCTTTGTCAAATGTATTGCAACATCAGCATCAAGCCATGAATACTGCCTATGACATGATGCTCAATCTCAAGGAACTTTTCGGACACCAGAATCGGGTTGCTAGGCAGGAAGCTATGAGGAACTTGATGACGACCACCATGGTTGAGGGAACACCTATGAGGGATCATGTTCTTAAGCTGATGGCTCATTTGAATGAGCTGGAAGTCCTTGGAGTGAAGATCGATGGGGAACCCAGGTCGATATCATTTTCCAATCTCTACTGATGCACATGAACGCGACTTCAAATCTCGCGATGGAGACCGTTAAGGACTCAAAACGCGCGCTTGCGCTCAATGCCCGCAAGTGCACGGATGTCGTCAAGTAATAAAGATTATCAATCCCACAGGGACTGAGATTCGAATACCAATATACTCAGTGGTGGTATTGTTCGGACGTGATCTCTAAAAGGTTGCGGTTGGTGAGGGTTGTCGGTGGACTCTACTCTGTACAGTGTCATTCGGAGAAGGAAAGAAGTGTGTCGAGGTCTTCAAAGGTGATTCTAGGACTTCGGTTTCGCTTGTGTATCACAGAACAATGTTGTCAATTGGTGTTGTCTAGACGTTTACCTACGATTTTGTGGAAGGGACATCATACACTCTTCCGCAGAGCCGCCGCATCTACCGGGAGCTATCTCCGCCTAAAAGGACAGGATAGACAGTAGAGGATGCTAAATCAATCCCTATGGTGGACCATTTCCGATTCCACCGCACCCTTCTCCCCGCAGTTGCTGGAGATCAGGTTTACCCCTAGGTTCCTTAATCAAATATCGTAAATTTTAGATTGCGAGGGCTGTCACTCCTCATATTGCCTAAGCACAGTGGAAAGAAAGCCAAATACACATAGATATAGTAAAGAGCAACTACCAATTGTCAAATCAAACTCATGGGCAGAATTTAACATGAACCAACATTGTTTATGTACACAAGCTACTCCCTAATCCTAGAATCGAAATTACTACTCCATGTATATGAAGGAAGAATCACAAAGTATGTCTAAGTTTGAATACATAAGGAATGAAACGAAGTAATAGAGATATACAATGCTTCCGTGATCTTCTCTCCGGTGTTGTGTTGTAAAGTGTGGACCTCCAGCAGCGTTCCTCCTCTCCATTGCAAGTTACCAAAGCTTTTTAGGGCTTCGGCGTGCCGTCCTAGCCGTCGTGCCTCCCCTCTAGGGTTTGGGCGGAGCCATCCTTATATAGACATCGCTTCGAATCGCTGTAAAATTCAGAAAAAACCCTAGTCACGCAAATCCGTTGGGGCGCCACACGGCCAGGTCGTGTGCGGCCCTAGGGTGCTAATCTCGCCCATTGGACATCGCTACCGTGTGAACCACACCTCGGGTCGCGGTCCCACTCTAAGCGCCTAGCTACAAATGTCCTTCTTTGCTTCAAAACGCGCATTTTTTCACCCGAAAAGCTAACAAGCACACAAAAGTACAACGAGCAGACCTCCGAATTAGAAAATAGGAAATGCGTGCAAAAATAGAGTAACATATGCATGAAACTAACACAAAATGCAATGACATGTGAGGGAAAAATACTCCTAAAACCCTATATGTTTTGCTCGCATTACTTCGCCAGACTTAAATCTTTGCTTGTCCTTAAGCAAACCTCAGTTCCATGAAATTTTAAAAAGATATTGTCCCATAATTAGCATGTTAACTAAATTTATCAGGTGATATTTGCAATCAAAGCAAAACAAATATGTTCTAGAAGTTCACTAAGTTAGCTCCTCGTGCTCATGCTAAGCGAACCATTCTTAGGGGATGCCCGTTCCATGGTGAGTTAAGTCGTCACCCCATAGCTTTCCTAAGGTTTCTGACTCTTATGCACTTACCTGCCAAAAGCGAGGATCGTTCCCTAGATCTAGCATAAAGTCTCAAAGGCGTGCTCGGTATTGAGAGAAATTGGTAGGTGTTTCCCCAGTAACCTAACTCGGTCTCAAAGGGGCACGTAGCCATTTACACCCACGACAACTATTTTTTTATCCCTCATAATCTTTTTTTTTTCATTTATTTTTTCTCTTTTTCTTTTCTCTCTTTTATTTTTCGGTTCACTGGGATTTTGATTTTTCGAATGGGCTTACACAATCCGAGCATCTCCAGTAACTAAAATGCTAAAGCTAGAGTCACCTATGGATTCCAAAGTACTAGACTATTGAAGTGAATCATAACTAGGTATGTACTAGATTCTTCCTTTCAGAATGTTCAACATGTGTAAGTGCAAAAAAATAAAAATAAAAATAAAGCTAACCAGTGTAAGTCTAGAACATTCAATAGAGTCAATAAAATAAAATACCACAAGATAAATGGAGTTAGGCTACCTATGGGAACAACTCATGCAAGCAACTTTCAAAATTGCTACTGAGGTAGCTTTACAGACAACAAAAATTAAGTACTGAAAGAAACTCAACAACTCATGCATGAACAAATGAAAATACCAGAAAAGAAACTACTGCTAGGAAATAAAACAAAATAAACCTTGGGATCTTCCCCCCAGACTTAAACGAAAATATACCTCTAATATGGTGGACGAGGTGGAAAGTCTAGGAGCCTGGGCATCTCTGGATCCTAGGAGAACTTACTGCTGAGCCGCTGATGCCACATATACATGTGGTCGATCTGGGAGCTGGTGGATACAGCGGCTGCTCGGTGCTCCTCCTCCCTAGCCCACTATGCCTGTTGGGCATGCATGTGCTGCTACATCTCCCTACGGTAGGCTACCTCATCCTGGCGACGAACAACCTCCTCCTGGAAGTATATGCGGGCCTCATCGTAGAAATCCTCAGCCCACTGGAAATGCTCCCGGAATCCCTAGAACTCCACCTGCTGGTAGGTGCTCTGCTCCTCCCATTGTTGCCTCTGCATCTGCTGCTCAGTGTAAATGTCATCGAGGCACGATCGGAACTCAGAGAAATCATAGGCCGACGTACCTGCATCCTGCTCAAAAGTAGAAAAAGGTGGTGGTGCAGGTGTAGGCTCATGTCGGCGTGGACTAGGTGGGCTCCTATGCATGTGTGGACTAGAGGGAGAGTGATATAAAGGTGGAGAGATGGGCTTGTTGGTGCAACAATGCCCCAAGCATTTATATGTTTTGATGTTTGGATAATCATCTAAGTTAGGCAATACTTTGTGATCTAATTGTGAACGTGTTTAAGTGACAGGAAAATCCAAGTATGAAGACTTGGTAAAGGCAAAGTCCAAGGTGATCTTGGAAAAGGAAGTCCAAAGGCATGTCTTGGCAGCATAAGTCCAAGCATGTAGTCTTAGCAGCATAAAGTCCAAGCACGCTTTGGCAAAGGGAAACCCAAGACATGACAAAATCGAAGGAAGCTCTTGGAAGCAGGCACAAAGGATGAACAAGTCACGGAATCTGAGGGATCCTGGAGGCGCAAGGCTTAAGGAAGAGCTAGAAGGTTGAGTCTAGGTCTAGTGAGTCAATTCAAGTATGAATTATTCATACTTGACGAGTTCAGTCGATTGATACGATGTATCAGTCGACTGTTAGGGTGCTCGACTAAGTCAGGTTGAAAAGCTGACAAACAGTCGACTGCCTGGTCTTGCCAATCGACTGATGTCACCATCAGTCGACTGCCAATACCGACAATCGACTGATCAGGTCGACGACGAGCACAGAATGGAATCTCACTCGACTTCGCGTGGCGATCACTCGACTGATCACTTCATCAGGCGACTGATGAAGTGATCAGTCGACTGATCAGGCAGCCGTTGGAAATTACGGCTGCGTATCTCCGTGGATTTGCTTCATCAAAAGCCATTGGCTTTGGCGGTAGTCGACTGATGCTGTACATCAGTCGAATGATCGTGGGCCAACGGGAAAAACAACCCTCTCTCTATAAAAAGAGGGCTTGTGGTGGTTGAAGGGGTCAATGCTTACTTTGTGATCATCCTTTCAAGCCTCCACGAATTTTCCAAAGCTTTCTAGTGTTTTAATTCCTCTCCTCCTCTCTAAACTTCATCTTCATCCTATGTAAGAAGATGAGAGGGTTGTTGTAAGAAGAAATCTTCATAGTGAGATTGATTAGGGTTGATCCACCTTAAGGATTGCCATGGAGTAGGAGCGTTATCTCCGAACCACGTAAAGGATTTGTGTTAGCATTGTGTTTTCATATCCTTTACTATTGTTGTTTTTGTTTGTGCTTCCGCTAATCTTTTTTTAGAAACGAAAACAAGCTATTCACCCCCCTCTAGCTTCCAACGATCCCCTACAAGTGGTATCAGAGCTCGGATCGCATCGGAAGATCTAACAATCAACCGGAGCAAGATGACTTTCCAAGAGGGGTATAGCACGGCGAGGCCTCCATTCTTTGACATCAATGACTTTGGTTACTGGAAAGGTAGGATGGAATACTACTTATGAACGATATTGAAAATTGGTTTAGCGTTGTAGACGGATTCGAGAAGCCGGTCGATGAACATGGAGCGCCCATATCGACCAAGGATTGGACGAGGGACATGGCCAAGAAGGTTCAAGCAAACGCCAAAGCAACAACCACACTTCAATGTGGGTTATCAAAAGAGCAACTAAGCAAGATGGGGCCTTTTGAATCGGCGAAGGAGCTTTGGGAGAAGTTAATTGAGCTCAACGAGGGATCCAAGGAAACAAGAAGAGCCAAGAGAGATCTCTTAATAGGCCAACTCCAAAGCTTCGCCATGAAGACCAATGAAACCATGAGTCAAATGCACGGTCGCTTCAAGGAAGTAGTCAATGGACTACATGTGATAGGTGAGAAGGTCGACAACCGAGACCTTGTGAGGTATGTACTCCAAGCCTTCCCTAGAACAATATTATGGGCTTCAATGGTAGATGCCTATAAGGTCTCTAGGGATCTTTCTTTGGTTAAATTAGATAAGCTCTTTTGTGAATTTGAATTGCACGAGCAAGCTAATACTTCATCAAAAGAGAAAGGTATAGCTCTTTTTGTAGGGAAGAAGGACAAAAAGAAGAAGGAGAAGAAAGAAGTGTCTTCCTCATCTGAATCCGAGGAGGAATAATCAAGTAGCGATGACGAGCTATTGGCTAGTGAGGTAGCTCACTATGTGAAGAAGTTTGGTGGGAGGTCAAGGAAACTCACCAAGAAAGATGTGAGGAGGATGTTCCAATCCTCCAAAGGTAAAACCTCAACTAGTTCAATTCCTCCATCTAACGTAACTTGTTATGGTTGCAACAAGAAAGGGCATATCAAGCCAAATTGCCCGAAACTAAAGAAGAAGGAGGAGAAGGAAAAGAAGCATAAGGAGAAGAAGGAAAGGAAGGAGAAGAAGAAGGAGGAGGCAATGGTGGCACAAACATGGGACACACTAAGCTTGGAGGACTCTTCCGATGATGAAGAAGTGTGTCATGCCACCCAGAACCTAGCCCTCATGGCCTTGGAGGAGGAAGCCGGAAGCTCAAATGAGGAGTCTTCATACTCTTCCTCAAGCGACGAATCATCATCAAGTGATGATGAGGTAAGCAACTCCCCTAGGGTAGATTTACTTTATAAAACCATTGCATGTCTTCAAAATGGCCTAAATAGATCAAAAACTAGGATTAATGACTTAAAACCTATACTCTCTCCCAATTTCCAAATTGGGTTTCTCAAAATTCCATCAATTTTCCCAATTGATGTCCTTCTCCCATAACTTCTCCCCTTCAAGACATTAATCCTTAATCCTAAACATGATCATGACATATAAATGATAAAAATTAGATATGATGTCATGACATGTTATATGGTAAACAAAGCATGGCATACAAAAGGTATAGGTATAATAACACCTAAATTTTAATATTAATTGTCATTTGATATAATTAAATATATTTTTCCATATTTTCACTTTTCTCCCTAGTGTGCCAAAAACCCAAAATGGCACACTATGACCCCTAAACCTAAAATATGCCAATTTGATCATTTTATCAAAACTTCTCAAATAATATTGGCACATCCTAAAATCTCTTAGGATCATAAGATCAAATCTATTTTCAAGGTACCCATAACCTTGAAAATTACCTAAAGTGCCACCTTTAAATGGTTGAGTTAACTACCTATCCAATCAAGGTTGGCATACCCTAAACCCATCTAGCGTGAATCAATCACGCTCTTAGGAACCCAAAACCTATTTGAGCTCCTAGGGTTAATTAGGTATTCCTTAGGGATAACCTCCCTAGATACCCTCCTAATGACCCTCCTAGGCTTGGTAGCCTTGGTCATTTGGGTCTTACCTAGGTTGACTCTAGGGGTAACTCCCTTTGCAACCTTCTTAGTGGCCACCCTAGGTTTCTTCGAAACCCTAGCCACTAGGCACTTGCCATGGTTACTCTTAGGGATGACTTCCCTATTGACCTTGGTCTTTCTAGACCTAATTTGTGCTCCATAATCGAATGGAACACTATGATAAGCCACCTTAGGCTTAGGTTTGTGACCCAAACCTTTCTTGCCCTTGGTTGACTTTTGTCTTTTAGGTCCTAAGTGTTGACTTTGAGTCCTAGACCCTTGACTTTGACCATTAGACCCTTGAAATTGATTTTGTATCTTATTTAGGGTATTTTCAAATTTTTCAAGCCTTGACCTCAAAGCTTGATTTTCAAACTCTAATTGCCCAATTGATTTTTGATTAGATTTTTGGGCATGACACTTCCTAGGCATATGCCTAGTCCATTTAGGGTTAAGACCTAGGTGTTCTCCTATTTTCCTAATAGATTCCCTAGGAAAAATTTTTGTAGGGACATTATCCTCAAATTTCTCCTTCTTTGAAATATTAACATTTTTGGTACCTAAACAAATATATTTGTTATTGCTAGCATGCTCTTTATGATAAATAGCAAGATTGCTAAGATTAGTTCTAGCATGCTTTTGCCTATAATTGAAAGAAAGAGCATTATTTAGATATACCTTAGGGTTTGGCTTAGAGGCTCCCCCTACTTGTGATGCTCTCTTTTTCTCTCCCTTTGGACATTGACTCCGGTAATGCCCTTTTGAATTGCACTTGAAGCATATGATATGCTCCTTGCTCTTTTGACTTTGGGCATCGACATCTTTGATCTTTGGAGCCGGAGGAGTCTTCTTGACTTTCTTTGGGCACTTACTCTTATAATGCCCAAGTTCCCTACACTCAAAACACATAATATTATTTTTATTTTGAATTACTGTGTTTGAGTTACCTAGGGTGGAGGTGAGGTTTGTCTTGAGCTTGCTCTTTCTCTCTACCGGATGTAGATGGTTCTTCTTGTTGCTCCGGTGTTGAGGATGCTCTAGTCTCCTCCCCCTCAATCCTTGAGGTGGAGGTCTCCTCCAATTCTTCCTCTTCCTCTTCCTCCTTGGATGTTGATGGTCTCTCAACCTCCAAGTCCTCACTTCCATGTGAGGAAGATGTGCTTGCCTCTTCGGTCCCTTCCTCTTGGACCGGTGACGAACCTTCATGGAGCTTGGCCAAATTGCTCCAAAGCTCTTTAGCATCCATGCACTCACCTAGGCTACACAAGAAGTCATTAGGAATTAAATCAATAATGAATTTGATTACCTTCTTATTTTTCTCGAATCTTTGGAGTTGATCTTCACTCCATTTCTTCTTCTTGAGGAAACCACCTTTTGGTCCTCTTGGATACTCAAATCCTTCCATCAATAAGGACCATTCCTCAAGATCTCTCATCATCAAAAAATCTTCAATTCTTCTCTTCCATGAATTGAAGCCTTCTCGTCCGTATAGGGTGTAGGGCACTGGTGTGTTGATGTCCCATCCTAATTATTCTTGGACTTCCATCTTCACCCTCTAGCCTGCTCCCTTAGTTGTTAAACCTTGAAGAGCGGCCTCGCTCTGATACCACTTGTAGGGGATCGATTGGACGCTAGAGGGGGGTGAATAGCGCATTACCGTTCGTTGATGGAATTCGATCGTGATCGCGTCTACAAATCGTGTTAGCACAGCGGAATAATAATTATAAAAGCAATAACACACAACACAATCACAAACACAATATGTTTAACGTGGTTTGGAACCGAATGGTTCCTACTCCACGGATTGAGCTCTAACGATGCTAATGCAATCACTAATCACAAATACTCCTTCTCGACACATGTCGGAGGCGGAGAAACCTCGTACAAAGATTACACTAAGTAATACAAAGTAAGACAAGCAAATACAACAAGAATACAACAATCTATGCAAAGAAAACTTTACAAATGCTCTTTGGATTTGCTTGATCTTTGATTGCCTTGAACTAGCCTTGAAGGACTGGAAAGCACCAACTCTCCCCTTCAATTTGCCCAAGAAAATCACTGCCTTTTTCCTTCTCCATGAGCTCCTTATAAAGCTTCAACCTGTGCTGGAAAAAGTTGATCAATCGACTGGTCGGGACCATCAGTCGACTGATGCCATTGTTGTCGTGAGACAACGACTAGATCCACGCTGGAAAAGTCCAACGTATCCTTCATCAGTCGACTGATCATGACCATCAGTCAACTGGTCAAGCCTCCACTCGACTGCTGGCTGTAGCAGTCGAGTGAGAACCCATTCTGTGACCGAAATACCGAGCATCAGTCGACTGACCATATGATCAGTCGACTGCCCATTTATGGCACTCGACTGCTAGGCCACTTCCCGCAGTCAAACCCTAGTTGACTTACACCAGTCGACTGCCACATGGTACCAGTTGACTGTCACACCTCAAACATGAGGTTTTAGCCTAAGTATAGTTCCCCCATACTTGCTAGACAACCCTTAGCCTAGACCTAAGCCTTCTAGCCACCTCCGTCAGGCTCATGCCTTTTGGATCCCTCCAAGTCATCCATGACTTGTTCATCCATCGCGTTAGCCTTCAGGTGCTTCCATTGGCTATGTCATGCTAACGGTGTCTACACTGCCAAGGCACATTGGACTTACGCCGCCAAGACTCCGCTTGGACTTTACGCCGCCAACCATTGGACTTATGCTGCCAAGACTTCACCCTTGAACTTTACGCCGCCAATATTCCCCTTGGACTTCTCAAATGCCAATACTCAAGCTTGGACTTTCCCTTGCCAACGCATGTTGGACTTTCCATCCCAAGACCCATGCTTGGACTTTACTTTGCCAAGACCCATGCTTGGACTTTATATTGCCAAGACCCATGCATGGACTTTCCCAAATGCCAAGTGTCTCGCTTGGACTTTCCATGCCAAGTACCCATGACTTGGACTTTCCCATGACAATCACATTGTCATATGTTTTTGTCGAACATCAAAACATCTCTCGAGTCAAGCTCGAGTCCTGGTCAATCGTGACCTGGGCCGATTGCACCAACATTTAAAATGTTTTATAAGACACAAAACTTTAAACGATTGCATATTAGTAGGTTTTAGGAAATCAAATATATATTATGTTGATTTATCCTATGCTACTAATGCTTCTACTAAGTGTCTTGTTGCAAAAGAAGAAGAGAGTTGGCTTTGGCATAGGAGGCTAGGGCACATAAATATGAAGAACATTGCCAAAATAGCCAAAATGAAGTTAGTTAAAGGGTTGCCAAATGTCAAGTATCTCAAGGACAAAATGTGTGATGCATGCCAAGAAGGGAAACAATCAAGAACATCACACAAAGGTAAAACTTTACTTAGTACCGCTTTACCTTTAGAATTATTGCATATGGACTTATTTGATTGTCATAGTACCCCTTCCATGATTGGTAGTAAATATTGCTTAGTGATAGTAGATGATTTTTCTAGATTTACTTGGGTATTTTTCATGAAAAATAAGGATGAAACCCTAGGAATAATCGTAGGATTTAGCAAGAGAGTAGAGAATGAAAGAAAACTCAAAATCAATCAAATCCGTAGTGATCATGGTGGGGAATTTGAAAATTCTAACTTCTCAAATTTTTGCATAGAACAAGGGTACAAGCACGAGTTTTCTTGTCCTAGAACACCCCAACAAAATGGGATTGTGGAAAGGAAAAATCGTGCCCTACAAGAAGCGGCTAGGATTATGCTAAATGCATATTCTTTACCTAGCTACTTGTGGGCAGAAGCAGTCAACACCGCTTGCTATATCCAAAATAGGGTTTTAATTCATAGGTTTTTAGGAAAACCCCCATTTGAATTATGGAATGGTACAATTCCAACAATTCACTATTTTAAGGTCTTTGGATGCAAAGTTTATATTTTAAACACCAAAGACAACCTAGGAAAATTTGAGTCCAAAGTGGATGAGGGAATCCTAGTTGGATACTCATCCACTAGTGTAGGGTATAGAGTTTATAATAAAAGGACACAAAAGATTGAGGAATCTTCAAATGTACAATTTGATGAAACCTCTAATACATACCCTAGGAAATCCCCCATTGATGATGATATCAATGACAAAAATCAAGAAATTACCCAAAAACTTCAAGATTTAACTTTAGGGGGTAATGATCAAGGGGGAGAATTAAATCAAGGGGGAATAAGAGGTGATTCCGATGATGAAAGAAGAATTGAGGATAATCATGATCAAACTCAATTTAATACACCTCCTAGAACAATAAGAGTTCATCAAAATCACCCTCTAGATCAAATTATAGGTGAATTATCTCAAGGAGTTAGGACTAGGTCATTTCATAGGGATCCCTCTAGTCATATAGCCCTAATCTCCCAAATTAATCCCAAAACAATCAAAGATGTATTACTTGATCCGGATTGAATCTTAGCAATGCAAGATGAATTGGCTCAATTTGAAAGGAGTCAAGTATGGGAGTTAGTTCCTAGACCTAATGACAACACCATCATTACTACAAGATGGGTCTTTAGGAGCAAACTAGATGACCAAGGAAATATTACTAGGAATAAGGCAAGATTAGTTGCAAGGGGCTTTAATCAAGTTAAAGGACTTGACTATGATGAAACATATGCCCCAATTGCTAGATTAGAGTCTATTAGGATCCTATTAGGGTATGCCTCTTATATGGGTTTCAAACTCCATCAAATGGATGTTAAATCGGCATTCCTAAATGGGTTCATTAAGGAAGAGGTATATGTAGAACAACCTCCCGGGTTTGAGAATATTGACTATCCAAACCATGTATGCAAGCTTAGAAAAGCATTGTATGGTTTGAAACAAGCTCCCCGGGCTTGGTATGAAAGATTATCATCTTTCTTAATCTCTAAGGATTTTAAGAGGGGTAGTGTAGATCAAACTCTATTTATAAAGTCAACATCAAAGGACATCTTTGTAGCCCAAGTATATCTTGATGACATTATCTTTGGGTCAACAAATGATGAACTTCTTCAAGACTTTATTAAGAATATGGAAAATGAGTTTGAGATGAGTCTAGTTGGGGAACTAAATTTCTTCCTAGGACTACAAGTCAAACAAACAAGTGAAGGAATTTATATTTACCAAACCAAATATGCTAAGGATATGATTAAGAAATTTGGCTTGGAAAATGCTAAAGTAGTGTCAACCCCTATGGAAACTAATACAAAAATAGATAATGATCATGAAGGAAAACAAATTGATCTTACACTCTATAGGAGTATGATTGGTAGTCTTTTGTATCTAACCTCTAGTAGACCCTATATATTATTTGCGGTTGGTATGTGTGCTAGGTACCAATCATGTGCCAAAGAGTCTCATTTAGTTGCCATTAAGAGAATCTTAAGATATATTAAAGGCACACTAAATGTAGGACTATGGTACTCTAGGACTAGATCTTTTGATTTGGTTGGGTACACCGATTCCGATTATGCCGGTTGAAAATTGGATCGGAAAAGTACTAGTGGTGGATGCCAATTCCTTGGGTCCTCCCTAGTTAGTTGGAGTAGTCGGAAGCAACCTTGTGTTGCCCTATCCACCACTGAGGCTGAGTATGTGGTCATAGGTGGTTGTATAGCTCAACTACTATGGATGAAATATACTTTAGAGGACTATGAGCTATCTTACTCCAACATAAAAGTATTTTGTGATAATGTGAGCACCATAAATTTGACCAAAAATCCAGTACATCACTCTAAGACCAAGCACATTGAAGTGAAACATCACTTCATTAGGGAGCATGTGGCTAAGGGGGACATTGAGCTCAATTACATTGAATCTAAGTCCAACCTAGCCGACATCTTTACCAAGCCTCTCCCCGAAGTAGAATTTTCATCACTTAGGAGAGAACTTGGGATGTGCTTAGTTGAATGAAGGTGTAGATTTGCATGATCCTATAGAAATTCTAGGATTTATACCTTTAAGCATCTCACAAAACACCTAAGAAACCATGAATTTTGTATTGAGCCACTTAGACAACATGTGAGATGTTAGGAAGATGCACTTGGTTCATCAAGCTTGTTATGATGCATTATTATGGACTAAAGTGCCATCTAGAGACATTAATCCTTCATTGGACCAATCATTGGGAAGGCTTATACACAATTGATGTGCATATAGCTCCAAGAATATGATTGGAAATGTCAAATAAAACAGGATTTAAACTATGTTTATCATATTTTGAAAAATAGTTTTCAAGTGGAACACAAATGTGATACAAAGTTTGCAAAAACATTAGAACTTTTGTTAGTTTCCAAGTTTGTATCAATCTTGAAATCTGGAAAACATATATTTTTCAAATTATTTTTCGTTGATAAAGAATGATTTCAGAAATTTGTACAGTGAGTTTTGAAGTTTCTAGAATTTCTAACGCATTTCTGTAGTTGGGCTGAAAAGGATGAAATTCGGATTTCAGGCATATCAGTCGACTGCATCAGAAACCAGTCGACTGATACACTATGTTTTCTGAAAAATAGCTCTATTTCTTGGTGTTTAGTGTATCTTTGATTTCCTAAAACTATGGCATGATAATCTTCATTATAAAGAAGTTTTTAGGACTGTTTGATGCAATGTTTTAGGGGGAGTTTCATCATAAAATTTTTTTCATCCCCTTAACTTATATTGTTGGTTCAAAGTTAGGATTTAACCACCAATCTTTTGAGAGGCTTTGCTCCACATGTCTTTCATTGATCATGAACCATATCTTGGATTAAGGGGGAGCTTAACTTCAACTTTATACCTTAGTTCAAGATACAACAAATTTCACTCTTTCATGCAAATTTATGTATTCTTCTCTTTTTGATGAATGTCAAAGGGGGAGAAGGAATATTTAAGTTAGAATTCATATTGGAAATATGATGGAAATATGATTATGTGCATGAATGTCTAAAGATAGAATTCATATTGGATGATTATGTGCATGTGTTAAAGACCTAACTTAAATGATTGCCAAACATCAAAAAGGGGGAGATTGTTGGTACAACAATGCCCCAAGCATTTATATGTTTTGATGTTTGAATAATCATCTAAGTTAGGCAATACTTTGTGATCTAATTGTGAACGTGTTTAAGTGATAGGAAAATCCAAGTATGAAGACTTGGTAAAGGCAAAGTCCAAGTGTGATCTTGGCAAAGGAAGTCCAAAGGCAAGTCTTGGCAGCGTAAGTCCAAGCATGTAGTTTTGGCGGTGTAAAGTCCAAGCACGCTTTGGCAAAGGGAAATCGAAGACATGAGAAAACCAAAGGAAACTCTTGGAAGCAGGCGCAAAGGATGAACAAGTCACGAACTCAGAGGGATCTTGGAGGCACAAGACTTAAGGAAGAGCTATAAGGTTGAGTCTAGGTCTAGGGAGTCAATTCAAGTATGAATTATTCATACTTGATGATATGATGTATCGATGATGATCATTGTTAGGGTGCTCCGAGTCAGTCGGTGAAAAGATGACAAACAATCGACTGCCTGGTCTTGCCAGTCGACTAATCTCACCATCAGTCGATTGCAAATATCGACAGTCGACTGATCAGGTCGACGATGGGCACAGAATGGAGTCTCACTCGACTCCGCGCGGTGATCACTCGACTGATTGCTTCATCAGTCGACTGATGAAGTGATCAGTCGACTGATCAGGAAAATGTTGGAAATTACAGCTGCGTATCTCCCTGGATTTTCTTCGTCAGAAGTTGTTGGCTTCGGCGGCAGTCGACTAATGTTGTACATCAGTCGACTGATCATGGACCAATGGGAAAAACAACCCTCTCTCTATAAAAAGATGGCTTGTGGTGGATGAAGGGGTTAATGCTTACTTTGTGATCATCCTTTCAAGCCTCCATGATTTTTTCAAAGCTTTCTAGTGTTTTAATTCCCCTCCTCCTCTCTAAACTTCATCTTCATCCTTTGTAAGAAGAGAAGAGGGTTGTTGTAAAAAGAAAGCTTCATAGTGAGATTGATTAGGGTTGATCCACCTTAAGGATTGCCGTGGAGTAGGAGCGTTATCTCCAAACCACGTAAAGGATTTGTGTTAGCATTGTGTTTTCATTTCCTTTACTATTGTTGTTTTTGTTTGTGCTTCCGCTAATCTTTTTGTAGAAACGAAAACAAGCTATTCACCCCCCTGTAGCTTCCAACGATCCCCTACAGGGCACTAATGTGGATGGTCCCTCATGTGGAGGGGACTCCACTATCAGGTCTAAGCACCAGTTGGCGCGTATAGCGATGGTGGTACGAACCGGGTCGGGGTGCCTAAGGGCCGTCAGATTTTTTCCTTACAAAGCATAAGGAGTCTCCTTCTCTCACAATCATTTTCATGGCCATGCATACTCCTAGGTTGATCCTAGGGCTCCCCTCTATACTCTCTAATGTAGTGTAATCGTACCCCATCCTATAGCAAATGTGGGTAAGTAGGCCTCCCACATTGATCTCTCCTCGTGCTGCTTTGCCCACCTTCACTAAATGTCTGATGAAGTGGAACCCTATATCAATGCTACTCCTTTCTTGTAGCATATCCCATAGGCAAAGCAGCTCGCTAGCTCTAACTATACCGTCACTCTCCCCACGACCAAATATAGTACTGGCCATGATGCGGTGGAGGTATCGAAAGATGGGGTTTTGGAGGCGCGACACTTTGGCCCTAGATGCGTCATAAGGGTGCTCCCCTATCAACTCAGTCCAACATTCCCGAGAGTTGAACCCAATAGGGGTTCTTCTCTCTCCCCCACTCGGCAAGCCAAAGAATGAGTTCCATTGGTGAAGGGTCCACTCATGCTCAATGTTAAAAAGCCTAAAAGTTATGCTACCCTCCTCGCTCTCTCTACCCGTTAAAATTCCCGCCTCTAAGGAACTCAAAAATTCCAAAACTATCCTAGGGTAAGTTAGGTGCTTTATTCCCATAATCTCTTCCCATCCCATTTTTACAAATAGTGTTTGCATATCACCCAACAACCCTAAAGATTCTAGCAAATACTCATCTAAGTACCTAGTAGCAGTAAGTTTATGAGTAGAGAGCATATTGTATCTATCTCTATGTTCATTATTGCGAAAAAGTAGAGTGGGTAGGGCGTTACCCTACTCCGGAGCTTGAGGGGCATCGACTCTCCTTGTTCGTCGCTCCGAGGCACCGGATTGGGGTGCTACAGGCTTGGTCCTCCTCATCTTTGCTTCCTTTGGCTTCTTTAGATGTTAAAAATGCTTCTAGATGGTGGGGAAGATAAAATTACATGGCTAGGGCAAGAACTTTCGAAGCACACGACTCAAATGGGGTGAAAACACACGGCTCACCCCTTTTAACCTCGCACAACACGACCGTATGAAAACACACGGCCAGGCCGTGTGCGCCTCGGGTTGGTTGGGCACGACCATGGGAAAACACACGGCGAGGCCGTGTGTCCCCATTTTTTCACCCATTTATGTACCACGGTCCGAATTTTCTCATACACTTCGCCATGTAGGCTAATATGGATTTTATTTTTGCCTAGCAAAGTTCTTTTCTAGTCCTAACTATAAATGTGATGGAGATCAAAACTAAAAATCAAAGAAATGCATACAATGCAATCAAAAAGGGAAATCTAAAACTAAACTTGGGTTGCCTCCCAAGAAGCACTTTGTTTAAGGTCGTTTAGCTCGACCACACTCTACTATCAACTCGGCTCTGGTGGTTCAGTGAACCTCCATTCATCCGTCTCAGGATCTTCATCTGGAGGTTCCGACTTCATTCTGCTAAATGTGAAGCCGTCGAGGTAGGAAGCTCTGTGCTCCGAAAGGCTGAAAAGGATGATCTCCCCATCTACCTCCAGGGAGATATGGTGTGCCTTCACATCTATGCACGCCCCTGCAGTCGCTAGAAAAGGCCTTCCTAGAATGATGGGATTTTGGGGATTTAGTCCTGTGTCCAGTATGATGAAGTCCGTGGGTATCAAGAAATCCTTAATCATCACAGGCATGTGTGATATCATGCCAACGGGCTCCTTGACTGAATCATCCCCATACGAATACCAAGATTCGTTGGTTGGAGCCCGCTCAGTCCCATCTTCAAATAGTATGCATAGGGCATCACACTAACTGATGATCCCAAGTCGCATAATGCTTCATCAAAGCTCTCCCCATAAATTGAGCAGGGAATAACGAATTCACCAGGGTCCTCAAGCTGTATTGGAATCATCTCTTCAAACTCTGCTTGGTCAGGTAGGGTGGAAACCATGGTTGCACACCCCTTGGCAAATTGGCTACTTTGCCCGACTCCTTCCTCTTTTCCTTGACTCGCCAGAGAGCTCTTCACAGGTTGCGACACGGATTGGGCTATTTGGGCCACTTGCGTCTCCAACTTCCTGGTATGACTTGCAAGGCCATCAACAGTGGCCTTCAAGTCTCTGAGTGATTCTTCAGACTTCTGATGTTGGCGACGAAATTCCTCATTGGCCTTAGTTTGGGTAGCGATGAATTCCTCCATCATCAGTTCCAGTCTAGACTTCTGTGGTTGCTGCCCATTGCCCTGCTGCTTCCCATACCCCCCTGATGGTTGGGAGTTTCCCGAGTTATTCTTATAGGAGAAATTCAGGTGATATCTCCATCTGAGATTGTAGGTATTGGAGTATGGGTTGTGGGGCATTTGGTCATAGTCCTCAATCATGTCACAGTGCTCAATCTGCTCGTCTGAGGTCCCCGGCCCTCCATAGTGGTCCTCTTGATATGCTGCCGCTCCCTCTCCAAAATCAATGGCCGCGCATGCAGATGAAGGATTCAAAGATTCAAACCATCTGCTGAGCGCGTTCATCCTTGCTGAAAGGTGGTCCATGGAGTTGACAGTGTATAGTTCTGCTGTAGACATGGGTTGACCACGTTAAGAAGCCCATTGATGGTGGTTTTGGGCCACCTCTTCGATAAGCTCTTCCGCTTCCTCTATGGTCTTATTCATCAGTGCTCCTCCTGTGCCAGAATCTAGGGACATCTTCCTGGCATAAGCGATCCCATTATAGAAAATGTGGATCATCAGCCACTTCTCTAGTCCGTGGTGGTTGTATTGGTAGAGTAGCCCTTTGTAGTGATCCCAAGCCTTGAATAGGGATTCCCCCTCCTTTTGGTGAAAGGTCGTGATGAGATGGCGCATGTGAGCAGACTTACTTGGTGGGAAGTATTTATTCAGAAATTGCTACTCACATTGCTCCCATGTAGTTATGCTGCCAGAAGGTAAGGAGTGAAGCCATGCCTTAGCCTTATCCTGCAGTGAAAATGGGAACAGGCTTAGGCGGATCGCGTCAGAAGGGACTCCGTTCATTTTCATCGTTTAGCATATTTCAAGAAATGTCTCAAGGTGCCGGTTCGGGTCTTCAGTCGCAGCTCCCCCGAATTGGCTCTCCAGGACCATATGTATAAGTGTCGGCTTCAGCTCAAAGTTATTTGTCGAAATAGACGGTCCAGCTATACTTGCCCTGAATCCTCTAGCGCTAGGAGCTACGTAGTCCCACAGAGGTCGGCTACCTATGTTCACCTCAGATGCAGCTTGATCCTCCATCTTTCATTGTTCTGCTCTCCAACGGTGAAAGGTTTGCTCAATTTCTAAGTCGATCAGAATTAGACCTTCCGACCCTAATCGTCTAAGCATATGACGAACCAAACCACAAAGTTAAGAGTGCTAATCTAATTCTAAAAGCAGAAAATAAATCAATATAGCAAATAAAAATCTAAGATGCAATAAGTAAATAGGAAACTACTGCTAAAAATAAAAACTAAATCTAAATATGGAAAATATAGAACTAAACCAAATAAGATAAATTAGAAAGAAAATAAAGCAAGAAAATAATCTAATCCTAAGTCCGATCCAATTTACCACTGTTCGATTTGTTATCGAATTGATCAGTCCCCGACAACGGTGCTAAAAACTTGATGCACATGAACGCGACCTCAAATCTCGCGACGGAGACCGTCAAGGACTCAAAACGCGTGCTTGCGCTCAATGCCCGCAAGTGCACGGATGTCGTCAAGTAATAAAGATTATCGATCCCACAGGGACTGGGATTAGAATACCAATATACTAAGTGGTGGTATTGTTCGGACGTGATCTCTAAAAGGTTGTGATTGGTGAGGGCTGTCGGTGGACTCTACTCTGTACGGTGTCACATGGAGAAGGAAAGGAGTGTGCCGAGGTCTTCAAAGGTGATTCTAGGACTTTGGTTTCGCTTGTGTATCACAGAACAATGTTGTCAATTGGCGTTGTCTAGACGTTTACCTATGGTTTTATGGAAGGGACATCATACACTCTGTTGCAGAGCCGCCGCATCTACCGGGAGCTGTTAGTGCTTATAAGCTCCACATATCTCCACAATGGCATGATATTGTCCACTTTGGGTCTAAGCCCTCATGGTTTTATTTTTGGGCTTTACCCAAAAGGCCTCATACCAATGGAGATATCTTTTTTCTTATAAGCACATGATCTTTTCCATGTCTTACCAATGTGGGACTTTGATTGTATTCCCCATACTCCCAACAATCCCCCCCTCAAACGAAGGACCACATTGGGCCCCCCCTCAAGCCTATCCCTCCTCGAAGGATTTTCTCTGCTTGATGTCCGATCTTCAACCCACCAGGACTTCATGCCAGTTGTTCGGTCCCCCCGACCCAACTAGACTTCCTTCCTGATGTCTGGTTCTCTTGATCTGGACGTGGGAGCTCAACTTCCTTCGTTCGAGGTTCATGGCTTGACATGGACCATGGCTCTGATACCAATTGTTAGTGCTTATAAGCTCCACATATCTCCACAATGGCATGATATTGTCCACTTTGGGTCTAAGCCCTCATGGTTTTATTTTTGGGCTTTACCCAAAAGGCCTCATACCAATGGAGATATCTTTTTTCTTATAAGCACATGATCTTTTCCATGTCTTACCAATGTGGGACTTTGATTGTATTCCCCATACTCCCAACAGGAGCTATCTCTGGCTAAAAGGACGGGATAGATGGTACGAGGATGCCAAATCAATCCCTACAGTGGACTATTTTTGATTCACCGTACCCTTCTCCCCGCAGTTGCAAGAGATCAGGTTTACCCCTAGGTTCCTTAATCAAATCTCCTAAATTTTAGATTGCGAGGGCTGTCACCCCTCGTATCACCTAAGCATAGAAGAAAGAAAGTCAAACATGCATAGATATAGTAAAGAGCAACTACCAATCGTCAAATCAAACTCATGGGTAAAATTTAACATGAACCAATATTGTTTATGTTCACAAGCTACTCCCTAATCCTAGAATCGAAATTACTACTCCATGTATATGAAGTAAGAATCACAAAGCATGTCTAAGTTTGAATACATAAGGAATGAAACGCTGTAATAGAGATATACAATGCTTCCGTGATATTCTCTCCGGCGTTGTGTTGCAAGGTGTGGACCTCCAACGGCGTAGCTCCTCCCCGTTGTGCGTTACTGAAGCTTTTTAGGGCTTTAGTGTGCCGTCCTAGCCGTCGTGCCTCCCCTCTAGGGTTTGGGTAGAGCCATCCTTATATAGACATCGCCTCAGATCGCTGCAAAATTCGGAAAAAACCCTAGTCGCGCAAATCAATCGGGTCACCACACGACCATGTGTTTTCACATGGCCAGGCCATGTGCGACCCTAGGGTGGTGATCTCGCCCATTGGACATGGTTGTGTGAATCCACACGCCTGGCTGTGTCCCACTCTGTATCTAGTTGCGAAATGTCCTTCTTTTTCTCCGAAAATGCATCTTTTTCACCCGAAAAGCTAACCTGTACACAAAAGTACAACGAGCAGACCTCCGAACTAGAAAATAGGAAATGCGTGCAAAAATAGAGTAACATATGCAAGAAACTAACACAAAATGCAATGAGATGTGAGCGAAAACTACTCCTAAAACCCTATATGTTTTGCTCGCATCATCTACCTAGGAGTTTTGAGCAGTTTCACCTCAACTATAACATGAAGAAGAGGTTGTATTCATTGGCGGAGCTTCTGACATAACTCTAGGCGACAAAGGGGCTTTTTCGTCAGAGTTCTCAGGCTTTGGTTGCTCAGAAGGTTTCTATTTCTATGACGAAATGCAAGAAGAAGAAGAAATAAGGTGTAGAAAAGGTGGTGGGAGGATCTCAGGGAGGAGTGAAGAAGTCGAAAAGCAAGTGCTTCACTTGCAAGCAGACTGGACATTGGAAGGTGGATTGTCCCAACCGCAAACAGAACAAAGGTATATCTTTTAGTCTAGTCATTGAAACATGTTTAGTGGTGTTATCTGTTGGGTTTCCGGCACCGCGGCGTGTGTGTGTTCGATCATGTTTCGTAAACATGTGCACAGCGGAAGCAATAAAATAATAAATATTCTTATTTATTACAACACACACAACACACGCATGCTATTACAACAAGTGTAGACATAACCGTAAATTAAAATTGCAATAAAAGAAATTAAACTACGTTATACCTTCCGTATGACGTGTAGCGGGAACGGCATCAACCGGAACGATTCTCGTAAGAATCGTATCTATCCGTATCCACGCCGAGCTCCTCGGGATGACTTCGCCAAGCCACGAGCTTCGTCTTCGTACGGGTTACTAGCCTCGTGTTGAAGACGACGTGATCGAGAGATGATCACGGTCCGAATCCAAATTCGGACCTAAAACAAGTCCTCAAGACTTGCTTCTCCGGAGAGGTATTCGTCAACCGATTGACGAATCCTTCGTCCTCCACCTCAGAGGATTACCGGAGATCAAATCCCCGGTATGTTATCCGCTGTCGGAGCACTAACCGTCGTCCAAACGACGCTCCGACGAGAGGAGAAGAAGCTGTCCAGAAAACTGGACAGCTTTGGTGGAGGAAATAGGCGCCGGCTAAAGAAGAGATGGAGGCTCACCTTTACACCGAACCCAAGGGAGATCACCGGAGGGTCGCCGGAGGTCCACCGGCCGAAGCTTGGACGCCGGCAAAGAGATGGCAGCAGCTCAATGAGGTTGGGCGGCAGCCCTTGTTGTTGACGCCAACAACAAGGAGGATGGGTTGGGCGGCCAATTAGGGTTGCCTCAAAATTAGGTTTTCACAAAAACCCTTAAGCCCTATTTTATAGAGAACTAATTCTCTTAATGGTTATTAAATCATAACCATTAGGCCCGTTAACCCGCTCCATTAAGATAAGTTAAAATAAACCAAACCATGATGGTTTATTTTAAGTTAAAACGAACCGAACCAACCTTTGGTTCATTCGTTTAATATAAACCAAACCCTTTGGTTTATTCTCATCCATTGGATTAGGACCAAACCATTTTGGTCCATCCATTATGTCTTCATAAGACACGGCCCATCCACGCTTCCATTGCGACTGAAACAATTTCATGCTCGCTTTATGTTTGGTCCAACCAAACATAGTTTCTCTCGGCGAGAATCCCATTCTCAAGCTCGTTTTAAATCCTTTGGATTACACTCGTTGTGCGTGTGACCAAATAGGTTCTCGGTTTATGTTGGCCGTCTATAATTAACCATTAATTATAGAACGATCATGAGTGGCACCTAGTAGTACATCATGATCCCCAATTAACCGAAAAGATCAACGGTTGATCCAGAACTATTTCTGAAACCCTTCAGTAGCTTGAATGAATCGTGCCCCATTCCCTTCACTCATCTTATACCCACTTGGTTCAGGACATGGTCTATTGTGTCAGTCCCCACTAGGCTGACTACGTCACACCTAGCCCAAGTATCATTTCCTCGTCCTACGGATTCTAGTTACTCCACATGTATCGAAGAGTACCTTACTCTAAACATGTAATGCTTTGGCCAAAGACTTTAGTAACAATCCGACGAGAGGCCATGGGTATACATCTCCTCGCAAGGAGTGGTGAATCCTTTATAGGCTATTCAAACACCTTCGATCACTTCGACTTATACCCAATCATCCCGGGTCCACATCTCCTTAGAGATGTTTGCTTAAGATGTCAAAGCATAAGTCTCTATGATCAAGATGACTTGAATACCGCAAGTCAAAGGAACATCGCACTTAAGCCACAGTAAGAACTTCATTGACATATCTATATATGCAGAAAACCATATGAAGTCTTACGGTTGGTCACTCCAATGAACTAGTTACCATAACTAGCATCCACGATTAACTCCGGACATCACTATGTCTCCAGCCAGTGAGAATCAGCTGCTTGGATACACCAAGGAGTATACCTCGTGCTAGTCTCGACAGAATTGATGGTGTCCAAATCCATCAATTCATTGACTAGGGATAATTCCGATACATCACAATTACACATGTAGAGATACTCACTAGTTGTGATCCAATCACAAATTCTCTCATGCTGTGAATCGTATCGTGGACATTCAGTAAATGAGTTTAAGATCCAATCAAATACATAAAATATGTATACTCAAATAGTGAATCTTCATTTATCATATAAATGGTTCATACATAAGGCGATTGCCTTAGGACATCTCTCATATATTACTAACAGACTCCCACTTGGCCTAATGCCAATCGCTACGGTATCCAATACCATAGTCTCTAACATGACCCTCAAACTTGCTTTGAGGTAATACTTTAGTCAAGGGATCCGCTAAGTTCCTTTCAGTGGGAATTTTCTCGATTTGTATTTCGTTCCTACTGATGATCTCTCTGATAAGATGATAGCGGCGAAGCACATGTTTGGATCATTGATGAGACCACATCAAGTTCATAGATGAACTACTTGATCCAAACCGCTTCCTTTCTTTGCTTCGCAACGTATTCTGCCTTAGTGGCAGAATCCGCTATAGTGTCAAGCTTGGAACCTTTCCAACTTATTGCGCCTCCATTCTAGGTGAATACATACCCAGACTAAGACATGGAATCATCCTTGTCTGTCTGGATCTGGCATCCGTATACCCACGTATCACCATGTACCCTTCTCCATATATTAGGAACACATCCTTAGTTCTTCTCAAGTACTTAAGGATCGTCTTAACAGCCGCCCAATGATCCATTCCTGGATCGAACTAGTATCTGCTCGTGACACTCAGAGCATACGATACATCGGGCCTCGTACATAACATAGCATACATGATAGATCCTATTGCGGATGCATAGGGAATCTTACTCATGCAAATCCTCTCGTCTTCTGTGCGCGGACACATAGACTTTGAAAGGTGTACCCCATGCCTGATGGGCAGATAACCTTTCTTGGATTCCGACATGCTAAACCTCTTTAGCACTCGGTCTATATATGTAGACTGCGAAAAACCAAGCAACCGTTTCGATCTATCTCTATAGATCTTAATCCCAAGGATGTAGGTTGCTTCTCCCAGGTCTTTCATGGAGAATGTCTTGGATAACCAAACCTTAATCGATCAGAAGATGGACACATCGTTTCCTATAAGTAATATGTCATCGACATACAATACTAGGAACACGACTGCACTCCCACTAACCTTCTTGTACACACAAGGTTCGTCTGGATTTTGTGAGAAATCAAACTTTTTGATCGTCTCATCAAAACGGATATTCCAGCTCCTGGATGCTTGCTTCAATCCATAAATGGATCGTCGCAACTTGCATACCATGGTTTTATCAACCGATGTGAAACCCTCAGGCTGTATCATATACACGTCCTCGAGCAAGTTTCCATTAAGGAAAGCTGTTTTCACATCCATCTGCCATATCTCATAATCATAATGAGCTGCTATGGTCAGGAGCATCCGAATGGATTTAAGCATAGCTACAGGCGAATAGGTTTCGTCATAATCAACACCTTGCTTTTGACGATATCCTTTCGCCACCAATCTAGCCTTATAGGTAATCACATTACCATCCATGTCGGTTTTCTTCTTGAAAACCCACTTGCACCCTATAGGCTTTATGCCTTCAGGTGGGTCAACCAAGTTCCAAACTTGGTTTTCGTACATGGAATCCATTTCCGACTTCATGGCACCAAGCCATTTATCCCTTTCTGAACTTGTCAGCACTTCTTCATAACTGGTAGGCTCCTCATCATCAATGAGTAACACGTCGTTCGATTCACTTACGAGAAATCCATATCTCTCAGGAATGTTGCGTGTTCTACCAGATCTACGAAGATGTGGTGTTACGATAGAGGTCCACCGATTGCTCATCACTATGAGTTATCTCAGGCTTCACCAGGTATCTCATCAATGTCTATTTGAGTATCTCGAGTTTCCTCAAGCTCGACGACACTCCCACTGTTTTCTTGCAAGAGAAAATCTTTCTCTAGAAACACAGCATGCCTTGAAACAAACACCTTTTGTTCCACAGGATGATAGAATTGGTAACCCCTTGTTTCCTTAGGGTATCCAATAAATAGACATTTATCAGACTTAGCATCCAGTTTTATGCGATCTGATCCGCTTCACATAAGCGAGACAACCCCATATCTTCAAGTAAGATACATGAGGTTTCTTACCATTCCATATCTCATATGGAGTAGTTGAGACTACCTTGGTAGGCATTACATTTAACAAGTAATTGTATGCGAAGTGCATAACCCCAAAGGACTTGGGAAGAGTCGCATGATTCATCATTGACTGACCATGTCCAACAAGGTCCGATTCGCCTCTCAGATACACCATTATGCTGTGGTGTATAGGGCGGAGTCCATTGAGACAATATGCCATTGTCTCTTAGATAATCAAGAAACTCTTGACTTAAGTATTCACCACCTCGATCCGATCGAAGTATTTTAATACTTTTGTCATGTTGTTTCTCTACTTCATTTCTGAATTCTTTGAACCTTTCAAAGGCTTCAGACTTGTGTTTCATCAAGAACACATACCCAAATCGTGAGTGATCATCGGTGAAGGTAATGAAGTAGCTATAGCCTCCTAATGCTTGAGTTGACATAGGTCCACATACATCAGTATGTACTAAACCTAGTAACTCTCCCACTCGTTCACCTTTTACCGTAAAAGGTAACTTAGTCATCTTGCCTTTTAAGCATGATTCGCATGTATCGTATGAATCCAATTCAAACGATTCCAGAATTCCACATCGGTGTAATTCGGACATGCGTTTCTTGCTTATATGGCCAAGACGACAATGCCACATATAGGAGTCTATGTGATTATCCTTTCGAGCACGCGTGTTGCTCGCTTCGATATTGAAGATGTCACTGGATACGTCCAACGTATAAATACCATTGCTTAAAGTTCCAGTCCCATAAAGAACCCCATTCAAAGTTATGTAACAACAATTGTTACTAAACGTCAAATGGAAACCATTTCTATTTAAACAAGAAATAGAAATAATGTTCTTTATCAATGAAGGAATATAAAAGCAATTGTCCAGTTCTAAGACAAGTCCTGCAGGGAGTTTCAACAAATACGTTCCGATGGCGAGTGCAGCAACCTTTGCTCCATTCCCAACACGCAAATTTGACTCTCCCTTGACGAGTCTTCTTCTATTCCTTAGCCCATGTATGTCATTACATATATGTGAGCCACACCCAGTATCCAATACCCAAGTGTTTGAGGAAATAGAATGACAATCAATAACGAAGATATCTGAAGAAGATGGGGCATCCGATGCCTTATTCTTCTTCACGGACTCAAGATAAATCTTGCACTTTCTTCGCAAATGGCTCTCCTTGCCATAATGATGGCAAGTTTCCTTTTGTGCTAGTTCTACCTTCTTAGCCCTTCTCTTCTTTCCCTTCTGCTGTTCTTTTGACCTCCTCTTAGAACCTTTCTTCGAGGAATCAACTAACAGACCTTGTCCCTGCTCATGCTTCTCGAAGACTCACAGTCTTTCAAAGATATTCGAGCAAGCACTCCTAGCATCTCAGAGGTGAAGAGGAGCTTTGAGACTTCGAACCTTTCGAATCTCACTTGCTCATCAACCAACTCACAAAGATGAAGGACTACGATATGAGCATCCAAATGCTCATGCCGCCAGAGCTTGGGTTCCATCATGGCTAGCATGATGCAACTCATTTGTTCAGAATCACTCACATGTTTCTGATAGGCCAACAATTGGTCTAGAGTTGCATCGTCACTAGGACGGGCGGGAAGAGGCGCTTCGAGGACATTTGCAAGCTTTTCAACCTTGAGAACAATTCTCAAGCTTCTAAGCTAGTCCATGAAGCTCGGCCCAGTCAATTTATTTGAATCCAAAATGGAACGCAAATTCAAACACATCATGATCAATATATTAACTTAGAAATACAAAACGAGCATATATGAGAAAGATGATTTTAAAATGCATCAATATACATTTATAAATAAATTCATTTTTTCGAATTTCAAAAACCCCAAAATCACTTCGGGAGATCGTAGGTCCATCTCCGAATGGGTTGATATCCATCATAGTTATGAACAACCTTGGAGAGAGTCCAACAAGCCATTCATAACTACGACGGTAGGTATCATCTATACCGATTGCATATCCCGTATATGCAACTATCACAATGTGCTATCAACTAATTGAATGTTCACACATACATCGGGTTGTTAACACATTAACAAGTATGCATCATATGCATAGCACCCAACTTCACCTCCCTTTACATCGACCTTGGAGAGAGTCCAACAAACCGATGCTCCAGGTTAAAACCAACCCATTAATCAGGACATAGTTTTAATATGGTTAGAGCGCATTCAACCAATTAGCCCAGCTTGGAGAGAGTCCAACAACCAAAGCTAACGATTGACCTCTGACTCTTACCATATTAGTATTAAACTATTCCATGGTTTGAACATATTCAGGTTCGAGCCGGGCTTGGAGAGAGTCCAACAACCCAAACAAGAAACAGAACTCTGGTTCTAACCATATTAATGGAAGGTGTAGGCTTTAATATTGATTAAGGGTTTTTATGTCTCATCCTCTTTGCATGCAAATAACTATTATCTACATGGCATGGCATACATGGCATACATCTACATGTCACGACACGCATGGCATTATGTTATGCATCTAATGCAACTACATGTCATACAATTATGTCATGTACAATATTTCCTTATATGTCATAACTATTTATGGAAATAAAATATGTTTAAGATTTGATTCTCCAAATCAAATCATAATTAAATTAGGAAACAAATTTCCAAATCTAATCACATATTTTATTCATGGAATTATTTGATTAAGGAAAATCTATTTAGGAAACCAATTTCCTAAATCTTCAAAACTACTTATGGAAATAAAATATTTTAAAGATTTGATTTCCCAAATCAAATCAAGATTAAATTAGGAAACAAATTTCCAGAATCTAATCAAATATTTTATTTATGGAAAATATCAATTTCCATAAATACTTCCAACTTTCCAAAAGTGGAAGATTTCCATAAATACTTCTAGACTTTCCAAAATTGAAAAATTTCCATAAATACTTCTAAATTTCCAAAATTTAGAAAATTTCCAGAAATACATTATGACTATCGCAAAACCAATTTTACGATTATGTCGAAACACAACCTGGGCTCTGATACCACTGTTGGGTTTCCGGCACCGCGGCGTGTGTGTGTTCGATCATGTTTCGTAAACATGTGCACAGCGGAAGCAATAAAATAATAAATATTCCTATTTATTACAACACACACAACACACGCATGCTATTACAACAAGTGTAGACATAACCGTAAATTAAAATTGCAATAAAAGAAATTAAACTACGTTATACCTTCCGTATGACGTGTAGCGGGAACGGCATCAACCGGAACGATTCTCGTAAGAATCGTCTCTATACGTATCCACGCCGAGCTCCTCGGGATGACTTCGCCAAGCCACGAGCTTCATCTTCGTACGGGTTACTAGCCTCGTGTTGAAGACGACGTGATCGAGAGATGATCACGGTCCGAATCCAAATTCGGACCTAAAACAAGTCCTCAAGACTTGCTTCTCCGGAGAGGTATTCGTCAACCGATTGACGAATCCTTCGTCCTCCACCTCAGAGGATTACCGGAGATCAAATCCCCGGTATGTTATCCGCTGTCGGAGCACTAACCGTCGTCCAAACGACGCTCCGACGAGAGGAGAAGAAGCTGTCCAGAAAACTGGACAGCTTTGGTGGAGGAAATAGGCGCCGGCTAAAGAAGAGATGGAGGCTCACCTTTACACCGAACCCAAGGGAGATCACCGGAGGGTCGCCGGAGGTCCACCGGCCGAAGCTTGGACGCCGGCAAAGAGATGGCAGCAGCTCAATGAGGTTGGGCGGCAGCCCTTGTTGTTGACGCCAACAACAAGGAGGATGGGTTGGGCGGCCAATTAGGGTTGCCTCAAAATTAGGTTTTCACAAAAACCCTTAAGCCCTATTTTATAGAGAACTAATTCTCTTAATGGTTATTAAATCATAACCATTAGGCCCGTTAACCCGCTCCATTAAGATAAGTTAAAATAAACCAAACCATGATGGTTTATTTTAAGTTAAAACGAACCGAACCAACCTTTGGTTCATTCGTTTAATATAAACCAAACCCTTTGGTTTATTCTCATCCATTGGATTAGGACCAAACCATTTTGGTCCATCCATTATGTCTTCATAAGACACGGCCCATCCACGCTTCCATTGCGACTGAAACAATTTCATGCTCGCTTTATGTTTGGTCCAACCAAACATAGTTTCTCTCGGTCTGAGAATCTCATTCTCAAGCTCGCTTTAAATCCTTCGGATTACACTCGCTGCCAGCGTGACCAAATAGGTTCTCGCTTATGTTGGCCGCCTATAATTAACCATTAATTATAGAACGATCATGAGTGGCACCTAGTAGTACATCATGATCCCCAATTAACCAAAAGATCAACTGCTGATCCGTAACTATTTCTCAAACCCTTCAAGAGCTCGAATGAATCGCGCCCCATTCCTTCACTCATCTTATACCCACTTGGTTCAGACATGGTCTATTGTGTCAGCCCTCACTAGGTCGACTACGCCACACCTAGCCCAAGTATCATTTCCTCGTCCCACGGATTCTAGTTACTCCACATGTATCAAGAGTACCTTTACTCTAAACATGTAATGCTTTGGCCAAAGACTTTAGTAACAATCCGACGAGAGGCCATGGGTATACATCTCCTCGCAAGGAGTGGTGAATCCTTTATAGGCTATTCAAACACCTTCGATCACTTCGACTTATACCCAATCATCCCGGTCCACATCTCCTTAGAGATGTTTGCTTAAGATGTCAAAGCATAAGTCTCTATGATCAAGATGACTTGAATACCGCAAGTCAAAGGAACATCGCACTTAAGCCACAAGAAGAACTTCATTGACATATCTATATATGCAGAGAACCATATGAAGTCTTACTACCGGTCACTCCAATGAACTAGTTACCATAACTAGCATCCACGATTAACTCCGACATCACTATGTCTCCACCAAAGGAGAATCACCGCTTGGATACACCAAGGAGTATACTCGTTAGTCTCGATAGAATCTGATGGTGTCCAAATCCATCAATTCATCGACTAGGATAATTCCGATACATCACAATTACACATGTAGAGATACTCACTAGTTGTGATCCAATCACAAATTCTCTCATGCTGTGAATCGTATCGTGGACATTCAGTAAATGAGTTTAAGATCCAATCAAATACATAAAATATGTATACTCAAATAGTGAATCTTCATTTATCATATAAATGGTTCATACATAAGGCGATTGCCTTAGGACATCTCTCATATATTACTAACATTATCTACTGGTACTTGGTGTGTAGATACGGAAGCCACTGATCATGTCTGCAACTCTTTGCAGGGGTTCTAGGAAACTAGATGACTAGCTGAAGGGGAGATTACTATCTACATGGGCAATGCTATGAAGGTGGCAGCTATTGCAGTGGGAGATGTTTATTTATCTTTTGATAGGAATAAAACTTTGGTTATGAGAAATTGCCTTTATGTACCTTCATTTAGAAAGAATTTAATTTCAGTTTTTAAACTATTTTTGGATGGATATTCTATTTCTTTTAATGACAGAGTTGTTATAAAAAGGAATAGGGACATTATCTGTTCTGGTGCATTGGTAGGAAATTTATACACTCTTGAATCAAAAACTCCCACGATGCAAATAGAAATAAATAACTCTTCTTCTAAATCTAATAAGAGAAAAGAACCTTCGAAAATGAACCAATCATATCTTTGGCATCTAAGGTTAGGTCACATTAACCTGAGTAAAATTCAAAGGTTGATAGCTGATGGACCTTTGGGTTCATTAGTGGTGGAAGATTTCCTAACCTGCGAATCTTGCTTGGAAGGTAAAATGACCTAGAGGCCTTTTAAGGCTAAGGGGTATAGAGCCAAAGATGTGTTAGAATTGGTTCATTCTGATTTATGTGATCCTATGTCTATCCAGACTAGAGGTGGTTTTGAATATTTCATCTCTTTTATAGATGATTATTCAAGATATGAATACATTTACTTGATGCATCACAAGTCTGAATGCTTTGACAGGTTCAAAGAATTCAAAGATGATGTGGAGAAACGTTAAGGTAAAAGTATCAAGACACTACGATCTGATCGTGGTGGTGAGTACCTCTTGGGAGAGTTTAGGAGTTACTTATCAGAGGCTGGGATTCAATCCCAATTGTTTGCACCTGGTACACCCTAGCAAAATGGTGTGGCAGAGCGAAGGAATAGGACTCTTATGGGGATGGTTAGATCGATGATGAGTTATTCTGAGTTACCAGATTCATTCTGGGGATATGCTCTGGATACGACAATGTATATTTTGAACTTGGTACCATCTAAATCAGTACCTTCTACTCCCACAAAATTATGGACTGGGCGAAAGCCTAGTCTGAGACATATTCGGATTTGGGGTAGTCCAACACACATGTGCTGAAGGGAGATGCTAGTAAGTTGGAATCTCATACAAAAGTATGCCTGTTCGTTGGCTATCCTAGAGGAATGAAAGGTGGTTTGTTCTATAGTCCTAGAGATCATAGGGTGATCATTAGCACGAATGCTCGATTTTTAGAGGAAGACTATGTGATGAACCATAAGCCCATGAGCAAGATTGTTCTAGAGGAGTTAAGAGGGGAAGGCCCTACTTCAGTACCAACGGTACAAGAGGACATACCACAAGTGATTGCACCACCTTCATCTCCTCTATCTCCTTTGATGTTCTAGGACACATCTCTTTAGATAAAGGTACTCCATGCCTCGTACATAGAGGAGATGAAGGCGGTTCCTTATGCTTCGACGGTAGGAAGCCTCATGTATGCTATGTTATGTACGAGGCTGGATATCTGCTTTACCGTAGGCTTGGTCAGCATATATCAGAGTAATCCAGGACATGGACATTGGACTACGGTAAACCATATATTGAAGTACCTAAGAAGGACTAGGGATTATATACTGGTATACCAGGCAGATCAATTACTCCCTTTGGGTTACACAGATTCTAACTTCCAATCAGATAAGGATAACAGTAAGTCTACCTCGGGTTTTGTGTTTACTTTGGGAGGTGGAGCCATTGTATAGAGGAGTGTCAAGCAGAAATTCGTAGCGCACTCCACCATGGAAGCTGAGTATGTGGCAGCCTCTGAGGTAGCCAAAGAAGTTGTATGGCTTAGGAACTTATTGATGGACTTGGATGTGATTCCTGGTTTTCCCAGAACTATCATAATTTATTGTGATAATAGTGGTGCAGTTGCAAACTCGAAGGAACCACGAGCCCATAAGGCAAGTAAACACATAGATCACAAGTACCATCTGATACGAGAGATCGTACAGCGAGGAGAAGTTGCTGTCACCAAGATTGCATCAGAGGATAACCTGGCAGATCATTTCACTAAGGCCCTTCTAGCGAGAGCTTTTGATAGGCATGTGGATGGAATGGGAATCATATGTATGGCAGTTTGATGACAGCATAGTCTTTTAGTATAAGTGGGAGATTGTTGGGATGTATACTGAAAGCCTAGCTTTTTATATGAACATCTTCATTTTGAAATAAGAATCACATGATCATTGTTTGCATTTTATATTTATGCATATTGTCTGATATGTTAAATTGTAGATAATATGAGTGTGGTGTCGCACAGAAGATCATGTTATCAGTTCCTTGTAGAGTATAAGTAGAGGCTCACAACCAAGATGATTTTGGACAAACCATTGGCATGGTTATAGTGTGAATTGGTATGGGTTTATCTTGACCATAGAATTACACTAGTACATTTTGTGTGTATTGAGCAAAACCGATTTAGAGGTGATTCAATTTATACTGACTATATAATTAAATTGGATCTCAAATATTATGATGTACATGCTCTTAATCTTGATATAACGAGCACATGTACTTAGTATTTATTTCTTTGATTTACCAATGGGCAAGATTTATGTATTAAATCGATAGGCCTGGTAAGTTTGGAAATAATATTATTTAAATAGTGTGTCGTTGATTATAGGAGGA
The DNA here is from genome assembly GCA_025175895.1 of Wurfbainia villosa. Taxonomy (NCBI): domain Eukaryota; kingdom Viridiplantae; phylum Streptophyta; class Magnoliopsida; order Zingiberales; family Zingiberaceae; genus Wurfbainia; species Wurfbainia villosa. Next base: position 58,263,597 of record CM045997.1, read on the forward strand.
AACCATGTCCTATACACTAGGATGATGATGTCCCCTTGAGGAGCTCATAAGGTTCATCATGTAAATCCTGCAGGTGGACTTGGTCCAACATGATGATAAGGATGAGTGGTACTACTCATGGAGTTAGATATTAATTAATTAAATTATCAGTAATTTAATTAATTAATGGACATTCAATATCTTAAACACGGGGAGATATTTTGTACAAATAATATGTTGAGCCCATATTTATTTATGGGGGTTGGTGAGGTAGATCAATGATAATCCTCTAGTGGAATGGATCATCATTAATGGATCGGGTTTTGTGTGGTTAGGATCCATTGGGTGGCCAAGATTCAACTCCTCCTCATGGTCCCTATTGTAACCAATTATAAATACCTCATGAAGCCTAGATCTATATAAGAAAGGGAAGAGGCTTGGGAGGAATATAGAAGTTCTAGGGTTTGGAGTTGGCTTTGGGTGGCGGAAACAAGTGGAAGAGTTTTAAGGTTTTTGTTTTCCTCTCTTCCTAAGGTTTAGCCGATGCCTCTTCTTCATCTCTTTAGGGCCGGTGCTCCTTCCTTCAAGAAAAGGCCGACGCTTCTTGTTCTTCCTCACCTAGGGCCGGCGGCAAAGCAAGGAGGAAAGGGTTCTTTCTTCCTTTGTCATGGCCGATTCATCTACTCCCTCTCCTTAGGGCCGGCGGACACCAAGAACTTGGTTCTTGGTGGTCAGCGCAAGCATGGAGAAGAAGGGAGCTTTTGTTCTTCCCTTGTTCGGAGCGAGCAAGGAAGGGAAGACACATGATCTAGGAGGCTTCGACTCTTTGAAGATCATAGCCCACACGATGTCCAAGAGGAGGATAGGAATACAATAGAAGATCAAGAGGTAAAACAAGAGATATAATCTTGTTTATTTTTTATTCTAGTTTTCTTTTAATTTGTATGTTATTGATTAACATGGAGCCCGATGATAAACACAAAAATCGGCGATCCGTACATCATCTATTCCGCAGCTAATCGAGGAAAAGAGTTAGGTTGCTTGAACAACAAGTTTGTTCAAGCGACCACTCAAATCAAATAGCACGATGATGGATCGGTTGCTTGGGTAATCCATCTTCGTCCGGATTAATTTTTTTTATTCGGGGACGTGTGATAGGATCGCCATGCATAAGCGACCAAAGTGGGAAGCAATTCCCTGACAGTATTCATGCTTGGACTTTCCCTTGCCAAGACTTCACCCGTGTACTTTCCTTGCCAAGTATCCATACTTGGACTTCTCCATTGCCAATAATCCAATCTTCTACTTCCCTTTCCAAGTCTACAAACTTGGATTTCCACTTGAGTCTCACTCGAGCTAGGTCACCCTTGACCTGAGGTCGTTGCTCAAACAATCACCTCCTAACAATCTCCCTCATAAGATCTTGGATATGCCAAACATCCACTTGTCATATGGGCAAACCATATTGTCAAACAATTGTCAAACCCATTGTCAAACATCAAAATCCTACTCGAGTCCCACTCGAATTTGGTCAATCGTGGCATAGGTCCATTACACCTACAATCTCCCCCTTTTATGTTTGATAATACCTTTAAGTTAGGTTGTCCCATAAACTCAACTTAACTCTTCTTATACCAAAGCATAATGAAGGTTTATCTAATTTAAACCCTCACTTCTTTCCCTTTGGCATACATCAAAAAGTCTACCAAAGTTTTCAATGTCTCATCTTCCAATGAGATCCTACATTCTCCCCCTTGATCCAAAATCATCTAGAATGTATTCATTATCCTTAGTGATACTCCCTTATCACTAAATGCATGGCATTACTCATTCTCCCATTTTTTTTTATAAAAATTTATCCATCATACCTTGATGGATGAACTCCCCCTAAAAGCTTACTCCCCCTTGATCATTGCATCAATAATGTCCTTTGAGAGTTTTTAAGCCTATAGATAATCTAAACAATAAAAAATAAGGGTAAAAGTTCAAACATGAACTTTAATCTCCCTTAAAATTCGATACTCCACCCTAACTAATGCTCCTAATCATTTTCAATGAGAATTTCCCCTTCCAATGCTTCTTTAAGCATGTCATAGGGTTAGGAGACGTTAGCATACTTAGGGGTGTTGATAAATGACTAAACAAATATAATTTAGCCAATATTAGACACGACAATTGACTGAAATCAGAAACCAGTCATTTTCTCTTAAAGCAGTCGACTGGTTTCTACAATTACAAAAAATAGTTTTTCATATCAATTTCAAAAATTCATAAGTAATTATATGATTTTCTAGAAATCATGAAATTGTTGGTGCAATCGGCCTAGGTCATGATTGACCAGACTCGAGTATGACTCGAGCAGTATTTTGATGTTCGACAAAACATATGATATGTGATTGTCATGGGAAGGCCAAGTGTGTAGCCTTGGAGGTGAAAGTCGAAACTTGAGTCTTGGCATTTGGAAAGTCCAACATGGAGTTGGCATAGGAAGTCCAAGTGTGTAGCCTTGGCATGGAAAGTCCAACATGGAGTTGGCATGGAAAGTCCAAGTGTGTAGTCTTTGCCACGTAAGTCGAAGTGTGTAGCCTTAGCGGTGAAAGTCCAAGCATGGGGCTTGACATTTGGAAAGTCCAAGGATGTGCCTTGCCAGTGTAGACCCGATTATCATGACAATAGCTGAAGGAAGTACATGGATGCTAGCGTATGGATGAACGAGTCATGGATGACTTGGAGGAATCCGCGCATGAATGAACAAGTCATGGATGGCTTGGAGGGATCTGGTAGGCGCGAGGCTAGCATAGGTGGCTAGAAGGCTTAGGTCTAGGCTAAGGGTGGTCTAGCAAGTATGAGAGTATCATACTTGGGTTAAATCTCATGGTTGAGATTTACCAGTCGACTGGGGTGATGTACAATTCGACTAATGGGAGTCGACTGACGTTCGACTGCATTGCATGGCTTGGCAGTTGATTGTCATGGAAGCCAGTCGACTGATGGTTAAGGAAACGACCACAGAAGAGAGGTAGCTCAACCAGCGGCTCGATTGACTATGCATCAGTCGACTGATGGGGTTTGGAAATCGACTGATGGGCTATCCGTTGGAACTTTTCCAGTGTGAATCAAGTCATTGTCTCACAACAGCTACAGGAGCAGTCGCCTGATGGGTATGAGCAGTTGACTGCTAGGTGCGGAATCAGCCTGAGATAAGCATAAAAGGAGGAGCTTGGGAAGGATTTCCACAACAATTTTTAGGAAGATTTTGGAGGGGAATTGCTGCTGCATTCCAGACCTTCAAGAGCAAACCAAAGCAAGCAACAAGAAAGCATTCAAAGCAAAGTGTTGTAAAGTGTTTCTTTACTTGTATTTCTTATTGTCTTTATTTTTGCTTGTATCTTGTATATTATTGTTGTAATTGCTTGTACGAGGTTTCTCCACCTCCGACATGTCGTCGAGGAGTTTTAGTAGTGGTGTGAGCATCACTAGAGCTCGTTGAGTTCGCCTCATGGAGTAGAAACCCTAAGGTTCCGAACCACGTATATCGGTTGTCTTGTACTTGTGTATTCTTCTTTATATTAGCATTTGTATATTGTATTTCTGCTGTGCTAACGAATCTTGAAGATGAACGAACAAATTCTAACGAATAACATTCAAAGGCTATTCAACCCCCCTTCTAGCCGGGCCACAATCCTCCAACAGAAATTTCATACGTATAATACTTATGTCAAACAATATGGGTGAAAATAATTTTAAATTAAAATACTCATTATTTTAAAAGATTGATACAAAATTCAAAACCATTGGAACCTTCACTGTTTTGTCTATCTTTATGTCAATTTTATCAATCGTGATTGCTATCAAAAGATAGACTTCACCAGAGTTTTCCAAAATAATTTTAAAACTTTAATTTCAATCATGGTCAATGGGCTCAATGTACATGACATGTACATTAGTTTTCCTCATGATTCATACTTATGATTGAATGAAATCCAAGTTCATATTGATGTATCATTCAAGTACATGAACTTGACTCAATTTCCTAACATCATACATGTGTTTAGGGTGTATACACACACATGTCATCCTATGGGCTATAAGCGATGTGGATTTTATTTTTCCCTAAACTAAGGGTTCATGCATTATATCTAGGCATATCCATTTGATTTTTTTTATCTAGGACATCAAATAATGTCATTTGTTCTTAAATTCAATTTTATAACTTTAAATGCATGAATATGATCATGTCATAAATGATTTGTATAAATTAAAACATTTGCACATGTTTCATGATGTCATGTCCTAATATAAATAAACCAAAGTATTAACATGACATTTATTAATCTAAGTGCCATCATGACATTTTAAATAAACATATTAAGCATGATGTCATGACATGACATATGACTGATGCAGTCGTAGAAGGATTTTCTAGCTTCCTTTCAAAGTCGGGAAGCTCGGGGGTTCTCTCCGGCCGCAACAGTAATGAAGTATGAAGAAGAAAAATATACGCAACATAAGCAAAGAACAGAGACACACGATATAACGTGGTTCCGAATGAGGATTCCTACTCCACAGGGGTGAGCTCTCCCATGAGCTACAGTGCCAAAGCACTTTTACTATGAACTTCCTCCATTGTGGAAAAAGAACTTTTGGAGGTGGAGGAGAAAACCTCTTATAATTAACTCAATACACAAAAATAAATGAAAGGATGGAGCTCACTACTCTCCTTGCTTCTTTCTCCGGCGATGACGTTGCTCTCCTCTTCGAGTGTGCCTTTGTCTCTCGCCTGTTGGAAAAGATACGGATCCCCTTCTTCTTGCCCTCCCTCTCCCTTTTATCTCTCCTTTGCTTCCTCTCGCCAGCTGTTGCACCACAAACCTCCTTCATCGTATATGTGGCCACCTTGCCTATCTGGAGAATCATTCTGTTACAGATACGAGTGTTGGTGCAGGGGCACTAGATAATCGAACCTGTGTTTTGATTATGGCAAAGACACAAAGTTAAGTTTATATTGTTATCTCACGAGCTAAATCAAGTGTGCAGAAAAGTACTAAAGCTGGAGCTGAAGGCTAGCGACACCCGGAGGAAGCCGTGGTGGTCGGGCGACACTTGAGTGAATTCGGAGGGAGCCGAAGGAATCGAGTGGAAGGCCGGAAGCGAGAGCTACTATCGAGGTAAGCTCGTGTCCTCTTTACGGGGACGACCGTAGGCGACGATTCGACTAAGACTTCCTGTGGAAGGTCTAGGTCGAGATCGGACGGTTAGAAACCGTCATATTTATCATTTTCCGAGCTAATCTCTTCTTTGCAGGAAGTGGCCAGCCGGGCAATGATCTTTGGACATTGGGGCCGATCGTTATCATTGGCTGATGAGATGCATCTCGACTATCATCACGATCGATGAGAGGCATCGATCGGTGATGGCGGCGATTCGCTTTTGCGCTAGGTCAAAAGCGGATAACGCTTGACGCGCCACTGCGATAAAAATTTGGAAAAATTCATGATCCGTTCCAAAGAAATAGGAGACAAATTCAGAGGCTAAAGTCTATAAAAGGGGGAGGATTCATCTCCAAATCACATCAATTATTCATCAAGTGCTCCTACAACGCCTAACGCTTCAACACCGTCATAACGCCGACGCGACGCCAAGTTTTGATCTTCTTCAAGAGCAGATTCAAGTAATATTTTTGATATTATATTCTGTATTTTTATCTTCATAACGAGGTGAGGTAGGCTTGTTGCCTCATCCTCGTATATTCGGTTTTTGTAATCGTTGTCTCCTACCTCCAACGAGGAGGAGACGTTTTAGTGCTTTGCCCTCCGTACGCGGTCTAGGACCGATAGGGCCTTGGAGTAGCAACCGCTGGGTTGTGAACCAAGTAAAATAAACGTGTTCATTTATTTTCCGCTGTGCTTACTTTGCGTATCGAACGAACGAAAAAGAAAAAATTTACGATCGCTATTCACCCCCCCTCTAGCGACGCTTCTCGATCCAACAATTGGTATCAGAGCGGGGGCGCTAAGATTTGGTGAAACCACCAATCTAGCACGTTTTGGTTTTATTTTCGTATTTTTCGATTCGTATATTTCTTAGGTTTTTGTTTCCCGCACTACTAATCCAAGACCAAGTCTTGGAATTCTCTTTGGTTTTTATTTGTGTTTTGCAAGATATTTAATGGCTCACATTGAGGGATATAGCACCACCCGACCTCCGTTCTTTAACGGAGATGATTTCCGTTATTGGAAAGGTCGGATGGAGTGTTTCTTGAAAACACAAGTCGAGACTTGGATAATAATCCAAACTGGCTTTGCTTTACCCACCAATGATCAAGGAGAGCCATTGGATTTCAACAAGTGGACAAATGCAACCAAGAGGCAAATCGAAGCCGATGCAAGAGCAACCCAAATATTGCAATGCGGCTTGTCCAAGGAGGAACTCAACCGCATCGGACCATTCATTAGCGCCAAGGACCTATGGAATAAATTAATTGAGCTACACGAAGGAACGTCCGATGCTAAAGTATGTAAACGTGACCTTCTTTTCAATAAGTTGTATAACCTCAAGATGCAGGAACACGAGACGGCAATGCAACTACACGCCCGCGTCCAGGACATTGTCAATGGCCTACACACCATCGGACACAAGGTCGAAAACCGTGACCTACTAAGGTACGTTCTTAATTCATTTCCTAGGACTACCTTGTGGGCATCCATGGTCGATGCCTACAAGGTCTCTAAGGACCTATCGCTTAGGTTAGATGAATTATTTTCCGAGTTTGAACTTCACGAGCAAACTAACGGATACGGGCCGAGAGAGGTATTGCTCTACTTGCAGGACAAAGAAGCAAGCCACCTACTAGGCAAGTAGATGAACTCAACCCAAGACTAATCCGAATCCAAGAGGAGGCCATAATAGTCAATATTGTGCGGAGAATAGTTCGACAAGAAAGAAGGAAATTGAAGAATGAGAACCAAAAGAAAAAGGGAGCAAGGAAAGCCTTCCATGCAACTTGGGACAACAGAGAAGACATAGCTTACATGGCAAGAACGGAGGAGTCCGAGTCAGAATCCGAAGCCGAGTCCAACTACAACTCCGACTCCGACTCCGACTCCGAAGATTATTTCGAGAGAAAACTCAAAGCCGGACCAAAAGGGAAAGTTAAGGTTGATTTCTCTTTAATTAGTACACTTTACAGTACAATTAAACTGCTTAATAGGAAATTAACTAAGTCCGAGTCTAGGGTTGAGTCGTTACTTGAGGAGGTTGAAACCCTCAAGCAAGAGGCTACTCTAATCTCTTCAACTAGTCAAGTTCAAGAGAGAAACTCAACCCAAATTGAAAAACTTGAGAAGGAGAATTCTCTCTTGAAAGACCAAGTTCAAGAGGTCGAGGCTAGGTTGGAAAAGTTCACGTTGGGATCTAAGAACCTTAACCGACTACTTGGAACCCAAAGAGCCGTGTACAACAAAGCCGGACTCGGATTTAAGTCAAAGACTACGAATAGGTCTTATATGTCTATCGTAAATCGTAGTCATCAAAGAGTCCAAGCATGGGTCCCAAAGGTTTTATTAAATTCACATATTAGGACTAATAAGTATTGGATTCCTCAGGATCAAGTTCATTATTTGAATAGACCTTATTGGTTCAATGGTCTAGGGGGAGCTAACACTAAAATAGTATACCCGCTTACTTAGCAAAACCATTGCATGCTTAGAATTTCTGTTAACTTGTGAACTTACTTAGAATACGTACATAACCAACTAAAATCCTTCGAAAAGATTGAGCCTCGGGGAGCCTCTTTTCATAAATAACTAGTTAGTCAACTCTTGATAATATAGTATCGGGGCCGTAGATGATAGTACGTTAGGGAGACAAAGTCTCGTGTATTCGAGCTAGATAAGGCGATCTAGCTTGGTGCACTTGACCGAGTGGAACTAATTTGAAGCTACCTCGCCAGTATCCTAAACTAGTTAGACCAGAAGTAACCCTAAGTGACTTAAGTGATATTTTCTTGAATTTGGCTTTGTCTAAGGAAGTGGTCGTTGTTCCGATCAAAGAAGGCCTGTGCCTCGCCACGACCGAAGCCGCTTTCGAAAAGTTACTTAACGATCTAAAGGTTAAATCTGAATCTAACCCAAGGTTGACTATCTTTAATCAATTTAAAATCATCTCACAAAACATATAAGGTGAACAAATTATGAGACACATAGAATGGGTGAGATGTTAAGGATAATTGAAATATACTTGAAACAATCCTTCAAAATACTACTTATTTTCTCAACTATTGTACTTAACAACTCGAGGCCAAAGTTTAGCGCCCCCTACATCTCTTATACTTCATATATTTGACTAAGGGGGAGAGCAAACTAATCTTAAGGGTTATATTATAAATCTTTAGATTATTGGTGCAGAGGGACACACCTCGAACCAATCTATCTAACTATTGCTAGACGCATGCTTGGACTTATATTTGATTTATCTAGATGCATTCATAAACGACATTGTTTTAAACCCCTATTTTATACAAAAACCCCAACACTCTTTTTTGATTTATGGCAAAAGGGGGAGAAGAGCGAAAGTTAAGGGGGAGTAACACAAAATTTCATTTTGAAACACAAAATTTGTTTTTGAAAACTAAAGTATCTCTTTCAAAACTCACCTAGGGTTAAGGGGGAGTTTTGGTTAAGGGAGAGTTTTTGGGAATGGCATTCATCATCTACTATATGTGTTTTATGCTTTAATTTCCCTTAACTTTGTGTTGGTTTGCCATAGATCAAAAAGGGGGAGATTGTTGGTGCAGGGGCACTAGATAATCGAACCTGTGTTTTGATTATGGCAAAGACACAAAGTTAAGTTTATATTGTTATCTCACGAGCTAAATCAAGTGTGCAGAAAAGTACTAAAGCTGGAGCTGAAGGCTAGCGACACCCGGAGGAAGCCGTGGTGGTCGGGCGACACTTGAGTGAATTCAGAGGAGCCAAGGAATCGAGTGGAAGGCCGAAGCGAGAGCTACTATCGAGGTAAGCTCGTGTGAGTGAGAGATTGTAAGGTCGTGTCCTCTTTACGGGACGATCAGAGGCGATTTGATTCGACTAAGACTTCTGTGGAAGGTCTAGCGGTTAGAAACCGCCATATTTATCATTTTCCGAGCTAATCTCTTCATGCAGGAAGTGGGCCGCGGCACATCGCCGGACATTGGCGCCGATCGTTATCGATTGATCGATGAGATGCATCGCGATCATCATCCGATCGATGAGAGGCATCGATCGATGATGGCGACGATTCAGCTTTTGCGCTAGGTCAAAACGGATAACGTTTGACGCGGCCACTTCGCGATAAAAATTTGGAAAAATTCATGATCCGTTCCAAAGAAATAGGAGACAAATTCAGAGGCTAAAGTCTATAAAAGGAGGGGAGGATTCATCTCCAAATCACATCAATTATTCATCAAGTGCTCCTACAACGCCAACGCTTCAACACCGTCATAACGCCGACGCGACGCCAAGTTTTGATCTTCTTCGTCGGCAGCAGATTCAAGTAATATTTTTGATATTATATTCTGTATTTTTATCTTCATAACGAGGTGAGGTAGGCTTGTTGCCTCATCCTCGTATATTCGGTTTTTGTAATCGTTGTCTCCTACCTCCAACGAGGAGGAGACGTTTTAGTGCTTTGCCCTCCGTACGCGGTCTAGGACCGATAGGGCCTTGGAGTAGCAACCGTTGGGTTGTGAACCAAGTAAAATAAACGTGTTCATTTATTTTCCGCTGTGCTTACTTTGCGTATCGAACGAACGAAAAAGAAAAGATTTACGATCGCTATTCACCCCCCCTCTAGCGACGCTTCTCGATCCAACAACGAGGAGTGAAGGCTCCTCCGAATATTATGCGGGGTCCCTATTTGTTTTTACTAGACCTATCACTCACGTGTAGCGTAGCTCTTAGACTTTTTCGATAACCCGAACCAACTTCTATCCTTCCTGTACCGAATCACCTCCAGACCCATTCGACTGAGCCAATTCCTCCCCTCCTTGTATCGAACCAATCTCTGAATTCATTCGACCGTGCCAACCCTCTTGAACCGTCCTCCCTAGCAACTTTCCCCAAACTTATGCACCTGAACCATTCTTCTCAGACTCCTTCTGCCGAACCAGCTATCTGGTTCGGACAGTGTTTTATGCACGAGCCTTTTTGCCTTACTTATGGGAAAAGGTAGCAGCAGTATCATTAGCCAACCCCTAAAAATAGTCAAGCGAAGTCATAAGATTGACTTTCTAAGTATATAAGGCTTTTAATTCACCCTTTCCTTACCAATTCAAATTTACCTTTTCCCGTTGCCTTACCTCATATGCTCGGAGTGGCTTAATAGACCCATGGGCCCAGCTTTTCTTTTTCTCTTAGGTAGTCGAAAAGTCACAAAACCCTATATAAATCTCAGTCTTCCCCTTTTACACATAACTTAATGTGCCCAACAATCCAGTCTTTTCCCCTTCCCCTTCCAGCGATTTTTTTTCGACGGTGGTCAGGCGCCCTAGCCCCTTCTCTTGCAAGTGTTCCCTCTTCGATCTTCAAGTGTTCGTCCTTCTTTCGCACCTATGGCCCCAAAGGATCTGACCCGAGCCCCCTGGTATGAACACACCATCACTCAACTAGATAGCAAGCACTATTTCTTTAACCTTAGGCACCAATACATAGACCCCTCCGTGCTTTGCTGTTTCAACGCCACCTCTTACCGACCACATCTTCCTTTTCTGGGCTGGCATTGCTTCTTTTTCGAACAACTACTCAATGGTTTATATTTGCCCATCCCTCCTTCCTACCTAGAAATTCTGGACTTCTATAAATTGTTCGTCAACCAGTTCACTCCCAATTCCTTTCGCATATTATCAGGGGCCATCATAGTGTTTCAACAATTAGGTCTTCCTTTGTCTCCACAACTATTTCATTGCTTCTTCCAATTGAAATCTTCTAAGGAGGGTCTTTTCTATCTTTCCAGCCGCTCAGATTGGCAATTTTTAGTGAACATGCCATCTTCTCATAAAGGATGGGAAGCACTTTATTTCTTTGCTCAACTTCCGATGCCTCTCCCCTATTCGGATAACTAGAAGCTAGATCTCCCGGAGTTACCCCCCTTCCGAATAATTAGGACTCAAAATCACTTTTCGGAGGTTTACAAATTGTTAAGAGAATCCCATTACAACTCAAACCATCTGATGAAACCTCCCCTCTTCAGTCGCCATGGGTTGTCCCCTTTTCCATTAGCTGACTCGGATACCATAGGTAAGATGCTGTTTATACTTTGGTGCAACCAACTTTTTCGGGTCAGCCTATTTTCTAACAACAGACTTTGCAGATAATCTAATGCAGAACGCCATGTTAAAAGGTGAGGAGATTGCTGCTGCCAAGAAGAAGACTTCTAAGAAGCGGAGCAAAGGCAAATCTGAAGCAGCTCCTTCTTCGCCTCGGAAGAAATTGCACCTGCCCAAGAAGGCATCCCGAGTTCTTCTTCGATTCCTGTATCTTCTTCCTCCCATTCTTCTCCCTTACCGTCCCCCTCAAAACTGAAGAAGCACCAATGCCTGGTCATCTATGAACCGAGGGTGGAGGATGCTACATTAACCATCCCACCCTCTTCCCCTCAAGGGGAAGCTTCTCATTCTCATTCTCCCGTTTCATCCCATATTCAGCCCAACCCACAAACTTATTCTCCAACTGACTCTTTCCCTGTGAATATTCCTATTAACATACCTTCTTCTCCTGTTTCCTCTCGGAATATAGATCCCTCCCACCCCTGCTTGTTCATGGCAATCCCGTCATCATCCCCGGATTAAAAATTTAATCAATGACAATTAGGGATTACCCAAGCAATCGTTTCATCATCGTGCTATTCGATTAGAATGGTCACTTGAACAAAGTTGTTGTTCAAGACACCAACCTCTATTCTACGAATAGCCACGGAATAGACGATGTACGGATCGCCGACTTTTATGTTTGTATTCGGGATCCAAGTAAATTTAACCACAAAACAGAACATACAACATGTATATGATTGAAAAACAATTATAGACATGTTACAAAAGAATATAAACAACCGTTATACCTCTCGATCTTCTATTGTATGTCCTTCCTCCTTTTGGACGTCATGTGGGCGACGATCTTCCAAAAGTCGAAGCCTCCTAGATCACCAATCTTCCTTTATTTGCTCGCTCCGAACAAAAGGAAGAATATAAAAGAAAACTCTTCTCCTTCCTTTAGCCAACCACCAAGAACCAACTTTGATGCTTGCCGCCGGCCAAGGAGAAGAACAAAGAGAAGTGAACGCCGGCCAAAACTCCAAGGGAAGATACCCTAGACTTTGTTTTCACCGGCCAAGGTGAAGAGATAAATTAGGTTGGATGCCGGCCAAGGTGGATAGAAGAAGGAGGGACGCCGGCAACCTTAAGGAAGAAGAAAACCTTCCTTAATTGTGGCCGCCCAAACCCTTCTCCAAAAACCCTAGCCTCCTTTTATTTCTTGCCGCCCAAGCCAAAAGAAATAAAACCCTAATCTCTCTTATCCCTCTCCATGCCCAAGCCTTAAGCCCCTTTTATAGAGTTAGGCTAAAGACTTGTTTTAATCTCCACCGTCGGTTCTAGGGATTTAATCTCAACCGTCAGATCTAGAGAATTAATCTCAACCGTCGGATCTAAATATTTAATCTCTATCGTTGGATCTAGATTTTGTTTTACATCATTGGATCTAGGCTCCATGAGGTTTTAATAGGCTACAATAGGGACTATGAGGAGGAGTTGGATCTTGGCCACCCAATGGATCAAGCCCACATAAAGTCCGATCCATTAATGATAATCCATTCCACTAGAGGATTATCATTGATCTACCTCAACAACCCCCATAAGTTAATATGGGCTCCATATATTATTTGTACATTTATCACCCCGTATTTAAGATCTCGAATGTCCGTCAATTAATTAATTTACTGACAATTAATTAATCAACATCTAACTCCATGAGTAGTAACACTCAACCTTATCATCATGTCGGAGCAAGTCCACCTGCAGGGTTTACATGATGAACCTTATGAGCTCCTCAAGAGGACATCATCATCCTAATATATAGGACATGGTTTCCTCCTATAATCAATGACACACTATATAAGTAATATCATTTACCAACTTACCGAGCATATCGATTTACTCTATAAATCTCGCCCATTGGTAAATCAAAGAAATGAATAATAAGTATATATGCCCGTTATTATATCAGGATTAAGAGCATGTACAATATAATATCTAAGGTCCGATTCGATTATGTAGTCAACAATGAATCGAACCACCTCTAAGTCGGTCCTACTCAATACACACTGAAGGTAGGAAACTTCGCTTCCCACTTCAACTCGGTCGCTTGTTCATGGCGATCCCTTCTACGTCCTCGAATAAAAAAATTTATCCTTGACAAGAGGGATTACCCAAGCTACCATTTCATCGTCGTGCTCTTCGATTAGAGTGGTCACTTGAACAAACTTGTTGTTCAAGCAACCAACTTCTATTCTACGATTAGCCGCAGAATAGACGATGTATGAATCGCCGACTTTTGTGTTTGTATTCGGGGGTCCAAGTATATTTAACCATAAAAACAGAATACACAACATGTATATGATTGAAAAACAATTATAGACATGTTACAAAAGAAAATAGACAGGTGTTATACCTCTCGATCTTCTATTCTATGTCCTTCTTCCTTTTGGACGTCGTGTGGGCGACGATCATCCAAAAGTCGAAGCTCCTAGATAACCAATCTTCCTTCCTTGCTCGCTACGAACAAGAGGAAGTATAGAAATAAAACACTTCTTCTTCTTTCAACCAACCACCAAGCTCCAAGCTTGGTGCTTGCCGCCGGCCAAGAAGAAGAACAAGAGAAGTGAACGCCGGCCAAAACTCTAAGGGAAGAGACCCTAGACTTTTTTTCACCGGCCAAGGAGAGGAGGGAGTCTAGGTTGGGCACCGGCCAAGGTCAAGAGAAGAAGGAGTGGCGCCGGAAACTCTTAGGGAAGAAGAACACCTTCCTTATTTGTGGCCGCCCAAGCCCTTCTCCAAAACCCTAGCCTCCTTTTGTTTATTGCCGCCCAAGCCTTAAGAAACAAAACCCTAACCTTTCTCTCTTTTTCCCAGGCCCAAGCCTTAAGACCCCTTTTATAGAGTTTGTAATGCCCGTAAAATTTCTAGCAATTTTACGAGAATTTTGGCTTTATGATGATAGGCTTTATGTGGGTTTTTTGGGAAAAAATAAAAGAAAATAAGCCAAAAGAAAAAAAAGATGCAAAGCCTAGGAATTGAACCCCAAACCTCTAGAGATAGCCAAGCCCTATAGATGCACCCACTAACCATAAGCCCAATAGAATTATATCATTAGAGGAAGAGGAGAATTTATAGATAAGTGGAAGAAGGGTAAGTGAAGAGGCATGACAAAGAAAAGAGAAACTTCTCTTCCTCCCTTTATAAAGAAGAAGGAAGTTTCCTTTTGGCCATTTTCTTCCTCTCCTCTTCATCCTCACCGAAACCAACCCCCCCTTCTTCTTCCTTTGGCCGAGACCCCCCTTCAAGCTAGGAGAAAGCTAGGTGACTCCCATTAGGTCATCTCTCAAGCAAAGCGAAGGATGTAAGTTTCCCCTCACCGCAAAGGTATTAGTTTCGTAAGTTAAATTTCATGTAAGAACGATGAAGTTGTAGCCCTTGTAGGTTCCGGCCAATCAAGTTTTCTTGGGCTAAGATTCATGAAAATGTTTCTAGGGAACTTCTATAGGATGTATGCTCACTATAGGACCTTTTAAGGGACAAAAATTCCAACTTGGTGCCCTTATAGGTTTCGGCCACCAAGGCCTTTTAGGGTTAGGGTTTTTATGACAACTCCCTCTTATGAGGTTAGGCCATGATAATGCTTATGAATGAATTTTACGGGACAAAACCTATGCTTGAACCCATTCCATGTTTCGGCCAACCCATATAATTAGGGTTAGGGTTGCATGAAAATGTTCCTAATGACACTAGGTTAAGTAATAATGCTTGATGAATGGACTTTAGGGGACAAAACCTAAAGTTTGAACCCATTCCATGTTTCGGCCAACCCATATAATTAGGGTTAGGGTTTCATGAAAATGTTCCTAATGACACTAGGGTAAGTAATAATGCTGATGAATGAACTTTAGGGGACAAAAGTCCAAGGATCTAACCTTACAAGATTCGGCCAACCTATGAAAGTAGGGTTAGGGTTGCATGAAAATATCTCTAATGATACTATGGTTAGTTATAAGGCTTTATGAGTGAACTTTAGGGGACAAAACCCAAGCTCAAGCCCCTTACAAAATTCGGCCAACCCATGGTTTTAGGGTTAGGGTTTCATGAAAACACCCCCCCCCCCACATGTAGTTGTGCGAAGGGTATGGTTTTGTTTGTTTATATGTCATGAACTATGCTTGTGTGATGTATATGGTTATGATTCAATGCAATATGAAATAAGCTTAGGTGATGAACATGATTATGATATAGTATGCCATGAAACATACCTAGATGTGGATCATGTTTTGTGATTTAATATGCCATGATTATGCCAAGGAAATAGGCTTCATGTGATGATGTAATGTGCCATGAAATATGCTTAGGTGATGAACATGTTTTTGTGATTTAATATGCCATGAATATGCCAAGGAAATATGCTTCATGTTTATGATGTAATGTGCCATGAAATATGCTTGTATGATGAACATGTTTATACTTTAGGACCCCTTTAGGGTACTCTTATGTTATGAATGCATGTGTCCTCATGATAAGATGGAGATGCTTCCCTTTCAAGTAGGGACCAAGAGCTCTCCTTATGACAAGATGGAGATGCTTCCATTTCAAGTAGGGATCAAGAGCTCTCCTTAAGATAAGATAAAATGGAGATGCTTCCCTTTCAAGTAGAGATCAAGAGCTCTCCTTATGATAAGATAAGATTAAGATGCTTCCCTTTTTATGTTGGGGATCAAGAGAATTCTTTATATTATGACAAGAAAAGGAAGGAATTAAGTATTTTACTTTGCAAGAGGTTAAGTACCGCAATCGTCGGTGGTCGTTAATCAAATCCATAGGGACATAAGAAGACGTAAGAGGTCTTGCCTCGTAAGACGTAAGAGGTCTTGCTCTAGTAGGATGGTGGCTCGCTACTGACCTACTAGGGAACGCGCATTATGTGGTACTTCACCTGGGGCCCCCCAAACAAGTTATGATGATTTTGAAGTATCTATAAGTATATGTTTTGAAAAGGAAAGACTTTTATGATTATTGTGTATGCTCATGTTAAATACTCTGAATGCTTGCAAACTATGTTCTTTATGCATGCTAGATGTTATGAAGTTATGATGATTTTGAAGTATCTATAAGTATATGTTTTGAAAAGGAAAGACTTTTATGATTATTGTGTATGCTCATGTTAAATACTCTGAATGCTTGCAAACTATGTTCTTTATGCATGCTAGATGTTATGAAGTTATGATGATTTTGAAGTATCTATAAGTATATGTTTTGAAAAGGAAAGACTTTTATGATTATTATGTATGCTCATGTTAAATACTCTGAATGCTTGCGAACTATGTTCCTTACGCATGCTAGATGTTATGAAGTTATGATGTTTAGGGTTAAGTTTAAGAACGTTGCGACTATGTACTTCATGCTAGTTTAGAATTTATGATGCGGTGAATGTTACGGGTAAGATTATGAATACTTGCGATTATGTTCTTTCTACAAGTTTAGGATTTATGTTATTACAAATGTTTATGTCCAAGTTAAACAAATGCTTATGATTATGTCCTTTATGCATGATTGGATTTCCCTGATGAATGGTCATGGTTAAGTTGAAGAATGTTTGTGCCTATGTACTTTATGTAGGTTTAAGATGTAGGATGTTATGGATGCTTAGGTTAGGAATGCTTATTGTTAAGTTTTAAAACGCTTATGAATATGTCTTTCATGCATGCTTAGTTTTATGTAGTTATAATGCTTATGTTCAAATTATGCCCTGCTTAGATTAATTATGCTTAACTGGCTTATGAACAATTCTATGCCATGCTTAGTTTTTTTATTACATGGATATGTTGTTGATTAGTGTTGCTATGAAATACTTAGGTCCTTTATGCTAGTATGCTCATGTTTTAATTGCTTGATGAAGTTTGTGGCTTTTGTGAGTAGGCAAGGATCTTACTAAGCTATATGCTTATAGTTCATGTTGTCCATATACTGCAGATAAAGGAAGTCTGCGCTAGAGGAAGTAGCAGGAGGGGCCAAGTGTGTGTGATAGTGGCATGGTGGAAGAAGACCCTATACTATCTGCTTGTATTTATATGCTCTAAGAACAACTTAAGACATTGCTTCCGCTTATAAGACTTGTGTTTAATGAGTATCATCTACTTAAGAAGGTTGGAGATGTTAGAACTCATGAACGAATCTTTATGTATGCATGTTATGAAAGATATGTTAACATGCTAATGATGAATATGATATGTGATGCATGTGCAAAAGAAGGTTTAAGTTATGATGACCTGTTAAAGTACGTAGGTTGTGAGAGGATCCATATGTAGTATGTTTAAAAAAAAAAAAAGGAGTAACAGTAGCGCCGCCCTGAGAGCAGATAAGGGCGGGCGTTACAG
The DNA here is from genome assembly GCA_025175895.1 of Wurfbainia villosa. NCBI lineage: Eukaryota > Viridiplantae > Streptophyta > Magnoliopsida > Zingiberales > Zingiberaceae > Wurfbainia > Wurfbainia villosa. Next base: position 58,281,246 of record CM045997.1, read on the forward strand.
GTGGTATCAGAGCGGGTTCACCTTTCCACTATCACACATCAAGCCTCCATCCTGCTATTTCCAAGTAAGTAATTTTATGCATACTTAAGTTCCTTTATAATTAAGAATGTCTTTTATCTAGAATGAAATAATACCCCATCATGCTTTAGTAGAATGGACTCACACTTGAGAGTTAGATAGAAATAATACCTCGTCCTGTTTAGTATAATAGAATCATAAGTTGTGACCTAGATAGTATATCTGACCAAGCTATTTATATGATGGAAACACGACTCTAACTTAGAAGTATCCCAAGGAAGGATACCTTACCTTGCGAGATTAAGAATTGTTCCTTGTGGTTTTAGCTTAAATATGCATGAATCCATGTAGGGTAATCTTATGCTAGCCTTAGTTTAGTTAAACTCCTAAAATTACGAAGATTTGATTTTCGTAATTAGTTGTGGAAGGTCTATGTTCATCTGAATTGAATTAAGCCGATTTCGTACGGGTTAGTCGGTTTTGTACTGACTTTATTTATTTCACTTTCAGATGGCATGAACGATGACTACCATGACTCATCGTGATGTGTCACGAAACCGATTAAGGGAAGCTATTGAAGAGATAGTCTATAAACCAGATGGTGGGGTCATCGGACACATAAGAAGGCTCGATGGTCTTTTTAGGAGACTCGAGCGGCAGGAGTTTCCATTACTGGACAATTATAGGATATGGACCTTGGTCCGCTCCCTGCCAAATGAGTTCATGGTAGTTGCACATCACGTGTGGGGCCGTTATGAAGGGAGGATAACCTATGCGGAGTTGTGCTGGGAACTGCTGGAGCACAAGGTTCAAGAGAAGTCGGTGGTAGAGAATCCGGTGGTAGCTGGCCGCGAGAGGAAGGAGGAGGGTTCTGTAAGCAGTCCACTTATTGGCCAGCCGAAGACCACCCTAGTGAGGCCAAGGAAAATAGGACTAAAAATAATTACAACCGCACTAGGGTTTGTCCTAGTGGGAGTCATAATGAACTATCTTCTCAAATAGTTCTGTGTTTAATTTGGAAATAAGGAATGTTATATGTTAACATTTTTCCTTCTGGTTGGGAAATATGAATAAGAGATATGAATAAGAGATGACAAGTCATTCCTTTTAAAAGAAAAAAATTTTTTTTTTTAATGATGAGTTCATTGCATAGGATGTGTAGGGTATAGTTGAACTATGCTGGGTAGACCGGAACATACGAATAAGGAGGGGAAACGAAATTTGCCGCTTTGATGTCCTTATCGATGCTATCTCAACCCCTGAAAAGGGAAGTAAGGAATTACGGGGTAGACATTATTTCTGGACAACTTTCCACCATGACTATAACGCCGACGCTGTTCGACGATGTAAAGGGAAAGCAAGATGGTGATTCAGACATCCAGAAGATCAAACAAGAAGTACTGGAAGGAAGGGATAATGGGTTCCGTATTTCCAACGGCGGACTATTATACCTCCGGGACCGACTATGTATTCCGGACGATCCAGAATTACGGAAGAAGATACTTGAGGAATCCCATGGAACACCTTATACCATGCACCCTGGGTCTAATAAAATGTATCAGGACTTAAGGGATAAATTTTGGTGGTCCGGCATGAAAAGGGAGGTGGCTCAGTACGTCAACACTCGACCCGACCGCGAAGGTGAAAGCGTAACACCGTAATCCTCGGGGATTATCGCGAATGATACCGATTCCAGAGTGGAAATGGGAAGAAATATCTATGGATTTCATCTCGGGATTACCCATAACAACAAATGGTTACGATGCTATATGGGTAATCATAGACCGGTTGACAAAGTCTGCCCATTTCCTGGCAATTAAGATGACCTATTCGGTCGAGCAGCTAGCTCAATTATATGTCAAGGAAATTATCAAATTACATGGAGTGCCTAAGGCTATTATTTCTGACCGTGATGGCCGTTTTACCTCCCATTTTTGGGAATGTGTTCAGAAGGCTCTTGGCACTAAGTTGAGATTCAGCACTGCGTTTCATCCTCAGACCGACGGTCAGACGGAAAGAGTGAACCAGGTGCTGGAAGATATGCTGCGGGCTTGTGCTCTAGACTTTAAGGGGAGCTGGTGTCGATATTTGTGCCTGGCAGAATTTGCTTACAACAACAGTTACCAGGCTACCATTGGAATGGCACCCTATGAAGCTCTATACGGGAGAAGATGCAGGTCTCCTATCTGTTGGTACGAGGGTGGTGAAAGGAGGGAAATGGGTCTTCGCCGATATTATTGACAATACCACCCGGCTTATACAGACTATCCGAGAGAATCGGTTGCTTAGAGCCGAAAAGAGCTATGCGGATATGCGGGCGTGAGACCGTTAGAATTCAAGTCGGGACCTGGTATTCCTCAAAGTAACCCCCATGAAGGGAGTGATGAGATTCGGAAGGAAGGGTAAACTGAATCCATGCTACGTGGGACCGTATCCGATATCGCAGAGGGTGGGCAAGGTAGCATCGCCGAGTCGCCTCAAGAGATGTCGGCTATACACAACGTGTTCCATGTCTCTATGCTCAAGAAATGCGATCGCACGGACCAAGTGATCGAGCCACAAACAGTACACGTTCATGAGGACGTGAGTGTTGAAAGTCGGCCTATCCAAATATTAGACCGAGATGTCAAAAGGCTAAGGAACAAAGAGGTGCCCTTAGTAAAGGTCCTGTGGCAGGATTCGCAATATGAGGAAGCTACCTGGGAACGAGAGGAGGACATAAGGCAGAAGTACCCAGAATTGTTTTAAGTTTCGAGGATGAAACTTTTACAAGGTATGAGGGATTGTAACGCCCGTAAAATTTCTAGCAATTTTACGAGAATTTTGGATTTATGATGATAGGCTTTATGTGGGTTTTTTGGGAAAAAATAAAAGAAAATAAGCCAAAAGAAAAAAAAGATGCAAAGCCTAGGAATTGAACCCCAAACCTCTAGAGATAGCCAAGCCCTATAGATGCACCCACTAACCATAAGCCCAATAGAATTATATCATTAGAGGAAGAGGGGAATTTATAGATAAGTGGAAGAAGGGTAAGTGAAGAGGCATGACAAAGAAAAGAGAAACTTCTCTTCCTCCCTTTATAAAGAAGAAGGAAGTTTCCTTTTGGCCATTTTCTTCCTCTCCTCTTCATCCTCACCGAAACCAACCCCCCCTTCTTCTTCCTTTGGCCGAGACCCCCCTTCAAGCTAGGAGAAAGCTAGGTGACTCCCATTAGGTCATCTCTCAAGCAAAGCGAAGGATGTAAGTTTCCCCTCACCTGCAGTGTATTAGTTTCGTAAGTTAAATTTCATGTAAGAACGATGAAGTTGTAGCCCTTGTAGGTTCCGGCCAATCAAGTTTTCTTGGGCTAAGATTCATGAAAATGTTTCTAGGGAACTTCTATAGGATGTATGCTCACTATAGGACCTTTTAAGGGACAAAAATTCCAACTTGGTGCCCTTATAGGTTTCGGCCACCAAGGCCTTTTAGGGTTAGGGTTTTTATGACAACTCCCTCTTATGAGGTTAGGCCATGATAATGCTTATGAATGAATTTTAGGGGACAAAACCTAAGCTTGAACCCATTCCATGTTTCGGCCAACCCATATAATTAGGGTTAGGGTTGCATGAAAATATTCCTAATGACACTAGGTTAAGTAATAATGCTTGATGAATGGACTTTAGGGGACAAAACCTAAAGTTTGAACCCATTCCATGTTTCGGCCAACCCATATAATTAGGGTTAGGGTTTCATGAAAATGTTCCTAATGACACTAGGGTAAGTAATAATGCTGATGAATGAACTTTAGGGGACAAAAGTCCAAGGATCTAACCTTACAAGATTCGGCCAACCTATGAAAGTAGGGTTAGGGTTGCATGAAAATATCTCTAATGATACTATGGTTAGTTATAAGGCTTCATGAGTGAACTTTAGGGGACAAAACCCAAGCTCAAGCCCCTTACAATATTCGGCCAACCCATGGTTTTAGGGTTAGGGTTTCATGAAAACACCCCCCCCCCCCCCACATGTAGTTGTGCTAAGGGTATGGTTTTGTTTGTTTATATGTCATGAACTATGCTTGTGTGATGTATATGGTTATGATTCAATGCAATATGAAATAAGCTTAGGTGATGAACATGATTATGATATAGTATGCCATGAAACATACCTAGATGTGGATCATGTTTTGTGATTTAATATGCCATAATTATGCCAAGGAAATAGGCTTCATGTGATGATGTAATGTGCCATGAAATATGCTTAGGTGATGAACATGTTTTTGTGATTTAATATGCCATGAATATGCCAAGGAAATATGCTTCATGTTTATGATGTAATGTGCCACGAAATATGCTTGTATGATGAACATGTTTATACTTTAGGACCCCTTTAGGGTACTCTTATGTTATGAATGCATGTGTCCTCATGATAAGATGGAGATGCTTCCCTTTCAAGTAGGGACCAAGAGCTCTCCTTATGACAAGATGGAGATGCTTCCCTTTCAAGTAGGGATCAAGAGCTCTCCTTAAGATAAGATAAAATGGAGATGCTTCCCTTTCAAGTAGGGATCAAGAGCTCTCCTTATGATAAGATAAGATTAAGATGCTTCCCTTTTTATGTTGGGGATCAAGAGCATTCTTTATATTATGACAAGAAAAGGAAGGAATTAAGTATTTTACTTTGCAAGAGGTTAAGTACCAGGCAGTCGGTGTGGTCGTTAATCAAATCCATAGGGACATAAGAAGACATAAGAGGTCTTGCCCTGGTAAGACATAAGAGGTCTTGCTCTAGTAGGACTGGTGGCTCGCTACCCCAGCCTACTAGGGAACGCGCATTATGTGGTACTTCACCTGGGGCCCCCCAAACAAGTTATGATGATTTTGAAGTATCTATAAGTATATGTTTTGAAAAGGAAAGACTTTTATGATTATTGTGTATGCTCATGTTAAATACTCTGAATGCTTGCAAACTATGTTCTTTATGCATGCTAGATGTTATGAAGTTATGATGATTTTGAAGTATCTATAAGTATATGTTTTGAAAAGGAAAGACTTTTATGATTATTGTGTATGCTCATGTTAAATACTCTGAATGCTTGCAAACTATGTTCTTTATGCATGCTAGTGTTGGGAGTATGGGGAATACAATCAAAGTCCCACATTGGTAAGACATGGAAAAGATCATGTGCTTATAAGAAAAAAGATATCTCCATTGGTATGAGGCCTTTTGGGTAAAGCCCAAAAACAAAACCATGAGGGCTTGGGCCCAAAGTGGACAATATCATATCATTGTGGAGATATGTGGAGCTTATAAGCACTAACAATTGGTATCAGAGCCATGGTCCATGTCAAACCATGAACCTCGAACGAAGGAAGTTGAGCTCCCACGTCCGGATCAAGAGAACCAGACATTAGGAAGGAAGTCTAGTTGGGTCGGGGGGACCGAACAACTGGCAGGAAGTCCTGGTGGGTTGAAGATCGGACATCAAGCAGAGAAAATCCTTCGAGGAGGGATAGGCTTGAGGGGGGGCCCAATGTGGTCCTTCGTTTGAGGGGGGGATTGTTGGGAGTATGGGGAATACAATCAAAGTCCCACATTGGTAAGACATGGAAAAGATCATGTGCTTATAAGAAAAAAGATATCTCCATTGGTATGAGGCCTTTTGGGTAAAGCCCAAAAACAAAACCATGAGGGCTTGGGCCCAAAGTGGACAATATCATATCATTGTGGAGATATGTGGAGCTTATAAGCACTAACAATTGATATGAGGGCTTGGGCCCAAAGTGGACAATATCATATCATTGTGGAGATATGTGGAGCTCTGATACCAATTGTTAGTGCATATAAGATCCACATATCTCCACAATGGTATGATATTGTCCACTTTGGGCCCAAGCCCTCATGGTTTTGTTTTTGGGCTTTACCCAAAAGGCCTCATACCAATGGAGATATCTTTTTTCTTATAAGCACATGATCTTTTCCATGTCTTACCAATGTGGGACTTTGATTGTATTCCCCATACTCCCAACAATCCCCCCCTCAAACGAAGGACCACATTGGGCCCCCCCTCAATCCTATCCCTCCTCGAAGGATTTTCTCTGCTTGATGTCCGATCTTCAACCCACCAGGACTTCCTGCCAGTTGTTCGGTCCCCCCGACCCAACTAGACTTCCTTCCTAATGTCTGGTTCTCTTGATCCGGACGTGGGAGCTCAACTTCCTTCGTTCGAGGTTCATGGTTTGACATGGACCATGGCTCTGATACCAATTGTTAGTGCTTATAAGCTCTCCCACATTGGTAAGACATGGAAAAGATCATGTGCTTATAAGAAAAAAGATATCTCCATTGGTATGAGGCCTTTTGGGTAAAGCCCAAAAACAAAACCATGAACCCCAACAGCTAGATGTTATAAAGTTATGATGATTTTGAAGTATCTATAAGTATATGTTTTGAAAAGGAAAGACTTTTATGATTATTGTGTATGCTCATGTTAAATACTCTGAATGCTTGCGAACTATGTTCCTTACGCATGCTAGATGTTATGAAGTTATGATGTTTAGGGTTAAGTTTAAGAACGTTGCGACTATGTACTTCATGCTAGTTTAGAATTTATGATGCGGTGAATGTTACGGGTAAGATTATGAATACTTGCGATTATGTTCTTTCTACAAGTTTAGGATTTATGTTATTACAAATGTTTATGTCCAAGTTAAACAAATGCTTATGATTATGTCCTTTATGCATGATTGGATTTCCCTGATGAATGGTCATGGTTAAGTTGAAGAATGTTTGTGCCTATGTACTTTATGTAGGTTTAAGATGTAGGATGTTACGGATGCTTAGGTTAGGAATGCTTATTGTTAAGTTTTAAAACGCTTCTGAATATGTCTTTCATGCATGCTTAGTTTTATGTAGTTATAATGCTTATGTTCAAATTATGCCCTGCTTAGATTAATTATGCTTAACTGGCTTATGAACAATTCTATGCCATGCTTAGTTTTTTTATTACATGGATATGTTGTTGATTAGTGTTGCTATGAAATACTTAGCTCCTTTATGCTAGTATGCTCATGTTTTAATTGCTTGATGAAGTTTGTGGCTTTTGTGAGTAGGCAAGGATCTTACTAAGCTATATGCTTATAGTTCATGTTGTCCATATACTGCAGATAAAGGAAGTCTGCGCTAGAGGAAGTAGCAGGAGGGGCCAAGTGTGTGTGATAGTGGCATGGTGGAAGAAGACCCTATACTATCTGCTTGTATTTATATGCTCTAAGAACAACTTAAGATATTGCTTCCGCTTATAAGACTTGTGTTTAATGAGTATCATCTACTTAAGAAGGTTGGAGATGTTAGAACTCATGAACAAATTTTTATGTATGCATGTTATGAAAGATATGTTAACATGCTAATGATGAATATGATATGTGATGCATGTGCAAAAGAAGGTTTAAGTTATGATGACCTGTTAAAGTACGTAGGTTGTAAGAGGATCCATATGTAGTATGTTTAAAAAAAAAAAGGAGTAACAGTAGTGCCGCCCTGAGAGCAGATAAGGGCGGGCGTTACAGAGTTAGGCTTAAGTCTTCTTTTAATCTCAACCGTCGGTTCTAGGGATTTAATCTCAACCGTTGGGTCTAGAGATTTAATCTCAACCGTCGGATCTAGAGATATAATCTACACCGTCGGATCTAGAGTTTTGTTTTCATCCATTGGATCTAGGCTTCATGAGGTTTTAATAGGCTACAATAGGGACCATGAGGAGGAGTTGGATCTTGGGCACCCAATGGATCAAGCCCACATAAAGTCTGATCCATTAATGATAATCCAATCCACTAGAGGATTATAATTGATATACCTCACCAACCCCCATAAGTTAATATGGGCTCCATATATTATTTGTACATTTTTTCCCCGTGTTTAAGATCTCGAATGTCCGTCGATTAATTAATTTACTGACAATTAATTAATCAACATCTAACTCCATGAGTAGTACCACTCAATCTTATCATCATGCCGAACCAAGTTCACCTGCAGGGTTTACATGATGAACCTTATGAGCTCCTCAAGGGGACATCATCATCCTAATATATAGGACACAGTTTCCTCCTATAAACAATGGCACACCATATAAATAATATCATTTCCCAACTTACCGAGCCAATCGATTTAATCTATAAATCTCGCCCATTGGTAAATCAAAGAAATGAATACTAAGTATATGTGCCAATTATTATATCGGGATTAAGAGCATGTACAATATAATATCTGAAGTCCGATTCGATTATGTAGTCAGCAATAAATCGAATCACCTCTAAGTCGGTCCTGCTAAATACACACAGAGTGTACTAATGTGATTCTATGGTCAAGACAAACCAATACCAAATCACACTACAACCAAACCAATGATTTGTCCAAAGCCATCTAGGTTGTGACCCTTTACTTATACTCTACAAGGAGCTGATAACATAATCTACTGTGTGATAATACATACCATGTTATCTACATTGTAATGTATTAGATAGTATGCATAATCACAAATATGCAAACAATGATCATGTGATTCTTTTTGCAAAAATAAAGATGTTCATACAAAAGATAGACTTTTCAGTATACATCCCAACAATCTTCCATTTAAACTAAAAGACTATGCTGTCCTCAAACTGCCATACATCTGATCCCCATTCCCTCCACATGCCTATCAAAAGCTCTCGCCGAAAGGGCCTTAGTGAAAGGATCTGTCAGGTTATCCTCCGATGCAATCTTGGCCACAACAACTTCTCCTCTCTTTACGATTTCTTGTATCAGGTGGTACTTGCGCTCTATGTGTTTACTTGCCTTATGGGCTCGTGGTTCCTTCGAGTTTGCAACTGCACCACTATTATCACAATAAATTTTGATAGTTCTAGACAAACCAGGAATCACATCCAAGTCCATCAAGAAGTTCCTGAGCCACACAGCTTCTTTGGCCACCTTAGAGGCCGCCACATACTCAGCTTCCATGGTGAAGTCCGCCATGCATTTCTACTTGACACTCCTCCATACAATGGCTCCACCTCCCAAAGTAAACACAAAACCTAAGGTAGACATACTGTTATCCCTATCTGATTGGAAGTCGAAATCCGTGTAACCCACAGGGAGTAATTGGTCTGCCTAGTAAACTAGCATATAATCCCTAGTCCTTCTCAGGTACTTCAATATATGCTTTACCGTAGTCCAATTTCCCTATCCTGGATTACTCTAATATCTGCTGACCCTACCCATGGCAAAGCAGATATCTAGTCTCATACATAACATCACATACATAAGGCTTCCTACTGCCGAAGCATAAGGAACCACCTTCATCTCCTCTATCTCCTCAGATGTTCAAGGAAACATCTCCTTAGATAAAGGAACTCCATGCCTCAAAGGTAGAAAACCCTTCTTGGAGTTTTGCATGCTAAAACGATCCATAATGGTGTCTATGTATGAAGCTTGAGATAAGCACAACATCCTTTTCCTGCGATCCCTTATAACCTTGATCCCAAGGATGTGTCCCACTTCTCCCAAGTCCTTCATATCAAACTGTTTGGACAACCATACCCTTACGTCCGATAACACCATGACATTGTTGCCAATTAATAAAATGTCATCTATGTATAGTACCATAAATACCACTATATTTTCGTCACATCTTTTGTATACATAAGACTCATCTGGACTTTGAATAAATCCATAAGACTGGATTTCCTCATCAAAGCGGATGTTCCAAGACCTCGAAGCTTGCTTCAATCCATAAATGGACCGATTAAGCTTGCACACAAGATGCTCTTTTCCCTTTGCAATGAATCTCTCTGGTTGTTTCATATAGATGTTTTCCTCAAGACTTCCATTAAGGAAAGTTGTCTTGACATCCATCTGTCATACCTCATAATCCATATGAGCAGAAATGCATAAGAGAATCAGTATGACTTAAGCATGGCTACTGTCGAAAAGGTCTCCTCATAATCGATTCCCTCTTTCTGAGTATACCCCTTCGCAAGAAGCATCGCTTTGAAGGTCTCAACCTTCCCATATATTCCTCTCTTTCTTTCGTAGATCCACTTGCATCGAATGGTTTTTACACCATCAGGTGGTTCTACTAGCTCCCAGACCTGATTTGAATCCATAGATTCAATCTCAGTATTCATTGCACTTTGCCAAGATACTACATCTTTATCTTGGATTGCCTCATCATATGTCCAGGGATCAGGTTCATGTTCGCCAGGGACCAAATCAGAAGATTCTCCCAAGAACATGAATCTATCAGGTTGTCTCACAACCCTCCCACTACGACGAGGTATCACCTGTGTATCCTCTGTGACACATGATGCAGTGACTTATGGTATATCCACTTGTACCGGTGGTACTGAACAAGTGACTTCCCCTTTTAATTCCTCTAGAACAATCTTACTCATGGGCTTGTGGTTCATTACATAGTCTTCCTCTAGAAATCTGGCTTTTGTGCTAACGATCACCCTCTGATCTCTAGGACTATAAAACAAATCACCTTTCATTCCTCTAGGATAGCCAATGAACATGCACACTTTTGTATGATGTTCCAACTTACCAGCATCTGCCTTCAGCACATGTGCTGGACTCTCCCAAATTCGAATATGTCTTAGACTAGGCTTTTGCCCAGTCCACAATTATATGAGAGTAGAAGGCACTGATTTAGATGATACCAAGTTCAAAATTTACACTTTCGTATCTAGAGCATATCCCCAGAATGAATCTGACAACTCAGAATAACTCATCATCGATCTAACCATCTCCATAAGAGTCCTATTCCTTTGCTCTGCTACACCATTCTACTGGGGTGTGCCAGGTGCAGACAATTGGGATTGAATCCCAACCTCTGATAAGTAATTCCTAAACTCTCCCAAGAGGTACTCACCACCACGATCAGATCGTAGTGTATTGATACTTTTACCTTGACATTTCTCCACATCATCCATGAATTCTTTGAACTTGTCAAAGAATTCAGACTTGCGGCACATCAAGTAAATGTATCCATATCTCGAATAATTGTCTATAAAGGAGACAAAATATTCAAAACCACCTCTTGCCTGGATAGACATAGGACTACACAAATCAGAATCAACCAACTCCAACACATCTTTGGCTCTATACCCCTTGGCCTTAAAAGGCCTCTTGGTCATTTTTTCCTCCATGCAAGATTCGCAGGTTGGGAAATCTTCCACCACAAAGGAACCCAGAGGTCCATCAGCTATCAGCATTTGAATTCTTCTTAGATAAAAGTGACTAAGTCTTAGATGCCAAAGATATGTTTGGTTCATTTTCGAAGGTTCTTTTCTCTTATTGGAATTAGAAGATGAGTTATTAACTTCTTTTTGCATCGTGGGAGCTTTAGGTTCAAGTGTATACAAATTTCCTATCAATGCAGCCGAACAGATAATCTCCCTATTCCATTTTATAACAACTCTATCATTAAAAGAAATAGAATATCCATCCATAAACAATTTAGAAATCGAAATCAAATTCTTTCTAAATAAAGGTACATAAAGGCAATTCTTAAGAACCAAAATTTATTTTTCTCAAAAGATAAATAAATATCTCCCACTGCAACAGCCGCCACCTTCGTGGCATTGCCCAAGTATACAGTAATCTCCCCCTCAGCCAGTCGTCTGGTTTCCTGGAACCCCTGCAAAGTATTGCAGACATGATCAGTGCTCCCGTATCTACACACTAGGTGTCGATAGATAACATCGCTAAACATGATTCAATGACTAGCCCAAAAGATATACCTTTGTTCTGCTTGCGGTTGGGGCAGTCCTTCTTCCAGTGTCGAGTCTGCTTACAAGTGAAGCACTTGCCTTTCGGCTTCTTCACTCCTTCCTGAGTTCTTCCCACCACCTTAGCCCCAGCTTGATTCTTCTTCTTCTTACCTTTTGGCTAAGAAGTAGAAACCTTTTTGGCAACCATGGCTTGTGCTTGAGCACTCTGATGAAATAGCCCCTCTGTCGCCTGGAGTTCTATCAGAAGCTCCGCCAAAGAATACAACCTCTTGTTCATGTTGTAGTTCAGGCGAAACTGCTCAAAACTCCTAGGTAGAGACTGGAGAATGATATCGACCTGGGTTTCCCCATCAATCTCAGCTCCGAGGACTTCCAACTCATTCAAATGAGCCATCGTCTTGAGAACATGATCCCTCATGGGTGTTCCCTCTATCATGGTGGTCATCATTAAGTTTATCATGGCTTCTTGCCTAGCAGCCCGATTCTGGTGTCCGAAAAGTTCTTTGAGATTGAGCATCATGTCATAAGCAGTGGGCATGGCTTGATGTTGATGTTGCAATACATTTGACAAAGATGCCAAATGTAACACTGTGCCATCTCATCGTCCTTAATCCACTTCTTATAACTCTCCTTCTCCTTTTTCCCAGAATCATCCGCAGGCTTAGGAGGGCACTCTTCGAGGAGTACATATTGTTAGTAATATATGAGAGATGTCCTAAGGCAATCGCCTTATGTATGAACCATTTATATGATAAATGAAGATTCACTATTTGAGTATACATGTTTAATGTATTTGATTGGATCTTAAACTCATTTACTGAATGTCCACGATACGATTCACAAAGATGAGAGAATTTGTGATTGGATCACAACTAGTGAGTATCTCTACATGTGTAATTGTGATGTATCGAATTATCCCTAGTCGATGAATTGATGGATTTGGACACCATCAATTCGCCGAGACTAGCACGAGGTATACTCCTTGGTGTATCCAAGCGGTGATTCTCACTGGCTGGAGACATTGTGATGTCCGGAGTTAATCGTGGATGCTAGTTATGGTAACTAGTTCATTGGAGTGACCAGCCGTAAGACTTCATATGGTTCTCTGCATATATAGATATGTCAATGAAGTTCTCACTGTGGCTTAAGTGCGATGTTCCTTTGACTTGCGGTATTCAAGTCATCTTGATCATGGAGACTTATGCTTTGACATCTTAAGCAAACATCTCTAAGGAGATGTGGACCCGGGATGATTGGGTATAAGTCGAAGTGATCGAAGGTGTTTGAAAAGCCTATAGAGGATTCACCACTCCTTGCGAGGAGATGTATACCCATGGCCTCTCGTCGGATTGTTACTAAAGTCTTTGGCCAAAGCATTACATGTTTAGAGTAAGGTACTCTTCGATACATGTGGAGTAACTAGAATCCGAAGGATGAGGAAATGATACTTGGGCTAGGTGTGACGTAGTCAGCCTAGTGGGGACTGACACAATAGACCATGTCCTGAACCAAGTGGGTATAAGATGAGTGAAGGGAATGGGGCACGATTCATTCGAGCCATCAAGGGTTTCGTAAATAGTTCGATCAACCGCTGATCTTTTCGGTTAATTGGGGATCATGATGTACTACTAGGTGCCACTCATGATCGCTCTATAATTAATGGTTAATTATAGACGGCCAACATAAACCGAGAACCTATTTGGTCACACGACAACGAGTGTAATCCAAAGGATTTAAAACGAGCTTGAGAATGGGATTCTCGCATCGAGAGAAACTATGTTTGGTTGGACCAAACATAAAGCGAGCATGAAATTGTTTCATGCAATGGAAGCGTGGATGGGCCGTGTCTTATGAAGACGTAATGGATGGACCAAAATGGTTTGGTTCTAATCCAATGGATAAGAATAAACCAAAGGGTTTGGTTTATTTTAAACGAATGAACCAAAAGTTGGTTCGGTTCGTTTTAACTTAAAATAAACCATCATGGTTTGGTTTATTTTAACTTATCTTAATGGAGCGGGTTAACGGGCTTTATGGATATGATCCATTAACCATTAAGAGAATTAGTTCTCTATAAAAGTGGGCTTAAGGGATTGTTAAACCCTAACTAATCCAAACCCTAGCCCCCCCTTGAGTTGCCGCCCACTCCTTGGAGGAGTTTTCGGCGCCAATCCAAGAGCAGCCGCCGCCCAGCCTTGTGCCGCCGTCCAAGACCCTTGCCGGCGTCCAAGCTCCAGCCGGTGAACCTCCGGCGACCCTCCGGTGATCCCCTAAAAGGTTCGGCATCAAGGTGAGCTTTTGTCTCCTTGTTTTGGCCGGCGCCTACTCCTCCACCAAGCTGTCCAGTTTTCTGGACAGCTTCTCCTCCTCTCGTCGGAGCGTCGTTTGGACGACGGTTAGTGCTCCGATAGCGGCTAACATACCGGGAATTTGATCTCCGGTAATCCTCTGAGGTGGAGGACGAAGGATTCGTTAATCGGTTGACGAATACCTCTCCGGAGAAGCAAGTCTTGAGGACTTGTTTTAGGTCCGAATTTGGATTCGGATCGTGATCATCTCTCGATCACGTCGTCTTCAACACGAGGCTAGTAACCCGTACGAAGACGAAGCTCGTGGCTTGGCGAAGTCATCCCGAGGAGCTCGGCGTGGATACGGATAGAGACGATTCTTACGAGGATCGTTCCGGTTGATGCCGTTCCCGCTACACGTCATACGAAAGGTATAACGTAGTTTAATTTCTTTTTATTGCAATTTTAATTTACGGTTATGTCTACACTTGTTGTAATAGCATGCGTGTGTTGTGTGTGTTGTAATAAATAGGAGTATTTATTATTTTTAATTGCTTCCGCTGTGCTCATGTTTACGAAACATGATCGAACACACACACGCCATGTGTTCTAAAACCCAACAAAGGGTATCGTGAGCCGTTGTGTTTCGACATAATCGTAAAATGGTTTTGCGATAGTCATAATGTATTTCTGGAAATTTTCAAATTTTGGAAATTTAGAAGTATTTATGGAAATTTTTCAATTTTGGAAAGTCTAGAAGTATTTATGGAAATCTTCCACTTTTGGAAAGTTGGAAGTATTTATGGAAATTGATATTTTCCATAAATAAAATATTTGATTAGATTCAGGAAATTTGTTTCCTAATTTAATCATGATTTGATTTGGGAAATCAAATCTTAAAATATTTTATTTCCATAAGTAGTTTTAATGATTTAGGAAATTGGTTTCCTAAATAGATTTTCCTTAATCAAATAATTCCATGAATAAAATATGTGATTAGATTTGGAAATTTGTTTCCTAATTTAATTATGATTTGATTTGGAGAATCAAATCTTAAACACATTTTATTTCCATAAATAGTTATGACATATAAGGAAATATATACATGACATAATTGTATGCCATGTAATTGCATTAGATGCATAACATTATGCCATGCGTGTCGTGACATGTAGATGTATGCCATGTATGTCATGCCATGTAGATAATAGTTATTTGCATGCAAAGAGGATGAGACATAAAACCCTAACTCAATATTAAAGCCTACACCTTCCATTAATATGGTTAGAACCAGAGTTCTGTTTCTTGTTTGGGTTGTTGGACTCACTCCAAGCCGGCTCGAACCGAACATGTTCAAATCATTGGAATAGTTTAACTCTAATATGGTAAGAGTCGAGAGGTCAATCGTTAGTTTGGTTGTTGGACTCTCTCCAAGCTGGGCTAATTGGTTGAATGCGCTCTAACCATATTAAAACTATGTCCTGATTAATGGGTCGGCTTTAACTTGGAGCATCGATTTGTTGGACTCACTCCAAGGTCGATGTGAAGAGAGGTGAAGTTGGGTGCTATGCATATGATGCATACTTGTTAATGTGTTAACAACCCAATGTATGTGTGAACATTCAATTAGTTGATAGCACATTGTGATAGTTACATATACATGATATGTAATCGGTATACTTGATACCCACCATCATAGCTAAGAATGGCTTGTTGGACTCACTCCAAGGTTGTTCTTATCTATGATGGATATCAACCATTCGGAGATGGACCTACGATCTCGAAGTGATTTTGGGGTTTTGAAATTCGAAAAATGAATGGGATTTATAAATGTATATTGATGCATTTTAAAATCATTTTCTCATATATGCTCGTTTTGTATTTCTAGGTCAATAAATTGATCATAGCGTCTTTGAATTTGCGCACTATTTTGGATTGAACAAATTGGTGGGCCTAACTTCTGGGTGGCTTAGAAACACGAGAATTGTTCTCAAGCGGAAAAGCTTGCATATGTCCTTGAAGAGCCTCTTCTGACCGTCCTAAGGGCGATGCAACTCGGACCAAATGTTGGTCTATCGAAACATGTGGCGGTCTGGTGGCGAGTTGCATCATGCTAGCGGCGATGGTACACGGCTGCGAAGCGGCATGAGCATATGGATGCTAACACTATGGTCTTCCATCTTCATGAGTTGTTCGATGAGCAAGCGAGATCCGAAAGGTTCGAGGTCTCTAGGCTCCTCTTCACCACGAAGATGCAAGAAGGTTAAATCTGTAGTGCGTTTGTGCTAAAGATGAGCGGGTACATCAATGGCTAGCTACCCTCGGTTTTGTGATGGATCATGAGTTAAGTATTGACTTAATTACGCATTGTTTGCCAAGAGTTTCGCGATTTGTGATGAACTATCGGATGAACAAATTGGAATCCACCATTCGAGCTCCTCAATATCTTTGAAGGCTGTGGAGCCTTACGTGAAGCATGAGAGAAAGCGGTTCTGATAGTTGATTCCTCAAAGAAAGGTTCTAAGAGGAAGGCAAAAGAAACGAGAAGAAAGGAAAGAAAAAGGCAAAGAAAGGCGGAACCGAGCAAAGGGCACTTGCCATCAACTTTGTGGCAAGGAAGGCCTTTGGCGAAGAAAGCTGCAAGATTTATCTTGAGTCCATGAAGAAGAAGAAGGCATCGATGCCCCATCCTCTTGAGTATCTTCGTTATTGATTGTCATTCTATTTCCTTAGACACTTGGGTATTGGATCTTGGGTGTAGCTCACATATATGTAATGACATACATGGGCTAAGGAATAGAAGAAGACTTGTCGAGGAGAGTCAAATTTGCGAGTTGGCAATGGAGCAAAGGTTCTTTATGGTCGCCATCGGAACTTATTCTTTGAAGCTCCTAGTGGACTAGTCTTAGGCTGGACAATTGCTATTATGTTCCTTCTCTAATAAAGAACATTGTTTCTATTTCCTGCTTAAATAGAAATGGTTTCCATTTAACGTTTAGTAACAATTGTTGTTATATAACTTTGAATGGCGTACTTTATGGAACTGGAACTTTGAGTAATGGCATTTATACGTTGGACGTATCCAGTGACATTTTCAATATCGAAGCGAGCAACACGCGTGCTCGAAAGGATAATCACATAGACTCCTATATGTGGCATTGTCGTCTTGGCCATATAAGCAAAAGCGCATGTCCGAATTCCGATGTGGAATTCTGGAATGGAATTGGATTCATACGATACATGCGAATCATGCTTAAAAGGCAAGATGACTAAGTTACCTTTTACTGGAAAAGGTGAACGAGTGGGAGAGTTACTAGGTCTAGTACATACTGATGTATGTGGACCTATGTCAACTCAAGCTTTAGGAGGCTATAGCTACTTCATTACCTTCACCGATGATCACTCACGGTTTGGGTATGTGTTCTTGATGAAACACAAGTCTGAAGCCTTTGAAAGTTTCAAAGAATTCAGAAATGAAGTAGAGAAACAACATGACAAAAGTATTAAAATACTTCGATCGGATCGAGGTGGTGAATACTTAAGTCAAGAGTTTCTTGATTATCTAAGAGACAATGGCATATTGTCTCAATGGACTCCGCCCTATACACCACAGCATAATGGTGTATCTGAGAGGCGTAACCGGACCTTGTTGGACATGGTCAGGTCAATGATGAATCATGCGACTCTTCCCAAGTCCTTTTGGGGTTATGCACTTCAGACAGCTGTTTACTTGTTAAACAGAATGCCTACCAAGGTAGTCTCTACTACTCCATATGAGATATGGGCTAGTAAGAAACCTCATGTATCTTACTTGAAGATATGGGGTTGTCCTGCTTATGTGAAGCGGACTGTATCAGACAAATGTCTATTTATTGGATACCCTAAGGAAACAAGGGGTTACCAATTCTATCATCCTGTGGAACAAAAGGTGTTTGTTTCAAGGCATGCTGTGTTTCTAGAGAAAGAGTTTCTCTTGCAAGAAAACAGTGGGAGTGTCGTCGAGCTTGAGGAGGCTCGAGAGACTCAAATAGACATTGATGAGATACCTGGTGAAGCACAACAGCCGACAACTCATAGTGATGAGCAATCGGCTGGACCTATTGTAACACCACATCTTCGTAGATCTGGTAGAACACGCAATATTCCTGAGAGATATGGATTTCTCGTAAGTGAATCGAACGACGTGTTACTCATTGATGATGAGGAGCCTACCAGTTATGAAGAAGTGCTGACAAGTTCAGAAAGGGATAAGTGGCTTGGTGCCATGAAGTCGGAAATGGATTCCATGTACGAAAACCAAGTTTGGAACTTGGTTGACCCACCTGAAGGCATAAAGCCTATAGGGTGCAAGTGGGTTTTCAAGAAGAAAACCGACATGGATGGTAATGTGATTACCTATAAGGCTAGATTGGTGGCGAAAGGATATCGTCAAAAACAAGGTGTTGATTATGACGAAACCTATTCGCCTGTAGCTATGCTTAAATCCATTCGGATGCTCCTGGCCATAGCGGCTCATTATGATTATGAGATATGGCAGATGGATGTGAAAACAGCTTTCCTTAATGGAAACCTGCTCGAGGATGTGTATATGATACAGCCTGAGGGTTTCACATCGGTTGATAAAACCAAGGTATGCAAGTTGCGACGATCCATTTATGGATTGAAGCAAGCATCCAGGAGCTGGAATATCCGTTTTGATGAGACGATCAAAAAGTTTGATTTCTCACAAAATCCAGACGAACCTTGTGTGTACAAGAAGGTTAGTAGAGTCGATCGTATTCCTAGTATTGTATGTCGATGACATATTACTTATAGGAAGCGATGTGTCAATCTTACTGATCAGTTAAGGTTTGGTTATCCAAGACATTCTCCATGAAAGACCTGGGAGAAGCAACCTACATCCTTGGGATTAAGATCTATAGAGATAGATCGAAACGGTTGCTTGGTCTTTCGCAGTCTACATATATAGACCGATTGCTAAAGAGGTTTAGCATGTCGGAATCCAAGAAAGGTTATCTGCCCATCAGGCATGGGGTACACCTTTCGAAGTCTATGTGTCCGCGCACAGAAGACGAGAGGATTTGCATGAGTAAGATTCCCTATGCATCCGCAATAGGATCTATCATGTATGTGTTGGTGCAGGGGCACTAGATAATCGAACCTGTGTTTTGATTATGGCAAAGACACAAAGTTAAGTTTATATTGTTATCTCACGAGCTAAATCAAGTGTGCAGAAAAGTACTAAAGCTGGAGCTGAAAGCTAGCGACACCCGGAGGAAGCCGTGGTGGTCGGGCGACACTTGAGTGAATTCGGAGGGAGCCGAAGGAATCGAGTGGAAGGCCGGAAGCAAGAGCTACTATCGAGGTAAGCTCGTGTGAGTGAGAGATTGTAAGGTCGTGTCCTCTTTACTGAGGGCATCAGAGGCGACGATTCGACTAAGACTTCGTGGAAGGTCTAGGTCGAGATCGGACGATTAGAAACCGCCATATTTATCATTTTCGAGCTAATCTCTTACCGCAGGAAGTGGCCGGTGGCGATCACCGGACATTGGGCCGATCGTTATCACGATCGATGAGATGAGATCATCGATCGTATCATCGATCGATCGATGAGAGGCATCGATCGATGATGGCGACGATTCCTTTGCGCTAGGTCAAAACGGATAACGTTTGACGCGGCCACTTCGCGATAAAAATTTGGAAAAATTCATGATCCGTTCCAAAGAAATAGGAGACAAATTCAGAGGCTAAAGTCTATAAAAGGAGGGGAGGATTCATCTCCAAATCACATCAATTATTCATCAAGTGCTCCTACAACGCCAACGCTTCAACACCGTCATAACGCGCGCGATTTACAACCTCAGATCTTCTTCGTCGGCAGCAGATTCAAGTAATATTTTTGATATTATATTCTGTGTTTTTTATCTTCATAACGAGGTGAGGTAGGCTTGTTGCCTCATCCTCGTGTATTCGGTTTTTGTAATCGTTGTCTCCTACCTCCAACGAGGAGGAGACGTTTTAGTGCTTTGCCCTCCGTACGCGGTCTAGGACCGATAGGGCCTTGGAGTAGCAACCGCTGGGTTGTGAACCAAGTAAAATAAACGTGTTTATTTATTTTCCGCTGTGCTTACTTTGCGTATTGAACGAACGAAAAAGAAAAGATTTACGATCGCTATTCACCCCCCCCTCTAGCGACGCTTCTCGATCCAACAGTATGCTATGTTATGTACGAGGCCCGATGTATCGTATGCTCTGAGTGTCACGAGCAGATACCAGTCTGATCCAGGAATGGATCATTGGGCGGCTGTTAAGACGATCCTTAAGTACTTGAGAAGAACTAAGGATGTGTTCCTAATATATGGAGAAGGGGACATGGTGATACGCGGGTATACAGATGCCAGCTTCCAGACAGACAAGGATGATTCCAGGTCTCAGTCTGGATACGTGTTCACCTTGAATGGGGGCGCAGTGAGTTGGAAAAGTTCCAAACAAGAGACTGTAGCGGATTCTACCACTGAGGCAGAATATATTGCAGCTTCGGAAGCAGCAAAGGAGGCGGTTTGGATCAAGAAGTTCGTTCATGAACTTGGTGTGATTCCTGCCATTGTTGAAGCAATACCGGTCTACTGCGACAACAATGGAGCAATTGCACAGGCGAAAGAGCCAAGGTCTCATCAACGATCCAAACATGTGCTTCGCCGCTATCATCTTATCAGAGAGATCATAAGTAGGAACGAAATACAAATCGAGAAAATTCCCACTGAAAGGAACTTAGCGGATCCTTTGACTAAAGCATTGCCTCAAAGTAAGTTTGAGGGTCATGTTGGTGCTTATGGTATTGGATACCGTAGCGATTGGCATTAGGCCAAGTGGGAGTCTGTTAGTAATATATGAGAGATGTCCTAAGGCAATCGCCTTATGTATGAACCATTTATATGATAAATGAAGATTCACTATTTGAGTATACATGTTTAATGTATTTGATTGGATCTTAAGCTCATTTACTGAATGTCCACGATACGATTCACAGCATGAGAGAATTTGTGATTGGATCACAACTAGTGAGTATCTCTACATGTGTAATTGTGATGTATCGGAATTATCCCTAGTCGATGAATTGATGGATTTGGACACCATCAGTCTGTGAGACTACGCAGTATACTCCTTGGTGTATCAAGCGGTGATTCTCATTTAATTTGGAGACATAGTGATGTCGGAGTTAATCGTGGATGCTAGTTATGGTAACTAGTTCATTGGAGTGACCGGTAGTAAGACTTCATATGGTTCTCTGCATATATAGATATGTCAATGAAGTTCTTACTGTGGCTTAAGTGCGATGTTCCTTTGACTTGCGGTATTCAAGTCATCTTGATCATGGAGACTTATGCTTTGACATCTTAAGCAAACATCTCTAAGGAGATGTGGACCCAGGATGATTGGGTATAAGTCGAAGTGATCGAAGGTGTTTGAATAGTCTATAAAGGATTCACCACTCCTTGCGAGGAGATGTATACCCATGGCCTCTCGTCGGATTGTTACTAAAGTCTTTGGCCAAAGCATTACATGTTTAGAGTAAGGTACTCTTCGATACATGTGGAGTAACTAGAATCCGTAGGACGAGGAAATGATACTTGGGCTAGGTGTGACGTAGTTAGCCTAGTGGGGACTGACACAATAGACCATGTCCTGAACCAAGTGGGTATAAGATGAGTGAAGGGAATGGGGCACGATTCATTCGAGCTACTGAAGGGTTTCAGAAATAGTTCTGGATCAACCGTTGATCTTTTCGGTTAATTGGGGATCATGATGTACTACTAGGTGCCACTCATGATCGTTCTATAATTAATGGTTAATTATAGACGGCCAACATAAACCGAGAACCTATTTGGTCACACGCACAACGAGTGTAATCCAAAGGATTTAAAACGAGCTTGAGAATGGGATTCTCAGACCGAGAGAAACTATGTTTGGTTGGACCAAACATAAAGCGAGCATGAAATTGTTTCAGTCGCAATGGAAGCGTGGATGGGCTGCGTCTTATGAAGACGTAATGGATGGACAAAAATGGTTTGGTTCTAATCCAATGGATAAGAATAAACCATAGGGTTTGGTTTATTTTAAACGAATGAACCAAAAGTTGGTTCGGTTCGTTTTAACTTAAAATAAACCATCATGGTTTGGTTTATTTTAACTTATCTTAATGGAGCGGGTTAACGGGCTTTATGGATATGATCCATTAACCATTAAGAGAATTAGTTCTCTATAAAAGTGGGCTTAAGGGATTGTTAAACCCTAACTAATCCAAACCCTAGCCCCCCCCTTGAGTTGCCGCCCACTCCTTGGAGGAGTTTTCGGCGCCAATCCAAGAGCAGCCGCCGCCCAGCCTTGTGCCGCCGTCCAAGACCCTTGCCGGCGTCCAAGCTCCAGCCGGTGAACCTCCGGCGACCCTCCGGTGATCCCCTAAAAGGTTCGGCATCAAGGTGAGCTTTTGTCTCCTTGTTTTGGCCGGCGCCTATCTCCTCCACCAAGCTGTCCAGTTTTCTGGACAGCTTCTTCTCCTCTCGTCGGAGCATCGTTTGGACGACGGTTAGTGCTCCGACAGCGGCTAACATACCGGGAATTTGATCTCCGGTAATCCTCTGAGGTGGAGGACGAAGGATTCGTTAATCGGTTGACGAATACCTCTCCGGAGAAGCAAGTCTTGAGGACTTGTTTTAGGTCCGAATTTGGATTCGGATCGTGATCATCTCTCGATCACGTCGTCTTCAACACGAGGCTAGTAACCCGTACGAAGACGAAGCTCGTGGCTTGGCGAAGTCATCCCGAGGAGCTCGGCGTGGATACGGATAGAGACGATTCTTACGAGGATCGTTCCGGTTGATGCCGTTCCCGCTACACGTCATACGAAAGGTATAACGTAGTTTAATTTCTTTTTATTGCAATTTTAATTTACGGTTATGTCTACACTTGTTGTAATAGCATGCGTGTGTTGTGTGTGTTGTAATAAATAGGAGTATTTATTATTTTTAATTGCTTCCGCTGTGCTCATGTTTACGAAACATGATCGAACACACACACGCCGCGGTGCCGAAAACCCAACACATATTTGTATTCCTTAGCAGTCAAGACAATGTAAAGATTCCTCTTCCAATCAACATAGTTGGGTCAGTAAGTTTATTTTCATTCAGTATCACAGCAAGCGGGTTGAAAGTCATTTTGAAAGAAAACCTAAGAATCACATAAATAAAAAATATTAGATTTCAAAAAATAATTAATTCCTCAAACAATAAAATTTTAAAATCAACCAACACCTCAAAACACCGAGAATATCGTATGCCACGATAGTGTGGACGTATACGAATTCTACATTTGTAAGAGGAGGTTTTACCCATAAATTTTACTATCTTTTCAACCTAACTTTTTGACAAGTAAAATTAATAGTTGGTTCCTCTTTAGCCCTACAAATAAAAGCAGTGACTCCGATGGGGAGGATACTTATATTTGTATCTAAGTGTTCACCATTACTCGGTACCAAAGTAATTATTT
The DNA here is from genome assembly GCA_025175895.1 of Wurfbainia villosa. Lineage (NCBI taxonomy): Eukaryota > Viridiplantae > Streptophyta > Magnoliopsida > Zingiberales > Zingiberaceae > Wurfbainia > Wurfbainia villosa. The sequence continues at coordinate 58,304,851 of CM045997.1, forward strand.
CGGATTATGTGCCTTCCGATGGGGAAGTACATGAAGGTTTTGGAACCGAAGCTCTGATACCACTTGAAGAGAGGAAACTTTGCTTCCCACTTCAACTCGGTCGCTTGTTCATGGCGATCCCTTCTACGTCCCCGGATAAAAAAAAATTATACTTGACAAGAGGGATTACCCAAGCAACCTTGTCATCGTCGTGCTATTCGATTAGAGTAGTCACTGGAACAAACTTATTGTTCAAGCAACCAAGCTCTATTCTACGAGTTGCCACAGAATAGACGATGTACGGATCACCGGCTTTTGTGTTTATGTTCGGGGTCCAAGTATATTTAGCCACAAAACAGAATATATAATGCATATATAATTGAAAACAATTACAAACATGTTACATATGAAGATAGATAAGTGTTATACCTCTCTATCTTCTATTGTATGACCTTCCTCCTTTTGGACGTCGTGTGGGCGACGATCTACCAAAAGTTGAAGCTCCAAGATCACCAATCTTCTTTCCTTGCTCGCTCCGAACAAGAGGAAGAATAGAAACAAGACCCTTCTCCTTCCTTTAGCCAACCAACAAGCACCAAGCAAGTTGTTGTCGTCGGCCAACAAGGAAAAGGGATGAGAATGATGGATGCCGACTAAGAGCTCCAAGGGAGGACCCTAAGCCTTGTTTCCACCAGCCAAGGAGAGGAGAAGAAGCAGGTTTGGATGTCGGCCAAAGGAGGGGACAACTGTATGGACGTCGGCCACCAAGGAAGAAGAAGAAGATAAGGAAAAGATTTCCTTATTTGGTGTCGCCAACTCCAAACCCTTACTCCAAGCCTCTTGCAGCAAACTTCAAAACTCCCTTTCTTCTAATTATTCTCCACGCCAACCCTTAAGCACCTTTTTTATAGGTTTAGGGATAAGCCTTGTTTTAATGTCCACCATTGGTTCGAGGGATTTAATCTCAACCGTCGGATCTAGAGATTTAATCTCTACCTTTGGATCTAGAGTTTTGTTTTCATCCATTGGATCTAAACTTCATGAGGTATTAATAGGCTACAATAGGGACCATGAGGAGGAGTTGGATCTTGGCCACCCAATGGATCAAGCTCACATAAAGTCCGATCAATTAATGATAATCCAATCCACTAAAGGACTATCATTGATCTACCTCACCAACCCCCATAAGTTAATATGGGCTCCATATTATATGTACATTTTCTCCCCGTGTTTAAGATCTCGAATGTCCGTCGATTAATTAATTTACTGACTATTAATTAATCAACATCTAACTCCATGAGTAGTACCACTCAACCTTTTCATCATGCCGGACCAAGTCCACCTGCAGGGTTTACATGATGAACCTTATGAGCTCCTCAAGGGGACATCATCATCCTAATATATAGGACACGGTTTCCTCCTATAATAAATGGCACACCATATAAATAATATCATTTCCTAACTTACCGGGCCTATCTATTTAATCTATAAATCTCGCCCATTGGTAAATCAAATAAATGAATACTATGTATATGTGCCCGTTATTATATCGGGATTAAGAGTATGTAAAATATAATATCTGAGGTCCGATTCGATCATGTAGTCAGCAATAAATCGAATCACCTCTAAGTCGGTCCTTCTCAATACACACAAAGTATACTTGTGTGATTCTATGGTCAAGACAAACCAATACCAAATCACACTACAACCATACCAATGGTTTGTCCAAAGCCATCTCGGTTATGAGCCTATACTTATACTTTACAAGGAGCCGATAACATGATCTCCCGTGTGACACCACACACCATGTTATCTACAATGTAATGTATTAGACAATATGCATAACCATAAAAATATGCAAACAATGATCATGTGATTCTTATTTCAAAATAAAGATGTTAATACAAAAGATAGACTTTTCAATATACATCCAAACAATTTCCCACTTATACTAAAAGACTAAGTTGTCCTCATACTGCCATACATCTGATTCTCCTTCCGTCCACATGCCTATCAAAGCTCTTGCTAGAAGGGCCTTAGTGAAAGGGTCTACTAGGTCATTCTCTGATGCAATCTAGGCGATAGCAACTTCTACCTCCTTTACGATTTCTCATATCAGGTGGTACTTGCGCTCTATGTCTATACTTGCCTTATGGGCTCGTGGTTCCTTCGAGTTTGCAACTGTACCACTATTATCACAATAAATTGTGATAGTTCTGGGCAAACCAGGAATCACATCCAAGTCCATCAAGAAGTTCCTGAGCCACATAGCTTCTTTGGCCGCCTCAGAGACCGCCACATACTCAGCTACCATGGTAGAGTTTGCCACACATTTCTGCTTGACACTCCTCCATACAATGGCTCCACCACCCAAAGTAAACACAAAACTTGAGGAAGACTTACTGTTATCCCTATCTGATTGGAAGTCAGAATCCGTGTAACCCACAGGGAGTAATTGGTTTGCCTGTTAAACTAGCATATAATCCCTAGTCCTTCTTAGGTACTTTAATATATGCTTTACCGCTGTCCAATGTCCCTGTCCTGGATTACTCTGATATCTGCTGACCATGCCCATGGCAAAGCAGATATCTGGTCTCATACATAGCATCGCATACATGAGGCTTCCTACCGCCGAAGCATAAGAAACCGCCTTCATCTCCTCTATCTCCTTAGATGTTCTAGGACACATCTCCTTAGATAAAGGAACTCCATGCCTAAAAGGTAGAAAACCCTTCTTGGAGTTTTGCATGCTAAAACGATCCATAACGGTGTCTATGTATGAAGCTTGAGATAAGCACAACATCCTTTTCGTGCGATCCCTTATAACCTTGATCCCAAGGATGTGTCCCACTTCTCCCAAGTCCTTCATATCAAACTGTTTGGACAACCATACCCTTACGTCCGATAACACCTTGATATTGTTGCCAATTACCAAAATGTCATCTACGTATAGTACTAGAAATACCACTACATTTCCGTCATATCTCACAAGACTCATCCAGACTTTGAATAAATACATAAGACTGGATTACCTCATCAAAGCGGATGTTCTAAGACCTCGAAGCTTGCTTCAATCCATAAATGTACCGATTAAGCTTACATACAAGATGCTTTCTACCTTTCACAATGAATCCCTCTGGTTGCTTCATATAGATGTTTTCCTCAAGACTTCCATTAAGGAAAGCTATATTGACATCCATCTACCACACCTCATAATCCATATGAGCTGCAATGCATAAGAGAATCCGGATAGACTTAAGCATGGCTACCGGCGAAAAGGTATCCTCATAATCGATACCCTCTTTTTGAGTATACCCCTTCGCAACAAGCCTCGCTTTGAAGGTCTCAACCTTCCCATCCATTCCTCTCTTTCTTTTGTAGATCCACTTGCATCCAATGGTTTTTACACCATCGGGTGGTTCTACTAGCTCCCAGACCTGATTTGAATTCATAGATTCAATCTTAGCATTCATTGCACTTTGCCACGATACTGCATCTTTATCTTGGATTGCCTCGTCATATGTCAAGGGATTAGGTTCATATTCGCCAGGGACCAAATCAGAAGATTCTCCCAAGAACATGAATCTATCAAGCTGTCTCACAACCCTCCCACTACGACGAGGTATCAATTGTGTATCCTCTATGACACGCGGTGCAGTGACTTGTGGTATATCTTCTTGTACCGGTGGTACTGAAGAAGTGACTTCCCCTTTCAATTCTTCTAGAACAATCTTACTCATGGGCTTGTGGTTCATCACATAGCCTTCCTCTAAAAATCTGGCATTCGTGCTAATGATCACCTTCTGATCTCTAGGACTATAAAACAAACCACCTTTCGTTCCCCTAGGATAGCCAACGAACATGCGTACTTTTGTACGAGGTTCCAACTTACCAGCATCTGCCTTCAGCACATGTGCTAGACTCCCAAAATCTGAATATGACTTAGACTAGGCTTTCGCCCAGTCCACAATTCTGTGGGAGTAGAAGGCACTGATTTAGATGGAACCAAGTTCAGAATGTACACTGCCGTATCTAGAGCATATCCCCAGAATGAATCTGGTAACTCAGAATAACTCATCATCGATCTTACCATCTTCATAAGAGTCCTATTCCTTCGCTCTGCTACACCATTCTGCAGGGGTGTGCCAGGTGCAGACAATTGAGATTGAATCCCAACATCTGATAAGTAATTCCTAAACTCTCCCAAGAGGTACTCACCACCATGATCAGATCGTAGTGTCTTGATACTTTTACCTTGATGTTTCTCCACATTCACCTTGAATTCTTTGAACTTGTCAAAGCATTCAGACTTGCAGCGCATCAAGTAAATGTATTCATATCTCAAATAATCATCTATAAAAGAGATGAAATACTCAAAACCACCTCTAGCCTGGATAGACATAGGACCACACAAATCAGAATGAACCAATTCTAACACATCTTTGGCTCTATACCCCTTGGCCTTAAAAGGCCTCTTGGTCATTTTACCCTCCAAGCAAGATTCGCAGGTTGGAAAATCTTCCACCACTAATGAACCTAGATGTCCATCAGCTATCAACCTTTGAATTCTGCTTAGGTAAATATGACCAAGCCTAAGATGCCAAAGATAAGTTTAGTTCATCTTCGAAGGTTCTTTTCTCTTATTGGAATTAGAAGATGAGTTATTAGCTTCTATTTGAATCGTGGGAGCTTTTGGTTCGAGTGTATACAAATTTCTATCATTGCACCAGAACAGATAATCTCCCTATTTATTTTTATAACAATTCTATCATTAAAAGAAATAGAATATCCATCCATAAAAAATTTAGAAATTGAAATTAAATTCTTTCTAAATAAAGGTACATATAGGCAATTCTTAAGAACCAAAACTTTATTTTCTCAAAAGAAAAATAAACATCTCCCACTGTAACAGCTACCACCTTCGTGGCATTGCCCAAGTAAATGGTAATCTCTCTCTTAGCTAATCGTCGGGTTTCCTGGAACCCTTGCAAAGTATTGCAGACATGATCAGTGACTCCCGTATCTACACACCTGGTGTTGGTAGATAACACCGTAACCATGTTTCAATGACTAGACCAAATGATATACCTTTGTTCCGCTTAAGATTGGGACAATCCTTCTTCCAATGTCCATCCTGCTTGCAAGTGAAGCACTTGCCTTTCGGCTTCTTCACTCGTCCCTGAGATCCTCCCATCACCTATGCCCCAGCTTGTTTCTTCTTCTTCTTGTCTTTCGGCTTAGAAGTAGAAACCTTTTGAGAAACCATGGCCTGAGCCTGAGCAAGCCATTCTGTCGACTGGAGAATGATATCGACCTGGGTTTTCCCATCGATCTCAGCTCCAGGGACTTCCAACTCATTCGCAGACTTAGGAGGACACTCTTCGAAGAATATATACTTGTACTCCTTAGCAGTTAAGACAATATCCAGATTCCTTTTTTCAATCAACATAATTATGTACAGTAAGTTTATTTTCCTTTAGTATCACAAAAAGTGGACTGAAAGTCATTTTTGAAAAACCTAAGAATCACATAGATCAAAACTTTAGATTTCAAAAAATTATTGATTCCTCAAACAATAAAATTTTGAAATCAACCAACACCTCAAAACACCGAGAATATCGTATGCCACGATCGTGTGGACGTATACAAATTCTAAATTTGTAAGAGGAGGTTTTACCCATTAATTTTACTATCTTGTCAACCTAATTTTTTGACAAATAAAATTAATAGTTGGTTTCTCTTCGTCCCTACAAATAAAAGCAATGACTCCGATGGGGAGGATACTCCTATTTGCATCTAAGTGTTCACCATTATTCGATACCAAAGAAATTATCTCGGGTTATGTGCCTATCGATGGGGAAGTATACACGCTCCTTGATAATTTCCTTTAATCATATTTGACCCTGTGATCCACAAACAAACTCATTCGATGGGGAGGAAGGCACTCAGAGCCGACGCACAAGTTTGTTTGCGTCACATGTCAAATCATAATGGAGGCCGTGGTAATTTATAAAAATATCCCTCTCCCACTTAGTAATTTGAAATTGAGGAATTTTCTAGCCTACGACATGCATATCAAACAATAAGCAATACATATGAAAAATAAATATTTTCCAACTATTATGGCTTTTGTCTTCAATATGTCTCTCGTCGTATCGCCATCTCGTCCGCTCCTCCTACGCCATGTACGAGCCATCCGGAGATCCGAGCCGAGAAAAAATATTTTAATTTACATCCATCGATCCTATACTCCACGAAGGAGTGTACATGAAATCTAGATCGAAAGTAAACTAAAATAGAAAGAGTGGCTAAACAATGCCATATCTAATTTACAAAAATTAAATACTAGCCTCGTCAACCCCGAGGATTCAACAAAATATACAATTACACACATACAATCACATACACACATATGGACATAATAGTTGGATCCTATGCCTGAAACCAAAGAGTTATCCTACGCATATCCTACTATTATCTGACACATATAATATATGAAAAGTGTATAAAAGTAACCGAATCCTAAACACACAAAATTGGAAACCGTGGCTCTTATACCACTTGAAGATTTTGGAACCGAAGCTCTAATACCACTTGAAGAGAGGAAACTTCGCTTCCCACTTCAACTCGGTCACTTGTTCATGGCGATCCCTTCTACGTCCCCGGATAAAAAAAATTTATCCTTGACAAGAGGGATTGCCCAAGCAACCTTGTCATCGTCATGCTATTCGATTAGAGTAGTCACTTGAACAAACTTATTGTTCGAGCAACCAACCTCTATTCTACGAGTAGCCGCGGAATAGTTGATGTACGGATCGTCGACTTTTGTGTTTATGTTCAGGGTCCAAATATATTTAGCACAAAATAGAATATATCATGCATATATAATTGAAAACAATTACAAACATGTTACATATGAAGATAGATAAGTGTTATACCTCTCGATCTTCTATTGTATGACCTTCCTCCATGCGGACGTCGTGTGGGCGAAGATATACCAAAAGTTGAAGCTCCTAGATCACCAATTTTCCTTCCTTGCTCGCTCTGAACAAGAGGAAGAATAGAAACAAGACCCTTCTCCTTCCTTTAGCCAACCAACAAGCACCAAGCAAGTTGTTGCCGCCGGCCAACAAGGAAAAGGGATGAGAATGATGGATGCCGGCCAAGACCTCCAAGGGAGGACCCTAAGCCTTGTTTCCACAGGCCAAGGAGAGGAGAAGAAGCTAGTTTGGATGTTGGCCAATGGAGGGGAGAGCTGTATGGACGTCGACCACCAAGGAAGAATAAGAAGATAAGGAAAAGATTTCCTTATTTGGTGCCGCCAAGTCCAAACCCTAACTCCAAGCCTCTTGCCGCCAACTTTAAAACTCCCTTTCTTCTAATTATTCTCAACGCCAACCCTTAAGCCCCTTTTTTATAGGTTTAGGGATAAGCCTTGTTTTAATCTCTACCATTGGTTCTAGGGATTTAATCTTAACCGTCGGATCTAGAGATTTAATCTCAACCATCGGATCTAGAGATTGAATCTCTTCCTTTGGATCTAGAGTTTTGTTTTCATCCAATGAATCTAAGCTTCATGAGGTATTAAAAGGATACAATAGGGACCATGAGGAGGAGTTGGATCTTGGCCACGCAATGGATCAAGCCCACATAAAGTTCGATCCATTAATGATAAAGCAATCCACTAAAGGACTATCATTGATCTACCTCACCAACCCCCATAAGTTAATATTGGCTCCATATATTATATGTACATTTTCTCCCCGTGTTTAAGATCTCGAATGTCCGTCGATTAATTAATTTACTGACCATTAATTAATCAACATCTAACTCCATGAGTTGTACCACTCAACATTTTCATCATGTCGGACCAAGTCCACCTGGAGGGTTTACATAATGAACCTTATGAGCTCCTCATGGGGACATCATCATCCAAATATATAGGACACAGTTTCCTCCTATAATCAACGACACACTATATAAATAATATCATTTCCCAACTTACCGAGCCTATCGATTTAATCTATAAATCTCGCCCATTGTTAAATCAAAAAAATGAATACTAAGTATATGTGCTCGTTATTATATCGGGATTAAGAGTATGTAAAATATTATATATGAGGTCCGATTCGATCATGTAGTCAGTAATAAATCGAATCACCTCTAAGTCGGTCCTGCTCAATACACACAAAGTGTACTAGTGTGATTCTATGATCAAGACAAACCAATACCAAATCACACTACAACCATACCAATGGTTTGTCCAAAGCCATCTCGGTTGTGAGCCTATACTTATACTTTACAAGGAGCCGATAACATGATCTCCCGTGTGACACCACACACCATGTTATCTACAATGTAATGTATTAGACAATATGTATAACCATAAAAATATGCAAACAATGATCATGTGATTCTTATTTCAAAATAAAGATGTCATACAAAAGATAGACTTTTCAGTATTCATCCCAACACTACACACGCTCCTTAATAATTTCCTATAACCATATTCGACCTTGTCATCCGCAAACAAACTCATCCGATGGAGAGGAAGGCACTCAGAGCCGACGCGCAAGTTTGTTTGCATCACATGTCAAATCGTAATGGAGGCCATGGGAATTTATAAAAATATCCCTCTCCCACTTAGTAATTTGAAATTGAGGAATTTTCTAGCATACGACATGCATCTCAAACAATAAGCAATAAATATGAAAAATAAATATTTTCCAACTATTATGGCTTTTGTATTCAATATGTCTCCCTTCGTATCGTCATCTCGTCCGCTCCTCCCTATGCCATGTACAAGCCATCCAGAGATCCGAACCGAGAAAAAACTATTTTAATTTACATCCATCAATCCTATACTCCACGAGGGAGTGTACATGAAATCTAGATCGAAAGTAGACTAAAATAAAAGGAGTGGATAAACAATGCCTTATCTAATTATAAAAATTAAATACTAGCCTCGTCAATCCCGAGGATTCAATAAAATATACAATTACACACATACAATCACATACACACATATGGCCATAATAGTTGGATCCTATGCCTGCAACCAAAAAGTTAACCTACGCACATCCTACTATTATCCGACACATATAATATATGATAAGTGCATAAATGTAACCGAATCCTAAACACACAAAATCGAAAATCGTGGCTCTGATACCACTTGAAGGTAGGAAACTTCGCTTCCCACTTCAACTCGGTCGCTTGTTCATGACGATCCCTTCTACGTCCCCAGATAAAAAAATTTATCCTTGACAAGAGGGATTACCCAAGCTACCATTTCATCGTCGTGCTATTCGATTAGAGTGGTCACTTGAACAAACTTGTTGTTCAAGCAACCAACCTCTATTCTACGATTAGCCACGGAATAGATAATGTACGGATCACCGACTTTTGTGTTTGTATTCGGGGTCCAAGTATATTTAACCATAAAAATAGAATACACAACATGTATATGATTGAAAAACAATTATAGACATGTTACAAAAGAAAATAGACAAGTGTTATACCTCTCGATCTTCTATTGTTTGTCCTTCCTCCTTTGGACGTCGTGTGGGCGACGATCTTCCAAAAGTCGAAGCTCCTATATCACCAATCTTCTTTCCTTGCTCGCTACGAACAAGAGGAAGTATAGAAACAAAACACTTCCTTAGACCTGAATAGTCCTTAGACCTGAAGTCACTACGGTATGAATAGTCCTTAGACCTGAAGTCACTACGGTTCCCTACATAAGGAGTTATGTACTTTGGTATCGTCTAATGTCACACTGTAATTGGGTGACTATAACGGCGATCACTGAGTATGTAACGATTTATGCGGAGGGATGTGAGTGATGTAGATGAGATCTATCCCTCCTATATGACGGGAGTGATATCTTTGGCCTCTTGATAGAGTAGGACCACGAAATGCATGGCCATGCTCAAATGAGTCAATATGAGATATTGAGCTCATTTGTTTGAGTGAGTCTACTTGGGGATCAAGAAACATAAAGATTGATAAGAGGGTGACACGGTCTATGCCTCATTGATCGATCTGAGATATCAAGGATAGAAGGACACTGTCATATGATAATAGTCACGGAAGAGGTTGTCGGATCTCAACATTCTCATCACTTGGGTAGCAATGATGTATTGCTAGATGTCGCTCATTGCTTATGTATCTAAAATGGTTTCGGATACATTGCCAACGTTATGAGAGCCTATAGGGTCACACACACAAAGAACATATTATTTTGGAGAGGAAATCATTTTGGTTTGACTAAAATGAATTATTAGTTAATTGGATTAACTAGAATGAGTAAGACTCATTACTTCGCTAAATTTGAGTTGGACTCAAATTGGTTTATGTTGAGTTAGACTCAAGTCAAACCAAGAGAAGAAGGCTAAAATGAATAATACACGATTTAATAATATAATACACGAATTAATAATATAATACATGAATTAATAAATGGGGTTTTAAATGGGATTTAAAACTCATTAATGTGCATTTAATGAGCATTAATTGACTTCCTTTCTTTTACCATCGAGAATAAGGAAGTGCATTTAATGTCTCATTAAGGTGTATTATGGTTGCTTCTTCTTCTTCAACGTGGACAATGAAAAATAGAATCTGATTTTATTTTTTTTTCGTTGACAACACAAGAGGGCCAAGTAAAGAGTGGAAAAGTGAGACCTTGGAGTGGTTGCTAGCACAACCGAAAGGGCTTACCTCTTCTCTCCAAGATCGTGTGTGTGTGTGCACCGTAGAGGCGTGGACATCCTGACCACGCTGAGATCCGCAAGTGTTACTGACTGGAATTCGAAGGGCACGCTTCGAAGGTAATCTCGATTCCTATAGGATAGAATCGATAATTGAAATGAGTATATTTTTATTGCTTGGATCTCTGGAGGGATCCTAAGTTTTCCACTGTGAGTTTTTGTTTATCGCTCGGGATCCCTACAAAGCGAACAAGGTGGCTGATGCACTCAGTCGAAAGTCCTGCGCTGCCTTGATGTCTCTATCAATGTTATCTCGGACCCTAGAAAAGGAGATTATGCGTTACGGGGTTGAAATCATTTCCGGACAGTTCTCGACCATGATGATAGCACCGACGCTGTTCGACGATATACTGGAAAAGCAAACCCGTGACCCGAGCATTCAGAGGATCAAGCAAGAGGTCCTATAAGGAAAGGATGATGGGCTTCGTATCTCTGACAGTGGAATACTCTACCTCAGGGATCGCTTGTGTATTCTTGATGACCCAGAATTACGGCAGAAGATATTTGAGGAAGCTCACAGAACTCCTTATGCGATGCATCCTAGAACCACCAAGGTGTACCAAGACCTGAAAAGAAAATTCTGGTGGTTCGGAATGAAAAGAGATGTGGCTCAATATGTCAGTACCTGCCTGACCTGCCAGAGGGTTAAAGCAGAACACCAGAGACCTGGAGGAACACTACAGCCAATCCAGATTCCAGAATGGAAATAGGAAGATATTTCTATGGATTTCCTCTCAGGATTGCCCATGACGACAAACGGTTATGATGCTATATGGGTAATTGTGGACAGATTGACGAAGTCCGCCCACTTCTTAGCAATCAAGATGACCTATTCGACGGAGCAACTGGCTCAATTATATGCTAGGGAAATTATCAGACTACATGGAATTCCTAAGACCATCATTTCTGATAGAGATGGTCGCTTTATTTCCCATTTATGGGAATGTGTTCAAAAGGCCCTGGGCACGAAGCTATTGTTCAGTACTACCTTCCATCCCCAGACGGACGGATAGATCGAAAGAGTAAATCAAGTACTGGAGGATATGTTACGAGCTTGCGCCCTGGATTTCAAAGGTAGCTGGTGCCGATACTTATGTTTGGCAGAATTCACCTACAACAATAGCTACCAAGCTACTATCGGAATGGCACCCTACGAGGCTCTATACGGGTGGAAATGTAGATCTCCTATATGCTGGTACGAGGGTGGTGAAAAGAAAGGGATGGGACTCCAGACAGACTTCATTGATGACACCACCCGAGCTATCCAGAACATCCATCAAAGAATTGTAACTGCTCAGAGCCGGCAAAAGAGTTATGCAGATATGCGGCGTAGACCATTAGAATTCGAAGTCAGGGACCTGGTATTCCTCAAGGTGGCCCCTATGAAGGGAGTGATGAGATTTGGAAGGAAGGGTAAGCTGAGTCCACGCTATGTGGGACCGTATCCGATATTGAAGAGAGTTGGCGAGGTAGCTTACGAGCTGGAGCTGCCTCAAGAGATGTCGGCTATCCACAACGTGTTCCATGTTTCGATGCTCATGAAGTGCATTTCTAGTGCGGACCAAATGATCGAGCCACAAATAGTGCAAGTTCAAGAGGACCTGAGTTATGAAAGTCGGCCTATCCAGATACTCGACCGAGAAGTCAAGAGACTAAGGAACAAAGAGGTGCCCTTAGTAAAGGTCCTGTGGCAAAATCAACGATACGAAGAAGCTACCTGGGAATGCGAGGAGGACATGAAACAGAAGTACCCAGAATTGTTCTAAGTCTCGAGGATGAAACTTTTAAAAGGTATGAAGGATTGTAACGCCCGTAAAATTTCTAGTAATTTTACAAGAATTTTTGGTTGACTATGATGGGCTTTATGTGGGCTCTTTCAAAAATAAAAGAAAATGAGCCAAAAAGGATGCAAGGCCTAGGAATTTAACCCCAAACCTCTAGAGATAGCCAAGCCCTAAAGATGCATCCAATAACCAGAAGCCCACCGGGTTGTATTATTAGGGGAATATGGGAAGTGATAGTTAAGGGTAAGGGAGGCTAAGGGACACTTCAAATGAATAAATAGGGGAATGAGGAGACATGAAGAAGCAAACTTGACATCTTCTCCTTCTCTTCTTCTTCCTCACCGAACCCTAAAGCTCCCCCTTTTTCATCCTTTGTCCGAAATTCATCCAAGCAAGAAGAAGGCTAGGTTTGGCTTCCCTTAGGTCATCTTCCAACCAAAAGGCAAAGCGAAGGATGTAAGTATCCCCTCACCTGCATACAAGTAGCTTTTCGATTGAAGTTGTTATGTCAAATTCTCCATGAACCATTCGGCCAAATCCTTTACTTGAGTTTTCAATGAAGTTCTATGCCATACCTTGTATGAATATGATGATGTTAAGATGCTAGATGGATTAGGTTAAGAGTTTAACCCTAAAATCCCCCCTTGAACATTCGGCCAAGACCATAACTAGGGCTTACCTTGATGATCCATGCCATATCTTGTATTAATATGAAGATGAGGGTTTTTTAGATGAGTTTAGTTAAGTTGTTGATCCATGAAACCCCCTTGAACATTCGGCCAAGACCATAACTTGGGCTCACCATAATGATCCATGCTATATCTTGTATTAATATGATGATGAGGGATTTTTTTAGATGAGATAGTTAAGTGGTTGATCCATGAAACCCTTTTTGAACCATTCGGCCAAGACCCCAAATGTGTTCTTTATGCCATGCTTTAGGTGAGTTCATGATAACTTGTGATATTAAATGATGCTAGATGAAGATAACATGCTCTAGGTTAGGTTAACATGTGTTTTATGCTTTAGGTGAGTTCATGATAACTTGTGATGTGAAATGATGCTAGATGAATATAACATGCTCTAGGTTAGGTTAACATGTGTTTTATGATTTAGGTGAGTTCATGTTGACTTGTGATGTTAAATGATGCTAGATGAAGATAACATGCTCTAGTTTAGGTTTGAAATGAGTTCATGCCATGTTTGATGTTAGAAGAAGATAACATGTCCTATGCCATGCTTTATACGTTAAAGAATTAACATGTGTTTTAGTTTGAACATATATATATATAAGTTGTTTGGTGTTTAAAACTTTGATAGAGCTCCATGCAGTTTAGGCCACTCCATGTATACTTGCTCATGATGTTGATGCCTTATTCCATGCCCTATATGTGTGTGATATTTATGATATGTGTTATGAAATGAAATATGATATATTTATGAAGTGAAATATGATAAGTTTATGAAGTGAAAGATGATATGTTTATGAAATGAAATATGATATGTGTTTATGAAATGAAATATGATATGTTCATGAAGTGAAATATGATATGTTCATGAAGTGAAATATGATATGTTTATGAAGTGAAATATGATATGTTTATGAAATGGAATATGATATATTTATGAAATGAAATATGATATATTTATGAAATGAAATATGATATGTTTATGAAATAAAATATGATATATTTATGAAATGAAATATGATATGATATGATAAGAAGCATGTATGTATTTTACCTTCTGCATGGCTTGTACCAGGACCCTAACAAGGTCCAAAGGGATGGGCTCCTAAGTTGCCCTAGGCCGACGGACTAAGATCGGGCCTAGGATGGGCTTCTATGTTATGATTGCCCCTGGGTCGACAGACTAAGATCGGGCCTAGTACGGGATGGGCTCCTAGATGCCCTAGGCCGACGGACTAAGATCGGGCCTAGGATGGGCTTCTATGTTATGATGATGGCCCCTAGGTCGACGGACTATGATCGGGCCTAGTAACCTAGTAGGTTCGAGACTTGCTACCTCGGGTCTATTTAGGGATGCGCGCTATGATAATGATGATGTGGTACAATGCCGGGCCCAATATGTTGAGAGTTATGTTCAAATACCTATGATATATGTTTTCGAAGAGCATCCTGCATATACCTTTATGTTATGATTGCTTATGTTATATATGTCACTTGTTATGATTGCTTATGTTATATATGTTACATGTTATGGTTGCTTATATTACAGATGCTACATGTTATGTTTGCTTATGTCATATATGTTACATGATATGGTTGCTTATGATATATATGTTACATGGTATGTTTGCTTATGTCATATATGTACATGATATGTTGCTTATGTTATATGTGTTGCATGTTATGTTTGCTTATGTTACATGTGCTACATGTTATGTTTACTTATGTTATATATGTTACATGTTATGTTTGCTTATATGTTATGAATGTTTACATGCTATGCTTAATGTCGATGTATGGTTTTGTGATTAGGATAGGATCTTACTAAGCCAATGTGCTTATAGTTTATTTTCCCTTGTACTGCAGATAAGGGTAAATGGTGGATAAACTAAAGGGAGCAGCAGGAGGGGCAAGGTGTGTGTGGTAGTGGCATGGTGGAGGAGATATGTTATGACCATTGTGCATGTTTTCCTTAAGATGATTTGTTTATGAACATGAATTAAGCACTAAGTATCTATGAAATGATGATGCATGTTTATGTTTAAAAGAAAAAAAAATAAGTCTAAAGTCTTTCGCTGTAAGAAGTACGAAATATGTATAAAGTCTTCCGCTGTAAGTAGTACGATGTATGTATGTACGATCACGTCACGCGCCGCCCCTCCTGACCCCTAGGAAAGGGCGGGTGTGACATCTGTAGGGGATCAATCGGTGTGTGTTGGCCGGCTAGAGGGGGGTGAATAGCCCTCTTCGTACGATGGTGGAATTTGTTCGTCTACAAAGAAGATTAGCGCAACGGAAAACACAACAAGACAAGCAAATCAACACAACAAGAATAAAACCAATTCTAACAAAAGGAATATAATGTGGTTCACGGCTACGCCGCTAATCCACGGTTCAATTCGTCCACGGTGAATCACTCCGCAAGCTTTCACTATTCTCTCCTTTACACAAAGCTAGGTGGAGGTTACCTTTTCTTACAAAATCACTCCTCTTGCAATAAGATGAATATAAGCACAAGGAAGAGGAGGAAATTCATTTGGGCACTTTGGGAGATGTTTAGAATAGAAGCATTAGCCTCCCAAAGCCCAACACCCTCTCTTTTTATAGAGAGGGCTGATTTCTTCCCGTTGGCCGCCACCAGTCGACTGTTGCCCTTGGCAGTCGACTGCCGCCACTACAACAACCTTTGAACACGTCAGATCCCGACCGTTGTAGTCCAATGAAACCCTTGGCAGTCGACTGATGTATCCATCAGTCGACTGATGCCTTGTAGTCGACTGCCCAGTCGGCTACGAGAGGTTCTGTGGCCCAAACCCTCTTGACTAGTCGACTGCTGCCATCAGCAGTCGACTGTTGGCCCAAAAACCACTCAGTCGGATTCCAGTCGAACTCCGTTTGACTCAGAGCAGTCGACTTCCATTCCATGGTAGTGGACTAATGTCGGGAAAACTCATCCGACACTTAGCCAAATGGCCAAGTTTCACCTAAGAGCACTACCCTTTCCCGGGTTACATTCGCTCACTCTCATCCCTCGGAGTCCCTCGCCTTTGAAGTTGTCTTTGTCCGGCTATGTCCCTCAAATGCGCCAAGCACACGGTTCTGCAGCGCCATCATTCGCGCCTCGCCCTGAAGTCTACTTCCTCCGGCTTCACTCTAAGCTCCTAGTCCGACAGTCCCTCGGATGCTCCAAGCGCACGGCTTCCGCAAAGCCATCCTTCACCGACTCAAGGACCGAGTCATGAGAGGTGAAACTCACCAAGTCTCCATGTGGAATTACTAAGTCCTGCAAGACTCCAACGCACATATCAAATCACACTAACAACCTAACTTAAACCCTTTGCCACACACATCAAAACCATGTCACGGGTTGATTGCCCTAACAATCTCCCCTTTTTTGATATGTGGCAATCCGTTTAAGTTAGGTAAAAATATTTGATAAAATATTAAGAAAGGAAAGCATGTAAATAACATGATTAGCAACTCTCCCCCTTAATTCATGAAACTCCCCCTAAATGCATTCCCCCTTTACTTAAACATATATCTTTCTCTCCCTTTGACACCATCAAAAAGATTAAACAGGGTTTATATGGCATGGCATCAAGTCTAGAGAGGAGAAAAAAAATCAAAAACACTTAAAATCCTGATAAAATCAGGTTACTGTGCTCATGTACAGTGTATCAGTCGACTGCTATCAGTATGACAGTCGACTGGCACAAGGAAATTAAAATTTCTGATTTTCTGGATGAAATTCAAAAATGCATTATAAATTCCAAAAAATTCAAAAAATATTAAAATTTGGGGAACACATTTATTTTAGGGTTCTTTATCAATGAAAAATAATTTTCCATGAAAAATACTTATATTTTCAATGATTTTTCAAAAATCCAAAAGCTTCAAAAACAACTAGTGTTTTGATCAAGTTTGTATCCATTTTAACATATAGTTTTGCTTTGGATTGTTTCAAAACATGAACATGCAGATTTTAAAATAAGAGATTGTTTTGAAAACATATGAAATATCCAACCATGATCTTTGGGCAATATGTCTGTGAATTAAACATAAGTCTTCCCCATGATTGGTCTATTATTGGTATTTTGATACCTTAAATGACCATCTAAATACCATAGTCATTAGTGGACATTTGTATCATCCTAACATCTCCCTCATGCTAAGTTTTCAATCAAGGTAGCCTATGGTGAGTGTGAGATGCATCCTAAAGGTATTTGTATATACTTAACCATTATTTTCATGCAATTCTATACAAGGTTAAGTATCATCCTAACAACCCACATGATCATAAAGATATATATGAATTAATTTCACATTATGATCATGAAACAAATGTATTCATCAATTAATAATCATGCATTAGGTATGATTTATGATAATAGGTCAAATATTACCTAGAGCATGATTTGAACACTAAATCCCATGACTATGTGCCAAATATCAAGATTATAAATCATGATTGCAAACATAAATAGCAATTGTATTAACTATCATGATTTAAACATTATTATCAATTTATGGGCACATTATCATCACCTAACACTATTTCAAAAATATTGTCCCGCCATCCTAAGTCAACCAAAATATGATATACATAAAGTCCATATGGTTGACTATCCTAGGGTTTTCCTAACCCTTTAGGATGGATTTAGGAACCCAATATAAATTCTTGCCTATGAAGTTCACTAAAAATTCCTTAGGGATTCATTTTCTATCTATTACCTTCTTTTTATCTTGACCCCTAGCAATTAAGCATTTATAGGCCTTTTCATTTTTATTTTCTTTATATCCTAGGCCTTTCTTGTTGAAACTAGCTCTTTGGCTTCCAATTATCATGTTGAGGGTGTTGGAGCCTATGATGAATTTTTCTAGGGCTTTGGTCAAGTGATCTACCTTTTCCCTTAGAGCCCTATTTTCTTCCATACATGCATCACTTACATCTAATGGCATATAAAGATCATGTGAGCATGAATCATCAGTATTATCATTAAAACATGCTTTTTCTAATTTTTGTTCTAAATTCTTAATTTTATCAAGCATGCTTTTATTTTTCTTTTTAGCTCTAAATAGATCCTTAGTAAGACTAGAAATCATGGAAACTATTTTACTTGGTGAGAGGTTCGTTACCATAGTTTCCATGTCTTCTTCTTCTTCTTCGGATGAGGATGGTGAAGGAGCTCCCCCTTCACTAGAACTCTCCTCACTTGTACTTGATCCTTCATTTTCGGAGAAGGATGAATCTAAGTCGTCAAATGCCATTAATGCTAAATTTGTGACAAAGGCATTTTCTTCCTCGGATGATGATGATGATGAGGAGGAAGGGTCATCCCAAGTCCTTGCTTTTAGTGCCTTTGCCTTTCCCTTTTCTTTGACTTTCTTCTCTTCTTCTTTCTTCTTGCTCCCCTTTTTCTTCTTCTTTTCTTCCTTGTTTCTCTTCTCCTCTTTGCTCTTGTTAAGGAGGGTAAAACTATCCCTTATATGTCCCTCTCCTTGGCAATTGTAGCAAATCACCTTCCCCCTTGGTCTTCTTCTCCTATCACTAGATTTATTAAATTTAAAACTTTTTAATGCACGCCTTACCCTCCTTACCATATAGGCTTCTTCCGTTCTATCCATGGAGGAGAAGGAGGATGCTTCATCGGAGGAGGAGGGAGTCTCCATCTTCTTCTTCCCTTTGTTAGCCATCAAGGCTACTCCTCTTAAAGGTTGAATTCTAGGCTCTTCTACTATTCCTTCAAACCTTGTTTCATGGAGCTCCATGGTTGAGAAGAACTCCTCCAAGGTACTCACTTCTAGGTTCTTTGACATGTAGAAGGAGTCCACCATTGAACTCCATTTCGATGACCGGGGAAAAGCGTTGATTGCTTTCATAAGCATATCCCGGTTCGAAAGTTTTTCTCCTACACTTGTTAACCCAATTAAAATTTCTTTAAACCTAGAATGTAATGATCTTACCTTTTCTCCCTTTTCTAATTTGATGTTTGATAGTTGGGAGCGGAGGAGGTCTCTCCTTGCAAGCTTGGCCTCAGAAGTGCCTTCATAGAGTTCCACCAATCTCTCCCACATTTCCTTGGCACTTGAGCACTCCCCGATCTGGTTGATCTCTTGTTGGGGGAGCACATTGAAGAGGTGGTGCTTGGCCTTTGAATTTGCAAGGTGCTCCTCCCTTTGCTTTTTAGTCCACCTTGACTTCTCTAATGGTTCACCCTCTTCGTCCCTAGGCATCTCAAAACCATTTTCCATTATAAGCATAATATCAAAATCGGTTTCAAAGAATACCCCCATTCTCTTCTTGCACCAAAAGAATTCTCCTTCAAATTTTGGTGGGTGAATGTTGGAGCCGGCCATCCTCGATGTAGTGCTTGTAGCGGCGGTTAGTCCTCGACAAGCGACATGGCTCTGATACCACTAGTAGGGGATCGATCAGTGTGTGTTGGTCGGCTAGAGGGGGGTGATAGCCCTCTTCGTACGATGGTGGAATTTGCTCATCTACAAAGAAGATTAACACAACGGAAAACACAACAAGACAAGCAAATCAAAACAACAAGAATAAAACCAATGCTAACAAAAGGAATATAACGTGGTTCACGGCTACGTCGCTAATCCACGGTCCGATTCGTCCATGGTGAATCACTCCACAAGCTTTCACTATTCTCTCCTTTGCACAAAGCTAGGTGGAGGTAACATTTTCTTACAAAATCACTCCTCTTGCAATAAGATGAATATAAGCACAAGGAAGAGGAGGAAATTCGTTTGGGCACTTTGGGAGATGTTTAGAATAGAAGCATTAGCCTCCCAAAGCCCAACACCCTCTCTTTTTATAGAGAGGGATGATTTCTTCCCGTTGGCCGCCACCAGGTAACTGCTGCCCTTAGACGCCACTACAACGACCTCTGAACACGTCAGATCCTGACCGTTGCAGTCCAACAGAAGCCTTGGTAGTCGACTGATGCCTCGTAGTCGACTGCCCAGTCGGCTACGAGAGATTTTGTGGCCCAAACCCTCTTGACCAGTCGACTGCTGCCATCAACAGTCGAATGATGGTCTTGATAGTCGACTGCCAACATATGGCGATCATTGCTAAAAACCCTCGATCGGATACCGATTGAATCCGTTCGACTCGAAGCGATCATTGCCATTCCCATAGCGATCGGTGATGTCGGCAAAACTCATCCGACACTTAGCCAAATGGCCAAGTTTCACCTAAGAGCACTACCCCTTCCCGGATTACATTCACTCACTCTCATCCCTCGGAGTCCCCCGCCTTTGAAGTTGTCTTCGTCCGGCTACGTCCCTCGGATGTACCAAGCGCACGACTTTGCAGTGTCATCCTTCGCGTCTCCCCCTGAAGTTGACTTCCTCCGGCTTCACTCCATGCTCTTTGTCCGGCGATCCCTCAGATGCTCCAAGCATACGACTTCCGCAAAGCCATCCTTCACTGACTCAAGAACCGAGTCATGAGAGGTGAAACTCGCCAAGGCTTCATGTGCGAATTACTATGTCCTGCATGACTCCAATGAACATATCAAACCACACTAACAACCTAACTTAAACCCTTTTCCACACACATCAAAACCATATCATAGGTTGATTGCCCTAACAAACTCTTCTCCTTCCTTTAGCCAACCACCAAGCACCAACTTTGATGCTTGCCGCCGGCCAAGGAGAAGAACAAAGAGAAGTGAACGCCGGCTAAAACTCCAAGGGAAGAGACCCTAGACTTTGTTTTCATCTACCAAGGAGAAGAGGGAAATTAGGTTGGACGCCGGCCAAGGTGGATAGAAGAAGGAGGGACGCCGACAACCCTATGGAAGAAGAAAACCTTCCTTAATTGTGGTCGCCCAAACCCTTTTCCAAAAACCCTAGCCTCCTTTTGTTTCTTGCCGCCCAAGCCAAAAGAAACAAAACCCTAATCTCTCTTATCCCTCTCCACGCCCAAGCCTTAAGCCCCCTTTTATAGAGTTAGGCTTAAGCCTTGTTTTAATCTCCACCGTCAGTTCTAGGGATTTAATCTCAACCGTCGGATCTAGAGAATTAATCTCAACCGTCAGATCTAAAAATTTAATCTCCACCGTCGGATCTAGATTTTTGTTTTCAATCATTGGATCTAGGCTCCATGAGGTTTTAATAGGCTACTATAGGGACCATGAGGAGGAGTTGGATCTTGGCCACCTAATGGATCAAGCCCACATAAAGTCTGATCTATTAATGATAATCCATTCCACTAGAGAATTATCATTGATCTACCTCACCAACCCCCATAAGTTAATATGGACTCCATATATTATTTGTACATTTATCTCCCCGTGTTTAAGATCTCGAATGTCCATCGATTAATTAATTTACTGACAATTAATTAATCAACATCTAACTCCATGAGTAGTACCACTCAACCTTATCATCATGCCAGAGCAAGTCCACCTACAGGGTTTACATGATGAACCTTATGAGCTCCTCAAGGGGACATCATCATCCTAATATATAGGACATGGTTTCCTCCTATAATCAACGACACACAATATAAGTAATATCATTTCCCAACTTACCGAGCCGATCGATTTACTCTATAAATCTCGCCCATTGGTCAATCAATGAAATGAATACTAAGTATATGTGCCCGTTATTATATCGAGATTAAGAGCATGTACAATATAATATCTGAGGTCCGATTCGATTATGTAGTCAGCAATGAATCGAATCACCTCTAAGTCGGTCCTGCTCAATACACACAAAGTGTATTAGTGTGATTCTATGGCCAAGACAAACCAATACCAAATTACACTACAACCATACCAATGGTTTGTCTAAAGCCATCTCAGTTGTGAGTCTTTACTTATACTCTACAAGGAGCTGATAACATGATCTACCGTGTGACACTACAGACCATGTTATCTACAATGTAATGTATTAGACAATATGCATAATCACAAATATGAAAACAATGATCATGTGATTCTTATTTCAAAAATAAAGATGTTCATACAAAAGATAGACTTTTCAGTATACATCCCAACACCCCCTCTTCTTTGGAGGGGGGGGGGGGGTGTAACGCCCGCCCTTATCTGCTCTCAGGGCAGCGCTACTTTACTGTTTTTTTTAACATGTTATCATAACTTAAACCTTCTTTTGCACATGCGTCACATATCATATTCATAATCAGCATGTTAACATATCTTGTCCCATTTCTAACATGCATAACATAAAGAGTCATTCATGAGTTCTTAAGTAATTGAACAGTAACATAAATAAGCATCATCCAACATGATGCTAATGATTCATAAGTCTTATAAGCTGAAGCAAAGTCTTAAGTGGTTTATTGTGCATGTAATATAAGCAGATAGTAACAGGGTCTTTCTCCACCATGCCACTATCACACACACTTGGCCCTTCCTGCTACTTTCTCTAGTTTAGGTTTCCTTTATCTGCAGTATATGGACAACATAAACTATAAGCATATAGCTTAGTAAGATTCTTGCCTACTCACAAAAGCCACAAACTTCATCAAGCAATTAGAAACATGAGCATACTAGCATAAATAGCCTAAGTGTTTCATAGCAACACTAATTATCAACATACCCATGTAATAAAACCTAAGCATGGCATAGAGTTTACATCAGCATGCTAAGAATAATTAAATCTAAGCAGGGCATAATTTAACGTAAGCATTCATGACATAAGCAATCCATAACATTATAAATCTTAGACATGCATAAAGTACATAATCACAATTATTCTTAACTCAACTATAAGCATCATAACTTCATAAAATCTAAACATGCATAAAGGACAAGTTCATAAGCATTCATAAACTTTAACATAAGCATTCATAACATAAGTATCCGTAACATCATAAATCTGAAACATGCGTAAAGTACATAGTCACAACTATTCTTAAACTTAACTATAAGCATTCATGGCATCATGAAATCTAAACATGCATAAAGACAAGTTCATAAGCATTCATAAACTTTAACATAAGCATTCATAACATAAGTATCCGTAACATCATAAATCTGAAACATGCGTAAAGTACATAGTCACAACTATTCTTAAACTTAACTATAAGCATTCGTGGCATCATGAAATCTAAACATGCATAAAGACAAGTTCATAAGCATTCATAAACTTTAACATAAGCATTCACAATTTCATAAAAGTCCTTTCTTTTCAAAACATATACATATTGATACTTCAACATAATCATAACTTGCATGGGGGGCCCCAGGTTAAGTACCACATAATGCGCATTCCCTAATAGGTGTAGCGAGCCACCAAACTCTTACCAGGGCAAGACCTCTTACATCTTCTTATGTCCCTATGGATTTGATTAACGACCACCTGACGGGTCGGGTACTTAACCTCTTACAAAGTAAAATACTTAATTCTTTTCTTTCTTGTCTTATCATAAGGAGAGCTCTTAATCCCTACTTGAAAGGGAAGCATCTCCATCTTATCTTATCATAAGGAGAGCTCTTAATCCCTACTTGAAAGGGAAGCATCTCCATCTTATCTTATCATAAAGAGAGCTCTTAATCCCTACTTGAAAGGGAAGCATCTCCATCTTAGACATTTCATAGCATACATGCATTCATAACATAAGAGTACCCTAAAGGGGTCCTAAAGCATAAACATGTTCATCACATAAGCATATTTCATAGGCATATTCATGGCATGTTAAATCATAAAACATGTTCATCACATAGGCATATTTCATGGCATATTATATCATAAACATGTTCATCACATGGGCATATTTCCTAGCATATTACATCATAAACATGTTCATCACCTAAGCATATTTCATAGGCATATTCATGGCATATTACATCATAAACAGGTTCATCACCTAAGCATATTTCATAGGCATATTCATGGCATATTAAATCATAAAACATGTTCATCACATAGGCATATTTCCTAGGCATATTCATGGCATATTAAATCATAAAACATGTTCATCACATAGGCATATTTCCTAGGCATATTCATGGCATATTAAATCATAAAACATGTTCATCACCTAAGCATATTTCATAGGCATATTCATGGCATATTACATCATAAACAGGTTCATCACCTAAGCATATTTCATAGGCATATTCATGGCATATTACATCATAAACAGGTTCATCACCTAAGCATATTTCATAGGCATATTCATGGCATATTAAATCATAAACAGGTTCATCACCTAAGCATATTTCATAGGCATATTCATGGCATATTAAATCATAAAATATGTTCATCACATAGGCATATTTCCTAGGCATATTCATGGCATATTAAAGTCATCCACCTAACATAGCTTCATAAGGGGTATTTCATGAAACCCTAACCCTAAAATCATTGGGGGCCGAAACATATAGGGCACAAGGCTTGGATTTTTGTCACCTAAATTTATTCATGTAGGCATATATCATAGCATAACTTCATAAGGGGTATTTTCATGAAACCCTAACCCTAAAACCATTGGTGGCCGAAACATATAGGGCCATTATCTTGGATTGTTGACACCTAAAAAAAAAATCCTACTTGAAGCATACCATCTATGAACATAACCTTAGAATCAAGTTCATGCAACCCTAACCCCAAAAGCTTGGGTTGGCCGAAACATGTAAGGGCTAAAATCCTTGGACTTTTGACACCAAAGATTCCTACTTGAAGCATACCATCTATGAACATAACCTTAGAATCAAGTTCATGCAACCCAAAAAGCTTGGGTTGGCCGAAACATGTAAGGGCTAAAATCCTTGGACTTTTGACACAAAAGATTCCTACTTGAAGCATACCATCTATGAACATAACCTTAGAATCAAGTTCATGCAACCCTAACCCCAAAAGCTTGGGTTGGCCGAAACATGTAAGGGCTAAAATCCTTGGACTTTTGACACCAAAGATTCCTACTTGAAGCATACCATCTTTGAACATAACCTTAGGATCAAGTTCATGCAACCCATAAAAATTACCCTAGTAGCATTTTCATGAATCCTCGCCCATAAACTTAGTTGGCTGAAACATAGAGGGCTACAACTTCATATTTCTTTCATGTAACCTATCCTACAAAACTAATATACTGCAGGTGAGGGAAATCTTACTTCCTTCGCTTTGCTTGGGAGATGACCTAATGGAAGCCAAGAACTAGCTTCTCCTTGCTTGGATGGGGTTCGGCCAAAGGTGAAAATGGAGAGGGGGACAGATGGTTTTCGATGAGGAAGAAGAAGGGAAGAAGTGGTCAAGTGGAAACTTCCTTCTTCTTTATAAAGGGAGGAAGAGAAGTTTCTCTTCTCTTTTCCATGCCCCTTCATTTACCCTCATCACACTTATCTATAATTTTCCCCTCTTCTTCTAATGATATAATCCTAGTGGGCTTCTGGTTAGTGGGTGCATCTATAGGGCTTGGCTATCTCTAGAGGTTTGGGGTTCAATTCCTAGGCCTTGCATCTCTTTTTGGCTATTTTCTTTTATTTTTTGAAAAAACCCCACATCAATCCCATTATTGTAAAGCCAAAAACTCTCGTAAATTGCTAGAAATTTTACGGGCGTTACATGGGGTGAATCTTACCCTTCCGTATCCTTCACTGGCAACTCTGGGGGCCTCCCTCAAGATTCGTCATTTGGGCGAAGTAAAATTCTTCAACTAGTCTGGCATACAAGGCCCCTACGACCATATGGGCAAACTTTTGGCCGAAGTAAGTTTCTTCCTTCTTTATCTTTAATACGCACATGTCAATGCTTACTCTTCCTAACATCTGCTCTCCTCCTCAGTTATTGACCACCTATAATAAGACGATGCCCTATGTGGCCAACTACCAATCGAACGTGGAGGCTCATCATTTTGCCTCCCTAGCCCATCAAAAGAAGCTTTCACGCCAGCTGAAGGAGGGTGAGAAAAGGGAAACTGATCTGATCGCCCAGTGTGAAGATTCGATGACTCAACTGGCCCTGGCATAGAGTGAAAAAGAGGAGCTTCAAAGAAAGAACGAAGACCTCCAGGACTAGCTATTTCTGTAATCTAGCCAACTTCAGTAGGTGGATCTCGTCACCCATGAACTGAACGGGTATAAAAGGCAGCTTGCGGATGCATATATTCAGGTTGCTGACTCCTTGGTGACTATTTTCCAACTTCAATAAGAGCATCAAACTTGGGGACCTACTCAGAAATCTTGCCTGGAAAAGTGTAAAAAGCTCTCCTCAATTGTAGCCACTTTTCCTGGAATATTGACCTCGGTGACCCAGCAGCAACAAGAACTCCAAAGGGCATATACTGAGGCCCTATCCTCCATGGGCCATCAGGCGATGACAGTGGAAAAAGAGAGGGATACGTTGGCCGGCCAGTTAGCCCGTGTCAAGCCCAATTAGCTGCTTGCCAAACCCAATCCAAGGAGCAGGAGGCAGATCTGAAGACGCGGTATGTACAAAAGGGCGTAGAATTGTTTATGCTAGGCTTCGACGGGTCTTCCTCCCTAAACGCCGAACAGGGCTACCCTCCTCCAGGCACTGATACAAGCTATTTAGATCCCGAAGTAGCTCTTGCTAGATGTCCTCCTGAACTTTTTGAATTATAACTTATCATACTTTCTTTATTGTATTACCTGATTTCCCCTTAGTAAAAACTCCTTTGAAACTACATCGTCTCGGGCTGCTTTCCATGTATACGTTATTATGGATCAGAAATTTTATGGGCAATTTTGTGCTCTTTTTTCAGGAATTACTGTCTATCCTTTATCTTCCACAGTGTCAGTCGACTAATAAAATATCTCGCTCGAGGACCCACTCAGGCCATCCTGGGTTTCATCTCCCTCTTGTCCGAACAAATTTTTGGCTCGACAAAAAGTAACTCATTTTGCCTCTTTGCCTTCTTGAAATAACTGGCCACTTTGGGAATGATGTGTTGATAGTTTCCCATACTAACGCCATTATTCCGTTCGCCCTTTCATCTTCTCTTCCTTCCCAAGGACAAACATGATTCCCCCTCTTTCGATTATAAATTGTCACCGCGGGCATCTTCTACCTTCTATCCCACCTCCATGGCTTCCGCAGAACACCCCATTGATATATCTTCAAACTCTGATTCTTTCGAGTTGCATGACTTGGTTACAGAAACTGCCGAAGAATCCACCACATGGTCCATGGAAACCTCAGCCTAACGGCCTCTTCCTCCTCCGACATCGTTTAGCGCCCTGACTCCCAATGTGGGGAGGTCCTTCCTAGCCCCTTTTCCTTCTTTCCGCAACCGAGTTTGGAACCCCCCCCCATGACATGGGAATATACAGTGGGAGATCCCCGGGCTTTTGTTGAACTTCCTCCTCTTCCACCGACCTTAGCTTTCATTCCAGCCCCCCCCCCCCAGCTGAAATTCCTCTGCCCCACTCTATCGGAGTTCTACCTGCTATACCTCCGGCGCAAGGCGACCTTTATAGGGTCGTTCTGGCGCCTACCCCATCAGAGGAGTCCGCTGCCAGCTCCCCTGCCAACACCAATAATAAAAAGCCTATATAATCAGTAGTTTAATTGATGTAACCACTATCAGGCATGCTAATAAAAAGAAAGGGATATTGATACTTATTTTTGTCATTTTCTTGTATGTTTCAAACTGTTTTAATCAGGAACGACAACAACCTCATCTGAACAAGCTTCACCCTTACTGCTTTCGTGAAACTCCAACCATCCCTCCAGAATTACTGCACGCAACAACCCCCAACTACTGTCTTTATGCTTTCCCTTCTTTATTTGCATTTATTGCCCCTTCTCACGAGGGTCAATGCATATCCTCCCTTCACATATAAAAACCCCCAACTGTCGTTTGATGGGCATCTATTTTTTCTTCTTCCCCCTTGCGCCATGGAGCCTGTATCTGAATAAGATAGAAGCTCTTCTCTAATGGAGGGACAAACTGAAGAGCAACGTTATATTGCAGATCTGGAAGCGCAAGTTTAGGATCAACAGTTGTGCTTGCGGGTGGCTTCCACCAGTAACTACACTTTGCGTCAACAACTAGCAGTGTCCCGGAAAAACTTATCCAAGCACATATTCATACAGTAGTCCTACCTTCGGTAGCTGCTACGTCAACCCCAGCCGCGTAAAGAAGCTCCTTCAGTGCCTCCTCAGAGAGAACTGTAATCCCCTTTAAATAGGGGCTTCACCTATTATTTTCTTCTTTTATGGAAGTTGTATTATGTAGCTCTGTTTCATCAAAGAATTTCTTCATTGCAAGCTTCCGCCAATATTTTTCCCAACTTATCTCTCCTTCTAGCCCTTTTACTTCATTCTGTGCGACGATAAAGAAAAAATTGATAGTTGATGTAAAACTCAGTTCCGCAGAGGCATAAAACAATATACAGCTGAGGGAAAAAGTCAGCTCTTCCGGTCCACCACCGTACGGGGATAAAATAATATATATATATATATAACTGAGGTGAAACTCAGCCCTTCCGATCCGCCACTGCACGGGGATAAAATAATATATATATGTATAGCTGAGGTAAAACTCAGCTCTTTCAATACACCATCGCACGGGGATAAAATAATATATATATGTATAGATGAAGCAAAACTCAACTCTTTCGATCCGCCATCGCACAGGGATAAAATAATATATATATGTATAGTTGAGGAAAAACTCAACTCTTCCGATCCATCACCATACGGGGATAAAATAATATATATATATATGTATAGCTAAAACAAAACTCAGCTCTTCCGATCCGCCACCGTACGGGGATAAAATAATATATATATGTATAGTTGAGGCAAAACTCATCTCTTCTGATCCACCACCGCACGGGGATAAAATAATATATATATGTATAGTTGAGGCAAAACTCAGCTCTTCCAATCCACCACCGTTCGGGGATAAAATAATATATATATGTATAGCTGAGGCAAAACTCAGCTCTTCCGATCCACCATTGTACGGTGTTAAAATAATATATAGCTGAGGAAAAATTTAGCTTTTTCGATCCACCACCGCACAGGGATAAAATAAAAAATATATAGATGAGGAAAAATTCAGCTCTTTCGATCCACCACCGCACGGGGATAAAATAATATATGTGGCTGAGGAAAAATTCAGCTCTTTTGATCCACCACCACATGGGGATAAAATAATATATAGTTGAGGAAAAATTTAGCTCTTCCGAACCACCACTACACGGGGATAAAATAAATAATATATAGCTGAGGAAAAATTCAGCTCTTTTGATCCACCACCGCACGGGGATAAAATAATATATGTAACTGAGGAAAAATTTATTAGTAATATATGAGAGATGTCCTAAGGCAATCGCCTTA
Organism: Wurfbainia villosa; assembly: GCA_025175895.1. Classification (NCBI taxonomy): domain Eukaryota; kingdom Viridiplantae; phylum Streptophyta; class Magnoliopsida; order Zingiberales; family Zingiberaceae; genus Wurfbainia; species Wurfbainia villosa. The sequence continues at coordinate 58,334,374 of CM045997.1, forward strand.
TGTATGAACCATTTATATGATAAATGAAGATTCACTATTTGAGTATTCATGTTTTTATGTATTTGATTGGATTTTAAACTCATTTATTGAATGTCCATGATATGATTCACAGCATGAGAGAATTTGTGATTGGATCACAACTAGTGAGTATCTCTACATGTGTAATTGTGATGTATCAAAATTATCCCTAGTCGATGAATTGATGGATTTGGACACCATCAATTTTGTCAAGACTAGAACGAGGTATACTCCTTGGTGTATCCAAGCAGCTGATTCTCACTGGCTGGAAACATTGTGATGTCCGGAGTTAATCGTGGATGCTAGTTATAGTAACTAGTTCATTGGAGTGACCAACCGTAAGACTTCATATGGTTCTCTGCATATATAGATATGTCAATGAAGTTCTTACTGTAGCTTAAGTGCGATGTTCCTTTGACTTGCGGTATTCAAGTCATCTTGATCATAGAGACTTATGCTTTGACATCTTAAGCAAGCATCTCTAAGGAGATGTGGACCCGGGATGATTAGCTATAAGTCAAAGTGATCGAAGGTGTTTGAATAGCCTATAAAGGATTCACCACTCCTTGCGAGGAGATGTATACCCATGGCCTCTCGTCGGATTGTTACTAAAGTCTTTGGCCAAAGCATTACATGTTTAGAGTAAGGTACTCTTCGATACATGTGGAGTAACTAGAATCCGTAGGATGAGAAAATGATACTTGGGCTAGGTGTGACATAGTCAGCCTAGTGGGGACTGACACTATAGACCATGTCCTGAACCAAGTGGGTATAAGATAAGTGAAGGGAATGGGGCACGAATCATTAGAGCTGCTGAAGGGTTTCAGAAATAGTTCTGGATCAACCGTTGATCTTTTCGGTTAATTGGGGATCATGATGTACTACTAGGTGCCACTCATGATCGTTCTATAATTAATGGTTAATTATAGACAACCAATATAAACTGAGAACCTATTTGGTCACACGCACAATGAGCGTAATCCGAAGGATTTAAAACAAGCTTGAGAATGGAATTCTAAGACCGAGAGAAACTAGGTTTGGTTGGACCAAACAAGAAACGAGCAATAAATCGTTTCAGTTGCAATGGAAGCGTGGATGGGCCGTGTCTTATGAAGACATAATGGATGAACCAAAATGGTTTGGTTCTAATCCAATGGAGGAGAATAAACCAAAGGGTTTGGTTTATTTTAAACGAATGAACCAAAAGTTGGTTCGGTTCGTTTTAACTTAAAATAAACCATCATGGTTTTGTTTATTTTAACTTATATTAATGGAGCGGGTTAACGGGCCTCATGGTTATAATCCAATAACCATTAAGAGAATTAGTTCTCTATAAAAGAGGGCTTAAGGGATTGTTAAGCCCTAATCCAAAAACCCTAGCTAGAGTTGCCGCCCACCCCATTGAAGGAGTTGGCGCCAACCCTAGTGCCGCCGCCCCACCTCTTCCAACCGCCATCCAGAAGGAGCCTACCTTCCCCCTCGCCGGCGTTGAGTGTTGGGTTTCCGACACCGCGGCATGTGTGTGTTCGATCATGTTTCGTAAACATGAGCACAGCGGAAGCAATAAAAATAATAAATCTACATTTATTATAACACACACATCACACGCATGCATAGTACAACAAGTGTAGACATAACCGTAAATTTAAATTTGCAATAAAAGGAAATTTAACTACGTTATACCTTTCGTATCACGTGTAGCGGGAACGAAATCAACCGGAACGATTCTCGCTAGAATCGTCTCTATCCGTATCCACGCCGAGTATCCTTAGGATGACTTCGCTAAGCCACGAGCTTCGTCTTCGTACGGGTTACTAGCCTCGTGTTGAAGACGACGTGATCGAGAGATGATCACGATCCGAATCGAAATTTGGATCCAAAACCGAGTTCTCAAAACTCGCTTCTCCGGAGAGGTATTCGTCAACCGATTGACGAATCCTTCGTCCTCCATCTCAGAGGATTACCGGAGATCGAATCCCTGGTAAGTTAGCCGCTGTCGGAGCTCTAACCGTCGTCCAAATGACGCTCCGACGAGAGGAGAACAAGCTGTCCAGAAAACTGGACAGCTTTGGTGGAGGAGTAGGCGCCGGCCAAACAAGGGAAGATAAAGCTCACCTTGATGCCATACCTAAAGGAGATCACCGGAGGGTCGCCGGAGGATCACCGGCTGAAGCTTGGACGTTGGCATGGAGCTGGACGGCGACACAAGGGGCTGGGCGGCAATGGAGGTTGGCGCCAACTCTTAGAGAGGATGAAGTGGGCGGCAACTTAGGGCTAGGGTTTTGTATTAGGGCCTAATTATCCCTTAAGCCCTCTTTTATAGAGAACTAATTCTCTTAATGGTTATTGGATCATAACCATTAGGCCCGTTAACCCGCTCCATTAAGATAAGTTAAAATAAACCAAACCATGATGGTTTATTTTAAGTTAAAATGAACCGAACCAACTTTTGGTTCATTCGTTTAAAATAAACCAAACCCTTTGGTTTATTCTCCTCCATTGGATTAGAACCAAACCATTTTGGTTCATCCATTATGTCTTCATAAGACTCGAATGAATCGTGCCTCATTCCCTTCACTCATCTTATACCCACTTGGTTCAGGACATGGTCTATAGTGTCAGTCCCCACTAGGCTGACTACGTCACACCTAGCCCAAGTATCATTTTCTCGTCCTACGGATTCTAGTTACTGCACATGTATCGAAGAGTACCTTACTCTAAACATGTAATGCTTTGGCCAAAGACTTTAGTAACAATCCGACGAGAGGCCATGGGTATACATCTCCTCACAAGGAGTGGTGAATCCTTTATAGGCTATTCAAACACCTTCGATCACTTTGACTTATACCCAATCATCCCCGGTCCACATCTCCTTGGAGATGTTTGCTTAAGATGTCAAAGAATAAGTCTCCATGATCAAGATGACTTGAATACCGCAAGCAAAGGAACATCGCACTTAAGCTATAGTAAGAACTTCATTGACATATCTATATATGCAGAGAACCATATGAAGTCTTACGGCTGGTCACTCCAATGAACTATTTACCCAATACTAGCATCCACGATTAACTCTGGACATCTCAATGTCTCTAGCCAGTGAGAATCAGCTGCTTGGATACACCAAGGAGTATACCTCGTGCTAGTCTCGACAGAATTGATGGTGTCCAAATCCATCAATTCATCGACTAGGGATAATTCCAATACATCACAATTACACATGTAGAGATACTCACTAGTTGTGATCCAATCACAAATTCTCTCATGCTGTGAATCGTATCGCGGACATTCAGTAAATGAGTTTAAGATCCAATCAAATACATGAAAATATGTACACTCAAATAGTGAATCTTCATTTATCAAATAAATGGTATGACCATAAGGCGATTGCCTTAGGACACCTCTCATATATTACTAACATCGAGCTGCTGCCGGTTGGTGCTCCAGTGATCCTCCTTGGGTTCGGTAATAAGGTGAGCTTCCACCTTTCTTTTGGCCGGCCCTTACTCCTCCACCAAAGCTGTCCAGTTTTCTGGACAGCTTGTTTTCTGCTCGTCGGAGCGTCTTTTGGACGACATTTGGAGCTCCTACAGTGCCTTACTTACCGGGGATTCAATCTACGGTAATCCTCTGAGGTGTAGGATGAAGGATTCGTCAAACGGTTGACGAATACCTCTCCGGAGAAGCGAGTTTTGAGGACTCGTTTTTGGATCCGAATTTGGATTCGGATCATGATCCTCTCTCGATCACGTCGTCTTCAACACGAGGCTAGCAACCCGTACGAAGACGAGGCTCGTGACTTAGTGAAGTCATCCCGAAGATACTCGGCGTGGATACGGATAGAGACGATTCTAGCGAGGATCGTTCCGGTTGATGTCGTTCTCGCTACACGTGATACGAAAGGTATACGTAGTTAAATTTCCTTTTATTGCAAATTTAAATTTACGGTTATGTCTACACATGTTGTACTATACATGCATGTGATGTGTGTGTTGTAATAAATGTAGATTTATTATTTTTATTTCTTCCGCTGTGCACATGTTTACGAAACATGTTCGAACATACACTCGTCGTGGTGCCGGAAACTCAACAGTGGTATCAGAGCCCAGGTTGTGTTTCGACATAATCGTAAAATAATTTTGCGATAGTCATAATGATATTTCTGGAAATTTTCTACGTTTGGAAAGTTAGAAGTATTTATGGAAATTTTCAATTTTGGAAAGTCTAGAAGTATTTATGGAAATCTTTCACTTTTGGAAAGTTGGAAGTATTTATGGAAATTGATATTTTCCATAAATAAAATATTTGATTAGATTTTGGAAAATTGTTTCCTAATTTAATCTTGATTTGATTTGGGAAATCAAATCTTAAAATATTTTATTTCCATAAGTAGCTTTGATGATTTAGGAAATTTGTTTACTAAATTGACTTTCCTTAATCAACTATTTCCACAAATACAATATGTGATTAGATTTGGAAATTTGTTTCCTAATTTAATCATGATTTGATTTGGAGAATCAATTCTTAAACATATTTTATTTCCATAAATAGTTATGACATATAAGAAAATTATGTACATGACATAATTGTATGCCATGTAATTGCATTAGATGCATATCATTATGCCATGCGTGTCGTGACATGTAGATGTATGTCATGCCATGTAGATAATAGTTATTTGCATGCAAAGAGTATGAGACATAAAAACCTTTAAACAATATTAAAGCCTACACCTTCCATTAATATGGTTAGAACCAGAGTTCCGTTTCTTGTTTGGGTTGTTGGACTCTCTCCAAGCCCGGCTCGAACCCGAACATGTTCAAACCATGGAATAGTTTAATACTAATATGGTAAGAGTCAGAGGTCAATCGTTAGCTTTGGTTGTTGGAGTCTCTCCAAGCTGGGCTAATTGGTTGAATGCGCTCTAACCATATTAAAACTATTTCTCGATTAATGGGTTGACTTTAACCTGGAGCATCGGCTTGTTGGACTCTCTCCAAGGTCGATGTAAAGGGAGGTGAAGTTGGGTGCTATGCATATGATGCATACTTGTTAATGTGTTAACAACCCGATGTATGTGTGAACATTCAATTAGTTGATATCACATTGTGATAGTTGCATATACGTGATATGCAATCGGTATAGTTGATACCTACCGTCGTAGTTATGAATGGCTTGTTGGACTCTCTCCAAGGTTGTTCATATCTATGATGGATATCAGCCCATTCGGAGATGGACCTACGATCTCCCGAAGTCATTTTGGGGTTTTTGAAATTCAAAAAATGAATGGAATTTATAAATGTATATTGATGCATTTTAAATCATCTTTCTCATATATGCTCGTTTTGTATTTCTAAGATTGATCATGATGTCTTTGAATTTGCGTTCCATTTTGGATTCGAATAAATTAACTGGGCCGAACTTCTTGGACTGGCTTAGAAACTTAAGAATTGTTCTCAATGTTGAAAAGCTTGCAAATGTCCTTGAATTGCCTCTTCCCGCCCGTCCTAGTGACAATGCAACTCTGGACCAAGTGTTGGCCTATCAGAAACATGTGACTGATTCTGAAATGGTGAGTTGCATCATGCTAGCCACGATGGTACCTGAGCTGCGGAAGCAACATGAGCATTTGGATGCTCATACCATAGTCTTTCATCTTTATGAGTTGGTTGATGAGCAAGTGAGATTTGAAAGGTTCAAAGTCTCCAAGCTCCTCTTCACCTCTGAGATGTAAGAAAGTTCATCTGTGGTACTGCTCAACATGCTGAAGACTGTGGAGCCTTCTGAGAAGCATGAGCAGGGGACGGTGCTGTTAGTTGATTCCTCGAAGACAGGTTCTAAGAGGGAGTCAAAGGACCAGTAGAAGGGGAAGAAGAAAAAGGATAAAAAGGCAGAACCAGCTCAAAAGGCACTTGCCATCATTATGGCAAGGAAGGCCATTGGCGAAGAAATTGCAAGATTTATCTTGAGTCTATGAAGAAGAATGAGGCATCGGATGCCCCATCTTCATCAGATATCTTCGTTATTGATTGTCATTATTTTTCCTCAGACACTTGGGTATTGGATACTGGGTGTGGCTCCCATATATGTAATGACATACATGGGCTAAGGAATAGAAGAAGACTCGTCAAGGGAGAGTCAAAATTTACGTGTTTGGAATGGAGCAAAGGTTGTTGCACTCGCCATCGGAACGTATTTATTGAAACTCCCTATAGGACTTGTCTTAAAACTGGACAATTACTTTTATGTTCCTTCGTTGATAAAGAACATCATTTATATTTCTTGTTTAAATAGAAATGGTTACCATTTGACTTTTAGTAACAATTGTTGTTAAATAACTTTGAATGGAGTTCTTTATGGGACTGGAACTTTAAGCAATGGTATTTATACGTTGGACGTATCTAGTGACATTTTCAATATCGAAGCAAGCAACAAGCGTGCTCGAAAGGATAATAAATTAGACTCCTATATGTGGCATTGTCGTCTTGGCCATGTAAGCAAGAAACGCATGTACGAATTACACCGATGTAGAATTCTGGAATCGTTTGAATTGGATTCATACGATACATGTGAATCATGCTTAAAAGGTAAGATGACTAAGTTACCTTTTACAGGAAAAGGTGAACGAGTGGGAGAGTTACTAGGTCTAATACATACTGATGTATGTGGACCTATGTCAACTCAAGATTTAGGAGGCTATAGCTACTTCATTACCTTCACTGATGATCACTCACGGTTTGGGTATGTGTTCTTGATGAAACACAAGTCTGAAGCCTTTGAAAGGTTCAAAGAATTCAGAAATGAAGTAGAGAAACAACATGACAAAAGTATTAAAATACTTCGATCGGATCGAGGTGGTGAATACTTGAGTCAAAATTTTCTTGATTATCTAAGAGACAATGGCATATTGTCTCAATGGACTCCGCCATATACACCACAGAATAATGGTGTATCTGAGAGGCGTAACCAGACCTTGTTGGACATGGTCAGGTCAATGATGAATCATGCGACTCTTCCCAAGTCCTTTTGGGGCTATGCACTTCAGACAACTGTTTACTTGTTAAACAGAATGCCAACCAAGGTAGTCTCTACTACTCCATATGAGATATGGAATGGTAAGAAACCTCATGTATCTTACTTAAAGATATAGGGTTGTCCTGCTTATGTGAAGCGGACTGTATCAGACAAATTGGATGCTAAGTCTGATAAATGTCTATTTATTGAATACCCTAAGGAAACAAGGGGTTACCAATTCTATCATCCTGTGGAACAAAAGGTGTTTGTTTCAAGGCATGCTGTGTTTCTAGAGAAAGAGTTTCTCTTGCAAGAAAATAGTGGGAGTGTTGTCGAGCTTTAGGAGGCTCGAGAGACTCAAATAGACATTGATGAGATACCTGGTGAAGCACAACAGCCGACAATTCACAGTGATGAGCAATCGGCTGGACCTATTGTAACACCACATCTTCATAGATCTGGTAGAACATGCAATATTCCTGAGAGATATGGATTTCTCGTAAGAGAATCGAACGACGTGTTACTCATTGATGATGAGGAGCCTACCAGTTATAAAGAAGTGCTGACAAGTTTAGAAAGGGATAAGTGGCTTGATGCCATGAAGTTGGAAATGGATTCCATGTATGAAAACCAAGTTTGGAACTTGGTTGACCCACCTGAAGGCATAAAGCCTATAGGGTGCAAGTGGGTTTTCAAGAAGAAAACCGACATGGATGGTAATGTGATTACCTATAAGGCTAGATTGGTGGCGAAAGGATATCGTCAAAAGCAAGGTGTTGATTATGACAAAACCTATTCACCTGTAGCTATGCTTAAATCCATTCGGATGCTCCTGGCCATAGCGGCTCATTATGATTATGAGCTATGGCAGATTGATGTGAAAACAACTTTCCTTAATGGAAACTTGCTCGAGGACGTGTATATGATATAGCCTGAGGGTTTCACATCGGTTGATAAAACCAAGATATGCAAATTGTGACGATCCATTTATGGATTAAAGCAAGCATCCAGGAGCTGGAATATCCGTTTTGATGAGACAATCAAAAGGTTTGATTTCTCATAAAATTCATACGAGCCTTGTATGTACAAGAAGGTTAGTGGGAGTGCAGTCGTGTTCCTAGTATTATATGTCGATGATATATTACTTATAGGAAACGATGTTTCAATCTTACAGTCATTTAAGGTTTGGTTATCCAAGACATTCTCCATGAAAGACCTGGGAGAAGCAACCTACATCCTCGGGATTTAGATCTATAGAGATAGATCGAAACGGTTGCTTGGTCTTTCGCAGTCTACATATATAGACCGAGTGCTAAAGAGGTTTAGCATGTCGAAATTCAAGAAAGGTTTCCTACCCATTAGGCATGGGGTATACCTTTCGAAGTCTATGTGTCCGCGCACAGAAGACGAGAGGATTTACATGAGTAAGATTCCCTATGCATCCACAATAGGATCTATCATGTATGCTATGTTATGTACGAGGCCCGATGTATCGTATGCTCTGAGTGTCACGAGAAGATACCAGTCTGATCCAGGAATGGATCATTGGGTGGTTGTTATGACAATCCTTAAGTACTTAAGAAGAACTAAGGATGTGTTCCTAATATATGGAGAAGGGTACATGGTGATACGTGGGTATACGGATGCTAGCTTCTAGACAAACAAGGATGATTCCATGTCTCAGTCTGAGTATGTATTCACCTGGAATGGAGGCGCAATAAGTTGGAAAGGTTCCAAGCTTGACACTATAGCGGATTCTGCCACTAAGGCAGAATACATTGCAACTTTGGAAGCAGCAAAGGAAGCGGTTTGGATCAAGAAGTTCATCTCTGAACTTGATGTGGTCTCATCAATGATCCAAACATGTGCTTCGCCGCTATCATCTTATCAGAGAGATCATCAGTAGGAATGAAATACAAATCGAAAAAAATTCCCAATGAAAGGAACTTAGCGGATCCTTTGACTAAAACATTACCTCAAAGTAAGTTTGAGGGTCATGTTAGTGCTTATGGTATTGGATACCGTAGCGATTGGAATTAGGCCAAGTGAGAGTCTGTTAGTAATATATGAGAGATTTCCTAAGGCAATCGCCTTATGTATGAACCATTTATATGATAAATGAAGATTCACTATTTGAGTATACATATTTTTATGTATTTGATTGGATCTTAAACTCATTTACTGAATGTCCACGATACGATTCACAGCATGAGAGAATTTGTGATTGGATCACAACTAGTGAGTATCTCTACATGTGTAATTGTGATGTATCAGAATTATCCCTAGTCGATGAATTGATGGATTTGAACACCATCAATTCTGTCGAGACTAGCACGAGGTATACTCCTTGGTGTATCCAAGCAGCTGATTCTCACTGGCTGGAGACATTGTGATGTCCGGAGTTAATCGTGGATGCTAGTTATGGTAACTAGTTCATTGGAGTGACCAGCCGTAAGACTTCATATGGTTCTCTGCATATATAGATATGTCAATGAACTTCTTATTGTAGCTTAAGTGCGATGTTCCTTTGACTTGCGGTATTCAAGTCATCTTGATCATAGAGACTTATGCTTTGACATCTTAAGCAAGCATCTCTAAGGAGATGTGGACCCGGGATGATTGGCTATAAGTCGAAGTGATCGAAGGTGTTTGAATAGCCTATAAAGGATTCACCACTCCTTGCGAGGAGATATATACCCATGGCCTCTCGTCGGATTGTTACTAAAGTCTTTGGCCAAAGCATTACATGTTTAGAGTAAGGTACTCTTCGATACATGTGGAGTAACTAGAATTCGTAGGACGAGGAAATGATACTTGGGCTAGGTGTGACGTAGTCAGCCTAGTGTAGACTGACACTATAGACCATGTCCTGAACCAAGTGGGTATAAGATGAGTGAAGGGAATGGGGCAAGAATCATTCGAGCGGCTGAAGGGTTTCAGAAATAGTTCTGGATCAACCGTTGATCTTTTCGGTTAATTGGGGATCATGAAGTACTACTAGGTTCCACTCATGATCGTTCTATAATTAATGGTTAATTATAGACGGCCAACATAAACCGAGAACATATTTGGTCACACGAACAACGAGCGTAATCCGAAGGATTTAAAATGAGCTTGAGAATGAGATTCTCAGACCGAGAGAAACTAGGTTTGGTTGGACCAAACAAGAAGCGAGCATGAAATCATTTCAGTCACAATGGAAGCGTGGATGGGCCGTGTCTTATGAAGACATAATGGATGAACCAAAATGGTTTGGTTCTAATCCAATGGAGGAGAATAAACCAAAGGGTTTGGTTTATTTTAAACGAATGAACCAAAAGTTGGTTCGGTTCGTTTTAACTTAAAATAAACTATCATGGTTTGGTTTATTTTAACTTATATTAATAGGGCGGGTTAACGGGCCTCATGGTTATAATCCAATAACCATTAAGAGAATTAGTTCTCTATAAAAGAGGGCTTAAGGGATTGTTAAGCCCTAATCCAAAAACCCTAGCTAGAGTTGCCGCCCACCCCATTGAAGGAGTGGGTGCCAACCCTAGTGCCGCTGCCCCACCTCTTCCAACCGGCGTCCAGAAGGAGCCTTCGTTCTCCCTCGCCGGCGTCGAGCTACTGCCGGTTGGTGCTCTGGTGATCCTCCTTGGGTTCGGTAATAAGGTGAGCTTCCACCTTTCTTTTGGCCGGCCCATACTCCTCCACCAAAGCTGTCCAGTTTTCTGGACAGCTTGTTTTCTTCTCGTCGGAGCGTCGTTTGGATGACATTTGGAGCTCCAACAGCGCCTTACTTACCGGGGATTCGATCTCCGGTAATCCTCTGAGGTGGGGGACGAAGGATTCGTCAAACGGTTGACGAATACCTCTCCGGAGAAGCGAGTTTTTTGGGACTCATTTTTGGATCCGAATTTGGATTCAGATCGTGATCCTCTCTCGATCACGTCGTCTTCAACACGAGGCTAGTAACCCGTACGAAGACGAGGTTCGTGACTTAGTGAAGTCATCTCGAAGATACTCGGCGTGGATACGGATAGATACGATTCTAGCGATGATCGTTCCGGTTGATGCCGTTCCCGCTACACGTGATACGAAAGGTATACGTAGTTAAATTTCCTTTTATTGCAAATTTAAATTTACGGTTATGTCTACACATATTGTACTATGCATGTGTGTGATGTGTGTGTTGTAATAAATGTAGATTTATTATTTTTATTTCTTCCGCTGTGCACATGTTTACGAAACATGTTCGAACACACACTCGCCGCGGTGCCGGAAACCCAACAAAATTCAGCTCTTTCGATCCACCACCGTAGGGGATAAAATAATATATGTAGCTGAGAAAAAATTCAGCTCTTCCACGCGGCCATCGCACGGGGATAAAATAATATATATATGTATAGCTGAGGCAAAACTCAGCTCTTCAGATCTGCCATCACAATGGGATAACGACTTCGGCTAGTGTCGAGCCATATAAAAGTATGATAGTTTGATCCAAGGCTCCGCCCTCCCTGGCCAGAAGAACTTTTTCACACTGCCATTATTTGTTCATTCATCCGTTAAACGGGGATAATAGTTTTGGCTAAGGCCAAACTTAAAACGAAAAAATGAGAAGGATACCTTCGAGGGCCATATCTTTTCCCTAAAGTTGGATGTTTATGTTCTTTTTCCCTGCGAAGACAACGGTTCTGGCAGATAACGGGCGGTAGGAAGAATAAATTATTATCTCCCACATTTCTCAGGGCTCACCTCCCTGCTTTGAAGCCCAATTGACATCATAAGCCCATTTAGTTTCCCCTTTATATAGGACTTTTCGTCTTCTCTCTTCTAGATTTTCATCTTCTTTATCGGACTTTCAATCTTCTTCTTCTTCTTTTTCTTCTTCTTCTTCCCCAACCACTCCCCAGTGTTCTTGCAACTGGTTCCTGCGCCTTTTCTCTTCCTCAAAGGGCAGGATGTATTCCTTTTTTCAGCAATCATTGGCAAAGCGCCGCAAAAGGTCTGGGCTAAGCGAGGGCCAACAACCTACAACGCCTCCATCTTCATCCCCTCCATTGTCTTCAAGCATTTCTACTACTCCTATTCTAACGTCCCCTTCTCCTCCGCATTCATTTGAAATCTCCGTCTCGACAACGCCGAATACACTTGGCGTAATTTGTCGCTCCGCATCTTCGATGTCGCTTGAAAACCCTAACTCGCCCATCTCTTCACCTTCCATCCTAGGAATCCGCAAATCACCCCCTCCTTCCTTGCAACATGAGGTTAAAGAAAGAGGCACTGCGCGACAACGCAGAAGACATCTCTGCTTCCCCTCCTTCTCCTTCTTCGAAACATTTTTCAACATCATAACCCATGATGGTTGAGATCCCTCCATCTTCTCTCCCACCTCTCCTAGTCACCTTCCCATCGCCTGCCCCCGCTGCTCAAAATTTGGGAGGCTTTTCCCCTCCTTTGGATACAGACCAGGACCCCTCTTCTCTTCCCCCCACCAGCGAAGAACCTTCAATCCTAGTTCTCTCCATATCTTCCTCACCGGACCAATTACTTCCCGTGGATTCCTCCACTCCCGTCAAACAACAAGCAATCTCTAGTCTTCTACCACCCACCTCTGCTTCCCCTCTTTCTTCTCCAGTTTCTTCAAGCCTCTTAACAAGAGCTCTCTTCGCAGCCTCCCTAACACCTCTGACTGCCTCTATGCTGCCTCCCATTCCTTTAGACACCACCTCTCCTCTTCCTGAACCTCCAACACAACCCATTGCTCCCACCATTCATCACCCCGTCATGAGCGAACCTTCGCCTCTAGTGTCATATATCCCTTCTTCTTCTTCCACCCGTGGTCTTCGAATCTTAAACTCAGAAGAATTGACTCCACCGATGGAGAGTTTGCGCCACGTTCTAGAATTGGTATGCTCCCCACACTGACTTCGCTGATTTCCTTCGTTTAACGATCTCTTTCTGATTAATGATCTCCAGGCCTTATCAAACTATCAAGAACTGGACCGCTCCTTCACGCAATATCAAGCTCAGTTTCTACAGCAGGAGCAACAACGAATGGAGGACCAAACTACTGCCCGGAGTCGGGAATGTCTTTTACTGCAATAATTGGCGCAATGCCAGGACCAGCTAGCAGAAGCTCGCCGTCCGTGGCAAAAAGATGCTAAGACTATTGCAGCATTACAAGCACAACAACTAGCCCACACAGAACCTTTATTTACTTTGTGGGGTGCTCCGCAGAAACATACTAACAGAACAGCTTACCGACCTCAAGAATTAGCTGACCTTTAGGAACAGATAGATGAACTTCTCCAAGAAAAACAAAAGGATGATGAATTCATGGAGAATCTGCGAGTTCAACACCAAAGGGCGGAAGACAAAATAGCAGACCTCCGCACCCACTTATGCAAGGAGGTATAAGAAAACTCCTCCTTAATAACCTCTAGGGCGCATGGTCATGCCCATATACGTAGGCAGGAAGCATCCCTCCAGAGACTGGGTAGCGAGCTTGTTCGCACTAGATCCCATACGGAGGATGTGGAGGGGATTTCAGCCTCCATATGCCAGAATATGATGGACATGATGAGGCTTCTAAAATAGGACCAAACCTCTTGAGCGGATGACATATCAGTCCTGGCTGACGCTATCAAGAAAATATCCCGATACTACAATGAAATGCACCGATCCCTCTTAGAGCATCAAGAAAATTGCCACAGGCTTCATCAAGACCGAAATCCTAATGACCCGAGCCAACGAGAACGGCTGATAGCTCAGATGTGGGCTACCTTCCAGGACGGATTTAACAAAGCGGTTCGGCAATACGCCGACCAAGGATTAGCCCCTGCAAACCAGCCTGCACTCTTCTTGCACTGGGAAACTGGCTTTAGGTGCTATCCCCCGAACCATTTCAAATCGTAATTCAGTGCATCACTTTAAAATGGCCGTTGTTAAGGGATACGAGTCATTATATGGAGTTCCCTTCTTCATTTCCATTCTTTTCATAGCCCGCAAGAGAGAAATTAATGTTAATGCAAATGATTTGCCAATTGTATTCATATTTGTCATACATTAAATGACATATTGAATTGTCGCATACATTCCCTAAGGAACCCTCCAATGCTTTTCTTCATCCATTGCCCTTACATGGTATGAAAATGCTTCAAGTGTATAGTGTTCGAGGGTCGAGGGAGTTCCTTGCCCTGATCATCCTTGAAATAATAAGCCGACCCTGCCACACGGTGTGTCACCGCATAGGGTCCTTCCTAATTTGGAGCCAACTTTTTCGGATCTCCTGTAGGGCGGACTTTGCGCAGAACTAAATCCCCTTCTCAAAATCTTCGGGGCACTACCTTTTTATTAAAGGCTTGTTGTACCCTTCGCTTATAAAACTCGGCTCGTCTCCGTGCCTACTCTCATTTTTCTTCCAGCAGATCCAGCTCAGTGCCTTGGATGATTTGATTCTGCTCTGGCTCATAAACTTCCACGCGGGCACTACTCAAGAGGGCCTCTACTGGGATGACAACCTCCGTTTCGTATACCAAACATAAAGGAGTCTCCCCTATTGTAATTTTTGGAGTAGTGCGATAGGCCCACAAGATCCCAGGCAATTCATCCACCTAGTTTCCTCTCTGAGCACCTAATTTAGTCTTCAACCCTTGAATGAGAATTCTATTAGTCACTTCAACCTGTCCATTAGCCTGAGGGTGAGCTACATAAGTAAATGCCTGCTAGATATTGAGACTCTAACACCATTCCCTAATCCTTTTTCCTTGGAATTGCAATCCATTGTCACTGACTAACCTCCTTGGGATTCCATATCGGTAGATAATGCTTTTCCGTAGAAACTGTATGACTGCATTCTCAGTGATTTTGGCGAGGGGCTCTACTTCCACCCACTTGGAGAAGTAATCCACGACCACCAATAAATATTTCTTTTGCAAAGGGGCCACAGTCATGGGGCCCACTATATCCATTCCTCACTGATTAAAGGGACAAGAAGCAACAATAGCTTTCATCAGCTTGGTTGGTCATTTGGATTCTTGTGCTTTTCGATAAGTGAACAAATTTACCGCGAGATGAGCGCGTCTTGTTGGAGAGTGGGCGAATATCCGCTATAGGACTCTAACCACGATGGTGAACCGCTTCGCTCTACTCATCAAAATGAATGCTGGTCCTCTTTCTTTTGGAAACTTTCCTTGCTGCAAGTATGCCATGATGTCAGTCCTCCAGTCAGGGATCTGACCCACTCCGGAGATGACCTCCTCCACATTATATATCACCAGAGAAGTGGGGACTTCCATGCATACTGCTTCAGGATGTTTTACCCCCTCCATAGCACTAGCTAGCCTAGCCAACTCATCCGCCTTCCAATTATTCTCTCTCGGAATCTGTTTCAGAAGAACTTGCCGAAAATGAGCCTTTTCTTTCTCAAAAGCCATTAAATATTTTTGCAATCTTTCTTCTTGAACTGTAAAAGAGCCCTGAAGTTGTGACACTGCTAACTATGAATCTGAATGGATCATGACAAAAGTTGCTCCCACAGCTCTGGCGGCTTGTAACCCTGCTAGAATAGCCTAATATTCTGCTTCATTGTTGGATGCCTGATATCCCAAGCGCACGACTATGCGAGTTTCTTCCTTCTCAAGGGATATTAACAACACCCCCACTCCACTACCTGCAGACCCAGAAGAACCGTTCACAAAGATATTCCACATCTCCGATCCCTCTTCTTTCTCAGCCGAGCCATTCCCCAAACCAACAGGTACTTCTGCTAGGAAATCAGCTAGAGCCTGAGCCTTGATGACGGTTCGGGGTTGATAATGAATGTCGTACTCGCATAGCTCCACTGTCCATTTAGCCAATATACCGGAGAAATTAGGCTTAGTCACCACCTTGCCTAATTCACTATGAGTCAAAACATTAATTGGGTGAGCTAGGAAATATGGTCTCAACTTGCGGGCCGTCAAGACTAGAATATACGCCAACTTCTCCAACTCAGTGTATCGTGCTTCAGCTCCTTTCAAGATATGACTGGTATAGCAAATAAGTTGCTGCTGAGAACCTTCTTGCTTTAATAATACTGAACTGATGGCTAGCTCTGAAATAGCTAAGTACATCCACAAGGGCTCTCCTGCTACTAGTTTGGCTAGGAGAGGCAGTTCGGCTAAATATTTTTTCAACTCCTGGAAGACCTTCTCACATTGATCATCCCACTAAAATTTAGTGGTCTTGTGCAAAATCTGGAAGAAAGGTAGTCCCTTGTCTGCCGATCTGGCTATAAATCGTGACAAGGAAACAATTCTCCCTACCAGCTTTTGAGTTTCTCGTAGATTAGTAGGCAACTTCATATTGCATAACGCCTACACTTTCTCCGGATTGACCTGTAGTCTCTTCTCAGTTACAATATATCCCAAAAATTTCTGCTCTTCACTCCGAACAAGCATTTTTTGGGATTCAATTTCAAGTTGTATTGCCTCATAGTAGCAAAGGTCTCGTCTAGGTCAGTAACCAGATCCCGAGTGGTTTTTGATTTAACCAGGATGTCATCGACGTAAACCTCCACATTCTTGCCCTTTTGTTCTGCAAAGATTTTGTCCATGAGCCACTGATATGTGGCCCCTACATTTTTTAGACCGAAAGGCATCACCACATAGGCATATAGCCCTCTCGCCGTCACAAAACTGACTCTCTTCTGATCCTCTTTGGCCAATGGTATCTGATGATATCCTTGGTAAGCGTCCATTAGGGACAATACTTCGTATCCCACGGTAGAATCCACCAACTGATCAATACGAGGCAAGGGGTAGCAGTCTTTAGGGCATGCTTTATTTAAATCACGAAAGTCGATACACATCCTCCATTGTCCCGAAGGCTTGGGGACCGAACTACATTAGATACCCACTCAGGAAATTGAATTTCTTTAACATGGCCCGCTTGCAACAACTTATCTACTTCAATTCTTCAGCTATAACTTTGTCTTTTTCGAGTCCAAAATATCGCCGCTTCTGCTATACGGGACGAACTCCTCTGGTAATGTTGAGATGATGCTCAGCAACACAAGGGTCTATCCCCATAAGATCGTGCACATCCCTGACAAAGATATCTTCATTCTTCTTTAATCAGGCCACCAGCTCCTCCTTGACTTCGAGTCGCTGAGCCACTCGAGTAACCTTTCTCGGAGCTATCTCCTCTGGTTCTCCCTCTTCTATTTTTTCTGCCTTGGGGAGAGACTCTTCGAGCACGCATACCTCAGAGATCATGACGGCTTTTCCCTTGGGGTCATCTACTCTGGCTTTTTTCTGGTCATCCCTGACCATCTATACATAGCAGCTCCGAGTGGCCTTCTTCTCACCTCTGACCTCCCTGATCAATTGCCTGATCAGAAACTTCACCTTCTGGTGGTAAGGGGAAGCCACTGCTTAAAAAATAGATAGGAGGGGATTGTTGGGAGTATAGGGAATACAATCAAAGTCCCACATTGGTAAGACATGGAAAAGATCATGTGCTTATAAGAAAAAAGATATCTCCATTGGTATGAGGCCTTTTGGGTAAAGCCCAAAAATAAAACCATGAGGGCTTCGACCCAAAAGTGGACAATATCATACCATTGTGGAGATATGTGGATCTTATATGCACTAACAATTGGTATCAGAGCCATGGTCCATGTCAAGCCATGAACCTCGAACGAAGGAAGTTGAGCTCCCACGTTCGGATCAAGAGAACCAGACATCAGGAAGGAAGTCTAGTTGGGTCGGGGGGACCGAACAACTGGCAGGAAGTCCTGGTGGGTTGAAGATCGGACATCAAGCAGAGAAAATCCTTCGAGGAGGGATAGGCTTGAGGGGGGGCCCAATGTGGTCCTTCGTTTGAGGGGGGGATTGTTGGGAGTATAGGGAATACAATCAAAGTCCCACATTGGTAAGACATGGAAAAGATCATGTGCTTATAAGAAAAAAGATATCTCCATTGGTATGAGGCCTTTTGGGTAAAGCCCAAAAATAAAACCATGAGGGCTTCGACCCAAAAGTGGACAATATCATACCATTGTGGAGATATGTGGATCTTATATGCACTAACAGGGATGACCCAAAATCACATTATAAGTGGACAGAGCATCCATTATAAGAAAAGGAACAATATTCATTTTCTGGCTGGGCTTTGTGCCCAGAGTGAGGGGCAACGAGATCTGCCCTATGGGATGCACCACATGTCCTGCAAATCCGAAGAGAGGAGTGGCCACGTCCTCTAACTGTGCTTTTCTCAGTTGCATCTGTCCGAAGGCCTCTTGGAAGAGGATATTAATAGAGCTTCCTGAATCGACTAATACCCAGGCCACTTCATAATTAGCCAAAGAAATACAGATTACCAAGGCAACAGTATGAGGTAGCAAAATGCCTCAGAGATCTTCAGGCCCGAATGAAATCGGTGGCATGGTCTGGACAGCTTGATCAGTAATGATAGCTAAGCTCTCCATGAGGCAGGCATAGACTTCCAAGCCCTATTGGAGTCCCCATCAGTAGGTCCCTAGGCTATAACGTGAATAACTCCCCGTGTGGGGATGTCATTCAAATCAGATGAAGGGCCTTCACCTGATGGCCCTCCTTGAGAAATGACCTCCTGGGCGGGAGTCTGTTGATCCAGAGAGAAATTGACCTGAGGTCGTTGGTTGTAGGGCCCCAGACAAGCCATGCTGGTTCATTGGCCTCGCTGTGCCGGCCCTCCCGTCTGAGGTCGTCCATGTGGGTAAGAGGCTCAGATGCATTCCAACAATTCTTGCAATTTGAAACATCAACCACTAGCATGGCCATATTCCATATGATATTAGCAGAAGAAAGAAGTGGGAGGGTTGCGAGGCACCCCCCTATACCCCATTGGCCGTTGCAGAAGACTTTGCTGGTCATAAAACTCCATCTCCCGCTCTTTCTAAGTTCTTGGGGGAGGAACTGCTTCGGCCACCATAATTTGCAGTGGAAGTGTGGGGCGAGCTCCCTGCATCAATAATCGAGGCCTGGGAGCCTCAGGTAGAAAAGGTCACACATATTCTCGCTGAGGAGGCACTCGAGGGGCTACCTGGCGACTTCTTTCTACAAGGGCCATTGCAGAAGATCGTTCGACCCTTTGAACCTTCAGTCCTTCTTCCTCGTTAATGTATTTTTCTACGCGGCTTAGTAGTTCTTCATAACTAGTCGTGGGCTTTCTCAAGAGTGAGCTAAGGAAAAGACCCTCCCTTAGCCCATGCAGAATGGCCACCCTGAAGGCATCTGATCTCGCTGAGGGGATATTTCTGGCAGTGGAAGTAAATCGATGAAGATACCCTCTGAGTGACTCTGAGGGCCCCTACGTAATGTGTAGCAGGATGGAAGAATCATACTTGTACGCCTTACAACTGACGAACTCTTGGCAGAACATCCCTTGGAAATCAGCAAAACAAGTAATAGACCCAGGGGGAAGGGTATTGAACTATTTCTGCGCCGAGCCGGTTAACGTGGTAGGGAAGACCCGACATTTGAGGGAATCAATGTAGCAATGAAGCGAGGCAGCTCCTGTGAACTGTGATAGATGCTCCTCAGGATCTGTCGTGCCATCGTACTTGCCCACCTGAGGGTTTTTGAAGTGAGAAGGCGGTAATTTAGAAAGAATGTCCGTAGTGAAAGGACTGGGCTCGTAAATCTCCGGAGGCCTAGTTGAATGACTTTCATCCTGCTCTTCTCGTTGAGTCTGGGTTGCCGGTATAGTAGTCTGATGCATTCATCCCTCTAGCCCCTCCCCAGGCAACACTTCGACATTTGTGGTTGTACAAAGTGTAGGGGGCCTATCTTGTGGCGGGCCACGGGGGGAAGGTTCATCGGAATAAGGATGAAGATACCTAGTCCTTCTCCTCTCTTTAGCGAGGGCCTCGACCACGATTGTATCCACCATGCCTCTCAAATGCGACGGTAGTATCGTGATGGGATTCTCCTCTCCGGAGGAGGCTACCGGATAATGTATCTCCTCTGGCTGCATCTCCACATCTTGCTCAGAATTCTCCCACAGACAGCGCCAACTGATGCGGTCATAGAAGGATTTTCTATCTTTTTTTCAATGCCGAGAAGCGTGCGGGAAGCTCGGGGGTTCTCTCCGGCCACAATAATAATGAAGTATGAAGAAGAAAAATGTACGCAACACAAGCAAAGAATAGAGACACACGATGTAACGTGGTTCGTGTTGGATCGAGAAGCGTCGCTAGAGGGGGGGGTGAATAGCGTTCGTAAATCTTTTCGATGTTTTGTTCGAGTAGATAATTAAATGAGTAAAAGCAGTGGAAAATAAAGAAACATGTTTATTTTTACTTGGTTCACAACTCAGCGGTTGCTACTCCAAGGCCCTATCGGTCTTAGACCGCATACGGAGGGCAAAACACTATAACGTCTCCTCCTCGTTGGAGGTAGGAGACAACCATCACAAAACCGAATGTACGAGGATGAGGCAACAAGCCTACCTCACCTCGTTACGAATAAAAACAATGAATACAATATCAAAATAAATTACTAGATGCTGCTGTCGACGAAGAAGATCTGATCTTGTTGTCGCATCGGCGTTATGACGGTGTTGGAGCGTTGGCGTTGTAGGAGAACTTGATGAATAAACTTGATGTAATTTGGAGATGGAATCCTTCCCTCCTTTTATAGATTTTGGCCTCTTAATATGTCTCCCTTTTTTTTGGAACAGATCACGAAGTTGTCCAAATTTTATCGCGAAGTGGCCGTGTCAAACGTTATCCATTTTGACCTAGCGCAAGGGCTAATTCATCGCCATTAGTCGACTGATGCCTCCCATCAGTCGACTGATGAGCATCAGTCGACTGCCCAATGTCCAACAGTCGACTGCCAGCCTGGCTACTTCCCTGCAATGAGAGGTTAGCTCGGAAAATGATAAATACGATGGTTTCTAACCGTCCGATCTCGACCTAGACCTTCCACAAGAAGTCTTAGTTGGATTGCCGCCTACGGTCGTCCCCGTACAGAGGACACGACCTTACCATCTCTCACTCACATGAGCTTACCTCGATTCTTACTGTGTCGCTTTTGCTTCCGGCCTTCCACTCAATTCCTTCGGCTCCCTCCGAAGTCACTTGAGTGTCGCCCGACCACCGCGGCTTCCTCCGGGTGTCGCTAGCCTTCAGCTCTAGCTTTAGTACTTTTCTGCATACTTGATTTAGCTCGTGAGATAACGATGTAAACTTAACTTTGTGTCTTTTCCATAATCAAAACACAGGTTCGATTATCTAGTGCCCCTGCACCAACAATCTCCCCCTTTTTGATCTATGGCAAACCAACACAAAGTTAAGGGAAATTAAAGCATAAAACAAGTATAGTAGATGATGAATGTAATTTTCAAAAACTCCCCCTTAACCAAAACTCCCCCTTAACCCAAGGTGAGTTTTGAAAGAGATACTTTAGTTCAAAATTAAATAAATGTTGTGTTACTCCCCCTTAACTTTCGCTCTTCTCCCCCTTTTGCCATAAATCAAAACAAATGTTGGGGTTTGTTATGTAAAAATGAAGTTTGTTATATAAAATAGGGGTTTAAAGACAATATGGTATATGTATGCATCAAGATAAATCAACTATGAGTCCAAACATGCGTTTAGCAATAGTTAGATAGATTGGTTCGAGGTGTGTCCCTCTGCACCAATAATCTAAAGGTTTATAATATAACCCTTAGGATTAGTTTTCTTTCCCCCTTAGTCAAATATATGAAGTATAAGAGATGTAGGGAGCGCTAAACTTTGGCCTAAAGAGTCATTAAGTACAATAGTTGAGAAAATAAGTAGTATTTTGAAGATTGTTTTAAGTATATTTCAATTATCATTAACATCTCACCCATTCTATGTGTCTCAGAATTTGTTCACCTTATATGTTTTGTGAGATGATTTTAAATTGATTAAAGATAGTCAACCTTGGGTTAGATTCGGATTTAACCTTTAGTTCGTTAAGTAACTTTTCGAGAAACTGGCTTCCAGGTCGTGGCGAGGCACAGGGGCCTTCTTTGATCGGAACAACGACCACTTCCTTAGACAAAGCCAAATTCAAGAAAATATCACTTAAGTCACTTAGGGTTACTTCTTGGTCTAACTAGTTTAGGATACGACGACGTAGCTTCAGCTAGTTCCACTCGGTCAAGTGCACCAAGCTAGATACGCCTTATCTAGCCTGAATACACGAGACTTTGTTTCCCTAACGTACTATCATCTCGCCGCGTCCTGATACTATGTTGTCAAGAGTTGACTAACTATTTTTCCTATCTATCCATTCTAAAAATTAAAGAAAAATATTCAATGATTTTGCTAAGTAATCGGGTATACTATTTTAGTGTTAGCTCCCCCTGGACCATTGAACCAATATGATCTATTCAAATAATGAACTTGATCCTGAGCAATCCAATACTTATTAGTGCTTATATGTGTGTTCAATAAAACCTTTGGGACCCATGCTTGGACTCTTTGATGACTACGATTTACGATAGACATATAAGACCTATTCGTAGTCTTTGACTTAAATCCGAGTCCAACTTTGTTGTACACGGCTCTTTGGGTTCTAAGTAGTCGATTAAGTTTCTTAGATCCCAACGTGAACCTTTCCAACCTACCCTCAACCTCTTGAACTCGGTCTTTCAAAAGAGAATTCTCCTCCTCAAGTTTTTCAATTTGAGTTGAGTTTCCCTCTTGAACTTGACTAGTTGAAGAGGTTAGAGTAACCTCTTGCTTGAGGGTTTCAACCTCCTCAAGTAATGACTCAACCCTAGACTCGGACTTAGTCAATTTCCTAGTAAGCATTTTAATTGTATTGTAAAGTGTACTAATTAAGGAACGGCTAACCTTAATTTTCTCTTTTGATCCGGCTTTGAGTTGCTTCTCGAAATAGTCCTCGAGTTCGGAGTCGGTGTTGTAATTGGATTCGGATTCGGACTCGGACATGGACTCGGACTCGGACTCGGACTCTTCGGGTCTTGCCATGCATGCTATGCCGACGCCTTCTTCATTGTCCCATGTTGCACGAAAAGCCTTCTTTTGATTTGATTTGAATTGTGCCCTCTCTTGGTTCTTTAGTAGCCTCCTTTCCCTCCGAACGATCTTTCGCACTACATTCACTATTGCTTCCACCTTTTCGGATTCGGACTCTGATTCGTCTTCGGGTTCGAGTCCATGTTCTTGCTTGGTGGGTGTCTTGCTTCCTTGTCCTGCAAGTAGAGCAATACCACTCTCGGCCCGGACCATGTTAGTTTGCTCATGAAGTTCAAAATCGGAAAATAATTCGTCTAACCTAAGCTTCGAAAGGTCCTTAGAGACCTTGTAGACATCGACCATGGATGCCCACATGGTAGTCCTAGGAAATGAATTAAGAACGTACCTTAGTAGGTCACAGTTTTCGACCTTGTGTCCGATGGTGTGCAGGTCGTTGACAATGTCCTGGACACGGGCGTGTAGTTGCGTCGCCGTCTCGTGTTCCTGCATCTTAAGGTTATACAACTTATTGAAAAGAAGGTCATGTTTACATACCTTAGCATCGGATGTTCCTTCATGTAGCTCGATTAATTTGTTCCATAGGTCCTTGGCGCTAATGAATGGTCCGATGCGGTTGATTTTCTCCTTGGACAACCCGTATTGCAATATTTGAGTTGCTCTTGCATCGGCTTCAATTTGCCTCTTGGTTGTGTTAGTCCACTTGTTGAAATCCAAGGGCTCTCCTTGATCATTGGTGGGTAGAGCAAAGCCAGTTTGGATTATTATCCAAGTCTTGACTTGTGTTTTCAAGAAACACTCCATCCGACCTTTCCAATAACGGAAATCATCTCCGTTAAAGAATAGAGGTCGGGTGGTGCTATACCCCTCAATGTGAGCCATTAAGTATCTTGCAAAACACGAATAAAAATCAAAGGGAATTCCAAGACTTGGTCTTGGATTAGTAATGCAGGAAATAAATAGGAAATAAACAGAATTAAATGAGAAAAATAAGAAACTAACTAACAACTTACGACCTTCGATGTCCCTGAAAGGGTACTAGACGTTGGATTTTGGGTCTGGAAATAGCTTGTTATGAGGGTAAACCCTGGTAAGAAATGTAGATCTCTTAGAGAGCTTCGATTTAATAGGTAGATCGTTATGTGAGTCCACTTGTGCGAAAAGTTATGGTTGTTTTACCGTCGGCTACTCCAAGAGAGAAAACATGCAAGCACACAACCAAAAGAAACGTACCAAGACTTAGTCTTGGATTAGTAGTGCGGGAGGAAAAAGACCAAAAAAAAAATACAAATCGAAAAATATGAACAGAAAACCTAAACATGCTAGATCGGTGGTTTCACCAAATCTTAGCCCCCCCCCCCCCCCCCGCTCTGATACCAATTGTTGGATCGAGAAGCGTCGCTAGAGGGGGGGGTGAATAGCATTCGTAAATCTTTTCAACGTTTCGTTTGAGTAGATAATTAAATGAGTAAAAGGAGTGGAAAATAAAGAAACACGTTTATTTTTACTTAGTTCACAACCCAGCGGTTGCTACTCCAAAGCCCTATCGGTCCTAGACCGCGTACGGAGGGAAAAACACTATAACGTCTCCTCCTCGTTGGAGGTAGGAGACAACGATCACAAAACCGAATGTACGAGGATGAGGCAACAAGCCTACCTCACCTCGTTACGAATAAAAACAATGAATACAATATCAAAATAAATTACTAGATGCTGCTGTCGACGAAGAAGATCTGATCTTGTTGTCGCGTCGACGTTATGACGGTGTTGGAGCGTTGGCGTTGTAGGAGCACTTGATGAATAAACTTGATGTAATTTGGAGATGGAATCCTCCCCTCCTTTTATAGATTTTGGCCTCTGAATATGTCTCCCTTTTTTTTGGAACAGATCACGAAGTTGTCCAAATTTTATCGCGAAGTGGCCACGTCAAACGTTATCCATTTTAACCTAACGCAAGGGCTGATTCGTCGCCATCAGTCGACTAATGCCTCCCATTAGTCGACTGATGAGCATCAGTCGACTGCCAGCCTGGCCACTTCCCTGCAGTGAGAGGTTAGCTCAGAAAATGATAAATACGACGGTTTCTAACCGTCCGATCTCGACCTAGACCTTCCACAAGAAGTCTTAGTCGGATCGCCGCCTACGGTCGTCCCCATACAGAGGACACGACCTTACCATCTCTCACTCACACGAGCTTACCTCGATTCTTATTGTGTCTCTTTCGCTTCCGGCCTTCCACTCGATTCCTTCGGATCCCTGCGAAGTCACTCGAGTGTCGCCTGACCACCGCGGCTTCCTCCGGGTGTCGCTAGCCTTCAGCTCTAGCTTTAGTATTTTTCTGCACACTCGATTTAGCTCGTGAGATAACGATGTAAACTTAACTTTGTGTCTTTTCCATAATCAAAACATAGGTTCGATTATCTAGTGCCCCTGCACCAACAGTTCGGAATGAGGATTCCTACTCCACAGGGGTGAGTTCTCCCACGAGCTACAGTGCCAAAGCACTTTTACTATGAACTTCCTTCTTGGCAGAAAAATAACTTCCAGAGGTGGAGGAGAAAACCTCTTACAATTAACTCAATAAACAAAAAGTATCAAAAGGATGGAGCTCACTGCTCTCCTTGCTTCCTTCTCCGACGATGTGGTTGCTCTCCCCTGTTAGTGCAATCAATCCTTGATATGGTTTTGATGTGTGTGGAAAAGGGTTTAAGTTAGGATGTGTGGATTTTATATGTGTGTTGGAGTCTTGCAAGACTTAGTAATTCGCACAAGGAGCCTTGGCGAGTTTCACATCTCATGACTCGGTCCTTGAGTCGGTGAAGGATGGCTTTGCGGAAGCCGTGCGTTTGGAGAATCCTAGGGACCGTCGGACGAGGAGCTTGGAGTGAAGCCGGAGGAAGTAGACTTCATGGCGAGACGCAAAGGATGGCGCTGCAGAGTCGTGCGCTTGGCGCATCCGAGGGACGTGGCCAAACAAAGATAACTTCAAAGGCGAGGGACTCCAAGGGATGAGAGTGAGCGAATGTAACCCGGGAAGGGGTAGTGCTCTTATGTGAAACTTGGCCGTTTGGCTAAGTGTCGGATGGGATTTCCCGACATCGGTTGACTACCATGTTATGGTAGTCGACTACTCTAAGTCGATTGTGACTCGACTAGTGTTCGAGTCCGATTCAGTGTTAGATCGCCATGGAATGACAATGATCAGGAGACCACCAACATCGAGGAAGGCATCACCGACCGGGTCGCAAATGTTTCGGGCATAGAATGGAGTCGAGCTCGCGAGCACTCGACTGATCGGAGCATCAGTCGACTGATGGAAATATCAGTTTACTGATGATGGTGCAATTGGATGAAATCCAACATGGAAAGCAGCCATTATTGGGCAACGGCTATAGGATCAGGATCAAACGTATGGCATCGGCTCTTCCTCTATAAAGAGGAAGGGTGTGGGGCTTTGGGGGTCTAATGCTTGAACTCCTAACAGCTCCCAAAGTGCCCTAAATGTTTTCCACTCTTCTACTTGTGATAATCTTCATTCTATTGTAGAAGAGTGATCCTTGTGTAAAAGAGTTTACCTCCACCTAGCTTTGTGCAAAGGAGAGATCTAGTGGATAGATTGAGGAGTGATTCACCTTGGTTGAATCGGACTGTGAATTAGCAGCGTAGCCGTGAGCCACGTTACATCATTTGTTAGCATTTGTATTCTCATTATTGCTTTTGTCTTTAATTGTTTGTATTTGCATATTCCTCTTGCGCTAATAGTTTTGTAGACGAGCAATGAGCGAACGAATTCCACCATCTACGACAAAGGCTATTCACCCCCCTCTAGTCGGCCAACCACATACACATCGATCATCCCCTACAAGTGGTATCAGAGCCAAGTTGCTTGTCAAGGACTAACCGCCGCAACAAGCACTTCATCAAGAGATGGTCGGTTCTAATATTCATCCGCCGAAGTTCGAGGGGGAATTCGCTTGGTGGAAGAAGGAATGGAGGTATTTTTTGAAACCGATTTCGAAATTCTTTTAATTATGGAAAATGGTTTCGAAATTCCTAGGGATGAAGAAGGGGAGCCATTGGAAAAATCAAGATGGAGCAAGAGGCAAAGGGAGGAGTACTTGGCAAACTCAAAAGACAAACATCACCTCTACAATGTACTCCCCCAACAAGAAGTCAACCGGATTGGGGAATGCACTAGCACCAAGGACATGTGGGAGAAACTAATAAAGATTTATGAAGGCACATCTGAGGCGAAGCTAGCAAGGAAAGATGCCCTTCGCTCCCAATTATCCAATATCAAACTCGAAAAGGGAGAGAAGATAAAATCCCTACACTCTAGATTTAAGGAAATTCTAACCGGTTTGACAAGTGTAGGTGAAAAACTCTCCAACCGGGATATGGTAATGAAGGTCATAGATGCTTTTCCCTGGTCCTCAAGATGGAGCTCTATGGTAGACTCATTCTACATCTCCAAGAATTTGCAAGTGAGCACCTTGGAGGAGTTCTTATCAACCATGGAGCTCCACGAAACAAGGCTTGAAGGAATAGTAGAAGAACCTAGAATTCAACCTTCAAGAGGAGTAGCCTTAATGGCCAACAAAGGGAAGAAGAAGATGGAGACTCCCTCCTCCTCCGACGAAGCTTCCTCCTCCTCCTCCTCCATGGATAGCATGGAAGAAGCTTATATGGTAAGGAGGGTAAGGCGTGCATTAAAATATTTCAAATTTAATAAATCTAATGATAGGAGGAGAAGACCAAGGGGGAAGGTGATTTTCTACAATTTCCAAGGGGAGGGACATATAAGGGATAATTGTCCCCTCCTAAATAAGATTAAAGAGGAGAGGAAAAAGAAAGAAGAAAAGAAGAAGAAGAAGGGGAGCAAGAAGAAAGAAGAAGAGAAGAAGTCCAAAGAAAAGGGAAAGGCCAAAGCACTAAAGGCAAAGACATGGGATGATCCTTCTTCCTCATCCTCATCCTCATCCGAAGAGGAAGAACATGTTTATTCAAACCTTGCCCTAATGACCTTTGACGACCTAGACTCCTCCTCCTCCAAAAATGAAGAAGCAAGCTCAAGTGAGGAGAGCTCGAGTGAAGGGGGAGCTTCTTCTACATCCTCATCATCGGAAGAAGATTTGGTAAGTGAGGTAACAAATCTTTCCCCCAAGAAAGTTATGTCAATTATTTCTAGCCTCACTAAGGATTTATTTAGAGCCAAGAAAAAGAACAAAAGCATGCTTGATCAAATTAAGGATCTAGAAAATAAATTAGAACAAGCATGTTTAAATGATAATAATGATGATGCATGCTCACATGATCTTTATATGCCATTAGATGTAAGTGATGCATGTATGGAAGAAAATAGGGCTTTAAAGGAAAATGTAGATCACTTGACCAAAGCCCTAGAAAAATTCACCATAGGCTCCAACACCTTTAACATGATCATAGGGAGCCAAAGACTAGTTTCAAAGAGAAAGGCCTAGGATATAAGGAAAAGAAAAATGAAAAGGCCTATAAATGCTTAATTGCTAGGGGTCAAGATAAAAAGAAAACAATAGCTAGAAAATGGATCCCTAAGGAGTATTTAGTGAACCCCATAGGAAAGAACTTATTTTGGGTTCCTAAATCCATCCTAAAGGGTTAGGAAAACCCTAGGATAGTCAACCATAAGGATTTCACCTATATCGTATTTTTGGTTGACTTAGGATGGCGGGACAATATTTTTGAAATAGTGTTAGGTGATGATAATGCACCTATAAATAGATAAATCATGCTTTAGGTGATATTTGCCTTATTATCATGATGTAATACCTAATGCATGATCACAATTTGATAAATACATTTGTTTCATGGTCATAATATAAAATTCATCCATATATGTATTTATGATGATGTGGTATGATAGGATTATACTTAACCTTGATAGAATTGCATGAAAATAATGGTTAAGTATATACAAATACCTTTAGGATACATCTCACACTCACCATAGGCTACTTTGATTGAAAACTTAGCATGAGTGAGATGTTAGGATGATACAAATATCCACTAATGCCTATGGCATTTAGATGGTCATTTAAGGTATCAAAATAGTAATAATAGACCAATCATGGGGGAGGCTTATGTTTAATTCATAGACATATTGCCCAAATATCATGGTTGGATATTTCATATGTTTTCAAAACAATTTCTTACTATAAAATCTGTGTGTTCATGTTTTGAAACAATTTAAAGCAAAACTAGGTGTTAAACTTGATACTAACTTGATCCAAAACCTAGTTGTTTTTAAAGCTTTTAGATTTTTGGCAAATCTTTGAAAATATAATGATTTTTCGTGAAAAACTATTTTTCATTCATAAATATACTTACAATAAATATGTTCCTCAAATTTCATGATTTTTTGAATTTTGTAAAAAATTTAATGCATTTCTGAAATTCAGCCCGAAAATCAGAAAAACCTGAAATGCATGTGCCTGTCGTCTGGTAGTTTGAACCAGTCGACTGCTCACTTGAAAAATTGCCCAGCAACTTCTGATACAGGGTTTTAAGGCATGTTTTTGGTTTATGTTTCTCTCTAGACTTGATGTCATGCTGTATAAACTTTATTAATTAGTTTTGATGGTGTCAAAGGGGGAGAAATATATATGTTTAAGTAAGGGAGAATTATATTTAGGGAGAGTTTCATGTATTAAGGGGGAGAGTTGCTAATCATGTTACTTACATGCATTCTTACCTTAGTATTTTTGATAAATGTTTTACCTAACTTAAACGGATTGCCACACATCAAAAAGGGGGAGATTGTTAGTGCAATCAATCCTTGATATGGTTTTGATGTGTGTGACAAAGGGTTTAAGTTAGGATGTGTAGATTTGATATGTTCATTGGAGTCTTGCAAAACTTAGTAATTCGCACATGGAGCCTTGGCGAGTTTCACATCTCATGACTTGGTCCTTGATTTGGTGAAGGATAGCTTTGCGGAAGCCGTGCGCTTGGAGCATCCGAGGGACCATCGGACGAAGAGATTGGAGGGAAGCCGGAGGAAGTAGACTTCAGGGTGAGATGCGAAGGATGGTGCTGTAGAGCCGTGCGCTTGGCGCATCCGAGGGACATGGCCGAACGAAGATAACTTCAAAGGTGAGGGACTCCAAAGGATAAGAGTGAGCGAATGTAACCCGGGAAGGGGTAGTGCTCTTAGGTGAAACTTGGCCATTTGGCTAAGTGTCGGATGGAATTTCTCGACATCAGTGGACTACCATGTTATGGTAGTCGACTACTCTAATTTGACTGTGACTCGACTAGTGTTTGAGTCCGTTCAGTTCACTGACCGCCACGAATGGCAATGATCAAGATCACCATGACTAATGAAGGCATCAGTCGACTGGTCGCAAGTGTTTCGAGCACAGAATGGTGTCGAGATCGTGAGTACTCGACTGATCGGAGCATCAGTCGATTGATGGCAATATCAGTCGACTGATGGCAATATCAGTCGACTGATGATGGTGTCGTTGGATGAAATCCAACGTGGAAAGCAGCCGTTATTGGGCAATGGCTACAGGATCAGTCGACTTATTAGGGGCATCAGTCGACTGGTCCTGTGTCAACGGGAAGAAACTCTCTTCCTCTATAAAGAGGAAGGGTGTGGGGCTTTGGGGGCCTAATACTTGAACTCCTAACAGCTCCCAAAGTGCCCTAAACATTTTCCACTCTTCTACTTGTGCTAATCTTCATTCTATTGTAGAAGAGTGATCCTTCTATAAAAAAGGTTACCTCCACCTAGCTTTGTTCAAAGGAGAGATTCACCTTGGACGAATTGGACCGTGGATTAGCGCCGTAGCCATGAACCACGTTACCTCCTTTGTTAGCGTTTGTATTCTCGTTATTGCTTTTGTCTTTAATTGTTTGTATTTGCATATTCCGCTTGCGCTAATAGTTTTGTAGACGAGCAACGAGCGAACGAATTCCACTGTCTACGACAAAGGCTATTCACCCCCTCTAGCCGGCCAACCACATACACATCGATCGATCCCCTACATCTCCTTCGAGTGTGCCTTTGTCTCTCGCCTGTTCGAAAAGATACAGATCCCCTTCTTCTTGCCCTCCCTCTCCCTTTTATCTCCCCTTCACTTCGTCTCACCAATTGTTGCACCATGAATCTTCTTTCATTGTACATGTGGCCACTTTGCCTATCTGGAGAATCATTCTGTTATAGACACGAGGAGTGAAGGCTCCTCCGAATATTATGCAGGGTCCCCATTTGTTGTGTAACAAAGTTCTTATCTATATTTTGGGAAATATTCTAGCCCATCCCTTTCACCCACTTACCTTCTGTATAGCTAGCCTAGACCTATCACTCACGTGTAGCGTAGCTCTTAGACTTTTTCCGATAACCCGGACCAACTTCTATCCTTCCCGTACTGAATCACCTCCAGGCCCATTCGACCGAGACGATTCCTCTCCTCCTTGTATCGAACCAATCTCTGAATTCATTCTGTCGTGCCAACCCTCTTGAACCGTCCTCCCTAGCCACTTTCCCCAAACTTATGCGCCCGAACCGTTCTTCTCAGACTCCTTCAGCCGAACCAACTATCTAGTTCGGGAGTGTCCTACGCACGAGCCTTTTCACCTTACTTATGGGAAAAGGTAGCAGCAGTATCAATGACAAACAAAGCATGACAAATATATAATATCAAGTTATGAAAAATACCTAAGTGTTAAGCTTAATTGTCATTTTCTAAATTATATCAATTTGCCATAATGACCCTAAATCTCTCAAGTGTGCCAAAAATCCAACCTTAGCACACTATTGACCTTTAACCTAATTGTGTCAATTTTAATCAAATTTTAAAACTTCATAACTTCTATTAACACATTCTAAATTCTTTTAGGATTAGTGTCTAAACTCATTTCCAAGGTATTGCATTACTATAAAAATGCCCTAAAGAGTCAACTCTACCATGGTTAGGTCAACTACCTATCCATTTAAGGTTGACACACCCTAACTCATCTAGCATGAGGGAATCACGCTTCTACGAACCCAAAATCTATTTGAGCTCCTTGGGTTCACAAGGTACTCACTAGGGATAACCTCCCTTAGTATCTTCCTAATGACCCTCCTAGGCATCGAACCTTGGCCATTTTGGTCTTATCTAAGTCAACTCTAGGGATGACTTCCCTTATGACCTTCTTAGTGGTTTTTGATGTGTGCAATTCATATAGGATTTTAGGAGTAGTGTTAGCACACATCTAGTTACATTTCATATTTGTTTCATACATATTTTCTTTATTTTGCACTTATTTACTATTTTCTAGTTCATAGATATGCTTTTGCTACTTTTATGTGTAGGATGATATTTTTGGAGCTAAAATGGCTGGACAAAGAGTGCTCAAGGGAGGTTAGAGTGCTCTGGCTATGTCGCTAAGACACAGATACGCTTTGGATGAAAAGACGATATCCATACATAGTTCCAAAGAAAGACATGACTGACCATGTGAATTCCACACGGTCGTGCCTTTTGTTGGACACAGAATCCATGTCACGATTTCCAGACTTCCACACAGGGGGGCATGTGAAATTCACACGGCCATGTGGCGGCGCCGCGATTTCAAGAAATTAGGGATTTTTGAGCATTTATGGAAAGCTAGAGTTGCCTCTATATATAGGAAACTCATCTAAGAGGCAAGGGGATCAGAAGAGGGCAACCCTAGGGCTCTCAAACCTCGAAAGAAGGCTTGATGGCTGGGATGACAATGAGGTGTCCTAAAAAGCACCAAAGGCTCACAATGGGGAAAGAGCAAGCGACTCAAAGATAGGAATCGACACTCCAACACATCGAAGGGTGACCAAGACCATGCATTGGATCCAACAAGGCATATAATTCATCTTTTTAATTCTATTTGGATTGTAATGATTGATAGAATGATGTCTTGTGTTTGCTTTTTCATTTTCATGGAGTAGATACTTTGATTCTAGGATTAGGGAGTAACTTATGCAAGTTGGACATGCTAGTTCGAATATCTATTCATTGCCTTTTGAATTATATTTGTAACTTATGTTATTTAGATCAATGAAAGGTTATGTCTTGGTTCTATTTCTACTATACATAGTCGATATAAGGGTGGAAGTCTCGTACATTAAAATCTTGTAGTCCACCATTGGTTCTATTTCTAGCATGTTCAACAACGCATAGGTGAAACCGAAATCCTAGAATCTTTGAATCAACTTTGAGTCCACCCTTACTTTCTCCGAGTGACACCGTAATTGAGTCAAGACTGTAACCAACCACACTTCTAACTAGTAAGAGATTCACTCTGAATGACATACGTTCACTAGACACCCAGTAATTGAATCAAAGTGTATGTGGGATCGATACATAATTTATTACTTGACGACAAATGCACACTTGCGGGAGTTGAGCGCAAGTACGTGCTTCAAGTCCTTGGTAATCTAGGCCAGAGATTTGAGGTCGTGCCTGCGTGCATCAAGTTTTTGTTGGAGGATCGTGGCCCGGCTAGAAGAGGGATTGAATAGCCCTCGTTGTCGTAGATGGAATTTTATCATTCTTAATCGTCTACAAAGTGATTAGCGCAGCGGAAATGCTAAAACAAAAACAATTAAGACAAACATAAAGAGAAAAGAGATGCAAACGCTAACGCCAAGATGTAACATGGTTCATGGCCCTTGCCGCTAGTCCACGGACGATTTGTATGGCGAATCACTCCCTCAACAATCCACTAGTCTCTCCTTTAGCCCAAGCAAGGTGGAGGTAAACCTCTTTTACAACAATCACTCCCTCTTATAATAAGTGTTGGTGGAGTGGGCGCCTAAGTCAAACCTGAGTTTTGATTATAGCAAACGATACAAAGTTAAGCTCATTTTATTATCTCACGAGCTAAATCAAGTGTGCAGAAAGTGCTAAAGCTAGAGATGAAGGTCAGCGACACTCGGAGGGAGCCGTGGTGGTCGGGCGACACCGGGATGACTTCGGAGGGAGCCGAAGGAATCAAGTGGAAGACCGAAAGCAGAAGCTACAAGGTAAATGTTGAGGTAAGCTCGTGTGAGTGAGCGCATGTAAGGTCATGTCCTCTGCACGGGGATGTTCTTAGGCGACGATCCGACCAAGACCTCCCATGGAAGGTCTAAGTCGAGATCGGATGGTAAATGACAATTTAATTTACTTATATTAACTGTATTTTCGAGCTAACTCTTCATTATAGCTGGAAACCCTGCCATCAGTCGACTGGCAGCTTACATCAGTCGAATGATGCTTTAATCAGTCAATTGGTAAGGGTAGTAGTCGACTGTTGGTCAAGGATCAGCTTCGAGGAGAGTCAAAGCTTATCTTCATTTTTCAAGGGCTAGGAGGCTTGCTCTCATTGGTTGAAGATATGAACGTCTAGGGTTTCCAAGACTATAAAAGTAGGGGTTCTCTACCCCATTTTCATCATCAAAAGCTCTCCAAAAAGCCTCCGCTACGATACTCTTCTACGACGACCTTACGACGATGAAGTGCTACCGCATCTCCGACGACAAGAGCCCAATTTCCATTTTTTTAATAGTCATTGGTATATTCTTTATTGTTGCCTTTAAATATGTACTTATCGAGTTTTAATCGTAACAAGGAGAGGGGGAGTGTCCCTCTACCTTGAGTTTTTTCGTATCGATTGTATTCGCTTACTCCTACCTCTAACGAGGAGTGTTTTTAGTGCTTTGCCCTCCATACATGGTCTAGGGCCATTAGGGCCTTGGACTAGCAGCCGAAGGATATAAACCAAGTAAAAACAAATGAGCCATAGTTTTTTTCTACTGCATTAACTCTCACTCGCATTTTATATCGAACGAACGAACGAAAAATGTTTTTCGCTATTCACCCCACCTCTAGCGACTCTAAACGATCCAACAATTGGTATCAGAGCCGGGAGTGCTAAGATTTGGTGAAACCACCAATCTAGTTTTTTTTACAGATTTATTTTAAATTTTTTGAGTCTTTTTCGTTCATTTAAATTCTCTCTAGCACTACTAATCCAAGACGCAAGTCTTGGTACAATTCGTTTGTTTTTGTCGTTGCTAGATTTCTTCGTTTTACTTGCTCTTTTTATGTTAATGCCCCATCTTAAGGGTTTTAGCACTGTCCGACCACTGTTTTACAACGGAGATGACTTCCGTTATTGGAAGGGGTCGGATGGAGTGCTTCCTTAAGACCCAAATCAAGATGTGGATCATCATCCAAATAGGATTCACACTTCCGACTAATGAAGTGTGTGAATCCTTGGATTATGACCAATGGACCAATGCTACAAAAAGACAAGTTGAAGCCGACGCCAAGGTGACTCAAATCCTCCAATGCAGTTTGTCCAAGGAGGAGCTCAATCGCGTCGGCCCCTTCATCAGTGCAAAGGACTTGTGGACCAAATTAGTGGAACTACACGAAGGAACCGACGAAGCAAAGGTATGCAAACGAGACCTTCTTTTTAATACATTATATAATTTAAAAATATAGGAACATGAGACGATGACTCAATTACACGCCCGTGTACAAGACATCGTTAACAATTTGCATGCCATCGGACAAAAGGTCAAAAATCGTGACCTAATAGGTATGTTTTGAATTACTTTCCTAGGACTACCTTGTGGGCATCCATGGTCGATTCCTACAAGGTCTCTAAGGACTTATCAAAAATTAGGTTAGATGAATTATTTTCAGAATTTGAACTCCATGAACAGTCTAATTCAGTTCCCGAGAAAGGTATAGCTCTTATTGCAGGTCAAAAGAAGAAGCCCGCAAGTAAGCCACACCGAAAGGAAGAAGAAGATGAGTACGAGTCGGAGGTCTATCCGGAGATGGAGACCGAACTAGTCAACCTAGTTCAGAGGATGATTAAGGGCCGAAAATGACCTACACTCAACTCAAGGAAGGTAAATCTAAAGCTAGTTCTAACATTAGGTGTTATGAATGCAACAGGTCTGGACATGTCAAGTCGAAATGTCCGAAGCTCAAAAACAAAGCACCAAAGTTCAAGAAGGCGCTCAATGCTATATGGGAAGAGGCATCGGAGGAAGAAGATGATGACCTCGTCTTCATGGCTAAACCAACCGAATCGGAGCCGGAGTTTGAATCTGACCAAGAATCTGAACCCGATGACGAGTCAGACTACAAATCTCTATTCAAGACAAGTCACGAATATACATCCGGTTCAAGAGATACTCTCAAGGTAAGTAGGTCCCTCATTAGTACTTTATATAATGCAATTAAGTTTCTAACTAGAAAGTTAGCTAAGTCCGAGTCCAAGGTCGAGACCCTATTCGAGGAGGTTAAACTCCTTAAACACGAGGTCTCCCTAACCTCTTCGACTAGTCAAGTTCAAGAGGAGGACTCAACTCGAGTTGAAAAGCTCGAAGTTGAGAACTCACTTTTGAAAAGTCAAGTCGAAGATCTTAGGAACACATTGGAAAGGTTCACTTTGGGATCCAAGGGACTTGACCTCTTACTTGGATCGCAAAGGCCCGTGTACAACAAGGTCGGGCTTGGGTTTAGCTCAAATACGACTATCAAGTCGTATATGTCAATCGTAAGTCGAAATAGAATACATGTCCAAGCATGGGTCCCTAAGACCACTTTGATTTCTCAATTAGGATCTAACTAGTACTGGATTCCCAAGGGCCAAATCCACTATGTGGAAAGACCGAACCTATTGAATGGTCCTGGGGGAGCTTGTATAAAACTTGTTCGTGCTATGACTTAGAAATTGCATGCTTAGTTTTTTTCTTCTTTTCTTTTTAGAATGGTTAGATAGGGACTATAACTCGTCAATACTTGATAACATAGTACCAGGACGCGGCGAGATTATAGTACCCTAGGAAAGCGAAGTCTTGGGTACTCGAGCTAGATAAGGCGTATCTAGTTCGATTCACTTGATCGAGTGGAACTAGCTGAAGCTACCTCGCCGTATCCTAGACTAGTTAGACCAAGAAGTGGTCTTAAGTGAGTCAAGTTATGATTTTCTCAAAATTGGCTTTCTCTAAGGAAGTGGTCATTTTTCCGACCAAAGAAGGCCTTTGTGCCTCGCCATGACCTGGAAGCCAAGATCTTGAAAAGGTGACTTGATGAGCTTAGGGTCAAATCCGAATCTAACGCAAGGTTGACTAGTTTTGATTCATTAAAATTAATCAAGTAAAATTTAATTCATCTCACAAGAACACATAAGGATAACATGTTTGATCATGTAGAAATGGGTGAGATGACCTAGGACTAATAATCTTCAACTAACCCTTAAATTCCAATATCCTATCCAACTACTTTGTGTGTAGGATCAATGGATGTTGGATAGTGGTTGCTCCCAACACATGACCGGGGATCAACTTAAGTTTTCAAAGCTTCGATTCAAACGACAAGGATCAGTAGCCTTTGGAAACAACGACAAGCTCATAATCATCGGATCATATGATATTGAGCTGAACTCAAACTTTATTATTCAAAATGTTTTACTAGTTGAAAATTTCAAATATAATCTACTTAGCATAAGTCAGTTGTGTGATAATAAATATAAGGTCATATTTTTAGAAAATGAATGCGTAATTAAAACAAATGAAACCTCTAAAACAATCCTTAAAAAAACTAGGAATAGCAACATCTATACTATTAATCTACTTAACTCCTCAACCAAGTGTCTTATGACACATCAAGAGTAATCTTGGTTGTGGCACCGACGACTCGGTCACTCGCACCCAAGACTCGTCCACAAGATGAGTTAGAGTGTCTTAGTCAGATGTTTGCCCAACCTTAACAACTTACACAATAAAATTTGTAATGCTTGTCAACAAGCTAAAAAATCTAGGACACAACATCAACTAACTAATCAAGAACGAACCAAAAGTGTTCTTGAGCTCCTACATATGGATCTATTCGATTCACATGGAGCTAAGTCACTTAATGGTAGTCAATTCTGCTTAGTCATAATTGACAACTATTCTAGGTTTACCTGGGTTAGGTTCATCAAATATAAAAGTGATACCCTAGATTAACTCATCAACCTGTTTAAACTAATCGAAAATCAAAAGAACCTTAAAATTAAAAGACTTAGGAGTGATCATGGTGGCGAATTCGAAAACCACAGGTTTATAGATTTCTGTAATCTAAATGGATATCACCATGAATTCTCATGTCCTAGAACCCCACAACAAAACGGCCTAGTTGAACGTAAAAATAGAACCTTACAAGAAGCCGCTAGGACAATGCTAAACGAATATAACCTCCCTGACAGGTTTGTTAGTGAAAGCCCTAGATCCAATCATGTGATGATTGTTGTATGGACTTTGTTGTATCATATTCCTATTTATAAAGGCATGGTTATTATATTTACTTGTATTGGTGCCAAATAACTAAGTATAATAACGTCCTTGAGTAGAAGGTTTTTATCTATATCAATCGATTGGTTGAATCGATAATGAGATGATATAGAGAACACTGCTCTTAATCATTCCTAGTCAAGTATTAACATTCAGGGACAATGTTAATGCAAAGAGACTAGCATGTATGCCAACTCGATGACTTGATCTCACAAGTCATGAATATGTGATATCAAGTTGACACACGGGTATGCATTGGAGAATGTATACTGAATGGCCCGCCATGAGAAAGTATCATGGATCATTATATAAGTGTCATATACTTTCTCATGTGACTATTAGTATGACTATTAGTCCTTGGACCTGAAGTCACCAAGGTTCCCTACATAAGGAGTTGCATACTTTGGCTTCGTCAAACGTCACCCGTAAATAGGTGGACTATAAAGGCGATTACTGGGTATGTAACAAATTATGTGGAGGGATGTGAGTGATGTAGATGGGATCTATCCCTTTTATATGACGGGAGTGACATCGTTATTCTTGATAGAGTAAGACCACTAAGTGCATGGCCATGCCCAAATGAGTCAATATGAGATATTGAGCTCATTTGATTAGAGTGAGTCTACTTGGAGTTCAAGATATAGATTGTACCGAGAATGACACGGTCTATGCCTCAATTGGTCAATCTAAATGTCAAGGATAGAGGGACATTGTCACATATTGTGAGAGTCACAATTAGTAGTCACAAAGGTGATGTTGGATCTCAACATTCTTGTAACTTGGGTAGCAATGATGTGTTGCTAGATAACGCTCATTGCTTATGTTCCTAAATCGGTTTAGGAGCATTGCCAATGTTACAAGAACCTATAGGGTCACACACAAAGGGCAATTAGATGGAGATTAGGTTCATGGGATGAACCAAATTGGATTAAGAGTAATCCAAATTAGACTAATTGTGTTGGACTCAAGTTGATTCAAGTGTTGAATGAGTCTAATTTAGATTTAATTCATCGAGTCAATTTAAACTAATGAATTGAGATTCATTAAATCAAATTGACTTGAATCAAATGGTTGGATATGATCAACCATGGGAGATAAGAGGTCAAGTTTGACTTGACTTGAGAGGGAAGATGAATGGTCAATTTTGACTTGACCAATTGCCATGTCATGGTGACTTGGCATGGGGCCGGCCAATGATGATGCTCCACATCATCATGGACACATCATGGGGTGCCACCTCATGAGGGAGACCAAGAGTCATTGGCTCTTGGAGTTACATGCATGCATGTAACCCCCTTATAGTGGGTTATGAAAGTGTGAAGTTAAGTTGTGTAACTTCATCATCTTCTTCCTTGGATCTTCCCTCAAGCTCTCTCCCTAATCTTCCTCATCTTGTCGTGAGCCTCCAAGGGGTGCTATCACACTCTAGGTTGCATTTCTCCACCTATTTCTTGTGTGGATACCAATAGAGGAGTGTAAACTTGACACTCTCGAGTTTCGGCAAGCCGTTTGGACGAGCGGGATAAGCAAAGCGCGTCACATCGAGGGTAAACCCTTAACATATAGATCTAGAGTATATCTAAAGTTTTTAAACATGTACATGTAGTTTTATTTACCTTCTCATGGATCCGTGGCCGACTTCTGGGGTTTCCGCAACGCAAAAAGCGGTTTTTACAACTCGGATAGTCCAAACAGTGGTATTAGAGCCACGTGCGAAGCATGTATGTGTTTTAGTTTTATAGTTTTTGTATTAGATATAAAAATTACAGATCTGTAATTTTCTGTAAATTTCCTATTTTTATAGAGTTTTTGGGTATTTTTCTCGAAGAGTCGAAGCAACATGTGTTGGGATACTTGTAGGCTTCAACCACCGAGAAAAACTCTCCGAAACGGCGAATTCTCGCTCTAGTCTTTTGGGACAGCGACTTAAGGCACTGTAAGATCTAGATGGGACACTCATGAGATTCATTTTATGAGTTGGAGCACTACCCCTAACCCCGCAAGGGGCATTGTCCCACGATCACGCTCGGAAATCTCTTAGCGGAACCGTTACCGAGATGTGACTCATAAAATTGAAAAAAAAGGTAAAATTATTGAAATTTCTTTAAAGTACATAATTTAGAATTATGTATAATTTTGTGATGGTCATGGCCCAATAACCCCAATGTGTTGTAATTCATAATACGGCTTGCGCGCCGTTTTTGTGGTTGTGCATGTTGTATAGGGTATGTGACCTGCACGTCGTGCCTCTTCATTTAAAATTCCAGTTGTAAATAGTTTTAGACTCGAATGTAACTCGAGTTTCATATTTGTAATGTACAAAATAGAGCGGTGGAAGGTCCACTAGTAGATGGAGTTACAAGGAGGGTGCCGACAACACATGGCGGTCAAAGGAGGCGCTTGGAGAAGCCGCTAACCCTAGGTTGACCGTCCGATCTTCACATTGGCTTGAGAAGATCGTAGTAGGGCCATGACCTCATCACAATTAATTTATATATATATATTTGTTTTTCTTGTATGTATGTGATGCATGCTAGTAAATTTTTCTTGTATGTATATGATGCATACTAGGATATTTTGCTTGTATGTTTATGATGCATGCTAGTATATTGCTTGCATGTATGTGATGTATGCTAGTGTAGGGTAATAAAGGCCTTAATGCGTATATGATACACATTTACAATTAGATTAGATCTTAATCAAATCAACTCAAAAATGCCTACCAAGTTTTGATACCCATCACTACCTCGATCATTTGTTGTTGTTGAATCTGCCAAAGCAGAGCAACACATATTATCTTGGTAGGGTGCGGAGGGACAATCTCGGTCCCGCCTATCACAGCTTGGGTGAGAATAAGCTCAATTAGATTGAGTAAAACTAGTTAACTCAATTGGATCGAGTAAAACTATAGGCATATTCTAGCCGTTGGAAAGATAGGATAATATCGCATTTACACTAAATCTTGGGCGATTTAGCCAAAGCTAACTCAAGGTATTTTGTAAATGTGGATCTTGATCCTATAAACAATAGTTGCAGAGAGATGTAATTGGTAATTTGTTACCTACCAATCATACTAAGTCTTGGGCAATTTAGCCAAAGCTAACTCAAGGCGTAGTATGATGTGGATCTTGTCCCGCGAGAATTATAGCTAGTTTGTATGAATCTAGTAATGTGGTTTGACCACATCCATGACTCCATTCTACAAAAGACCTATAATTCAGTGGGAGCTTCATTTGATTAAAGACCTAATTAAATGATAAATGGAATATGATATTAATTTTCTGCATTGTCTATGTTGTAGATTACCAAGTTGATAAACACGAACACTCTCTCCCTGCGTTCTGTCCTTGAGAAGGACAAGCTCAATGGAGCTAATTTCCTGGACTGGTACAGGAATATGAGAATCTTTCTCACCCAAGAAAGAAAATTGTATGTCCTAGAGCAGCCCATTCTGGAGGAACCTCCTGCCACTGCCTCGCGAGCTGACCGAGATGCTTACAAGAAGCATCAAGATGATGCATTAGATGTGTCATGCCTCATGCTCGCGACCATGAACTCTGAGCTTCAGAAGCAACACGAGTTCATGAATACTTTTGATATGGTT
The DNA here is from genome assembly GCA_025175895.1 of Wurfbainia villosa. Taxonomy (NCBI): domain Eukaryota; kingdom Viridiplantae; phylum Streptophyta; class Magnoliopsida; order Zingiberales; family Zingiberaceae; genus Wurfbainia; species Wurfbainia villosa. The sequence goes on from CM045997.1 coordinate 58,376,329, forward strand.
GAACATCTTCATCAATTGTATCAAGGACAAGCAAGGCACGAGAGATATGAGATCTCTAAGGCACTGTTTCAGTCCAAGATGCAAGATGGGACTCCCATAGGTCCATATATACTCAAGATGATTAGGTACATAGAGAACCTACAGAGGTTGGGATTCCCACTTGGCCAAGAGCTGGCCACTGACTTGATCTTTCAATCTTTGCCACAAAGCTACAATCAATTTGTCATGAATTACAACATGAATGAAATTGATAAGCCACTACCTGAGATGCTTAGCATGTTGAGAACTACTAAACTCAATCTTAAGAAGGGAAAACCTGAATCCATTTTCATGGTGCAAAAGAAGAAAGGCAAGGGCAAGCCTAAAGGTAAGGGAAAGACCCAAGCCAAGGGCAAAGGCAAGGCACTGAAACCGAAAGGAGGGGTGGCCAATGAAGGGACTTGCTTCCACTGTAAGGAAGTTGGACACTGGAAGCGTAACTGCAAAGCATACCTAGAAGATCTTAAGAAGAAGAGAGGTGAGACTTCTACTTTAGGTATAAATGTTATAGAAGTCAATCTATCTATTTCTTCATCATGGGTATTAGATACCTGATGTGCATCTCATATTTGTACAAATGTGCAGGCGCTGAGAAATAATAGGGCATTGACGAAGGGTGAGGTGGACCTACGAGTAGGCAATGAAGCAAGGGTTGCTGCTGTTGCCGTAGGAACTTATTTTCTATCTCTACCCTTTGGGCTTGTACTAGAACTAGATGAACGTTGTTATGTGCCTTCTTTGACTAAGAACATAATTTTAGTTTCTTGTTTGGACAAGAAAGGCTTTTCATTTATAATAAAGAATAAATGTTATTCAGTTTATTTAAATGATATGTTCTATTGTAGTGCACCTCTAATGAACGGACTCTACATTCTAGACTTAGAGAGCCATATCTATAACATAAGTACAAAAAGGTTCAAGTCAAATGAGTTGAACCAAACCTATCTCCGGCATTGTTTCTTAGGTCACATAAATGAGAGTCGCTTATCCCAACTCCATAAGGATGGGCTGCTATACTGATTTGATTTTGAATCATATGACACATGTGAGTCTTTCCTTCTAGGCAAGATGACCAAGACTCCCTTTAGTGGACACAGCGAGAGAGCTATTGGGTTCAATGAGGGGAAACTTCCCTTCCCACTTCAACTCGGTCGCTTGTTCATGGCGATCCCATCGATGTCCCCGGATTAAAAATTTAATCCTAGACAAAAGGGAACACCCAAGCAACCTTGTCATCGTCGTGCTATTCGTTTAGAATAGTCACATGAACAAACTTGTTGTTCAAGCGACCAACCTCTATTCCACGAATAGCCGCGAAATAGACGATGTACGGATCACCGATTTTTGTGTTTATGTTCAAGATCCAAGTATTTTTTTAGCCACAAAACAGAATGAACAACCACATACAACATGCGTATAATTGAAAAGCAATTATAAACATAATACAAAAGAACACTAATCAAAATAAGCAAGATTATACCTCTTGATCTTCTATTGTATGTCCTTCCTCCTTTTGGACGTCGTGTGGGTGACGATCTTCCAAAAGTCAAAGCCTCCTAGATCACCAATCTTCCTTTCCTTGTTCACTCCGAACAAAGGAAGATCATAAAACAAAACTCTTCTTCCAATCTAGAACTGACCACCAAGTCAATAGACTCGATGTTGCCGCCGGCCAAGAAAGAGAAAATGGAGTATAGAAACCGGCCAAAGGGGAATCAATAAGAGCATGGACACCGACCAACACTTGAAGAAGAGAAAGGAAACCAAGCCTTCTCCTTGTAGCCGCCCAAAACCCTAAACCTAGCTCTCCTAATTGCTGGCCAAGGAAGAGGGGAAGAATGATAGGTTGAGCACCGGCCAAAGTGTATGGAAGAAGGATAGGTGCCGGCCAAACCTTAGGAAGAAGAAGAAGAATCGTCCTCCAATTGTTGCCGCCCGCCCCAACACCAAAACCCTAGCCGCCCACTCCTAATCCTAACCCTAATGGGATTACTTGCCGCCCAAGGGAAGCAAACCCTAATCCCCTTAAGCCATCAAGCCTTGCCTCCCACCTTAATGTTCTATTTATAGAGTTGGGCTCAAGCCTTGTTTTAATCTCCTCCATTGGTTCTAGGGATTTAATCTCAACCGTCGGATCTAGAGATTTAATCTCAACTGTCGGATCTAAATATTTAATCTCTACTTTTGGATCTATAGTTTTGTTTCTATCCATTGGATCTAAGCTTCATGAGGTTTTAATAGGCTACAATAGGGACCATGAGGAGGAGTTGGAACTTGGGCACCCAATGGATCAAGCCCACATAAAGTCCGATCCATTAATGATTATTCATTCCACTAGAGGATTATCATTGATCTACCTCACCAACCCCCATAAATTAATATGGGCTCCATATATATTATATGTCCGTCGATTAATTAATTTACTGACCATTAATTAATCAACATCTAACTCCATGAGTAGTACCACTCAACCGTTTCATCATGTCGGCCCAAGTCCACCTGCAGGGTTTACATGATGAATCTTATCAGCACCTCAAGGGGACATCATCATCCTAATATATAGGACATGGTTTCCTCCTATAATCAACGACACACCATATAAATAATATCATTTCCCAATTTACCGAGCCTATCGATTTAATCTATAAATCTCGCCCATTGGTAAATCAAAGAGATGAAAACTAAGTATATATGCCCATTATTATATCGAGATTAAGAGCATGTACAAAATAATATCTGAGGTCCGATTCGATTATGTAGTCAGCAATAAATCGAATCACCTCTAAGTCGGTCCTGCTCAATACACACAAAGTGCACTAGTGTGATTCTATGGTCAAGACAAAATAATACCAAATCACACTACAACCATTCCAATGGTTTGTCCAATGTCATCTCGGTTGTGAGGCTTTACTTATACTTTACAAGGAGCCGATAACATGATCTCCCGTGTGACACCACACACCTTGTTATCTACAATGTAATGTATTAGACAATATTGCATAACCATAAATATGCAAACAATGATCATGTGATTCTTATTTCAAAAACAAAGATGTTCATACAAAAGATAGACTTTTCAGTATACATCCCAACAAGAGCAATAGACTTGTTAGGACTTATACATAGTGATATATGTTGCCCTTTCAATGTTGCTGCTTGAGGTGGTTATAAGTACTTCATTACATTTACTAATGACTTCAATAGATATGGTTATGTATATCTGATGACATATAAGTCAGAATCCTTTGAAAAGTTTAAAGAATTCAAGAATGAAGTACAAAACTAGCTTGGCAAGAGTATTAAGATACTTTGATAAGATCAAGGTTGTGAATACCTTAGCCATGAGTTTCGTGACTATCTAGCTGAGTGTGGTATACTATCCCAACTCACTTCTCCTAGAACACCCCAGTGGAAATGGTGTATCCGAAAGGAGGAATCATACCCTATTAGATATGGTACGATCTATGATGAGTCACACAGATCTTCCTATATCCTTTTGGGGATATGCTCTAGACACAGCGGCCTTCACACTTAACCATGTACCATCTAAGGATGTGATAAAGACACCATATATGATATGTGTTGGGTTTCCGGCACCGCGGCGAGTGTGTGTTCGAACATGTTTCGCAAACATGTGCACAGCGGAAGAAATAAAAATAATAAATCTACATTTATTACAACACACACATCACACGCATGCATAGTACAACATGTGTAGACATAACCATAAATTTAAATTTTGCAATAAAGGAAATTTAACTACGTATACCTTTCGTATCACGTGTAGCGGGAACGACATCAACCGGAATGATCCTTGCTAGAATCGTCTCTATCCGTATCCACACCGAGTATCCTTAGGATGACTTCGCTAAGCCACGAGCTTTGTCTTCGTACGGGTTACTAGCCTCGTGTTGAAGACGACGTGATCGAGAGATGATCACGATCCGAATCCAAATTCGGACCCAAAGACGAGTCCTCAAAACTCGCTTCTCCAGAGAGGTATTCGTCAACCGTTTGCCGAATCCTTCGTCCTCCACCTCAGAAGATTACCGGAGATCGAATCCCCGGTAAGTTAGGCACTGTCGGAGCTCTAACCGTCGTCCAAACGATGCTCCGACGAGAGGATAACAAGCTGTCCAAAAAACTGGACAGCTTTGGTGGAGGTGTAGGCGCCGGCCAACCAAGGGAAGCCAAGTGCTCACCTTATCGCCGAAGCCAAGGAAGATCACCGGAGGGTCGCCGGAGGATGACCGGCTGAAGCTTGGACGCCGGCAAGGAGTTGGACGGCAGCACAAGGGGCTGGACGGCAACCTAGATTTGGCACCGAAAATCCAAGGAGAGGATGGAGAGGTGGGCGGCAACCACAAGCTAGGGTTTTTGGATTTTTTTTTTATTAGGGCTTAACAACACCTTAAGCCCTCTTTTATAGAGAACTAATTCTCTTAATGGTTATTGGATCATAACCATAAGGCCCGTTAATCCGCTCCATTAATATAAGTTAAAATAAACCAAACCATGATGGTTTATTTTAAGTTTAAACGAACCGAACCAACTTTTGGTTCATTCGTTTAAAATACACCAACCCCTTTGGTTTATTCTCCTCCATTGGATTAGAACCAAACCATTTTGGTTCATCCATTATGTCTTCATAAGACACGGCCCATCCACGCTTCCATTGTAACTGAAACGATTTCATGCTCACTTCTTGTTTGGTCCAACCAAACCTTGTTTCTCTCGATCTGAGAATCCCATTCTCAAGCTCGTTTTAAATCCTTCGGATTACGCTCGTTGTGCATGTGACCAAATAGGTTCTCGGTTTATGTTGGCTGTCTATAATTAACCATTAATTAAAGAACGATCATGAGTGGCACCTAGTAGTACATCATGATCCCCAAATAACCGAAAAGATCAACGGTTGATCCAGAACTATTTCTGAAACCCTTCAGCAGCTCGAATGATTCGTGCCCCATTCCCTTCACTCATCTTATACCCACTTGGTTCAGGACATGATCTATAGTGTCAGTCCCCACTAGGCTGACTACGTCACACCTAGCCCAAGTATCATTTCCTTTTCCTACGGATTCTAGTTACTGCACATGTATCGAAGAGTACCTTACTCTTAATATGTAATGCTTTGGCCAAAGACTTTAGTAACAATCCGACGAGAGGCCATGGGTATACATCTCCTCGCAAGGAGTGGTGAATCCTTTATAGGCTATTCAAACACCTTCGATCACTTCGACTTACACCCAATCATCCCGGGTCCACATCTCCTTGGAGATGTTTGCTTAAGATGTCAAAGCATAAGTCTCCATGGTCAAAATGACTTGAATACCGTAAGTCAAAGGAACATCGCACTTAAGCTACAATAAGAACTTCATTGACATATCTATATATGCAGAGAACCATATGAAGTCTTACGGATGGTCACTCTAATGAACTAGTTACTATAACTAGCATCCACAATCAACTCCGGACATCACAATGTCTCCAGCCTGTGAGAATCAGCTGCTTGGATACACCAAGGAGTATACCTCGTGCTAGTCTCGACAGAATCGATGGTGTCCAAATCCATCAATTCATCGACTAGGGATAATTCCGATACATCACAATTACACATGTAGAGATACTCACTAGTTGTGATCCAATCACAAATTCTCTCATGCTGTGAATCGTATCGTGGACATTCAAGAAATGAGTTTAAGATCCAATCAAATACATAAAACATGTATACTCAAATAGTGAATCTTCATTTATCATATAAATGGTTCATACATAAGGCGATTGCCTTAGGACATCTCTCATATATTACTAACAGACTCCCACTTGGCCTAATGCCAATCGCTACGGTATCAAATACCATAAGCACTAACATGACCCTCAAACTTACTTTGAGGTAATGCTTTAGTCAAAGGATCCGCTAAGTTTCTTTCAGTGGAAATTTTCTCAATTTGTATTTCGTTCCTACTGATGATCTCTCTGATAAGATGATAGCGGCGAAGCACATGTTTGGATCATTGATGAGACCACATCAAGTTCCTAGATGAACTTCTTGATCCAAACCGCTTCCTTTGCTGCTTCCAAAGCTGCAACGTATTCTGCCTTAGTGGCAGAATCCGCTATAGTGTCAAGCTTGGAAACTTTCCAACTTATTGCGCCTCCATTCCAGGTGAATACATACCCAGACTGAGACATGGAATCATCCTTGTCTGTCTAGAGATGGCATCTATATACCCACGTATCACCATGTACCCTTCTCCATATATTAGGAACACATCCTTAGTTCTTCTTAAGTACTTAAGGATCGTCTTGACAGCCACCCAATGATCCATTCCTGGATCAGACTGGTATCTGCTCGTGACACTCAGAGTATAGGATACATCGGGCCCAGTACATAACATAGCATACATGATAGATCCTATTGCGGATGCATAGGAAATCTTACTGATGCAAATCCTCTCGTCTTCTGTGCGCGGACAAATAGACATCGAAAGGTGTACCCCATGCCTGATGGGAAGGAGACCTTTCTTGGATTCCGACATGCTAAACCTCTTTAGCACTCGGTCTATATATGTAGACTGCGAAATTCCAAGCAACCGTTTCGATTAATATCTATAGATCTTAATCCCGAGGATGTAGGTTACTTCTCCCAGGTCTTTCATGGAGAATGTCTTGGATAACCAAACCTTAACTGACTGTAAGATTGAAACATCGTTTCCTATAAGTAATATTTCATCGACATATAATACTAGGAACACGACTGCACTCCCACTAACCTTCTTGTACACACAAGGTTCGTCTGGATTTTTGTGAGAAATCAAATTTTTTGATTGTCTCATCAAAACGGATATTCCAACTCCTGGATGCTTGCTTCAATCCATAAATGGACCGTCGCAATTTGCATACCTTGGTTTTATCAACCGATGTGAAACCCTCAGGCTGTATCATATACACGTCCTCGAGCAGGTTTCCATTAAGGAAAGATGTTTACACATCCATCTGCCATATCTCATAATCATAATGAGCCGCTATGGCCAGGAGCATCCGAATGGATTTAAGCATAGCTACAGGCGAATAGGTTTCGTCATAATCAACACCTTGTTTTTGACGATATCCTTTCGCCACCAATCTAGCCTTATAGGTAATCACATTACCATCCATGTCGGTTTTTTTCTTGAAACCCCACTTGCACACTATAGGCTTTATGCCTTCAGGTGGGTCAACCAAGTTCCAAACTTGGTTTTCATACATGGAATTCATTTCCGACTTCATGGCACCAAGCCACTTATCCCTTTCTGAACTTGTCATCACTTCTTCATAACTGGTAGTCTCCTCATCATCAATGAGTAACACGTCGTTCGATTCACTTACGAGAAATCCATATCTCTCAGGAATATTGCGTGTTCTATCAGATCTACGAAGATGTGGTGTTACAATAGGTCCAGCCGATTGCTCATCACTATGAGTTGTCGACTGTTGTGCTTCACCAGGTATCTCATCAATGTCTATTTGAGTCTCTCGAGCCTCCTCAAGCTCGACGACACTCCCACTGTTTTCTTGCAAGAGAAACTTTTTCTCTAGAAACACAGCATGCCTTGAAACAAATACTTTTTGTTCCACAGGATGATAGAATTGGTAACCCCTTGTTTCCTTAGGGTATCCAATAAATAGACATTTATCAGACTTAGCATCCAATTTGTCTGATACCGTCCGCTTCAAATAAGCAGGACAACCCCATATCTTCAAGTAAGATACATGAGGTTTCTTACTATTCCATATCTCATATGGAGTAGTAGAGACTACCTTGTAGGCATTCAGTTTAACAAGTAAACAGCTTTCTGAAGTGCATAGCCCCAAAAGGACTTGGGAAGATTCACATGACTCATCATTGACCTGACCATGTTCAACAAGGTCCGGTTACGCCTCTCAGATAAACCATTATGTTGTGGTGTATATGGCGGAGTCCATTGAGACAATATACCATTGTCTCTTAGATAATCAAGAAACTCCTGACTCAAGTATTCACCACCTCTATCCGATCGAAGTATTTTAATACTCTTGTCATGTTGTTTCTCTACTTCATTTCTGAATTCTTTGAACCTTTCAAAGGCTTCAGACTTGTGTTTCATCAAGAACACATACCCAAACCGTGAGTGATCATCGGTGAAGGTAATGAAGTAGCTATAGCCTCCTAAAGCTTGAGTTGACATAGGTCCACATACATCAGTATGTATTAGACCTAGTAACTCTCCCACTCGTTCACCTTTTCCAGTAAAAGGTAACTTAGTCATCTTGCCTTTCAAGCATGATTCGCATGTATCGTATGAATCCAATTCAAACGATTCCAGAATTCCACATCGGTGTAATTCGGACATGCGTTTCTTGCTTACATGGCCAAGACGACAATGCCACATATAGAAGTCTAATTGATTACCCTTTCGAGCACGCTTGTTGCTCGCTTCGATATTGCAAATGTCACTGGATACGTCCAACGTATAAACACCATTGCTTAAAGTTCCAGTCCCATAAAGAACTCCATTCAAACTTATGTAACAACAATTGTTACTAAAAGTCAAATGGTACCCATTTCTATTTAAACAAGAAATAGAAATGATGTTCTTTATCAACGAAGAAACATAAAAGCAATTGTCCAATTCTAAGACAAGTCCTGCAGGGAGTTTCAACAAATACGTTCCGATGGCGAGTGCAGCAACCTTTGGTCCATTCCCAACACGTAAATTTGACTCTCCCTTGACGAGTCTGTTGGGTTTTCGACACCGCGACGTGTGTGTGTTCGATCACGTTTCGTAAACATGAGCACAGCGGAAGCAATAAAAATAATAAATCTACATTTATTACAACACACAACACACTCATGCATAGTACAAAGAGTGTAGACATAACCGTAAATTTAAATTTGCAATAAAAGGAAATTTAACTACGTTATACCTTTCGTATCACGTGTAACGGGAACGACATCAACCGGAACGATCCTCGCTAGAATCGTCTCTATCCGTATCCACGCCGAGTATCCTCGGGATGACTTCGCTAAGCCACGAGCTTCGTCTTCGTACGGGTTACTAGCCTCATGTTGAAGACGACGTGATCGAGAGATGATCACGATCCGAATCCAAATTCGGATGCTAAGACGAGTCCTCAAAACTCGCTTCTCCGGAGAGGTATTCGTCAACCGATTGACGAATCCTTCATCCTCCACCTCAGACGATTACCAGAAATTGAATCCCCGGTAAGTTAGCCGCTGTTGGAGCTCTAACAGTCATCCAAATGACTCTCCGACGAGAGGAGAACAAGCTGTCCAGAAAACTGGACAGCTTTGGTGGAGGAGATAGGCGCCGGCCAACAAAGGAAGCCAAGTGCTCACCTTTTCACCGAAGCCTAGGAAGATCACCGGAGGGTCGCCGGAGGATCACAGGCTGAAGCTTGGACGCCGGCAAGGAGTTGGACGGCGGCACAAGGGCTGGGCGGCAAGCTAGGGTTGGCGCCGAGAGTCTCCAAGGAGAGGTGGGCGGCAACCTTTGCTAGGTTTTTGGATTAGGGCTTAATTATCCCTTAAGCCCTCTTTTATAGAGAACTAATTCTCTTAATGGTTAATGGATCATAACCATTAGGCCCGTTAACCCGCTCCATTAAGATAAGTTAAAATAAACCAAACCATGATGGTTTATTTTAAGTTAAAAAGAACCGAATCAACTTTTGGTTCATTCGTTTAAAATAAACCAAACCCTTTGGTTTATTCTCCTCCATTGAATTAGAACCAAACAATTTTGGTTCATCCATTATGTCTTCATAAGACACGGCTCTTCCACGCTTCCATTGCGACTGAAACGATTTCATGCTCGCTTCATGTTTGGTCCAACCAAACCTAGTTTCTCTCGGTCTGAGAATCTCATTCTCAAGCTCGTTTTAAATTCTTTGGATTACGCTCGTTATGCGTGTGACCAAATAGGTTCTCGGTTTATGTTGGCCGTCTATAATTAACCATTAATTATAGAACGATCATGAGTGGCACCTAGTAGTACATCATGATCCCCAATTAACCAAAAAGATCAACAGTTGATCCAGAATTATTTTTGAAACCCTTCAGCAGCTCGAATGATTCGTGCCCCATTCCCTTCACTCATCTTATACCCACTTGGTTCAGGACATGGTCTATAGTGTCAGTCCCCACTAGGCTGACTACGTCACACCTAGCCCAAGTATCATTTCCTCGTCCTACGGATTCTAGTTACTCCACATGTATCGAAGAGTACCTTACTCTTAATAGGTATTGCTTTGGCCAAAGACTTTAGTAACACTCTGACGAGAGGCCATGGGTATACATCTCCTCGCAAGGAGTGGTGAATCCTTTATAGGCTATTCAAACACCTTCGATCATTTCGACTTATACCCAATCATCCCGGGTCCACATCTCCTTAGAGATGTTTACTTAAGATGTCAAAGCATAAGTCTCCATGATCAAGATGACTTGAATACCGCAAGTCAAAGGAACATCGCACTTATGCTACAGTAAGAACTTCATTGACATATCTATATATGCAGAAAACCATAAGAAGTCTTACGGCTGGTCACTCCAATGAACTAGTTACCATAACTAGCATCCACGATCAACTCCGGACATCACAATGTCTCCAGCCAGTGAGAATCAGATGCTTGGATACACCAAGGAGTATACCTCGTGCTAGTCTCGACAGAATTGATGGTGTCCAAATTCATCAATTCATCGACTAGGGATAATTCTGATACATCACAATTACACATGTAGAGATACTCACTAGTTGTGATCCAATCATAAATTCTCTCATGCTGTGAATCGCATCGTGGACATTCAGTAAATGAGTTTAAGATCCAATCAAATACATGAAACATGTATACTCAAATAGTGAATCTTCATTTATCATATAAATGGTTCATACATAAGGCGATTGCCTTAGGACATCTCTCATATATTACTAACAGACTCCCACTTGGCCTAATGCCAATCGCTACGGTATCCAATACCATAGGCACTAACATGACCCTCAAACTTACTTTGAGGTAATGCTTTAGTCAAAAGATCCGCTAAGTTCCTTTCAGTGGGAATTTTCTCGATTTGTATTTCGTTCCTACTGATGATCTCTCTTATAAGATGATAGCGGTGAAGCACATGTTTGGATCATTGATGAGACCACATCAAGTACGAAGATCAACTTCTTGATCCAAACCGCTTCCTTTGCTTCTTCCAAAGCTGCAATGTATTCTGCCTTAGTGGCAGAATCCGCTATAGTGTCAAGCTTGGAACCTTTCCAACTTATTGCGCCTCCATTCAAGGTGAACACGTATCCAGACTGAGACCTGGAATCATCCTTGTCTGTCTGGAAGCTAGCATCCGTATACCCGCGTATCACCATGTCCCCTTCTCCATATATTAGGAACACATCCTTAGTTCTTCTTAAGTACTTAAGGATCGTCTTAACGGCCACCCAATGATCCATTCCTGGATCTGACTGATATTTGCTCGTGACACTCAGAGCATACGATACATCGGGCCTTGTACATAACATAGCATACATGATAGATCCTATTGCGGATGCATAGGGACTCTTACTCATGCAAATCCTCTCATCTTCTGTGCGCGGACACATAGACTTTGAAAGGTGTACCCCATGCCTGAAGGGTAGGAAACCTTTCTTGGATTCCGACATGCTAAACCTCTTTAGCACTCGGTTTATATATATAGACTGCGAAATACCAAGCAACCGTTTCGATCTATCTCTATAGATCTTAATCCCGAGGATGTAGGTTGCTTCTCCCAGGTCTTTCATGGAGAATGTCTTGGATAACCAAACCTTAACTGACTGTAAGATTGAAACATCATTTCCTATAAGTAATATGTCATCGACATACAATACTAGGAACACGACTGCACTCCCACTAACCTTCTTGTACACACAAGGTTCGTCTGGATTTTGTGAGAAATCAAACTTTTTGATTGTCTCATCAAAATGATATTCCATCTCGGATGCTTGCTTCAATCCATAAATGGACCGTCGCAATTTGCATACCTTGGTTTTATCAACCGATGTGAAACCTCAGTTGTATCATATACACATCCTCGAAAGGTGTTTCCATTAAGGAAAGTTGTTTTCACATCCATCTGCCATATCTCATAATCATAATAAGCCGCTATGGCCAGGAGCATCCGAATGGATTTAAGCATAGCTACAGGCGAATAGGTTTCGTCATAATCAACACCTTGTTTTTGACGATATCCTTTCGCCACCAATCTAGCCTTATATGTAATCACATTACCATCCATGTCGGTTTTCTTCTTGAAAACCCACTTGCACCCTATAGGCTTTATGCCTTTAGGTGGGTCAACCAAGTCTCAAACTTGGTTTTCATACATGGAATCCATTTCCGACTTCATGGCACCAAGCCACTTATCCCTTTCTGAACTTGTCAGCACTTCTTCATAACTGGTAGGCTCCTCATCATCAATGAGTAACACGCCGCTCGATTCACTTACGAGAAATCCATATCTCTCGTGAATATTGCGTGTTCTACCAGATCTACGAAGATGTGGTGTTATAATAGGTCCAAATTGATTGCTCATCACTATGAGTTTTACCCAGGCTTCACCAAGTATCTCATCAATGTCTATTTGAGTCTCTCGAGCCTCCTCAAGCTCGACGACACTCCCACTGTTTTCTTGCAAGAGAAACTCTTTCTCTAGAAACACAGCATGCCTTGAAACAAACACCTTTTGTTCCACAGGATGATAGAATTGGTAACCCCTTATTCCCTTAGGGTATCCAATAAATAGACATTTATCAGACTTAGCATCCAATTTGTCTGATATTGTCCGCTTCACATAAGCAGGACAACCCCATATCTTCAAGTAAGATACATGAGGTTTCTTACTATTCCATATCTCATATGGAGTAGTTGAGACTACCTTGGTAGGCATTCTGTTTAACAAGTAAACAGCTGTCTGAAGTGCATAGCCCCAAAAGGACTTGGGAAGAGTTGCATGATTCATCATTGACCTGACCATGTCCAACAAAGTCCGATTACACCTCTCAGATACACCATTATGCTGTGGTATATAGGGCGGAGTCCATTGAGACAATATACCATTGTCTCTTAGATAATCAAGAAACTCTTGACTTAAGTATTCACCACCTCGATCCGATCGAAGTATTTTAATACTCTTGTCATGTTGTTTCTCTACTTCATTTCTGAATTCTTTGAACCTTTCAAAGGCTTCAGACTTGTGTTTCATCAAGAACACATACCCAAATCGTGAGTGATCATCGGTGAAGGTAATGAAGTAGCTATAGCCTCCTAATGCTTGAGTTGACATAGGTCCACATACATCAGTATGTATTAGACCTAGTAACTCTCCCACTCGTTCACCTTTTCCAGTAAAAGATAACTTAGTCATCTTTACTTTTAAGCATGATTCGCATGTATCGTATGAATCCAATTCAAACGATTCTATAATTCCACATCGGTGTAATTCGGACATGCGTTTCTTGCTTATATGGCCAAGACGACAATGCCACATATGGGAGTCTAATTGATTATCCTTTCGAGCACGCTTGTTGCTCACTTCGATATGTAAGATGTCACTGGATACGTCCAACGTATAAACACCATTGCTTAAAGTTCCAGTCCCATAAAGAACTCCATTCAAAGTTATGTAACAACAATTGTTACTAAAAGTCAAATGGTACCCATTTCTATTTAAACACGAAATAGAAATGATGTTCTTTATCAACGAAGGAACATAAAAGCAATTGTCCAGTTCTAAGACAAGTCCTGTAGGGAGTTTCAACAAATGTGTTCCAATGGCGACTGCAGCAACCTTTGCTCCATTCCCAACACACAAATTTGACTCTCCCTTGACGAGTCTTCTTCTATTCCTTAGCCCATGTATGTCATTACATATATGTGAGCCACACCCAGTATCCAATACCCAAGTGTTTGAGGAAATAGAATGACAATCAATAACGAAGATATCTAAAGAAGATGGGGCATCCATTGCCTTATTCTTCTTCACGGACTCAAGATAAATCTTGCACTTTCTTCGCAAATGGATCTCCTTGCCATAATGATGGCAAGTTTCCTTTTGTGCTAGTTCTACCTTCTTAGCCCTTCTCTTCTTTCCCTTCTGTTGTTCCTTTGACTTCCTCTTAGAACCTTTCTTCAAGGAATCAACTAATAGCACCGTCCCCTGCTCATGCTTCTCAGAAGACTCCACAGTCTTCAGCATATTGAGCAGTACCACAGATGAACCTTCTAGCATCTCAGAGGTGAAGAGGAGCATTGAGACTTCGAACCTTTCGAATCTCACTTGCTCATCAACCAACTCACAAAGATGAAGGACTACGATATGAGCATCAATATGCTCATGCTGCTTTCGTAGCTTGGGTTCCATCGCGGCTAGTATGATGCAACTCATTTGTTCAGAATCACTCACATATTTCTGATAGGCCAACAATTGGTCCAGAGTTGTATCGTCACTAGGACGGGCGGGAAGAGGCGCTTCGAGGACATTTGCAAGCTTTTCAACCTTGAGAACAATTCTCAAGCTTCTAAGCCAGTCCAAGAAGCTCGACCCAGTCAATTTATTCGAATCCAAAATGGAACGCAAATTCAAAGACATCATGATCAATCTTAGAAATACAAAACGAGCATATATGAGAAAATGATTTTTAAAAATGCATCAATATACATTTATAAATCCCATTCATTTTTTCGAATTTTAAAAACCCCAAAATCACTTCGGGAGATCGTAGGTCCATCTCTGAATGGGCTGATATCCATCATAGTTATGAAAAACCTTGGAGAGAGTCCAACAAGCCAATCGTAACTACGACGGTAGGTATCAACTATACCGATTGCATATCACGTATATGCAACTATCACAATGTACTATCAACTAATTGAATGTTCACACATACATCGGGTTGTTAACACATTAACAAGTATGCATCATATGCATAGCACCCAACTTCACCTCCCTTTACATCGACCTTGGAGAGAGTCCAACAAGCCGATGCTCCAGGTTAAAGCCAACCCATTAATCGGGAAATAGTTTTAATATGGTTAGAGCGCATTCAACCAATTAGCCCAGCTTGGAGAGAGTCCAACAACCAAAGCTAACGATTGACCTCTGACTCTTACCATATTAGTATTAAACTATTCCATGGTTTGAACATGTTCGGGTTCGAGCCAGGCTTGGAGAGAGTCCAACAACCCAAACAAGAAATGGAACTCTAGTTCTAACCATATTAATGGAAGGTGTAGGCTTTAATATTGTTTAAGGGTTTTTATGTCTCATCCTCTTTGCATGAAAATAACTATTATCTACATGGCATGACATACATGACATACATCTACATGTCACGACACGCATGGCATAATGTTATGCATCTAATGCAATTACATGACATACAATTATGTCATGTATATAATTTCCTTATATGTCATAACTATTTATGGAAATAAAATATGTTTAAGATTTGATTCTCCAAATCAAATCATAATTAAATTAGGAAACAAATTTCCAAATCTAATCACATATTTTATTCATGGAATTATTTGATTAAGGAAAATCTATTTAGGAAACCAATTTCCTAAATCATTAAAACTACTTATAGAAATAAAATATTTTAAGATTTGATTTCCCAAATCAAATCATGATTAAATTAGGAAACAAATTTCCAGAATCTAATCAAATATTTAATTTATGGAAAATATCAATTTCCATAAATACTTCCAACTTTCCAAAAGTGGAAGATTTCCATAAATACTTCTAGACTTTCTAAAATTGAAAAATTTCCATAAATACTTCTAAATTTCCAAAATTAAAAAATTTCTAGAAATAACATTATGACTATCGCAAAACCATTTTACGATTATGTCGAAACACAACCTGGCTCTGATACCACTGTTGGGTTTCCGGCACCGCGGCGTGTGTGTGTTCGATCACGTTTCGTAAACATGAGCACAGCGGAAGCAATAAAAATAATAAATCTACATTTATTACAACACACACAACACACACATGCATAGTACAACAAGTGTAGACATAACCGTAAATTTAAATTTGCAATAAAAGGAAATTTAACTACGTTATACCTTTCGTATCAAGTGTAGCGGGAACAGCATCAACCGGAACGATCCTTGCTAGAATCGTCTCTATCCGTATCCACGCCGAGTATCCTCAGGATGACTTCGCTAAGCCACGAGCTTTGTCTTCGTACGGGTTACTAGCCTCGTGTTGAAGACGACGTGATCGAGAGATGATCACGATCCGAATCCAAATTCGGATCCTAAGACGAGTCTTCAAAACTCGCTTCTCCGGAGAGGTATTCGTCAACCGATTGACGAATCCTTCGTCCTCCACCACAGAGGATTACTGGAGATCGAATCCCCAGTAAGTTAGCCGCTGTCGGAGCTCTAACCGTCGTCCAAACGACTCTCCGACTAGAGGAGAACAAGCTGTCCAGAAAACTGGACAGCTTTGGTGGAGGAGATAGGCGCCGGCCAACAAAGGAAGCCAAGTGCTCACCTTTTCACCGAAGCCTAGGAAGATCACCGGAGGGTCGCCGGAGGATCACCGACTGAAGCTTGGACGCCGGCACAAGGGCTGGGCGGCAAGCTAGGGTTGGCGCCGAGAGTCTCCAAGGAGAGGTGGGCGGCAACCTTTGCTAGGGTTTTGGATTAGGGCTTAATTATCCCTTAAGCCCTATTTTATAGAGAACTAATTCTCTTAATGGTTAATGGATCATAACCATTAGGCCCGTTAACCCGCTTCATTAAGATAAGTTAAAATAAACCAAACCATGATGGTTTATTTTAAGTTAAAACGAACCGAACCAACTTTTGGTTCATTCGTTTAAAATAAACCAAACCCTTTGGTTTATTCTCCTCCATTGGATTAGAACCAAACCATTTTGGTTCATCCATTATGTCTTCATAAGACACGGCTCATCCACGCTTCCATTGCGACTGAAACGATTTCATGCTCGCTTCATGTTTGGTCCAACCAAACCTAGTTTCTCTCGGTCTGAGAATCTCATTCTCAAGCTCATTTTAAATTCTTTGGATTACGCTCGTTATGCGTGTGACCAAATAGGTTCTCGGTTTATGTTTGCCGTTTATAATTAACCATTAATTATAGAACGATCATGAGTGGCACCTAGTAGTACATCATGATCCCCAATTAACCGAAAAGATCAACGGTTGATCCAGAACTATTTCTGAAACCCTTCAGCAGCTCGAATGATTCGTGCCCCATTCCCTTCACTCATCTTATACCCACTTGGTTCAGGACATGGTCTATAGTGTCAGTCCCCACTAGGCTGACTACGTCACACCTAGCCCAAGTATCATTTCCTCGTCCTACGGATTCTAGTTACTCCACATGTATCGAAGAGTACCTTACTCTAAACATGTATTGCTTTGGCCAAAGACTTTAGTAACAATCCGACGAGAGGCCATGGGTATACATCTCCTCGCAAGGAGTGGTGAATCCTTTATAGGTTATTCAAACACCTTCGATCATTTCGACTTATACCCAATCATCCCGGGTCCACATCTCCTTAGAGATGTTTGCTTAAGATGTCAAAGCATAAGACTCCATGATCAAGATGACTTGAATACCGCAAGTCAAAGGAACATCGCACTTAAGCTACAGTAAGAACTTCATTGACATATCTATATATGCAGAGAACCATATGAAGTCTTACGGCTGGTCACTCCAATGAACTAGTTACCATAACTAGCATCCACGATCAACTCCGGACATCACAATGTCTCCAGCCAGTGAGAATCAGCTGCTAGGATACACCAAGGAGTATACCTCGTGCTAGTCTCGATAGAATTGATGGTTTCCAAATTCATCAATTCATCGACTAGGGATAATTCCGATACATCACAATTACACATGTAGAGATACTCACTAGTTGTGATCCAATCACAAATTCTCTCATGCTGTGAATCGCATCGTGGACATTCAGTAAATGAGTTTAAGATCCAATCAAATACATGAAACATGTATACTCAAATAGTGAATCTTCATTTATCATATAAATGGTTCATACATAAGGCGATTGCCTTAGGACATCTCTCATATATTACTAACAGAGTCTTCTTCTATTCCTTAGCCCATGTATGTCATTACATATATGTGAGCCACACCCAATATCCAATACCCAAGTGTCTGAGGAAATAGAATGATAATCAATAACGAAGATATATGAAAAAGATGGAGCATCTTATGCCTTATTCTTCTTCACGGACTCAAGATAAATCTTGCAATTTCTTTGCCAATGGCCCTACATGCCATAATGATGGCAAGTGCCCTTTTGAGCTAATTTTGCCTTTTTAGCCTTTTTATTCTTCCCCTTCTGTTGTTCCTTTGACTCCCTCTTAGAACCTTTCTTCGAGGAATCAACTAACAACACCGTCCCCTGCTCATGCTTCTCAGAAGGCTCCGCAGTCTTCAGCATGTTAAGCAGTACCACAGATGAACCTTCTTGCATCTCAGAGGTGAAGAGGAGCTTGGAGACTTCGAACCTTTCGAATCTCACTTGCTTGTCAAACAACTCATAAAGATGAAGCACTACGATATGAGCATCTATATGCTCATGCTGCTTTCGTAGCTTGGGTTCCATTGCGGCTAGCATGATGCAACTTGTCAGTTTAGAATCAGTCACATGTTTCTGATAGACCAACAATTGGTCCGGAGTTGCATCGTCACTAGGATGGGTGGGAAGAGGCGCTTCGAGGACATACGCAAGCTTTTCACCTTGAGAACAATTCTCAAGTTTCTAAGCAGTCCAAGAAGTTCAGCCCAGTCAATTTATTCGAATCCAAAATGGAATGCAAATTCAAAGACATCATGATCAATTTTAGAAATACAAAACGAGCATATATGAGAAAGATGATTTTAAAATGCATTAATATACATTTATAAATCCCATTCATTTTTGGAATTTCAAAAACCCCAAAATCACTTCGGGAGATCGTAGGTCCATCTCCGAATGGGATGATATCAATCATAGATATGAACAACCTTGGAGAGAGTCCAACAAGTCATTCATAACTACGACGGTAGGTATCAACTATACCGATTGCATATCACCTATATGCAACTATCACAATGTGCTATCAACTAATTGAATGTTCACACATACATCGGGTTGTTAACACATTAACAAGTATGCATCATATGCATAGCACCCAACTTCACCTCCCTTTACATCGACCTTGGAGAGAGTCCAACAAGCCGATGCTCCAGGTTAAACCCAACCCATTAATCGAGAAATAGTTTTAATATGGTTAGAGCGCATTCAACCAATTAGCCCGGCTTGGAGAGAGTCCAACAACCAAAGCTAATGATTGACCTCTGACTCTTACCATATTAGTATTAAACTATTCCATTGTTTGAACATGTTCGGGTTCGAGCCGGGCTTGGAGAGAGTCCAACAACCCAAACAAGAAACGGAACTCTGGTTCTAACCATATTAATGGAAGGTGTAGGCTTTAATATTGAGTAAGGGTTTTTATGTCTCATCCTCTTTGCATGCAAATAACTATTATCTACATGGCATGACATACATGACATACATCTACATGTCACGACACGCATGACATAATGATATGCATCTAATGCAATTACATGACATACAATTATGTCATGTACATAATTTCCTTATTTGTCATAACTATTTATGGAAATAAAATATGTTTAATATTTGATTCTCCAAATCAAATCATGATTAAATTAGGAAACAAATTTCCAAATCTAATCACATATTTTATTAATGGAAATAGTTGATTAAGGAAAGTCAATTTAGGAAACCAATTTCCTAAATCATCAAAACTACTTATGGAAATAAAATATTTTAAGATTTGATTTTCCAAATCAAATCATGATTAAATTAGGAAACAAATTTCCAAAATCTAATCAAATATTTTATTTATGGAAAATATCAATTTCCATAAATACTTCCAACTTTCCAAAAATGGAATATTTCCATAAATACTTCTAGACTTTCAAAAATTGAAAAATTTCCATAAATACTTCTAACTTTCCAAAAGTAGAAAATTTCCAGAAATATCATTATGACTATCGTAAAACCATTTTACGATTATGTCGAAACACAACCTGGGCTCTAATACCACTGTTGGGTTTCTGGCACCGCGGCGAGTGTGTGTTCGAACATGTTTCGCAAACATGTGTACAGCGGAAGAAATAAAAATAATAAATCTACATTTATTACAACACACACATCACACGCATGCATAGTACAACATGTGTAGACATAACCATAAATTTAAATTTTGCAATAAAGGAAATTTAACTACGTATACCTTTCGTATCACATGTAGCGGGAACGGCATCAACCGGAACGATCCTTGCTAGAATCGTCTCTATCCGTATCCACGCCGAGTATCCTTAGGATGACTTCGCTAAGCCACGAGCTTCGTCTTCGTACGGGTAACTAGCCTAGTGTTGAAGATGACGTGATCGAGAGATGATCACGATCCGAATCAAAATTCGGACCCAAAGACGAGTCCTCAAAACTCGCTTCTCCGGAGAGGTATTCGTCAACCGTTTGACGAATCCTTCGTCCTCCACCTCAGAGGATTATCGGAGATTGAATCCCCGGTAAGTTAGGCACTGTCGAAGCTCTAACCGTCGTCCAAACGACGCTCTGACGAGAGGAGAACAAGCTGTCCAGAAAACTGGACAGCTTTGGTGGAGGTGTAGGCACCGGCCAACCAAGGGAAGCCAAGTGCTCACCTTATCGCCGAAGCCTAGGAAGATCACCGGAGGGTTGCTGGAGGATGACCGGCTGAAGCTTGGACGCCGGCAAGGAGTTGGACGGCGGCACAAGGGGCTGGGCGGCAACCTAGAGTTGGCGCCGAAAATCCAAGGAGAGGATGGAGAGGTGGGCGGCAACCACAAGCTAGGGTTTTTGGATTTTTTTTTATTAGGGCTTAACAACACCTTAAGCCCTCTTTTATAGAGAACTAATTCTCTTAATTGTTATTGGATCATAACCATAAGGCCCGTGAACCCGCTACATTAATATAAGTTAAAATAAACCAAATCATGATGGTTTATTTTAAGTTAAAACGAACCGAACCAACTTTTGGTTCATTCGTTTAAAATAAAACAAACCCTTTGGTTTATTCTCCTCCATTGGATTAGAACCATATCATTTTGGTTCATCCATTATGTCTTCATAAGACACGGCTCATCCACGCTTCCATTGCGACTGAAACGATTTCATGCTCACTTCTTGTTTGGTCCAACCAAACCTTGTTTCTCTCGGTCTGAGAATTCCATTCTCAAACTCGTTTTAAATCCTTCAGATTATGCTCGTTATGCGTGTGACCAAATAGGTTCTCAGTTTATGTTGGCCGTCTATAATTATCCATTAATTATAGAACGATCATGAGTGGCACCTAGTAGTACATCTTGATCCCAAATTAACCGAAAAGATCAACGGTTGATCCAGAACTATTTCTGAAACCCTTCAGCAGCTCGAATGATTCGTGCCCCATTCCCTTCACTCATCTTATACCCACTTGGGTCAGGACATGGTCTATAGTGTCAGTCCCCACTAGGCTGACTACGTCACACCTAGCCCAAGTATCATTTCCTCGTCCTATGGATTCTAGTTACTGCACATGTATCGAAGAGTACCTTACTCTTAACATGTAATGCTTTGGCCAAAGACTTTAGTAACAATCCGACAAGAGGCCATGGGTATACATCTCCTCGCAAGGAGTGCTGAATGCTTTATAGGCTATTCAAACACCTTCGATCACTTCGACTTATACCCAATCATCCCGGGTCCACATCTCCTTGGAGATGTTTGCTTAAGATGTCAAATCATAAGTCTCCATGGTCAAGATGACTTGAATACCGTAAGTCAAGGAACATAGCACTTAAGCTACAGTAAGAACTTCATTGACATATCTATATATGCAGAGAACCATATGAAGTCTTACGGCTGGTCACTCCAATGAACTAGTTACCATAACTAGCATCCACGATAAACTCTGGACATCACAATGTCTCCAGCCAGAGAGAATCAGCTGCTTGGATACACCAAGGAGTATACCTCGTGCTAGTCTCGACAGAATCGATGGTGTCCAAATCCATCAATTCATCGACTAGGGATAATTTCGATACATCACAATTACACATGTAGAGATACTAACTAGTTGTGATCCAATCACAAATTCTCTCATGCTGTGAATCGCATCGTGGACATTCAGTAAATGAGTTTAAGATCCAATCAAATACATGAAACATGTATACTCAAATAGTGAATCTTCATTTATCATATAAATGGTTCATACATAAGGCGATTGCCTTAAGACATCTCTCATATATTACTAACAATATGGATAGGGAAAAATCCCAAGATGTCTTTCATGAGGATTTGGGGTTGTGAGGCTTACGTTCGACGTCAAGTCTCAGACAAACTGGGACCCAAATCCGCTAAGTGCTATTTTGTTGAATTTCCCAAGGAAACTAAGGGATATTACTTCTACATTTCTACTCAGCATAAAGTGTTTGTGGCAAAGACTAGGATATTTATAGAAATGGATTTTATTTATAGAAAAACTAGTGGGAGTACATTCGATCTTGAAAAAATTCAAGATAGGGACCATAACACTGAGGCCTTGATGGAGGTTGAACAGGAACCACAAAGTGTTGTGGGTGATGAGATTGTTGCACAAAGAGTTATGGAATAACAACCTGTTCAGGTAGACCTACCTCTTCCCAAGTCTGATAGGGTATGTCGTCAGCCTAAGAGATACTCATTTCTCTTGTTTGACTATGATGACATTATCCTCATTGAAAATGATCCTATCTCTTATCAGGAAGCTGTGATGAGCCTAGATTGTGAGAAATGGCTAGAGGCCATGAGATCCGAGATGGAATCCATGTACACCAACCAAGTATGGACTTTGGTTGATCCACCTAAAGGCATCAAACCCATTGGGTGTAAGTGGGTCTTTAAAAGAAAAACTGACATGGATGGACTTATGCATACCTATAAGGGCCGATTGGTGGCTAAAGGTTTCAAGAAAATTCATGGTATTAACTATGATGAAACCTTTTCTCCAATGGTGATGTTTAATTCCATTCGGATCATGCTTGCTATTGCAGCATACCACAATTATGAGATATGGCAGATGGATGTCAAAATTGTGTTTCTGAATGGAAACTTGCTCAAGGATGTGTACATGTTACAACCTGAGGGTTTTGTAGATCCACAACATACTGGGAAAGTATGCAAGCTGCAAAGGTCCATTTATGGGCTAAAGCAAGCTTCTCGGAGCTGGAATCTTCGATTTGATGATGTGATCAAACAGTTTGGTTTCACCAAGAATGAAGATGAACCCTGTGTCTACAAGAGGGTTAATGGAAACACAGTTGTCTTCCTTGTATTGTATGTGGATGACATACTACTCATTGGGAATGACATCCTTTCGCTATAGTCTGTGAATACTTGGCTAGGGACGTGCTTCTCAATGAAGGACTTAGGTGAAGTAGCCTGTGTTCTAAGTATCAAGATATATAGAGATAGATCTAAGAGATTGCTTGGCCTAAGTCAGAGTACATATATTGACACGGTATTACTATGGTTTGCCATGCAGAATTCCAAGAAGGGACTTCTGCCGATGTCACATGGTGTGAGTCTTTCGAAGACTCAAAGTCCCTCTTCTAGAGAGGAGAGAGACCACATGGATAAGATCCCTTATGCATCTGCCATAGGATCTATCATGTACGCCATGCTATGTACTCGTCCTGATGTCTCGTATGCTTTGAGCATGACGAGTAGATACCAGTCAGATCCAGGTGAGCGTCACTGGATAGTAGCAAAGAATATTCTTAAGTACTTGAGAAGGACTAAAGAATATTTTTTGATATTTAGAGGCGATGAGGAGCTAGTTGTAAAGGGTTACAACAATGCCAACTCTAAACTGACCAGGATGATTATAGATCACAGTCAGGGTTCGTGTTTTGCTTGAATGGTGGCGCTGTGAGCTGGAAGAGTTCGAAGCAAGACACAGTTGCTGATTCTACAATAGAGGCCGAGTATATCACTGCATCAGAGGCAGCAAAGGAGGCAGTTTGGATCCGTAAGTTCATTACTGAGCTTGGGGTGGTTCCTAGCATAGCAGATCCTATAGAGCTCTATTGTGACAACAATGGAGCGATTGCGCAGACTAAGGAACCTCGCTCACACTAGTGGACCAAACATATACTACGGCACTTCCATCTCATTCGAGAGATTATCGATAGAGGACATGTGAAGATTTGTAGAGTACCCACAGAGGCTAACGTCGTAGATCCCTTGACCAAAGCTTTGGCATAGAAAAAGCATGATGGTCACACAAAGTCATTGGGTATTAGATACTACAGTGATTGACACTAGTGCTAGTGGGAGATTGTTAGTGAAAGCCCTAGAGTCAATCATGTGATGATTGTTGCATGGACTTTGTTGTATCATATTCCTATTTATAAAGGCATGATTATTATATTTACTTGTATTGGTGCCAAATAACTATGTATAATAATGTCCTTGAGTAGAAGGTTCTGTTGGTGCAGTGAGGCACCGAAATCGAACCTGTGTTTTGATTATAGCAAAGACACAAAAGTTAAGTCTATTTTGCTTTCTCACGAGCTGAATCGAGTGTGCAGAAGATTGATATAGCTGGAGCTGAAGGCTAGCGACACCCGGAGGAAGCCGCGGTGGTCAGGCGATACTCGAGTTATTTCGGAGGGAGCCGAAGGAATCGAGTGGAAGGCCGGAAGCAAAAGCGACACGTAAGTATCGAGGTAAGCTCGTGTGTGCGAGAGTAAGTAAGGTCGTATCCTCTTTACGGGGATGATCTTAAGCGTAGATCCGACCAAAGACTTCTTATAGATGGTCTAGGTCGAGATCGGATGGTCGACGACCATCGAAATTATGTTTTTGTTGTGCTAACATTGACTGAAGCATCACATCCGCTGAGGACTCGATCTTGCCAAAATGCCGATCAAGGTCGAAGGTCGATCGATGTCGCCATCACCGATCGATGGTCAATGATCAGATTCGAGGAGTCAAGGATTATCACCAAATTTCAAGGGAAGATGTGCTCAAATTTGATTGGCTAGGGTTCCTCTCGAAAAGGGGCTCAAAGGCTATAAAAGGAGGGCCAAACCTAGGGTTTCATCAACAAATTCTAAGCCTTCAAAAAGTCTCCGCAAAGCTACAATTCTCCGACAATGAAGTCCTTCCTTCCGACGTCTAGGTTTAATTTTTCTTATTTGTCTTTGTACGTCGGTATTATTTTGTTATCAGTTGTTCATCTACTTTTCGGAGCTTTTATCCTATACGAGGAGAGGGGGAGTGTCCCTCTACCTTAAAGTTTTTTTTGTATCGATTAACTCCTACCTCCAACGAGGAGGAGTTCCTTTAGTGCTTCTGCCCTCTGTACGTGGTCAAGGACCACTAGGGCCTTGGAGTAGTAGCCTTCGGCTATGAACCAAGTAAAACCCTTGTGTCGATTATCTCTTTTATTTTATATTTACATTTCCTCTGCAATTAATTTATTATCTCTCAAGTTTTAACGAACGAAAGAAAAAGAAAAGGTTTTTCGCTATTCACCCCCCTCTAGCGAACCGCATCGATCCAACAATTGGTATCAGAGCCGGGGGCGCTTAGATTTGGTGAAACCACCAATCTAACATTTTTTTTTACAGATTTGTTTTTCGTTCGTTTAAATTTTTCTCCCGCACTACTAATCCAAGACGAAGTCTTGGTACTCTTCGTTTGATTTTGTTTTGCAAGTATTCGCTTTTGGAGTAGCCGACGGTCAAACGGGCATAACTTTTTGTACAAGTTGACCCACGACACGTTCTACCTACCAAATCGAAGCCCTCGCAGAGATCTACACTTCTTATTGGGGTTTACCCCCGTAACAAGTTGTTTTCATCCTCAAAAATCGACGTTTAGTAGCCTTTCGGGGACATCGAAGGTTGTGAGTACTTACTTTTTATTTAATTTCTTATTTCTTTGCTTAACTTTCTATTTTTCGTTTGTTTCTTTTTATTTCCCACACTACTAATCCAAGACGCAAGTCTTGGTACTTTTGTGTGTTTTTTTTTCGTTGCTAGGTCCTCTTTTTAGTCTCCTTGTTTTTTTGTTCTAATGGCCCATCTCGAGGGTTTTAGCACCGTCCGACCTCCGTTTTACAACGGAGATGATTTCCGTTACTGGAAAGGTCGGATGGAATGCTTTCTCAAAACCCAAATCGAGATGTGGATCATAATCAAGCGGGTTTCACACTTCCGACTAATGAAGTGGGTGACTCCTTGGATTATGATCAATGGAACCGTTGCAACAAAGCGACAAGTCGAAGCGATGCCAAGGCAACACAAATCCTCAATGCGGCTTGTCAAGGAGGAGCTAAATCGCGTCGGCCCCTTCATAAGCGCAAGGATCTTTGGATCAAGCTAAGGTTTGCAAGCGTGATTTGTTATTCAATAAATTGTACACACTAAAAATGCGAGGAACACGAGTCAGCGGCGCAACTCCACGCCCGTGTCCAAGACATAGTCAACAACCTACTGCATAATCGGGCAAAAGGTCGAAAACCGCGACCTTATAAGGTATGTCCTAAACTCTTTTCCGAGGACTACCTTATGGGCATCCATGGTTGATGCCTATAAGGTCTCCAAGGACCTTTCTAAACTTAGATTAGATGAACTCTTTTCGGATTTTGAATTACATGAGCAGTCCAACTCGGAACCCGAGAGGGGTATAGCCTTGTTTGCAGGTTCAAAGAAGAAGAAAATCGCAAGCAAGCCACCACCACCCGAGGAGGAAGATGAGTCCGAAGAAGAAGTTGACCTAGAATTGACTGCCGAACTAATGAACCTAGCTCGAAGGATAGCCAAGGGATGAAAGCGAACCACAACTCGACCCAACCAAGGTAAGCCTAAAAGTTCTAATATTAGGTGTTATGAGTGTAACAGGTTTGGACATATAAAGTCCGAGTGCCCCAAGCTCAACCACCAAGCACCTAAGCACAAGAAGGCCCTCAACGCGACATGGGAAGAAGCGTCATCCGAAGAAGACGAAGACCACGTCTTCATGGCGAAATCAATTGAGTCAGACACGGAGACTGAACTTGAGTCAGAACCTGAGGATGACTCGGACTACGAAGCTACCTTCAAGTGAAGCCATGGATACGCATCCGGTTCAAAAGATACCCTTAAGGTGAGTCGAACCTTATTTAATACTTTACATAATACGATTAGGTTTTTGTCTAGGAAGTTAGCTAAGTCCGAGTCCAAGGTCGAGACCCTGGTTGAGGAAGTTAAACTCCTCAAACACAAGGTCTCCCTAACCTCTTCGACTAGTCGAGTTCAAGAGAAGGACTCAACTCGGGTTGAAAAACTCAAAGTTGAGAACTCACTCTTGAAAAGTCAAGTCGAAGATCTTAGGAATATGTTGGAAAGGTTTACTTTGGGATCCAAAGGAC
This sequence comes from Wurfbainia villosa, assembly GCA_025175895.1. Classification (NCBI taxonomy): domain Eukaryota; kingdom Viridiplantae; phylum Streptophyta; class Magnoliopsida; order Zingiberales; family Zingiberaceae; genus Wurfbainia; species Wurfbainia villosa. The sequence goes on from CM045997.1 coordinate 58,403,944, forward strand.
TTGACCTCCTACTTGGATCGCAAAGGGCCGTGTACAACAAGGCCGGACTAGGGTTTAGCTCAAACACGACCAATAAGTCATATATGTCAATCGTAAGTAGACATAAAAAATGTGTCCAAGCATGGGTCCCTAAGACCACTTCGATTTCAACTCTAGGATCCAACTCGTACTGGGTTCCCAAGGACCAAATCCACTATGTGGATAGACCGAACCGATTCAACGGTCTAGGGGGAGCCAGTACAAAACATGTTTGTGTTTTAACTTAGAAATTGCATGCTTATATTTTTTTTGTTTTTTTTCGTGAACTCACTTAGAACACGTAAATAACCAACTAAAAGCCTTCGAAAAGATTGAGCCTCGGGGAGCCTCTTTTCAAATAACCAACTAAAATCCTTCGAAAAGATTGAGCCTCGGGGAGCCTCTTTTCAAAAATAACTAGTTAGACGAGGAAATAATTTTAGGTGAGTCAAGTCATCATTTTCTTGAAAATGGCTTTGTCTAAGGAAGTGGTCGATGATCCGATAAAAGAAGGCCCGTGCCTCGCACAAGTCATGATCTTGAAAAGGTAAACTTGACAAGCCTAGGGTTAAATCCAAATCTAACATAAAATTACTTGAACCTAAATCCACTTAATCAACTTAATTGGAAGTCATCTCAAAAAAACACATAAGTATAACATGCTTGATCATATAGACTCCGGTGAGATGACCTAGGGTTAACAACTTACAACCAATTTTCTTAACAAAAATCTAACATCCAATCCAACCACCTTGTGTGTAGGATCAATGGATGTTGGACAGCGGTTGCTCCCGACACATGACCGGGGATCAACTCAAATTCACAAAGCTTCGATTCAAACGACAAGGATCGGTAGCCTTTGGGAATAACGGCAAGCTCAAAATCATCGGATCAGGTGATATCGAGCTTAACACGAATTTTGTCATTAAAAATGTATTACTTGTAGAGAATTTTGAATATAACTTACTTAGTGTAAGCCAATTGTGTGATAATAACTATAAGGTTATATTTCTAGAAAATGAATGCGTAATTAATACCAACGAAACCTCTGAAATAATTCTTAAAGGAACTAGAAATAACAACATTTATACGATCAATTTAACCAACTCCTCAACTAAGTGTCTTATGACACGGCAAGAGGAATCATGGTTGTGGCACCGACGACTCGGTCACTCGCACCCAAGACTCGTCCACAAGATGAGTTAGAGTGGCTTAGTCAGAGGCTTACCCAACCTCAACAACTTGGTTAATAAAATCTGTAATGCTTGTCAACAAGGAAAACAACCTAGGACACAACACAAGTTAACTAACCAAGAACGAACCTCAAGTGTACTTGAGCTCCTGCATATGGATCTATTCGATTCACATGGAGCCAAGTCACTCAAAAGAAGTCAATATTGCTTAGTCATAATTGACGACTACTCCAGGTTTACCTGGGTTAGGTTCATCAAACATAAAAATGATACCCTAGATCAATTAATTAATCTATTCAAATTAATCGAGAATCAAAAAGACCTTAAGGTTAAAAGACTTAGAAGCGATCATGGTGGTGAATTCGAAAATCAAAGGTTCACCGACTTCTGTAACCTAAACGGATACCACCATGAATTCTCCTGCCCTAGGACCCCTCAACAAAATGGCCTAGTGGAGCGGAAAAACCGAACTCTACAAGAAGTCGCTAGAACCATGTTGAACGAATACGATATACCCGATAGGTTTTGGGCAGAAGCCGTGAGTACGACATGCTATGTCCAAAATAGGATCCTTATGGTAAAAAGGCACCTTAAGACCTCGTACGAGATTTATCACGATAAAATACCTAACATCAAGTACTTTAGGGTATTTGGGTGTAAGGTACATATCCTAAACACTAAGGATTACCTAGGGAAATTTACATCCAAAACCACGACCGGAATCTTTCTAGGATACTCGACTACAAGTAGAGCTTATAGAGTATATAACCACGACACCCTTAGAGTCGAGGAGACTATCAATGTAGTATTTGATGAAGAACATGAACCTACAAAACCCCCAGCAACCCCAATTAGCGAGCCGATTCATACTAGACCTAACTCTGATCCGGAGATCAGGTCTAGTGTTAATCCTAACCTAGGTTAACCTAGTCACTCTATTGATCAAGTGATAGATGACTCCAACCAAACTAGTGTTCAACCAAGTCACCACATTGATCAAGAATTAGGTGACACAAACCCAACCCAATCTAGGATTCAAACTAACCACCCTATCGATCAAGTGATAGGAGATCCTAATCTAGGAGTTCGAACTAGAGCATCCTATAGGAACCTTAGTCAAATTTCCTTAATTTCAAAGATAGAACCCAAATCAATTGAACAAGCTCTTCTTGATCCCGATTGGACTATTGCAATGCAAGAAGAGCTAGCTCAATTTACTAGGAACGAGGTGTGGGAATTAGTACCACCACCTAAATACAAAACGATAATTGGAACAAGGTGGGTGTTTCAAAATAAGCTTGATGATAACGGTGAAGTAGTTAGAAACAAGGCTAGGTTAGTCGCCAAAGGTTTTAGCCAAGTCGAAGGCTTAGATTACGACGAAACCTATGCCCCAGTAGCTAGACTCGAATCCATTCGAATGTTGCTAGCTTATGCCACACATCGAGGATTTAAGCTGTTTCAAATTGATGTTAAGTCGGCATTCCTAAATGGATACATTAAAGAAGAAGTTTATGTTAGCCAACCCCCCGGATTCGAAAATCTAGATAAACCCGACCATGTTCTAAAACTTAAGAAAGCTCTCTATGGACTTAAACAAGCTCCTCGAGCTTGGTACGAGAGACTTTCAATCCATCTTAAGTCAAAAGGGTTTAACCAAGGCTTAGTTGACCCAACTCTCTTTGTAAAAACCTTAGGTAAAGAAATATTCATAGCTCAAATTTATGTAGACGATATAATTTTTGGAACCTCTAACTCAGCCTTACTAAACGAGTTCGTTTCGCTCATGGAAAGTGAGTTCGAAATGAACTTGGTAGGCGAGTTAAGTTTCTTTTTAGGTCTACAAATTAAACAAACTAAGGATGGTATATACCTATATCAATAAAAATACACTAAGGAGTTAATTAAAAGATTTGGAATGCAAGACGCTAAGGTAATAAACACCCCAATGGCGATAAATGTTATCATAGGAGAAGACCTAGAAAGTAAGTCCATTGACTTAAAGTACTATAGGAGCACAATAGGAAGTCTTATATACTTAACTGCGAGTCGACCCGACATCCTATTCGTAGTAAGTATGTGCGCCAGGTTTCAAACCTGTGCTAAGGAGTCTCACCTAACCCTAGTTAAGCGTATCCTTAGATATCTAAAGGGTACACTTAATGTCGGTATTTGGTATCCTAGATCTACCGAGTTCGAACTAATCGGCTACTCCGATTCGGATTATGTCGGTAGTAAACTCGACAGAAAGAGCACGAGTGGTTGTTGTCAACTACTCGGCTCGAGTCTAGTGAGTTGGTGCAGTAGGAAGCAACATTGTGTTGCCTTATCTACCACCGAAGCCGAATACATCGCGATGGGTGAGTGTGTCACTCAACTTCTTTGGATGAAGCACACTCTCCGTGACTTTAAGTTAGACTTTACGAATACTAAACTTCACGTAGATAACATTAGTTCAATTAATCTTACCAAGAATCCAATATGTCACTCTAGGACCAAGCATATAGAAGTCAAACACCATTTCATTCGAGAACATGTGGCCAACGGAGCCATACAACTCGAGTACGTCGAATCGAAGTCTAACCTAGCAGACCTATTTACTAAACCCCTACCCGAAGCCGAATTTAGTCTATTAAGACGAAAATTGGGCATGTGCGTAATAGAATAAGAACTTGCAAACTATATTTTCTTACTACTATTTCGTATTTTTCATTTTGATGGAACTAGCATAGGACATACCTTAGATATCATGCACCTATAGATTTAAGGAGCCAGTACATCTCACAACACATAGGACTAATGTGTTTGTGTACTTAGCCGTAGATGGGCGTGAGATGTTAGGACCTACTCGAGTTCCAAGATGTAGATCAAGTGCGTCAATATGAACCTCGGAGTATAAATATGCAACTAATATTAACCAACTCTAATCAGGACTTGTTGATAATATCATTTCAATCAAGTCAAACTAGAGTTGAACATTTAGATGAATTATTTTCACATACTATTTTCAAAATCATCATGCTTGGACTTAAGGTTTTCTTAAACCCCACTTTTGATTGATTTATGTCAAAAGGGGAGAAAGGGCCAAAGTTAAGGTTCAATTTCAAATTTTAACTTTGATTACGGCCTAAGTTAAGGGGAGTTTAGGTTTCAACTCTTCTGAATTGAAAACTTTAAAGGCCTAAGTTAAGTAATGCCATTTACTTAACTCGTTATCTTTTGTGTTTGGAGTTAAGTAATGCCATTTACTTAACTCGTTACCTTTTGTGTTTGGAGAACTAAAAGTCTTTTTCAAGTACTCACCCTCGGTCAAGGGGGAGGGTTCCTCTAAGGGGAGAACTTGAGAAATATCTTTACTACTCCTACTTTTGCTTCTTGTCTTTACTGTTTCATGCACTTAATTTCCTTAACTTTGTGTGTTTTTGCCATAGATCAAAAAGGGGAAGATTGTTGGTGCAGTGAGGCACCGAAATCGAACCTGTGTTTTGATTATAGCAAAGACACAAAAGTTAAGTCTATTTTGTTTTCTCACGAGCTGAATCGAGTGTGCAGAAGATTGATATAGCTGGAGCTGAAGGCTAGCGACACCCGGAGGAAGCCGCGGTGGTCGGGCGATACTCGAGTTACTTCGGAGGGAGCCGAAGGAATCGAGTGGAAGGCCGGAAGCAAAAGCAACACTTAAGTATCGAGGTAAGCTCGTGTGTGCGAGAGTAAGTAAGGTCGTATCCTCTTTACGGGGATGATCTTAAGCGTAGATCCGACCAAAGACTTCTTATAGATGGTCTAGGTCGAGATCGGATGGTCGACGACCATCGAAATTATGTTTTTGTTGTGCTAACTTTGACTTGCGAAGCATCATCAATCGCCCGACTTGGAGGACTCATTGCAAACAATGATCGGCTAGAAGGTCGACAATCGATCTTTGCCATCACGATCGATGATGGCCATCAGTCGACTGATGGTCAATGATCAGATTCGAGGAGTCAAGGATTATCACCAAATTTCAAGGGAAGATGTGCTCAAATTTGATTGGCTAGGGTTCCTCTCGAAAAGGGGCTCAAAGGCTATAAAAGGAGGGCCAAACCTAGGGTTTCATCAACAAATTCTAAGCCTTCAAAAAGTCTCCGCAAAGCTACAATTCTCCGACAACGAAGTCCTTCCTTCCGATGTCTAGGTTTAATTTTTCTTATTTGTCTTTGTACGTCGGTATTATTTTGTTATCAGTTGTTCATCTACTTTTCGGAGCTTTTATCGTATACGAGGAGAGGGGGAGTGTCCCTCTACCTTAAAGTTTTTTTGTATCGATTAACTCCTACCTCCAACGAGGAGGAGTTCCTTTAGTGCTTCTGCCCTCCGTACGTGGTCAAGGACCACTAGGGCCTTGGAGTAGTAGCCTTCGGCTACGAACCAAGTAAAACCCTTGTGTCGATTGTCTCTTTTATTTTATATTTACATTTCCGCTGCAATTAATTTATTATCTCTCGAGTTTTAACGAACGAAAGAAAAAGAAAAGGTTTTTCGCTATTCACCCCCCCCTCTAGCGAACCGCATCGATCCAACATGTTCTTATCTAATCGATAATGAAATGATATAGAGAACACTACTCTTAATCATTTCTAGTCAATGATTAACATTTAAGGACAATGTTAATACAAAGAGACTAGCATGTAGGTCAACTCGATGACTTGATCTCACAAGTCATCGATATGTGATATCAAGTTGACACACGGGTATACATTAGAGAATGTATACTGAATGTCCCACCATGAAAAAGTATCAAGCATCATTATATGAGTGTCATATACTTTCTCATGTGACTATTAGTATGACTATTAGTCCTTGGACGTGAAATCACCATGGTTCCCTACATAAGGAGTTGCATACTTTGGCTTCGTCAAATGTCACCCGTAAATGGGTGGACTATAAAGGCGATTACTGTATATATAACAAATTATGCGGAGGGATGTGAGTGATGTAGATGGGATCTATCCCTCCTATATGACGGGAGTGACATCGTTATTTTTTTTAGAATAAGACCACTAAGTGCATGACCATGCCCAAATGAGTCAATATGAGATATTGAGCTCATTTGATCAGAGTGAGTCTACTTGGAGTTCAAGATATAGATTGTACCGAGGATGACACGGTCTATGCCTCAATTGGTCAATCTAAATGTCAAGGATAGAGGGACATTGTCACATATTGTGAGAGTCACAATTAGTAGTCACAAAGGTGATGTAGGATCTCAACATTCTTGTAACTTGGGTAGCAATGATGTGTTGCTAGATACTGCTCATTGCTTATGTTCCTAAATCGGTTTAGGAGCATTGCCAACGTTACAAGAACCTATAGGGTCACACACAATGGGCAATTAGATGGAGATTAGGTTCATATGATGAACCATGAGGATTAGGTTCATGGGATGAACCAAATTGGATTAAGAGTAATCCAAATTAGACTTATTGAGTTAGACTCAAGCTGATTCAAGTGTTGAATGAGTCTAATTTAGATTTGATTCATCGAGTCAATTTAAACTAATGAATTGAGATTCATTAAATAAAATTGACTTGAATCAAATGGTTGGATTTGATCAACCATGCGAGATAAGAGGTCAAGTTTAACTTGACTTGAGAGGGAAGATGAATGGTCAATTTTAAATTGACCAATTGTCATGTCATGGTGACTTGGCATGGGCCCAGCCAATGATGATGCTCCACATCATCATGGACACATCATGGGGTGCCACCTCATGAGGGAGACCAAGAGCCATTGGCTCTTGGAGTTACATGCATGCATGTAACCCCCTTATAGTGGGTTATGAAAGTGTGAAGTTAAGTTGTGTAACTTCATCATCTTCTTCCTTGGATCTTCCCTCAAGCTCTCTCCCTAATCTTCCTCATCTTGCCGTGAGCCTCCAAGGGGTGCTAGCATACTCTAGGTTGCTTTTTTCCACCTATTTCTTGTGTGGATACCAATAGAGGAGTGGACACTTGACACTCTTGAGTTCCGGCAAGCCGTTTAGACGAGCGAGATAAGCGAAGGGCGTCACATCGAGGGTAAACCCTTAAAATGTAGATCTAAAGTTTTTAAACACGTACATGTAGTTTTGTTTACCTTCGCACGGATCCATGGCTGACTTCCGTGGTTTCCGCAATGCAAAAAGTGGTTTTTGTGGCTCGGATAGTGCAACAAGGTTTTGGGTAGAAGCTGTTAGCATGACTTGCTATGTGCAAAATAGGATCCTTATGGTAAAGAAGCACCTTATTACCTCGTACGAAATCTATCACGACAAAGTACCTAACATTAAGTACTTTAGGGTATTTGGATGTAAGGTACATATCCTGAACACTAAGGATTACCTAGGAAAGTTCACCTCCAAAACCTCTATCAGAATCTTCTTAAGATACTCGACAACAAGTATAGCCTATAGGGTATACAACCATGACACCCTTAGAGTTGAAGAGACCATTAATGTAGTGTTCGATGAAGGACACGAACCTACAAAACCCGTAGAAACACCAACTAGTGAACCGACTCATACCAGACACGACTCCGACCCTGAGATCGAGTCTAGTATTAATCCTAACCCAAGTCCAACGAGTCATCCTGTCGACCAAGTGATAGGTGACCCTAACCCAAGTCAAATTAGGATTGAAACGAATCATCCTATCGACCAAGTGATAGGTGATCCTAGCTTAGGGGTTCGAACTAGATCATCCTATAGAAATATTAGTCAAATCTCCTTGATCTCGAAAATCGAACCGAAAACCATTGAACACGCTCTTCTTGATCCGATTGGATTATTGCAATGCAAGAAGAGCTAGCTCAATTCACTAGGAACGAGGTTTGGGAATTAGTACTGCCACCTAAAGTTAAATCAGTTATTGGAACAAGGTGGGTCTTCCGAAACAAACTTGCTGACAAAGGTGAAGTAGTTAGAATTAAGCAAGGTTAGTCACCAAAGCTTTTAGTCAAGTCGGAGGATTATATTATGATGAAACCTATGCCCTCGTAGCTAGACTAGAATCCATTCGAATGTTGTTAGCATACGCTGCACATCAAGGTTTTAAATTATTTCAAATGGATGTCAAGTCAGTATTTTTGAATGGACTTATTATGGAAGAAGTGTACGTTAGTCAACCCCTAGGATTTGAAAGTCTAAATAAACCCGACCATGTCCTTAAATTAAAGAAAGCTCTTTATGGACTCAAGCAAGCTCCTCAAGCTCAGTACGAGAGACTTTCAATTTATCTTAAGTCAAAAGGGTTTAACCAAGGCCTAGTCGATCCTGTTGGTGCAGGGGCACCTAAGTCGAACCTATATTTTGATTATGGAAAAAGATGCAAAGTCAAGGATATATCGTTATCTCACGAGCTGAATCAAGTGTGCAGAAAAGTGCTAAAGCTGGAGCTGAAGGCTAGCGACACCCGGAGGAAGGCGCGGTGGTCGGGCGACACTCGAGTGACTTCGGAGGGAGCCAAAGGAATCGAGTGGAAGGCCGGAAGCAAAAGCGACATGGTAAGTATCGAGGTAATCTCGTGTGTGCGAGCATAAGTGAGGTCGTATCCTCCTTACGGGGATGGTCTTAAGCATATACTACAACAAATATGACTTTCCGTAGCACGTTATCAACAGCATACAATTATAGCACGCTGTTAATAGTAGTTTTTACAGCGTGCCCAATTTTGTACGCTGCGGATAATATTATATTTTTGCAAACAACAGCATGCAAAAATAATACGCTGTCAATACTCATTTTAATAGTGTGCAATGCACGCTGTTAATATTAAATAATAACAGCATGCATTTTGTGCGCTGTTATAAATCTTATTATAAAAATTAAACTTTTCACAGCGCACCAATCATGTGTGCTGCGGATAATATTTGGTTTATTAATATGAAATACTAACAACGTGCATTTTGTACGCCGTTAAAAGTATCATTATAAAAAATTACATTTACAATTTGCACGCTATGTAGATCCGACCAAAGACATCCCATCGATGGTCTAGGTCGAGATCGGACGGTCGAAGGTCGTCGAAATAATGTTTTCTTTCAACTAACTTTGACTTGCAGCAAGCATCATCATTGCCCGGCTTGGAGGACTCATTGCCGTCAATCGATCATTGTCGGAGGTCGACTTGGTGATCTTGCCATCGATCGATGATGGCCATCAGTCGACTGATGGTCAAATGATCAGCCTCGAGGAGTCAAGACTTATCACCACTTTTCAAGGAGGTTGTGTGTTCATTTGTGATTGGTTGAAGACCCATTCGATGAGGGGCTCAAAGGCTATAAAAGGAGGTCCTAACCTAGGGTTTTCTCAACAATTCAAAGCTTCCAAAAGCCTCCACAAAGCTACAACTCTCCGACAACGTAGTGCTTCTTCTCCGACGTCTAGGTCTTAACTTCTTTTCTTTTTGTAACGTCGATTTAAGCTTTTACTTCAGTTTGTTACTTTAATTCTTTCGGAGCTTTTATCGTAACGAGGAGAGGGGGAGTGTCCATCTACCATAAGTTTTGTTCTTTATTGTATCGATTAACTCCTACCTTCAACGAGGAGGAGTTCATTTAGTATTTTGCCCTCCGTGCATGGTCAAGGACCACTAGGGCCTTGGAGTAGTAGCCGAAGGCTACGAACCAAGTAAAAAGAATTGTCTCTTTTATTTATTGTTTATCTTTCCTCTACAAATTATCTACTCGAGTTTTAACGAACGATTTCGTAAAAGTTTTATCGCTATTCACCCCCCCCTCTAGCGATCCGCTTCGATCCAACAATTGGTATCAGAGCCGGGGGCGCTCAAATTCTGTGCAACCACCGGTCGAGCATTTTTTTTTGTTTTCATATTTATCGTTTTAAGATTTCTCCCACACTACTAATCCAAGACCAAGTCTTGGTACATAGTTTTTGGTTGTGTTTTTGCAAGTATTGATCGCCTTCGGAGTACCTCAGATCAAACGAGCATAACTTTTGCTACAAGTGGACTCACGAAACGATTTACCCACCAAATCGAAGCTCTCGTAGAGATATACGGGTTTACCCCCGTAACAAGCTGATTTGATCCTAAAAAATCGACGTTTAGTAGCCTTTCAGGGAAATCGAAGGTTGTGAGTACTTACTTTTTATTTAGTTTCTTATTTCTTTGCTTAACTTTCTATTTTTCATTTGTTTCTTTTTATTTCCCGCACTACTAATCCAAGACCAAGTCTTGGCAAGTTTTGTTGTGTTTTTTTGTGTGTGCAAGTTTTTCTTTATGGCCCACATTGAGGGGTACAACACCAGCCGGCCTCCGTTCTTTAATGGAGATGATTTCCATTATTGGAAAGGTCGGATGGAGTGTTTTCTAAAAACACAAGTTGAGACTTGGATAATCATCCAAACCGGCTTTGCTCTACCCACTAATGATCAAGGTGAGCCTTTGGACTTCGACAAGTGGAACAATGCAACCAAGAGGCAAATCGAAGCCGATGCAAGGGCTATCCAAATATTGCAATGCGGTTTGTCTAAGGAAGAGCTCAACCGCATCGGACCCTTCATCAGGGCAAAAGATCTGTGGACAATGTTAGTAATATATGAGAGATGTCCTAAGGCAATCGCCTTATGTATGAACCATTTATATGATAAATGAAGATTCACTATTTGAGTATACATGTTTTATGTATTTGATTGGATCTTAAACTCATTTACTGAATGTCCACGATACGATTCACAGCATGAGAGAATTTGTGATTGGATCACAACTAGTGAGTATCTCTACATGTGTAATTGTGATGTATCGGAATTATCCCTAGTCGATGAATTGATGGATATGGACACCATCAATTCTGTCGAGACTAGCACGAGGTATACTCCTTGGTGTATCCAAGAAGCTGATTCTCACTGGCTGGAGACATTGTGATGTCCGGAGTTAATCGTGGATGCTAGTTATGGTAACTAGTTCATTGGAGTGACCAGCCGTAAGACTTCATATGGTTCTCTGCATATATAGATATGTCAATGAAGTTCTTACTGTGGCTTAAGTGCGATGTTCCTTTGACTTGCGGTATTCAAGTCATCTTGATCATGGAGACTTATGCTTTGACATCTTAAGCAAACATTTCTGAGGAGATGTGGACCCGGGATGATTGGGTATAAGTTGAAGTGATCGAAGGTGTTTGAATATCCTATAAAGGATTCACCACTCCTTGCGAGGAGATGTATACCCATGGCCTCTCGTCGGATTGTTACTAAAGTCTTTGGCCAAAGCATTACATGTTTAGAGTAAGGTACTCTTAGATACATGTGGAGTAACTAGAATCCGTAGGACGAGCAAATGATACTTGGGCTAGGTGTGACGTAGTCAGCCTAGTGGGGACTGACACAATAGACCATGTCCTGAACCAAGTGGGTATAAGATGAGTGAAGGGAATAAGGCACGATTCATTCGAGCTACTGAAGGGTTTCAGAAATAGTTCTGGATCAACCGTTGATCTTTTCGGTTAATTGGGGATCATGATGTACTACTAGGTGCCACTCATGATCGTTCTATAATTAATGGTTAATTATAGATGGCCAACATAAACCGAGAACCTATTTGGTCACACGCACAACGAGTGTAATCCAAAGGATTTAAAACGAGCTAGAGAATGGGATTCTCAGACCGGGAGAAACTATGTTTGGTTGGACCAAACATAAAGCGAGCATGAAATTGTTTCAGTCGCAATGGAAGCGTGGATGGGCCATGTCTTATGAAGACATAATGGATGGACCAAAATGGTTTGGTTCTAATCCAATGGATGAGAATAAACCAAAGGGTTTGGTTTATTTTAAACGAATGAACCAAAAGTTGGTTCGGTTCGTTTTAACTTAAAATAAACCATCATGGTTTGATTTATTTTAACTTATCTTAATGGAGCGGGTTAACGGGCTTTATGGATATGATCCATTAACCATTAAGAGAATTAGTTCTCTATAAAATAGGGCTTAAACCCTAATCCAAAACACTAATTGGAGTTGCCGCCCAACCTTGTTGTGCCGCCCCCTCCATCATCTCATCTATTCGGCGCCCAACCCTAAAGTGCCACCATCTAGCTTTTGTGTAGCCGTCCAACTTGTTGCCGGCGACCAAGCTACAGCCGGTGAACCCTCCGGCGATCCTCCGGTGATCCCCTATAGGTTTGGCATCAAGGTGAGCCTTTTCTTTCCTTGGTTAGCCGGCGCCTATATCCTCCACCAAGCTGTCCAATTTTCTGGACAGCTTCTCATCCTCTCGTCGGAGCGTCGTTTGGACGACGGTTAGTGCTCCGACAGCGGCTAACTTACCGGGGATTTGATCTCCGGTAATCCGCTGAGGTGGAGGATGAAGGATTCGTCAATTGGTTGACGAATACCTCTCCGGAGAAGCGAGTTTTGAGAACTCGTTTTAGGATCCGAATTTGGATTCGGATCGTGATCATCTCTCGATCACGTCGTCTTCAACACGAGGCTAGTAACCCGTACGAAGACGAAGCTCGTGACTTAGCAAAGTCATCCCGAGGAGCTCGGCGTGGATACGGATAGAGACGATTCTTACGAGGATCGTTCCGGTTGATGCCGTTCCCGCTACACGTCATACGGAAGGTATAACGTAGATAATTTTCTTTTATTGCAAATTTTAATTTACGGTTATGTCTACACTTGTTGTAATAGCATGCGTGTGTTGTGTGTGTTGTAATAAATATAGATTTATTATTTTAATTGCTTCCGCTGTGCTCATGTTTACGAAACATGATCGAACACACACACGCCGCGGTGCCGGAAACCCAACAGTGGTATCAGAGCCCAGGTTGTGTTTCGACATAATCGTAAAAATGGTTTTGCGATAGTCATAATGTATTTCTGGAAGTTTTCTAAATTTTGGAAATTTAGAAGTATTTATGGAAATTTTTCAATTTTGGAAAGTCTAGAAGTATTTATGGAAATCTTCCACTTTTGGAAAGTTGGAAGTATTTATGGAAATTTATATTTTCCATAAATAAAATATTTGATTAGATTCTGGAAATTTGTTTCCTAATTTAATCATGATTTGATTTGGGAAATCAAATCTTAAAATATTTTATTTCCATAAGTAGTTTTAAAGATTTAGGAAATTGGTTTCCTAAATAGATTTTCCTTAATCAAATAATTCCATGAATAAAATATGTGATTAGATTTGGAAATTTATTTCCTAATTTAATTATGATTTGATTTGGAGAATCAAATCTTAAACATATTTTATTTCCATAAATAGTTATGACAAATAAGGAAATTATATACATGACATAATTGTATGCCATGTAATTGCATTAGATGCATAACATTATGCCATGCGTGTCGTGACATGTAGATGTATGCCATGTATGCCATGCCATGTAGATAATAGTTATTTGCATGCAAAGAGGATGAGACATAAAACCCTAACTCAATATTAAAGCCTACACCTTCCATTAATATGGTTAGAACCAGAGTTACATTTTCTTGTTTGGGTTGTTGGACTCACTCCAAGCCCAAATTTAACCTGAACATGTTCAAATCATTGGAATAGTTTACCTCTAATATGGTAAGAGTCAGAGGTCAATCGTTAGTTTGGGTTGTTGGACTCACTCCAAGCCTGGCTAATTGGTTGAATGCGCTCTAACCATATTAAAACTATTTCGTGATTAATGGGTCGGCTTTAACTTGGAGCATCGATTTGTTGGACTCACTCCAAGGTCGATGTGAAGAGAGGTGAAGTTGGGTGCTATGCATATGATGCATACTTGTTAATGTGTTAACAACCCAATGTATGTGTAAACATTCAATTAGTTGATAGCACATTGTGATAGTTACATATACATGATATGTAATCGGTATACTTGATACCCACCATCATAGCTAAGAATGGCTTGTTGGACTCACTCCAAGGTTGTTCTTATCTATGATGGATATCAGCCCATTCGGAGATGGACCTACGATCTCCCGAAGTGATTTTAAGGGTTTTTGAAATTCGAAAAATGAATGGGATTTATAAATGTATATTGATGCATTTTAAAATCATCTTTCTCATATATGCTCGTTTTGTATTTCTAGGTTAATAAATTGATCATGACGTCTTTGAATTTGCGCACTATTTTGGATTCGAACAAACTGACTGGGCCTAACTTCCTGGACTGGCTTAGAAACCTGAGAATTGTTCTCAAGGCGGAAAAGCTTGCATATGTCCTTGAAGAGCCTCTTCCTGACCGTCCTAAGGACGATGCAACTCCAGACCAAATGTTGGTCTATCAGAAACATGTGGCAGATTCTGAGCTGGCGAGTTGCATCATGCTAGCGGCGATGGTACCTGAGCTGCAAAAGCAGCATGAGCATATGGATGCTAATACTATGGTCTTCCATCTTCATGAGTTGTTCGATGAGCAAGCGAGATCCGAAAGGTTCGAGGTCTCTAGGCTCCTCTTCACTACGAAGATGCAAGAAGGTTCGTCTATAGTGCAGTTTGTGCTAAAGATGAACGGGTACATCGAGCGGCTAGCTACCCTCGGTTTTGTGATGGATCATGAGTTATGTATTGACTTAATTCTGCATTGTTTGCCCAAGAGCTACTCGCAATTTGTGATGAACTATCGGATGAACAAATTGGAATCCACCATTCCCAAGCTCCTTAATATGCTGAAGACTGTGGAGCCTTCTGTAAAGCATGAGGAGAAGGCGATTCTGTTAGTTGATTCCTCAAAGAAAGGTTCTAAGAGGAAGGCAAAAGAACAGAAGAAAGGAAAGAAAAAGGCAAAGAAGGCGGAACCAGCGCAAAAGGGCACTTGCCATCACTGTGGCAAGGAAGGCCACTGGCGAAGAAACTACAAGACTTATCTTGAGTCCATGAAGAAGAAGAAGGCATCCGATGCCCCATCCTCTTCAGGTATCTTCGTTATTGATTGTCATTCTATTTCCTTAGACACTTGGGTATTGGATACTGGGTGTAGCTCACATATATGTAATGAAATACAGGGGCTAAGGAATAGAAGAAGACTTGTCAGAGGGGAGTCAAATTTGCGAGTTGGCAATGGAGCAAAGGTTGCTGCGGTCGCCATCGGAACTTATTTGCTGAAGCTCCCTAGTGGACTAGTCTTGGAACTGGACAATTGCTATTATGTTCCTTCTCTAATAAAGAACATTGTTTCTATTTCCTGCTTAAATAGAAATGGTTTCCATTTAACGTTTAGTAACAATTGTTGTTATATAACTTTGAATGGCGTACTTTATGGAACTGGAACATTGAGTAATGGAATTTATACGTTGGACGTATCCAGTGACATTTTCAATATCGAAGTGAGCAACACGCGTGCTCGAAAGGATAATCACATAGACTCCTATATGTGGCATTGTCGTCTTAGCCATATAAGCAAGAAACGCATGTCCGAATTACACCGATGTGGAATTCTGGAATCGTTTGAATTGGATTCATACGATACATGCGAATCATGCTTAAAAGGCAAGATGACTAAGTTACCTTTTTCTGGAAAAGGTGAACGAGTGGGAGAGTTACTAGGTCTAGTACATACTGATGTATGTGGACCTATGTCAACTCAAGCTTTAGGAGGCTATAGCTACTTCATTACCTTCACCGATGATCACTCACGGTTTGGGTATGTGTTCTTGATGAAACACAAGTCTGAAGCCTTTGAAAGGTTCAAAGAATTCAGAAATGAAGTAGAGAAACAACATGACAAAAGTATTAAAATACTTCGATCGGATCGAGGTGGTGAATACTTAAGTCAAGAGTTTCTTGATTATCTAAGAGACAATGGCATATTGTCTCAATGGACTCCGCCCTATACACCACAGCATAATGGTGTATCTCAGAGGCGTAACCGGACCTTGTTGGACATGGTCAGGTCAATGATGAATCATGCGACTCTTCCCAAGTCCTTTTGGGGCTATGCACTTCAGACAGCTGTTTACTTGTTAAACAGAATGCCTACCAAGGTAGTCTCTACTACTCCATATGAGATATGGGCTAGTAAGAAACCTCATGTATCTTACTTGAAGATATGGGGTTGTCCTACTTATGTGAAGCGGACTGTATCAGACAAACTGGATGCTAAGTCTGATAAATGTCTATTTATTGGATACCCTAAGGAAACAAGGGGTTACCAATTCTATCATCCTGTGGAACAAAAGGTGTTTGTTTCAAGGCATGCTGTGTTTCTAGAGAAAGAGTTTCTCTTGTAAGAAAATAGTGGGAGTGTCGTCGAGCTTGAGGAGGCTCGAGAGACTCAAATAGACATTGATGAGATACCTAGTGAAGCACAACAGCCGACAACTCATAGTGATGAGCAATCGGCTGGACCTATTGTAACACCACATCTTCGTAGATCCTGGCGAGAACGCAATATTCCTGAGAGATATGGATTTCTCGTAAGTGAATCGAACGACGTGTTACTCATTGATGATGAGGAGCCTACCAGTTATGAAGAAGTGCTGACAAGTTCAGAAAGGGATAAGTGGCTTGGTGCCATGAAGTCGGAAATGGATTCCATGTACGAAAACCAAGTTTGGAACTTGGTTGACCCACCTGAAGGCATAAAGCCTATAGGGTGCAAGTGGGTTTTCAAGAAGAAAACCGACATGGATGGTAATGTGATTACCTATAAGGCTAGATTGGTGGCGAAAGGATATCGTCAAAAACAAGGTGTTGATTATGACGAAACCTATTCGCCTGTAGCTATGCTTAAATCCATTCGGATGCTCCAGGCCATAGCGGCTCATTATGATTATGAGATATGGCAGATGGATGTGAAAACAGCTTTCCTTAATGGAAACCTGCTCGAGGATGTGTATATGACACAGCCTGAGGGTTTCACATCGGTTGATAAAACCAAGGTATGCAAATTGCGACGATCCATTTATGGATTGAAGCAAGCATCCAGGAGCTGGAATATCCATTTTGATGAGACAATCAAAAGGTTTGATTTCTCACAAAATCCAGACGAACCTTGTGTGTACAAGAAGGTTAGTGGGAGTGCAGTCGTGTTCCTAGTACTGTATGTCGATGACATATTACTTATAGGAAACGATGTGTCAATCTTACAGTCAGTTAAGGTTTGGTTATCCAAGACATTCTCCATGAAAGACCTGGGAGAAGCAACCTACATCCTTGGGATTAAGATCTATAGAGATAGATCGAAACGGTTGCTTGGTCTTTCGCAGTCTACATATATAGACCGAGTGCTAAAGAGGTTTAGCATGTCGGAATCCAAGAAAGGTTATCTGCCCATCAGGCATGGGGAACACCTTTTGAAGTCTATGTGTCCGCGCACAGAAGACGAGAGGATTTGCATGAGTAAGATTCCCTATGCATCCGCAATAGGATCTATCATGTATGCTATGTTATGTACGAGGCCCGATGTATCGTACGCTCTGAGTGTCACGAGCATATACCAATCCGATCCAGGAATGGATCATTGGGCGGCTGTTAAGACGATCCTTAAGTACTTGAGAAGAACTAAGGATGTGTTCCTAATATATGGAGAAGGGGACATGGTGATACGCGGGTATACGGATGCCAGCTTCCAGACAGACAAGGATGATTCGGTCTCGATGCGGATCGTGTTCACCTTGAATGGGGCGCGATGAGTTGGAAAAGTTCCAAACAAGAGGATAGCGGATTCTACCACCGAGGCAATATATTGCGGCCGGCGGCAAAGAAGCGGTTTGGATCAAGAAGTTCGTTCATGAACTTGGTGTGATTCTCGCCATTGTTGAAGCAATACCGGTCATCATCGACAACAATGGAGCAATTGCACAGGCGAAAGAGCCAAGGTCTCATCAACGATCCAAACATGTGCTTCGCCGCTATCATCTTATCAGAGAGATCATCAGTAGGAACGAAATACAAATCGAGAAAATTCCCACTGAAAGGAACTTAGAGGATCCCTTGACTAAGGCATTACCTCAAAATAAGTTTGAGGGTCATGTTCGAGCTTATGGTATTGGATACCGTAGCGATTGGCATTAGGACAAGTGGGAGTCTGTTAGTAATATATGAGAGATGTCCTAAGGCAATCGCCTTATGTATGAACCATTTATATGATAAATGAAGATTCACTATTTGAGTATACATGTTTTATGTATTTGATTGGATCTTAAACTCATTTACTGAATGTCCACGATACGATTCACAGCATGAGAGAATTTATGATTGGATCACAACTAGTGAGTATCTCTACATGTGTAATTGTGATGTATCAGAATTATCCCTAGTCGATGAATTGATGGATATGGACACCATCAATTCTGTCGAGACTAGCACGAGGTATACTCCTTGGTGTATCCAAGAAGCTAATTCTCACTGGCTGGAGACATTGTGATGTCCGGAGTTAATCGTGGATGCTAGTTATGGTAACTAGTTCATTGGAGTGACCAGCCGTAAGACTTCATATGGTTCTCTGCATATATAGATATGTCAATGAAGTTCTTACTGTGGCTTAAGTGCGATGTTCCTTTGACTTGCAGTATTCAAGTCATCTTGATCATGGAGACTTATGCTTTGACATCTTAAGCAAACATCTCTGAGGAGATGTGGACCCGGGATGATTGGGTATAAGTTGAAGTGATCGAAGGTGTTTGAATAGCTTATAAAGGATTCACCACTCCTTGCGAGGAGATGTATACCCATGGCCTCTCGTCGGATTGTTACTAAAGTCTTTGGCCAAAGCATTACATGTTTAGAGTAAGGTACTCTTCGATACATGTGGAGTAACTAGAATCCGTAGGACGAGCAAATGATACTTGGGCTAGGTGTGACGTAGTCAGCCTAGTGGGGACTGACACAATAGACCATGTCCTGAACCAAGTGGGTATAAGATGAGTGAAGGGAATGAGGCACGATTCATTCGAGCTACTGAAGGGTTTCAGAAATAGTTCTGGATCAACCGTTGATCTTTTTGGTTAATTGGGGATCATGATGTACTACTAGGTGCCACTCATGATCGTTCTATAATTAATCGTTAATTATAGACGACCAACATAAACCGAGAACCTATTTGGTCACACGCACAACGAGTGTAATCCAAAGGATTTAAAACGAGCTTGAGAATGGGATTCTCAGACCGAGAGAAACTATGTTTGGTTGGACCAAACATAAAGCGAGCATGAAATTGTTTCAGTCGCAATGGAAGCATGGATGGGCCGTGTCTTATGAAGACATAATGGATGGACAAAAATGGTTTGGTTCTAATCCAATGGATGAGAATAAACCAAAGGGTTTGGTTTATTTTAAACGAATGAACCAAAAGTTGGTTCGGTTCGTTTTAACTTAAAATAAACCATCATGGTTTGGTTTATTTTAACTTATCTTAATGGAGCGGGTTAACGGGCTTTATGGATATGATCCATTAACCATTAAGAGAATTAGTTTTCTATAAAATAGGGCTTAAACCCTAATCCAAAACACTAATTGGAGTTGCCGCCCAACCTTGTTGTGCCGCCCCCTCCATCATCTCATCTATTCAGCGCCCAACCCTAAAGTGCCACCATCCAGCTTTTGTGCAGCCGTCCAACTTGTTGCCGGCGACCAAGCTATAGCCGGTGAACCCTCCGGCGATCCTCCGGTGATCCCCTATAGGTTTGGCATCAAGGTGAGCCTTTTCTTTCCTTGGTTAGCCGGCGCCTATATCCTCCACCAAGCTGTCCAGTTTTCTGGACAGCTTCTCCTCCTCTTGTCGGAGCGTCGTTTGGACGACGGTTAGTGCTCCGACAGCGGCTAACTTACCGTGGATTTGATCTCCGGTAATCCGCTGAGGTGGAGGACGAAGGATTCGTCAATTGGTTGACGAATACCTCTCCTGAGAAGCGAGTTTTGAGAACTCGTTTTAGGATCCGAATTTGGATTCGGATCGTGATCATCTCTCGATCACGTCGTCTTCAACACGAGGCTAGTAACCCGTACGAAGACGAAGCTCGTGACTTAGCGAAGTCATCCCGAGGAGCTCGGCGTGGATACGGATAGAGACGATTTTTACGAGGATCGTTCCGGTTGATGCCGTTCCCGCTACACGTCATACGGAAGGTATAACGTAGATAATTTTCTTTTATTGCAAATTTTATTTTACGGTTATGTCTACACTTGTTGTAATAGCATGCGTGTGTTGTGTGTGTTGTAATAAATATAGATTTATTATTTTTAATTGCTTCCGCTGTGCTCATGTTTACGAAACATGATCGAACACACACACGCCGCGGTGCCGGAAACCCAAC
The DNA here is from genome assembly GCA_025175895.1 of Wurfbainia villosa. NCBI lineage: Eukaryota > Viridiplantae > Streptophyta > Magnoliopsida > Zingiberales > Zingiberaceae > Wurfbainia > Wurfbainia villosa. The sequence continues at coordinate 58,424,386 of CM045997.1, forward strand.
AGACAAAACTCATAAAACTACACAAAGGGACTAACGATGCGAAGGTAAGTAAGTGTGACTTACTACTTAATAAATTGTATAACCTAAAAATACAGGAATGTGAGACGGCAACGCAACTACATGCCCGCGTCCAGGACATTATCAACGGATTACACACCATCGGACATAAGGTCGAAAACCGTGACCTCCTAAGGTATGTTCTTAATTTATTTCCTAGGACTAACTTGTGGGCATCCATGGTTGATGTCTACAAGGTCTCTAGGGACCTTTCAAAGCTTAGGTTAGACGAATTATTTTCCGAGTTTGAACTTCATGAGCAAACTAACATGGTCCGGGCTGAGAGAGGTATTGCTCTACTTGCAGGACAAAGAAGCAAGACATCCACCAAGCAAGAAGATGGACTCGAACCCGAAGATGAATCAGAGTCCGAATCCGAAAAGGTGGAAGCAATAGTGAACGTAGTGCGGAAGATCGTTCGGAGGGAAAGGAGGCTACTAAAAAACAAAAAGAGGGCACAATTCAAATCAAGTCAAAAGAAGGCGTTTCATGCAACATGGGACAACGAAGAAGGCGTTGGTATAGCATGCATGGCAAGACCTGAAGAGTCCGAGTCCGAATCTGAATCAAACTACAACACCGACTCCGAACTCGAGGACTACTTCGAGAAGCAACTCAAAGCCGGAACGAAAGATAAAATTAAGGTTATCCGCTCACTAATTCATACACTTTACAATACGATTAAATTGCTAACTATAAAATTAGCTAAATCTGAGTCTAGGGTCGAGTCCTTGGTTGAGGAGGTTGAAACCCTCAAACAAGAGACACCCCTAAACTCTTCGACTAGTCAAGTTCAAGAGGAGGACTCAACTCGAGTTGAAAAACTCGAAGAAGAGAACTCTCTCTTGAAAGGGCAAGTCCAAGAGCTCGAAGCTCGGTTGAACAAGTTCTCGACGGGGTCCAAGAATCTTAACCGACTTCTTGGAACTCAGAGAGTCGTGTACAACAGATCCGGACTCGGATATAGCTCAAAGACTATGAATATATCTTACATGTCTATCGTAAACCGTAGTCATCATCGAGTCCAAGCGTGGGTCCCGAAAACTTTATTAAACTCACATATAAGGACCAATAGGTTTTGGATTCCCAAGGATCAAGTTCATTACTTGACCAGACCATATCGGTTCAATGATCCAGGGGGAGCTAATACCAAAATAGTATATCCGATAACCTAAACCTTTTATTCTTTTTAGAATGGTTAGATAGGACTATAACTTGTCAATGCTTGATAACATAGTACCAGGACGCAGCGAGATGATAGTACGCTAGGAAAGCGGAGTCTTGTGTATTCGGGCTAGATAAGGCGTATCTAGTTCGGTGCACTTGACCGAGTGGAACTAGCTGAAGCTACCTCGCCATATCCTAGACTAGTTAGACCAGGAAGTGGTCTTAGGTGAGTCAAGTTACTATTTTCTCGAAATTGGCTTTGTCTAAGGAAGTGGTCGTTTTTCCGATCAAAGAAGGCCCTTGTGCCTCGCCACGACCTGGAAGCCAAGATCTTGAAAAGGTGACTTGATGAGCTTAGGATCAAATCCGAATCTAACGCAAGGTTGACAAGTTTCAAATCATTAAAACTTAATCAAGATAAAATTGAAATCATCTCACACAACATATAAGGTGACCAATTCTAAGACACTTAGAATGGGTGAGTTGAATAAGGAACAATTTCAATTTACATAATCTTTTAAAAAATGTTATCTATTTTTCAAACTATCGAGCTTAAATGTGTACTTATACTCGGACAAAATTCTAAATATACAACCATCTAGGTCAATGTTTAGCGCCCCCTAACTCTTTTATACCTTATATATTTGATTAAGGGGGAGAGCAAACTAACCCTAAGGGTTATATATATTTTCAAAACTTAATAGCATATAAGTATTGTGAAACTCAAAGTTAATTTTATAAGTATTTTGAAAATCAAACTTAGTTTCCAAAAATTACATTGTTGGTGCAGAGGGCTATACCTCGAACAAAATTAAATCAAGACACATGGTTGGACTCATGTTAGATAATCTTTATGCATGCTACCTTTTCTATTAAAAAAAACCCTACTTTTTATATAAAACCCCATACTTTTTTTGATTCATGGCAAAAGGGGGAGAAGAGCATAAGTTAAGGGGGAGAAGAGCATAAGTTAAGGGGGAGAACAAAATTTAAATTTTTGAAAATTAAACTTTTGTTTTAAAACTCACCGAAGGTTAAGAGGGAGTTCACTACAAATGAGCGTAACATTTATCTTACTCATTTTCTGCTTTATATTTTCCCTTAACTTTGCGTAAATTTTCCATAGCATCAAAAAGGGGGAGATTGTTGGTGCAGGGGCACCTATGTCGAACCTATATTTTGATTATGGCAAAAGACGCAAAGTCAAGGATATATCGTTATCTCACAAGTTGAATCAAGTGTGCAGAAAAGTGTTAAAGATGGAGCTGAAGGCTAGCGACACCCGGAGGAAGGTGCGGTGGTCGGGCGACACTCGAATGACTTCGGAGGGAGCCGAAGGAATCGAGTGGAAGGCCGGAAGCAAAAGCGACATGGTAAGTATCGAGGTAAGCTCGTGTGTGCGAGCGTAAGTGAGGTCGTATCCTCCTTACGGGGATGGTCTTAAGCGTAGATCCGACCAAAGACATCTCATCGATGGTCTAGGTCGAGATCGGACGATCGAAGGCCGTCGAAATAATGTTTTCTTTGAGCTAACTTTGACTTGCAGCAAGCATCAGTCGACTGCCAGCTTGGAGGACTCAACTGACGTCAATCAGTCGACTACCGGAGGTCAGCACTTGATTGATGCTAACATCAGTCGACTGATGATGGCCATCAGTCGACTTAGGGTCAAAAGACCAGCCTCGAGGAGTCAGGGCTTATCACCACTTTTCAAGGAGGTTGTGTGTTCATTTGTGATTGGTTGAAGACCCATTCGATGAGGGGCTCAAAGGCTATAAAAGGAGGTCCTAACCTAGGGTTTTATCAACAATTCTAAGCTTCCAAAAGCCTCCGCAAAGCTACAACTCTCCGACAACGAAGTGCTTCTTCTCCGACATCTAGGTCTTAACTTCTTTTCTTTTTGTAACGTCGGTTTAAGCTTTTACTTCAGTTTGTTACTTTAATTCTTTTGGAGCTTTTATCGTAACGAGGAGAGGGGGAGTGTCCCTCTACCTCAAGTTTTGTTCTTTATTGTATCGATTAACTCCTACCTCCAACGAGGAGGAGTTCGTTTAGTATTATGCCCTCCGTCCATGGTCAAGGACCACTAGGGCCTTGGAGTAGTAGCCGAAGGCTACGAACCAAGTAAAAAGAATTGTCTCTTTTATTTATTGTTTATCTTTCCGCTGCAAATTATCTACTCGAGTTTTAACGAACGATTTCGTAAAAGTTTTATCACTATTCACCCCCCCCTCTAGCAATCTGCTTCGATCCAACAGATCCAACTCTTTTCGTAAAAACCATAGGTAAGGAAATCTTTATAGCCCAAATCTACGTATACGATATCATTTTTAGAACAACCAATTCGATCCTACTAAACGAATTCATTTCACTTATGGACGGTGAATTTGAAATGAATTTAGTAGGTAAATTGAGTTTCTTTCTAGGACTACAAATTAAACAAACTAAGGATGGAATATATTTACATCAACAAAAATATACTAGGGAATTAATTAAAAGTTTTGGAATGCAAGATGCCAAAACCATCAATATAGGAGAGGACTTAGAAGGAAAGCCCATCGACCTAAAATATTATAGGAGTGCGATAGGGAGTCTTCTATACTTAACTACGAGTTGACCCGACATTTTATTCGCGGTAAGTATGTGCGCAAGGTTTCAAACCTGTGCCAAGGAGTCTCACCTAACCCTAGTCAAGTGTATCCTTAGGTATTTAAAGGGCACGCTAAGCGTAGGTATTTGGTACCCTAGATCTACCGAGTTCGAACTAATCGGCTATTTCGACTCAGACTATGCCGGTAGTAAACTCGATAGGAAAAAGCACGAGTGGTTGTTGTCAACTTCTTGGCTCGAGTCCAGTAAGTTGGTGCAGTAGGAAGCAACACTATGTTGCCTTATCTACCATCGAAGCTGAATACATCGCGATGGGTGAGTGTGTGGCTCAACTTCTTTGGATGAAGCATGCTCTCTGAGATTTTAACTTGAACATCAACAATATTAAAACTCACATAGATAATATTAGCTCCATCAACTTAACCAAAAATCCTATTTGCCATTCTAGGACCAAACATATAGAAGTTAAACACCACCTTATTCGAGAAGATGTAGCTAACGGAACCATTAAACTCGAATATGTGGAATCCAAGTCAAACCTAGCCGATCTTTTTACCAAGCCGCTACCCGAAGACGAATTTAGTCTACTAAGATGAAAATTAGGAATGTGCGTAATAGAGTAGGACCTACATTCTTTTTATATACTCTAGTATTTACTTTTCTTTTCATGTTAATGGAACTAGCTTAGGGCATACCCTAGATATCATGTACCTATAGATTTAAGGAGCCAATACATCTCACAACACATAGGACTAATGTGTTTATGTACTTAGCTATGTAGATGGACGTGAGATGTTAGGACCTTACTCCTAGTTCCAGATGTAAAGCTAGTGCATCGCCATGAACCACGGAGTATAATTATATATATATTAACCGACTCTGACCAAGACTTGTTGATCTTTCATATCAATCAAGTCAAATAGAGTTGAACATTTAATAGATGAGCTTATTTTTAATATATTATTTTAAAAATTATATGGAACATGCTTGGACTTGGAACTAAAACTTAAAATTAGATTTCTCAAAACTCCCCACTCTTTCCGATTTATGGCAAAAGGGGGAGAAAATGCCAAAGTTAAGGGATCACTTTTTGATAACTTAACTTAGTAACTTAATTCTATATTCTCATGGCTAAAATTTAATGTTTTACTTAACGTAATGTTTGCAAATTTATTTCTATTAGTTGAAAAAGGGGGGAAAAGGCCAAGTTAAGAAATCTTCTTAAATTAAACTTATTTTTAATACTAAGGCAAACTTTAAGTAATTATTAATTACTTAAACTCTTCCTAAGTAGCAAACATCAAGGGGGAGGGTTAAGACCTTCTTTCAAAGACTCACCCTTGGTCAAGGGGGAGGTTTCCTCAAGGGGGAGTACTTGAAAGAAAGTCTCTATTACTCCTACTTAATTTTTAATTCTTCATGCATATTATTTCCTTAACATTGTATGGGTTTGCCATAGATCAAAAAGGGGGAGATTGTTGGTGCAGTGGACACCTAAGTCGAACCTGAGTTTTGATTATAGCAAACGATACAAAGTTAAGCTCATTTTGTTATCTCACAAGCTAAATCAAGTGTGTAGAAAGTGCTAAAGCTAGAGTTGAAGGTCAGCGACACCCGAAGGGAGCCGTGGTGGTCGGGAAACACCGGGATGACTTCGGAGGGAGCCGAAGGAATCAGGTGGAAGATCGTAAATAGAAGCTACAAGGTAAATGTTGAGGTAAGCTCATGTGAGTGAGCGCAAGTAAGGTCGTGTCCTCTGTACGGGGACATTCTTAGGCGACGATCCGACCAAGACCTCCCATGGAACATCTAAGTCGAGATCGGATGGTAAATGACCATTTAATTTACTTATATTAACTATATTTTTGAGCTAACTTTTCATTGCAGCTAGAAACCCTTCCATCAGTCGACTGGTGGCTTGTATCAGTCGATTGATGCTTCAATTAGTCGACTGATAAGGGTAGCAGTCGACTGTTGGTCAAGGATCAGCTTCGAGGAGAGTCAAAGCTTATCTCCATTTCTCAAGGGCTAGGAGGCTTGCTCTCATTGGTTGAAGATCTGAATGTCTAGGGTTTCCAAGGCTATAAAAGTATGGGTTCTCCACCCCATTTCCATCATCAAAAGCTCTCTAAAAAGCCTCCGCTACGATACTCTTCTACGACAACCTTACGACGACGAAGTGCTATCGCATCTCAAATGACAAGAGCCCAAGTTCCATTTCTTTAATAGTCGTTGGAATATTCTTTATTGTTGTCTTTAAATGTGTACTTATCGAGTTTTAATCATAACAAAAAGAGGGGGAGTGTCCCTCTACCTTGAGTTTTTTCGTATTGATTGTATTCGCTTACTCCTACCTCTAACGAGGAGGAGTGTTTTTAGTGTTTTGCCCTCCGTACGCGGTCTAGGAACGTTAGGGCCTTGGACTAGCAGCCGAAGGTTGTGAACCAAGTAAAAACAATTGAGCCATAGTTTTTTTCCGCAACATTTACTCTCAGTCGCATTTTATATCGAACGAACGAATGAAAAGTGTTTTTCGCTATTCACCCCCCCCCCCCCTCTAGCAACTCTAAACGATCCAACAATAAGATGGAAATAAGAACAAGAATAGGAGTGTTAAAATGTGTTGGGCACTTGGGAGTATGATTATGAGTGAAGCATTAGCCTCCCAAAAACCCCAACCCTTCTTTTTATAGAGAAGGCTTTCTTCGCGTTGGGCAGGTGACAGTCGACTGCTGTATGTCATCAGTCGACTGCCCCTCTAACGACCGACTTACAATGACTTTTGACTTGCCATCATCACCGTCCAACGATACTCCTAGCAGTCGACTAATGCTCTCATCGATCATTCACGCTAGTGATTGATCGATCGGCTACGAGTGGTTACGTCGTGACACCCTCAATCCGATCGCCCTTCCTTGGCGGATCGTGATGCAGATCGACTACCAAACCCTAGCAGTCAACTGCTTGGCCAGAAACTAGATAGTCGAACACCGGTCGAGTTCCATCCACTCAGAGTAGTCGACTGACATCGGGTAAAACCTCAAACAAGACACTTGTTTGTGCATCTGACTTAACCAAACATTGGGTAAAACCTCAAACCTATGTTTGAGCATCCGACACTTGACTTAGCCATTCGTCCAAGATCACCTATGAACTACCGTTACAATCGCTCAATCTCTCATCTCCCTTGGAGTCTCTCACTGAAGCTCTCTTCGTACGACCACGTCCCTCGGATGCACCCAGCGCATGACTTCCGCAATGCCATCCTTCGCGTCTTGCCCTGAAGTCTTCTTCCTTTGGATTCACTCCAACACTCCTTGTCTGGTGGTCCCTCGGGTGCACTAAGCGCACGAATTCCGCAATGCCATCTTTCACCGACTCAAGGACCCGAGCCATGAGATGGAAAACTCACCAATGCTTTCATCAAGCTAACTTATGTGTGATTTACTTAAGTCCTGCACAACTTAAACACACATATCAAATCAACCTAACTTAAACGCTTTGCCACACACATCAAAATCACATGATACATGGGTTGATTGCCCTAACAATCTCCCGCTTTTTGATGTATGGAAACATGTTTAAGTTAGGTAAACCATTAACAAAATACATAAGGCAGGAAAGCATGTAAACATAATATGAGTATCAAAACACTCTCCCTTAATACATGCAACTCCCCCTTAGAATGATTAACTTAAACTCTACCATTTCTCCCCATTTGACACCATCAAAAATAATACACACATGTTATATAACGAGGTATCAAAGTCTAATGGAAGAAAAATACCAAAACATGATGAAAACACCCAAAATAGGTTGTGCACAATTCCATCAGTCGACTGGTTCAGATAAACAGTCGACTGACACCTAAATTTCAGCCTTTTTTTATTTCTGATCCCAATTTTAGAAATGCATTAAAAATTATATAAATTTCAAAAAATTATGAAATTTGGGGAACACATTTATTATGAGTCCCTTTATCAATGAAAATTTTTTTTTGAAGAAAATTCATTCTATTTTTGAAAATTAGGTAAAAACTCAAAAGTTATAAAATGTCTCAATTTTGTATCAACTTTAAGACCTAGTTTTGCCTTGAAACATTTTAAAACATCAATTCACTGTTTGAAAAACACAAAATGGTTTTAAAACATTTAAAATATCAAACTATGATCTATGAGCAATATGTCCATTGATTAAACATTTGCTTTCCCCATAGTTGGTCTATGATTGCTATGTTATGATACTTTGAATGACCCATCTAAATGCCATAAGCATTAGTGAATCAATTGTATCATCCTAACATCTCACCCATTGCTATGTTTTAAAGTAAGTTAGCCTTATGGTGAATGTGAGATGTACCTAAGGTATTATACTTAACCATCAATTTCATGCTAATTTCTACCAAGGTTAAGTATATATCATACAAAAATACCCATCATGATCATAAAAACAAATATTATCATAATTGCATATCATGATCATAAATCAAGTGTTATCACAATATTACATATTTTGATCATGAATCACATAAGTCATATATTACACCCTACCACAAGTCAGCCATTTAATAAGATATGAAATAAAATCAAGTGTGGTTGACTATCTTAGATTTCTCTAACCCTTGAGGATTGACTTAGGAACCTAATATAAATTCTTTCCAATGGGGTTCACCAAGTACTCCTTAGGAATCCATTTCCTAGCTACCATTGTTGTTTTAGATTGACCTTTAGGAATTAAGCAATGGTAGGCCTTCTCATTCTTTGATCCCTTATAACTTAGGCATTTCTTGTTGAAACTAGCCCTTTGGCTCCCAATGATCATATTTAGGGTATTAGAGCAAATTATGAATTTCTCTAGGGACTTAGTTAAATAATCTACCTTTTCCCTTAAGGCCTTATTCTCTTCTACACATGCATCATTAGTACTAGAAGAAACATTATCATCATGTGAGCATGCCTTTTCAAGTTTCTCTTCTAATTTCCTAATATCATCAAGCATGCATTTATTTTTCTTCTTACTCCTAAATAAATATCTAGTAAGACTTGAAATCATGGAAACAATTTCTTGAGTAGGGAGATTTCTTACTATACTTACCATATCTTCTTCTTCCGATTCCGATGAAGATGATGATGCTCCCCCTACATTTGAGCTCTCCTCCTCACTTGTACTTCCTTCTTGTTCGGATGAGGTGGAGGATATATTATCCATTTCCATTAATGCAAAATGGGAGACGATCTCTTCTTCTTACGATGATGACGGATCGTCCCATGTCGCTTTTAGGTTTTGGGGCTTTGACTTCCTCTCCTTCTCCTTTGACTATCTTTCTTTTTTCTTCTTCCCTTCTTTCTTTTTGTCATTCTTCTTCCTTTCTTCCTTGCTCTTATTTAATTGAGGACACTCATCCCTCATATGTCCCTCTCCTTGGCAATTGTAGCATATCACCTTCCTTCTTGGCCTTCTCCTATAATGAGACTTGTTAAATTTAAAACTCTTAAGAACAAGTCTCACTTTTCTTACCATGTAGGCCTCCTCATTGCTATCCATTGAAGAGGAAGATTCTTCATCAGATGAAGAGGGTGGAGTCTCCTTCTTCTTCTTTCCTTTATCGGCCACTAGTGCTACTCCCCTTGACTTTGTGCTTGATTCTTCAATTATACCATCAATCCTAGTTTCATGCAATTCCATGGTGGAGAAAAACTCTTCTAGAGTACTTACCTCTAGATTCTTTGAAATATAGGAGTTCCATTTGGATGACTGGGAGAAGACATCTATGGCTTTCATTATCATGTCCCGGTTGGAGAGCTTCTTGTTGGTGCAATCGGCCTAGGGCATGATTGACCAGGACTCGAGCTTGGCTCGAGAGATGTTTTGATGTTTGACAAAAATATATGACAATGTAATTGTCATGGGAAAGTCCAAGTCTTGGGTACTTGGCATGGAAAGTCCAAGTGGGACACTTGGCATTTGGGAAAGTCCAAGCATGGGTCTTGGCAAAGGAAAGTCCAACATGGGTTGGCAAGGAAAGTCCAAGCAAGGGTCTTGGCAAGGAAAAGTCCAAGCATGGGTCTTGGCATGAAAAGTACAACATGGGTTGGCAAGGTAAAGTCCAAGCTTGAGTCTTGGCATTTGAGAAGTCCAAGGGCTTTGATATTGGTGGTGTAAAGTTCAAGCGGGAGTCTTGGTAGCATAAGTCCAATGGTTGGCGGCGTAAAGTCCAAGCGAAGTTTAGGCGGCGTAAGTCCAATGTGCCTTGGCGTTGTAGACACCGTTAGCCTGACATGGCCGATGGAAGCACCTGAAGGCTAGCGTGATGGATGAACAAGTCATGGATGACTTGGAGGGATCCGAGAGGCGTGAGGCTGATGGAGGTGGCTAGAAGGCTTAGGTCTAGGCTAAGGGTGGCATAGCAAGTATGGGGGAACCATACTTGGGCTAAAATATCATGTTTGAGGTGTGCCAGTCAACTGGTGCCATGTGGCAGTCGACTGGCCTGAGTCAACTAGGGTTTGACTATGGGATTTTGCCTAGCGATCATTTGCGGAGGAGGCGGTCGGTGATTAGTCATCAAAGTCGATCGTGATCTTGTGATCGATCGGTGTGCGTTTTGGAGAAACGAGAATTGAGTCTCACTTTCGACCGGTGGTCGGATCGAATGATAATGGCGATCGGTCGGTGATGGTCATAATCGGATCGGTGATGGTGATCCGTTAGTTTTTCGATGTGGATCTAGCCGTTGTCTCACGACAATAGTGGCGTCAGTCGACTGATGGTCCCGAGCAGTCGACTGATCGACTTTTTCCAGCACAGATAGAAGCTTTAAAAGGAGCTCGTGGAGGAGGAAAAAGCAAGCTGTTCTTGAGGGCATTTGGGGTGATTTGCTGCTGCAAATCAGGGTCTCCAAGTTGATTTTAAGCAACCAAGCGATCAAGCATTCAAAGAGCAATTGTAAAGTATTTTTCTTTACTTGCATTTTATTTCATCATTTTAATTGATGTATCCATTTCTTATTGTTGTAAGAATAGTTTGTAAGAAGTTTCTCCGCCTCTGACTTGTGTCGAGAAAGAGTATTTGTGATTAGAGATTGCGTGTGCATCACTAGAGCTCTTTAGAGCTCGATCCGTGGAGTAGGAACCATTCGATTCCGAACCACGTTATATCTTTGTGTTCGTGTTTGTCTTAATTCATTATTTCTTTTATTATTATTATTCCGCAATGCATAACGAGTTTTGTAGAGACGAACGCAAACGAGTTACATCACGTATAGCATGACGCTATTCACCCCCCCCCCCTCAAGAGTTCAACGATCCCCTACAAGTGGTATCAAAGCGAGGCCGCTCTTCAAGTTTAACAACTAAGGGAGCACGCTAGAGGGTGAAGATGGAAGTCCAAGAACAATTGGGATGAGATATCAACACCCTAATTCCTTATGCTTTCTATGGAGGAGAAGGCTTCAATTCTTGGAAGGCGAGAATTGAAAATTTTTTGATGATGAGGGACATCGAAGAATGGTCCACCTTGATAGAGAGTTTTAGCTATCCAATAGGACCAAAGGGAGGGTTCCATAAGAAGAAGAGATGGACCGAAGAGCAAGTCTGAGCCTCCGAGAAAAATGATAAGGTGATAAATTTTTTAATTTATTTAATTCCTAACAATATCTTGTGTATGTTAGGTAATTATGTAGATGCCAAGAAGCTATGGAGCCAAGTGGCAAAGCTCCATGAAAATTTATGATAAGTCCAAGACGAAGAAGAATAAAAGGAGTGCTCACCCTCTCAAGCTCAAAAAGAAGCAAGTATATCGTTATCCAAAGAGCTTGAGGATTCGGAGGTTGATAGGGAAACAACATCCGGATCGGAAGAGGTCGAAGAAGCATCCACCTCTAGGATTGAGGGGGAAGAGAGAACTTCCACACTAGAGCCACATCAAGAAGAAGCTTCAACATCCGGTCAAGATGAAGAAGCTCAAAATCCAATTCAGGCACCTTCCACCACCACCCTAGGTAACTCAAACACCACAATTCAAAATAAAAATAATATTATGTATTTTGAGTGTAGGGAATTTGAGCATTATAAGAGTAAGTGCCCAAAGAAAGTCAAGAAGACACCTCCGACACCAAAAGTCAACACAAAAGTCAAAGATGTCGGTGCCCAAAGTCAAAAGAGAAAGGAGCATGTCATATGCTTCAAGTGCAATTCAAAAGGGCATTACCGGAGTCAATGCCCAAAGGGGGAGAAAAAGATAGCATTACAAGTAGGGGGAGCTTCTATAGCTAACCCAAAGGTATATTTAAACAATGCTTGTTCTTTAAATTCTAGTCAAAAGCATGCTAGGAATAATTTTAATATTCTTGCTATTTATCATAAAGAGCATGCTAAAAATAAGGAATTTTTTTAGGAGCCAAAAATGTCTACCTTTCAAAGAAAGAGAAATTTGGGACTAATGTCCCTAAAAGTGTCTCATCTACGGATAACCGTAGGTCAAACAATACTAGACCTTTTTAAAAAAAGGAGAAATTTGGGACTAATGTCCCTAGAAACGTCCTTCCTAGGGAATCCATTAGGAAAATAGGAGACCACCTAGGTCTTAATCCCAAATGGACTAGGCATATGCCTAGAAAGGATAATGCCCAAAGATCAAACCAAAATTCTAAAATTGGGCAATTAGATTTAGAAAATCAAGCTTTGAGGTCAAGGCTTTAGAAATTAGAAAAGACCCTCAAGAAGATGCAAAATCAATTTCAAGGGTCAAATAGTCAAAATCAAGGGTCTAGGACTCAAAGTCAACATCTAGGACCTAAGAAACAAAAGTCAACCAAGGGCAAGAAGGGTTTGGGTCACAAACCTAAGCCTAAGGTGGCTTATCATAGTGTTCCATTTGATTATGGAACACAAACTAGGTCTAGGAAGACAAAGGTTAATAGGGAAGTCATCCCTAAGGTTGACCAAGGTTTGTGCCTAGTGGCTAGGGTTTCTAGGAAACATAGGGTGGCCACTAAAAAGGTTATTAGGGAAGCAATTCCTATGGTTAACCATGACAAGACAACAATGACCAAGGTTACCAAGCCTAGGAGGGTCATTAGGAAGGTATCTAGGGAGGTTATCCCTAAGGAATATCTAATTAACCCTATGAGCTCAAATAAGTTTTGGGTTCCTAAGAGCATGATTGATTCATGCTAGATGGGTTTAGGATGTGTCAACCTTGATTGGAGGGGTACTTAACTCAACCATGGTAAAGGTGACACTTTAGGTAATTTTCAAGGTTATCGGTACCTTGAAAATAATGTTGATATTATGATCCTAAAAGAATTTAGGATGTGTCAATACATTTTTGGAATTATGAAAAATCATTTAAATTGACACAATTTAGGATTAGAGGTTATAGTGTGTCATTTTGGGTTTTAGGCACACTAGGGAGATTAGTAGTAATATGGCAAAATAAACTTAATTATATCAAATGACAACTAATATTAAAATTTAGGTATTATTATACCTATACTTTTTATTTATCATGTCGTGATTGTCATATGACATGCCAGGACATCATATCTATTTTTAAATTATTTAATATGTCATGATCATGTTTAGGATTAAGGATTAATTTCATGTGTTTTTAGATTATATCATATGCCATGACATCATGATCATTGTCCATGTTTAATTATTGCTATCATTATGCCATGATCATTTCATGCATTTAAATTGACTAAAATTTATTTAAGGACAATGGAATGACTTGGAGTCCCATTTATAAGGGAATCAAATAGAGTTGCCTTAGAAAAATGCATGAAACCCTAGTTTAGGAAGAACAAAACCCACATCTCATATTATATTGACATGTATGTGTATTTATACACCCTAGATACATGTGAGATGCTAGGATATGAGTTGAGTTCAAGGTGCATAGTTTTTGCATCTAGTTGAACCAAAACTCATCTTAATTCAAAGATGGATCATTGGGAAAGCTTGTGTACAAGTCATGTACAATGAGCCCAAGGAATATGATCCAAAATAAAATTTTGAAAATATTTTAAAATCTTTTTGAAAAACCTTGGTGAAGTTTATCTTTTGATAGCAATCACCATTGATGAGATTGATACAAAGTGAGCCAAAACTTAGAAGTTTTCTTCACTTTTGAATTTTTTATCAATTTCAGTATTTTATAGGTAAAATATTTTTCGATCATTTTTCACCCATTGTATTAATCATAAGTATTACACGTATGAATTTTCATAATTTTTCATTATACGTATAATTATTTATGAATTTCAAAAATTCAGTTCTGATAATTGAAATTCTGATATTTGATTATCGATCATTATCGCCTCGGTGGCGATCGTGAAGTAATGTGATCGTCGTAACGAGAAAACAAGGTTTGTTTAGCCCATGTTCAGCTGAGGTAAAGGTTCCTAACCACTTCTATCCCTAGGATATGCTTTGGGAAGAAAATCCATTAGATATGGATTAGGAGAGGTGTTAGGATAATGTATCAAATTTAAGGTGGGGAGAGTTAATGTCTGAACTTTTAACTTTACTTTTGATGGTTTAGAGTTCCTATTGGCTTAGGGACTTCCCAAGAACATTATTGGTGCAATGGTCAAGGGAGATCAAGCCTTTAGAGGGAGGTATCCATCTTAGGATGATGGATGTGTTTTCTTCTTGAAGGGGAGAAGTTATGGGGAGACGGACATCAATTGGGAAAATTGATGGGAATTTGAGAGACCCAATTAGGAAATTGGGAGAGTGAATAGGATTGCCTCTCTTGAGTGATATGAGACTTATCACTAGGAAGATGGTAGGCATCCTAGGTATGGTTGGACCAAGGGGAAGATTGTAAGATCTCATTAGGACATGAGACATTGACCTTCTTGGAGAGAAAACCTTTTTCATGTTAGTAAAAAGGGGGAGAATATTTAAGGAAGAATATTTTTGAAAATGTTTGGGATTACCAATTTGGGATAATTGGTAAGGAGTTTTGAGTTAGGGGCCTAACTCAAGGTTATTTTTGTCAAACATCAAAAAGAGAGAGATTGTTGGTGCAATTGGCCCAGGGCACGATTGACTAGGACTCGAGCTTGGCTCGAGAAATTTTTTGATGTTCGACAAAAACATATGACAATGTAATTGTCATGGGAAAGTCTAAGTCTTGGGTACTTGGCAAGGAATGTCCAAGTGGGACACTTGGCATTTGGGAAAGTCTAAGCATGGGTCTTGGCAATGGAAAGTCCAACATGGGTTGGCAAGGAAAGTCGAAGCATGGTTCTTGGCAAGGAAAAGTCCAAGCATGGGTCGTGGCATGAAAAGTCCAACAAGGGTTGGCAAGGGAAAGTTCATGCTTGAGTCTTGGCATTTGAGAAGTCCAAGGGGTTTGATATTGGTGCCGTAAAGTCCAAGTGGGAGTCTTGGCAGTATAAGTCCAATGTTTGGCGGCGTAAAGTCCAAGCGGAGTCTTGGCGGCGTAAGTCCAATGTGCCTTGGCGGTGTAGACACCGTTAGCATGACATAGCCGATGGAAGCACCTGAAGGCTAGCGCGATGGATGAACAAGTCATGGATGACTTGGAGGGATCATAGAGGCATGAGGTTGATGGAGGTGGCTAGAAGGCTTAGGTCTAGGCTAAGGGTGGTCTAGCAAGTATGGGGGAACCATACTTGGGCTAAAACCTCATGTTTGAGGTGTGCCAGTCGACTGGTGCCATGTGGCAGTCAACTGGCCTGAGTTAACTAGGGTTTGACTGCGGGATTTGGCCTAGCAGTCTATTGCCAGAGCAGGGGCAGTCAACTGATTGGTCGAGCAGTCGACTGATCTTGTGATCAGTCGACTGGTGCTCGCATTTTAGAGCATAGAATGGAGTCTCATTCGTCCGCTGCGGTCAATAGTCGAGTGATGGCTTGATCAGTCGACTGATGGTCATAATCAGTCGACTGATGGTGGATCCGTTGGATATTTCTAGCGTGGATCTAGCCGTTGTCTCACGATAATAGTGGCATCAGTCGACTGATGGTCCCGAGCAGTCGACTGATCGACTTTTTCCATCACAGGTAGAAGCTTTAAAAGGAGCTCGTGGAGTAGGAAAAAGCAAGCGGTTCTTGAGGGCATTTGGGGTGATTTGGTGCTGTAAAATCAGGGACTCCATGTTGATTTCAAGCAACCAAGCGATCAATCATATAAAGAGCAATTGTAAAGTAGTTTTCTTTCGTTGCATTGTATTTCATCATTGTAATTGCTTGTATCCATTTCTTCTTGTTGTAAGAATAGTTTGTAAAAGGTTTCTCCGCCTCTGACTTGTGTCAAGGAGTATTTGTGATAAGTGATTGCGTGTGCATCACTAGAGCTCTTTAGAGCTCGAACCGTGGAGTAGGAACCATTTGATTCCGAACCATGTTATATACTTGTGTTCGTGTTTGTCTTAATTCGTTATTGCTTTTATTATTATTATTCCGCTACGCATAACGAGTTTTGTAGAGACGAAAGCAAACGAGTTACATCACGTATAGCACGACGCTATTCACCCCCCCCTCTAGCGTTCAACGATCCCCTACACTTCTCACCTATACTTGATAAACCATTTATTATCTCTTTAAATCAAGAATGTAGTGAGAGTACCTTTTCCCCTTTATCTAATTTGATATTGCTTAATTGAGAGTGGAGGAAGTCCCTTCTTGCTAGCTTGGCTTCGAATGTGCCTTCATGAAGCTCCACTAGCTTCTCCCATATCTCCTTGGCGCTAGAGCACTCACCAATCCGGTTGATTTCTTATTGAGGGAGCACGATGAATAGATGGTTCTTTGCTTTCGAATTTGCAAGGTGCTCCTCCCTTTGCTTCTTAGTCCATCTTGACTTCTTTAATGGCTCCCCTTCTTCATCCCTAGGCAACTCGAAATCGTTTTCCATAATAAGCATGATATCGAAATTGGTCTCGAAAAATACCTCCATTCTTTTCTTCCACCAAGAGAAGTTGCCTTCGAATTTGGGTGGACGAATGTTTGAGCCGGCCATTTTGTTGTCATGCTTGTTTTGGCGATGAGTCTGTCGACAAGCTCCTCGCTCTGATACCACTTGTTGGAAGATCGTGGCCCGGCTAGAAGGGGGGTTGAATAGCCCTCATTGTCGTAGATGGAATTTGATCGTTCTTAATCGTCTACAAAGTGATTAGCATAGCGAAAATGCTAAAACAAAAACAATTAAGACAAACACAAAGAGAAAAGAGATACAAACACTAACACCAAGATGTAACATGGTTCACGACCCTTGCCACTAGTCCACGGAAGATTCGTATGGCGAATCACTCCCTCAACAATCCACTAGTCTCTCCTTTAGCCCAAGCAAGGTGGAGGTAAACCTCAACAATCACTCCCTCTTACAATAAGATGGAAATAAGAACAAGAAGAGGAGTGTTAAAACATGTTGGGAACTTAGGAGTATGATTATGAGTGAAACATTAGCCTTCCAAAAGCCCCCAACCCTTATTTTTATAGAGAAGAAGGGTTTCTTCCTGTTGGGCAGGAAGCAGTCAACTGCTGCATGTTATCATTCGACTGCCCATCTAACGACCGACTTATAATGGCTTCTGACTTGCCGTCGTCACCGTCCAATGGTACTCCTAGCAGTCCACTGATGCTCTCATCAGTCGACTGCTACCTACGTAGCCGACTGATCAGTCGGCTACGAGTAGTTCTGTGCATATGACACCCTCAATCAGTAAATTGCCCTTCCTTAGCAGTCAACTGATGGTGCAACAATCGACTGCCAAACCCTAGCAGTCGACTGCAAGGCCAGAAACTAGACAGTTGAACACCGGTTGAGTTCCATTGACTCAGAGCAGCCGACTGCTATCTATAGCAGTCGACTGGCGTTGGGTAAAACCTCAAACAAGACACTTGTTTGAGCATCTGACTTAACCAAACGTCGGGTAAAACCTCAAACCTAAGTTTGAGCATCCAACACTTGACTTAGCCATTCGGCCAAGTTCACCTATGAGCTACAATTACAATCGCTCAATCTCTCATCTCCCTTGGAGTCCCTCATCGAAGCTCTCTTCGTCCGACCAATTCCCTCGAATGCACCCAGCGCACGACTTTCGCAATGCCATCCTTCGTGTCTTGCCCTGAAGTTTATTTCCTTTGGCTTCACTCCAATACTCCTCGTCCGACAGTTCCTCAGATGCCCCAAGCGCATAGCTTCCGCAATGTCATCCTTCACCAACTCAAGGACCCGAGCCATGAGATGGTGAACTCACCAATTTTTTCATCAGGCTAACTTATGTGTGATTTACTTAAGTCCTGCACAACTTAAACACACATATAAAATCAACATAATCAACCTAACTTAAACCCTTTGCCACACACATCAAAACCACATCATATATGGGTTGATTGCCCTAACAGTTTTTGGCACTGTTGTTGGAGATTATAGATTCGATATTGGTTAAAAAGTGAATAGATTGGATCGGACCTAGTCTAGAATTTCTATCTAGTCTTACTTTATTTCATCTCTAGTTAGTCTAAATTTCAACTCTTAGTATTAGGCGTGTAGCATTGGCATGTTAATATAGTGTGCTCGACCATTGAAAGATTATACAACACTTGGGATCAAAGTGTGGAATTCCAGTATAGTTATTCCCCAAATAAAAGCTGCAAGTTGGGAGATAAACCCTGCGTTAATTTCCCTAATTCAAAAGAATCAGTTCGGAGGAAGTCGGATCGAGGAACCCTACCAACACCTTGAGAAGTTCCTGACATACTGTGGCACGGTGTAGTACAAAGGGGTTACAGCAAATGTCATTAGGCTCATTACTTTTCCATTCTCTCTAAAAGAAGAGGCCAAACAATGGATACGAACTCTACCAACAAGAAGTATAACAATGTGGGAGCAACTGGAATGTCTATTTTTGGACAAATACTTCCCACCAAGAAAAACAACTTATTTAAGGGATAAAATTCTTGCCTTCCAGCTAGACCAAAGAGAGACATTGGTAGAGGCATGGGGAAAGTTCCAAGAGAAGATACTTCGATGTCTACATCACGGGTTATAGGATTAGCTACTTATTCACATTTTTTATTCTAGAATTTCTAGCTTAGCTAAAGGACTCTTGGACACAACCGCAGGGGGGTATTGATGAAGAAGAGCATGGATGAGGCCTACTGCATAGTAGAGCCAGTGGTTTTGACCCTCTAAATATGGTCGGATAGTGAGCAAGAGTTTCAAAAGTCTATCCTTGAGAAGAAATCCGATGGTTTAGAGACAGCATGCCAGATAAAAGATGAAAGAAAAAGAAAGACATGTGATCATACCGATTTTAGTAAAGAGAAATGTCAAGGAGAGTCTGAGAAGTATATTATCGAAGGGAGACAATGTTGCAGGGCAATAATTCCCCATTTCTTTGAACCAGAAGAAAAAAAATAGGACCTGGTTGAAATGAAAAAACTCTCTGGCACATATATGAAACCCCTTCCTTCAAATCTCAGATATGATATTTTGGGGTCAGACTCGACCTATCAAGTGAGTATAAATGCCAATTTGAAAGAAACTGAGATTGGAAAGTTATTGGAGGTATTGAAGACGTATAGGAAGGTACTGGGATATACCATCGATGACATTAAGGGAATAAGCCCATCCCTTTGTATGCACAAAATAGTACTCGAGGCTGGGTTTAAGTCAATAGTGGAGCATCAAAGAAGACTTAACCCGAACTTGCAAGAGGTTGTGAAGAAGGAAGTACTAAAGCTATTAGATGCAAGAATAATTAACCCTATTTCAGACAGTGAATGGGTCAGTCCTGTACACGTAGTCCCGAAAAAGGGTGGGACTACATTAGTTAAGAATGAAGAGAATGAGCTGATTCCTACCCGAATAGTAACAGGATGGAGGATATGTATAGATTACCGTAAGCTAAAGAAAAGCAACAAGGAAAGATCACTTCCCACTCCCCTTTATTGATAAAATGCTAGAACATCTAGATAAACACTCTCATTTCTACTACCTTGACGGATACTTCGGGTTCTTCCAAATCCCTATTCATCCTAATGATCAGGAGAAGACTACCTTCACCTATCCATATGGGACTTTTGCATATAGAAGGATGCCTTTTGGACTATGCAACGCTCCTGCTACCTTTCAGCGATGTATGATAGCCATTTTCTTGGACCTGATCGAAAAAACTATGGAAGTGTTCATGGATGACTTTTCGATTTATGGAACAAGTTTTGATTCTTGTCTGAAAAACTTGTAAAAAGGTCTTGTAGAGATGTGAGGAAAGTAACTTAGTCTTGAATTGGGTAAAATGTCAATTCACGGTTACTGAAAGAATAGTGTTAGGCCACAAGATATCGAAAAAATGCAATGAAGTAGATAGAGCAAAGATTGAAGTTATTGAGAAATTACCACCACCTAGGGACATTAAGGGAATAAGAAGTTTCCTTGGTCATACAGGTTTTTACTGGTGGTTCATAACAGATTTCTCCCAAATAACTAAGCCCCTGACAAACCTACTGGCTAAGGATGTAGACTTTATTTTTTACCAGTAATATTTTGAAGCATTTGAAAAGATTAAAAAGGCTCTAGTAACCGCCTTAATCATACTACCCTCTGATTGAAACTTGTCATTCGAGATTATGCGTGACGTCGGTAATTATGTAGTAGGGGTGGTATTAGGGCAGTTGAAGGACAAGAAACTACATGTGATCCACTATCCAAGCAAGACACTTGATGAAGCACAAATTAATTATGCCACGATAGAAAAAGAATTACTAGCAGTGGTGTTTTCTTTCGACAAGTTCATATAATGTCTAGTGGGGTCAAAGGTTATAGTTTACACTGACCATGCAACAATTCATTACTTAGTAAAAAGGAGGCTAAACCCCACCTCATTCACTGGATCTTACTTTTGCAAGAATTTGATATAGAAATTAGGGATAAGAAGGGTTCAGAGAACGTTATTGTAGACAATTTATTGCATATGTTCCTAGATAAGCAACTAGATGAGAAAGACAATTCACCAATAAACGACACTCTATAGGATGATACACTCATAGTTGTTAGTAAAACTACCACCCCTTGGTACGCATATCTGGTAAACTTTTTAGCAGAAAGAATAATTTGACTAGAATCATGACCTAACAAATGAAAATATTCTTTGTTGATGTAAAGCAATACGACTTGGATGATATTTTTCTGTTTAGGAGATGTTCGGATAATGTTTATCGAAGAAGCATACCAAAAGAGGAAGTTGGTAATATTCTTTTTCATTGTCATTCCTCCACATACAGGGGCACACTGGAGTCTCAAAATAGTGGCGAAGGTGCTCCAGGCAAGGTTCTACTAGCCCAGTTTGTTAAAGGATATGCATAACTATGTGGCCTCCTGTGATCGTTGTCAACGGACAGGTAATATAAATAGGAGACATGAAATGTTTAATGTAATTGAGAGGTATCCTAAGGCAATCACCTTAGAAGTTATTAATAAAATTTAATCATGTAAGTATTGAAACTATCCCTAGTCGATGAATTTATGAGATTGGACGTCATCGATTCTATGAGATTAGCACATATTATGCTCCTTGGTTTATCCAAGCATTCGGTACTCACTGAATGGAAGCATAGGGATGCTGAGAGTGAACATGTGGATGCTAATTATGGTAATTAGTTCATTGGAGTGACCTAAACGAGTCCTCGAACAACCTTCGTAAGGTTGTCAATTCATGTTAGAATTAGACACTATTTTTGAAGCTTCAATAAGCGACAATAACAACCCTAAAACCTAGAGTGGTCATCCTCTAAAGGGTGGAAACAACCCTTATTTCCTTGATGGCCGGCAGAACACCAAACCCTAATTCTCCTAGGTTCGTCTAAGGGCACAAAGGAAGAAACCTTTATTCCAAGCCTTAGCAGAATGGTCAATCCATCTTGAGGAAGACTTGGCCAGATTTCACCACTTCCTTGGGGAGGAGTTGGTCGGACCTTAACAAGAGGGAGCCTTGCTAGGGACGGTGGCAAAGAAGAAGGAAGAGGGTAGAGAGTTCGGTTAGGTTGAGGAAGAGGGCCTTGAGGACTTTATTCATTAGGTTTAGCCTTTATAACCCTTTATAATCCTAATGGGTTATAGGTTAGTGGATCAAATCCCTAAAATCATAACCATTAAGGCATGATCTCATCCATTAAACCCTAATTGGGCCCTTAACCAAAAAAGGGCCCTTTTAATTAAAACCAAATGGGTTTGATTTATAATTAAACCTTTTAAGGCCCAACCCATCTTCTTAAGATGTGCTCCTTTCGCATTTTAGACTTGACAAATATTTCCATATTTGTCATGTGTTTGGTCCAACCAAACTTGATCTCTCTCGATCTTGAAAATCCAATTCTCAAACTCATTCTAAGTCTCTTCGAAGGATTCGTAGTGCGTGTGACCTAATACGTTATCGGTTTATGTTGGTTGTCCATAATTAACCATTAATTATGAAATGATCATGAGTGACACCTAGTAGTACATCATGATCCCCAATTAATAGAAAAATCAACGGTTGATCTCGGAACCATTTCTAAACCCTTTAACAGCTACAGTGAATTATGCCTCGTTCCTTTCACTCATCTTATACCCACTTGGTGCAGGACATGATCTATGTGTCAGTCTCCACTAGGCTGACTACGTCACATCTAGCCCAAGTCTTACTTCCTCATCCAGTGGATTGTAATTACTTTGACATGTATCCAAGAGTTCCATACTCTTGACATGCAATGCTTTGGCTAAAGACTTTGAGTAACAATCCGGACGAGTGGCCATAGGATATACATCTCCTCACAAGAAGTGGTGAATCCTTTATTGGCTATTCAATCACCTTCGGGCACTTCGACTTATACCCAATCATCCCGTACCCACACCTTCATAGAGATGTATCAACTAAGATGTCAAAGTATAAGTCTCCATGACCAAGAAGACTTGAATACCTCAAGTCGAAGGAAACTCGCACTCGAGCTGCAGTAAGAGCTTTATTGACATATCTTATATGCAGAGAACCATGTGAAGTCTTATAGCAGGTCACTCCAATGAACAAGTTACCATAACTAACATCCACGTTTAACTCTCAACATCTCAATGTCTCCAGCTAGTGAGAAGCAACTGCTTGGATAAACCAAGGAGTATAACCCGTCCTAGTCTCCCAGAATCGATGATGTTTGAACTCATCAATTCATTGACTAGGGATTATTTCAATACATTCATAATTATACATGTAGAGATACTCACTAGTTATGATCCAATCACAAGTTCTCTCATGCTATGAATTGTATCATGGACATTCAATAAATGAGTTTAAGATCCAATTAAACACATATGACATGTGCACTCAAATAGTGAATCTTTATTTATCAAATAAATAGTTCAACCAAAAGGCGATTGCCTTAGAACACTTCTCAAACATAGCAGACTCCCACTTGGCATAAAGCCAATGCCATGGTATCCAATACTATAGTCCTTGACATGACTCTCAAACTTACTTTGTGATAAAGCCTTTGTCAAAGGTTCCTCTAGGTTCCTTTCTATTGGAATCTTCTCGATTTATATTTCTTTCCTACTGATGATTTCTCTGATAAGATAATATTGCCGAAGCACGTGTTTGGATCATTGGTGAGACCTGGGTTCCTTTGCTTATGCGATAGCTCTAGTGTTGTCGCAGAAAACTGGTAATGCTTCAATAATGGATGAAACCACCCCAAGTTCAGAGATGAACTTCTTTATCCAAACTTCCTCCTTTGCTTCTTTAGAAGTTGCAATGTATTCTGCCTCCATGGTAGAATCAACAACTGTATCTTGTTTAGAACTTTTTCAACTCACTACGCCACCATTCAGTGTGAATATGTACCCAGACTGTGACTTGGAGTCATCCTTGTCGGTCTAGAAGCTGGCATCCGTATACCTGCATGTAACCATATCACCTTCTCCATATACCAAGAACATATCCTTAGTTCTTCTCAAGTACTTAAGGATTGCCTTGACAGCCACCCAATGATCTATTCCTGGATCAGACTTGTATCTGCTCATGACACTCAGATCATATGATACGTTGGGTCTTGTACATAACATAGCATATATAATAGATCCTATTGCAGAAGCATAATGAATCTTATTCATGCAAATCCTCTTGTCTTTTGTGTGGGGACATATAGACTTTGAAAGGTGAATCCCATGTCTATAGACCTTTCTTGGATTCAGACATGCAAAACCGCTTTAGAACTCTGTCTATATATGTAGACTGCGAAAGACCAAGCAACCTTTTCGATCTATCTCTATACATCTTAATCCCGAGAATGTAGGTCGCTTCTCCCATTTCTTTCATGGAAAACATTTTGGATAACCAACCTTTGACTAACTGTAAGACAGGTATATCATTTCCTATGAGTAATATGTCATCGACATATAGTACTAGGAATACGATCGCACTCCCACTAACCCTCTTGTACACACAAGGTTTGTCAAGATTTTATGAGAAATCAAACTCTTTGATTGCCTTATCAAAATAGATATTCCAACTCCTGGATGCTTGCTTCAGTTCATAAATGGACCATTGAATCTTAGATACTTTGTTTTTGTCAACCGATGTGAAACCCTCGAGTTGTATCATATATATATCCTCATGTAGGTTTCCATTAAGGAAAGTTGTTTTCACATCCATCTGCCATATCTCATATTCATAATGAGCTACTATGGCTAGGAGTATCCGAATGGATTTAAGCATGACAACTGGTGAGAAGGTTCGTCATAGTCAACATCATGCTTTTAGCGATAACCTTTTGCCACTAATCTAGCTGTATAAATAATCACATTACCATTCATGTTAGTTTTCTTCTTGAAAATCCACTTGCACCCAATAGGCGTGATGCCTTCAGGTAGATCCACCAAGTTCCAAACTTGGTATTTCATACATGGAATCAATTTCCGACTTGATGGCTACTAGCCATTTATCCCTTTTTGAACTTTTTAGAACTTTTTCGTAACTAGTAGGTTCCTCATCCTCAATGAGTAACACATCATTAGATTCACTTACGAAAAATCCATATCTCTCAGGAATCTTATGTGTCCTACCATATCTGCAAAGAGGTGGTGTAACGATAGGTTCAATCATTATCTCATCATCATGAATAATCGACTGTGGTTTCGGTATAGACGTCTCTTTAGTATCTATTGGAGTTTCTTTAACTTCCTCAATTCAAACTGACTCCCATTTTTTTCTTGAAAGAGAAACTCTTTCTCTAGAAATACAATATTTCTTGAAACAAAAACCTTTTGTTCCAAGAGATGATAGAATTGGTAACCCTTCGTTTCCTTAGGGTATCCAATAAATAGACACTTATCAGACTTAGCATCCAGCTTGTCTGATGTAGTCCTCTACATATAAGCAGGACATCCCCATGTCTTCAAATAAGACAATTGGGGTTTCTTACCAGTCCATATCCGATATGGAGTAGCAGAGACTGCCTTGGTCGGGACTCTATTCAGCAAGTGAATAGCTGTCTCAAGTATGCATCCCCAAAAGGATTTGGGAAGGCTTGCATGATTCATCATCGATCTCAATTTTTCCTTTCAGATACACCATTATGTTGTGGTGTATAAGGCAGAGTCTATTGTGACAATATACCATTGTCTCTTAGATAATCCTGAAACTCTTAGTTTAAGTATTTGTCACCTCGATCGGATCGAAGTATCTTAATACTTTTACTAAGTTGTTTCTCTACTTTATTTTTGAATTCATTGTACTTGTCAAAGATTTATATCACATAAGATATACATATCCAAATTGTAGGAACCTTCGTGACCGCTAGAGGGGGGAGGGGTGAATAGCGTCGTCGCTTGTCGATGGATCTCGATCGTGCTTGCTACAAGATGATAATACGCAATGGAAATATGAAATATACAATACAAATACACAAGCATAATCCACAATACAACTATGTAATGTGGTTCGGAACCGAATGGTTCCTACTCCACGGGTTGGGCTCATAAGAGCCCTAGCGATGCAACCACACACCACTATAACAAATAACTCATTCTCGAAATAATCCAGAGGTGGAGAAACCTCGTAAAAATAGTCTTACAATAGTAAGAAATAAATACAAGCAATTACAATGAAATACAACAAAAGAAATGCAAAGAAAACTTTACAATCGATCTTTTGGAGGCTTGCTTATTGATCGCCTTGGACAAGCCTTGAAGACCCTGATTTGCACCAGCAAATCGCTCCAAATCACCCAAGAAAATCATACCAAAATCCCTCCTTCCAAGATGCCTTTATAACCTGCATTCGCTCTAGATTTTGCCTAACAGTCGACTGATTGGGACCATCAGTCGACTGCCCCTGTAGTCGTTGTGAGACAACGACATGTGCCACGTTGGATAAGTTCCAACGGATAGACCATCAGTCGACTGATAGATCAATCAGTCGAGTGCTCGGGCTGATCACTCGACTAAGAGTCTTTATATGCCCGAAAGTTCGACCATCAGTCGACTGATTACCATATCAGTCGACTGATCAAGCCAGCAGTCGACTGGCCAACTTTGGCAATCGACTGCTAGGGCACTTTCTGCAGTCAAACCCTAGTTGACTCCTATCAGTCGACTGACTATAGTCTCAGTCGACTAATACACCTCAAACATGAGATTTTAACCCAAGCATGGTGCCCCCATACTTGCTAGACAACCCTTAGCCTAGACCTAAGCCTTCTAGCCACCTCTATCAGCCTCACGCCTATCGAATCCCTCCAAGTCATCCATGACTTGTTCATCCATACGCTAGCCTTCAAGTGCTTCCATCGGCAATTGTCATGCTAACCGTGTCTACACCGCCAAGGCACATTGGACTTACGCTGCCAAGACTCTACGCCACCAACCATTAGACTTATGATGCCAAGACTCCCGCTTGGACTTTACGCCGCCAATATTCTCCTTGGACTTTCCAAATGGCAAGTACTCAAGACTTGGACTTTCCCAGTGCCAAGTGTCCCACTTGGACTTTCCATGCCAAGTACCCATGACTTGGACTTTACTATGACAATCACATTGTCATATGTTTTTGTCGAACATTAAAATATTGCTCGATTCAAACTCAAGTTTAGTCAATCGTGACCTGGGCGGATTGCACCAACAAAAATTGTGAGTGATCATCGATAAAGGTAATGAAGTAGTTGTAACTCCTTGAGCATTAATCGACATTGTCCCACATACATCAGTATGTATGAGACCAAGTAACTCTTCCACTGGCTTACCCTATCTAGAAAAAGGGAACTTTGTCATCTTGCCTTGTAAGCATGATTCACATGTATCAAATGAATTCAATTCAAATGATTCTAGAATTCCACTCTTGTGTAACTCTAACATGCGCTTCTTGCTTATATGGCTAAGGCGATAATGCCATGTGTAGGAGGTTAACTAATCATCTTTTCGAACACGCTTGTTGCTCGCTTTGATATTGAATGCATCACTGGATGTATCTAACACGTAAATGTCATTGCATAATGTTTCGGTGTCATAAAAAATGTCATTCAAGGTTATATAACAACAATTGTTACTAAATGTCAAGTGGAAACCTTTTCTATTTAAACAAGAAATAGAAACAATGTTCTTTATTAATGCAGAAACAAAATAACAATTGTCCAGTTCTAAGACAAGTCCACTAGGAAGCTTCAATGAATATGTTTTGACGGCGATAGCTGTAACCTTTGCTCCATTGTCGACTCGCAGATTCACTTCTCCCTTGACAAGTCTTCTGCTATTCCTTAGGGCTTCTATGTCATTACATATATGTGAGTCACACCCGGTTTGCAATATCCAAGTGTCAAAGGAAATAGCATGACAGTCAATAATGAAGATACCTAAAGAGGATGGGGCATTAGATGTCAGTTTCTTCTTCATGGACTCAAGATAGATCTTGTAGTTCCTTCGCCAATGGCCCATCTTGCCACAGTGATGGCATGTGCCTTTTGGAGTTGACTCTCCAGTCTTGGCCTTCTTCTTCTTCCCTTTGACTTCCTCTTAGAACCTTTCTTCTAGGAGTCAACCAACATCACCGTCTTCTGTTCCTTTGTCATAGAAGGTTCTACAGTCTTGAGCATATTGATCAGCTCGGGAATGGTGCAATAAATATTGTTCATCTAATAGTTCATCACAAATTGTGATTAACTTTTGGATAAACTATGCAAAATTAAGTCAATACTTAATTCGTGATCCATTGCAAACCCTAGTGATCCTAGCTGCTCGATGTACCCATTCATCTTTAGTACAAACTGTACTGCGGATGAACCCTCCTCCATCTTCAAGCTAAAGAGAAGCTTCGAGACATCGAACCTTTTGGATCTCAACTGCTCATCGAAGAGTTCATGAAGATGCTAAATGATCGTGTAAGTATTCATATCCTTGTGCTGCTTTTGCAGCTCATGAGTTATCGTCACTATCATGATGCAACTAGCAAGCTCAGAATCAGTCGTATGCTTCTGATGGGCCAACATTTAGTCTAGAGTTGCATTATGGTCAAGACTGGCAAGAAGAGTCTCTTCAAGGACATAAGTAAGCTTCTCAGCCTTAAGAATGATTCTCAAGTTTCGATGCCAGTCCAAGAAGTTAGACCAAGTTAGTTTGTTCGATTCTAAAATCGAACGCAGATTAACAGATGACATTATCAAATGATTAACCTAGAAATATAAAATCGAGAATATGAGAGAGATGATTTGATATGTAAACAATCTACATATTAGGCTCCCACTCACTTTTCGAATTCAAGAGCCCTTACTTTGAATTTGAGAGATCGTAGGTTTTTCTTCGAGTGAGTTGATATCCACTATAGATAAGAACAACCTTGACGTTAGGCCAACAAGCCATTCTTAGCTATAGTGGTAGGTATCAAGTATACCGATTACACATCGTATATATGTAACTATCACATTATGCTATCAACTATTTGAATGTTCACATAAACATCGAATTGTTAACACATTAACAAGTATACATCAAATGTATATCACCCGACTTCACCTTTATCCACATTGACCTTGGCGTCAGGCCAACAAGGCAATGCCTAAAGTTAAAGCCAACTCGTTAATCATGAGATCGTATCTCTATGGTTTGAACATATCTAATTTTAGGTTAAGCTTGACTTGGGCCAAGAACTCAAAAGGAATTACACTCTACTTCATACTCTTGGGTTGATCCGTGAGGGGAAACTTTGCTTCCCACTTCAACTCGATCGCTTGTTCATGGCGATCCCATCGATGTCCCCGGATTAAAAATTTAATCCTAGACAAAAGGGAACACCCAAGCAACCTTGTCATCGTCGTGTTATTCGTTTAGAGTAGTCACTTGAACAAACTTGTTGTTCAAGTGACCAACCTCTATTCCACGAATAGCCGCGGAATAGATGATGTACGGATCGCCGGCTTTTGTGTTTATGTTCGGGGTCGAAGTTATATTAGCCACATACATAAAGTAAACATCCACATAATACATGCATATAATTTAAAATAAATTATAAACATAATACAAAGGAACACTAATCAAAATAAACAAGATTATACCTCTTGTTATACCTCTTGATCTTCTATTGTATGTCCTTCCTTCTTTTGGACGTCGTGTGGGCGACGATCTTCCAAAAGTCGAAGCCTCCTAGATCACCAATCTTTCTTTCCTTGTTCACTCCAAACAAAAGAAGATCAAAAAACAAAACTCTTCTTCCTATCTAGAACCGGCCACCAAGTCAATAGACTCGATGTTGCCGCTGGCCAAGGAAGAGAACACGGAGTATGGGAACCGGCCAAAGGGGAATCAATAAGAGCATGGGCGCCGGCCAACACTTGGAGAAGAGAAAGGAAACCAACCCTTCTCCTTGTTGTCGCCCAAAACCCTAAACCTAGCTCTCCTAATTGCCGGCCAAGGAAGAGGGGAAGAATGATAGGATGAGCACCGACCAAGGTAGAGGGAAGAAGTATAGGAACTGGCCAAACCTTAGGAAGAAGAAGAAGAAGAACCCTCCTCCACTATGTTGCCGCCCACACCCAAACCCTAACCCTAGATGCCCACTCCTAATCCTAATCTAATTAGGATTGCTTGCTGCCCAAGGGAAGCAAACCCTAAGCCTCATCCATCAAGTTGCCGCCCACCCCTATCACCTCCTTTTATAGAGTTAGGGATAAGCCATGATTTAATCTCCTGCATTGGTTCTAAGGATTTAATCTCAACCGTCGGATCTAGAGATTTAATCTCTACCTTTGGATCTAGAGTTTTGTTGTCATCCATTGGATCTAAGCTTCATGAGGTGTTAATAGGCTACAATAGGGACCATGAGGAGGAGTTGGATCTTGGCCACCCTTGGATCAAGCCCACATAAAGTCCGATCCATTAATGATAATCCAATCCACTAAAGGATTATCATTGATCTACCTCACCAACCCACATAAGTTAATATGGACTTCATATATTATTTGTACATTTTCTCCCCGTGTTTAAGATCTCGAATGTCCGTCAATTAATTAATTTATTGACCATTAATTAATCAACATCTAACTCCATGAGTAGTATCACTCAACCTTTTCATCATGCCGGACCAAGTCCACCTGCAGGGTTTACATGATGAACCTTATGAGCTCCTCAAGGGGACATCATCATCCTAATATATAGGACACGGTTTCCTCCTATAATCAACGACACACCATATAAATAATACCATTTCCCAACTTATCGAGCCTATCGATTTAATCTATAAAACTGGCCCATTGGTAAATCAAAGAAATGAATACTAAGTATATGTGCCCGTTATTATATCGGGATTAAGAGAATGTACAATATAATATCTGAGGTCCAATTCGATTATGTAGTCAGCAATAAATCGAATCACCTCTAAGTCGGTCCTGCTCAATACACATAAAGTGTACTAGTGTGGTTCTATGGTCAAGACAAACCAATACCAAATCACACTACAACCATTCCAATGGGTTGTCCAAAGCCATCTCAGTTGTGAGCCTTTACTTATACTTTACAAGGAGCCGATAACATGATCTCCCATGTGACACCACACACCATGTTATCTATAATGTAATGTATTAGACAATATGCATAACCATAAAAATATGCAAACAATGATCATGTGATTCTTATTTCAAAAATAAAGATGTTAATACAAAAGATAGACTTTTCAGTATACATCCCAACAATCTCCCACTTATACTAAAATACTATGCTCTCCTCATACTGCCATACATCAGATTCCCCTTCCCTTTACATGCCTATCAAAGCTCTCGCTAGAAGGGCCTTAGTGAAAAGGGTCTACTAGGTCATCCTCTGATGGATTCTAGGCGACAACAACTTCTACCTCCTTTACGATTTCTCGTATCAGGTGGTACTTGCGCTCTATGTGTTTACTCGCCTTACGGGCTCATGGTTCCTTCGAGTTTGCAACTGCACCACTATTATCACAATAAATTGTGATAGTTCTGGGCAAACTAGGAATCACATCCAAGTCCATTAGGAAGTTCCTGAGCCACACAACTTCTTTGGTTGCCTCAGAGGCTGCCACATACTCAGCTTCCATGGTGGAGTCCGTCACGCATTTCTACTTGACACTCCTCCATACAATGGCTCCACCTCCCAAAGTAAACACAAAACCTGAGGTAGACTTACTGTTATCCCTGTCTGATTGGAAGTCGGAATCTGTGTAACCCACAGGGAGTAATTGAGTGCATATAATCCTAGTCCTTCTCGGGTACTTGATATATGCTTTACACTGATCCAATGTCACATCTGGATTACTCTGATATCTACAGACCATGCCCATGGCATAGCAGATATCTGGTCTTGTACATAGCATCGCATACATGAGGCTTCCTACTGTCGAAGCATAAGGAACCGCCTTCATCTCCTCTATCTCCTCAGATAAAGAAACTCCATGCCTGAAAGGTAAAAAACCTTTCTTGGAGTTTTGCATGCTAAAATGATCCATAATCGTGTCTATGTATGAAGCTTGGGATAAGCACAACATCATTTTCTTACGATCCCTTATAACCTTTATCCCAAGGATGTGTCTCTCTTCTCCCAAGTCCTTCATATCAAACTGTTTGGACAACCATACCCTTATGTCCGATAACACCTTGATATTGTCGCCAATCAACAAAATGTCATCTACTTATAGTACAAAAATTACCACTACTTTTTCGTCACATCTCTTGTATACACAAGACTCATCCGGACTTTGAATAAATCCATAAGACTGGATTACCTCATCAAAGCAGATGTTCCAAGACCTCGAAGCTTGCTTCAATCCATAAATGGACCGATTAAGCTTACACACAAGATGCTCTTTGCCCTTCGCAATGAATCCCTCTGGTTACTTCATATAGATGTTTTCCTTAAGACTTCCATTAAGGAAAGTTGTCGTGACATCCATCTGCCACACCTCATAATCCATATGAGCTGCTATGCATAAGAGAATCCGGATAGATTTAAGCATGGCTACCGGCGAAAAGGTCTCCTCATAATCGATACCCTCTTTATGAGTATACCCCGTCGCAACAAGCCTCGCTTTGAAGGTCTCAACCTTCCCATCTATTCCTCTCTTTCTTTTGTAGATCCACTTGCATCCAATAGTTTTTACACCATCGGGTGGTTCCACTCGCTCCCAGACCTGATTTGAATCCATAGATTCAATCTCAGTATTCATTGTACTTTGCCAAGATGTTATATCTATATCTTGGATTGCCTTGTCATATGTCCAGGGATCAGGTTCATGTTCGCCAGGGACCAAATCAGAAGATTCTCCCAAGAACATGAATCTATCATGCTATCTAATAACCCTCCCACTACGATGAGGTATCTCCTGTGTATCCTCTATGACACGCGGTGCAGTGACTTGTGGTATATCCTCTTGTACCGATGGTACTGAAGAAGTGACTTCCCCTTTTAATTCCTCCAGAACAATTTTACTCTTGGGCTTGTGGCTCATCACATAGTCTTCCTCTAGAAATCTGGCGTTCGTGCTAACGATCACCATCTGATCTCTAGGACTATAAAACAAACCACCCTTCTTTCCTCTAGGATAGCCAACGAACATGCATACTTCTGTACGAGGTTTCAACTTACCAGCATCTGCCTTCAGCACATGTGCTGGACTCCCCATATCCGAATATGTCTTAGACTAGGCTTTCACCCAATCCATAATTCCGTGGGAGTAGAAGGCATTGATTTAGATGGAACCAAGTTCAGAATGTACATGGTCATATCTAGAGCATATCCCCAGAACGAATCTGGCAACTCTGAATAACTCATCATCGATCTAACCATCTTCATAAGAGTCCTATTCCTTCGCTCTGCTACACCATTCTGCTGGGGTGTTCCAGGTGCACACAATTGGGATTGAATCCCAACCTCTGATAAGTAATTCCTAAACTCTCCCAAGAGGTACTCACCACCACGTTCAGATCGTAGTGTCTTAATACTTTTACCTTGATGTTTCTCCACATCAACCTTGAATTCTTTGAACTTGTCAAAGCATTCAGACTTGCGACGCATCAGGTAAATGTATCCATATCTTGAGTAATCGTCTATAAAAGAGACGAAATACTCAAAATCACCTCTAGCATGGATAGATATAGGACCACACAAATCAGAATGAACCAATTCTAACACATCTTTGGCTCTATACCCCTTGGCCTTAAAAGGCCTCTTGGTCATTTTACCCTCAAAGCAAGATTTGCAGGTTGGGAAATCTTTCGCCACTAATGAACCTAAAGGTCCATCAGCTATCAACCTTTGAATTCTGCTTAGGTGAATATGACCAAGCCTAAGATGCCAAAGAAATGTTTGGTTAATCTTTGAAGGTTCTTTTCTCTTATTGGAATTAGAAGATGAGTTATTAACTTCAATTTGCATCGTGGGAGGTTTTGGTTCAAGTGTGTATAAATTTCCTATCAATGCACTTGAACAGATAATGTCCCTATTTCTTTTTATAACAACTCTGTCATTAAAAGAAATAGAATATCCATCCATAAACAATTTAGAATCCGAAATTAAATTCTTTCTAAATAAAGGTACATAAAGGGAATTTTTCAGAACCAAAGTTTTATTTTTCTAAAAAGATAAATAAAACATCTCCTATTGCAATAGCCGCCACCTTCATGGTATTGCCCAAGTAAATGGTAATCTCTCCCTCAGCTCGTCGTTGGGTTTCCTGGAATCCCTGCAAAGTATTGCAGACATGATCAAAGGCTCCTGTATCTACACACCAGATGTCGGTAGATAATACTGCTAACCACATTTCAACGACTAGACCAAAGGATATACCTTTGTTCTTGCTTTGGATTGGGACAGTCCTTCCTCCAATGTCCATCCTGCTTGCAAGTGAAGTACTTGCCTTTCGGCTTCTTCACTCCTCCCTGAGATCCTCCCACCACCTTTGCTCCACCTTGTTTCTTCTTCTTCTTACCTTTCAGCTTAGAAGTAGAAACCTTCTAAGCAACCATGGCCTTAGGCAGAGCAAGCCTTTCATTCGACTGGAGAATGATATTGACCTGGGTTTCCCCATCGATCTTAGCTCCAAGGACTTCCTGCTCATTTGCAGGCTTAGGAGGACACTCTTCGAAGAGTACATACTTGTACTCCTTAGCAGTTAAGACAATATCTATATTCTTTTCCAATCAACATTATTTGGGTACAGTAAGTTTATTTTCCTTTAGTATCATAGCAAGTGGATTGAAAGTCATTTTTGAAAATCCTAAGAATCACATAAATCATTACTTTAGATTTCAAAAAATTATTGATTCCTCAAACAATAAAATTTTAAAATCAACCAACACCTCAAAACACTAAGAATATTGTATGCCACGATAGTGTGGACGTATACGAATTCTACATTTGTAAGAGGAGGTTTTAAATATCCCTCTCCCACTTAGTAATTTGAAAATGAGGAATTTTCTAGCCTATGACATGCATATCAAAAAATAAGCAATAAATATGAAAAATAAATTATTTTCCAACTATTATGGCTTTTGTTTTCAATATGTCTCCCGTCGCATCGCCTTCTCGTCCGCTCCTCCTACGCCATGTACGAGCCATCCGGAGATCCGAGCCGAGACTAAAATCTATTTTAATTTACATCCATCGATC
The DNA here is from genome assembly GCA_025175895.1 of Wurfbainia villosa. Taxonomy (NCBI): domain Eukaryota; kingdom Viridiplantae; phylum Streptophyta; class Magnoliopsida; order Zingiberales; family Zingiberaceae; genus Wurfbainia; species Wurfbainia villosa. Next base: position 58,459,344 of record CM045997.1, read on the forward strand.
CTATACTCCACGAGGGAGTGTACATGAAATCTAGATCGAAAGTAAACTAAAATAAAAAGAGTGGCTAAACAATGTCGTATCTAATTTACAAAAATTAAATACAAGCCTTGTCAACCCCGAGGATTCAACAAAATATACAGATACAACCACATACACACATATGGCCATAATAGTCGGATCATATGCCTGCAACCAAAGAGTTAACCTATGCATATCCTACTATTATCCGGCACATATAATATATGGAAAAAATGCATAAGAGTAACCAAATCCTAAACACACAAAACCGGAAACCTTGGCTCTGATACCACTTGTTGGGTTGATCCATGAGGGGAAACTTCGCTTCCCACTTAAACTCGGTCGCTTGTTCATGGCGATCCCATCGATGTCTCCGGATTAAAAATTTAATCCTAGACAAAAGGGAACACCCAAGCAACCTTGTCATCGTCATGTTATCCGTTTAGAGTAGTCACTTGAACAAACTTGTTGTTCAAGCGACCAACCTCTATTCCACGAATATCCACGGAATAGACGATGTACGGATCGCCGACTTTTGTATTTATGTTCGGGGTCGAAGTTATATTAGCCACATACATAAAGTAAACATCCACATAATACATGCATATAATTTAAAAGCAATTATAAACATAATACAAAGGAACACTAATCAAAATAAACAAGATTATACCTCTTGTTATACCTCTTGATCTTCTATTGTATGTCCTTCCTCTTTTTGGACATCGTGTGGGCAACGATCTTCCAAAAGTCAAAGCCTCCTAGATCACCAATCTTTCTTTCCTTGTCCGCTCCGAACAAAGGAAGATCATAAAAGAAAACTCTTCTTTTTATCTAGAACCGGCCACTAAGTCAATAGACTCGATGTTGCCGCCGGCCAAGGAAGAGAACACGGAGTATGGGAACCGGCCAAAGGGGAATCAATAAGAGCGTGGGCACCGACCAACACTTGGAGAAGAGAAAGGAAACCAACCCTTCTCCTTGTTGCCGCCCAAAACCCTAAACCTAGCTCTCCTAATTGCCGGCCAAGGAAGAGGGGAAGAATGATAGGATGAGCACTGGCCAAGGTAGAGGGAATAAGGATAGGAACCAGCCAAACCTTAGGAAGAAGAAGAAAAAGAACCCTCCTCCACTTTGTTTCCCCCCACATCCAACACCCAAACCCTAACCCTAGCCGCCATCTCCTAATACTAATCTAATTAGGATTGCTTGCCGCCCAACGGAAGCAAACCCTAAGCCTCATCCATCAAGTTGCCGCCCACCCCTATCAACTCCTTTTATAGAGTTAGGGATAAGCCATGATTTAATCTCCTCCATTGGTTCTAGGAATTTAATCTCAACCGTCGGATCTAGAGATTTAATCTCAACCGTCGGATCTAGAGATTTAATCTCTACCTTTGGATCTAGAGTTTTGTTGTCATCCATTGGATCTAAGCTTCATGAGGTGTTAATAGGCTACAATAGAGACCATGAGGAGGAGTTAGATCTTGGCCACCCATGGATCAAGCCTACATAAAGTCCGATCCATTAATGATAATCCAATCCACTAAAGGATTATCATTGATCTACCACACCAACCCTCATAAGTTAATATGGACTCCATATATTATTTGTACATTTTCTCCCCGTGTTTAAGATCTCGAATGTCCGTCGATTAATTAATTTACTGACCATTAATTAATCAATATTTTACTCCATGAGTAGTACCACTCAACCTTTTCATCTTGTCGGACCAAGTCCACCTGCAGGGTTTACATGATGAACCTTTTGAGCTCCTCAAGGGGACATCATCATCCAAATATATAGGACACGGTTTCCTCCTATAATCAACGACACACCATATAAATAATACCATTTTCCAACTTACCGAGCCTATCGATTTAATCTATAAATCTCGCCCATTGGTAAATCAAAGAAATGAATACTAAGTATATGTGCCCATTATTATATCAGGATTAAGAGCATGTACAATATAATATCTGAGGTTTGATTCGATTATGTAGTCAGCAATAAATCGAATCACCTCTAAGTCGGTTCTGCTCAATACACACAAAGTGTACTAGTGTGGTTCTATGGTCAAGACAAACCAATACCAAATCACACTATAACCATTCCAATGGGTTGTCCAAAGTCATCTCGGTTGTGAGTCTTTACTTATACTTTACAAGGAGCCAATAACATGATCTCCCGTGTGACACCACACACCATGTTATCTACAATGTAATGTATTAGACAATATGCATAACCATAAAAATTTGCAAACAATGATCATGTGATTCTTATTTCAAAAATAAAGATGTTCATACAAAAGATAGACTTTTCAGTATACATCCCAACAAATTTTAGGTCTCATCTTCATGCATATGTTCTACTTATATGACATCGCACACAAGACATATATGATGACATGTCACAACACATGCATGGAAAAATGCATCTAATCATGACATATGATATGACATGATTATGTCATGGTAGTCATTATATTATTTTGGAATTAAAATATATTTAGGAGTTTCCATAAATCATGATTCTCTAATTAAATAAAGAATTAATTCCGAATTTAATTTCATATTTTATTTGGTAAATATTTTTCAGAAATAAAATATGTTATAGAATATTGATTTCCATAAATCAAAATTCCATAATTAAATTAGGAAATAATTTTCAATTTAATCACATACTTTATTTAAGGAAATAAATACCTATCAAGAAAATCTAATTAATTAGGAAACATTTTTCATATTAATATTTCTTGATCAAATATTCCCAGAAATGTAATTTCATAAATTATTTCTGAATTTTCAAAATTTGGATTTTTTCTATTAAATTATAAAACTTTCCAAAAATGAATTTTTTTTCCAAAATAGGAAAATTTCCAAAATAATTCTACAACCAACTACGACTTCGTAAAACCTATTTTACGAATATGTCAAAGCATGGGAAGTCTTTGATACCACTGTTGGATTACGATCGATGCGTAGATGTACTTTTGTCGTTTCACAAACGAACACAACGGAAGTAAAACGTAATAATTTCCTAAATTATTACAACACTCACACCCACGCATACAGGATTACAACATGTGCAAACATATCCGCCAAATAAAATTTTACATACAATAAGAATAAAATAAATTTTATTCTAGGTATGCCTTCCAAATGATGGCGGGTCGGAAGGGCATCAATCGTATGATGCTCACGGAGCTTCGTCTCTACTCATATCCATGTCGAATCTTCGGAGGGACAACTTCTCAAAGCCACAAGTTTGACCTTCTCTTCGCTACTATACGAAGCAAGAAGCTCGGGTGATCAAAGAGCAATCTCCGACTCGTTTTGTGACACAAACGAGTCCTCGAACAACCTTCGTAAGATTGTCAATTTGTGTTAGAATTAGCCACTATTTTTGAAGCTTCAATAAGTAACAATAACAATCCTAAAACCTAGAGTTGTCAACCTCTAAAGAGGTGGAAACAACCCTTATTTACTTGATGGCCGACGGAACACCAAGTCCTAATTCTCCTAGGTTCGACCAAGGCCACAAAGGAAGAAACCTTTGATCCAAGCCTTGGCCGAATGGTCAATCCACCTTGAGGAAGACTTGGCCGGAGTTCACCACTTCCTTGGGGAGGAGTTGGCCGAACCTTAACAAGAGGGAGCCTTGCTAGGACCAGCGACAAAGAAGAAGGAAGGGGGTAGAGAGTTTGGCAAGGTTGATGAAGAGGGCCTTGAGGACTTTATTCATCAGGTTTAGCCTTTATAACCCTTTATATAGGCACTAATCTTAATGGGTTATAAGTTAGTAGATCAAATCCCTAACCCTATAACCCTTATGGTTTAATCTCATCCATTAAACCCTAATTGGTCCCTTAACCAAAAGAGGGTCCTTTTAATTAAACCAAATGGGTTTGGTTTATAATTAAAACTTTTAAGGCCCAAACCGTCTTCTTAAGACGTGCTCCTTTCACATTTCCGACTTGATAAATATTTCCATATTTGTCATGTGTTTGGTCCAACCAAACTTGATCTCTCTCGATCTTGAAAATCAAATTCTCAAACTCATTTTATGTCTCTTCGAAGGATTCATAGTGCGTGTGACCTAATAGGTTTTCGGTTTATGTTGGCAGTCCATAATTAACCATTAATTATGGAACGATCATGAGTGGAACCTAGTAGTACATCATGATCCCTAATTAATAGAAAAATCATCGGTTGATCTCAGAACCATTTCCAAACCCTTCAGTAGCTACGGTGAATCATGCCTCGTTCCTTTCACTCATCTTATACCCACTTGGTGGGGACATGGTATATGTGTCAGTCCCCACTAGGCTGACTACGTCACACTTAGCCCAAGTCTTACTTACTTGTCCAGTGGATTCTAATTACTTCGACATGTATCCAAGAGTACCATACTCTTGACATGCATTGCTTTGGCCAAAGACTTTGAGTACCAATCCTGACGAGTGACCATAGGGTATACATCTCCTCAGAAGGAGTGGTGAATCCTTTGTTGTCTATTAAATCACCTTCTGCCACTTTGACTTATTCCCAATTATCCCATACCCACACCTCAATAGAGATATATCGATTAAGATGTTAAAATATAAGTTTCCATGACAAAGAAGACTTGAATACCTCAAGTCGAAGGAAACTCACACTCGAGGTGCAGTAAGAGCTTTACTGATATATCTTATATGCAGAGAACTATGTGAAGTCTTCCATCAGGTCACTCCAATGAACTAGTTACCATAACTAGCATCCATGTTTACTCTCGACATCTCAATGTCTTCAACCAGTGAGGAGCAGCTGCTTGGAAAAACCAAAGAGTATAACCCATTCTAGTCTCCCAGAATCGATGATATCTGAACTCTTCAATTCATCGACTAGGGATTATTTCAATACATTCATAATTACACATGTGGAGATACTCACTAGTTGTGATCCAATCACAAGTTCTCTCATGCTATGAATCGTATCACGGGCATTCAGTAAATGAATTTAAGATCCAATCAAACACATATGACATGTACACTCAAATAGTGAATCTTTATTTATCAAATAAATACTACAACCATAAGGTGATTGTCTTAGGACACTTCTCAAACATAACACCTTAGACTTGAGGTATTCAAGTTATCTCGGCCTTGACACCTTATACTTTGACTTCTTCGCAGTCATCTCCATATGAGATGTAACTCCGGGATGATTGGGTATAAGTCAAAGTGATCGAAGGTGTTTGAATAACCCATAGAGGATTCACCACTCCTGATAAAGGAGATGTATACCCTAGGCCTTTTGTCAGGATTGTTATTAGAAGTCTTTGACTAGAGTAAACATGTTAAGAAGATGGTCTTCTTGGGAACATGTAGGACAGGACAAGAAAACTAACTTGGCTAGGTGTGACGTAGTTAGCCTAGTGGGGGCGAACACATAGACCATGTCTTGAACCAAGTGGGTATAGTATGAGTGATAGGAATAAGGCACAAGAAACTGTAGCTATTGAAGGGTTTAGAAAAGTTCTAGAGTCAATTTAGACTTTCCAATCAATTGGGGTTCATGATGTACTGCTAGGTGTCACTCATGATCTATTCATAATTAAGTGGTTAATTATGAATGACCAACATAACCAGGAACCTATTGGGTCACACGCACTACGGGTGATCTTGAGATATAAAATAAGTTTGAGAATGAGATTCTCAATGAGAGAGGATATATCTGGTTGGACCAGGACAAGAGGGTGAAAAACGGAGGCTATGGAACCTCCTATGGCCTTATCGGACTTAACATGGCCATATCACACCTAAACGAAGTCAAATAGATCGTATAGAGACTCACACTACCCTGCCTTACTAGGAACTGGCCGTGCCTGGCTCGGGCCAAAATTGGCCAAAGCCTAGGTTGTGCCTAGAAGGACACACGACTGGCCATGTGTCATAGCATGGTCGTGCCTTTCAGCACAGTTGGCCGTGTGTAAGACACACGGTTGTGTCGCGACTCCACCATTTTTGAAGATTTCTCTTATGAAAATTTCCTAGATTGTTCTTACCTTAATTATGAGATAATTATGGTAAGATAGGTTCCATTTATGTCTCCAAATAAGCCCTAATCAAGAGATCTATAAATAGATCTCTTGATAATCGTTGGAGATAAGGATTCTAATCTTAGGTTTCTTCCTTGGTAGCCATTTTCCTCTCTCTTCTTCTCTAGTCTCTGCGAGTTGGATAGCACCAATCGGAGACAAAGACTTGCTTCTCAATGAGTTGTCTCAGATGATTCCAGCGTGGATACTGATAGAGGCAAGGCTCGTTGGTCTTGCTTATAGTTTCGACAGATTCGAAAGAATCTCAAAGGTATAACTTCTCTTTCTCCTTTTGTGTGTTTAAATGTGATTATGCCAAAGAAAGTATTCTTGGCCCCCAAGGGATGTCTGGGATGTAATAAAATTATTTTATTCGCTTTATTCCGCTACGCATTATCTCGGAACTCCCAACAATTGGTATCAGAGACACCTTGTTTGTTTGGCATAGATTGCATGTTGTAGAAGAACATTTAAAGCATGTTTGATGTTTTAATATAGCTATGCGATGCTTTTCTATATGATAGATTAGAATATGCATGATTCCACATATAGGATATGTTTGTAAACTAAAAGAAAATACCGAGGATGCGCCTAGTGACACCGAAGGTGTTGGCCGCATCGTTAGAGCCTAAGCATAGACAAGCTATTAGGGCAATCAACCTGTGATATGGTTTTGATGTGTGTGGCAAAGGATTTAAGTTAGGATGATTGGATTTGATATGTGCATTGGAGTCTTGCAGGACTTAGTAATTCGCACATGGAGCATTGGCGAGTTTCACCAACTCACAACCTCGTGCTTGAGTCGGCGAAGGAGCATTGTAGAGCCGTGCGCTTGATACATCCGAGGGACCGCCGGACGAGATGAATTGAAGTGAATCCAAGGAAGTAGACTTCAAGGGCAAGAGATGCGAATGAGCATTGTAGAGTCGTGCGCTTGATGCTGCCGAGGGGGGTGGCCGCGAACGAAGAGAGCTTCGACGAGGGACTTCAAGTGAGATGAGAGAATGAGTGAAATGTAAATAGCTCATTAGGTGAACTTGGCTTAATGGCTAAGTGTCGGAGGCTCGACTGTAAGGGTTGTGGTTTACCAGACCACCAGACGCTCAAACTGATGTTGAGTTTGAGGTTTACCCGACATCAGTCGACTGCTCCAAGTCGATCATCAATCGACTGGTGTGTGACTTATGAATCAAGTCAAAATCAGTCGACTGCTTAAGGGAAGCAGTCGACTGATCACACTATGCACGGGCACAGAAGCGAGTCGTTACTCGACTGAAGTCGACATCAGTCGACTGATGATCTGACTGTTGGAGAAAGCGACGGCAGATCCCTAAAATTCGGCCTGATCAGAAGCCGTTGGAGTCGACATCAGTTGACTGATGAAAGCATCAGTCAACTAATAGTGTCCAACGGGAAGATTTGCTTCCTCTCTATAAAAAGAGAGGGTGGGGGCTTTTAGATGGTTAATGTTCATGCTCTAAACATCCTATTAAGTGCCACACAAAGCTGAAACTCCTTCTTCTAGTTTTCTATCACATCTATTATAAAAGAAGGAGTGTTTTCATTGTTGTAAAGGTTTACCTCCACCTTGCTTGGGCTAAAGGGAGAGACCAATAGTGGATTGGTTTTGGAGTGATTCACCGGAGATGAATCGGACCGTGAATTAGCGGCGAGGCCGTGAACCACGTTATATCATGTGTTAGCATTGATTTAGTTTTTGCTTATCGTTATTGCTTGTTTAGTTTTGTTTCCGTTGCACTAATTATATTTGTAGACAAGCAATTCCATCGTACGACGAAAGAGGGCTATTCACCCCCCTCTAGCTGGCCACCGACTCTCCAACAAGTGGTATCAGAGACAAGGAAGCTTGTCGAGGACTAACCGCCGCAACAAGCACTACATCAAGGATAGCCGACTCTAACATTCACCCACCGAAGTTCGAGGGAGAATTTGCGTGGTGGAAGAAACACATAGAGGTATTCTTTGAAACTGATTTTGAAATTTTATTAATAATGGAAAATGGTTTCGAGATACTTATGGATGAAGAAGGGAAGCCAATTGAGAAGGCTAGATGGACTAAAAGGCAAAGGGAGGAGTACTTGGCGAACTCAAAGGCAAAGCACCATCTCTACAATGTACTCCCCCAACAAGAAGTGAATCAGATAGGGGAGTGTTCAAGTGCCAAAGATATGTGGGAGAGGTTGGTGGAACTCCATGAAGGCACTTCCGAGGCCAAGCTTGCGAGAAGAGATCTCCTTTGCTCCCAATTAAGCAACATCAAACTCGAAAAGGGAGAGAAGGTAAATTCATTACATTATAGGTTTAAAGAGATTTTAATTGGACTAACAAGTGTAGGAGAAAAACTTTCAAACTGGGATATGGTAATGAAGGATATAGATATCTTTCCCCGGTCCTCGAAGTGGAGCTCAATGGTGGACTCCTTCTACATCTCCAAAAATTTAGAAGTTAGCACCTTGTAGGAGTTCTTCTCAACCATGGAGCTCCATGAAACAAGGCTTGAAGGAAAAAGTGAAGAATCAAGTATCAAGCCATCAAGAGGAGTAACCTTAGTAGCCATCAAGGGGAAGAAGAAGAAGATAGAGACTCCGTCCTCATCCGATGAAGCATTCTCATCATCTTCCATGAATAGCAATGAAGATGCTTATATGGTAAGGAAGGTAAGGCGTGCCTTAAAAAATTTAAAATTTAACAAATCTTATGATAGGAGAAGGCACAAGAGGAAGATAATTTGCTACAATTGCCAACAAGAGGGACATATAAGAGATGATTGTCCCCTCTTGAACAAGAGCAAAGAAGAAAGGAGGATAAAAGAAGAAAAGAAGAAGGGGAGAAAGAAGAAGGAAGAAGAGAAGAAGGCCAAAGAAAAAGGGAAGGCCAAGGCACTAAAAGCAAGGACATTGGATGATCCCTCTTCATCATCATCATCGGAAGAAGAAAATGCTTTTGTCACAAACCTTGCATTGATGGCGTTTGATGATCTAGACTCTACCTCCTCCTCCGAACAAGAAAAATCAAGCACAATTGAGGAGAGCTCTAGTGAAGGGGGAGGCTCATCATCTTCCTCTTCATCCGAAGAAGAAGACATAGAAACTATGGTAACGAATCTAACTCCCAAGAAAATAGTTTCCATGATTTCTAGCTTAACTAGGGATTTATTTAGGGCCAAAATGAAAAATAAGAGCATACTAGATCAAATTAAGGCCCTAGAAGAAATATTAGAACAAACATGCTTGAATATTAATGATAATATTTCTTCTAGTTTTGAAAATGCATGCTTACATGATAACTATATGTCTTTTGATGTAAATGATGCATGCATTGAGGAAAATAAGGCTTTAAGGGAAAAGGTAGACCATTTAACCAAGGCTCTAGAAAAATTCACCATTGGCTCCAACACCCTTAATATGATTATAGGGAGCCAAAGGGCAAGCTTCAATAGGAAAGGCCTAGGTTATAAGGGAAAGACAAATGAAAAAGCCTATAAATGTTTGATTGCTAGGGGTAAAGCCAAAAATAAGACAATTGCTAGAAAATGGATCCCTAAGGAATACTTAGTGAACCCCATAGGAAAGAACCTATATTGGGTCTTTAAATCCATCCTTAAGCATTAGGAAAACCCTAGGTTAGTCAATCAAAAGGATTTCACCTATATCATATTATTTGGTTGACTTAGGATGATCGAGACAAAATTTTTGAAAAAGTGTTGGGTGATGATAATGCACCCATAAATAGTTTAAATCATGCTTTTGGTGATACTTGAATTATTATCATGATTTTATACCTAATTCATGATTACAAATTGATTGATACATGTGTTTCATGATCATATTGTGAAATTAATGCGTATATACCTTTATGATCATGTGGTATGTTAGTGTGATACTTAGCCTTGGGTAAAATTGCATGAATTTGAAGGTTAAGTATATAAATACCTTTAGGAACATCTTGTTGGAGTATTGGGAATACAATCAAAGTCCCACATTGGTAAGACATGGAAAAGATCATGTGCTTATAAGATGAAAAGATATCTCCATTGGTATGAGGCCTTTTGGGTAAAGCCCAAAAACAAAACCATGAGGGCTTGGGCCCAAAGTGGACAATATCATACCATTGTGGAGATATGTGGATCTTATATGCACTAACAATTGGTATCAGAGTCATGGTCCATGTCAAGCCATGAACCTCGAACGAAGGAAGTTGAACTCCCACGTCCGGATCAAGAGAACTAGAAATCAGGCAGGAAGTCTAGTTGGGTCGGGAGGACCGAACAACTGACAGGAAGTCCTGGTGGGTTGAAGATCGGACATCAAGCAGAGAAAATCCTCCGAGGAGGGATAGGCTTGAGGGGGGGCCCAATGTGGTCCTTCGTTTGAGGGGGGGATTGTTGGAGTATTGGGAATACAATCAAAGTCCCACATTGGTAAGACATGGAAAAGATCATGTGCTTATAAGATGAAAAGATATCTCCATTGGTATGAGGCCTTTTGGGTAAAGCCCAAAAACAAAACCATGAGGGCTTGGGCCCAAAGTGGACAATATCATACCATTGTGGAGATATGTGGATCTTATATGCACTAACACATCTCACATTCACCATAAGGATAACTTTGATTGAAAAAATAGCATGGGTGAGATGTTAGGATAATACAAATGGTCCACTAATGCCTATGACATTTAGATGGTCATTTTAAGTATCAAAATAACAATAATAGACCAATCATTGGGGAAGGGTTATGTTTAATTCATAGACATATTTCCCAAAGATCATGGTTGGATATTTCAAATGTTTTCAAAACCATTTCTTACTTTACAATCTGTATTTTCATGTTTTGAAACAATTTAAAGAAAAACTAGGTGTTAAAATTGATACAAACTTGATCAAATACTAGTTGTTTTTGAAGCTTTTGGATCTTTGGCAAATCATTGAAAATATAAGTTATTTTCATGAAAACTCATTTTTCACTGATAAAGGACTTTAAAAGAAATGTGTTTTCAAAATTTCATAATTTTTTGGAATTTCTGGAACATTACTGAATTTCGATCCAAAAATCAGAAATGGCTAAAATGTTTGTACCAGTCGACTGGTAGTCTGAACTAGTCGACTGATGTACTGTGCACGAGCATAGTAACATGATTTTATCAGGTTTTTATTTGGTTTTTGGGTATTTTTCCTCCTTAGAGTTGATGTCATGAGTGGATTACATTTAGAAAATGTTTTTGATGGTGTCAAATGGGGAGAATTGATAGGTTTAAGTTAATCATGCTAAAAGGGAAAATTTAGCATGTCTTAAGGGGGAGTTGCATGTTTAAGGGGGAGTTGTTATACTCATGTTTTTATTTACATGCTTTCCTTGCTTATGTTATTGTTATTTGTTTACCTAACTTAAACGGATTGTCACACATCAAAAATGGGGAGATTGTTAGGGCAATCAACCCGTGATATATTTTTGATGTGTGTGGCAAAGGGTTTAAGTTAGGATGATTGGATTTGATATGTGTGTTGGAGTCTTGCAGGACTTAGTAATTTGCACATGGAGCATTGGCGAGTTTCACCAACTCACAACCTCGTGCTTGAGTTAGCGAAGGGGCATTGCAAAGTTGTGCGCTTGATGCATCCGAGGGACCACTGGACGAGATGACTTGAAGCGAAGCCAAGGAAGCAGACTTTGAGGACAAGAGACGCGAAGGAGCATTGCAGAGTCGTGCGCTTGATGCTGCCGAGGGACATGGCCATGAAAGAAGAGAGCTTCGGCGAAGGACTTCAAGTGATATAAGAGAAAGAGTGAAATTTAAGTAGCTCATTAGATGAACTTGGCTGAATGGCTAAGTGTCGGAGGCTCGACCGCAAGGGTGGAGGTTTACCCAACCACCAAATGCTCAAACGGATGTTGAGTTTGAGGTTTACCCGACATCAGTCGACTGCCATGTCATGGTAGTCGACTGCTCTACGTCGATCGTAAATCGACTAGTGTGTTGCTGATGAATCAAGTCGACATCACGATCGGCGCTTAAAAGCCGATCGACGATCGCACTTGACTAAAGTCGACATCAGTCAACTGATTATACCATCAGTCGACTGATGATCTAATTGTTGGAGAAAGTGGCCACGGATCCCGTGAATTCGGCCTGGTCAGAAGCCGTTGGAGTCAACATCAGTCGACTGATGAAAGCATCAGTCGACTGATAATGTCCAACGGGAAGATTTGCTTCCTCTCTATAAAAAGAGAGGGTGGGGGCTTTCAGATGGTTAATGTTCATGCTCTAAACATTTTATTAAGTGCCCCACAAAGCTGAAACTCCTTCTAGTTTTCTTTCACATCTATTGTAAAAGGAGTGTTCTCATTGTTGTAAAGGTTTAACTCCACCTTGCTTGGGCTAAAGGGAGATGTTGGGGATTGAATCGGCCGGCTAGAGGGGGGTGAATAGCCCTCGTACGATGGATGACGTAAATTTCTCGTCTACAAAAGATTAGCGCAAGCGGAATATACAAATACAAATAGACAAAGCAAAAGATAAACAAACAATGCTAACAAGGATGTAACGTGGTTCACGGCTACGCCGCTAATCCATGACCCGATTCGTCCTCGGTGAATCCCAAAGCCCCATCCTCTTCCTTTTTATAGAGGAAGAGGGTTTCTTCCCGTTGACACAGGAGACGTCGACTGATTCCCTCGATCAGTCGACTGGTCCTGTAGCCGTTGCGCAATAACGGCCGCTTTCCACGTTGGATTCCATCCAACGGTATTGACATCAGTCGAATGATGGCACCCATCAGTCGACTGATGTCAATCAGTCGAGTGCTCCGCGAGATCGAACTCCGTTACGTGCGTGCGGTGTCATCGATCATTGTCATCCCTTGGCGTCGGCCAGATCAACTATCGATCGGCGGGTTGCCTTGATCGGTGATCAACTTTATCTAGCCACATTAGATCAGTCGATCGAACCATCGACTCAAATCAGTCGACTGCCATTCCATGGCAGTCGACTGGTGTTGGGAAATCCCATCCGACACTTAGCCAAATGGCCAAGTTTCTCCTACGATCTACTACCCCTTCCCGGGTTACATTCGCTCACTCTCATCCCTCGGAGTCCCTCGCCTTCGAAGTTCTCTTCGTTCGCGGCCACGTGCCTCGGCAACATCAGGCGCACGACTCTGCAATGCTCCTTCGCGTCTCTTGCCTCGAAGTCTACTTCCTCCGGCTTCACTCCAAGCTTCTCGTCCGGCGGTCCCTCGGATGCTCCAAGCGCATGGCTTCCGCAAAGCAATCCTTCACCGACTCAAGGACCGAGTCATGAGATGTGAAACTTGCCACGACTCCATGTGCGAATTACTAAGTCCTGCACGACTTCAACGCACATATCAAATCAACATAACAAACTAACTTAAACCCTTTGCCACATACATCAAAACCTAATCATGGCAAGAGATTGCCCTAACAGGAGAGACCAATAGTGGATTGGTTTCAGAGTGATTCACCGAAAACGAATCGGACCGTGAATTAGCGACGAGACCGTGAACCATGTTATATCATGTGTTATCATTGATTTAGTTTTTGCTTATCGTTATTTCTTGTTTAGGTTTGTTTCCATTGTGCTAATTATTTTTGTAGACAAGCAATTCCATCGTACGACGAAAGAGGGTTATTCACCCCCCTCTAGCTGGCCACCGACGCTCCAACACAAGCCATGCGTTGGGAAATAGGTTGCACGGTCCACATATCTAATTCTTAAAATGGCATGTCTGTCAATTGTTCGGCTAGTGTTCACATCGGAAAATTTATTTCCTAATGTGACCTTGGGTTTTCCATATTTAGGTTTATTTCCTATTATAGATGAGACTCAAAATTATCTAAAATCTCTCGTGCAAATATTAGGGCTAACACCTTCCATTAATTTTATTGAACCAAAATTCTTTTTCATGTTTGGGTTGTTGGACTCTCTCCAAGTCTGGTATGACATCGAGCTTGTTAAATTCATATGAGATTCGATTTTTATTTTAAATGGTAAGGACCAGAGGTCAATTTCATGTTTGGGTTGTTGGACTCTCTCCAAGCATGACTTGTAAATTGGATGTGTTCAAACCATTTAAATTTGATCTCACAATTAATGGGTCGGCCCTAATTGAAAGGATTGATTTGTTGGACTCTCTACAAAGTCAATGTGGACAGAGGTGCAATTAGGAGATATGCATTGGATGTATATATGTTAATGAGTTAACAACCTAATGTATATGTGAACATTCAATTAGTTGATAGCATAAAGTGATAGTTATATATTTAATATATAATGGGTAATGTTGATACCTAAATTATGACTATGAATGGCTTGTTGGACTCTCTCAAAGGTTGTTCTTAGTTATAATGGATATCAACCCACTATGAGATAACCTATAATCTCTCGAATTCAAAGTGAGGGTTCTTGAATTTGACAAAAATAGTGGGAGTTTCTTGTTAATGTAAATTGTTTGCATTACTGATGTGAGCAAAACATATAGGGTTTTAGGAGTAGTTTTCGCTCACATCTCATTTCGTTTTATGTTTGTTTCATGCATATTTTACTTTATTTTGCATGCATTTCTTGTTTTCTGGTTCGGAGATCTGCTTGTTGTACTTTTGTGTGCAGGACAATATTATACGAGGAAAATGGTGCACTTTTAGAGCAAAAAGAAGACATTTGGAAGGTAGAGAAGAATGACACACGACCTAACCCTGTGAAAACACATGGCCTGCGCCGTAGCACCATACACAGCTTGACCGTGTGGATCCACATGGTCGTGTGGCGCTGCGCGATTCCGACCCGAGTCAGTTATTTTCTAGGTTTCGAGGTGATCCAGGCTGATGTCTATATAAAGGAGGCTACGCCCAAACCCTAGGGGGGAGGCACGATGGCTGGGACGACACTCCGACGCCCTAAAAAGCTTCGGGAACTCGCAACGGGGAGGAAGAAAGCCACCGGAGATCCAAGTTCTGCACTTCAACGCCAGAGAGAAGAGCCACATTGCATTGTAATTTTTGTTCTTTGCATAATTTCCATTATTTATTCGAACATTATCATGTTTTGTATTTCTCCTCTCTTATTTATGGAGTAAACTCTTCGATTCTAGGATTAGGGAGTAGTTTGTGTGCGTAGAACATGTTATTCCAAATTAAATTCTGTTCTTGAATTTTTATTTGCAATTGGTATTAGTTTAGACTATGCATTTTGGTTTTCTATCTACTGTGCTAGCCGATATGAGGGGTGACAACCCTCGTATCTAAGATTTAGGAGAATTAAGGAGGAACCTAGGAGTTGGCCTCATCTCCCATAACCGTGGGTAGAAGGATGTGATAGAGTAGGAAACACACCCCGTTTTTGACTCGTCGCAGGGATCTATTTGGCATCCTCGTATCGACTATCCCATCCTAAGGCCAAGGGTCGACCTGGTATGGTAGAGGTAGCTTCCGATAGATGCGAAGGCTCATCGGGGGAGTGTGTGATGTCCTTTCCACAAAACCATAGCTAGAAACCTAATCAAAACCCAATCGACAACGTGTTCTGCGACACACAAACGAAACCGAAATCCTAGAATCCTTTCCAAAGACTCGTAACTAGCTTTTCTTCTTCCAAAGACTCGTAACTAGCTTTTTCTTCTTCCGTGTGACACCGCATTGAGTTAGGATCACCATCAACCCTCGCAATTACAACCCTTAGAGCTGAATTCCCAACAATAACGTCCACTTACCAAATCGATACTCGAATCTTAGTCCCTTTGGGATCGATAATATTTTGACTACTTGACGACATCTGTGCACATACAGGCATTGAGAGCGAGCATGCACTTTGAGTCCTCAACGGTCTCCATCGCTAGATTTGAGGTCTCGTTCGTGTGCATCAAGTTTTTGGCACTGTTGTCGGGGACTGATTGATTCGTTATCGAATCAAGAAGTGGATAATTTGATCGGACTTAGGATTAGATTTATTTACTTGTTTTACTTTTATTACTTTCTTTTATTTTTATTTTACTTTATTTACTTCAGTTTTAGATTTCTATATCTAGATTTAGTTTTTATTTTATTTTAGCAGTAGTTTTACATTTTATTTTATAATTAGCTTTTCTTAATTTGATTCAGTATTTAGTTCAGTTTATTTTCTATTTTAATTTAGTATTAGGTAATACTCTTAATTTTGTAGCTCGATTCTTCGTATGCTTAGATGCCTAAGATCGAGAGACTTGATTCCGATCGATATAAATCGAACGAACCTATCATCACCGGAGAGCTGAACAGAAGAGGATGGAGGATCAAGCTGCATCTAAGGTGAATATAGGTAGGAGACCTTTGCGGGATTATGCAGCCCCTAGTGCTAGAGGATTTAGGTCGAGTATAGCTGGACGGTCCATTTTGGCAAACAACTTTGAGCTGAAACCGACACTTATACACATGGTCCAATAGAGTCAATTTGGGGGAGCTACGACTGAAGACCTGAATCGACACCTGGAGGCATTTTTGGAAATCTTCTCAACAATGAAGATCAATGGAGTCCCTGCAGATGCAATCCATCTGAGCCTATTCCTGTTCTCATTGCGGGATAAGGCTAAGGCATGGCTTCACTCCCTGCCTTCGGGAAGCATTACTACATGGGAGCAATGTGAGCAGCAGTTCTTGAATAAATATTTCCCACCAAGCAAGACTGTTCACATGCACCATCTAATAACGATCTTCAGTCAGAAGGAAGGGGAGTCCCAATTTGAAGCCTGGGATCGCTACAAGGGGCTACTCTACCAATGCCCCCATCATGGACTGGAAAGGTGGATGGTGATCTACATCTTCTATAATGGGATCACATACACCACAAAGATGTCCCTCGATTCTGCTGCAGGAGGAGCACTTATGAACAAGACTATCGAGGAAGCGGAAGAGTTGATAGAAGAGGTGGCCCAAAACCACCATCAATGGGCTTCCGAATGTAGTCACCCAACTCCTACAGTAGGACGATATGCTGTCAACTCCCTGTACCACCTAGCAGCGAGGATGGATGCGCTTAGCAGATGGTTTGACTCTTTCAATCCTGTTTCTGCTTGTGCAGCCAATGACTTTGGAGAGGGAGCAACAGCGTATCGGGAGGACCACTATGGAGGGTCGGGTGGCTTAGAAGAGCAGATTGAGCATGTCGATGTGGTTGGGGATTATAATCAAAGGCCCAACAACCCATACTCCAATACTTACAATCCCGGATGGAGGAATCACCCGAATTTTTCCTATCGGAATAACTCGGGGAATTTCCAACCATCAGGAGGGTATGAGCAACAACAGGGCAATGGGCAGCAACAACCATAGAAGTCTAGGATAGAACTGATGATGGAAGACTTCATTGCTACCCAAACAAAGGCCAATGAAGAGTTTCAATGCCAACATCAGAAAACAAAAGAGTCACTTAAAGATTTGAAGGCTATTGTTGACGGTCTTACAAGTCACACGAGGATGTTGGAAACACAAGTGACCCAAATAGCCCAAACCGTGTCGCAACCTATGGATAGTTCTCCATCATTACCCGAGCCGAGTCAAGTCAAGGAGGAGGAAATATACGATGAAAGAGCAGGTCAGAAAAATAGATCTCCCAAGGAGTGTGCAGCCATGATTTCCACCCTACCCGACCAAGCCAAAATTGAAGATAAAATTCCACCCCAGCTTGAGGACCCTGGTGAATTTGTTATCCCCTACTCGATTTATGGGGAAAGCTTTGATGAAGTGTTGTGCGACTTGGGGTCATCAGTAAGTGTGATTCCCTACGCATATTATTTGTAGATGGGACTGAATGGGATCCAACCAATGAACCTTGGTATTCGTATGGGGGATGACTCAGTCAAGGAACCCGTCGGCATGCTAGCACATGTGCCTGTGGTCATTGAGAATTTCGTGATACACATGTATTTTATTATACTCAACACAAGACCAAATCCCCAAAAATCTATCATTTTGGGAAGACCCTTTCTGGCGACTGCGGGAGAATTTATAGACGTAAAGGCGCACAAGATCTCCTTGGAGGTAGAAGGGGAGATCATCCTCTTCAATCTGTCAGAGTGTAGAGCGCCCTTCCTAGACGGCTACACTTTCATGTAGGGTAGAGCCGAACACACTGGATGTCAACTCTAAGATGGATGAATGGAGGTTTACAGAACCTCCGAAGCCAAGTTGAGACAATGGAGTAGGGTCGAGCTAAAAGACCTTAAACAAAGCGCTCCATGGGAGGCAACCCAAGTTTAGTTTCTATGTTTTCTTTCATTTGTTTAATTTAAACTTTGGATTCCATTCATTTAGCATTTTTAACATGAATTAGGACTAGAAAGAACCTTCTAGGTAAAAATAAAAATCACTTTGAACCTACACGACTGAGCGAGTAAGGAGAAGTCGACCGTTGTGCACCATGAGAAGGAAACAGGGGGCACACGACATGGTCGTGTCCCACCTTCCAGCGGTGCACACGGCATGGCCGTGTGTTTTCACATGGCCATGTCGCATAGGGGTTAAATATAACGCACCGTGTGTTTTCGCCCCAAATACGTCGTGTGCTTTGATTCCTCTTGCCCTAGCCATGTGAATCCCTCTTCCACACAACCTAGAAGCTTTTCCAACCTTAAAGGAAGCCCAAATGAAGTAAGGATGAGGAGGAACAAGCAAGTGACATCTCGATTCGGTGCTTCGGAGCGAAGAAAAAGGAGAATGGACACCTCTCAAGCTCCAAAGGAAGGTAACACTCTTCCAACCCTTCTTTTTCGAAATAATGAGCATAGGGATAGATATGACATCGTTGCTACTAGAAGAATCACCACAACTAGGTATCTTGATGAAGATTTATTAGAATTCCTAGGTTTGCTAGGTGATATTCAATCCCTATTTGTAAAAATGGGGTGGAGGGAGATAATGGGGATAAGACACCCAATCTACCCTAGGATAGTTTTAGAGTTTTAAAGTTCTTTAGAAGCTGAGGTTTTAACGGGTAGAGAGAGTGAAGAGGGTAGGATTACCTTTAGATTATTTAACACTGAACATGAATGGACATTACACCAATGGAACATATGTTTTGGCTTGCCTAGTGGGGGAGAGAGAAGAACCCCTATTGGGTATAACTCTCGAATCTTTTGGACCGAATTGACTGGAGAACACGCTTACGACCCTTCTATGGACAAAGCATCATGCCTCCAAAACCCTATTTTTCGGTACCTGCACCAAATCATGGCAAGTACTATTTTTGGTCGTGGGGAGAGTGACGGTGTAGTGAGAGCAAGTGAGTTTCTTTGCTTATGAAACATGCTACAAGAAAGGAGTAGCATTTGTTAGTAATATATGAGAGATGTCCTAAGGCAATCGCCTTATGTTTGAACCATTTATATGATAAATGAAGATTCACTATTTGAGTATACAAGTTTTCATGTATTTGATTAGATCTTAAACTCATTTTCTGAATGTCCACGATACGATTCATAGAATGAGAGAATTTGTGATTGGATCACAACTAGTGAGTATCTCTACATGTGTAATTGTGATGTATCGGAATTATCCCTAGTCGATGAATTGATGGATTTGGACACCATTGATTCTGTCGAGACTAGCACGAGGTATATTCCTTGGTGTATCCAAGCAGCTGATTCTCACTGGCTGGAGTCATTGTGATGTCCGGAGTTAATTGTGGATGCTAGTTATGGTAACTAGTTCATTAAAGTGACCAACCGTAAGACTTCATATGGTTCTCTACATATATAGATATGTCAATGAAGTTCTTACTGCAGCTTAAGTGCAATGTTCCTTTGACTTGCGGTATTCAAGTCATCTTGATCATAAAGACTTATGCTTTGACATCTTAAGCAAGCATCTCTGAGGAGATGTGGACCCGGGATGATTGGGTATAAGTGGAAGTGATCGAAGGTGTTTGAATAGCCTATAAAGAATTCACCACTCCTTGTGAGGAGATGTATACCCAGGGCCTCTCATCGGATTGTTACTAAAGACTTTGGCCAAAGCATTACATGTTTAGAGTAAGGTACTCTTCGATACATGTGCAGTAACTAGAATTCGTAGGACGAGGAAATGATACTTGGGCTAGGTGTGACGTAGTCAACCTAGTGGGGACTGACACTATAGACCATGTTATGAACCAAGTGGGTATAAGATGAGTGAAGGGAATGGGGCACGATTCATTGTAGCTGCTGAAGGGTTTCAGAAATAGTTCTGGATCAACCGTTGATCTTTTCGGTTAATTGGAGATCATGATATACTACTAGGTACCACTCGTGATCGTTCTATAATTAATGGTTAATTATAGACGGCCAACATAAACCAAGAACCTATTTGGTCACACACACAACGAGTGTAATCCGAAGGATTTAAAACGAGCTTGAGAATGAGATTCTCAAACCGAGAGAAATAAGGTTTGGTTGGACCAAACATGGAGCGAGCATGAAATCATTTCAGTCGCAATGGAAGCGTGGATGGGTTGTGTCTTATGAAGACATGATGGATGAACCAAATTGGTTTGGTTCTAATCGAATGGAGAAGAATAAACCAAAGGGGTTTGGTTTGTTTTAAACGAATGAACCAAAGTTGGTTTGGTTTGTTTTAACTTAAAATAGACGATCATGGTTTGGTTTATTTTAACTTAAATTAATGAAGCGGGTTAACGAGCATTTGGTTATGATCCGATAACCATTAAGAGAATTTGTTCTCTATAAAATAGGGCTTAAAAGTTTTGTTAAGACCTAATCCTTGCAACCCTAGTTGTTGCCGCCCACCCTCTCCCTCTTCTCCAAGTGGTCGGCGCCCAACTCCTTGCCGCCGCCCAATCTCCTCCAACCGGAGTCCAACAGTTGTCGTCCTCCCCACTTGCCGGTGTCTAGCCATTGCTGGAGGAGCTCCGGTGATCTTCCTTGACTCCGGCGACAAGGTGAGCATATTTTTTTCCTTATTTGGACGACGTTTGGAGCTCCGACAGTGGTAGCCTTGCCGGGGATTCGATCTCCGGTAATCCTCATAGGTGGAGGACGAAGGATTCGTCAAACGGTTGACGAATACCTCTCCGGAGAAGCGAGTTTTTGAGGACTCATTTTGGATCCGAATTTTGATTCGGATCGTGATCTTCTCTCGATCACATCATCTTCAACATGAGGCTAGTAACCTATATGAAGACTAGCCTCGTGACTTTGTGAAGTCATCCCGAAGATACTCGGCGTGGATACAGATAGAGGCGATTCTAGCGAGGATCGATCCGGTTGATGCCTTTTCCGCTACACATGAGCATATGGATGCTCATACCATAGTCTTTTATCTTTATGAGTTGGTTGATGAGCAAGTGAGATTCGAAAGATTCGAAGTCTCCAAGATCCTCTTCACCTCTGAGATGCAAGAAGGTTCATCAGTGGTACTGCTCAATATGCTGAAGACTGTGGAGTCTTTTGTGAAGCATGAGCAGGGGACGGTGCTGTAAGTTGATTCCTCGAAGAAAGGTTCTAAGAGGAAGTCAAAGGAATAGCAGAAGGGGAAGAAAAAGGCTAAAAAGGCAAAACTAGCTCAAAAGAGTACTTGCCATCATTATGGCAAGGAGAGCCATTGGCGAAGAAATTGTAAGATTTATCTTGAGTTCGTGAAGAAGAATAAGGCATCGGATGCCCCATCTTCTTCAGATATCTTCGTTATTGATTGTCATTCTATTTCCTCAAACACTTGGGTATTGGATACTGGGTGTGGCTCACATATATGTAATGACATACATGGGCTAAGGAATAGAAGAAGACTCATCAAGGGAGAGTCAAATTTACGTGTTGGGAATGGAGCAAAGGTTGCTGCACTCGCCATCGGAACGTATTTGTTGAAACTCCCTGTAGGACTTGTCTTAGAACTGGACAATTACTTTTATGTTCCTTCGTTGATAAAGAACATCATTTCTATTTCTTGTTTAAATATAAATGGGTACCATTTGACTTTTAGTAACAATTGTTGTTACATAACTTTGAATGGAGTTCTTTATGGGAATGAAACTTTAAGAAATGGTATTTATACGTTGGACGTATCCAGTGACGTTTTCAATATCGAAGTGAGCAACAAGCGTGCTCGAAAAGATAATCAATTAGACTCCTACATGTGGCATTGTCATCTTGGCCATGTAAGCAAGAAACACATGTCCGAATTACACCGATGTGGAATTTTGAAATCGTTTGAATTGGATTCATACGATACATGCGAATCATGCTTGAAAGGCAAGATGACAAAGTTACCTTTTACAGGAAAAGGTGAATGAGTGGGAGAGTTGCTAGGTCTAATACATACTGATGTATGTGGACCTATGTCAACTCAAGTTTTAGGAGGCTATAGCTACTTCATTACCTTCACCGATGATCACTCACGGTTTGGGTATGTGTTCTTGATGAAACACAAGTCTGAAGCCTTTGAAAGGTTCAAAGAATTCAGAAATGATGTAGAGAAACAACATGACAAGAGTATTAAAATACTTCGATTGGATCGAGGTGGTGAATACTTAAGTCAAGAGTTTCTTGATTATCTAAGAGACAATGGTATATTGTCTCAATGGACTCCTCCATATACACCACAGTATAATGGTGTATCTGAGAGGCGTAACCGGACCTTGTTGGACATGGTCAGGTCAATGATGAAACATGCAAATCTTCTCAAGTCCTTTTGGGGCTATGCACTTCAGACAGCTGTTTACTTGTTAAACAGAATGTCAACCAAGGTAGTCTCCACTACTCCATATGAGATATGGAATAGTAAGAAACCTCATGTATCTTACTTGAAGATATGGGGTTGGCCTACTTATGTGAAGTGGACTGTATCAGACAAATTCGATGCTAAGTCTGATAAATGTCTATTTATTGGATACCCTAAGGAAACAAGGGGTTACCAATTCTATCATCCTGTGGAACAAAAGGTGTTTGTTTCAAGGCATGCTGTATTTCTAGAGATAGAGTTTCTCTTCCAAGAAAACAGTGGGAGTGTCGTCGAGCTTGAGGAGACTCGAGAGACTCAAATAGACATTGATGAGATACCCGATGAAGCACAACAACCGATAACTCATAATGATGAGCAATCGGTTGGACCTATTGAAACACCACATCTTCGTAGATCTGGTAGAACACGCAACATTCCTGAGAGATATGGATTTCTCATAAGTGAATCAAACGACGTGTTACTCATTGATGATGAGGAGCCTACCAGTTATGAAGAAGTGCTGACAAGTTCATAAAGGGATAAGTGGCTTGATGCCATGAAGTCAGAAATGGATTCCATGTATGAAAACCAAGTTTGGAACTTGGTTGACCTACCTGAAGGCATCAAGCCTATAGGGTGCAAGTGGGTTTTCAAGAAGAAAATCAGCATGGATGGTAATGTGATTACCTATAAGGCTAGATTAGTGGCGAAAGGATATCGTAAAAAAAAAGGTGTTGATTATGACGAAACCTATTCGCCTATAGCTATGCTTAAATCCATTCGGATGCTCTTGGCCATAGCGGCTCATTATGATTATGAGATATGGCAGATGGATGTGAAAACAGCTTTCCTTAATGGAAACCTGCTCGAGGACGTGTATAAGATACAGCCTGAGGGTTTCACATCGATTGATAAAACCAAGGTATGCAAATTGCGACGGTCCATATATGGATTGAAGCAAGCATCCAGGAGATGGAATATCCGTTTTAATGAGACAATCAAAAAGTTTGATTTCTCACAAAATCAAGACGAACCTTGTGTGTACAAGAAGGTTAGTGGGAGTGCAGTCGTGTTCCTAGTATTGTATGTCGATGACATATTACTTATAGGAGATGATGTGTCAGTCTTACAGTCAGTTAATATTTGGTTATCCAAGACATTCTCCATGATAGACTTGGGAGAAGCAACCTACATCCTCGGGATTAAGATCTATAGAGATAGATTGAAACGGTTGCTTAGTCTTTCACAGTCTACATATATAGACCGAGTGCTAAAGAGGTTTAGCATGTCGGAATCCAAGAAAGGTTTCCTACCCATCAGGCATGGGATACACCTTTCGAAGTCTATGTGTCCGCGCACAGAAGACGAGAGGATTTGCATGAGTAAGATTCCCTATGCATCCGCAATAGGATCTATTATGCATTCTATGTTATGTACGAGGCTCGATGTATCGTATGTTTTGAGTGTCACGAGTAGATACCAGTTTGATCCAGGAATGGATCATTGGGTGGTTGTTAAGACAATCCTTAAGTACTTAAGAAGAACTAAGGATGTGTTCCTAATATATGGAGAAGGGGACATGGTGATATGCGGGTATACGGATGCCAGCTTCTAGACGACAAGGATGATTCCAGGTCTCAGTCTGGATACGTGTTCACCTTGAATGGGGGCACAATGAGTTGGAAAAGTTCCAAACAAGACACTATAGCGGATTCTACCACTGAGGCAGAATACATTGCAACTTCGGAAGCAACAAAGGAAGTGGTTTAGATCAAGAAGTTCATTTATGAACTTGGTGTGATTCCAGCCATTGTTGAAGCAATACCGGTCTACTGCAACAACAAGGAGCTATTGCACAAGCGAAAGAGGCAAGGTCTTATCAACGATCCAAACATGTGCTTCGTCGCTATCATCTGATCAAAGAAATCATCAGTAGGAAGGAAATACAAATCGAGAAAATCTCCACTGAAAGGAACTTAGCGGATCCTTTGACTAAGGCATTACTTCAAAGTAAGTTTGAGGGTCATGTTAGGGCTTATGGTATTGGATACCCTAGCGATTGACATTAGGCCAAGTGGGAGTTTGTTAGTAATATATGAGAGATGTCCTAAGGCAATCGCCTTATGTTTGAACCATTTATATGATAAATGAAGATTCACTATTTGAGTATACATGTTTTCATGTATTTGATTAGATCTTAAACTCATTTACTGAATGTCCATGACACGATTCACAGCATGAGAGAATTTGTGATTTGATCATAACTAGTGAGTATCTCTACATGTGTAATTGTGATGTATCAGAATTATCCCTAGTCGATGAATTGATGGATTTGGACACCATTGATTCTGTCGAGACTAGCACGAGGTATACTCCTTGGTGTATCCAAGCAGCTGATTCTCACTGGCTGGAGTCATTGTGATGTCCAGAGTTAATCGTGGATGCTAGTTATGATAACTAGTTCATTGGAGTGACCATCCGTAAGACTTCATATGGTTCTCTGCATATATAGATATGTCAATGAAGTTCTTACTGTAGCTTAAGTGCGATGTTCCTTTGACTTGCGGTATTCAAGTCATCTTGGTCATAAAGACTTATGCTTTGACATCTTAAGCAAGCATCTCTGAGGAGATGTGGACCCGGGTTGATTAGGTATAAGTCGAAGTGATCGAAGGTGTTTGAATAGCCTATAAAGGATTCACCACTCCTTGCGAGGAGATGTATACCCATGACCTCTCATCAGATTGTTACTAAAGTATTTGGCCAAAGCATTACATGTTTAGAGTAAGGTACTCTTCGATACATGTGCAGTAACTAGAATCCGTAGGACGAGAAAATGATACTTGGGCTAGGTGTGACGTAGTCAACCTAGTGGGGACTGACACTATAGACCATGTCCTGAACCAAGTGTATATAAGATGAGTGAAGGGAATGGGGCACAATTCATTGTAGCTGCTGAAGGGTTTCAGAAATAGTTCTTGATCAACCGTTGATCTTTTCGGTTAATTGGGGATCATGATATACTAGTAGGTGCCACTCATGATCATTCTATAATTAATGGTTAATTATAGACAGCCAACATAACCCGAGAACCTATTTGGTCACACGCATAATGAGCGTATTCCGAAGGATTTAAAACGAGCTTGAGAATGAGATTCTCAGACTGAGAGAAACAAGGTTTGGTTGGACCAAACGTGGAGCGAGCATGAAATCGTTTTAGTCGCAATGGAAGCATGGATAGATCGTGTCTTATGAAGACATGATGGATGAACCAAATTGGTTTGGTTCTAATCGAATGGAGGAGAATAAACCAAAGGGGTTTGGTTTGTTTTAAACGAATGAACCAAAGTTGGTTCGGTTCATTTTAACTTAATATAGACCATCATGGTTTCGTTTATTTTAACATAAATTAATGGAGCGGGTTAACGGACTTTTGGTTATGATCCGATAACCATTAAGAGAATTTGTTCTCTATAAAATAGGGCTTAAGGGTTTTGTTAAGCCCTAATCCTTGCAACCCTAGTTGTTGCCACCCACCCTCTCCCTCTTCTACAAGTGGTCGGTGCCCGACTTCTTGCCGCCGCCCAATCTCCTCCAACCGGCATCTAGCAGTTGTCGTCCTCCCCACTTGTCGGCATCTAGCTGTTGCTGGAGGAGCTGTGGTGATCTTCCTGGACTCCGGCGACAAGGTGAGCATATTGCTTTCCTTATTTGGCCAGTTTTCTGGACAACTTTTTTCCTTCTTGTCGGAGCATCGTTTGGACGATGTTTGGTGCTCCGACAACGGTGGCCTTGCCGGGGATTCGATCTCCGGTAATCCTCATAGGTGGAGGACGAAGAATTCGTCAAATGGTTGACAAATACCTCTCCGGAGAAGTGAGTTTTTGAGGACTCATTTTGGATCCGAATTTTGATTCGGATCGTGATCTTCTCTCTATCACATCATCTTCAACACGAGGCTAGTAACCCATATGAAGACGAGGCTCGTGACTTTGTGAAGTCATCCCGAAGATACTCGACGTGGATACGGATAGAGGCGATTCTAGCGAGGATCACTCCGGTTGATGCCTTTCCCTTGCACGTGATACGTCAGGTATACGTAGTATAAATTTCCTTTTATTGCAAAATTTGAATTTACGGTTATGTCTACACATATTGTACTACGCATGCGTGTGGTGTGTGTGTTGTAATAAATTAGATTTGTACTACGTAGTATAAATTTCCGCTGTACACATGTTTACGAAATATGTTCGAACACACACTCGCCGCGGTGCCGGAAACCCAACAACATTGATGTAGGGTTCCATTTAATTAGACACTTAGTGAAAATGGGCAAAGCGGCGAGAGGAGAGATTATTGTGGGGGGGCCTACTTATCCACATTTCCCATAGGATGGGGTATGATTACACAACATTAGATAGCATAGAGGGAAGCCCTAGGATCGTCCTGGGAGTGTGTATGGCCATGAAGATGATTGTAATAGAGGGACACTCCTTGTGCTTTGTAAGGAAAAACCTATCATCCCTTAGGCTCCCTGACCCCGATCGTACCACCATCACCACACGCGCCAATTGACACTTAGACCTGATAGTGGAGTCTCCGCCATATGAGGGACCATCCACATCGGCACCCATCTCTCCCCCTTTACATCACTCTCCCTCCAGTCCATGCATGCATAGGAGCCCACCTAGTCCATGTTGACATGAGCATGCACCTACAACACCACCTTTTTCTACTTTTGAGCATGATGCAGGTACATATACCTATGATTTTTCGGAGTTCCGATCGTGCCTCGAAGACATATATGCTGAGCAGCAGATGCAGAGAGAGCGATGGGAGGAGCAGAGCGCTTCAAGCAGGCAGAGTTTCAGGGCTTCCGGGAGCACTTACAGCGGGCTTAGGAGTTCTATGACAAGGCCCGCGTCTACTTCAAGGATGAGGCTGCCCGTCGTCAAGAGGAGGCCACCTACCGCTAGGAGATGCGGCAGCACATGTAGAGATGTATACTGAAAAGTCTATCTTTTGTATGAACATCTTTATTTTGAAATAAGAATCACATGATCATTGTTTGCATATTTTTATAGTTATGCAATATTGTCTCATACTTTACATAGTAGATAACATGGTGTGTGGTGTCACACAGGAGATAATGTTATCGGCCCCTTGAAAAGTATAAGTAAAGGCTCACAACCGAGATGGCTTTAGACAAACCATCGGAATGGTTGTAGTGTGATTTGGTATTGGTTTGTCTTGACCATAGAATCACACTAGTGCACTTTGTGTGTATTGAGCAGGACCGACATAGAGGTGATTCGATTTATTGCTGACTACATAATCGAATCGGACCTCAGATATTATTTAGTACATGCTCTTAATCCCGATATAATAACGGGCACATATATTTAGTGTTGGATCGAAAGTGTCGCTAGAGGGGGGGGGGTGAATAGCGATACGGTGTCGTTAAAAACTTTTGCAATAAGTAAAAAGCAAGTAGAGAATGCACAGCGGAAATATAAAGTAGACAAGATATTTTTACGTGGTTCACAATCTTTCGATTGCTAATCCACGGCCCTAGTGATCCTTGATCACGTACGGAGGGCAATTCACTAAAACCACTCCTCTTCGTTGGAAGTAGGAGCAACGATTACAAAAAGAAATCAAGGCAAAGGGACACTCCCCCTTTCCTTGTTACGATTAAAGCACAAAGACAATTTAAAGAAGTAGAACTTAAATAAATATACCGACAACTCTTATAAGTAGAAGATGTAGCTTTCGTTGTCGGCGGCACTTCGTCGTAGCAAATGTGAGTAGTAGTAGCGGCGTTACGACGACGTGTTGAGAGCTCTTGAATTCTTGTAATTTGCTTGGCTTGAACATGTCTATTTATGGATATTGATCTATGAATTTAGACATAGGTAGTGTCCAAGGTGAGGTTCTTATCCCAACTCAAGGATGAGGTGTTTCATCCAACCACCTTGTGCCACCTCCAACCTTCTTGTGCGCCAACTCAAGGATGAGGTGTTTCATCCAACCACCTTGTGCCACCTCCAACCTCCTTGGGCGCCAACTTGTTGGAGCCATTCAACTTGTGCCACATCATGGGAGCCAACCATCTTGTGCCAACTCACCTTATTTTGGGCGCCCACCACAAGGAAGCTTGGTGATGGTTTGGATGTCCACCTTGATGCCACATCACCCTTTGTACCAAAACACGAGTCAAGTCCAAATTCACCCCTTGAAATTCGAGCTCTTCTCGAGGTTTGGAACTTGACTAGCGCTGATTTGTAGTCAAAGGGTTTTGGAATCAGATACAAGTTAGCTTAAAATATAAAGTACGATGGTTCTAACCATCCGATCTCGACCTAGACCTTCCATTGGAGGTATTGGGTCGGATCTACGCTAACGACCTTGCCGCTTTCACACGAGCTTACCTTGTAGCCTCGCTTCCGGTCTTCACCCGAGAACCTCGGCTTCCTTCGAAGTCCCTCTGGCGTTGCCCGACCACCTCGGTTCCCACCGGGTGTCGCAGACCTTTCGCTCAACTTTAGCATTTCTGCACACTTAATTGATCTCGTAAGATAACAAATATACCCTTAACTATTGAGCCTTTTGCCATAATCAAAATACCGGTTCGACTTTGGTGCCCACTGCACCAACAATCTCCCCCTTTTTGATTCATGGCAAACCGACACAAAAGTTAAGGAAAAATTAAACATAACGAAGCTAGCATAATGATTAAGCATGAATGAGCTAGCATAAAGATTAAATATGAATGAGCTAGCATAAAGATTAAATATGAATGAGCTAGCATAAAGATTAAATATGAATGAGCTAGCATAAAGATTAAATATGAATGAGCTAGCATAAAGATTAAATATGAATGAGCTAGCATAAAGATTAAATATGAATGAGCTAGCATAATGATTAAATATGAATGAGCTAGCATAATGATTAAGTATGAATGAGCTAGCATAAAGATTAAGCATGAGTGAGAAATATTATTGTTTCAAGTTCTCCCCTTTGAGGTAACCTCCCCTTGAGAAGGTGAGTTCTTGAAAAATAATTTTTACTCCCCCTTAATAGTTGCTTAAGTAAACGGAATTACTTAATATAAAAGGTAATAATTTTGTTTACTTTCTTCCTTACTTTTGTGACTTTCTCCCCCTTTTGCCTTAAATCAAAAAGTTTGTAAATATATTTTAAGGTTTGTAAGTCCAAGCAAGTTCCCAATATAAATATATATTTTTTTTTTTAAAATAATAATAAGCTTGAAAATATGTTTATCTAAAATGTACAACTCCGGTTGGACTTGATTGATATAGAATGATCAATAAGTCTTGAAGGAGTTGATTAATTTTAAATAATTATACTCCATGGTTCATGTCGATGCACTGAATCTACATCTGGAACCAGGAGTAAGGTCCTAACATCTCACGCCCGTCTACATGGCTAAGTACACAAACACATTAGTCCTATGTGTTGTGAGATGTGTTGGCTCCTTAAATCTATAGGTATATGATTTCTAAGGTAAGACTTAGGCTAATTTCATAAAAAGAAACAAAAGTAGAGTACATATATAGAAAAATTTAAATCCTACTCTATTACGCACATACCTAACTTTCGTCTTAATAAACTAAATTCGGCTTCGGGTAGTGGTTTGGTGAAGATGTCCGCTAGGTTTGATTTGGACTCAACATACTCTAGTTGTATAGTTCCATTAGTTACATGTTCCCTAATGAAGTGGTGTTTAACTTCTATATGTTTTGTCCTAGAATGACATATTGGATTTTTAGTTAAGTTAATTGAACTAATGTTATCTATGTAGGTTTTAATGTTGTTAAAGATTAAGCTAAAGTCTTGGAGAGTGTGCTTCATCCACAGAGAGACACACTCACCCATCGCAACGTATTCGGCCGGTGGTAGATAAGGCAACGCAATGTCGCTTCCTCACTAACTTACTAGACTCGAGCCGAGGATTTGACAACAACCACTCGTGCTCTTTCTATCGAGTTTACTACCGCATAGTCGAGTCGGAGTAGCCGATTAGATTAAACTCGTAGATCTAGGGTACCAAATACCTATGTTTAGCGTGCCTTTAGATATCTAAGGATACGCTTGACTAGGGTTAGGTGAGACTCCCAGGTTTGTAACCTTGCGCACATACTTATGTGAATAAAATGTCGGGTCGGCTCTGGTTAAGTATAGAGACTTCCTATTACGCTCCTATAGTATTTTAGGTCAACGGGTTTTCCTTCTACATCTTCGTTTATATTAACATTAGTTGCCATAGGTGTATTGATTATTTTAGCATCTTGCATTCCAAATCGATTTATTAAGTCCTTAGTATATTTTTGTTGATGTAAATATATTCCATCTTTAGTTTGTTTAATTTGTAAACCTAAGAAGAAACTTAACTCTCCCACTAAATTCATTTCAAATTCACTTTCCATAAGTGAGATGAATTCGTTTAGCAGGATCGAGTTGGTAGTTCCAAAAATTATATCATCTACATAGATTTGGGCTATAAAGATTTCTTTTCCTACGGTTTTAACGAATAAGGTTGGGTCGACTAAACCTTGGTTGAATCCTTTGGACTTAAGATAGATCGAAAGCCTTTCGTACCAAGCTCTTGGGGCTTGTTTGAGTCCATATAGGGCTTTCTTAAGTCTAAGGACATGGTCGTTTATCTAGATTTTCGAATCCAGGAGGTTGACGTAAACTTCTTCCTTAATGTATCCATTCAAAAATGCTGACTTGACATCCATTTGAAACAATTTAAAACCTCGATGTGCGGCATATGCTAACAACATTCGGATGGACTCTAGTCTTGCTACGGGCGTAGGTCTCATCGTAATCTAAACCTTCGACTTGACTAAACCCTTTTACTAACCTAGCTTTATTTCTAACTACTTCACCTTTATCATCAAGTTTATTTGAAATACCCACCTTGTTCCAATAATTGATTTTTCTTTAGGTGGTGGTACTAATTCCCGGACTTCATTTCTAGTGAATTGAGCTAGCTCTTCTTGCATAGCAATAATCGGTCGGGATCAAGAAGTGCTTGTTCAATAGTTTTGGGTTCGATTTTGGAAATTAAGAGATTTGACTAAGGTTTCGATATGAAGCTCTAGTTCGAACCCTAAATTTGGATCACCTATAACTTGATTGATAGGATGATTTGTTTGAGTCTTAGTGTGACTCGGGTTAGGGTCATCTATCACTTGGTCGATAGGATGACTTGGGTGAGTTCTAGTTTGACTTGGGTTAGAGTCATCTATCACTTGGTCGATAGGATGACTTGGGTTAGGACGAGATTCAAGTTCAAGATCGAGTCGGGTTCGCTATAAGTTGATTTGCTAGTTGGTTTTGTTAAGGATTGAACGGGTTCGTGTCCTTCGTCAAAACTATATTAATGGTTTCTTCGACTCTAAGAGTGTCGATTGTATACCCTATAAGCTCTCTGGTGGTTGAGTATCCTAGAAAGGTTCGAGAGGTTTTGGATTTGAATTTCCCTAGGTAATCCTTAGTGTTTAAGATATGTACCTTGCATCCAAATACCCTAAAGTACTTGATGTTCGGTATTTTATCGTGATAAATCTCGTATGAGGTCTTTTGGTGCCTCTTTACCATAAGGATCCTATTTTGGACATAGCAAGCCCGTACTAACGGCGCCCAAAATCTATCGGGTAGGTTATACTCGTTTTAACATTGTCCTAGCGGCTTCTTGTAGGGTTCTATTTTTCGCTCGACTAACCCATTTTGTTGTGGGGTTCTAGGACATGAAAACTCATGGTGGTATCCGCTTAGGTTACGTAAATCTGTAAACCTGTGGTTTTTGAATTCACCACCATGATCGCTTCTAAGTCTTTTAATCTTAAGGTTCTTTTGATTTTCGATTAACCTACAAAGATTGATTAGTTGGTCTAGGGTATCATTTTTATGTTTGATAAACCTAACCCAAGTAAATCTAGAATAGTCGCCAATTATGACTAAGCAAAATTGACTACCATTGAGTGACTTAGCTCCATGTGAATCAAATAGATCCATGTGTAGGAGCTCAAGAACACTGTTGGTTCGTTCTAGATTATTTAATTGATTATGTGTCCTAGATTGTTTACATTGTTGACAAGCATTACATATTTTATTATACAAGTTGTTTAGTTTAGTCAAAACTATAAACAAGCCACTCGACTCATCTTGTGGACGAGTCTTGGGTGCAGTGTCAGTCTTGTGCCATAACCAAGATTCCTCTTCTTTGTGTCATAAGACACTTGGTTGAGGAGTTGTAAATTTATTGTGTAGATGTTGCTACTCCTAGTACCTTTAATAATTATTTTAGATGTTGCATTTATTTTGATTACGCATTCATTTTCTAGAAATATGACCTTATAATTGTTATCACACAATTGGCTTACACTAAGTAAATTATATTGAAAGTTTTCTACTAATAAGACATTTTGAATTGTAAAGTTAGAGTTGAGCTCAATATCACCCGATCCGATGATTTTGAGCTTGCCGTTATTCGAAGGCTACCGATCCTTGTCGTTTGAATCGTAACCGAAAATTTGAGTTGATCCGGTCATGTGTCGGGAGCAACCACTGTCCAACATCCATTGATCCTACACATAAGGTAGTTGGATCGGATATTGGAATTACTAAAGGGTTGTTTGTAAGTTTTTAAACCTAAATCATCTCACAAATATCTACATGATCAAAACATGTTATTCCTATGTGTTATTGTGAGATGACTATCAATTTTACTTGATTAATTTTAATGAATTTAAATTAACCAACATTAGGTTAGATTCGGATTTAGTCTAAGCTCATCAAGTAATCTTTTCAAGAGATTAGCTTCGTGTCGTGGCGAGGGCAGAGGCCTTCTTTGATCGGAACAACGACCACTTCCTTAGACAAAGCTAATTTCAAGAAATTGATAACTCGACTTACTTGAGACTACGTCTTGGTCTAACTAGTTATTTTTGAAAAGAGGCTCCCGAGGCTCAATCTTTCGTAGGATTTTAGTTGGTTTATTTTTGAAAAGAGGCTCCCGAGGCTCAATCTTTTCAGGATTTTAGTTGGTTATGAGTCCTATCTAACCATTCTAAAAATAAAGGAAAAACTAAGCATGCAATTTCTAAGACTTAACAAAAATACATTTTGTATAGGCTCACCCTGGACCATTGAATCGAGTGGGTCTATTCACATAGTGAATTTGGTCCTTGGGAACCCAATACATGTTAGATCCTAAAGTTGAAATCAAAGTGGTCTTAGGGACCCATGCTTGGACATTTTTCTTATGTTGGTTTACTATAGACATATATGACTTATTGGTTGTATTTGAGTTAAACCCGAGTCCGGCCTTGTTGTACACGGCCCTTTGTGATCCAAGTAAGAGGTCAAGTCCCTTGGATCCCAAATTGAACCTTTCCAACGTGTTCCTAAGGTCTTCGACTTGTGTTTTCAAAAGCGAGTTCTCAACTTCAAGCTTTTCAACTTGAGTTGAGTCCTCCTCTTGAATACGAGTAGTCGAAGAGGTTAGGGAGACCTCATGTTTGAGAAGGTTAACCTCCTCAATTAGGGTCTCGACCTTGGACTCGGACTTAGCTAGTTTCTTATTTAAAAATTTAATTGCACCATACAAAGTATTAAGTAACGACCGACTTACCCTTAATGATTCTTTTGAACCGGATACGGATCCGTGGCTTGTCTTGAATGGAAGCTCATCATCGGATTCGGACTCGGACTCTTCTTCGGTTTCGGAGTCGTGCTCGGTCGGCTTGGCCATTAGAGCTTGGATATCGTCTTCTTCCTCCGAGGGTGGCTTGCTTGGGGGCTTCTTCTTCTTGGAACCTGCAACTAACGCAATACTCTTCTCGGCCTGGACCACGTTAGTTTGCTCATGTAATTCAAGTTCCGAAAACAATTCGTCTAACCTAATCTTAGAAAGGTCCTTGGAGACCTTGTAGGCATCGACCATGGATGCCCACAAGGTGGTCCTAGGAAACGAGTTAAGAGAATACCTGATAAGGTCGCGATTCTCGACCTTTTGTCCGATGGCATGGAGTTGGTTGACGATGTCTTGGATACGAGCATGTAGTTGAGTTGCGGTCTCGTTTTCCTGCATTTTCAAGTTATACAATTTATTTAAAAGTAAATCTCTTTTACATACCTTCGTGTTCGCCGGTGCCTTCGTGTAGTTCCACTAGCTTGGTCCATAAGTCCTTTGCACTAATGAAGGGGAGCGGTTGAGCTCTTCCTTGGACAACCCACATTGCAAGATTTGAGTTGCCTTGGCATCGGCTTCTACTTGTTTTTCATGGAATTTGACCATTGATCGTAACCCAAAGATTCACCATCTTCATTAATAGGAAGTGTGAAACCGGTTTGGATTACGATCCACATCTCGATTTGGGTTTTAAGAAAGCATTCCATCCGACCCTTCCAATAACGAAAGTCATTACCGTTGTAAAACGGGGGTCGGGCGGTGCTAAACCCTTCGAGATGGGCCATTTAAAAACAAGAAGAAGAACGACAAAAGAATCTTGCAAAACACACACGAAAGAATATTCCAAGACTTTCGACTTGGATTAGTAGTGCGGGAAGTAAAAAAAGATATATAAAATGTAACTTGCAAAAAGAAATAAACAATCAAATGCGAATGTCGTTGAAGTTCCGGAGGACAACCTTACTCGGGATCTAACCCGAAGGACAACCTTATCCGGATCCTAAAGCCTCTAATGCAATTCTATATGTAGGAGAAGATAAGCAAGTGAAATAATTATACGAAAACAGAAATAAATAAATAAAAAATCTGTAAAAAAAAACAAAGCTAGATTGGTGGTTTCACCGAATCTTAGCGCCCCCGGCTCTGATACCAATTGTTGGATCGAAAGTGTCGCTAGAGGGGGGGGGTGAATAGCGATACGGTGTCGTTAAAAACTTTTGCAATAAGTAAAAAGCAAGTAGAGAATGCACAGCGGAAATATAAAGTAGACAAGATATTTTTACGTGGTTCACAATCTTTCGATTGCTAATCCACGGCCCTAGTGATCCTTGATCACGTACGGAGGGCAATTCACTAAAACCACTCCTCCTCGTTGGAGGTAGGAGCAACGATTACAAAAAGAAATCAAAGCAAAGGGACACTCCCCCTTTCCTTGTTACGATTAAAGCACAAAGACAATTTAAAGAAGTAGAACTTAAATAAATATACCGACAACTCTTATAAGTAGAAGATGTAGCTTTCGTTGTCGGCGGCACTACGACGTAGCAAATGTGAGTAGTAGTAAGCGGCGTTACGGCCGGCGTGTTGAAGCTCTTGAATTCTTGTAATTTGCTTGGCTTGAACATGTCTATTTATGGATATTGATCTATGAATTTAGACATAGGTAGTGTCCAAGGTGAGGTTCTTATCCCAACTCAAGGATGAGGTGTTTCATCCAACCACCTTGTGCCACCTCCAACCTTCTTGTGCGCCAACTCAAGGATGAGGTGTTTCATCCAACCACCTTGTGCCACCTCCAACCTCCTTGGGCGCCAACTTGTTGGAGCCATTCAACTTGTGCCACATCATGGGAGCCAACCATCTTGTGCCAACTCACCTTATTTTGTGCGTCCACCACAAGGAAGCTTGGTGATGGTTTGGATGTCCACCTTGATGCCAAATCACCCTTTGTACCAAAACTCGATTCAAGTCCAAATTCACCCCTTGAAATTTGAGCTCTTCTCGATTTGGAACTTGACTAGCAGTTGGTATGTAGTCAAAGGGTTTTGGGCTCTATGATACAAGTTAGCTTAAAATATAAAATCGATGGTTCTAACCATCGATCTCGACCTAGACCTTCCATTGGAGGTATTGGGTCGGATCTCGCTAACGACCTTGCCGGCTTTCACACGAGCTTACCTTGTAGCCTCGCTTCCGGTCTTCACCCGAGTACCTCGGCTTCCTCCGAAGTCCCTCTGGCGTTGCCCGACCACCTCGGTTCCCACCGGGTGTCGCAGACCTTCCGCTCAACTTTAGCATTTCTGCACACTTAATTGAGCTCGTAAGATAACAAATATACCCTTAACTATTGAGCCTTTTGCCATAATCAAAATACCGGTTCGACTTTGGTGCCCACTGCACCAACATTTAGTAGTCATATCTTTGATTTACCAATGGGCGAGATTTATATATTAAATCGATAGGCTCGGTAAGTTGGGAGATGATATTATTTATATGGTGTGCTGTTGATTATAGGAGGAAACCGTGTCCTATATATTAGGATGATGATGTCCCCTTGAGGAGCTCATAAGGTTCATCATGTAAACCCTGCAGGTGGACTTGGTCCGGCATGATGAAAAGGTTGAGTGGTACTACTCAAAGAGTTAGATGTTGATTAATTAATGGTCAGTAAATTAATTAATCGACGGACATTCGAGATCTTAAACACGGGGAGAAAATGTACAAATAATATATGGAGCCCATATTATCATATGGGGGTTGGTGAGGTAGATCAATGATGAACCTTTAGTGGATTGGATCATCATTAGTGGATCGGACTTTATGTGGGCTTGATCCTTGGGTGGCCTAGACCCAACTCCTCCTCATGGTCCCTAATGTAGCCTATTAACACCTCATGAAGCTTAGATTCAATGGATAGAAACAAAACTCTAAGATCCATTGGTAAAGATTAAATCTCTAAGATCCGACGGTTGAGATTAAATCTCTAGATCCGACGGTTGAGATTAAATCCCTAGAACCAATGGATGAGATTAATTCATGACTTATCTCTAACTCTATAAAAGGATGGTATGGAGTTGGCGTGAACATGAATTGGAGGAGAGCTAGGGTTTGGGCAGCAAGAAGCAATCCTATTTGAGATAGGATTGGGATTAGGGTTTGGAGGCAAGGGTGGCACCAAATAAGCAAGGTTCTTTCTCTCTTCTTCTTCCTCTTTTGGCCAACATCCAGCACCCTTCCCAGCTTTTTTCGAGCTTTGGTCGGAACCCAAAAGCTTCCTTTTCCCTCTCCTTAGGTGGTGGAAAGAAGATATAGGGTTTCCCTTGGTGTCTTGGTAGTTTTCCACCACTTTCTCCTCCTTCAAGTTGGCCGGCGGCAAGGGTTTGGTGTGATCCTTGTTGGTTGATTTTAGGGAGGAGAAAAACATTCTTTCTATTCTTACTCTTGCTTTGGAAGAGCAAGGAAGGAAGATTTGCGATCTAGGAGCTTCGACTTTTGGTGGATCGTCGCCCACACGACGTCCAAAAGGAGGAAGGTCATACATTAGAAGATCAAGAGGTATTTCTATTCTCTTTTCTCTTTTGTTTCTTACTTGGTTTTTTTTTGCAAATATAAGCATGTTATATTTCTCTAAATGGATAAATAATACTTGGATCCCGAGCATAAACACGAAAACTAGCGATCCAGACATCGTCTATTCCGCGGCTACTCGTAGAATAGAGGATGGTCGCTTGAACAACTAGTTTGTTCAAGAGACCTCTCTAAACGAATAGCACGACGATGACTTGGTTGCTTTGGGAATCCCTTTTGTCTAGGATTAAATTTTTTTATCCAGGGACATCGAAGGGATCACCATGGTCAAGCAACCGAGGTGAAGGGGAAGAGAAGTTTCCCCCCACGGACTCGACAAGGCAAAACCCTTCAATTGGTATCAGAGCTTCCGGGCAAAACCTTCAATTGGTATCAGAGCCAAGGTTTACAGTTTTGTCTATTTAGGATTCGGTTAATTTTTATGCACTTTTTCATATATTATATGTGCCAGATAATAGTAGGATATGCGTAGTTTAACTCTTTGGTTACAGACATAAGATCCGACTATTATGGCCATCTGTGTGTATGTGATTGTATGTGTGTAAATATTTATTTTGTTGAATCCTCGGGGTTGACAAGGCTAGTATTTAGTTTTTGTAAATTAAATACGGCATTATTTAGCCACTCTTTATTTTATTTTACTTTCGATCTAGATTTCATGTACACTCCCTCGCGGAGTATAGGATTGATGGATGTAAATTAAAATAGGTTTTAGTCTCGGCTCGGATCTCCGGATGGTTCATACATGGCGTAGGAGGAGCGGATGAGATGGTGATGCGACGGGAGTCATATTGAAGACAAAAGCCATAATAGTTGGAAAATAATTTATTTTTCATATTTATTGCTTTTTGTTTGATATGCATGTCGTAGGCTAGGAAAATTCCTCAATTTCAAATTACTAAGTGGGAGAGGGATATTTTTTATAAATTCCCACGGCCTCCATTACGATTTGACATGTGATGCAAACAAACTTGTGCGTCGGCTCTAAGTGCCTTCCTCCCCATCGGATGAGTTTTTTTTTTGGATCACAGGGTCGAATATGGTTATAGAAAATTATTTAGGAGCGTGTGTACTTGCCCATCGTAAGGCACATAACCCGAGATAATTACCTTGGTACCGAGTAATGGTTAACACTTAGATACAAATATAAGTATCCTCCCCATCGGAGTCACTGCTTTTATTTGTAGGGCCGAAGAGAAACCAACAATTAATTTTACTTGTCAAAAAGTTAGGTTGACAAGATAGTAAAATTAATGGGTAAAACCTCCTCTTACAAATGTAGAATTCGTATACGTCCACACGATCATGGCATCCGATATTCTCGGTGTTTAGAGGTGTTGGTTGATTTTAAAATTTTATTGTTTGAGGAATCAATATTTTTTTAAAATCTACACTAATGATCTATGTGATTCTTAGGATTTTAATGAATGACTTTCAGTCCACTTACTATGATACTAAAGGAAATAAACTTACTGTTCCCAAATAAAGTTGATTGGAAAAGAATCTAGATATTGTCTTATCTGCTAAGGAGTACAAGTATGCACTCTTTGAAGAGTGTCCTCAAGCCATGGTTACTCAAAAAGGTTTCTACTTCTAAGCCGAAAGGCAAGAAGAAGGAGAAACAAGGTGGAGCAAAGGTGGTGGAGGATCTCAGGGAGGAGTGAAGAAGCCGAAAGGCAAGTACTTCACGTACAAGTAGGATGGACATTGGAAGAAGGACTGTCCCAATCTAAAGCAGAACAAAGATATATCCTTTGGACTAGTTGTTGAAACATGATTAGCGGTGTTATCTACCGGAACCTAGTGTGTAGATACGGGAGCCACTAATCATTTCTGCAACACTTTGCAGGGGTTTCAGGAAACCAGACGATGAGCTAAAAAGGGGATTACCATTTACTTGGGCAATGCCATGAAGATGGCGGCTATTGCAGTGGGAGAAGTTTTATTTATCTCTTGAGAAAAATAAAACTTAGGTTCTGGAAAATTCCCTTTATGTACCTTTATTTAGAAAGAATTTAGTTTCAGTTTCTAAATTGTTTATGGATGGATATTCTATTTCTTTTAATGGCAAGTTGTTATAAAAAAAAATAGGGAGAATATCTGTTCAGGTACATTGAAAGGAAATTTGTATACAAAACCTCCCACGATGCAAATTGAAGTTAATAACTCATTTTCTAATTCCAGTAAGAGAAAAGAACCTTCGAAGATGAACCAAACATATCTTTGACATCTTAGGCTTGGTCACATTAACCTAAGTAGAATTCAAAGGTTGATAACTGATGGACCTTTGGGTTCATTAGTGGTGGAGGATCTCCCAACCTATAAATCTTGCTTGGAGGGTAAGATGACCAAGAGGCCTTTTAAGGACAAGGGGTCTAGAGCAAAAGATGTGTTAGAAATGGTTCATTCTGATTTGTGTGGTCCTATGACTATCCAGGCAAGAGGTAGTCTTGAGTATTTCGTCTTTTTTATAGACGATTACTCAAGATATGGATACATTTACCTGATGCACCACAAGTATGAATGCTTTGACAAGTTCAAAGAATTCAAGGCTGATGTGGAGAAACGTCAAGGTAAAATTATCAAGACACTATGATCTGATCGTGGTGGTGAGTACCTCTTGGGAGAGTTTAGGAACTACTTATCAGAGGCTGAGATTCAATCCCAAATGACTGCACCTGGCACACCGCAACAGAATGGTGTAGCAGAGCGAAGGAATAGGACTCTTATGGAGATGGTTAGATCGATGATGAGTTATTCTGACTTGCCAGATTCGTTCTGGGGATATGCTCTAGATACGGCGGTGTACATTCTGAACTTGGTTCCATCTAAATCAGTGCCTTCTACTCCCACAGATTTGTGGACTAGGCGAAAGCCTAGTCTAAGACATATTCGGATATGGGGGAGTCCAGCACATGTGCTGAAGGCAGATGCTAGTAAGTTGGAACCTCGTAAAGAAGTACGCATGTTCGTTGGCTATCCTAGGGGAACGAAGGGTGGTTTGTTTTATAGTCCTAGAGATCAGAGGGTGATCGTTAGCATGAATGCCAGATTTCTAGAGGAAGACTATGTGATGAGCCACAAGCCCAAGAGTAAAATTGTTCTGGAGGAGTTAAAAGGGGAAGTCACTTCTTTAGTACCATCGGTACAAGAGGATATACCACAT
The DNA here is from genome assembly GCA_025175895.1 of Wurfbainia villosa. NCBI lineage: Eukaryota > Viridiplantae > Streptophyta > Magnoliopsida > Zingiberales > Zingiberaceae > Wurfbainia > Wurfbainia villosa. The sequence continues at coordinate 58,500,631 of CM045997.1, forward strand.
GTCACTGCACCGCGTGTCACAGAGGATACACAGGTGATACCTCATTGTAGTGGGAGGGTTGTGAGACAGCCTGATAGATTCATGTTCTTTGGAGAATCTTCTGATTTGGTCCCTGGCGAACATGAACCTGATCCTTGGACATATGACGAGGCAATCCAAGATAAAGATGTAGTATCTTGGCTAAGTGCAATGATTGCTGAGATTGAATCTATGGATTCAAATCAGGTCTGGGAGCTAGTAGAGCCACCCGATGGTGTAAAAACCATTGGATGCTAGTGGATCTACAAGAGAAAGAGAGGAATAGATGGGAAGGTTGAGACCTTCAAAGCGAGGCTTGTTGCGAAGGGGTATACTCAGAAAGAGGGTATCGATTATGAGGAGACCTTTTCGCCGGTAGCCATGCTTAAGTCTATCCGGATTCTCTTATGCATAGCAGCTCATATGGATTATGAGGTGTGGCAGATGGATGTCAAGACAGCTTTCCTTAATGGAAGTCTTGAGGAAAACATCTATATGAAGCAACCAGATGGATTCATTGCTGAGAGCAAAGAGCATCTCGTATGTAAGCTTAATCGGTCCATTTATGGATTGAAGCAAGCTTCGAGGTCTTGGAACATCCGCTTTGATGAGGTAAATTAGTCTTATGGATTTATTCAAAGTCCGGATGAGTCTTGTATATACAAGAGATGTGACAGAAATGTAGTGATATTTCTTATACTATACGTAGATAACATTTTGGTGATTGGCAATAATATCGAAGTGTTAATGGGCGTAAGGGTATGGTTGTCCAAACAGTTTGATATGAAGGACTTGGGAGAGATGGGACACATCCTTGGGATCAAAGTTATAAGGGATCGCAGGAAAAGGATGTTGTGCTTATCCCAAGCTTCATACATAGACACGATAATGGATCGTTTTAGCATGCAAAACTCCAAGAAAGTTTTTCTACCTTTCAGGCATGGAGTTCCTTAATCTAAGGATATGTGTCCTAGATCATCTGAGGTGATAGAGGAGATGAAGGCGGTTCCTTATGCTTCGGCAGTAGGAAGCCTCATGTATGCGATGCTATGTACGAGATCAGATATCTGCTTTGCCGTGGGCATGGTCAGCAGATATCATAGTAATCCAGCACAGGGATATTGGACTGCGGTAAAGTATATATTGAAGTGCCTGAGAAGGACTAGGGATTATATGCTGGTTTACTAGGAAGACCAATTACTCCCTATGGGTTACACGTATTTCGACTTCCAATCTGATAGGGATAACAGTAAGTCTACCTCAGGTTTTGTGTTTACTTTGAGAGGTGGAGCCATTGTATGGATGAGTGTCAAGCAGGAATGCGTGGCGGACTCCACCATGGAAGCTGAGTATGTGGTAGCCTCTGAGGCGGCCAAAGAAGCTGTATGGATCAGAAACTTTCTGATGGACTTGTAAGTGATTCCTGGTTTGCCCAGAACTATCACAATTTATTGTTATAATAATGGTGCAGTTGCAAACTCGAAGGAAACACGAGCTCATAAGGCAAGTAAACACATAGAGCACAAGTACTACCTGATACGAGAAATCGTAAAGGAGGTAGAAGTTGCTGTCGCTTAGATTGCATTAGAGGATGACCTGGTAGACCCTTTTCATTAAGGCCCTTCTAGCGAGAGCTATGATAGGCATGTGGAGGGAAGGGGAATCAGATGTATGGCAGTATGAGGACAGCATAATCTTTTAGTATAAGTGGGAGATTGTAGGGATGTATACTGAAAAGTCTATCTTTTGTATGAACATCTTTATTTTAAAATAAGAATCACATGATCATTGTTTGCATATTTTTATAGTTATGCAATATTGTCTCATACTTTACATTGTAGATAACATGGTGTGTGGTGTCACACAGGAGATCATGTTATCGGCCCCTTGAAAAGTATAAGTAAAGGCTCACAACCGAGATGACTTTAGACAAACCATCGGAATGGTTGTAGTGTGATTTGGTGTTGGTTTGTCTTGACCACAGAATCACACTAGTGCACTTTGTGTGTATTGAGCAGGACCGACATAGAGGGGATTCGATTTATTGCTGACTACATAATCGAATCGGACCTCAGATATTATTTAGTACATTTTCTTAATCCCGATATAATAACGAGCACATATACTTAGTAGTCATATCTTTGATTTACCAATGGGCGAGATTTATAGATTAAATCGATAGGCTCGGTAAGTTTGAGATAATATTATTTATATGGTGTGCTATTGATTATAGGAGGAAATCGTGTTCTATATATTAGGATGATGATGTACCCTTGAGGAGCTCATAAGGTTCATCATTTAAACCCTGCAGGTGGACTTGGTTCTGCATGATGAAATGGTTGAGTGGTACTACTCAAGGAGTTAGATGTTGATTAATTAATGGTCTATAAATTAATTAATCGACGGACATTCGAGATCTTAAACATGGGGAGAAAATGTACAAATAATATATGGAGCCCATATTATCATATGGGGGTTGGTGAGGTAGATCAATGATGAACCTTTAGTGGATTGGATGATCATTAGTGGATCAGACTTTATGTGGGCTTGATCCTTGGGTGGCCAAGACCCAACTCCTCCTCATGGTCCCTAATGTAGCCTATTAACACCTCATGAAGCTTAGATCCAATGGATAGAAACAAAACTCTAAGATCCATTGGTAGAGATTAAATCTCTAAGATCCGATGGTTGAGATTAAATCTCTAGATCCGACGGTTGAGATTAAATCCCTTGAACCAATGGATGAGATTAATTCATGACTTATCCCTAACTCTATAAAAGGATGGCATGGAGTTGGTGTGAACATGAATTGGAGGAGAGCTAGGGTTTGGGCGGCAAGAAGCAATCCTATTTGAGATAGGATTGAGATTAGGGTTTGGAGGCAAGGGTGGCACCAAATAAGGAAGGTTCTTTCTCTCTTCTTCTTCCTCTTTTGGCCAACGTCCAGCACCCTTCCCAGCTTTTTTCCAGCCTTGGCCGGCACCCAAAAGCTTCCTTTTCCCTCTCCTTATGTGGTGGAAAGAAGATATAGGGTTTCCCTTGGTGTCTTGGTAGTTTTCCACCACTTTCTCCTCCTTCTAGTTGGCCGGCGGCAAGGGTTTGGTGTGATCCTTGTTGGTTGGTTTTAGGGAGGAGAAAAACCATGTTTCTATTCTTCCTCTTGCTTTGGAAGAGCAAGGAAGGAAGATTTGCGATCTAGGAGCTTCGACTTTTGGTGGATCGTCGCCCACACGACGTCCAAAAGGAGGAAGGTCATACATTAGAAGATCAAGAGGTATATCTATTCTCTTTTCTCTTTTGTTTCTTACTTGGTTTTGTTTTGCAAATATAAGCATGTTATATTTCTGTAAATGACTAAATAATACTTGGTTCCCGAGCATAAACACGAAAACCGGCGATCCGGACATCGTCTATTCCGTAGCTACTCGTAGAATTGAGGATGGTCGCTTGAACAACTAGTTTGTTCAAGAGACCTCTGTAAACGAATAGCACGACGATGACTTGGTTGCTTTGGGAATCCCTTTTGTCTAGGATTAATTTTTTTTTATCCGGGGACATCGAAGGGATCACCATGGTAAAGCAAGCTAGGTGAAGGGGAAGCGAAGTTTCCCCCCCATAGACTCGACAAGGCAAAACCCTTCAATTGGTATCAGAGCTTCCGGGCAAAACCTTCAGCACAGGCATGCCCAGTAGGCACAGTGGGCTAGGGAGGAGGAGCACCGAGCAGCCGCTGCATCCATCAGCTCTCAGATCGACTACAAGTACATGTGGCATCAGCGGTTCAACCCCAGATTCTCCCAGGACCCTGAAATGCCGAGACTACTAGACTTTCCACCTCATCCACCATACTAGAGGTATTCTTCACTTAAGTCTGGGCGGCCCCGAGTCTTGATTTATTTTGTTTCTAGCAGTAGTTTCTTTCCTGTCATTTGCATTTTTTTGTTAGCATTCATTTGTTCATACATTGAGTTTTTAGTTTCTTTCAGCACTTAGTTTTTGTTATCTATAAGCTGCCCCAGTAGTATTTTTAAAGTTTTCTTCACGAGTTGTTTCCATGAATAGCTTAACATCATTTACCTCGTGGTATTTTATTTTATTTGCTCTAATGAATATTCTACATTTACGCTAGTTAGCTTTTATTTTACACCTACAAATGACGAAAATTCTGAAAGGAAAAAATCTAGTACGTACCTAGTTATGATTCATCTCAGTAGTCTAGTAATTTGTAATCCATAGGTGACTCTAGGTTTAGCATTTTAGTTACTGGAGATGCTCGGATTATGGAAGCCCATTCAGAAAAATCAAAATCACAAGAGAGAGAGAAGAAAAAAAATGGAATAAGAAAAGAAATAAAAAGAAAGAAAGAAAAAGAGAGTAAGAAAAAAAATTGAAAAAAAAAATTTGAAAAAAAAATTATGAGGGATAACAAAAAATAGTTGTCGTGGGTGGAAATGGTTTGGTGCCCCTTTGAGACCGAGTTAGATTACTAGGGAAACACCTACCAATTTCTCTCAATACCGAGCATGCCTTAGAGACTTTGTGCTAGATCTAGGGAATGATCCTCGCTTTGGGCAGGTAAGTGCCTAAGAGCCGGAGACCTTAGGAAAGCTATAAGATGATGACTTAACTTACCATGGAACGGGTATCCCCTAAGAAGATTTGCTTAGCACGAGCACGAGGAGATAACTTAGTGAATTTCTAGAACATATCTATTTTGCTTTGATTGTAAATACCACTTGATAAATCTAGTTAACATGCTAAGTATGGAACAATACCTTTTTAAAATTTCATGGCACTGAGGTTTGCTCGAGGACAAGCAAAGATCTAAGTCTGGGGGAATTGATGTGAGCAAAACATATAGGGTTTTAGGAGTAGTTTTCGCTCACATCTCATTTCGTTTCATGTTTGTTTCATGCATATTTTACTTTATTTTGCATGTATTTCCTGTTTTCTAGTTCGAAATTCTGCTCGTTGTACTTTTGTGTGCAGGACAACATTATATGGGAAAAATGGCACACTTTTGGAGCGAAAAATAGACATTTGCCAGCTATAGCAGAATGACACACGACCTGGCCCTGTGAAAACACATAGCCTTCACCGCAGCGCCACACACGACCTGGCCTTATGGATCCACATAGTCATGTGGCGCTGCGCGATTCCGACGTGAGTTGATTATTTTATATGTTTCGAGGCAATCCAGGATGATGTCTATATAAAGGAGGCTATGCCCAAACCCTAGGGGGGAGGCACGACGGTTGGGACGACACTCTGATGCCCTAAAATGCTTCAGAAACTTGCAACGGGGAGGAAGAAAGCCGCTAGAGATCCATGTTTTGCACTTCAATGCCGGAGAGAAGAGCCACATTGCATTGTAATTTCTGTTCTTTGAATAATTTCCATTGTTTATTTGAACATGATCGTGCTTTGTGTTTCTCTTCTCTTATTTATGGAGTAGACTCTTCGATTCTAGGATTGGGGAGTAGTTTGTGTGCGTAGAACATGTTATTCCAAATTAAATTTTGTTCTTGAATTTGTATTTGCAATTAGTATTAGTTTAGATTGATATCTACGCGTTTTGGTTTTCTATCTACTGTACTAGCTGATATGAGGGGTGACAACCCTCGTATCTAAGATTTAGGAGAATTAAGGAGGAACCTAGGGGTTGGCCTCATCTCCCGTAACCGTTGGTAGAAGGATACAATAGAGTAGGAAATATACCCCATTTTTTACTCGTCGCAGGGATTGATTCGGCATCCTCATACCGACTATCCCGTCCTAAGACCAGGGGTCAACCTAGTATGACAGAGGTAGCTTCTGATAGATGTGAAGGCTCATCGGGGGAGTGTATGATGTCCTTTCCACAAAATCGTAGCTAGAAACCTAGACAAAACCCAATTGACAATGTGTTCTGCGACACACAAATGAAACTGAAATCCTAGAATCCCTTCCAAAGACTCGCAACTAGCTTTTTCTTCTTCCGTGTGACTCCATATTGAGTTAGGACCACCGTCAACCCTCACAATCACAACCATTAGAGATGAATTCCGAACAATAATGTCCACTTACCAAATCGGTACTCGAATCTCAGTCCCTGTGGGATCGATAATCTTTTTATTACTTGATGACATCCATGCACTTAAGGGAATTGAGTGCGAGCGTGCACTTCGAGTCCTCGACGATCTCCATCATGAGATTTGAGGTCTCATTCACGTGCATCAATTACTATAAATTCATCTCTCTTATATACCTTTTTGTATGTCTAGGTACTAATTAGAACAGTATGTCAACCTCCATTAACTTACGTTCTATTTTGGATAACAACAAATTGACTGGGCCAAACTTCATGGATTGGTTTTGCAATCTAAAAATTGTTCTCAAGGCTGAAAAGCTAGTTTATGTCCTTGAAGAGGTTCTTCTCTAACCTATTGCAGATAATGCATCTGGTGACCAAAAGTTGGCTTACCAGAAACATGTTGCTGACTCTGAGATGGCGAGTTGCATTATGCTAGCGTCGATGTCTCCTGAGTTGCAAAAGTAACATGAGCATATGGATGCTAATACAATTGTCTTTCATCTTCGAGATTTTTTCGATGAGCATATGCGATCTGAAAGGTTCGAGGTCACCCAACTCCTTTTTCGCTCAAAGATGCAGGAGGGTTCATCTGCAGTGTAGTTTGCAATGAGGATGAATGGCTATATTGAGCGATTGAGATCATTAGAGTTTTTCATGGACCATGAATTAAGTATTGACTTAATTCTTCACAATCTGATGGGTAGCTATTTACAATTTGTGATGAACTATCGGATGAATAAGATTGAGTCCACTATTCCTGAATTGATCAATATGCTCAAAACAGTGGAGTCATCTATTGCTAAAGAATTGAAGGTGGTGATGCTAGTTGACTCCTCAAAGAATGGTTCTAAGAGGAAGTCAAAAACGAAAGCCAAAGGGAAGAAAAAGGCAAAGAAGGAAGAATCAACTCCCAAGGGCACTTGCCATCATTATGGCAAGGATGGGCTTTGGAAGAGAAACTGTAAGCAGTATCTAGAGTCACTAAAGCAGAAAAAAGCATATGATGCCCAATCTACTTCAGGTATATTTGTTATTGAATGTCATACTATTTCTTCTAACACTTAGGTATTGGATATCGAGTGTCTTACATATATGTAATAACATAAAGGGGCTCAGGAACAGAAGAAGACTGGTTAAGGGAGAAGCAAATCTAAGGGTTGTCATCGGAGCAAAAGTTGCTGCTATAGCCAAGGGAACTTATATGTTGCCACTTCATACGGGACTAGTTTTAGAGTTGGATGATTGTTTTTATATTCTTGCATTAATAAAGAATATTGTTTCTATTTCATGTTTGAATAAGAAAGGTTATCATTTGACGTTTAGTAATAATTGTTGTTATATTACATTAAATGGTGTTCTTTATGCTACTTGAATGTTAAATAATAGAATTTACACGTTAGATACATCCAACGAGATATTCAATATCGAATCAAATAGCAAACACGCTAAGTTAGATAATCAGTTAACCTCACAATTATGACATTGTCATATTGGCCATATAAGTAATGAACACATGTCCAAACTACATAAGCCTGCCATTTTGGAGTCTTATGAATCAGATTCATTAGACGAGTGTGTTTCATGCTTAAAAGGAAAGATGGCTAAGTTACCTTTTAATGGAAAAGGTGAACGAGCAGTTGAGGTATTGGACCTTATATATACCGATGTATGTAGACCAATGTCAACTCATGTCATAGGAGGTTATAGCTACTTCATTACCTATAACGATGATTATTCACGATATGGGTATTTGTATCTTTTAAGATATAAATCTGAAGTCTTTGAAAGGTTTAAAGATTTCAGAAAAGAAGTACAGAAACAACTTGGGAATGGTATTAAAGTAATTCGATCGAATCGAGGTGGTGAATACTTAAGCCAAGATTTTCAAGATTATCTAAGAGAAAATGACATCTTGCCTCAAAGGACTCCACCTTACATGCCACAACATAATGGTGTGGCTGAAAGGCGAAACCGAACCTTGTTGGACATGTTGGGTTTTCGACACCGCGGCGAGTGTGTGTTCGAACATGTTTCGTAAACATGTGCACAACGTAAGAATTAAAAAGTAATAAATCTAATTTATTACAACACACACATCACATACATGCATAGTACAACATGTATCGATATAATCGTAGTTTAAAATTTTGAAATAAAAGGAAATTACTCTAGTTATATCTGACGTATCACATTTAGCGAGAATGACATTAATCGGAGCGACTCTTGCTAGAATCGCCTCTATGTGTATCCATGCCGAGTATCATCGAGATGACTTCACAAAGCCACGAGCCTCATCTTTGTAGGAGTCACTAGCCTCGTGTTGAAGACGATGTGATCGAGAGAAGATCACAACCCGAATCAAAATTCGGATTCAAAAATGAGCCTCCAAAACTCTCTGGAGAGGTAATTGTCAACCGATGGACGAATCCTTGGTCATCCGCCTATGAGGATTACCGGAGATGGAATCCCCGGCAAGGTAGCCTCTGTTGGAGCTCCAAATGTCATCCAAACGACGCTCTGACACATAAGGAAATAAGCTGTCTAGAAAATTGGACAGCTTGGTGGAGGATTTGCTTCGGCCAATGGAGGAAGGTCGGCTGCACCTTGGTCATCGGAGACAAGGGGTGTCGCCGGAGGGTCACGTAGATAGCGACATGTGGCCGGCATGGTGACATCAGAGGAGAGGAAGAAAAGTTTTTCCAAAATAAAACTTAGGGCTCTCCAAAAACCTAACCGCGTTTTTATAGAGCCCGTGTTTCTTAACCATTAAGAAAACTTCTCCTTAGAGTTATTGATTCAAAACAAAAACCCATTAACCCGATCCAATAACTTAAGTTAAAATAAACCGAACCGAGTTGGTCTATTTTAAGTTAAAACGAACTAAACCAACTTTAGTTCATTCGTTTAAAACAAACCAAACCCGTTTGGTTTATTCTCCACCATTGGATTAGAACCAAACCAATTTGGTTCATCCATCATGTCTTCATAAGACTCAGCCCATCCATGCTTCCATTGCGACTGAAACAATTTAATGCTCGCTCCTTGATTGGTCCAACCAAACCTAGTTTCTCTCGATCTGAGAATCTCATTCTCAAGCTCGTTTTAAATCCTTCGGATTACGCTCGTTGTGCGTGTGACCAAATAGGTTCTCAATTTATGTTGGCCATCTATAATTAACCATTACTTATAGAATGATCATGAGTAGCACCTAGTAGTACATCATGATCCCCAATTAATCGAAAAATCAACGGTTGATCCAGAACCATTTCTGAAACCCTTCAGCAGCTTCAATGAATCGTGCCCTGTTCCCTTCATGCATCTTATACCCACTTGGTTCAGGACATGATCTATAGTGTCAGTCCCCACTAGGTCGACTATGTCACACCTAGCCCAAGTATCATTTCCTCGTCCTATGAATTCTAGTTACTGCACATGTATCCAAGAGTACCTTACTCCAAACATGTAATGCTTTGGCCAAAGACTTTAGTAACAATCTGACGAGAGGCCATGGGTATACATCTCCTCGCAAGGAGTGGTGAATCCTTTATAGGCTATTCAAACACCTTCGGTCACTTCAACTTATACCCAATCATCCCGGGTCCACATCTCCTTGGAGATGCTTGCTTAAGATGTCAAAGCATAAGTCTCTATGACCAAGATGACTTGAATACCGCAATTCAAAGGAACATCGCACTTAAGCTGCAGTAAGAACTTCATTGACATATCCATATATGTAGAGAACCATATGAAGTCTTACAGCTGGTCACTCAAATGAACTATTTACTATAACTAGCATCCACGATTAACTCTGGACATCACAATGTCTCTAGCCAGTGAGAATCAGCTGCTTGGATACACCAAGGAGTATACCTCATTCTAGTCTAGACAAAATTGATGGTGTCCAAATCCATCAATTCATTGACTAGGGATAATTTCAATACATCACAATTACACATGTAGAGATACTCACTAGTTGTGATCAAATCAAAAATTCTCTCATGCTGTGAATCGTATCCTGGACATTCAGTAAATGAGTTTAAGATCTAATCAAATACATGAAAACATTTATACTCAAATAGTGAATCTTCATTTATCATATAAATGGTTTAAACATAAGGCTATTGTCTTAGGACACCTCTCATATATTACTAACAAACTTCCACTTGGTCTAATGTCAATCGCCACGGTATCCAATACCATGGGTCCTAACATGGCCCTCAAACTTACTTTGAGGTATGGCCTTAGTTAAAGGATCCGCTAATTTCTTTTCAGTGGGAATCTTCTCGATTTGTATTTACTTCGTACTTATGATCTCTCTGATCAAATGATAGCGGTGAAGCACATGTTTAGATAGTTGATGAGACCTTAGCTTTTTTGTCAGTGCAATTGCTCCATTATTGTCGCAGTAAACCAATATTGCTTCTGTTGGTGCAATCGGTGTAGGGATGTATACTGAAAAGTCTATCTTTTCTATGAACATCTTTATTTTTGAAATAAGAATCACATTATCATTGTTTGCATATTTTTATGGTTATGCAATATTGTCTTATACTTTACATTGTAGATAATAAGGTGTGTGGTGTCACACAGGAGATCATGTTATCGGCTCCTTGAAAAGTATAAGTAAAGGCTCACAACCGAAATGACTTTGGACAAACCATTGGAATGGTTGTAGTGTGATTTGGTATTGGTTTGTCTTGACCATAGAATCACACTAGTGCACTTTGTGTGTATTGAGCAGTACCAACTTAGAGGTGATTTGATTTATTGCTGACTACTTAATCGAATCAGACCTCAGATATTATTTAGTACATGCTCTTAATCCCGATATAATAACGGGCACATATACTTAGTACTCATCTCTTTGATTTACCAATGGGCGAGATTTATATATAAAATCGATAGGCTCAGTAAGTTGGGAGATGATATTATTTATATGGTGTGTCGTTGATTATAGGAGGAAACCGTGTCCTATATATATTAGGATGATGATGTCCCCTTGATGAGCTCATAAGGTTCATCATGTAAACCCTGCAGGTGGACTTGGTCCGACATGATGAAAAGGTTGAGTGGTACTACTCAAGGAGTTAGATGTTGATTAATTAATGGTCAGTATATTAATTAATCGACGGACATTCGAGATCTTAAACACGGAGAGAAAATGTACAAATAATATATGGAGCCCATATTATCATATGGTGGTTGGTGAGGTAGATCAATGATGATCCATTAGTGGATTGGATCATCATTAGTGGATCGGACTTTATGTGGGCTTGATCCATGGGTGGCCAAGATCCAACCCCTCCTCATGGTCCCTAATGTAGCCTATTAACACCTCATGAAGCTTAGATCCAATGGATGAAAACAAAACTCTAGATCCAAAGGTAGAGATTAAATTTCTAGATCTGATGGTTGAGATTAAATCTCTAGATCCGACGGTTAAGATTAAATCCCTAGAACCAATGGAGGAGATTAAATTATTGCTTGAGCCCAACTCTATAAATAGAGATCATAAAGTGGGCGGTAAGATTAAGCATGGCTTAAGGGGATTAGGGTTTGCTTCCTTTGGTTAAGGATTAGGTTTGGGTGGCTAGGGTTTTGGGAGCTATGGGTGGGCGGCAACAAGTGGAGGAGTTTTTCATCTTCTTCTTAAGGTGTGGCCAGTTCCCCCCTTCATCCCTCTACCTTGGCCGGTAATTATCCTTATCTTTTTCTCCACTTCCATGGCCGACCATTAGGAGATCTAGGATTAGGGTTTGGAAGCTTAGGGTTTAGGAGGCTTGGGTGGCACCAAATAAGGAAGTAGTTTGCTTTCTTCTTCCTCTCCTTTGGTGGCCGGCGCCCACAGCCCTTTCCCAGCCCTTGGCCGGCATCCAAAGACCCCTTCTCCTTCTCCTTAAGTGGTAGAAACAAGATATAGAGCTTTCCCTTGGTGTCTTGGCCGGTTTCCACCATTATCTCCTTCTCCTTGTTGGCCGGCGGCAAGCATTCTCCTTGTTGCTTGTTGGTTGGACATAGGAAGGAGAAGAGCTTTGTTTCTGTTCTTCCTCTTACTTTGGAAGAGCAAGGAAGGATGATTTGCGATCTAGAAACTTCGAATTTTTGTAGAGCGTCGCCCACACGACGTCCGAAAGGAGGAAGGTCATACATTAGAAGATCGAGAGGTATATCGATTCTCTAATCTTTATATGTTACATGTTTGTATTTGTTTTTCAATTATGAGCATGATAAAAATATGTATATGGCTAAATAATACTTGGATCCCGAGCATAAATACAAAAAACTGGCGATCCGAACATCGTATATTCCGCAGCTACTCGTAGAATAGAGCATTGTCGCTTGAACAACTAGTTTGTTCAAGTGACCTCTCTAAACGAATAGCACGATGATGACTTGGTTGTTTGGGCAATCCCTTTTGTCTAGGATTAAATTTTTTTAATCTGGGGACATCGATGGGATCACCATGAACAAGCTACCGAGGTGAAGTGGGAAGCGAAGTTTCCCCTCACGGACTCGATAAGCAAAAACCCTACAATTAGTGAAAGAGCTTCCGGGCAAAACCCTTCAATTAGTATCAGAGCCAAGGTTTCCGGTTTTGTGTGTTTAGGATTCGGTTAATTTTTATGCACTTTTTCATATATTATATGTGCCGGATAATAGTAGGATATGCATAGTTTAACTCTTTGGTTGCAAGCATAAGATCCGACTATTATGGCCATATGTGTGTATGTGATTGTATGTGTGTAAATATTTATTTTGTTGAATCCTCGGGGTTGACGAGGATAGTATTTAGTTTTTGTAAATTAAATATGGCATTGTTTAGCCACTCTTTATTTTATTTTACTTTCGATCTAGATTTCATGTACACTCCCTCGTGGAGTATAGGATCGATGGATGTAAATTAAAATAGGTTTTAGTCTCAGCTCGGATCTCCAGATGGCTCGTACATGGCATAGGAGGAGCGGACGAGAAGGCGTTGCGACGGGAGATATATTGAACAGAAAAGCCATAATAGTTGGAAAATAATTTATTTTTTATATTTATTGCTTTTTGTTTGATATGCATGTCGTAGGCTAGGAAAATTCCTCAATTTCTAATTACTAAGTGGGAGAGGGAAATTTTTATAAATTTCCACGACCTCCATTACGATTTGACATGTGATTCAAGAAAACTTGCGCATCGGCTCTAAGTGCCTTCCTCCCCATCGGATTAGTTTGTTTGCGGATCACAAGATCGAATATGGTTATAGGAAATTATTAAGGAGCGTGTGTACTTCTCCATCAGAAGGCATATAACCCGAGATAATTACCTTGGTACCGAGTAATGGTGAACACTTAGATACAAATATAAGTATCCTCCCGATCGGAGTCACTGCTTTTATTTGTAGGGCCGAAGAGAAACCAACTATTAATTTTATTTGTCAAAAAGTTAGGTTGACAAGATAGTAAAATTAATGGGTAAAACCTCCTCTTACAAATGTAGAATTCGTATACATCCACACTATCGTGGCATACGATATTCTCGGTGTTTTGAGGTGTTGGTTAATTTTGAAATTTTATTGTTTGAGGAATCAATATTTTTTTAAAATCTACAGTAATGATCTATGTGATTCTTAGGATTTTTAAAAATGACTTTCAGTCCACTTACTATGATCCTAAAGGAAATAAACTTACTGTACATAATTATGATGATTGAAAAAGAATCTAGATATTGTCTTATCTGCTAAGGAGTACAAATATGCAGTCTTCAAAGAGTGTCCTCAGGCCATCGTTGCTCAGAAGGTTTCTACTTCTAAGCCAAAAGGCAAGAAGAAGAAGAAACAAGGTGAAGCAAAGGTGGTGGGAGGATCTCAGGGAGGAGTGAAGAAGCCGAAAGGCAAGTACTTCACTTACAAACAGGATGGACATTGGAAGAAGGATTGTCCCAATCCAACGTAGAACAAAGATATATCCTTTGGACTAGTCATTGAAACATGATTAGCGGTGTTATCTACCGACACCATGTGTGTAGATACGGGAGCCACTAATCATGTATGCAATACTTTTCAAGGGTTCTAGGAAACCCGACGACTAGCTAAAGGGGAGATTACCATTTACTTGGGCAATGCCATGAAGGTGGCGGCTATTGCAGTGGGAGAAGTTTTATTTATCTCTTGAGAAAAATAAAACATAGGTTCTGGAAAATTCCCTTTATGTACCTTTATTTAGAAAGAACTTAGTTTCAGTTTCTAAATTGTTTATGGATGGATATTCTATTTCTTTTAATGACAGAGTTGTTATAAAAAGGAATAGGGAGAATATCTGTTCAGGTACATTGATAGGAAATTTGTATACACTTGAACCACAACCTCCCACGATGCAAATTAAAATTTATAACTCATCTTCTAATTCCAATAAGAGAAAGGAACCTTCGAAGATGAACCAAACATATCTTTGGCATCTTAAGCTTAGTCATATTAACCTAAGCAGAATTCAAAGGTTGATAGCTGATGGACCTTTTGGGTTCATTAGTGGTGGAGGATCTCCCAACCTGCGAATCTTTCTTAGAGGGTAAGATGACCAAGAGGCCTTTTAAGGCCAAGGGGTATAGAGCCAAAGATGTGTTAGAAATGTTTCATTCTGATTTATGTGGTCCTATGACTATCCAGGCAAGAGGTGGTCTTGAATATTTCGTCTCTTTTATAGACAATTATTCAAGATATGGAAGACACTACGATCTGATCGTGGTGGCGAGTACCTCTTGGGAGAGTTTAGGAACTACTTATTAGAGGATGGGAATCAATCCCAATTGACTGCACCTGGCACACCCCAGCAGAATGGTGTAGCAGAGCGAAGAAATAGGACTCTTATGGAGATGGTTAGATCGATGATGAGTTATGTTGACTTGCAAGATTCGTTCTGAGGATATGCTCTAGATACGGCGGTGTACATTCTAAACTTAGTTCAATCTAAATCAGTGCCTTCTTCTCCCAAAGAGTTGTGGACTGGGTGAAAGCCTAGTCTAAGACATATTCGGATATGGTGAGTCCAGAACATGTGCTGAAGGTAGATGCTGGTAAGTTGGAACCTCGTACAGAAGTACGCTTGTTCATTGGCTATCCTAGAATAACGAAGGGTGGCTTGTTTTATAGTCCTAGAGATCAGAGGGTGATCGTTAGCACGAACGCCAGATTTCTAGAGGAAGACTATGTGATTAGCCACAAGCCCAAGAGTAAAATTGTTCTGGAGGAGTTAAAAGGGGAAGTCACTTCTTTAGTACATACGATACATGAGAATATACCACATGTCACTGCACCACGTGTCACAGAGGATACACAGGTGATACCTCGTTGTAGTGGGAGGGTTGTGAGACAACCTGATAGATTCATGTTCTTGGGAGAATCTTCTGATTTGGTCCTTGGTGAACATGAACCTGATCCCTGGACATATGAAGAGGCAATCCAAGATAAAGATGTAGTATCTTGGCAAAGTGAAATGAATGCTGAGATTGAATCTATGGATTCAAATCAGGTCTGGGAGCTAGTAGAACCACCCAATGGTGTAAAAACCATTGGATTCAAGTGAATCTACAAGAGAAAGAGAGGAATAGATGGGAAGGTTGAGACCTTCAAAGCGAGGCTTGTTGCGAAGGGGTATACTCAGAAAGAGAGTATCGATTTTGAGGAGACCTTTTCGCCGATAGCCATGCTTAAGTCTATCTAGATTCTTTTATGCATAGCAGCTCATATGGATTATGAGGTGTGGCAGATGGATGTCAAGATAGCTTTCCTTAATGGAAGTCTTGAGGAAAACATCTACATGAAGCAACAAGAGGGATTCATTGCTAAGAGCAAAGAGCATCTTGTATGTAAGCTTAATCGGTCCATTTATGGATTGAAACAAGCTTCGAGGTCTTGGAACATCCGGTTTGATGAGGTGATCCAGTCTTATGGATTTATTCAAAGTCTGGATTAATCTTGTGTATACAAGAGATGTGAATGAAAAGTAGTGGTATTTCTTGTACTATATGTAGATGACATTTTGTTGATTGGCAACAATATCAAGGTGTTATCGAACGTAAGGGTATGGTTGTCCAAACAGTTTGATATGAAGGACTTGGGAGAGGTGGGACACATCCTTAGGATCAAGGTTATAAGGGATCACAGGAAAAGGAGGTTGTGCTTATCCCAAGCTTCATACATAGACAAGATTATGGATCGTCCTAGCATGCAAAACTCCAAGAAGGGTTTTCTACCTTTCAGGCATGGAGTTCCTTTATCTAAGGAGATGTGTCCTAGATCATCTGAGGAGATAGAGGACATGAAGGCGGTTCCTTATGCTTCGGTAGTAGGAAGCCTCATGTATATGATGCTATGTACGAGACCAGATATCTGCTTTGCCGTGGGCATGGTCAGCAGATATCAAAGTAATCAAGGACAGAGAAATTGGACTACGGTAAAGCATATATTAAAGTGCCTGAGAAGGACTAGGGATTATATGCTAGTTTACCGGGCAGACCAATTACTCCCTGTGGGTTACATGGATTATGACTTCTAACAGATAGGGATAACAGTAAGTCTACCTCAGGTTTTGTGTTTACTTTGGGCGGTGGAGCCATTGTATGGAGGAGTGTCCAGCAGAAATGCGTGGCGGACTCCACCATGTAAGCTGAGTATGTGGCAGCCTCTGAGACGGCCAAAGAAGTTGTGTGGCTCAGAAACTTCCTGATGGACTTGGATGTGATTCCTGGTTTTCCCAGAACTATCGCAATTTATTTTGATAATAATGGTGCAGTTGCAAACTCGAAGGAACCACGAGCCCATAAGGTGAGTTAACACATAGAGCACAAGTTCCACCTGATACGAGAAATCGTAAAGGAGGTAGAAGTTGTTGTCGCCTAGATTGCATCAGAGGATGACCTAGTAGACCCTTTTCACTAAGGCCCTTCTAGAGAGAGCTTTAATAGGCATGTGGAGGGAAGGGGAATCAGATGTATGACAGTATGAGGACAGCATAGTCTTTTAGTATAAGTTGGAGATTGTAGGGATATATACTGAAAAGTCTATCTTTTCTATGAACATCTTTATTTTTGAAATAAGAATCACATGATCATTGTTTGCATATTTTTATGGTTATGCAATATTGTCTAATACTTTACATTGTAGATAACATGGTGTGTGGTGTCACACAGGAGATCATGTTATCGACCCCTTAAAAAGTATAAGTAAAGGCTCACAACCGAGATGACTTTGGACAAACCATCGGAATGGTTGTAGTGTGATTTGGTATTGGTTTGTCTTGACCATAGAATCACACTAGTGCACTTTGTGTGTATTGAGCAGGACTGACTTAGAGATGATTCGATTTATTGCTGACTACATAATCGAATCGGACCTCAGATATTATTTAGTACATGGTCTTAATCCCGATATAATAACGGGAAAATATACTTAGTACTCATCTCTTTGATTTACCAATGGGAAAGATTTATAGATTAAATCGATAGGCTCGGTAAGTTGGAAGATGATATTATTTATATGGTGTGCCATTGATTATAGGAGTAAACCGTGTCTTATATATATTAGGATGATGATGTCCCCTTGAGGAGCTCATAAGGTTCATCATGTAAACCCTGCAGGTGGACTTGGTCCGGCATGATGAAAAGGTTGAGTGGTACTACTCAAGGAGTTAGATGTTGATTAATTAATGGTCAGTAAATTAATTAATCGACGGACATTCGGAATCTTAAACACGGGGAGAAAATGTACAAATAATATATGGAGCCCATATTATCATATGGGGGTTTGGTGAGGTAGATCAATGATGATCCTTTAGTGGATTGGATCATCATTAGTGGATCGGACTTTATGTGGGCTTGATCCATGGGTGGCCAAGATCCAACTCCTCCTCATAGTCCCTAATGTAGCCTATTAACACCTCATGAAGCTTAGATCCAATGGATGAAAACAAAATTCTAGATCCAAAGGTAGAGATTAAATCACTAGATCCGACGGTTGAGATTAAATCTCTAGATCTGATGGTTGAGATTAAATCCCTAAAATCAATGGAGGAGATTAAATCATGGCTTGAGCCCAATTCTATAAATAGAAATCATAAAGTGGGCAGTAAGATTAAGCATGGCTTAAGGGGATTAGGGTTTGGTTCCTTTGGAAGCTAGGAATCCTAGTTGGTTTAGGATTAGGTTTGGGTGCCTAGGGTTTTGGGAGCTATGGGTGGGCGACAACAAGTGGAGGAGTTTTTCATCTTGTCCCTAAGGTGTGGCCGGTTCCCCCCTTCATCCCTCTACCTTGGCCGGTGCTCATCCTTATCTTCTTCCCCACTTCCATGGCTGGCCATTAGGAGATCTAGGATTAGGGTTTGGAAGCTTAGGGTTTAGGAGGCTTGGGTGACACCAAATAAGGAAGTAGTTTGCTTTCTTCTTCCTCTCTTTTGGTGGCCGGCGCCCACAGCCCTTTCCCAGCCCTTGGCCGGCATCCATAGACCCTTTCTCCTTCTCCTTAAGTGGTGGAAACAAGATATAGGGATTTCCCTTGGTGTCTTGGCCGGTTTCCACCATTATCTCCTTCTCCTTGTTGGCCGGCGGCAAGCATTCTCCTTGTTGCTTGTTGGTTGGCAATAGGAAAGAGAAGAGCTTTGTTTCTATTCTTCCTCTTGCTTTGGAAGAGCGAGGAAGGAAGATTTGCGATCTAGGAGCTTCGACTTTTGGTAGAATGTCACCCACACGACGTCCGAAAGGAGGAAGGTCATACATTAGAAGATCGAGAGGTATATCAATTCTCTAATCTTTATATGTTACATGTTTGTATTAGTTTTTCAATTATGAGCATGATATAAATCTGTATATAGCTAAATAATACTTGTATACAAGCATAAACACAAAAAACTGGTGATCCGGACATCGTCTAATCCGCGGCTACTCGTAGAATAGAGCATGGTCGCTTGAACAACTAGTTTGTTCAAGTGACCTCTCTAAATGAATAGCACGACGATGATTTGGTTGTTTGGGCAATCCCTTTTGTCTAGGATTAAATTTTTTTAATCCGGGGACATCGATGGGATCGCCATGAACAAGCTACCGAGGTGAAGTAGGTAGCGAAGTTTCCCCTCATGGACTCGATAAGCAAAAACCCTACAATTAGTGGGAGAGCTTCCGGGCAAAACCCTTCAATCGGCCCAGGTTGACTCGAGTTTGACTCGAGAAGTACCTTGATAGGATTTTGATGATAGACAAAACTCATGACATGGGAAAGTCCAATATGGGGTTGGCATGGAAAATCCAAGCATAGAGCTTGGTGTGGGAAAAGTCCAAAGCATTGCGAAGCCGTGCGCTTGGTGCTTGGTGAGAAATGCATTGCGAAGCCGTGCGCTTGGTGAATGTGGGAAGTCTTGAGGACTTGGTAAGTTCACTAGGCTCGGGGTCCTTGAGTCGGTAAAAGATGGCATTGTGAAGCCGTGCGCTTGGTGCATCCGAGGGACTGCCGGACGGGGAGCGAATAGAGTGAGCCCAAAGGGAAGAATACTTCGAGGGCAAGAGACGCAAAGGATAGCGTTGCGAAGCCGTGTGCTTGGCGCATCCGAGGGACGTAGGCCGAGGGAAGAGACCTTTTGTGGGGAACTCCATGAGGGATGATGTGGACTTGGCCAATTGGCTAAGACTGAGTGTCGGAGGCTCAAACATGATGTTTGAGGGTTTACCCGACGGTCGGATGCTCAAACAACTTGGTGTTTGAGGTTTTGCCCCGATCAAGGATCGATAGGTGTCATCGCTCCAAGTCGACTAGGGTTCACCGTTTAAGATCGCGGTTTTGTGCTTGGCGATGACTTCCCATGGCAGATAACTGCGAGGATGGCAATGATCGATGGGAGTGTTGCGAGCACAGAATGCTCTATAGCTGACTGGGCAGTCGACTACTAGGTCACCAGTCGACTACCATGGACTGCAGTCGACTGGTAGGGGATCCGTTGGAACTTATCCGACGTGGATCTGGCCGTTGTGAGACAACGACTACAGCGGTAGTCGACTGGGGCCTTTTGGCAGTCGACTGATGGACGTGAAAATAGTTTGATGTAGGTTATAAATGGAGCTCAAGTTGAGGATTTCGCCAAGACTTTAAGGGAGCTATTGGAGAGGAATTACTGCTGCATTCTGTAGGTTTTTGTGATCAATCCGTGAGGGGAAACTTCGCTTCCCACTTCACCTTGGTTGTTTGTTCATGGCGATCCCACCGATGTCCCCGGATTAAAAAAAAATTAATCCTAGACAAAAGGGATTGCCCAAACAATCAAGTCATCGTCGACCTATTTTTTTAGAGAGGTCACTTGAACAAACTCTTTGTTCGAGCGACCAACCTCTATTCTACGAGTAGCCACGGAATAGACGATGTATGGATCGCCGACTTTTGTATTTATGTTCGGGACCCAAGTATTATTTAGCCACAAACAGAATATATCATGCTCATAATTGAAAAAACAAATACAAGCAAGTAACAAAAGAGAATAGAGAACAGATATACCTCTCGATCTTCTAATGTATGACCTTCCTCCTTTCGGACATCGTGTGACGATCTACCAAAAGTTGAAGCTCCTAGATCGCCAATCTTCCTTCCTTGCTCGTTCCAAGCAAGAGGAAGAATAGAAACAAAGCTCTATTCCTTCTTTCAACAAACCAACAACCTCCAAGGATGGAGCTTGCCGCCGGCCAAGAAGGAGGAGGAGATTATGGTGGAAACCGGCCAAGACAATAAGGGAAATCCCTATATCTTGTTTCCACCACCTAAGGAGAAGGAGAAGAGGGTCTTTGGCCACCGGCCAATGGCTGAAAAGGGCTGGAGGGGCCCTGGCAGCTTGAGGAAGGAGAAGAAGGCAAGGAAATCTTTCCTTATTAGGTGTCGCCCAAACCCAAACCCTAGCTCCTATCTCTTGCCGCCAACCACCAAAACCCTAACTTCTCTTGATTGAAACTCCATGCCAACCCCATGTCCTCCTTTATAGAGTTAGGGATAAGCCTCATTTTAATCTCCACCATTGGTTCTAGGGATTTAATCTCAACCGTCGGATCTAGAGATTTAATCTCAATCGTCGGATCTTAGAGATTTAATCTCTACCTTTGGATCTAGAGTTTTGTTTCTATCCATTGGATCTAAGCTTCATGAGGTGTTAATAGGCTACATTAGGGACCATGAGGAGGAGTTGGATCTTGGCCACCAATGGATCAAGCCCACATAAAGTCCGATCCATTAATGATAATCCAATCCACTAAAGGATTATCATTGTTCTACCTCACCAACCCCCATAAGTTAATATGGGCTCCATATATTATATGTAGATTTTCTCCCCGTGTTTAAGATCTCGAATGTCCATCGATTAATTAATTTACTGACCATCAATTAATCAACATCTAACTCCATGAGTAGTACCACTCAACCTTTTCATCATGCCAGACCAAGTTCACCTGCAGGGTTTACATGATGAACCTTATGAGCTCCTCAAAGGGACATCATCATCCTAATATATAGGACATGGTTTCCTCCTATAATCAACGACACACCATATAAATAATATCATCTCCCAACTTACCGAGCCTATCGATTTAATCTATAAATCTCGCCCATTGATAAATCAAAGAGATGAATACTAAGTATATGTGCCCATTATAATATCGGGATTAAGAGCATGTACAAAATAATATCTGAGGTCCGATTCGATTATGTAGTCAGCAATAAATCGAATCACCTCTAAGTCGGTCCTAATCAATACACACAAAGTGCACTAGTGTGATTCTATGGTCAAGACGAACCAATACCAAATCACACTACAATCATTCCGATGGTTTGTCTAAAGTCATCTCGGTTGTGAACTTTTAATTATACTTTACAAGGAGCCGATAACATGATCTCCCGTGTGACACCACACACCATGTTATCTACAATGTAATGTATTAGACAATATTGCATAACCATAAAATGCAAACAATGATCATTTGATTCTTATTTCAAAATAAAGATATTCATACAAAAGATAGACTTTTCAGTATACATCCCTACAATCTCCCACTTATACTAAAAGACTATGTTGTCCTCAAACTGCCATACATCTGATCCCCATTCCCTCCACATGCCTATCAAAAGCTCTCGTCAGAAGGGTCTTAGTGAAAGGATCTGCCAGGTTATCCTTCGATGCAATCTTGGCCACATCAACTTCTCCTCTCTTTATGATTTCTCGTATCAGGTGGTACTTGCGCTCTATGTGTTTACTAGCCTTATGGGCTCGTGGTTCCTTCGAGTTTGCAATTGCACCACTATTATCACAATAAATTGTGATAGTTATGGGCAAACCAGGAATCACATCCAAGTCCATCAGGAAGTTCCTGAGCCAAATAGCTTCTTTGGTCGCCTCAGAGGCTGCCACATACTCAGCTTCCATGGTGGAGTCCACCACGCATTTCTGCTTGACACTCTTCCATATAATGGCTCCACCTCCCAAAGTAAACACAAAACCTGAGGAAGACTTACTGTTATCCCTATCAGATTGAAAGTCGAAATCCGTGTAACCCACAGGGAGTAATTTGTCTGACCGATAAACCAGCATAAAATCCCTAGTCCTTCTCAGGTACTTCAATATATGCTTTACCGTAGTCCAATGTCCCTGTCCTAGATTACTCAGATATCTGCTGACCATGCCCACTGCAAAGCAAATATCTGGTCTCATACATAGCATCGCATACATGAGGCTTCCTACTGCCGAAGCATAAGGAACCGCCTTCATCTCCACTATCTCCTCAGATGATCTAGGACACATCTCTATAGATAAAAGAACTCCATGCCTGAAAGATAGAAAACCCTTCTTGGAGTTCTGCATGCTAAAACGATCCATAATCATGTCTATGTATGAAGCTTTGGATAAGCACAACATCCTTTTCTTGCGATCTCTTATAACCTTGATCCCAAGGCTGTGTCCCACATCACCCAAGTCCTTCATATCAAATTGTTTGGACAACCATACCCTTACGTCCGATAACACCTTGATATTGTTGCCAATCAACAAAATGTTATCTACGTATAGTACAAGAAATACCACTACGTTTCTGTCACATCTCTTGTATACACAAGACTCATCCGAACTTTGAATAAATCCATAAGACTGGATTACCTCATCAAAGCAGATGTTCCAAGACCTCGAAGCTTGCTTCAATCCATAAATGGACCGATTAAGCTTACATACAAGATGCTCTTTTCCCTTCGCAATGAATCCCTCTGGTTGCTTCATATAGATGTTTTACTCAAGACTTCCATTAAGGAAAGTTGTCTTGACATCCTTCTGCCACACCTCATAATCCATATGAGCTGTAATGCATAAGAGAATCCGGATAGACTTAAGCATGGCTACCGGCAAAAAGGTCTCCTCATAATCAATACCTTCTTTCTGAGTATACCCCTTCGCAACAAGCCTTGCTTTAAAGGTATCAACCTTCCCATCTATTCCTCTCTTTCTCTTGTAGATCCACTTGCATCCAATGGTTTTTACACCTTCGAGTGGTTCTACTAGCTCCCAGACCTGATTTGAATCCATACATTCAATCTCAGTATTCATTGCACTTTGCCAAGATGCTGCATCTTTATCTTGGATTGCCTCATCATATGTCCAGGGATCAGGTTCATGTTCGCCAGAGGACCAAATCAGAAGATTCTCCCAAGAACATGAATCTATCAGGTTGTCTCACAACCCTCCCACTACGACGAGGTATCTCCTGTGTATCCTTTGTGACACGCGGTGCAGTGACTTATGGTATATCCTCTTGTATTGGTGGTACTGAAGAAGTGACTTCCCCTTTTAATTCCTCCAGAACAATTTTACTCTTGGGCTTGTGGCTCATCACATAGTCTTCCTCTAGAAATCTGGCGTTCGTGCTAACGATCATCCTCTGATCACTAGGACTATAAAATAAACCACCCTTCGTTCCTCTAGGATACCCAACGAACATGCGTACTTCTGTACGAGGTTCCAACATACCAACATCTGCCTTCAGCACATGTGCTGGACTCCCCCATATCCGAATATGTCTTAGACTAGGCTTTCGCCCAGTCCACAACTTTGTGGGAGTAGAAGGCACTGCTTTAGATGGAACCAAGTTCAGAATGTACACCACCGTATCTAGAGCATATCCCTAGAACGAATCTGGCAACTCAGAATAACTCATCATCGATCTAACCATCTCCATAAGAGTCCTATTCCTTCGCTCTGCTACACCGTTCTGCTGGGGTGTGCCAGGTGCAGTCAATTGGGATTGAATCCCAGTCTCTGATAAGTAGTTCCTAAACTCTCCCAAGAGGTACTCACCACCACGATCAGATCGTAGTATCTTGATACTTTTACCTTGACATTTCTTCACATCAGCCTTGAATTCTTTGAACTTGTCAAAGCATTCAGACTTGCGGTGCATCAGGTAAATGTATCCATATCTTGAGTAATCGTCTATAAAAGAGACGAAATACTCAAAACCACCTCTAGCCTGGATAGACATAGGACCACAAAAATCAGAATGAACCAATTCTAACACATATTTAGCTCTATACCCCTTGGCCTTAGAAGGCCTCTTGGTCATCTTACCCTCCAAGCAAGATTCGCAGGTTGGGAGATCCTCCACCACTAATGAACCCAAAGGTCCATCAGCTATCAACCTTTGAATTCTGCTTAGGTTAATGTGACCATGCCTAAGATGCCAAAGATATGTTTGGTTCATCTTCGAAGGTTCTTTTCTCTTATTGGAATTAGAAGATGAGTTATTAATTTCAATATGCATCGTGGGAGCTTTTGTTTCAAGTGTGTACAAATTTCCTATCAATGCACCCGAACAGATAATGTCCCTATTCCTTTTTATAACAACTCTGTCATTAAAAGAAATAGAATATCCATCCATAAACAATTTAGAAACCGAAATTAAATTCTTTCTAAATAAGGGTACATAAAGGCAATTCTTAAGAACCAAAAGTTTATTTTTCTCAAAAGATAAATGAACATCTCCCACTGCAACAACTGTCACCTTCGTGGCATCGCCCAACTACATGGTAATCTCCCCCTCAGTCAGTCGTCTGGTTTTCTGGAACCCTTGCAAAGTATTGCAGACATGATCAGTGGCTCCCGTATCTACACACCAGGTGCCGGTAGATAACACCGCTAAACATGTTTCAACGACGAGACCAAAAGATATATCTTTGTTTTTGCGGTAGGGGTAGTCCTTCTTCCATTGTCCAGTCTGCTTACAAGTGAAGCACTTGCCTTTCAGCTTCTTCACTCCTCCCTGAGTACCTCCCATCGCCTTTGCCCTAGTTTGTTTCTTCTTCTTCTTGCCTTTCGGCCTAGAAGTAGAAACCTTTTGGGTCAACATGGCATGTGCCTAAGCACTCTGATGAAATAGCCCCTCTGTCACCTGGAGTTCTGTCAGAAGTTCCGCCAACGAATACAATCTCTTGTTCATGTTGTAGTTCAGGCGAAACAGCTCAAAACTCCTAGGTAGAGACTGGAGTATGATATCGACCTGGGTTTCCCTATCGATCTCAGCTCCAAGGACCTCTAGCTCATTCAAATGATCCATCATCTTGAGAACATGATCCCTCACGGGTGTTCCCTCGATCATGGTGGTCGTCATCAAGTTTCTCATGGCTTCTTGCCTCACAGCCCGATTCTGGTGTTCGAAAAGCTCTTTAAGATTGAGCATCATGTCATAAGTTGTGGGCATGGCTTGATGCTGATGTTGCAGTACATTTGACATAGATGCCAAAATGTAACACTGCGCCATCTCATCGGCCTTTACCCACTTCTTATAACTCTCTCTCTCCTTTTCCCCAGAATCTTCTGCAGGCTTAGGAGGGCACTCTTCGAGGAGTACATATTTGTATTCCTCAGCAGTCAAGACAATGTCTAGATTCCTCTTCCAATCAACATAGTTTGGTCCAGTAAGTTTGTTCTCTTTCAGTATCACAGCAAGTGGGTTGAAAGTCATTTTGAAAGAAAACCTAAGAATCACATAAATCAAAATATTAGATTTCAAAAAATTATTGATTCCTCAAACAATAAAATTTTAAAATCAACCAACACCTCAAAACACCGAGAATATCGTATGCCACGATAGTGTGGACGTATACGAATTTTACATTTGTAAGAGGAGGTTTTACCCATTAATTTTACTATCTTGTCAACCTAACTTTTTGACAAGTAAAATTAATAGTTGGTTCCTCTTTGGCCCTACAAATAAAAGCAGTGACTCCGATGGGGAGGATACTTATATTTGTATCTAAGTGTTCACCATTACTCGGTACCAAGGTAATTATCTCAGGTTATGTGCCTTCCGATGGGGAAGTGCACACGCTCCTTAATAATTCCCTATAACCATATTTGACCTTGTGATCCGCAAACAAACTCATCTGATGGGGAGGAAGGCACTCAGAGCCGACGAGCAAGTTTGTTTGCATCACTTGTCAAATCGTAATGGAGGCCGTGAGAATTTATAAAAATTTCCCTCTCCCACTTAGTAATTTGAAATTGAGGAATTTTCCTAGCCTACGACATGCATATCAAACAAAAAGTAATAAATATGAAAAATAAATTATTTTCCAACTATTATGGCTTTTGTCTTCAATATGTCTCCCGTCGCATCGCCTTCTCGACCGCTCCTCCACGCCATGTACGTGTTGGACTTTCTGAGCCGCAAAAACCGCTTTTTGCGTTGCGGAAACCTCGGAAGTCCGGCCATGGATCCGTGCGAAGATATATTAAAATAAAAACATGTATGTGCTAAGTAAACCAAGATCTACCTTAGATCTAGAAGTTGAGAGTATTACCCTCATAGTGATGCCCTTCGCTTATCCCGCTCGTCCAAACGTATCGCCGGAACTCAAGAGTGTCAAGTGAACACTCCTCTATTGGTATCCACACGGACAAATTGGTGGAGAAAATACCTTAGAGTGTGCTAGCACTCTTTAGGAATTTCGGCCAAGGAGGAGAGGGGAGCTTGAGAGGATGATTCAAGGAGGAAGATGAAGTTGGAGTAACTCACAAAATCAATTCCATCTAATGGAATAAGTGGTTGGCCACTTCATGGAAGGGGGGGGGGCTTACATGCATGCATGTAACTCCAAGAGCCAATGTCTCTTGGTCTCCCTTATGAGGTGGCACCACTTGATAAGTCAATGATGATGTGGAGCATCATCATTGGCCTACCATGCCAAGTCATCATCATGACACGGCATTTGGTCAAGTCAAACTTGACCTTTCATCTTCCCTCTCAAGTCAAGTCAAACTTGACCTCTTATCTCCCATGGTTGATCAAATCTAACCACTTGACTCAAGTCAATTTGATTTAATGAATCTCTATTGATTAATTTAAATTTACTAAATGAATCAAATCTAAATTAGACTCATTCAACACTTGAATCAAATTGAGTCCAACTCAATTAGTCTAATTAGGATTACTCTTAATCCAATTTGGTTCATCCCATGAACCTAATCCTCATGGTTCATCACATGAACCTAATCTCCATCTAATTTCCCTTTGTGTGTGACCCTATAGGTTCTTGTAACGTTGGCAATGTCCCTAAACCGATTTACGAACATAAGCAATGAGCGGTATCTAGCAACACATCATTGCTACCCAAGTTACAAGAATGTTGTGCTCCAACATCACCTTTGTGACTACTAATTGTGACTCTCACAATATGTGACAATGTCCCTCTATCCTTGACATCTAGATTGACCAATCGAGGCATAGACCGTGTCATCCTCGGTACAATCTAAATCT
The DNA here is from genome assembly GCA_025175895.1 of Wurfbainia villosa. Lineage (NCBI taxonomy): Eukaryota > Viridiplantae > Streptophyta > Magnoliopsida > Zingiberales > Zingiberaceae > Wurfbainia > Wurfbainia villosa. Next base: position 58,528,514 of record CM045997.1, read on the forward strand.
TGAACTCCAAGTAGACTCACTCTAATCAAATGAGCTCAATATCTCATATTGATTCATTTGGGCATGGCCATGCACTTCGTGGTCTCACTCTATCAAGAATATCGATGTCTCTCCCGTCATATAGGAGGGATAGATCCCATCTACATCACTCACATCCCTCCGCATAATTTGTTACATACCCAGTAATCGCCTTTATAGTCCACCCATTTACGGGTGACGTTTGACGAAGCCAAAGTATGCAACGCCTTATGTAGGGAACCATGGTGACTTCGGGTCTAAGAACTAATAGTCATACTAATAGCCACATGAGAAAGTATATGACACTCATATAACGATCCACGATACTTTCTCATGGCGGGTCATTCAGTATACATTCTCCAATGCGTACCCATGTGTCAACTTGATATCTCATATCCATGACTTGTGAGATCAAGTCATCGTGTTGACCTACATGCTAGTCTCTACGCATTAACATTGTCCCTGAATGTTAATACTCGACTAGGAATGATTAAGAGTAGTGTTATCTATATCATCTCATTATCGATTCAACCAATCGATTGATATAGATAAGAACTTACTACTCAAGGACATTATTATATTTAGTTATTTGGCACCAATACAAGTAAATATAATAACCATGCCTTTATAAATAGGAATATGATACAATAAAGTCCATACAATAATCATCACATAATTGGCTCTAGAGCTTTCACTAACAATCTCCCACTAGCACTAGTGCCAATCACCGTAGTTTCTAATACCCAATGACCTAGTGTGACCATCATGCTTTTTCTGTGCCAAAGCCTTGGTCAAGGGATCTGCGATGTTAGCCTCTATGGGTACTCTACAAATCATCACATCTCCTCTATTGATAATCTCTCGAATGAGATGGAAGCACCGATATATTCGGCCTTTGTTGTAGAATCAGCAACTGTGTTCTGCTTGGAACTCTTCCAGCTCACAGCGTCACCATTCAAACAAAACACGAACCCTGACTGCGATCTATAATCATCCTGGTTAGTTTGGAAGCTGGCATCGCTATAACCCTTTACAGCTAGCCCCTCATCGCCTCAAAATATCAAGAAATATTCTTTAGTCCTTCTCAAGTACTTAAGAATATTCTTGACTGCTATCCAGTGACGCTCACCTAGATCTGACTGGTATCTACTCATCATGCTCAAAGCATACGAGACATCAGGATGAGTACATAGCATGACGTACATGATAGATCCTATAGTAGATGCATAAGGGATCTGATCCATGCGGTCTCTCTCCTCTCTAGAAGAGGGACTTTGAGTCTTCGAAAGACTCACACCATGTGACATCGGCAGAAGTCCCTTCTTGGAATTCTGCATGGCAAACCGTAGTACTACCGTGTCAATGTATGTACTCTGACTTCGGCTAAGCAATCTCTTAGATCTATCTCTATAGATCTTGATGCCTAGAATACAAGCTGCTTCACCTAAGTCCTTCATTGAGAAGCATGTCCCCAGCCAAGTCTTCACAGACTGTAGCGAAGGGATGTCATTCCCAATGAGCAGTATGTCATCCACATACAATACAAGGAAGACAACTGTGTTCCCATTAACCCTCTTGTAGACACAGGGTTCATCTTCATTCTTGATGAAACTAAACTGTTTGATCGCATCATCGAATCGAAGATTCCAGCTCCGAGAAGCTTGCTTTATCCCATAAATGGACCTTTGCAGCTTGCATACCTTCCCAGTATGCTGTGGATCTACAAAACCCTCAGGTTGTGTCATGTACACATCCTCGAGTAAGTTTCCATTCAGAAATGCAGTTTTTACATCCATCTACCAGATCTCATAATCGTGGTATACTGCAATAGCAAGGAAGATTCGAATGGACTTAAACATCGCCACTGGAGAAAAGGTTTCATCATAGTAAATACCATGAATTTGCTTGAAACCTTTAGCCACCAATCGGCCCTTATAGGTATGCGTAAGTCCATCCATGTCAGTCTTTCTCTTAAAGAACCACTTACACCAAATGGGTTTGACCCCTTCAGGTGGATCTACCAAAGTCCATACTTGGTTGGTATACATGGATTCCATCTCGGATCTCATGGCCTCTAGCCATTTCTCAGAATCTGGGCTCATCATAGCTTCCTGATAGGAGGTAGGCTCATTCTCAATGAGCATAACGTCATCATGGTCAGACAAGAGAAATGAGTATCTCTCAGGCTGATGACGTACCCTATCAGATCTACGAAGAGGTAGGTCTACCTGAACAGGTGGTTGTTCCACAACTCTTTGTGCAACAACCTCATCACTCACAACACTTTGTGGTTCCTGTTCAACCTCCATCAAGGTCTCAGTGCTATGGTCCTTATCTTGAATTTCTTCAAGATTGAAGGTACTCCCACTAGTTTTTCTAGAAACAAAATCCCTTTCTAGAAAAACTCCAGTCTTTACCACAAACACTTTGTGCTGACTGGGAATGTAGAAGTATTATCTCTTTGTATCCTTGGGATAACCAACTAAATAGCACCTATCAGATTTAGGTCCCAGTTTGTCTAAGACTTGACATCGAACGTAAGACTTACAACCCCAAATCCTAATGAAAGACATCTTGGGATTTCTCCCTGTCCATATCATATATGGTGTCTTTATGACAGCCTTGGATGGTGCACGGTTAAGGGTAAAGGCTACTGTGTCTAGAGCATATCCCCAAAAGGATATAGGAAGATCTGTGTGACTCATCATAGATCGTACCATATCTAATAGGGTACGATTCTTCCTTTCGGATACACCATTCCACTGTGGTGTTCCAGGAGGAGTGAGTTGGGATAGAATCCCATACTCAGCTAGATAGTCACGAAACTCATGGCTAAGGTATTCACCACCTCGATCTGATCGAAGTATCTTAATACTCTTGCCAAGATGGTTTTGTACTTCATTCTTGAATTCTTTGAACTTTTCAAAGGATTCTGATTTATGTGTCATAAGATACACATAACCATATCTACTGAAGTCATCAGTAAATGTAATGAAGTACTTGTAACCACCTCTAGCAGCAACATTGAAAGGACCACATACATCACTATGTATAAGTTCTAACAAATCTGTTGCTCTTTCATTGTGTCCACTAAAGGGAGTCTTGGTCATCTTGCCTAAAAGGCAAGATTCGCATGTCTCATATGATTCAAAATCAAATGAGTCTAGCAGCCCATCCTTATGGAGCTGAGATAAGCGACAATGCCAGAGATAGGTTTGGTTCAACTCATTTGACTTGAACCTTTTGGTACTCATGTTATAGATAGGGGTCTCTAAGTCTAGAAAGTATAGTCCGTTCATTAGAGGTGCACTACAATAGAACATATCATTTAAATAAACTGAACAATATTTGTTCTTTATTATAAATGTAAATCCTTTATTGTCCAAACAAGAAATCAAAATTTTGTTCTTAGTAAAAGCAGACACATAACAACATTCATCTAATTCTAGTACAAGCCCAGAGGGCATAGATAGATCATAAGTTCCTACAACAACAGCAACAACCCTTGCTCCATTGCCTACTCGTAGGTCCACCTCGCCCTTTGTCAATGCCCTACTATTTCTCAGCGCCTGCACATTGGTACAAATGTGAGATGCACATCCGGTATCTAATACCCATGATGAAGAAATAGATAGATTGACTTCTATAACATTTATACCTAAAGTAGAAGTCTCACTTCTTTTCTTCTTAAGATCTTCTAGGTAAGCTTTGTAGTTACACTTCCAGTGTCCAACTTCCTTGCAGTGGAAGCAAGCCCCTTCCTTGGCTACCCCTCCTTTGGGTTTAAGTTCTTTGCCTTTGCCCTTGGCTTGGGTCTTTCCCTTACCTTTAGGCTTGCCCTTGCCTTTCTTCTTGTGCACCATCAAAATGGTGTCAGATTTTCCCTTCTTAAGGTTAAGCTCAACAGTTCTCAACATGCTGAGCATCTCAGGCAATGGCTTATCAATTTCATTCATGTTATAATTCATGACAAATTGATTGTAGGCTTGTGGCAAAGATTGTAAGATTAGGTCAGTGGCCAACTCTTGGCCAAGTGGGAATCCCAGCCTTTGTAGGTTTTCTACGTACCCAATCATCTTGAGTACATATTGACCTACGGGAGTCCCTTCTTGCATTTTAGACCCAAACAATGCCTTAGAGACTTCATATCTCTCATGCCTTGCTTGTCCTTGATATAGTTGACGAAGATGTTCAACCATATCATAAGCATTCATGAACTCATGTTGCTTCTGAAGCTCAGAGTTCATGGTCGCGAGCATTAGACATGACACATCTAATGCATCATCTTGATGCTTCTTGTAAGCATCTTTGTCACCATGAGGCGTGGCGAGGAGGTGCCTCGGAATGGGCTCGGGGCGTACAACTTCCTTTCTTGGGTGAGAACAATTCTCAGGTTCCTGTACCAGTCCAGGAAATTTGCTCCATTGAGCTTGTCCTTCTCAAGGACAGAACGCAGAGAGAGAGTGTTCATGTTTGTCGACATAGTTATCTACAATATACAATGCAGAGAATTAATATCATATTACTTTTATCATTTAATTAGGCCTTTAATCAAATGATGCTCCCACTGAATTATAGGAATTTTATAGAATCGAGTTATGGATGTGGTCAAACCACATTACTAGATTCATACAAACTAGCTATAATTCTTGCGGGACAATATCCACATCATACTAAGCCTTAAGTTAGCTTTGGCTAAATCGTCCAAGACTTAGTACGATCGGTGGGTAACACATTACCGATTACATCTCTATGCAACTCTTGTTTATAGGATCAAGACCCACATTTACAAAAGACCTTGAGTTAGCTTTGGCTAAATCGCCCAAGATTTAGTGTAAAAGCGATCTTTCCCTATCTTTCCAACGATTGGAATATGCCTATAGTTCTACTCGATCCAATTGAGTTAACTAGTTTTGCTCAATCTAATTGAGCTTACTCTAACCCAAGCGTGATAGGCGGGACCAAGATTGTCCCTCCGCACCCTACCAAGATAATATGCGTTGCTCTGCTTTGGCAGATTCAACAACAACAAATGATCGAGGTAATGATGGGTATCAAGGCTCGGTAGGCATTTTCGAGTTGATTCGATTATGATATAATCTAATTGTAATGTGTATCTTATACGCATTTAGGCCTTTATTATCCTATATTAGCATGCATCACATACATACAATCATTATTCTAGCATGCATCATATACATACAAGAAAATTATCCTAGCATGCATCATATACATACAAGCATTATTCTACTAGCATGCATCACATACATACAAGCAAAATCAAATAAATAAATATATATATATATATATATATATCAACATATATATATATAATTAAATGTGATGTAGTCATGGTCCTACTACGATCTTATCAAGCCAATGAGAAGATCAGACGGTCAACCTAAGGCTAGCGGCTTCTCCAAGCGCTTCCTTTGACCGCAATGTGTCGTCGTCACCCTTCTCGTAATCTCGTCTTCAAGTGGACTTTCCACCGCTCCATTTTGTACATTACAAATATGAAACTCGAGTTACATTCGAGTCTAAAACTATTTACAACTAGAATATCAAAAGAAGAGGTACAATGCGCAGGTCACATACACTATACAACACGCACAACCACAAAAACGGCACGCATGCCGTATTATGAATTACAACACATCATCCAATCAAATTGTGGTTATTGGGCCATGGCAATCACAGAATTATACATAATTCTAAATTATGTATTTTTACAGAAAATTTCAATAATTTTTCCTATTTTTTTTTTAATTTTATGAGTCACCTCCCCGTAACGGTCCCGTTAAGCGGTTTCCGGGCGCGATCGCTGGACAAGGCCCCTTTCGGGGATAAGGGCAGCGCCCCTACTCGCAAAATAAACTTTGCGAGTGTCCCTACAATGATCTTACAGCAACTTAAGTCACTGTCCCAAAAACCTAAAGCGAGAACTCGCCATTTCGGAGAGTTTTTCTCAACGGTTGAAGCTTACAAGTGTTCCAACACTCGGTGCTTCGATTCTTCGAGAAAATACCCAAAAATTCTATAAAAATAGGAAATTTACAGAAACATATAAATCTATAATTTTTATATCTAATACAAAAATTATAAGCTTCCATACGTGGCTCACGATACCAGCTTTGTTGGTTTTTAGAACCATAAAAAACCGCTTTTTGCGTTGGAAACCGGAAGTCCATTGCGGATCCGATGCGAAGATATATTAAAATAAAAACATGTATGTGCTAAGTAAACCTAGATCTACCTTAGATCTAGAAGTTGAAAGTATTACCCTCATAGTGACACCCTTCGCTTATCCCGCTCGTCCAAACGTATCGGCGGAACTCAAGAGTGTCAAGTGAACACTCCTCTATTGGTATCCACACGGACAAATTGGTGGAGAAAATACCTTAGAGTGTGCTAGCACTCTTTAGGAATTTCATCCAAGGAGGAGAGGGGAGCTTGAGAGGATGATCCAAGGAGGAAGATGAAGTTGGAGTAACTCACAAAATCAATTCCATCTAATGGAATAAGTGGTTGGCCACTTCATGGAAGGGGGAGGGGGGGGGGGGGTTACATGCATGCATGTAACTCCAAGAGCCAATGTCTCTTGGTCTCCCTTATGAGGTGGCACCACTTGATAAGTCAATGATGATGTGGAGCATCATCATTGGCCTGTCATGCCAAGTCATCATCATGACACGGCATTTGGTCAAGTCAAACTTGACCTTTCATCTTCCCTCTCAAGTCAAGTCAAACTTGACCTCTTATCTCCCATGGTTGATCAAATCTAACCACTTGACTCAAGTCAATTTGATTTAATTAATCTCTATTCATTAATTTAAATTGACTAAATGAATCAAATCTAAATTAAACTCATTCAACACTTGAATCAAATTGAGTCCAACTCAATTAGTCTAATTAGGATTACTCTTAATCCATTTTGGTTCATCCCATGAACCTAATCCTCATGGTTCATCACATGAACCTAATCTCCATCTAATTGCCCTTTGTGTGTGACCCTATAGGTTCTTGTAACGTTAGCAATGTCCCTAAATCGATTTACGAACATAAGCAATGAGCGGTATCTAGCAACACATCATTGCTACCCAAGTTACAAGAATGTTGTGCTCCAACATCACCTTTGTGACTACTAATTGTGACTCTCACAATATGTGACAATGTCCCTCTATCCTTGACATCTAGATTGACCAATCGAGGCATAGACCGTGTCATCCTCGGTACAATCTAAATCTTGAACTCCAAGTATACTCACTCTAATCAAATGAGCTCAACATCTCATATTGATTCATTTGGGCATGGCCATGCACTTCGTGGTCTCACTCTATCAAGAATATCGATGTCTCTCCCATCATATAGGAGGGATAGATCCCATCTACATCACTCACATCCCTCCGCATAATTTGTTACATACCCAGTAATCGCCTTTATAGTCCACCCATTTACGGGTGACGTTTGACGAAGCCAAAGTATGCAATCCCTTATGTAGGGAACCATGGTGACTTCGGGTCTAAGAACTAATAGTCATACTAATAGCCACATGAGAAAGTATATGACACTCATATAACGATCCACGATACTTTCTCATGGCGGGTCATTCAGTATACATTCTCCAATGCGTACCCATGTGTCAACTTGATATCTCATATCCATGACTTGTGAGATCAAGTCATCGTGTTGACCTACATGCTAGTCTCTACGCATTAACATTGTCCCTGAATGTTAATACTCGACTAGGAATGATTAAGAGTAGTGTTATCTATATCATCTCATTATCGATTCAACCAATCGATTGATATAGATAAGAACCTACTACTCAAGGACATTATTATATTTAGTTATTTGGCACCAATACAAGTAAATATAATAACCATGCCTTTATAAATAGGAATATGATACAATAAAGTCCATACAATAATCATCACATGATTAGCTCTAGGGTATTCACTAACAGTACGAGCCATCCAGAGATCCGAGCCTAGACTAAAATCTATTTTAATTTACATCCATCAATCCTATACTCCACGAGGGAGTGTACATGAAATCTAGATCGAAAGTAAACTAAAATAAAAAGAGTGGCTAAACAATGTCGTATCTAATTTTACAAAAATTAAATACTAGCCTCGTCAACCCCGAGGATTCAACAAAATAAACATTTACACACATACAACCACATACACACATATGGCCATAATAGTCGGATCTTATGCATGCAACCAAAGAGTTAACCTACGCATATCCTACTATTATCCGGAATATATAATATATGAAAAGTGCATAAAAATTAACCGAACCCTAAAAACACAAAATCTGAAACCTTGGCTATGATACCAATTGTTGGGTTGATCCGTGAGGGGAAACTTCGCTTCCGACTTCAACTCGGTCGCTTATTCATGGCGATCCTATCGATGTCCCTTGGATTAAAAAAATTTAATCCTAGAAGCAAGGGAACAACCAAGCAACCTTGTCATCGTCGTGCTATTCGTTTAGAGTAGTCACTTGAACAAACTCTTTGTTCAAGCGACCAACCTCTATACTACGAGTAGCCACGGAATAGACGATGTACGGATCGCCGGCTTTTGTGTTTATGTTTGGGGTCCAAGTATATTTAGCCACATACATAAAGTAAACATCCACATAAAACATGCATATAATTGAAAAGCAATTATAAACATAAAACAAAGGAAGACTAATCAAAATAAACAAGATTATACCTCTCGATCTTCTAATGTATGACCTTCCTCCTTTCGGACGTCGTGTGGGTGACGATCTACCAAAAGATGAAGCTCCTAGATCATAAATCTTCCTTCCTTGCTCGTTCCGAGCAAGAGGAAGAATAGAAACAAAGCTCTATTCCTTCTTTCAACCAACCAACAACCTCCAAGGATGGAGCTTGCCGCCGACCAATAAGGAGGAGGAGATTATGGTGGAAACTGACCAAGACACCAAGGGAAAGCCCTATATATTGTTTCCACCACCTAAGGAGAAGAAGAAGAGGGTCTTTGGCTGCCGGCCAATGACTGGAAAGGGCTGGAGGGGCGTCGGCAGCTTGAGGAAGGAGAAGAAGGGAAGGAAATCTTTCCTTATTAGGTGCCGCCTAAGCCCAAACCCTAGCTCCTATCTCTTGCCGCCAACCTCCAAAACCCTAACTTCTCTTGATTGAAACTCCACGCCAACCCCTTGTCCTCTTTTTATAGAGTTAGTGATAAGCCACCTTTTAATCTCCACCATTGGTTTTAGGGATTTAATCTCAACCGTCGGATCTAGAGATTTAATCTCAACCGTCGGATCTTAAAGATTTAATCTCTACCTTTGGATCTAGAATTTTGTTTCTATCCATTGGATCTAAGCTTCATGAGGTGTTAATAGGCTACATTAGGGACCATGAGGAGGAGTTGGATCTTGGCCACCCATGGATCAAGCCAAGATAAAGTTCGATCCATTAATAATAATCCAATCCATTAAAGGATTATCATTGATCTACCTCACCAACCCCCATAAGTTAATATGGGCTCCATATATTATATGTACATTTTCTCCCGGTGTTTAAGATCTCGAATGTTCGTCGATTAATTAATTTAATGACCATTAATTAATCTACATCTAACTCCATGAGTAGTACCACTCAACCTTTTCATCATGCCGGACCAAGTCCACTTGCAGGGTTTACATGATGAACCTTATGAGCTCCTCAAGGGGACATCATCATCCTAATATATAGGACACGGTTTCCTCCTATAATCAACGGCACACTATATAAATAATATCATCTCCCAACTTACCGAGCCTATCGATTTAATCTATAAATCTCGCCCATTGGTAAATCAAAGAGATGAATACTAAGTATATGTGCCCGTTATTATATCGGGATTAAGAGCATGTACAAAACAATATCTATGGTCCGATTCGATTATGTAGTCAGCAATAAATCGAATCACCTTTAAGTCGGTCCTGCTCAATACACACAAAGTGCACTAGTGTGATTCTATGGTCAAGACAAACTAATACCAAATCACACTACAATCATTCCGATGGTTTGTCCAAAGCCATCTTGGTTGTGAGCTTTTACTTATACTTTACAAGGAGCCGATAACATGATCTCCCGTGTGACACCACACACCATGTTATCTACAATGTAATGTATTAGACAATATTGCATAACCATAAAATGCAAACAATGATCATGTGATTCTTATTTCAAAATAAAGATGTTCATACAAAAGATAGATTTTTCAGTATACATCCCTACACATTCCAGTCCTTCAAAAGCCATCCAAAGCAAGCAACAAGAAAGGGTTCAAAGCTAAGAGTTGTAAAGCATTCTTTACTTGTATTTCTTGTGTCTTTGTATTTCTTGTAGTATTACTATTGTAATAGCTTGTACGATATTTCTCCACCTCCGACATGTAGTCGAGAAGGAGTTTAGTTAGTGTCGTGCGCATAACTAGAGCTCGGTGAGCTCGCCCGTGGAGTAATAACCATTCAATTCTGAACCACGTATATGCTTGTCTATTGCTTGTGATTGTTATGTGTTATTAGTATAGTTATTATCATTGTTATTCCGCTGCGCTAACAACAATCGTAGATAAGCAACGCAACGAGAACGAGCAAATTCCACTATCGGACGATTGAGGGCTATTCACCCCCCTCTAGCCGGGCCAACACACACCGATCGTTCCCCTATAAGTGGTATCAGAGCCAAAGTACTTGTCAAGGACTAACCGTCGACACAAGCAATTCAAGATGGCCGGCTACAACCTCCAACCACCAAAGATCAAAGGAGATTTTCTATGGTGGAGAAGAAAAATGGAGGTATATCTAGAAACCGATTTTGATTTTATGCTAATCTTAGAAAACGGTTTCGAATTGCCTAGGAATGAAAGAAATAGGCAAATTGAGAAGTCAAGGTGGACCGAAGACCAAATCAAGGACTTCGAGACAAATCGCAAGGTAATCGAATTACTTAGTGATTTGATTCCTAACAACATTTGGTCTAGGTTGGGTAATTTTAGGGATGCAAAGGAATTATGGGATAAAGTAATGAAATTCCAAGAAAATTCCCAACCGACACAAATAGAGGAGAATGCCGAGGAAGAAGCACCCACATTTGAAGATGTTGATGATTTGGCGGAGACCTCCACCTCTAGCATTGAGGGGGAGGAAAGGATTTCCATTCCGGAGCAAGATCAAAATGAAGCTTCTACCTCCGGAAGAAGTGAAGAGGCCTCCACCACCTCCCCAAGTAACTCAAGTGTTATTATTTTAAATAAAAATCACATAATATGCTTTGAGTGTAGGGAGAAAGGGCATTACAAGAGCAAATGCCCTAAATTGGCTAAGGAGAAGGCATCGACACCAAAGGTCAACCAAAAGTCAAAGGATGCCGGAGTCCCCACAACTAGAAGCAAAGAGCACATTGTGTGCTTTAAATGCAATCAAAAGGGACACTACCAAAGCCAATGCCCTAGGGGGGGGGGGGGGGGGAAGAAAGGGCAAGAAGGTGTATCTCATGTAGGGGGAGCCTAAAAAGCTAACCCTAAGGTACATTTAGTTAATGCACATTCAATTCCTAAAGTCAAAAAGCATGCCAAAAATTATTTTAGTTCTCTTGCTATTATCAATGAAAAGCATGCTAGGAGAAACAATAAGGTTTATTGCTTAGGTGCTAAGCATGTTAGTTTCTCTAAGGACAAACCTAGGACTCAAAACACTAGACCTATTTTACTTAAAGAGTCCATTAGGAGAATTGAAAACCACCTAGGTGTCAACCCCAAGAAATCTAGGCATATGCCTAGAAAGAGTCCTTCCCAAAGAAAGAATGAAAATTCAAAATTGGGAAGATTAGAGGTGGAAAACCAAGCCTTGAGGTCAAGGCTAGAAAAATTGGAGAAGACCCTAGCAATAATCACAAATTCGGTTAAGGGGTCTAATGTACAAAAGTCAGGGCCTAAGAAACAAGAACGGTCTAAGGGCAAGAAAGGTTTGGGTCACAAACCTATGTCCTATCACAATGTTCCATTTAATTGTGGAACAACATCTAGGTCTAGAAAAACCAAGGCTAATAGGGAAGGTATCCCTAAGTCTAGCCATGGTGTTTGCTTAGTGGCTAAGACCTCAAAGAAATCAAATGTATCCACTAGGAAAGTCAAAGGAGGAGTTACCTCTAGAGTTGACCTAGGAAAGACCCAAAAGACTATGGCTTTAAAGCCTAAAAGAGTCATTAGGAAGGTATCTAGGGAAGTTATCCCTAGAGAATACCTTGTTAACCCAAGGAGCTCCAATAGATATTGGGTTCCTAAAAGCGTGATCAATTCACGCTAAATGGGTTAGAGTGTGTCAACCTTAAGTGGATGGGTAGTTAACCTAACCATAGTAGAGTTGACACTTTAGGATATGCCAATGTGCTTGAGAAGTTTAAAATGATTTAAATTGGCACAATTAGGTCTTAGAGGTATTGGTGTGTCATTTTTGGTTTATGGCACACTAGGGAGAATGATGGATTTAAGGCAAAATGGAATTAACCCTAGAAATGACAATTTGGATTCAACACTTAGGTATTCTATACCTTAGTATATTTTATTTGCCATGATTTATTTGCCTTGCCATGTCATGACATCATTTTCATTTTTATCTATAAAAATGTCATGATCATGTTTAGAATTATTTTTGGATGTCATGTATGCTTAGATGTCTCTTACATGCCATGACATCATGATTTTGGCATATGCTTTTATCTATATCATATCTATGCCATAATCATCATCATGCATATAACTAAAATGAAATTAAGGACTATGGCATGATTTGATGGGAATCAAATAATTTTGCCAAGAAATATGCATGAAACCATTAAAAGATCAAAACCTCACATCTCACTATTAATTGACTTGTATGTGTTTTACACATCTAGATATAAGTGAGATGTTTAGGAAAAAGAAATTCAAGGTTTCAAAAAACATTTTGAACACATTTTGAAAAACCTTGGTGAAGCCTATCTTTTAATAGCTATCACCATTGAATGGGATGATACAAAGAGGGCTCTTTATTAAAGTTTTTCTCAACTTTTGAACTTTATATCAATCTCCTAATTTAGTGAGTAAAATAATTTTCAAATATTTTTCACCCATAGTGTTTATGATAAGTAATATACATACCAAATTTCAAAATTTTTAAACCTATGTATATTTACTTATGAGTTTCGGAAAGTCATTTCTGAAATTTAGAAAACTGCAATTGCAGTTATCAGTCGACTGCCATGTTGGCCAGTCGACTGATGGAGGTGGCAACCGACTGATTTCTTAATTCAGTTGACTGCCCAAGCTGATTTCGGGCAAATCTTGTTGATTAGGCCCATGTTCACCTAGGTTAAGGTCCCCTAACCACTCCTAACCCTAGGATATTCTTGGGAGAGCATTAGAAAGGGTGGAAATCCATTGGACATGGATTAGGAGATGGGTTTAGGGAGAGTATCAATTTTAAGGTGGAAGAGAGTTCATTGTTGAACTTTGCCTTAATTTTGATTGGTTAAATGTTCCTATTGGCTTAGGGACTATCCAAGGACATTGTTGGTGCAATAGTCAAGGGGGAGCAAGCCTCTAGGGGGAGGTATCCATCATGGGAAGATGGATGTGTATTTCCTCATGGGAGGAAAATTGGGTTGCCTCTCTTTAAGTGATATGGGATCACTAGAAAGATTGTAGGCATGTGTTCCTCCAAGGGAGAGATTGTAAGATCTCATTGGGATATGAGACATTCATACCCTTGGGGAGGACCTTTTTGATGTAATGAAAAACAGAGGGAGAAGTTACCAAGTTACCAATTAGGGTTCGTTGGAATTCTCATTTGGGATGTGAGAATTGCCAATATGGGAGAATTGGTAGACTTGCGATGGTAGTTTTGTCAATCATCAAAAAGGGGGAGATTGTCGGTGCAATTGGCCCAGGTTGACTCGAGTTTGACTCGAGCAGTACATTGATAGGATTTTGATGATAGACAAAACTCATGACATGGGATTGTCATGGGAAAGTCCAACATGGGGTTGGCATGGAAAATCCAAGCATGGAGCTTGGTGTCGAAAAAGTCCAAAGCATTGTGAAGCCGTGCGTTTGGTGCTTGGTGAGAAATGCATTGCGAAGCTGTGCGCTTGGTGCATGTGGGATGTCTTGAGGACTTTGTAAGTTCACTAGGCTCGGGGTCCTTGAGTCGGTGAAGGATGGCATTGCGAAACCGTGCGCTTGGTGCATCCGAGGGACCGCTGGACGGGGAGCGAATGGAGTGAGCCCAAAGGGAAGCATACTTCGAGGGAAAGAGATGCGAAGGATGGCGTTGCGAAGCCATGCACTTGGCGCATCTGAGGGACGTAGGCCGAGGGAAGAGAGCTTCGGTTGGGAACTCCATGAGGGATGATGTGGACTTAGCCAAGTGGCTAAGACTGAGTGTCGGAGGATCAAACTTGATGTTTTAGGGATTACCCGATGGTTGGATGCTCAAACAACTTGGTGTTTGAGGTTTTTCTTAATAGCGATCGGTGACGACATAGGTGTCGATCGGTGATCAATCGACTAGGTTCAAATGGTTTAAGACGTGGGTTTGTGCTTAGTAGTCATTGCCATGGATCGCCAATGATCGATATCGATAGCGCCGATCGAGGGATGACAATCGACTGATGGGAGTGTCGCGAGTACAAAATGCTCGATAGTCGATTTAGGCGATCGGCTACTAGGTCTGATTATTTCGCCATTGGTGCGATCGGGTAGGTGATCCATTGTAACTTATCCGATGTGGATCTGGTCGTTGTGAGACAACGGTTACAACGGTAGTTGACTGGGGCCTTTTGGCTGTCGACTGATGGGCACGAAAACAACTTGATGCAGGTTATAAATGGAGATCAAGTTGGAGGATTTCGCCAAGACTTTAAGGGAGCTATTGAGGAGGAATTGCTGCTGCATTCCAGTCCTTCAAGAGCCATCCAAAGCAAGCAACAAGAAAGGGTTCAAAGCTAAGAGTTGTAAAGCGTTCTTTACTTGTATTTCTTGTGTCTATGTATTTCTTGTAGTATTACTGTTGTAATATCTTGTACGAGGTTTCTCCACCTCTGACGTGTAGTCAAGAAGGAGTTTAGTTAGTGTCGTGCGCATAACTAGAGCTCGGTGAGCTCGCCCGTGGAGTAGGAACCATTCGGTTCCGAACCATGTATATGCTTGTGTATTGCTTGTGATTGTTATGTGTTGTTAGTATTGTTATTATCATCGTTATTCCGCTGCACTAACAACAATCATATACAAGCAACGCAACGAGAACGAGTAAATTCCACCATTGGACGATTGAGGGCTATTCACCCCCCTCTAGCCGGGCCAACACACACCGATTGTTCCCCTACAGCTTCAACAATGGTTGGAACTACACCAAGTTCATGAATGAACTTCTTGATCCAAACCGCTTCCTTTGCTACTTCCAAAGCTGCAATGTATTCTGCCTCGGTGGTAGAATCCGCTACAGTGTCTTGTTTGGAACTTTTCCAACTCATTGCGCCCCCATTCAAGGTGAACACGTACCCAGACTGAGACCTGGAATCATCCATGTCTGTCTAGAAGTTGGCATCCATATACCTACGTACCACCATGTCCCCTTCTCCATATATTAGGAACACATCCCTAGTTCTTCTTAAGAACTTAAGGATCATCTTAACAGCCACCCAATGATCCATTCTTGGATCAGACTGGTATCTGCTCGTAACACTCAGAGCATAAGATACATCCCTATAGATCCTATTGCGGATGCATAGGGAATCTTACTCATGCAAATTCTCTCGTCTTCTTTGCGCAGACACATAGACTTCGAAAGGTGTATCCCATGCCTGATGGGTAGGAAACCTTTTTTGGATTCCAACATGCTAAACCTCTTTAGCACTCGGTCCATATATGTAGACTGTGAAAGACCAAGCAACTATTTCTATCTATCCCTATAGATCTTAATCCTGAGGATGTAGGTTGCTTCTCCTAGCTCTTTCATGGAGAATGTTTTAGACAACCAAATTTTAACTTACTGTAAGACAGAAACATCGTTTCCTATAAGTAATATGTCATCGACATATAATACTAGGAATACGACTACACTCCCACTAACCTTCTTGTACACACAAGGTTTGTCCAGATTTTGTGAGAAATAAAACTTTTTGATTGTCTCATCAAAACAGATATTCCAGCTCCTGGTTGCTTGCTTCAGTCCATATATAGACCGTCGCAATTTGCATACCTTGGTTTTATCAATTGATGTGAAACCCTCAGGTTGTATCATATACACGTCCTCGAGTAGGTTTCCATTAAATAAAATTGTTTTCACATCTATCTGTCATATCTCATAATCATAATGAGCCGCTATGGCCAGGAGCATCCGAATAGATTGAAGCATAGCAACAGGTGAATAGGTCTCGTCATAATCAACACCTTGCTTTTGACGATATACTTTCACCACCAATCTAGCCTTATAGGTAATCACATTACCATCCATGTCGATTTTCTTCTTGAAAACCAACTTGCACCCTATAGGCTTTATGCCTTCAGGTGGGTCAACCAAGTTACAAACTTAATTTTCATACATGGAATCCATTTCCGATTTCATGGCGTTAAGCCACTTATCCCTTTATGAACTTTTCAGAACTTCTTCATAACTAGTAGGCTCCTCCTCATCAATGAGTAACATGTCGTTCGATTCACTTACGAGAAATCCATATCTCTTAGGAATGTTGCGTGTTCTACCAGATCTACTAAGATGTGGTGTCTCAATAGGTCAAGCCGATGGCTCATCACTATGAGTTATCGATTGTGGTGCTTCACCAGGTATCTCATCAATGTTTATTTGAGTCTCTCGAGCCTCCTCAAGCTCAACGACACTCTCACTGTTTTCTTGCAAGAGAAACTCTTTCTCTAGAAACATAGCATTCCTTGAAACAAATACTTTTTGTTCCACGGGATGATAGAATTGGTAACCCCTTGTTTCCTTAAGGTATCCAATAAATAGATATTTATCAGACTTAACATCTAATTTGTCTGATACAGTCTACTTCACATAAGTAAGACAATCCCATATCTTCAAGTAAGATACATGAGGTTTCTTACTATTCCATATCTCATATGGAGTAGTAGAGACTACCATGGTTGACATTCTATTTAGCAAGTAAATAGTTGTCTTAAGTGCATAGTCCCAAAAGGACTTGGGAAGATTCACATAATTCATCATTGACCTGACCATGTCCAACATTGGTCCGGTTACGCCTCTCAGATACACCATTATGCTGCGGTGTATATGGCGGAGTCCATTGAGACAATATACCATTGTCTCATTGTTGGGATGTATACTGAAAGCCTAGCTCTTTTGTATGAACATTTTATTTTGAAATAAGAATCACATGATCATTGTTTGCACTTTATATTTATATATGTGAATATTGTCTAAAACTTTACATTGTAGATAACATGGTGCTTGGGTGTGGCACAGAAGATCATGTTATCAGTCCCTTGTAGAGTATAAGTAGAGGCTCACAACCAAGATGGTTTTGGACAAACCATTGGCATGGTTGTAGTGTAGCTTGGTATTGGTTTGTCTTGACCATAGAGTTACACTAGTACACCTCGGTGTATTGAGCAGGACCGACATAGAGGTGATTCAATTTGTTGCTGACTACATAATTGAATCGGACCTCGGATATTATGTTATACATGCTCTTAATCCCGATATAATAACGGACACATGTACTTAGTATTTATTTCTTTGATTTATCAGAGGGTGAGATTTCTATGGATTAAATCAATATGCCCGGTAAGTTGGGAAATGATATTATTTACATGGTGTGTCGTTGATTATAGGAGGAATCTGTGTCCTATGTATTAGGTTGATGATGTCCCCTTGAGGAGCTCATAAGGTTCATCATGTAAACCCTGCAGGTTGACTTAGTCAACATGATGATAAGGTTGAGTGGTACTACTCGAGGAGTTAGATGTTAATTGATTGATGGTCAGTAAATCAATCAATTGACGGACATTCGATATCTTAAACATGGGGAGATGGATGTACAAATAATATATGGAGCTCATATTAATTTATGGGGGTTGGTGAGGTAGTTCGATGATGATCCTCTAGTGGAATGGAACATCATTGATGGATCAAGTTTGTGTGGTTCCGATCCATCGGGTGGCCAAGACCCAACTCCTCCTCATGGTCCCTATTGTAGCCTAATATAAACCTCATGAAGTCTAGATCAAATGATGGAAAACAAATCACTAGATCCGACGGTTGGGATTAAAACCCTAGAATCGACGGTTGAGATTAAATCTCTAAATCCGACGATTGAGATTAAAACCCTAGAACCGACGGTGGAGATTAAACCAAGGCCTAAATCTAACTCTATATAAAAGGGAGAGGAAAGGTTGTATAAGGTGGGCGGCAAGAAAATTGGGAATTAGTTCCTATATTTTTGGCTACCTCATCAATAACCAATTTTCTCCTAAGTTCTATAAAAGGGTGGCTATGGGTTGGGCGGAAAAAGAGGAGAGTGGTTGATGTTGGATGATGGAAATAAGGGTTTAGCCTCTCTTTGCTTGGGCGGCAAGTAACCCTAAGGAGCAAACCCTAATTAGGGTTTGGCTCCTTGGGTTGGCCGGCCAAGGTAAGGAAAGAAGGGTGGGCGGCAACTTGCTCTTCTTCTTCCTTGAAGGTGGCTAGCTCCTAGATCTCTTCTCTCCACCATGGTTGGGCGGCAAGAAACCCTAAGGAGGAAACCCTAATTTGATTAGGGTTTGGCTCCTTTGCATGGGCGGCCAAGGTTTGGAAGGAGGGTAAGCGTCATCTTGTGAAAGAGTTCTTCTTCTTCCTAGGAAAGGTGGCCGGTTTAGATCTCCTCCTTCCACCTTGGATGGGCGGCAAGAAGACCTAAGGAGGAAACCCTAATTAGGGTTTGGCTATTATGGTTGGGCGGCTAGGGTATGCAAGGAAGGTGGGCGGCAACTATAGGAGAGGAGCTCTTCCTCTTCCTAGGTTGTGGCCGGCTCCTTCCTCTATTCCCTCCACCGTGGCTGGCGCCCAACATATTCCCTTTATCCTCTTTACTCCATCTTGGCCGGCGGCACCAAAATAAGGGTTTGTCCCTGGTTCGGTACCTTGGTTGTTTCCATTATGTTCTCTATATTCTTGGAGCCGACGGCATCAATCCTTTTGTGGAATGGCGGTTGGCTCAAGCAAGAAGGGAAAGAGAGTTCTTCTTTCTTTGGATTGAAGAAGATCTAGGAAGCTTCAACTTGTGGAGGATCTTCGCCCACACGAAGTCTACAAGGAGGTTAGGACATACGATAGAAGATCATGAGGTATAAAAGTTTTATAACTTTTATTATTGTTCTTTGCATGTTCTTATTGATATGCTAGCTTATGTTCTTTATGTTAGTATATGTTGATTATACTAGTTTACATTTGTATGTATTTGTATAATCATGGACCCCGATAAGAAACACAAAAACCGGCAATCCGTCCGTCGTCTCTTCCGCGGCTAACCGACTTGAAGAGTTGTGTTGTTTGAACAACTAGTTTGTTCAAGCGATCGCTCAAGTCGTTAGCACGACGACGAATTGGTCGTGCTTAGGAAACTCATCCCATCCGGATTAGTTTTCATTAGTGAAAATTTTAATCCGGGGACATGGGAGCCTATGAGCATTCCGAGAAATAGCACGATTTCCAACAAATGGTATCAGAGCCATGGTTTCCGATTTTGTGTGTTTTGGATTCGGTTACTTTCACGCATTTATCATATATTGTGTATGCCGGATAATAGTAGGATGTGCGTAGGCTAACTTTTTGGTTGCAGGCATAAGATCCAACTATTATGGCGATATATATGTGTGTATGTGATTGCATGTGTGTGTGATTGTATATTATTTGAATCCTCGGGGTTGACGAGGCTAGATTAGTAATTAATTTTTGTAATTAAATACGACATTGTTTAGCCGCTCATTTTAGTTTACTTTCGATCTAGATTATTTGTACACTCCTTCGTGGAGTATAGGATCGATGGATGTAAATTAAAATGTTTTATCTCGGCTCGGAACTCTTTGGTGACTTGCGCACGGGAAAAGATGGAGCGGACGAGGTGGCGACACGACGGGACGCATATGGGAGAACAATGCCATAATAGTTGGAAAAATTCTGATTTTTCCATATTTATTGCTGATTTGTTTTGTATGCATGTTGTGTGTGCTTGAAAATTCCTCATTTTCAATTTACTAAGTGGGAGAGGGATATTTTAATTAATTCCCGTGGCCTCCATTACAATTTGACGTGCGATGCAACAAACTTGCGCGTCGGCTCTGAGTGCCTTCCTCCCCATCGGATGAGTTTGTTTGCGGATCACTAGGTCAAATAATGGTTATAGGAAATTATTTAGGAGCGTGTGTACTTCCTCATCGGTAAGGCACATAATCCGAGATAATTCCCTTAGTATCGTGTAATGGTGCATACTTAGATGCAAATAAAAAGTATCCTCCCCATCGGAGTCACTGCTTTTATTTGTAGGGCCAAAGAGGAACCAACTATTAATTTTATTTGTCAAAAAGTAAGGTTGACAAGATAATAAAATTAATGGATAAAACCTCCTCTTACAAATGTAGAATTCGTATACATCCACACTATCGTGGCATGCGATATTCTCGGTGTTTTGAGGTGTTGGTTGATTTCGGAATTTTATTGTTTTGAGGAATCAATAAAATTTGAAATCTAATATTTTGATCATTTTGATTCTTAGGATTTTCAAAATTGACTTTCAGTCCACTTACTATGATACTAAAGGAAATAAACTTACTGTACCTAAATAATGTTGATTGGAAAAGATTCAAGATATTGTCTTATCTGCTAAGGAGTACAAGTATGCACTCTTCAAAGAGTGTCCTCAATCCATCATTGCTCAAAAGGGTTTCTACTTCTAAGCCGAAAGGCAAGAAGAAGAAGAAACAAGGTGAAGCAAAGATGGTGGGAGGATCTCAGGGAAGAGTGAAGAAGCCGAAAGGCAAATACTTCACTTGCAAGCAGGATGGACATTGGAAGAAGGACTGTCCCAATCCAAAGAAGAACAAAAGTATATCCTTTGGTCTAGTCATTGTAACATGGTTAGCGGTGTTATCTACCGGCACCTGGTGTGTAGATACGAGAGCCACTAATCATGTCTGCAATACTATTGTAGGGGTTCCAGGAAACCCGATGACTAGCTAAAGGGGATATTATCATTTACTTGAGCAATGCCATGAAGATGGCGGATATTGCAGTGGGAGATGTTTTATTTATCTTTTGAGAAAAATAAAGGTTTTGGTTCTTAAGAATTTCCTTTATGTACCCTTATTTAGAAAGAATTAATTTCGGTTTCTAAATTTGTTCTAGATGGATAATCTATTTCTTTTGATGACAGATATGTTATAAAAGGAATAGGGACATTATCTATTCAGGTACATAGATAGGAAATGTATAACTTGAACCACGAGCTCCCACGATGCAAATAGAAGTTATTAACTCATCTTCTAAGTCTAATAAGAGAAAAGAACCTTCGAAGATGAACCAAACATATCTTTGGGATCTTAGGCTTGGTCATATTAACCTAAGTAGAATTCAAAGGTTGATAGCTGATGGACCTTTGGGTTCATAAGTGGTGGAGCATCTCCCAACCTGCGAATCTTGCTTGGAGGGTAAGATGACCAAGAGGCCTTTCAAGGCCAAGGGGTATAGATCCAAAGATGTGTTGGAATTGGTTCATTCTGATTCGTATGGTCCTATGACTATCTAGGCAAGAGGTAATCTTGAATATTTCGTCTATTTCATAGACGATTATTCAAGATATGGATGACACTACGATCTGATCGTGGTGGTGACAACCTCTTGGGAGAGTTTAGGAACTACTTATCAGAGGTTGGGATTCAATCCCAATTGACTGCACTGCGCACACCCAGTGAGCAATAAGGTGTAGCGACGAAGGAATAGGACTCTTATGGAAATGGTTAGATCGATGATGAGTTATTCTGACTTGTTTTGTAGTCCTAGAGATCAGAGGGTGATCGTTAACACGAATGCCAGATTTCTACAGGAAGACTATGTGATAAGCCACAAGCCCAAGAGTAAAATTGTTCTGGAGGAGTTAAAAAGGGAAGTCACTTCTTTAGTACCACCGGTACAAGAGGACATACAACATGTCACTGCACCGCGTGTCACAGAGGATACACAGAAGATACCTCGTCGTAGTGGGAGAGTTGTTAGACAACCTCTTAGATTCATGTTTTTGGACAAATCTTCTGATTTGGTCCCTAGCAAACATGAACCTGATCCCTAGACATACGACGAGGCAATCCAAGATATAAATACAGCATCTTTGCAAAGTGCAATGAATACTGAGATTGAATCTATGGATTCAAGTCAGGTCTGGGAGCTCTTATGTATAGCAACTCATATGGATTATGAGGTGTGACAGATGGATGTCAAGACAGCATTCCTTAGTGGAAGTCTTGAGGAATCCATCTACATGAAGCGACCAGAGGGATTCATTGCTAAGGGCAAAGAGCGTATTGTATATAAGCTTAATCGGTCCGTTAATGGACTGAAGCAAGCTTTGAAGTCTTGGGACATCCGCTTTGAGGAAGTATATCCAGTCTTATGGATTTATTCAAAGTTCGGATGGGTCTTGTGTATATCAGAGATGTGACGGAAACGTAGTGGTATTTTTGTACTATACGTAGATGACATTTTGGTGGTTGGCGACAACATCGAAGTGCTATCAGACGTAAGGGTATGGTCGTCCAAACATTATGATATGAAGGACTTGGGAGAAGTGGGTCACAACCTTGGGGATCAAGGTTGTTGTGCTTATCCCAAGCTTCATACATAGACATGGTTTTGGATCGTTTTAGCATACAAAACTCCAAGAAGGGTTTTCTACCCTTCAGGCATGGAGTTCCTTTATCTAAGCATATGTGTCCTAGATCATCTGAGGAGATAGAGGAGATATAGGCAGTTCCTTATGCTTCGGCGGTAGGAAGCCTAATGTATGCTATGTACGAGACTAGATATCTGCTTTGCCGTAGGCATGGTCAGCAGATATCAGAGTAATCCAAGACAGGGACATTGAACTGCGGTAAAGCATATATTGTAGTGCCTGAGAAGGACTAGGGATTATATGCTAGTTTACCGGGCAGACCAATTACTCCCTGTGGGTTACACGGATTCTGATTTCCAATCTGATAGGGATAATAGTAAGTCTACCTCAGAGTTTGTGTTTACTTTGGGAGGTGGAGCCATAGTATGGAGGAGTGTCAAGCAGAAATGCGTGGCGGACTCCACCATGGAAGCTGAGTATGTGGCAGCCTATGAGGCGGCCAAAGAAGCTGAGTGGCTCAGGAACTTTCTGATGGACATGGATGTGATTCCTGGTTTGCCGAGAAATATCACAATTTATTGTGATAATAATGGTGCAGTTGCAAACTCGAAGGAACCACGAGCCCATAAGGCTAGTAAACACATAGAGTGCAAGTACCACCTGATACGAGAAATCGTAAAGGAGGTAGAAGTTGCTATCGCCTAGCATGCATCAGAGGATGACCTGGTAGACCCTTTCACTAAGGCCCTTCTAGCGAGAGCTTTGATAGGCATGTGGAGGGAAGGGGAATCAGATGTATGGCAGTATGATGACAGCATAGTCTTTTAGTATAAGTGGGAGATTGTTGGGATGTATACTGAAAGCCTAGCTCTTTTCTATGAACATTTTATTTTAAAATAAGAATCACATGATCATTGTTTGCACTTTATATTTATATATGTGCATATTGTCTAAAACTTTACATTGTAGATAACATGGTGCTTGGGTATGGCACAGAAGATCATGTTATCAGTCCCTTGTAGAGTATAAGTAGAGGCTCACAACCAAGATGGTTTTGGACAAACCATTGGCATGGTTGTAGTGTAGCTTGGTATTGGTTTGTCTTGACCATAGAGTTACACTAGTACACCTCGGTGTATTGAGCAGGACTGACATAGAGGTGATTCAATTTGTTGCTGACTACATAATTGAATCGGACCTCGGATATTATGTTATACATGCTCTTAATCCCGATATAATAACGGACACATGTACTTAGTATTTATTTCTTTGATTTACCAGAGGGTGAGATTTCTATGGATTAAATCAATATGCCCGGTAAGTTGGGAAATGATATTATTTACATGGTGTGCCGTTGATTATAGGAGGAATCCGTGTCCTATGTATTAGGTTGATGATATCCCCTTGAGGAGCTCATAAGGTTCATCTTGTAAACCCTGCAGGTTGACTTAGTCAACATGATGATAAGGTTGAGTGGTACTACTCGAGGAGTTAGATGTTAATTGATTGATGGTCAGTAAATCAATCAATTGATGGACATTCAATATCTTAAACACGGGGAGATGGATGTACAAATAATATATGGAGCCAATATTAATTTATGGGGGTTGGTGAGGTAGTTCGATGATGATCCTCTAGTGGAATGGAACATCATTGATGGATCAAGTTTGTGTGGTTCTGATCCATCAGGTGGCCAAGACCCAACTCCTCCTCATGGTCCCTATCGTAGCCTAATATAAACCTCATGAAGTCTAGATCAAATGATGGAAAACAAATCTCTAGATCCGACGGTTGGGATTAAAACCCTAGAACCGACGGTTGAGATTAAATCTCTAAATCCGACGGTTGAGATTAAAACCCTAGAACCGACGGTGGAGATTAAACCAAGGCCTAAACCTAACTCTATATAAAAGGGAGAGGAAAAGTTGGATAAGGTGGGCGGCAAGAAAATTGGGAATTAGTTCCTATATTTTTGGCTACCTCATCAATAACCAATTTTCTCCTAAGTTCTATAAAAGGGTGGCTATGGGTTGGGCGGAAAAAGAGGAGAGTGGTTGATGTTGGATGATGGAAATAAGGGTTTAGCCTCTCTTTGCTTGGGCGGCAAGTAACCCTAAGGAGCAAACCCTAATTAGGGTTTGGCCGGCCAAGGTAAGGAAAGAAGGGTGGGCGGCAACTTGAGGAAGATCACTTCTTCTTCCTTGAAGGTGGCTAGCTCCTAGATCTCTTCTCTCCACCATGGTTGGGCAGCAAGAAACCCTAAGGAGGAAACCCTAATTTGATTAGGGTTTGGCTCCTTTGCATGGGCAGCCAAGGTTTGGAAGGAGGGTAAGCAGCATCTTGTGAAAGAGTTCTTCTTCTTCCTAGGAACGGTGGCCGGTTTAGATCTCCTCCTTCCACCTTGGATGGGCGGCAAGAAGACCTAAGGAGGAAACCCTAATTAGGGTTTGGCTCCTATGGTTGGGCGGCTAGGGTATGCAAGGAAGGTGGGCGGCAACTATAGGAGAGGAGCTCTTCCTCTTCCTAGGTTGTGGCCGGCTCCTTCCTCTATTCCCTCCACCGTGGTCGGCGCCCAACATATTCCCTTTATCCTCTTCACTCCATCTTGGCCGGCGGCACCAAAACAAGGGTTTGTCCCTGGTTCGGTACCTTGGTTGTTTCCATTATGTTCTCTGTATTCTTGGGGCCGGCGGCATCAATCCTTTTGTGGAATGGTGGTTGGCTCAAGCAAGAAGGGAAAGAGAGTTCTTCTTTCTTTGGATTGAAGAAGATCTAGGAAGCTTCAACTTGTGGAGGATCTTCGCCCACACGAAGTCTACAAGGAGGTTAGGACATACGATAGAAGATCAAGAGGTATAAAAGTTTTATAACTTTTATTATTGTTCTTTGCATGTTCTTATTGATATGCTAGCTTATGTTCTTTATGTTAGTATATGTTGATTATACTAGTTTACATTTGTATGTATTTGTATAATCATGGACCCCAATAAGAAACACAAAAACCGACAATCCGTTCGTCGTCTCTTCCGCGGCTAACCGACTAGAAGAGTTGTGTTGCTTGAACAACTAGTTTGTTCAAGCGATCGCTCAAGTCGTTAGCACGACGACGAATTGGTCGTGCTTAGGAAACTCATCCCATCCGGATTAGTTTTCATTAGTGAAAATTTTAATCCGGGGACATGGGAGCCTATGAGCATTCCGAGAAATAGCACGATTGCCAACACTCTTAGATAATTTAGAAACTCTTGACTTAAGTATTTACCACCTCGATCCGATCGAAGTATTTTAATACTCTTGTCATGTTGTTTCTCTACTTCATTTTTGAATTCTTTGAACCTTTCAAAGGCTTCAGACTTGTGTTTCATCAAGAACACATACCCAAACCATGAGTGATCATCGGTGAAGGTAATGAAGTAGCTATAGCCTCCTAGAGCTCGAGTTGACATAGGTCTGCATACATCAGTATGTATTAGACCAAGCAACTCTCCCACCCATTCACCTTTTCCTATAAAAGGTAACTTAGTCATCTTGCCTTTTAAGCATGATTCGCATGTATCGTATGAATCCAATTCAAACGATTTCAGAATTCTACATCGGTGTAATTCGGACATGTGTTTCTTGCTTGCATGGCCAAGATGACAATGCCACTTGTAGCAGTCTAATTGATTATCTTTTCGATCACGCTTATTGCTCACTTCGATATTGAAAATGTCACTGGATATGTCCAACGTATAAATACCATTGCTCAAAGTTCCAGTCCCATAAAGTATGCCATTAAAAGTTATATAACAACAATTCTTACTAAACGTCAAAAGTTAACCATTTCTATTTAAGCAAGAAATAGAAACAATGTTCTTTATTAAAAAAGGAACATAATAGCAATTGTCCAGTTCTAAGACTAGTCCACTTGGGAGCTTCAGCAAATAAGTTCCGATGACGACCGTAGCAACCTTTGCTCCATTGCCAACTCACAAATTTGACTCCCCTCTGACGAGTCTTCTTCTATTCCTTTGCCTTTGTATGTCACCTCAAATATGTGTGCCACACCCAGTATCCAATACCCAAGTGTCTAAGGAAATAAAATGACAATCAATAACGAAGATACCTGAAGAGGATGAGGCATCAGATGCCTTCTTCTTCTTCACAGACTCAAGATAAATCTTGCAGTTTCTTCACCAGTGGCCCTCCTTGCCACAATGATGGCAAGTGCCCTTTTGTGTTGGTTTTGCCTTCTTAGCCTTTTTGTTCTTCCGTTTATTATGTTCCTTTGACTTCCTCTTCGAACCTTTCTTTGAGAAATCAACTAACAGAACCACCTTCTCCTCATGCTTCACAGAAGGCTCCATAGTCTTAAGCATATTGAGGAGCTCAGGAATAGTGGATTCAAGTTTGTTCATCTGGTAGTTCATCACAAATTGTGAGAAACTCTTGGGCAAACAATGCAGAATTAAGTCAATACTTAATTCATGATCCATCACAAACCCGAGGGTGGCCAGCCGCTCGATGTACCCATTCATATTTAACACAAACTGTACTATAAATGAACCTTCTTGCATCTTAGAGGTGAAGAGGAGCCTGGAGACTTCGAACCTTTCGGATCTCACTTGCTCATCAAACAGCTCATGAAGATGGAAGACTATGGTATTAGCATTCATATGCTCATGCTGCTTTTGTAGCTCGGGTACCATCATGGCTAGCATGATGCAACTTGCCAGTTCAGAATCTGCCACATGTTTCTGATAGGCCAACAATTGGTCTGGAGCTGCATCATCCCTAGGACGGTTGGGAAGAGGCTCTTCGAGGACATACGCGAGTTTTTCTGCCTTGAGAACAATTCTCAAGTTTCTAAGCCAGGCCAAGAAGTTAGGCCCAGTCAATTTATTTGAATCCAAAATAGTGCGCAAATTCAAAGACGTCATGATCAATCGATTAACTTAGAAATACAAAATGAGCATATATGAGAAAGATGATTTAAAATGCATCTACATACATTCATAAATCCCATTCATTTTTCGAATTTCAAAAACCCCAAAATCACTTCGTGAGATCGTAGGTCCATCTCCGAATGGGCTGATATCTAACATAGATATGAACAACCTTGGAGAGAGTCCAACAAGCCATCCATAGCTACAATGGTAGGTATCATGTATACCGATTGAATATCACATATATGCAACTATCACAATGTTCTATCAACAAATTAAATGTTCACACATACATCAGGTTGTCAACTCATTAACAAGTATGCATCATATGCATAACACCCAACTTCACCTCCCTTCTCATTGACCTTGGAGAGAGTCCAACAAGTCGATGCTCCAGGTTAAAGTCAACCCATTAATCAAGACATAGTTTTAATATGGTTAGAGCGCATTCAACCAATAAGCCCGACTTGGAGAGAGTCCAACGACCAAAGCTAATGATTGACCTCTGACTCCATATTAGTATTAAACTATTCCATGGTTTGAATATGTTCGGGTTCGAGCTGGGCTTGGAGAGAGTCCAACAACCCAAACAAGAAACAGAACTCTGGTTCTAACTATATTAATGGAAGGTGTAGGCTTTAATATTAAGTAAAAGTTTTCATGTCTCATCCTCTTTGCATACAAATAACTATTATCTACATGACAAGGCATACATGACATACATCTACATGTCACGACACGCTTGGCATCATAATATGCATCTAATGCAATTACATGGCAAACAATTATGACATGTACTTAATTTCCTTATATGTCATAACTATTTATGGAAATAAAATATGTTTGCGATTTGATTCCCAAAATCAAATCATGATTAAATTAGGAAACAAATTTTCAAATCTAATCACATATTTTATTTATGGAAGGTTTCAATTAAGGAAAGTCAAATTTAATTTAGGAAATAAATTTCTTAAATTGTCAAAACTATTTATGGAAATAAAACATATTTTAGCTCGTGGATGAGTCGAACACGGAGAAGGATTTCCTTATATAAATCCACGTTCATCAGTCGAGGCGATAAGTTAAATGCCTCGACTGATAAATCAGTTGAGGCACAAGTCGAGGTCGCCTCGATTCTGAGCCTTCGTTAATTTATGCAGTCGATGCACTGGTCGAGCGTGCATCGATTCTGTGCCTTCGTTAATTTGTCCAGTCGAGGAGCTGGTCGAGCGCGCCTCGATTCTGTTCGCTAGTGGTTGTGACTGAGGGTGCCAATCGAGTTAGTGCCTCGACTGTAAGTGTGGTCAAGCTCCTGCTTGAGAGCAAAACTAGTGTTTTAAGCTATAAGCAGTCGAGGCACTCTGTCTTGACTGGTTACTGATGACTAATTTGTTCAGTTTTTCAAACAAACTTCATAAATTCTTATTTAATTCCAGAGATTTCAAAAAATCTTGAAATTTTGCGTAAAAAATTCACAAATCATGCTCTTACACAAAAAAAATATGTGAAAAATACACGACCTAATATTTCTACAGATTGATACGGATTCCAAAAATCTGAAAATTAAGCCTTTCTTAAGCTTCATTCTAGTTGTATCACTAACTTCAAAGGTGATCCATACACCAATGCGTGTTTGACCATAGTGAAGATAACATCCTTTTAAAATGATTTATGACACTTATTTTAGATTTTCATTTGTCTTAAGTGTTCCAACCAATTTTACTTGGTTGGAATGTCCAATTATGATCTTCGGACCAAATGCACATGAATTATGCAAAGGTCTTCTCCATAATTGGTCAAATTAATGATTATTGCCTCAATAACCATTTTGCCCAAGGGATGCAATGAACATTTTAGGTAATTTGGTTATGTCTAAACATCTCACCCCCACCAACTAGAAATACAAAAACAGTTTTGTTCACCTTATAGTTTGTGCGAGATGCTTCCTAAGGTTCCCTTGATTTCCATAACTTGTTCTTGTTACGGTGAGTTAGTCCTTATGACCATGGAGATATTCTAATTCTTTACTCAGTGACATACATGCCTAATTTCCTTCTTAGATGACTAAATTCTTTTTCCGGAAGGGGTTTAGTGAAGATATCTACTAGATTTGACTTGGACTCAACATAATTGAGTACAACATCTCCCCTTGCTACATGATCTCTAATGGTGGATAGTATTCTTTGTCAAATTGATAGTGCTCATGTTATCACACAACACTTGTACATTTTTGTATGATAAACCATAGTCCTCTAGCGTGTGAGTCATCCACAACAGTTGTGATACACTCTCTCCCATGGCGATATACTCAAGCTCAGTGGTGGAGAGAGCAACACAATGTTGCTTTCGACTCGACCAACTCACTAGCGAAGAACCTAAGAAGTGGCATCCTCCACTTGTGCTCTTTCTGTCTAATTTGCACCCAACATAGTCAAAGTCAGTATAGCCAACTAAATCAAATTATTCAGTACGAGGATACCATAACCCAACCGTAATAGTGCCTTTAAGATATCTCATTATCCTTTTTGAAGGGGATCGAATGGACGCTAGAGGGGGGGGGGTGAATAGCGCGTGCTATACGTGATGGAACTCGTTCGCGTTCGTCTCTACAAAACTCATTATGCACAGTGGAATAATAATAATAAAAGTAATAATGAATTAAAACAAACACGAACACAAAGATATAATGTGGTTCGGAACCGAATGGTTCATACTCCACGGATTGAGCTCTAAAGAGCTCTAGCGATGCCAATCACACACCACTATGCAAACACTCCTTCTCGACACAAGTCGGAGGTGGAGAAACATCGTACAAATGATTACAATAGTAATTCTAAGTACAACAAGAAAATACAAGTGAATACAACAAAAGAAATGCAAAGGAAACTTTACAATCAATCTTTTGAGAGCTTGCTTGTTTGGATGGTTGAGTGGCACTTGGAGACCCTGAATTGCAGCAACAATTCACCCCAAAAACTCCTCAAAGAACCATTCCTTTTTCCTCCTTCACGAGCTCCTTATAAAGCTTCAACCTGTGCTGGAAAAAGTCGTTCAGTTGACTGGTCGGGACCATCAGTCAACTATTATCGTGAGACAATGGCTAGATCCACGCTGGATAAGTCCAACAGATCCATCATCAGTCGACTGATAAAACCATCACTCGACTGCTGACTGCAGCGGTCGAGTGAGACTTCATTCTGTGCTCGATTTCTCGAGCATCAGTCGACTGATGACAAGTTCAGTCGATTGCTCGACCAATCAGTCGACTGACAACCTATGGCAGTCGACTGCTAGGGCAATTCTCACAGTCAAACCCCCGTTGACTCAGGCTAGTCGACTGCCACATGGCACCAGTCGACTGGCACACCTCAAACATGAGGTTTTAGCCCTAGTATGGTTCCCCCATACTTGCTAGACCACCCTTAGCCTAGACCTAAGCCTTTTAGCCACCTCCATTAGCCTCACGCCTCTCGGATCTCTCCAAGTCATCCATGGCTTTTTCATCCAACGCGCTAGCCTTCATGTGCTTCCATCAGCTATGTCATGCTAAAGGTGTCTACACCGCGAAGGCACATTGGACATACGCCGCCAAGACTCCGCTTGGACTTTACGCCGCCAACCATTGGACTTATACTGCCAAGACTTCACCCTTGGACTTTACGTCGCCAATATCAAACCCCTTGGACTTCTCAAATGCCAAGACTCAAGCTTGGACTTTCCCTTGCCAACCCATGTTGGACTTTCCATGCCAAGACCCATGCTTGGACTTCCCATGACAATCACATTGTCATGTGATTTTGTCGAACATCAAAACATCTCTCGAGTCAAGCTCGAGTCGTGGTCAATCGTGACATGGGTCAATTGCACCAATAATCTCTCCCTTTTTGATGTTTGACAAAAACCAATCAAACCATTGAGTTAGAACACTAAATCAAATCCCTTACCAATTATCCTAAATTGGTAATTTAACCTTCTCCCCCTTTTTGACATACATTAAAAAGGTTATCTCTCCAAGGAGGTCAATGTCTCATGTCCCAATGAGATCTTATAATCTCCCCCTTGATCCAAAAATAGCTAGGATCCCTACCATCTTCCTAGTGATAAGTCCCATATCACTCAAGAGAGGTAATCCTATTCACTCTCTCAATTTCCAAATTGGGTCTCTCAAAAACCCATCAATTTTTCCAATTGATGACATTCTCCCAATAACTTCTCCCCTTCAAGAAGAAAACACATCCATCATCCCAAGATGGATACCGCCCCCTAAAGGCTTTCTCCCCCTTGACCATTGCACCAACAATGTCCTTAGGAAGTCCCTAAGCCAATAGGAACTCTAAACCATCAAAATTAAGGTTATAAGTTCAAACATGAACTCTTCCACCCTTAAATTTGATACTTTGACCTAACACCTCTTCAAATCCATATGCAATGATTTTTCACCCTTTATAATGCTTCCTAAAGCATATCCTAGGGTTAGGAGTAGTTAGGGACCTTTACCGTAGCTGAACACGGGCCAAACAAACCTAGTTTTCCTGAAATTAGCATTGGCAGTCGACTCTGTCAATTACCAGTCGACTGCCACTCACATCAGTCGACTGCCACCAAGGGCAATCGACTAATAACTGAAATTTCCGAATTTCAATTATCAGACTTGAATTTCAAAAATTCATAAATAATTATACGTAATTCGAAAAATCATGAAATTTGATACGTATAATACCTATGACCAATACAATGGGTGAAAAATATTTGAAAATTATTTTACCCATAAAATACTAAAATTGATACAAAATTTAAAAGTGAAGAAAACTTCTAAGTTTTGGCTCACTTTGTATCAATCTCATCAATGGTGATTCCTATCAAAAGATAGACTTCACCAAGGTTTTTCAAAATCATTTTAAAATATTTTCAAAACCTTATTTTGGATCATATTTCTTGGGGTCAGTGTACATGACTTGTACACAAGCTTTCCTAATGATCCACCAATGTTTTTAGATGAGTTTTAGTTTATCTAGATGCAAAATCGATGCACCTTGAACTCAGCTCATATCCTAGCATCTCACATGTATCTAGGGTGTATAATAGACACATACATGTCAATTTAATGTGAGATGCGGGTTTTGGTTCATTTAATCTAGGGTTTCATGCATTTTATAAGGCAACCCTACTTGATTCCCTTATAAATGGGACTTCAAGTCATGTCATTGTCCTTAACTCAATTTTAATCAAATGCATGAATGATTATGGCATTAATGATGATATAAATAAGCATATGCTCATAATCTTGATGTCATGACATAATATGAAATCTAAAAGCACATGACATCTAATCCTTAATCCTAAACATGATCATGACATATTAAATAATAAAAATAGACATAATGTCATGGCATGTTATATGGCAAACAAAGCATGGCCTATAAAAAGTATAGGTATAATAATACCTAAATTTTAATATCAATTGCCATTTGATATAATTAATTATATTTTGCCTTATTTTCACTTTTCTCCCTAGTGTGCCAAAAATCCAAAATGGCACACTATGACCTCTAAACTTAAAATGTGCCAATTTGATCATTTTACCAAAACTTCTAAAATAATATTGGCACACCCTAAAATCTCATAGGATCATAAGATCAAATCTATTTTTAAGGTACCCATAACCTTGAAAATTACCTAAAGTGTCACCTTTATCATGGTTTAGTTAACTACCCATCCAATCAATGTTGGCACACCCTAACCCATCTAGCATGAATCAATCACACTCTTAGGAACCCAAAATCTATTTGAACTCATTGGGTTTACTAGGTATTCCTTAGGGATGACCTCCCTAGATACTCTCTTAATAACCCTTCTAGGCTTGGTAGCCTTGGTCATTGTGGTCTTTTCTAGGTTAACCTTAGGGATTGCCTCTCTAGTAACCTTCTTAGTGGCCACCCTAGGTTTCTTCGAAATCCTAGCCACTAGGCACTTACCATGGTTACTCTTAGGGATAACTTCCCTAGTAACCTTGGTCTTCCTAGACCTAGTTAGTGTTCCATAATCGAATGGAACACTATGATAAGCCACCTTAGGCTTAGGTTTGTGACCCAAACCTTTCTTGCCCATGGTTGACTTTTGTCTTTTAGGTCCTAAGTGTTGACTTTGAGATTTGGACACTTGACTTTGACCATTTGACCCATGAAATTGATTTTGTATATTCCTAAGGGTCTTTTCCAATTTCTCAAGCCTTGACCTCAAGGATTGATTTTCTAATTCTAATTGCCCAAATTTTGAATTTTGGTTTTATCTTTGGGCATTGTCCTTTCTAGGCATAGGCCTAGTCCATTTAGGGTTAAGACCTAGGTGCTCTTGTATTTTTTTAATGGACTCCCTAGGTAAGGTTTTTCTAGGGACATTAGTCACAAATTTCTCCTTATTTCCTACATGGACATTTTTAGCACCTAAACACAAATATTTATCTCTAGCATGCTTTTCATCATGGATTGCAAGAGAGTTAAAATTCCTAGCATGCTTTTGACTTTTAAATTTAGAAGGTGCATTATTAAAATATACCTTAGGGTTAGCCTTAGATCCCTCTACTTCTAATGCTCCCTCTTTGACTCTCTTGACCCCCCTAGGGCATTGACTCCGGTAGTGTCCCGGTTGCCGACATTTGAAGCAAATCACTTGCTCCTTGCTTTTTGTTGTTGGGGGACCGGCATCCTTGACTTTTGGTGCCGGTGGAGCTTTTCTTACTTTCTTTGGGAACTTGCTCTTATAATGCCCAAATTCTCTACACTCAAAATACATAATATTATCTTTATTTTGAATTACGGTGTTTGAGTTACCTATGGTAGTGGTAGGTGCCGGAGTTGGAGCTTCTTCATCTTTACCGGATGTGGAAGCTTCTTCTTGTTGCTCTAGAGTGGAAATTCTTTCCTCCCCCTCAATCCTAGAGGTGGAGGTTTCTTCTACTTCTTCCACCTCCTATTCCACCGATCCGGAAGTGGACTCCTCTTCAACTTCCGACTCCTCACTTACTTGTGAGGATGATGAACTCTCTTCATCTTCCGTCTCCTCCTCTTGAGCCGATGAGCACTCTTCTTCTTGGACTGGTGATGGGTTTTCATAATGTTTCGCCAATTTGCTCCATAGCTCCTTGGCGTCTTTACAATCCCCTCTCTTGATCAAAATGTCATTAGGGATTACATTAAGTAAAATACCCATTACCTTATTATTGATATTGTAATATCGTAGTTGGTCTTGGCTCCAATTCTTCTTCTTGATTTTTCTTCCTTTGTCGTCTTTTGGAGTGTCAAAGCCTACTAAGACACTAATCCAATTGTCAAAGTCACACATTAAAAAGTGCATCATTCTACCTTTCCAATATGCAAAATCATCGCGGTCGAAGGACGGTGGAATGTTGACGTCGTCACCCAATCTTTCTTGGAAATCCATCTTCACCCTCTAGCGTGCTCCCTTAGTTGTTAAACCTTGAAGAGCGGCCTCGCTCTAATACCACTTTTAGGGGATCGATTGGACGCTAGAGGGGGGTGAAAAGCGCGTGCTATACGTGATGGAACTTGTTCGCGTTTGTCTCTACAAAACTCGTTATGCACAGCGGAATAATAATAATAAAAAAATAACGAATTAAAATGAAGACGAACACAAAGATATAACGTGGTTCGGAACTGAATGGTTTCTACTCCACGGATCGAGCTCTAGCGATGCCAATCACTCACCACTATGCAAACACTCCTTCTCGACACAAGTCGGAGGTGGAGAGATCTTGTACAAATGATTACAATAGTAATTCTAAGTACAACAAGCAAATACAAGTGAATACAACAAAAGAAATGCAAAGGAAACTTTACAATCAATCTTTTGAGAGCTTGCTTTTTTCCTTGGTTGAGTGGCACTTGGAGACCCTGAATTGCAGCAACAATTCACCCCAAAAACTCCTCAAAGAACCATTCCTTTTTCCTCCTTCATGAGCTCCATATAAAGCTTCAACCTGTGCCGAAAAAAGTCGATCAGTCGACTGGTCGGGACCATCAGTCGACTGATGCCACTGTTGTCGTGAGACAACGGCTAGATCCATGCTAGATAAGTCCAACAGATCCATCATCAGTCGACTGATTATGACCATCAGTCGACTGATAAAGCAATCACTCAACTGCTCACCGCAGCGGTCGAGTGAGACTCCATTCTGTGCTCCATTTCTCGAGCACCAGTCGACTGATGACAAGTTCAGTCGACTGCTAGACCAATCAGTCGACTGACAACCTATGGTAGTCGACTGGTAGGGCAATTCTTGTAGTCAAATCCTAGTTGACTCAGGACAGTCGACTGCCACATGGCACCAGTCGACTGGCACACCTCAAATATGAGGTTTTATCCCAAGTATGGTTCCCCCATACTTTCTAGACCACCCTTAGCCTAGACCTAAGCCTTCTAGCCACCTCCATCAGCCTCATGCCTCTCGGATCCCTCCAAGTCATCCATGACTTGTTCATCTATCACGCTAGCCTTCATGTGCTTCCATCAACTATGTCATGCTAACACTGTCTACACTGCCAAGGCACATTGGACTTACGCCGCCAAGACACCGCTTGGACTTTAAGCCGCCAACCATTGGACTTATGCTGCCAAGACTTCACCCTTGGACTTTACGCAACCAATATTAAATCCCTTGGACTTCTCAAATGCCAAGACTCAAGCTTGGACTTTCTCTTGCCAACCCATGTTGGACTTTCCATGCCAAGACCCATGCTTGGACTTCCCATGACAATTACATTGTCATGTGTTTTTGTCGAACATCAAAATATCTCTCGAGTGAAGCTCGATTCCTGGTCAATCGTGACCTGGGCCGATTGCACCAATAATCTCCCCCTTTTTGATGTTGACAAAAACCAATCAAACCATTGAGTTAGAACACTAACTCAAATCGCTTACAAATTATCCTAAATTGGTAATTTAACCTTCTCCCTTTTTTTGACATACATCAAAAAGGTTATCTCTCCAAGGAGGTCAATGTCTCATGTCCCAATGAGATCTTACAATCTCCCCCTTGATCCAAAAATAGCTAGGATGCCTACCATCTTCCTAGTGATAAGTCCCATATTACTCAAGAGAGGCAATCCTATTCACTCTCCCAATTTTTAAATTGGGTCTCTCAAAAACCCATCAATTTTTCCAATTGATGACATTCTCCCAATAACTTCTCCCCTTCAAGAAGAAAATACATCCATCATCCCAAGATAGATACCTTCCCCTAAAGGCTTGCTCCCCCTTGACCATTGCACCAACAATGTCCTTGGGAAGTCCCTAAGCCAATAGGAACTCTTAACCATCAAAATTAAGGATATAAGTTCAAACATTAACTCTTCCACCTTAAATTTGATACTTTGACCTAACACCTCTCCAAATCCATATCCAATGAATTTTCACCCTTTATAATGCTTCCTAAAGCATATCCTAGGGATAGGAGTGGTTAGGGACCTTTACCATAGCTGAACACGGGCCAAACAAAGCTAGTTTTCCTGAAATCAGCATTGGCAGTCGACTTCGTCATGTTGGTGCAATCGGCCCAGGTTGACTCGAGTTTGACTCGAGCAGTACCTTGATGATATTTTGATGATAGAAAAAACTCATGACATGGGATTGTCATGGGAAAGTCCAATATGGGGTTGGCATGGAAAAATCCAAGCATGGAGCTTGGTGTGGAAGTCTAAGGGGGAAGCCTTGGCATGGGAAAGTCCAAAGCATTGCGAAGCTGTGCGCTTGGTGCTTGGCATGGGAAATCTAAAGCATTGCGAAGCCGTGCGCTTGGTGCTTGGTGAGAAATGCATTGCGAAGCCGTGCGCTTGGTGCATTTGGGAAGTCTTGAGGACTTGGTAAGTTCACTAGGCTCGGGGTCCTTGAGTCGGTGAAGGATGGCATTGCGAAGCCGTGCGCTTGGTGCATCCGAGGGACCGCCGGACGGGGAGCGAATGGAGTGAGCCCAAAGGGAAGCATACTTCTAGGGCATGAGACGCGAAGGATGGCGTTGCGAAGCCGTGCGCTTGGCGCATCCGAGGGACGTAGGCCGAGGGAAGAGAGCTTCGGTGGGGAACTCCATGAGGGATAAGGTGGACTTGGCCAAGTGGCTAAGACTGAGTGTCGGAGGCTCAAACATCGTGATGTTTGAGGTTTTAGCCGACATCAGTCGACTGGCATAGGTGCCAGTCGACTGCTCTAGGTCGTATGGGTTCGACCAGTGTTCGACTGAACCAAGTCTGGCTGATCAGTCGACTGCCGAGGGAGGGCAGTCGACTGTTGGGAGGATCAGTCGACTGCCGAGGGATGGCAGTCGACTGATGACACTGTGCACGGGCACAGAATGGAGTCGAGCTCGCCAGCACTCGACTGATGGATGATCAGTCGACTGATGGGTGCCATCAGTCGACTGATGTGTGATCCGTTGGAACTTAACCAACGTGGATCTGGCCGTTGTGAGACAACGGCTACGGGACCAGTCGACTGATGGTCACGATCAGTCGACTGATGGGCGCGAAAATAGCTTGATGCAGGTTATAAAAGGAGCACGAGTTGGAGGATTTCGCCAAGGCTTTTTGGGTGACTTTGGAGGGGAATTGCTGTTGCATTCCAGACCTTCAAGAGCAAGCAAAAGCAAGCAACAAGAAAGCGATCAAAAGCAATCGGTGTAAAAGTTCTCTTTTGTATTGTCTTTGTATTTCTTGTTGTATTTCATTACTTAGTGTAATAGCTTGTGAGAGGTTTCTCCACCTCCGACGTGTAGTCGATAAGGAGTGTTGTTAGTGTCGTGCGCATAACACGAGCTCGTTGAGCTCACCCCGTGGAGTAGGAACCATTCGGTTCCGAACCACGTATATGCTTATGTATTGATTGTGCTTGTATTGTTGTTATTTCTATTGTTATTCCGCTGCGTATTAACGACAATTTTAGACGAGCACGTACGACGAACGAATGAATTCTGACATCCATCGTAAGAGGGCTATTCACCCCCCTCTAGCCGGCCAATCGATCCCCAACAAGTGGTATCAGAGCCAGGTTGCTCTTCAAGGACTAACCGCCGCGAGAGCACTACAAATGGCCAGCTTCATCCATCCACCGAAATTCGATGGAGATTTTGCTTGGTGGAGGAAACGGATGGAGGTATATCTCGAAACCGATTTTGATTTTATGATTATTATAGAAAATGGTTTTGAAATGCCTAGGGACAAGTACAACAAGCCAATTGAGAAGTCAAAATGGACCCAAGACTAAATCAAAGACTTCAAGACAAATCTCAAGGTAATCAAGTTGATTAGTGATTTGTTACCTAACACTATTTGGTCTAGATTGGGTGATTATAGGGATGCAAGGGAATTATGGAATAAGGTAATGAAATTCCAAGAAAATTCCCAATCGGCACAAGTAGAGGAGAATGCCAAAGAAGAATCATCATCCACCTTTGAAGATGTGGATGATTTGGTGGAGACCTCCATCTCTAGCATTGAGGGGGAGGAAAGGCAATCTTCCATCCTGGAGCAAGAACAAGAAGCATCCACATCCGGGAGAAGTGAAGATCATGAAGAGGCCTCCACCACCTCCCTAGGTAACTCAAGTGTCATTATTTTAAATAAAAAACACATAATATGCTTTGAGTGTAGGGAGAAGGGCACTATAAGAGTAAATGCCCTAAATTGGCTAAGAAGAAGGCATCGACACCAAAAGTCAACCCAAAGTCAAACGATGCCGGTGTTCCCAAAATCAAGAGCAAAGAGCACATTGTGTGCTTCAAATGCAAT
Source organism: Wurfbainia villosa (assembly GCA_025175895.1). Classification (NCBI taxonomy): domain Eukaryota; kingdom Viridiplantae; phylum Streptophyta; class Magnoliopsida; order Zingiberales; family Zingiberaceae; genus Wurfbainia; species Wurfbainia villosa. The sequence continues at coordinate 58,568,158 of CM045997.1, forward strand.
CAAAAGGGACACTACCAAAGCCAATGCCCTAGGGGGAGGAAGAAAGGGCAAGAAGGTGCAATTCATGTAGGGGGAGCTCCTAAAGCTAACCCTAAGGTACATTTAGTTAATGCACCTTTAATTCCTAAAGTCAAAAAGCATTCTAAAAATTATTTTAGATCTCTTGCTATTGTTAATGAAAAGCATGCTAGGAGAAACAATAAGGTTTATTGCTTAGGTGCCAAGCATGTTCATATAACTAAGGACAAACCTAGGACTCAAAACACTAGATCTATTTTACCTAGGGAGTCAATTAGGAGAATTGAAGAAAACTTGGGTGTTAATCCCAAGAAATCTAGGCATATGCCTAAAAAGAAAAACATTTCCCAAAAGATAAATGAAAATTCAAAATTGGGAAAATTAGAGGTAGAAAACCAAGCCTTGAGGTCAAGGCTAGAAAAATTGGAGAAGACCCTAGCAATAATATCAAATTCGGTTAAGGGATCTAATGTACAAAAGTCAAGACTTAGAAAACAAGAAATATCCAAGGGCAAGAAGGGTTTGGGTCACAAACCTATGTCCTACCATAATGTTCCATTTGATTATGGAACTATTTCTAGGTCTAGAAAAACCAAGGCTAATAGGGAAGCTATCCCTAAGACTAGCCATGGTATTTGCTTAGTGGCTAAGGACTTAAGAAAAACCAAGAAGGCCACTAGGAAGGTCAATGGAGGAGTCACCTCTAGAGTTGACCTAGGAAAGACCCAAAAGACTATGGCTTCAAAGCCTAAAAGGGTCATTAGGAAGGTATCTAGGGAAGTTATCCCTAGAGAATACCTTGTTAACCCAAGGAGCTCCAATAGATATTGGGTTCCTAAAAGCGTGATCGATTCACGCTAAATGGGTTATGGTGTGTCAACCCTAAGTGGATGGGTAGTTAACCTAACCATAGTAGAGTTGACACATTAGGGTGTGTCAATGTGCTTGAGAAGTTAAAAATGATTTAAACTGGCACATTTAGGTCTTAGAGGTATTGGTGTGCCATTTTGGGTTTTTGGCACACTAGGGAAATGAATGGCATTAAGGCAAAATGAATTTAATTCCTAGAAATGGCAATTTAATTTTTAACACTTAGGTATTCTATACCTTAGTATATTTTACTTGCCATGCTTTATTTGCCTTGCCATGTCATGACATCATTTTCATTTTCATCTATAAAAATGTCATGATCATGTTTAGATTTATGTTTAGATGTCATGTATGCTTAAGTTTCATTCACATGCCATGACATCATGATATTGGCATATGTTTTTATCTATATCATATCTATGCCATAATCATATCATGCATGAATTAAAATGGAGTCAAGGACTATGGCATAATTTGAAAGGAATCAAATAATATTGCCTTAGAAATATGCATGAAAACATAAACAAGACAAAACCCACATCTCACAAAAATTTGACTTGTATGTGTTTTACACATCTAGATATTGGTGAGATGTTTAGGAAAAAGAAAATAAAGGTTTGAAAAACATTTTGAAAACATTTTGAAAAACCTTGGTGAAGTCTATCTTTTGATAGCTATCACCATTGAATGGGATGATACAAAGATGGCTCTTTATTGAAGCTTTTCTTAAATTTTGAACTTTGTATCAATCTACTAATTTAATGGGTAAAATAAATTTTCAACATTTTTCACCCATAGTGTTTAGGATAAGTATTATACGTATGAATTTTCAAGATTTTTAAAATTACGTATATTTACTTATGGATTTCGAAAATCCAATTTTCTAAAATTGAAAACTGCAGAATCATAGAATGTAATATCGATCGTCATAATGGCGATCGGTATTTCGGGTAAACTTGATAGTTAGGCCCATGTTTAGCCATGTTTTGGTCCCCTAACCACTCCTAACCCTAGGATATGCTTGGGAGAGCATTAGAGAGGGTGGAAATCCATTGGATATGGATTAGGAGTAGGGTTGAGGGTGAGTATCAATTTTAAGGTGGAAGAGAGTTCATTGTTGAACTTTGCCTTAATTTTGATTTGGTTAATGTTCCTATTGTCTTAGGGACTCTCCAAGGACATTGTTGGTGCAATGGTCAAGGGGGAGCAAGCCTCTAGGGAGAGGTATCCATCATGGGAAGATGGATGTGTATTTCCTCATGGGAGGAAAATTGGGTTGCCTCTCTTTAAGTGATATGGGATCACTAGAAAGATTGTAGGCATGTGTTCCTCCAAGGGAGAGATTGTAAGATCTCATTGGGATATGAGACATTCATACCCTTGGGGAGGACCTTTTTGATGTAATGTCAAAAAGGGGGAGAAGTTACCAAGTTATCAATTAGGGTTCGTTGGAATTCTCATTGGGATATGAGAATTGCCAATATGGGAGAATTGGTAGACTTGAGATGGTAGTTTTGTCAATCATCAAAAAGGGGGAGATTGTTGGTGCAATCGGCCCAGGTTGACTCGAGTTTGACTCGAGCAGTACCTTGATGATATTTTGATGATAGACAAAACTCATGACATGGGATTGTCATGGGAAAGTCCAATATGGGGTTGGCATGGAAAAATCCAAGCATGGAGCTTGGTGTGGAAGTCCAAGGGGGAAGCCTTGGCATGGGAAAGTCCAAAGCATTGCGAATCCGTGCACTTGGTGCTTGGCATGGGAAATCCAAAGCATTGCAAAGCCGTGTGCTTGGTGCTTGGTGAGAAATGCATTGCGAAGCCGTGCGCTTGGTGCATTTGGGAAGTCTTGAGGACTTGGTAAGTTCACTAGGCTCGGGGTCCTTGAGTCGGTGAAGGATGGCATTGCGAAGCCGTGCGCTTGGTGCATCCGAGGGACTGCCGAACGGGGAGCGAATGGAGTGAGCCCAAAGGGAAGCATACTTCTAGGGCATGAGACGCGAAGGATGGCGTTGCGAAGCCGTGCGCTTGGCGCATCCGAGGGACGTAGGCCGAGAGAAGAGACCTTCAGTGGGGAACTCCATGAGGGATATGGTGGACTTGGCCAAGTGGCTAATACTGAGTGTTGGAGGCTCAAACATCGTCATGTTTGAGGTTTTATCGGTAGCATAGGTGCGTCGTATGGGTTCGACCGGTGTTCGGTGAACCAAGTCGGCCGATCGGTCGAGGCCGAGGAGGGCATGATGTTTGGAGGATCGATCGACCGAGGGATGGCAATGATCGATGACACCGCAGACGGCGAATGGAGTCGAGCTCGCCAAAGACTCGATCGATGGATGATCGATCGTGATGGGTGCCATCACCGATCGATGTGTGATCCGCTGGAACTTAACTAACGTGGATCCGCCGCTAGAGAGACAACGGCTACGGGACCACCGATCGATGGTCTGTCCGATCGTGATGGGCGCGAAAACAACTTGATGCAGGTTATAAAAGGAGCACGAGTTGAAGGATTTCGCCAAGGCTTTTTGGGTGACTTTGGAGGGGAATTGTTGTTGCATTCCAAACCTTCAAGAGCAAGCAAAAGCAAGCAACAAGAAAGTGATCAAAAGAAATCAGTGTAAAAGTTCTCTTTTGTATTGTCTTTGTATTTCTTGTTGTATTTCATTACTTAGTGTAATAGTGTGTGAGAGGTTTCTCCACCTCCGACGTGTAGTCGATAAGGAGTGTTGTTAGTGTCGTGCGCATAACACGAGCTCGTTGAGCTCACCCCGTGGAGTAGGAACCATTCGGTTCCGAACCACGTATATGCTTGTGTATTGATTGTGCTTGTATTGTTGTTATTTCTATTGTTATTCTGCTGCGTATTAACGACAATTGTAGACGAGCACGTACGACGAACGAACGAATTCCGACATCCATCGTAAGAGGGCTATTCACCCCCCTCTAGCCGGCCAATCGATCCCCAACACATCAGTTACCAGTCGGCTTCCACTCACATCAGTCGACTGCCACCAAGGGCAGTCGACGGATAACTGAAATTTCCGAATTTCAGTTATCAGAGTTGAATTTCAAAAATTCATAAATAATTATACGTAATTCAAAAAATCATGAAATTTGATACGTATAATACCTATGACCAATACAATGGGTGAAAAATATTTGAAAAGTATTTTACCCATAAAATACTGATATTGATACAAAATTCAAAAGTGAAGAAAACTTCTAAGTTTTGGCTCACTTTGTATCAATCTCATCAATGGTGATTGCTATCAAAAAATAGATTTCACCAAGATTTTTCAAAATGATTTTAAAATGTTTTCAAAACCTTATTTTGGATCATATTCCTTGGCTCAATGTACATGACTTGTACACAAGCTTTCCTAATGATCCACCAATGATTTTAGATGAGTTTTAGTTCATCTAGATGCAAAAATGATGCACCTTGAACTCAACTCATATCCTAGCATCTCACATGTATCTAGGGTGTATAACACACACATACATGTCAATTTAATCTGAGATGTGGGTTTTGGTTCATTTAGTCTAAGGTTTCATGCATTTTCTAAGGCAACCCTACTTGATTCCCTTATAAATGGGACTTCAAGTCATACCATTGTCCTTAACTCAATTTTAATCAAATGCATGAATGATTATGGAATTAATGATGATATAAATAAGAATATGCTCATAATCATGATGTCTTGCCATTATATGAAATCTAAAAGCACATGACATCTAATCCTTAATCCTAAACATGATCATGACATATTAAATAATAAAAATAGACATGATGTCATGACATGTTATATGGCAAACAAAGCATGGCCTATAAAAAGTATAGGTATAATAATACCTAAATTTTAATATCAATTGCCATTTGATATAATTAATTATATTTTGCCATATTTTCACTTTTCTCCCTAGTGTGCCAAAAACCCAAAATGGCACACTATGACCTCTAAACTTAAAATGTGCCAATTTGATCATTTTACCAAAACTTCTCAAATAATATTGGCACATCCTAAAATCTCTTAGGATCATAAGATCAAATCTATTTTCAAGGTACCCATAACCTTGAAAACTACCTAAAGTGCCACCTTTTATCATGGTTTAGTTAACTACCCATCCTATCAAGGTTAGCACACCCTAAACCCATCTAGAATGAATCAATCACACTCTTCGGAACCCAAAATCTATTTGAACTCATTGGGTTTACTAGGTATTCCTTAGGGATGACCTCCCTAGATACCCTCCTAATAACCCTTCTAGGCTTGTTAGCCTTGGTCATTGTGGTCTTGCCTAGGTTAACCTTAGGGATTGACTCCCTAGTAACCTTTTTAGTTGTCACCCTAGATTTCTTCGAAACCCTAGCCACTAGGCACTTACCATGGTTACTCTTAGGGATAACTTCCCTAGTAACCTTGGTCTTCCTAGACCTAGTTAGTGTTCCATAATCGAATGGAATACTATGATAAGCCACCTTAGGCTTAGGTTTGTGACCCAAACCTTTCTTGCCCTTGGTTCGCTTTTTGTCTTTTAGGTCCTAAGTGTTGACTTTAAGATTTGGACCCTTGACTTTGACCATTAGACCCTTGAAATTGATTTTGTATATTCCTAAGGGTCTTTTCCAATTTCTCAAGCCTTGACCTCAAGGCTTGATTTTCTAATTCTAATTGCCCAATTTTTGAATTTTGGTTTTATCATTGGGCATTGTCATTTCTAGGCATATGCCTAGTCTATTTAGGGGTAAGATCTAGGTGTTCTTGTATTTTCTTAATGGACTCCCTAGGTAAGGTTTTTCTAGGGACATTAGTCTCAAATTTCTCCTTATTTCCTACATGGACATTTTTAGCACATAAACACAAATATTTATCTCTAGCATGCTTTTCATCATGGATTGGAAGAGAGTTAAAATTCCTAGCATGCTTTTGACTTTTAAATTTAGAAAGTGCATTATTAAAATATACCTTAGGGTTAGCCTTAGCTCCCTCTACTTGTGATGCTCCCTCTTTGACTCTCTTGCTCCCCCTAGGGCAATGACTCCGGTAGTGTCCCGGTTGCCATCATTTTAAGCAAATCACTTGCTCCTTGCTTTTGTTTGTTGGGGGACCGGCATCCTTGACTTTTGGTTCTAGTGGAGCTTTTCTTACTTTCTTTGGGCACTTGCTCTTATAGTGCCCAAATTCCCTACACTCAAAACACATAAAATTATCTTTATTTTGAATTACGGTGTTTGAGTTACCTATGGTGGTGGTAGGTGCCGGAGTTGGAGCTTCTTCATCTTGACTGGATGTGGAAGCTTCTTCTTGTTGCTCTAGAGTGGAAATTCTTTCCTCCCCCTCAATCCTAGAGGTGGAGGTTTCTTCTACTTCTTCCACCTCCTATTCCACCGATCCGGAAGTTGACTCCTCTTCAACTTCCGACTCCTCACTTGCTTGTGAGGATGATGAACTCTCTTCATCTTCGGTCTCCTCCTCTTGAGCCGATGATCACTCTTCTTTTTGGATCGGTGATGGGTTTTCATAATGTTTCGCCAATTTATAATCCCCTATCTTGATCAAAATGTCATTAGGGATTACATTAAGTAAAATACCCATTACCTTATTATTCATATTTTAATATCGTAGATGGTCTTGGCTATAATTCTTCTCGTTGATTTTTCTTCATTTGTCGTCTTTTGGAGTGTCAAAGCCTACTACGACACTAATCCAATTGTCAAAGTCACACATTAAAAAGTTCATCATTCTACCTTTCCAATATGTAAAATCTTCGCGGTCGAAGGACGGTGGAATGTTGACATAATTACCCAATCTTTCTTAGAAATCCATCTTCACCCTCTAGCGTGCTCCCTTAATTGTTAAACCTTGAAGAGCGGCCTCGCTCTGATACCACTTATAGGGGATCGATTTGTTAGTAAAAGCCCTAGAGTCAATCATGTTATGATTGTTGTATGGACTTTATTGTATCATATTCCTATTTATAAAGGCATGGTTATTATATTTACTTGTATTGGTGCCAAATAACTAAATATCATAATGTCCTTGAGTAGTAGGTTCTCATCTATATCAATCGATTGGTTGAATCGATAATGAGATGATATAGAGAACACTACTCTTAATCATTCCTAGTCGAGTATTAACATTCAGGGACAATGTTAATGTGTAGAGACTAGCATGTAGGTCAACACTATGACTTGATCACACAAGTCATGGATATGAGATATCAAGTTGACACATGGGTATGTATTGGAGAATGTATACTGAATGACCCGCCATGAGAAAGTATCATGGATCATTATATGAATGTCATATACTTTCTCATGTGGCTATTAGTATGACTATTAGTCCTTAGACCTGAAGTCACCATGGTTCCCTACATAAGGAGTTGCATACTTTGGCTTCGTCAAATGTCATCTGTAAATGGGTGTACTATAAAGGCGATTACTGGGTATGTAACAAATTATGCGGAGGGATGTGAGTGATGGTGATGGGATATATCCCTCCTATATGACAGGGGTGACATCGATATTCTTGATAGAGTGAGACCACGAAGTGCATGGTCATGCCCAAATGAGCAAATATGAGATATTGAGCTCATTTGATTAGAGTGAGTCTACTTGGAGTTCAAGATATAGATTGTACCGAGGATGACACGGTCTATGCCTCAATTGGTCAATCTAGATGTCAAGGATAAAGGGACATTGTCACATATTGTGAGAGTCACAATTAGTAGTCACAAAGGTGATGTTGGAGCTCAACATTCTTGTAACTTGGGTAGTAATGATGTGTTGCTAGATACCGCTCATTGCTTATGTTCCTAAATCGGTTTAGAAACATTGCCAACGTTACAAGAACCTATAGGGTCACACACTAAGGGCAATTAGATGAAGATTAGGTTCATATGATGAACCATGAGGATTAGGTTCATGAGATGAACCTAATTGGATTAAGAGTAATCTTAATTAGATTAATTGAGTTGGACTCAATTTGATTCAAGTGTTGAATGAGTCTAATTTAGATTTGATTCATCAAATCAATTTAAATTAATGAATAGAGATTCATTAAATTAAATTGACTTGAATCAAATGGTTGGATTTGATCGACCATGGGAGATAGGAGGTCATGTTTGACTTGACTTGAGAGGGAAGATGAAAGGTCAAGTTTGACTTGACCAAATGCCATGTCATGATGATGACTTGGCATGGCCGACCAATGATGATGCTCCACATCATCATTGACTTATCATGTGGTGCCACCTCATGAGGGAGACCAAGTGCCATTGGTTCTTGGAGTTACATGGATGCATGTAACCCCCTTATAGTGGGTTATGAAAGTGTGAAGTTAAGTTGTGTAACTTCATCTTCTTCCTTGGTTCTTCCTTTCTTGCTCTCCCAATCCTTCTTGGACAAAATTTCCATGAGTGCTAGCACACTCTAGGTTGTGTTTCTCCACCATTTGTCCGTGTGGATACCAATAGAGGAGTGTACACTTGACACTCTTGAGTTCCGGCAAGCATTTGGACGAGCGGGATTTGCGAAGGGCGTCACATTGAGGGTAACACTCTCAACTTCTAGATCTAAGGTAGATCTAAGTTTACTTAGCACATACATGTTTTTATTTTAATATATCTTTGCACGGATCTGTGGCCGGGCTTCCGAGATTTCCGCAACGCAAAAAGCGGTTTTTGCGGCTCAAAAAATCCCAACAGTGGTATCAGAGCAACGTGTGAAGCATATATGTGTTTCATTTTTGTGGTTATTATATTAGATATAAAAATTACATAATTTTCTGTAAATTTCCTATTTTTAAAGAATTTTTGGGTATTTTTCTCGAAGAGTCGAAGCAACGAGTGTTGGGACACTTGTCGGCTTCAACCACCGAGAAAAACTCTCCGAAACGGCGAGTTCTCGCTTTAGGTTTTTGGGATAGTGACTTAAGTCACTGTAAGATCATAGTAGGGACTCTCACAAAGTTTATTTTGCGAGTAGGGGCGTTGCCCCTATCCCCGAAAGGGGTCTTGTCCCGCGATCGCGCCCGGAAACCGCTTAGTGGGACCGTTACGGAGAGGTGACTCATAAAATTGAAAAAAAAAATAGGAAAAATTATAGAAATTTTCTGTAAAAATACATAATTTAGAATTATGTATAATTCTGTGATTGTCATGACCCAATTACCCCAATTTGATTGGATTATGATGTGTTGTAATTCATAATACGGCCTGCGTACCATTTTTGTGGTTGTGTGTGTTGTATAGTGTATGCGACCTGCGCGTCGTACCTCTTCTTTTGAAATTATAGTTGTAAATAGTTTTAGACTCGAATGTAACTCGAGTTTCATATTTGTAATGTACAAAATGGAGCGGTGAAAAGTCCACTTGTAGACGAAGTTACGAGAAGGGTGTCGACGACACTTGGCGGTCAAAGGAAGCGTTTAGAGAAGCCGCAAGCCTTAGGTTGACCGTCCGATCTTCTCATTGGCTTGAGAAGATCGTAGTAGGGTCATGAATACATCACAGTTAATTATATATATATATGTTGATATATATATATATATTTGATTTTGCTTGTATGTATGTGATGCATGCTAGTAGAATAATACTTGTATGTATATGATGTATGCTAGGAGAATTTTCTTGTATGTATATGATACATGCTAGAATAATGTATGTATGTATGTGATGCATGCTAATATAGGATAATAAAGGCCTTAATGCATATATGATACACATTATGATTAGATTAGATCTTAATCGAATCAACTCGTAAATGTCTACCAGGTCCTTGATACCCATCACTACCTCGATCATTTGTAGTTGTTGAATCTGCCAAAGCAGAGCAACACATATTATCTTGGTAGGGTGCGGAGGGACAATCTTGGTCCTGCCTATCACGGCTTGGGTTAGAGTAAGCTCAATTAGATTGAGTAAAACTAGTTAACTCAATTGGATCGAGTAGAACTATTGGCATATTCCAATCATTGGAAAGATAGGATAAGATCACATTTACACAAAATCTTGGGCGATTTAGCCAAAGCTAACTCAAGGTCTTTTGTAAATGTGGGTCTTGATCCTATAAACAAGAGTTGCATAGAGATGTAATCGGTAATGTGTTACCCACCGATCGTACTAAGTCTTGGGCGATTTAGCCAAAGCTAACTCAAGGCTTTGTATGATGTGGATCTTATCCCGCAAGAATTATAGCTAGTTTGTATGAATCTAGTAATGTGGTTTGACCACATCCATAACTCGAATCTACAAAATTTCTATAATTCAGTTGGAGCATCATTTGATTAAAGGCCTAATTAAATGATAAAAGGAATATGATATTAATTCTCTGCATTGTATGTTGTAGATTACTATGTCGACAAACACGAACACTCTCTCTCTGCGTTCTGCCCTTGAGAAGGACAAGCTCAATGGAGCAAATTTCCTGGATTGGTACAGGAACCTGAGAATTGTTCTCACCCAAGAAAGGAAGTTGTATGTCCTGGAGCAGCCCATTCCGGAGGCACCTCCTGCCACTGCCTCGTGAGCTGACAAAGATGATTACAAGAAGCATCAAGATGATGCTTTAGATGTGTCATGTCTAATGCTCGCGACCATGAACTCTGAGCTTCAGAAGCAACACGAGTTCATGAATGCTTATGATATGGTTGGACATCTTCATCAACTATATCAAGGACAAGCAAGGCAAGAGAGATATGAAGTCTCTAAGGCATTGTTTGGGTCCAAAATGCAAGATGGGACTCCCGTAGGTCCATATGTACTCAAGATGATTGGGTAAGTAGAAAACCTACAAAGGCTGGGATTCCCACTTGGCCAAGAGCTGGCCGCTGACCTGATCTTGCAATCTTTGCCACAAGCCTACAATCAATTTGTCATGAATTACAACATGAATGAAATTGATAAGCCACTGCCTGAGATGCTCAGCACGTTGAGAACTGCTGAGCTTAACCTTAAGAAGGGAAAATCTGACACCATTTTGATGGTGCACAAAAAGAAAGGCTAGGGCAAGCCTAAAGGTAAGGGAAAGTCCCAATCCAAGGGCAAAGGCAAAGAACTTAAACCCAAAGGAGGGGTAGCCAAGGAAGGGGCTTGCTTCCACTGCAAGGAAGCTGAACACTGGAAGCGTAACTGCAAAGCTTACCTGGAAGATCTTAAGAAGAAAAGAAGTGAGACTTCTACTTTAGGTATAAATGTTATAGAAGTCAATATATCTGTTTCTTCATCATGGGTATTAGATACCGGATGTGCATCTCACATTTGTACGAATGTGCAGGCGCTGAGAAATAGTAGGGCATTGACAAAGGGTGAGGTGGACCTACGAGTAGGCAATGGAGCAAGGGTTGCTGCTGTTGCTATAGGAACTTATGATCTATCTCTGCCCTCTGGGCTTGTACTAGAATTAGATGAATGTTGTTATGTAGCTGCTTTGACTAAGAACATAATTTCGGTTTCTTGTTTGGACAAGAAAGGATTTACATTTATAATAAAGAACAAATATTGTTCAGTTTATTTAAATGATATGTTCTATTGTAGTGCACCTCTAATGAACGGACTCTACTTTCTAGACTTAGAGAGCCCTATCTATAACATAAGTACCAAGAGGTTCAAGTCAAATGAGTTGAACCAAACCTATCTCTGGCATTATCGCTTAGGTCACATAAATGAGAGTCGCTTATCTCAGCTCCATAAGGATGGGCTACTAGACTCATTTAATTTTGAATCATATGAGACATGCGAGTCTTGCCTTTTAGGCAAGATGACCAAGACTCCCTTTAGTGGACATAGCGAAAGATCAACAGATTTGTTAGGACTTATACATAGTGATGTATGTGGTCCTTTCAATGTTGCTGCTAGAGGTGGTTACAAGTACTTCATTACATTTACTGATGACTTCAGTAGATATGGTTATGTGTATCTTATCACACATAAATCAGAATCCTTTGAAAAGTTCAAAGAATTCAAGAATGAAGTACAAAACCAGCTTGGCAAGAGTATTAAGATACTTCGATCAGATCGAGGTGGTGAATACCTTAGCCATGAGTTTTGTGACTATCTAGCTGAGTGTGGAATTCTATCCCAACTCACTCCTCCTGGAACACCACAGTGGAATGGTGTATCCGAAAGGAGGAATCGTACCATATTAGATATGGTATGATCTATGATGAGTCACACAGATCTTACTATATCCTTTTGGGGATATGCTCTAGACACAGCAACCTTTACCCTTAACTATGTACCATCCAAGGTTGTCATAAAGACACCATATACGATATGGACAGGGAGAAATCCCAAGATATATTTCATGAGGATTTGGGGTTGTGAGGCTTACGTTCGACGTCAAGTCTCAGACAAACTGGGACCCAAATCTGATAGGTGTTATTTTGTTGGATATCCCAAGGATACAAAGGGATATTACTTCTACATTCCCAGTCAGCACAAAGTGTTTGTGGCAAGGACTGGGGTTTTTCTAGAAAGAGATTTTGTTTCTAGAAAAACTAGTGGGAGTACATTCGATCTTGAAGAAATTCAAGATAAGGACCATAGCACTAAGGCCTTGATGGAGGTTGTAAAGGAACCACAAAGTGTTGTGGGTGATGAGATTGTTGCACAAAGAGTTGTGAAACAACCACCTGTTCAAGTAAACCTACCTCTTCACAGGTCTGATAGGGTACGTCGTTAGCCTGAGAGATACTCATTTCTCTTGTCTGACCATGATGACGTTATGCTCATTGATAATGAGCCTACCTTCTATCATGAAGCTGTGATGAGCCCAGATTCTGAGAAATGGCTAGAGGCCATGAGATCCGAGATGGAATCCATGTACACCAACCAAGTATGGACTTTGGTTGATCCACCTGAAGGGGTCAAACCCCATTGGGGGTAAGTGGGTCTTTAGGAGAAAGACTGACATGGATGGACTTACACATACCTATAAGGGTCGATTGGTGGCTAAAGGTTTCAAGCAAATTCATGGTATTGACTATGGTGAAACCTTTTCTTCAGTGGCGATGTTTAAGTCCATTCGGATCTTGCTTGCTATTGCAGCATACCACGATTATGAGATCTGGCAGATGGATGTCAAAATCGCATTTCTGAATGGAAACTTACTCGAGGATGTGTACATGACACAACCTGAGGGTTTTGAAGATCCACAACATACTGGGAAAGTATGCAAGCTGCAAAGGTCCATTTATGGGCTAAAGCAAGCCTCTCGGAGCTGGAATCTTCGATTCGATGATGCGATCAAACAGTTTAGTTTCATCAAGAATGAAGATGAACCCTGTGTCTACAAGAGGGTTAATGGGAACACAGTTGTCTTCCTTGTATTGTATGTGGATGACATACTATTCATTGGGAATGACATCCCTTTGCTACAGTCTATCAAGACTTGGCTGGGGATGTGCTTCTCAATGAAGGACTTAGGTGAAGCAGCCTGTATTCTAGGCATCAAGATCTATAGAGATAGATCTAAGAGATTGCTTAGCCTAAGTCAGAGTACATACATAGACACGGTATTACTACGGTTTACCATGTAGAATTTCAAGAAGGGACTTCTGCCGATGTCACATGGTGTGAGTCTTTCGAAGACTCAAAGTCTCTCTTCTAGAGAGGAGAGAGACTGCATGGATAAGATCCCTTACGCATCTGCTATAAGATCTATCATGTACATCATGCTGTGTACTCATCCTGATGTCTCGTATGCTTTGAGTATGACGAGTAGATACCAGTCAGATACAGGTGAGCATCATTGGATAGTAGTCAAGAATATTCTTAAGTACTTGAGAAGGGCTAAAGAATATTTCTTGATATTTGGAGGCGATGAGGAGCTAGCTGTAAAGGGTTACGGCGATGCCAGCTTCCAAACAGACCAGGATGATTATAGATCGCAGTCAGGGTTCGTGTTTTGCTTGAATGGTAGTGCTATGAGTACCCACATAGGCTAACATCGCAGATCCCTTGACCAAGGCTTTGGTACAGAAAAAGCATGATGGTCACACTAGGTCATTGGGTATTAGATACTACGGTGATTGACACTAGTGCTAGTGGGAGATTATTAGTGAAAGCCCTAGAGCCAATCATGTTATAATTGTTGTATGGACTTTATTGTATCATATTCCTATTTATAAAGGTAGGGTTATTATATTTACTTGTATTTGTGTCAAATAATTAAATATCATAATGTCCTTGAGTAGTAGGTTCTTATCTATATCAATCGATTGGTTGAATCGATAATGAGATGATATAGAGAACACTACTCTTAATCATTCCTAGTCGAGTATTAACATTCAGGGATAATGTTAATGTGTAAAGACTAGAATATAAGTCAACACGATGACTTGATCTCAAAAATCATGGATATGAGATATCAAGTTGACACATGGGTATGCATTGGAGAATGTATATTGAATGACCCGCCATGAAAAAGTATCATGGATCATTATATGAGTGTCATATACTTTCTCATGTGGCTATTATTATGACTATTAGTCCTTAGACCTGAAGTCACCATGGTTCTCTACATAAGGAGTTGCATACTTTGGCTTCGTCAAACGTCATCTGTAAATGGATGGACTATAAAGGTGATTACTGGGTATGTAACAAATTATGCGGAGGGATGTGAGTGATGTAGATGGGATCTATCCCTCCTATATGATGGGGGTGACATCGATATTCTTGATAGAGTGAGACCACGAAGTGCATGGCCATGCCCAAATGAGCAAATATGAGATATTCAGCTCATTTGATTAGAGTGAGTCTACTTGGAGTTCAAGATATAGATTGTACCGAGGATGACACGGTCTATGCCTCAATTGGACAATCTAGATGTCAAGGATAGAGGGACATTGTCACATATTGTGAGAGTCACAATTAGTAGTCACAAAGGTGATGTTGGAGCTCAACATTCTTGTAACTTGGGTAGCAATGATGTGTTGCTAAATACCACTCATTGCTTATGTTTCTAAATCGATTTAGGGACATTGTCAACGTTACAAGAACCTATAGGGTCACAAACTAAGGGCAATTAGATGGAGATTAGGTTCATATGATGAACCATGAGGATTAGGTTCATGCGATGAACCAAATTGGATTAAGAGTAATCCTAATTACACTAATTGAGTTGGACTCAATTTTATTCAAGTGTTGAATGAGTCTAATTTAGATTTGATTCATCAAATTAATTTAAATTAATGAATAGAGATTCATTAAATTAAATTGACTTGAATCAAATGGTTGGATTTGATCAACCATGGGAGATAAGAGGTCAAGTTTGACTTGACTTGAGAGGGAAGATGAAAGGTCAAGTTTGACTTGACCAAATGCCATGTCATGATGATGACTTGGCATGGCCGACCAATGATGATGCTCCACATCATCATTGACTTATCATGTGGTGCCACCTCATGAGGGAGACCAAGAGCCATTGGTTCTTGGAGTTACATGGATGCATGTAACCCCCTTATAGTGGGTTATGAAAGTGTGAAGTTAAGTTGTGTTACTTCATCTTCTTCCTTGGTTCTTCCTCTCTTGCTCTCCCAATCCTTCTTGGACGAAATTTCCATGAGTGCTAGCACACTCTAGGTTGTGTTTCTCCACCATTTTTCCGTGTGGATACCAATAGAGGAGTGTACACTTGACATTCTTGAGTTCCAGTAAGCCATTTGGACGAGCGGGATTTACGAAGGGCGTCGCATCGAGGGTAACACTCTCAACTTCTAGATCTAAGGTAGATCTAAGTTTACTTAGCACATCAATGTCTTTATTTTAATATATCTTCGCACGGATCTGTGGCCAGGCTTCTGAGGTTTCCGCAATGCAAAAAGCGGTTTTTGCGGCTCGGAAAATCCCAACACGATTGGATGCTAGAGGGGGGGTGAATAGCGCGTGTTGTACATGATGGAACTCGTTCATATTTGTCTCTACAAAACTCGTTATGCGTAGCGGAATAATAATAATAAAATAAATAACGAATTAAAACAAACACGAACACAAAGATATAACGTGGTTCGGAACCAAATGGTTCCAACTCCACGGATCGTGCTCTAAAAAGCTCTAGCGATGACAATCACACACCACCATGCAAACACTCCTTCTCGACACAAGTCAGAAGTGGAGAAACCTCGTACAAATGATTACAATAGTAATTCTAAGTACAACAAACAAATACAAGTGAATACAACAAAAGAAATGCAAAGGAAACTTTATAATCGATCTTTTGAGAGCTTGCTTGTTTTGTTGGTTGAGTGGCACTTGGAGACCCTGAATTGCAGCAACAATTCACCCCAAAAACTCTTCAAAGAACCATTCCTTTTTCCTCTATCACGAGCCCCTTATAAAGCTTCAACCTGTGCTGGAAAAAGTCGATCAGTCGACTGGTCAGGACCATCAGTCGACTATTGTCGTGAGACAATGACTAGATCCACACTGGATAAGTCCAACGGATCCATCATCAGTCGACTAATTATGACCATCAGTTGACTGATAAAGCCATCACTCGACTGCTAACCCAGCGGTCAAGTGAGACTCTATTCTGTGCTCGATTTCTCGAACACCAGTCGACTGATCACAAGACCAGTCGACTGCTCGACCAATCAGTCGACTGACAACCTATGGCAGTCAACTGCTAGGGCAATTCCCACAGTCAAACCCTAGTTGACTCAGGCCATTCGACTTCCATATGACACCAGTCGACTGGCACACCTCAAACATGTTGTTTTAGCCCAAGTATGGTTCCCCCATACTTGCTAGACCACTCTTAGCCTAGACCTAATCCTTCTAGCCACCTCCATCAACCTCACGCCTCTCGGATCCCTCCAAGTCATCCATGACTTGTTCATCCATAGTGCTAGCCTTCAGGTGCTTCCGTCGGCTATGTCATGCTAACGGTGTCTACACCGCCAAGGCACATTGGACTTACGCCGCCAAGACTCCGCTTGGACTGTACGCCGCCAACCATTGGACTTATGCTGCCAAGACTTCACCCTTGGACTTTAGGCCACCAATATCAAACCCCTTGGACTTCTCAAATGCCAAGACTCATGCTTGGACTTTCCCTTGCCAACCCATATTTGACTTTCCATGCCAAGATCCATGCTTAGACTTCCCATGACAATCACATTATCAAGTGTTTTTGTCGAACATCAAAACATCTCTCGTGTCAAGCTCGAGTCCTGGTCAATCGTGACTTTGGCCAATTGCACCAATACTTTTTACAGTACTTAGGTGAGACTCTTTGGCACATGACTGATATCTATCACATACCCCCACAACATATAAAATATCAGGTCGACTCGTTATGAGATATAGTAAACTACCAATCATGCTCCTATAATATTTTAGATCCACCGATTTTCCTCCATCATCATTTCTTAGATTTGTGCTTTATGCCATAGGAGTGGATATCTCCTTTGAATTCTGCATATTGAATTTCTTTTGCAGATTCATGGCATACATAGACTGATGGACATATATACCTTCCTTTGTCTATTTGATATCAAGTCCGAAGAAGAAAGTAAGTTCACCCACAAGACTCATCTCAAACTCACTCTCCATGTGTCCTATGAACTTGTTCAGATAGTCCTTATTGTTTGAGCCACAGATTATGTCATCGACGTAAACCTGGGCTATTAAATATTTTCACCATCTCTTCTCAGAAATAGTGTAGGATCTATCTGACCTCTCTTCAACCCTTTCTCTACTAGAAATGTGAACAACCTTTCATACCAAGCACGAGGTGCTTATTTTAGCCCATAAAGATCTTTTTTTAGTTTAAACACGTGGTCTAGAAAGTCTATACTTTCAAACCCCGATGGATGTTCAATGTACACTTCTTCCTTAATTACCCCATTTAAGAAGGCAGACTTCACATCCATTTGGTATAATTTGAAGCCTTTATATGTAGCAAATGCTAGCATAAGCCTTATGGACTCTAGACATAATACTGGGGCGTACATCTCTTCATAATATAATCCTTCAATTTGGTTATAGCCTTTGGCAACTAACCTTACTTTGTTTCTTATGATTTCTCCCTTATGATTCATTTTGTTTCTAAACACCCATTTTGTACCAATTATGGAGACTTCTTCCAGTCTCGGAACTAAGTCTCATACTTGGTTTCTTTTGAATTGTCCTAACTCATCTTACATTGCTAAGATCCAATCAGGATCAAGCAAAGCTTCTTCTACTACTTTGGGTTCAATTTCTGAGATGAGTGCAACTTCAACTCCTTCATTCCTAAAGGATGATCTGGTGCTCACCCCTTGTTGAAGTTCCCTAATAATCTGATCGTGGGGATGATTGACGCTTGTCCTATTGGATCTTGGTGCTTGAGATGTTTCAAGTATTTGGTCGTTTGATACATCTTCAAGTAATGAACCTTGTGACTTAGACTTTTCATCATCAGATTCAATTTTAACTCCCCCTACTTTGGTGTTCTCTCGTAATTTGATCTTCTCCATTCCAAATTTAATTTCTTCATTAATTCTTTGAGTATCATCAGATTTTTCACCCTCTTCAAAAACGACATCCGACGACTCTTCAATTAATTTTGATTTTTTATTGTAGACTCTATATTCTTTGCTAATAGAAGACTATCCAACAAGAATACCTTCATCAACTTTAGCCGTGAATTTTCCTAGATGATCTCTGGTATTTAGAATAAACACCTTTCAGCCAAACACCCTAAGATTCTTAACTATAGGTGTTTTTCCAAACCAGAGTTCATGCGAGGTTTTTTCTAGAAACCTATGTATTAGCACCCTATTCTGAACATAACAGGCTGTGCTGACAGCTTCGACCCACAAGTAGCTTGGAAGAGCATACTTATGGAGCATGCTTCTACCAGCTTCTTGTAAGGCTCGATTTTTCCTTTCCACAACACCATTTTGTTGGGGTGTTCTTGGAATAGAAAATTCATGCATATACCCCTTTTATAAACAATAGTCCTTAAACCGAGTGTTTTCAAATTCCCCTCCATGATCACTCCTAAGGGTTTTAATGGTTGTGTTTTTCTCATTTTCAATTCTTTTACTAAAAGAAATAAAAATATCAAGAGTTTCATCTTTATGTTTCAAGAAAAAAGTCCAAGTGTATCTAGTGTAATCATCAATAACTACCAAGTAGTATTTGCTACCATTAAGAGATTTAATAGTACTACAGTCAAATAGGTCTAAATGTAATAAGTCTAAAGCTGTAGTAGTACTTACAACATTTTTGGGCTTGTGTGATGCCCTCTTTTGCTTACCTTTTTGACAGGCATCACATAACCTGTCTTTTTGAAACTTTAGCATTGGCAACCCCCTGACCAACTCTTTTCCAGCTAGTCTTCTTAAGTTCTTCAATTTGACGTGCGCAAGCCTTCTGTGCCATAGCCAGGATTCATCTGTTATAGATACAAGACACTTGGCAGATAGATGAGTAGTATTATCAAAAAAATACTTGATATATGTTTTCCTTTCGAATTCCTACTAACATGGCAATATCTGAACTGTTGTTCTTTACTAGACATTGAGTTGAATTGAATTCAACCCTATATCCAGTATCACACAACTGACTCACACTTAACAAGTTTGACATATTCTTGACTAACAAAACATTCCTAATCATAAAAGACTCTGAAACATAAATATCTCCTATTCCTACAACTTTTAATTTGTCGCTATTGCCAAAAGAAATGATACCTCTACTTTTATTTTGCAGCGAGAAAAATAGGGATACGTCGCCAGTCATATGTTTGGAGGATCCACTGTCTACAAACTAGGTTGATGGACACTCCCCCTTAACTGATGCTTACTAGACACGAAGGATAAAAGATTTTGGCACCCATATATTGGGTCCATTAGCCTCCAAAATGTATTTCCTAGGAATCCATACCTTACTTGTTTTCTTCCTACTAGGAATTCTAGAAACTAAAGAAATAAAACTATATTCTTGTTGTTTAGGTCTATATCCTATTCTTGCTTTGTTGTAAACAACTCGTTGTGATTCTAGAATCATATTTAACATTCGAGAGCTAGAGCTGAACTTCTCAAGAGTACACTTGAGATCATTCACCTGTGCTCTCAGAGATCTATTTTCATCATTGATTTTATCAAATTGGAAAGTGTTAACACTAGATTCTACCGCATGCTCCTTAAGATTTTTAAATTGGTCTAATTCAGATATTTTGATTCTAAACTTGGATTTGTCTAGCATGTCAGTCAAATATGCAATAGTTTTATAGCAATCTCTAAGTTCAGAATTTACCTGATCATCATCCATCGATGATGATTCTGCCTCCGAGTTTGAATCTGTTCTGGAGTCCTCCAGCGCCATCAGAGCAGTGTGTCATCTAGCCTTGTCTTCTTTGTCCTCTTTCGACGATTCGAATGATGACTCAATGCCTTTTGTCTCCTCCTTTTTTCTTCCTTCTTCTTGAGACAAGGACATTCATTTTTGAAGTGTCCTTTCTTGCTGCATTCATAACACACTACATTAGATTTATCAATTCCATTATCAACTTGCTTACCTTTCTTTTTGCTGAATCTCCTGCTTCTCCTCATCATCTTCCTCACAAAGTTGTCCATCTCACTGGAGGAGGACTCATCATCTACATCTGATTCCGTGCCTGAGGATGAAGATAGCTCCTTCTTCTTCTCCTTCTTTTTCTTTCCCTCCTTGCTTTGATCACCTGCAGACAAAGCCATACCCTTCTCTTTTTGACCTTTATTAGCCTGCTCATGCAATTCCATTTCACAAAATAATTCATCTATTTTAACAGTTGATAAGTCCCTTGATACCTTATAGGCATCCACCATGGATGATAATAAGACATTTCTGGGAAATGATTTAAGAACATACCTAATCAGATCTCGATTCTCAACACTCTCTCCAATAGAGTGGAGACCGTTGAGCAACACCTTGAATCTTCCATGAAGCTCACTGGTAGATTCAGTGTCCTTCATAGAAAAGTTCTAGAGTTGACTTAGGTACAAATCCCTCTTGGCTATACGAGAGTCTCTGGTACCCTCGTGCAGCACAAGTAATTTATTCCACAGGTCTTGTGCACTGCTGAAAGGACCAACTTTATTTACTTGTTCCTTTGTCAGGCCGTATTGTAAGGTTACAGTGGCCTTGGCGTTAGCCTGTGCTTTGCGCTTTTGCTCATTTGTCCAAAGAGCAGACCCTAAGACCTTACCTACTTCATCCACTGGAGTGATGAAGCCCTCCGTGACGAAGAACCACATTTCTATCTCAGTCATGAGATAGTACTCCATCTGACAGTTCCAGTATTGGAAATTGGTTCCATCAAAAAATGGAGGTCGATTTGTACTGTAACCCTCTTGCATGGTTATGACTCTAGGGTGGTTAAACAGGGTAATTAGAGCCCTAGCTCTGATACCACTTGAAAGGACCGGTAGTATGCAAGAGGGGGAGATTACTTTTTAAAAACCGAGTAGATATGACGTAGCGGAAATACAGTTTAAGATCACAGTTATAAGTAAAACACTAAAATCACTAGTAAATGAACGCATCCTAAGTTTGAGCACAACCACAAAAATCACGAAGAACACAGCACAAGATAAATAATGAAAACAATGTAGACACAGTCAATTTTTTTACTTGGTTCACAGCTCTCTCCTAGAGCTGCTAGTTCAAGGCCTACCACTATTTTTCCTCCTTTTCGAAGCCAAGCTTCGAGGGTGGAGAAAACCTCTTAAAAAACTTTACAGATTACAGATCTTAGGTATTGAAAATAAGCACAGGGCTCTGAATTACAAGCAATAAAATAGACAGTAAAAGATAGAGTTTGACAGTTTAAAATGATACCAGCCTTTGTTCTCGATGTGATCACACGAACCAATGTACAGGAAGAAGGCGGTGCAGCATTTCAGATGTAGAATGCAAGCAAAAGATGCAATTAATTTGATCTTGTGAAAAACTTGCAAGAGCCGAGCCAAATCTACCCAGAATAGAGGAAGAAGATGCACGCAGCATAGTCACAGGAGAAAGGCTCACAACGTAGGGATCTCATATTCGCAGAAGCACCATAAGAGCAGATCAGTAGCAACAGTATTAGTGTTTTGCAAGGCGGAAGCACAATCTCTGATTCCTGTCATTATAGAAGCTGAACAAACGAAGAAGAAGTGATTCTTATTTTTTTTGCATGAAACCTAAATAAAATAGCGATCGTTTATCTGAGCTCTCTTCTCGAACAACCACCTAAGCCGGGAAGATCAGATCCACTGCGAGAAGAATTCTCGTTCGTAGTATTGTGATCGTTGTTTGAAACCTCTGAGTAGAAATCGTCCATGCATTGAAACAAAGAGGTTTTCTCGTCGGAATCATGACTCTGCTTCCCAGCAGTCGAGCTCGCCTTGCGTCTGTGTGGTTTTTCTGAAGGCCAGTCGAGGCACTGACTCAACTGATCATGTTTAATGTCGAGGTTTATTCTGCTCTAGTCAAGATGCCAGTCGAAGCTCACTCTCTTCTGTCCGCCGCTGCCGATGACCAGTTGAGGCACTAGTCGATGCTCACTCGCCCATCGCGGTATCGATGACGATCGAGGCAATAGTCGGCTCACTTTCTTCTCTTCTTTCACCGCTGACGTCGGTCGTGGTGCCACCTTATCGCACTGCCAGAGCGTCGGTCGAGTCATCCTGCATCTGCGAGAGGCGGTCGAGGCACCGTCGATCGCTTGCTCGATCGAGCTGCGGTCGAGCATGACTTGCTACATCTCCTTCATCTTAGCATCACGAGTCAGTCTTTGCCTCATTGCCTCACAAAGTATCAATCGAGGTGCTGGCTTGACTATTCCTAGCCTTCGGTAAATTTTTCAACTGATGAATGTAGTAAAGGCAATAGTTTAGGTTTCAACTCATTGTTGTACTTATGACTCATTGTTTCAGTAAACTCTAAGACTGAAACATGCCTAGTAAAGACACTACCCAAAGACCCTTTACTTGACAAGACTCTAGCCTCCGACCATTCTTGGACTTTTCACCTTGCCGCTTCTGCAAGGAATTTCTGCCTGCCAAGGAATTGCCCTTCTTGGACTTTTCACCAAAGTACACCCTTGGATTTCTCATCTACCAAGGAATTACCCATCTTGGACTTTTCACCAAGGTCCACCCTTGGATTTCTCATCTGCCAAGGAATTACCCATCTTGGACTTTTCACCAAGGTCCACCCTTGCATTTTCCCAGTCGCCAAGGAATTAACCATCTTGGACTTTTTACCAAGGTCCACCCTTGGATTTCTCACTTGCCTAGACACTAAAACCTTAGTTTACTTAAATGTTTGTCAAAC
Organism: Wurfbainia villosa; assembly: GCA_025175895.1. NCBI lineage: Eukaryota > Viridiplantae > Streptophyta > Magnoliopsida > Zingiberales > Zingiberaceae > Wurfbainia > Wurfbainia villosa. The sequence goes on from CM045997.1 coordinate 58,591,339, forward strand.
ACCAAAACATAGTTTAGAGCATCAGCTCCAACAAAAAACTCTAAAACTATCCTAGGGTAGGTTGGGTGTCTTATCCCCATTATCTCTCCCCACCCCATTTTTACAAATAGGGATTGAATATCACCCAGCAAACCTAGGGATTCTAATAAATCTTCATCAAGATACCTAGTTGCGGTGATTCTTCTAGTAGCAAGCATGTCATATCTATCCCTATGCTCATTATTTTGAAAAAGAAGGTTTGGAAGAGTGTTACCTTCCTCCGGAGCTTGAGGGGCATCCGTTCTCTTTGTTCTTCACTCCGAAGCACCGGATCGAGATGCCACTTGCTTGGTCCTCCTCATCCTTACTTCTTTTGGGCTTCCTTGAAGGTTAGAAAGGCCTCTAGTGTTGGTGCAGTAGGCACCTAAGTCGAACCTGAGTTTTGATTATAGCAAACGATACAAAGTTAAGCTCATGTCATTATCTCACGAGATGAATCGAGTGTGCAGAAATGCTAAGCTAAGCCGAAGGTCAGCGACACTCGGAGAGAACCGTAGTGGTCAGGCGACACCGGGAGGACTTTGGAGGGAGCCGAAGGAATCAGGTGGAGGGCGACAGCAAGGCTTCAAAGGTAAATGTTGAGGTAAGCTCGTGTGAGTGAGCGTAAGTAAGGTCGAGTCCTTCATACGGGGACATCCTTAGGCGACGATCCGACCAAGACTTCCCATGGAAGGTCTATGTTGAGATCGAACGGCAAGTGACCGTCGAATTCACTTATATTTCGAGCTAACTCTTTATTACAGTTGAAAAGTCTGGAAATTAGTTCAACCGGCCAAGGATCAGTTCAACTGCTGAGCCATCAGTTCAACCGGCCAAGGATTAGTTCAACTGTTGAGCCATCAGTTCAACCGGCCAAGAAATCAGTTCAACCGATGGTCAAAAATCAACCTCGAGGAGTCATGCTTTATCACCATTTTTCAAGGAGTCTTGTGCCCAATTTCTATTGGTCGAAGACCCATTCGAAAAGGGGCTCAAGGGCTTTAAAAGGAGGGACTCTCCTAGGGTTTTTCATCAATCTCTAAGTGCTCAAAAGCCTCCACAACGCTACAACTCTCCGACGACTCTACAACGACGAAGTGCTGCCAACAACCCTAGCTTAATTTATATTTACTAGTTGTTGGTATAATTTTATTTTGTCATCTCTTTTATACTGCAAATCTTTATTGAGGTTTTCTATCGTTGCATTTTACATTAATAGAAGAGAGGGTGTGTCTCTCTATCTTTTGCTTTCGAAGGTTTTTGTAATCGTCTAACTCCTACCTCTAACGAGGAGGAGTGTTTTAGTGTTTTTCCCTCCGTGCATGGTCAAGGACCACTAGGGCCTTGGAGTAGTAGCCGAAGGCTAAGAACCAAGTAAAAATATTTGTCTCCTTTATTTATTGCTTATCTTTCCACTGCAATTAATTATCTACTCGGGTTTTAACGAACGAACAAAAAAAAAAGGTTTTATCGCTATTCACCCCCCCCCCCTCTAGCGATCTGCTTCGATCCAACATCTAGGTGATAGGTAAGAGGGATTCACATTACTAGGCCAAAAGGAATCAAAGCACACAGTTCATTTGGGGCGAAAACACACGGTGCGTTCTATTTAACCCCTACACAACACGGTCGTGTGAAAACACATGGCCATGTCATGTGCGCTGCTAGAAGGTGGGACACGACCATGTGAAAATACACGTCCAGACCCTATGCCCCCTGTTTCCTTCTCATGGTGCACAATGGTCGACTTCTCCTTACTCGCTCAATCGTGTAGGTTCAAAGTGATTTTTATTTTTACCTAGCAGGTTCTTTCTAGTCCTAATTCATGTTAAAAATGCTAAATGAATGGAATCCAAAGTTTAAATTAAACAAAAAAAAAACATAAAAACTAAACTTGGGTTGCCTCCCAAGGAGCACTTTGTTTAAGATCTTTTAGCTCGACCCTACTCCATTATCTCAACTTGGCTCCGGAGGTTCTGTAAACCTCCATTCATTCATCTCAGTGATCATATCCGGTGGGTTCGGCTTTACCCTACTGAAAGTGTAGCCGTCTAGGAAGGGCGCTCTACACTCTCACATATTGAAGAGGATTATCTCCCCGTCTACCTCCAAGGAGATCTTGTGCGCCTTTACGTCTATGCATGCCCCCACAGTCGCCAGAAAGGGTCTTCCCAAGATGATGGGATTCTGGGGGTTTGGTCCTGTGTCGAGTATAATAAAATTCATGTGTATCACAAAATTCTCAATGACCACAGGCACATGTGCTAGCATACTGACGGGTTCCTTGACTGAGTCGTCCCCCATAGGAATACCAAGGTTTGCTGGTTGGATCCCATTCAGTCCCATCTTCAAATAGTATGCGTAGGGCATCACACTTACTGATTACCCCAAGTCACACAATGCTTCATCAAAGCATTCCCCATAAATCGAGCAGGGGATAACAAATTCACCAGGGTCCTCAAGATGGGATGGAATTTTATCTTCAATTTCGGCTTGGTCGGGAAGGGTGGAAATCATGGCTACACACCCCTTAGCAAATCTGTTTCTCTGTGCTACTCTCTTGCTGCACACTCCCTCCTCCTTGACTTGACTCGGCTCGAGTAATGATGGAGAACTATCCATAGGTTGCGACACGGTTTGGGATATCTGGGCCACTTGTGTTTCCAACATCCTTGTGTGACTTGTAAGACCATCAACAGTGGCCTTCAAATCCTTAAGTGACTCTTCTGTCTTCTGATGTTAGCGTCGAAACTCTTCATTGGCCTTTGTTTGGGTAGCAATGAAGCCTTCCATCATCAATTCTAGCCTAGACTTTTGTGGTTGTTGCTACCCATTGCCCTATTGTCGCCCATATCCTCTTGATGATTGGAAGTTCCCCGAGTTATTCCGATAGAAAAAATTTGGGGGATTCCTCCATCCGAGATTGTAAGTGCCGAAGTATGGGTTGTTGGACCTTTGATTATAGTCCCCAACCGCATCGACATGCTCAATCTGCTCTTCTAAGCCACCTGACTTTCCATAGTGGTCCTCCCGATACGTTGTTGCTCCTTCTCAAAAGTCATTGGCTGCACATGCAGAAACGAGATTGAAAGAGTCAAACCATCTGCTAAGCACGTCGAACCTCAGTGCCATGTGGTCCATGGAGTTGACATCATATCGTCCCACGGCAGGAGCTGGGTGACTACGTTCAGAAGTCCATTGATGGTGGTTCTGGGCCACCTCTTCTATTAGCACCTCCGCTTCCTCTATAGTCTTGTTCATAAGTGCTCCTCCTGCGGCAGAATCGAGGAACATCTTTATGGCGTACGTGATACCATTATAGAAGATGTGGATCACTAGCCACCTTTTCAGTCAATGATGGGGCCATTGGTAGAGTAGCCCCTTGTAGCGATCCCAGACTTCAAATAGGGACTCCCCTTCCTTCTGACGAAAGCTTGTTATTAGATGACGCATGTGAGAAGTCTTGCTTGGTGGGAAGTATTTATTCAAGAACTACTGCTCACATTGCTCTCATGTAGTAATGCTTCCCGAAGGCAGTGAGTGAAGCCATGCCATAGCCTTATCCCGCAATGAGAATGAGAATAGGCGCAGGTGGATCGCGTCTGCAGCGACTCCATTGATCTTCATTGTCGAGCAGATTTCCAAAAATGTCTCTAGGTGCCGGTTTGGGTCTTCAGTCGTAGCTCCCCCGAATTGACTTTGCTGGACCATGTGTATAAGTGTCGATTTCAGCTCAAAGTTGTTTGCCGAAATGGACGGTCCAGATATATTCGGCCTAAATCCTCTAGCACTAGGGGTTGTGTAATCTCGCAAAGGTCGTGTGCATATATTCACCTCAGAAGCAGCTTGATCCTCCATCCTCTTCTGTTTATCTCTCCGACGATGATAGGTTCGTTCGATTTCTAGATCGATTGGAATCAGGGCTCCCGATCTTAGGCATCTAAGCATACGAAGAACCGAGCCACAAAATTAAAAGTATTACCTAATACTTAATTAAAATAGAAAATAAACTAAACTAAATACTGAATCAAATTCATAAAAGCAAATTATAAAATAAAACATAAAACTACTGCTAAAATAAAAAAAAAACTAATTCTAGATATGGAAAATCTAAAACTGAAGTAAATAAAGTAAAATAAAAGAGAGTAATAAAAGTAAAGCAAGTAAATAAATCTAATCCTAAGTCCGATCCAATTATCCACTTCTTGATTCGATATCGAATCAATCAGTCTCCGGCAACGGTGCCAAAAAACTTGATGCACGCGAACGCAATCTCAAATCTCGCGACAGAGACCGTCAAGGACTCGAAGCGCACGCTCGCTCTCAATGCTTGCAAGTGCACGGATGTCGTCAAATAATAAAAAGATTATCGATCCCACAGGGACTGAGATACGAGTATCAATTTGTTAAGTGGACGTTATTGTCCGGAATTCAATTCTAATGGTTGTGATTGTGAGGGTTGTCGGCGGTCCTAACTCAATACGGTGTCACACGGAAGAAGAAAAGGCTTGCTGTGAGTCTTTGGAAGGAATTCTAGGATTTTGGTTTCGCTTGTGTGTCGTAAAATATGTTATCAATTGGGTGTTGTCTAAACGTCTAACTATGGCCTTGTGGAAGGGGCATCATACACTCCCCCAATGAGCCTTCACATCTATCAGGAGCTATCTCTACCTTCCAAGTCGACCCCTGGCATTAGGACGGGATAGGCGTTACGAGGATGCCAAATCAATCCCTGCGATGAATCATTTCCAATTATATCGCACCCTTCTATCCATAGTTACAGGAGATGAGACCAACCCCTAGGTTCCTTCTTAATTCTCCTAAATCTTAGATATGAGGGATGTCACCCCTCGTATCGGCTAGCACAGTAGATAGAAAACCAAAACACATAGATATTGATTTAAACTAATACCAATTGCAAATACAAACTCAAGAATAGAATTTATTTTAGAATAACATGTTCTACGTACACAAACTACTCCCTAATCCTAGAATGGAAGAATCTACTCCAGAAATATGAGAGGAGAAACACAAAGCACGATCATATTCATATAAACAATGGATATTATGCAAAGAACAGAAATGACAATTCAATGTGACTCTTCTCTCTGGCATTGCAGTGCAGAACTTGATCTCCGACGGTTGTCTTCCTCCCTGTTGTGAGTTCCTGAAGCTTTCTAGTGCGTCAGACTGCCATCCCAGCCGTCGTGCCTCCCCCCTAGGGTTTGGGCGTAGCCTCCTTTATATAAACATCAACCCGAATCTCCCCGAAACTTGGAAAATAATCTAATCGTGTCGGAATCGCACAATGTCACACGACCGTGTGGATCCACATGGCCAGGCTGTGTGTGGCGCTATGGCACAGGCCATGTGTTTTCATAGGGCCAGGGTGTGTGGCATTCTGCTCTAGCTGCAAAATGTCTTCTTTTCGATCCAAAAGTGTGCCATTTTCCCCGTATAATGTTGTCCTGCACACAGAAGTACAATGTGAAGATCTTCGAACCAGAAAATAGGAAATGCATGCAAAATAAAGTAAAATATGCATCAAACAAACATAAAATGAAATGATATGTGAGTAAAAACTACTCTTAAAACCCTATATGTTTTGCTCGCATCATGAACCAATGGTTTTCGAATTCACAACCATGATCGCTTTTAAGTCTTTTAATCTTAAGGTTCTTTTCATTTTCTAATAACTTACATAGGTTGGTAAGTTGGTCTATGTTAGTGTCAGCCCTTAGTGTCAATCATGAGATTATTGATTTGGGATCATATGTATCATATTTCATTAATAACATACAAGGTTTGCTTATTATATTATTTCTTATCTGTGATATATGAATAATATAATAGTGTCCTTGATTAGTAGGTTCAGGTTTACCGCATATCAATTGGTTGAATTGATAGTGAGAGCCTGTATATATACACACACACACACACACACATAGAACACTACTCTTAACTATTCCTAGTCGAATATTAATATGCAAGGACAATATTAATGCATAGAGACTAGCATGTAGGTCAATTGATGACTTAATCTCACAAGTCATGGGTATGTGATAATGAGTTGACACATGGGTACATATTAGAGACTATGTAGTGAATTGACCCGCCATAAGAATGTTTCATGGATCGTTATATGAGTGTTATAAACATTCTCATGTGACTATTGGTATGAATAATCCTTAGACCTGAAGTCACTACGGTTCCCTACATAATGAGTTCTATACTTTAGCTTCGTCAAATGTCACCTGTAATAGGGTGACTATAAAGGCGATCACTGGGTATGCAATAAGTTATGCGGAGGGATGTGAGTGATGTAGAAGGGATTTATCCCTTCCATATATCGAAAGTGGTATCTATGGATCCCTTGATAGAGTAGGACTGCTAAAAATGCATGGTCATGCTCGAATAAGTCAATATGAGATATTGAGCTTATTTGGTTGAGTAGTCTACTTGGAGATCAAGAAACTCATGATTGATAAGAGTGTTAGGATATTTGACGCCGCTAGAGGGGGGGGTGAATAGTATGTTGCCCGTACGTAGATGGAATTCGATCGGGTGTTCGTCTCTACAATTTCGTTAGTACGCAGCGGAATAGTAATGAAAGCAATAATGAAACAATTAACAACGCGCAAAACGTTTAACGTGGTTCGGAACCGAACGGTTCCTACTCCACGGATCGGGTTTGTACGAACCCTAGCAATGCCAATCACACACCACTATAATAAACACTCCTTCTCAGAACAATTCGGAGGCGGAGAAACCTCTTACAAGATGATTACAACAATAATCAAAAGCTACAAGCAAATACAATGAAATACAAAGCAAGACTAGTAAAGAAAAACACTTTACAAATGCTCTTGAATGCTTGATCGCTAGATTGATCGAGTAGCACTTGGAGACCCTGAATTGCAGCAGCAACTTGCCCCAAATCGCCTAAAAGAACCCTTGCCATTTCCTCCATCACGAGCTCCTTATAAAGCTTCAACCTGTGCTGGAAAAAGTCGATCAATCGACTGATCGGGACCATCAGTCGACTGATGCCACTGTTGTCATGAGACAACGGCTAGATCCACGCTGGATAAGTCCAACGGATCTACCATCAGTCGACTGATCATACCCATCAGTCGATTGATGGAGTCCTCACTCGACCAGTCGAGTCCCGACTCTATTCTGTGGCCAATTTCTCAAGCACCAGTCGACTGATCACACTATCAGTCGACTGCTCGAGACATCAGTCGACTGCCCACCTTTGGCTGACGACTGCTAGGCCACTTCCCGCATTCAAACCCTAGTTGACTCGGTCCAGTCGACTGCGACATGGCACCAGTCGACTGGCACACCTCAAACATGAGGTTTTATCCCAAGTATGGTTCCCCCATACTTGCTAGACCACCCTTAGCCTAGACCTAAGCCTTCTAGCCACCTCCATCAGCCTAACGCCTCTTGGATCCCTCCAAGTCATCCATGACTTGTTCATCCATCGCGCTAGGCTTCATGTGCTTCCATCGGCTATGTCATGCTAACGGTGTCTACACCGCCAAGGCACATTTGACTTACGCCGCCAAGACTTCGCTTGGACTTTACGCCGCCAACCATTGGACTTATGCTGCTAAGACTCCCGCTTGGACTTTACACCGCCAATATCAAATCCTTGGACTTCTCAACTGCCAAGACTCAAGCTTGGAATTTCCCTTGCCAACCCATGTTGGACTTTTTATGACAAGACCCATGCTTGGACTTTCTATGCCAAGACCCATGCTTGGACTTTTCCTTGCCAACCCATGTTAGACTTTCCATTGCCAAGACCCATACTTGGACTTTACCAAATGGCAAGTGTCCTACTTGGACTTTTCATGCCAAGTACCCAAGACTTGGACTTTCACATGACAATTACATTGTCATATGTTTTTGTCGAACATCAAAACATCACTCGAGTCAAACTCGAGTCCTGGTCAATCGTGACCTGGGCCGATTGCACCAACAATCTCCCCCTTTTTGATGTTTGACAAAAACCAAACAAAACATTGAGTTAGAACACTAACTCAAATCCCTTACCAATTATCCCAAATTGGTAATCTTAAACATTCTCCAAATGTTCTCCCCTAAACATTCTCCCCCTTTTTGACTAACATAAAAAAAAGGTCTTCTCTCTAAGGAGGTCAATGTCTCATGTTCCAATGAGATCTTACAATCTCCCCCTTGGTCTAAAAATATCTAGGATGCCTACCATCTTCCTAGTGATAAGTCCCATTTCACTCAAGAGAGGCAATCCTATTCACTCTCTCAATTTCCAAATTGGGTATAAAAAACCCATCAATTTTCCCAAATTGATGATACTCTTCCAATAACTTCTCTTATTCAAGGAGAAAAACACATCCATCATCTCAAGATGGATACCTCCTCCTAAAGGCTTGCTCCCCCTTGACCATTGCACCAACAATGTCCTTGGGAAGTCCCTAAGCCAATAGGAACTCTAAGCCATCAAAATTAAGGTTAGAAATTCAACATTGAACTTTCCAACACCTTAAATTTGATTCAAACCCTAAACACCTCTCCTAATCCATATCCAATGGATTTTCACCCTTTATCATGCTTCCCAAAGCATATCCTAGGGTTAGGAGTGGTTAGGGACCTTAACCACAGCTGAAATCGGGTTAAACAACCTTGGTTACCCCGAAATCAGGCTATCACGATCAGTGATTCGAAATCACAATCGACACGCTCATCACCAATCGCCACGCATGCGGCGATCGACATCGAAAATCTCGATTTTCAGTTATCAAAAATGAGTTTTGGAAAATCATAACTAATTATACGTGTATCGAAAAATCACGAAATTTGATACGTATAATACTTATGACCAATACAATGGGTGAAAAATGTTTGAAAAATATTTTACACATAAAATAGCAAATTTGATACAAAATCCAAAAGTGACTAACAACTTTAAAGTTTAAGCTCACTTTGTATCAATCTCATCAATGGTGATTGCTATCAAAAGATAGACTTCACCAAGGTTTTTCAAAATGATTTTAAAATGTTTTCAAAACCCTATTTTGGATCATATTCCTTGGGCTCTATGTACATGACTTGTACACAAGCTTTCCTAATGATCCACCTGTTGAGTTAAGATGAGTTTGGGTTCAACTAGATGCAAAAACTATGCACCTTGACCTTAACTCATATCCTAGCATCTCACATGTATCTAGGGTGTATAAATACACATACATATCAATTGGATGTGAGATGTGGGTTTTGGTTCATTTAATCTAGGGTTTCATGCATTTCCTAGGCAACCCTACTTGATTCCCTTATAAATGGGACTTCAAGTCATGTCATTGTCCTTAGTTCAATTTTAATCAAATTAATGCATGAAATGATCATGGCATAAAGATAGCAATAATTAAGCATGGCCAATGATCATGATGTCATGACATATGATAAAATCTAAAAACACATGACATTTAAAACCTTAATCCTAAAACATGAACATGACATATACAATGAATAAAAGTAAGCATGATGTCATGACATGTTATATGGAAAACAAAGCATGGTATATAAAATATATAGGTATAATAATACCTAAATCTTAATATTAATTTCCATATGATATAATTCATCATATTTTTCCATATTTCTACTTTTCTCCCAAGTGTGCCAAAAACCCAAAATGACACACCAACCTCTAAACCTAAATTGTGTCAATTTGATCATTTTATCAAACTTAAATAATATTGGCACATCCTAAAATCTTTTAGGATTAAGACTCAAATGTATTTCCATGGTGACCCTAACCTTGAAAATAACCTAAAGTGTCATCTTTATCATGGTTGAGTTAACTACCCATCCAATCAAGGTTGGCACACCCTAACCCCATCTAGCGTGAATCAATCACGATCTTAGGAACCCAAAACCTATTTGAGCTCCTAGGGTTAATTAGGTATTCCTTAGGGATAACCTCCCTAGATACCTTCCTAATGACCCTCCTAGGCTTATTAGCCTTGGTCATTTTGGTCTTGCCTAGGTTAACATTAGGGATTGCCTCCCTAATAACCTTCTTAGTGGTCACCCTAGGTTTCTTTGAAACCCTAGCCACTAGGCACAACCTTTGGTCAACCCTAGGGATGACTTCCCCATTGACCTTGGTCTTCCTAGACCTAGTTAGTGTTCCATAATCAAATGTAACACTATGGTAAGCCACCTTAGGCTTAGGTTTGTGACCCAACCCTTGCTTGCCCTTGGTTGACTTTTGACTCTTAGGTCCTAGGTGTTGACTTTGACTTTGGACCCTTGAAATTGATTTTGGATGTTCCTAAGGGTCTTCTCAAGTTTTTCAAGCCTTGACCTCAAGGCTTGATTTTCCAACTCTAATTTTCCAATTTTTGATTTCTCATTTGGTCCTTGGACATTATCCTTTCTAAGCAGGTGCCTAGTCCATTTTGGATTAAAACCTAGATGATCCCCTATTTTCTCAATTGATTTCCTAGGTAAAATATTTTTAGGGACATTAGTCCCAAATTTTTCCTTCTTTCCTAAGTGGATATTTTTAGCACCTAGACAAATATATCTATTGTTTCAAGCATGCTTTTCATGTACAATAGCAAGAGAATTAAAACCCTTAGCATGCTTTTGCCTATTAACTAAAGAATGTGCATTATTGAAATATACCTTAGGGTTAGCCTTAGAAGCTTCCCCTACTTGTGATGCTCCTTCTTTGGTCTTTTTGCTCCCCCTAGGACATTAACTCCGTAGTGTCCCGGTAGCTGACATTTGAAGCAAACCACGTGCTCCTTGCTTTTAATTGTTGAGGGACCGACATCCTTGACCTTTGGTGCCGGAGGAGTCTTCTGAACCCGTTTAGGACACTTACTCTTGTAGTGTCCTTGCTCCCTACACTCAAAGCATATAATATTCATTTTATTATTAATCGACATGCTTGAGTTACCTAGATCCATGGTGATCGGAGTTGGTTATTCATCCCTCCCATAGGTTGAGGCTTCTTCTTTATTTTGTTTCGGCTCCGATGTGGATGGTCTCTCCCCCTCAATCACAGAAGTGGATGCTTCTTCCACCTTTTCTACTTCCTTCTCCGATTTGGATGTTGATTCCTTACTTTCTTGTGAGGATGATGAAGCTTCCTCTTCGGTCTCCTCCTCTTCCAAGTCTTCTTGGACCGATTTGGGATTGTCGTAGAACTTGACCAACTTGTTCCACAACTCCTTGGCATCCTTATAGCTTCCTAATCTTGACAAAATGTCGTTAGGTATCAAATTAATCAATATTTTTGTTACATTAATGGTTGTCTTGAATTTTTGGCGTTGCTCCTCGGTCCATCGCTTCATTTTGATGATTTCGCCGTTCTCTCCTCTCGGAGCATCAAAACCTATAATCACAGAAAACCAATTTTCTATATTCGTCATTAGAAAATATTCCATTCTACCTTTCCAATACGCGAAATGTTCGCGGTCGAAGGATGGCGGAATGTTGATGTCGTCACCCAATCTCTCCTTGAATTCCATCTTGTTCCTCTAGCGTCTTGACTCCGGGTTGTTAATCCGTAGAAGAGCCCCGGGCTCTGATACCACTTGTTAGGATATTTGACGCCGCTAGAGGGGGGGGAATAGCGGGTTGCCCGTACGTAGATGGAATTCGATCGCGTGTTCGTCTCTACAATTTCGTTAGTACGCAGCGGAATAGTAATGAAAGCAATAACGAAACAATTAACAACACGCAAACACAATCGTTTAACGTGGTTCGGAACCAAATGGTTCCTACTCCACGGATTGGGTTCGTACGAACCCTAGCGATGCCAATCACACACCACTATAATAAACACTCCTTCTCGGAACAATCCGGAGGCGGAGAAACCTCGTACAAGATGATTACAACAATAATCAAAAGCTACAAACAAATACAATGAAATACAAAGCAAGACTAGAAAAGAAAAACACTTTACAAATGCTCTTGAATGCTTAATCGCTAGATTGATCGAGTAGCACTTGGAGACCCTGAATTGCAGCAGCAACTCGCCCCAAATCGCCTCAAAGAACCCTTTCCATTTCCTCCATCAAGAGCTCCTTATAATGCTTCAACCTGTGCTGGAAAAAGTCGATTAGCCGACTGATCGAGACCATCAGGCGACTGATGCCACTATTATTGTGTGACAACGGCTAGATCCACGCTGGATAAGTCAAACGGATCTACCATCAGTCGACTGATCATACCCATCAGTCGACTGATGGAGTCCTCACTCGACCAGTCGAGATTTGACTCCATTCTTTGGCCGATTTCTCGAGCACCAGTCGACTGATCACACTATCAGTCGACTGCTCAAGACATCAATCGACTGCCCACCTCTGGTAGTCGACTGCTAGGCCACTTCCCGTAGTCAAACCCTAGTTGACTCGGTCCAGTTGACTGCCACAAGGCACCAATCGACTGTCACACCTCAAACATGAGGTTTTAGCCCAAGTATGGTTCCCCCATACTTGCTAGACCACCCTTAGCCTAGACCTAAGCCTTCTAGCCACCTCCATCAACCTCACGCCTCTCAGATCCCTCCAAGTCATCCATGACTTGTTCATCCATCGCGCTAGCCTTCATGTGCTTCCATCGGCTATGTCATGCTAACGGTGTATACACCGCCAAGGCACATTGGACTTACGCCGCCAAGACTTCGCTTGGACTTTACACTGCCAACCATTGAACTTATGCTGCCAAAACTCCCGCTTGGACTTTACGCCGCCAATATCAAACCCTTGGACTTCTCAACTGCCAAGACTCAAGCTTGGACTTTCCCTTGCCAACCCATGTTGGACTTTTTATGCCAAGACCCATGCTTGGACTTTCCATGCCAAGACCCATGCTTGGACTTTCCCTTGCCAACCCATGTTCGACTTTTTATGCCAAGACCCATGCTTGGACTTTCCATACCAAGACCCATGCTTGGACTTTCCCTTGCCAACCCATGTTGGACTTTCCATTGCCAAGACCTATGCTTGGACTTTACCAAATGCCAAGTGTCCCACTTGGACTTTCCATACCAAGTACCCAAGGCTTGGACTTTCCCATGACAATTACATTGTCATATGTTTTTGTCGAACATCAAAAAATCACTCGAGTCAAACTCGAGTCCTGGTCAATCATGACCTGGGCCGATTGCACCAACAAAGAGGATGACATAGTCTATGCCTCATTAATCAATCTAGATATCAAGGATGGAAGGACTAAGTCATACACGATAGTAGTCACAGAAAGGTTATGTCGGATCTCGACATTCTCGTCACTTGGGTAGAAATAATGTATTGCTAGATGTCACTCATTGCTTATGTCTCTAAAAGGGTTTTAGAAACATTTCCAACGTTACGAGAACCTATTGGGTCACACACTTGGGACATGTGAGTTGGTGATGGCTCATGTGACGAGCCATTGGGCCATCGGATTGAGTCTAATGTAGATTAGACTCAATGAGTAGAACTCAAGGTATACCCAATGAATCTGACTCAAGTTAGACTCAAGTCAAATTTGAATTAAGTAAGACTCAAGGTATACCCAATGAATCTGACTCAAGTTAGACTCAAGTCAGATTCGAATCGAGTGAGACTCACCATTAAGAGGAGGTTGAATGATTATTAAGGTGGAATTAATGAATGATTAATTCCTAGCAAACCAAGAGTCAAAAACTCTTCATATTCAATGGTTGAATATAAAAGAGAATTTTTTTGGATGAGACTCTTAGTTTTTTCATGTGCATTAGTTTGGGGCTTGATAGTGATCATCTTCTTCCTCCTCTTCTACCTTCTTGGCCGAACCTATCTTGTGGCTAGCACCACATGTGGTTCTTCTCCACTTTATGGTTCATGTGGATATCGTGGAGGTGCGAACATCTTGACCGTGCTAAGATCCGAACACTTTGAACAGAACTGTTGATGTTGGGATTGCAAAGGGCACGCATAGAAGGTAACTATGATTCTCATAGGGTAGATCGATAACAACGAGTATAGTTTTTGCATGGATCTCTAGAGGGATCCTATTTTCCACTGCATAGTGCTTGTAAAATTGTTTCGGAGCATGCTAAGATCCCTATAGTCTAAGGTATCACTTTTGTGTTTAAGGAACCTATCCCAGGTAAACCTAGAGTAATCATCAATTATGACTAAGCAAAATTGACTCCCATTTAGTGACATGGCTCCATGAGAATGGAATAGATCCAAGTGTAGGATCTCTAGCACACTTTTGGTTCGATCTTGGTTAGTTAGTTGATGTTGTGCCCAAGTTTGTTTACCTTATTGACAAGCATTACAGATTTTATTATCCAAGTTGTTAAGGTTGGGCAAGCCTCTGACTAAACCACTCTGACTCACTTTGTGAATGAGTCTTTGGTGCAAGTGGCCGAGTCGTCGGTGCCACAATCAAGATTCCTCTTTTTGTGTCATAAGACACTTGGTTGAAGAGTCGGGTAAGTTAATTGTATAAATATTGCTATTCCTAGTTCCTTTAAGTATTGTTTTAGAGGTTTCATTAGTTTTAATTAAGCATTCATTTTTTAAGAATATAACCTTATAGTTGTTACACACAATTGACTTACACTAAGTAGATTATATTCAAAATTTTCAACTAATAGATCATTTCAAATTGTAAAGTCAGAGTTCAGCTCAATATCACCTTATCCGATGATTTTGAGCTTGCCATTGTTTCTGAAAGCAACCGATCCTTGACTTTTGAATCTTAGCCTCAAAAATTTTAGTCGGTCTCCGGTCATGTGTCGGGAGCACCCACTGTCCAACATCCATTGATCCTACACATATAGTAATTGGATCAGATATTGGATTTTTAAGAGTTGGTTGAAGTTTATTAGTCCTAGAATCATCTCACCCTTTCTACATGAGCAAACATGTTATCCTTATGTGTTTTGTGAGATGACTTCAATTTTACTTGTTTAAATTTAGTGAATTGAAACTAATTAACCTTGGGTTAGATTCGGATTTAATCCTAAGCTCGTCAAGGAAGCTTTTCGAGAAATTGACTTCCAGGTCGTGGCGAGGCACAGATGTCTTCTTTGATCGGAACAATGACCACTTCCTTAGATAAATCCAAGTTCAAGAAATTGATTACTTGAGTCACCTAAGATTACTTACTGGTCTAACTAGTTTGGGATACGACAAGGTAGCTTCAGCTAGTTCAACTTAGTCGAGTGCACCGAGCAAGATATGCCTTATCTAACTCGGACACACATGACTTTATTTCCCTAGCGTACTATCATCTCGTTGCGTCCTGATACTATGTTGTCAAGAATTGACTATTTATAGATCCTATCTAACAATTATAAAAATTAAAAAAAAATATCTAAGCATGCAATGTCTAATTTTAAGTAATTGAACAAACAAATTTAGTACTAGGTCCCCCTGGACCATTGAACTGATTTGGTCTTTCCGCGTAGTGGATTTGGTCCTTGGGAACCCAGTACTTGTTAGATCCTAGTTGTGAAATTAAGGCGGTCTTAGGGACCCATGCTTGGACTTGTTTTCGATTACGGTTTACGATTGACATATACAACTTGTTAGTTGTATTTGATCTTAATCCTAGTCCGGCCTTGTTATACATAGCCCTTTGCGATCCAAGTAGTAGGTCAAGTCCCTTGGATCCCAAAGTAAACCTTTCCAACGTTTGCCTAAGATCTTCAACTTGTCCTTTCAAGAGCGAGTTCTTAACTTCGAGTTTTTCAACTCGAGTTGAGTCCTCTTCTTTACCTTGACTAATCGAAGATTTTAGGGAAACCTCGTGTTTAAGGAGTTTAACCTCCTCAACTAAGGTCTCAACCTTGGACTCGGGTTTAGCTAACTTTCTAGTTAAAAACTTAATTGCATTAATGTATCAATTAAAGACCGACTTACCTTGAGTCAACCTTTTGAACTGGATACAGATCCATGGCTTGTGTTGAATAGAGACTCATCGTCGGATCCGAAGTCGGACTATTCCTTGGGTTCGGTCGGCTTGGCCATGAAGACGAGGTTGTTGAGCTCATCTTCCTCCTCTGACGTTTCTTCCCATGTAGCGTTGAGCACTTTCTTGAACTTTGATGCCTTGTTCTTGAGTTTTGGACACTCTGACTTGATGTGTCCCAACCTTTTACACTCATAGCATCTATAGTTGGAATTTGATTTGGACTTACCTTCTTTGGATTGGTTGACGGGTCATCTTCGACTTTTGATCATCTTCCGAACTAGATTCACTAGTTTGGTTTCCATCTCACAATCTATCTCTGACTCGTACTCGTCTTCTTCCTCCGGTGATGGTTTGCTTTTGAGTTTCTTCTTCGATCCTGCAAATAAGGCAATACTTTTCTCGGCAGGGGCCGAATTAGACTGTTCATGAAGTTCAAATTCAGAAAACATTTCATATAGTATAATCTTAGAAAGGTCCTTAGAGACCTTGTAGGCATCAACCATTAATGCCCAAAAGGTAGTCATAGGGAAAGCGTTAAGCGCGTACCTTATTAAGTCCCGATTTTCAACTTTCTGTCCGATTGAATGTAGACTATTGACATTATCTTGGATCCGTCCATGTAATTGGGTGGCGGTCTCGTGTTCCTGCATCTTAAGATTGTACAATTTATTAAACAATAGATCCCTTTTACATACGTTAGCATCGTCGGTTCCTTCATGTAGCTCGACAACCTTGTTCCACAAGTCCTTCGCACTGATGAAGGGGTCGATGCGGTTGAACTCTTCTTTAGACAAGTCACACTGTATGATTTGCGTAGCCTTAGAATCAGCTTCCACTGGCGTCTCATGGCATTTGTCCATTGATCGCAATCCAACGATTCACCATCTTCATTAGTCGGAAGTGTGAACCCGGTTTGAATTACGATCCACATCACTACTTGGGTTTTTAAATAGAACTCCATCCGACCCTTCCAGTAACGGAAGTTGTCTCCATTGTAAAATGGGGGTCAGGGGGTGCTAAACCCTTCGACATGGGCCATTTAAAAAGAAAAGTGAACCTCGCAAAAGCAAAAACGATAAAAGGTAGCAAGAATCTCATCCTGGATTAGTAGTGCGGGAGAAGGAAATTAAATGAAATGAAAAAACTTAACTTACGAATTGCAAAACCAAAAACGAAAAGAAAACTTAAAACCAAATGCTAGATTGGTGGTTTCACCAAATCTTAGCACCCCAACTCTGATACCAATTGTTGGATCGTAACAAGAGTGCTAGAGGGGGTGAATAGCGCACAAGAATTCTTTTCGTCGATACGATTAAAACACAAGCAAAGAGTAAAAGCATAGTGGAATTGTAAATTGCATGGGTTGGTTTTACTTGGTTCATAGCCTACTGGATGCTAATCCAAAGGCCTAGCGGTCTGAGACCGTGTACAAAGGGCAACTCACTAAAACTTCTCCTCCTCGTTGGAGGTAAGAGACGACGATTACAAAACTTCGAGAAATCTCGAGGTAGAGAGACAAACCCCCTCTCCTCTTAAAGGAAAATACAATGATGAAAGCCTCGATTAAGAAATGAAGTACAAGAATTAAAGTGACAATTATAAGTACTGATACCGACGACTAAGAAGATGAAGGTTGAGCTCGTGTCGTCGGCATTTCGGCAATGCTTTGTCGTCGCAGAGTCGTCGTAGAGTAGAGGCATTGTGCAGGGGTTTGGAGAGCTTAGAATGATGACCTAAAGGGGTGAAACCCCCTCTTCTTTTATAGCCTTCCAACCCCCTAGACGTTGAGATCAAGTTTAATCCAAAAAGGCCACCTCACCCTATGATGAGGGAATGAAGTTTGACTCTCATCGAAGTTGGAATTTGAATGACAGTCGACTGAGCAACCCTATCAGTTGACTGATGCCACCAGCAGTCGACTGCCAATAGCCAGCAGTCTATTGTTGCTTGGGTTTCCAGCTGCAACAACAAATTAGCTAAAAAATTAAAGCAATATAAGTGAATTTGATGACCACTTACCATCCGATCTTGACCTAGACCTTCCACGGAAAGTCTTGGTCAGATCGTCGCCTAAGGACGTCCCCGTACAGAGGACCCGACCTTGCATTCACTCACACACACGAGTTTACCTTAGGTCCTTGTGACTTGAAGCTTTGCTTCAGGTCTCAACTTGAGTTCTTCGGCTCCCTCCGAAGTCCTCCCGGTGTCGCTCGACAATCACGGTTTCACCATCTGAGATTCTCCTAGTATCGCTGACCTTTAGCCCAACTTAACATTCCTGCACACTTGGTTCAGCTCATGAAATAACAATATAATCTTAACTTTTACGTCTTTGTCATAATCAAAACTTAGGTTCGATTATCTAGTGCCTACTGCACCAACACCTTCTAGCCACCTCCATCAGCCTCACGCCCTCAAGGTCCATTCGAGTTCTCCAGAACTCGTTCACCCTTGGCTCTAGCCTTAAGGTGCTTCCATCGGCTATGTCATGCCTTCGGGTCTCCTTTGCCAAGAGGTCTTGCCTCCGGGACTTCTCCATTGGCAAGCCTCAATGCTTGGATTTTTACCTCCAAGACTACACACTTAGACTTACAAAGTCAAGACTACACCCTTGAACTTTCCTTTGCCAAATATCCATATTTGGACTTTTACCATCAAGACTACACACTTGGACCAAGATGACACCCTTGGACTTTTCCTTTGCCAAGACTTTACCCTTGGACTTTTTCCTTGCCAAGACTTCACCCTTGGACTTTTCCTTGCCAAGTATCCATACTTGGACTTCTCCATTGCCAAGAATCCAATCTTGGACATTCCTTGCCAAGTCTCCAAACTTGGACTTCCACTTATGTCTCACTCGAGTTAGGTCACCCTTGATCTAAGGTCGATTACTCCAACAATCGCCTCCTAACAATCTCTCCCATATGATCTTGGATATCCCAAACATCTAGTTGTCATATGGTCAACATATGGCCAAATCATATTGTCAAATAATGGTAAAATCCTATTGTCAACCCATTGTCAAACATCAAAATCCTACTCGAGTCCCACTTGAGTCCCACTCGAGTATGGTCAATCGTGACCTGGACTGATTGCACTAAAAAATCTTGCTCTGATACCACTTGTTAGGACCTTGATGAGCTAGAGGAGGGGGTGAATAGCTTCGATTATCTTCGATGAAATTTCATAGGGAAAAACTTGAAACCAGATCACACTCAAACACAGTTGGTTTTATTTGGTTTTCTTCCCCTAGGGCGACTAGGTCCAAGGATAACCTTGCATTCTACCACCTCTATTGCTTTTCTCCTTCTTGGACCAAATCCTAAATTGGAGAAATCTTTTTACAACACTTTTACAATACTTCTCACAGAGAACTTACAAATCTTAAAAAAAAGAACTTACAAGAGAAAGAAGAAGAAGATTGTGTTGATGCAATCGCCCTCAGGTCAATGTTGACCAAGCTCGAGTGGAACTCTAGTGTTTTGATGTTTGACAATACCGCAACAAAAAATGACCCATTTGGAGATGAATTTTGAATAAAGATTGGTTGAAAAAAAATTTTGCAATGATTTTTTTTTCGTTGTAAATAATTCACTGCTAAATTTTGCAATGAAAAAAAAATCGTCGTAAAAATTGCAACGAATAAAATTTTCGTTGTAAAATTTGTCGACAAATTTGACGACAAAAATAATTATTCGTTGCTAAATTTGGCGACGAAACATAGTTCGTCGCCAAATCGGCGATGAAAAAATAGTTCGTCGCCAAATTTGCGACGAAAAAATAGTTCGTCACAAAAATTTGGCGACGAAAATAACTATTCGTTGCAAATTTTGGCGATGAAAATAACTATTTGTTGCCAAATTTGGCGACAAAAATAAATATCGTCGCAAAATTTAGTGACGAATAGTTATATTCATCAACAAATCTGCGACGAAAAAATAGCTCATCGCAAAAGTCTAATAATTATATTTTCATGAATAAAAATAAATTTGGAGACGAATATTTTTTCGTCTCCAAATATGCGGCAAAAAAAAATTTTGTTGCAAAATATTCAAGGCTAGTCAACTAAAGAATACCATCAGTCGATTGACGTCTGACTAGTTCGACTGGTCAGTCGCCTACCAAAGATTCTATAAGCTGCAATAGTAATAGCAGTCAACTTATCATGTTGATCAGTCGATTGCTAATGGATAATCTACGACGAAAATTTGTTTCGACGTAATTTCTGTGATGAGAAAAAATTTTCGTCGCAAATTCGCATGTATCAGTCGACTGATGGTGGGCATCAGTCGACTAGTGGTGGAGAAGCTGGTTAGAGAACCTTTTTTAGCCGACTGCCCACTCGACTGATAGTATACCAATCGACTGGACACATGCGGCAGTCGACTGTTCCTTTAATTTTTTCCAATGAAATTAATTTTTCATTGCCAATTCTGCGACGAAAAATGATTTTTCTTCGCAAATCTGCGACAAAATTTTCTTTTCGTTGCTAATCTGGAATTTTTTTTAAAAAAAATCATGATAGATTATACTATTTTCCCTATTTTACAACAAACACACATAATAATATAAACTAATTCACATATCAAACTTCAATACCAAATCAATATATACATAATAAATATAAACATAACATACAATACATAAATATCATATGTGATAAGTCAAGTAACATTTAAATACAAAAAATAAATTCCAACGTAACCACTATCGTCACCACCATCATCATCGAAAAAATACATCATCACTGTCATTATTACAGGGATCAGGAGGAGGACCAGATCGAGGAGGAAGTTAACTTGAACTAGATGTTAATTGAAGATGCTGCATAATTAACATCTGTTGCCTCTGAAATTCGTTCATCTGTTCATTTACTTCTTGCTCTCTTTGTCTTGATTCATTTTCCTTTAGCGCTAGTAACTCCCTCAAATGAGTAACCACCTAGATGAATTTATTTATTTTTGCTCTTACTGCTGGGGAGGATGAAGAAGAAGCACCAAGGGCTTTATATGTTCGGCTCAAAGAACCGAGTCCAATTATTCTATCACTTTTTTCCCCTCCAGTTGCTTCGAGCCATAAATTGATATCGCTAACAAAAGACTCAGATTCGACTGCATCATCACTTGCACTTAAATTTCTCTGTGCAAGTTCATCGTGTTTCTCCTATTTTGAAAGAAAAAGAAAGTTAAATACTAATATAAGAATTTAAAATTTTTAAATTATAAACTTTCATTGTTCTAGCTCTTTCCCCACTCCACGTCTTATCTTTCTATTGGAATGTACGGGTGAAAGTGTCTATGAATAATGGCTCAGTCCCCATCTCATGGGCCTAAATCAACATTGTTATAATTTATAAATTAGTGAATATTAAATTACTGATGGTACTTGCTTCTATTGATCACCAAGATCCCCCTTCCTCTCCTTGTGGATCGTTGGATCTGTCACCGAGAGAGGCTCGGAAGGGAAATGATTAGTTGCAAGAATCCCCCTCAGTATTAGGAACGGAGCTACATCTGACACACCAAGGAAGAACGTTAAGGGTTGGTCGGCTCCTCGGTGCGGCCACTCCGACGCTCAAGTTAGTATGAGTATGAGAAAAAAGTAATGAACTAGAGAAGAAGAGAGATCTCGGAGATACCAAATGGAGAAGAAAAGACCATCCCTGATCCCGTTGTCCTCTATCTCCTTTTATAGATGAGTTATCCTGCCTTCTTCTTGCAGTGCATTTACCTGAATGCCCTTTGCCAAGCTGTCCTCATATCCATCTTTCCTACTCCTAATTCAAAATATCTTCTGCCACGTGTTAATTTAAATAAAATACAAAGATAAATGTGATTATATTAAACTAACCACCTTTATCCCTTTACTGTTACTTCTTATTCTTCAATGTAGCCCTTTTCTCCTTACCTCACCCCACCGAGGAGAGAATTCCGAATTTCACTGATGGCTCGGGAAATAAACACATGGCTTGGGAAATGAACCTATTGCTCGGGATTTGAATATACCGCTCAAAAAATATACTAACTGCCCTAGAAATACATGAACTGCTCAGGAACTACAATAACTACTCTGGAAGTCAATCCTACTTCTCTGAGATACACATACTGCTCTAGAGTTGCACATACTACCCTATAAATTCACGTACTGCTCTGGAGCTAACCACACTGCCTGGGAATACTCCTACTATGCTGGAACTGATCACATTGCCCTGGGAATACTTCCTACTACTCTGGAACTGTACATACTGTCCTGCAAATACACATACTGCTCTAGAACTACACATATTCCTCTGGAACCGCAACTATTGCCCTGGGAATACCTCATACTACTCTGGACCCACACACTGTCCTGGAATACTCACCCTACTCTGGAAATGTTCCTACTGCCCTAGAAATACCCATACTCCTCTGGAAATGTTCACACTGCTTTGGAAATGTTCCTACTGCCCTGGAAATAGACACACTGCTATGGAAATGTTGATACTGCCCTGGAAATATTCCTACTACCTTGGAAATACACACACTACTCTAGAAATGCACATACTGTCCTGGAAATACCCATACTACTCTAGAAATATTATACTGTCCTGAGAATACTTCATACTGCTATGGACCCACACACTATCCTGGAAATACTCACCCTACTCTGGAAATGTTTCTACTACCTTGAAAATACACACCCTGCTCTAGAAATGTTCGTACTGCTCTGGAAATGTTCATACCGCCCTGGGAATACTTCATATTGCTCTGGACCCACACACTGTCCTAGAAATACTCACCCTGCTCTGGAAATGTTCCTACTGCCATGGAAATACACACCCTACTCTAGAAATGTTCTTATTGCTCTGGAAATGTTCCTACTGCCCTGGAAATGTTTCTACTACCCTGGAAATATGTACACTTCTCTAGAAATGCACATACTGTCTTTGAAATACACACCATACTCTGGAAATGTTCATACTGCTCTGGAAACCCCGACCCCATCATAAGTTCCCCCTCTTTAGTAAAACTGAAGAGTGTAGTCGAGTGAAGTTTTATAAGTGTCTACATTAAAAAAATTTCTACCTTAACTGAAAAAAGACCCCAAACCCATCATAAGTTCCCCCTCTTTAGTAAAACTGAAGAGCGAAGTCGAGTGAAGTTTTACAAGTTCTCATAAATGCCCAAACACTATCATATTAACCTCCCACAACCACATCTATCATACTGATATACCAAACATGAGTCTCCACATACTGTATGAGGCACTGCACCATGAATAATATAGGAGATATTTCATACCTAAAATATTGTATGAGGAGCCTATGCCCTAAATTTTGTATGAGACGTTTATGCCCTAGCATACTGTAAGAGGAGTTTATGCCTTAGAATATTGTAAGAGGCATTTATGCTTTAGAATACTGTAGGAAGCGTTAAGCCATGTTAGCATGTTACCTGCCTATTATACATGGTGTTATAGCTCCCGGGGGGAAATAACTATCTAGCCCTTAGACTTTTATAGGAGAACCGTAAAAATCCTTTACATATGCCATATAGAGGCATTATAATTTCCCGTGGGGGCAAAAAATTATCTAGCCCTTAAGCTGTTATAGCAAAGCTGTAAGAATCCTTTACATATGCCATATAGAGGCATTATAGTTCCCTGTGGAGGCATAAAATTTTCTAGCCCTTAGGCTGTTATAGTAGGCGCGGAGCTTGAGTTAGTTTCCAACACTTAAAAGAAATAACACCAAACTTGTCATACCTTAGAAATAAAACCATTGAAATAAGAAAAAAGGAATTCTAACCAAGCATAATAACCGTCTATACAAATGTCATTAATAACTGCTAAAGAGAATATGAATATATACCAAAAATACCAATGGCCCTTTGTACAAGAATGTAACATAATCCCGGATTATACCAAGCATACAATGCCCTAGAAAAAATTTTATAACCCTTTTACATAAAAGAATATAAAAAACCCTTCCACCTTCAAATAAAACATAACCTTTTATCACAACCCCTCAGACAACCTGAAATCCTCTAGAAAAATTAACAACCTTCCCAAAAACACTTGCATTAGCCTTTAAACTATGTAATAATAAGCACCAAAAGCAAGGAAAATTTCCTCCAGAAATACTAATAAAAATGCTTTAACACAACCCATACTTAACCACTATATACCACTCCTATCCTTGCCAACCCCCCACTATTGCCCTACGATTCTCCTCAAAAACCCTAACCCCCTTCTCCGACACCTTCAATTCTCCCGCAACCCTTTCTTCTCAATGGCCTCATCGTCTTCCACTACTCCTTGTTATGAAACCACACCTAGCCAACTCTCCTTTAATCATTCCTTTTTCTGCTGCGACCCCAAATACCTCCCCGAAGATTCCACCATCGTCATCCCCAATCACTCCCAATGCCCCCATCTACCTCCGACTAGAACCAACACCCTATTTACAGGGCAGCTGGAACAAGGCCTCTGTCTCCCCCTCCCAAGACCTCTCTATCATATCCTCTTCTACTACGACCTCCCGATTAATCAACTAACACCCAACTCCCTCCGCATCCTAGTAGGAACCATTATCATTTTCCTTCACCTCAACATCCCACAAGTACTTCATATATTCCACTACGTCTACCAACTGAAAATGGCTGACCCCGATGTTTTCTATTTCATGGCCCGTCAAGGTTACCAATTCTTGACTGACATACCCACCTCACATAAAGGCTGGAAAGAGCTCTACTTCTTCATTGATGTGGATCCCCCTCTTCTATTTTCTTCTCGATGGAAAACTTCCCTTCCGAAACTCCCTGACCCAAAAATCGTTAAAGCTACCATCAACTTCCCCTCTATTGAAGCCAAATTGAAGAACAAGCATTTCAGCATCAACGAACTCATAAATGAGCCCATTTTATCTTACTATGGGTTATCCCCCATTCCTTAATTGGATACACACCCTATCGGTAAGCTTCCCTTCTTTTTTCCATATAGCAAAAACACTGTCATTTTATTCCGCAACATGTAAACCAGCAACATATCCCCTTTTCTTATCATACTTTTTTGCCATTATGTATCAAAAACCCTTACTTAACCTACAATTTCTATATCCTTAACATTTAATTCTACATATCCCTTAATCAACAAACATGCACAACCCCTGTATTATCACTGTTACTTCATGCCAAAAACTGAACTATTATTATCAGATTCTACATTCTTACTATATATGTAACACTTAATCACATTCTATCCATGTAGAAGACATGATGAGCACAACCATTACTAGGAACCTGGCCAACAAATAGAAGAAGAGAAAAAGATCAAATACCACATCATCTTCCACCGTCGAGCCACTCACCTCAGTAACTAGCCCTTACTCAACCCTTACTGCTTACAACTAATATATTAACAATTCTTTACAACATTACATATATTTCTTTGCCACAGGTCCCTCTTGAATTAACACAAGTGCCCATTGTTGGGGGTCCTTGGAAGGCTAGAGGGGGGTGAATAGCCTCTCTTGAATTCTACAATTATGATTAGCGGAAGTAAAAACAAATACTAAAGAAAACAAGAGATAAAAATGCAAGCACTAAAAAGAAAGATTTATCTTGGTTAGGAGATTATGCTCCTACTCCACGGTGATCCATAAGGTGGATCAATCCAAGCAAATCTTCCACTAAAAATCTTCTTTTACAAAGCACTCCTCTTCTTACAAATGATAGAGATGAAGATTAGAGAAGAGAAGGTTTGAAAACAATAGAAAGCTTAAGAAGACGTGGGGAGCTTGAGAGTATTGTTAGGAATGAGAGCACTAGCCCTCTCAAGCCCCTCAAGGTCCATTTTTATAGAGAAGAGCTTGATTTTCCTATTGGGGCTAAAGCAGTCAACTGATCATACCATCAGTCGACTATTGTTGTAGCTAA
Source organism: Wurfbainia villosa (assembly GCA_025175895.1). Taxonomy (NCBI): domain Eukaryota; kingdom Viridiplantae; phylum Streptophyta; class Magnoliopsida; order Zingiberales; family Zingiberaceae; genus Wurfbainia; species Wurfbainia villosa. Next base: position 58,617,228 of record CM045997.1, read on the forward strand.
CCACATCCAACGACTTCTGACAAAGCCGATTTGCGGTCATCACATCCCAACGGGAGTCTGATCAGTCGACTGATTGAGTCATTAGTCGATTGCTCTGAGCAATCAATCGACTCAAAACCCTTTTGTTCCCATTTCCACTTATAACAGTCGACTGATGGTGGACCAGTCAACTGTCAAACCCTAGCAGTCGACTGTTGAACCACAGACTTAGCCATCTTCAGTTGACTGACTGATAAGTCGATTGGGACAAAGCATCAGTCGACTGATACACTTCAAGTATGATTAAATCATACTTGTAATCAACTCCCTAGACCTAAACTCAACCTTCTAGCTCTTCCTTCAGCCTTGCGCCTCCAGGATCCCTTTGACTCCGCGACTCCTTCATCCTTGTGCTTGCTTCCAAGAGCTTCCCTCGGTTTCGTTATGTCTTGGGTTTCTCTTTTTACCAAAGTCTTCTTGGACTTTATGCCGCCAAGACTACATGCTTGGACTTATGCTACCATGACTTTTCCTTTGGACTTCCTTTGCCAAGGGTTCGCTTGGACTTTATGCCGCCAAGACTACATGCTTGGACATACGCTGCCAAGACCTTCCCTTGGACTTCCTTTGCCAAGATGAAACTTGGACTTTCTTCTACCAAGTCATCACACTTGAATTTTCCTGTCACTTAACACATTCACGGTTAGGTCACACATATTTCCTAACTATAAATGATTATCTAAACATCAAAACACATAAATACTTGGGGCATTGTTGCACCAACAATCTCCCCCTTTTTGATGTTTGGCAATCATTTAAGTTAGGTCTTGAAATATGCTCAGAAATAAACATCATATATCAATATGAATTCTAACTTAAATTCTTCTTCTCCACCTTTGACACACATCAAAAAGAGAAGGACTTACAGAAGATAAGTTCATGAAGAATTAAATTGGTTATGACTTGAACTAAGGTGTAAGATAGATATAGGGCTCCCCCTTAATCCAAGACATGGTTCATGATGTTTAAAAAACATGTTGAGCAAAGCATAATACGAAAATATGTCCTAACTTTGCACCAACAATATAGATTTTGGGGATGAAAGGATTGCATAATGAAACTCCCCCTAAAATAATGCATTAATCAGTCCTCCACCCTCTTATTTGCTTGGATTATCATACCATAGGTTAGGACACCTAAGATTGAACATAAGACAAATAAATAAGGCTGATTTGCAAAAATATCAGTGTGTCAATCGACTGAATACTGAATCAGTCGCCTGCCAAGCCTGAACTGCCAATTTCAGGATTTCAGCCAAACTTCAGAAATGCGCCAAAAATTCAAAAAACATCGAAAAATCATGAAATTTTGTGGACACATTTATGAAATAATTCTATATCAAGGAAAAATAATTTAAAAAATAAATATTTTTCAAATTTTGAAAATGATACAAATTTGAAAACTAGCAAAAGCTTTAAGGTTGTTAAAGACTTTGTATCATTTTTGCTTATCAAGTGAAAACTATTTTTCAAAATATGATAAACATAGTTTAAAATATATTTTTAGACTATATGTACATCAATTGTACAAATCCTTCCCAATGATTGGTCCAATTAAGGATCAATGTCTCTAGATGGCACTTTGGTTCATAGTAATGCATCATAACAAGCATGATGAACCAAATGCATCTTCCTAACATCTCACATGATGTCTAAGTGGCTCAATACAAAAATCATGGTTTCTTAGTTGTTTTGTGAGATGTTATAGAGGTATAGTCCTATATTTTCTATAGGATCATGCAAACCTAGACCTCTATTCCACTAAACACATTCCAAGTTCTCTCCTAAGTGATGAATAATCTGCTTCGGGGAGAGCTTTGGTGAAGATGTCGGCAAGGTTGGACTTAGATTCTATCTAGTTGATTTTAGTGTCCCCCTTTGCCACATGATCTCTAATGAAGTGATGCTTCACTTCAATGTGCTTTGTCCTAGAGTGATGTACCAAATTTTTGGTCAAATTTATGGTACTCACATTGTCACAATAAACTTTAATGTTGGAGTATTGTAGCTCATAATCCTCTAGAGTGTGTCTCATCCAAAGTAATTGAGCTACATAACCACCCATGGCTACATACTCGACCTTAGTGGTGGATAGAGCAACACAAGGTTGCTTCCTACTACTCTAACTAACTAGGGAGGATCCAAGAAATTGGCATCCACCACTAGTACTCTTCCGATCAAATTTGCAACCTGCATAATCAGAATTGGTGTATCCAACCAAGTCAAAAGATCTAGTCCTAGAGTACCAAATTACTACATTTAGTATACCTTTAATATATCTTAAAATTCCTTTACGGCTACTAAATGAGACTATTTGGCACATGATTGGTATCTAGCACACATACCTACCGCAAATAATATATCGGGTCTACTAGCGATTAGGTAGAGTAGGCTACCAATCATACTCCTATAAAATTTTAGATCAATTGATTTACCTTCATTATCATTGTCTATTTTGGTGTTAGTTGTCATTGGGGTTGATACTACCTTAGCATTTTCCAAACCAAATTTCTTAATCATTTCTTTGCCATATTTGGTTTGGTATATGTAGATTCCTTCATTTGTTTGTTTGACTTGTAAACCTAAGAAAAAATTTAATTCTCCAACTAGACTCATTTCAAACTCATTTTCCATATTTTTGATAAAGTCATGAAGGAGTTAATCATTTGTTGACCCAAAAATGATGTCATCAACATATACTTGGGCCACAAAGATATCCTTTGACTTTGATTTAATGAAGAGAGTTTGATCTACTTGGCCCCTCCTAAAGTCCTTAGAAATTAAAAAAGAAGATAGTCTTTCATACCAAGCCCAGAGAGCTTGTTTTAACCCATATAAAGCTTTTTCTAAGCTTGTATACGTGGTTTGGATAGTCTACACTCTCAAACTCGGGGGGTTGTTCTACATATACTTCTTCCTTAATGAATCCATTTAGGAAAGCCAATTTTACATCCATTTGATGGAGTTTAAATCCCACGTAAAAGGCATATCCTAATATGATTCTAATTGACTCTAACCTAGCAATCGAGGCATAAGTTTCATCATAGTCAAGACCCTCTACTTGATTGAAACTCCTTGCAACTAAACCAACTTTGTTTCTTGTTATGTTTCCTTGATCATCTAATCTATTCCTAAAGACCCATCTTGTAGTAACAATAGTGTTATTATTAGGTCTAGGGACGAGCTCCCATACTTACTCCTCTCAAATTGAGCTAATTCTTCTTGCATTACTAGAATTCAATCCGGATTAAGTAATGCATTATTGATTGATTTGGGCTCAAATTGTGAGATGAGAGCTATTTGACTAGTGGGGGTTCTATGAAAAGACTTAGTTCTAACACCTTGAGAGAGTTCTCCTATAACTTAGTCTAGAGGATGATTTTGATGAATCCTTAATGTTCTAGGAGGTGTTTCAAATTGATTTAGATCATAGTTATCCTCCTTTCTTCTCTCATCATCGGAATCTCCTCTTCCTGCCCCTTGATCTAATCCTCCCCCTTGATCATTACCCCCTAAGGTTATGTTTTGAAATTTTTGTATAATATCTTGGTTTTTTATCATTGATATCATTATCAATGGGGGATTTCCTAGGCTAGGTATTAGAGGTTTCATCAAATTGAACATTTGAGGATTCCTCAACCTTTTGGGTCCTCTTGTTGTAGACTCTATATCCCTTACTAGTGGATGAGTATCCAACTAGGATTCTCTCATCCACTTTGAACTCAAAATTTCCTAAATTATCTTTGGTGTTTAGGATGTAGACTTTGCATCCAAAGACTTTGAAATAATGAATTATAGGAATTGTATCATTTCATAATTCAAATGGTGTTTTCCCTAAAAACCTATGGATTAAGACCCTATTTTGGATATAGCAAGCAGTATTAGCCACTTCCGCCCATAAGTAGCTAGGAAGTGAATATGCATTAAGCATAGTCCTAGGTAGCCGCCTCTTGTAGGGCACGATTTCTCCTTTCCACCACCCCATTTTGTTAGGGTGTTCTAGGACAAGAGTGAAGGGAGGGGAAACTTCGCTTCCCACTTCAACTCGCTCGCTTGTTCATGGCGATCCCATCTATGTCCCCGGATTAAAAAAAAATTAAACCTAGACAAAAATGGATTACCCAAGGAACCATTTCATCGTCGTGCTATTCGATTAGAGTGATCACTTGAACAAACTTATTGTTCAAGCAACCAACCTCTATTCTTCGATTAGCCTCGGAATAGACAATGTACGGATCGCCGGTTTTTGCGTTTGTATTCGGGGTCCAAGTAGATTAGCCATATATAATTTAAAACAATTATAGACATAATACAAAAGAACATAAACAAGCATTATACCTCTCAATCTTTTATTGTATATCCTTCCTCCTTTTGGATGTCGTGTGGGTGACGCCTTCCTTGCTCGCTCCGAACAAAGGGAAGACACACCCTCCCTTCTTCTCCTATCTAGTGCCGACAACAATCCTCCAAGAATTGTTGCCGCCGACCAAGGAGAGGGAGAGGTAGAAGTGGGCACCGGCCAACAAGAGGAGTTCTTATTGCTGCCGGACAAGGAAAAATAGGAGAAGGTGCCGACAATGAATATGGAGAAGATGAGGGTGATGCCGGCCAAGGAGAACCAAGAGACAAACCCTAATCTCCCATTAGCCGTTGCCATGAAGAAGCCCTCCTTAGGTTTGCCGCCCAAGAGAAGCCAAACCCTAATCTTCTTATGTTGCCACCCACTCCTAAACCCTAATCACCCTTAGGATGATCTTGCTGCCCAAGTCTCTTCCTTATTTATAGAGTTAGGCTTAAGCCTCCTTTCAATCTCCACCGTCGGATCTAGGGATTTAATCTCAACCGTCGGTTCTAGAGAATTAATCTCAACCGTCGGATCTAGAGGTTTAATCTCCACCGTCGGATCCAAAGTTTTAATCTCCACCATTGGATCTAAGCTTCATGATGGTTTTAATAGGCTACAATAAGAACCATGAGGAGGAGTTGGATCTTGGCCACCCAATGGATCAAGGCAACATAAAGTCTGATCCATTAATGATAATCCATTCCACTAGAGGATTATCATTGATCTACCTCACCAACCCCCATAAGTTAATATGGGCTCCTTATATTATTTGTACATTTATCTCTCCGTGTTTAAGATCTCAAATGTCCATCAATTAATTAATTTATTGATAATTAATTAATCAATATCTAACTCCATGAGTAGTACCACTCAACCTTATCATCATACCGAACCAAGTCCACCTGCAGGGTTTACATGATGAACCTTATGAGCTCCTCAAGGGGACATCATCATTCTAATATATAGGACACGGTTTCCTCCTATAATCAACGACACACCATATAAATAATATTATTTCCCAACTTACCGAACCTATCGATTTACTTTATAAATCTCGCCCATTGGTAAATCAAATAAATGAATACTAAGTATATGTGACCATTATTATATCAGGATTAAGAGCATGTACAACATAATATCTGAGGTCCGATTCGATTATGTAGTCAGCAATAAATCAAATCACCTCTAAGTCAGTCCTGCTCAATATACACAAAGTGTACTAGTATAATTCTATGGTCAAGACAAACCAATACTAAATTTCACTACAACCATACCAATGGTTTGTCCATAACCATCTCGGTTGTGAGCCTTTACTTATACTTTACAAGGAATTGATAACATGATCTCCCGTGTGACACTACACACCATGTTATCTACAATGTAATGTATTAGACAATATGCATAACCATAATCATGTGATTCTTTTTTCAAAAATAAAGATGTTCATACAAAAGATAGACTTTTCAGTATACATCCCAACAAAGAGAACTCATGCTTGTACCCTTGTTCTAAGCAAAATTTTGAGAAATTAGAATTCTCAAATTCTCCACAATGATCACTACGGATCCGATTGATTTTGAGATTTCTTTCATTCTCTACTCTTTTGCTAAAACCTATAATTATTCCTAGGGTATCATCCTTATGTTTCATAAAATAAACCCATTTATATCTAGAAAGATCATCAACTATAACTAAGCAATATTTACCACCATTCAAAGATGAAATACTATGGCAATCAAACAAATCTAAACGTAAAAGCTCTAAAGGTAAGCAAGTACTATTTAAAATTTTACCCTTGTGTGATGACTTTGATTGTTTTCCTTCTTGTCATGCATCACACATCTTGTCCTTGATGCACCTCACTTTTGGCAATCCTTTCACTAGATCCATCTTGGCTATCTTGGCAATGTTCTTCATGTTGATATGGCCAAGCCTCGTATGTCATAACCAACTTTCTTCTTCTTTTTCCATAAGACACTTAGGGGAAATATTAGAAGCATAGGATAAATCAACATAGTAAATATTTGATTTCCTATATCCTACTAAATGCAATCATTCAATTTCTTGTGTCTTATAAATCATTTAGTAGAATTAAATTCAACATTAAAATCGGCATCACATAGTTGGCTAACACTAAGGAAGTTGAATTTCATATTTTTGACTAAGAAGACTTTATGAATAGCAAGTTTTGGGGATACCTCAATTGTGCCTTTACCTAGAATTTTGAGTTTACTACTATTTCCAAAGGACAGGGTTCCCTTGCTAAGGTAGTTGATTGTGGAAAATTTGCTCACATCTCCAGTCATATGTCTGGAGCAACCACTATCCACAATCTACATGCTTGGTCCTTCTACCTAAATAACATGAAAAACACAAGTGTTAGGCACCCAAATTTTTGGACCGGTAGTATCAATTACAAAACTATTGGGAACCCATGCCTTTTTAACCTTGCTCCTAAGTATTGATTTTCTACTAATGAGGGAGGTAAAGGCTACTTCCTTCTCCTTAGGTCTATATCATATTTCGGCCTTGTTGTAAATAGCCCTTTGGTCCCTAAGTATCATGTCTAGGTATTTAGAACCATTTGTGAATTTTTCTAAACATGCTTTTAATTCACCTATTTCCTTTTTAAGTTCATCATTTTCATCCTTAAGTGAGCATGCATCATTACATGAAAGTTCTACATTGCTAATTGCCTTAAGTTCTACTTTCAAATCCTTAATCCTAGTTTTAGATTTATCTAAGGCATTCTTAAGATATGCAATAGTCTTGTAAAGTAATTCTCTCCTAGGGGAGTCTCTTACCTTATCGTCGCTAGAGGACGATTCGTCGCTTGATGATGATGATGACTCCTCACTTGAGCTTCCGGCTTCATCTTCCAAAGCCATAAGTGCTACATGTCTTGTAATGTGGAACACCTCCTCGTCATCAGATGAATCTTCTAGACTTTGTGTATCCCATGTTTGTGCTATCATGGCCTCCTTCTTCTTCTTTTCTTTATTATCCTTCTTCTTCTTTTCCTTCTCCTCCTTCTTCTTTAGGTTCGGGCAATTCGGTTTGATATGCCCTTTCTTATTACAACCATAGCAAATAACTTTAGTGTCAAAAACTGAACTACTAGTAGATTTACCTTTTGAGGATTGAAACATCCTCCTCATGTCTTTCTTAGTGAGCTTCCTTGATCTTCCTCCAAATTTCTTCACATAATGAGCCACCTCGCTAGCTGATAATTCTTCGTCCCTACTAGATGGTTCGTCCTCCGACTCGGATGATGAGCAGACCTCCTTCTTTTCTTTCTTCTTCTTCTCTTTTTTACCTACAACAAGAGTTAAACCTTTCTCCTTCGATGAAGTGTTAGCTTGCTCATGTAGTTCAAACTCACAAAATAATTCATCTAACTTAACTAAAGAAAGGTCCCTAGAAACCTTATAAGCATCTACCATTGATGCCCATAAAGTTGTTCTAGGGAAGGCTTGAGCACATACCTTATGAGGGCTCGATTTTCAACCTTCTCACCTATTACGTATAGTCCGATGACTACCTCCTTGAATCAACCATGCATTTGGCTCATGGTCTCGTTGGTCTTCATTCTAAAGCTTTGGTGTTGACCTATCAATAGGTCCCTCTTGTCTCTTCTTGTCTTCTTTGACCCTTCATTTAGTTCGATGAGCTTCTCCCAAAGCTCTTTTGCAGAGTTGAAGGGGCCAACCTTGGATAATTGCTCCTTGGATAGACCACATTAAAGTGTGGTCGTTGCTTTTGCATTGGCTTGAGCATTCTTCGCCATCTCCCTCGTCAAATCCTTCGTTGGTATTGGCGCTCCGAATTCGTTGATCGGATTCTCAAACCCATCTACAATACTAAACCAATTTTTAATATCATTCATAAGATAGTAATCCATCCTACCTTTCCAATAGCTGAAGTCGTTGATGTCGAAGAAACGAGGCCACGCCGTACTATATCCCTCTTGAAATGTCATTGTGCTCCGGTTGATTGTTAGATCTTCCGATGCGATCCGGGCTCTGATACTACTTGTTGGGGATCCTTGGAAGGCTAGAGGGGGTGAATAGCCTCTCTTGAATTGTACAATTATGATTAGTGGAAGAAAAAAATAAATACTAAAGAAAATAAGAGATAAAAATGCAAGCGCTAACAAGAAAGATTTAGTGTGGTTCGGAGATTATGCTCCGACTCCACGACGATCTGTAAGGTGGATCAATCCAAGCAAATCTTCCACTAAAAATATTCTTTTACAAAGCACTCCTCTTCTTACAAATGATAGAGATGAAGATTAGAGAAGAGGAGGTTTGAAAACAATAGAAAGCTTAAGAAGGCATGGGGAGCTTGAGAGTATTATTAGGAATGAGAGCACTAGCCCTCTCAAGCCCCCCAAGGTCCCTTTTTATAGAGAATGGGTTGATTTTCCTATTGGGGATGAAGTAGGGGACTAATCGTACCATCAGTCCACTGCTGCTGTAGCTGACCTCATCTAACGACTTCTAATGAAGCAGATCTACGATCATCACATCCCAATGGGAGTTTGATCAGTCGACTGATTGAGTCATCAGTCGATTTCTCCAAGCAATCAATCGACTCAAAACCCTTCTGTGCCTATGTCCACTTATAACAGTCGACTGCTAGGGTATAGTAGTCGACTGATGGTGGACCACCGATCGGTTGGACCCGATTGATCGCCTTGATTGATGGATCGACCGGATCACGATCGACAAAGCATCAGTCAACTAATACACTTCAAGTATGATCAAATCATACTTGAAATCAACTCCCTAGGCTTAGATTCAACCTTCTAGCTCTTCCATTAGCATTGCGCCTCTAGGATCCCTCCGACTTCGCGACTCCTTCATCCTTGCGCTTACTTCCAAGAGCTTCCCTCGTTTTCATCAAGTCTTGGATTTCTCTTTTTGCCAAAGTCCTCTTGGACTTTACGCCGTCAAGACTACATGCTTAGACTTATGCTGCCAAGACTTTGCCTTTGAACTTCCTTTTCCAAGAGTTCGCTTGGACTTTACGCTGCCAAGACTACATGCTTGGACTTGCGTTGCCAAGACCTTCCCTTGGACTTCCCTTGCCAAGATCACACTTGGACTTTCTTCTACCAAGTCTTCAGACTTGGTTTTTCTTGTCACTTAACACGTTCGCGGTTAGATCACACATATTGCCTGATTATAAATGATTATCCAAATATCAAAACACATAAATGCTTGGGGCATTAGTGCACCAATACCCATCATCACTTCTGATGAACCAGATCAGCCTCCACATACGTTCATTAATATTCCCCTTTCCTCCTTAAATAGAACCAATCCTCAATATCTTCTCCTTCATGATCCCCGCATTTCCTTCTGACCCTATTTCCACTACCCCTCCCTTAAATCCTCTTCCTTCCTCTGATTCCCCTACACCCAGTCCTCCTTCTGACACCCACATTGAACCTATTGACCTTTCCTCTTCACCTTCCTCCTCCTCCGTAGATGACCATCCTTTAATATCTTTATTCCCTACCAGAAGACAAAAATCCCCTCTTGCCATCAGCCACTCCACTCCACTTCTAAACCTACAACCTCCACCCCCTTAGACTTATAGTACAGGTTGTATGAGACTCCTACCCTAGCCATCTAATTTCCACACTTCCTGTTATACCTATTTCAAATCCTCCTTCTTCAGTTCCTTTACTTGACTCTCCCTCTGATAACATCCCCCCCATATCAGATTCATTTCTGCAGCAACCAACTTACCATTCCCTTTTCTCCGACATTCCTCCGATTATTCAAGAACTAAAAGAAAGCCTCCATACAGTAAGTTTCTTCACCTACTAATTATATTTCTATATTTTTTTTTCACAAATAACCCATCTTACAATACCTCCTTATAGTTTCTAGAGTACTTCCAAGCTTCACACCATCGAACAGTGGTTCTCTGGTTTCCAAAGTCAGGACTGCAAACCCTCCTCCTCCACAAAACCATCACCATTCTTTACCGCGTGCAACGCCCCCTTCATCTCATCAACGAGCACTCAAACTGACCCCGAAGAAACTACTATCATCACCCTGTGCACACAGGCCAGTCTTCCTCCCTCCCCTGATCGAGGAGCAAAAGAAAATGAACTTCAACAAAAAGTAAACTGGTTATAGCTTCAAGTTGAGACTCTCTCCCTCGACCGAGAAAAAATAATGTCAGAACACAAAAAAGATCTCTCTCTCAAAGATGCACAACTAAAGCAACTGCAAGAGCAGAATAAAGCATTAGAGAAAACCATATCCCACCAACAATCCGAACTCCTCAAGTGGAAACAAAAGGAAATCAACTGGCACCTTCATCCTAGTGAACTGTTTCAACCTTTAGAAGATGTTATAGACGACCACCTAGCTCTAAAAGCAACCATCTATACTAGCTTAGATGAGTTCCACTTTTCGACAGACCCTCTCCTTTGCACTTGCCACCTGGGTCCTGATTTACCTCCTCCACCGGTAGGGGCAGCCGGAGGGGGCCGCTAATGTGGCGGTTCCACATTTTTTTTACATGAGTTCCACTTTAAGTTTAACATTCTAAAGCAACATTTCCATATGTTATCCACCACTGCCCACGACCAAATCATCAGAGCTAACTAGCTGAATCAAGAGCTATTTGAATTAAAAGTGACAAAGGGTGAAAGATGGGCAATAGATCAGACCAAACTCCTAAAAAGATCCTCCAAGCAAATAAAAAAACACTTCCAAAGAGGATTCAAGGGTGCCTTATACCAAGCCAATGAAAAGAAGTATTTTATACCTAGTGCACCTTTCCATGAGCTCGACCGAGAAGAGATACAGAAGTATTCCTCCGGGAGCCTTTCTCACTGACTCTGATATCAACTCAGAGCAATAACTTTCTATCCTTGTAATATTTCGAAGAATTGCATTTCAATTTCTGAATCAATTTTGTGTACTCTGAACCTTTTTTACAATGAATGTCTATTCCTTTGAAATATGCTCATATCTATATTATTTTGCATTGCCCTATACAGGCCCATTAGCCTCCTTCGTGAAAAATACACCCCGTATTAACTATACTGCTAGCCTGTGTATAAAAAGGAACATTTTCATTATACTCTCAATTTATCTGAACAGATATATCAAACAGAACACCTTCCAGAAATTCCTTACCAAAAAGCATCATTCGTTATTCATTAATCGCCCCACCAAATTACCCTATAACAGAAACTACTATACCCCCATCTCACCTTATTAAAAATTGGATTATTTACCTACCCACCATTTTCACCCTAACAAACCTATGCCACTCCATCCTAGAATTACCACTTCACCACATCAAGCAGGAAAAGTTGTTACTTCCCTCTCCTCTAGCCCTTTTCCTCATCTATAAATACAGAAACTTCTTCCTCCCTCACCTCTGGCAAGAAACCCTTCAGGCTCCACTGTCCTATATTTTCTAGAAAATGCAGCCCATCACCTCTATCCCACAACCCTGGTTTTCTTCCATACGCTCCAAAATGACAGGGGAACATTGTCGATCCCTCTCCTCTCAAATACAACTCCTCTCCGGGTATCACATCATTGCGGCTAACTCGACTGAACATCCCCATCATCCTCTCGGATGCACTAAAGCCTTCTTCTTGGAGCAAATAGAAGCTGGTCTATTTTTTCCTATCCACCCCTTTCTTCTTGAAATATTAAAGTATTTTTCCATTCCTTTAAACCAATTGAGGCCCAATTCTTTCCGATTCATGCTAGGTTTTTACCTTATCACTTCCTTTTTATCAATTATTCCCTCAGCCTTCCTTTTCCATTGCCTTTACCAAATAAAATCTTCCAAAATAGTCATATTCTACTTTCAAGCCTGATCAGACTTTCAATTTCTCATAGGCATCCCTTCTTCTCATAAAGGTTGGAAAGAACATTATTTCTTTGTGCACTCCACCTCTCCTTTTCCTTTCCCCTCCACATGGTTAACTACCCTTCCTCCTCGGCCTTCCTTAGGCTCCTACCGAGATCATAAAGAATACCAAATGATGACCTTATTACTTTCAGAAGAACAGTTTGACCTAAGCCAGCTATTAACCAAATCCGCAATATCACTCATCAGAAACAACTATCTCTTGCATTCGATTGACACACTTGGTAAGATTTTTTTTTCAACTACGTCTCTACATACTGTTATAAAACTTACAATTTTCAACTTAACTTCCTTTTTCCAGAGTTACTCCTACTATAGACTGCCGATGTTATCCTCTTATCATCCCGTAACCATCCTACTCCACCTCATCCTCCTCCACTAACGCTTACTCTTCAACCCCATCCTATCTACCAGACTCCACCAACACCTCTCTCGTTACCCTTAGTACTCGATCCACCATACTCCTTACTATCCAGTATTAACAAGGTTAGCATACTACTTTCCTGTTTTCCTCTTTCTTTGTACTAATACCCTCTTTTTCATGGCATCATCAACATCCATCATTTGAACAACCAATGGACTCAGTATACTAACACTCTTAAAAAGGAACTACAGGGGTATCAAGCCAGAGAATTACTACTTCAACAAACCTGCCAATGAATCGAGAGAGAATTGCAAGCTTCTCTTATAAAAGCACAAGCTGACCATGAAGAACTATCAACTCTCCAATTCCATACCACCTACCTGCAAAATACCCTGGATTTCTTGAAGTCCCGACCACTTTCAGAAGGAACCAGCACTTCCCATGAAAACTCTTGGACTTCTGCTACCATCAACGATATGTTTCTGGACAGAGGTTTTGCCTTCCTTCACTGGGGCTTTCAAGACTGCATTGACCAGTTTAAAGTAGCTGGTTACCCTCCTCTAGGCCATTCTACTAATTTTTTAGACATGGGGAACACCATTGATCATACTCCCCCTGAACTACTATCTTTTCCATTTCCTCCTGATAGGAAAATGTAACTTGTACTTATCATAGCAACATTTAACTTGTCTTTATTACCTTGTTTTCTCTGCGAACAAATCATATATTCTACAATGCTTTACATGATTGACCCAAGGGCGCTAATGATTCACATCCTATAACTTTGTTAATAAATCTTCCTCAATCATTCTTCAAGTACAAACACGAGGAGCTCTATTCCTTTACTAAAGTAACATCCTAACAGAAATAGAACTAAGCCAGTGCCATAACTCCTCGGGAAATAAATGACCATTCAAAAAAATTTTAATTACCAAAATAACGCTTCCCTACAATCATCATAACAGCTCAGGAAATAGGCTATTGCTCAATCAAATGCATTCTTCCGCAATCAACCCTTCTCTTCCCGCCAACCACAAGATTTACATTTCCAAGATGCCACTATTCAAATTAATAACCCCTTAAATTTTCAACCTCCTCGGTATCATTTATAACTTCTGGGAACCCTCACTTATCCCATCATCTTCCCCTTTTTCCTATAAAAACCAAACCCCCAATCCTCCTCTTTTATCTTCCTCCTTTTTTTCCTTCACCCTTTCCTCCCTCCATGGCTTCTCCTTCCCGTTCCATTCTTATAAGTTCTGACACAAATTCTTCCACTGAATCACAGACTCGATCCACAACAACTTCCGCATATCGTCCTCAACCTTTTACAAGGCGCTTTCGTTCCCCATTCCCTTCCTTCGGCAATCACTTATGGCATCCTCCAATATTACAACAGCGAGCTCAACCAAATACCGTACCAGCTTCTGAAGAAGATGTTCTCATAGTAATCAGGGAGACTCCTCTGTGGGCTCTTCTCTCCCTTATCTTTTTATAAAAATATGTTCCAATCATTTAACTGTTCATGAAGAATCATGTATTTTCCTTCTTACATGATTTGTTATGTACTGCGCCATAGCAAAAATTTCCAATAAAAGAATATCCTTTCACAAGTTTAAGTGATGCAACCGCCTTATGAATAATGCAAAATCTTTCTAAAACAAATAGTCATGCTTTTCCTAAAATTATTGATAAAACTTGAGGATACATTCATACAACTAAATGACAACAACACACCTTTTCCAAAAAAGAAACTATTACTTGCAACTTCTTGAAAGATCAAAAAACGTAAATTTCACATCTTATCCACTAAAATAGGACGTAAATGATATACATTCCAAGGCCTTGATAACAACCTTCCTTGGGCATCCTTCAAATAGTAAGTCCCCACTCCCGCTCGGCTTTCCACTTGAAAAAGTCCTTCCCCTTTGGGTCCCAGCTTGCCTTTAGATCCTTTAGGTAGCAACTTTTTTAACACCAAATCTCCTATCTGAAAAGAACGAGGCACTAACTTTTTATTATAGGATTTAATTACCTATGACCTGTAGGGTTTTGCTTATCGAGTCCGTGAGGGGAAACTTCGCTTCCCACTTCACCTTGGTCGTTTGTTCATGGCGATCCCCTCGATGTCCCCGGATTAAAAATTTTTAATCATAAACAAAATGGATTGCCCAAACAACCAAGTCATCATCGTGCTATTCGTTTAGAGAGGTCACTTGAATAAACTAGTTGTTCAAGCGACCATCCTCTATTCTACGAGTAGCCGCGGAATATATGATGTCTGGATCACCGATTTTTGTGTTTATGTTCGGGATCCAAGTATTATTTAGCCATATACAGATTTATATCATGCTCATAGTTGAAAAAAAAAAACAAGCAAGTAACAAAAAGGGAAGAAGAATAGGTATACCTCTCGATCTTCTAATGTATGACCTTCCTCCTTTTAGACGTCGTGTTAGCGACGATCTACCAAAAGTCGAAGCACCTAGATCGCAAATCTTCCTTCCTTGCTCTTCCAAAGCAAAAGGAAGAATAGAAACAAGGTTCTTCTCTTCCATAAAACCAACCAACAAGGAACAAAACAATTCCTTGCCGCCGGCCAACTAGGAGGAGGAGAAGATGATGGAAAACAACCAAGACACCAAGGGAAGCCCAATATCTTGTTTCCACCACCTAAGGAGAAGAAGTAGAGAGGCTTGGCCGCCGGACAAATGCTAGAAGAGGGCTAGAAAACAAGCTGGACACCGACCACCGTGAAGGAAGAAGATGAAAAGGAATTACCTTCCTTATTTGGTGCTGCCCAAGCCCAAACCCTAATTCCTAATCCCTTGCCACCAACTCCAAAAACCCTAGCTCTCTCGATGTGTTCTCCATGCCAACCCCATGCCCTCCTTTTATAGAGTTAGGGATAAGTCATGAATTAATCTCCTCCATTAGTTCTAGGCATTTAATCTCAACCGTCGGATCTAGAGATTTGATCTCAACCGTCGGATCTAGAGATTTGATCTTAACCGTCGGATCTTAGAGATTTAATCTTTACCTATGGATATTAGAGTTTTGTTTCTATCCATTGGATCTAAGCTTCATGAGGTGTTAATAGGCTACATTAGGGACCATGAGGAGGAGTTGGATCTTGGCCACCCATGGATCAAGCCCTCATAAAGTCAGATCTACTAATGATGATCCAATCCACTAAAGGATCATCATTGATCTACCTCACCAACCCCCATATGATAATATGGGCTCCATATATTATTTGTATATTTTCTCCCCATGTTTAAGTTCTCGAATGTCCGTCGATTAATTAATTTACTGACCATTAATTAATCAACATCTAACACCATGAGTAGTACCACTCAACCTTTTCATCATGCCGGACCAAGTCCACCTGCAGGGTTTACATGATGAACCTTATGAGCTCCTCAAGGGGACATCATCATCCTAATATATAGGACACGGTTTTCTCCTATAATCAACGACACACCATATAAATAACAACATCTCCCAACTTACCGAGCCTATCGATTTAATCTATAAATCTCGCCCATTGGTAAATCAAAGAGATGAGTACTAAGTATATGTGCCCATTATTATATCGGGATTAAGAGTATGTACAATATAATATATGAGGTCCGATTCGATTATGTAGTCAGCAATAAATCGAATCACCTCTAAGTCGGTCCTGCTCAATACACACAAAGTGCACTAGTGTGATTCTATGGTCAAGAAAAACCAATACCAAATTACACTACAACCATTCCGATGGTTTGTCCAAAGCCATCTCGGTTGTGAGCCTTTACTTATACTTTTTCAAGGGGCCGATAACATGATCTCCTGTGTGACACCACACACCATGTTATCTACAATGTAAAGTATTAGGCAATATTGCATAACCATAAAGATGTTCATACAAAAGATAGAGTTTTCAGTATAGATCCCTACAATCTCTCACTTATATTAAAAGACTATGTTGTCCTTAAAGTGCCATATATCTGATCTCTATTCCCTCCACATGCCTATCAAAAGCTCTCACCGGAAGGGCATTAGTGAAAGGATCTGCCAGGTTATCCTCTGATGCAATCTTGGCCACAGCAACTTCTCCTCTCTTTACGATTTCTCGTATCAGGTGGTACTTGCGCTTTATGTGTTTACTAGCCATATGGGCTCGTGGTTCCTTCGAGTTTGCAACTGCACCACTATTATCACAATAAATTGTGATAGTTCTGGGCAAACCAGGAATCACATCCAAGTCTATCAGGAAGTTCCTGAGCCACACAACTTCTTTGGCCGCCTCAGAGGCTGCCACATACTCAGCTTCCATGGTGGAGTCCGCCACACATTTCTGCTTGACACTCCTCCATACAATGGCTCCACCTCCCAAAGTAAACACAAAACCTGAGGTAGACTTACTGTTATCCCTATCAGATTGGAAGTCGGAATCCATGTAACCAACAGGGAGTAATTTGTCTGCCCAATAAACAAGCATATAATCCCTAGTCCTTCTAAGGTACTTCAATATATGCTTTACCGCAGTCCAATGTCCCTATCCTGGATTACTCTGATATCTGTTGACCATGCCCACGGCAAAGCAGATATCTGGTATTGTACAGAGCATCGCATACATGAGGCTTCCTACTACCGAAGCATAAGGAACCGCCTTCATCTACTCTATCTCCTCAGATGATCTAGGACACATCTCTTTAGATAAAGGAACTCCATGCCTGAAAGGAAGAAAACCCTTCTTGGAGTTCTGCATGCTAAAACGCTCCATAATCGTGTCTATGTATGAAGCTTGGGATAAGCACAACATCCTTTTCCTGCGATCCCTTATAACCTTGATTTCAAGGATGTGTCCCACCTCTCCCAAGTCCTTCATATCAAACTATTTGGACAACCATACCCTTACGTCCGATAACACCTTGATATTGTTGCCAATCAACAAAATGTCATCTACGTATAGTACAAGAAATACCACTACATTTCCATCACATCTCTTGTATAAACAAGACTCATCCGGACTTCGAATAAATCCATAAGACTGGATTACCTCATCAAAGCGGATGTTCCAAGACCTCGAAGCTTACTTCAATCCATAAATGGACCGATTAAGCTTACACACAAGATGCTCTTTGCCTTTAGCAATGAATCCGTCTGGTTGCTTCATGTAGATGTTTTCCTCAAGACTTCCATTAAGGAAAGCTGTCTTGATATCCATCTGCCACACCTCATAATCCATATGAGCTGCTATGCATAAGAGAATCCGGATAGACTTAAGCATGGCTACCGGCAAAAAGGTCTCATCATAATCGATACCCTCTTTCTGAGTATACCCCTTCGCAACAAGCCTTGCTTTGAAGGTCTCAACCTTCCCATCTATTCCTCTCTTTCTCTTGTAGATCCACTTGCATCCAATGGTTTTTACACCATCGGGTGGTTCTACTAGCTCCCAAACCTGATTTGAATCCATAGATTCAATCTCAGCATTCATTGCACTTTGCCAAGATACTGCATCTTTATCTTGGATTGCCTCGTCATATGTCCAGGGATCAGGTTCATGTTCGCCAGGGACCAAATCAGAAGATTCTCCCAATAATATGAATCTATCAGACTGTCTCACAACCCTCCCACTACGACGAGGTATCACCTGTGTATCCTCTATGACATGCGGTGCAGTGACATGTGGTATATCCTCTTGTACCGGTGGTACTAAAGAAGTGACTTCCCCTTTTAAATCCTCCAGAAAAATTTTACTCTTGGGTTTGTGGCTCATCACATAGTCTTCCTCTAGAAATTTGGCGTTCGTGCTAATGATCACCCTCTGATCTCTAGGACTATAAAACATTCCACCCTTCGTTCCCCTGGTATAGCCAACGAACAAGCATAGTTCTGTACGAGGTTCCAACTTACTAGCATCTGCCTTCAGCACATGTGCTGGACTCCCCCATATTCGAATATATCTTAGACTAGGCTTTCGCCCAGTCCACAACTCTGTGGGAGTAGAAGGCACTGATTTAGATGGAACCAAGTTCAGAATGTACACCGTCGTATCTAGAGCATATCCCCAGAACGAATCTGGCAAGTCAGAATAACTCATCATTGATCTAACCATCTCCATAAGAGTCCTATTCCTTCGCTCTACTACACCGTTCTGCTGGGGTGTGCCAGGTGCAATCAATTGGGATTGAATCCCAGCCTCTGATAAATAATTCCTAAACTCTCCCAAGAGGTACTCACCACCACGATCAGATCGTAGTGTCTTGATACTTTTACCTTGACGTTTCTCCACATCAGCCTTGAATTCTTTGAACTTGTCAAAGCATTCAGACATGCGGCGCATCAGGTAAATGTATCCATATCTTGAGTAATCGTCTATAAAAGAGACGAACTACTCAAAACCACTTCTAGCCTGAATAGACATAGGACCACACAAATCAGAATGAACCAATTCTAACACATCTTTGGCTCTATACCCCTTGGCCTTAAAAGGCCTCTTGGTCATCTTACCCTCCAAGCAAGATTCGCAGGTTGGGAGATCCTCCACCACTAATGAACCCAAAGGTCCATCAGCTATCAACCTTTGAATTCTGCTTAGGTTAATGTGACCAAGCCTAAGATGCCAAAGATATGTTTGGTTCATCTTCGAAGGTTCTTTTCTCTTATTGGAATTAGAAGATGAGTTATTAATTTCAATATGCATCGTGGGAGCTTTTGGTTCAAGTGTGTACAAATTTCCTATTAATGCACCCGAACAAATAATGTCCCTATTCCTTTTTATAACAACTCTGTCATTAAAAGAAATAGAATATCCATCCATAAACAATTTAGAAACTGAAATTAAATTCTTTCTGAATAAGGGTACATAAAGGCAATTCTTAAGAACCAAAAGTTTATTTTTCTCAAAAGATAAATGAACATCTCCCACTGCAACAGCCACCACCTTCGTGGCATCGCCCAAGTACATGGTAATCTCCCCCTCAGCCAGTCGTCTGGTTTCCTGGAACCCCTGCAAAGTATTGCAGACATGATCAGTGGCTCCCGTATCTACACACCAGGTGCCGGTAGATAACACTGCTAAATATGTTTCAACGACTAGACCAAAAGATATACCTTTGTTCTTGCGGTTGGGGCAGTCCTTCTTCCAGTGTCCAGTCTGCTTACAAGTGAAGCACTTGCCTTTCGGCTTCTTCACTCCTCCCTGAGTACCTCCCACCGCCTTCGCCCCAGTTTGTTTCTTCTACTTCTTTCCTTTTGGCTTAGAAGTAGAAACCTTTTGGGTCACCATGGCATGCACCTGAGCACTCTGACGAAATAGTCCCTCTGCCGCCTGGAGTTCTAGTTGTAGTTCAGGCGAAACTGCTCAAAACTCATAGGTAGAGACTGGAGTATGATATCGACCTAGGTTTCCCCATCGATCTCAGCTCCTAGGACCTCCAGCTCATTCAAATGAGCCATCATCTTGAGAACATGATCCCTCACGGGTGTTCCCTCGATCATGGTGGTCGTCATCAAGTTTCTCATGGCCTCTTGCCTCGCAGACCGATTCTGGTGTCCGAAAAGCTCCTTGAGATTGAGCATCATATCATAAGCAGTGGACATGGCTTGATGCTAACGTTGCAGTACATTTGACATAGATGCCAAAATGTAGCACCGCGCCATCTCATCGGCCTTGATCAACTTCTTATAGCACTCTCTCTCCTTTTCCCCAGAATCATCTGTAGGCTTGGGTGGGCACTCTTCGAGGAGTACATATTTTTATTCCTCAACAGTCAAGACAATGTCTAGATTTCTTTTCCAATCAACATAGTTGGGTCCAGTAAGTTTGTTCTCTTTCAGTATCACAGCAAGTGGGTTGAAAGTCATTTTGAAAGAAAACCTAAGAATCACATAAATCAATACATTAGATTTCAAAAAATTATTGATTCCTCAAACAATAAAATTTTAAAATCAACCAACACCTCAAAACACCGAGAATATCGTATGCCACGATAATGTGGACGTATACGAATTCTACATTTGTAAGAGGAGGTTTTACCCATTAATTTTACAATCTTGTCAACCTAACTTTTTGACAAGTAAAATTAATAGTTGGTTCCTCTTTGGCCCTACAAATAAAAGCAGTGACTCCGATGGGGAGGATACTTATATTTGTATCTAAGTGTTCACCATTACTCGGTACCAGGTTAATTATCTCGGGTTATGTGCCTTCCAATGGGGAAGTACACACGCTCCTTGATAATTCCCCATAACCATATTTGACCTTGTGATCCGCAAACAAACCCATCCGATGGGGAGGAAGGCACTAAGAGCCGACGCGCAAGTTTGTTTGCATCACTTGTCAAATCGTAATGGAGGCCGTGGGAATTTTAAAAAATTTCCCTCTCCCACTTAGTAATTTGGAATTGAGGAATTTTCCTAGCCTACGACATGCATATCAAACAAAAGGCAATAAATATGAAAATTAAATTATTTTCCAACTATTATGGCTTTTGTCTTCAATATGTCTCCAGTCGCAACGCCTCCTCGTCTGCTCCTCCTACGCCATGTACAAGACATCCGGAGATCCGAGCCGAGACTAAAACCTATTTTAATTTACATCCATCGATCCTATACACCACGAGGGAGTGTACATGAAATCTAGATCAAAAGTAAACTAAAATAAAGAGTGGCTAAACAATGTCGTATCTAATTTACAAAAAATTAAATACTACCTTCGTCAACCTCGAGGATTCAACAAAATAAACATTTACACACATACAATCACATACACACATATGTCCATAATAGTCGGATCTTCTGCCTGCAACCAAAGAGTTAAACTACGCATATCCTACTATTATTCAGCACATATAATATATGAAAAGTGCATAAAAAATTAACCGAATCCTAAACACACAAAACTGGAAACCTTGGCTCTGATACCATTGTAGGATTTTGCTTATCGAGTCCGTGAGGGGAAACTTCGCTTCCCACTTCACCTTGGTCGTTTGTTCATGGTGATCCCCTCGATGTCCCCGGATTAAAAAAATTTAATCATAGACAAAAAGGATTGCCCAAACAACCAAGTCATCGTCGTGCTATTCGTTTAGAGAGGTCACTTGAACAAACTAGTTGTTCAAGCGACCATCCTCTATTCTACGAGTAGCCGCGGAATAGACGATGTCCAGATCGTAGGTTTTTGTGTTTATGTTCGGGATCCAAGTATTATTTAGCCATATACAGATTTATATCATGCTCATAGTTGAAAAACAAAAACAAGCAAGTAACAAAAAGAGAAAGAAGAATAGGTATACCTCTCGATCTTCTAATGTATGACCTTCCTCCTTTTGAACGTCGTGTGGGTGATGATCTACAAAAAGTCGAAGCACCTAGATCACAAATCTTCGTTCCTTGATCTTCCAAAGCAAAAGAAAGAATATAAACAAGGTTCTCCTCCTCCCTAAAACCAACCAACAAGGAACAAAACAATTCCTTGCCGCCGACCAACTAGGAGGAGGAGATGATGATGGAAAACAACCAAGACACCAAGGGAAGCCCTATATCTTGTTTCCACCACCTAAGGAGAAGGAGTAGAGAGGCTTGGCCGCCGGCCAAAGGCTGGAAGAGGGCTGGAAAACAAGCTAGACGCCGGCCTCCTTGAAGGAAGAAGAAGAAAAGGAATTACCTTCCTTATTTGGTGCCGCCCAAGCCCAAACCCTAATTCCTAAGCCCTTGCCGCCAACTCCAAAAACCCTAGCTCTCTTGATGTGTTCTCCACGCCAACCCCATGCCCTCCTTTTATAGAGTTAGGGATAAGTCATGAATTAATCTCCTCCATTGGTTTTAGGGATTTAATCTCAACCGTCGGATCTAGAGATTTGATCTCAACCGTCGGATCTTAGAGATTTAATCTCTACCTATGGATATTAGAGTTTTGTTTCTATCCATTGGTTCTAAGCTTCATGAGGTGTTTATAGGCGACATTAGGGACCATGAGGAGGAGTTGGATCTTGGCCACCCATGGATCAAGCCCACATAAAGTCCGATCCACTAATGATGATCCAATCCACTAAAGGATCATCATTGATCTACATCACCAACCCCCATATGATAATATGGGCTCCATATATTATTTATACATTTTCTCCCCATGTTTAAGATCTCAAATGTCCGTCGATTAATTAATTTACTGACCATTAATTAATTAACATCTAACTCCATGAGTAGTACCACTCAACCTTTTCATCATGCCGAACCAAGTCCACCTGCAGGGTTTACATGATGAACCTTATGAGTTCCTCAAGGGGACATCATCATCCTAATATATAGAACACGGTTTCCTCCTATAATCAACGGCACACCATATAAATAATATCATCTTCTAACTTACCGAGCCTATCGATTTAATCTATAAATCTCGCCCATTGGTAAATCAAAGAGATGAGTACTAAGTATATGTGCCCATTATTATATCGAGATTAAGAGTATGTACAATATAATATCTGAGGTCCTATTCGATTATGTAGTCAGTGATAAATCGAATTACCTCTAAGTCGGTCCTGCTCAATACACACAAAGTGCACTTGTGTGATTCTATGGTCAAGACAAACCAATACAAAATCACACTACAACCATTCCGATGGTTTGTCCAAAGTCATTTCGGTTGTGAGCCTTTACTTATACTTTTTCAAGGGGCCGATAACATGATCTCCTGTGTGACACAACACACCATGTTATCTACAATGTAAAGTATTAGACAATATTGCATAACCATAAAAATATGCAAACAATGATCATGTGATTCTTATTTCAAAATAAAGATGTTCATACAAAAGATAGACTTTTCAGTATACATCCCTACATGACCTGTATCTTTCAGCGTTATACGTGGCCATCTCCCTCCTTTCTTGAATCAAATCTAATTCCATACCTTGAGTCGCGCTATTGTCACTCGAGCAATAACTTAGTACCCAGGCAGACTCTATTCCAACTTCTATAGGTATCACAGCTGTTAGAGAAATCAACCCATGTGATATGATTTTGATGTGTGTGGCAAATGGTTTAAGTTAGTATTGTTATGGATTTGATATATGCGTTGAAATAATGTAGGACTTAGTAATTCGCACATGGATGACGATAGCATTGGCAAGATTCACCATCTCATGACTCGGTCCTTGAGTCGGTGAAAGATGCATTGCGGAAGTCGTGCGCTTGGTGCATCCGAGGGACCGTCGGACAAGGAGCATTGGAGTGAAGCTGAAGGAAGTAGACTTCAAGGCGAGTCGCGAAGGATGGCACTGCGAAGCCGTGCGCTTGGCACATCCGAGGGACGTGGTCGGACGAAGAGAACTTCAAGGCGAGGGACTCCAAGGGAATGAGAGTGAGTGATTGTAACCCGGGATGAGGTAGCTCGTAGGTGAACTTGGCCAAATGGCTAAGTGTCAAATGGGTGTTTCCCAACACCACCAATCGCTATAGGTGGTGGCTCACGATCCAAGTCAACCGAGACTCGACCGTGTTGGAGTCTGCTCGCCTGTAGCCAGATCACCATGCGATCGCAGCTCCATCACCGATCGCTAAGGGGAGCACTCGACTATTGGCTCCATTAGTCGACTGATGGGAAGATCAGTTGACTAATATGGGAGCCATTGGTTAAAATCCAACGTGGAAGAAGTCGTTAGAGGGCAATGGCTACAGCAGCAGTCAACTGATCGGGGCATCAGTCGATTGCCACTGGCTCAATGGGAAGAATGGACCCTTCCTTATAAGAAGAGGTCATTGTGTTGGATCGAAGCAGATCGCTAGAGGGGGGGGGGTGAATAGCGATAAAACCTTTTCTTTTTGTTTGTTCGTTAAAACTTGAGTAGATAATTAATTTTCAGCGGAAAGATAAGCAATAAATAAAAGGAGACAAATATTTTTACTTGGTTCGTATCCTTCGGCTACTACTCCAAGGTTCTAGTGATCCTTGATCAAGCACGGAGGGCAATTCACTAAAAACACTCCTCCTCGTTGGAGGTAGGAGTTTGACGATTACAAAAAAAAACCTTCGAAAGAAAAGATAGAGAGATAAACCCTCTCTTCTATTAATGTAAAGTGCAACGATAGAAAACCTTGATTAATTAAAGGAATTGCAATATTTAAAAGAGAAGACAAATTAAAATATCAACAACTAAAGAGTAGAAACTAAGCTAGGGTTGTTGACAGCACTTCGTCGTAGAGTCGTCGGAGAATCGTAGAGTTGCAGAGGTTTTTGAGAACATCGAGATGATGAAAAACTCTAGGAGAGGCCCTCCTTTTATAGCCTTTGAGCCCCTTTTCGAGAGGAACTTCACCCAATAGAGTTTTGGCACATGGCTCCTTGAAAAATGGTGATAAGGCTTGACTCCTCAAGGCTGATCCTTGACCATCAGTCGACTGATGGCCATCATCAGTCGATTGATGGCAGCATCGATCGAATCGAGATGTAAACGATCGTCGATTGACAAAGAATTGAGTCCTCCAAGTCGGCAATGATCGAGTTAGCTAAACAAAAACATTATTTCGATGGCCTCCGACCGTCCGATCTCGACCTAGACCATTGATGGGATGTCATGGGTCAGATCTACACTTAAGTCTATCCCCGTAAAGAGGATACGACCTCACTTACACTCGTACACACACGAGCTTACCTCGATACTTACTGTGTCACTTTCGCTTCTGGCCTTCCACTCGATTCCTTCGGCTCCCTCCGAAGTCACTCGAGTGTCGCCCGACCACCGCGGCTTCCTCCGGGTGTCGCTAGCCTTCAGCTCCAGCTATAGCAATTTTCTACACACTCGATTTAGCTCGTGAGATAATGACATGAGCTTAACTTTGTATCGTTTAGTATAATCAAAACTCAGAGTCGACTTAGGTGCCTACTGCACCAACAATCTCCCCTTTTTTGATTTATGGCAAACCCACATACAAAGTTAAGTAAATAGCAAGCATGAAGAATAATAATGTGCATGAGAAACAGCAATGAAGATTAAGTTGGAGTAGTAAGGATTTTCTTCAAGTACTCCCCCTTGAGGAAACCTCCCCCTTGACCGAAGGCGAGTCTTGAAGAAAGACCTTAATCATCCCCTTTGAGGGTTTCTTTAAGTAATTAACATTACTTAAAGTTGGCCTTAGTAAAACGTTTAAGTTAAGAGGTCTTCTTAACTTGGCCCTTTCTCCCCCTTAAGTAAAACATTAATGTTTTTGTTAAGTTAAGAATTCTCTTAACTTAGCCTTTGCTTCTTTTTGTTAAAAAGTCAAAACTTAAACTTAAAGTTAACTTTTGGTCATGTAAATAAATATGAAGTAAGAGTTAAAAAAATTTGACCCCTTAACTTTGGCCATTTTCTCCCCCTTTTGCCATATATCGAAAAGTGTAAGGGTGTATGGAAAACAACAAAAAATAAGTATTAAATTTAAAGTCCAAGCATGTTTCACATTATTTTGAAAATAATATACTGAAAATAAGCTCATCTATAAAATGTTCGACTCATATTTGGCTTGATTAATATGAAAGATCAACCAGTCCTGCTCAGAGTCGGTTAGTATGTATGATTATACTTCGTGGTTCATGGCGATGCACTAGCTCTACATCTAGAACCAGGAGTAAGGTCCTAACATCTCACGCCCATCTACGTGGCTAAGTACACAAACACATTAGTCCTATGTGTTGTGAGATGTACTGGCTCCTTAAATCTATAAGTGCATGATATCTAAGGTATGTCCTATGCTAGTTCCATGAAAATGAAAAGTAAGAAATAGTAGTACGAAAATATAATTTGTAAGTTCCTATTCTACTACACACATGCCCAATTTTCATCTTAATAGACTGAATTCGGCTTCGGGTAGGGGTTTAGTAAATAGGTATGCCAAGTTAGACTTCGATTCGACGTATTCGAGTTGTATGGCTCCGTTGGCCACATGTTCTCGAATGAAATGGTGTTTGACCTCTATATGTTTGGTCCTAGAGTGAAATATCGAATTCTTAGTAAGTTTAATTGAACTAATGTTATCTACGTGGAGTTTTGTGTTCATAAAGTCTAACTTAAAGTCACGGAGAGTGTGCTTCATCCAAAGAAGCTGAGTGACACTCACCCATTGCGATGTATTCGGCTTCGGTGGTAGATAAGGCAACACAGTGTTTCTTCCTATTGCACCAATTCACTAGACTCGAGCCGAAAAGTTGACAACAACCACTCGTACTCTTTCTATCGAGCTTACTATCGGCATAGTCCGAAACGGAGTAGCTGGTTAGTTCGAACTCGGTTGATCTAGGGTACCAAATACCAACATTAAGTGTACCCTTTAGATATCTAAGGATACGCTTGACTAGAGTTAGGTGAGACTCCTTGTCATAGGTTTAGAACCTTGCGCACATACTTACTGCAAATAAGATATCAGGTCGGCTTGCAGTTAAGTAAAGGAGACTCCCTATTATACTCCTATAGTATTTTAAATCAATTGAGTTTCCGATTACATCTTCTTCTATATTCACATTGGTTGCCATTGGGGTATTAATAATTTTAGCATCTTGCATTCCAAAGTGTTTAATTAATTCCCTAGTATATTTGCGTTGATGTAGGTATATTCCATCTTTAGTTTGTTTAATTTGTAGACCTAAGAAGAAATTTAACTCGCCTACTAAATTCATTTCAAATTCACTTTCCATAAGTGAAATGAACTCATTTAGTAGGATTGAGTTGGTGGTTCCGAAAATAATATCATCTACGTAGATTTGGGCTATGAATATGTCTTTACCTAAGGTTTTTAAAAAAAGGGTTGGGTCAACTACACCTTGGTTAAATCCTTTGGACTTGAGATAAATCGAAAGTCTCTCGTACCAAGCTCGAGGAGCTTGTTTAAGTCCATAGAGTGCTTTCTTTAACCTAAGGACATGGTCGGGTTTGTCTAAACTTTCGAAACTGGGGGATTGACTAACATAAACCTCTTCTTTAATGTATCCATTCAAGAACGCAAATTTCACATCCATTTGAAACAACTTAAATTCTCGATGTGCAGCATATGCTAATAGCATTCGAATGGACTCTAATCTAGCTACTGGGGCATAGGTCTCATCGTAATCTAAACCTTCAACTTGACTAAACCCTTTAGCGACTAGTCTAGCTTTATTTCTAACTACTTCACCTTTATCATCAAGTATATTCTAAACACCCACCTTGTTCCAACGATTGTTTTATCTTTAGGTGATGGTACTAATTCCCATACTTCGTTCCTAGTGAATTGAGCCAGCTCTTCTTGCATTGCAATAATCCAATCAGGATCAAGAAGAGCTTGGTCAATAGTTTTGGGTTCAATTTTAGAAATCAAGGAGATTTGACTAAGGTTTCTGTATGAGGTTCTAGTTCGAACTCCTAGACTTGGATCACCTATCACTTGGTCGATAGGATGATTCGTTTGAGTCCTAGTTGGATTTGGGTTTGAGTCTACAACTTGATCCATAGGATGACTCGTTTGAGTTCTAGTTTGGTTGGAGTCATCTATCACTTGGTCGATAGAGTGACTTGGTTGACTTAGGTTAGGATTAACACTAGACCTGATCTCCGGATCAGAGTTAGGTCTAATATGAATCGGCTCGCTAATTGGGGTTGCCGGGGGTTTTGTAGATTCGTGTCCTTCATCAAATACTACATTGATAGTCTCCTCGACTCTAAGGGTGTCATGGTTATATACTCTATAAGCTCAACTTGTAGTCGAGTATCCTAGAAAGATTCCGGTCGTGGTTTTTTATGCAAATTTCCCTAGGTAATCCTTAGTGTTTAGGATATGTGTTGGTGCAATCGGCCCAGGTCACGATTGACCAGACTCGAGTTTGACTCGAGAGATGTTTTGATGTTTGACAAAGTAAGTTGACATTGATGTTTGACATTAATTTCTGTTGATGTTTTGGGGAGATTGTTTATACAATCAATCCAGGTTATGTTTAACTAGACTCGAGTTTGACTCAAGGGAGACTTTGATGGTTATGGATAGTCGAAGTCATGGGTACTTGGCAAGGAAAGTCCAAGTGGGACACTTGGCATTTTGGAAAGTCCAAGCATGGGTCTTGGCATGGAAAGTCCAACATGGGTTGGCAAGGGAAAGTCCAAGCTTGAGTCATGGCATTTGAGAAGTCCAAGGGGTTTGATATTGGCGGTGTAAAGTCCAAGCGGGAGTCTTTGCAGCATAAGTCCAATGTTTGGTGGCGTAAAGTCCAAGCGGAGTCTTAGCGGCGTAAGTCCAATGTGCCTTGGCGGTGTAGACAGCGTTAGCATGACATAGCCAATGGAAGCACCTGAAGGCTAGCGCGATGGATGAACAAGTCATGGATGACTTGGAGGGATCCGAGAGGCGTAAGGTTGATGGAGGTGGATAGAAGGCTTAGGTCTAGGCTAAGGGTGATCTAGCAAGTATGGGGGCACCATACTTGGGCTAAAACCTCATGTTTGAGGTGTGTCAGTCGACTGGTGCCATGTGGCAGTCGACTGGTGTAGTCAACTAGGGTTTGACTACGGGAATTGCCCTAGCAGTCGACTGCTATAGATGGGCAATCGATTGATCTTGTGATTAGTCGACTGATGCTCGGATTTTGGGGCACAGAATGGAGTCTCACTCGACCGCTGGGATGAGCAGTCGAGTGATGCTTGAACAGTCGACTGATTCTCATTATCAGTCAACTGATGTCCTTACCGTTGGATTTTTCCAGCATGGATTACACCGTTGTCTCACAGCAATTGTGTGATCATTCGACTGATGGTCCCGAGCAGTCGACTGATCGACATTTTCTAGCATAGGTTGAAGCTATAAAAGGAACTCGTAATGGAGAAAAATGGATCCGGTTTTTGAGAGCTTTTGTGGTGATTTGTTGCTGCAAATCAGGTGTCTAAGTGCTAATCAAACAACCAAGCATTCAAGCAATCAAAACCAAGTGTTGTAAAGTTTTTCTTTACTTATCTTTCATATTAATTGTTGTAATTGCTTGTTTTTGTTTCTTACTGTTGTAAGATCGCTTATAATGGGTTTCTCCGCCTCCGACTTGTGTCGAGAAGGAGTGTTTATCATAGTGGTGTGTGATTGGCATCGCTAGGGTTCGTACGAACCCAATCCGTGGAGTAGGAACCGTTAAGTTCTGAACCACGTTAAATATTTGTGTTTGCGTGTTGTATATTTCGTTATCATTATTATTTCTCTATTTCCACTACGCTAACGAAATTGTAGAGACAAACGCAACGAATTCCATTATCAAACGAGCGCGATGCTATTCACCCCCCCTCTAGCGGCCTCAAATATCCTGCAATTGGTATCAGAGCCCGGGGCTCTTCTACGGATCAACCGCCGGGAGCTAAAGAAGCTAGAGGGAAGATGGAATTCCAAGACAAGCTTGGATGGGACATCAACACTCCACCGCCATATGATCGAAAAGACTTTTCAGCGTGGAGAACAAGAATGAAGACATTCTTGATGATGGATATAGAGGATTGGTTCATCCTCGTAGAAGGTTTTGAACCTCATCGGGATAGGAAGGGACAAGTCCTCAAGTTGAAGAAATGGACCCAAGAGCAACGGCAAAAATTCAAAACCGAAGCCAAGGTAACAAAACTTTTAAAAGATTTGATACCTAATGATGTTTAGTCTAGGCTAGGTGAATATCTCGATGCCAAGGAGCTATGGGACAAATTAGCCATGTTCAATGAGAAGCCCCACTTGGCACAAGTAGAAGAAGATAAGGAAGAGGATGAAGAGAGTTCATCATCCTCACGAGCAAGTGAGGAATCGAAAGTTGAAGAGGAGTCAACTTCTGGATCGGTGGAAGAGGAGGTGGAAGAAGTAGAATACACCTCCACCTCTAGGATTGAGGGGGAGGAAAGAATTTCCACTCTGGAGCAACAAAAGAAAGCCTCGACATCCAGTCAAGATGAAGAAGCTCCAATTCCAGCACCTACCACCACCATAGGTAACTCAAGCATGTCAATTGTAAATAAAAATCATATAATATGCTTTGAGTGTAGGGAATCCAGACACTACAAGAGTAAGTGTCCGAAAAGAGTTAAGAAAGCTCCTCCGGCACCAAAAGTCAATGAAAAAGTCAAGGATGCCGGTGTCCCCACCAAGAAGAGCAAGGAGCACGTGGTGTGCTTCAAATGCCGACAACCGGGACACTATAGGAGCCAATGTCCTAGAAGAAAGGAGGGAGCTTCACAAGTAGGGGGAGTCTCTAAGACTAACCCTAAGGTATATTTTCATAATGCTCATTCTTTAAATTCTAAGAAAAAGCATGCTAGAATTAATTCAAATAATTTTGTTATTACTCATGAATCAAAGCATGCTAGACATAATAATTATGGTTGTCTAGAAGCTAAACATGTTGGTTTTAGGACTAAGGAGAAATCTAGAAATGATAACTCTAGGTCTATTTCAAAGAAGGAGAAATTTGGGACTAATGTCCCTAGAAATGTCCTTCCAAAGAAAACAATTAAGAAAATCAAAAACCATTTAGGCATCAATCCCAATAAGGGTAGACATATGTCTAAAGTGAATGGTAATGTCCAAAAACCTAATCAAAAATCATTTGGGCAATTAGAGTTAGAAAATCAAGCATTGAGGTCAAGGCTTGAGAAATTGGAAAAGACTCTTGCAAATATGCAAAATCAATTTAAAGGGTCAAAGTGTCAAACTCTAGGATCTAGAAGTCAAAAAAAAAGGGTGTAACAGGCAAGAATCATCTAGGAGACAAGGTTTGGGTCACAAACCTATATCTAAGAAAGTAATGCCTACTTATCACAATGTTCCATTTGATTATGGAACTAAACCTAGATCTAAGAAAACCAAGGACTCTAGGGAAATTATTCCTAAGGCCAACCATAGTGTGTGCTTAGTGGCTAGGGTTTCTAAGAAACCTAAGGAAGCCATTAGGAAGGTTATTAGGGAGGCAATCCCTAAGAATAACCATGGCAAGACCATAATGACCAAGGCTAATAAGCCTAGAAGGGTCACTAGGAAGGTATCTAGGGAGGTTATCCCTAAGGAATACCTAATTAATCTAACGAGCTCAAATAGATTTTGGGTTCCAAAGAGCGTGATTGATCCACGTTAAATGGGTTAGGATGTGCCAACTTTGATTGGATGGGTAGTTAACTCAACCATAGCAAAGTTGATATGTTAGATTATTTTCAAAATTATGGATACCTTTGAAATAGGTTTGATATTCTATCCTAAAAGATTTTAGGATGTGCCAAATATATTTTTGAAATTATGAAAAATCAATAAAATTGGCACAATCTAGATTTAGAGGTCATAGTGTGTCATTTTGATCTTTGGCACACTTTAGGAATTAATGTATCAAGAGAAGTGTTTTTAAGGTGTAGAAGTTACATCAAGAGTGATACTCAAGTGCCACACACCTTGATGTCTTGCACTTACCATGCTTCATGTGTTTCACCATATGTTTGCATGGAAGGAATGTCTAGGGTGGATTGCATCTCACAAAACAAGTCTTTTACCTTGATTGTGTATTTCAACACTTAGAAAGGGTGAGATGTTAGGATTTTGAAACCATTGGATGTTAATGTTTGCTAAAATGAAATAAAATACCAAAATACATTAACAAATGCATGAATATAAGCATAACATTAATATATTCGATATACAAGATTAAACATGAGAAAATGAAACAAGTTGGATAAAGAAATCAAGATTTTCTGAAACTCAGATCTGGAAATCAGATATCAGTCGACTGATACAGTTTATCAGTCGACTGTTACTACTGTAGCACGATACGATGCGTCCAGCAGTCGAGTGTTGTTTCCAGGACTCGACTGTTTGTACATCAGTCGACTGATAGGATACATCAGTCGACTGATGGTACTGTTCATCGAGGGAGAGGGATCATCAGTCGAGTGGTCGCTGAGCAGTCGAGTGATGATCGCATCGCTGATCACGATGACCAACATCACCAACTTATGTTATCAGAGCACGATACGTAATGCTCGATGATTCTGCCGAGAAGGCGCAATAATTGCTCGGTCGGTAAAACCGCTCATAAGCCATAAGCAGTCGACTAATGTTGCACATCAGTCGACTGGAGTTGCAATTTTATAACGCCGAACCGCTAGGGTTCGACGTCTTCACGCATCGATCTCTCGCCTTCTTCCTCCTCTCCGGTCGTTGCCTCCTTCTCCGACCAACTCTTCTGACCGCGCCGGCCACCTAAGCCCTAGGTTTGACAGCCAAACTCCTCCACTCACGTTTTTAGCATCTCATAGCCCTAATCTACTCTTCTCCGGTGATTTTTTTCTTCGATTAGGGTT
This sequence comes from Wurfbainia villosa, assembly GCA_025175895.1. Taxonomy (NCBI): domain Eukaryota; kingdom Viridiplantae; phylum Streptophyta; class Magnoliopsida; order Zingiberales; family Zingiberaceae; genus Wurfbainia; species Wurfbainia villosa. The sequence goes on from CM045997.1 coordinate 58,650,189, forward strand.
CCAGCGAAACCACTGCTCCGACGAACTCTTCGGCGATCTCTACAGTGGTGTCTGAGTACCCTCTCCTCATCATCCTCAATGGCTCCAAAGTATAACCTTCTTACTCCTCTAAAACCCTAATTTTTTCATTATAACTCATTATGATCTAATCGTGCATTTGTGTCTTTGCATTTCATGTCACTGCATTACATTCATATAGGCGATCTCGTAGAAATGACCCGATTGAGGTTGAATCACGGTTGTACCAAGCTATGTTGGTTGGGTACATTGATAGGGATTTCTTTAATTGTTACTGTGGTGACATCATGGAAATTTTATCATATTATCATCTCATGAAGATAGTATTATGCACTCATGCCATAAATGATGATCTCCTTAAGGAGTTCAATCAAAACTTAAAGAAGGTAGATGATGGTCCTACCTACACTACCCGCGTTGCAAAACGCGACTTAGAGTTCACTCCTGCGATATTACAGGAGTTTCTTGAGTGTAAGCCATCGACTGAAACTTTCATTTTCTACCCTACCTTCGATGCCCCTCTACCTTAGCCCTTTGATCATATCTCCTTGGACTCCATGCATGAGCATGTCTTTCGCCATTCTCTCCCACCAGCTCAAAACTTATTTTCCATCAATGAGCTATCTGCGCCCGACAATGTACTCTAGAAAGTCATTGTTGGGTGCCTTCTCCCAATTGTGACTCGGGGTCTGGCCAAGATTCGACCTCCCCATCTCTTTCTCCTATACGCCATGCGTCATAGACTAGATATAAACATTACATTGAACATGTTTCATTGCATTGTACATTTCATATCCCCTGTACAAGGGAAAGTGCATATGCCTTTTGGCCACATCATCACTGCATGGTTAGAGTCTTTAGGCATTAACATTAACAGGGGATCGTTGAGGGCGCTATTTGAAGTTTACGACTGTATATCAGTTCGTAACTTCTCATTGGCGAAGCTACGGATGGGACATGGGCAGATGGAGCTGGCACCTCGACCTCCGCCCAGGGCACATGGGGAGCCACCTCTAGTGCCTAGAGAGGGTGCAGAGGACTATGAGGATCTAGATGCTGCTGATGAGGAGGACCAGATGCCAGCAGATGCATCAACAGCAGGTCCATCAGATCGGTTTGGACAGCTGGAGGCCAGATTCTAGGACTACCAGTAGACAATCGACTCTCGCCTGTCAGAGCTCTTAGTGGGGCAATCCTCCATGGTCGAGCATCTCAGTCGGATGGAGGAGCACTACATTCGGATTGAGGAGTCCCAGAGTCGAGCAAATGAATACCGATATGTATGAGATGATGCGAGCGACTCTGAGCCCAGCCCTCCTCCACCTCCACCTTCTGCAGATGATTAGATCTAGAGGATGTTAGGATTTTTGTTTTTAGTTTTTGTAGTGAGATTGAGCGTCTCAAATCTCTATTTTGGATGTAAAAACTGAAGTTTTCATAAATTGGATGAAATATTCTATTTATGAAAATCATTTGTGTCTGATTATGTGCTTGTATTATTGTATTGGTTTATGGAAAATTGCCATATCATGACATGAAATTTCATCATATCATATAACATGTCATGCCATTGTTTAGGATTATTTTAGATGTCATGTTTGTTTTTAGATTATATCATAAGCCATGACATCATGATCTTTGGCCATGCGTTATTATTGATATCATTTATGCCTTGATCATTCATGCATTTATTTTGATTAAAATTGATTTAAGGAAAAATGGCATGACTTGGAGTCCCCTTTATAAGGGAATCAAGTAGGGTTGCCTAGAAAATGCATGAGGCCATAATAATCCTAACACCACATCTCACATCTAAATTGACATGTATGTGTGTGTTTACATCTTAGATAATATGTGAGATGTTAGGATAATAAGTTAGGTTCAAGGTGCATAGGTAGTGCATCTAGATGAACTTAACTTATTTCAATCATCACTAAGAATTATGAGGAAAACTAATATACAAGTTATGTATATTTAGCTAATAAATCATGGTTAAAAATAGGATTTCAAAAACGTTTTAAAATCACTTTAGAAAACCTTGGTGAAGTCTATCTTTTGATAGCCATCATCAGTGTAGAAGTTGATACAAAGTAGATCAAAAACTTTAAAGTTTTAAAAGTTTTTGAACTTTGTACCAATATCCTATTTTAATGGTTAAAATATTTTTCCATGATTTTTCACCGATTGTATGTGTGATAAGTATTATACGTATCAAATTTCGTGATTTTTCGATATACATAGAATTACTTATGATTTTCTGAAATTCGATTTTGATAATCAAATTCAAATTTGTTATCACCGACCGTCCTGGTGGCCGATCGATGTGAGTGTCACGATACGACCGTAGCCGACGAGTCGATCACAATGTTGATTTTGGGAAAACTAGGTTGGTTTAGCCCAATTTCAACTACAGTTAAGGTCCCTAATCACTTCTAACCCTAGGATATGCTTTGGGAAGCATTATAAAGAGTGAAAATCCATTGGATATGGATTTGGAGAGGTGTTTAGGGTTTGTATCAAATTTAAAGTGTTGGAAAGTTCAATGTTGAATTTCTAACCTTATCTTTGATGGTTTAGAGTTCCTATTGGCTTAGGGACTTCCCGAGGACATTGTTGGTGCAATGGTCTAGGGGGAGCAAGCCTTTAGGGGGAGGAATTCATCATGGGATGATGAATGGTATTTTTTCCTCATGAGGAGGAAAATGAGATTTTGAGAGACCTAATTTGGAAATTGGGAGAGCATATAGGATTGCCTCTCTTGAGTGATATGGGACTTATCACTAGGAAGATGGTAGGCATCTAGGTATTTTTTGACCAAGGGGGAGATTGTAAGATCTCATTGGGACAAGAGACATTGACCTCCTTGAGAGATAACCTTTTTGATGTATGTCAAAAAGGGGGAGAACATTAAATTACCAATTTGGAAAATTGGTAAGGGAATTTGAGTTAGGGGCCTAACACAAGGTTTGTTTTGTCAAACATCAAAAAGGGGGAGATTATTGGTGCAATCGGCCCAGGTCACGATTGACCAGACTTGAGTTTGACTCGAGAGATATTTTGATGTTTGACAAAGTAAGTTGACATTGATGTTTGACATTAATGTCTGTTGATGTTTTAGGGAGATTGTTTATACAATCAATCTAGGTTAAGTTTTAACTTGACTCGAGTTTGACTCGAGGGAGACTTTGTTGGTTATGGAAAGTCCAAGTCATGGGTACTTGGCATGGAAATCCCAAGTGGGACACTTGGCATTTGGGAAAGTCCAAGCATGGGTCTTGGCATGGAAAGTCCAACATGGGTTGGCAAGGGAAAGTCCAAGCTTGAGTCTTGGCATTTGAGAAGTCCAAGGGGTTTGATATTGGCGGCGTAAAGTCCAAGCGAGAGTCTTGGCAGCATAAGTACAATGTTTCGCGGCATAAAGTCCAAGCGGAGTCTTGGCGACATAAGTCCAATGTGCCTTGGCGGTGTAGACACCATTAGCATGACATAGCGAATGGAAGCACCTGAAGGCTAGCGCGATGGATGAACTAGTTATGGATGACTTGGAGGGATCCGAGAGGTGTAAGGTTGATGGAGGTGGCTAGAAGGCTTAGGTCTAGGCTAAGGGTGGTCTAGCAAGTATGGGGGCACCATACTTGGGCTAAAACCTCATGTTTCGATGGCGTAATCAACTAGGGTTTGATCGCGGGAATAGCAACCCGCTATAGATCGGCAATGATCGATTGATAGGCAATGATCGATCTTGTGATCAGTCGACTGATGCTCGGATTTTGGGGCACAGAATGGAGTCTCACTCGACCGCTGGGATGAGCAGTCGAGTGATTCTTGAACAGTAGCCTGATTCTCATGATCAGTCGACTAATATCCTAGCCGTTGGATTTTTCCAGCGTGGATTACACCGTTGTGTCACAGAAATAGTGTGATCAGTCGATTGATGGTCCTGAGCAGTCGACTGATCGACATTTTCCAGCACAGGTTGAAACTATAAAAGGAGCTCATGATGGAGAAAAATGGATCCGGTTTTGAGAGCTTTAGGGGCAATTTGTTACTACAAATTAGGTCTCCAAGTGCTAATCAAACAACCAAGAATTCAAGCAATCAAAAACAAGTGTTGTAAAGTTTTTCTTTACTTGTCTTTCACATTAATTGTTGTAATTTCTTTTTTTTGTTTCTTACTGTTGCAAGATCGCTTGTAAGGGGTTTCTCCACCTTCGACTTGTGTCGAGAAGGAGTGTTTATCATAGTGGTGTGTGATTGGCATCGCTAGGGTTCGTACGAACCCAATCCATGGAGTAGGAACCGTTCGGTTCCGAAACACGTTAAATATTTGTGTTTGTGTGTTGTATATTTCGTTATCATTATTATTTCACTATTTTCGCTGCGCTAACGAAATTGTAGAGACAAACACAATGAATTCCATTATCGAATGAGCGCGACGCTATTCACCCCCCTCTAGCGGCCTCAAATACCCTACAATATGTACCTTACACCCAAATACCCTAAAGTACTTGATGTTAGGTATTTTATCGTGATAAATCTCGTATGAGGTCTTAAGGTGCCTCTTTACCATAAGGATCCTATTTTGGACATAGCATGTCGTACTCACGGCTTCTGCCCAAAACCTATCGGGTAGGTTATACACATTTAACATTGTCCTAGCGGCTTCTTGTAGGGTTCTATTTTTGCGTTCTACTAGGTCATTTTGTTGTGGAGTTCTAGGGCAAGAGAACACATGGTGGTATCCATTTAGGTTACAGAATTCTGTAAACCTATGGTTCTCGAATTCACCACCATGATCAGTCCTAAGTCTTTTGATTTTAATGCTTTGTTTATTTTCTATTAATTTAAATAGGTTGATTAATTGATCTAGGGTATCACTTTTGTGTTTGATGAACCTAACCCAAGTATATCTAGAATAGTCATCAATTATGACTAAGCAGAATTTACTCCCATTAAGTGACTTAGCTCCGTGTTAATCAAATAGATTCATGTGTAGGAGCTCAAGCACACTTTTGGTTCGTTCTTGATTAGTTAGTTGATGTTGTGTCCTAGATTGTTTACCTTGTTGACAAGCATTACATATTTTATTATCCAAGTTATTGAGGTTAGCCAAACCTCTGACTAAGTCACTCTGACTCATCTTGTGGATGAGTCTTGGGTGTGAGTGACCGAGCCGTCGGTGTCACAACCATGATTCCTCTTGCCGTGTCATAAGACACTTAGTTGAGGAGTTAGTTATGTTAATAGTATAAATATCGTTATTTCTAGTTCCCTTAAGAATTATTTTAGAAGTTTCATTTGTATTAATTACGCATTCATTTTCTAGAAATATGACCTTATAGTTATTATCACACAATTGGCTTACACTAAGTAAATTATATTGAAAATTTTCTACTAATAAAACATTTTGAATAAAAAAAATTTGAGTTAAGCTCAATATCACCTAATCCGATGATTTTGAGCTTGTCGTTGTTTTTGAAGGCTACCGATCCTTATCGTTTGAATCGAAGCTTCGAAAACTTGAGTTGATCCCCGGTCATGTGTCGGGAGCAACCACTGTCCAACATCCATTGATCCTACACGCAAGGTAGTTGGATCGGATATTGGATTTATTAAAGATTGGTTGAAAATTATTAACCTAAATCATCTCACCCATGTCTACATGATCAAACATGTTTACCCTATATGTTCTTGTGAAATGACTTCCAATTTTACTTGATTTAAATTTAATGACTTAAACACTTGTCAACCTTGCGTTAGATTCGAATTTGACCTTAGGCTCATCAAGTCACCTTTTCAAGATCATGGCTTCCAGGTCATGGCGAGGCACAGAGGCCTTCTTTGATCGAAACAACAACCACTTCCTTAGACAAAGACATTTTCAAGAAAATAGAGACTTGACTACCTAAGACCACTTCCTGGTCTAACTAGTCTAGGATACGGTGAGATAGCTTCAACTAGTTCCGCTCGGTCAAGTGCACTGAACTAGATACGCCCGAATACACAAGACTCCGCTTTCCTAGCGTACTATCATCTCGTCATGTCGTGGTACTATGTTATCAAGTATTGACAAGTTATAGTCCTATCTAACCATTCTAAAAAGGAAAATCAAACTAAATAAAAACCTAAGCATGCAATTTCTAGGTTAAAACACAAACAAGTTTCGTACTAGCTCCCCCTAGACCATTGAATCGATTCGGTCTCTCCACATAGTGGATTTGGTCCTTAGGAACCCAGTACTGGTTCGATCCTAAGTTTGAAATTAAGGTGGTCTTAGGGACCCATGCTTGGACACATTTTTTATGTCGACTTACAATCGACATATACTACTTGTTGGTCGTATTTGAGATAAACCCTAGTCCGACCTTGTTGTACACGGCCCTTTGCGATCCAAGTATGAGGTCAAGTCCTTTGGATCCCAAAGTAAACCTTTCCAATGTGTTCCTAAGATCTTCAACTTGACTCTTCAAGAGTGAGTTCTCAACTTCGAGTTTTTCAACCCGAGTTGAGTCATCCTCTTGAACTCGACTAGTCGAAGAGGTTAGGGAGACCTCGTGTTTGAGGAGTTTAACTTCCTCAACCAGGGTCTCGACCTTGGACTCAGACTTAGCTAATTTTTTAGTTAAAAACTTAATTGCACTATAAAGTGTACTAATTAGGGATTGACTTACCTTGAGTGTATCTTTTGAACCGGATGCGTATCCATGGCTTGTCTTGAATAGTGCTTCGTAGTCCAACTCGTCTTCGATTTCCGATTCAAGTTCCAATTCCGACTCCATCTCCGATTCCACCGGTTTAGCCATGAGAACATGATCATTATCTTCTTCCTCAAATATTTCTTCCCAAGTAGCGTTGAGTGCCTTTTTGTGTTTTGGTGCTTTGCTCTTGAGTTTTGGGTATTCGGACTTGATATGTCCAAACCTGTTGCATTCGTAGCATCTAATATTTGAACTTTTAATCTTACCTTCGTTGGGTCGAGTGACGGTTCATTTTTGGCCATTGACTATCCTCCGAACTAGGTTGACTAGTTCAGCCTCCATTTTCGAGTCGACCTCCGAATCAGATTCATCCTCTTCTTCCTTCGGAGGTGGCTTGCTTGCGGTTTTCTTCCTTGAACCTGCAAAAAGTGCTATACCCTTCTCGGGTTCCGAGTTAGACTGCTCATGAAGTTCAAAATCGGAAAATAATTCATCTAACCTAAGATTCGAAAGATCCTTGGAGACCTTGTAGGCATCGACCATGGATGCCCACAAGGTAGTCCTCGGAAAGGAATTAAGAACATACCTTATAAGGTCGCAGTTTTCGACCTTTTGCCCGATTGCGTGTAGATTGTTGACTATGTCTTGAACTCGAGCGTGAAGTTGCGTCGCGGACTCATGTTCTTGCATTTTTAGATTATATAGTTTATTAAATAAAAGATCTCGCTTATATACCTTGGCTTCATCGGTCCCTTCGTGGGCTCCACTAGCTTTGTCCAAAGGTCCTTTGCGCTGATGAAGAGGCCGACTCGATTTAGTTCCTCCTTGGATAAACCGCAATGGTCCATTGATCATAATCCAAGGATTCACCCACTTCGTTAGTCGGAAGTGTGAAACCCATTTGGATTATGATCCACATCTCGATTTGGGTTTTGAGAAAGCATTCCATCCGACCTTTCCAGTAACGGAAATCATCTCCGTTGTAAAACGGAGGTCGGACGGTGCTAAAACCCTCGAGATGGGCCATTTGGAAGGGAAACCTTGCACAAAAAATACCAAATAAAAACACGAAAAAAGTTCAAAGACTTCGCCTTGGATTAGTAATGTAGGAAATGAAAATAAACAAAAGGAATAAACGAGAAATAACCAACTAAAATAAAAGATGAGCACTTACAACCTTCAATGTCCCATAAATAGTACTAAACGTTGGTTTTTGGGGATGAAGACAGCTTGTTATGAGAGTTTACCCTCATAAGAAGTGTAGATCTCTCCGAGAGCTTCGTTTTGGTAGGTAGCCCATTTTGTGGGTCAACTTGTACGAAAAGTTATGCCTGTTTTATCATCGGCTACTCCAAAAGCGAATACTTGTAAAACAAAACCAAACGAAGAGTACCAAGACTTTGTCTTGGATTAGTAATGCGGGAGAAAAATTTAAACGAATGAAAAACAAATCTGTAAAAAATGCTAGATTGGTGGTTTCACCAAATATAAGCGCCCCCGGCTTTGATACCAATTGTTGGATCGAAGCGGATCGCTAGAGGGGGGGTGAATAACGATAAAACCTTTTCTTTTTGTTCGTTCGTTAAAACTCAAGTAGATAATTAATTTGCAGCGGAAAGATAAACAATAAATAAAAGGAGACAAATATTTTTACTTGGTTCATAGCCTTAGGCTACTACTCCAAGGCCCTTGTGATCCTTGATCACGCACGAAGGGCAATTCACTAAAAACACTCCTCCTCGTTGGAGGTAGGAGTTTGACGATTACAAAAAAAACCTTCGAAAGAAAAGATAGAGAGACAAATCCTCTCTTCTATTAATGTAAAGTGCAACGATAGAAAACCTCGATTAATAAAAGGAATTACAATATTTAAAAGAGAAGACAAATTAAAATATCAACAACTAAAGAGTAGAAACTAAGCTAGGGTTGTTGATAACACTTCGTCGTAGAGTCGTCGGAGAATCACAGAGTTGCAGAGGTTTTTGAGCACTTAGAGATGATGAAAAACCCTAGGAGAGGCCCTCCTTTTATAGCCTTTAAGCCCCTTTTCGAGAGGAACTTCACCCAATAGAGTTTTGGCCCATGGCTCCTTGAAAAATGGTGATAAGGCTTGACTTCTCGAGGCTGATCCTTGACCATCGATCACCCATCATCAATCGATCGATGGCGCATTAGTCGAATGGCCGTGAGATCGTGATTGATAGCAATGAGTCCTCCAAGCTGGCGATCAAATGACTGCTAGAAATGACAAGTTAGCTAAACAAAAACATTATTTCGACGGCCTCCGATCGTCTGATCTCGACCTAGACCACCGATGGGATGTCATGGGTCAGATCTACGCTTAAGTCTATCCCCGTAAAGAGGATATGACCTCACTTACACTCGCACACACACGAGCTTACCTCAATACATACTGTGTCACTTTCGCTTCCGGCCTTCCACTCGATTCCTTCGACTCCCTCCGAAGTCACTCGAGTGTCGCCCGACCACTGTGGCTTCCTCCGGGTGTCGCTAGCCTTCAGCTCCAGCTATAGCAATTTTCTACACACTCGATTCAGCTCGTGAGATAATGACATGAGCTTAACTTTGTATCGTTTGTATAATCAAAACTCAGGTTCGACTTAGGTGTCTACTGCACCAACACATTGGACACTTGGAGAGCCTAATGCTTCTACTCTAAACATCTCTCAAAGTGCCCAAATTAATTTCCTCCTCTTCCTTGAGTTTATTTCAATCATATTGTAAGAGGAGTGATTTCTTGTAAGAAAGGTTACCTCCACCTAGCTTGGTGCAAAGGAGAGAATAGTGAATTCGTTAAAGCATGATTCACCTTGGAACGAATCAGGTTGTGGATTAGCGGCAAGAGCCGTGAACCACGTTACGACTTCTTGTTAGCGTTTGTAGTCTCTTTTACTTCTTGCATTTACTTAATTGTCTTAGATTTTATTTTTTCATTGCGCTAACCGTAATCGTAGACACGCAAGAACGAACGACGTCCACCGTACGCGATAAAAGGCTATTCACCCCCTCTAGCCGGCCACCGATGATCCAACAACAACTTCTGAACCATACACCATACTAAAGGGAGTGGCTCCTGTGGCTCTCCTGGAAGTAGTTCAGAAAGACCATAAAATGCTAGATAATTCCTCCACCCAACTACCTCCTACATGCTCCAACTTGGTTTTTAATTCATGCACCACCTCTCTATTAGTCACTTCAACTTGCCCGTTACTCTGGGGATAAGCCACAGATGTGAATACCTATTCAATTTTGAAATCTTGGCACCATTTCACTAACTTTTTACCCTGAAATTGCCGACCATTATCAGATATCAGTCTCCTAGGGATACCAAAATGACATACAATATTCCTCTATAAAAATTTTAATACCATCTGCTCGGTGATATGGGCAAAGGGTTCAGCTTCCACCCACTTAGAAGAATAATTTTTAGCTACCAACAAGAATTTCTTTTGACCAGCCCCGACCCGAAAGGGTCCTACTATATCCATACCCCATTGATCAAAAGGACAAGCCGCTACTACTACTTTCATACACTCAGCTGGCTGATGCTGCCAATTATGATGCTTCTGACAACTCTCACATTGTCGTACCAACTGTATAGAGTCCTTCATCAGAGTGGGCCAAAAATATCCAGCTAATAACAACTTTGGAGCTAATGCCCAATCCCCTATATGATTGCCACAAGCTCCTTCATGCACTTCCTTCATCACATAACTTGCTTTTATCTTCCCCAAACAACGCAACAGAGACCCAATACAATTCCTTTTATTATGCAGAAATGAATTACTTGCTGCTTAAATTATCAAGCCTTTATAGGATTGTCCGACACCCTCTTATCTGTAAAGAACAAAACCAACTCCTTCCTCCAGTCATCTTCTATCACCTCTCTCGATCTTTCATTTTGTGGAAACAGTTCAACCTGCGCAATTATACCCTGAGTGCCCCAATTCCCAAGGGAGCTAGCCAACTGAGCCAACTCATCAGCTTTCTGATTTTCTACCTTGGCTATTTTCTTTATCAATACCTCCGAAAAATCCCCTTTAGCTTTTTCTACCAATTCACAGTATTTTCGGCACTTATCATCCTTAACTCCAAATCCCCCTATAGTTTGTTGTACAACTAAATGAGAATCCATATGTATAATCACCCGCTCGGCCCCTACATTTTTAGCAGTTGCAAAGCTATCAGCAAAGCCTCATATTCATCTTTATTATTAGAGGCTCTGAAATGTAGTCTAACTGTCAACTTAACTTCTTCTCCATGCGGTGAAATTAGAATTCTCCTACCCCGCAACCCTCCTTTTTAGAAGACCCATCTGCATATACCATCCATGGTTCACATTCCTCCTTATGTATAGTTTCCACTAAAAAGTCAGCTAATGCTTGCGCTCTAATAGATGTACGATGCTGATAGGTAATGTCATACTCACTGAGTTAAGTGGCCAATTTAATAAGCTTCCCCATAACTTCTGAAAGAGTAAGTATTCTCCCCAGGGGAGTGTCAGTGAGTACCACTAAGGGATGAGATAAGAAATAAGGTCGTAGCCTTCGAGTAGTCAAAACTAGACCCCAGGTTAATTTCTCCAAATTAGTATAATGAACTTCAGACCCCTTCAACAGATAACTAACATAATAGATTGGATGTTGTTGGCCCTTGTCTTCTCGAATCAATACTGAGCTTACAGCAACCTCCGAAAGAGGCAAATACACCCATAACGCTTCTCCAGGCTAAGGCTTAGCTAAGAAAGGCGACTCCACCAAATATTCCATCAGAGATTGAAAGGCTTTATCACAATGCTCGTCCCACTGGAACCGTGCAACCCTCTTTAATAATTTGAAGAAAGGGAGACTCCTATCTACCGATCGGGATATGAACCTTGACAGGGTGGTAATCCTGTCTAATAACCTCTATACTTCCTTCAAATTTCTTGGAGGTTTCATTTGCTGAATAGCTTCAATCTTAATAGGATTAGATTTTATACCCTGTTCAGTGACCACATATCCCAAGAAACGACCCTGCGTCACCCTAAATACACACTTCTCTGGATTCAACATCATTTTATATTGATGCAAAGTACCAAAGGTTTCCTCCAGATCAACTATTAACTGTTCAGAATATAAAGTTTTAACCAGAATATCATCCACATATACCTCCACATTCCTTCCCAACTGTTTTTCAAAGATCTTATCCATTAACCTATGGTAAGTAGCCCTAGCATTTTTTAACCCAAAAGGCATAACTACATAACAGAAAGTTCCTTCAGCCATAATAAAACTAACCTTACTCTGATCTTCCTGAGCTAACGGTATTTGATGATACCCCTGGTAAGTATCCATCATTCAAATAAATTGATGTCCATTAGTGGAATCTACTAACTGATCAATGTAGGGCAAAGGATAACAATCCTTAGGACAAGCTTTATTATGATCTCTAAAGTCCACACACATTCTCCATTTTCCCGATAGCTTAGGCACTAGCACCACATTAGATAACCAAGTAGGATATTGCACCTCTCTGATATGCCCAACCTTCAGTAATTTACCTATTTCTTCTTTAATAATAGCATCTTTTCCTTCTCCAAAGTGTCGGCGTTTCTGTTTTACAAGAACTGCAGTAGATAAAATATATAACTTGTGCTCCATGTGTCAGGGAATTGCTTCCCGCTTCAATCGCTTGTGCATGGCGATCCTATCACACGTCCCTGGATAAAAAAAAATTAATCCGGATGAAGATGGATTACCCAAGCAATCGATCCATCATTGTGCTATTCGATTTGAGTGGTCGCTTGAACAAACTTGTTGTTCAAGCAACCTAACTCTTTTCCTCGATTAGTCACGGAATAGATGATGTATGGATCACCGGTGTTTGTGTTTATCATCAGGGTTCATGTTAATCAATAATTAACATACAAATTACAAGAGAACTAGAATAAAAAATAAACAAGATTAAACCTCTTGTTTTACCTCTTGATCTTCTATTGTATTTCTATCCTCCTCTTAGACGTCGTGTGGGCGATGATCTTCCAAGAGTCGAAGCCTCCTAGATCACGTGTCTTCCCTTCCTTGCTCGCTCCGAACAAGGGAACAACAAAAGCTCCCTTCTTCTCCTTGCTTGCGCCGACCACCAAGCACCAAGTTCTTGGTGTCCGTCGGCCCTAAGGAGAGAGAGTAGATGAACCGGCCAAGACAAAGGAAGAAAGAACCCTTTCCTCCTTGCTTTGTCGCCAGCCCTAGGTGAGGAAGAAGAAGAAGCACCGACCCTAAAGAGATGAAGAAGAGGCACCGGCTAAATCTTAGGAAGAGAGGAAAACAAAAACCCTAAACCTCTTCCACTTGTTTCCGCCGCCCAAAGCCAACTCCAAACCCTAGAACTTCTATTTTCCGCCCAAGCCTCTTCCCTTTCTTATATAGATCTAGGCTTCATAAGGTATTTATAATAGGCTACAATAGGGACCATGAAGAGGAGTTGGATCTTGGCCACCCAATGGATCCGAACCACACAAAGCCCGATCCATTAATGATGATCCATTCCACTAGAGGATTGTCATTGATCTACCTCACCAACCCCTATAAATAAATATGGGCTCCACATATTATTTGTACAAAATATCTCCCCGTGTTTAAGATATCGAATGTCCATTAATTAATTAAATTACTGATAATTTAATTAATTAATATCTAACTCCATGAGTAGTACCACTCATCCTTATCATCATGTTGGACCAAGTCCACCTCCAGGATTTACATGATGAACCTTATGAGCTCCTCAAGGGGAAATCATCATCCTAATATATAGGACACGGTTTCCTCCTATAATCAATGACACACCATATAAATAATATCATTTCCCAACTTATCGAGCCTATCGATTTACTCTATAAATCTCGCCTATTGGTAAATCAAAGAAATGAATACTAAGTATATGTGCCCGTTATTATATCAAGATTAAGAGCATGTACAACATAATATCTGAGATCCGATTTGATTATGTAGTCAGTATAAATTGAATCACCTCTAAATCGGTCATGCTCAATACACACAAAGTGTACTAGTGTAATTCTATGGTCAAGATAAACTAATACCAATTCATACTATAACCATGCCAATGGTTTGTCCAAAACCATCTTGGTTGTGAGCCTCTACTTATACTCTACAAGGAGCTGATAACATGATCTTTTATGCGACACCACACACCATGTTATCTAGAATGTAACGTATTAGACAATATGCATAAATATATAATGGAAACATTGATCATGTGATTCTTATTTCAAAATGAAGATGTTCATACAAAGACCTAGGCTTTCAGTATACATCCCAACAATCTCCCACTTATACTAAAAGACTATGCTGCCATCAAATTGCCATACATCTGATTATCATTCCCTTCACATGCTTATCAAAAGCTCTCGCTAGAAGGGACTTAGTAAAAGGATCTGCCAGGTTATCCTCTGATGCAATCTTGGCAACATCAACTTCTCCTCGCTTTATGATCTCTCGTATCAGGTGGTACTTGTGCTTTGTGTTTACTTGCTTTATGGGATCGTGGTTCCTTCGAGTTTGCAACTGCAGCACTTTTATCACAATAAATTGTGATAGTTCTAGGTAAACTAGGATCACATCCAAGTCCATCAAGAAGTTCCTGAGCCATACAGCTTCTTTGGCTGCCTCAGAGGCAGCCACATACTCAGCTTCCATGGTGGAGTCTGCCACGCATTTTTGCTTGACACTCCTCCATACAATGGCTCCACCTCCCAAAATAAACACAAAACCCGAGGTAGACTTACTATTATCCCTATCTGATTGGAAGTCAGAATCTGTGTAATCCACAGGGAGTAATTGATCTGCCTGGTATACCAGCATATAATCCCTAGTCTTTCTTAGGTACTTCAATATATGCTTTATCGCAGTCCAATGTCCCTGTCCTGGATTACTCTGATATCTGATGACCATGCCCATGGAAAAGTAGATATCCGAACTTGTACATAATGTAGCATAAATGAGGCTTCCTATCGCCGAAACATAAGGAACCGCCTTCATCTCCTCTATCTCCTTTGATGTTCTAGGACACATCTCTTTAGATAAAGGTACTCCATGCCGAAAAGGTAGAAAACCTTTCTTAGAGTTCTGCATGCTAAAACGAGCCAAAATAGTGTCTATGTATGAAGCTTGAGATAAGCACAACATCCTTTTCTTACGATCCCTTATAACCTTGATCCCAAGGATGTGTCCCACTTCTCCCAAGTCTTTCATATCAACTTGTTTGGACAACCATACCCTTATGTCTGATAACACTTTGACATTGTTGCCAATGAGCAAAATGTCATCTACGTATAGTACAAGAAATACCACTACGTTTCTTTCACATCTCTTGTATATACAAGACTTATCTAGACTTTGAATAAATCCATATGACTGGATTACCTCATCAAAGCGGATGTTCCAAGATCTCGAAGGTTGCTTCAATCCATAAATGGACCAATTAAGCTTGCACACAAGATGCTCTTTGCCCTTTGCATTGAATCTCTCTCGTTGCTTCATATAGATGTTTCCTTCAAGACTTCCATTAAGAAAAGTTGTCTTGACATCCATCTGCCAAACCTCATAATCCATATGAGCAGTAATAGATAAGAGAATTCTGATAGACTTAAGCATGGCTATCGACGAAAAGGTCTCCACATAATTGATACCCTCTTTCTGAGTATACCCTTTCGCAACAAGCCATGCTTTGAAGGTCTCTACCTTCACATCTGATCCTCTCTTTATTTTGTAGATCCAATTGCATTCAAAGACTTTTACACCATTGGGTGGTTCTACTAGCTCCCATACCTAATTTGAATCCATAGATTCTATCTCAGAATTCATCGCTGTTTGCCAAGATTCTGAATCTTTATCTTGGATTGCCTCATCATTTGTCCAGGGATCAGGTCCATGTTCACCAGGGACCAAATCAACAGATTCTACCAAGAATATAAATCTGTCAAGTTGTCTAACAACCCTCCCACTACGACAAGGTATCACTTGTGTATCCTCTGTGACACGCGGTGTAGTCACTTATGGTATGTCCTCTTGTACTGTTGGTACTGAAGTAGGGACTTCCCCTCTTAACTCCTCGAGGACAATCTTTCTCATGGGCTTGTGGTTCATCACATAGTCTTCAGCTAAAAATCGGGCATTCGTGCTAACGATAACCCTCTGATCTCTAGGACTATGGAACAAACCACCTTTCATTCCTCTAGGATAGCCAATAAACAGGCGCACTTCTGTACGAGATTCCAACTTATCAACATCTCCCTTCAGCACATGTGCTGGACTATCCCAAATCTGAATATGTCTCAGACTAGGCTTTCGCCCAATCCACAATTATGTGGGAGTAGAAGGTACTGATTTAGATGGTACTAAGTTCAGAATATACACTGTCGTATCCAAATCATATCCCCAAAACGAATCTGGTAACTTAGAATAACTCATCATCGATCTAACCATCTCCATAAGAATCTTATTCCTTCACTCTGCCACACCATTCTACTAGGGTGTACCAGGTGCAGATAGTTGGGATTGAATTCCAACCTCTGATAAGTAACTCCTAAACTCTCCTAAGAGGTACTCACCACCACGATCAGATCGCAGTGTCTTGATACTTTTATCTTGACATTTCTCCACATCAGCCTTGAATTCTTTGAACCTGTCAAAGCATTCAGACTTGCGGCGCATCAAGTAAATGTATCCATATCTTGAATAATCATCTATAAAAGAGACGAAATATTCAAAACCACCTCTAGCCTGAATAGACATAGAACCATACAAATCAGAATGAACCAATTCTAACACATCTTTGGCTCTATACCCCTTGGCCTTAAAAGGCCTCTTGGTCATTTTACCTTCCAAGCAAGATTCGCAAGTTGGGAAATCTTTCACCACTAATAAACCTAATGGTCCATCAGCTATCAACATTTGAATTCTACTCAAGTTAATGTGGCCTAACCTTCAATGCCAAAGATATGTTTGGTTCATTTTCGAAGGTTCTTTTCTCTTATTAGATTTAGAAGTTGAGTTATTTATTTCTATTTGCATCGTGGGAGTTTTTGGTTCAAGAGTGTATAAATTTCCTACCAATGCACCAGAATAGAAAATCTCTCTATTCCTTTTTATAACAACTCTGTCATTAAAAGAAATAGAAAATCCATCCAAAAATAATTTAGAAACTGAAATTAAATTCTTTCTAAATGAAGGTACATAAAGGCAATTTCTCAGAACCAAAGTTTTATTCCTATGAAAAGATAAATAAACATCTCCCACTGCAATACCCGCCACCTTCGTAACATTGCCCATGTAGACAGTAATCTCCCCTTCAGCTAGTTGTCTGGTTTCCTGGAACTCCTGCAAAGAGTTGTAGACATGATCAGTGGCTCCCATATCTACACACCAGGTACCGATAGATAACACCGCTAAACATGTTTCAACGACTAGACTAAAAGATATACCTTTGTTCTGTTTGCGGTTGGGACAACCCGCCTTTCAATGTCCAGTCTGCTTGCAAGTGAAGCACTTGCCTTTCGGCTTCTTCTCTCCTCCCTGAGATCCTCCCGCCACCTTTTCTACACCTTGTTTATTCTTCTTCTTGCCTTTCGGCTTAGAAGTAGAAACCTTCTAAGCAACCAAAGCCTGAGAACTCTGACGAAAAAGCCCCTCTGTCGCCTAGAGTTCTATCAGAAGCTCCGCCAACGAATACAACCTCTTATTCATGTTGTAGTTGAGGTGAAACTGCTCAAAACTCCTAGGTAGAGATTGGAGAATGATATCGACCCGGGTTTCCCCATCGATCTCTGCTCCAAGGACTTCCAGCTCATTCAAATGAGCCATCATTTTGAGAACATGATCCCTCATAGGTGTTCCCTCAACCATGGTGGTCATCATCAAGTTCCTCATAGCTTCCTGCCTAGCAGCCCAATTCTGGTGTCTGAAAAGTTCCTTGAGATTGAGCATCATGTTATAGGCAGTATTCATGGCTTGATGTTGATGCTGTAATACATTTGATATAGAAGCTAAAATATAACACCACGCTATCTCATCAGCTTTGATCCACTTCCTATAACTCTCTTTCTCCTTTTCACCAGAATCATCCGTAGGATTAGGGGGACACTCTTCGAAGAGTACATATTTGTACTCCTCCACAGTTAAGACAATGTCCAGATTCCTTTTCCAATCAACATAGTTAGGTCCAGTAAGTTTATTTTCTTTTAGAATCACAGCAAGTGGGTTGAAAGTCATTTTGAAAAACCTAAGAATCACATAAATCAAAAACATTAGATTTCAAAAAATTATTGATTCCTCAAACAATAAAATTTTAAAATCAACCAACACCTCAAAACACCGAGAATATCGTATGCCATGATAGTGTGGACGTATACGAATTCTACGTTTGTAAGAGGAGGTTTTACCCATTAATTTTATTATCTTGTCAATTTTACTTTTTGACAAATAAAATTAATAGTTGGTTCCTCTTCGACCCTACAAATAAAAGAAGTGACTTCGATGGGGAGGATATTTTATTTGCATCTAAGTGTTTACCATTACCAGATACTAAGGCAATTATCTCAGATTATGTGCCTTCCGATGGGGAAGTACACACACTCCTAAATAATTTCCTCTAACCATATTTGACCTAGTGATCTGCAAAACAAACTCATCCGATATGGAGGAAGGCACTCAGAGTCAACGTGCAAGTTTGTTCACATCACATGTCAAATTGCAATGGAGGCCGCGGGAATTAAAAAATATCCCTCTCCCACTTAGGAATTTAAATTTGAGGAATTTTCTCAAACACACAACATGCATATCAAACAATAAGCAATAAATATGAAAAAATATTTTCCAACTATTATGGCTTTTGTTTTCCAATATGCTTCCTGTCGTGTCGCCACCTCGTCCGCCCTCCCTTTACCATACTCTAGCCATAAGGGGATCCAAGCCAAGATAAACTATTTTAATTTACATCCATCGATCCTATACTCCACGAAAGAGTGTACAATATATCTAGATCGAAAGTAAATTAAAATGAGTGGATAAACAATTTCATATTTAATTACAAAAATTAAATACTAATTAGCCTCGTCAACCCCGAGAATTCAAATAAATAATTACAATCACACACATACAATCACATACATCCATATAGCCATAATAGTTGGATCTTATGCCTGCAAGCAAAAAGTTAGCCTACGCACATCCTACTATTTTTCGACATAAAATATATGATAAATGCATGAAAGTAACCGAATCTAAAACACAAAAAATCGGAAACTGTGGCTCTGATACCATTTGTCAGGGAATTACTTCCCACTTCGATCGCTTGTGCATGGCGATCCTATCACATGTCTACCGATAAAAAAATTTAATCTAGACAAAGATTGATTGCCCAAGTAACCGATCCATCATAGTGCTATTCGATTTGAGTGGTCGCTTGAACAAACTTTTTGTTCAAGCTACCTAACTCATTTCCATGATTAGCCGCGAATAGATGATGTACGGATCGCCGGTTTTTGTGTTTATCATCGGGGTCCATGTTAATCAATAATTAACATACAAATTACAAGAGAACTAGAAAAAAAAATAAACAAGATTATACCTCTTCATCTTCTATTGTATTCCTATCCTCCTCTTGGATGTCGTGTGTGTAAAATACCATGGAAAAAAAATATATAAATAAAATAAAATAAAGGTTGGGTAATTAAGAGAATACCCTATGGAATTTTCCAAAAAATTTTAGGAATTTTTCTGGACTCGAATGGAGATTTCTAACACTCTCTTTATGGAGAAGAAATTAAAAAACTTAACGGGTCTGAAATCCGACCCATTAATGGACCCGACCCGCTCCACTTCTTAACGCCCGGTCGTCGTATTTCTCACCATCGCCTTTATTTTCTGAGTTTTCCTCCACCCCACCTCTTCAACACCGAACGACCACTGTCGACTCCTCTTCCACCGCCGCTCCTCCACCGCAACGGTTTCTCACCCAAAGTGCAGTTCTTCTCTTCTCACCGTCACGCTTCCTCCTTTTTGCCAAATGCCACTGCGCTGCAGCCCGTTCACCGCCAGAACGCAGCCAGACTCTGTAGCCTAATCACCACAGTCGCCTAGCCCGTGACACCAGCCGTCCTTTTCTCTCGATCGTGCGCCTCACCGCATCGTCGCCTGCTCATTTGTCGCCGCTCGAGCCCAAGCTCGATCTACTGCCGCGTAAGCCCATCGCAAGTAGCCGTCAGCCACCGATTTGAGATCCTCTTCGATCGCTGGTACCCCAAGCCAATTACCACGCCAGTTGCTGTCGCCATGCTGCTACCGCTGCCACCACAAGTTGGATTAGCTGTTGCCGCCGGTGCCGATCCAATCCGATCTCCGCCCGATCCAGCCGATCCCTGCTTGATCTTCGTCGGATCTGGCCCTTCCCACTCACCGCCGCCTCTGACCAGCCGTTTCCAGATGACCTCCGGATGATGAAATCCCTCCAGCCGTCGCGCAGCCGCCTTTTGGTCACCGTCAGAGCACAAGCTCAGCTTGTCGTTGCCCTCTTCTACAGCTTCGTCACTGCACTGATCTTTGAAGCAGATGATCTACTACAACCTATTTCTCCATTCGAAGATGTCACAGATCAGATCGATTCTTTTACGTGGTTGTGTCCTGCCCATTGCACCTCCGGTCGACTCTGTACAATGAGCTCTCTACCTCGGTTGTCGATCGCTTGCATCGTCGGAGCAACCGGTTGATCGTCGCTGGAAATAGGGTAAACTACTGTTATAGCTTGGATTTAATGGGTTATTTGATTGTTCAAATCTATTGATTTTGGTGGATGTTGATTAAGGTTTGTAATGGCTTGATTGTTTAGTTGTTTAGCTTGGATCGGTGTTTGGGCAGTGGTGGAGCTTGGTTTGTTCCGATGAACAGGGCAATTGGGGGAAAAACACCTGTTGGTGAAGATCTGGTCAGTAAGATCTATTTACCCTTATTGTTTTCAATGGAAATTCCTATAAGTATGTTCAGGTTTGGAAACTTTATCGATATATAAAATTGGATATATGTTGATGCAGCTCGTTTCTGTGTTGTGGTTGTAATGGTAGGTGGTCATTGTGGTCGAATCTATTTGGTGGTTATAGATTGCTACTTCAATGGTGGATCATGATGCTTTGAAACAGAAGCTAAGCTATGTAAGTTGTGATTTAAGAGCTAATGGAAGAAGCTATTTAGTTAGTTGATCGAGATACAAGGTTGATGTAGGATTTGATTATATCATTGGATATGTGATGGTACTTAACTGTATCCTATTGTTACAAGACTTTGATTGCGATAGATACATGGACGTGAAGATGGATAGCATGGATTGCATAGCAGGTGGGTAATTCCTACCCTGGTCAGGTAGTTTAATGCATACAGATTTAGATGCATGATCATCTTATACGATCATGTTACCTTGACTCCGTTCTTATTTATCGTATGCTTGATACTTTACCATTGGCTATTAACTCCATTACTGCTATCATGTTTATTTTACCATGATTAGGAGTTATACATATAGTGATGGCATTGCTAGGAGGCTCATTGGCTCCCATGTCCCCGGATTAAAATTTTCACTAATGAAAACTAATCCGGATAGGATGAGTTTCCTAAGCTCAACCAATTCGTCATCGTGCTAACGACTTGAGCGATCGCTTGAACAAACTAGTTGTTCAAGCAAACAAACTCTTCTAGTCGGTTAGCCACGGAAGAGACGACGGACGGATCGCCGGTTTTTGTGTTTATCTTCGGCGTCCATGATTATACAAATACATATGGATGTAGACATGTATAATCAACACATACAAATATATTAACAAGAACATGCAAAGATCAATAATAAAACTTGTAAAACTTTTATACCTCTCAATCTTCTATCATATGTCCTAACCTCCTTGTAGACTTCGTGTGGGCGAAGATCCTCCGCAAGTTGAAGCTTCCTAGATATTCTTCAATCAAAAGAAAGAAGAACTCTCCTTCACTTCTTGCTTGAGCCAACCACCAAGCCACAAAGGATTGATGCCGCCGGCCCAAAGAAAAGAGAGAATATGATGGCCAACCAAGGAACCAAACAATGGAACAATCCCTAACTCCTTTGTGTCGCCGGCCAAGAGGAAAAGAAGAGGAGAAGAGGAATAGGTTGAGCGCCGACCATGGTAGAGGGAAAAGAGATAGGAGCCGGCAACACCATAGGAAGAAGACCTATTGTTGCCGCCCACTCTAACTTCCAAACCCTAGCCACCCAACCAAGGAACCAAACCCTAATCTCCTTAGGGTTTCTTGCCGCCCAAGCTTATGATAGGAAAAACCCTAATCTCCAAAACCAACCCACAACCTTGCTTGTCTCCCACCTTAAGCCTCCTTTTATAGAGTTAGGCTTAAGCCTTGTTTTAATCTCCACCGTTGGTTCTAGGGATTTAATCTGAACCGTCGGATCTAGAGATTTAATCTCAACCATCGGATCTAGAGATTTAATCTCAACCGTCGGATCTAGAGATTTAATCTCAACCGTCGGATCTAGAGATTTAATCTCCACCGTCGGATCTAGGGATTTAATCTCCACCGTCGAATTGAACCACACAAACTTGATCCATCAATGATGTTCCATTCCACTAGAGGATCATCATTGAATTACATCACCAACCCCCATAAATTAATATGGGCTCCATACATTATTTGTACATCCATCTCCCCGTGTTTAAGATATCGAATGCCCATCAATTAATTGATTTACTGACCATCAATCAATTAACATCTAACTCCTCGAGTAGTACCACTCAACCTTATCATCATGTTGACTAAGTCAACCTGCAGAGTTTACATGATGAACCTTATGAGCTCCTCAAGGGGACATCATCAACCTAATATATAGGACACGGTTTCCTCCTATAATCAACGGCACACCATGTAAATAATATCATTTCCCAACTTAACGGGCATATTGATTTAATCCATATAAATCTCACCCTTTGGTAAATCAAAGAAATAAATACTAAGTACATGTGCCCGTTATTATATCGGGATTAAGAGCATGTACAACATAATATCCGAGGTCCGATTCAATTTTGTAGTCAGCAATAAATTGAATCACCTCTATGTCGATCCTGCTTAATACACCTAAGTGTACTAGTGTAACTCTATGTTCAAGACAAAACAATATCAAGATACACTACAACCATGCAATGGTTTGTCCAAAACCATCTTGGTTGTGAGCATCTACTTATATTCTACAAGGGACTGATAACATGATCTTCTGTGTCACACCAAGCACCATGTTATCTACAATGTAAAGTATTAGACAATATGCACACATATAATAAATATAAAGTGCAAACAATGATCATGTGATTCTTATTTCAAAATAAAAATGTTCATACAAAAGAGCTAGGCTTTCAGTATACATTCCAACAATCTCCCACTTATACTAAAAGACTATGCCACATCACACCGCCATACATCCGATCCCCATGTCCTCCACATGCCTATCAAACGCTACCGAAGGGCCTTAGTGAATGGATCCGTGTTATCCTCTCGATGCAATCTTGGCGACAAAGAACTTCTCCTCGCTTACGATTTCTCGATAAGGTGGTACTTGCGCCTTATGTGTTTACTCGCCTTTATGGGCTCGTGGTTCCTTCGAGCTCAGAATCGCATCAACTATTATCACAATATATTGTGATAGTTCTGGGCAACCCAGGAATCACATCCAAGTCCATCAAGAAGTTCCTGAGCCATACAACTTCCTTGGTTGCCTTAGAGGCTGCCACATACTCAGCTTCCATGGTAGAGTCCGCCATGCATTTCTGCTTGACACTCCTCCATACTATGGCTCCACCTTCAAAAGTAAACACAAACCCTGAGGTAGACTTACTGTTGTCCCTATCTGATTAGAAATCAGAATCCGTGTAACCCACAGGGACTATTTGATCTGCACGGTAAACCAGCATATAATCCCTAGTCCTTCTCAGGTACTTCAATATATGCTTTACCGTAGTCCAATGTCCTTGTCCAGGATTTCTCTTATATCTGCTAACCATGCCCACGACAGAGAAGATATCTAGGCTCATACATAGCATAACATACATGAGGCTCCCTACTGCCGAAGCATAAGGAACCACCTTCATCTCCTCTATCTCCTTTGATGTTTTGGGACACATCTCTTTAGATAAAGGTACTCCATGCCTAAAAGGTAGAAAACCTTTCTTTGAGTTCTGCATGCTAAAATGATCAAGGATAGTGTCAATGTATGAAGCTTGAGATAAGCACAACATCCTTTTCTTGCGATCCCTTATTACCTTGATCCCAAGGATGTGTCCCACTTCTCCCAAGTCCTGCATATCAAACTGTTTGGACAACCATACCCTTACGTCTGATAACACTCTGATATTGTTGCCAACTAACAAAATGTCATCTACGTATAGTACAAGAAATACCACTACGTTTCCATCACATCTCTTGTATACACAAGGCTCATCCGGACTTTGAATAAATCCATATGACTGGATTACCTCATCAAAGCAGATGTTCCAAGATCTAGAAGCTTGCTTCAATCCATAAATGGATCGATTAAGCTTGCACACAAGATGCTCTTTTCCCTTTGCAATGAATCCCTTTGGTTGCTTCATATAGATGTTTTCCTCAAGACTTCCGTTAAGGAAAGCTGTCTTGACATCCATCTGCCAAATCTTATAATCCTCATGAGCAGCAATAGATAAGAAAATCCGGATAGACTTAAGCATAGCTATCGGTGAAAAGGTCTCCTCATAATCGATACCCTCTTTCTGAGTATACCCTTTCGCCACAAGCCTAGCTTTGAAGGTCTCAACCTTCCCATCTACTCCTCTCTTTCTCTTGTAGATCCACTTGCATCCAATGGCTTTCACACCATCGGGTGGTTCTACTAGCTCCCAGACATGATTAGAATCCATAGATTCTATCTCTGAATTCATCGCTCATTGCCAAGATACCGTATCTCTATCTTGGAGTGCCTTGTCATATGTCCAGGGATCAGGTTCATGTTTACCAGGGACTAAGTCCAAAGACTCTCCCAAGAACATGAATCTCGCGGGTTGTCTAACAACCCTCCCACTATGACGAGGTGCCTCCTGTGTATGCTCTGTGACATGCGGTGTAGTGACTTATGGTATTTCCTCTTGTACCGGTGGTACTGAAGTCGGGACTTCCCCTGTCAACTCCTCAAGAACAATCCTACTCGTGGGCTTGTGGTTCATCACATAGTCCTCCTCTAGAAATCTGGCATTCGTACTCACGATCACCTTCTGATCTCTAGGACTATAGAACAAACCACCCTTCGTTCTCTTAGGGTAGCCAACAAACAAGCGTACTTCTGTACGAGATTCCAACATACCAGCATCTCCCTTCAGCACATGTGTTGGACTACCACAAATCTGAATATGTCTTAGATTAGGCTTTCGCCCAGTCCACAATTTACTGGGAGTAGAGGGTACTAACTTAGATGGAACCAAGTTCAGAATGTGTGCTGCTGTTTCCAGAGCAAACCCCCAGAACGAATCAGGTAACTCAGAATAACTCATCATCGATCTGACCATCTCCATAAGAGTCTTATTCCTTCGCTCTGCCACACCATTCTACTGGGGTGTGCTAGGTGCGGACAATTGGGATTGAATCCCAGCCTCTGATAAGTAACTCCTAAACTCTCCCAAGAGTTACTCGCCACCATGATCAGATCGTAGTGTCTTGATACTTTTACCTTGACGGTTCTTCACATCAGCCTTGAATTCATTGAACCTGTCAAAGCATTCAGACTTGCGGCGCATCAAGTAAATGTATCCATACCTTGTATAATCGTCTATAAAAGAGACAAAGTATTCAAAGCCACCTCTAGCCTGGATAGACATAGGACCGCACAAATCAGAATGAACCAATTCCAATACATCTTTAGCTCTATACCCCTTACCCTTAAAAGGCCTCTTGGTCATCTTACCTTCCAAGCAAGACTCGTAGGTTGGGAGGTCTTCCACCACTAATAAACCCAAGGGTCCATCAACTATCAACCTTTGAATTCTACTCAGGTTAATATGACCAAGTCTTAGGTGCCAAAGATATGTCTGGTTCATTTTCGAAGGTTCTTTTCTCTTATTAGACTTAGAAGATGAGTTATTCACTTCTATATGCATCGTGGGAGTTTTCGGTTCAAGAGTGTACAAATTGCCAACCAATGTACCAGAACAGATAATCTCCCTATTCCTTTTTATAACAACTTTGTCATTAAAAGAAATAGAATATCCATCCAGAAACAATTTAGAAATTGAAATTAGATTCTTTCTAAAAGTAGGTACATAAAGACAATTTCTCAAAACCAAAACTTTATTCCTGTCAAAAGATAAATAAACGTCTCCAACTACAATAGTCGCCACCTTTGAAGCATTGCCCATGAAGACGGTAATCTCTCCCTCAGCTAGTCGTCGGGTTTCCTGGAACCCCTGCAAAGTATTGCAGACATGATCAGTGTCTTCTGTATCTACGCACCAAGTACTGGTAGATAACACCGCTAAACATGTTTCAACAACTAAACAAGAAGATATACCTTTGTTCTTTCGGCGAGGACAGTCCGCCTTCCAATGTTCAGTCTGCTTGCAAGTGAAGCACTTGCCTTTCGGCTTCTTCACTCCTGCCTGAGGTCCTGCTGCCATTTTCTTTGCTCCACCTTGCTTCTTCTTCTTCTTCCCTTTCGGTTTAGAAGATGAAACCTTCTGAGCAACCATGGCTTGAGCGCTTTGATGAAAAAGCCCTTCTGTCGCCTGGAGTTCTGTCAGAAGCTCCGCCAACGAATACAACCTCTTGTTCATGTTGTAGTTGAGGCGGAACTCCTCAAAACTCCTAGGCAGAGATTGGAGAATGATATCGACCTGGGTTTCCCCATCGATCTCAGCTCCGAGGACTTCCATCTCATTCAGATGAGCCATCATCTTGAGAACATGGTCCCTGACGGGTGTTCCCTCGATCATGGTGGTCTTCATCAAGATCCTCATAGCTTCCTGTCTGGCCGCCCTACTCTGATGTCCGAAAAGTTCCTTGAGATTGAACATCATGTCATAAGCCGTGGCCATGGCCTGATGCTGATGTTGTAGCACATTTGACATAGATGCCAAAATGTAACACCGCGCCATATCATCTGCCTTGATCCATTTCTTATAACTTTCTTTCTCCTTTTCATCAGAGTCATCGGTGGGCTTAGGAGGACAGACCTCGAAGAGTACAAATTTGTACTCCTCTGCAGTTAAGACAATATCCAAATTTCTTTTCCAATCAATATAATTTGTTCCAATAAGTTTATTTTCTTTTAATATCATAGCAAGTGGGTTGAAAGCCATTTGAAAAACTTAAGAATCACAATGATCAAAATATTAGATTTCAAATATCATTGATTCCTCAAACAATAAAATTTTGAAATCAACCAACACCTCAAAACACTGAGAATATCGCATGCCACGATAGTGTGGACGTATACGAATTCTACATTTGTAAGAGGAGGTTTAACCCTTTAATTTTATTATCTTGTCAACCTTACTTTTTGACAAATAAAATTAATAGTTGGTTCCTCTTTGGCCCTACAAATAAAAGCAGTGACTCCGATGGGGAGGATACTTTTTATTTGCATCTAAGTGTGCACCATTACACGATACTAAGGGAATTATCTCGGATTATGTGCGTTACCGATGGGGAAGTACACACGCTCCTAAATAATTTCCTATAACCATTATTTGACCTAGTGATCCGCAAACAAATTCATCCGATGGGGAGGAAGGCACTCAGAGCCGACGCGCAAGTTTGTTGCATCACACGTCAAATTGTAATGGAGGCCGCGAGAATTAATTAAAATGTCCCTCTCCCACTTAGTAAATTGACAGTGAGGAATTTTCAAGCACACACAACATGCATATAAAACAAATCAGCAATAAATATGGAAAAAATCAGAATTTTCCCAACTATTATGGCATTGTTCTCCAATATGCGTCCCGTCGTGTCGCCACCTTGTCCGCTCCACCTTTTCCCATGCGCAAGTCACCAAAGAGATCCGAGCCAAGATAAACTATTTTAATTTACATCCATCGATCCTATACTCCACGAAGGAGTGTACAAATAATCTAGATCGAAAGTAAACTAAAATGAGTGGCTAAACAATGTCATATTTAATTACAAAAATTAAATACTAATTTACCCTCGTCAACCACGAGGATTCAAATAATATACAATCACATACACATGCAATCACATACACACATATATAGCCATAATAGTTGGATCTTATGTCTGCAACCAAAAAGTTATCCTACGCACATCCTACTATCATCAAGCATATACAATATATGATAAGTGCATGAAAGTAACCGAATCCAAAACACACAAAATCGGAAACCGTGGCTCTGATACCAATCTGATGGCATGCTCGGAGGCTTGTTGGCTCCCATGTCCCCGGATTAAAATTTTCACTAATGAAAACTAATCCGGATGGGATGAGTTTCCTAAGCTCAACCAATTCATCGTCGTGCTAATGACTTGAGCGATCGCTTGAACAAACTAGTTGTTCAAGCAACCAAACTCTTCTAGTCGGTTAGCCACGGAAGAGACGACGGACGGATCGCCGGTTTTTGTGTTTATCTTCGGGGTCCATGATTATACAAATACATATGGATGTAGACATGTATAATCAACACATACAAACATATTAACAAGAACATGCAAAGATCAATAATAAAACTTGTAAAACTTTTATACCTCTCGATCTTCTATCGTATGTCCTAACCTCCTTGTAGACTTCGTGTGGGCGAAGATCCTCCACAAGTTGAAGCTTCCTAGATCTTCTTCAATCAAAAGAAAGAAGAACTCTCCTTCCCTTCTTTCTTGAGACAACCACCAAGCCACAAAGGATTGATGCCGCCGGCCCCAAGAAAAGAGAGAACAAGATGGCCAACCAAGGAACCAAACAAGGGAACAATCCCTAGCTCCTTTGTGCCACCGACCAAGAGGAAAAGAAGAGGAATAGGTTGAGCGCCGACCAAGGTAGAGGGAAAAGAGATAGGAGTCGGCAACACCTTAGGAAGAAGACCTATTGTTTCCGCCCACTCTAACTTCCAAACCGTAGCCGCCCAACCAAGGAACCAAACCCTAATCTCCTTAGGGTTTCTTGCCGCCCAAGCTTATGATAGGCAAAACCCTAATCTCCAAAACCAACCCACAACCTTGCTTGCCGCCCACCTTAAGCCTCCTTTTATAGAGTTAGGCTTAAGCCTTGTTTTAATCTCCACCGTTGGTTCTAGGGATTTAATCTCAACCGTCGGATCTAGAGATTTAATATCAATCGTCGGATCTAGAGATTTAATCTCAACCGTCGGATCTTGGGATTTAATCTCAACCGTCGGATCTAGAGATTTAATCTCAACCGTCGGATCTAGAGATTTAATCTCCACCGTTAGATCTAGAGATTTAATCTCCACCGTCAGATCTAGGGATTTAATCTCCACCGTCGAATCTAGAGTTTTGTTTTCCATCATTGGATCTAGGCTTCATGAGGATTATATTAGGCTACAATAGGGACCATGAAGAGGAGTTTGATCTTGGCCACCCGATGGATTGGAACCACACAAACTTGATCCATAAATGATGTTCCATTCCACTAGAGGATCATCATTGAATTACCTCACCAACCCCCATAAA
Organism: Wurfbainia villosa; assembly: GCA_025175895.1. Taxonomy (NCBI): domain Eukaryota; kingdom Viridiplantae; phylum Streptophyta; class Magnoliopsida; order Zingiberales; family Zingiberaceae; genus Wurfbainia; species Wurfbainia villosa. The sequence goes on from CM045997.1 coordinate 58,679,674, forward strand.
TTAATATGGGTTCCATACATTATTTATACATCCATCTCCCTGTGTTTAAGATATCAAATGTCCGTCAATTAATTGATTTACTGACCATCAATCAATTAACATCTAACTCCTCAAGTAGTACCACTCAACCTTATCAAAATGTTGACTAAGTCAACCTGTAGGGTTTACATGATGAACCTTATGAGCTCTTCAAGGGGACATCATCAACCTAATATATAGGACACGGTTTCCTCCTATAATCAATGGCACACCATGTAAATAATATTATTTCCCAACTTACCGGGCATATTGATTTAATCCATATAAATTTCACCCTTTCGTAAATCAAAGAAATAAATACTAAGTACATGTGCCCGTTATTATATCGGGATTAAGAGCATGTACAACATAATATCCGAGGTCCAATTCAATTATGTAGTCAGTAATAAATTTAATCACCTCTATGTCGGTCCTGCTCAATACACCTAAGTGTACTAGTGTAACTCTATGTACAAGACAAAACAATACCAAGCTACACTACAACCATGCCAATGGTTTGTCCAAAACCATCTTGGTTATGAGCATCTACTTATATTCTAAAAGGGACTGATAACATGATCTTCTGTGCCACACCAAACACCATGTTATCTACAATGTAAAGTATTAGATAATATGCACACATATAATAAATATAAAGTGCAAACAATGATCATGTGATTCTTATTTCAAAATAAAAATGTTCATACAAAAGAGTTAGGCTTTCAATATACATTCCAACATAGGTGATGTAAGTAACTTAGAATTTGTTTAAGTTAAGTGCAAATAGTAAAGTCTGGATGACAACCTGATTGTATATTAGGCAAAAAGGTCATCCGTAGGTAGATAATGTCTTGAACCTAGGGTTAGTTCTAGTACCCTTAGGTTGCATGTTACCACCGACCATGTATTGTGTAAATGGTCAGGGGAATGATACTTAGTGTGTCACTACGGACCGGTGGTCCTAGCTTGTTATACTCAGATGAGTACGACTCTCTACAGGATAGAGAGTGCATCCATCAGTTGAGTACGACTCTCTACAGGATAGAGAGTGTGTCAATTAGATTGGTATGACTCTCTACAGGATAGAGAGTGCGTCGATTAGATTGGTATGACTCTCTACAGGATAGAGAGTATTATGATCAGTTGAGTACGACTCTCTGCAGGATAGAGAGTGGGTTGATCTGATTAGTATGATTCTCTGTAGAATAGAGAGTCTATGGTGGATGTTTGTATGTGAGACATTGCATTCATGTCATTTGCATGCACGCTGGCGACGAGGTCTCCCTTGTGGTTGAGAGTGTCGCCAGTCATCCTGCCTCCACGGTTACTCATAGGAGGAGTAACCGGTGTGAGGGAAGAGCATTGTGGTGCCACACTCTACCACTATAGACGGTGGTAGTTGGATTTGCATGTCGTAGTCTTGCGTGTGTGGCACTCAACCACTCATGGGTAGTGACTGTCGGAGTGGCCAACAGCAGAGACCCCCATCGTGTAGCTTGCTCTTTATTCTTATATGCTACTCGAGCATACTACCCACTCGTCCATTCGAGAATAGTGGTTGGTGTTGAGTTGGGATAGTTGTCATGCTCGAGCCACCGAGGCTACACTGGGGTCGTGGTAGCTTTAGGGTGAGCCGACATGACCATGCATGCTGCATTGCCGACATATGGCATTTTTGCATATTGCCATATATATAAATATATATATATATATATATATATATATATATATATATATATATATGGATGATTGTGAGTAGTATACATATATAGATGCAGTATATATATATATGCTTATTGTGATGTTGCATTTGATTGTATTTTGTTTGCTGCATTTGATTGTACATCATATTCATGCATGCTTCTTGCATATGTTATACGGTTGTGTCGGATACTGGTATATGTGTTGGATAGACCATTAGATACCTTGACCTGTAGCTTGAGTATATTGTGAGTTGATCTTACTCTTCCTGTTATATATATATATTGGATATATATTCAGGTTGGATCAGAGGTGCATAACAGACTTCAGGTATGTCTGCATTTTACGTTGTTCATTTGGTTAGAAGGTATATGCTTGTATTTATATAATATGCTGATATACCTATTGTACCTCTAGATTATGTTGTTGAAATACAAGTGATATTACATATATGCATGTTTTTCTATTACCTGCTGAGTTTTACTCACCACCACTATGGACCCAGGGTTTTTCTATTGCCCAGGTAATAGGTAGAAAACTTCGTGACGGCTTGGAGCACCGCTAGCTGACATCTCATCTCACCTCCGAGGCTCCCGTGTTTGTTTTGGGCTTTCCATACATTGTGGTATGTATTTAGAGTTTTTGTGATGTACTATGTTGTAGATTTAGATTTAGTCGAGGTTTTGTTTTGTTGTTATGTGTTAGTCTTACCGGTATGCATGTGTGTAGCTTGTTGTATTATGTTTCTGCTGTGCTTTGAGTAGTTGTTGTATTTACTGTAGGTTTTTGTGATCAATCCGTGAGGGGAAACTTCGCTTCCCACTTCACCTCGGTTGTTTGTTCATGGCGATCCCACCGATGTCCTCGGATTTAAAAAAAAATTAATCCTAGACAAAAGGGATTTCCCAAACAATCATTTCATAGTCGTGATATTCGTTTAGAGAGGTCACTTGAACAAACCAGTTGTTCAAGCGACCAACCTCTATTCTACGAGTAGCCGCGGAATAGACGATGTACAGATCGCCGGCTTTTGTATTTATGTTCGGGATCCAAGTATTATTTAGCCACAAATAGAATATATCATGCTCATAATTTAAAAAACAAATACAAGCAAGTAAGAAAAGAGAATAGAGAATAGATATACCTCTCGATCTTCGAATGTATGACCTTCCTCCTTTCGGACGTCGTGTGGGCGACGTTCTACCAAAAGTTGAAGCTCCTAGATCGCCAATCTTCCTTCCTTGCTCGTTCCGAGCAAGAAAAAGAATAGAAACAAAGCTCTATTTCTTCTTTCAACCAACCAACAACCTCCAAGGATAGAGCTTGCCTCTGGCCAAGAAGGAGGAGGAGATTATGGTGGAAACCGGCCAAGACACCAAGGGAAAGCACTATATCTTGTTTCCACCACATAAGGAGAAGGAGAAGAGGGTCTTTGGCCACCGTCCAATGGCTGGCAAGGGCTGGAGGGGCGCCGACAGCTTGAGGAAGGAGAAGAAGACAAGGAAATCTTTCCTTATTAGGTGCCGCCCAAGCCCAAACCCTAGCTCCTATCTCTTGCCGCCAACCTCCAAAACCCTAACTTCTCTTGATTTTAAACTCCACGCCAACCCCTTGTCCTCCTTTTATAGATTTAGGGATAAGCCTCCTTTTAATATCCACCATTGGTTCTAGGGATTTAATCTCAACCGTCGGATCTAGAGATTTAATCTCAACCACCGGATCTTAGAGATTTAATCTCTACCTTTGGATCTAGAGTTTTGTTTCTATCGATTGGATCTAAGCTTCATGAGGTGTTAATAGGCTACATTAGAGACCATAAGGAGGAGTTAGATCTTGGTCACCCATGGATCAAGCCCACATAAAGTCCGATCCATTAATGATAATCCAATCCACTAAAGGATTATCATTGATCTACCTCACCAACCCCCATAAGTTAATATGGGCTCCATATATTATATGTACATTTTCTCCCCGTGTTTAAGATCTCGAATGTCCGTCGATTAATTAATTTACTGACCATTAATTAATCAACATCTAACACATTGAGTAGTACCACTCAACCTTTTCATCATGCTGCACCAAGTCTACCTGCAGGGTTTACATGATGAACCTTATGAGCTCCTCAAGGAGACATCATCATCCTAATATATAGGACACGGTTTCCTCCTATAATCAATGGCACACCATATAAATAATATCATCTCCCAACTTACTGAGCCTATCGATTTAATCTATAAATCTTGCCCATTGGTAAATCAAAGAGATGAATACTATGTATATGTGCCCGTTATTATATCGGGATTAAGAGCATGTACAAAATAATATCTGAGGTCCGATTCGATTATGTAGTCAGCAATAAATCGAATCACCTCTAAGTCGGTCCTGCTCAATACACACAAAGTGCACTAGTGTGATTCTATGGTCAAGACAAATCAATACCAAATCACACTACAATCATTCCGATGGTTTGTCCAAAGCCTTCTCGGTTGTGAGCTTTTACTTATACTTTACAAGGAGTCGATAACATGATCTCCCGTGTGACACCACACACCATGTTATCAACAATGTAATGTATTAGACAATATTGCATAACCATAAAATGCAAACAATGATCATGTGATTCTTATTTCAAAATAAAGATGTTCATACAAAAGATAGACTTTTCAGTATACATCCCTACAATCTCCCACTTATACTAAAAGACTATGTTGTCCTCAAACTGCCATACATCTAATCCCCATTCCCTCCACATGCCTATCAAAAGCTCTCGCTGGAAGGGCCTTAGTGAAATGATCTGCCAGGTTATCCTCCGATGCAATCTTGGCCACAGTAACTTCTCCTCTCTTTATGATTTCTCGTATCAGGTGGTACTTGCGCTCTATGTGTTTACTAGCCTTATGGGCTCGAGGTTCCTTCGAGTTTGCAACTGCACCATTATTATCACAATAAATTGTGATAGTTCTGGGAAAACCAGGAATCAAATCCAAGTCCATCAGAAAGTTCCTGAGCCAAACAACTTCTTTGGCCGCCTCAGAGGCTGCCACATACTCAGCTTCCATGGTGGAGTCTGCCACGCATTTCTGCTTGAAACTCCTCCATACAATGGCTCCACCTCCCAAAGTAAACATAAAACCTGAGGTAGACTTACTGGTATCCCTATCAGATTGGATGTCGGAATCCATGTAACCCACAGGGAGTAATTGGTCTGACTGATAAACCAACATATAATCCCTAGTCCTTCTCAGGTACTTCAATATATGCTTTATTGCAGTCCAATGTCTCTGTCCTGGATTACTCTGATATCTGCTGACCATGCCCACGGCAAAGCAGATATCTGGTCTCGTACATAGCATCGCATACATGAGGCTTCCTACTGCCGAAGCTTAATGAACCGCCTTCATCTCCTCTATCTCCTCAGATGATCTAGGACACATCTCCTTAGATAAAGGAACTCCATGCCTAAAAGGTAGAAAACCCTTCTTGGAGTTCTGCATGCTAAAACGATCCATAATCTTGTCTATGTATGAAGCTTGGGATAAGCACAACATCCTTTTCTTGCGATCTCTTATAATCTTGATCCCAAGGATGTGTCCCACCTCTCCCAAGTCCTTCATATCAAACTATTTGGATAATTATACCCTTACGTCCGATAACACCTTGATATTGTTGCCAATCAACAAAATGTCATCCATGTATAGTACAAGAAATACCACTACATTTCTGTCACATCTCTTGTATACACAAGACTCATCCGGACTTTAAATAAATCCAATAGACTAGATTACCTCATCAAAGCAGATGTTCCAAGACCTCAAAGCTTGCTTCAATCCATAAATGGACCGATTAAGCTTACAAACAAGATGCTTTTTTCCCTTCGCAATGAATCCCTCTGGTTGCTTCTTATATATGTTTTCCTCAAGATTTCCATTAAGGAAAGCTATCTTGACATCCATCTGCCACACCTCATAATTCATATGAGCTGCAATGCATAAGAGAATCCGGATAGACTTAAGCATGGCTACCGGCGAAAAGGTCTCCTCATAATTGATACCCTCTTTCTGAGTATACCCCTTCGCAACAAGCCTTGCTTTGAAGGTCTCAACCTTCCCATCTATTCCTCTCTTTCTCTTGTAGATCCACTTGCATCCAATGGTTTTTACACCATCGGGTGGTTCTACTAGCTCCCAGACCTGATTTGAATCCATAGATTCAATCTCAGTATTCATTGCACTTTGCCAAGATGCTGTATCTTTATCTTGGATTGCCTCATCATATGTCCAGGGATCAAGTTCATGTTCTCTAGGGACCAAATCAGAAGATTCTCCCAAGAACATGATTCTATAAGGATGTCTCACAACCCTCCCACTACAACGAGGTATCTCTTGTGTATCCTCCGTGATACGCGGTGCAGTGACTTGTGGTATATCCTCTTGTAACAGTGGTACTGAAGAAGTGACTTTCCCTTTTAAATCCTCCAGAACAATTTTACTCTTGGGCTTGTGGCTCATCACATAGTCTTCCTCTAGAAATCTGACGTTCATGCTAACGATCACCCTCTGATCTCTAGGACTATAAAACAAACCACCCTTTGTTCGTCTAGGATACCCAACGAACATGCATACTTCTGTACGAGGTTCCAACTTACCAGCATCTGCCTTCAGCACATATGCTGGACTCCCCCATATCCGAATATGTCTTAGACTAGGCCTTCGCCCAGTCCACAACTCTGTGGGAGTAGAAGGCACTGATTTAGATGGAACCAAGTTCATAATTTACATCGCCGTATCTAGAGCATATCCCCAGAACGAATCTAGCAACTCAGAATAACTCATCATCGATCTAACCATCTCCATAAGATTCCTATTCCTTCGCTCTGCTACACCGTTCTGCTGGAGTGTGCCAGGTGCAATCAATTGGGATTGAATCTCAACCTCTGATAAGTAGTTCCTAAACTCTTGCAAGAGGTACTCACCACCACGATCAGATCGTAGTGTATTGATACTTTTACCTTGACATTTCTCCACATGAGCCTTGAATTCTTTGACTTGTCAAAGTATTCAGACTTGTGGCGCATCAGGTAAATGTATCCATATCTTAAGTAATCGTCTATAAAAGAGATGAAATACTCAAAACCACCTTTAGCCTGGATAGACATAGGACCACACAAATCAGAATGAACCAATTCTAACACATCTTTGGCTCTATACCCCTTGGCCTTAAAAGGCCTCTTGGTCATCTTACCCTCCAAGCAAGATTCGCAGGTTGGGAGATCCTCCACCACTAATGAACCCAAAGGTCCATCAGCTATCAACCTTTGAATTCTGCTTAGGTTAATGTGACCAAGCCTAAGATGCCAAAGATATGTTTGGTTCATCTTCGAAGGTTCTTTTCTCTTATTGGAATTAGAAGATGAGTTATTAATTTCAATATGCATCGTGGGAGCTTTTGGTTCAAGTGTGTACAAATTTCCTATTAATGCACCCGAACAGATAATGTCCCTATTCCTTTTTATAACAACTCTGTCATTAAAAGAAATAGAATATCCATCCATAAACAATTTAGAAACTGAAATTAAATTCTTTCTGAATAAGGGTACATAAAGGAAATTCTTAAGAACCAAAAGTTTATTTTTCTCAAAAGATAAATGAACATCTCCCACTGCAACAGCAGCCACCTTCGTGGCATCGCCCAATTACATGGTAATCTCCCCCTCAGCCAGTCGTCTGGTTTCCTGGAAACCCTGTAAAGTATTGCAGACATGATCAGTGGCTCCCGTATCTACACACCAGGTGCCGGTAGATAACACCGATAAACATGTTTCAACGACTAGACCAAAAGATATACCTTTGTTCTTGCGGTTGGGGCAGTCCTTCTTCCAGTGTTCTTGCCTTTCGGCTTCTTCACTCCTCCCTGAGTACCTCCCATCGCCTTTGCCCCAGTTTGTTTCTTCTTCTTCTTGCCTTTTGGCTTAGAAGTAGAAACCTTTTGGGTCACCATGGCATGTGCCTGAGCACTCTGATGAAATAGCCCCTCTGCTGCCTGGAGTTTTGTTAGAAGTTCCGTCAACGAATACAACCTCTTGTTCATGTTGTAGTTCAGGCGAAACTACTCAAAACTCCTAGGTAGAGACTGGAGTGTGATATCGACCTGGGTTTCCCCATCGATCTCAGCTCCAAGGACCTCCAGCTCATTCAAGTGAGCCATCATCTTCAGAACATGATCCCTCACAGGTGTTCCCTCGATCATGCCGCCAGGGAGATCGAGCGGCACCGATATCGGTCGCCGTCGCCTCCCGCGACGACGGCGAAGAGGAATGTCCGGCTGAGGTCGGAGAACTCGAAGAAGAAGGACCGGCCCAGATTCTCGATCTCGCTCACGAGGGAGGAAATCGACGAGGACATCTACGGCGTGACCGGGTGCAGGGCTCGCCGCCGGCCAAGAAAAAGACCGAGGGTGGTCCAAAAATAGCTCGAGGTAAGCCTCCTCGCCGCGCTCCATCCTCCCATTTCCCTCCCTCTGCTTTGACGATTCTGCTCGCCCTCTTGATCCAGAAAACCCCCCGATTCGCGCATCATTTTCCAACGATTTTTCGACTCTCCTCCTTCGAACTACAATTTCTTTCATTCCTTTTCTTCGAAACGATACAAACTCTTCCTCCTCAAAGCATCAACTAATCCCTTCATTTGCCCCTCTTCCTTATTCGCAGGCGCTATTCCCCGGCTCGTGGTTGTCGGAGATCACCGCCGACAGGTACAAGATTCTAGACGAGCGGTAACCTTACCACGCGAGTGACGCGACACCACGTTCCTATTCGTTTCGTCACGCCGTAGGATTCCCCCGAGAAAACTCCACCCTTTGTTCGTCTCCACTTTGACATCGTAGGAAAGAAACCCTCATCGCCTCATACAATTCACCGTGGAATCGCGCTGCCCTACCTTGTAGTCCAAATGGCCACCTAATGCCTGCTTCAATTGGGTGAGTAATGATGGCAATGTCCGATATAACTTGAGATTTCTTTTCAATACCCCTTTCTCTTTTCAATTGGCTGAGATTTCTTGCCTCGCAGCCCGATTCTGGTGTTCGAAAAGCTCTTTGAGATTGAGCATCATGTCATAAGTTATGGGCATGGCTTGATGCTGATGTTGTAGTACATTTGACATAGATGTCAAAATGTAACACCGCGCCATCTCATCGGCCTTTACCCACTTCTTATAACTCTCTCTCTCCTTTTCCCCAGAATCTTCTGCAAGCTTAGGAGGGCACTCATTGAGGAGTACATATTTGTATTCCTCAGCAGTCAAGACAATGTCTAGATTCCTCTTCCAATCAACATAGTTGGGTCCAGTAAGTTTGTTCTCTTTCAGTATCACAGCAAGTGGGTTGAAAGTCATTTTGAAAGAAAACCTAAGAATCACATAAATCAAAACATTAGATTTCAAAAAATTATTGATTCCTCAAACAATAAAATTTTAAAATCAATCAACACCTCAAAACACCGAGAATATCGTATGCCACGATAGTGTGGACGTATACGAATTCTACATTTGTAAGAGGAGGTTTTACCCATTAATTTTACTTTCTTGTCAACCTAACTTTTTGACAAGTAAAATTAATAGTTGGTTCCTCTTTGGCCCTACAAATAAAAGAAGTAACTCCGATGGGGAGGATACTTATATTTGTATTTAAGTGTTCACCATTACTCGGTACCAAGGTAATTATCTCGGGTTATGTGTCTTCTGATGGGGAAGTGCACACGCTCCTTTATAATTCCCTATAACCTTATTTGACCTTGTGATCCATAAACAAACTCATCCGATGGGGAGGAAGGCACTCAGAGCTGATGCGCAAGTTTGTTGGCATCACTTGTCAAATCGTAATGGAGGTCGTGGGAATTTATAAAAATTTCCCTCTCCCACTTAGTAATTTGAAATTGAGGAATTTTCCTAGCCTACAACATGCATATCAAACAAAAAGCAATAAATATGAAAAATAAATTATTTTCCAACTATTATAGCTTTTGTCTTCAATATGTCTCCCGTCGGATCGCCTTCTCATCCACTCCTCCTACGCCATGTACGAGCCATTCGGAGATTCGAGCCGAGACTAAAATCTATTTTAATTTACATCCATCGATCCTATACTCCATGAGGGAGTGTACATGAAATCTAGATCGAAAGTATACTAAAATAAAAAGAGTGCCTAAACAATGCTGTATCTAATTTTACAAAAATTAAATACTAGCCTCGTCAACCCCGAGGATTCAACAAAATAAACATTTATACACAAAAAATCACAAACACACATATGGCCATAATAGTCGGATCTTATGCCTGCAACCAAAGAGTTAACCTACGCATATCCTACTATTATCCAGAACATATAATATATGAAAAGTGCATAAAAATTAACCGAATCCTAAACACACAAAACCGGAAACCTTGGCTTTGATACCAATTGTAGGTTTTTGTGATCAATCCGTGAGGGGAAACTTCGCTTCCCACTTCACCTTGGTTGTTTGTTCATGGCGATCCCATCGATGTCCCTGGATTTAAAAAAAAAATTTAATCCTAGATAAAAGGGATTGCCTAAACAATCAAGTCATCATCGTGCTATTCGTTTAAAGAGGTCACTTGAACAAACTCGTTGTTCAAGTGACCACTCTCTATTCTACGAGTAGCCGCGGAATAGACGATGTACGGATCGTCGACTTTTGTATTTATGTTCGGGATCCAAGTATTATTTAGCCACAAACAAAATATGTCATGCTCATAATTGAAAAAGCAAATACAAGCAAGTAACAAAAGAGAATAGAGAATAGATATTCCTCTCGATCTTCTAATGTATGACCTTCCTCCTTTCGGACGTCATGTGGGCGACGATCTACCAAAAGTTGAAGCTCCTAGATCGCCAATCTTCCTTCCTTGCTCGTTACGAGAAAGTGGAAGAATAGAAACAAAGCTCTATTCCTTCTTTCAACCAACCAACAACCTCCAAGGATGGAGCTTGCAGTCGACCAAGAAGGAGGAGGAGATTATGGTGGAAACCGGCCAAGACACCAAGGGAAAGCCCTATATCTTGTTTCCACCACCTAAGGAGAAGGAGAAGAGGGTGTTTTGCCACCGGCCAATGGCTGGAAAGGCCTGGAGGGGCACCGGCGGCTTGAGGAAAGAGAAGAAGGCAAGGAAATCTTTCTTTATTAGGTGCCGCCCAAGCCCAAACCCTAGCTCCTATCTCTTGCCACCAACCTCCAAAACCCTAACTTCTATTGATTTTAAACTCCACACCAACCCCTTGTCCTCCTTTTATAGAGTTAGGGATAAGCCTCCTTTTAATCTCCACCATTGGTTCTAGGGATTTAATCTCAACCGTCGGATCTAGAGATTTAATCTCAACCGTCGAATCTTAGAGATTTAATCTCTACCTTTGGATCTAGAGTTTTGTTTCTATCGATTGGATCTAAGCTTCATGAGGTGTTAATAGCCTACATTAGGGACCATGAGGAGGAGTTGGATCTTGGCCACCCATGGATCAAGCCCACATAAAGTCCGATCCATTAATGATAATCCAATCCACTAAAGGATTATCATTGATCTACCTCACCAACCCCCATAAGTTAATATGGTCTCCATATATTATATGTACATTTTCTCCCCATGTTTAAGATCTCGAATGTCCATCGATTAATTAATTTACTGACCATTAATTAATCGACATCTAACTTCATGAGTAGTACCACTCAACCTTTTCATCATGTCGGACCAAGTCCACCTGCAGGATTTAGACGATGAACTTTATGAGCTACTCAAGGGGACATCATCATTCTAATATATAGGACACGGTTTCCTCCTATAATCAACGACACACCATATAAATAATATCATCTCCCAACTTACCGAGCCTATCGATTTAATCTATAAATCTCGCCCATTGGTAAATCAAAGAGATGAATACTAAGTATATGTGCCCGTTATTATATCAGGATTAAGAGCATGTACAAAATAATATCTGAGGTCCGATTCGATTATGTAGTCAGCAATAAATCGAATCACATCTAAGTCGGTCCTGCTCAATACACATAAAATGCACTAGTGTGATTCTATGGTCAAGACAAACCAATACCAAATCACACTATAATCATTCTAATGGTTTGTCCAAAGCCATCTCGGTTGTGAGCTTTTACTTATAGTTTACAAGGAGCCGATAATATGATCTCCCGTGTGACACCACACACCATGTTATCTACAATGTAATGTATTAGACAATATTACATAACCATAAAATGCAAACAATGATCATGTGATTCTTATTTCAAAATAAAGATATTCATACAAAAGATAGACTTTTCAGTATACATCCCTACATTTACTTTATATGTTATGTTGTTGTTATTGTGGGCCTACGAGCCTTGTATTAACCCGAAATTTTGCCACGTACAGGGGAGATGTCGTCCGTTTGATTTTTGAATCGGCATGATCTTGGGGCGTGACAACTTTAGTGGTATCAGAGCCCAAGGTTCTGCGATGCCATATAATGTTTTTTTGTGTCGAGTCTTGGATTCTCGGGAGTCGATTTATTCGGTTTTGGTTTTCTGAGATGAGATGGACAGCGACCTGAGCTCCAAGCAGCATGAGGTAAGAATTCCTGATAACTTATGGTTTAGTAGAAATTTATCTAAACATGATTAGTAGGTGAATACAATAGAGTTATGACACCTGTGTAGACTTGTAGCAGGGGTCATCCACCGAGGCGACCAACCGGAGTGGCCTTTAGGGTTTATACTCCCGGTTGTAGTTGACTATGCTTTTAATATTAATAACTGGGAATAACCTGTAGTATACTGGTTATTATTCGTAATTGTGGTATTAGTTGACCACGGGAATGACCTGTTAAGTCTGTGAGTCTTGAACATGTGTCGAAAAGGTGATTTACCTTTGAGAGTCGACTGATACTGAGTCAGAAAATAGGGGTCAAGTCGTCACATTTCTTGTGGAAATCAGAGACTACAATTTAGAGATTTTTACTAATTATGCTAGTCAGATCATTACTTGTTGGGTAATGGACAAGACAAATAGACTATTGTTGATGTAGATAGCGGAAGGCTAGGTTATGGTGTTTCATAGGGATTTTATCCCTGAGTTGTTCGTACTGAGTTGTATAACTTTGAGAAGAGTTGTTGGCATACCATTATTGGGATCAAGCCGGTATTTGGTGATAAATGTAGAAAATAATTTTCGAGAAATAATATATCACTTGATCATGGTTTAGTGATGTTGAAAGAGAGTATTTCCCCGTGTCACTTTTAGTGACACATTGTAAGGAATTCATGAGCTTCAAGAAAGGGTGATCGATTAGTAATAGTGTACTGTGCAGAGTCGTGAGACTTGCAGAGATTACGACCACCTAATAGCTCAAGAAGATGAATGGATGATTTAAGCCACCCAGAGTTATTGTCTTATAGTTGGATTAGGATGTCGGGATCTTCTACCAGATCCTGCTGGAAGACATTGGATTGAGTCTGGAGTTTAGTACAAGGGTTTAAGAGTTGGAGACCGGTAAGCAAATATTGCAGGTCAACTTAATAGAGTCAGAAGTCTCCGACTGTTGGATAAAGGAGCAAGTTCGGAGTCATAGGCTTTGAGCTATTTTCTGATTGTAGAAGACCAACCGCAAATCATCAGGATGTTCTCGTGGACATCAGCAAAATCAAAACAAAGACTCCGAAGGGATTATGTGCGTGCAATGCAGATCACGAAGACACATAAAGTCAGATTATCCGTTGGATCAGTTCATCTATTGCTATTGTGAGCAACCAATACAGTGGAGGAGGTGTACTTTGAAGACTCAGTTGAAGACTATCGATGGTATTCCAGGAGGAAGATGCATCGTCTCGACAGCAGAGATTAGCACAGAAGATTGGGTTATCTCATCAGTAGCGACCTACTACCTCAGGCATGGGTGGAGTTCCATGATACTTCCCTTCAAGGGAAGTGATTTACGCAGCAGTATCAGTAGAAGACATCATAGAAGACTCATGCAGACAACAACAACAGTTACCCCAGATGTGGATTGACTTTGTACAGAGGATAGAGTATACGACGATGGTCGTATCTATTCGGTATTCTACAGTTGCAGCTAGTAGGATTAAGTGATGAGATCAGACGATCCAGGAAAATCCTCGAGTCATTTGTCGTAGAAATGTGACCGCTTTATCGTGGACTGTTGGATCTGATCTTCTTCTCTTCGGAGAAAGGTCGAGACCTGCGGGGAGCCTTTGGATCTGATCGGCAGATAATTGATCGTTAAGGGTATTACTTTAGTTACTCTCTTGGTTAATATATTGAGAGATACTTGTAGTTTACCGGTATCTTTGTCTAGAACATTCTTAGTTCGGATTGGTAGGGTTCTTATACATCGACTTGTGGGTCGGTGGTATCTCTACCATCAGGTGAGATGTGGACCAACAATTAAGAAGTTAAGGGATGCCCTTAGACTTAGATAGAAATATCTTTACTGTAGACATATCCTTACGGATGGTCAAATTGTTGAGATAATAGTATGGTTATGTCTCTCAGATGTGCGTATAATCCGAGTGCATTCGGATGTAGTTTCGGATGAACTCTTAGCCTTGTTGTTGCATAGGCAAGTGGAGTAGGCAATCGAAAAGATTGCGGAAATAGTTCTGGTATCGAAGATCCTATACCGAGTGATAATTTTGTTGGTATCAGTGTTGCTAAACACTATAAAAATTGGAAGAATGTAAGTTGTGACTATAGGAGATGATGGAAGGGACATTTATCTATCCTAGTATTTCTCCTTGAGAAGATCCAGAACTCTTTGTTGAAAGAGAGATGAACCTTTGAAATTATGCATCGATTATCGATGATGGAATTCGATAGTTGTTGAAAGTGAATATCCTCCGTTGTTGATAAATGATCTATTTAGATCAGCTAAGGACACCTGTGTATCCTCTAGGGTTGGTTTACGATTGGAGTATTGATATCATAGTGACATGATGTCATACAATTATCATTGTCGTTGTGATGATTGATATATCATCAGCTTAGAGTAAATAGGATGCAGGTGTGTAAAGACGACAATTTCATACTTAGTATGAATTTTATGAGTTGTGATTAAGTTGTTAGACTAATTAATGATTTAGTTGTCACTGGATTTGAGAATCGTGTATCTTGAACACGATTGGATCCGTTCGTGATTGTTGGAGTTGCGTAACCTGGCCACTGTTGATTGTGGTAGTTGGAGTTACGCACTCGACCACCGTAGATGGTGGTTTGCCTTGTATGGTTTGGTTATTACGGTAGATGTGGATAGAATGTTTTAGCATTACTATACCATGGACTTGTTTGACAAAGGTGATGATGGAAATCATTTAGTCGGAAGCTGGTGAAACCAGTTTACAGGACCAAGATGGCGGTTAACTTTTACGCGAGTATTAGTTAATCCTTCCGATGAAGATGGAAGGATGTTGTACGTAGATGCATCGTTCCAAGGAACGGAGCGATCCTGATGCAGTTGAATGAGGCGCATCTTGAGCTTACGACAGTTGAGGAACTGCGAGACAAGCTGTGATATACATGACGTGGACTTAGTGGATTTTTGACGATAGATGAACTTCTCTTGTGAGAAGGTAATTTTCCATCTCTAATATGGATATGTGTTATGGATATGCATCCACTTAAGGAAGAGTTGCTACAGGGAGCACATCATTAAAGATTTGCTATTCACCCTGGTGGTACTCGGATGTACTGAGATTTGAAAAGTTTATATTGGTAGAACGGTATAAAGAGAGATATAGCAAATTTTGCTGCTCGATGTTTAGTATGCCAGTAAGTGATGGATGAACATCATAAACTCGCTGGATTGCTCCAGGAAATTCTGACTTCCAGAATGGAAGTGTGAGCATATCACGATGGATTTTGTTACGGGATTACCTAGAACCCGTAAAGGACATAATGCGATTTGGGTGATCGTGGATCGACTAACCAAATCAGCTCACTTCCTTTCTATTCGTGGGTCGTACTCGTTGGATCATCCGACAGAGTTGAATCGCCAAAAGATTATCAGATTGCACAGAGTACTTTTGAGTACTATATCTGATAGAGACCCGCGATTTACCTTGTGATTTTGGCAGAGTCTGCATCAGACTATGGGCACAGAGCTTCGGCTTAGTGGAACATTTCATCCGCGGACTGATGAATTGTCTGAGTGTACCATTCAGACATTGGAGGATCTATTGAGATCCTGTGTCATGGATTGCGGAGACAGTTGGAAGGATCACGTTCATTTAGTGAAATTGTTGGTTGGCTTTACCTCCGACACTGGCAGGTGTTCACAATGTATTTCCTATTTCTATGCTGAGGAAATGCGTGTCACATGTTGAGCATGTCCTGAAGGAGATAGCAATTCCACCTTAGTCTAATGCGACATATGAGGAGATTCAGGTGCGAATTATTGGTCGCAAGGAGCAACAGTATGGAAGAAACCATCCGACTTGTAAAGGTTAGATGACAACATCATACTGATGAGGAGGTTACGTGGGAACTGGAAGATGCTATCCGAGCTTGGTACCCTCAGCTAGTCACTTGTAGTATGTGGTCATTCCAGATATTTCATGTATTGGTTCTTACATTTAAGTACAAAATTTGGGGACCAAATTTTTGTTAAGTGGGGGAGAATGTAAAATACCATGGAAAATAAATAAATAAATAAAATAAAATAAAGGTTGGGTAATTAAGAGAATACCCTATGGAATTTTCCAAAAAATTTTAGGAATTTTTCTGGACTCGAATTGAGATTTCTAAGACCCTCTTTACAGAGAAGAAATTAAAAAACATAACGGGTCTGAAATCCAACCCGTTAATAGACCCGACCCACTCCACTTCTTAACTCCTGACCGTCGCATTTCTCGCCATCGCCTTTATTTTTTGAGTTTTCCTCCACCCCACCTCTTCCTCGCCGAACGACCACTGTCGACTCCTCTTCCACCGCCGCTCCTCCTTCTCCACCGCAGCGGTTTCTCTCCCAATGCGCAGTTCTTCTCTTCTCACCGTCGTGATTCCTCCTTTTCGCCAAATGCCACAGTGTTGCTACCCATTCGCCACTAGCACGCGGCCAGACTCCATCGCCTAATTGCCGCAGTCGCCTAGCCCGTAACACCAGCCATCCTTTTCACCCGATCGTGCACCTCACCACATCGTCGCACGCTCACTTGTCGCCGCTCGAGCCCAAGCTCGATCTGTGCCGCACAAGCCCATCGTCGGTGCCCCAAGCCAGCCGCCATGCAGTTGCTGTCGCCACGCCGCTACCACTGCCACCGCGAATTGGATTAGCTATTGCCATCGGTACTGATCCAGTCCGATCTCCGCCCATTCCAACCGATCCTCGCTTGATCTTCGTCGGATCTGGCCCTTCCCACTCGTCACCGCCTCTGACCAGCCATTGTCGGATGACCTCCAGATGAGGAAATCCCTCCAGTCGACGCATAACCGCCTTATGGTCACCGTCGGAGCACGAGCTCAACTTGTCGTTGCCCTCTTCTGCAGCTTCATCGCTGCACTGATCTTTGAAGCAGATGATCTACTACAACCTATTTCTCCATTCGAAGATGTCACAGATCAGATCGATTCTTTTGCGTGGTTGTGTCCTGCTCATTGTGCCTCCGACCGACTCTGTACAGTGAGCCCTCTACCTCGGTTGTCGATCGCTTGCATCGTCGGAGCAACCGGTCGATCATCGCTGGAAATAGGGTAAACTACTATTATATCTTGGATTTAAGGGGTTATTCGATTGTTCAAATCTATTGATTTTGGTGGATGTTGATTAAGGTTTGTAATGGCTTGATTGTTTAGTTGTTTAGCTTGGATCGGTGTTTGGGCAGTGGTGGAGCTTGGTTTGTTCCGATGAACAGGGCAATTAGGGAAAAAATGCCTGTAGGTGAAGATTTGGTCAGTAAGATCTGTTTACCCTTGTTGTTTTCAATGGAAATTGCTATAAGTATGTTCAGGTTTGGAAACTTTATCGATATATAAAAATGGATATATGTTGATGTAGCTCGTTTCTGTGTTGTGGTTGTGATGGTAGGTGGCCGTTGTGGTCGAATCTATTTGGTGGTTATAGATTGCTACTTCAATGGTGGATCATGATGCTTTGAAATGGAAGCTAAGCTAGGTAAGTTGTGATTTAAGAGCTAATGGAAGAAGCTATTCAGTTAGTTGATCGAGATACAAGGTTGATGTAGGATTTGATTCGATCATTAGATATGTTATGGTACTTAATTGTATCCTATTGTTACAGGACTTTGATTGCGATAGATACATGGACGTGAAGATGGATAGCATGGATTACATAGTAGGTGGGTAATTCCTACCCTTGTCAGGTAGTTTAATGCATACAGATTTAGATGCATGATCATCATATATGATCATGTTACCTTGACTGCATTCTTATTTATCGTATGCTTGATACTTTACCATTGGCTATTAACTCCATTGCTGCTATCATGTTTATTTTACCATGATTAGGAGTTATATATATAGGTGATGTAAGTAACTTAGAATTTGTTTAAGTTAAGTGCAAATAGTAAAGTCTTGATAACAACCTGATTGTACATTCGGCAAAAAGGTCATCCGTAGGTAGATAATGTCTTGAACCTAGGGTTAGTTCTAGTACCCTTACGTTGCATGTTACCACTGACCATGTATTGTGTAAATGGTCAGGGGAATTATACTCAGTGTTTCACTACTGACCGATGGTCCTAGCTTGTTATACTCAGATGAGTACGACTCTCTATAGGATAGAGAGTGCGTCCATCAGTTGAGTACGACTCTCTATAAGATAGAGAGTGTGTCGATTAGATTGGTATGACTCTCTACAGGATAGAGAGTATTATGATCAGTTGAGAACGACTCTCTACAAGATAGAGAGTGCGTCGATTAGATTGGTATGACTCTTTACAGGATAGAGAGTATTTTTATCAATTGAGTACGACTCTCTGCAGAATAGAGAGTGCATTGATCTAGTTAGTATGATTCTCTGTAGAATAGAGAGTCTATGGTGGATGTTTGTATGTGAGACATTGCATTCATGTCATTTGCATGCACGCTGGCAACGAGGTCTCCCTTGTGGTTGAGAGTGTCGCCAGTCATCTTGCCTCCATGGTTACTCACAGGAGGAGTAACCGGTGTGAGCGCAGAGCATTGTAGTGTTGTACTCTACCACTATAGATGGTGGTAGTTGGATTTGCATGTCGTAGTCCTGCGTGTGTGGCACTCGACCACTCATGGGTAGTGACTGTCGGAGTGGCCAACAACAGGGACCCCTATCATGTAGCTTGCTCTTTATGCTTATATGCTACTCGATCATACTGCCCACTCGGCCACTCGAGAGTAGTGATTGGTGTTGAGTTGGGACAGTTGTCATGCTCGAGCCACCGAGGCCACACTGGGGTCGTGGTAGCTTTAGGGTGAGCCGACATGACCATGCATGCTGCATTGCCGACTTATGGCATTTTTGCTTATTGCCATATATATACATATATGCATGTATATATATATATGGATGATTGTGAATAGTATACATATATAGATGCAGTATATATATATATGCTTATTGTGATGTTGCATTTGATTGTATTATGTTTGATGTATTTTATTATACATCATATTCATGCATGCTTCTTGCATATGTTATACGGTTGTGTCGGATACTGGTATATGTGTTGGACAGACCATTAGATACCTTGACCTGTAGCTAGAGTATATTGTGAGTTGATCTAACTCTTCCTGTTATATATATGTTGGATATATGTTCAGGTTGGATCAGAGTAGCGTAGCAGACTTCAGGTATGTCTGCATTTTACGTTGTTCATTTGGTTAGACGATATATGCTTGTATTTATATACTATGCTGATATACCTGTTTTACCTCTAGATTATGTTGTTGAAAAACATGTGATGTTACATATATGCATGTTTTTCTATTACCTGCTGAGTTTTACTCACCACCACCACTGACCCTGGGTTTTTCTGTCGCCCATGTAATAGGTAGAAGACTTCATGACGGCTTGGAGCACCGCTGGCTGGCATCTCATCTCACCTCCAAGGCTCCCATGTTTGTTTTGGGATTTTCCGTACATGGTGTTATGTATTTGGAGTTTTTGTGATGTACTATGTTGTAGATTTAGATTTAGTCGAGGTTTTGTGTTGTTGTGATGTGTTAGTCATATCGGTATGCATGTGTGTAGCTTTTTGTATTATGTTTCCGCTGTGCTTTGAGTAGTTGTTGTATTTACTTTATATGTTATGTTGTTGTTATTGTGGGCCTACGGGCCTTGTATTAACCCAAAATGTTGCCACGTACAGGGGAGATTTCGTCCGTTTGATTTTCGGCTCGGCATGATCTCGGGGCGTGACAGTGTGGGCGACGATCTTCTAAGAGTCGAAGCCTCCTAGATCACGTGTCTTCCCTTCCTTGCTCGCTCCAAACAAGGGAAGAACAAAAGCTCCCTTCTTCTCCTTGCTTGCGCCGACCACCAAGCACCAAGTTCTTGGTGTCCGCCGGTCCTAAGGAGAGGGAGTAGATAAACCGGCCAAGACAAAGGAAGAAAGAACCCTTTCCTCCTTGCTTTGCCGTCGGCCCTAGGTGAGGAAGAAGAAGAAGCGCCGACCTTTGCTTGAAGGAAGGAGTGCCCGCCCTAAAGAGATGAAGAAGAGGCGCCGGCTAAACCTTAGGAAGAGAGGAAAACAAAAACCCTTGTTGCCGCCGCCCAAAACCAACTCCAAACCCTAGAACTTCTATATTCCGCCCAAGCCTCTTCCCTTTCTTATATAGATCTAGGCTTCATGAGGTATTTATAATAGGCTACAATAGGTACCATATGAAGGAGTTGGATCTTGGCCACCTAATGGATCCGAACCACACAAAACCCAAACCATTAATGATGATCCATTCCACTAGAGGATTATCATTGATCTACCTCACCAACCCCCATAAATAAATATGGGATTCACATATTATTTGTATAAAATATCTCTCCGTGTTTAAGATATCGAATGTCCATTAATTAATTAAATTATTGATAATTTTATTAATTAATATCTAACTCCATGAGTAGTACCACTCATCCTTATCATCATGTTGGACCAAGTCCACCTGCAGGATTTACATGATGAACCTTATGAGCTCCTCAATGGGACATCATCATCCTAGTGTATAGGACACGATTTCCTCCTATAATCAACGACACACCTTGTAAATAATATTATTTCCCAACTTACTAGACCTATCGATTTAATACATAAATCTCGCCCATTGGTAAATCAAAGAAATAAATACTAAGTACATGTGTCCGTTATTATATCAGGATTAAGAGCATGTACACCAAATATTTGAGGTCCGATTCAATTATATAGTCAGTATAAATTGAATCACCTCTAAATCGATCCTGCTCAATACACACAAAGTGTACTAGTGTAATTCTATGGTAAAGATAAATCAATACCAATTCACACTACAACCATGCCAATGGTTTGTCCAAAACCATCTTGGTTGTGAGCCTCACTTATACTCTACAAGGAACTGATAACATGATCTTCTGTGCGATACCACACACCATGTTATCTACAATGTAACGTATCAGACAATATGCATAAATATAAAATGCAAAAAATGATCATGTGATTCTTATTTCAAAATGAAAATGTTCATACAAAGAGCTAGTCTTTCAGCATACATCCCAACACCATGACACTAGGATCAATTCCTGATAAGTCTTGCAGGGACCATGCGAAAATGTCCACATTTTTTATAAGGCTCTGTATTATGTTTTCTTTAAGCTCCACAGGAAGATCCCGAGCTATGAAGGTAACATGTTCAACATACTTATCATCTAATACAATCGCCTCTTTATCAGGTTCTCCTATCTCTTCAGCAACCCCTTTTGAACGATACACATTGTATCTCCGTATTTAGATTTCTGCAAAGACTTATTAATAAATTTTCATTTTTGTCCTGTCCTGATAGCATCCACATAGCATCTATGGGAGAGCTACTGGTCATCTCTTACCTCTCCTACTTCACTTCATATAGGAAACTTAATCTTCTGATGGTAGGGAGAAGCCACAGCCTGTAAACTGCTCAAAATAGGTCTACCTAGGATAGCATTATAGGAAGAGGGTATATCCACCACGGTGAAATTAATAAGTATCGTCCTTCTCCTTGGCTCTTCCCCCAAGGACAAAGGTAACTTAATTTTTCCCATCGACTGCACCTCATGCCCAGAAAACCCAAACAAAGAAGTTCCCACCGGCTGTAGATCAGTGATGGCAACTCCCATTTGTTCTAGAGCTATCCAATACAAAATATCCACTGAACTACTCGGGTCAACAAAAACTCTTCCTACATCGAAATTTGCAATGAGAGCTCGAATGATCAAAGCATCGGTGTGAGGGGTTATCACTCCCCCTAAATCATTATCATCAAAACTTATCACAGGTCCTCTGGCCCTAGGAAGAACACCAACAGTTGCACACTCCTCCTTGTTGTGTCTTTTTTGTGCCCTATTAGAATCTCCGTTGGTGGAACCACTAGATATCATATTGATGGAACCTCTCATAGGGGGTTGATTAGCAGGCTCAACTCGATCGAGCACTATTTCTCTTATATGTACACATTGAATAGGCCTATTTACAAGAGGTCTGGGATTCCCTCTTCCATAATTCCTTCCTCCGAACCCTTGCTGATAAGGAGTTGGATTCACGACCAAATTCTGGATATGAGGATGAGCTCCCATAATTCTCTACAACTCCAAGTCTAACTGCTGGCAATTCTGAGTATTATGTCCATATTCTTGATGGATAGCGCAGAAAGTAGGAGTTGGCAATCTCCTAGGCCCTCTGTCAGCTCCAAAAGGTCTTCGCAACAACCTCTGCTCTATACATATATTCATAGCCCTCTCCTTAGAAAATCAGGATGGAGGAGCATCTAGAGATCTATCTTCTGAAGGGCGAGCAGGCCTCACCCATTCAATCCTTCTTTCAGGTCTCTCCATTACTCTGAAATCCTAAGAAGTTCATCGAGATTTTTTAGCATCCTCCAAGTTAATAAACTTCTCTGCCCAAGATAATAGATCTTCAAAGTTTGTAGGAGGCCTCTTAGCCAAGGATTTAAAGAAATCCTCCTCTCTGAGCCCCTGAGTGAAAGCTCCCATCATCATACCGGGTTCCAAAGCCGGAATTTCACGAGCAGCTTGTGTAAACCTATGCACATATTGATGCAAACTTTCTGTCTCTCTTGGCTTAAGATCAAAAAGACTTAAGGGTTGAGGCAAATATTTCTTAGAACTAGAGAAATGCCTTAGAGATAACGTGGAGAAATCCTTAAAGGATGTAATACTCTTCGGCTTCAAATCACTAAACCATTGTTCTGTCAGCCCTACTAAGGTAGTAAGGAATACCAACATTTAACCCCATCGGTATAACGATATAATAAAGTCGCATTCTCAAATTTTCTTAAATGCTTCGTTCCAGTTTACGTATTGCTAATTTCCTACAATCTGGGACTGTGTGTCGACAGTATCATATATCTCGATCGCCGTTGGACAAAAGGAGTTTCCCCCTCTACTTGTACAATAGTACCTATAATAGGAACTTCCTTCTCAGGTGGTACATTCTCTGAAGGAGCAACACATTTTTCTTTCCCCTTCACTTTTTGGCGATCAGAAGAAGAACACTTCTTCAAATGAGAAATCTTACCACCTTCTTCCTCAAAGTCACTACTAGAAACATCATCTTCTTTAACTTTCTTTGGAGTAGCCCTTTGCAACATCTGATCCATCATTTCAGCCATAATTTGCATAAGATCTTCCTTATACAAGGGCTCCTGGCTCCTTTTACTGGTACCCCCCTAGGAGGTACTGGAGATGGACTTCTCCCCCTCCGCTGGCTCTTTCAACGTCTACCTAGTATTCACCATCACAATTTTTTGTTCAGTTTCCCACATAAGGCGCCAATTTGATGGTACTTGCTTCTTCGGATCACTAAGATCCCCCTTCCTCTCCTTGTGGATCACTAGATCTATCACAGAGAGAGGCTCAGAAAGGAAAAGATTAGTTGTAAGAATCCCCCTCAGTATTAGGAATGGAGCTGCATCTGACACACCAAGGAAGAACATTAAGGGTTGGTCGGCTCCCCGGCACGACTACTCCGACGCTCAAGTTAGTATGAGTATGAGAAAAAAATAATGAACTAGAGAAGAAGAGAGATCTCAGAGATACCAAATGGAGAAGAAAAGACCATCCCTGATCCCTTTGTCCTCTATCCCCTTTTATAGATGAGTTATCCCGCCTTCTTCTTGCAGTGCATTTACCTGAATGCCCTTTGCCAAGCTGTCCTCATAACCATCTTTCCCTCTCCTAATTCAAAATATCTTCTGCCACATGTTAATTTAAATAAAATACAAAGATAAATGTGATTATATTTAACTAACCACCTTTATCCCTTTACTGTTACTTCTTATGTAGGGAAATTCTTGTATGCCAAATGGCATATGCGCAACGGAAAATAGGATCCCTTCCAAGTGATCCATGCGAAAGCAAACTCGTATAAAATAAATTTCTCTAAACCAAACCTATCTTATAGGAGAGGATTACCTTTGTTGCGTGCCCTTGTTAATCCCGCTTTTCCTTTCGGTTTGTTGGATCTTTAGCACGTTCAAGTGTCCGTGCCTCTATACGTATCCACACGAGCACGCTCTTGTCTCACAAAAGGAAAACTAGAAGAGCTCTCCTTTACTTCTTGCTAGAGAAGTCCCTAAAGGAGAGGAAGAGAGGGAAAAGGAGAAAGGAAGAAGAAGACTCCTCTTCTTGCTAGCCTACACTCACAAACCCACACAACTAAAGCTTCCACCAAGCTCTCTCACAACCACAACACCAAAAACTCACTCTATGGCCGGCCACTCCATGGAGCCTTTTATAGGGTTGGAAAAACCCTTCCACCTCCTTCACATTCAATGCAATCCATTGCATTGAGACACACTCAAAAAGGATTTGGCTTCCTTGTTTGGCCGGCCACTTAAGGAGACAAAACCATTTTGTTTCCTTCCACCTTAACTAGCTTAGGTGGATGCTTAGGTGGCATGCTTATGTGGCATGCTTATGTGGCATTCTTATGTGGCATTCATGCATGTTGAATTAATCTTATTAATTCAATTAAGCTTATGTTATCATATTGAATTAATCTTATTAATTCAATTAAGCTTATGTTATCATATTGAATTAATCTTATTAATTCAATAAGGTAACATATTGAATTAATCTCATTAAATCAATTAGCTAAAATTCTCATTAAGCTTAAAGTCCAAAAACCATTTTGTACTTAAGCTTATTCCCAAATTATTCTAGTCAAACTAGAATACTCTAATTCCTCTAATTATCATGCTCTTTGTGTGTGACCCTATAGGCTCTCATAACGTTGGCAGTGGACCTAAACTCTTTTAGATACACAAGCAATGAGCGGCATCTAGCAATACATCATTGCTACCCAAGTTACGAGATAAGTCAAGATCCGACTAACCTTTCCGTGACTACTATAATATATGACCGTGTCCTTCTATCCTTGATATCATATTGATCAATGAGGCATAGACCGTGTCATCCTCGATCAATCTATGTGTTTCTTGATCCCTGAGTAAACTAACTCAAACAAATGAGCTCAATATCTCATATTGACTCATTCGAGCATGGCCATGCATTTTAGTAGTTCTACTCAATCAAGGGGCCCACCGATATCACTCGTCATATGAGAGGATAGATCCCATCTACATCACTCACATCCTCCGCATAATTTGTTATATACCCGATGTCGCTTTATGGTCCACCCTATTACGGGTGACGCTTTAGCGATACCAAAGTACATAACTCCTTATGTAGGGAACCGTAGTGACTTCAGGTCTGAGGACTATTCATACCAATAGTCACATGAGAAAGTTTATGACACTCATATAACGATCCATGAAACTTTCTCATGGCGGGTCAGTTCAGTATATATTCTCTAATATATACCCATGTGTCAACTTGATATCATATATCCATGACTTGTGAGATCAAGTCATCAATTGACCTACATGCTAGTCTTTATGTATTAATATTGCCCTTGCATATTAATACTTGACTAGAACATTTAGAAAGTGTTCTCTGACCTCTCATAATCAATTCTGCCAATTGATGTGCTGTAGATAAGAACCTACTTTTCTAGGGCATTATTATATTTAATTTAGCTGGCACAAGCAAGATGTAAATATAATAACCAATCCTTTGCCTTTATAGAATATGATACAAAATGTTCCCTATTCAACCATCACATGATTGGTTCTAGGGCTATAACTAACAATCTCCCACTAGCACTAGTACCAATCACTATGATATCTAATACCTAGTGACCTAGTGTGACCATCATGCTTCCTCTGTGCCAAAGCCTTGGTCAATGGATCTGCAATGTTAGCTTCTGTCGGTACTCTGCATATCCTCACATCTCCTCTATCGATGATCTCTCGAATGAGATGGAAGCGCCGCAGTATGTGTTTGGTCCGCTGATGTGATCGAGGTTCCTTAGCCTGTGCAATAGCCCCATTGTTGTCACAATAGAGGTCTATTGGATCTGCAATGCTAGGAACTACCCCAAGTTCACTGATGAACTTGCGGAGCTAAACAGCCTCCTTTCTTTGCATCGTGCAATATACTCGGCTTCACATTGTAGAATCAGCAACTGTGTCCTGCTTCGAACTCTTCCAGCTCACAGCTCCACCATTCAGGCAAAACACGTACCCCGATTGCGATCTATAGTCATCCTTGTCTATTTGGAAGCTTGCATCACTGTAACCCTTTACAGTTAGCTCCTCATTGCCTCCAAATATCAGGAAATATTCTTTCGTTCTTCGTAAGTACTTAAGAATATTTTTGACTGCTATCCAGTGACTTTCACCTGGATCTGACTGGTATCTACTCGTCATGCTCAAAGCATACGAGACGTCAGGACGAGTACAAAGCATGGCGTACATGATAGACCCTATAGCAGATGCATAAGGGATCTTATCCATGCGGTCTCTCTCCTCCTTAGAAGAGGGACATTGAGTCTTCGAAAGACTTACACCATGTGATAAAGGCAGAAACCCTTTCTTTGAATTTTGCATAGCAAAACGATCTAGCACTTTATCAATGTATGTACTCTGACTTAGGCCAAGTAATCTTTTAGATCTATCTCTATAGATCTTGATGCCTAGAATATAGGCAGCTTCACCTAAGTCTTTCATCGAGAAACAATTCCCTAACCACATCTTCACAGACTGGAGTGAGGGAATATCATTTCCAATGAGAAGTATGTCATCTACATACAAGACAAGAAATACAACTGTGCTCCCACTATTTCTCTTGTAGACACAAGGCTCATCTTCATTCTTGATGAAACCAAACTCTTTGATTGCATCATCGAATCGAAGATTCCAGCTTTGAGAGGCTTGCTTTAGTCCATAAATGGACCTTTGCAGTTTGCATACCTTTCCAGGATGCTTTGGATCTTCAAAACCCTCAGGTTGTGTCATGTACACATCCTCGAGTAGCTTTCCATTGAGCGGTTTTGACATCCATCTGCCAGATCTCATAATCATGGTAGGCTGCAATAGCAAGTATGATCCGAATGGATTTAAGCATCGCAACTGGTGAAAAGGTTTCTTCATAGTCAATACCATGAATTTGTTTGAATCCTTTAGCCACCAATCTACCTTTATAGGTATGCTTATTACCATCCATGTCAGTCTTTACTTTAAAGACCCACTTACACCCAATGGGTTTTACCCCTTCAGGTGGATCAACCAAAGTCCATACTTGGTTAGTGTACATGGATTCCATTTCAGATCTCATGGCCTCTAGCCATTTCTCGGAATCTGGGCTCATCATAGCTTCTTGATAGGATGTAGGCTCATCAAGATCGACAAGCAATACATCACCGTTGTCAGTCAAGAGAAAAGAATATCTCTCGGGTTGTGGATCCTATTAGATCTACGAAGAGGTTGGTCTACTTGAACAGGTGTTTGCTCCACAACTCTTTGGGCAACAAATTCCTCATCCACAACACTTTGTGGTTCCTGTTCATTTTCCATCGAAGCCTTAGTGTTATCATCATCTTGAACTTCTTCAAGATGAATTTTACTCCCACTAGTATTTCTAGAAATAAATTCTCTTTCTAGAAAGACAAAGATTTTCGCAACAAACACCTTGCCAAGTGTGGGATTGTAAAAGTAATATCCCTTAGTCTCCTTGGGATATCCTACAAAATAACACTTATCGATTTGGGTCCTAGTTTATCCGAGACTTGGACGTCTAACGTAGCTTCACAACCCCAAATCTTTATAAAAGACATTTTGGGACTCTTCGGTCCATATCGTATATGGTGTCTTTTCTCGACTTTTGATGGAACGCGATTAAGTGTGAAAGCGGTACTGTCTCTAGAGCTAAACCCCAAAGGAAGTAGGTAGATCGATCGGCTCATCATTGATCGTACCATATCTAATAGAGTACGATTTCTCCTCTCGGATACACCATTCCATTGTGGTGTTCGGTGGAGTGAGTTGGGATATTATCCCACACTCGGCCAGTGATCACGAAACTCTTGACTAAGGTATTCACCACCTCGATCCGATCAAGTAGCTTAATACGCTTACCAAGTTGGTTTTGTACTTCATTCTTGAATTCTTTGAACTTTTCAAAGGATTCGACTTATGTCTCATCAAATATAAGTAGCCAAATCTACTCATATCATCGAAAGTAATAAAGTACTTATAGCCTCCTCGCTTCGACATTGAAAGGGCCACATACATCAAGATGTATGAGTCCTAACAAGTCCGTCGCTCTCTCGCCATGTCCACTAAATGGAGTTTTAGTCATCTTTCCTAAAGACAAGACTCGCATACCTCATATGATTCAAAATCAAATGAGTCCAATAATCCATCTTTATGGAGTTGGGATATGCGTTTTTCATTTATGTGACCTAGGCGTGATGCGAAGATATGTTGTTCAAATCATTCGATTTGAACCGTTTGGTATTTACGTTATAAATTGGGTTATCTAAATCTAGAACATAGAGACCATTCATAAGTGGTGCATTACAATAGAACATTTCATTTAAATAAATGGAACAACATTTGTCCTTTATTATAAAAGAAAAGTTTTGCTTGTCTAAACAAGATACGTAAATTATGTTCTTTGTTAATGCAGTACATAAAAGCACTCCTCTAGTTCTAAGATAAGCCCGGTGGGCAAAGACAAAGAATATGTTCCTACAAATACAAAGAAGAACTTTTGCGCCATTGCCTACTCGTAGGTCCACTTCACCCTTTGCCATTATTCTACTATTTCTCATCCTCGCACATTAGTACAAATGTGAGATGCACATCCGGTATCTAATACCCATGTAGAAGAAATAGATAGATTAACCTCTATAACATGTATACCTGAGGCAGAAGTCCCACTTCTCTTGTTCTTTACTTCCTCAAGGTAGACTTTGCAGTTCCGCTTCCAGTGTCCAGTCTCACCTTAGGTACTTTACCTTTACCCTTTGAAGTGGATGAATTGGCCTTGCCTTTGGCTTGGGTCTTACCCTTGCCTTTGCGCTTACCTTTGTCCTTCTTGACCATTAGTACATTACTAACTTTCTTCTTGAGATTTGGTTCAGCAGTTCTCAACATGCTGAGAATCTCAGGCAAAGGTTTATCAATTTCATTCATGTTATAATTCATGACGAATTGATTGTATGCTTCCGGCAACGATTGCAGGATAACATCAGTTGCCAATTCTTGGCTCAGTGGAAAACCTAGTCTTTCAAGGTTCTCAACGCGTACCCTAATCATTTTGAGTACGTGAGTTCCTACAGGTGTTCCTTCTTGCATCTTGCATGCAAAAAGAGCCTTAGACACTTCAAAACGCTCGTGCCTAGCTTGTCCTTGATATAGTTGTTTCAGGTGCTCAACCATATCATAGGCATCCATGTTCTCATGTTGCTTCTGAAGCTCAGAGTTCATGGTGGCAAGCATAAGGCATGACACATCCAATGCGTCATCTTGATGCTTCTTATAAGCATCCTTTTCAGCACGAGTGGCCGCATGGGCGGGTGTTTCAGGGATTGACTACTCTAGGACATACAGTTTACGCTCTTGTTTGAGGATAATCCTTAAGTTCCTATACAAGTCAAGAAAATTTGCTCCATTGAGCTTGTCCTTCTCAAGGACAGATCGCAAGTTGAGGGGGTGCGACGTGTTAGATGACATGGTGATCTACAACATTAAAATGCAAAGTTAAGTATCATACCTAAATCATTTAATTAGGCCTTTAATTAAATGAGGCTCCCACTAAATTCTCATAGCTACTATTTAGCTATAAATTTATATGGGATAAAGATCCACATCATAATTCGTCTTGAGTTAGCTTTGGCTAATCGCCCAAGACGTAGTATAATTAGGTAGGCAATCTTTTGCCAATTACATCTGATGTAACTCTTTAATAGCTTTGGTTAAGTTTTAGATTAGTTTAGTGTTTATTCCTAAACCACTTCAGCCGTGGCGAGGCACAGGGGCCTTCTTGGATATCGGAGCAACGACCACTTCTAAGACAAAGCTGATGTTCGGAAATCACACAAAACTAATGTTAACACTTATGTTCAAAGCTAATATATGCCTCTACTTTCTTAACCAATTAAGAAAACACTTAATTAAGTCTTAACCAAGACTGATAGCGGGACATCACGATTGTCCACTCGCACCCCTCCAAGATAAAATGCATTGCTTTGCTTTGGCAAACCCAATAACAAATGATCGAGGAAGTAGTGAGTACCAACTTTGGTAGGCATATCGTTTAGACTTATTAAGAAATAAACATGTATCATATACATATTAGCATACATCACATATAAGCTAAACTAATCATGCATCACATACATATTAAACTAACGTGTCATGGTTATGTCCCTTATTCTACAATCTTCTCAAGCCAATGAAAAGATTGATTGGTCAACCTAGGGATAGCATCTTCTCCTAAGTGCTTCCTTTTGGTTGTCTTGTGTGTTGACTTCCTCCTTGTAACCTCATCTTCCAATGGACCCTCCATCCTTGTTTTGTACATTACAAAAGGAGAAATACTGAGTTACATTCGAGTCTAAAACTAATTTTACAACAAGAATATTAGGAGAAAGGCAACACGCAGCCATATTAAGAATTACAACACACAATCACAAACTTTTTGGGACTAGGCCATAACCATGCACCATGTCATTTTAACTTTTAAAAGACATTGAATATTTTATTATGTTTGAAAATTTGCTAATGCAATTATCAACTCATAATAAAATTTATCCTACTTCTATATCACATATAAAATAGAGAAAACCTATTTTTATACGATCTTTCGCAAGTGGCTCTGATACCACTGTAGGGAAATTCTTGTATGCCAAATGGCATATGCGCAACGGAAAATAGGATCCCTTCCAAGTGATCCATGCGAAAGCAAACTCGTATAAAATAAATTTCTCTAAACCAAACCTATCTTATAGGAGAGGATTACCTTTGTTGCGTGCCCTTGTTAATCCCGCTTTTCCTTTCGGTTTGTTGGATCTTTAGCACGTTCAAGTGTCCGTGTTCTATACGTATCCACACGAGCACGCTCTTGTCTCACAAAAGGAAAACTAGAAGAGCTCTCCTTTACTTCTAGAGAAGTCCCTAAAGGAGAGGAAGAGGGAAAAGGAGAAAGGAAGAAGAAGACTCCTCTTCTTGCTAGCCTACACTCACAAACCCACACAACTAAAGCTTCCACCAAGCTCTCTCACAACCACAACACCAAAAACTCACTCTATGGCCGGCCACTCCATGGAGCCTTTTATAGGGTTGGAAAAACCCTTCCACCTCCTTCACATTCAATGCAATCCATTGCATTGAGACACACTCAAAAGGATTTGGCTTCCTTGTTTGGCCGGCCACTTAAGGAGACAAAACCATTTTGTTTTTCTTCCACCTTAACTGGCTTAGGTGGATGCTTGACATGCTTATGTGGCATGCTTATGTGGCATTCTTATGTGGCATTCATGCATGTTGAATTAATCTTATTAATTCAATTAAGCTTATGTTATCATATTGAATTAATCTTATTAATTCAATTAAGCTTATGTTATCATATTGAATTAATCTTATTAAATCAATAAGGTAACATATTGAATTAATCTCATTAAATCAATTAGCTAAAATTCTCATTAAGCTTAAAGTCCAAAAACCATTTTGTACTTAAGCTTATTCCCAAATTATTCTAGTCAAACTAGAATACTCTAATTCCTCTAATTATCATGCTCTTTGTGTGTGACCCTATAGGCTCTCATAGCGTTGGCGGTGGACCTAAACTCTTTTAGATACACAAGCAATGGCGGCATCTAGCAATACATCATTGCTACCCAAGTTCTGAGATAAGTCAAGATCGACTAACCTTTTGACTACTATAATATATGGCCGTGTCCTTCTATCCTTGATATCAGTTGATCAATGAGGCATAGACCGTGTCATCCTCGATCAATCTATGTGTTTCTTGATCCACTGAGTAAACTAACTCAAACAAATGAGCCGATATCTCATATTTGACTCATTCGAGGCATGCCATGCGTTTTAGTAGTTCTACTCAATCAAAGGGCCACCGATATCACTCTCGTCATATGAGAGGATAGATCCCATCTACATCACTCACATCCCTCATAATTTATTTATATACCCGATGTCGCCTTTATGGTCCACCTATTCACGGGTGGCGTTTGTGATACCAAAGTACATAACTCCTTATGTAGGGAACCGTAGTGACTTGAGTCGAGGACTATTCATACCAATAGTCACATGAGAAAGTTTATGACACTCATATAACGATCCATGAAACTTTCTCATGGCGGGTCAGTTCAGTATATATTCTCTAATATATACCCATGTGTCAACTTGATATAATATATCCATGACTTGTGAGATCAAGTCATCAATTGACCTACATGCTAGTCTTTATGTATTAATATTGCCCTTGCATATTAATACTTGACTAGGAATATTTAGGAAAGTGTTCTCTACAGCCTCTCATAATCAATTCTGCCAATTGATGTGCTGTAGATAAGAACCTACTTTTCTAGGGCATTATTATATTTAATTTAGCTGGCACAAGCAAGATGTAAATATAATAACCAATCCTTTGCCTTTATAGAATATGATACAAAATGTTCCCTATTCAACCATCACATGATTGGTTCTAGGGCTATAACTAACATCTTATCCTTCGGCGTCGCCCTTTTCTCCTTACCTCACCCCACCGAGGAGAGAATCCCGAAATTCACCGATGGTTCGGGAAATAAACACATGGCTCGGGAAATGAACCTATTGCTTGGGAAATGAACATACCGCTCAGGAAATATACTAACTGCCCTGGAAACACATGAACTGCTCGGGAAGTACGCTAATTACCCTAGAAGTCATTCCTACATCTATGAGATACACATACTACTCTGGAGCTGCATATACTACCCTATAAATACACGTACTACTCTGGAACTTACCACACTGCCCTAGGAATACTCGTACTGCTCTGGAACTAATCACACTTCCCTGGGAATACTTTTTACTACTCTGGAACTATACATACTACCCTGCAAATACACGTACTACTCTAGAACTACACATATTGCTCTGGAACTTCACCTACTACCCTTGGAATACTTCATACTGCTCTAGACCCACACACTGCCATGGAAATACTCACCCTGCTCTGGAAATATTACTACTGCCCTAGAAATACCCATACTCCTTTGGAAATTTTCACACTGCTCTGGAAATGTTCCTTCTACCTTGGAAATACACACACTGCTCTAGAAATGTTCATACTTCCCTTGAAATGTTCGTAATATCCTGGAAATACATACACTGCTCTAGAAATGCACATACTATCCTGGAAATACCCATACTACTCATGAAATGTTCATACTACCTTGGGAATACTTCATACTACTCTGGACTGACACACTGTCCTGGAAATACTCACCCTTCTCTGGAAATGTTCATACTACCTTGGAAATACACATCCTACTTTGGAAATGTTCATACTTCTCTAGAAATGTGCATACTGCCCTGGGAATACTTCATACTGCTTTGGACCCACACATTATCCTGGAAATACACACCCTGCCCTGGAAATGTTCATACTGCTCTGGAAATGTTCCTACTGCCCTGGAAATGCACACACTGCTCTAGAAATGCACATACTATCCTAGAAATACACACCCTACTCTGGAAATGTTCATACTACTCTAGAAACCCCATCCCCATCAATTACAAAATTAGGATTTGAAAAAAAAACACCAATCAATGTCTATGCTCATCGATATTAATTGAGCCTCCCACATACGTGGCAGATATAGCGCCGAAATTACAATGTTGATTTTTTTTATTCTACTCACTCCTCCATTTGCTATCCTCAGATCCCTAATATGCAACAATTTTATTCCAATTCTCCTCTGTTATATAATGTGTCTTTCTATTTCTGGTTTTCGCATGACTGAGTATGTTTCTGATATGGTCGCCACACTTTTTCATGTAAATCCTCCTAATCTCTAGTGTTTCACTCTCCTCCCAAGTAAATATCCGTTGCAGTAGAGAAAAATTGAATTGATTATATTAACTGCAATTTTATATACAAAATTATTTAAATAACTTACCTTGAACTCATTCCACCACAAACTTTTTATTTCTTTCGGCGTGCTCGTATAAGTCATAGAAGCTTCGGCCCAATGGTTATTCACTATTTTATTCACCTCATGAATAACATGTACAGAATTTGTAAATCTAACATAAAATAAAAACAAACCATGTTAGATACTTATAAAAATACATATCGTATTAAAAACATAGATTATTTAAAACTTGAATACTTACGAAAGTTACATTAGCAGGTATCTGTTGAGAACCAGAAGATCCTGCAACTGGAGAAGAGGTGGAGGGCATATTTCCTACAAGAGCATCAGACTGTGCAGGGGCTGAAGGAGAGAAAGATTGTGATCTTCCATCGCTACTCCATCTATAACTGCCATGTCGAAACTAACAATCATAATTATTAGAATAATATGACAGTAAAAAAAAGAATTACATTTGCATATCGAATTTATAATATGAACAATATGAAAAAATTACTATATTCATAACAACTGGATAACCTACAAAAAAAGACAGTTCATTAATATATCAAATATATGAAATTTAGAATTAGACAGTAAATTGAAACATAATTAGTACTAAATAAAAATTATCCATAATTATAAATCAAAGTCCGCATTGTGATTTTCATCCTGGTCATACGTCTATTCAATATCATCATCGTCATCCTCATCCTCATCGTCATCGTCATCGTCATTGTCATCGTCATCGTCATCGTTATTGTCATCATCTAAATTAAATTCCTGATCTTCATCCTCATTCATTTCACTTACATCAATAGATATTACTACACTGCTGGGATCTCGTAACGTTGAAATATTATATTCTTTGATATGAAATGTATTGACAACTTTATCTTGTTGATATGCTATGTCTTCCCAATGTTCCTTAATTTTTTATGTTCTTTTGTTTTACAAATAGCCCACTAATCACTTTTGGCTCGTCTCAGACTAGGATATGAAGCATAAAATACTTGAATCGCTTGTTGTTCTAACACAAATGGATCTTACCTCTTGTATAATTTTTTGTAATTTATTTCAACTAAATTAAACTATGGATGAACTATCATGCCTTTGATAGGGTCAAACCAACGACACATAAATAAAATAACTCACAAATCTGAGCCTGGGTATGCTACCTCTAAAATTTTATCTAGCAAGCCATAAAAATCATTCCTTTCACCTCCATCATTAGATGACTGAACACAAACTCCACTATTCATTGTAGCTTTCCCAGTTCCATATTCTTGAGTATGAAAATTATATCCATTTATGAAATATGTCGGCCAAGTTTTTACCACTGAGTTTGGACCCTATGGCAGATGCTTTACTAGTTCTTGCTCAATGTGAGCATGATTATCAAGAACCTAAAGTCAAATAAGTATGTGTTAAAGTCAAGATTTATCAAATTTATTATCATAGACTACTTACATATTTTTTGAACCATGGAGCAAATTCTTCATCACAAAAACGATCAAACTCATGCTCCGGAAGCTCAGAATATATGGTTTGGAAAATCCTACCGTAAAATTAAATATAACACGAACAATAATTTACAATATATGAAATATATAATATAACATTTATATACTCACTTGAAATACGACATTACTTCTGGACAGTTTAGTATAATATATGTGTGACCTACTCACCACTCTTGACCAGTTAATTATCTACTTGTACAAGATTCACTCGGTCGACCAAGATAGTTAAAAATTAAGAATGACTTCAAATTGGGATCAACAGGACCCTCATCATTTCTTCCTTCTCTCCGACTTTTGCATTGAACGTGAGGTTCAAAATAATATGATGTAAAAGTTGTAACTTCCTCCACAATATATGCATTAACAATAGAATCCTCAACATGAGCCTTTTTTTCACTTTTTTTTTTCAAGTGATAGAGCAATCTATTAGTAATAAAACAAAATGTATTAGAAATTAATTTATACTAATATTGATCAAATGCACTTATAATGATAAAAAAAAAGAACCAGTTCACCTTTCAAACGGATACATCCATCGAAATTGAATAGGACCGCCAACTTTAGCCTCATATGACAAGTGAACCAAAAGATGTTCCATGGAATCAAAAAACACTGGTGAAATTATTCTTTCTGTGTTACACAAAATGATTGGAATATCTCTCTCTAATATCTCCATATGTGGATGAATCAATACTGTCGAGCAAATATCATGAAGAAAAATGCTTAATTCTGTAATTTCACTCCATACAAAATTTGGTAACAATTCCTTAAAAGCAATAGGAATTAGTCTTTCCATGAATATATGACATTCATGACTTTTCAAACCAATCAATTTACATTCCTTCAAATTGATGCATCTGCCAAGATTAGAGACATAACCTTCAAGAAATCTCAATGATTTCAACCATTCACAAACAATTCATCTCTGATCCTTATTCAATGTATAAACTGCTTTTGGTTTTGGTCTCCTACTATTTTCATCAACATCAAGGGCGGGTCATTTATAGATGAGATGTATATCTTTTCTTGTATTCAGATTGCCTTTTATTTTTTTAGTAATATCCATCATCGTATTTATCAGATTATCAAAAGAATTCTTCTCAATATGCATTACATCAAGATTGTGATGAATCCAAAATATACTCTGTTTAGTCCATTTATGTGTAATTCCATAGTCATATGTTGTAATATTTGGTTCTTCAATAACAAATGGAAAGTTAAGCACTCTATGCCATAAGAATTGACCGGTGAATCTCAATGGTAGAGGTGTTTTTTCAATTCTATTCTTAGTTAATTCTTCTTTATTTCTTCTGAATTTATGATTTGGCGGTAAGAATTATCTATAACAATCAAAATAACTCGATTTCTTTCCATGTTTCAATCTGAATGACTTTGATCTCTCCATACAAATTAGACATCCTAAAATCTCTGCGGTACTCCATCCCAATAACATACCATAAGCAGGAAAATCATTTACGGTCCAAAGAAGAGTATCTTTCATTGTGAACATCTGATTAGTATGGACATCATATGTAGAAACACCCTCATCCCATAGTAGTTTCAGCTCGGCAATTAGTGTAGGGTTTTGCTTATCGAGTCCGTGAGGGGAAACTTCCCTTCCCACTTCACCTCAGTAGCTTGTCCATGGCGATCCCTTCGATATCCCCGGATAAAAAAAATTTAATCCTAGACAAAAGGGATTGCCAAAACCACCAAGTCATCATCGTGCTATTCGTTTAGAGAGGTCACTTGAACAAACTAGTTGTTCAAGTGACCATCCTCTATTCTATAAGTAACCGCGGAATAGATGATGTCTGGATCGCCGGTTTTCGTGTTTATACTCGGGATGCAAGTATTATTTAGCCATTAACAGATTTATAACATGCTTATAATTGAAAAACAAAAACAAGAAACAAACAAAAAAAGAAAGTAGAATAGGTATACCTCTCAATCTTCTAATGTATGACCTTCCTCCTTTTGGACGTCGTGTGTGTTGGGTTTTTCCGAGCCGCAAAAACCGCATTTTGTGTTGCGGAAACCTCGGAATCCCAGGCCACGGATCCATGTGAAGATGTATTTAAAAACAAAACATTTATGTGCTTACTAAAAACCCTAGATCTACCTTAGATCTAAGAGGTGAGATCATTACCCTCGATGCGACGCCCTTCGCAAATCCCGCTCGTCCAAAAGGGATGCGGAACTTGAGAGTGTCAAGTGCACACTCCTCTATTGGTATCCACACAAGCAATAGGTGGAGAAAAGACAAATCTTGAGTGTGCTAGCACTCCTAGAAGGTCTCGGCAAGATGAGGAAGAAGAAGGAGAGCTTGAGGGAAAATTGATCCAAGGTTGAAGATGAAGTTGGAATAACTCACCAAATGAATTCCATCACATGGAGTAAAGTGGCCGGCCACTTCATGGAGAGGGGGTTACATGCATGAATGTAACTCCCATGACCCTTGGTCTCCCTCATGATGTGGCACCAATTGACAAAGTCAATGATGATGTGGAGCATCATCATTAGCCGGCCATGCCAAGTCATCATCATGACATGGCATTTGGTCAAGTCAAATTTGACCTTTCATCTTCCCTCTCAAGTCAAGTCAAACTTGACCTCTAATCTCCCATGGTTGATCAAATCTAACCACTTGACTCAAGTCAATTTAATTTAATGAATCTCTATTCATTAATTTAAATTGATTTGATGAATCAAATCTAAATTAGACTCATTGAACACTTGAATCAAATTGAGTCCAACTCAATTAGTCTAATTAGGATTACTCTTAATCCAATTTGGTTCATCCCATGAACCTAATCCTCATGGTTAATCTCCATCTAATTGCCCTTATGTGTGTGACCCTATAGGTTCTTGTAACATTTGCAATGTCCCTAAACCGATTTAGGAACATAAGCAATGAGCGGTATCTAGCAACACATCATTGCTACCCAAGTTACAAGAATGTTGAGATCCAACATCACCTTTGTGACTACTAATTGTGACTCTCACAATATGTGACAATGTCCCTCTATCCTTGACATCTAGATTGACCAATCGAGGCATAGACCGTGTCATCCTCAGTACAATCTAAATCTTGAACTCCAAGTAGACTCACTCTAATCAAATGAGCTCAATATCTCATATTGATTCATTTGGGCATGGCCATGCACTTCGTGGTCTCACTCTATCAAGAATATCGATGTCACTCCCGTCATATAGGAGGGATAGATCCCATCTACATCACTCACATCCCTCTGCATAATTTGTTACATACCTAGTAATCGCCTTTATAGTCCACCCATTTACGGGTGACATTTTGACGAAGCCAAAGTATGCAATGCCTTATGTAGGGAACCATGGTGACTTTAGGTCTAAGGACTAATAGTCATACTAATAGCCACATGAGAAAGTATATGACACTCATATAATGATCCACGATACTTTCTCATGGCGGGTCATTCAGTATACATTCTTTAATGCATACCCATGTGTCAACTTGATATCTCATATCCATGACTTGTGAGATCAAGTCATTGTATTGACCTACATGCTAGTCTCTACGAATTAACATTGTCCCAGAATGTTAATACTTGACTAGGAATGATTAAGAGTAGTATTCTCTATATCATCTCATTATCGATTCAACCAACCGATTGATATAGATAAGAACCTACTACTCAAGGACATTATTATATTTAGTTATTTGGCACCAATACAAGTAAATATAATAACCATGCCTTTATAAATAGGAATATGATACAATAAAGTCCATACAACAATCATCACATGATTGGCTCTAGGGCTTTCACTAATAGTGTGGGCGATGCTCTACCAAAAGTCGAAGCTCCTAGATCGCAAATCTTCCTTCCTTGCTCATCCAAAGCAAGAGGAAGAATAGAAACAAGGCTCATCTCCTTCCTATAGCCAACCAACAAGCAACAAAAGAAATGCTTGCCGCCGGCCAACAAGGAGAAGGAGATAATTGTGGAAACTGGCCAAGACACCAAGGGAAAGCCCTATATCTTGTTTCCACCACCTAAGGAGAAGGAGAAGGGGTCTTTGGATTCCACCCAAGGGCTGGGATAGGGCTGTGGGTGCCGGCCACCAAGGGATGAAGAAGAAAGAAACCTTCCTTATTTGGTGCCACTCAAGCCTTCTAAACCCTAAGCCTCCAAACCCTAATCCAAGCTCTCCTTATGGTTGGCCTGGAAGAGGGGAAGAAGAATAGGATGAGCTCATGCCAAGGTAGAGAGGAGAAGAATAGTGGCCGGCCAACCTTAGGAAGAAGAAGGAAACCCTCATCCACTTGTGGCCGCCCACCCTTAGCTCCCAAAACCCTAGCCACCCAAACCAAATCCCAAACCAACTAGGATTCCTAGCCTCCAAAGGAAGCAAACCCTAATCCCCTTATCATTAAGTTATCGTCCAAGCCAATAAGCCTTATTTATAGAGTTGGGTTGATGCCTTGGATTAATCTCCTCCATTGGTTCTAGGGATTTAATCTCAACCGTCGGATCTAGAGATTTAATCTCAACCGTCAGATCTAGAGATTTAATCTCCACCTTTGGATCTAGAGTTTTGTTTCTATCCTTTGTATCTAAGCATCATGAGGTGTTAATAGGCTACATTAGGGACCATGTGGAGGATTTGGGTCTTGGCCACCCATGGATCAAGCCCACATAAAGTCCGATCCACTAATGATGATCCAATCCACTAAAGGTTCATCATTGATCTACCTCACCAACCCCCATATGATAATATGGGCTCCATATATTATTTGTACATTTTCTCCCTGTGTTTAAGATCTCGAATGTCCGTCGATCAATTAATTTACTGACCATTAATTAATCAACATCTAACTCCTTGAGTAGTACCACTCAACCTTTTCATCATGCCGGACCAAGTCCACCTACAGAGTTTACATGATGAACCTTATGAGCTCCTCAAGGGGACATCATCATCCTAATATATAGGACACGGTTTTCTCCTATAATTAACGGCACACCATATAAATAATATCATCTTCCAACTTACCGAGCCAATCGATTTAATCTATAAATCTCGTTCATTGGTAAATCAAAGAGATGAGTACTAAGTATATGTGCCCGTTTATTATATTGGGATTAAGAGCATGTACTAAATAATATCTGATGTTCGATTTGATTATGTAGTCAGCAATAAATCGAATCACCTCTAAGTCGGTCCTGCTCAATACACACAAAGTGCACTAGTGTGATTCTATGGTCAAGACAAACCAATACCAAATCACACTACAACCATTCCGTGGGTTTGTCCATAGCCATCTTGGTTGTGAGCCTTTACTTATACTTTTCAAGGGGCCGATAACATGATTTCCTGTGTGACACCACATACCA
Organism: Wurfbainia villosa; assembly: GCA_025175895.1. NCBI lineage: Eukaryota > Viridiplantae > Streptophyta > Magnoliopsida > Zingiberales > Zingiberaceae > Wurfbainia > Wurfbainia villosa. Next base: position 58,721,022 of record CM045997.1, read on the forward strand.
TGTTATCTACAATGTAAAGTATTAGACAATATTGCATAACCATATGCAAACAATGATCATGTGATTCTTATTTCAAAAATAAAGATGTTCATAGAAAAGATAGACTTTTCAGTATACATCCCCACAATCTATCACTTATACTAAAAGACTATGCTGTCCTCATACTTCCATACATCTGATTTCCCTTCCCTCCACATGCCTATCAAAGCTCTCGCTAGAAGGGCCTTAGTGAAAGGGTCTACCAGGTCATCCTCTGATGCAATCTAGGCAACAGCAACTTCTACCTCCTTTATGATTTCTCGTATCAGGTGGTACTTGTGCTCTATGTGTTTACTAGCCTTATGGGCTCGTGGTTCCTTCGAGTTTGCAACTGCACCAATATTATCACAATAAATTGTGATTGTTCTGGTCAAACCAGGAATAACATCCAAGTCCATCAGGAATTTCCTGAGCCATACAACTTCTTTGGCCGCCTCAGAGACTGCCACATACTCAGCTTCCTTGGTGGAGTCCGCCACGTATTTTTGCTGAATACTCTTCCATGCAATGGTTCCACCTCCCAAAGTAAACACAAAACCTGAGGTAGACTTAGTGTTATCCCTATCTGATTGGAAGTCGCAATCCATGTAACCCACAGGGAGTAATTGGTCTGCTCGGTAAACTAGCATATATTCCCTAGTCCTTCTCAGGCACTTCAATATTTGCTTTACAGCAGTCCAATGTCCCTGTCCTGGATTACTCTGATATCTGCTGACCATGCCCACGGCAAAGCAGATATATGGTCTCGTACAGAGCATCGCATACATGAGGCTTCCTACTGTCGAATCATAAGGAACCGCCTTCATCTCCTTTATCTTCTCAGATGATCTAGGACACATCTCCTTAGATAAAGGAACTCTATGCCTGAAAGGTAGAAAACCCTTTTTAGAGTTTTGCATGCTAAAACGATCCATAATCGTGTCTATGTATGAAGCTTGGGATAAGCACAACAACCTTTTCCTGCGATCCCTTATAACCTTGATCCCAAGGATGTGTCCCACCTCTCCCAAGTCCTTCATATCAAACTGTTTGGACAACCATACCCTTACGTCCGATAACACCTTGATATTGTTGCCAATCAACAAAATGTCATCTACGTAAAGTACAAGAAATACCACTATGTTTCCGTCACATCTCTTGTATACACAAGACTCATCCAGACTTTGAATAAATCCATAAGACTGGATCACCTTATCAAAGCGGATGTTCCAAGACCTCGAAGCTTGCTTCAATCCATAAATGGACCGATTAAGATTACTGATAGAGCGGTGAATTGTCGCAATATCGTTCCCAAATTATTTACCGAACCCCCTAACTACACTAATGCAGTATAGGACTGACTCGGGTCATCTCCCAACGAACCTAATGGCTGGACGTTTGTTTTTAAACAGAAGTAAATACTGGGGGTGTTTATAATTATCAAAGCAATTAAAATGCAAAATCAAAAGCAAACATGAGAATTAAACATGCAAAAAGTAAATCTAACTACCAAATAACTATTAACAAGCAACTATCCTAATGCGCAAAAGTAAGTGATCACGCACCGCACTGTCACTATATGGTACAATGATCAAACAAATGTGAGCAATTCAAGCACCGCACCGTGATCATTACTATACGCATGATGATCGAGCGATCCAAAAACTAAAATAATGGATAGAAAAGAAAGCGACCAAGCACCAGACAATAAATGTGAACAATTCAACCATGCACCGCACTGTCACTATATGACACAGTAGCCAAACAGTCACTAAAAACTGCAGTAAACGAAATGCAATAAACGAAAGCAATTCAACCAAGCACCGCACTGTCACTATACGGTGCACTGGCCAAATGTAAATGAAACTAACCTAACAACTAAAGCATAACACAAATAAAACTCTAACTATGACTCGAGTTAAAACACAAGTTAGAATACAAAATAAAATACAAAGTAAACCACAGATTAAAACACAAAGTAGAATACTAGTGAAAACACAGATTACAAACACTAGTAAAAATACAATTCGAGGTCACCGGTGAAACCACATATTAAAAACACTAGCGAAAACACAATTGAAAACACTAATGCAAACACAATGTAATAACACCAGTGACAACACAAATGAAAACACAAACTGAACCATAGAATAAAATCACAAACCAAGCCACACAAAGTAACATAGTAAAACAAAGAATAAACACAATCAATCATCAAAAAATTAAACACAGCCATCCACAAACACCGAAAGGAACCACCTCTCCTTACCTCACGACAATACCGAACACTCCAAGGGTCTCAGATACGGATCTCTCATCGGATTCCGACGAGTTGGATCGATGCGTAGTTCACACCGATGATGGATGCGGATCGCCGTGACTATGAGCAAATCAATGTGGATGGAATCGGATCGAAATCGATAATCATCATCACCAAGCCGCCGAAGATCGCCTAGATTGGAAGAAGCGCCGCCACGAGCTGGAAAAGATTCTGCGGATCCCGACAAGAGCAAGTCACCTCTAGCTTCGTGTGACCACGCCCCACTAGGGTAGCTCGGCTCACGGTGAGGGCTCTAAAGATCGCGGTGAAGATAGACGACATCCCACACCGATCAACGGACTACCGCGCCCCAAATACCCCAGATCCGCCCGACCAAGGAAGGAGAGGACGCCTGATGAAATTGAATTAGGGAAGACCATGGATTGCCGGAATACATCGCCGAGTGCTCTTGTGGAAGAAGCGCAGCCACAGCATTGGAGAGGAGGAAGAAATCACACGTGGAGAAGATGAGGAGGAGGAATGCCACCGCCGCCTTGGTGGAGCAAGGAATGACCGCTGCTTCTGTGGCATGGAGAAGAAAACCACGCCGCAAGGCCGCACGATTTGGGAAGAAGAACGCCGCGCGATTTGGGAAGAAGTCATGCCATCGCTTAGGTTGATTAAAGGCTTTTTCTGAGCCGTCCGATTGGAGCCTCCTCTGATCCCAGTCGTCCAAACAAGCTAGGGTTTGATTTAGTCCAATTAATCTCCTAAGAATGTTGTGATCCAATGGCTGAAATCAATCTGATTTGAAATGGACGGATCTGATCCGTCTGAAGGTATAATCACGATCTAACGAGCCGGATGAACGGAAAAGACGTGTAGATCTTAATGTACGAGCCGGATCGCTCAAGATCCAGATGGATGACTCAGAATCAATCACTTTCTCGGACGGTTCATAATGCTCAGATCTGAACCCTTGATTTCATTTGTCTTTTGATCAGGATGAAGGGCTCTGATTAAATCATCTTGAAATATCCATTATGACCCCAGATGAAGTCATATTTGATCCAACTTGAGTCTAGTCCAGTGGCTCATCTCGATCTCCTACAAACAAAGATAAAATTTGCATATAAGTCCAAACTTTAGGAGCATTTACAATAAGGCCCAAAAATATATCCAACTCGTAAAATATACAAATAATCAACAATTAAACATACAAGAAGATTAAAACGATGATATTAAGGACCGAAATAATACAACAAAATGACAGTTATCAACTCCCCCACACTTATTCTTGCGCATCCCGAGCAATAATAAAAATAAAGACACACTAACTCTATCACTCATTCCCCAAACAATACCTAGATCAATAATTCAGAGATAGAAAAAAATAAGTTACTTAGGATCACCAAATCCATCCGGATCCTAGGTAGTCAAAAGATCCAACTCCTACAACAATCAACATGTATGATGAATTACAGTCAAATCAAATAGACTAAGCCGGATACAAAACCTCCCAAAATGGATAAATGCACTGATGCTCACATAATAACGTAGGAGTGGGGTACCCTCAGAACAACATGCAATTTTGTACTACCATATGCTTGCTTATCATATACTTCTCTACTACTATCAATACATCACATACATGAATCAAAAGGATTTATCAAGAATCGAAACAAGATCAAAAGTAGACTGTAGATAAAGTATGCAAAGAGTAGTACAAGACAAAGGTACAAATGAATAGGGAACAAGAGAAGAATTGGAGAAATAAACCTGATAAGTTGCTCTGTGAAATGCTCAGTAACCAGCAATATGGGAAGAGACTTGGACAATTGGAAACTTTAGAATTGGATTCATGATCAAATGGCTCTATTCAATACATTGCAATTCCATTCGCCTGCATTACAATTGCACATTTTTTCTTCTTTTTTTTTCATTTTTCTTTTTTTTCAACAAAAGAAACATTGATGGCGCTTTTTTTTTCTTTTTTTTTTACGCAGAAAATCAAGTACTAACAGACAAATATATCTCAGGACCAATGACCTCTGAAAACTATTCCTTCCATATTATGTTTCCAACAAAAATAATATAGCTCCTCCCCCACACTTAAAAATTTTGTCCGTCTCGGACAATACAACCCATCAAACTATTCCTCCAATATGGAAAACAATAGATATGAAAAAGATAATCCACAAAGATACAAAGACAATGGATAGCAAATGAAGAGATATGACAAGTAAGACATGGAAGATGGAAGTATCAAGTGGATTAGACAATCAAACCAAGTCAGGAAAAGAGTCAAAGAATGAAATCCTTCATCATATTCATGCAAGTAAATGTTACTGCAGTTTTGAAAAGACTCAAATCAAGTTCTAGAGTAACAAGAATCACATGTGTTATCACACAAAAGTGGGTAGATGATAAGAATGGCTTGTAACCTCACTAGGTGAATAAACATCAAGCTTAGACTATCAATAAAAAGTTCATCATCATAACAAGTGACTGCATGCAAGTGAAGTCTCCTATCATACACAAAAATCTACAAGTTGATGATCAAACTTAACTAATTTTTACCATCTCTGAAATGATACTAAGGCATGCATAGAGAATATTATTTTACTCAACGAAAACAACTAAACAACTGAGGCAAACAGGCAAATAAGCAATCAACCCATAAAAATTATTCCGAACATGAAAGGAAGAAAATAAATATTGTAGATAAATAAAGGAACACACTCCCCTTTCAAGTCGGAGAAGAAGCATCATCATGTCTGGCCCCACCGTAATCTCTAGTATAGACTTGATCTCTCTGTTCAACACTTCATGAGTCAGTTGCAAAAGTGAGACCCTTGATCGCTAATGATCGCCCTGGGTACTCCAAATCTGCAAAATATGTGAGACCTAACAACATCCACAACAACTAAAAAATCATCAGTCCTGGTGGGGATGACCTCCACCCATTTATAAACATAATCATATGCCAACAGAATATATGGAAATCCAAAAGATACAGGACACGGACCCATAAAATCAATACCCCAAATATCGAAAATCTCACAGAATAACAAAATTTTTTGAGGCATTTCATTTCTACGTCCTATTTTCCCTGTTCATTGACATCGCTAACAAGACTTGTAAAATTCAGAGGCATCATGAAATAGGGTGGTCCAATGCAAATCAGACACTAAAACCTTCCTAGCAATTCTTTGGGGTCCAGAGTGCCCCCCACAAGCCAGAGAATGCAAAAAATAAGTAAGTATGGAATGAAACTCATAATCAAGTACACATCATCTAAGGATCTGATCAATACAAAATTTTCAAAGATAAAGATCATCCCATACATACTACTTAGCATCACTTTTCAATTTCTGGACTTATGCATGAGTAAAAAAAATGAAGGTACAACACGACAACTAAATAAATAGCAAGATCTGCATACCATGGTGTCTTACCCTACAGGTGAAAAAGTTGCTCATCTGGAAAAGAATCTGCTATGGGGGTGGGCTCGATCTCTATCGCAATCCTGTCAAACCAAATACCACCTCCTTCAGAATAATTGGTCAAGGGTAGGGCAATCAATCAAGTTTCGATAAAATGTCCAGAGAAACTCGCATGATCTAGAAAAGACAAACTTCCCGCAGCGGGTAAGATAAAGAAGATATAACATGAATTTTAGCAGGATCTACTTCAATACCATACACAGAGATAATATAATCCAAGATATCCCATACTCGACCATGAAATAACATTTCTCACAAACATCTGATGGAAGTGATCCTTGGGGCATCGCCTGAAGAGCGCTAGTCCCTACACAATCCATATCCCTGTCTACATAAAAAGAGGGCCCACAGATAAGTCCTAACAACAAATCATTATCAGCATCAGAATCAACAGAATCAATAAAATCACAACAAAATGTAGAAGGTGCAGAGATATCCAAATGAAAAATAGACTAAGAAATAAAATTCATGCAGTCCAACTCATCAGCTATAACCACGCTAAGAATAGAATGATTCTCCATCAGGTACCTCATAGCGTCCAAAATACTGAACCGAACTACAGTATCTCCTACCTCCATAGAAAGAATACAACTTCTCGTGAAACAAAACCTCGGCATACTTGGGAATCACCTTCCCTAGCCTTTTCTTCAACAACCCCCTTCCTAGGATGAGCCTCTGAGGGAAGAGAAAAACTGCTGCAAAAACTCAAGTAGATTATCACCTGAAGACCTAGTCATCAACACAAACAAATACAATGAGAAACAAATATAAATGATAAGAAAGACAATAATAATAAAAGAAAAAGAAAACAAACAAACAAACTACAGTTTAAAGACAAACGAACCCATTAGAAGTCCCCGACAACGGCGCCAAAATTTGATAGAGCGGTGAATTGTCGCAATACCGTTCCCAAATTATTTACCGAACCCCCTAACTACACTAATGCAGTATAGGACTGACTCGGGTCATCTCCCAACGAACCTAATGGCTGGACGTTTGTTTTTAAACAGAAGTAAATACTGGGGGTGTTTATAATTATCAAAACAATTAAAATGCAAAATCAAAAGCAAACATGAGAATTAAACATGCAAAAAGTAAATCTAACTACCAAATAACTATTAACAAGCAACTATCCTAATGTGCAAAAGTAAGTGATCACTGTAGGGTGAATGCTTCGGAGGCTCATTGGCTCCCATGTCCCCAGATTAAAATTTTCACTAATGAAAGGATTAATCCGGATGGGATGAGCTTCCTTAACAACACCATTTCGTCGTCATGCTAACAACTTGAGTGGTCGCTTGAACAAACTAGTTGTTCAAGCAACACAACTCTTCTAGTTGGTTAGCCGCGGAAGAGACGACGGATGGATCGCCGGTTTTTGTGTTTGTCTTCGGGGTCCATGATTATACAATATATATTCATACACACACATGCATAATCAAAACAAATAAGAACATGCTCAGATCAGTACATAAAGTTAAAATAACTTTATACCTCACGATCTTCTACCGTATGTCCTATCCTTCTCGTGGACGACGTGTGGACGAAGATCCTCCACGAGTAGAAGCCTTCTAGATCACTTTCTTCTCTACCTTGTCCACTGCGAACAAAGAGAAGAAACCACAAATACCTTCCTATCTAGAACTGGCCACCAAATTATGGAACTTGGTGCAACCTCCGGCCAAGGAAACAATTGGATGAAGCACCGGCAAACTTGAAGAGGAGTTGCCGCCGGCCACCAAGGAGAAAGGAAGGAGGAAGACCACCAGCCACCAATGGAAGGAGAACCGCCGGCCAAGGAAGAAGGTAGAGGGCTCTAAGATGGGCGCCAGCCAAGGAAGAAGGTAGAGGATGGGCGCCGGCAATCAACTTGAAGGAAGAAGCTTGCCGCCCAAACTTTGCTCCAAAAACCCTAGCCGCCCAATCAACCCTAGTTGCCCACTTGTGAATTAACAAAACCCTAACTCCAATTCCTTGATCCATCTTGCTGCCCAACCCTAGCCATCTATTTATAGAATAGGGCTTAAGCCTCCTTTAATCTCCACCGTCGGATCTAGGGATTTAATCTCCACCGTCGGATCTAGGGTTTTATCCCAACCGTCGGATCTAGGGTTTAATCCCAACCATCGGATCTAGGATTTCATCCCAACCGTCGGATCTAAGGTTTCATCCCAACCGTCGGATCTAGGGTTTTATCCCAACCGTCGGATCTAAGGATTTAATCCCAACCGTCGATTCTAGGATTTCATCCTAACCATCGGATCTAGGGATTCATCCCAACCGTTGGTTCTAGGGTTTCATCCAACCATCGGATCTAGGGATTTAATCCCAACCGTTGGTTCTAGGTTTTGTTTTACATTCTTGGATCTAGACTTCACAAGGATTATATTAGGCTACGATAGGGACCATAAGGAGGAGTTGGGTCTTGGCCACCCGATGGATCGGAACCACACAAACTTGATCCATCAATGATGTTCCATTCCACTAGAGGATCATCATTGAACTACCTCACCAACCCCCATAAATCAATATGGGCTCCATATATTATTTGTACATTAATCTCCCCGTGTTTAAGATATCGAATGTCCATCAATTAATTGATTTACTGACCATCAATTAATTAACATCTAATTCCTCGAGTAGTACCACTCAACCTTATCATGATGTTGACTAAGTCAACCAGCTGGGTTTACATGATGAACCTTATGAGCTCCTCAAGGGGACATCATCAACCTAATATATAGGACACGGTTTCCTTCTATAATCAACGGCACATCATGTAAATAATATTATTTCCCAACTTACCGGGCATATTGATTTAATCCATCTAAATCTCACCCACTGGTAAATCAAAGAAATAAATACTAAGTACATGTGCCCGTTATTATATCAGGATTAAGAGCATGTACAACATAATATCTGAGGTCCGATTCAATTATGTAGTCAGTACTAAATTGAATCACCTCTATGTCGGTCCTACTCAATACACCTAAGTGTACTAGTGTAACTCTATGTTCAAGATAAAACAATACCAAGCTACACTACAACCATGCCAATGGTTTGTCCAAAACCATCTTGGTTGTGAGCCTTTACATATATTTTACAAGGTACTGATAACATGATCTTCTGTGCCACACCAAGCACCATGTTATCTACAATGTAAAATATTAGACAATATGAACACATATATAATGAATATATAAAATGCAAACAATGATCATGTGATTCTTATTTCAAAATAAAATGTTGATACAAAAGAGCTAGGCTTTCATTATACATTCCAACAATCTCCCACTTATACTAAAAGACTATGCCGTCATCACTCTGCCATACATTTGATCCCCATGTCCTCCACATGCCTATCAAACGCTTTCGCTGGAAGGGCCTTAGTGAATGGATCCGCCAGGTTATCCTCTGATGCAATCTTGGCGACAGCAACTTCTCCTCGCTTTACGATCTCTCGTATGAGGTGGTACTTGCGCTCTATGTGTTTACTCGCCTTATGGGCTCGTGGTTCCTTCGAGTTTGCAACTGCACCATCATATCACAATAAATTGTGATAGTTCCGCAAACCAGAATCACATCCAAGTCCATCAAGAAGTTCCCGAGCCATACACTTCCTTGGCCGCCTCGTGAGGTCGCCCACATACTCAGAGTCCGCCACGCATTTCTGCTTGACACTCCTCCATGCTATGGCTCCACCTCCAAAAGTAAACACAAACCCCAAGGTAGACTTACTCTTGTCCCTATCTGATTGGAAATCCGAATCCGTGTAACCCACAGGGACTAATTGATCTGCCCGGTAAACCAGCATATAATCCCTAGTCCTTCTCAGGTACTTTAATATATGCTTTACCGTAGTCCAATGTCCCTGTCCAGGATTACTCTGATATCTGCTAACCATGCCCACGGCAAAGCAGATATCCGATCTCGTACATAGCATAGCATATATAAGGCTTCCTACTGCCGAAGCATAAGGAACCGCCTTCATGTCCTCTATCTCCTTTGATGTTTTGGGACACATCTCTTTAGATAAAGGAACTCCATGCCTAAAAGGTAGAAAACCTTTCTTGGAGTTCTGCATGCTAAAACGAGCAAGGATAGTGTCAATGTATGAAGCTTGGGATAAGCACAACATCCTTTTCTTGCGATCCCTTATAACTTTGATCCCAAGGATGTGTCCCACTTCTTCCAAGTCCTTCATATCAAACTGTTTGGACAACCATACCCTTACGTCTGATAACACTTTGATATTGTTGCCAACTAACAAAATGTCATCTACGTATAGTACAAGAAATACCACTACGTTTCCGTCACATCTCTTGTATACACAAGGCTCATCCAGACTTTGAATAAATCCATATGACTGGATTACCTCATCAAAGCGGATGTTCCAAGATCTAGAAGCTTGCTTCAATCCATAAATGGACCGATTAAGCTTACATACAAGATGCTCTTTTCCATTAGCAATGAATCCCTCTGGTTGCCGCATATAGATGTTCTCCTCAAGACTTCCGTTAAGGAAAGCTGTCTTGACATCCATCTGCCAAATCTCATAATCCATATGAGCAGCTATAGATAAGAGTATCCGGATAGACTTAAGCATAGCTACCGGCGAAAAGGTCTCCTCATAATCGATGCCCTCTTTCTGAGTATACCCTTTCGCAACAAGCCTAGCTTTGAAGGTCTCGACCTTCCCGTCTACTCCTCTCTTTCTCTTGTAGATCCACTTGCATCCAATGGTTTTTACACCATCGGGTGGTTCTACTAGCTCTCAGACTTGATTAGAATCCATAGATTCTATCTCTGAATTCATCGCACTTTGCCAAGATACCGCATCTCTATCCTGGATTGCCTCATCATATGTCCAGGGATCAGGTTCATGTTCACCAGGGAGTAAGTCCGAAGACTCTCCCAAAAACATGAATCTGTCAGGTTGTCTAACAACCCTCCCACTACGATGAGGTGCCTCCTGTGTATGCTCTACGACACGCGGTGCAGTGACTTGTGGTGTCTCCTCTTGTACCGGTGGTACTGAAGTCGGGACTTCCCCTGTCAACTCCTCAAGAACAATCCTACTCTTGGGCTTGTGGTTCATTACATAATCCTCCTCTAGAAATCTGGCGTTCGTGCTAACGATCACCCTCTGATCTCTAGGATTATAAAACAAACCACCTTTTGTTCCCTTAGGGTAGCCAACAAACATGCATACTTCTGTACGAGGTTCCAACTTACCAGCATCAGCCTTCAGCACATGTGTTGGACTCCCCCATATCCGAATATGTTTCAAACTAGGTTTTCGCCCAGTCCACAATTCTACAGGGGTAGAAGGTACTAATTTAGATGGAACCAAGTTCAGAGTGTACATTGTCAGATCCAACATACCCCGTAATCTAAACAGGTAACTCAGAATAACTCATCATCGATCTGACCATCTCCATAAGAGTCCTATTCCTTCGCTCCGCCACACCATTCTGCTGGGGTGTGCCAGGTGCGGACAATTGGGATTGAATCCCAGCCTCTGATAAGTAACTCCTAAACTCTCCCAAGAGGTACTCGCCACCACGATCAGACCGTAATGTCTTGATACTTTTACCTTGACGGTTCTCCACATCAGCCTTGAATTCTTTGAACTTGTCAAAGCATTCAGACTTGCGGCGCATCAAGTAAATGTATCCATACCTTGAATAATCGTCTATAAATGAGACGAAGTATTAAAAGCCACCTCTTGCCTGGATAGACATAGGACCACACAAATCAGAATGAACCAATTCTAACACATCTTTGGCTCTATACCCCTTGGCCCTAAAAGGCCTCTTGGTCATTTTACCTTCCAAGCAAGATTCGCAGGTTGGGAGATCCTCCACCACTAATGAACCCAAAGGTCCATTAGCTATCAACCTTTGAATTCTGCTTAGGTTAATATGATTAAGCCTTAGATGCCAAAGATATGTTTGGTTCATTTGTGAAGGTTCTTTTCTCTTATTAGATTTAGAAGATGAGTTATTTACTTCTATTTGCATCGTGGGAGTTTTTGGTTCAAGAGTATATAAATTGCCAACCAATGTACCAGAACAGATAATCTCCCTATTCCTTTTTATAACCACCTTGTCATTAAAAGAAACAGAATATCCATCCATAAACAATTTAGAAACTGAAATTAAATTCTTTCTAAAAGTAGGTACATAAAGATAATTTCTCAAAACCAAAACTTTATTCCTATCAAAAGATAAATAAACATCTCCCACTGCAATAGCCGCCACCTTTGAAGCATTGCCCATGAAGACGGTAATCTCTCCCTCAGCTAGTCGTCGGGTTTCCTGGAACCCCTGCAAAGTATTGCAGACATGATCAGTGGCTCCTGTATCTACACACCAGGCACTGGTAGATAACACCGCTAAACATGTTTCAACAACTAAACAAGAAGATATACCTTTGTTCTTTCGGCGAGGACAGTCCGCCTTCCAATGTCCAGTCTGCTTGCAAGTGAAGCACTTGCCTTTCGGCTTCTTCACTCCTGCCTGAGGTCCTGTTGCCACCTGCTTCGCTCCACCTTGCTTCTTCTTCTTCTTACCTTTCGGTTTAGAGGAAGAAACCTTCTGAGCGACCATGGCTTGAGCACTCTGACGAAAAATCCCCTCTGCCGCCTGGAGTTCTGTCAGAAGCTCCGCCAACGAATACAACCTTTTGTTCATGTTGTAGTTGAGGCGGAACTGCTCAAAACTCCTAGGCAGAGACTGGAGAATGATATCGACCTGGGTTTCCCCATCGATCTCAGCTCCGAGGACTTCCATCTCATTAAGATGAGCCATCATCTTGAGAACATGATCCCTAACGGGTGTTCCCTCGATCATGGAGGTCGTCATCAAGTTTCTCATAGCCTCCTGCCTAGCCGCCCTACTCTGATGTCCGAAAAGTTCCTTGAGATTGAACATCATGTCATAAGCTGTGGCTATGGCCTGATGCTGATGTTGCAGCACATTTGACATAGATGCCAAAATGTAACACCGCGCCATCTCATCTGCCTTAACCCATTTCTTATAACTTCTATCTCCTTTTCATCAGAGTCATCTGAGGGCTTAGGAGGACAGACCTCGAAGACTACAAATTTGTACTCTTCCGCAGTTAAGACAATATCCAGGTTTCTTTTCCAATCAATGTAGTTTGGACCAGTAAGTTTGTTTTCTTTTAAAATCACAGCAAGTGGGTTGAAAGCCATTTGAAAATCCTAAAAATCACAATGATCAAAATATTAGATTTCAAATATTATTGATTCCTCAAAACAATAAAATCCCGAAATCAACCAACACCTCAAATCACCGAGAATGTTGCATGCCACGCAGTGTGGACGTATACGAATTCTACATTTGTAAGAGGAGGTTTTACCCATTAATTTTATTATCTTGTCAACCTTACTTTTTGACAAATAAAATTAATAGTTGGTTCCTCTTTGGCCCTACAAATAAAAGCAGTAACTCCGATGGGGAAGATACCTTTATTTGTATCTAAGTGTGCACCATTACACGATACTGAGGAATTTATTTCGGATTATGTGCCTTACCGCTGTGGAAGTACACATGCTCCTAGATAATTTCCTATAACCATTATTTGACCTAGTGATCCGCAAACAAACCCGTCCGCAGGGAGGAAGGCACTCAGAGCCAACACACAAGTTTGTTTGCATCACACGTCAAATTGTAATGGAGGCCGCGGGAATTAATTAAAATATCCCTCTCCCACTTAGTAAATTGCAATCGAGAAATTTTAAACATACACAACATGCATATAAAACAAATAAGCAATAAATATGGAAAAACAGAATTTTTTCCAACTATTATGGCATTGTCCTCCAATATGCATCCCGTCGTGTTGCCACCTCGTCCGCTCCACCTTTTCCCGTGCGCAAGTCACCAAAGATATCCGAGCCGAGATAAATCATTTTATTTACATCCATCGATCCTATACTCCACGAAAGAGTGTACAAATAGTCTAGATCGAAAGTAAACTAAAATGATCGGCTAAACAATGCCGTATTTAATTACAAAAATTAAATACTAATCTAGCCTCGTCAACCCCGAGGATTCAAATAATAAATTTTTACACACATCCATTCACATACACACACATGACCATAATAGTCGGATCTTATGCCCTCATGAAGTCTAGATCAAATGATGGAAAACAAATCTCTAGATCTGACGGTTGGGATTAAATCCCTAGAACCGACGGTGGAGATTAAATCTCTAGATCCGGCGGTTGGGATTAAAACCCTAGAACCGACGGTTGAGATTAAATCTCTAGATCCAACGATTGGGATTAAATCCCTAGAACTGACGGTTGAGATTAAATCTCTAGATCCGACGGTTGAGATTAAAACCCTAGAACCGACGGTTGAGATTAAATCTCTAGATCCGACGGTTGAGATTAAAACCCTAGAACCGACGGTGGAGATTAAACCAAGGCCCAAAACCCTAACTCTATAAAAGGGTGGCTTAGGGTGGGCGACAAGATGATGATGGAATATGGAAAACCTAATTGAGGGGCTTTGGCTTGGGCGGCCATAATAGTCGGATCTTATGCCTGCAACCAAAGAGTTAAACTACGCATATCCTACTATTATCCGGCACATATAATATATGAAAAATGCATAAAAAATTAACCGAAACCGGAATCTGATGGCTCTGATACCAATTGTAGGGTGAATGCTTCGGAGGCTCATTGGCTCTCCCAACCGACGATTCTAGGATTTCATCCTAACCATCGGATCTAGGGATTCATCCCAACCGTTGGTTCTAGGGTTTCATCCAACCATCGGATCTAGGGATTTAATCCCAACCGTTGGTTCTAGGTTTTGTTTTACATTCTTAGATCTAGACTTCACAAGGATTATATTAGGCTACGATAGGGACCATAAGGAGGAGTTGGGTCTTGGCCACCCGATGGATCGGAACCACACAAACTTGATCCATCAATGATGTTCCATTCCACAAGAGGATCATCATTGAACTACCTCACCAAGCCCCATAAATCAATATGGGCTCCATATATTATTGGTACATTAATCTCCCCGTGTTTAAGATATCGAATGTCCGTCAATTAATTGATTTACTGACCATCAATTAATTAACATCTAATTCCTCGAGTAGTACCACTCAACCTTATCATGATGTTGACTAAGTCAACCAGCTAGGTTTACATGATGAACCTTATGAGCTCCTCAAGGGGACATCATCAACCTAATATATAGGACACGGTTTCCTTCTATAATCAACGGCACACCATGTAAATAATATTATTTCCCAACTTACCGGGCATATTGATTTAATCCATCTAAATCTCACCCACTGGTATATCAAAGAAATAAATACTAAGTACATGTGCCCATTATTATATCAGGATTAAGAGCATGTACAACATAATATCCGAGGTCCGATTCAATTATGTAGTCAGTACTAAATTGAATCACCTCTATGTCGGTCCTACTCAATACACCTAAGTGTACTAGTGTAACTCTATGTTCAAGATAAAACAATACCAAGCTACACTACAACCATGCCAATGGTTTGTCCAAAACCATCTTGGTTGTGAGCGTTTACTTATATTTTACAAGGTATTGATAACATGATCTTCTGTGCCACACCAAGCACCATGTTATCTACAATGTAAAATATTAGACAATATGCACACATATATAATGAATATATAAAATGCAAACAATGATCATGTGATTCTTATTTCAAAATAAAATATTGATACAAAAAGAGCTAGGCTTTCAGTATACATTCCAACAATCACGCACCGCACTGTCACTATACGGTACAATGATCAAACAAATGTGAGCAATTCAACCAAGCATCGTGATCATTACTATACGCATGCTGATCGAACATACATCAAAACTAAACTAACAGACAGAAAAGAAAGCGACCAAGCACCGCACTGTCACTATACGGTACAATGATCAAATAAATGTGAACAATTCAACCATGCACCGCACTGTCACTATACGACACAGTAGCTAAACAGTCACTAAAAACTGCAGTAAATGAAATGCAATAAACGAAAGCAATTCAACCAAGCACCGCACTGTCACTATACGGTGCACTGGCCAAATGTAAATGAAACTAACCTAACAACTAAAGCATAACACAAATAAAACTCTAACTACGACTCAAGTTAAAACACAAGTTAGAATACAAAATAAAATACAAAGTAAACCACAGATTAAAACACAAAGTAAAATACTAGTGAAAACACAGATTACAAACACTAGTAAAAATACAATTCGAGGTCACCGGTGAAACCACATATTAAAAACACTAGCGAAAACACAATTGAAAACACTAATGCAAACACAATGTAATAACACCAGTGACAACACAAATGAAAACACAAACTGAACCATAGAGTAAAATCACAAACTGAAGCCACACAAAATAACATAGTAAAACAATAACAAACACAATACTGAATCACTGAAATAAAAATTAAACACAGTCATCCACAAACACCGAAAAGGAACCACCCTCTCCGGTTACCTACGACAATACCGAACACTCCAAGGGTCTCAGGATACGGATCTCTCGCCTTGATTCGACGAGTTGGATCGATGCGTAGTTCAGCCCGATGATGGATGCGGATCGCCGTGACCACGAGCAATCAATGTGGATGGAATCAGATCTGGGAACTGATAATCATCTCCACCAGCTGCTGTTGAAGACTGCCCTGGATTGGAAGAAGCGCTGCCGCCAGAGCTGGGACAAGATTCTGCGGATCCCGACAGTAGCAAGACACCCCTAGCTAATCGTGACCACGTCCCACTAGGGTAGCTCTGGGCCCATTCCATCGGTGAGGGCTCTAAAGATCGCCGTGAAGATAGATCCGACACCGACTCACGCCCAAATGCACCGGCCAGATCCGCCTGACCAAGGAAGGAGAGGACGCGATGAAATGGAATCGGGAAGACCATGGATTGCCGGAATACATCACGAGTGCCGTGGAAGAACTGCCACAGACGCTTGGAGAGGAGGAAGAAATCGCTCAAGGCGTGAGAAGATGAGGAGGAGGGAATTCCACCACGGCCTTTGGTGGAGGAAGGGAATGGCCGGTGGCCGGTGGCGTGGAGAAGAAAACTCACGGCAAAGATCGCGCCATTTGGCGAAGAAGAAGCGCCGCGCGATTTGGGAAGAAGTCGGCCATCGCTCACGGATGAAGCTAGGTTGATTAAAGGCTTTTTCTGAGCCGTCCGATTGGAGCCTCCTCTGATCCCAGCCGTCCAAACAAGCTATGGTTTGATTTAGTCCAATTAATCTCCTAAGAATGCTGTGATCCAATGGCTAAAATCAGTCTAATTTGAAATGGACGGATCTGATCCGTCTGAAGGTATAATCACGATCCAACGGTCCGAATGAACGGAAAAGGCATGTAGATCTTAATGTACGAGCCAGATCGCTCCAGATCAAGATGGATGACTCAGAATCAATCACTTTCTCGGACGGTTCATAATGCTCAGATCTGAACCCTTGATTTCATTTGTCTTTTGATCTGGATGAAGGGCTCAGATTAAATCATCTTGAAATATCCATTATGACCCCAGATGAAGTCATATTTGATCCAACTTGAGTCTAGTCCAGTGGCTCATCTCGATCTCCTACAAACAAAGATAAAATTTGCATATAAGTCCAAACTTTAGGAGCATTTACAATAAGGCCCAAAAATATATCCAACTCATAAAATATACAAATAATCAACAATTAAACATACGAGAGGATTAAAACGATGATATTAAGGACCGAAATAATACAACAAAATGGCAGTTATCAATTACACACAAGATGCTCTTTGCCTTTAGCAATGAATCCCTCTGGTTGCTTTATATAGATGTTTTCCTCAAGACTTCCATTAAGGAAAGTTGTCTTGACATCCATCTGCCACACCTCATAATCCATATGAGCTGCTATGCATAAGAGAATCTGGATAGACTTATGCATGGCTATCGGCGAAAAGGTCTCCTCATAATCGATACCCTTTTTCTGAGTATACCCCTTCGCAACAAGCCTCGCTTTGAAGGTCTCAACCTTCCCATCTATTCCTCTCTTTCTCTTGTAGATCCACTTGCATCCAATAGTTTTTACACCATCGGGTGGTTCTACTAGCTCCCAGACCTGATTTGAATCCATAGATTCAACCTCAGCATTCATTGCACTTTGCCAAGATATTGCATCTTTATCTTGGATTGCCTCGTCATATGCCCAGGGATCAGGTTCATGTTCTCCAGGGACCAAATCAGAAGATTCTCCCAAGAACATGAATCAATCAGGCTGTCTCACAACCCTCCCACTACGACGAGGTATCACCTGTGTATCCTCTGTGACACGCGGTGCAGTGACATGTGGTATATCCTCTTGTACCGGTGGTACTAAAGAAGTGACTTCCCCATTTAACTCCTCCAAAACAATTTTACTCTTGGGCATGTGGCTCATTACATATTCTTCCTCTAGAAATCTGGCATTCGTGCTAACGATCACCCTCTGATCTCTAGGACTATAAAACAAACCACCCTTCGTTTCTCTAGGATAGCCAACGAACATGCGTACTTCTGTACGAGGTTCCAACATACTAGTATCTGCCTTCAGCACATGTGCTGGACTCCCCCATATTTGAATATGCCTTAGACTGGGCTTTCGCCCAGTTCACAATTCTGTGGGAGTAGAAGGCACTGATTTAGATGGAACCAAGTTCAGAATGTACACCGCCGTATCTAGAGCATATCCCCATAACGAATCTGGCAACTTAGAATAACTCATCATCGATCTTACCATCTCCATAAGAGTCCTATTCCTTCACTCTGCTACACCATTCTGCTGGGGTGTGCCAGGTGTAGTCAATTAGGATTGATTCTCATCCTCTAATAAGTAGTTCCTAAACTCTTCCAAGAGGTACTCACCACCATGATCAGATCGTAGTGTCTTGATACTTTTACCTTGACGTTTCTCTACATCAGCCTTGAATTCTTTAAACTTGTCAAAGCATTCAGACTTGTGGCGCATCAGGTAAATGTATCCATATCTTGAGCAATCGTCTATAAAAGAGACAAAATACTCAAAACCACCTCTAGCTTGGATAGACATAGGAACACACAAATCAGAATGAACAATTTCTAACACATCTTTGTCTCTATACCCTTTGGCCTTCAAAGGCCTCTTGGTCATCTTACCCTCCAAGCAAGATTCACAGGTTGGGAGATCCTCCACCACTAATGAACCCAAAGGTCCATCATCTATCAACCTTTGAATTCTGCTTAGGTTAATATGACCAAGCCTAAGATGCCAAAGATATGTTTGGTTCATCTTCGAAGGTTCTTTTCTCTTATTAGAATTAGAAGATGAGTTATTAACTTAAATTTGCATCTTGGGAGGTTTTGGTTTAAGTGTATACAAATTTCCTATCAATGTACCTGAACAGATATTCTCCCTATTCCTTTTTATAACAGCTCTGTCATTAAAAGAAATATAATATACATCCATAAACAATTTAGAAACTGAAACTAAGTTCTTTCTAAACAAAGGTACATAAAGGGAATTTTCCATAACCATAGTTTTATTTTTCTCAAAAGATAAATAAAACGTCTCCCACTGCAATAATCACCACCTTAGTGGCATTGCCCAAGTAAATGGTAATCTCCCCTTTAGCTAGTCGTCGGTTTCCTGGAACCCCTACAAAGTGTTGCAGACATGATTAGTGGCTCCCGTATCTACACACCAGGTGCCGGTAGATATCACCGCAAATCATGTTTCAATGACTAGACCAAAGGATATACCTTTGTTCTGCTTTGGATTGGGACAGTCCTTCTTATAATGTCCATCCTGCTTATAAGTGAAGTACTTGCCTTTCGGCTTCTTCACTCCTCCCTGAGATCCTCCCACCACCTTTGTTCCACCTTGTTTCTCCTTCTTCTTGCCTTTCGGCTTTGAAGTAGAAACCTTTTTGAGCAACCATGGCTTGAGGACACTCTTCGAAGAGTGCATATTTGTACTCCTCAGCAGATAAGACAATATCTAGATTCTTTTCCAATCAACATTATCTGGGTATAGTAAGTTTATTTCCTTTAGTATCATAGTAAGTGGACTGAAATTCATTTTTGAAAATCCTAAGAATCACATAGATCAGTATTGTAAATTTCAAAAAATTATTGATTCCTCAAACAATAAAATTTCAAAATCAACCAACACCTCAAAACACCGAGAATATCGTATGCCACGATAGTGTGGACGTATACGAATTCTACATTTGTAAGAGGAGGTTTTACCCATTAATTTTACTTTCTTGTCAACCTAACTTTTTGACAAGTAAAATTAATAGTTGGTTCCTCTTTGGCCCTACAAATAAAAGTAGTGACTCCGATGGGGAGGATACTTATATTTGTATCTAAGTGTTCACCATTACTTAGTACCAAAGTAATTATCTCGGGTTATGTGCCTTACGATGAGCAAGTACACACGCTTCTTAATAATTTCCTATAACCATATTCGACCTTGTGATCCGCAAACAAACCCATCCGATGGGGAGGAAGGCACTCAGAGTCGACGCGCAAGTTTGTTTGCATCACTTGTCAAATCGTAATGGAGGCCGCGGGAATTTATAAAAATATACCTCTCCCACTTAGTAATTTGAAATTGAGGAATTTTCCTAGCCTACGACATGCATATCAAACAAAAAGCAATAAATATGAAAAATAAATTATTTTCCAACTATTATGGCTTTTGTCTTCAATATGACTCCCGTCGCATCACCATCTCGGCCGCTCCTCCTATGCCATGTACGAGCCATCCGGAGATCCGAGCCGAGACTAAAACCTATTTTAATTTACATCCATCGATCCTATACTCCACGAGAGAGTGTACATGAAATCTAGATTGAAAGTAAAATAAAATAAAGAGTGGCTAAACAATGTTGTATTTAATTTACAAAAACTAAATACTAGCCTCGTCAACCCCGAGGATTCAACAAAATAAATATTTACACACATACAATCACAATTACACATATGACCATAATAGTCGAATCTTATGCCTGCAACCAAAGAGTTAAACTACGCATATCCTACTATTATCCGACACATATAATATATGAAAAAGTGCACAAAAATTAATGGAATCCTAAACACACAAAACCGAAAACCTTGGCTCTGATACCAATTGTAGGGTTTTGCTTATCGAGTCTGTGAGGGGAAACTTCGCTTCCCACTTCACCTCGATAGCTTGTCCATGGCGATCCCTTCGATGTCCCTGGATTAAAAAAATTTAATCCTAGACAAAAGGGATTGCCAAAACCACCAAGTCATCATCGTGCTATTCGTTTAGAGAGGTCACTTGAACAAACTAGTTGTTCAAGCGACCATCCTCTATTCTATGAGTAACCGCGGAATAGACGATGTCCGGATCGCCAGTTTTCATGTTTATACTCGGGATCCATGTATTATTTAGACATTTACAGATTTATAACATGCTTATAATTGAAAAACAAAAACAAGCAACAAACAAAAGAAGAAAGTAGAATAGGTATACCTCTCGATCTTCTAATGTATGACCTTCCTACTTTTGGACGTCGTGTGGGCGATGCTCTACCAAAAGTCGAAGCTCCTAGATTGCAAATCTTCCTTCCTTGCTCATCCAAAGCAAGAGGAAGAATAGAAACAAGGCTCATCTCCTTCCTATAGCCAACCAACAAGCAACAAAAGAAATGCTTGCCGCCGGCAAACAAGGAGAAGGAGATAATGGTGGAAACTGGCCAAGACACCAAGGGAAAGCCCTATATCTTGTTTCCACCACCTAAGGAGAAGGAGAAGGGGTCTTTGGATGCCACCCAAGGGCTGGGATAGGGCTGTGGGTGCCTACCACCAAGGGATGAAGAAGAAAGAAACCTTCCTTATTTGGTGCCACCCAAGCCTCCTAAACCCTTAGCCTCCAAACCTTAATCCTAGCTCTCCTTGTGGTCGGCCATGGAAGAGGGGAAGAAGAATAGGATGAGCTCATGCCAAGGTAGAGAGGAGAAGAATAGTGGTCGGCCAACCTTAGGAAGAAGAAGGAAACCCTCATCCACTTGTGGTCGCCCACCCTCAGCTCCCGAAACCCTAGCCACCCAAACCTAATCCTAAACCAACTAGGATTCCTAGCCTCCAAAGGAAGCAAACCCTAATCCCCTTATCAGTAAGTTGCCATTCAAGCCAATAAACCTTATTTATAGAGTTGGATTTATTCCTTGGATTAATCTCCTCCATTGGTTCTAGGGATTTAATCTCAACCGTCGGATCTGGAGATTTAATCTCAACCGTCGGATCTAGAGATTTAATCTCCACCTTTGGATCTAGAGTTTTGTTTCTATCCTTTGGATCTAAGCATCATGAGGTGTTAATAGGTTACATTAGGGACCATGAAGAGGAGTTGGGTCTTGGCCACCCATGGATCAAGCCCACATAAAGTCCGATCCACTAATGATGATCCAATCCACTAAAGGTTCATCATTGATCTACCTCACCAACCCCCATATGATAATATGGGTTCCATATATTATTTGTACATTTTCTCCCCGTGTTTAAGATCTAGAATGTCCGTTGATTAATTAATTTACTGACCATTAATTAATCGACATCTAACTCCTTGAGTAGTACCACTCAACCTTTTCATCATGCCAGACCAAGTCCACCTGCAGGGTTTACATGATGAACCTTATGAACTCCTCAAGGGGACATCATCATCCTAATATATAGGACACAGTTTCCTCCTATAATCAATGGCACACCATATAAATAATATCATCTCCCAACTTACCGAGCCTATCGATTTAATCTATAAATCTCGCTCATTGGTAAATCAAAGAGATGAGTACTAAGTATATGTGCCCGTTATTATATCGGGATTAAGAGCATGTACTAAATAATATCTGAGGTCCGATTCGATTATGTAGTCAGCAATAAATCGAATCACCTCTAAGTCGGTCCTGCTCAATACACACAAAGTGCACTAGTGTGATTCTATGGTCAAGACAAACCAATACCAAGTCACACTACAACCATTCCGATGGTTTGTCCAAAGTCATCTCGGTTGTGAGCCTTTACTTATACTTTACAAGGAACCGATAACATGATCTCCCGTGTGACACCACACACCATGTTATCTACAATGTAATTTATTAGACAATATTGCATAACTATAAAAATGAAAACAATGATCATGTGAATCTTATTTCAAAAATAAAGATGTTCATAGGAAAGATAGACTTTTCAGTATACATCCCTACAATTAGTGGTTGCATGTAAAATCTATTAACTTCTTGGGATTATGAGGGTCAGGCACAATCAATGTTAAAAACATATACGGTGTTTTCATACACATACCGAGTGGAAGATTATACGGTGTTATGATAATTGGCCAGCAAGAATAAGTTCTTCCTGATTTGTCAAATGGAGCAAATCCATCAACACATAGACCCAACCTGATGTTTCAATCTCATTCGCAAACTCAGGATATGTTCTATCAAAATTTTTCCATGCCTCTGCATCTGATGGATAACACATTAGCCCCTCCTCTGTTTCATGATTTACATGGCAATTCATGTGTTCAGCAGTGACCTTTGATGCATAAAACCTTTGCAATCTAGGAGTTAAAAGCAAATAGAACATTTGTTTGAATGATTTACATCGCTTATTATGATTTGATCTCGTGGTACTCTTGTACCCACATTGATTATAGAATTTACAAGTCTCTAAATTTGCATTACCTCCTTAATATAGCATACAACCATCTATGCAAATATCAATTCTTTGCACCGGAAGACCTAAATCTTTCATAAGTTTTTTCATACTGTAATAATCATTCGACATTATGTGATCACACAACAATACTTCTCCAATAACTTGAACAAAATCATTAAAACAATCTTCTGACACATTATGCTCAACTTTAACATTCCACAATCTTGCAGTGAGAGATAATTTAGTGTGACTGTCACAAATAGACCATACGGGTTCATTTGCAACTCTCAACACTTCTTGAAATTTGAGATATGGTTCATTGTATATATTTTCATGAACACCAGTTACTTCTACCTCCTCCAACAGCGATGAATAACTAGTATACATGTGTTCAAATGTTTGAGGATAACTAGAACTTGCAGCGTTTGATTCGGTATTCAAATTATGACCAACTGCATCAACTATCATCCTATGATATGAATTAGAATTGATCATAATATCTTTGATCTCCACTAATAGTCCTTTGTATGTTTTATCCAACCTCTTCAACGGATATGAATGGTTCACATGTCCAATTATAATAATTTGGAGTAAAACTAAATCTACAAAGATGTTCTCGAACTTTATCACACTGGAAAAATTTGTCATTATGATATTTTTTTCACGGACACCTTAATTTATTCAAATCCATAAACTCAACATTACTACTAGCAAAATTCAAAAATTGTTCCAGCCAATAATAAATTCATCGGTTAAACCACGACGTTCTAGTAAATTTTTTTTATACATCCAACTTCTTTCTCTCTCCATTTGTCCTGTTTCCAAATTTATATCAAGGATTAATTCTATTTTTTCTATATTCCATCCATATTAATCTAACAATAAATTTATACTCAAAATAAATTCTTTTAGTTCTTACTGTGCTTTTGTATGATATTGAATTGCAAACTATAACATATCGAACATATATTATATATTTATAGTAAAAAATTACTTAAAATCAAACATTAATTATATATATTATAAAATGATAATGCTATAAATTTTTGAATATACAATATACCTACCCTGGTGGAAGCAATGGATGAGCTCAAAACTAAAGACTTCACGAACACACGGATCACCTGAAGGACGAAGTACGACAAACCTATGAAAAATAAAACATTAGTTTTGTATTTATATTATACATTACTGATTTAATTTGAATAACATGTTGACTCTACTGCGACCGAGTACATGATGCGAAGGGACGGGGTTGGCACAACAGTTGTGCACGATCCAGGGGCAAAGATGAACCACCCAACTAGGTCATGCAGAGCCTGGAACAAACACTCCAGCTGGGGTGGCAATGAACCACCCAGGTGTGTGATCCAAGGGGCAGCGATGAACACCCCCCCTGTCGCTTCGTCATGCCCCTACGACGTGTACCTGTACTGCCCGCGATAGCTGTTAGGCAATCAACCCAAGTATGGTTTGTTTTTGATGCGTGTGGCAAAGGATTTAAGTTAGGTTGTTTATGTGATTTGATGTGTTTGTTTAAGTTGTGTAGAACATAAATGAATCACATATGTGTTAGCTTGATGAAGCATTGGTGAGTTCACCATCTCATGGCTCGGGTCCTTGAGTCGGTGAAGGATGGCATTGCGGAAGCCGTGCGCTTGGTGCATCCGAGGGACCGCTGGATGAGGAGCATTTGAGTGAATCCAAAGGAAGCATACTTCAGAGTGAGACACGAAGGATGACACTGGAGGAGCCACAGGCTTAGTGCATCTGAGGGACGTGGCCGGACGAAGAGAGCTTCGGTGAGGGACTCCATGGGGAGATGAGAGTTGAGCGATTGTAACCCGGGACAAGGTAGTTCATAGGTGACCTTGGCTGAATGGCTAAGTCAAGTGTCGGACGCTCAAACTTAGGTTTGAGGTTTTACCAGACAAGTCGGATGCTCAAACAAATGTTTGTTTGAGGTTTTACCCATCAGTCGACTACTATAGATAGCAGTCGATTACTCTGAGTCGACTGATTGTCGACTTGTGTTCGACTAAAGTGTTTCTAGCCTAGCAGTCGACTGTTGCACCATCAGTCGACTGCCAAGGGACGGTAGTCAACTATTGAAGGTGATCGGGGAAAAGAATCGCTCATTGTCAACTAATTAGTCGGCTATGCAAGCAGCAGTCGACCGTTGATAGCAGTAGTCGACTACCAAGGATACCATTGGACGGTGACGACGACAAGTCAGAAGCCGTTGGAAGTCGATCGTTAGAACGGCAGTCGACTGAAGGCATGCAGCAGTCGATTCCTTCATGACCAATGGGAAGAAACCCTTCTTCCCTATAAAAAGAAGGGTTGGGTGCCTTAGGGAGGTTAATTCTTCCACTCCTAAGTGCTCCCCAAGTGTTGTGAATGTCCCAAACCTCCTCTTCCTTCTATCTCAATCTTATTTTAAGAGAGAGGTTTTTGTGTAAAGGTTTCTTCTCCACCTTGATTGAGTTCAAGGAGAAGTTTAGTGATTGATTGTGGGAGTGATTCACTGAACGAATCATCCGTAGACTAGCGGCAAGGGTCGTGAACCATGTTGCATCAGATTGTTAGCGTTTGCTTCTTCTTTATCTTTGTTTAGTTTAATTATCTTTATTATTAGTATTTTCGCTACGCTAATTATATTGTAGACGATTAAGACGCGAGAATTCCATTGAGCACATTGTAGGCTATTCAACCCCCCTTTTAGTCGGGCCACGATCCTCCAACAAGTGGTATCAGAGCGAGGAGATTGGCGTCAGACTCACCGCCGCAACAATCAACGAAATGGTCAGCTCCAACATCCATCCACCCAAATTCAAAGGCAACTTCTCTTTGTGGAAGAAGCGTATGGAGGTATTTTTTCAAAACGGACTTTGATATTATGATTATTATGGAAATCAATTTCGAGATACCTAAGGATGAAGAGGGGAAGCCAATCGAAAAATCAAGATGGACAAAGAATCAAAGAGAGGAGCACTTAGCAAATTCAAAAGCAAAACACCATCTCTACAATGTGCTACCTCAACAAGAGATCAACCGGATTGGCGAGTGCTCTAGTGCTAAAGAAATGTGGGAAAAGCTAGTGGAGCTTCATGAAGGCACCTCCGAAGCAAAACTCACAAGAAGGGACCTCCTCCGATCTCAATTGAATAATATCAAGCTAGATAAAGGGGAGAAGGTATTATCTCTACACTCTCATTTTAAAGAAATCATTAATGGTTTATCTAGTGTAGGAGAAAAGCTTTCAAACCGGGATATGATCATGAAAGCAATAGATGCATTTCCCCGGTCATTTATGTGGAGCTCCATGGTAGATTCATTCTACATCTCAAAGAATCTAGAGGTAAGTACTCTAGAAGAATTCTTTTCTACCATGAAATTACATGAAACTAGGCTTGAAGGAATAGTTGATGATCCATCAAGCAATCAAGGGGAGTAGAATTAGTGGCCGACAAAGGAAAGAAGAAGAAGGAGACTCCACCCTTCTCATCTGATGATTAATCTTTCTCCTCAATGAATAGCAATGAAGAGGCATATATGGTAAGGAAGGTAAGGCATGCTTTAAAGAATTTTAAATTTAACAAGTCTCATGATAGGAGAAGGAGGACTAGGAAGGTGATATGCTACAATTGCCAAGGGGAGGGACACATGAGGGATGAATGTCCTGTCTTGAGCAAGAGCAAGGAAGAAAGGAGGAAGAATGATAAGAAGAAGGGAAGAAGAAAGAAGAAAAGAAATCAAAGGAAAAAAGGGAAGGGCAAAATGCAAAACCTAAAAGCAACATGAGAAGATCCATCCTCATCGGAGGAAGAAATTTTCACCCACCTTGCACTCATGGGGATTGAAGACATTGCCTCCACCTCCTCTGAGCAAGAAGAAGGAAGCACAAGTGAGGAGGAGAGCTCAAGTGTTGGGGGAGCATCATCTTCATCGGATTCGGAACAAGAGGATTGGGTAAGTGTGGTAAAAAAACTACCCTCCCATGATGTTATTTCCATGATTACTAGCTTGACCAAGGACTTATTTAGAGCTAAAAAGAAAAATAAATGCATGCTTGATGAAATTAAAAAACTAGAAGAAAAATTGAAAAAATCATGCTCACATGATGATTATATTTCTTCTAGTAGTAATGATGCATGCTTAGAAGAGAATAGGATTCTACGGGAAAAGGTAGATTTTCTTACTAAGACCCTTGAAAAATTCACAATTGGCTCTAACACTTTGAATATGATTATTGGGAGCCAAAGAGCAAGTTTCAACAAAAAGGGCTTAGGTTATAAGGGAACCAAAAATGAAAAAACTTACCATTGTTTAATAGCTAGAGGACAATCCAAAACAACAATGGTAGCTAGTGTAGTGCCTATAAGATCCACATATCTCCATAATGGTATGATATTATCCACTTTGGGCCTAAGCCCTCATGGTTTTGTTTTTGGGCTTTACACAAAAGGTCTCATACCAATGGAGATATCATTTCATCTTATAAGCATATGATCTTTTCCATGTCTTACCAATGTGGGACTTTGATTGTATTCTCAATACTCTCAAAAATCCCCCCTCAAACGATGGAGCACATTGCCCCCCTCCCTCAAGCCTAGCCCTCCTCGAAGGATTTCCTCTACTTGATGTCCGATCTTCAAACCACCAGGACTTCCTTCCAACTATCTGGTCCTCCTGACCCAACTGGACTTCCTGCCAGATATCCAACCCTTCTGGCCCAACTAGACTTTTAGCCAATTGTTCGGTCCTCCCGACCAAATTGGACTTCCTGCCCAGTGTCTGGTTCTCTTGATTCGGACATAGGAGCTCCACTTCCTT
Organism: Wurfbainia villosa; assembly: GCA_025175895.1. NCBI lineage: Eukaryota > Viridiplantae > Streptophyta > Magnoliopsida > Zingiberales > Zingiberaceae > Wurfbainia > Wurfbainia villosa. Next base: position 58,749,394 of record CM045997.1, read on the forward strand.
CATTTGAGGTTCATTGCTTGACATGGACCATGGCTCTGATACCAATTGTAGTGCCTACAAGATCCACATATCTCCACAATGGTATGATATTGTCCACTTTGGGCCTAAGCCCTCATGACTTTATTTTTGGGCTTTACCCAAAAGGCCTCATACCAATGGAGATAACATTTCATCTTATAAGCACATGATCTTTTCCATTTCTTACCAATGTGGGACTTTGATTGTATTCTCAATACTCTCAACAGTTAGAAAATGGATCCCTAAGGAGTACATGGTGAACCCTATTGGAAAGTGTTGATGCAGTGAGCATCACTTCTCAGTTTTGATGTATGAACCATAGTTAAGAGTTAGGATTCACTTGTGAACTAATATAAGTGTTAAGTGCGCAGGCTAAACAGGAAGTCCTAGTAGGTCATGTTGACTGGATACTATGCACGCATCTTGACAGATCAGGAGGATCGGACACCATGCATGAAGTCCAGACGGGTAGCGTGGACCGGACATCTGGCATGAAGACTGGTTGGGTCAAGAGACCGGACAATCGGCAAAAAGTCTAGTTGGGTCAGGCAGACCGGACAGCTGGTGGAAGCCCTGGTGGGTTAGATTGGATGTTAAGAATGGTAAGTCTGGTAGGTAGCCAGCAGGTAAGCCTTGAGTGATGAGGTAAGGCCGAGTCCTCTTTAGGGGGACAAAGCTAGGCGTCGGTTCGACGAAAAGTCCACGTGGGACTTAGTAGTCAAGATCGAGCAGTATTATTATTGCTATCATAATTCATATATCTTGTTCTAATCTTGTTTTGCAGGGTCCAATCGACTGGATGAATTCGAGTCGATTGAAGTCTAGTCGACTGGAGATGTATCAGTCAACTGGAAACCTATTTTGTAGGATCAGCTTGTGATCAAACATAGATCATGCGACACAGATGGAAATGGCTTGAGTCGACTGAAGAGGCTGAGTCGACTAAAGAGGGAAAATTCCCGATGCGGAGCCGAATGATGTGGAGTCAACTGAAGAGTATTCAGCTGACTAGAAGACCATGAATTCCATATCGACGGGCTGATGTGGAGTCGACTGGAAGTCATTCCAGTCGACTTGATAAAGTTTATAAAAGTTGTGCTCGACCAGATCCAGATATCGAAAATCAAAATACGTCGAAGTGCTGCCAAAATATTTGCTCGTCCACTATACTTTGATTCCACGACAAGACGATCCTCCGACACTCTGTGACTACCTCTACAATTATCAAGTGTCGATATAAAGTCTTGTAATCTCTTTACTTTATTGTTTCGCTTGTATATTTAATTCTCCGAGTGGATGCTTTTTCACCTAACTCTATTATTTGTAAAAAGCAAAACCCTTCGAAGTCGAGAGTTCTCGAATCGGAGGGTATTTAGCGAATTGCCCATCGAGGTAGCTCGCGGGAGAGCTATGAGCCTTGGAGTAGCAACCCAGTCAGGGTTGTGAACTAAGTAATTTGCCTGTGTTAATAATTGTCTTTAGATTCCGTTGTGTACTTTTATTAGAATAGAAAATTAGTCTAAATTGTTAACCACCGAGATTCACCCCCCCTCTCTCGGCTTACTCGATCCTATATTTGGTATCAGAGCGGGGGTGCTACGAGTTAATGAAACCACAATCGTGAGCATTTTATTGCATTAGAATAATTTTTATTACATTAGAATAATTTTTATTGCATTAGAATAATTTTTATTGTTTTAGAATAATTTTTATTGCATTAGAATAATTTTTACTGCATTAGAATAATTTTAATTTCTTTAGAAAAAAATTTATTGCATTAGAATAATTTTTATTGCAGTAGATTAATAATTAAAATTCATTAAATTCATTTTCTGCAATTTTAGTTTCATTAAATTCATTTTCTGCATATTTAATTTCATTAAATTCATTTTCTACATATTTAATTTCATTAAATTCATTTTTTGCATTTTAAATTTCATTAAATTCATTTTCTACATATTTAATTTCATTAAATTCATTTTCTGCATTTTAAATTTCATTAAATTCATTTTCTGCATATTTAATATCATTAAATTCATTTTTTGCATAATTAAATTTCATTAAATTTTGTTAGGGCAATCTCTTGCCATGATGAGGTTTTGATGTGTGTGGCAAAGGGTTTATGTTAGGTTGATATTGTTATTTGATATGTGCGTTGGAGTCTTGCAGGAATTAGTAATTCACACATGGAACCTTGGCGGGTTCACCCTCATAACCTCGTGCCTGAGTCGGAGAAGGAGCATTGCAGAGCCGTGAGCTTGATGTTGCCAAGGGACCGCTAGATGAGTTTACTTGAAGTGAAGCAAAGGAAGCAGACTTCGGAGGCAAGAGACGCGAAGGAGCATTGCAGAGCCGTGCGCCTGATGCTGCCGAGGGACGTGGCCGCGAACGAAGAGAACTTCTACGAGGGACTTCGAGTGAGATGAGAGAATGAGTGAAATGTAAGTAGCTCATTAGGTGAACTTGGTCGAATGGCTGAGTGTCCGAGACCTGACCGCAAGGGTTAAGGTTTACCCGACCGCCGGAAGCTCAAACTTATGTTAAGTTTGAGTTTCACACGGCACCAGTCGACTGCCATGTCATGGCAGTCGAGTTCTCTGAGTCGAATGTAGATTGACTGGTTAGTTTGAGGCCGAGCGATCCGTATATGTGGGCGATCGAGAATCATCGATTCTTTGAAAGCGGCGATGATCGATCAAGAGGGTTTTGGCCACAGAACCGTTCGTAGTCGACTAGGCAGTCGACTACGGAGGCAGCAGTCGACTGATGAGGTCCATCAGTCGACTGCCAAGTGTTCCGTTGGACTACAACGGTCGGGATCCGACGTGTTCGTAGGCCATTGTAGTGGCGACAGTCGACTGCCAAAGGGCAGCAGTCGACTGGTGGCGGCCAATGGGAAGAAAATCTTCCTCTCTATAAAAAGAGAGGGAGTGGGGCTTTGGGAGGCTAATGCTCTTACTCCAAACGACCATCCAAGTCCCCCACAAGCTCTAAACTCTTCTTACTTGCTTTTACTCCATTCATATTGTAAGAAGAGTGATCTTGATTGTAAAGGTTACCTCCACCTAGCTTGGTGCAAAGGAGAGACCAATAGTGATTGGCTTTGAAGGAGTGATTCACCTCGGACGAATCGGGACCATGGATTAGCGGCGTAGCCGTGAACCACATTACATCTCCTTTGTTAGCGTTTGTATTTTCGTTTATTGCTTTGTATTTATTGTTTATGCTTCCGCTTGCACTAACGATTGTGTAGATGAGCAAACGAACGTGAGAATTTCGACATCCATCGAAAGAGGTCTATTCATCCCCCCTCTAGCCAGTCAATCGATCCCCTACAAGTGGTATCAGAGCCAAGGAAAGCTTGTCGAGGACTAACCGCCACAACAAGCAACATTCAAAATGGCCGGCTCCAACATCCACCCACCGAAAATCGACGGCGAATTCTCTTGGTGGAAAAAGAGAATGGAGGTATTTTTCGAAACAGATTTTGATATTATGATTACAATGCAATCCGGTTTCATTTTGCCTAGGGATGAAGAAGGGAAGCCAATAGAGAAATCTAGGTGGACCAAAAAGCAAAGGGAAGAGCACCTTGCAAACTCAAAAGCCAAGCATCATCTTTTCAATGTGCTCCCCCAACAAGAGATCAACCGGATTGGAGAATGACTAAGTGCCAAGGAGATGTGGGAGAAGCTAATTGAGCTTCATGAAGGCACATCCGAGGCGAAGCTAGCAAGGAGAGACCTCCTCCGCTCCCAACTCAACAACATTAAACTAGAAAAGGGAGAAAAGGTAATTTTCTTACATTCTAGTTTCAAGGAAATTATAACCGGTTTGTCAAGTGTAGGTGAGAAGCTATCAAACCGGGATATGCTTATGAAGGCTATAGATGCCTTTCCGCGATCCTCAAAATGGAGCTCCATAGTGGACTCATTTTATATCTCCAAGAACTTAGAAGTAAGCACCTTCGAGGAATTCTTCTCAACAATGGAGCTTCACGAAACTAGGCTTGAAGGAATACAAGAAGAGCCTAGAATCCAACCCTCAAGAGGAGTAGCATTGATGGAAAATAAGGGGAAGAAGAAGATGGAGATCTCCTCCTCCGATGATGAAGCATCCTCCTCCTCCATGGATATCACGGAAGAAGCGTATATGGTAAGGAGGGTAAGGCGTGCTTTAAAAGGTTTTCAATTTAACAAATCAAATGATAGGAATAGAAGACCAAGGGGGAAAATCATATGCTACGATTGCCAAGGAGAAGGACAGATAAGGGACAATTGTCCCCTCCTAAACAAGAGCAAAGAAGAAAAGAAAAAGAAAGAAGAAAAGAAGAAGAAAAAGGGGAGCAAAAAAAAGAAGGAAGAGGAGAAGAAGACAAAGGAAAAAGGGAAGACCAAAGCTCTAAAGGCAAGGACTTGGGATGACCCATCCTCATCCTCCTCATCATCATCGGATGAGGAGAATGCCTTTGTCACCAATTTGGCCTTGATGGCCTTTGATGACTTGGATTGCTCCTCCACCGAAAATGAAGAATCAAGCATAAGTGGAGAGAGCTCAAGTGAAGAGGGAGCCTCCTCATCCTCCTCATCCGAAGAAGAAGAGGACATGGAAACTATGGTAACCAATCTTTCACCTAGTAAAATAGTTTCTATGATTTCTAGCTTAACTAAGGATTTATTTAGAGCAAAGAAGAAAAATAAGAGCATGTTAGATCAAATTAAGGACTTAGAAAATAAGTTAGAAAAAGCATGCTTAAATGAATATGAAAATATTTCTTCTTGCCATGATAATGATGCATGCTCAGATGAATATATGCCATTTAATGTTAGTGATGCATGCATGGATGAAAATAGGGCTTTAAAAGAGAAAGTAGATTATTTAACCAAAGCCCTAGAAAAGTTTACAATTGGCTCAAACACCTTGAACATGATTATAGGGAGCCAAAGAGCTAGCTTCAATAAGAAGGGTCTAGGATACAAAGAAAAGAAAAATGAAAAGGCCTATAAATGCCTAATAGCTAAGGGACAAGATAAAAAGAAGGTAATAGCTAGGAAATGGATCCCCAAGGAGTATCTTGTGAACCCCATAGGCAAGAATCTATTTTGGGTTTCAAAATCCATCCTTAAGAGTTAGGAAAACCCTAGGGTAGTCAACCATATGGACTTGACCTATATCATATTTTGGTTGACCTAGGATGGCGGGACAGCATTTTTAAATAGTGTTAGGTGATGATAATGTGCCTATAAATAGTTAATAATGCTTAAATCATGATATTTAATGAAATTGCTATGTATGTTTGCAATCATGATTTATGATTTTGAAATTTGGCACATCATCATAAGAAATAAGGTTTAAATCATGCTTTAGGTGATAATTTGCTTATTATCATGACATAATACCTAATGCATGATAACAATTCAATGAATACATGTGTTTCATGATCATAATGTAGAATTAATTGATATATGCATTTATGATCATGAGGATTGTTAGGTTGATACTTAACCTTGATAGAATTGTATGAATATAATGGTTAAGTATATACAAATACCCCCTAGGATGCATCTCACACTCACAATAGGCTACCATTATTGAAAACTTAGCATGGGTGAGATGTTAGGATGATACAAATGTCCACTAATGCCTATGACATTTAGATGGTCATTTTGAGTATCAAAATAGCAATAATAGACCAATCATGGGGAAGACTTATGTTTAATTCATTGACATATTGCCCAAAGATCATGGTTGGATATTTCATAAGTTTTCAAAACAATTTCTTACTTTAAAATCTGTGTATTCATGTTTTGAAACAATTGGATACAAAACTAGGTATTAAAATGGATACTAACATGCTAAAAAACTAGTGGTTTTTAAAGCTTTTGGAATTTTGGCAAATCTAGGAAAATATAATGATTTTTCTTGAAAAACTATTTTTCATTGATAGATATACTTACAAGAAATATGTTTCCCAAATTTCATGATTTTTCGAATTTTCTAGATTTTTTAATGCATTTCTGAAATTCATCCAGAAAATCAGAAATTCGGTTTCCTTTGTGCCAGTCGACTGCCATACTGATAGCAGTCGAGTGATTGACTGTGAACAAGCACAGTAACCTGATTTTATCAGGTTTTGACTGATTTTAATGTGTGTTTCTTTTTATACTTGATGCCATGAGTTTATAACTTAGTATTAATATTTTTTATGGTGTCAAAGGGGGAGAAATGATTATGTTTAAGTTAATTGTGATAGGGGGAGAAATTTATGGGGGGAGTTTCATGGATTAAGGGGGAGTTGCATGTTGTTATATCATGTTTATGTTTACATGCTTTCTTACCTTAGAATTTCTATCAAATGTTTTACCTAACTTAAACGGATTGCCACACATCAAAAAGGGTGAGATTGTTAGGGCAATCTCTTGCCATGATAAGGATTTGATGTGTGTGGCAAAAATTTTAAGTTAGGTTGGTATTGTTATTTGATATGTGCATTGGAGTCTTGCAGGACTTAGTAATTCGCACATGGAGCCTTGGCGGGTTCACCCTCACAACCTCGTGCCTGAGTCGGAGAAGGAGCATTGCAGAGCCGTGAGCTTGATGCTGCCAAGGGACCGCCGGACGAGTTGACTTGAAGTGAAGCCAAGGAAGCAGACTTCAGAGGCAAGAGACGCGAAGGAGCATTGCAGAGCCGTGCGCCTGATGCTGCCGAGGGACGTGGCCGCGAACGAAGAGAGCTTCGGCGAGGAACTTCGAGTGAGATGAGAGAATGAGTGAAATGTAAGTAGCTCATTAGGTGAACTTGGCCGAATGGCTGAGTGTCGGAGACCTGACCGTAAGGGTTAAGGTTTATCCGACCACAGGAAGCTCAAACTTATGTTAAGTTTGAGTTTCACACGACACCAGTCGATTGCCATGTCATGGCAGTCGACTGCTCTGAGTCGAATGTAGTTCGACTGGTATTCGACTGGTTGGTTTGAGGCGCCGGCCATCGTATATGGGCGATCATTGCCAAGACCATCGATCGACCTAAGGCGCGATCGGTGATCAAGAGGGTTTTGGCCACAGAACCGTTCGTAGCCGATCGGGCCGATTGATGGAGGCGTGATCGATGAGGTCCATCAGTCGACTGCCAAGTGTTCCATTGGACTACAACAGTCGGGATCTGACGTGTTCGGAGGTCATTGTAGTGGCGGCAGTCGACTACCAAAGGGCAGCAGTCGACTGGTGGCGGCCAATGGGAAGAAAATCTTCCTCTATATAAAAAGAGAGGGAGTGGGGCTTTGGGAGGCTAATGGTCTTACTCCAAACGACCATCCAAGTCCCCCACAAGCTCTAAACTCTTCTTACTTGCTTTTACTCCATTCATATTGTAAGAAGAGTGATCTTGATTGTAAAGGTTACCTCCACCTAGCTTGGTGCAAAGGAGAGACCAATAATCATTGGCTTTGAAGGAGTGATTCACCTCGGACGAATTGGGACCGTGGATTAGCGGCGTAGCCGTGAACCACGTTACATCTCCTTTGTTAGCATTTGTATTTTCGTTTATTGCTTTGTCTTTATTGTTTATGCTTCCGCTTGCGCTAACGATTGTGTAGACGAGCAAACGAACGTGAGATTTCCGACATCCATCGAAAGAGGGCTATTCACCCCTCCTCTAGCCGACCAATTAATCCCCTACAAATTCATCTTCCGCATATTAAATTTCATTAAATTCATTTTCTATATATTAAATTTCTTTAAATTCATTTTCTGTATATTAAAATTCATTAAATTCATTTTCTGCATATCAAAATTTATGAATTTATTTTTTGCATTTTAAAATTCATTAAAGTCATTTTCTGCATTTTAAAATTCATTAAATTCTTTTTCTGCATATTAAAATTCATTAAATTCATTTTCAGCATATTAAATTAATTTTTACCATATTAAATTAATTTTTTTGCATATTTAAAATTGATTAAAATAATTTTCTCCATATTAGGATCATTTTCTGCATATTAGATTTATTTTATTTAATTTAATATAGTTTTTAGAAAGTATTTCATTAATAATGTCACATTTAGAGGGTCTAAGTATCATTCACCCTCCTCTCTTTAACGGAGAGGATTTTCCCTCGTGGAAGAGACGAATGGAGTGTTTTCTTAAAACTGACCTAGAGGTTAGGTTTTCGATTAGAAAAGGGTTCGTAGCTCTGGTAGACGACTCGAGTGAGTTGGTAGATCCGTAGAAATGAACTGCAAACTTTAGGAAAAAGGCTCAAGTCGATTACAAGGCTTTAAACACCTTGCAATGCGGACTTACAAATGAGGAGCGAAGTCGAGTCGGTTAGTCAAAAATGCTAAAGAATTATGAGATAAATTAATTTTATTACATGAATAGGCTAACTTGAGTCCACCCGAGGATGGTTTAGTTTTGATGGCAGGAACGAACACAAAAGGAATGAAATCCAAATCAAGAAAGAGGAAAAGGAAGAAAGCATCTAAGGCGAAATTGGACAAGTCATCATCGGAAGAGTCGGACGTGGAAATATCAATGAATTGCTTCGTAGCACTCGTGGCAGCGAACGAGTCCAAAGATGAGACAAACTCCGAGTTTGAGTCCGAGTCTGAGAGAAGCCATGGATCCGCATCCATTTTCGAAGGTTCTGATGAGGTAACCTCTCCCCTAGAAGATAAATTGTATAACATAATTGCATGCCTAGGTAGGAAACTAGCCAAGTCTGAGAATCAGTCAAGTACTTAAGGAGCAAGTTAACTCGAAGACTTCGACTTGCCAAATTAAGGATAGAGACTCAACTCGAGTTGCAAAACTTGAGAAAGAGAACTCTATCCTAAAAAGGCAAGTAGAAGATCTCACCGGATCATTGGAAAGGTTCACGTCGGGATCCAAGTATCTCAATATGATGCTTGGGTCTCAACAAGTCGTGTACAACAAGTCTGGACTCGGATACAAGGCTAAGAATACATATAGATCATACATGTCCTTGTTCAATAGAAATGCTAAGGGTCGAATCCAAGCTTGGGTTCCTAAGACTATCTTAGTCAATCAAGTTGGACCAAACCTAAATTTGGATTCCCAAAGAACAAGTTTACTTAGTGAATAAGACCCAACAAAGCTACTATGTAGGGGGACCTAACACTTTGCTTGTTTCCTTGTTTAGTTAAACACTTGCATGTTGTAGTTTACTTTACTTGCTTAATTTAGAATGGACTAGATAGGAAACAAAGTAGTTTAAACTTGAACAACCTAGTACTAAGACAAGTGAACTGATAGTAAGTTAGAGAAGCTCTTCAAAGTGCATGTCTAGGAAGTGGTCGTTGCTCCGATAACCAAGAAGGCCATGTGCCTCGCCACGACCTGGTGCACTAAGTTGAGTGGAACTGACCAAAGCTAACTCACTAAGTCTTTAACTAGTTGGACCAAGGCTTAGTCTAAAGTGAATCAAGTACTTGATTCCTTTATTGACTTTGTCTAGGAAGTGGTCATTTCTCCGATAACCAAGAAGGTCATGTGCCTCGCCACAACCTGGAAGTCAATACTGGAAAAACCTACTTGACTAGCTCAAACCAAGCTTGAATCTAACACAAGTTTAAACACTTTGAAATTGCTCATAAAAGAAATCCTCATCTCACAAAATCCATAGGAATAAGTGTATTGAAAATCTAGCTTGGGTGAGATGATTTAGAATTTAATAAAGTTAATTAGTTAAATACAATTAACTTAATTAAACTTAATAATAACTTAATTAAACTTAAAAACAACGTAATTAAACTTAACAACAACTCAATTAAACTTAACAATAATGTAATTAAACTTAACAACAACATAATTAAACTTAACAACAACTCAATTAAACATAACAACAACGTAATTAAACTTAACAACAACTCAATTAAATTTAACAATAACGTAATTAAACTTAACAACAACTCAATTAAACTTAACAATAACTTAATTAAACTCAATCACAACTTAATTAAGCTTAATAATAACTTAATTAAACTTAATCACAACTTAATTAAACTTAACAATAACTTAATTAAACTTAACAACAACGTAATTAAACTTAGCAACAACTTTATTAATCTTAACAATAACTTAATTAAACTTAATCACAACTTAATTAAACTTAACATCTAAACTTAACAACTTAACTAAACAACTAAACTTAACAATTTAACTAAACAATTAAACTTAACTTAACCTAACTAAACTTAACTAAACAACCTAGCCTAACCAATTTAATTGATTCAACCCTAATCAACTAATTCAACCCCAATCAATATATTGAACTCAATTCTAATCAACTCAACTTTAATTCTAAGAGAATCAACATAATTAAGGGGGAGTTAAGATATATTATAATTCTAGGGGGAGTTAAACATTTAAAATTTTATTTTGAAATGAAATTAAGTATAAGTATAACAATGTTACTTTAAGGGAGAGATCAAGAGTCTAGGGGGAACCTAAAATATTGTGCTAAATTATGATATTCTCTAAAATTATGCTGGAATTGGATAATAAATATTCTTAAGGGGAGAAAATAATTAAGGAGATGTTTCAAAATGTTAATTAAGGGGGAGAAAAGCTTAAGTTTGAATGCTCTTTGAAAAGCTTAAATAGTTTCAAGTTTATTAGACTTAAATTAAGGGGGAGAAAAACTTACTTTGAAAGGATTAAGACTTAAAAAGCTTAAATATTTTTAAAATTACTACTTAGGTTTTGATGTATGGGAAGAAAACAATTAAATATTGTAAATATTTATTCAAAGGGGAGTTTTGGAAAGTTTGAAAATTTTGAAAATAAATTTTTTATTCAGGGGGAGTTCTGAAAAACTTTAAAAAATTTGAAAACTTTTAAATTTTTCAGGGAGAGTTTTGAAAAACTTTGAAAATTTTTGAAATTTTTTGAGAAACTCCAAACCTAACCCTTATTTTGATGTATGCCAAAGCGAGGGAGAAGAGATATAGTTTTAAAAAGAAATATAAAGTTAAGAGGATGCAAAATTTGAGAAGGACCTATGCATTTCATACATGGTTAAATATATGCATGACAAAAGTTGTTAGTTCATTTCTTATAAATGTAAAAATATGGAGATTGGTATTTGATTCTCCTAACTTTAACGGACGTGTTGTCATACATCAAAAAGGGGGAGATTGTTGATGCAGTGAGCATCACCCCTCAATTTTGATGTATGAACCATAGTTAAGAGTTAGGATTTACTTGTGAACTAATATAAGTGTTAAGTGTGCAGGTTTAACAGGAAGTCCTAGTAGGTCGTGTTGACCGGATACTAGGCACGCATCTTGACAGATTAGGAGGACCGGACACCAGACATGAAGTCCAGACGGGTCACATGGATCGAACAATCGACAAAAAGTCCAGCTCGGTCAGGCAGACTAGACAGCTGGTGGAAGCCCTGGTGGGTTAGATCGAATGTCAAGAATGGTAAGTCCGGCATGTAGCCGACAGGTAAGCCTCAAGTGAATAGGTAAGGCTGAGTCCTCTTTAGGGGGACAAAGTTAGGCATCGGTCCGACGAAAAGTCCGCGTGGGACTTATTAGTCAAGATCGAGAAATATTACTACTGCTATCATAATTCATATATCTTGTGTTAATCCTGTTTTACAGGATCCAATCGGCTGGATAAATTCAAGTCGACTGAAGTCCAGTCGACTAGAGATGTATCAGTCGACTGGAAACCTATTTGGAAGGATCAGCTTGTGATCAAACGGAGATCATGCGACGCAGATGGAAAAGGCTTGAGTAAACTAAAGAGGTTGAGTCGACTGAAGAGAAAAATTTCCCGATGCAGAGCCGAATGACATGGAGTCGACTGAAGAGTATTCAGTCAACTTAAAGACCACGAATTCTATATCGACGGGCTAATGTGGGGTCGACTGGATGTCATTCCAGTCGACTGGATAAAGTTTATAAAAGTTGTGCTCGACTTGATCAAGATATCGAAAATCAAAATACGTCGAAGTGCTGCCAAAATATTTGCTCGTCCACTATACTTTGATTCCACGACAAGACGATCATCCGACACTCTGTGACTACCTCTATGATTATCAAGTGTCGGTATAAAGTCTTGTAATCTCTTTACTTTATTGTTTCGCTTCTATACTTAATTCTCCGAGTGGGTGGTTTGTCACCTAACTCTATTATTTGTAAAAAGTGAAACCCTCCAAAGTTGAGAATTCTTGAATCACAGGGTATTTAGTGAATTGTCCACCGAGGTAGCTCGCGGGAGAGTTGCAGGCCTTGGAGTAGCAACCAAGTCAGGGATGTGAACCAAGTAATCTACCTGTGTTGATAATTGTCTTTAGATATGCTGCGTACTTTTATTAGAATAGAAAATTAGTCTAAATTGTTAACCACCGAGATTCACCCCCCCCCTCTCTCGGCTTACTCGATCCTACAGAAAGAACTTATATTGGGTTCCCAAGTCAATCATTAAGGGTTAGAGAACCCTAGGATAGTCAACCATACTTGAATTTATTTTATATCTTTTTTTTGGTTGACTTATGATGATTTGGATGATAGTTTTTTGACTTATGATATTGGGTGATAATGTTGTTTTATGATCATGATGGGTGTTTTTGATAATACTTAACCTTGGTAGAAATTGTATGAAATTTGTGGTTAAGTATAATTACCTTTAGTTACATCTCACAATTCACCATAAGGCTAACTTGATTGAAAACATAACAATGGGTGAGATGTTAGGTTGAAATAAGTGATTCACTAATGCTTATGCTCTTTTGATGAATCATTATATGTATCATGATAGAATAATCATAGACCAACTATGGGGAAAGAAAATGTTTAATTCATAAACATATTGCCCAAAGATTATGGTTGGATATTTTTAATGATTTAAAACCATTTCATGTTTCAAAAGCTTAGAGTTCATGCATTGAAACATTCCAAGGCAAAATTAGGTTTTCAAGTTGATACAAACTTTAGTGATTTTCAAACTTTTGAGATTTTACCATACTTTCGAAAATTGATTGAATTTTCATGAAATAACATTTTTCCTATAAAGGGACTCATAAGAAATGTGTTCCCCAAATTTCATGATTTTTCGAATTTTCTGGAATTTTTAATACATTTCTGAAATTGGGTTCAGAAATCAAAAATCTAAGTTTTCGGATGCCAGTCGACTGGCGATCTGACGCAGTCGACTGATGTACTATGCACGAGCACAGTAACCTATTTTAAGTGGATTTAAGTCTGAATTTTATAGTTTTATTCCCTTAGATATTGATGTCATGTTGTATAACATATGTTAGATGTTTTTGATGATGTCAAAGGAGGAGAAATGTGAGAGTTTAAGTTAATCATGCTAGAGGGGAAATTAGCATGTGTTAAGGGGGAGTTGCATGTATTAAGGGGGAGTGTTTTGATACTCATATTATGTTTACATGCTTTCCTTGCCTTAGTGTTTTTGTTAATGTTTTCCCTAACTTAAACATGTTGCCACACATCAAAAAGGGGGAGATTGTTAGGGCAATCAACCTATGTATGGTTTGGTTTTGATGTGTGTGGCAAAGGGTTTAAGTTAGGTTGTTTATGTGATTTGATGTGTGTGTTTAAGTTGTGTCAGACTTAAGTGAATCACACATGTGTTAGCTTAATAAAGCATTGGTGAGTTCACCATCTCATGGCTCGGGTCCTTGAGTCGGTGAAGGATGGCATTGCGGAAGCCGTGCGCTTGGTGCATCCAAGGTACTACCAGACGAGGAGCATTGGAGTGAAGCCGAAGGAAGCAGACTTTAGGGCGAGACATGAAGGATGGCTATGGAGGAGTCGCGGGCTTAGTGCATCCGAGGGATGTGGCCGGACGAAGAGAGCTTCGGTGAGGGACTCCATAGGGAGATGAGAGTTGAGTAATTGTAACCCGGGATGGGGTAGCTCATAAGTGAACTTGGCCGAATGACTAAGTCAAGTGTCGGATGCTCAAACTTAGGTTTGAGGTTTTACCCGATAAGTCGGATGCTCAAACAAATGTTTGTTTGAGGTTTTACCCAACATGCTCTGAGTCGATTAATTGTCGACTGGTGTTCGACTGAAGTGTTTCTGGCCCAGCAGTTGACTACTGCACCATTAGTCGACTGATCAGTCAGCTACACAGGCAATAGTCGACTGCTGATAGAAGTAGTCGACTGCCAAGGCTACCATTGGATGGTGACGATGGCAAGTCAGAAGCGTTGGAAGTCGGCCGTTAGAGCGGAAGTCGACTGATGGCATGCAATAGCCGACTACTGCATGCCCAATGGGAAGAAACCCTTCTTCCCTATAAAAGGAAGGGTTGGGTGCCTTGGGGAGGTTAATGTTTCCACTCCTGAGTGCTCCCCAAGTGTTGTGAACATCTCAAACCTCCTCTTCTTTACTTCTAACTCAATCTTATTGTAAGAAGTAGGTTTTTGTGTAAAGATTTCTTCTCCACCTTGATTGAGCTCAAGGAGAAGTTTAGTGATTGATTGTGGGAGTGATTCGCCAAACGAATCGTTCGTGGACTAGCGGCAAGGACCGTGAACCACGTTACATCGGCTTGTTAGCGTTTGCTTCTTCTTTATCTTTGTTTAGTTTAATTGTCTTTATTATTAGTATTTCCTCTGCGCTAATTATATTGTAGATGATAAAGACGTGAGAATTCCATCGAGCACATCGTAGGCTATTCATCCCCCCTTTTAGTCAGGCCACGATCCTCCAACAATAGCTGCCAGCTGGCAGCTGCCGCGAGGCTACGACTTGACAATCGAAAAGTCCATGTTTGTGATCTTGGGAGTGTAAGTCTAAGTGTGTAGTCTTGGCGACAAAAAGTGTAAGGGATCGTTTGAAGGCTAGAGGGGGGGGGGTGAATAGCTCTTTTCGTTTCTACAAAAATAATTAGCGGAAGCAAACACAAGTAATATATGTAAAAACAAAAACCAATGCTAACAAAGCCTTTACATGGTTCGGAGATAACGCTCCTACTCCACGGCGATCCTTAAGGTGGATCAACCCAAGCAAATTCACTATGAAGCTTTCTCTTTACAAAGACCTCCTCTTCTTACAAAAGATGACAATGAAGATTTGAGAGGAGAAAGGAGATTAATATACTTAGAAAGCTTTGGAAAACTTTTAGGAGCTTAGAAGAAGGATCAGAATATAAGCATTAGGCTCTTCTTGCTCCCCTTGGGCTCTTTTTATAGGAAAGAGCCTCTTTTTCCGTTGAGGTCTATCGATCATTGATGACTTTCATCATCACCGCCGATTCTAACGGCTTACGCAGCCAGTTGCGGGATTTGCGTCGTCGCCATCGCTAACGGAAGACTATCGATCGGACCGCCAAGCGATGGCGATTCGGTATCTTGCTAAATGCCGTGGCGATCGGCTCACGAATCCGTGCCATTTAATGGCGATCGGCACCAATGATGCGATCGATGCCCGGCTTGACTTTAATGCTATATTTTAAAGGCCGATTCGACCAACACCATGTTCCAGGTCGATCGGCACACTCAAGTATGACTAATTCATACTTGAAAATATACCCTAAGCCTAGACTTAACCTTCTAGCTTCTCCATCAGTCTTGCGCCTCTAGGATTTCTCTGAGTCCACAACTCCATCCATGCGCTTGCCTTCAAAAGCTTCCTTCGGTTTTGTCATGCTTTGGGTTTCTTCTTTGCCAAAGTATGCTTGGACTTTACGCCGCCAAGACTACATGCTTGGACTTATGCCACCAAGACTTTCCTTTGGTCTTCCTTTTCCAAGGACTGCTTGGACTTTACGCCGCCAAGACTACATGCTTGGACTTATGCTGCCAAGACCTTTCCTTGACTTCTCTTTGCCAAGATCACACTTGGACTTATCTTTTACCAAGTCTTCATACTTGGATTTTCCTGTCACTTAAACATGTATACAATTAGATCACAAAACATTGCCTAACTTAGATGATTATCCAAACATCAAAATATATATAAATGCTTGGGGCATTATTGCACCAACAATCTCCCCCTTTTTGATGTTTGGCAATCATTTAAGTTAGACCTTTAATACATAAACATATTTCAATATGAATTCTAACTTCAATGTCCCTTCTCCCCCTTTGACATACAACAAAAAGGGAAGAGGTTATTCAATAAGTGCAGGAAAGAATTATAATTAACACATCTTGAACAAAGGTATAAAATTGATATGAAGCTCCCCCTAAATCCAAGACATGTTTCATGATAAACAAAACATAAGCAATAGGCAAATATGTCCTAGTCTTGCACCAACAATTATATAAATAAGGGATTTAGCTCCCCCTAAACCAGTGCACCAAGAAAATCCGCCTTTCCATACAAGGTATCATATATATATTGTGGAAATTGTATAATGTCCAAAATTGAACCTTTTAACCGATGAAAAAAACACTTTCCATTCAAAAGCAGTGACATTTCGATCGAAGCAGCAGTGATCAAGCTGACCGACATATCGATCGCCAATAACGCAATGATCGATATCAGACAAATCTGAATTTCGAGTTTTTCAGTCAAAGTTTGAAAATGCGTAGAAAATTACGTGGGTGTCCAAAAATCACGAAACTTGGCATACACATTCTATTCGACTAGTATAACATATGAAAAATATTAGACGAAAAACATGTTCATCAGATTGATGGATTGATACGATATTTAAAACAACAAAAATCATGACACAAAAAGTGTAATTGTATCGTATCAACATTCAAAACTTCGTACTATATTCTCAACTTCTAAACTTGATAAACAATAAATTGTAGGCACTAATAGAAGTGAATAAAAACAATTTCATATCATCAATCAAAAGTCATTACATAAGTAGGAGTTTATGCCGTACATACGGCCAAAAAGAGAATAACAAAGAAAATAAGTGATCTAACGATCGTCGTCGTCAGCATCCATCGGTGCCGATGACGAACCATCGTGAGGTGGGTGTCCAGGTGCAGCAGGGCGAAGAATCACCAAGATGTCCTGCTGCTGCCGATGCACCTCTCTCACGAGGGAGAGGAGCTCCTGATGCTCTAGGCGCAGCTCCTCTAGACGTGTGTCCACCCGCTCCGCAAAAGCATCGAAGCGGGCACCGAGGGATGTGTCTGGTAGAATAGTATCGCCTGCAGCAGTCTCCCCGCGGGTCCCTCAAGAACACCTGCAGCACCACCCTCAGCTACTCCTGCAGCACCATCCTCAGCAACACCTTCCGCAGCGGCATCCTCTGGTGCCGGAGCGGCACCTGCTACCTGCCGTGCTGGGTCCCAGAAGACGGATCCTCTATCGGCCTTCAGGCCCGCCAATGAGAAACTCCGTCATATTTCCTATTCATGATTTTAATGACTCCTATATTCACATCAATGCCCACAGAGCTGAGCCATTGAGTGAGGACATTTCCAAATGGTATGTGAACCTTCCCATTGTTTGGTCTTATGAAATGAATGATGCATTGGAAGGTATTTAGACCAATGTTAATGTCTAAGTATTGACGAAAGAAATGCATGAGAAGTAGATGTGGAGGGCAAACCAAGGCCAAACCACGGGTAATAATGGGAAGAAGACAATGAGCAATGACCTTATAAAGGACATTGTCAGAAGCAGACAATTCTTGTGATTGAAATAAATTGGTGTTCAAAGGTCGAGGATAGTGATAGAAGGTATCATGAAGGGAATCTAAAGAAATCTCCTCAAAGGGAGATGGAAGAGGTTCACTCCAAGATGGATATAGAGTGAAATCACTCTCGGAAGGAAGACATCCGAGAAAATCGGTCCAGATCTGGGGACTGAAATCCAGATCGCGCTGAGCAACGCGAGTCCGGTATCTCAGCCCATCTCCAACCGGTCGTAGGTTGTTGAAAAATTCAGAGAGGAGGGTGATGTTTACGTGATGTTCACAGAAGACCAACGACTCAAGGTTGTAATGTTGGATGATTTGAACTATGTCGAAACAAAAGTCTTTAAGAAACTTGGAATCCATTGACCTAGGTGGAATAAGTTGAAATTTGTTTTTATGAAACGCACTTTCAAGGGCGGAATTTGGAAATCTAGGATCAACAGATGGTTGAGGGTTCGACGGGCCCTCATTGGTCGGAGGTGCCCGGGTGCGCTTAGTAGCAACATGCTTAATTCTAAATGGGCGAAAAGACAAAAAATGCACAATGTAGGTTGATGATGCATGAGCAAGATAAGCATGGGTTAGTGAAAATCATAGGAGCAAAACAAAACAATGATCATGAAAGAAAATATACCTAGGTGGCATGGTGAACAAGGATTAGTCTTGGGACAACGAAACCCTAGCAAGTGTCTGGACCTAGAGCGCGAGGAGGGACACGAAGCTTCTCGAGTTGGAGAGCATTGACACGTGTCGATGGAGTCGCCGAAAACAAAAAGGAACGGCAAGAGGTGCGGTGGGCGATCGTCGGAAGAGGAAAGAAAGAGAGAAGTCGAGAGGTTACGCGATTCAACCGGTGGAAAGCCCTAAAATCGCGACACGCCGATCATTGCGTTAGTCTGATCGATGGATATCGCGAATCACCAATCATACGAACCGTGCATGCATGCGTCGGTCGACGCC
Source organism: Wurfbainia villosa (assembly GCA_025175895.1). NCBI lineage: Eukaryota > Viridiplantae > Streptophyta > Magnoliopsida > Zingiberales > Zingiberaceae > Wurfbainia > Wurfbainia villosa. The sequence continues at coordinate 58,767,985 of CM045997.1, forward strand.
ATAAATGGCGGTCGAACGATGGTGATCGATCGAATCGACTCGCCGATACGAACATTCAGATGCATGCTCGTCGATCGCTATAAATGGCGTCGAATCGATAACGAACCGGGTGAGCTTGGTTCGATATTGGCGATCGATCGAAGCGTTAGGTACCGATAATTTTGGCTTAAAAATTCATAATTAATTCAATAAAGATCAAAAATCACGAAATTTCGTGGGTAATATTGTTAGATCATTTCCTATCAAGGAAAAATTATTTTAAAGGTATATTACCTCTAGATTTTGATATTGACACAATCTTGAGATTTTGCAAAAGTTATGATATCTTTGCAAAACTTTGTATCACTTTGGCTTATCAATAGGAATTTGTTTCTCAAGGTTTGATAGACATAGTTTATATTTTATTTTATTTGACATTTCCAATCATATTCTTGGAGCTATATGCACATTAATCGTACATAGGCCTTCCCAATGATTGGTCCAATGAAGGATTAATGTTTCTAGATGACACTTTGGTTCATAGTAATGCATCATAACAAGCATGATGAACCAAGTGCATCTCCCTAACATCTCACATATTGTCTAGGTGGCTCAATACAAAAATCATGGTTTCCTAAGTGTTTTGTGAGATGGTTAAAGGTATAAATCCTAGTATTTCTATAGAATCATGCAAAAACTACACTTCTATTCTACAAAGCACATCCCAAGTTCTCTCTAAGTGATGAAAATTCTAGTTCGGGAGAGGCTTGGTAAAGATGTCGGCTAGGTTGGACTTAGATTCAATGTAATTAAGCTCAATGTCCCCCTTTGCCACATGGTCTCTAATGAAGTGATGTTTCACTTCAATGTGCTTGGTCCTAGAGTGATGCACCGGATTTTTGGTCAAGTTAATGGTGCTCACATTATCACAAAGTACTTTTATGTTGTAAGTTAGCTCATAATCTTCTAAGGTATGTTTCATCCATAATAGTTGAGCTACACAACCACCCATAGCAACATATTCGCGGTGGTTGATAAAGCAACACAAAGTTGCTTCCTACTACTCCAACTAACTAGGAGGACCCAAGAAATTGGCATCCACCACTAGTACTTTTCCTATCCAATTTGCACCGCATAATCGGAATCGGTATACCCAAGTAATTCAAATGACCTAGTCCTAGGGTACCATAGACCTACATTTAGTGTGCCCTTGACATATCTTAAAATTCTTTTAACGGCAACTAAATGAGATTCCTTAGCACATGATTGATACCTAGCACACATACCAACCGCAAATAATATGTCGGGTCTACTAGCAGTTAAATACAAGAGGCTACCAATCATGCTCCTATAAAGGGTAAGATCTATTTGTTTTCCTTCACTATCACTATCTATTTTGGCATTGGTTGCCATTGGAGTTGACACTACCTTAGCATTTTCCAAACCAAATTTCTTAATCATTTCCTTAGCATATTTGGTTTGAGAAATGTAAATTCCTTCACTAGTTTGTTTAACTTGCAAACCTAGGAAGAAATTTAATTCTCCAACTAGACTCATTTCAAACTCTTTTTCCATATTTTGAATAAAGTCTTCAAGAAGCTCATCATTTGTTGACCCAAAGATAATGTCATCAACATACACTTGGGCTACAAAAATGTCCTTAGATGTTGACTTTATAAAGAGAGTTTGATCTATACTACCCCTTCTGAAATCCTTGGAGATTAGGAAAGTTGACAATCTTTCATACCAAGCCCGGGGAGCTTGTTTCAAACCATATAAGGCTTTCCTAAGTTTGTATACATGGTTTGGGTAGTCCATATTTTCAAACCCGGAAGGTTGTTCTACATACACCTCTTCCTTAATAAACCCATTTAGGAATGCCGATTTGACATCCATTTGATGGAGTTTGAAACCCATATAGGAGGCATATGCTAAAAGTATTCTAATGGACTCTAATGTAGCAACCGGGGGATATGTTTCATCATAATCAAGTCCTTCAACTTGATTAAAACCCGTTGCAACTAATCGTGCTTTATTTCTAGTGATATTCCCTTGGTCATCTAGTTTGTTCCTAAAGACCCATCTTGTAGTAATAATAGTGTTTTCACTTGGTCTAGGAACTAACTCCCACACTTGACTCCTATCAAATTGAGCCAATTCATCTTGCATTGCTAAGATCCAATCCGGATCAAGCAATGCATCTTTAATGTTTTTGGGCTCAATTTGAGAAATTAGAGCTATATGACTAGTGGGGTCCCTATGGAATGACCTAGTCCTAACTCCTTGAGATAATTCACCCACAATTTGATCCAATGGGTGACTTTGATGAACTCTTATGGTTCTAGGAGGTGTATCAAGTTGAGTTTGATCATGATCTACTTCAATTCTATGTTCATTATCGGAATCGTCCCTTACTTCCCCTTGATCCAATCCTCCCCCTTGATTATTACCCCCTAAGTTTAAATCTTGAAATTGTTTGGTAATTTCTTGATTTTCATTATTTATGTCATCATCAATAGGGGATTTTCTAGGGTATGTATTTGAAGTTTCATCAAATTGAACATTTGAAGATTCTTCAATCTTTTGAGTCCTTTTATTGTAGACTCTATATCCTACACTAGTGGATGAGTATCCAACTAGGATTCCCTCATCCGCTTTGGACTCAAATTTACTTAGGTTGTCTTTGGTATTTAAGATATAGACTTTACATCCAAAGACCTTAAAATAATGAATTGTTGGAATTGTACCATTCCACAATTCAAATGGAGTTTTTCCTAAAAACCTATGAATTAATACCCTATTTTGGATATAGCAAGCGGTATTAACCGCTTCCGCCCACAAGTAGCTAGGTAAGGAATATGCATTAAGCATTGTCCTAGCCGCTTCTTGTAGGACACGATTTTTTCTTTCCACAACCCCATTTTGTTGGGGTGTTCTAGGACAAGAAAATTCGTGCTTGTACCCTTGTTCTAAGCAAAAAGTTGAAAAGTTAGAATTCTCAAACTCTCCACCATGATCACTACGGATCCGGTTGATTTTGAGTTTTCTTTCATTTTCTACTCTTTTGCTAAATCCTATGATTATTTCTAAGGTTTCATCCTTATTTTTCAAGAAAAACACCCAAGTAAACGTAGAGAAATCATCTACTATTACCAAGCAATATTTACTACCAATTATAGATGGGGTACTATGGCAATCAAATAAATCCATATGTAGCAATTCTAATGGTAAAGTGGTACTAAGTAAGTTTTTACCTTTGTGTGATGTTTTTGATTGTTTCCCTTCTTGACAAGCATCACACATCTTGTCCTTGAGATATTTGACTCTAGGCAATCCTTTGACTAGCTTCAATTTTGCTATTTTGGCTATATTCTTCATGTTTATGTGACCTAGTCTCCTATGCCAAAGCCAACTTTCTTCCTCTTTTGCAATAAGACACTTAGTGGAAGGATTAGTAGCATAAGATAAATCAACATAATATATATTTGATTTTCTAAAGCCTACTAACATGCAATCATTTATAGTTTTGTGTCTTATAAAGCATTTTGAGGAATCAAACTTAACATCAAAATTTGTATCACATAATTGGCTTACACTAAGTAAGTTAAATTTCATATTTTTAACTAATAGAACTCTATGAATAGCAAGATTGGGAGATACCTCAATGGTGCCCTTTCCTAAGATTTTAAGTTTGCCGCTATTACCAAAAGACACTTTTCCTTGGCTAGTGTGGTTGATAGTGGAGAATTTTCTCTCATCCCGGTCATATGCTTTGAGCACCCACTATCAACTATCCACAAGCTTGGATCTTCTACCTATGTCACATGAAAAACACAATCCTTAGGTACCCAAATCTTAGGACCACTAGCATTAGTTATAAATTTCTTTGGTACCCATGCTTTTCTCCCCTTACTTTTAATCATGGATTTTCTACTAACTAGGGATGCAAATGCTACCTCTTTCTCCTTAGGTTTATATCCTAAACCGGCCTTATTGTAAATTGCCCTTTGGTCCTTAATAATCATATCTAGATATTTGGAACCATTAGTGAACTTTTCTAGGCATGTTCTTAATTTACTTATTTCTTTTCTTAACTCATCATTTTCATCCCTAAGAGTACACTTATCATCACTAGATGATTTATCACATGATGCATCTATATTCTTAAATGATTTGATTTCTAATTTTAGATCCTTAATCCTAGCTTTTGATCTATTTAAAGCATTTTGTAAACATGCAATAGTCTTATAAAGTAAATCTACTTTGGGTGAGTCATTTACCTCATCATCATCACTTGATGATGATTCATCACTTGAAGAGGAAGAAGACTCCTCGCTTGAGCTTCCGGTTTCTTCCAATGCCATGAGGGCTAAGTTCCGGGTTGAATGACAAACTTCTTCACCGTCGGTAGACTCCTCCATACTTAGAGTGTCCCACGTTTGTGCCAACATCGCCTCCTTCTTCTTCTTTTCCTTCTTCTTCTTATCCTTCTCCTCCTTTTTCTTTAGTTCCGGGCAATTGGGCTTTATATGCCCTTTCTTGTTGCAACCAAAACACGTCACGTTAGAGATAGAATTTGAATTGTTAGAAGATTTACCTCTTGAGGATTGAAACATCCTCTTCACATCCTTCTTGGTGAGCCTCCTTGACTTCCCACCAAATTTCTTGACGTAGTGTGCTACCTCACTTGCCGACAACTCATCCTCACTACTTGATGAGTCCTCCTCGGATTCGGATGAGGAAGACACCTCCTTCTTTTCCTTTTTCTTCTTCTCCTTCTTTCCTACAACAAGAGCTATACCCTTCTCTTTGGATGAAGTGTTAGCTTGTTCATGCAATTGAAATTCACAAAATAACTCATCTAATTTAACTAATGAAAGATCCCTAGAGACCTTATAGGCATCTACCATTGAGGCCCATAAGGTGGTCCTAGGGAAGGCTTGTAGTACATACCTCACAAGGTCTCGGTTGTCGACCTTTTCACCTATAATGTGTAGTCCGTTGACTACCTCCTTGAAGCGCCCATGCATTTGGCTCACCGTTTCATTTGTCTTCATAGTGAAGCTTTGGAGTTGGCCAATCAAAAGATCCCTCTTGGCCCTTCTTGTCTCTTTGGATCCTTCGTTGAGTTCGATGAGCTTCTCCCAAAGCTCCTTTGCAGAGTTGAATGGCCCGACCTTAGATAGTTGCTCCTTGGATAGACCACATTGAAGTGTGGTCGTTGCTTTTGCATTCGCTTGTGCTTTCTTGGCCATCTCTCTTGTCCAATCCTTTGTTGGTAGTGGTGCTCGAACGACCGGCTTCTCAAAACCATCTACAATGCTAAACCAATTTTCAATATCGTTCATTAAATAATACTCCATCCTACCTTTCCAATATCCAAAATCGTTGCCGTCGAAGAACGGAGGCCTCGCCATGCTATACCCCTCTTGAAATGCCATCTTTGCTCCGGTTGATTGCTAGATCTTCCGATGCGATCCGGGCTCTGATACCACTTGTAAGGGATCGTTTGAAGGCTAGAGGGGGGGTGAATAGCTCTTTTCGTTTCTACAAAAATAATTAGCGGAAGCAAACACAAGTAATATATGTAAAAACAAAAACCAATGCTAACAAAGCCTTTACGTGGTTCGGAGATAACGCTCCTACTCCACGGCGATCCTTAAGGTGGATCAACCCAAGCAAATTCACTATGAAGCTTTCTCTTTACAAAGACCTCCTCTTCTTACAAAAGATGACAATAAAGATTTGAGAGGAGAAAGGAGATTAATATACTTAGAAAGCTTTGGAAAACTTGTAGGAGCTTAGAAGAAGGATCAGAATATAAGTATTAGGCTCTTCTTGCTCCCCTTGGGCTCTTTTTATAGGAAAGAGCCCCTTTTTCCCGTTGGAGGTCTATCAGTCGACTGCCACTGATTCTAACGGCTTCTGCACAGCCGGATTCGCGGGATTTGCCGTCGTCATCGCCAACGGGAAGACTATCAGTCGGCCCGCCCAGCGATGGCGGTTTCGATCTTGCTAAATGCCGGCTAGCGATCGGCTCGAGCCATGTCGATGTTGTAATGGCGATCGGCGCCAATGATGGATCGACGAAACTTTAATGCTATATTTTAAAGGCCAGTTCGACCGACACCATGTTCCAGTCGACTGATAACAGCCTTCCAAACTTTAATGCTATATTTTAAAGGCCAGTTCGACCGACACCATGTTCCAGTCGACTGGCACACTCCAAGTATGACTAATTCATACTTGAAAACATAACCTAAGCCTAGACTTAACCTTCTAGCTTCTCCATCAGTCTTGCGCCTCTAGGATTTCTCTGAGTCCACGACTCCATCCATGCGCTTGCCTTCAAAAGCTTCCTTCGGTTTCGTCATGCTTTAGGTTTCTTCTTTGCCAAAGTACGCTTGGACTTTACGCCGCCAAGACTACATGCTTGGACTTATGCCGCCAAGACTTTCCTTTGGTCTTCCTTTTCCAAGGACTGCTTGGACTTTACGCCGCCAAGACTACATGCTTGGACTTATGCTGCCAAGACCTTTCCTTGACTTCTCTTTGCCAAGATCACACTTGGACTTGTCTTTTACCAAGTCTTCATACTTGGATTTTCCTGTCACTTAAACATGTATACAATTAGATCACAAAACATTGCCTAACTTAGATGATTATCCAAACATCAAAATATATATAAATGCTTGGGGCATTGTTGCACCAACAAAAAGTTCAAGGATGGATACTTGGAAACAGAAAAGTCCAAGTGTGTAGTCTTGGTCGTGTAAGTATTGTGTATAGTATTGGCAGCGTAACTCCAAGTGTAACTTGGCAATGGAAGTTTCGGAGATGCAACCTCTAGGCGACAATAGACTCGATAGCATGACAAGGCCAAAGGAAGTACTTGAAGGGTAGCGTAAAGGGTGAGGAGTTCTATATTTAATCTGAGAGCGTGAGGTTGATGAAAGTAGCTTGAAGGCTTAGGTCTAGGCTAAGGGTGAGTGTCAAGTATGAGAGGATCATACTTATGGTAAACCTCAATTTTGAGGTGTACCGGTCGACTGGTGGTCTTGACCAATCGATTGTTTGAGTGCTCGTCCCTCGGGAGCTTAGAAGACTCAGACAGCCGACTAGGGTTATAGACCAGTCAATTAGTCGAGTGGTCGACTTGGCCCGAGCTGGTGCTCGATCGACTGTGAATCAAAAAAATTGACTGGTGCTCGGGCAGTAGATTGGTGGTTTGGACCAATCGACTGACCTTAAGTGGACAGAGCACAGAATATTTTTGAGTTGAATGTTGGCTCATGGAAGTCGATTGATGGCTATATCAGTCGATCGATGACAATGAGCAGTCGACTGATCAATTGAAATTTGACATTGATTAAGTCATTGTGAGGCAACAGTATAATGGATATTCGACTGGGGGTAAGGCCAGTCGACTAATCGATAAAAAATCAACCTGATGCAGGTTATAAAAGGAGGACGACGGGAGGATTTCAACAAGCCAATTCTTGGAGTTCTTGAAGGGAATAGTTGTTGCTTTCCAAACCTTCAAAATCATTCCACAACAACCAACAAGCATTCGATCAAAAGCTCACTTGTGTAAATGTGTTTTCCTTTTGTTTCAGTATTTCATTTGTATATTGTTTGGTTGTTTCTTATAAAGCTCCAGGTTATTGTAAGAGGTTTCTCCACCTCTAGTGTCATTCCAAGAAGGAGACGTTTTAATGGTGGTGTATTGCTAGAGCTTGGTCATGGAGTAGAAACTAGGATTCCGAACCATGTAAAATCTTGGTGTTGTGAGTTGTGATTGTCTTGTTTATTTGTTTCTATTTGTGTTTGTATTTCCGTTGCGCACTAATATTTGTAGACAAGCACAATGACAAACGAAATCGAGCGAAAGTTATTCACCCCCCCCTCTAGCGCACAATAAGATCCCCAACAATTGGGATCATAGTGAGGTTGCTCTTCATGGACTAACTGTCGAAAGAGAAAAATCTAGAGGACGATGGAGTTCAACAATGAACTAGGCTACAACACATAAGTTCCACCTTCCTTCGACGGCAAAGATTTCGAATATTGGAAAGGTAGGATGGAGTATTTCTTGATGAACGAATTAAAAATTAGTTCAATGTTGTAGATGGTTTTGAACCCCCTATGACAAGAAGGGAAGATTCCTCAAGAAGAAGAAGTAGACTGAGGAGCAAATCTGAAAACCCAAGACAAATGAAAAGGAAGCAATAATTCTAGCTAATTCAATACCTAAGGATTTATTTAGTATAGGAGAATTCAACAACGCTAAAAAGTTATGGAGCAAATTGATCGAGCTCCATGAGAATCCCTCACCAACACAATGTGAGGAGAAGTCCAAGGAAGAAAGCTCATCACGTCAAGAGCTTGAAGATTTGGAAGTTGAAGAGGTTGAAGAAGTCTTCACCTCTATGATTGAGGGGAAGGATAGGTCAATGACACTAGAACAAGAGGAGACATTAACCTTCAGAGTCAATGAAGAACAAGTTCACGATTCCCCTACCATCCAAGAAGTTAACTCAAGCATAAGTATTAAAAATAAAAACTAAATAATTTGCTTTGAGTGTAGGGAGAAAGGACACTACAAGAGCAAGTGTCCTAAATTCATCAAGAACAAGGCTCAAGCGATTCCAAAGACCAAGCAGAAGGTCAAGGAGATCGAAGTCCCAATACGCAAAGGCAAGGAACACATTGCGTGTTTCCGATGCAATCAAAAGGGATATTACCAAAACCAATATCCAAAGGGGAGTCACCTTGTGAAGGTCAAGGAAAAGAGCTCATGTGTGAAGTTCCTTAGGCTAAGGTAATATTTAATAATGCACCTTCGATTTTTCATAACAGGAAGCATGCTAGTAATAGTTTTTGTCTTAATGCAATTTAAAGGTTTCATGATAAGAAGCATGCTAATAACAAATTTTAGTGTTTAGGTTCTAAACATCATGAAATTAGAAATAAGGACAATTATAGAATCATTAACTCTAGAACTACACTACCTAAGGAGAATATTAGAACCTTTAAAGGTAGACCTAATTTTGATAAGAATGGGGAGAATGTCAACAATCTAGGCAATAATCCCAAGACACATGCCTAGGAAGAAAAAGAATGTCCAAAAAAAAATAATGGGCAAACAAAAATTGAAAAATTATAGATAGAAAATCAAGCTTTGAGATCAAAGCTTGATAAGTTGGAAAAGACCCTTAAAAATTGGGAAATATGTTTAAAGGGTCTAATTGACAAAATTTAAGTTTTAAGAGGAAAAAAATTTCTAAGGACAAGAAGGATTTGGGTAACAAACCTAAATCCAATGAAATCATGCCTTCCTACCACCATAATATTCCATTTAACTATGGAACTAATCATAGGTCTAAGAATATCAAGGTTACAAGAGAAGTCATCCCTAAAGTTGACCTTGATAAGAGTCAAGTGACTAAGACTTATAAGAAGCCTAGAAAAGTCACTAAGAATGTTACAAGAGAAGATATCCCTAGAGTTAACCTAGATGAGACCACAATGGCTAAGCCTTCCACAAAGCCTAGGAGAGTCATTAGAAATGTATCAAAGAAGGTTATCCCTAGTGAATACCTAGAAAACCCAAGGAGCTCCAATAGGTATTGGGTTCCTAGGAGTGTGGTCCTTTCACACTAGATGGGTATAGGGTGTGTCAACTTAAAATGGAAAGGTAGTTAATGTAACCATAGTGGAGTTGACACTTTAGAGCATTTTCGAGGTATAATGATACTTTAAAATGAAATTAGATTATGATCCTAAAAAATTTTAGGATGTGTCAATAGAAATAATGAAAGTTTGAAAAGTTGATCATGATTGGCACAATTAGACTAGAGGAAATAGTGTGCTATGTTGGAGTTTTGGCACAATCGAGGGAGTTAACACATTGTTATGTCAAGTTTAGTACTTGATATAATTTTAGCAAATGGCAATTAGGTTCAAAATTTAGATATCTCTATACCTTTATATTATATATTTATCATGCTTTGTTTGTCATAATTCATATCATGACATCATGTATCATATGATTATTTGAAATGTCATGCTAATATTTAGGTTATTTTTATTATGTTATGACATCGTGCATCATTGGCAAATGTTTTTAAACTATGTAGTCAATATATGCCATGATCATATTCATGCATTAAGTTTATTAAATTGAATTTAAGGACAAATGACATGATTTGACATCCTAGATAAGGAGATCAAATTGGATATACCTAAATAACAATGCATGAACCCTTAGCTTAGAGAAGAACAAAACATACATCTCACAAAGACTATAGGAAGATATGTGTGTATATTGAAATACCTTAGACACATGTGAGATGCTAGGAAAATGAGTTAAGTTCAATGTGCTCATATGTTGTATTAAAATGAACTTAAACTCATCAAATCATATTAATGAATTATGAGGAAAACTAATGTACAAGTCATGTACACTTAGCCCATAGAACAAGATTGAAAATAAGGTTTGAAAATAACTTTAAAATAATTTTGAAAACCCTTGGTGAAGTCTATCTTTCGATAGAAATCAACATTGATAAGATTGATACAAGTTAGACAAAAATATTGAAGTTTTCAATGGTTTTGAGCTTTGTATCATTCTTAGAAAAGAATGAGTATTTTAATATAAAACTATTTTTCCCTCATAATATTTGTCATAAGTAATGTGGATATAAAGTTTCATGATTTTTCGAAAACTATATAAATAACTATGCATTTCTGAATTTCATCTGAAAAAACTTGATTTCTGCAAAAGCAGAAACCTGTCTACTACTTATGTAGCCAATCAACTAGTGAAGGTTTCAGTCGACTAGTCACTGACAGAGTCGACTGATGTACTGATTTTGGAAAAACAAAGTTTGTTTAGATATTTATCAACAATCCTAAGTATCTCAACTACTCCTAACTCTATAATATGCTTAGAGAAGCATTGGAAGGGTGAGATGTTCATTAAAAATGAATTGGAGAGTTAATTATAGTAAGAATCAAATTTTAAGGGAGCTTAAAGTTTAAGTTTGAATTTTTTTTCTTATTTTTGATTGTTTAGATTTCCTATAGGATTAGGAATTCTCCAAGGACATTGTTAGTGCAATGGTCAAGGGGGAGCAAGTCTTTAGGCCATCAATGTATGATGGATGAATTTTGCAAAGTGGGAGAATGAAGGATTGCCTCTCATTTAGTGATAAGGGTTTTTTCATTAAGGAGAATGAAGGCATCCAAGATGAAGATTTGGATAAAGGGGGAGAATAAAGGATCTCATTGGAAGTTGAGAGACTTTTTGAAGTGTGCCCTGTAGGGATGTATACTGAAAAGTCTACCTTTTGTATGAACATCTTTATTTTGAAATAAGAATCACATGATCATTGTTTGCATATTTTTATGGTTATGCATATTGTCTAATACTTTACAATGTAGATAACATGGTGTGTGGTGTCACACGGGAGATCATGTTATCGGCTCCTTGTAAAGTATAAGTAAAGGCTCACAACCGAGATGGCTTTGGACAAACCATCAGAATGGTTGTAGTGTGATTTGGTATTGGTTTGTCTTGACCATAGAATCACACTAGTGCACTTTGTGTGTATTGAGCAGGACCGACTTAGTGGTGATTCGATTTATTGTTGACTACATAATAGAATCGGACCTCAGATATTATTTTGTACATGCTCTTAATCCCGATATAATAACGGGCACATATACTTAGTATTCATCTCTTTGATTTACCAATGGGTGAGATTTATAGATTAAATCGATAGGCTCGGTAAGTTGGGAGATGATATTATTTATATAGTGTGTCGTTGATTATAGGAGGAAATCGTGTCCTATATATTAGGATGATGATGTCTCCTTGAGGAGCTCATAAGGTTCATCATGTAAACCCTGCAGGTGGACTTGGTCTGGCATGATGAAAAGGTTGAGTGGTACTACTCATGGAGTTAGATGTTGATTAATTAATGGTCAGTAAATTAATTAATCGACGGACATTTGAGATCTTAAACACGGGGAGAAAATGTACAAATAATATATGGAGCCCATATTATCATATGGGGGTTGGTGAGGTAGATCAATGATAATCCTTTAGTGGATTGGATTATCATTAATGGATCGGACTTTATGTGTGTTGGATCGAAGCGGATCGCTAGAGGGGGGGGGGTGAATAGCGATAGAAACTTTTTCTTTTAAATCGTTCGGTAGACAATTAAACGTAGCGGAAATGTAAATAAAAACTAAATGAGACAAATAGTTTTTTTACTTAGTTCGTAGCCTTCGACTACTACTCCAAGGCCCTAACGGTCCTAGACTGTGTACGGAGGGAAATTCACTAAAACACTCCTCCTCGTTGGAGGTAGGAGTTTTACGATTACAAAAACCTTCGAAGCACAAGATAGAGAGACAAACCCTCTCTTATATTAAAATGAAATGCAACGGTAGAAAGCCTCGATTAACAAACGAATTGCAAGATTAAAAGAAATGACAAAACAAGATTATACCAACAACTCGAAGATAGGACTTAAACTAGGGTTGTTGGCAGCACTTCGTTGTCGTAGAGTTATCGGAGAGTCACAATGTTGTGGAGGCTTTTGAGCACTTAGAATTAATGAGAAAACCCTAGGTTAGGACCTCCTTTTATAGCCTTTGAGCCCCTTTTCGAGAGGAACCCTAGCCAATCATATTTGAGCACCACTCCCCTTGAATTTTGGTGATAAACCTTGACTCCTCGAAGCTGATCCTTTGACCATCAGTCGACTGATGGCCATCATCGATCGTGATGGCGATCGATCAGTGTTGACCTCTGGCGATCGTGATTGACGTGATCGAGTCCTCTAAGCTGGCAGTCGACTGATGCTAGCTGCAAGGCAAAGTTAGCTTAACAAAAACATTATTTTTACGGCCTCTGACCGTCCGATCTCGACCTAGACCATCTATAGGATGTCTTTGGTCGGATCTACGCTTAAGGTCATCCCTGTAAAAAGGATACGACCTCACTTACGCTCGCACACATGAGCTTACCTCGATACTTACGTGTTGCTTTTGCTTTCGACCTTCCACTCGATTCCTTCGGCTCCCTCCGAAGTCACTCGAGTGTCGCTCGACCACCGCGGCTTCCTCTGGGTGTCGCTAGCCTTCAGCTCGAACTATAGTAATCTTTTGCACACTCGATTCAGCTCGTGAGATAACGACATGAGTTTAACTTTGTATCGTTTGCTATATTCAAAACTCAGGTTCGACTTAGGTGCCTAATGCATCAACAATCTCCCCCTTTTTGATTTATGGCAAACCCACATACAAAGTTAAGTAAATAGCAAGCATGAAGAATAATGTGCATTAGAAACAAACAAGAAATAAAGAAGATTAAGTTGGAGTTGTAAGGATTTTCTTCAAGTACTCCCCCTTGAGGAAACCTCCCCCTTGACCGAGGGTGAGTCTTGAAGAAAGACCTTAATCCTCCCCCTTGAGGGTTGCTTTAAGTAATTACTTAAAGTTGGCCTTAGTAAAACGTTTAAGTTAAGATTTCTTCTTAACTTGGCCCTTTCTCCCCTTTAAGTAAAGCATTAAAAATGAGTAAAACGTTGATGGCACAAATAAGTTTAAGTTAAGAATTATCTTAACTTGGTCTTAATAAGTTTTCAAAACTTAAAGTTAACTTTTGGTTTAAATATAAAGTAAGAGTTAAGTTATATATAAAAAAAAATTTGACCCCTTAACTTTGGCCTTTTTAAAAAAAAAAATATTTGACCCCTTAACTTTGGCCTTTTTCTCCCCCTTTTACCATATATCAAAAAGAGTGAGGGTGTGTGTGGAAAACAAAAATAAGTGTTAAATATAAAGTCCAAGCATGTTCCACATTATTTTGAAAATAATATACTGAAAATAAGTTCATCTATAAAATGTTCGACTCATATTTGGCTTGATTGATATGAAAGATCAACCAGTCCTGGTTAGAGTCGGTTAGTATGTATGATTATACTCCGTGGTTCATAGCGATGCACTAGCTCTACATCTGGAACCAGGAGTAAGGTCCTAACATCTCACGCCCATCTACGTGGCTAAGTACACAAACACATTAGTCCTATGTGTTGTGAGATGTATTGGCTCCTTAAATCTATAGGTGCATGATATCTAAGGTATGTCCTATACTAGTTCCATGAAAAATGAAAAGTAAGAAATAGTAGTAATATAATTTGCAAAGTCCTATTCTACTACGCACATGCCCAATTTTCGTCTTAATAGACTGAATTCGGCTTCGGGTAGGGGTTTAGTAAATAGGTCTGCCAAGTTAGACTTCGATTCGACGTATTCGAGTTGTATGGCTCCGTTGGCCACATGTTCTCGAATGAAATGGTGTTTGACCTCTATATGTTTAGTCCTAGAGTGACATATCAGATTCTTAGTAAGGTTAATTGAACTAATGTTATCTACGTGGAGTTTTGTGTTGGTAAAGTCTAACTTAAAATCGCGGAGAGTGTGCTTCATCCAAAGAAGCTGCGTGACACACTCACCCATCGTGATGTATTCAGCTTCGGTGGTAGATAAGGTAACACAGTGTTGCTTCCTACTGCACCAACTCACTAGACTCGAGCCGAGAAGTTGACAACAACCACTCGTACTCTTTCTATCAAGCTTACTACCGGCATAGTCCGAATCAGAGTAGCCGATTAGTTCGAACTCGGTAGATCTAGGGTACCAAATACCGACATTAAGTGTACCCTTTAGATATCTAAGGATACGCTTGACTAGAGTTAGGTGAGACTCCTTGGCACCGGTTTGGAACCTTGCGCACATACTTACTGCAAATAGGATATCAGGTCGGCTTGCAGTTAAGTAAAGGAGACTCCCTATTATGCTCCTATAGTATTTTAAACCAATTGAGTTTCTGATTAAATCTTCTTCTATATTCACATTAGTTGCCATTGGGGTATTAATAATTTTAGCGTCTTGCATTCCAAAGCGTTTAATTAATTCCCTAGTATATTTGCGTTGATGTAGGTATATTCCATCTTTAGTTTGTTTAATTTGTAGACCTAAGAAGAAACTTAACTCGCCTACTAAATTCATTTCAAATTCACTTTCCATAAGTGAAATGAACTCATTTAGTAGGATTGAGTTGGTGGTTCCGAAAATAATATCATCTATGTAGATTTGGGCTATGAATATGTCTTTACCTAAGGTTTTTACGAAAAGGGTTGGGTCAACTACACCTTGGTTAAAGCCTTTGGACTTAAGATAAATCGAAAGTCTCTCGTACCAAGCTCGCGGAGCTTGTTTAAGTCCACAAAGAGCTTTCTTTAATCTAAGGACATGATCGGGTTTGTCTAAACTTTTGAAACCGGGGGGTTGACTAACATAAACTTCTTCTTTAATGTATCCATTTAAGAATGTAGATTTCACATCCATTTGAAACAACTTAAATCCTCGATGTGCTGCATATGCTAATAGCATTCGAATGGACTCTAATCTAGCTACTGGGGCATAGGTCTCGTCGTAATCTAAACCTTCGACTTGACTAAACCCTTTAGCAACTAGTCTAGCTTTATTTCTAACTACTTCACCTTTATCATCAATTTTATTTCTAAACACCCACCTTGTTCCAATGATTGTTTTATCTTTAGGTGGTGGTACTAATTCCCATACTTCGTTCCTAGTGAATTGAGCCAACTCTTCTTGCATTGCAATAATCCAATCGGGATCAAGAAGAGCTTGGTCAATAGTTTTGGGTTCAATTTTAGAAATCAAAGATATTTGACTAAGGTTTCTGTATGAGGCTCTAGTTCGAACTCCTAGACTTGGATCACCTATCACTTGGTCGATAGGATGATTCGTTTGGGTCCTAGTTGGATTTGGGTTTGAGTCTACAACTTGATCCATAGGATGGCTTGTTTGAGTTCTAGTTTGGTTGGAGTCATCTATCACTTGGTCGATAGAGTGACTTGGTTGACTTAGGTTAGGATTAACACTAGACCTGATCTCCAGATCAGAGTTATGTCTAGTATGAGTCGGCTCGCTAATTGGGGTTGCCGGGGTTTTTGTAGGTTCGTGTCCTTCATCAAATACTACATTGATAGTCTCCTCGACTCTAAGGGTGTCGTGGTTATATACTCTATAAGCTCTGCTTGTAGTCGAGTATCCTAGAAAGATTCCCGTCGTGGTTTTGGATGTAAATTTCCCTAGGTAATCCTTAGTGTTTAGGATATGTACCTTACATCCAAATACCCTAAAGTACTTGATGTTGGTATTTTATCGTGATAAATCTCGTATGAGGTCTTAAGGTGCCTCTTTACCATAAGGATTCTATTTTGGACATAGCATGTCGTACTCACGGCATCCGCCCAAAACCTATCGGGTAGGTTATACTCATTTAACATTGTCCTAGCAGCTTCTTGTAGGGTTCTATTTTTGCGTTCTACTAGGCCATTTTGTTGTGGAGTTCTAGGGCAAGAGAACTCATGGTGGTATCCATTTAGGTTACAGAATTCTGTAAACCTATGGTTTTCGAATTCACCACCATGATCAGTCCTAAGTCTTTTGATTTTAATGCTTTGTTGATTTTCTATTAACTTAAATAGATTGATTAATTCATCTAGGGTATCATTTTTGTGTTTGATGAACCTAACCCAAGTAAATCTAGAATAGTCATCAATTATGACTAAGCAGAATTTACTTCTGTTAAGTGACTTAGCTCCGTGTGAATCAAATAGATCCATGTGTAGGAGCTCAAGCACACTTTTGGTTCGTTCTTGACTAGTGTGTCCTAGATTGTTTACCTTGTTGACAAGCATTACATATTTTATTATCCAAGTTGTTGAGGTTAGGCAAACCTCTGACTAAATCACTCTGACTCATCTTGTGGATGAGTCTTAGGTGTGAGTGACCGAGTCGTCGGTGCCACAACCACGATTCCTCTTGCCGTGTCATAAGACACTTAGTTGAGGAGTTAGTTAAGTTGATAGTGTAAATGTTGTTATTTCTAGTCCCTTTAAGAATTGTTTTAGAGGTTTCGTTTGTATTAATTACGCATTCATTTTCTAGAAATATGACCTTATAGTTATTATCACACAATTGGCTTACACTAAGTAAATTATATTGAAAATTTTCTACTAATAAAACATTTTGAATAACAAAATTTGAATTGTGCTCAATATCACCTGATCTGATGATTTTGAGCTTGCCGTTATTTCCGAAGGCTACCGATCCTTGTCGTTTGAATTGAAGCTTCGAAAACTTGAGTTGATCCCCGGTCATGTGTCGGGAGCAACCACTGTCCAACATCCATTGATCCTACACGCAACGTAGTTGGATCGGATATTGAATTTATTAAAAATTGGTTGAATATTATTAACCTAAATCATCTCACCCATGTCTACATGATCAAAACATGTTAATCCTATATGTTCTTGTGAGATGACTTTCAATTTTAGTTGAATTAAATTTAATGACTTAAACACTTGTCAACCTTGCGTTAGATTAGGATTTGACCTTGGGCTCATCAAGTCACCTTTTTAAGATCATGGCTTCTAGGTCGTGGCGAGGCACAGAGACCTTCTTTGATCGGAACAACGACCACTTCCTTAGACAAAGTCATTTTCAAGAAAATAGAGACTTGACTCACCTAAGACCACTTCCTGGTCTAACTAGTCTAGGATACGGCGAGGTAGCTTCAGCTAGTTCCGCTCGGTCAAGTGCACCGAACTAGATATGCCTTATCTAGCCCGAATACACAAGACTCCGCTTTCCTAGTGTACTATCATCTTGCCGCGTCCTGGTACTATGTTATCAAGTATTGACGAGTTATAGTCCTATCTAACCATTCTAAAAAGAAAAATCAAACTAAATAAAAACCTAAGCATGCAATTTCTAAGTTAAGACACAAACAAATTTCGTACTAGATCCCCCTGGACCGTTGAATCGATTCGGTCTCTCCACATAGTGGATTTGGTCCTTGGGAACCCAGTACTGGTTTGATCCTAAGTTTGAAATCAAGGTGGTCTTAGGGACCCATGCTTGGACACGTTTTCTATGTCTACTTACGATTGACATATATGACTTATTGGTTGTGTTTGAGCTAAACCCTAGCCCGGCCTTGTTGTACACGACCCTTTGCGATCCAAGTAGGAGGTCAAGTCCTTTGGATCCCAAAGTAAACCTTTCCAACGTATTCCTAAGATCTTTGACTTGACTTTTCAAGAGTGAGTTCTCAACTTCGAGTTTTTCAACTCGAGTTGAGTCCTTCTCTTGAACTTGACTAGTCGAAGAGGTTAGGGAGACCTCGTGTTTGAGGAGTTTAACTTCCTCAACCAAGGTCTCGACCTTGGACTCGGACTTAGCTAACTTTTTATTTAAAAACTTAATTGCACTATAAAGAGTAGTAATAAGAGACCGACTTACCTTGAGTGTATCTTTTGAACCGGATACGTATCCGTGGCTTGTCTTGAATAGTGTTTCGTAGTCCGACTCGTCTTCGGTTTCTGATTCTGGTTCCGGTTTTGACTCCGTCTCTGATTCCACTGGTTTAGCCATAAGGACTCGATCATTATCTTCTTCCTCGGAGGCTTCTTCCCAAGTAGCGTTGAGTGCCTTTTTATGTTTTGGTGCCTTGCTCTTGAGTTTTGGGCACTCGGACTTAATGTGTCCAAACCTGTTGCATTCATAACATCTTATGTTTGAACTTTTAGGCTTACCTTCATTGGGTCGAGTGACGACTTGTTTTCGGCCCTTGACTATCCTCCGAACTAGGTTGACTAGTTTGGCTTCCATTTCCGAGTCGACCTCCGAATCCGACTCATCCTCTTCTTCCTTCGGGGGTGGCTTGCTTGCGGTTTTCTTCCTCGAACCTGCAAAAAGTGCTATACCCTTCTCGGGTTCTGAGTTAGACTGCTCATGAAGTTCGAAATCAGAAAAAAGTTCATCTAACCTAAGTTTAGAAAGATCCTTGGAGACCTTGTAGGCATCGACCATGGATGCCCACAAGGTAGTCCTCGGAAAAGAGTTTAGGACATACCTTATAAGGTCGCAGTTTTCGACCTTTTGCCCGATTGCGTGTAGGTTGTTGACTATGTCTTGGACACGGGCGTGGAGTTGTGTCATGGACTCGTGTTCCTGCATTTTTAGGTTATATAGTTTATTGAACAAAAGGTCGCGCTTACATACCTTGGCTTCATCGGTCCCTTCGTGTAGCTCTACTAGCTTTGTCCATAGGTCCTTTGCACTGATGAAGGGGCCGACGGGATTTAACTCCTCCTTGGACAAGCCGCATTGGAGGATTTGTGTTGCCTTGGCATCGGCTTCGACTTGTCGTTTTGTTGCAATGGTCCATTGATCATAATCCAAGGAGTCACCCACTTCATTAGTCGGAAGTGTGAAATCCGTTTGAATTATGATCCACATCTCGATTTAGGTTTTAAGAAAGCATTCCATCCGACCTTTCCAATAACGGAAATCATCTCCGTTGTAAAACGGAGGTCGGACAGTGCTAAAACCCTCGAGATGGGCCATTAGAACAAAAAGACAAGGAGACTAAAACGAAAACCTAGCAACAACAAAAACACACGAAAGTACCATGACTTGCGTCTTGGATTAGTAGTGCAGGAAATAAAAAGAAACAAACGAAAAATAGAAAGTTAAGCAAAGAAATAAGAAACTAAATAAAAAGTAAGTACTCACAACCTTCGATGTCCCCGAAAGGCTACTAAACATCGATTTTTGAGGATGAAAACAGCTTGTTATGGGGGTAAACCCCAGTAAGAAGTGTAGATCTCTATGAGAGCTTCGATTTGGTGGGTAGATTGTTTCGTGAGTCCACTTGTAGAAAAAGTTATGTTCGTTTGATCGTGAGGTACTCCGAAGGCAATCAATACTTGCAAAACAAAACCAAACGAAGAGTACCAAGACTTCGTCTTGGATTAGTAGTGCGGGAGAAAAATTCAAACGAACGAATAACAAATCTGTAAAAAAAAAATGTTAGATTGGTGGTTTCACCAAATCTAAGCTCCCCCGGCTCTGATACCAATTGTTGGATCGAAGCGGATCGGGTGAATAGCGATAGAAACTTTTTCTTTTAAATCGTTCGGTAGACAATTAAACGCAGCGGAAATGTAAATAAAAACTAAATGAGACAAATAGTTTTTTTACTTGGTTCATAGCCTTCGGCTACTACTCCAAGGCCCTAACGGTCCTAGACCGTGTACGGAAGGTAATTCACTAAAACACTCCTCCTCGTTGGAGGTAGGAGTTTTACGATTATAAAAACCTTCGAAGCACAAGATAGAGAGACAAACCCTCTCTTCTATTAAAATGAAATGCAACGATAGAAAGCCTCGATTAACAAATGAATTGCAAGATTAAAAGAAATGACAAAACAAGATTATACCAACAACTCGAAGATAGGACTTAAACTAGGGTTGTTGGCAGCACTTCATTGTCGTAGAGTTATCGGAGAGTCGCAATGTTGTGGAGGCTTTTGATCACTTAGAATTGATGAGAAAACCCTAGGTTAGGACCTCCTTTTATAGCCTTTGAGCCCCTTTTCGAGAGGAACCCTAGCCAATCATATTTGAGCACCACTCCCCTTGAATTTTGGTGATAAACATTGACTCCTCGAAGTTGATCCTTTGACATCAGTCGACTGATGGCCATCATCACGATCGATGGCACATCACCGAAAGTGTTGACCTTTGGCAATGACCGATCGATCGGCAATGAAGTCCTCTAAGTCGGGCAATGATCGATGCTAGCTGCAAGGCAAAGTTAGCTTAACAAAAACATTATTTTGACGGCCTCTGACCATCCGATCTCGACCTAGATCATCTATAGGATGTCTTTGGTCGGATCTCCGCTTAAGGTCATCCCCGTAAAGAGGACACGACCTCACTTACGCTCGCACACACGAGCTTACCTCGATACTTACGTGTTGCTTTTGCTTCCAGCCTTCCACTCGATTCCTTCGGCTCCCTCCGAAGTCACTCGAGTGTCGCCCGACCACCGCGGCTTCCTCCGGGTGTCGCTAGCCTTCAACTCCAGCTATAGCAATCTTCTGCACACTCGACTCAGCTCGTGAGATAACGACATGAGTTTAACTTTGTATCGTTTGCTATAATCAAAACTCAGGTTCGACTTAGGTGCCTACTCCAACAACAATGTGGGCTTGATCCATGGGTGGCAAAGATCCAACTCCTTCTCATGGTCCCTATTGTAGCCTATTAACACCTCATGAAACTTAGATCCAATGGATAGAAACAAAACTCTAGATCCAAAGGTAGAGATTAAATCTCTTGGACCGACGGTTGAGATTAAATCTCTAGATCCGACGGTTGAGATTAAATCCCTAGAACCAATGGAGGAGATTAAATCATGGCTTGAGCCCAACTCTATAAATAGAGATCAAAAAGTGGCTGGCAACATGGATGATGGCTTAAGGGGATTAGGGTTTGCTTCCTTTGGAGGCTAGGAATCCTAGTTTGTTTAGGATTAGGTTTGGGCGGATTAGGGTTTTGGAAGCAAAGGGTGGGCGTCAACAAGTGGAGGAGGTTTATCTTCTTCTTCCTAAGGTTTGGCCGGTTCCTTCCTTCTTCCCTCTACCTTTGCCGATGCTCATCCTAATCTTCTTCCCCACTTCCATGGCCGGCCATTAGGAGAGAGAGAATTAGTGTTTGGAGGCTTAGGGTTTTGGAGGCTTGGGCGGCACCAAATAAGGAAGTATTTTCCTTTCTTCTTCCTCTCTTTTGATGGCCGGCGCCCACAGCCCTTTTCCAGCCCTTGGCCAGTGGCCAAAGACTCTATTATCTTCTCCTTGAGTGGTGGAAACAAGACTTAGGGGTTTCCCTTGGTGTCTTGGCCGGTTTCCATCATTATCTCCTTCTCCTTGTTGGCCGGCGGCAAACATTCTTCTTGTTGCTTGTTGGTTGGCTATAGGAAGGGGAAGAGTCTTGTTTCTATTCTTCCTCTTGCTTTGTAAAAGCAATGAAGGAAGATTTGTGATCTAGGAGCTTCAACTTTTGGTAGATCGTCACTCACACGACATCCGAAAGGAGGAAGGTCATACATTAGAAGATCGAGAGGTATATCGATTCTCTAATTTTTTATATGTTACATGTTGTATTTGTTTTTCAATTATGAGCATGATATAAATCTTTTTGTGGCTAAATAATACTTGGATCCCGAAAATAAACACAAAAACTGCCGATCCCGACATCGTCTATTCCGCGGCTACTCGTAGAATAGAGGTTGGTCACTTGAACAACGAATTTGTTCAAGTGACCTCTCTAAACGAATAGCACGATGATGACTTGGTTGTTTGGGCAATCCCTTGTGTCTAGGATTAAATTTTTAATCTGGGGACATCGATGGGATCGCCATGAACAAACGACCAAGGTGAAGTGGGAAGCGAAGTTTCCCCTCATGGACTCGATAAGCAAAAACCTTCAATTGGTACCAGAGCTTCTGGGCAAAACCTACAATTGGTATCAGAGCCAAGGTTTCTGGTTTTGTGTGTTTAGAATTCGGTTAATTTTTATGCACTTTTCATATATTATATGTGTCGGATAATAGTAGAATATGCGTAAGTTAACTCTTTGGTTGCAGGCATAAGATCCGACTATTTTGGCCATATGTGTGTATGTGATTGTATGTGTGTAAATGTTTATTTTGTTGAATCATCGGGGTTGACGAGGCTAGTATTTGATTTTTTATAAATTAGATACGACATTTTTTAGCCACTCTTTATTTTTGTTTACTTTCGATCTAGATTTCATGTACACTCTCTTGTGGAGTATAGTATCGATGGATGTAAATTAAAATAGGTTTTAGTCTCGGCTCGGATCTCCGGATGGCTCGTACATGGTGTAGGAGGAGCGGACGAGATGACGATGCGACGGGAGACATATTGAAGACAAAAGCCATAATTGTTGGAAAATAATTTATTTTTCATATTTATTGCTTTTTATTTGATATGCATGTCGTAGGCTAGGAAAATTCCTCAATTTCAAGTTACTAAGTGGGAGAGGGAATTTTTTTTTTAAATCCCACGGCCTCCATTACGATTTGACAAGTGATGCAAACAAACTTGCGTGTCGGCTCCGAGTGCCTTCCTCCATATCGGATGGGTTTGTTTGCGGATCACAAGGTCAAATATGGTTATAGGCAATTATCAAGGAGCGTGTGTACTTCCCCATCAGAAGGCACATAACCCGAGATAATTACCTTGATACCAAGTAATGGTGAACACTTAGATACAAATATAAGTATCCTCCCCATCAGAGTCACTGCTATTATTTATAGGGCCGACGAGAAACCAACTATTAATTTTATTTCCAAAAAAGTTAGGTTGACAAGATAGTAAAATTAATGTGTAAAACCTCCTCTTACAAATGTAGAATTCGTATACGTCCACACTATCGTGTCATACGTTATTCTCGGTGTTTTGAGGTGTTGGTTGATTTTAAAATTTTATTGTTTGAGGAATCAATAATTTTTTGAAATCCAAAGTAATGATCTATGTGATTCTTAGGATTTTCAAAATGACTTTCAGTCCACTTGTTGTGATACTAAAGGAAAATAAGTTTATTGTACCCAAATTATGTTGATTGGAAAAGAATCAAGATATTGTCTTAACTGCTAAGGAGTACAAGTATATACTCTTCGAAGAGTGTCCTCCTATGCCCGCGAATGAGTTGGAAGTCCTTGGAGCTGAGAACGATGGGGAAACCCAGGTCGATATCATTCTCCAGTCGACAGAAAGGCTTCCTCAGGCTAAGGCCATGGTTGCTCAGAAGGTTTCTACTTCTATGCCGAAAGGCAAGAAGAAGAAGAAATAAGGTGGAGCAAAGGTGGTGGGAGGATCTCAGGGAGGAGTGAAGAAGTCGAAAGGCAAGTGCTTCACTTGTAAGCAGGATGGACAATGGAATAAGCACTCTCCCAATTCGAAATAGAACAAAGGTATATCCTTTGGTCTAGTCATTGAAACATGGCTAGCGGTGTGATTTACCAGCACCTGGTGTGTAGATACGGGAGCCTCTGATCATGTCTACAATACTTTGCAGGGGTTCCAGGAAACCCGACGACGAGCTGAGGGAGAGATTACTGTTTACTTGGGCAATGCCATGAAGGTAGCGGCTATTACAGTGGGAGATGTTTTATTTATCTTTTGAGAAAAATAAAATGTTGGTTCTGGAAAATTCCCTTTATGTACCTTTATTTAGAAAGAATTTATTTTCAATTTCTAATTTGTTTATAGATGGATATTCTATTTCTTTTAATGACAGAGTTGTTATAAAAAGGAATAGGGAGAATATCTGTTCAAGTACATTGATAGAAAATTTGTATACACATGAACCAAAATCTCCCACGATGCAAATAGAAGTTAATGAATCATCTTCTAATTCCAAAAAGAGAAAAGAACCTTCGAAGATGAACCAAACATATATTTGGCATCTTAGGCTTGGTCACATTAACCTAAGCAGAATTCAAAGGTTGATAGATGATGGACCTTTGGGTTCATTAGTGGTGGAGGATTCCCCAACCTGCGAATCTTGCTTGGAGGGTAAGATGACCAAGAGGCCTTTTAAGGCCAAGGGGTATAAGATCCATAGATGTGTTAGAATTGGTTCATTCTGATTCGTATGGTCGTATATCTATCCAAGCAAGAGGTAGTTTTGAATATTTCATATTTCTCATAGATGATTATTCAAGATATGGATGACACTACGATCTGATCGTGGTAGTAAGTACCTCTTGGGATAGTTTAGGAATTACTTATCAGAGGCTGGGATTTAATCTCAATTGTCTGCACATGGCACACCCCAGCAGAATGATGTAGCAGAGCGAAGGAATAGGACTCTTATGGAGATGGTTAGATCGATGATGAGTTATTCTGAAATGCCAGATTCGTTCTGGGGATATGCTCTAGATACGGCGGTGTACATTCTGAACTTGGTTCCATCTAAATCAGTGCCTTCTACTCCCATAGAATTGTGGACTGGGCGAAAGCCTAGTCTAAGACATATTCGGATATGGGGGAGTCCAGCACATGTGTTGAAGGTAGATGCTGGTATGTTGGAACCTCGTACAGAAGTACGCATGTTCGTTGGCTATCCCAGGGGAATTAAGGGTGGTTTGTTTTATAGTCCTAGAGATCAGAGGGTGATCGTTAGCACGAATGCCAGATTTTTAGAGGAAGACTATGTGATGAGCCACAAGCCCAAGAGTAAAATTATTTTGGAGGAGTTAAAAGGGGAAGTCACTTCTTTAGTACCACCGGTATGTTGGTGCAGGGGCACCTAACGTCGAACCTGTATTTTGATTATGAAAAAAGACACAAAGTCAAGGATATATCATTATCTCACGAGCTAAATCGAGTGTGCATAAAAGTGCTAAAGCTGGAGCTGAAGGCTAGCGACACCCGGAGGAAGCCGCGGTAGTCGGGCGACACTCGAGTGACTTCGGAGGGAGCCAAAGGAATCGAGTGGAAGGCCGAAAGCAAAAGTAACACAGTAAGTATCGAGGTAAGCTCGTGTGTACGAGCGTAAGTGAGGTCATATCCTCTTTACGGGGATGATCTTAAGCGTAGATCCGACCAAAGACATCCTATAGATGGTCTAGGTCGAGATCAGACGGTCGACGACTGTCGGAATTATGTTTTTGTTGAGCTAACTTTGACTTGCAGCAAGCATCAGTCGACTGCCAGCTTGGAGGACTCGACTGCCATCAATCAGTCGACTGTCGGAGGTCAGCACTCGACTGATGCTACCATTAGTCGACTGATGAAGGCCATCAGTTGACTGATGGTCAAGGATCAGCCTCGAGAAGTCAAGCTCTATCACCATTTTTCAAGGAGGTTTTGTGCCCAATTCCTATTGGTTGAAGACCCATTTGATGAGGGGATTAAAGGCTATAAAAGGAGGGCTTATCCTAGGGTTTTTCATCAATTAAAAAGCTTCCAAGTGCTTCCGATATGCTACGAGTCTCCGACATCCCTACGACGAAGCGTTGCCGAGACGACGACTCAAGCTCCAAGATTCAAGTCTTCAAAAGTCGTCGGTATAATCTTTAATTTATATAAGTTGTTCTCATTTCGAGCTTTAAATCATATCAAGGAGAGGGGGAGTGTCCCTCTACCTTGAGTCTTTCTTGAGTTTTTGTATTCGTTTAACTCCTATCTCCAACGAGAAGGAGTTCGTTTAGTGTTTTGCCCTCCGTTCGTGGTCAAGGACCACTAGGGCCTTGGAGTAGTAGCCTTCGGCTACGAACCAAGTACAAAACCCATTGTCTCTTCTATTTTAGATTTATCTTCCACTGTGTCTACTCGTGATTTACCGAACGAATTCAAAGAAAAGTTTGTATCGCAATTCACCCCCCCCCTCTAGCGATCCGCTTCGATCCAACAATTGGTATCAGAGCCTGGGGCGCTCAGATTTGGTGCAACCACCGGTCGAGCATTGTTTCTTTTCATATTTATCATTTTAAGATATCTCCCACACTACTAATCCAAGACCAAGTCTTGGTAAATAGTTTTTGGTTGTGTTTTTGCAAGTATTAATCGCCTTCGGAGTACCTCACGATCAAACGAGCATAACTTTTGCTACAAGTGAACTCACGAAACGATCTACCCACCAAATCGAAGATCTCTGAGAGATCTACACTTCTAATGGGGGTTTACCCCGTAACAAGCTGTTTTTATCCCCAAAAAATGACGTTTAGTACCCTTTCGGGGACATCGAAGGTTGTGAGTACTTACTTTTTGTTTAGTTTCTTATCTCTTTGTTTAACTTTCTATTTCTCGTGTGTTTTTATTTTCCAAGACACTAATCCAAGACTCGAGTCTTGGCAAGTTTTTTGTTTTTTTGTGTGTGCAAGTTTTTCTTTATGGCCCACATTGAGGGTACAGACCACCCGACCTTCGCTTCTTTAGCGGAGATGATTTCAAGATCGAAAGGTCGGATGGAGTGTTTTCTAAAAACACAAGTCGAGTCTTGGATAATCATCCAAACCGGCTTTGCTCTACCCACCAATGATCAAGATGAGCCCTTGGATTTCAACAAGTGGACCAATGCAACCAAGAGGCAAATTGAAGCCGATGCAAGAGCAACCCAAATATTGTAATGTGGTTTGTCTAAGGAAGAGCTCAACCGCATCGGACCCTTCATCAGTACAAAAGATCTGTGGACAAAACTCATAGAACTACACGAAGGGACTAACGACGCGAAGGTAAGTAAGCGTGATTTGCTACTTAATAAATTGTATAACCTAAAAATGCAGGAATGTGAGACGGCAACGCAACTACACGCCCGCGTCCAGGACATTGTCAATGGCTTGCACACCATCGGACACAAGGTCGAAAACCGTGACCTCCTAAGGTATGTTCTTAACTCATTTCCTAGAACTACCTTGTGGGCATCCATTGTTGATGCCTACAAGGTTTCTAAGGACCTTTCAAAGCTTAGGTTAGACGAGTTATTTTTCGAGTTTGAACTTCACGAGCAAACTAACATGGTCCGGGCTGAGAGAGGTATTGCTCTACTTGCAGGACAAAGAAGCAAGCCACCTACTAGGCAAGTAGATGAACTCGAATCCGAAGACGAATCGGAGTCCGAATCGGAAAAGGTGGAAGCAATAGTGAACGTAGTGCGGAAGATCGTTCAGAGGGAAAGGAGGCTACTAAAGAATCAAAAGAGGGCACAATTCAAATCAAATAAAAAGAAGGCTTTTCATGCAACATGGGACAACGAAGAAGGTGGCGGCATAGCATGCATGGCAAGACCCGAAGAGTCCGAGTCAGAGTCCGAATCCAAATCCAATTACAACACCGACTCCGAACTCGAGGACTATTTCGAGAAGCAACTCAAAGCCAGATCGAAAGATAAAATTAAGGTTAGCCGCTCACTAATTCATACGCTTTACATTACGATTAAATTGCTAACTAGAAAATTAGCTAAATCCGAGTCTAGGGTCGAGTCCTTGGTCGAGGAGGTTGAAACCCTCAAACAAGAGACACCCATAAACTCTTCGACTAGTCAAGTTCAAGAGGAGGACTCAACTCGAGTTGAAAAACTCGAAGAAGAGAACTCTCTCTTGAAAGGGCAAGTCCAATAGCTCGATGCTCAGTTGAACAAGTTCTCGACGGGGTCCAAGAATCTTAACCGACTTCTTGGAACTCAGAGAGTCGTGTACAACAGAGCCGGACTCGGATATAGCTCAAAGACTACGAATATATCTTACATGTCTATCGTAAACCGTAGTCATCATTGAGTCCAAGCGTGGGTCCCGAGAACTTTATTAAACTCACATATAAGGACCAATAGGTTTTGGATTCCCAAGGATCAAGTTCATTACTTGACCAGACCATATCGGTTCAATGATCCAGGGGGAGCTAATACCAAAATAGTATATCCGATAACCTAAAACTCTTATTGATGTTAGAATGGTTAGATAGGACTATAACACGTCAATGCTTGATAACATAGTACCAGGACGCGGCGAGATGATAGTACGCTAGGAAAGCGAAGTCTTGTGTATTCGGGCTAGATAAGGCGTATCTAGTTCGGTGCACTTGACCGAGTGGAACTAGCTGAAGCTACCTTGCCGTATCCTAGACTAGTTAGACCAGGAAGTGGTCTTAGGTGAGTCAAGTTACTACTTTCTCAAAATTGGCTTTGTCTAAGGAAGTGGTCGTTTTTCCGATCAAAGAAGGCCCCTGTGCCTCGCCATGACCTGGAAGCCAAGATCTTGAAAAGGTGACTTGATGAGCTTAGGATCAAATCTGAATCTAATGCAAGGTTGACAAGTTTCAAATCATTAAAACTTAATCAAGATAAAATTGGAATCATCTCACACAACATATAAGGTGACCAATTCTAAGACACTTAGAATGGGTGAGATGAATAAGGAATAATTTCAATTTACATAATCTTTTCAAAAATGCTATCTATTTTTCAAACTATTGAGCGTAAACATTTATTTTCGGACAAAACTCTAAATATACAACCTTCTAGGTCAATGTTTAGTGCCCCCTAACTCTTCTGTACCTTATATATTTGATTAAGGGGGAGAGCAAACTAACTCTAAGGGTTTTATATATTTTCAAAAGTTATTAGCGTATAAGTATTGTGGAACTCAAAGCTAATTTTATAAGTATTTTGAAAATCAAACTTAGTTTCCAAAAACTTTCATTGTTGATGCAGAGGGCTATACCTCGAACCAAATTAAATCAAGACACATGCTTGGACTCATGTTAGATAATCTTTATGCATGCTACCTTTTCTATTAAAAAACCCCTACTTTTTATATAAAACCCCACACTTTTTTTGATTCATGGAAAAAGGAGGAGAAGAGCATAAGTTAAGGGGGAGAACAAAATTTAAATTTTTGAAAATAAAAACTTTTGTTTTTAAACTCACCGAAGGTTAAGAGGGAGTTCACTAAAAATGAGCGTAACGTTTATCTTACTCATTTTTTGCATTATATTTTCCCTTAACTTTGCGTAAATTTGTCATAGGATCAAAAAGGGGGAGATTGTTGGTGCAGGGGCACCTAAGTCGAACCTGTATTTTGATTATGACAAAAGACGCAAAGTCAAGGGTATATCATTATCTCACGAGCTGAATCGAGTGTGCAGAAAAGTGCTAAAGCTGGAGCTGAAGGCTAGCGACACCCGGAGGAAGCCGCGGTAGTCGGGCGACACTCGAGTGACTTCGGAGGGAGTTGAAGGAATCGAGTGGAAGGCCAAAAGCGAAAGTGACACAGTAAGTATCGAGGTAAGCTCGTGTGTTCGAGCATAAGTGAGGTCGTATCCTCTTTACGGGGATGATCTTAAGCGTAGATCTGACCAAAGACATCCTATAGATGGTCTAGGTCGAGATCGGATGGTCGACGACTGTCGAAATTATGTTTTTGTTGAGCTAAGAGGACTCGTCATCGATCATTGCCGATCGCAGTCGGCGATCATTGATGCTACCATCAGTCGACTGATGATGGCCATCAGTCGACTGATGGTCAAGGATCAACCTCGAGAAGTCAAGCTCTATCACCATTTTTCAAGGAGGTTTTGTGCCCAATTCCTATTGGTTGAAGACCCATTCGATGAGAGACTTAAAGGCTATAAAAGGAGGGCTTGTCCTAGGGTTTTTCATCAATTAAAAAGCTTCCAAGTGCTTAGATCGCCTGAGTCTCAGAGCATCCCTCTGACCAGCGGCTGCAGAGACTGGCGACTCAAGCTCCAAGATTCAAGTCTTCAAAAGTCATCGGTATAATCTTTAATTTATATAAGTTGTTCTCATTTCGAGCTTTAAATCATATCAAGGAGAGGGGGAGTGTCCCTCTACCTTGAGTCTTTCTTGAGTTTTTGTATTCGTTTAACTCCTATCTCCAATGAGAAGGAGTTCGTTTAGTGTTTTGCCCTCCGTGCGTGGTCAAGGACCACTAGGGCCTTGGAGTAGTAGCCTTCGGCTACGAACCAAGTAAAAAACCCATTGTCTCTTCTATTTTAGATTTATCTTCCGCTGTGTCTACTCATGATTCACCAAACGAATTCAAAGAAAAGTTTCTATCGCTATTCACCCCCCTCTAGCGATCCGCTTCGATCCAACAATTGCCTAGTACTGCTCTCGCCCAATCATGCTTATCTTCGGCGTTCTGATGGGATCCGATGCATTATTGTTAGTGCCTATAAGATCCCGTATATATCTCTACTATGGTATGATATTGTCCACTTTGGGTCTAAGCCCTCATGGTTTTGTTTTTGGGCTTCACCCAAAAGGCCTCATACCAATGGAGATATCTTTTTCATCTTATAAGCACATGATCTTTTCCATGTCTTACCAATGTGGGACTTTGATTGTATTCCCAATACTCCAACAATCCCCCTCTCAAACGAAGGACCACATTGACCCCCCCTCAAGCCTATCCGTCCTCGAAGGACATCCTCTGCTTGATGTCCGATCTCAACCCACCAGGACTTCCTGCCAACTGTCTGGTCCTCCTGACCCAGCTGGACTTTCTGCCAGTTGTCCAGCCCTTCTGGCCCAACTGGACTTCCTGCCAGTTGTTCGGTCCTCCCGATCCAACTGGACTTCCTGCCTGGTGTCTGGTTCTCTTGATCCGGACATGGGAGCTCAACTTCCTTCGTTCGAGGTTCATGGCTTGACATGGACCATGACTCTGATACCAATTGTTAGTGCCTATAAGATCCCGTATATATCTCCACTATGGTATGATATTGTCCACTTTGGGTCTAAGCCCTCATGGTTTTATTTTTTGGGCTTCACCCAAAAGGCCTCATACCAATGGAGATATCTTTTTCATCTTATAAGCACATGATCTTTTCCATGTCTTACCAATGTGGGACTTTGATTGTATTCCCAATACTCCAACATGGTACAAGAGGATATACCACATGTCACTGCACCGCGTGTCACAGAGGATACACAGGTGATACCTTGTCGTAGTGGGAGGGTTGTTAGACAGCCTAATAGATTCATGTTCATGGGAAAATCTTCTGATTTGTCCATGGAGAACATGAATCTGATCCCTGGACATATGACGAGGCAATCCAAGATAAAGATGCAGCATCTTGGCAAAATGCAATGAATACCGAGATTGAATCTATGGATTCAAATCAGGTATGGGAGTTAGTAGAACCACCCGATGGTGTAAAAACCATTGGATGCAAGTGGATCTACAAAAGAAAGAGAGGAATAGACGGGAAGGTTGAGACCTTCAAAGCAAGGCTTGTTGTGAAGGGGTATACTTAGAAAAGAGGGTATCGATTATGAGGAGACCTTTTCGTCGGTAGCCATGCTTAAGTCTATCCGGATTCTCTTATGCATAGCAGCTCATATGGATTATGAGGTGTGGGAGATGGATGTCAAGACAGCTTTCTTGAAGAAAACATCTATATGAAGCAATAAGAGGTATTCATTGCTAAGGGCAAAGAGCATCTTGTATGTAAGCTTAATCGATCCATTTATGGATTGAAGCAAGCTTCAAGGTCTTGGAACATCCACTTTGATGAGGTAATCCAGTCTTATGGATTTATTCAAATTCTGGATTAGTCTTGTGCTTACAAGAGATGTGATGGAAACGTAGTGGTATTTCTTGTACTCTACGTAGATAACATTTTGGTGATTGACAACAATATCAAAGTGTTATCGGATGTAAGGGTATGGTTGTCCAAACAATTTGATATGAAGGACTTGGGAGAGGTAGGACACATCCTTGGGATCAAGGTTATAAGAGATCGCAGGAAAAGGATGTTGTGCTTATCCCAAGCTTCATACATAGACACGATTATGGATAATTTTAGCATGCAGAACTCCAAGAAGGGTTTTCTACTTTTCAGGCATGGAGTTCCTTTATCTAAGGAGATGTGTCCTAGATCATCTGAGGAGATAGAGGAGATGAAGGCGGTTCCTTATGCTTCGGCAGTAGGAAGTCTCATGTATGCGATGCTATATACAAGACCAGATATCTACTTTGCCGTGGGCATGGTAAGCAGATATCAGAGTAATCCAAGATAGGGACATTGGACTGTGGTAAAGCATATATTGAAGTACCTGAGAAGGACTAGGGATTATATGCTGGTTTACCGGGCTGACCAATTACTCCCTGTGGGTTAAAAGGATTCCGACTTCCAATCTGATAAGGATAACAGTAAGTCTACCTCAGGTTTTGTGTTTACTTTAGGAGGTGGAGCCATTGTATTGAGGAGTGTCAAGCAGAAATGCGTGGCGGACTCCACCATGGAAGCTGAGTATGTGGTAGCCTCTGAGGCGGCCAAAGAAGTTGTGTCGCTCAGGAACTTTCTGATCGACTTGGATGTGATTCCTGGTTTGCCCAGAACTATCACAATTTATTGTGATAATAGTGGTGCAGTTGCAAACTCGAAGGAACCACGAGCCCATAAGGCTAGTAAACACATAGAGCGCAAGTACCACCTGATACGAGAAATCGTAAAGAGAGGAGAAGTTGTTGTGGCCAAGATTGCATCGGAGGATAACCTGGCAGTTCCTTTCACTAAGGCCCTTCTGGCGAGAGCTTTTGATAGGCATGTGGAGGGAATGGGGATCAGATGTATGGCAGTTCGAGGACAGCATAGTCTTTTAGTATAAGTGGGAGATTGTAGGGATGTATACTGAAAAGTCTACCTTTTGTATGAACATCTTTATTTTGAAATAAGAATAACATGATCATTGTTTGCATCTTTTTATAGTTATGCATATTGTCTAATACATTACATTGTAGATAACATGGTGTGTGGAGTCACATGGGAGATCATGTTATCGTCTCCTTGTAAAGTATAAGTAAAGGCTCACAACCGAGGTGGCTTTGGACAAACCATCGGAATGGTTGTAGTGTGATTTGGTATTGGTTTGTCTTGACCATAGAATCACATTAGTGCACTTTGTGTATATTGAGCAGGACCGGCTTAGAGGTGATTCGATTTATTGCTGACTCATAATCGAATCGGACCTCAGATATTATTTTTTACAAGCTCTTAATCCCGATATAATAACGGACACATATACTTAGTATTCATCTCTTTGATTTACCAATGGGCGAGATTTATAGATTAAATCGATAGGCTCGGTAAGTTGGGAGATGATATTATTTATATGGTGTGTCGTTGATTAATTAATGGTCAGTAAATTAATTGATTGACGGACATTCGAGATCTTAAACACGGGGAGAAAATGTACAAATAATATATGGAGCCCATATTATCATATGGGGGTTGGTGAGGTAGATCAATAATAATCCTTTAGTCGATTGGATTATCATTAATGGATCGGACTTTATGTGGGTTTGATCCAAGGGTGGCCAAGATCCAACTCCTCCTCATGGTCCCTATTGTAGCCTATTAACACCTCATGAAACTTAGATCCAATGGATAGAAACAAAACTCTAGATCCAAAGGTAGAGATTAAATCTCTAGATCTGACGGTTAAAATTAAATCCCTAGAACCAATGGAGGAGATTAAATCATGGCTTGAGCCCAACTCTATAAATAGAGATCAAAATGTGGGTGGCAACATGGATGATGGCTTAAGGGGATTAGGGTTTGCTTCCTTTGGAGGCTAGGAATCCTTGTTTGTTTAGGATTAGGTTTGGGCGGATTAGGGTTTTGGGAGCGATGGGTGGGCGACAACAAGTGGAGGAGGATTATCTTCTTCTTCCTAAGGTTTGGCTGGTTCCTTCCTTCTTCCCTCTACCTTGGCCGGTGCTCATCCTAATCTTCTTCCCCACTTCCATGGCCGGCCATTAGGAGAGAGAGAATTAGGGTTTGGAGGCTTAGGGTTTTGGAGGCTTGGGCGGCACCAAATAAGGAAGTATTTTCCTTTCTTCTTCCTCTCTTTTGATGGCCGGCACCCACAACCCTTTTCCAGCTTTTGGCCGGTGGCCAAAGACTCTATTATCTTCTCCTTGAGTGGTGGAAACAAGACTTAGGGGTTTCCCTTGGTGTCTTGGCCGGTTTCCATCATTATCTCCTTCTCCTTGTTGGCCGGCGGCAAGCATTCTTCTTGTTGCTTGTTGGTTGGCTTTAGAAAGGAGAAGAGCCTTGTTTCTATTCTTCCTCTTGCTTTGGAAAAGTAAGGAAGAAAGATTTACGATCTAGGATCTTCAACTTTTGGTAGATCGTCGCCCACACGATGTCCGAAAGGAGGAAGGTCATACATTAGAAGATCGAGAGGTATATCAATTCTCTAATTTTTTATATGTTACATGTTGTATTTGATTTTCAATTATGAGCATGATATAAATCTATTTGTGGATAAATAATACTTGGATCCCGAACATAAACACAAAAATCGACAATCCGAACATCGTCTATTCCGCGGCTACTCGTAGAATAGAGGTTGGTCGCTTGAACAACGAGTTTGTTCAAGTGACCTCTCTAAACGAATAGCACGACCATGACTTGGTTGTTTGTGCAATCCCTTGTGTCTAGGATTAAATTTTTAATCCGGGGACATCGATGGGATTGCCATGAACAAACGACCGAGGTGAAGTGGGAAACGAAGTTTCCCCTCATGGACTCGATAAGCAAAAACCTTCAATTGGTATCAGAGCTTCTGGGCAAAACCTACATGCCCTCGGGGGAGAAATGAAGGGTTTAAGTTAGGAAATCTTCATTATATCTTAGCATAAGAAGAGTCAAGTTGGGCTTATGGGTTAGCCTAACTTAAAGGTATTGTCAAATATCAAAAAGGGAGTGATTGTTGGTGCAATTAATCTCAGGTTAAAATTGACCAAGCTCGAGTGACACTCGAGTAGTGTTTTGATGTTTGACAATATGTATGATAATATGACTAGTGGATAGTTTGAGACATCCAAGGTCATATGAGGGAGATTATTAGGAGGAGATTATTGAAGCAATCAACCTCAGGTCAAGGTTGACCAAGCGCGAGTAAGACTCAAGTGAAAGTCCAAGTATGGATACTTGGCAATAGAGAAATCCAAGAATGGATTCTTGGCAAAGGAAAGTTTAAGTATGAATACTTGGCAATGGAGAAGTCCAGAAATAGATTCTTGGCAAGGGAAGTCCAAGTTTGGAGACTTGGCAAGGAAAGTCCAAGAATGGATTCTTGGAAAGAGAAAGTCCAAGTATGGATACTTAATTGGCAAGGAAAAATCCAAGTGTGTAGTCTTGGTCGTATAAGTCCAAGGGTATAGTCTTGATGGTGAAATTCCAATTATGGATACTTGGCAACCGAAAAGTTCAAGTATGTAGCCTTTACAGTGTAAGTCCAAGTGTGTAGTCTTGGCAGCGAAAGTCCAAGTACTTAAAGGCTGAAGGAAGTCTTGGCAAAGGTAGACCTGATAGCATGATAAGGCTGAAGGAAGTACTTGAAGGCTAGCACAAAGGATGAGGAATCATGGATTCAACCTGAGAGCATGAGGCTGATGGCAATAGCTTGAAGGTTTAGGTATAGGCTAAGGGTGAGTGTCAAGTATTAAAGAATCATACTTTTGGTAAACCTCAATTTTGAGTGTATCAATCGATTGATGGTCTTGACAAGTCGATTAGTCGAGTGCTTGGCACTTAGGAGCTCAGAAGACTTGGGTAGTCAACTGAGGTTATGGACCAGTCAACTGGTCGAGTGGTCGACTTGGCCTAAGTTGGTGCTCGGTCGACTATGACTCGAGAAAATTGACTGGTGCTCGGGCAGTCGACTACTGGGTTGGACAGTCAACTAGCCTTATGTGTACAGAGCACAAAATGTTTTTGAGTCAACTGCTCATGGAAGTCGACTGATGGTTATGTCAGTCGACTGATGGCAATGAGCAGTCGACTGATCAGTTGAAATTCGATGTAGGTTAAGCAGTTGTGGGGCAACGATACAATGGGATGTCGACTAGGGGGGTAAGACTAGTCAATTGATCAATAGAAAATTAGCCCAACACAGATTATAAAATGAGGACAACTAGAGGATTTCAAAAAGTCGGTTCTTGGAGTTCTTGAATGGGATTAGTTATTGTTTTCTAGACTTTCAAAGCCATTCCACAATAACCAACAAGCATTTGATCAAAAGTTCACTTATATAAAAGTGTTTTCCTTTTGTTTCAATATTTCATTTATATATTGTTTGGTTGTTTCTTATAAAGCTCCAAGTTATTGTAAGAGGTTTCTCCACCTCCAGAGTCATTCCAAGAAGAAGTTTTAGTCGTGGTGCATCGCTAGAGGTTGGTCGTGGAGTAGGAACTAGGGTTCCGAACTACGTAAAACCTTAACATTGTGAGGTGTGATTATCTTGTTTATTTGTTTCTGATGGTACCTAGGAGTTCTGGTAGAGCATATGGGCTTATTCCTGATCGTATGGCTTATTTCGGAGTACTTTATGCAATTCTCGACTGGATTATGCAATTTCTGACTTGACTATGCAATTCTTGACTAGTCAATGCAATTCCCGACTAGTCTATGCAATTTTTGACTGACCTATATAGTTCCCAAGTAGTCAATATGTTTCTTGAGCCATATGTTTATTTCTCGGGCAGTACGCCTATTTCTCGAGCCACGTAGAAGATTCTTTTCAAATGCGGTGAAAAGACGAGATAGGGGGATTCTTGAGCACGGAGAGTAGCAGGAAGAGCTTGGGAATGATGAGTAGAATTAATATAAGATATTTGACATTTATTTACATATTTTATCTAATTAATACTTGGCATGGAAGTATTTGAAAAGGGGCGGGAAAAGCAGTTAGCTTGATAGCTTAGCAAGGGACAAATCATCTATAAAAAGGGGCAAAGGTAGAAGGAGAAGGGATGGTTGTTCCTTCGCTATTTGGTACCTCAAGGATCTTCTTCTCACTTCTTCTTCTTCATTCTTTTTGCATTACCATTTTCTTCATTCTACTGTTGATAACTTGAGCATCGGAGGGGCTGCACTGGGAAGTCGGTCCATCTCTAACACTTTCTCCCAAAGTAGCAGATCTAGCTCCGCTCTAAGGATCCAAGGTGATTCAAGAAAAAGATATTTCCTTGTTTCATCCTTAACCCTCTTTGGTGACAAATCCAGTGGAGAGCTTCAGGATTTGAGGTGATTGGAGGAGATTCACAAGAAGGGGGATGGATATCTTGGCACACTGAAGAAGTGAACACCATCAAATTGGCACCGTCTATGGGAATCTGAACAAAAGGTTGTTAGCTCTTGCTAGAGTTCAGTGCATCATCCTCTGTTCTATCTTTAAAAACTCAGTTTTTGGAGGTTGGTATCACGAGTTTTTGGGATCACTATGATTTTTGAATCTGCTAGCAATCGCCAAATCTAGTATTCTATCGTATTATTGATATTGTTATTGGCCAGATCTGATATTCTGTCACAATATTGGTGTTATCATTCACCAGATTTTCTATTTTATCAAGTTATTAGTAAAATCATTCATCAAATCTAGTATTCTATTATATTATTGGTACTATCATTCACTGGATCTTATATGTTGTCGTTCTTTGAGGTTATTATTTACCAGATCTGATGTTCCCATTGTATGGAAGTTACTTTCCCATTGAGATAATTGCAGGGGCTTGATATTTTGTTGTTGGCATTTTCCTATGAGATTTTTTTCAATTTCATTTTTCTAACTGTAGATTACAGAGGTTATCAGGATTACCTTGTTCTGTGCCAGAATAGGGTAGGTACAATTTCAAGTGTTTCGTTCCATTGGTTGATTGAATAGAGCTTCTATACTTGTTGGGATTTGTTTCTTGGGGTGATCCTTTCTTGATATGGGATGTGTTGTCGAAGTGTGATGATGTTATTAAGTTTCTGAAGTTGTTTCTGAAAGTGGGTTTGACTGTGAAGCTAAGCGGTAGCCTAAAGTTGGATCTGATCAAAATGTGCCTAAAGTTGATTTCATCCGCTTCTTGACCATTTTTCTATTTTGGTTAATTCTTTCCTTTTATCTTCTTAACTGCATGCACGCTTAATTGTTTATACCTGCAGAATATTGCTTTCTGAAAGTTATTCTACCCTTTAAGGTGGATACGATCTATACTAGGGTGGGTATACTCTATATCAGTAGGAAAGAATTTCATATACATACAAAATATTGGTTGCTAATATTAGGTTATATGTTATGAATCATGTGGAAGGGAGATAGTGTTGTCTATAGAAGTCGGAGCAAAATTTGAGGGGTGACCTATATCCCGAGCAGCAATGGAGTGGCTCGGGGCAGGGGGGTAGACTCGACGCAAGAGAAAAAGGATATTGTTTTATGTTATGCTGGGTGGTATGAGGTCACGACGGTAAAGTTAAGGGGGATTTTTAGAGGAAGATGGTTGAGCATTGTTAGAGGCTTGTGATAGGAGTAATGTTGTAAAATGAAAGAGAAGATAGGATTAAATGAGGTATTACTCAGGAGCAAACAGAAAAAAGTAGTAAAAGAAAAGCCTTACACAATGTATCAGTCGACTGTAAGGGGTGGACTACCAAGGCAGGTTCTATTATAAGGCATGTGTATAAGTCACAGGGTGAGTCGAGAAAATGGATGTTTCTGATAAGGAATGCATGGTATGGGAAATTTCTGATATGGTGGATGATGCATCAGTTTTTTGTGAGTTTCATTATAAGGCATGTGTACAAATTATGAGGAGAAGTTTGGAAAGTGAATGATCATGGTATAAATTTGGAAGTAAGACATTTACTGTAAATAGAGGATAATCTGAAAAATTATGTGCAGTATGTGCAGGGTAGACTCGAGAAGGGTATGATGAAATAAGTTGGGCATTATAGATAGTTGTTGAGATTGTGGATTGGTATTCCATTTTAGTAATAAGACTCGTGCAGAAATTGTATTTGTAGGGTGTTAATAGAATATGAAAGTAAGTTTTTATTGCATATTGATATAAAACTCTATGAAGATAGACATAGTGCAAATATGGAAAGTTAAACAATCCTTTTGCCTTCTGAGTAGGCTATGGAGTATGGTAGTCAAGCTCTCCCAAACAATAGTTGAATATCTGAATAGAAAGAGTTCATGGCATATTTAAAGCCATATTAGACTCCCTATGTGGTATGTATAACATAGCCATTCTTTTCTTCGGGCTGTAGCATGTGTTTTTGGGAATGGTTCTCGTTCATAGGACAAACACAAATGAAAGGCACAAGGAACGAGCCTATTTCTCTCACGTCGTTATCACTCTACCACATCTCAACTCCACATCGCTATCGCTCGAATTCAATTAATCCAAAAATTCAATAGTATGTTGGTGCAATAATGCCCCAAGCATTTATGTCTTTTGATGTTTGGATAATCATTTATAGTTAGGCAATGTTTTGTGATCTAACTATGAATATGTCAAAGTCCAAGTATGAATTTGGCAAGAGAAGTCCAAGGGAAGCACTTGGCGGCGTAAGACCAAGCATGTAGTCTTGGCGGTGTAAAGTCCAACCGGACCTTAGCAAAGGAAGACCAAAGGCAAGGTCTTGGCAGCGTACGTCCAAGCATGTAGTCTTGGCGGCGTAAAGTCCAAGCGGTCCTTTGGCAAAAGAGAAACCCAAGACATGACAAAACTGAGGGAAGCTCTTGAAAGCAAGCGCAAGGATGAAGGAGTTGCGGACTCGAAGGGATCCTGGAGGTGCAAGGTTGAAGGAAGAGCTAGAAGGTTGAATCTAGGTCTAGGGAGTTGATTTCAAGTATGATTTAATCATACTTGAAGTATCAGTCGATTGGAGTTTTTGTCTCAATCAACTGATCAGTCACTCGACTGAAGTTTGATGAGTTCTGTGGCCATCAGTCGACTGCTAGGGTTTGGCAGTCGACTGGTCCACCATCAGCCGACTGCTATGTTAGTAATATATGAGAGATTTCCTAAGGCAATCGCTTTATGTTTGAACCATTTATATGATAAATGAATATTCACTATTTGAGTATATATATTTTCATGTATTTGATTAGATCTTAAACTCATTTACTGAATGTCCATGATACGATTCACAGCATGAGAGAATTTGTGATTGGATCACAACTAGTGAGTATCTCTACATGTGTAATTGTGATATATCGGAATTATCCCTAGTTGATGAATTGATGGATTTGGACACCATCAATTCTGTCGAGACTAGCACGAGGTATACTCCTTGGTGTATCCAAGCAGCTGATTCTCACTGGCTGGTGACATTGTGATGTCCGGAGTTAATCGTGGATGCTAGTTATGGTAACTAGTTCATTGGAGTGACCAGCTGTAAAACTTCATATGGTTCTCTGCATATATAGATATGTCAATGAAGTTCTTACTGCAACTTAAGTGCAATGTTCCTTTGACATGCAGTATTCAAGTCATCTTGGTTATAAAGACTTATGCTTTGACATCTTAAGCAAGCATCTTTGAGGAGATGTGAACCCGGGATGATTGGGCATAAGTCGAAGTGATCGAAGGTGTTTGAATAGCCTATAAAGGATTCACCACTCTTTGCGAGGAGATGTATACCCATGGCCTCTCGTTGGATTGTTACAAAAGTCTTTGGCCAAAGCATTACATGTTTAGAGTAAGGTACTCTTGGATACATGTGTAGTAACTAGAATCTGTAAGACGAGGATATGATACTTGGGCTAGGTGTGATGTAGTCAACCTAGTGGGGATAGACACTATAGACCATGTTCTGAACCAAGTGGGTATAAGATGCGTGAAGGGAACGGGGCACGATTCATTGTAGCTGTTGAAGGGTTTCAGAAATAGTATTGGATCAACCGTTGATCTTTCAATTAATTGGGGATAATGATGTACTACTAGGTGTCACTCATGATAGTTCTATAATTAATGGTTAATTATAGACGACCAACATAAATCGAGAACCTATTTGGTCACACGCACAATGAGCGTAATCCGAAGGATTTAAAAAGAACTTGAGAATGAGATTCTCAGACCGAGAGAAACTAGGTTTGGTTGGACCAAACAAGGAGCTAGCGTGAAATCGTTTCAGTCACAATGAAAGTGTGGATGGGCTGTGTCTTATGAACACATGATGGACGAACCAAATTGGTTTGGTTCTAATCCAATGGTAAAAAATAAACCAAAAGGGTTTGGTTTGTTTTAAACGAATGAACTAAAGTTGGTTCGGTTCGTTTTAATTTAAAAAAGACAAATTCGGTTCGGTTTATTTTAACTTAAGTTAATGGAGCGGTTTAACGGGTGTTTGGTTATGAACCAATAACCGTTAGGAGAATATGTTCTCTATAAAAACAGGGCTTAAGGGTTTTGTAAAAACCTAATCCTATTTTTGGTGCCGCCCCTCCCTCTCTTCTTCTTGTGCCGCTGCCCAACTAGGTTGCTGCCCAACCTTGTTGCTGCCCAGCCCTTGTGCCATCGTCCAAGTTGTTGCCGCCGTCCAACCTCCTGCCGGCGACCCTCCGGCGACTTCCCTTGGCTCAGGTGACCAAGGAGCGGCATGCTTTCCTTATTTGGTCGGCGCAAGTTCTCCACCAAAGCTGTCCAGTTTTCTGGACAGCTTGTTTCCTTCTTATCATAGCATCATTTGGATGACGTTTGGAGCTCCGACAGTGGTAACCTTGCCAGGGATTCTATCTCCGATAATCCTCATAGGTGGAGGACGAAGGATTCGTCAAACGGTTGACAAATATCTCTCCGGAGAAGCGAGTTTTGGGGAGTCATTTTTGAATCCGAATTTTGATTCGGATTGTGATCTTCTCTCGATCACATCGTCTTCGACACGAGGCTAGTGACTCGTACGAAGATGAGGCTCGTGGCTTTGTGAAGTCATTTCGATGATACTCGGCGTGGATATGGATAGAGGCGATTCTAGCGAGAGTCGCTCCGGTTGGTGTCTTTCCCGCTACACGTGATACGTCAGGTATACGTAGAATAATTTTCTTTTATTGCAAAATTTGAAACTACAGTTATGTCTACACATGTTGTACTATGTATGCGTGTGGTGTGTGTTATATAATAAATTAGATTTATTGCTTTTTATTTCTTCCGCTGCGCATATGTTTACGAAACATGTTCGAACACATACTCGCCGCGGTGCCTGAAACCCAACAGTGGTATCAGAGCCCAGGTTGTGTTTCGACATAATCGTAAAAATTATTTTGTGATAGTCATAATTGTATTTATGGAAATTTTCTACTTTTGAAAAGTTAGAAGTGTTTATGGAAATTTTCTAATTTTGGAAAGTCTAGAAGTATTTATGGAAATCTTCTACTTTTGAAAAGTTAGAAGAATTATTGGAAATTAATATTTTCCATAAATAAAATATTTGATTAGATTTGGAAATTTGTTTCCTAATTTAATCCTGATTTGATTTGGGAATCAAATCTTAAATATATTTTATTTTAATAAATAGTTTTGACAATTTAGAAAATTTGTTTCCTAAATTAAATTTGACTTTACTTAATCAACACTTTCCATAAATAAAATATGTAATTAGATTTGGAAATTTGTTTCCTAATTTAATCATGATTTGATTTGGAGAATCAAATCTAAAATATATTTTATTTCCATAAATAGTTATGACATATAAGGAAATTTATGTACATGCCATAATTGTATGTCATGTAATTGCATTAGATGCATATCATTATGTCATGTGTGTCGTGACATGTAGATGTATTTCATGTATGTCATGTCATATAGATAATGAAGGGTTTTGCTTATCGAATCCGTGAAGGAAAACTTCGCTTCCCACTTCACCTCAGTAGCTTGACCATGGCGATCCCTTTGATGTCCCCGGATTAAAAAAAAATTAATCCTAGACAAAAGGGATTGCCCAAACCACCAAGTCATCATCGTGCTATTCGTTTAGAGAGGTCACTAGAACAAACTAGTTGTTCAAACGACCATCCTCTATTCTACGAGTAGCCATGGAATAGACGATGTCCGGATCGCCGGTTTTTGTGTTTATGCTCGGGATCCAAGTATTATTTAGCCATTTACAGATTTATAACATGCTTATAATTGAAAAACAAAAACAAGCAATAAACAAAAGAATAAAGTAGAATAGGTATGCCTCTCGATCTTTTAATGTATGACCTTCCTCCTTTTGGACGTCGTGTGGGCGACGATCCACCAAAAGTCGAAGCTCCTAGATCGCAAATCTTCCTTCCTTGCTCTTCCAAAGCAAGAGGAAGAATAGAAACAAGGTTTTTCTCCTCACTAGAAACAACCAACAAGGAACCAAAACTTTCCTTGTCGCCGGCCAACTAGATGAAGAAGAAGATCGTGGAAAACAACCAAAACACTAAGGGAAACCCTATATCTTCTTTCCACCACCTAAGGAGAGGGAGAAGGGAGCTTTTGGGCACTGGCCAAGGGCTGGGAAGGGCCTGGAAAACTTCTGGACGTTGGCCACAAGACAAGGAAGAAGAAAGGAAACCTTGCCTTATTTGGTGCTGCCCTAGCCTCCAAACCCTAACCCTAATCCTAATCCTATCTCAACTAGGATTCCCTTCTCTTGCCGCCCAAGCCTTTCTCTCTTCAATAATGTTCATGCCAACCCCTTGGACAACCTTTTATAGAGTTAGGGATAAGTCATGAATTAATCTCCTCCATTGGTTCTAGGGATTTAATCTCAACCGTCGGATCTAGAGATTTAATCTCAACCGTCGGATCTTAGAGATTTAATCTCTACCAATGGATCTTAGACTTTTGTATCTATCCATTGGATCTAAGCATCATGAGGTGTTAATAGGCTACATTAGGGACCATGAGGAGGAGTTGGGTCTTGGCCACCCATGGATCAAGCTCACATAAAGTCCGATCCACTAATGTTGATCCAATCCACTAAAGGTTCATTATTGATCTACCTCACCAACCCCCATATGATAATATGGGCTCCATATATTATTTGTACATTTTCTCCCCGTGTTTAAGATCTCGAATGTCCATCGATTAATTAATTTACCGACTATTAATTAATCAACATCTAACTCCTTGAGTAGTACCACTCAACCTTTTCATCATGTCGGACCAAGTCCACCTGTAGGGTTTACATGATGAACCTTATGGGTTCCTCAAGGGGACATCATCATCCTAATATATAG
This sequence comes from Wurfbainia villosa, assembly GCA_025175895.1. NCBI lineage: Eukaryota > Viridiplantae > Streptophyta > Magnoliopsida > Zingiberales > Zingiberaceae > Wurfbainia > Wurfbainia villosa. The sequence continues at coordinate 58,812,471 of CM045997.1, forward strand.
GACATGATTTCCTCCTATAATCAACGGCACACCATATAAATAATATCATCTCCCAACTTACCGGGCCTATCGATTAAATCTATAAATCTCTCCCATTGGTAAATCAAAGAGATGAGTACTAAGTATATGTGCCCATTATTATATCGGGATTAAGAGCATATACTAAATAATATATGAGGTCCGATTCGATTATGTAGTCAGCAATAAATCGAATCACCTCTAAGTCGGTACTGCTCAATACACACAAAGTGCACTAGTGTGATTCTATGGTCAAGACAAACCAATACCAAATCACACTACAACCATTCCGATGGTTTGTCCAAAGCCATCTCGGTTGTGAGCCTTTGCTTATACTTTTCAAGGGGCCGATAAAATGGTCTCCTGTGTGACATCACACACCATGTTATCTACAATGTAAAGTATTAGACAATATTGCATAACCATAAAAATATGCAAACAATGATCATGTGATTCTTATTCCAAAATAAAGATGTTCATACAAAAGATAGACTTTTTAGTATACATCCCTACAGATAATGTAGGGTCGATGGTGGCCGGTTAGAGGGGGGTGAATATCCCTCAATCGTCGTATGGTGGAATACGATCGTTCTTCTTGCGTCGCTCGTCTACGATTGTTGTTAGCACAGCGGAATAACAATGATAATGAAAATACTAACAACACATACAATCATACACAAGATATACGTGGTTTGGAACCAAATGGTTCCTACTCCACGGGCGAGCTCACCGGGCTCTAGTTATGCACACGACACTAACTAACACCCCTTCTCGACAAAACGTCGGAGGTGGAGAAACCTCTCACAAGCAATTACAATGTAATATAGAAATACAAACAAGAATACAAATACAATACAAAATAATACTTTTCACCGATTGCTTTTGATCACTTGTTTGTTGCTTGTTTTGGTTGGCTCTTGAAGGACTAGAATGCAACAGTAATTCTCCTTCAAAGTCTCCCTTAAAGCCTTGGCGAAATCCTCCCTCTTGAGCTCCATTTACAGCCTGCATCAAGATGATTTCGTGCCCATCAGTCGACTGAGCGTGACCATCAGTCGACTGGTCTTGTAGCCATTGTCTCACAATGGCCAGATCCACATTGGTCAAGTTCCAACGGATCACCCATCAATCGACTGATGATACCCATCAGTCGACTGATCATCCCATCAGTCGAGTGTTGGCGTGAGCACTCGACTGGAAATCCTTCTGTGGCTAAAATCACCCCGATCAGTCGACTGATGGCGTCGACAGTCGACTGCCCTCCCTCGACAGTCGACTGCCCTACCTCGACAATCGACTTGTCAGTCAGATCCTGGTCAGTCGAACACCGGTCGAACCATTCGACTTAGAGTAGTCAACTGGCACCTATGCCAGTCGATTGATGTCGGGTAAAACCTCAAACATCAAGTTGTTTGAGCATCCGACACTCAGTCTTAGCCACTTGGCCAAGTCCACCTCATCCCTCATGAAGTTCCCCACCGAAGCTCTCTTCCCTCGGCCTACGTCCCTCGGATGCGTCAAGCGCATGGCTTCACAATTCCATCCTTCGCGTCTCATGCCCTCGAAGTATGCTTCCATTTGGTCTCACTCCATTCGCTCCCCGTCCGGCGGTCCCTCGAATGCACCAAGCACACGGCTTCGCAATGCCATCCTTCACCGACTCAAGGACCCCGAGCCTAGTGAACTTGCCAAGTCCTCAAGACTTCCCACATGCACCAAGTGCACGACTTCGCAATGCATTTCTCACCAAGCACCAAGCACACGACTTCACAATGCTTTGGACTTTTCCACACCAAGCTCCATGCTTGGATTTTCCATGCCAACTCCATGTTTGACTTTCCTATGACAATCCCATGTCATAAGTTTTGTCTATCATCAAAATACTACTCGAGTCAAACTCGAGTCAACCCGGGCCGATTGCACCAACAATCTCTCCCTTTTTGATGATTGACAAAACTACCATCTCAAGTCTACCAATTCTCCCATATTGGCAATTCTCATATCCCAATGAGAATTCCAATGAACCCTAATTGGTAACTTCTTCTTCTTTTTGACATAACATCAAAAAGGTCCTCAAGGGTGTCAATGTCTCATATCCCAATGAGATCTTACAATCTTCCCCTTGGCATGTCCTCAATCTTTCTAGTGATAATTGTTAGGGCAATCTCTTGCCGTAATATGGTTTTGATGGTGTGGCAAAGGGTTTAAGTTAGTTTGATATGTTGATTTGATATGTGCGTTGAAGTCGTGCAGGACTTAGTAATTCGCACATGGAGCCATGGCGAGTTTCACATCTCATGACTCGTGCCTTGAGTCGGTGAAGGATAGCTTTGTGGAAGCCGTGCGCTTGGAGCATCCGAGGGACCGCCGGACGAGGAGCTTGGAGTGAAGCCGGAGGAAGTAGACTTCGAGGCAAGAGACGCGAAGGAGCATTGCAGAGCCGTGCGCCTGATGCTGCCGAGGGACGTGGCCGCGAACGAAGAGAACTTCAAAGGCGAGGGACTCCGAGGGATGAGAGTGAGCGATTGTAACCCGGGAAGGGTAGCTCTTAGGTGAAACTTGGCCATTTGGCCAAGTGTCGGATGAGTTTTCCCGACACCAGTCGACTGCCATGGCATGGAAGTCGACTGCTCTGAGTCGATGGGTCGATCGACTGGTCTAATGTGGCTGAATCAAGTTGATCAGTCGACTGACAAAGATGGGCGATCGATCGATGGCTTGATCACGACGCCAAGGGACGACGGTCGGATCGATGTCACTGTGCACGGGCACAGAATGGAGTCGACCTCGTTGAGGACTCGACTGGTTGACATCAGTCGACTGATGGTTGCCATCAGTCGACTGATGCCAGTACCGTTGGATAGTATCCAACGTGGAAAGTGGCCATTATTGGGCAACGACTACAGCACCAGTCGACTGATGGGTGCCATCAATCGACTGATCCTGTGTCAACGGGAAGAAACCCTCTTCCCCTATAAAAAGGAAGGGGGTAAGGCTTTGGGAGGCTAATTCTTATACTCTAATACTCTCCCAAAGTTCCCTAAAGCTTTCCATCCTCTTACCCAAGCTTATTTTCATTATATTTGTAAGAGGAGTGTTGTTGTAAAGAGGTTACTGTTGGATCGAAAGTGTCGCTAGAGGGGGGGGGGTGAATAGCGATACGGTGTCGTTAAAAACTTTTGCAATAAGTAAAAAGCAAGTAGAGAATGCACAGCGGAAATATAAAGTAGACAAGATATTTTTACGTGGTTCACAATCTTTCGATTGCTAATCCACGGCCCTAGTGATCCTTGATCACGTACGGAGGGCAATTCACTAAAACCACTCCTCTTCGTTGGAAGTAGGAGCAACGATTACAAAAAGAAATCAAGGCAAAGGGACACTCCCCCTTTCCTTGTTACGATTAAAGCACAAAGACAATTTAAAGAAGTAGAACTTAAATAAATATACCGACAACTCTTATAAGTAGAAGATGTAGCTTTCGTTGTCGGCGGCACTTCATCGTAGCAAATGTGAGTAGTAGTAGCGGCGTTACGACGGCGTGTTGAGAGCTCTTGAATTCTTGTCATTTGCTTGGCTTGAACATGTCTATTTATGGATATTGATCTATGAATTTAGACATAGGTAGTGTCCAAGGTGAGGTTCTTATCCCAACTCAAGGATGAGGTGTTTCATCCAACCACCTTGTGCCACCTCCAACCTTCTTGTGCGCCAACTCAAGGATGAGGTGTTTCATCCAACCACCTTGTGCCACCTCCAACCTCCTTGGGCGCCAACTTGAGGATGAGGTGTTTCATCCAACCACCTTGTGCCACCTCCAACCTCCTTGGGCGCCAACTTGAGGATGAGGTGTTTCATCCAACCACCTTGTGCCACCTCCAACCTCCTTGGGCGCCAACTTGTTGGAGCCATTCAACTTGTGCCACATCATGGGAGCCAACCATCTTGTGCCAACTCACCTTATTTTGGGCGTCCACCACAAGGAAGCTTGGTGATGGTTTGGATGTCCACCTTGATGCCACATCACCCTTTGTACCAAAACACGAGTCAAGTCCAAATTCACCCCCTTGAAATTTGAGCTCTTCTCGAAATTTGGAACTTGACTAGCGTTGGTGTAGTCAAAGGGTTTTGGACTGCAGTACAAGTTAGCTTAAAATATAAAGTACGATGGTTCTAACCATCTGATCTCGACCTAGACCTTCCATTGGAGGTATTGGGTCGGATCTACGCTTAACGACCTTGCTTCGCTTTCACACGAGCTTACCTTGTAGCCTCGCTTCCGGTCTTCACCCGAGTACCTCGGCTTCCTCCGAAGTCCCTCTGGCGTTGCCCGACCACCTCGGTTCCCACCGGGTGTCGCAGACCTTCCGCTCAACTTTAGCATTTCTGCACACTTAATTGAGCTCGTAAGATAACAAATATACCCTTAACTATTGAGCCTTTTGCCATAATCAAAATACCGGTTCGACTTTGGTGCCCACGCCTTTCGCACAACAATCTCCCCCTTTTTGATTCATGGCAAACCGACACAAAAGTTAAGGAAAAATTAAGCATAACAGTAAGCTAGCATAATGATTAAGCATGAATGAGCTAGCATAAAGATTAAATATGAATGAGCTAGCATAATGATTAAGCATGAATGAGCTAGCATAAAGATTAAATATGAATGAGCTAGCATAAAGATTAAATATGAATGAGCTAGCATAATGATTAAATATGAATGAGCTAGCATAATGATTAAGTATGAATGAGCTAGCATAAAGATTAAGCATGAGTGAGCTAGCATAAAGATTAAGCATGAGTGAGAAATATTATTGTTTCAAGTTCTCCCCTTTGAGGTAACCTCCCCCTTGACCGAAGGTGAGTTCTTGAAAAATAATTTTTACTTAATAGTTGCTTAAGTAAACGGAATTACTTAATATAAAAGGTAATAATTTTGTTTACTTTCTTCCTTACTTTTGTGACTTTCTCCCCCTTTTGCCTTAACTCAAAAAGTTTGTAAATATATTTTAAGGTTTGTAAGTCCAAGCAAGTTCCCAATATAAATATATATATATATTTTTTTAAAATAATAATAAGCTTGAAAATATGTTCATCTAAAATGTACAACTCCGGTTGGACTTGATTGATATAGAATGATCAATAAGTCTTGAAGGAGTTGATTAATTTTAAATAATTATACTCCATGGTTCATGTCGATGCACTGAATCTACATCTGGAACCAGGAGTAAGGTCCTAACATCTCACGCCCGTCTACGTGGCTAAGTACACAAACACATTAGTCCTATGTGTTGTGAGATGTGTTGGCTCCTTAAATCTATAGGTATATGATTTCTAAGGTAAGACTTAGGCTAATTTCATAAAAAGAAGCAAAAGTAGAGTACATATATAAAAAAATTTAAATCCTACTCTATTACGCACATACCTAACTTTCGTCTTAATAAACTAAATTCGGCTTCGGGTAGTGGTTTGGTGAAGATGTCCGCTAGGTTTGATTTGGACTCAACATACTCTAGTTGTATAGTTCCATTAGTTACATGTTCCCTAATGAAGTGGTGTTTAACTTCTATATGTTTTGTCCTAGAATGACATATTGGATTTTTAGATAAGTTAATTGAACTAATGTTATCTATGTAGGTTTTAATGTTGTTAAAGATTAAGCTAAAGTCTTGGAGAGTGTGCTTCATCCACAGGAGCTGAGAGACACACTCACCCATCGCAACGTATTCGGCTTCGGTGGTAGATAAGGCAACGCAATGCTTCCTCGCACTAACTTACTAGACTCGGAGGATTTGACAACAACCACTCGTGCTCTTTCTATCGAGTTTACTACCGCATAGTCGGAGTCGGAGTAGATTAAACTCGGTAGATCTAGGGTACCAAATACCTACGTTTAGCGTGCCCTTTAGATATCTAAGGATACGCTTGACTAGGGTTAGGTGAGACTCCTTGGCACAGGTTTGTAACCTTGCGCACATACTTACCGCGAATAAAATGTCGGGTCGGCTCGCGGTTAAGTATAGGAGACTTCCTATTGCGCTCATATAGTATTTTAGGTCAACGGGTTTTCCTTCTACATCTTCGTTTATATTAACATTAGTTGCCATAGGTGTATTGATTATTTTAGCATCTTGCATTCCAAATCGATTTATTAAGTCCTTAGTATATTTTTGTTGATGTAAATATATTCAATCTTTAGTTTGTTTAATTTGTAAACCTAAGAAGAAACTTAACTCTCCCACTAAATTCATTTCAAATTCACTTTCCATAAGTGAGATGAATTCGTTTAGCAGGATCGAGTTGGTAGTTCCAAAAATTATATCATCTACATAGATTTGGGCTATAAAGATTTCTTTTCCTACGGTTTTAACGAATAAGGTTGGGTCGACTAAACCTTGGTTGAATCCTTTGGACTTAAGATAGATCGAAAGCCTTTCGTACCAAGCTCTTGGGGCTTGTTTGAGTCCATATAGGGCTTTCTTAAGTCTAAGGACATGTTCAGGTTTATATATATTTTCGAATCCTGGAGGTTGACTGTATTAAACTTCTTAATTAATGTATCAATTCAAAAATTCTTACTTGACATCCATTTGAAACAATTTAAAACCTCGATGTGCGCTATATGCTAACAACGACCGGATGGACTCTAGTCGGCTCACGAGGCGTAGGTCTCGCCGTAATCTAAACCTTCGACTTGACTAAACCCTTTTGCGACTAACCTAGCTTTATTTCTAACTACTTCACCTTTATCATCAAGTTTATTTGAAATACCCACCTTGTTCCAATAATTGATTTTTCTTTAGGTGGTGGTACTAATTCCCGGACTTCATTTCTAGTGAATTGAGCTAGCTCTTCTTGCATAGCAATAATCCGGATCGGGATCAAAGTGCTTGTTCAATAGTTTTGGGTTCGATTTTGGAAATTGAGATTTGACTAAGGTTTCGATATGAAGCTCTAGTTCGAACCCTAAATTTGGATCACCTATAACTTGATTGATAGGATGATTTGTTTGAGTCTTAGTGTGACTCGGGTTAGGGTCATCTATCACTTGGTCGATAGGATGACTTGGGTGAGTTCTAGTTTGACTTGGGTTAGAGTCATCTATCACTTGGTCGATAGGATGACTTGGGTTAGGGCAGATTCAAGTTCAAGATCAGTCGGGTTAGCTATAAGTTGATTTGCTAGTTGGTTTTGTTAAGGATTGAGCGGGTTCGTGTCCTTCTCGAAAACTATATTAATGGTTTCTTCGACTCTAAGAGTCGTGATTGTATACCCTATAAGCTCTCTTGGTGGTTGAGTATCCTAGAAAGGTTCGATGAGGTTTTGGATTTAATTTCCTAGGTAATCCTTAGTGTTTAAGATATGTACCTTGCATCCAAATACCTAAAGTACTTGATGTTTGGTATTTTATCGTGATAAATCTCGTCTGAGGTCTTTTGGTGCCTCTTTACCATAAGGATCCTATTTTGGACATAGCAAGCCGTACTAACGGCCTCTGCCCCAAAATCTATCGGGTAGGTTATACTCGTTTAACATTGTCCTAGCGGCTTCTTGTAGGGTTCTATTTTTCCGTTCGACTAACCCATTTTGTTGTGGGGTTCTAGGACATGAAAACTCATGGTGGTATCCGTTTAGGTTACTAAATCTGTAAACTGTGGTTTTCGAATTCACCACCATGATAAAGCTTCTAAGTCTTTTAATCTTAAGGTTCTTTTGATTTTCGATTAACCTACAAAGATTGATTAGTTGGTCTAGGGTATCATTTTTATGTTTGATAAACCTAACCCAAGTAAATCTAGAATAGTCGGCAATTATGACTAAGCAAAATTGACTACCATTGAGTGACTTAGCTCCATGTGAATCAAATAGATCCATGTGTAGGAGCTCAAGAACACTTTTGGTTCGTTCTTGATTAGTTAATTGATGTTGTGTCCTAGATTGTTTACCTTGTTGACAAGCATTACATATTTTATTATCCAAGTTGTTTAGTTTAGGCAAACCTATAACCAAGCCACTCTGACTCATCTTGTGGACGAGTCTTGGGTGCGAGTGTCCGAGTCTTCGGTGCCATAACCAAGATTCCTCTTGCTGTGTCATAAGACACTTGGTTGAGGAGTTAGGTAAATTTATTGTGTAGATGTTGCTACTCCTAGTTCCTTTAAGTATTATTTTAGATGTTGCATTTATTTTGATTACGCATTCATTTTCTAGAAATATGACCTTATAATTGTTATCACACAATTGGCTTACACTAAGTAAATTATATTGAAAGTTTTCTACTAATAAGACATTTTGAATTGTAAAGTTAGAGTTGAGCTCAATATCACACGATCCGATGATTTTGAGCTTGCCGTTATTTCGAAGGCTACGATCCTTGTCGTTTGAATCGTAACCGAAAATTTGAGTTGATCCCGGTCATGTGTCGGGAGCAACCAGCATCCAACATCCATTGATCCTACACATAAGGTAGTTGGATCGGATATTGGAATTACTAAAGGGTTGTTTGTAAGTTTTAAACCTAAATCATCTCACCAATATCTACATGATCAAAACATGTTATTCCTATGTGTTATTGTGAGATGACTTTCAATTTACTTGATTAATTTTAATGAATTTAAATTAACCAACATTAGGTTAGATTCGGATTTAGTCTAAGCTCATCAAGTAATCTTTTCAAGAGATTAGCTTCAGTCGTGGCGAGACCTGAGGCCTTCTTTGATCGGGACCACTTCCTTAGACAAAGCTAATTTCAAGAAATTGATAACTCGACTTACTTGAGACTACGTCTTGGTCTAACTAGTTATTTTGAAAAGAGGCTCCCAGGCTCAATCTTTTAAATAGGATTTTAGTTGGTTTATTTTTGAAAAGAGGCTCCCGAGGCTCAATCTTTTAGAGGATTTTAGTTGGTTATGAGTCCTATCTAACCATTCTAAAAATAAAGGAAAAACTAAGCATGCAATTTCTAAGACTTAACAAAAATACATTTTGTATTGGCTCCCCTGGACCATTGAATCGAGTGGGTCTATTCACATAGTGAATTTGGTCATAGGAATACATGTTAGATCCTAAAGTTGAAATCAAAGTGGTCTTAGGGACCCATGCTTGGACATTTTTCTTATGTTGGTTTACTATAGACATATATGACTTATTGGTTGTATTTGAGTTAAACCCCGTCCTTGTTGTACCACGGCCCTTTGTGATCCAAGTAAGAGGTCAAGTCCCTTGGATCCCAAAGTGAACCTTTCAACGTGTTCCTAAGGTCTTGACTTGTGTTTTCAAGCGAGTTCTCAACTTCAAGCTTTTCAGCTTGAGTTGAGTCCTCCTCTTGAATCTGAGTAGTCGAAGAGGTTAGGGAGACCTCATGTTTGAGAAGGTTAACCTCCTCAATTAGGGTCTCGACCTTGGACTCGGACTTAGCTAGTTTCTTATTTAAAAATTTAATTGCACCATACAAAGTATTAAGTAACGCAACTTACCCTTAATGATTCTTTTGAACCGGATACGGATCCGTGGCTTGTCTTGAATGGAAGCTCATCATCGGATTCGGACTCGGACTCTTCTTGATTTAGTCGTGCTCGTCGGCCATTAGAGAGCTTGGATATCTCTTCTTCCTCCGACAACTCCTCCCAAGTAGCGTTTAGCGCTTTCTTGGTCTTTGATGCGTTATTCTTTATCTTTGGGCACTCGGACTTGATGTGGCCAACTGTTGCACTCATAGCATCTAAAATTAGAAGTATTTGAATTAGGTTTAGGCTTACCTTGAGTTGTTGGTCGTTTCGTCTCTTGATCATCTTCGAACTAGATTGACTAGTTCGGATTCTATTCGAGTCTACTTAGGTCGGACTCGTCTTCTTCCTTGGGGTGGCTTGCTTGCGGGCTTCTTCTTCTTGGAACCGCAACTAACGCAATACTCTTCTCGGACCACGTTAGTTTGCTCATGTAATTCAAGTTCGAAAACAATTGTCTAACCTAATTTTAGAAAGGTCCTTGGAGACCTTGTAGGCATCGACCATGGATGCCCACAAGGTGGTCTAGGAAGCGAGTTAAGAGAATACGATAAGGTCGCGATTCTCGACCTTTTGTCGATGGCATGGAGTTGGTTGTGATGTCTTGGATACGAGCATGTAGTTGAGTTGCGGTCTCGTTTTCCTGCATTTTCAAGTTATACAATTTATTTAAAAGTAAATCTCTTTTACATACCTTCGTAAGTCGGTGCCTTCGTGTAGTTCCACTAGCTTGGTCCATAAGTCCTTTGCACTAATGAAGGGGCAGTTGAGCTCTTCCTTGGACAACCCACATTGCAAGATTTGAGTTGCCTTGGCGGCTTCTACTTGTTTTCATGGAATTTGACCATTGATCGTGTAACCCAAAGATTCACCATCTTCATTAATAGGAAGTGTGAAACCGGTTTGGATTACGATCCACATCTCGATTTGGGTTTTAAGAAAGCATTCCATCCGACCCTTACAATAACGAAAGTCATTACCGTTGTAAAGCGGTGGGCGGTGCTAAACCCTTGAGATGGGCCATTTAAAAACAAGAAGAAGAAGAAAAGAATCTTGCAAAACACACGGAAAGAATATTCCAAGACTTTCGTCTTGGATTAGTAGTCTTGAGAAGTAAAAAGATATATAAAATGTAACTTGCAAAAAGAAATAAACAATCAAATGCGAATGTCGTTGAAGTTCCGGAGGACAACCTTACTCGGGATCTAACCCGAAGGACAACCTTATCCGGATCCTAAAGCCTCTAATGCAATTCTATATGTAGGAGACGATAAGCAAGTGAAATAATTATACGAAAACAGAAATAAATAAATAAAAAATCAAAAAAAAAAAAACAAAGCTAGATTGGTGGTTTCACGAATCTTAGCGCCCGACTCGATACCAATTGTTGATCGAAGTGTCTAAGCTAGAGGGGGTGAATAGCGATACGGTGTCGTTAAAAAAAAAAAACTTTTGCAATAAGTAAAAAGCAAGTAGAGAGTGCACAGCGGAAATATAAAGTAGACAAGATATTTTTACGTGGTTCACAATCTTTCGATTGCTAATCCACGGCCCTAGTGATCCTTGATCACGTACGGAGGGCAATTCACTAAAACCACTCCTCTTCGTTGGAAGTAGGAGCAACGATTACAAAAAGAAATCAAGGCAAAGGGACACTCCCCCTTTCCTTGTTACGATTAAAGCACAAAGACAATTTAAAGAAGTAGAACTTAAATAAATATACCGACAACTCTTATAAGTAGAAGATGTAGCTTTCGTTGTCGGCGGCACTTCGTCGTAGCAAATGTGAGTAGTAGTAGCGTGTTGGTGCAGTGGGCAGTGGGCACCAAAGTCGAACCGGTATTTTGATTATGGCAAAAGGCTCAATAGTTAAGGGTATATTTGTTATCTTACGAGCTCAATTAAGTGTGCAGAAATGCTAAAGTTGAGCGGAAGGTCTGCGACACCGGTGAACCGAGGTGTCGGCAGCGCCAGACTTGGAGGAAAGGTACTCGGGTGAACAAGCGAGGCTACAAAGCTCGTGTGGCGAAGCAAGGTCGTTAGCGTAGATCACCAATACCTCCAATGGAAGGTCTAGGTCGAGATCGGATGGTTAGAACCATCGTACTTTATATTTTAAGCTAACTTATGGCGTCAAAACCCTTTGACTATCAGCGCTAGTCAAGTTCGGCCTCGAAGAGCTCGAATTTCAAGGGTGAATTTGGACTTGACTCGTGTTTTGGTACAAAGGGTGATGTGGCATCAAGGTGGACATCCAAACCATCACCAAGCTTCCTTGTGGTGGATGCCCAAGATAAGGTGAGTTGGCACAAGATGGTTGGCTCCCATGATGTGGCACAAGTTGAATGGCTCCAACAAGTTGGCGCCCAAGGAGGTTGGAGGTGGCACAAGGTGGTTGGATGAAACACCTCATCCTCAAGTTTGGCGCCCAAGGAGGTTGGAGGTGGCACAAGGTGGTTGGATGAAACACCTCATCCTCAAGGAGCAAGGAGGTTGGAGGTGGCACAAGGTGGTTGGATGAAACACCTCATCCTTGAGTTGGCGCCAAGGAGGTTGGAGGTGGCACAAGGTGGTTGGATGAAACACCTCATCCTTGAGTTGGCCTTGAGGATGTGGATGAACAAGTCTTGGGGATAAGAACCTCACCTTGGACACTACCTATGTCTAAATTCATAGATCAATATCCATAAATAGACATGTTCAAGCCAAGCAAATAACAAAAATTCAAGAGCTCTCAACCTCACGTCGTGCTGCATTACTACTCACATTTGCTGACAGTGCGCCGACAGCAACTCATCTACTTATGTCGGTATATTTATTTAAGTTCTACTTCTTTAAATTGTCTTTGTGCTAAAACAAGGAAAGGGAGGTCCTTTGTTTTTAATTTTATTTAAGTTCTAAGGAAGAATCTTAAGATGTGATATTGGTTTTAGTTAATGCCAAGCAAAATGACGCGATGAAACAAGAAGATCCAGTAATCATGATGAGCTTCCATTCAAACAAAGATCTGCTTTAAAGAATCATTAAGGGTAAGTCGATTCTTATACTGCTTTTACTATAGAAACTAGCTAATCGAGTCCAAGGTGACTAATTGAGGAGTTTCTCTAAACACAATCTCCTAATTTGACTACTGAAGGAGGACTCAACTCAAGTTGAAAAGCTTTTGAGAACTCTTTCTTACAAGTCGAAAGACCTTATTTCGTTGGAAAGGGTTCACTTTGGGATCAAGGGACTTATTTGGATCACAAAAATTCTAACATGGGACTCGGGTTTAACTCAAATACAACCAATAAGTCATATATGTCTATAGTAAACCAACATAAGAAAAATGTCCAAGCATGGGTCCCTAAGATCACTTTGATTTCAACTTTAGGATCTAACATGTATTGGGTTCCCAAGGACCGACTTGAATAGATGGATTCAATATCAGAGCCTTTAAAAATATTTTTATTAGTCTTAAATGCATGCTTAATTTTCCTTTATTTTTAGAATGGTTGAATAGACTCATAACCAACTAAAATCTCGAAAAGATTGGCCTGAGCCTCTTTTTCAAAATAAATCAACGATCCTCTGAAAAGATTGAGCCTGGGCCTCTTTTGATAACTAGTTAGACCAAGATCTAGTCTCAAGTAAGTCGAGTTATCAATTTCTTGAAATTAGCTTTGTCTAAGGAAGTGGTCGTTGTTCGAAAGGCCTCAATCGCCACGAGAAGCTAATCTCTTGAAAAAGATTACTTATGAGCTTAGACTAAATCGAATCTAACCTAATGTTGGTTAATTTAAATTCATTAAAATTAATCAAGTAAAATATTGGTGAGATGATTTAGGTTTAAAAACTTACAAACAACCCTTTAGTAATTCCATTGATCCTACACATAAGAGTCGAAGAAACCATTAATATAGTTTTCGACGAAGGACACGAACCCGTTCAATCCTTAACAAAACCAACTAGCAAATCAACTTATAGCGAACCCGACTCTGATCTTGAACTTGAATCTCGTCCTAACCCAAGGCATCCTATCGACCAAGTGAGAGATGACTCTAACCCAAGTCAAACTAGAACTCACCCAAGTCATCCTATCAATCAAGTTATAGGTGATCCAAATTTAGGGGTTCGAACTAGAGCTTCATATCGAAACCTTAGTCAAATCTCGTTAATTTCCAAAATCGAACCCAAAACTATTGAACAAGCACTTCTTGATCCCATTTGGATTATTGCTATGCAAGAAGAGCTAGCTCGATTCACTAGAAATGAAGTCAGGAATTAGTACCACCACCTAAGAAAAATCAATTATTGGAACAAGGTGGGTATTTGAAATAAACTTGATGATAAAGGTGAAGTAGTTAGAAATAAAGCTAGGTTAGTCGCAAAGGGTTTAGTCAAGTCGAAGGTTTAGATTACGATGAGACCTCGCCCGTAGCAGGACTAGAGTCCATCAGATATGTTGTTAGCATATCTTTGCATCGAGGTTTTAAATTGTTTCAAATGGATGTCAAGTCAGCATTTTTGAATGGATACATTAAGGAAGAAGTTTCGTCGATCGACCTCCGGATTGAAAATCTAGATAAACTGACCATGTCCTTAGACTTAAGAAAGCCCTATATGGACTCAAACAAGCCCCAAGAGCTTGAGTACGAAGGCTTTCGATCTATCTTAAGTCGAAGGATTCAACCAAGGTTTAAAACCGTAGGAAAAGAAATCTTTATAGCCCAAATCTATGTAGATGATATAATTTTTGGAACTACCAACTCGATCCTGCTAAACGAATTCATCTCACTTATGGAAAGTGAATTTGAAATGAATTTAGTAGGAGAGTTAAGATGGAATATATTTACATCAACAAAAATATACTAAGGACTTAATAAATCGATTTGGAATGCAAGATGCTAAAATAATCAATACACCTATGGCAACTAATGTTAATATAAACGAAGATGTAGAAGGAAAACCCGTTGACCTAAAATACTATAGGAGCGCAATAGGAAGTCTCCTATACTTAACCGCGAGCCGACCCGACATTTTATTCGCGGTAAGTATGTGCGCAAGGTTGCAAACCTGTGCCAAGGAGTCTCACCTAACCCTAGTCAAGCGTATCCTTAGATATCTAAAGGGCACGCTAAACGTAGGTATTTGGTACCCTAGATCTACCGAGTTTAATCTAATCGGCTACTCCGACTCCGACTATGCCGGTAGTAAACTCGATAGAAAGAGCACGAGTGGTTGTTGTCAAATCCTCGGCTCGAGTCTAGTAAGTTGGTGCAGTAGGAAGCGACATTGCGTTGCCTTATCTACCACCAGAATCGTTGCGATGGGTGAGTGTGTCTCTCAGCTCCTGTGGATGAAGCACACTCTCCAAGACTTTAGCTTAATCTTTAACAACATTAAAACCTACATAGATAACATTAGTTCAATTAACTTAACTAAAAATCCAATATGTCATTCTAGGACAAAACATATAGAAGTTAAACACCACTTCATTAGGGAACATGTAACTAATGGAACTATACAACTAGAGTATGTTGAGTCCAAATCAAACCTAGCGGACATCTTCACCAAACCACTACGAAGCGAATTTAGTTTATTAAGACGAAAGTTAGGTATGTGCGTAATAGAGTAGGATTTAAATTTTTCTATATATGTACTCTACTTTTGCTTCTTTTTATGAAATTAGCCTAAGTCTTACCTTAGAAATCATATACCTATAGATTTAAATTGGGAACTTGCTTGGACTTACAAACCCTAAAATATATTTACAAACTTTTTGAGTTAAGGCAAAAGGGGGAGAAAGTCACAAAAGTAAGGAAGAAAGTAAACAAAATTATTACCTTTTATATTAAGTAATTCCGTTTACTTAAGCAACTATTAAGGGGGAGTAAAAATTATTTTTCAAGAACTCACCTTCGGTCAAGGGGGAGGTTACCTCAAAGGGGAGAACTTGAAACAATAATATTTCTCAATCATGCTTAATCTTTATGCTAGCTCACTCATGCTTAATCTTTATGCTAGCTCATTCATACTTAATCATTATGCTAGCTCATTCATATTTAATCATTATGCTAGCTCATTCATATTTAATCTTTATGCTAGCTCATTCATATTTAATCTTTATGCTAGCTCATTCATGCTTAATCATTATGCTAGCTCATTCATATTTAATCTTTATGCTAGCTCATTCATATTTAATCTTTATGCTAGCTCATTCATGCTTAATCATTATGCTAGCTCATTCATATTTAATCATTATGCTAGCTCATTCATATTTAATCTTTATGCTAGCTCATTCATATTTAATCTTTATGCTAGCTCATTCATGCTTAATCATTATGCTAGCTCATTCATATTTAATCTTTATGCTAGCTCATTCATGCTTAATCATTATGCTAGCTTCTTTATTATGCTTAATTTTTCCTTAACTTTTGTATCGGTTTGCCATGAATCAAAAGGGGAGATTGTTAGTGCGGCGTGGGCACCAAAGTCGAACCGGTATTTTGATTATGGCAAAAGGCTCAATAGTTAAGGGTATATTTGTTATCTTACGAGCTCGATTAAGTGTGCGAAATGCTAAAGTTGGCGGAAGGTCTGCGACACCGGTGGGAAGAGGTGGTCGAACGCCGAGAGGACTTGAGGAAGCCGAGGTACTCGGGTGAAGACCGGAAGCGAGGCTACAAGGTAAGCTCGTGTGAAAGCGAAGCAAGGTCGTTAAGCGTAGATCCGACCCAATACCTCAAATGGAAGGTCTAGGTCGAGATCAGATGGTTAGAACCATCGTACTTTATATTTTAAGCTAACTTGTACTGCAGTCCAAAACCCTTTGACTACGATCTGCTAATTTCAAGGGGGTGAATTTGGACTTGACTCGTGTTTTGTTACAAAGGGTGATGTGGCATCAAGGTGGACATCCAAACCATCACCAAGCTTCCTTGTGGTGGATGCCCAAGATAAGGTTAGTTGGCACAAGATGGTTGGCTCCCATGATGTGGCACAAGTTGAATGGCTCCAACAAGTTGGCGCCCAAGGAGGTTGGAGGTGGCACAAGGTGGTTGGATGAAACACCTCATCCTCAAGTTGGCGCCCAAGGAGGTTGGAGGTGGCACAAGGTGGTTGGATGAAACACCTCATCCTCAAGTTGGCGCCCAAGGAGGTTGGAGGTGGCACAAGGTGGTTGGATGAAACACCTCATCCTTGAGTTGGCGCACAAGGAGGTTGGAGGTGGCACAAGGTGGTTGGATGAAACATCTCATCCTTGAGTTGGCGCAAAGGATGTGGATGAACAAGTCTTGGGGGATAAGAACCTCACCTTGGACACTACCTATGTCTAAATTCATAGATCAATATCCATAAATAGACATGTTCAAGCCAAGCAAATAACAAGAATTCAAGAGCTCTCAACACGCCGTAAATGTGCCCGTCGTACTGCTACTACTACTCACATTTGTCTACTTATAAGAGTTGTCGGTATATTTATTTAAGTTCTACTTCTTTAAATTGTCTTTGTGCTTTAATCGTAACAAGGAAAGGGGGAGTGTCCCTTTGCCTTGATTTCTTTTTGTAATCGTTGCTCCTACTTCCAACGAAGAGGAGTGGTTTTAGTGAATTGCCCTCCGTACGTGATCAAGGATCACTAGGGCCGTGGATTAGCAATCGAAAGATTGTGAACCACGTAAAAATATCTTGTCTACTTTATATTTCCGCTGTGCATTCTCTACTTGCTTTTTACTTATTGCAAAAGTTTTTAACGACACCGTATCGCTATTCACCCCCCCCTCTAGCGACACTTTCGATCCAACATAGCGGCGTTACGACGGCGTGTTGAGAGCTCTTGAATTCTTGTCATTTGCTTGGCTTGAACATGTCTATTTATGGATATTGATCTATGAATTTAGACATAGGTAGTGTCCAAGGTGAGGTTCTTATCCCAACTCAAGGATGAGGTGTTTCATCCAACCACCTTGTGCCACCTCCAACCTTCTTGTGCGCCAACTCAAGGATGAGGTGTTTCATCCAACCACCTTGTGCCACCTCCAACCTCCTTGGGCGCCAACTTGAGGATGAGGTGTTTCATCCAACCACCTTGTGCCACCTCCAACCTCCTTGGGCGCCAACTTGAGGATGAGGTGTTTCATCCAACCACCTTGTGCCACCTCCAACCTCCTTGGGCGCCAACTTGTTGGAGCCATTCAACTTGTGCCACATCATGGGAGCCAACCATCTTGTGCCAACTCACCTTATTTTGGGCGTCCACCACAAGGAAGCTTGGTGATGGTTTGGATGTCCACCTTGATGCCACATCACCCTTTGTACCAAAACACGAGTCAAGTCCAAATTCACCCCTTGAAATTCGAGCTCTTCTCGAGGCTGGAACTTGACTAGCAGTTGACTGTAGTCAAAGGGTTTTGGACTGCAGTACAAGTTAGCTTAAAATATAAAGTACGATGGTTCTAACCATCTGATCTCGACCTAGACCTTCCATTGGAGGTATTGGGTCGGATCTACGCTTAACGACCTTGCTTCGCTTTCACACGAGCTTACCTTGTAGCCTCGCTTCCGGTCTTCACCCGAGTACCTCGGCTTCCTCCGAAGTCCCTCTGGCGTTGCCCGACCACCTCGGTTCCCACCGGGTGTCGCAGACCTTCCGCTCAACTTTAGCATTTCTGCACACTTAATTGAGCTCGTAAGATAACAAATATACCCTTAACTATTGAGCCTTTTGCCATAATCAAAATACCGGTTCGACTTTGGTGCCCACTGCCCACTGCACCAACAGTTACCTCCACCTAGCTTTGTGCAAATGAGAGATCTAGTGGATAGATTTCGGAGTGATTCACCGTGGACGAATCGGACCGTGGATTAGCGGCGTAGCCGTGAACCACGTTACATCTCCGTGTTTGTATTGTCTTTGTTTTATTTCTATTTGCTTGTCTTAGTTTATTGCTTCCGCTTGCGCTAACATTTTTGTAGACGAGCAAAATACGACATCCAACGAACGAGGGCTATTCACCCCCCCCTCTAGCCGGTCAATCGATCACCAACAATAATCCCATATCACTTAAGAGAGGCGCAATCCCTCAATTTTCCTCCCATGAGGAAAAAATATACATCCATCTTCCCATGAAGGAAACCTCCCTCTAAAGGCTTGCTCCCCCTTGATCATTGCACCAACAATGTCTTTGGAAAGCCCCTAAGCCAATAGGAACATTAACCTAATCAAAATTAAGGCAAAGTTCAACAATGAACTCTCATCCACCTTAAAATTGACACTCTCCCTAAACACTTCCCCTAATCCATATCCAATGGATTTCCACCCTTTTTAATGCTCTCTCAAGCATGTCCTAGGGTTAGGAGTGGTTAGGGGACTAAAACACAGTTGAATATGGGCCTAACCATCAAAGTTTACCCGAAATCAGCTTGGTTAATCGACTGAATCAGAAACCAGTCAACTGACACCCTCGTCAGTCGACTGGCCTCCCTGGTAGTCAACTGATAACTGCATTTGCAGTTTTCTGATTTTCAGAAATGAATTTCTGAAATTCATAAGTAAATATACATAAGTTGAAAAATCTTGAAATTTGGTATGTATATTACTTATTACAGTCATAATGGGTGAAAATTATTTAAAAATTATTTTACCCATAAATTAATGATATTGACACAAAGTCCAAAAGTTAAGAAAAGCTTCAATATTGAGCCCTCTTTGTATCATCCCATTCAATGGCGATAGCTATCAAAAGATAGACTTCACCAAGGTTTTTTAAAATGTTTTCAAAATGTTTTTGAAACATTTAATTCATTTTTCCTAAACATCTCACTTGTATCTAGATGTGTAAAACACATTCAAGGCAATTAATCTAGTGAGATGTGGGTTTTTGTTCTTTAATGGTCTCATGCATATTTCTAGGCAATATTATTTGATTCCCATCAAATCATGTCATAGTCCTTAATTTCATTTTAGTTTATGCATGATATGATTATGGCATATATATGATATAACTTAAGCATGTGCCAAAATCATGATGTCATGCCATGTGAATGAGAACTAAGCATACATGACATTTAAAAATAAGTCTAAACATGATCATGACATTTTTAGAGATAAAAATGAAAATGATGTCATGACATGACAAGGCAAATAAATCATGGCAAGTAAAATATACTAAGGTATAAAATACCTAAGTGTTAACTCCAAATTGCCATTTCTATGAATTCATTCCATTTTGCCTTAATACCATTATCTCCCAAGTGTGCCATAAACCCAAAATGGCACACCCATACCTTTAAGACCTATTTGTGCCAATTTATTTTTTTCCCAACTTATCAAAGCATATTGGCACATCCTAATGTGTCAACTCACCATGGCTAGGTTAACTACCCATCCACTTAGGGTTGACACACCCTAACGCATCTAGTGTGAATCGATCACGCTCCTAGGAACCCAATACCTATTGGAGCTCCTTGAGTTAACAAGGTATTCACTAGGGATAACTTCCCTAGATACCTTTAGGCTTTAAAGTCATAGTCTTTTGGGTCTTTCCTAGGTCAACTCTAGAGGTAACTCCTCCTTTGACCTTCCTAGTGGCTTTCTTAGATTTTCTTGAGTCCTTAGCCACTAAGCAAGCACCATGGCAAGACTTAGGAATAACTTCCCTATTAGCCTTGGTTTTTCTAGACCTAAAAATTGTTCCATAATTAAATGGAACATTATGATATGTCTTCTTGGGCTTAAGCTTGTGACCCAAACCTTCCTTGCCCTTAGACCGTATTTGAACCCTAGGTCTTGACTTTTCGGCATTTGACCCTTGAATAGAGTTTTCGATAATTTTAAGGGTCTTATCCATTCTCTCAAGTCTTGACCTCAAGACTTGGTTCTCTATCTCTAATTTTTTCAATTTTGAATTTTCATTAGGTTTTTGGGAAGGCCTCTTCTTCTTAGGCATGTGCCTAGACTGTTTGAGATTAATACCCAAATTTTCTTCTATTCTCCTAATTGACTCCCTAGGTAGGATTGGTCTAGTGATATTGGTCCTAGGTTTGTCCTTAGGTAATTCTACATGCTTGGCACCTAAGCAATAAACCTTATTATTTCTACTAGCATGCTTTTCATTAATAATTGCAAGAGAACTAAAATAATTTTTAGCATGCTTTTTAACTTTAGAAATTGAAGGTGCATAATTTAAATATACCTTAGGGTTAGCTTTGGAAGCTCCCCCTACATGAGATACACCTTCTTGCCCTTTCTTCCTCCCCCTAGGGCATTGACTTCTATAATGCCCCCTTTGGTTGCATTTGAAGAACACAATGTGCTCCTTGCTTCTAATTGTGGGGACTCCAGAATTATTGACTTTTGGTGCCGGTTGAACCTTCTTCACCTTCTTAGGACACTTACTTTTAGAGTGTCCTTGTTCCCTACACTCAAAGCATGTTATATGATTTTTATTTAAAATAACAACACTTGAGTTACCTATGGAATTTTCGCTTCTCCCGGATGTTGAAGCTTCTTCTTCTTGAACTTGTTCCGGGATAGAAGGCCTCTCCTCCCCCTCAATGCTAGAGGTGGAGGTCTCCACCAAATCATCAACATCATCGAAGGTGGATGGGCTCTCTTCTACGGCATCTTCCTCTACTTGTGTCGGTTCAAGAATTTCTTGGAAATTGATTACCTTATTCCATAACTCCCTTGCATCCCTAAAATTGCCTAGCCTAGACCAAATGTTGTTAGGAATCAATTCACTAAGTAATTCGATTACCTTGAGATTTGTCTCGAAGTCCTTGATTTGGTCTTCGATCCACCTTGACTTCTCAATTTGCCTATTGCTTTTATCCCTAGGAAATTCGAAACTATTTTCTAAGATTAGCATGAAATCAAAATCGGTTTCTAGATATACCTCCATTTTTCTTCTCCACCATTGAAAATCTCCTTCAAATTTTGGTGGTTGGAGGTTGTATCCGGCCATCTTGTAGTGCTTATGTCGGCGGTTAGTCCTTGACAAGCTCCTAGCTCTGATACCACTTGTAGGGTCGATGGTGGCCGGCTAGAGGGGGGTGAATAGCCCTCAATCGTCATATGGTGGAATATGATCGTTCTTCTTGCGTTGCTTGTCTACGATTATTGTTAGCGCAGCGGAATAACAATGATAATGAAAATACTAACAACACATACAAGCATACACAAGATATACATGGTTCGGAACCGAATGGTTCCAACTCCACGGGTGAGCTCACCGAGCTCTAGTTATGCACACGACACTAACTAACACTCCTTCTCGACAACACGTCGGAGGTGGAGAAACCTCTCACAAGCAATTACAATGTAATATAGAAATACAACAAGAATACAAATACAATACAAAAGAACACTTTTCACCGATTGCTTTTGATCACTTGTTTGTTGCTTGCTTTGGTTGGCTCTTGAAGGCCGACTGGAATGCAGCAGCAATTCCCCTTCAAAGTCTACCTTAAAGTCTTGGCGAAATCCTCCCTCTTGAGCTCCATTTAAAACCTGCATCAAGATAATTTTGTGCCCATTAGTCGACTAATTGTGACCATCAGTCGACTAGTCCTGTAGTCATTGTCTCACAACAGCCAGATCCATTTTGGTCAAGTTCCAACGGATCACCCATCAGTCGACTGATGATACCCATCAGTCGACTGATCATCCCATCAGTCGAGTGCTGGCGCGAGCACTCGACTGGAAACCCTTCTGTGGCTGAAATCGCCCCGATCAGTCGACTGATGTCCATCATCAGTCGACTGATGGCATCGGCAGTCGACTGCCCTCCCTCGGCAGTCGACTGGTTAGCCATATCCTGGTCAGTCGAACACCGATCAAACCATTTGACCTAGAGCAGTCGACTGACACCTATGCCAGTCGACTAATGTCGGGTAAAACCTCAAACATCAAGTTGTTTGAGCATCCGACACTCAGTCTTAGCTACTTGGCCAAGTCCACCTCATCCCTCGTGTAGTTCCCCACCGAAGCTCTCTTCCCTCGGCCTACGTCCCTCTGATGCGCCAAGCGCACGGCTTCGCAACGTCATCCTTCGCGTCTCATGCCCTCGAAGTATGCTTCCCTTTGGTCTCACTTCATTCGCTCCCCGTCCGGCGGTCCCTCGAATGCACCAAGCATACGGCTTCGCAATGTCATCCTTCACCGACTCAAGGACCCCGAGCCTAGTGAACTTGCCAAATCCTCAAGATTTCCCACATGCACCAAGCGCACGACTTCACAATGCATTTCTCACTAAGGACCAAGAACACGGCTTCGCAATGCTTTGGACATTTCCACACCAAGCTCCATGCTTGGATTTTCCATGTCAACTCCATGTTGGACTTTCCTATGACAATCCCATGTCATAAGTTTTGTCTATCATCAAAATACTGCTCGAGTCAAACTCGAGTCAACCCGGGCCGATTGCACCAATAGATAATAGTTATTTGCATGCAAAGAGGATGAGACATAAAACCCTCAATCAATATTAAAGCCTACATCTTCCATTAATATGGTTAGAACCAGAGTTCTATTTCTTGTTTAGGTTGTTGGACTCTCTCCAAGCCTGGCTCGAACCTGAACATGTTCAAACCATGGAATAGTTTAATACTAATATGGTAAGAGTCAGAGGTCAATCGTTAGCTTTAGTTGTTGGACTCTCTCTAAGTCAGGCTAATTGGTTGAATGCACACTAACCATATTAAAACTATTTCTCGATTAATGGGTTGGCTTTAACCTATCAGCTTGTTGGACTCTCTCTAAGGTCGATGTGAAGGGAGGTGAAGTTGGGTGTTATGTATATGATGCATATTTGTTAATGTGTTAACAACCTGATGTATGTGTGAACATTAAATTAGTTGATAGCACATTGTGATAGTTGCATATATGTGATATGGAATCGGTATATTTGATACCTACCATCGTAGTTATGAATGACTTGTTGGACTCTCTCCAAGGTTGTTCATATCTATGTTGGATATCAGCCCATTCGGAGATGGACCTACGATCTCCTGAAGTGATTTTGGGGTTTTAAAATTCGAAAAATGAATGGAATTTATGAATGTATATTGATTCATTTTGAATCATCTTTCTCATATATGCTTGTTTTGTATTTCTAGGTTAATCAATTGATCATGACATCTTTGAATTTGTGCACTATTTTGGATTCAAACAAATTGACTGGGCCTAACTTCCTGAACTGGCTTAGAAACTTGAGAATTATTCTCAAGACAGAAAAGCTCGCGTATGTCCTTGAAGAGCCTCTTCCCAACCGTCCTAGGGACGATGCAACTCCAGACCAATTGTTGACCTATTAGAAACATATGGTAGATTCTGAACTGGCGAGTTGTATCATGCTAGCCGCGATGGTACCCGAGCTGCAAAAGTAGCATGAGCATATAGATGCTAATACCATAGTCTTCCATCTTCATGAGTTGTTTGATGAGCAAGCGATATTCGAAAGGTTCGAAGTCTCCAGGCTCCTCTTCACCTCTAAGATGCAAGAAGGTTCGTATATAGTGCAGTTTGTGCAAAATATGAATGGGTACATCGAGCGGCTATCCACCGTCAGGTTTGTGATGGATCATGAATTAAGTATTGACTTAATTCTACATTGTTTGCCCAAGAGTTTTTCACAATTTGTGATGAACTATCGAATGAACAAACTAGAATCTACTATTCCTGAGCTCCTCAATATGCTGAAGACTGTGGAGCCTTTTGTGAAGCATGGGGAGAAGCCAGTTCTGTTAGTTGATTCCTCGAAGAAAGGTTCTAAGAGGATGGCAAAGGAAAAGAAGAAAGGGAAGAATAAGAACACTAAGAAGGAAGAACCAGAACAAAAGGGCACTTGCCATCATTGTGGCAAGGAGGGCCACTAGCGAAGAAACTGTAAGATTTATCTTGAGTCCTTGAAGAAGAAGGCATCCGATGCCCCATCCTCTTCAGGTATCTTCGTTATTGATTGTCATTCTATTTCCTTAGACACTGTGGTATTGGATACTGGGTGTGGCTCACATATATGTAATGACATACATGGGCTAAGGAATAGAAGAAGACTCGTCAGAGGGGAGTCAAATTTGCGAGTTGGCAATGGAGAAAAGGTTGTTGCGGTCGCCATCGGAACTTATTTGTTGAAGCTTCCTAGTGGACTAGTCTTAGAACTGGACAATTGCTATTATGTTTCTTCTCTAATAAAGAACATTGTTTCTATTTCCTGCTTAAATAGAAATTGTTACCATTTGACATTTAGTAACAATTGTTGTTATATAACTTTGAATGGCATACTTTATGGGACAGGAACTTTGAGCAATGGTATTTATACATTGGACGTATCCAGTGACATTTTCAATATCGAAGCGAGCAACAAGTGTGCTCGAAAGGATAATCAATTAGACTCCTATATGTGGCATTGTCATCTTAGCCCTGCAAGCAAGAAACGCATGTTCTAATTACACCGATGTTGAATTCTGCAATCGTTTGAATTGGATTCATACGATACATGTGAATCATGCTTAAAAAGCAAGATGACCAAGTTACCTTTCACTGGAAAAGGTGAACGGGTGGAAGAGTTGCTAGGTCTAATACATACTGATGTATGTGGACCTATGTCAACTCAAGCTTTAGGAGGCTATAGCTACTTCATTACCTTCACCGATGATCACTCACGGTTTGGGTATATGTTCTTGATGAAACACAAGTCTGAAGCCTTTGAAAGGTTCAAAGAATTCATAAATGAAGTAGAGAAACAACATGACAAGAGTATTAAAATACTTCGATCGGATCGAGTTGGTGAATTCTTAAGTCAAGAATTTCTAGATTATCTAAGAGACAATGGTATATTGTCTCAATGGACTCCGCCATATACACCGCAGCATAATGGTGTATCTGAGAGGCCTAACCGGACCTTGTTGGACATGGTCAGGTCAATGATGAATCATGCGAATCTTCCCAAGTCCTTTTGGGGCTATCACTTCAGACAGCTGTTTACTTGTTAAACAGAATGTCAACCAAGGTAATCTCTACTACTCCATATAAGATATGGAATAGTAAGAAATCTCATGTATCTTACTTGAAGATATGGGGTTGTCCTGCTTATGTGAAGCGGACTGTATCAGACAAATTGGATGCTAAGTCTGATAAATGTCTATTTATTGGATACCCTAAGGAAACAAGGGGTTACCAATTCTATCATCCTATGGAACAAAAGGTGTTTGTTTCAAGGCATGCTATGTTTCTAGAGAAAGAGTTTCTCTTGCAAGAAAATAGTAGGAGTGTCGTTGAGCTTAAGGAGGCTCGAGAGAATCAAATAGACATTGATGAGATACCTAGTGAAACACCACAGCCAATAACTCATCGTGATGAGCCATCGGCTAGACCTATTGAGACACCACATCTTCGTAGATCTGGTAGAACACGCAACATTCCTGAGAGATATGGATTTCTCGTAAGTGAATCGAACGATGTGTTACTCATTGATGATGAGGAACCTACCAGTTATGAAGAAGTTTTGAAAAGTTCAGAAAGGGATAAGTGGCTTGAAGTCATGAAGTCAGAAATGGATTCCATGTATGAAAACCATGTTTGGAACTTGGTTGACCCACCTGAAGGCATAAAGCCTATAGGGTGCAAGTGGGATTTCAAGAAGAAAACTGACATGGATGGTAATGTGATTACCTATAAGGCTAGATTAGTGGCGAAAGGATATCGTCAAAAGCAAGGTATTGATTATGATGAAACTTATTCGCCTGTTGCTATGCTTAAATCCATTCGGATGCTCCTGGTCATAGCGGTTCATTATGATTATGAGATATGGCAGATGGATGTGAAAACAGCTTTCCTTAATGGAAACCTACTCAAGGATGTGTATATGATACAGCTTGAGGGTTTCACATCGGTTGATAAAACCAAGGTATGCAAATTGCAACGGTCCATATATGGATTGAAGCAAGCATCCAGGAGCTGGAATATCCATTTTGATGAGACAATCAAAAAGTTTGATTTCTTACAAAATTCGGACGAACCTTATGTGTAAAAGAAGGTTAGTGGGAGTGCAGTCGTGTTCCTAGTATTGTATGTCGATGACATATTACTTATAGGAAATGATGTTTCTGTCTTACAGTTGATTAATATTTGGTTGTCCAAGACATTCTCCATGAAAGATCTGGGAGAAGAAACCTACATCCTTGGGATTAAGATCTATAGAGATAGATCGAAATGGTTGCTTGGTCTTTCGCAATCTACATATATAGACCGAGTGCTAAAGAGGTTTAGCATGTCAGAATCCAAGAAAGGTTTCCTTCCCATCAGGCATGGGATACACCTTTCGAAGTCTATGTGTCCGCGCACAGAAGATGAGAGGATTTGCGTGAGTAATATTCCCTAAGCATCCGCAATAGGATCTATCATGTATGCTATGTTATGTATGAGGCCCGATGTATCTTATTCTCTGAGTGTCACGAGTAGATACCAGTCTTATCCAGGAATGGATCATTGGGCGACTGTTAAGAAAATCCTTAAGTACTTAAGAAGAACTAAGGATGTGTTCCTAATATATGGAGAAGGGGACATGGTGATACGCGGGTATACGGATGTCAGCTTCCAGATAGACAAGGATGATTCCAGGTCACAGTTTGGGTACGTGTTCACTTTGAATGGGGGTGCAGTGAGTTGGAAAAGTTACAAACAAGACACTGTAGTGGATTCTACAACTGAGGCAGAATATATTGTAGCTTCGAAAGTGGCAAAGGAAGCGGTTTGGATCAAGAAGTTCATTTATGAACTTGGTGTGGTTCCAGCCATTATTGAAGCAATACCGGTTTACTGTGACAACAATGGAGCAATTGCACAGGCGAAAGAGCCAAGGTCTCATCAACGATCCAAACATGTGCTTCGCCGCTATGATTTGATCAGAGAGATCATTAGTAGGAAGGAAAAATAAATCGAGATGATTCCCACTGAAAAGAACTTAGCAGATCCTTTAACCAAGGCATTACCTCAAAGTAAGTTTGAGGGTCATGTTAGAGCTTATGGTATTGGATACCGTAGCGATTGGCATTAGGCCAAGTGGGAGTTTGTTAGTAATATATGAGAGATGTCCTAAGGCAATCACCTTATGTTTGAACCATTTATATGATAAATGAAGATTCACTATTTGAGTATACATGTTTTCATGTATTTGATTAGATCTTAAACTCATTTACTGAATGTCCACGATATGATTCACAGCATGAGAGAATTTGTGATTGGATCAGAACTAGTGAATATCTCTACATGTGTAATTGTGATGTATCGAAATTATCCCTAGTCGATGAATTGATGGATTTGGACACCATCAATTCTGTCGAGACTAGCACGAGGTATACTCCTTGGTGTATCCAAGCAGCTGATTCTCACAGGCTGGTGACATTGTGATGTCCGGAGTTAATCGTGGATGCTAGTTATGGTAACTAGTTCATTGGAGTGACCAACTGTAAAACTTCATATGGTTCTCTGCATATATAAATATGTCAATGAAGTTCTTACTGGAGCTTAAGTGTGATGTTCCTTTGACTTGCGGTATTCAAGTCATCTTGATTATGAAGACTTATGCTTTGACATCTTAAGCAAGCATCTTTGAGGAAATGTGGACCCGGGATGATTGGGCATAAGTCGAAGTGATCGAAGGTGTTTGAATAGCCTATAAAGGATTCACCACTCCTTGCGAGGAGATGTATACCCATGGTCTCTCGTCGGATTGTTACTAAAGTCTTTGGCCAAAGCATTACATATTTAGAGTAAAGTACCCTTGGATACATGTGCAGTAACTAGAATCCGTAGGATGAGAAAATGATACTTGGGCTAGGTGTGACGTAGTCAACCTAGTGGGGACTGACACTATAGACCATGTCCTGAACCAAGTGGGTATAAGATGCGTGAAGGGAACGGGGCACGATTCATTGTAACTGCTGAAGGGTTTCAGAAATAGTTCTGGATCAACTGTTGATCTTTCGGTTAATTGGGGATCATGATGTACTACTAGGTGCCACTCATGATCGTTCTATAATTAATGGTTAATTATAGACGGCCAACATAAACCAAGAACCTATTTGGTCACACGCACAATGAGCGTAATCCGAAGAATTTAAAACAAGCTTGAGAATGAGATTCTCAGACCGAGAGAAACTAGGTTTGGTTGGACCAAACAAGGAGCAAGCGTGAAATCGTTTCAGTTGCAATGGAAGTGTGGATGGGTCGTGTCTTATGAAGACATGATGGATGAACCAAATTGGTTTGGTTCTAATCCAATGGTGAAGAATAAACCAAAGGGGTTTGGTTTGTTTTAAACGAATGAACCAAAGTTGGTTCGGTTTGTTTTAACTTAAAATAGACCAACTCGGTTCGGTTTATTTTAACTTAAGTTAATAGAGCGGGTTAACGGATTTTTGGTTATGAACCAGTGACCGTCAGGAGAATATGTTCTCTATAAAAACAGGGCTTAAGGGTTTTGTAAAAACCTAATCCTATTTTTGGTGTCGCCCCCTCTCTCTCTTCTTCTTGTGTCACCGCCCAACTAGCTTGCTGCCCAACCTTGTTGCTGCCCAGCCCTTGTGCCACCGTCCAAGCTGTTGTCGGCATCCAAGCTCCTGTTGGCGATCCTCCGGTGACCCTCCGGCGACTTCCCTTGGCTCACGTGACCAAGGAGCGGCATGCTTTACTTATTTGGCCGGCGCAAGTTCTCCACCAAAGCTGTCCAGTTTTCTAGACAACTTGTTTCCTTCTTGTCAGAGCGTCATTTGGATGACGTTTGGAGCTCCTACAGCGGTAACCTTGTCGGGGATTCGATCTCCGGTAATCCTCATAGGTGGAGGAGAAGGATTCATCAAACGGTTGACGAATACCTCTCCGGAGAAGCGAGTTTTGGGGACTCGTTTTTGAATCCGAATTTTGATTCGAATTGTGATCTTTTCTCGATCACATCGTCATCGACACGAGGCTAGTGACTCATACGAAGACGAGGCTCGTGGCTTTGTGAAGTCATCCCGATGATACTCGGCGTGGATACGGATAGAGGCGATTCTAGCGAGAGTCACTCTGTTTGATGTCTTTCCTGTTACACGTGATACGTCAGGTATACGTAGAGTAATTTCCTTTTATTGCAAAATTTGAAACTACGGTTATGTCTACACATGTTGTACTATGCATGCATGTGGTGTGTGTGATGTAATAAATTAGATTTATTGCTTTTTATTTCTTTCACTGCGCACATGTTTATGAAACATGTTCGAACACACAATCGTCGCAGTGCCGGAAACCCAACATGCTATACCCCATCAGTCGACTGTTATAAGTGGACATTGGCACAGAAGGTTCTCCAGTCGAGTGATCGCTTCGGGCACTCGACTGATTACTCAATTAGTTGACCGATGGCATAATCAGTCGACTGATAAGAGTTCTGTTGGGCAGTGACAATTGTGTATCTGGCTCGTCAGAAGCTGTTGGATGGCGACATCTACAGTAACAGTCGACTGATGTTGTACATCAGTCGACTGATCGAGGCTCAACGGGAAAATCAGCCCTCTCTCTATAAAAAGAGGGCATGGGGTGCTTGAGGAGGCTAGTGCTCATA
Organism: Wurfbainia villosa; assembly: GCA_025175895.1. Lineage (NCBI taxonomy): Eukaryota > Viridiplantae > Streptophyta > Magnoliopsida > Zingiberales > Zingiberaceae > Wurfbainia > Wurfbainia villosa. The sequence continues at coordinate 58,842,580 of CM045997.1, forward strand.
TTCCTAACATACTCTCAAGCTCCCACGTTTTTCTTAAGCTTTCTAAGTATTTTTAATCCTCCTCTTCTCTGATCTTCATCTTCATCATTTGTAAGAAGAGGAGTGTCTTATAAGAGAAAGCTTTCTTAGTGGAGATTTGCTTGGATTAATCCACCTTAAGGATCTCCGTGGAGTAGGAGCTTAATCTCCGAACCACGTCAAATTCTTCTTGTTAGCGATTATTTTTTAAACTCTTGTTTTTCTTTAGTATTTGTATTTGCTTCCGCTAATCACAATTGTAGAATTCAAGAGAGGCTATTTACCCCCCCCCCCCTTTCTAGCGTTCCAAAGATCTCCAACAAGTGGTATCAGAGCCCGGATTGCATCGGAGGATCTAACCATCAATCGAAGCATGACATTTCAAGAGGGATATAGCACGATGAGGCCTCAATTCTTTGATGGCAACGGTTTCAACTATTGGAAAGGTAGGATGGAGTACTACCTTATGAATGATATTGATAATTGGTTTAGTATTGTAGATGGTTTCGAGAAGTCGGTTGATGAATTCGGAGCGCCAATACCAACAAAGAATTGGACTAAGGAGATGGCGAAGAAGGCCCAAACCAACGCTAAAGCAACAACCACACTTCAATGTGGTTTGTCTAAAGAGCAACTAAGCAAAGTAGGACCCTTCGAATCTGCAATGGAGATTTGGGAGAAGATCATCGAACTAAATAAAGGGTCAAAGGAGACAAGAAGAGCAAAGAGGGACCTTTTGATAGGCCAACTCCAAAGTTTCAACATGAAGACCAACGAGACGATGAGCCAAATGCACAGTCGATTCAAGGAGGTAGTCAACGGACTACACGTAATAGGTGAAAGGGTCAAAAACCGAGACCTTGTAAGTATGTGCTTCAAGCTTTCCCTAGAACAACTCTATGGGCATCAATGGTAGATGCTTATAAGGTTTCTAGGGACCTTTCTTTAGTTAAGTTAGATGAACTTTTTTGTGAATTTGAGTTACATGAGCAAGCTAACACTTCTTCGAAAGAAAAAGGTATAGCTCTTGTTGTAGGTAATAAGGAGAAGAAGAAGAAGAAGAAGGAAGTCTCTTTATCATCCGAGTCAGAGGAAGAATCTTCAAGTAGCGATGAGGAGCATCGGCTAGTGAGGTGGCTCACTATTTGAAGAGATTTGGTGGGAGATCAAGGAAGCTCACCAAGAAGGATGTGAGGATGATGTTCCAATCCTCAAAAGGTAAACCCTCTAGTAGTTCAATTTCTACTCCTAATGTTACTTGCTATGGTTCCAATAAAAAGGGGCACATCAAGCCGAATTGCCCGAATCTAAAGAAGAAAGAGGAAAAGGAAAAGAAGAAGAAGGAGAAGAAAAAGGAGGTCATGGTAGCACAAACGTGGGATACACAGCCTAGAAGATTCATTGGATGAGGAGGAGTTTTACCATGTCACACGCAACTTGGCACTCATGGCTTTGGAAGATGAAGTCGGAAACTCAAGTGAGGAGGCATCATCTGTTGGTGCAGTGGGCACCTAAGTCGAACCTAAGTTTTGATTATAGCAAACGATACAAAGTTAAGCTTATATTGTTTTCTCACGAGCTAAATCGAGTGTGCAGAAGATTGATATAGCTGGAGCTGAAGGCTAGTGACACCCGGAGGAAGCCGCGGTGGTCGGGCGATACTCGAGTTACTTCGGAGGGAGCCGAAGGAATCGAGTGGAAGGCCGAAAGCAAAAGTGACACGTAAGTATCGAGGTAAGCTCATGTGTGCGAGAGTAAGTAAGGTCGTATCCTCTTTATGGGGATGATCTTAAGCGTAGATCCGACCAAAGACATCTTATAGATGGTCTAGGTCGAGATCGGATGGTCGACGACCATCGAAATTATGTTTTTATTGAAGCTAACTTTGACTTGCAGCAAGCATCATTTGCCCGAGGAGGACTCGGCGTGTATCGATCATTGCCGAAGGTCATCAATCGGCCGATCTTGCCATCGATCGATTGATGATGGCCATCGATCGTGATGGTCAATGATCAGATTCGAGGAGTCAAGGCTTATCACTCCACCTCAAAGCGGTTTGGTGTCCATTTGTGATTGGTTGAAGACCCACTCGAAAAGGGGCTCAAAGGCTATAAAAGGAGGGCCAAACCTAGGGTTTTAACAACAATTCTAAGCTTCCAAAAGTCTCATAGCTACTACGACAACAACGTGCTTCTTCTTCTCCGATGTCTAGGTTTCATTTCCTTTATTTTTGTCATCGGCTTTAATTTTAGTGTCGTTGCTCATTTACATTCTTGAAGCTTTTTTTATCGTAGAGGAGAGAGTGTCCCTCTACCTCAAGTTTTTTTATGTCGATTAACTCCTACCTCCAGCGAGGAGGAGTTTGTTTAATAATTGCCCTGCGTGCGTGGTCAAGGACCACTAGGGCCTTGGAGTAGTAGCCTCGGCTCTGAACCAAGTAAAACCTTTGTCTCTCTTGTTTTTACATTTACATTCCGCTGCGATTAATTATCTCTTGAGTTTTTAACACGAACATCGAAAAAGAAAAATTTTCTATCGCTATTCACCCCCCCTCTAGCGCTCAAATCGATCCAACAATTGGTATCAGAGCCGGGGGCGCTTAGATTTGGTGAAACCACCAGTCTAACATTTTTTTCTTCAGTTGTTTTTCGTTTAAATTTTTCTCCCTTTTACTAATCCAAGACGAAGTCTTGGTACTCTTCGTTGATTTTGTTTTGCAAGTATTCGCTTTTGGAGTAGCCGGCGGTCAAGCGGGCATAACTTTTCGTACAAGTTGACCCACGACCTACCAAATCGAAGCTCTCGCGATCTACACTTCTTACGGTGGTTTACCCCCGTAACAAGCTGTTTTCATCCTCAAAAATCGACGTTTAGTAGCCTTTCGGGGACATCGAAGGTTGTGAGTACTTACTTTTTATTTAGTTTCTTATTTCTTTGCTTAACTTTCTATTTTTCGTTTATTTCTTTTTATTTCCCTTTTTACTAATCCAAGGCGCAAGTCTTGGTACTTTAAATGTGTTTTTGTTGTTGCTAGGTTTTCATTTTAGTCTCCTTGTCTTTTTGTTCTAATGGCCCATCTCGAGGGTTTTAGCACCGTCCGACCTCCGTTTTACAACGGGGATGATTTCCGTTACTGGAAAGGTCGGATGGAATGCTTTCTCAAAACCCAAATCGAGATGTGGATCATAATCCAAACGGGTTTCACACTTCCGACTAATGAAGTGGGTGACTCCTTGGATTATGATCAATGGACCGTAGCAACAAAATGACAAGTCGGCCGATGCCAAGGCAACACAAATCCTCCAATGCGGCTTGTCCAAGGAGGAGCTAAATCGCGTCGGCCCCTTCATAGCGCAAAGGATCTTTGGACAAAGCTAATCGAGTTACGAAGGATCGGATCAAGCTAAGGTTTGCAAGCGTGATTTGTTATTCAATAAATTGTACACACTAAAAATGCAGAACACGAGTCGCGGCCCGTGTCCAAGACATAGTCAACAACCTACACGCAATCAGGCAAAAGGTCGAAAACCGCGACCTTATTAGGTATGTCCTAAACTCTTTTCCGAGGACTACCTTATGGGCATCCATGGTTGATGCCTATAAGGTCTCCAAGGACCTTTCTAAAATTAGGTTAGACGAACTCTTTTCGGATTTCGAATTACATGAACAATCCAACTCGGAACCAGGAGAGTATAGCCTTGTTTGCAGGTTCAAAGAAGAAGAAAATCGCAAGCAAGCCACCACCACCCGAGGAGGAAGATGAGTCAGAAGAAGAAGTTGACCGGAGTTGGTGCCGAACTAATGAACCTAGCTCGAAGGATAGCCAAGGGGGCCAGCGAACTACGACTCGACCCAACCAAGGTAAGCCTAAAAGTTCTAATATTAGGTGTTATGAGTGTAACAGGTTTGGACATATCAAGTCCGAGTGCCCTAAGCTCAACCACCAAGCACCTAAGCACAGGAAGGCCCTCAACGCGACATGGGAAGAAGCGTCATCCGAAGAAGACGAAGACCACGTCTTCATGGCAAAATCAATTGAGTCGGACACGGAGACCGAGCCTGAACTTGAGTCAGAACCTGAGGATGACTCGGACTCTGACTACCTTCAAGTCAAGCCACGGATACGCATCCGGTTCAAAAGATACCCTTAAAGTAAGTCGAGCTTTATTTAATACCTTACATAATACGGTTAGGTTTTTGTCTAGGAAATTAGTTAAATCCGAGTCCAAGGTCGAGACCCTGGTTGAGGAGGTTAAACTCCTCAAACACAAGGTCTCCCTAACCTCTTCGACTAGTCGAGTTCAAGAGAAGGACTCAACTCGGGTTGAAAAACTCGAAGTTGAGAACTCACTCATGAAGAGTCAAGTCAAAGATCTTAGGAATACGTTGGAAAGGTTTACTTTGGGATCCAAAGGACTTGACCTCCTACTTGGATCGCAAAGGGCCGTGTACAACAAGGCCGGACTAGGGTTTAACTCAAACACGACCAATAAGTCATATATGTCAATTGTAAGTAGACATAAAAAATGTGTCCAAGCATGGGTCCCTAAGACCACTTTGATTTCAACTCGAGGATCCAACTTGTACTGGGTTCCCAAGGACCAAATCCACTATGTGGATAGACCGAACCGATTCAATGGTCTAAGGGGAGCCAGTACAAAACATGTTTGTGTTTTAACTTAGAAATTGCATGCTTAGATTTTTTTTTGTTGTTTTTGTTTTTTTTCGTGAACTCACTTAGAACACGTAAATAATCAACTAAAATCCTTTGAAAAGATTGAGCCTCGGGGAGCCTCTTTTCAAATAATCAACTAAAATCCTTCGAAAAGATTAAGCCTCGGGGAGCCTCTTTTCAAAAAATAACTAGTTAGACGAGGAAATAATTTTAGGTGAGTCAAGTCATCATTTTCCTGAAAATGGCTTTGTCTAAGGAAGTGGTCGATGATCCGATAAAAGAAGGCCCCTGTGCCTCGCCACGACCTGGAAGCCATGATCTTGAAAAGGTAAACTTGACAAGCCTTGGGTTAAATCCAAATCTAACAAAAAATCACTTGAACCTTAATCTACTTGAACCTAAATTCACTTAATCAATTTAATTGGAAATCATCTCAACATAAAATCACTTGAACCTAAATCTACTTGAACCTAAATTCACTTAATCAATTTAATTGGAAATCATCTCAACATAAAATCACTTGAACCTAAATTCACTTAATCAATTTAATTGGAAATCATCTCAACATAAAATCACTTCAACCTAAATTACTTGAACCTAAATCCACTTAATCAACTTAATTGGAAGTCATCTCAAAAACACATAAGTATAACATGCTTGATCATATAGACTCCGGTGAGATGACCTAGGGTTAACAACTTACAACCAATTTTCTTAAACAAAAATCTAACATCCAATCCAACCACCTTGTGTGTAGGATCAATGGATGTTGGACAGCGGTTGCTCCCGACACATGACCGGGGATCAACTCAAATTCGCAAAGCTTCGATTCAAACGACAAGGATCGGTAGCCTTTGGGAATAACGACAAGCTCAAAATCATCGGATCAGGTGATATCGAGCTTAACACGAATTTTGTTATTAAAAATGTATTACTTGTAGAGAATTTTGAATATAACTTACTTAGTGTAAGCCAATTGTGTGATAATAACTATAAGGTTATATTTCTAGAAAATGAATGCGTAATTAATACCAACGAAACCTCTAAAACAATTCTTAAAGGAACAAGAAATAACAACATTTATACGATCAACTTAACCAACTCCTCAACTAAGTGTCTTATGACACGGCAAGAGGAATCATGGTTGTGGCACCGACGACTCGGTCACTCACACCCGAGACTCATCCACAAGATGAGTCAGAGTGGCTTAGTCAGAGGCTTACCCAACCTCAACAACCTGGTTAATAAAATTTGTAATGCTTGTCAACAAGGAAAACAACCTAGAACACAACACAAGTTAACTAACCAAGAACGAACCTCAAGAGTACTTGAGCTCCTGCATATGGATCTATTCGATTCACATGGAGCCAAGTCACTTAATAGAAGTCAATATTGCTTAGTCATAATTGACGACTACTCCAGGTTTACCTGGGTGAGGTTCATCAAACATAAAAATGATACCCTAGATCAATTAACTAATCTATTCAAATTAATCGAGAATCAAAAAGACCTTAAGGTTAAAAGACTTAGAAGCGATCATGGTGGTGAATTCGAAAATCAAAGGTTCACCGACTTCTGTAACCTAAACGGATACCACCATGAATTCTCTTGCCCTAGGACCCCTCAACAAAATGGCCTAGTGGAGCGGAAAAACCGAACTCTACAAGAAGCCGCTAGGACCATGTTGAACGAATACGACCTACCCGATAGGTTTTGGGCAGAAGCCGTTAGCACGGCTTGCTATGTCCAAAATAGGATCCTTATGGTAAAGAGGCACCTTAAGACCTCGTACGAGATTTATCACAATAAAATACCTAACATCAAGTACTTTAGGATATTTGGGTGTAAGGTACATATCCTAAACACTAAGGATTACCTAGGGAAATTTACATCCAAAACCACGACCGGAATCTTTCTAGGATACTCGACTACAAGTAGAGCTTATAGAGTATATAACCACGACACCCTTAGAGTCGAGGAGACTATCAATGTAGTATTCGATGAAGGACATGAACCTACAAAACCCCCGGCAACCCCAATTAGCGAGCCGATTCATACTAGACCTTACTCTGATCCGGAGATCAGGTCTATTGTTAATCCTAACCTAAGTCAACCTAGTCACTCTATTGATCAAGTGATAGATGACTCCAACCAAACTAGTGTTCAACCAAGTCACCCCATTGATCAAGCATTAGGTGACACAAACCCAACCCAATCTAGGACTCAGACTAACCACCCTATCGATCAAGTGATAGGAGATCCTAATCTAGGAGTTCGAACTAGAGCATCCTATAGGAACCTTAGTCAAATTTCCTTAATTTCAAAGATAGAACCCAAATCAATTGAACAAGCTCTTCTTGATCCCGATTGGATTATTGCAATGCAAGAAGAGCTAGCTCAATTTACTAGGAACGAAGTGTGGGAATTAGTACCACCACCTAAAGACAAAATGATAATTGGAACAAGGTGGGTGTTTCGAAATAAGCTTGATGATAAAGGTGAAGTAGTTAGAAACAAGGCTCGGTTAGTCGCCAAAGGATTTAGCCAAGTCGAAGGCTTAGATTACGACGAAACCTATGCCCCAGTAGCTAGACTCGAATCCATTCGAATGTTGCTAGCTTATGCCGCACATCGAGGATTTAAGCTGTTTCAAATGGATGTTAAGTTGGCATTCCTAAATGGATACATTAAAGAAGAAGTTTATGTTAGCCAACCCCCCGGATTCGAAAATCTAGATAAACCCGACCATGTTCTAAAACTTAAGAAAGCTCTCTATGGACTTAAACAAGCTCCTCGAGCTTGGTACGAGAGACTTTCAATCCATCTTAAGTCAAAAGGGTTTAACCAAGGCTTAGTTGACCCAACTCTCTTTGTAAAAACCTTAGGCAAAGAAATATTCATAGCTCAAATTTACGTAGACGATATAATTTTTGGAACCTCTAACTCAGCCTTACTAAACGAGTTCGTTTCGCTCATGGAAAGTGAGTTCGAAATGAACTTGGTAGGCGAGTTAAGTTTCTTTTTAGGTCTACAAATTAAACAAACTAAAGATGGTATATACCTATATCAACAAAAATACACTAAGGAGTTAATTAAAAGATTTGGAATGCAAGACGCTAAGGTAATAAACACCTCAATGGCGATTAATGTTAACATAGGAGAAGACCTAGAAAGTAAGTCCATTGACTTAAAATACTATAGGAGTGTAATAGGGAGTCTCCTGTACTTAGCTATGGCAGGCACGATATCTTATTTGCAGTAAGTATGTGCGCCAGATTTCAAACCTGTGCTAAGGAGTCTCACCTAACCCTAGTTAAGCGTATCCTTAGATATCTAAAGGGTACACTTAATGTCGGTATTTGGTATCCTAGATCTACCGAGTTCGAACTAATCGGCTACTCCAATTCGGATTATGTCGGTAGTAAACTCGACAGAAAGAGCACGAGTGGTTGTTGTCAACTACTCGGCTCGAGTCTAGTGAGTTGGTGCAGTAGGAAGCAACATTGTGTTGCCTTGTCTACCACCAAAGCCGAATACATCGCGATGGGTGAGTGTGTCACCCAGCTTCTTTGGATGAAGCACATTCTCCGCGACTTTAAGTTAGACTTTACGAATACTAAACTTCACGTAGATAACATTAGTTCAATTAATCTTACCAAGAATCCAATATGTCACTCTAGGACCAAACATATAGAAGTCAAACACCATTTCATTCGAGAACATGTGGCCAACGGAGCCATACAACTCGAGTACGTCGAATCGAAATCTAACCTAGCAGACCTATTTACTAAACCCCTACCCGAAGCCGAATTTAGTCTATTAAGACGAAAATTGGGCATGTGCGTAATAGAATAAGAACTTGCAAACTATATTTTCTTACTACTATTTCTTATTTTTCATTTTGATGGAACTAGCATAGGACATACCTTAGATATCATGCACCTATAGATTTAAGGAGCCAGTACATCTCACAACACATAGGACTAATGTGTTTGTGTACTTAGCCACGTAGATGGGCGTGAGATGTTAGGACCCTACTCCAGGTTCCAAGATGTAGATCAAGTGCATCAATATGAACCTCGGAGTATAAATATGCAACTAATATTAACCAACTCTAATCAGGACTTGTTGATAATATCATTTCAATCAAGTCAAACTAGAGTTGAACATTTAGATGAATTATTTTCACATACTATTTTCAAAATCATCATGCTTGAACTTAAGGTTTTCTTAAACCCCCTCCCCACTTTTTCCTGATTTATGTCAAAAGGGGGAGAAAGAGCCAAAGTTAAGGGCCAAAGTTAGGGTTCAATTTCAAATTCAAATTTTAACTTTGATTCTGGCCTAAGTTAAGGGGGAGTAAGGTTTACGGTTTCAACTCTTCGGAATTGAAAACTTTAAAGGCCTAAGTTAAGTAATGACATTTACTTAACTCATTACCTTTTGTGTTTGGAGAACTAAAAGTCTTTTTCAAGTACTCACCCTCGGTCAAGGGGGAGGTTTCCTCAAGGGGGAGTACTTGAAGAAAATCCTTACTACTCCAACTTAATTTTTTTTTCCCATGCACATTATTCTTCATGCTTGCTATTTACTTAACTTTGTATGTGGGTTTGCCATAAATCAAAAAGGGGGAGATTGTTGGTGTAGTGGGCACCTAAGTCGAACCTAAGTTTTGATTATAGCAAACGATACAAAGTTAAACTTATATTGTTTTCTCACGAGCTAAATCGAGTGTGCAGAAGATTGATATAGCTGGAGCTGAAGGCTAGCGACACCCGGAGGAAGCCGCGGTGGTCGGGCGATACTCGAGTTACTTCGGAGGGAGCCGAAGGAATCGAGTGGAAGGCCGGAAGCAAAAGCGACACGTAAGTATCGAGGTAAGCTCGTGTGTATGAGAGTAAGTAAGGTCGTATCCTCTTTACGGGGATGATCTTAAGCGTAGATCCGACCAAAGACATCTTATAGATGGTCTAGGTCGAGATCGGATGGTCGACGACCATCGAAATTATGTTTTTATTGAAGCTAACTTTGACTTGCAAGCATCACGATTCGCCCTTGGAGGACTTGGCCGTATCGATCGGTTGAAGGTCATCAATCGATGATCGTCGCCATCGATCGGTGATGATGGCCATCGATCGATGGTCAATGATCAGATTCGAGGAGTCAAGGCTTATCACTCCACCTCAAAGCGGTTTGGTGTCCATTTGTGATTGGTTGAAGACCCACTCGAAAAGGGGCTCAAAGGCTATAAAAGGAGGGCCAAACCTAGGGTTTTAACAACAATTCTAAGCTTCCAAAAAGTCTCCGCAAAGCTACCGACAACAACGTGCTTCTTCTTCTCCGACGTCTAGGTTTCATTTCCTTTATTTTTGTACATCGGCTTTAATTTTAGTGTCGTTGCTCATTTACATTCTTCGAAGCTTTTTTTATCGTAACGAGGAGAGGGGGAGTGTCCCTCTACCTCAAGTTTTTTTGTATCGATTAACTCCTACCTCCAACGAGGAGGAGTTTGTTTAGTAATTTGCCCTCCGTGCATGGTCAAGGACCACTAGGGCCTTGGAGTAGTAGCCTACGGCTACGAACCAAGTAAAACCTTTGTCTCTCTTGTTTTTACATTTACATTCCGCTGCGATTAATTATCTCTTGAGTTTTTAACACGAACATCGAAAAAGAAAAATTTTCTATCGCTATTCACCCCCCCTCTAGCGCTCAAATCGATCCAACATCATCATCATCAAGCGACAAATCGTCCTCTAGTGACGATGAGGTAAAAGACTCCCCTATGATAGACTTATTGTACAAAACCATTGCATGTCTTCAAAATGCATTAAATAGATCAAAATCTAGAATTAAGGATTTGAAAATAGAAATCAAGGAAATAAGAAATGTAGAACCTTTTTGTAATGATGCATGTTCACTTAAGGATGAAAATGATAAACTTAAAAAGGAAATAGGTGAATTAAGAACATGTTTAGAGAAATTTACAAATGGCTCAAAATACCTAGACATGATACTTAGGGACCAAAGGGCTATTTACAACAAGGCCGGAATAGGATATAGACCTAAGGAAAAGGAAGTAGCCTTTGCCTCCCTAATTAGTAGAAAAGCAACACTTAGGAGCAAGGTTAGAAAGGCTTGGGTTCCAAAGAAATTTCTAGTTGATGCTACCGGTCCTAAAATTTGGGTACCTAAGGCTTGTGTTTTTCATGTTGTATAGGTAGGTGGATCGAGTATGTGGATTGTGGATAGCGGATACTAAAGATATATGATCGGAGATGTGAGCAAGTTTTCCACAATCAACTACATTAGCAAGGGGACCGTGTCTTTTGAGAATAGTGGTAAACTCAAAATCCTAGGTAAAGATACAATTGAGGTATCCCCAAACCTTATTATTCATAAAGTCCTTTTAGTTTGTGATGCAAATTTTAATGTTGAATTTAGTTCCACAAAGTGCTTTATTAGACACAAGGAATTAAATGATTACATGTTAGTAGGATATAGGAAATCAAATATTTATTATGTTGATTTATCATATGCTTCTAACATTTCCCCTAAGTGTCTTATGGCAAAAGAAGAAGAAAGTTGGCTATGGCATAGGAGATTAGGGCATATCAACATGAAAAACATAGCCAAGGTAGCTAAATTGGAGCTAGTAAAGGGATTGCCTAAAGTGAAGTACATCAAGGACAAGATGTGAAATGCATGCCAAGAAGGAAAACAATCAAAGTCATCACACAATGGTAAAACTTTAACTAGTACTTCCTTACCATTAGAGCTTATTCATTTAGATTTATTTGATTGTCATAGTACTCCTTCCTTGAATGATAGTAAATATTGCTTAGTTATAGTTGCTGATTTTTCTAGATAAACTTGGGTGTATTTTATGAAAAATAAGGACAATACCCTAGAAATAATCATAGGTTTTAGCAAAAGAGTAAAGAATGAAAGAAATCTCAAAATCAACCGGATCCGTAGTGATCATGGTGGAGAATTTGAGAATTCCAATTTCTCCAAATTTTGCTTAGAATAAGGGTACAAGCATGAATTCTCTTGTCTTAGAACACCCCAACAAAATGGGGTGGTGGAAAGGAGAAATCATGTCCTACAAGAGGCGGCTAGGACTGAAGGGTTTTGCTTATCGTTGATCCGTGAGGGGAAACTTTGCTTCCCACTTCTCCTTGGTTGTTTGTTCATAGCGATCCCATCGATGTCCCCGGATTAAAAAAAAAATTAATCCAAGACAAAAGGGATTGCCCAAACAATCAAGTCATCGTCGTTCTATTCGTTTAGAGAGGTCACTTGAACAAACTCGTTGTTCAAGCGACCATCCTCTATTCTATGAGTAGCCGCGGAATAGACGATGTTCGGATCATCGGTTTTTATGTTTATGTTCGGGGTCCAAGTATATTTAACCACAAAACAGAATATATAAAGTAAACAACCTCATATAACATGCATATAATTGAGAAACAATTATAAACATAATACAAAAGGACACTAATCAAAATAAACAAGATTATACCTCTTGTTATACCTCTTGATCTTCTATTGTATGTCCTTCCTCATTTCGGACGTCGTGTGGGCGACGATCTACCAAAAGTTGAATCCTCCTAGATCACCAATCTTCCTTTTCTTGTTCACTCCGAACAAAGGAAGATCATAAAAAAAAACTCATCTTCCTATCTAGAACCGGCCACCAAGTCAATAAACTCGATGTTGCTGCCAGCCAAGGAAGAGAACATGGAGTATGGAAACCGGCCAAAGGATAATCAAAGAGGGCATGGGCGCCGACCAACACATGGAGAAGAGAAAGGAAAGCAATCCTCCTCCTTGTTACCGCCCAAACCCTAAACTAAGGTCTCCTAATTTCCGGCCAAGGATGAAGGGAAGAAGAAATAGGTTGAGCTCCAACCAAGGTAGAGGGAAGAAGGAAGGTTGCCGGCCAAACCATGGAAGAAGAAGAAAAGCCTTTCTCCTCATGTTGCCGCCCACAACCAACACCCAAACCCTAACCCTAGCCGCCCACTCCTAATCCTACCCTAACTAGGAATACTTGCCGACAAGGGAAGCAACCCTAATGCCATCCATCATTAGCCATAGATGAAGGGGAGAAGGTTGGGCACCGACCAAACCAAGGAGAGAAGAAGGAAGAAGGGTGCCGGCCACCAAAGGAAGAAGAAGAAGAGAAACATCTTTCCTTAATTGTGGCCACCCAAAACCCTAAGCCTCCCTTGCTCTTGCCACAAAAAACCCTAGCCCCCTTTCCTCTAATTGTGTCTTGCCGCCCACCCCTATTCCATCCTTTTATAGAGTTAGGGATAAGCCTTGGTTTAATCTCCACCATTGGTTCTAGGGATTTAATCTCAACCGTCGGATCTAGAGATTTAATCTCAACTGTCGGATCTTAGAGATTTAACATCTACCTTTGGATCTAGAGTTTTGTTTCTATCCATTGGATCTAAGCTTCATGTGGTGTTAATAGGCTACAATAGGGACCATGAATAGGAGTTGGATCTTGGCGACCCATGGATCAAGCCCACATAAAGTCCGATCCATTAATGATTATCCATTCCACTAGAGGATTATCATTGATCTACCTCACCAACCCCCATAAGTTAATATGGGCTCCATATATTATTTGTACATTTTCTACCTGTGTTTAAGATCTCGAATGTACGTCGATTAATTAATTTATTTACCATTAATTAATCAACATCTAACTCCATGAGTAGTACCACTCAACCTTTTCATCATGCTGGACCAAGTCCACCTGCAGGGTTTACATGATGACCCTTATGAGCTCCTCAAGGGGACATCATCATCCTAATATATAGGACACAGTTTCCTCCTATAATCAATGCCACACCATATAAATAATATAATCTCCCAACTTACCGGGCCTATCGATTTAATCTATAAATCTCGCCCATTGGTAAATCAAAGAGATGAATACTAAGTATATGTGCCTGTTATTATATCGGGATTAAGAGCATGCACAAAATAATATATGAGGTCCGATTCGATTATGTAGTCAGCAATAAATCGAATCACCTCTAAGTCGGTCCTGCTCAATACACACAAAGTGCACTAGTGTGATTCTATGGTCAAGACAAACCAATACCAAATCACACTACAACCATTCCGATGGTTTGTCCAAAGCCATCTCGGTTGTGAGCCTGTACTTATACTTTACAAGGAGCCGATAACATGATCTCCCGTGTGACACCACACACCATGTTATCTAAAATTTAATGTATTAGACAATATTTCATAACCATAAAAATGCAAACAATGATCATATGATTCTTATTTCAAAAATAAAGATGTTCATACAAAAGCTAGATTTTTCAGTATACATCCCTACAATCTCCCAATTATACTAAAAGACTATGCTGTCCTCATACTGCCATACATCTGATTCCCCTTCCCTCCACATGCCTATCAAAGCTCTCGCTAGAAGTGCCTTAGTGAAAAGGGTCTACCAGGTCATCCTCTGATGCAATCTAGGCGACAACAACTTCGACCTCCTTTACGATTTCTTGTATCAGGTACTACTTGCGCTCTATGTATTTACTTGCCTTATGAGCTCGTGTTTCCTTCGAGTTTGCAACTGCACCATTATTATCATAATAAATTGTGATAGTTCTGGGAAAACCAGGAATCACATCCAAGTCCATCAGGAAGTTCCTGAGCCACACAGCTTCTTTGGATGCCTCAGAGGCTGCCACATACTCAGCTTCCATGGTGGAGTCCGCCACACATTTCTGCTTGACACTCCTCCATACAATGGCTCCACCTCCCAAAGTAAACACAAAACCTGAGGTAGACTTACTGTTATCCCTTATTAGATTGGAAGTCGGAATCCGTGTAACCCACAGGGAGTAATTGGTCTGCCCGGTAAACCAGCATATAATCCCTAGTCCTTCTCAGGTACTTCAATATATGCTTTACCGCAGTCCAATGTCCCTATCCTGGATTACTCTGATATCTCCTGACCATGCCCACGGCAAAGCAGATATCTAGTCTCGTACATAGCATCGCATACATGAGGCTTCCTACTGCCGAAGCATAAGGAACCGCCTTCATCTCCTCTATCTCCTCAGATGTTCTAGGTCACATCTCCTTAGATAAAGGAATTCCATGTCTGAAAGGTAAAAAACCCTTCTTGGAGTTTTGCATGCTAAAACGATCCATAATCGTGTCTATGTATGAAGCTTGGGATAAGCACAACATCCTTTTCCTGCGATCCCTTATAACCTTGATCTCAAGGATGTGTCCCACCTCTCCCAAGTCCTTCATATCAAATTGTTTGGACAACCATATCCTTACGTTCGATAACACCTTGATATTGTTGCCAATCAACAAAATGTCATCTACGTATAGTACAAGAAATACCACTACATTTCCGTCACGTCTCTTGTATACACCAAACTCATCCGTACTTTGAATAAATCCATAAGACTAGATTACCTCATCAAAGCGGATGTTCCAAGACCTCGAAGCTTGCTTCAATCCATAAATGGACCAATTAAGCTTACATACAAGATGCTCTTTGCTAAGATACTATATCTTTATCTTGGATTGCCTCTTCATATGTCCAAGGATCAAATCAGAAGATTCTCCCAAGAACATGAATCTATTAGGCTATCTCACAACTCTCCCACTACGACGAGGTATCACCTGTGTATCCTCTGTGACACGTGGTGCAGTGACTTGTGGTATATCCTCTTTTACCGGTGGTACTGAAGAAGTGACTTCCCCTTTTAATTCTTCCAGAACTATTTTACTCTAGGGCTTGTGGTTCATCACATAGTCTTCCTCTAGAAATCTGGCGTTCGTGCTAATGATCACCCTCTGATCTCTAGGACTATAAAACAAACCACCCTCCATTCCTCTAGGATAGCCAACAAACATGCATACTTTTGTACGAGGTTCCAACTTACCAGTATCTGCCTTCAGCACATGTGATGGACTCCCCATATCCAAATATGTCTTAGACTAGGCTTTCGCCCAGTCCACAACTCTGTGGGAGTAGAAGACACTGACTTAGTGGAACCAAGCTCAAAATGTACACCGCCGTATCTAGAGCATATCCCCAGAACGAATCCGGCAACTCAGAATAACTCATCATCGATCTAACCATCTCCATAAGAGTCCTATTCCTTCGCTCTGCTACACCATTCTGCTGGGGTGTGCCAGGTGCAGTCAATTGGGATTGAATCCCAGCCTCTGATAAGTAGTTCCTAAACTCTCCCAAGAGGTACTCACTACCACGGTCAGATCGTAGTGTCTTGATACTTTTACCTTGACATTTCTCCACATCAGCCTTGAATTCTTTGTACTTGTCAAAGCATTCAGACTTACGGCGCATCAGGTAAATGTATCCATATCTTGAGTAATCATCTATAAAAGAGACGAAATACTCAAAACCACCTCTAGCCTGGATAGACAAAAGACCACACAAATCAGAATGAACCAATTCTAACACATCTTTGGATCTATACCCCTTGGCCTTGAAAAGGCCTCTTGATCATTTTACCCTCCAAGCAAGATTCGCAGGTTGGGAAATCTTCCACCACTAATGAACCCAAAGGTCCATCAGCTATCAACCTTTGAATTCTGCTTAGATTAATATGACCAAGCCTAAGATGCCAAAGATATGTTTGGTTCATCTTCGAAGGTTCTTTTCTCTTATTGGAATTATAAGATGAGTTATTAACTTCTATTTGCATCGTGGGAGCTTTTGGTTTGAGTGTATACAAATTTCCTATCAATGTACCTGAACAGATATTCTGCCTATTCCTTTTTATAACAACTCTGTCATTAAAAGAAATAGAATATCCAACCATAAACAATTTAGAAACTAAAAATAAATTCTTTCTAAATAAAGGTACATAAAGGAAATTTTCCAGAACTAATGTTTTTATTTTTCTCAAAAGATAAATAAAACATCTCCCCTTCGCAATAATAGCCACCTTCACATGGCACGCTTCTAAGTAAATGGTAATTTCCTCACTTGTCGCTGGTTTCTCGAACCCCTCGCAAAGTATTGCACATGATCGAGGCCCTATATCTACACACCGTGCCGTAGATAATATCGCTAACCATGTTTCAACGACTAGACCAAAGGATATACCTTTGTTCTATTTCGGATTGGGATAGTCCTTATTCCATTGTCCATCCTGCTTACAAGTGAAGCACTTGCCTTTCGACTTCTTCACTCCTCCCTAAGATCCTCCCACCACCTTTGCTCCACCTTATTTCTTCTTCTTCTTGCCTTTCGGCTTAGAAGTAGAAACCTTCTGAGCAACCATGGCCTTAGCCTGAGCAAGCCTTTCTGTCGACTGGAGAATGATATCGACCTTGGTTTCCCCATCGATCTCAGCTCCAAGGACTTCCAGCTCATTCGCAAGCTTAGGAGGACACTCTTCGAAGAGTATATACTTGTACTCCTTAGCAGTTAAGACAATATCTAGATTCTTTTCCAAACAACATAATTTGGGTACAGTAAACTTATTTTCCTTTAGTATCACAACAAGTGGACTGAAAGTCATTTATGAAAAATCCTAAGTTTCACATAGATCATTACTTTAGATTTCAAAAAATTATTGATTCCTCAAACAATAAAATTTTAAAATCAACCAACACCTCACAACACCGAGAATATCGTATGCCACGATAGTGTGGATGTATACGAATTCTATATTTGTAAGAGGAGGTTTTACCCATTAATTTTACTATCTTGTCAACCTAACTTTTTGACAAGTAAAATTAATAGTTGGTTTCTCTTTAGCCCTACAAATAAAAGCAGTGACTACGATGGGGAGGATACTTATATTTGTATCTAAGTGGTCACCATTACTTGGTACCAAAGTAATTATCTCGGGTTATGTGCCTTATGATGGGGAAGTACACACACTCCATAATAATTTCCTATAACCATATTCGACCTTGTGATCCGCAAACAAACTCATCCGATGGGGAGGAAGGCACTCAGAGCCGACGCGCAAGTTTGCTTGCATCACATGTCAAAACGTAATGGAGGGCGTGGGAATTTATAAAAATATCCCTCTCCCACTTAGTAATTTGAAATTGAGGATTTTTCCTAGCCTACGACATGCATATCAAACAAAAAGGAATAAACATGAAAAATAAATTATTTTCCAACTATTATGGCTTTTGTCTTCAATATGTCTCCCGTCGCATCGCCATCTCGTCCGCTCCTCCTACGCCATGTACGAGCCATTCGTTTAATTTACATCCATCGATCCTATACTCCACGAGGGAGTGTACATGAAATCTAGATCGAAAGTAAACTAAAATAAAGAGTGGCTAAACAATGTCGTATCTAATTTACAAAAAATCAAATACTAGCCTCGTCAACCCCGAGGATTCAATAAAATAAACATTTACACACATACAATCACATACACACATATGGCCATAATAGTCGGATCTTATGCCTGCAACCAAAGAGTTAACCTATGCATATCCTACTATTATCCGGCACATATAATATATGAAAAGTGCATAAAAATTAACCGAATCCTAAACACACAAAACCGGAAACCTTGGCTCTGATACCAATTGAAGGGTTTTGCTTATCGTTGATCCGTGAGGGGAAACTTCGCTTCCCACTTCACCTTGGTTGTTTGTTCATGGCAATCCCATGGATGTCCTCGGATTAAAAAAAAATTAATCCAAGACAAAAATGGATTGCCCAAACAATCAAGTCATCGTTGTGCTATTCGTTTAGAGAGGTCACTTGAACAAACTCGTTGTTCAAGCGACCATCCTCTATTCTACGAGTAGCCGCGGAATAGACGATGTCTGAATCGCCAGTTTTTGTGTTTATGTTTGGGGTCCAAGTATATTTAACCACAAAATAGAATATATAAAGTAAACAACCTCATATAACATGCATATAATTGAGAAACAATTATAAACATAATACAAAAGAACACTAATCAAAATAAACAAGATTATACCTCTTGTTATATCTCTTGATCTTCTATTGTATGTCCTTCCTCCTTTCGGACGTCATGTGGGCGACGATCTACCAAAAGTTGAAGCCTCCTAGATCATCAATCTTCCTTTCCTTGTTCACTCCGAACAAAGGAAGATCATAAAACAAAACTCATCTTCCTATCTAGAACCGGAAACCAAGTCAATAAACTCGATGTTGCCGCCGGCCAAGGAAGAGAACATGGAGTATGGAAACCAGCCAAAAAAGAATCAAAGAGGGCATGGGCGCTGGCCAACACATGGAGAAGAGAAAGGAAAGCAATCCTCCTCCTTGTTGCCGCCCAAACCCTAAACTAAGGTATCCTAATTTCCGTCCAAGGATGAATGGAAGAAGAAATAGGTTGAGCTCCAACCAAGGTAGAGGGAAGAAGGAAGGTTGCTAGCCAAACCATGGAAGAAGAAGAAAAGCCTTTCTCCTCATGTTTCCACCCACAACCAACACCCAAACCCTAACCCTAGCCGCCCACTCCTAATCCTACCCCAACTAGGAATACTTGCCGCCCAAGGGAAGCAACCCTAATGCCATCCATCATTAGCCATAGATGATGTGGAGAAGGTTGGGCGCCGGCCAAATCAAGGAGAGAAGAAGGAAGAAGGGTTCCGGCCACCAAAGGAAGAAGAAGAAGAAAAAAATCTTTCCTTAATTGTGGCCACCCAAAACCCTAAGCCTCCCTTGCTCTTGCCGCCAAAAACCCTAGCCCCCTTTCCTCTAATTGTGTCTTGCCGCCCACCCCTATTCCATCCTTTTATAGAGTTAGGGATAAGCCTTGGTTTAATCTCCACCATTGGTTCCAGGGATTTAATCTCAACCATCGGATCTAGAGATTTAATCTCAACCATTGGATCTTAGAGGTTTAATCTCTACATTTGGATCTAGAGTTTTGTTTCTATCCATTGGATCTAAGCTTCATGAGGTGTTAATAGGCTACAATAGGGACCATGAGGAGGAGTTGGATCTTGGCCACCCATGGATCAAGATCACATAAAGTCCGATCCATTAATGATTATCCATTCCACTAGAGGATTATCATTGATCTACCTCACCAACCCCCATAAGTTAATATGGGCTCCATATATTATTTGTACATTTTCTCCCCGTGTTTAAGATCTCGAATGTCCGTCGATTAATTTATTTACTGACCATTAATTAATCAACATCTAACTCCATGAGTAGTACCACTCAACCTTTTCATCATGCCGGACCAAGTCCACCTGCAGTGTTTACATGATGAACCTTATGAGCTCCTCAAGGGGGCATCATCATCCTAATATATAGGACACAATTTCCTCCTATAATCAACGACACACCATATAAATAATATCATCTCCCAACTTACCGAGGCTATCGATTTAATCTATAAATCTCGCCCATTGGTAAATCAAAGAGATGAATACTAAGTATATGTGTCCGTTATTATATCGGGATTAAGAGCATGCACAAAATAATATATGAGGTTCGATTCAATTATGTAGTCAGTAATAAATCGAATCACCTCTAAGTCGGTCCTGCTCAATACACACAAAGTGCACTAGTGTGATTCTATGGTCAAGACAAACCAATACCAAATCACACTACAACCATTCTGATGGTTTGTCCAAAGTCATCTCAGTTGTGAGCCTTTACTTATACTTTACAAGGAGCCGATAACATGATCTCCCGTGTGACACCACACACCATGTTATCTACAATGTAATATATTAGACAATATTGCATAACCATAAAAATACAAACAATGATCATGTGATTCTTATTTCAAAAATAAAGATGTTCATACAAAAGATAGACTTTTCAGTATACATCCCTACAAGGACTATGCTTAATGCATACTCATTACCTATCTACTTGTGGGTGGAAGCGGTTAATACCACTTGCTATATGCAAAATAGAGTCCAAATCCATAGGTTTCTAGGTAAAACTCTATTTGAATTATGGAATAGAACAATTCCAACAATTCATTACTTTAAAGTCTTTGGATGCAAAGCTTACATCTTAAACACCAAGGACAATTTAGGAAAATTTGAGTCCAAAGCGGATGAGGGAATCCTAGTTGGATACTCATCCACTAGTCGAGGCTATAGAGTCTACAACAAGAGAACACAAATAGTTGAGGAATCTTTAAATGTTCAATTTGATGAAAACTCTACTACTTACCCTAGGAAATCCTCCATTGATAATGATATCAATGACAAAAATCAAGACATTACCCATAAGCTTCAAACCTTGATCTTAGGGGGTAATGATCAAGGGGGAGGATTAGTGAATAATAATCAAGGGGGAGTAAGAAAAGATTCCGATGATGAGAGGAGGATTGAGGATAGTCATGATCAAAATCAACTTGATACACCTCCTAGAACAATAAGAGTTCATCACAATCATCCTCTAGACCAAGTTGTAAGAGAATTATCTCAAGGTGTTAGAACTAGGTCTTTTCTTAGAGCTCCCTCAAGTCAAATAGCTCTTATCTCACAAATTGAGCCCAAATCAATCTATGATGCATTACTTTATCCAGATTGGATTTTAGCAATGCAAGATGAATTGGCTCAATTTGAGAGGAGTCAAGTTTGGGAGCTAGTCCCTAGACCCAATGATAGCACCATTATTACTACAAGATGGGTCTTTAGAAACAAATTAGATGATCAAGGAAATATAACAAGAAATAAGGCTAGTTTAGTTGCAAGGGGCTTTAATCAAGTTGAAGGACTTAACTATAATGAAACTTATGTCCCAGTTGCTAGGTTAGAATCGATTAGAATCCTATTAGGATATGCCTCTTACATGAGTTTTAAACTCCATCAAATGGATGTAAAATCGACATTCCTAAATGGGTTCATTAAGAAAGAAGTATATGTAGAACAACCTCCCAAGTTTGAGAGTGTAGACAATCCAAACAATGTATACAAGCTTAGAAAAGTTTTATACGAGTTAAAACAAGCTCCCCAGGCTTGGTATGAAAGATTGTCATCTTTCTTAGTTTCTAAGGGGTTTAGAAGGGGCCAAGTAGATCAAACTCTCTTCATAAAGTCAAAATCAAAGGATATCTTTATAGCCTAAATTTATATTGATGACATCATTTTTGGGTCAAAAAATGATGAGCTCCTTCAAGATTTCATCAAAAATATGGAGAATGAGTTTGATATGAGTCTAGTTGGAGAATTAAAATTCTTCTTAGGTCTACAAGTCAAACAAACTAATGAAGGAACTTATGTATACCAAACTAAATATGCCAAAGAAATGATCAAGAAATTTGGTTTGGAAAATGCTAAGGTAGTATCAACTCCTATGGCAACCAGCACAAAAATAAATAATGATCAAGAAGGTAAATCAATTGACCTAAAACTTTATAGAAGCATGATTGGTAGCCTTTTATACTTAACCGCTAGTAGACCCGATATCTTATTTGCGGTAGGTATGTGTGCAAGATACCAATCTTAGGGCAAAGAGTCCCATTTAGTAGTCGTTAAGTAAATTTTAAGATATATCAAAGGCACAATAAATGTAGGACTTTGGTACCCTAGGACAAAATCTTTTGATTTGATTGGGTACACCGATTCCGACTATGCGGGTTGCAAGTTGGATTGGAAGAGTACTAGTGGTGGATGCCAATTTCTTGGATCCTCTCTAGTTAGTTGGAGTAGTAGAAAACAACCTTGTGTTGCTTTGTCCACCACCGAGATCGAATATGTGGCTATGGGTGGTTGTGTGGCTCAATTACTTTGGATGAGACATGTAGGGATGTATATTGAAAAGTCTACCTTTTGTATGAACATCTTTATTTTAAAATAAGAATCACATGATCATTGTTTGTATATTTTTATGGTTATGCATATTGTCTAATACTTTACATTGTAGATAACATGGTGTGTGGTGTCACACGGGAGATCATGTTATCGGCTCCATGAAAAGTATAAGTAAAGGCTCACAACCGAGATGACTTAGGACAAACCATCGGAATGGTTATAGTGTGATTTGGTATTGGTTTGTCTTGACCATAGAATCACACTAGTGCACTTTGTGTGTATTGAGCAGGACCGACTTAGAGGTGATTCGATTTATTGCTGACTACATAATCGAATCGAACCTCAGATATTATTTAGTACATGCTCTTAATCCCGATATAATAATGGGCACATATACTTAGTATTCATCTCTTTGATTTACCAATGGGCGATATTTATAGATTAAATTGATAGGCTCGGTAAGTTGGGAGATGATATTATTTATATGGTGTGCCATTTAATTATAGGAGGAAACCGTGTCCTATATATTAGGATGATGATGTCCCCTTGAGGAGCTCATAAGGTTCATCATGTAAACCCTGTAGGTGGACTTGGTCCGGCATGATGAAAAGGTTGAGTGGTACTACTCAAGCAGTTAGATGTTGATTAATTAATGGTCAGTAAATTAATTAATCGACGAACATTCGAGATCTTAAACACGGGGAGAAAATGTACAAATAATATATGGAGCCCATATTATCATATGGGGGTTGGTGAGGTAGATCGATGATGATCCTTTAGTGGATTGGATTATCATTAGTGGATCGGACTTTATGTGGGCTTGATCCATGGGTGGCCAAGACCCAACTCCTCCTCATGGTCCCTAATGTAGCCTATTAACACCTCATGAAGTTTAGATCCAATGGATAGAAACAAAACTCTAGATCCAAAGGTAGAGATTAAATCTCTAGATCCGACGGTTGAGATTAAATCTCTAGATCCGACGGTTTAGATTAAATCCCTAGAACCAATGGTGGAGATTATTTGGAGGCTTATCCCTAACTCTATAAAAGGGCTTGATGGGTTGGCAAGGAGATGAATCCAAGGAGAGCTAGGGTTTGGGCGGCAAGAGAGGAATCCTAGTTGAGATAGGATTAGGGTTTGGAGGCTTAGGGTTTTGGAGGCTTGGGCAGCATCAATTAAGGAAGTTTTTTCCTTTCTTCTACCTTCTCCATTGGCCGGCATCTAGCACCTTTTCCAACCCCTTTCCAGCCCTTTGCTGGCACCCAAAGGCTCTCTTTTCTTCTCCTTGAGTGGTGGAAACAAGACTTTGGGGTCTCCCTTGGTGTCTTGGTTGGTTTCCATCA
Organism: Wurfbainia villosa; assembly: GCA_025175895.1. NCBI lineage: Eukaryota > Viridiplantae > Streptophyta > Magnoliopsida > Zingiberales > Zingiberaceae > Wurfbainia > Wurfbainia villosa. Next base: position 58,866,382 of record CM045997.1, read on the forward strand.
TCATCTCCCTCGCTTTGTTCGCCGGCGGCAAGGATTATTTTTGTTCCTTGTTGGTTGGTTTTAGGGAGGAGAAAAACCTTGTTTCTATTCTTCCTTTTGCTTTGGAAGAGCAAGGAAGGAAGATTTGTGATCTAGGAGCTTCAACTTTTGGTAGATCGTCACCCACACGACGTCCGAAAGGAGGAAGGTCAAACATTAGAAGATCGAGAGGTATATCGATTCTCTAATTTTTATATGTTACATGTTTGTATTTGTTTTTCAATTATGAGCTTGATATAAATCTGTATATGGCTAAATAATACTTAGATCTCGAGCATAAATACAAAAATCGGCGATCCGAACATTGTCTATTCCACGGCTACTCGTAGAATAGAGGATGGTCGCTTGAACAACGAGTTTGTTCAAGTGACCTCTCTAAACGAATAACACGATGATGACTTGGTTATTTGGACAATCCCTTTTTTCTAGGATTAATTTTTTTTAATCCGGGGACATCGAAGGGATCGACATGATCAAGCAACCGAGGTAAAGTGGGAAGCGAAGTTTCCCTTCACAGACTCGATAAGCAAAACCCTACAATTGGTATCAGAGCTTCCGGGCAAAACCTTCAATTGGTATCAGAGGCAAGGTTTCCGATTTTGTGTGTCTAGGATTTGGTTAATTTTTATGCACTTTTCATATATTATATGTGTCGGATAATAGTAGGATATGCGTAGTTTAACTCTTTGGTTGCAGGCATAAGATCTGACTATTATGGCCATATGTGTGTATGTGATTGTATGTGTGTATTTTGTTGAATCCTCGGGGTTGACGAGACTAGTATTTGATTTTTTGTAAATTAGATACGGCATTGTTTAGCCACTCTTTATTTTATTTTACTTTTGATCTAGATTTCATGTACACTCCCTCGTGGAGTATATGATCAATGGATGTAAATAAAAATTGGTTTTAGTCTCGGCTCGGATCTCCGGATGGCTCGTACATGGCGTAGGAGGAGCGGACGAGATGGCGATGCGACGGGAGTCATATTGAAGACAAAAGCCATAATAGTTGGAAAATAATTTATTTTTCATATTTATTGCTTTTTGTTTGATATGCATGTCGTAGGCTAGGAAAATTCCTCAATTTCAAATTACTAAGTGGGAGAGGGAATTTTTAAAATTCCCACAACCTCCATTACGATTTAACAAGTGATGCAAACAAACTTGTGCGTCGGCTTTGAGTGCCTTCCTCCATATCGGATGGGTTTGTTTGCGTATAATAAGGTCAAATATCGTTATATGCAATTATCGAGGAGCGTGTGTACTTCCCCATCGGAATGCACATAACCTGAGATAATTACCTTGGTACCGAGTAATGGTGAACACTTAGATACAAATATAAGTATCCTCCCCATCGGAGTCACTGCTTTTATTTGTAGGGCCAAAGAGGAACCAACTATTAATTTTACTTGTCAAAAAGTTAGGTTGACAAGATAGTAAAATTAATGGGTAAAACCTCCGTTTACAAATGTAGAATTCGTATACGTCCACACTATCATGACATACGATATTCTCGGTGTTTTGAGGTGTTGGTTGATTTTAAAATTTTATTGTTTGAGGAATCAATAATTTTTTGAAATCTAATGTTTTGATTTATGTGATTCTTAGGTTTTCTTTCAAAATGACTTTCAACCCACTTGCTGTGATACTGAAAGAGAACAAACTTACTGAACCCAATTATGTTGATTGGAAGAGGAATCTAGACATTGTCTTGACTACTGAGGAATATAAATATGTACTCCTCGAAGAGTGCCCTCCCAAGCCTGCAGATGATTCTGGGGAAAAGGAGAGAGAGAGCTATAAGAAGTGGATCAAGGCCGATGAGATGGCGCGGTGTTACATTTTGGCATCTATGTCAAATGTGCTACAACATCAGCATCAAGCCATGCCCACTTCTTATGACATGATGCTCAATCTCAAAGAGCTTTTCAGACACCAGAATCGGGCTGCGAGGCAAGAAGCCATGAGGAACTTGATGACGACCACCATGATCGAGGTAACACCCGTGAGAGATCATGTTCTCAAGATGATGGCTCATTTGAATGAGATGGAGGTCTTAGGAGCTGAGATCGATGGGGAAACCCAGGACGACATCATACTCCAGTCTCTACCTAGGAGTTTTGAGCAGTTTCTCCTGAATTACAACATGAACAAAAGGTTGTATTCGTTGGTGGAACTTGTGAGAACTCAGCGGGAGAGGGCTATTTAAATAGTGCTCGAGGCATGCCGTGGTGACCCAAAAGGTTTCTTCTTCTAAGTTGAAAGGCAAGAAGAAGAAGAAACAAACTGGGGCGAAGGCGGTGGGAGGTACTCAGGGAGGAGTGAAGAAGCCTAAAGGCAAGTGCTTCACTTGTAAGCAGACTGGATACTGGAAGAAGAACTGCCCCAACCGCAAGAACAAAGGTATATCTTTTGGTCTAGTCGTTGAAACATGTTTAGCGGTGTTATCTCTAGCACTGGTGTGTAGATCTGAGAGCCAGCGATCATGTCTGCAATACTTTGAGTTCGAAAACGGACAGTGGTGAGGAGATTATCGTGTACTTGGGCAATGCCACGAAGGTGGCGGCTGTTGCAGTGGGAGATGTTCATTTATCTTTTGAGAAAAATAAACTTTTGGTTGTTAAGAATTGCCTTTATGTACCCTTATTTAGAAAGAATTTAATTTTGGTTTCTAAATTGTTTATGGATGCATATTCTATTTCTTTTAATGACAGAGTTGTTATAAGAAGGGATAGGGACAGTATCTGTTCGGGTACATTGATAGGAAATTTGTACACACTTGAACCAAAACCTCCCACGATCCATATTGAAGTTAATAACTCATCTTCTAATTCCAATAAGAGAAAAGAACCTTCGAAGATGAACCAAACATATCTTTGGCATCTTAGGCATGGTCACATTAACCTAAGTAGAATTCAAAGGTTGATAGTTGATGGACCTTTGGGTTCATTAGTGGTGGAGGATCTCCCAACCTATGAATTTTTCTTGGTGGGTAAGATGACCAAAAGTCCTTTTAAGGCCAAGGAGTATAGAGCCAAAGATGTGTTAGAATTGGTTCATTTTGATTTGTGTGGTCCTATGTCTATCCAGGCTAGAGGTGGTTTTGAGTATTTCGTCTCTTTTATAGACGATTACTCGAGATATGGGTACATTTACCTGATGTGTCGCAAGTCTGAATGCTTTGACAAGTTCAAAGAATTCAAGGTTGATGTGGAGAAACGTCAAGGTAAAAGTATCAAGACACTACGATCTGATCGTGCTGGTGAGTACCTCTTGGGAGAGTTTAGGAACTACTTATCAGAGGCTGGGATTCAATCCCAATTGACTGCACCTGACACATCCCAGCAGAATGGTGTAGCAGAGCGAAGGAATATGACTCTTATGGAGATGGTTAGATCGATGATGAGTTATTCTGAATTGCCATATTCGTTCTGGGGATATGCTCTAGATACGGCGGTGTACATTCTCAACTTGGTTCCATCTAAATCAGTGCCTTCTACTCCCACAAAATTATGGACTGGGCGAAAGCCTAGTCTAAGACATATTCGGATATGGGTGAGTCCAGCACATGTGCTGAAGGCAGATGGTAGTAAGTTGGAACCTCGTACAAAAGTATGCATGTTCGTTGGCTATCCCAGGGGAACGAAGGGTGGATTGTTTTATAGTCCCAGAGATCAGAGGGTGATCGTTAGCACGAACGCAAGATTTCTAGAGGAAGACTATGTGATGAGCCACAAGCCCAAGAGTAAAATTGTTCTGGAGGAGTTAAAAGGGGAAGTCACTTCTTTAGTACCACCGGTACAAGAGGATATACCATATGTCACTGCATCGCGTTTCACAGAGGATAAACAGGTAATACCTCATCGTATTGGGAGGGTTGTGTGACAGCCTGATAGATTCATGTTCTTGGGAGAATCTTCTGATTTGGTCCCTGGCGAACATGAACCTGATCCCTGGACATATGATAAGGCAATCCAAGATAAAGATGCAGTATCTTATCAAAGTGCAATGAATGCTGAGATTGAATCTATGGATTCAAATTAGGTCTGGGAGCTAGTAGAACCACCCGATGGTGTAAAAACCATTGGATGCAAGTGGATCTGCAAGAGAAAGAGAGGAATAGATGGGAAGGTTGAGACCTTCAAAGTGAGTCTTGTTGCTAAGGGGTATACTCAGAAAGAGAGTATCGATTATGAGGAGACCTTTTCGCCGGTAGCCATGCTTAAGTCTATCCAGATTCTCTTATGCATAGTAGCTCATATGGATTATAAGGTGTGGCAGATGGATGTCAAGATAGCTTTGGAAGTCTTGAGGAAAACATCTATATGAAGCAACTAGAGGGATTCATTGCTAAAGGCAAAGAGCATCTTGTATGTAAGCTTAATCGGTCCATTTATGGATTGAAGCAAGCTTCGAGATCTTTGAACATCCGCTTTGATGAGGTAATCCAGTCTTATGGATTTATTCAAAAGTCTGGATGAGTCTTGTGTATACAAGAGATGTGACGGAAACGTAGTGGTATTTCTTGTACTAAATGTAGATGACATTTTATTGATTAGCAACAATATCAAGGTGTTATCGGACGTAAGGGTATGGTTGTCCAAACAGTTTGATATGAAGGACTTAGAAGAAATGGGACATATCCTTGGGATCAAGGTTATAAGGGATCATAGGAAAAGGATGTTGTGCTTATCCCAAGCTTCATACATAGACACGATTTTGGATTGTTTTAGCATGCAGAACTCCAAGAAGGGTTTTCTACCTTTCAGGCATGGAGTTCCTTTATCTAGGAGATGTGTCCTAGATCATCCTAGATATCTGCTTTGCTGTGGGCATGGTAAACAGATATCAGAGTAATCCAGGGCAGGGATATTGGACTGCGGTAAAGCATATATTGAAGTACCTGAGAAGGACTAGGGATTATATGCTGGTTTACCGGGCAGACCAATTACTCCCTGTGGGTTACACGGATTCCGACTTCCAATCTGATAGGGATAATAGTAAGTCTACCTCAGTTTTTGTGTTTACTTTGGGAGGTGGAGCCATTGTATAGAGGAATGTCAAGCATAAATGCGTGGCGGACTCCACCATGGAAGCTGAGTATGTGGCAACCTCTGAGGCGGCCAAAGAAGCTATGTGGCTCAAGAACTTCCTAATGGGCTTGGATGTGACTCCTGGTTTGCCCAGAACTATCACAATTTATTGTGATAATAGTGGTGCAGTTGCAAACTCGAAAGAACAACGAGGCCATAAGGCTAGTAAACACATAGAGCGCAAATACCACCTGATACGAGAAATCGTAAAGAGAGGAGAAGTTGTTGTGGCCAAGATTGCATCAGAGGATAACGTGGCAGATCCTTTCACTAAGGTCCTTCCGGCGAGAGCTTTTGATAGGCATGTGGAGGGAATGGGGATAAGATGTATGGAAGTTCGAGGACAGCATAGTCTTTTAGTATAAGTGGGAGATTGTAGGGATGTATACTGAAAAGTCTACATTTTGTATGAACATCTTTATTTTGAAATAAGAATCACATGATCATTGTTTGCATATTTTTATGGTTATGCATATTGTCTAATACTTTACATTGTAGATAACATTGTGTGTGGTGTCACATGGGAGATTATGTTATCGGCTCCTTGAAAAGTATAAGTAAAGGATCACAACTGAGATGGCTTTGGACAAACCATCGGAATGGTTGTAGTGTGATTTGGTATTGGTTTATCTTGACCATAGAATCACACTCGTGCACTTTGTGTGTATTGAGCAGGACCGACATAGAGGTGATTCGATTTATTACTGACTACATAATCGAATCAGACCTTAGATATTATTTAGTACATGCTCTTAATCCCGATATAATAACGGGCACATATACTTAGTATTCATCTCTTTGATTTACCAATGGGCGAGATTTATAGATTAAATAGATAGGCTCGGTAAGTTGAGAGATGATATTATTTATATGATGTGTCATTGATTATAGGAGGAAATCGTGTCCTATATATTAGGATGATGATGTCCCCTGGAGGAGCTCATAAGGTTCATCATGTAAACCCTGTAGGTGGACTTGGTCTGGCATGATGAAAAGGTTGAGTGGTACTACTCAAGGAGTTAGATGTTGTTTAATTAATGGTCAGTAAATTAATTAATCAACGGAAATTCGAGATCTTAAACATGGGGAGAATATGTACAAATAATATATGGAGCCCATATTATCATATGGGGGTTGGTGAGGTAGGTCGATGATGATCCTTTAGTGGATTGGATTATCTTTAGTGGATCGGACTTTATGTGGGCTTGATCCATGGGTGGCCAAGACCCAACTCCTCCTCATGGTCCCTAATGTAGCCTATTAACACCTCATGAAGTTTAGATCCAATGGATAGAAACAAAACACTAGATCCAAAGGTAGAGATTAAATCTCTAGATCCGACGGTTGAGATTAAATCTCTAGATCCGACGGTTCAGATTAAATCCCTAGAACCAATGGTGGAGATTATTTGGAGGCTTATCCCTAACTCTATAAAAGGGCTTGATGGGTTGGCGAGGAGATGAATCCAAGGAGAGCTAGGGTTTGGGCGGCAAGAGAGGAATCCTAGTTGAGATAGGATTAGGGTTTGGAGGCTTAGGGTTTTGGAGGCTTGGGCGGCACCAATTAAGGAAGTTTTTTCCTTTCTTCTTCCTTCTCCATTGGCCGGCGTCCAGCCCCTTTCCAGCCCTTGGCCGGTTCCCAAAGGCTCTCTTTTCTTCTCTTTGAGTGGTGGAAACAAGACTTAGGGGTCTCCCTTGGTGTCTTGGTTGGTTTCCATCATCATCTCTTTCTCTTTGTTGGCCGGCGGCAAGGATTGTTTTTGTTCCTTGTTGGTTGGTTTTAGGAAGGAGAAAAACCTTATTTCTATTCTTCCTTTTTCTTTGGAAGAGCAAGGAAGTAAGATTTGCAATCTAGAAGCTTCAACTTTTGGTAGATCGTCGCCCACACGACGTCCGTAAGGAGGAAGGTCATACATTAGAAGATCGAGAGGTATATCGATTCTCTAATTTTTATATGTTACATGTTTGTATTTGTTTTTTAATTATATGATATAAATCTGTATAGGGCTAAATAATACTTGGATCCCGAGCATAAACACAAAAACCGGCGATCCAGACATCGTCTATTCTGCGGCTACTCGCAGAATAGAGGATGGTCGCTTGAACAATGAGTTTGTTCAAGTGACCTCTCTAAACGAATAGCACGACAATGACTTGGTTGTTTGGGCAATCCCTTTTGTCTAGGATTAAATTTTTTTTAATCCGGGGACATCGAAGGGATCGACATGATCAAGCAACCGAGGTGAAGTGGGAAGCGAAGTTTCCCCTCACGGACTCGATAAGCAAAACCCTACAATTGGTATCAGAGCTTCCAGGAAAAACCTTCAAGACACACTCTAGAGGACTATGAGCTACAATCCTCCAATGTCAAAGTTTATTGTGATAATGTGAGTACCATAAATTTGACCAAAAATCTGGTACATCACTCTAGGACAAAGCATATTGAAGCAAAGCATTACTTCATTAGAGATCATGTGGCCTAGCGGGACATTAAACTCAATTACATAGAATCCAAGTCTAACTTAGCCGACATTTTCACCAAGGCTCTCCCCGAAGCGGATTATTCATCACTTCGGAGAGAACTTGGAATGTGCTTGGTAGAGTAGAGGTTTAGTCTTGCATGATTCTATAGAAACCCTAGGATTATACCTCTATAGCATCTCACAAAATACCTAAGATATCTTGCTTTTTGTATTGAACCACTTGGACATCATGTGAGATGTTAGAAAGATGCAATTGGTTCATCATGCTTGTTATGATGCATTACTATGAACCAAAGTGTCATCTAGAGACATTAATCCTTCATTGGATCAATCATTGGGAAGGCTTATGTACAATTGATGTTCATATAGTTCTAAGAACATGATTGGAAATGTCAAACAAAATATATTTTTAAATATGTTTATTATATTTTGAAAAACAGTTTTCAATTGATAAGAAAAAGTGATACAAAGTCTTCAAAAACCTTAATGCTTTTGCTAGTTCTCAAATTGTTCATTTTTGAAATCTGGAAAACATATATTTTTAAAATTATTTTTCCTTGATAGAAAATGATTTCAAAAATGTGTACACAAAATTTCATAATTTTTCAATGTTTCTTGAATTTTTGGCGCATTTCTGAAGTTGGGCTAAAAATCTTGAAAATGGCATCTCGGGTGTGGCAGTCGACTGCTTCAGTATTCAGTCGACTTCCACACTGATATTTCTAAAAATAAGCCTTACTTCTTTGTCTTAAGTGTAATCTTAAGTATCCTAACCCTATGGCATGATAATCCTAGTAATTAAGAAGGTGTAGGACTGGTTGATGCATTGTTTTAGGGGGAGCTTCATGACTTAATCTTTTTATCCCTAAAATCTATATTGTTGGTGCAAAGTTAGGACATATTTTCATACTTCTTATTTCATGCTTTGCTCAACATGATCTTTATACATCATGAACCATGTCTTGGATTAAAGGGGAGCCCCATGTCTATCTTATACTTTAGTTCAAGACATAACCAATTTAATTCTTTCATGAACTTATCTTGTATGAATCCTTCTCTTTTTGATGTATGTCAAAGGGGAAGAAGGAAAATTTAAGTTAGAATTCATATTGGAAATATGATGTTTTTCATTATGTGCATATGTTAAGACCTAACTTCAATGATTGTCAAACATCAAAAAGGGGGAGATTGTTGGTGCAACAATGCCCCAAGCATTTATGTCTTTTGATGTTTGGATAATCATTTATAGTTAGGCAATGTTTTGTGATCTAACTATGAATATGTCAAGTGACAGAAAAATCCAAGTGTGAAGACTTGGTAAAAGAAAGTCCAAGTATGAACTTGGCAAGGGAAGGTCTTGGCAGTGTAAGACCAAACATGTAGTCTTGGCGGCTTAAAGTCCAAGCGGACCTTGGCAAAGGAAGACCAAAGGCAAGGTCTTTACAGCATAAGTCCAAGCATGTAGTCTTGGCGGCGTAAAGTCCAAGCGGTCCTTTGGCAAAAGAGAAATCTAAGACATAACGAAACCGAGGGAAGCTCTTGGAAGCAAGCGCAAGGATGAAGGAGTCACGGACTCGGAGGGATCCTGGAGGTGCAAGGCTGAAGGAAGAGCTAGAAGGTTGAGTCTAGGTCTAGGGAGTTGATTTTAAGTATGATTTAATCATACTTGAAGTATTAGTCAACTGGAGCTTTTGTCTCAGTCGACTGATCAGTCACTCGATTGAACTTGGCTAAGTTCTGTGGCCATCAGTCGACTTCTAGGGTTTGGAAGTCGACTAGTCCACCATTAGTCGGCTGCTATACCCCATCAGTTGACTATTATAAGTCGACATCGACATAGAAATTTCTCCATTCGAGTGATCGCTTCGGGCACTCGACTGGTTACTCAATCAGTTGACTGATGGCATAATCAATCGACTGATCAGAGTTCCATTGGGTAGTGACAATTGCGTATCCGGCTCATCAGAAGTCGTTATATGGTGACAACTACAACAGCAGTCTACTGATGATGTACATCAGTCGACTAATCGAGGCTCAATGGGAAAATCAGCCCTCTCTATATAAAAAGAAGGCATGGGGTGCTTGAGGAGGCTAGTGCTCATATTCCTAACATACTCTTAAGCTCCCATGTTTTCCTTAAGCTTTCTAAGTGTTTTTAATCCTCCACTTCTCTAATCTTCATCTTCATCATTTGTAAGAAGAGGAGTGTCTTGTAAGAGAAAGCTTTCTTACTGGAGATTTACTTGGATTGATCTACCTTAAGGATCACGGTAGAGTAGGAGCCTAATCTCTGAACTGTTAGTGAAAGCTCTAGAGCCAATCATGTGATAATTTTTATATGAACTTTATTGTATCATATTCCTATTTAAGGCATGGTTATTATATTTACTTGTATTGGTGACAAATAACTAAGTATAATAACGTCCTTGAGTAGTAGGTTCTTATCTATATCAAATGATTGGTTGAATCGATAATGAGATGATATAGAGAACACTACTCTTAATCATTCCTAGTCAAGTATTAATATTCAAGGACAATGTTAATGCGTAGAGACTAGCATGTAGGTCAACACGATGACTTGATCTCACAAGTCATGGATATGAGATATCAAGTTGAGACATGGGTATGCATTGGAGAATGTATACTGAATGACCCGCCATGAGAAAGTATCATGGATTGTTATATCAGTGTCGTATACTTTCTCATGTGACTATTAGTATGACTATTAGTTCTTGGACCTGAAGTCACCATGGTTCCCTACATAAGAAGTTTCATACTTTGGCTTCGTCAAACGTCACCCGTAAATGGGTGGACTATAAAGGCGATTACTGGGTATGTAACAAATTATGCGGAGGGATGTGAGTAATGTAGATGGGATTTATCCCTCCTATATGACGGGAGTGACATCGTTATTCTTGATAGAGTGAGACCACGAAGTGCATGGCCATGCCCAAATGAGTCAATATGAGATATTGAGCTCATTTAATTAGAGTGAGTCTACTTGGAGTTCAAGATATAGATTGTACCGAGGATGACACGGTCTATGCCTCAATTGGTCAATCTAGATGTCAAGGATAGAGGGACATTGTCACATATTGTGAGAGTCACAATTAGTAGTCACAAAGGTGATGTTGGAGCTCAACATTCTTGTAACTCTGGTAGCAATGATGTGTTGCTAGATACCGCTCATTGCTTGTGTTCCTAAATCGGTTTAGGGACATTGCCAACGTTACAAGAACCTATAGGGTCACACACAAAGGGCAATTAGATGGAGATTAGGTTCATATGATGAACCATGAGGATTTGGTTCATGGGATGAACCAAATTGGATTAAGAGTAATGTAAATTAGACTAATTGAGTTAGACTCAATTTGATTCAAGTGTTGAATAAGTCTGATTTAAATTTCATTCATTGAGTAAATTTAAATTAATGAATAGAGATTAATTAAATCAAATTGACTTGAATCAAGTGGTTAGATTTGATCAACCATGGGAGATAATAGGTCAAGTTTGACTTGACTTGAGAGGGAAGATGAATGGTCAATTTTGACTTGACCAATTGCCACGTCATGGTGACTTGGCATGGGGTCCGCCCAATGATGATGTTCCACATCATCATGGACTTATCATGTGGTGTCACCTCATGAGGGAGACCAAGAGCCATTGGCTCTTGGAGTTACATGCATGCATGTAACCCCCCAAGATTGAAGTGGTCGGCCACTTTTCTTGATGAAGTGAATTTATTTGGTGAGTAACTCCATCTTCTTCTTCCTCTCAAGCTCTCTTCCATTCCTCATCTTGGCCGAAACTTCCAAGGAGTGGTAGCACACTCTAGGTTATTTTTCTCCACTATTTGTCCATGTGGATACCAATAGAGAAGTGTACACTTGACACTCTTAAGTTCCTGCAAAGCATTTGGACAAGCGGGATAAGCGAAGGGCATTGCTACGAGGGTAACACTCTCACCATATAGATATATGGTAGATCTAGCTTTTTACTTAAATACATACATGTTTTATTTTTTTTATATCTTCGCACGGATCCGTGGTCGGGCTTCCGAGGTTTCCGCAATGCAAAAAGCGGTTTTTACCGCTCGAAAAGTCCAACAGTGGTATGAGAGCCACGTGCGAAGCATATATGTGTTTTAAATTTGTAGTTTTTGTATTAGATATAAAAATTACAGATTTTTAAGTTTCTGTAAATTTCCTATTTTTATAGATTTTTTGGGTATTTTTCTCGAAGAGTCGAAGCAACAAGTGTTGGGACACTTGTAGGCTTCAACCACCGAGAAAAACTCTCCGAAATGGTGAGTTCTCGCTTTAGGTTTTTGGGACAGCGAGTTAAGTCACTGTAAGATCAAGTAGGGTCACTCGCAAAGTTAATTTTGTGAGTAGGTGAGCTGCCCCTATCCCCGAAAGGGGCATTGTCCCGCGATCACGCCCGGAAACCGCTTAGCGGGACCGTTACGGAGAGGTGACTCATAAAATTGAAAAACAAAAATAGGAAAAATTAGAGAAATTTTCTATAAAAATACATAATTTAGAATTATGTATAATTCTGTGATGGTCATGGCCCAAGAACCCCAATATGATTGGATGATAATGTGTTGTAATTCATAATACGGCCTGCGTGCCGTTTTTGTGGTTGTGCATGTTGTATAGGGTATGTGACCTACGCGTCGTGCCTCTTCTTTTAAAATTCTAGTTGTAAATAGTTTTAGACTCGAATGTAACTTGAGTTTCATGTTTGTAATGTACAAAATGGAGCGGTGGAAGGTCCACTACTAGACGGAGTTACGAGAAGGGTGTCGACGACACATGGCGGTCAAAGGAGGCGCTTAGAGAAGCCGCTAACCCTAGGTTGACCGTCCGATCTTCTCATTGGCTTGAGAAGATCGTAGTAGGGTCATGACCTAATCACAATTAATTTTTATGTATGTAATTTGACCTAATCACACACACACACACACACACACACACACACACACACACACACACACACACACACACACATATATATATATATATATATATATAGGATTTTCTTCCGCCGCGCGACCGAATCATCCGCGCCCATTCACGACGCACCGAGTAACCTCCGTTGTCGTCGTCGTCGCCGTGCTGTCCGGCCCCCTCCGGCCGTCGGACCTGGCGCGATCGACGCCCAAGTCGCCGACGGTCCGGAGCGTCTCGGGAGCTGCTGGATTACGGTCGTGATTCGGCCAGAATCCAGCGAATTCGCGGCAGCGTGGCCGCAAACGCCGACCACGACTCGCGAATTTGGCGAATCACGGTCGAAATCCACTGGGAAGGATCGCCGTGGCCGGCGGTCCTTCCTCCGGATTCGGTAGCGATTCGGTCGAAATCCGACCCGATCGCGGCCAGCAGTGGTCGCGCCACTGTCGGCCGCGTATTCTCCAGATTCTGGCAGAATCACGGTCGAAATCCGGCGGTGCCCGAGTCCCTCCGGAACGTCGGCGACCTGCCCGTCGATCGCGCCAGGTCCGTGACGAGCCAGTAGCGGTGGCGGCGGCGTAGTGGCGCGAATGAGAGAAGAAAACTCTATATATATATATATATATATATATATATATATATATTTGTTATGCTTGTATGTATGTGATGCATGCTAGTAGAATAATGCTTGTATGTATATGATGCATGCTAGGATATTTTTCTTGTATGTATATGATGCATGCTAGTATGATGCTTGTATGTATGTGATGCATGCTAGTGTAGGATAATAAAGGCCTTGATGCGTATATGATACACATTCATGATTAGATTAGATCATAATCGAATCAACTCGAAAATGCCTACCAAGTCTTGATACCCATCACTACCTCGATCATTTGTAGTTGTTGAATTTGCCAAAGCAGAGCAACGCATATTATCTTGGTAGGGTGCGGAGGGACAATCTTGGTTCGGCCTATCACGGCTTGGGTTAGAGTAAGCTCAATTAGATTGAGTAAAACTAGTTAACTCAATTGGATTGAGTAGAACTATAGGCATATTCCAACCGTTGGAAAGATAGGATAAGATCGCATTTACACTAAATCTTGGGCGATTTAGCCAAAGCTAACTCAAGGTATTTTGTAAATGTGGGTCTTGATCCTATAAACAAGAGTTGCATAGAGATGTAATCGGTAATGTGTTACCCACCGATCATACTAAGTCTTGGGCAATTTAGCCAAAGCTAACTCAAGGCTTAGTATGATATGGATCTTGTCCCGCATGAATTATAGCATATTTGTATGAATCTAGTAATGTGGTTTGACCACATCCATAACTCGATTCTACAAAAATCCTATAATTCAGTGGAAGCATCATTTGATTAAAGGCCTAATTAAATGATAAAAGGAATATGATATTAAATTTCTGCATTGTGTATGTTGTAGATTACTATGTCGACAAACACGAACACTCTCTCCCTGCATTCTGTCCTTGAGATGGACAAGCTCAATGGAGCAAATTTCTTGGACTGGTACAGGAACCTGAGAATCGTTCTCACCCAAGAAAGGAAACTGTACATCCTGGAGCAGCCCATTCCGGAGGCACCTCCTTCCACTGGCTCACGAACTGACAAAGATGCTTACAAGAAGCATCAAGATGATGCATTAGATGTGTCATGTCTCATGCTCGCGACAATGATCTCTGAGCTTCAGAAGCAACACGAGTTCATGAATGCTTATGATATGGTTGAACATCTTCGTCAACTATATCAAGGACAAGCAAGGCACGAGAGATATGAAGTCTCTAAGGCATTGTTTCAGTCCAATATGCAAGTTGGGACTCCCATAGGTCCATATGTACTCAAGATGATTGGGTACGTAGAAAACCTACAAAGATTGGGATTCCCACTTGGCCAAGAGCTAGCCACTAACTTGATCTTGCAGTCTTTGCCACAAAGATACAATCAATTTGTCATGAATTACAACATGAATAAAATTGATAAGCCACTGCCTGAGATGCTCAGCATGTTGAGAACTGCTGAGCTCAACCTTAAGAAGGAAAAATCTGACTCCATTTTGATGGTGCAAAAGAAGAAAGGCAAGGGCAAGCCTAAAGGTAAGGGAAAATCCCAAGCCAAGGGCAAAGGCAAAGAACTGAAACCCAAAGGAGGGTGGCCAAAGAAGGGGCTTGCTTCCACTGCAAGGAAGCTGAACACTAGAAGCGTAACTGCAAAGCTTACCTAGAAGATCTTAAGAAGAAGAGAAGTGAGACTTCTACTTCATGTATAAATGTTATAGAAGTCAATCTATCTATTTCTTCATCATGGATATTAGATACCGGATGTGCATCTCACATTTGTACCAATGTGCAGGCGCTGAGAAATAGCAGGGCATTGACAAATGGCGAGGTGGACCTACGAGTAGGCAATGGAGCAAGGGTTGTTGCTGTTGTTGTAGGAACTTATGATCTATCTCTGCCCACTGGGCTTGTACTAGAACTAGATGAATGTTGTTATGTTCCTTCTTTAACTAAGAACATAATTTCGATTTCTTGTTTGGATAAGAAAGGATTTACATTTATAATAAAGGACAAATGTTGTTCAGTTTATTTAAATGATATGTTCTATTGTAGTGCACCTCTAATGAACAGACTCTACTTTCTAGACTTAGAGAGTCTCATCTATAACATAAGTACCAAAAGGTTTAAGTCAAATGAGTTGAACCAAATCTATCTCTGGCATTGTCGCTTAGGTCACATAAATGAGAGTCTCTTATCCCAGTTTCATAAGGATGGGCTGCTGGACTCATTTGATTTTGAATCATATGAGACATGCGAGTCTTGCCTTCGAGGCAAGATGACCAAGATTCCCTTTAGTGGACACAGTAAAAGAGCAACAGACTTGTTAGGAATTATACATAGTGATGTATGTGGCCCTTTCAATGTTGCTACTAGAGGTGGTTACAGGTACTTCATTACATTTACTGATGACTTCAGTAGATATGGTTATGTGTATCTAATGACACATAAATCAGAATCCTTTGAAAAGTTCAAAGAATTCAAGAATGAAGTACAAAACCAGCTTGGCAAGAGTATTAAGATACTTCGATCAGATAGAGGTGGTGAATAACTTAGCCATGATTTTCGTGACTATCTAGCTGAGTGTGGGATTCTATCCCAACTCACTCCTACTGGAACACCACAGTGGAATGGTGTATCCAAAAGGAGGAATCGTACCCTATTAGATATGGTACGATCTATGATGAGTCACACAGATCTTCCTATATCCTTTTGGGGATATGCTCTAGACACAGCAGCCTTCACCCTTAACCGTGTACCATCCAAGGCTGTGATAAAGACACCATATACGATATGGACAGGGAGAAATCCCAAGATGTCTTTCATGAGGATTTGGGGTTGTGAGGCTTACGTTCGATATCAAGTCTCAGACAAACTGGGACCCAAATCTGATAAGTGCTATTTTGTTGGATATCCCAAGGAGACTAAGGGATATTACTTCTACATTCCCAGTCAGCACAAAGTGTTTGTGGCAAAGACTGGAGTTTTTCTAGAAAGGGATTTTGTTTATAGAAAAACTTGTGGGAGTACGTTCGATCTTGAAGAAATTCAAGATAAGGACCATAGCACTGAGGCCTTGATGGAGGTTGAATAGGAACCACAAAATGTTGTGGATGATGAGATTGTTGTACAAAGAGTTGTGGAACAACCACCTGTTCAAGTAGACCTACCTCTTCGCAGGTCTGATAGGGTACGTCGTCAGCCTGTGAGATACTCATTCCTCTTGTCTGACCATGATGACGTTATGCTCATTGAGAATGAGCCTACCTCCTATCAGGAAGTTGTGATGAGCCCAGACTCTGAGAAATGGCTAGAGGCCATGAGATCCGAGATGGAATCTATGTACACCAACCAAGTATGGACTTTGGTTGATCCACCTGAAGGGGTCAAACCCATTGGGTGTAAGTGGGTCTTTAAGAGAAAGACTGACATGGATGGACTTACGCATACCTATAAGGGTCGATTGGTGGCTAAAGGTTTCAAGAAAATTCATGGTATTGACTATGATGAAACCTTTTCTCCAGTGGTGATGTTTAAGTACATTTGGATCATGCTTGCTATTGCAGCATACCACGATTATGAGATATGGCAAATAGATGTCAAAACTGTATTTCTGAATGGAAACTTGCTCGAGGATGTGTACATGACACAACCTGAGGGTTTTGTAGATCCACAGCATACTGGGAAAGTATGCAAGTTGCAAAGGTCCATTTATGGGCTAAAGCAAGCTTCTTGGAGCTAGAATCTTCAATTCGATGATGTGATCAAACAGTTTGGTTTCATCAAGAATGAAGATGAACCCTGTGTCTACAAGAGGGTTAATGGGAACACAGTTGTCTTCTTTGTATTGTATGTGGATGACATACAACTCATTCGGAATGACATCCCTTCACTACAGTCTATGAAGACTTGGCTGGGGACATGCTTCTCAATGAAGGACTTAGGTGAAGCAGCCTGTATTCTAGGCATCAAGATCTATAGAGATAGATCTAAGAGATTGCTTAGCCTAAGTCAGAGTACATACATTGACGCGGTATTACTATGGTTTGCCATGCAAAATTCCAAGAAGGTACTTCTGCCGATGTCACATGGTGTGAGTCTTTCGAAGACTCAAAGTCCCTCTTCTAAAGAGGAGAGAGATCGCATGGATAAGATTCCTTATGCATCTGCTATAGGATCTATAATGTATGCCATGTTGTGTACCCATCCTAATGTCTCGTATGCTTTGAGCATGAATAGTAGATACCAATCAGATCCAGGTGAGCGTCATTGGATAGAAATCAAGAATATTCTTAAGTACTTGAGAAGGACTAAAGAATATTTCTTGATATTTTGAGGTGATGAAGAGCTAGCTGTAAAGGGTTACAGCGATGCCAACTTTCAAACTGACCAGGATGATTATAGATCACAGTCAGGGTTCGTGTTTTGCTTGAATGGTGGCGCTGTGAGCTAGAAGAGTTCAAAGCAGGACACAATTGCTGATTCTACAACTGAGGCCGAGTATATTGTTGCATCAGAGGCAGCAAAGGAGGCAGTTTGGATCCGCAAGTTCATTACTGAGCTTGGGGTGGTTCCTAGCATAGCAGATCAAATAGAGCTCTATTGTGACAACAATGGAGTGATTGCGCAGGCTAAGGAACCTGTAGGGATGTATACTAAAAAGTCTACTTTTTGTATGAACATCTTTATTTTGAAATACGAATCACATGATCATTATTTTCATTTTTATAGTTATGCAATATTATCTAATACATTACATTGTAGATAACATGGTGTGTGGTGTCACACAGGAGACCATGTTATCGGTTCCTTGTAAAGTATAAGTAAAGGCTCATAACCGAGATGACTTTGGACAAACCATCGGAATGGTTGTAGTGTGACTTGGTATTGGTTTGTCTTGACCATAGAATCACAATAGTGCACTTTGTGTGTATTGAGAAGGACCGACTTAGAGGTGATTCGATTTATTGCTGACTACATAATTGAATTGGACATCAGATATTATTTAGTACATGCTCTTAATCCCGATATAATAATGGGCACATATACTTAGTAGTCATATCTTTGATTTACCAATGGGTGAGATTTATAGATTAAATTGATAGGCTCGGTAAGTTGGGAGATGATATTATTTATATGGTGTGTCATTGATTATAGGAGGAAATCGTGTCCTATATATTGGGATGATGATGTCCCTTTGAGGAGCTCATAAGGTTCATCATGTAAACCCTACAGGTGGACTTGGTCCGGCATGATGAAAAGGTTGAGTGGTACTACTCATGGAGTTAGATGTTGATTAATTAATGGTAAGTAAATTAATTAATCGACGGACATTCGAGATCTTAAACACGGGGAGAAAATGTACAAATAATATATGGAGCCCATATTATCTTATAGGGGTTGGTGAGGTAGATCAATGATAATCCTTTAGTGGATTGGATTATCATTAATGGATCAGACTTTATGTGGGCTTGATCCATGGGTGGCCAAGATCCAACTCCACCTCATGGTCCCTATTGTAGCCTATTAACACCTCATGAAGCTTAGATCCAATGGATAGAAACAAAACTCTAGATCCAAAGGTAGAGATTAAATCTCTTAGATCTGACAGTTGAGATTAAATCTCTAGATCCGACGGTTGAGATTAAATCCCTAGAACCAATGGTGGAGATTAAACCAAGGCTTATCCCTAACTCTATAAAAGGGTGGACTAGGGGTGGGCGGAAAAAGAGAGAATTTAGATGAAAGGGGCTAGGGTTTTGGGCGGCAAGGGCAAGGGAGAATTAGGGTTTTGGGTGGCCACAATTAAGGAAAGAGTTTTCTTCTTCTTCTTCTTCCTAAGGTGGCCGAAACCCTTCCTCCTTCTTCTCTCCTTGGTTTGGCCGGCGCCCAAGCTTCTCCCTTTCATCTATGGCTTATGATGGATGGCATTAGGGTTGCTTCCCATGGGCAGCAACCAATTCTAGTTGGGATAGGAATAGGAGTGGGTGGCTAGGGTTAGGGTTTGGGTGTTGGTGGTGGGCGGCAACAAGGGGAGGAAGCTTCTCCTTCCTCTTCCTATGGTTGGTTGGCCCCTCTTCCTTCTTCCCTCTACCTTGGCCAAATCTCAATCTATTCTTCTTCCCTTCATCCTTGGCTGGAAATTAGGAGAGCTTAGTTTAGGGTTTGGGCGGCAACAAGGAGAAGGAGTGTTTTCCTTTCTCTTCTCCAAGTGTTGGTCGGCGCCCATGCCCTTGTTGTTTCTCCTTTGGCTGGTTCCCATACTCCATGTTCTCTTCCTTGGCCGGCGGTAACATCGAGTTTATTGACTTGGTGGCCGGTTCTAGATAGGAAGAAGTGTTTTGTTTGATGATCTTCCTTTGTTCGAAGTGAACAAGGAAAGGAAGATTGGTGATCTAGGAGGCTTCAACTTTTGGTTGATCGTCGCCCACACGACGTCCGAAAGGAGGAAGGACATATAATAGAAGATCAAGAGGTATAACAAGAGGTATAATCTTGTTTATTTTGATTAGTGTTCTTTTGTATTATGTTTATAATTGTTTCTCAATTATATGCATGTTATGTGAGGTTGTTTACTTTATATATTCTGTTTGTGGCTAAATAATACTTGGATCCCGATCATAAATACAAAAGCCGGCGATCCAGACATCATCTATTCCGCGGCTACTCGTAGAATAGAGGATGGTCGCTTGAACAACGAGTTTGTTCAAGTGACCTCTCTAAACGAATAGCACGGTGATGACTTGGTTGTTTGGGCAATCCCTTGTGTCTAGGATTAAATTTTTTAATCCGGGGACATCGATGGGATCGCCATGAAAAAATGACCGAGATAAAGTGGGAAGCGAAGTTTCCCCTCACGGACTCGATAAGCAAAACCCTTCAATCCGTATCAGAGCGAAGGTTTCGGGTTTTGTGTGTTTAGGATTCGGTTAATTTTTATGTACTTTTCATATATTATATGTGCCGGATTATAGTAGGATATGCGTAGTTTAACACTTTGGTTGCTGGCATAAGATCCGACTATTATGGCCATATGTGAATATGTGATTGTATTTGTATATTTTGTTGAATCCTCGGGGTTGACGAGGCTAGTATTTGATTTTTTTTGTAAATTAGATACGACATTGTTTAGTCACTCTTTATTTTATTTTACTTTCGATCTAGATTTCATGTATACTCCCTCGTAGAGTATAGGATCAATGGATGTAAATTAAAATAGGTTTTAGTCTCGGCTCGGATCTCCGGATGGCTTGTACATGGCGTAGGAGGAGCGGATGAGAAGGCGATGTGACAGGAGACATATTGAAGACAAAAGCCATAATAGTTGGAAAATAATTTTTTTTTAATATTTATTGCTTATTGTTTGATATGCATGTCATAGGGTAGAAAATTCCTCATTTTCAAATTACTAAGTAGGAGAGGGATATTTTTATAAATTCCCACGGCCTCCATTACGATTTGACAAGTGATGCAAACAAACTTGCGTGTTGGCTCTAAGTGCCTTCCTCCCCATCGGATGGGTTTGTTTGCGGATCACAAGGTTGAATATGGTTATAGGAAATTATTAAGGAGCATGTGTACTTCCCTATCATAAGGCACATAACCCGAGATAATTACCTTGGTACCAAGTAATGGTGAACACTTAGATACAAATATAAGTATCCTCCCCATCGGAGTCACTGCTTTTATTTGTACGGTCGAAGAGAAACCAACTATTAATTTTACTTGTCAAAAAGTTAGGTTGACAAGATAGTAAAATTAATGGGTAAAACCTCCTCTTACAAATGTAGATTTCGTATACGTCCACACTATCGTAGCATACGATATTCTCGGTGTTTTGAGGTGTTGATTGTTTTTAAAATTTTATTGTTTGAGGAATCAATAATTATTTGAAATCTAAAGTAATGATCTATGTGATTCTTAGAATTTTCAAAATGACTTACAGTCCACTTGTTATGATACTAAAGGAAAATAAACTTACTGTACCCAAATGATGTTGATTGGAAAAGAATCTAGATATTGTCTTAACTGTTGAGGAGTACAAATATGTACTCTTCGAAGAGGGTCCTCCTAAGCCTGCGAATGAGCTGGAAGTCCTTGGAGCTGAGATCAATGGGGAAACCCAGGTCGATATCATTCTCCAATCGACAGAAAGGCTTGCTCAGGCTCAGGCCATGGTTGCTCAGATGGTTTCTACTTCTAAGCCGAAAGGCAAGAAGAAGAAGAAACAAAATGGAGCAAAGGTGGTGGGAGGATCTCAGGACAAGTACTTCACTTGCAAGCAAGATGGACATTGGAAGAAGGACTGTCCCAATCCGAAGCAAGAACAAAGGTATATCCTTTGGTCTAGTCGTTGAAACATGGTTAGCGGTGTGATCTACCAGCACCTAGTGTGTAGATACGGGAGCCTCTAATCATGTCTGCAATACTTTGTAGGGGTTCCAGGAAACCCGACGATGAGCTGAGGGAGAGATTACCATTTACTTGGGCAATGCCATGAAGGTGGCGGCTATTGCAATGGGAGATGTTTTATTTATCTTTTGAGAAAAATAAAATGTTGGTTCTGGAAAATTCCCTTTATGTACCTTTATTTAGAAAGAATTTATTTTCAATTTCTAAATTGTTTATGGATGGATATTCTATTTCTTTTAATGACAGAGTTGTTATAAAAAGAAATAGGGAGAATATATGTTCATGTACATTGATAGGAAATTTGCATACACTCGAACCAAAAATGCCCACGATGCAAATAGAAGTTAATAACTCATCTTCTAATTCCAATAAGAGAAAAGAATCTTCGAAGATGAACCAAACATATCTTTGGCATCTTAGGCTTGGTCATATTAACCTAAGTAGAATTCAAAGGTTGATAGCTGATGGGCCTTTAGGTGTTAGTGCTTATAAGCTCCACATATCTCCACAATGGCATGATATTGTCCACTTTGGGCCCACGCCCTCATGGTTTTGTTTTTGGGCTTTACCCAAAAGGCCTCATACCAATGGAGATATCTTTTTTCTTATAAGCACATGATCTTTTCCATGTCTTACCAATGTGGGACTTTGATTGTATTCCCCATACTCTCAACAATCCCCCCCTCAAACGAAGGACCACATTGGGCCCCCCCTCAAGCCTATCCCTCCTCGAAGGATTTTCTCTGCTTGATGTCCGATCTTCAACCCACCAGGACTTCCTGCCAGTTGTTCGGTCCCCCCGACCCAACTAGACTTCCTTCCTGATGTCTGGTTCTCTTGATCCGGACGTGGGAGCTCAACTTCCTTCGTTCGAGGTTCATGGCTTGACATGGACCATGGCTCTGATACCAATTGTTAGTGCTTATAAGCTCCACATATCTCCACAATGGCATGATATTGTCCACTTTGGGCCCCCCCGACCCAACTAGACTTCCTTCCTGATGTCTGGTTCTCTTGATCCGGACGTGGGAGCTCAACTTCCTTCGTTCGAGGTTCATGGCTTGACATGGACCATGGCTCTGATACCAATTGTTAGTGCTTATAATATCCACATATCTCCACAATGATATGATATTGTCCACTTTGGGCCCAAGCCCTCATGGTTTTGTTTTTGGGCTTTACCCAAAAGGCCTCATACCAATGGAGATATCTTTTTTCTTATAAGCACATGATCTTTTCCATGTCTTACCAATGTGGGACTTTGATTGTATTCCCCATACTCTCAACATTAGGTTCATTAGTGGTGGAAGATTTCCCAACCTGTGAATCTTGCTTGGAGGGTAAAATGATCAAGAGGCCTTTTCAAGGCCAAGGGGTATAGATCCAAAGATGTGTTGGAATTGGTTGATTCTGATTCGTATGATCCTATGTCTATCCAGGCAAGAGGTAGTCTTGAATATTTCGTCTTTTTCATAGATGATTATTCAAGATATGGATGACACTACGATCTGATCGTGGTAGTGAGTACCTCTTGGGATAGTTTAGGAAATTACTTATCAGAGGCTGGGATTCAATCCCAATTGTCTGCACCTGGCACACCCCAGCAGAAAGGTGTAGCAGAGCGATGGAATAGGACTCTTATGGAGATGGTTAGATAGATTATGAGTTATTCTGAGTTGTCGAATTCGTTCTGGGGATATGCTCTAGATACGGCGGTGAACATTCTGAACATGGTTCCATCTAAATCAATGCCTTCTACTCCCATAGAATTGTAGACTGGGCGAAAGCCTAGTCTAAGACATATTCGAAAATGGGGGAGTTCAGCACATGTGCTGAAGGCAGATCCTGGTAAGTTGGAACCTCGTACAGAAGTACGCATGTTCGTTGCCTATCCTAGAGGAATGAAGGGTGGTTTATTTTATAGTCCTAGAGATTAGAGGGTGATCGTTAGCAGGAACGCCAGATTTCTAGAGGAAGACTATGTGATGAACCACAAGCCCAAGAGTAAAATTATTCTAGAGGAATTAAAAAGGGGAAGTCACTTCTTCAGTACCACCGGTACAAGAGGATATACCACAAGTCACAGCACTGCGTGTCACAGAGGATACACAGGTGATACCTCGTCGTAGTGGGAGGGTTGTGAGACAGCCTAATAGATTCATGTTCTTGGGAGAATCTTCTGAATTGATTCCTGGCGAACATGAACCTGATCCCTGGACATATGACGAGGCAATCCAAGATAAAGATACAGTATCTTAGCAAAGAGCATCTTGTATGTAAGCTTAATCGATCCATTTATGGATTGAAGCAAGCTTCGAGGTCTTGGAACATCCGCTTTGATGAGGTAATCCATTCTTATGGATTTATTCAAAGTCCGAATGAGTCTTGTGTATACAAGAGATGTGATGGAAATGTAGTGGTATTTCTTGTACTATACGTAGATGACATTTTGTTGATTGGCAACAAAAACAAGGTGTTATCGGACGTAAGGGTATGGTTGTCCAAACAGTTTGATATGAAGGACTTGGGAGAGGTGGGACACATCCTTGGGATCAAGGTTATAAGGGATCGCAGGAAAAGGATGTTGTGCTTATCCCAAGCTTCATACATAGACACGATTATGGATCATTTTAGAATGCAGAACTCCAAGAAGGGTTTTCTACCTTTCAGGCATGGAATTCCTTTATCTAAGGAGATGTGTCCTAGAACATCTGAGGAGATAGAGGAGATGAAGGCGGTTCATAATGCTTCACTAGTAGGAAGCCTCATATATATGTGATGCTATGTACGAGACCAGATATCTGCTATGCCATGGGCATGGTCAGCAGATATCAGAGTAATCCAGGACAGGGACATTGGACTGTGGTAAAGCATATATTGAAGTACCTGAGAAGGACTAGGGATTATATGTTGGTTTACCGGGCAGACCAATTACTCCCTGTGGGTTACACGGATTCCAACTTCCAATCTGATAGGGATAACAGTAAGTCTACCTCAGGTTTTGTGTTTACTATGGGAGGTGGAGCCATTGTATGGAGGAGTGTCAAGCAGAAATGTGTGGCAGACTCCACCATGGAAGCTAAGTATGTGGCAGCCTCTGAGGCAGCCAAAGAAGCTGTGTGGCTAAGGAACTTCTTGATGGACTTGGATATGATTCCTGGTTTGCCCAGAACTATCACAATTTATTGGGATAATAATGGTTCAGTTGAAAACTCGAAGGAAACATGAGCTCATAAGGCAAGTAAACACATAGAGCACAAGTACTACCTGATACGAGAAATCGTAAAGGAGGTAGAAGTTGTTGTCGCCTAGATTGCATCAGAGGATGACCTGGTAGACCCTTTTCACTAACTCCCTTCTAGCAAGAGCTTTGATAGGCATATAGAGGGAAGGGGAATTAGATGTATGGAAGTATAAGGACAACATAGTCTTTTAGTATAAGTGGGAGATTGTAGGGATGTATACTGAAAAGTATACTTTTTGTATGAACATCTTTATTTTGAAATAAGAATCACATGATCATTGTTTTCATTTTTATAGTTATGCAATATTGTCTAATAAATTACATTGTAGATAACATGGTGTGTGGTGTCACACGGGAGATCATGTTATCGGTTCCTTGTAAAGTATAAGTAAAGGCTCACAACTGAGATGGCTTTGGACAAACCATCGGAATGGTTGTAGTGTGATTTGGTATTGGTTTGTCTTGACCATAGAATCACACTAGTACACTTTGTGTGTATTGAGCAGGACCGACTTAGAGGTGATTCTATTTATTGCTGACTACATAATTGAATAGGACCTCAGATATTATTTAGTACATGCTCTTAATCCCGATATAATAACGGGCACATATACTTAGTAGTCATCTCTTTGATTTACCAATGGGCGAGATTTATAGATTAAATCGATAGGCTCGGTAAGATGGGAGATAATATTATTTATATGGTGCGCCGTTGATTATAGGAGGAAACCATGTCCTATAAATTAGAATGATGATGTCCCCTTGAGGAGCTCATAAGGTTCATCATGTAAACCCTGCAGGTGGACTTGGTCCGGCATGATAAAAAGTTTGAGTGGTACTACTCATGGAGTTAGATGTTGATTAATTAATGGTCAGTAAATTAATTAATCAATGAACATTCGAGATCTTAAACACGGGGAGAAAATGTACAAATAATATATGGATCTCATATTATCTTATGGGGGTTGGTGAGGTAGATCAATGATAATCCTTTAGTGGATTAGATTATCATTAATGGATCGGACTTTATGTGAGCTTGATCCATGGGTGGCAAAGATCCAACTCCTCCTCATAGTCCCTATTGTAGCCTATTGACACCTCATGAAGCTTAGATCCAATGGATAGAAACAAAACTCTAGATCCAAAGTTATAGATTAAATCTCTAAGATCCGACGGTTGAGATTAAATCTCTAGATCCGACGGTTGAGGTTAAATCCCTAGAACCAATGGTGGAGATTAAACCAAGGCTTATCCCTAACTCTATAAAAGGGTGGACTAGGGGTGGGCGGAAAAAGAGAGAATTTAGATGAAAGGGGCTAGGGTTTTGGGCGGCAAGGGCAAGGGAGAATTAGGGTTTTGGGTGGCCACAATTAAGGAAAGAGTTTTCTTCTTCTTCTTCTTCCTAAGGTGGTCGAAACCCTTCCTCCTTCTTCTCTTTTTTGTTTGGTCGGCACCCAAGCTTCTCCCTTTCATCTATGGCTTATGATGGATGGTATTAGGGTTGCTTCCCATGGGAGACAACCAATTCTAGTTGGGATAGGAATAGGAGTGGGTGGCTAGGGTTAGGGTTTGGGTGTTGGTGGTGGGCGGCAACAAGGGGAGGAAGCTTCTCCTTCCTCTTTCTAAGGATGGCCGACCCCTCTTCCTTCTTCCCTCTACCTTGGCCAAAGCTCAATCTATTCTTCTTCCCTTCATCCTTGGCCGAAAATTAGGAGAGCTTAGTTTAGGGTTTGGGCGGCAACAAGGAGAAGGAGTGTTTTCCTTTCTCTTCTCCAAGTGTTGGCCGATGCCCATGCCCTTGTTGTTTCTCCTTTGGCCGGTTCCCATACTCCATGTTCTCTTCCTTGGCCGGTGGCAACATCGAGTTTATTGACTTGGTGGCCGGTTCTAGATAGGAAGAAGAGTTTTGTTTGATGATCTTCCTTTGTTCGGAGTGAACAAGGAAAGGAAGATTGGTGATCTAGGAGGCTTCAACTTTTGGTAGATCGTCGCCCACACGACGTCCGAAAGGAGTAAGGACATACAATAGAAGATCAAGAGGTATAACAAGAGGTATAATCTTGTTTATTTTGATTAGTGTTCTTTTGTATTATGTTTATAATTGTTTCTCAATTATATGCATGTTATGTGAGGTTTTTTACTTTATATATTCTGTTTGTGGCTAAATAATATTTGGATCCCAATCATAAATACAAAAGCCGTCGATCCAGACATCGTATATTCCACGGCTACTCGTACAATGGAGGATGGTCGCTTGAACAACGAGTTTGTTCAAGTGACCTCTCTAAACGAATAGCACGACAATGACTTGGTTTTTTGGGCAATCCCTTGTGTCTAGGATTAAATTTTTTAATCTGGGGACATCGATGGGATCGCCATGAACAAACGACCGAGGTGAAGTGGGAAGCGAAGTTTCCCCTTACGGACTCGATAAGCAAAACCCTTCAGAACCTCGCTCACACCATCAGACCAAACACATACTACGACGCTTCCATCTCATTCGAGAGATTATCGATAGAGGAGATGTGAAGATTTGCAGAGTACCCACAGAGGCTAACGTCACAGATCCCTTGACCAAGGCTTTGGCACAGAAAAAGCATGATGGTCACACTAGGTCATTGGATATTAGATACTATGGTGATTGGCACTAGTGCTAGTGGGAGATTGTTAGTGAATGTCCTAGAGCCAATCATGTGATGATTGTTGTATGGACTTTATTGTATCATATTCCTATTTGTAAAGGCATGGTTATTATATTTACTTGTATTGGTGCCAAATAACTAAGTATAATAACGTCCTTGAGTAGTAAGTTCTTATTTATATCAATCGATTGGTTGAATCGATAATGAGATGATATAGAGAACACTACTCTTAATCATTTCTAGTCAAGTATTAACATTCAGGGAGAATGTTAATGCGTAGATACTAGCATGTAGGTCAACACGATGATTTGATTTCATAAGTCATGGATATGAGATATCAAGTTGACACATGGGTATGCATTGGAGAATGTATACTAAATGACCTACCATGAGAAAGTATCATGGATCATTATATGAGTGTCATATACTTTCTCATGTGACTATTAGTATGACTATTAGTTCTTGGACCTGAAGTCACCATGGTTCCCTACATAAGGAGTTTCATACTTTGGCTTCGTCAAACGTCACCCGTAAATGGGTGGACTATAAAGGCCATTACTAGGTATGTAACAAATTATGCGGAGGGATGTGAGTGATGTAGATGGGATCTATCTATTGGGATGTATACTGAAAAGTCTATCTTTTGTATGAACATCTTTATTTTCGAAATAAGAATCACATGATCATTGTTTGCATATTTATGGTTATGCATATTATCTAATACATTACATTGTAGATAACGTGGTGTGTAGTGTCACACGGTAGATCATGTTATCAGCTCCTTGTAGAGTATAAGTAAAGGCTCACAATCGAGATGGCTTTGGACAAACCATTGGTATGGTTGTAGTGTGATTTGGTATTGGTTTGTCTTGACCATAGAATCACACTAGTACACTTTGTGTGTATTGAGCAGAACCAACTTAGAAGAGATTCGATTCATTGTTGACTACATAATCGAATTGAACCTCAGATATTATATTGTACATGCTCCTAATCCCGATATAATAATGGGCACATATACTTAGTATTTATTTCTTTGATTTACCAATGGGTGAGATTTATAAAGTAAATCGATAGGCTCTGTAAGTTGGGAAATGATATTATTTATATGGTGTGTCGTTGATTATAGGAGGAAATCGTGTCCTATATATTAGGATGATGATGTCCCCTTGAGGAGCTTATAAAGGTTCATCATGTAAACCCTGCAGGTGGACTTGGTCCGGCATGATGATAAGGTTGAGTGGTACTACTCATGGAGGTAGATATTGATTAATTAATTGTCAGTAAATTAATTAATCGACAGATATTCGAGATCTTAAACACCGGGAGATAAATGTACAAATAATATATGGTGCCCATATTGACTTATGGGGGTTGGTGAGGTAGATCAATTATAATCCTCTAGTGGAATGGATTATCATTAATGGATCGGACTTTATGTGGGCTTGATCCATTGGGTGGCCAAGATCCAACTCCTCCTTATGGTCCCTATTGTAGCCTATTAAAAGCTCACGAAGCCTAGATCCAATGGTTGAAAACAAAACTCTGGATCCGGCGGTTGAGATTAAATCTCTAGATCCGACGGTTGAGATTAAATCTCAAGATCCGATGGTTGAGATTAAATCCCTAGAACCGATGGTGGAGATTAAAACAAGGCTTGAGCCTAACTCTATAAAAGGAGGGATTAGGATGGGCGGCAAGGAGAATTAGAGGAAGAAGGGATTAGGGTTTGGGCGGCTAGGGCTTGGAGGCTTGGGCGGCCACAATTAAGGAAAATATTTCCTTTCTCTTCTTCTTCTTGTTGGCCGGCGCCCAAGACTTGCTTCTCCACTCCTTGGCCAGCGTTCAAGCTCTTCTTTCTCTTCTTCTTGGCCGGTAGAAACAAGGGTTAGGGTAATTCCTTGGAGCTCATGGTCGGCGCCCACTTCCTCGTCTCTTCTTCTTGTTGGCCGGCGGCAAGCATCAAGGTTGGTGCTTGGTGGTTGGCTAAAGGAAGGAGAAGAGTTTTTTTTTTCTATACTTCCTCTTGTTCTGAGTGAGCAAGGAAAGGAAGATTGTGATCTAGGAGGCTTCTACTTTTGGAAGATCGTCGCCCACACAATGTCCAAAAGGAGGAAGGACATACAATATAAGATTGAGAGGTATATCGCTTGTTTATATTCTTTTGTAACATGTCTATAATTATTTTTCAATCATATACATGTTGTATATTCTGTTTTGTGGTTAAATTAACTTGGACCCCGAATACAAATAGAAAAGTCGGCGATTCTTTTGTTCATGACGTAGAAGGGATCGCCATGAACAAGCGACCGAGTTGAAGTGGGAAGCGAAGTTTCCTACCTTCAAGTGGTATCAGAGCCACGGTTTCTGGTTTTGTGTGTTTAGGATTCGGTTACTTTTATGCATTTTTCATATATTATATGTGCCGGATAATAGTAGGATGTGCATAGGTTAACTTTTTGGTTGCAGGCATAGGATCCAACTATTATGGCCATATGTGTGTATGTGATTGTATGTGTGTAATTGTATATTTTGTTGAATCCTCGGGGTTGACGAGGCTAGTATTTAATTTTTGTAATTAGATATGACATTGTTTAGCCACTCCTTTTATTTTAGTTTACTTTTGATCTAGATTTCATGTATACTCCCTCGTGGAGTATAGGATCGATGGATGTAAATTAAAATAGTTTTTCTCGTCTCGGATCTCCGGATGGCTTGTACATGGTGTAGGGAGGAGTGGATGAGATGGTGATACGACGGGAGACATATTGAAGACAAAAGCCATAATAGTTAGAAAATATTTATTTTTCATATTTATTGATTATTGTTTGATATGCATGTCGTAGGCTAGAAAATTCTTCAATTTTAAATTACTAAGTGGGAGAGGGATATTTTATAAATTCCCACAGCCTCCATTACGATTTGACATGTGATGCAAACAAACTTGCGCGTCGACTCTGAGTGCCTTCCTCGCCATCGGATGAGTTTGTTTGCGGATCACAAGGTCGAATATGGTTATAGGAAATTATTAAGGAGCATGTGTACTTCCCCATCAGAAGGCATATAACCCGAGATAATTACCTTGCTACCGAGTAATGGTGAATACTTAGATACAAATATAAGTATCCTATCTATCGGAGTCACTACTTTTATTTGTAGGGCCGAAGAGGAACCAACTATTAATATGACTTGTCAAAAGGTTAGGTTGACAAGATAGTAAAATTAATGGGTAAAACCTATTCTTACAAATGTAGAATTTGTATACGTCCACACTATCGTGGCATACGATATTCTCGGTGTTTTGAGGTATTGGTTGATTTTAAAATTTTATTGTTTGTGGAATCAATAATTTTTTGAAATATAATGTTTTTGATCTATGTGATTCTTAGGTTTTCTTTTAAAATGACTTTCAACCTGCTTGCTGTGATACTGAAAGAAAATAAACTTACTGGACCCAACTATGTTGATTGGAAGAGGAATATTGACATTGTCTTGACTACTGAGGAATACAAATATGTACTCCTCGAAGAGTGCCCTCCTAAGCCTGCATATGATTCTGGGGAAAAGGAGGAGGAGAGTTATAAGAAGTGGATTAAGGCCAATAAGATGGCGCGGTGTTACATTTTGGCATCTATGTTAAATGTACTGCAACATCAACATCAAGTCATGCCCACTACTTATGACATGATGTTCAATCTCAAAGAGCTTTTTGGACACCATAATCGGGCTGCTAGGCAGGAAGCCATGAGGAACTTGATGAAGACCACCATGATCGAGGGAACACCCGTAAGGGATCATGTTCTCAAGATGATGACTCATTTGAATGAGCTGGAATTCCTCGAAGCTGAGATCGATGGGGAAACACAGGTCAATATCATTCTCCAGTCTCTACCTAGGAGTTTTGAGCAGTTTCGTCTGAACTACAACATGAACAAGAGGTTGTATTTGTTAGCGCAGCTTCTGACAGAACTCTAGGCGGCAGAGGGGCTTTTTCATTAGAGTGCTCAGGCATAAGCCATGGTTGCCCAAAAGGTTTCTACTTCTAAACCAAAAGGCAAGAAGAAGAAGAAATAAGCTAGGGAAAAGGCGGTGGGAGGAACTCAGGGAGGAGTGAAGAAGCCGAAAGGCAAGTGCTTCACTTGTAAGTAGACTGGACACTGGAAGAAGGACTGCCCCAACCAGAAGCAGAACAAAGGTATATCTTTTGGTCTAGTCGTTGAAACATGTTTAGTGGTGTTATCTACCGGCACCTGGTGTGTAGATACAGGAGCCACTGATCATGTATGCAATACTTTGTAGGGGTTCCAGGAAACCAGATGACTGGCTGAGGGGGAGATTACCGTATACTAGGGCGATGCCACGAAGGTGGCGGCTGTTGCAATGGGAGATGTTTATTTGTCTTTTGAGAAAAATAAAGTTTTGGTTCTTAAGAATTGCCTTTATGTACCTTTATTTAGAAAGAATTTGATTTCGGTTTCTAAATTATTTATGGATGGATATTCTATTTCTTTTAATGACAGAGTTGTTATAAAAAGGAATAAGGAGATTATTTGTTCTGGTGCATTGATAGAAAATTTATATACACTTGAACCAAAAGCTCCCATGATGAAAATAGAAGTTAATAACTCATCTTCTAATTCCAATAAGAGAAAAGAACCTTCAAAGATGAACCAAACATATCTTTGGCATCTAAGACTTGGTCATATTAACTTAAGCAGAATTCAAAGGTTGATAGCTGATGGACCTCTGGGTTCATTAGTGGTGGAAGATTTCCCAACCTGTGAATCTTGCTTTGAGGGTAAAATGACCAAGAGGCCTTTTAAGGCCAAGGGGTATAGAGTCAAAGATGTGTTGGAGTTGGTTCATTCTGATTTGTGTGGTCCTATGTCTATCTAAGCAAGAGGTGGTTTTGAATATTTCATCTCCTTTATAGATGATTATTCGAGATATGGATACATTTACTTGATGCGCCGCAAGTCTAAATGCTTTGACAAGTTCAAAGAATTCAAGACTGATATGGAGAAATGTCAAGGTAAAAGTATCAAGACACTACGATATGATCGTGGTGGTGAGTACCTCTTGGGAGAGTTTAGGAATTACTTATCAGAGGCTGGGATTCAATCCCAATTGTCTTCACCTGGCACACCCTAGCAGAATGGTGTAGTAGAGTGAAGGAATAGAACTCCTATGGAGATGGTTAGATCGATGATGAGTTATTCTGAGTTGCCAGATTTGTTCTGAGGATATGCTCTAGATACGGCAGTGTATATTCTGAACTTGGTACCATCTAAATCAGTGTCTTCTACTCCCAAAGAATTGTGGACTGGGCGAAAGCCTAGTTTGAGACATTCGGATTTGGGGGAGTCCAGCACATGTGCTGAAGGCAGATGCTGGTAAGTTGGAACCTCATACAGAAGTACGCATGTTCGTTGGCTATCCTAGAGGAACGAAAGGAGGTTTGTTTTATAGTCCTAGAGATCAAAGGGTGATCATTAGCACGAACGCCAGTTTTCTAGAGGAAGGCTATGTGATGAACCACAAGCCCTAGAGTAAAATAGTTCTGGAAGAATTAAAAGGGGAAGTCACTTCTTCAGTACCATCGGTACAAGAGGATATACCACAAGTCACTGCACCGCGTGTCACAGATGATACACAGGTGATACCTCATCGTAGTGGGAGGGTTGTGAGACAACATGATAGATTCATGTTCTTGGGAGAATCTTCTGATTTTGTCCCTGGCGAACCTTAACCTGATCCCTGGACATATGACGAGGCAATCCAAGATAAAGATGCGGTATCTTGGCAAAGTGCAATGAATACTGAGATTGAATCTATGGATTCAAATCAGGTCTGAGAGCTAGTAGAACCACCCGATGGTGTAAAAACCATTGGTTGCAAGTGGATCTACAAAATAACGAGAGGAATAGACGGGAAGGTTGAGACCTTCAAAGCAAGGCTTGTTACGAAAGGGTATACTCAGAAAGAGGGTATCGATTAAGAGGAGACTTTTTCACCGGTAGCCATGCTTAAGTCTATCTGGATTCTCTTATGCAATTCTGCTCATATGGATTATGAGGTATGGCAGATAGATGTCAAGACAGCTTTCCTTAATGGAAGTCTTGAGGAAAAGATCTATATGAAGCAACCAGAGGGATTCATTGCAAAGGGAAAAGAGCATCTTGTGTGTAAGATTAATCGGTCCATTTATGGATAAAAGCAAGCTTCGAGGTCTTAGAACATCCGCTTTGATGAGGTAATCCATTCTTATGGATTTATTCAAAGTCCGGATGAGTCTTGTGTATACAAGAGATGTGACAGAAACGTAGTGGTATTTCTTGTGTTATACGTAGATGACATTTTGTTAATTGGAAACAATGTCAAGGTGTTATTGAACGTAAGGGTATGGTTGTCCAAACAGTTTGATATGAAGGACTTGGGAGAAGTGGGACACATCCTTGGGATCAAGGTTTTAAGGGATCGCAGGAAAAGGATGTTGTGCTTATCTCAAGCTTCATACATAGACACCATTTTTGCTCGTTTTAGCATGCAGAACTCCAAGAAGGGTTTTCTACCTTTCAGGCATGGAGTTCCTTTATCTAAGGAGATATGTCCTAGAACATCTGAGGAGATAGAGGAGATGAAGGTGGTTCCTTATGCTTCGGCAGTAGGAAGCCTCATGTATGTTATGCTGTGTACGAGACCGGATATCTGTTTGTCATCGGCATGGTTAGCAGATATCAGAGTAATCCAGGACAGGGACATTGGACTGCGGTAAAGCATATATTGAAGTACTTGAGAAGGACTAGGGATTATATGCTAGTTTACCAGGCAGACCAATTACTCCTTGTGGGTTACACACATTCTGACTTCCAATCAGACAGGGATAACAGTAAGTCTACCTCAGGTTTTGTATTTACTTTGTGAGGTGGAGCCATTGTATGGAGGAGTGTCAAGCAAAAATGTGTGGCGGACTCCACCATGGAAGCTGAGTATGTGGCAGCCTCTGAGGTGGCCAAAGAAGATTTGTGGCTCAGGAACTTCTTGATGGACTTGGATGTGATTCCTAGTTTGCCTAGAACTATCACAATTTATTGTGATAATAGTGGTGCAGTTGCAAACTCGAAGGAACCATGAGCCCATAAGGCAAGTAAACACATAGAGAGCAAGTACCACCTGATACGAGAAATCATAAAGCGAGGAGAAGTTGATGTGGCAAAGATTGCATCAGAGGATAACCTGGCAGACCCTTTCACTAAGGCCCTTCCAGCGAGAGCTTTTGATAGGCATGTGGAGGGAATAGGAATCAGATGTATGGCAATTTGAGGACAACATAGTCATTTAGTCCAAGTGGGAGATTATTGGGATATATACTGATAAGTCTATCTTTTGTATGAACATCTTTATTTTTGAAATAAGAATCACATAATCATTGTTTTCATATTTATGGTTATGCAAATTGTCTAATACATTACAATGTAGATAGCATGGTGTGTAGTGTCACACGGTAGATCATGTTATCATCTCCTTGTAGAGTATAAGTAAAGGCTCACAACCGAGATGGCTTTGGACAAACCATTGGTATGGTTGTAGTGTGATTTGGTATTGGTTTGTCTTGACCATAGAATCACACTAGTACACTTTGTGTGTATTTAACAGGACCGACTTAGAGGTGATTCAATTCATTGTTGACTACATAATCGAATCGAACCTCAGATATTATATTCTACATGCTCTTAATCCCGATATAATAATGGGGACATATACTTAGTATTCATTTCTTTGATTTACCAATGGGCGAGATTTATAGAGTAAATCGATAGGCTCAGTAAGTTAGGAAATGATATTATTTATATGGTGTGTCGTTGATTATAGGAGAAAACCGTGTCCTATATATTAGGATGATGGTGTCCCCTTGAGGAGCTCATAAAGGTTCATCATGTAAACCCTGCAGGGGGACTTGGTCCGGCATGATGATAAGTTTGAGTGGTATTACTCATGGAGTTAGATGTTGATTAATTAATTGTCAGTAAATTCAATAATCGATGGACATTCGAGATTTTAAACACGGAGAGATAAATGTACAAATAATATATGGAGCCCATATTGACTTATGGGGGTTGGTGAGGTAGATCAATGATAATCCTCTAGTGGAATGGATTATCATTAATGGATCGGACTTTATGTGGGCTTGATCCATTGGGTGGCCAAGATCCAACTTCTCCTCATGGTCTCTATTGTAGTCTATTAAAACCTCATGAATCCTAGATCCAATGGTTGAAAACAAAACTCTAGATCCGACGGTTGAGATTAAATCTCTAGATCTGATGGTTGAGATTAAATCTCTAGATTCGACGGTTGAGATTAAATCCCTAGAACTGATGGTGGAGATTTAAACAAGGCTTAAGCCTAACTCTATAAAAGGAGGGATTAGGGTGGGCGGCAAGGAGAATTTGAGGAAGAAGGGATTAGGGTTTGGCCAGCTAGGGCTTGGAGGCTTGGGCGGCCACAATTAAGGAAAATATTTCCTTTCTCTTCTTCTTCTTGTTGGTCGGCACCCAAGACTTGCTTCTCCTCTCCTTGGCCGACGTTCAAGCTCTTCTTTCTCTTCTCCTTGGGCAGTGGAAACAAGGGTTTGGGTAATTCCTTGGAGCTCTTGGCCGGCGCCCACTTCCTCATCTCTTCTTCTTGTTGGCCGGTGGCAAGCATCAAGGTTGGTGCTTGGTGGTTGGCTAAAGGAAGGAGAAGAGTTTTGTTTCTATACTTCTTCTTATTCGGAGTGAGCAAGGAAAAGAAGATTGTGATCTAGGAGGCTTCTACTTTTGGAAGATCGTTTCCCACACGACGTCCAAAAAAAGGAAGGACATACAATAGAAGATCGAGAGGTATACCACTTGTTTATATTCTTTTGTAACATGTCTATAATTGTTTTTCAATCATATACATATTGTTTTTCAACCAATTGACGAATCCTTCGTCCACCACCTCAGAGGATTACCGGAGATCGAATCCCCGGTAAGTTAGCCGCTGTCGGAGCTCTAACCATCGTCCAAACGACGCTCCGACGAGAGGAGAACAAGCTGTCCAGAAAACTGGACAGCTTTGGTGGAGGTGATAGGCGTCGGCCAACCAAGGGAGATAGAGCTCACCTTGATGCCAAACTTGAAGGAGATCACCGGAGCACTAACCGTCAGCAGCTCGACACCGGCGACGGGGAAGGTCAGCACCTTCTGGATGCCGGTTGGAGCCTCAAGGTGGGCGGCGGCAAGGAGGAGGAGAGTTGGCTCCGAATTTCTCCAAGGAGAGGTGGGCGGCAACTTAGGGTTGTGGATTAGGGATTAATTATCCCTTAAGCCCTCTTTTATAGAGAACTAATTCTCTTAATGGTTATTGGATCATAACCATTAGGCTCGTTAACCCACTCCATTAAGATAAGTTAAAATAAACCAAATCATGATGGTTTATTTTAAGTTAAAACGAACCGAACCAACTTTTGGTTCATTCGTTTTAAAATAAATCAAACCCTTTGGTTTATTCTCCTCCATTGGATTAGAACCAAACCATTTTGGTTCATCCATTATGTCTTCATAAGACACGGCCCATCCACGCTTCCATTGCGACTGAAACGATTTCATGTTCGCTTCATGTTTGGTCCAACCAAACATAGTTTCTCTCGGTCTGAGAATCCCATTCTCAAGCTCGTTTTAAATCTTTCGGATTACGCTCGTTGTGCGTGTGACCAAATAGGTTCTCGGTTTATGTTGGCCGTCTATAATTAACCATTAATTATAGAACGATCATGAGTGGCACCTAGTAGTACATCATGATCCCCAATTAACCGAAAAGATCAACGGTTGATCCGTAACTATTTCAAACCCTTCAAAGAAACTCGAATGATTCGCGTGCCCCATTCCTTCACTCATCTTATACCCACTTGGTTCAGGACATGGTCTATTGTGTCGGGCCTCACTAGGTCGACTCACGTCACACCTAGCCCAAGTATCATTTCCTCGTCCTACGGATTCTAGTTACTCCACATGTATCGAAGAGTACCTTACTCTAAACATGTAATGCTTTGGCCAAAGACTTTAGTAACAATCCGACGAGAGGCCATGGGTATACATCTCCTCGCAAGGAGCGGTGAATCCTTTATAGGCTATTCAAACACCTTCGATCACTTCGACTTATACCCAATCATCCCGGGTCCACATCTCCTTAGAGATGCTTGCTTGAGATGTCAAAGCATAAGTCTCTATGATCAAGATGACTTGAATACCGCAAGTCAAAGGAACATCGCACTTAAGCCACAGTAAGAACTTCATTGACATATCTATATATGCAGAGAACCATATGAAGTCTTACGACTGGTCACTCCAATGAACTAGTTACCATAACTAGCATCCACGATTAACTCCGGACATCACTATGTCTCCAGCCAGTGAGAATCAGCTGCTTGGATACACCAAGGAGTATACCTCGTGCTAGTCTTGACAGAATTGATGGTGTCCAAATCCATCAATTCATCGACTAGGGATAATTCCGATACATCACAATTACACATGTAGAGATACTCACTAGTTGTGATCCAATCACAAATTCTCTCATGCTGTGAATCGTATCGTGGACATTCAGTAAATGAGTTTAAGATCCAATCAAATACATAAAACATGTATACTCAAATAGTGAATCTTCATTTATCATATAAATGGTTCATACATAAGGCGATCCAGGAATGGATCATTGGGTGACTGTTAAGACGATCCTTAAGTACTTAAGAAGAACTAAGGATACGTTTCTAATATATGGAGAAGGGTACATGGTGATACGTGGGTATACGGATGCCAGCTCCAGACAGACAAGGATGATTCCATGTCTTTGTCTGGGTATGTATTCACCTGGAATGGAGGCGCAATAAGTTGGAAAGGTTCCAAGCTTGACACTATAGCAGATTCTGCCACTAAGGCAGAATACATTGCAGCTTTGGAAGCAAAGGAAGCGGTTTGGATCAAGAAGTTCATCTCTGAACTTGATGCGGTCTCATCAATGATCCAAACATGTGCTTCGCCGCTATCATCTTATCGAGAGATCATCGAGGGAACGAAATACAAATCGAGAAAATTCCTACTTTGAAAGGAACTTAGCGGATCCCTTGACTAAGGCATTACCTCAAAATAAGTTTGAGGGTCATGTTCGAGCTTATGGTATTGGATACCGTAGCGATTGACATTAGGCCAAGTGAGTCCGTTAGTAATATATGAGAGATGTCCTAAGGCAATCGCCTTATGTATGAACCATTTATATGATAAATGAAGATTCACTATTTGAGTATACATATTTTATGTATTTGATTGGATCTTAAACTCATTTACTGAATGTCCACGATACGATTCACAGCATGAGAGAATTTGTGATTGGATCACAACTAGTGAGTATCTCTACATGTGTAATTGTGATGTATCTAATCATCCTAGTCAATGAATTGATGGATTTGGACACCATCAATTCGCCGAGACTAGCACGAGGTATACTCCTTGGTGTATCCAAGCGGTGATTCTCACCGGGCCGAGATATTGTGATGTCCGAGTTAATCGTGGATGCTAGTTATGGTAACTAGTTCATTGGAGTGACCAGCAGAAGACTTCATATGGTTCTCTGCATATATAGATATGTCAATGAAGTTCTTACTGTAGCTTAAGTGCGATGTTCCTTTGACTTGCGGTATTCAAGTCATCTTGATCATGGAGACTTATGCTTTGACATCTTAAGCAAACATCTCTAAGGAGATGTGGACCCGGGATGATTGGGTATAAGTCAAAATGATCGAAGGTGTTTGAATAGCCTATAAAGGATTCACCACTCCTTGCGAGGAGATGTATACCCATGGCCTCTCGTCGGATTGTTACTAAAGTCTTTGGCCAAAGCATTACATGTTTAGAGTAAGGTACTCTTCGATACATATGGAGTAACTAGAATCCGTAGGACGAGGAAATGATACTTGGGCTTGGTGTGACGTAGTCAGCCTAGTGGGGACTGACACAATAGACCATGTCCTGAACCAAGTGGGTATAAGATGAGTGAAGGGAATGGGGTACGAATCATTCGAGCTACTGAAGGGTTTCAGAAATAGTTCTGGATCAACCGTTGATCTTTTCGGTTAATTGGGGATCATGATGTACTACTAGGTGCCACTCATGATCGTTCTATAATTAATGGTTAATTATAGACGGCCAACATAAAACGAGAACCTATTTGGTCACACGCACAACGAGCGTAATCCGAAGGATTTAAAACGAGCTTGACAATGGGATTCTCAGACCGAGAGAAACTAGGTTTGGTTGGACTAAACATGAAGCGAGCATGAAATCGTTTCAGTCGCAATGGAAGCGTGGATGGGCCGAGTCTTATGAAGACATAATGGATGAACCAAAATGGTTTGGTTCTAATCCAATGGAGGAGAATAAACCAAAGGGTTTGGTTTATTTTAAACGAATGAACCAAAAGTTCGTTCGGTTCGTTTTAACTTAAAATAAACCATCATGGTTTGGTTTATTTTAACTTATCTTAATGGAGCGGGTTAACGGGCCTAATGGTTATGATCCAATAACCATTAAGAGAATTAGTTCTCTATAAAAGAGGGCTTAAGGGATGGTTTAAGCCCTAATCCACAACCCTAAGTTGCCGCCCACCTCTCCTTGGAGAAATTCGGAGCTAACTCTCCTCCTCCTTGCCGCCGCCCACCTTGAGGCTCCAACCAGCGTCCAGAAGGCTGCTACTTCCCCTCGCCGGCGTCGAGCTGCTGCCGGTTAGTGCTCCGTGATCTCCTTCAAGTTTGGCATCAAGGTGAGCTCTATCTCCTTGGTTGGCCGGGCGCTATCACTTCCACCAAAGCTGTCCAGTTTTCTGGACAGCTTGTTCTCCTCTCGTCGGAGCATCGTTTGGACGACGGTTAGAGCTCCGACAGCGGCTAACTTACCGGGGATTTGATCTCCGGTAATCCTCTGAGGTGGAGGATGAAGGATTCGTCAATTGGTTGACGAATACCTCTCCGGAGAAGCGAGTTTTGAGAACTCGTATTAGGATCCGAATTTGGATTCGGATCGTGATCATCTCTCGATCACGTCGTCTTCAACACGAGGCTAGTAACCCGTACGAAGACGAAGCTCGTGGCTTAGCGAAGTCATCCCGAGGAACTCGGCGTGGATACGGATAGAGACGATTCTAGCGAGGATCGTTCTGGTTGATGTCATTCCCGCTACACGTCATACGAAAGGTATAACGTAGATAAATTTCCTTTTATTGCAAATTTAAATTTACGATTATGTCTACACTTGTTGTAATATGCATGCGTGTGTTGTGTGTGTTGTAATAAATATAGATTTATTATTTTTATTGCTTCCGCTGTGTTCATGTTTACGAAACATGATAGAACACACACACGCCGCGGTGCCGGAAACCCAACAGGGGGCACCGGCATCCTTGACTTTTTCGTTGACTTTTGGTGTAGGAGGACTTTTATTGACTCTTTTAGGACATTTACTCTTGTAATGTCCTACTTCTCTACACTCTAAACAAATTATGTGATTTTTAATTTTACCAAAATTGCTTGAGTTACCTAGGTCAATGGAGGCCGGATTTTGAGCTTCTTTATCTTGACCAGGTGTTGAAGGCTCTTTTTCTTACTCCGACATGATAGGTGATCTCCCCCCCCCCCCCCCTCAATCCTAGAGATTGAGGTTTCTTCCACTTCTACCTCTTCCTTGGACGTTGATGGCCTTTCAACCTCTAATTCTTCCACTTCTTCTTCCTCCTCAGATATCGAGCACTCTTCGACTTCCGAATCCTCACTTTCTTGTGAAAATGAACTCTCTTCCTCCTCTTCCTTATCTTCATGGATTGAATGAGGTTCTTCATGGAATTTTGCTAATTTGTTCCATATCTCCTTGGCATCTTTGCAATCTCCTATCTTGTTCAAAATATCATTAGGAATTACATTAAGCAATATACCCATTACCTTATTATTGATGTTGTAATATCAGAGTTGGTCTTGGCTCCAATTCTTCTTCTTGATTTTTCTTCCTTCTTCGTCTTTTGGTGTGTCAAAACCTACTAAGATACTAATCCAATTGTCAAAGTGACATATTAGAAAATGCATCATCCTACCTTTCCAATATTCGAAGTCTTTGTGGTCGAAAGAAGGTGGAATGTTGATGTCATCACCCAATCTCTCATTGAGCTCCATTTTGCTCTCTAGCGCTTTTGTTCCCAAGTGTTAGTCCGTAAAAGAGATCCAAGCTCTGATACCACTTGTTAGGACCTATGCGCCTGCTAGAGGGGGGTGAATAGTGTTTCGACGTTGCTTGATGGAACTCGATGTTGCTGCAGTAGGCACCTGAGTCAAACCTGAGTTTTGATTATAGCAAATGATACAAATTTAAGCTCATTTTGTTATCTCATGAGCTAAATCAAGTGTGCAGAAAGTGCTAAAGCTAGAGCTGAAGGTCAGCAACACCCGGAGGGAACAGTGGTGGTTGGGCGACACCGAGAGGACTTCGAAGGGAGCCGAAGAACTCAGATGAAGATCGAAAATGAAGCTTCAAAGGTAAAGGATGAGGTAAGTTTTGGTGCAGTGGGCACCAAAGTCGAACCGGTATTTTGATTATGGCAAAAGGCTCAATAGTTAAGGGTATATTTGTTATCTTACGAGCTCAATTAAGTGTGCAGAAATGCTAAAGTTGAGCGGAAGGTCTGCGACACCCGGTGGGAACCGAGGTGGTCGGGCAACGCCAGAGGGACTTCGGAGGAAGCCGAGGTACTCGGGTGAAGACCGGAAGCGAGGCTACAAGGTAAGCTCGTGTGAAAGCGAAGCAAGGTCGTTAAGCGTAGATCCGACCCAATACCTCCAATGGAAGGTCTAGGTCGAGATCAGATGGTTAGAACCATCGTACTTTATATTTTAAGCTAACTTGTACTGCAGTCCAAAACTCTTTGACTACAGTCAACTGCTAGTCAAGTTCCAGCCTCGAGAAGAGCTCGAATTTCAAGGGGGTGAATTTGGACTTGACTCGTGTTTTGGTACAAAGGGTAATGTGGCATCAAGGTGGACATCCAAACCATCACCAAGCTTCCTTGTGGTGGACGCCCAAAATAAGGTGAGTTGGCACAAGATGGTTGGCTCCCATGATGTGGCACAAGTTGAATGGCTCCAACAAGTTGGCGCCCAAGGAGGTTGGAGGTGGCACAAGGTGGTTGGATGAAACACCTCATCCTCAAGTTGGCGCCCAAGGAGGTTGGAGGTGGCACAAGGTGGTTGGATGAAACACCTCATCCTCAAGTTGGCGCCCAAGGAGGTTGGAGGTGGCACAAGGTGGTTGGATGAAACACCTCATCCTTGAGTTGGCGCACAAGGAGGTTGGAGGTGGCATAAGGTGGTTGGATGAAACACCTCATCCTTGAGTTGGCGCAAAGGATGTGGATGAACAAGTCTTGGGGGATAAGAACCTCACCTTGGACACTACCTATGTCTAAATTCATAGATCAATATCCATAAATAGACATGTTCAAGCCAAGCAAATTACAAGAATTCAAGAGCTCTCAACACGCCGTCGTAACGCCGCTACTACTACTCACATTTGCTACGACGAAGTGACGCCGACAACGAAAGCTACATCTTCTACTTATAAGAGTTGTCGGTATATTTATTTAAGTTCTACTTCTTTAAATTGTCTTTGTGCTTTAATCGTAACAAGGAAAGGGGGAGTGTCCCTTTGCCTTGATTTCTTTTTGTAATCGTTGCTCCTACTTCCAACGAAGAGGAGTGGTTTTAGTGAATTGCCCTCCGTACGTGATCAAGGATCACTAGGGCCGTGGATTAGCAATCGAAAGATTGTGAACCACGTAAAAATATCTTGTCTACTTTATATTTCCGCTGTGCATTCTCTACTTGCTTTTTACTTATTGCAAAAGTTTTTAACGACACCGTATCGCTATTCACCCCCCCCTCTAGCGACACTTTCGATCCAACAATTGGTATCAGAGCCGGGGGCGCTAAGATTCGGTGAAACCACCAATCTAGCTTTGTTTTTCTTTTTTTTTACAGATTTTTTATTTATTTATTTCTGTTTTCGTATAATTATTTCACTTGCTTATCTTCTCCTACATATAGAATTGCATTAGAGGCTTTAGGATCCGGATAAGGTTGTCCTTCGGGTTAGATCCCGAGTAAGGTTGTCCTCGGAACTTCAACGACATTCGCATTTGATTGTTTATTTCTTTTGCAAGTTACATTTTATATATCTTTTTACTTCAAGATTACTAATCCAAGACGAAAGTCTTGGAATATTCTTTCGTGTGTGTTTTGCAAGATTCTTTTCGCCGTTCTTCTTCTTGTTTTTAAATGGCCCATCTCGAAGGGTTTAGCACCGCCACCCCGCTTTACAACGGTAATGACTTTCGTTATTGGAAGGGTCGGAT
This sequence comes from Wurfbainia villosa, assembly GCA_025175895.1. Lineage (NCBI taxonomy): Eukaryota > Viridiplantae > Streptophyta > Magnoliopsida > Zingiberales > Zingiberaceae > Wurfbainia > Wurfbainia villosa. The sequence continues at coordinate 58,910,291 of CM045997.1, forward strand.
GGAATGCTTTCTTAAAACCCAAATCGAGATGTGGATCGTAATCCAAACCGGGTTCACACTTCCTATTAATGAAGATGGTGAATCTTTGGGTTACGATCAATGGTCAAATTCCATGAAAAAACAAGTAGAAGCCGATGCCAAGGCAACTCAAATCTTGCAATGTGGGTTGTCCAAGGAAGAGCTCAACCGCGTCGGCCCCTTCATTAGTGCAAAGGACTTATGGACCAAGCTAGTGGAACTACACTAAGGCACCGACACGACGAAGGTATGTAAAAGAGATTTACTTTTAAATAAATTGTATAACTTGAAAATGCAGGAAAACGAGACCGCAACTCAACTACATGCTCGTGATTCAAGACATCACAACCAACTCCATGCCATCGGACAAAAGGTCGAGAATCGCGACCTTATCGTATTCTCTTAACTCGCTTCCTAGGACCACCTTGTGGGCATCCATGGTCGATGCCTACAAGGTCTCCAAGGACCTTTCTAAAATTAGGTTAGACGAATTGTTTTCGAACTTGAATTACATGAGCAAACTACCGTGTTCCATGCAGATAAGAGTATTGCGTTAGTTTCATGTTCCAAGAAGATGAAGCCCGCATGCAATCCACCCCCGAAGGAAGAAGACGAGTCCGAATCGGAAGTAGACTCGAATAGAATCCGAACTAGTCAATCTAGTTCGGAAGATGATCAAGAGACGAAACGACCAACAACTCAAGGTAAGCCTAAACCTAATTCAAATACTTCTAATTTTAGATGCTATGAGTGCAACAGTGTTCGGTCACATCAAGTCCGAGTGCCCAAAGCTAAAGAATAACGCATCAAAGACTAAGAAAGCGCTAAACGCTACTTGGGAGGAGTTGTCGAGGAAGAAGACGATATCCAAGCTCTAATGGCCAAGCCGACCGAGCACGACTCAAACCAAGAAGAGTCCGAGTCCGAATCCGATGATGAGCTTCCATTCAAGACAAGCCACGGATCCGTATCCGGTTCAAAAGAATCATTAAGGGTAAGTCGGTCGTTACTTAATACTTTGTATGGTGCAATTAAATTTTTAAATAAGAAACTAGCTAAGTCCGAGTCCAAGGTCGAGACCCTAATTGAGGAGGTTAACCTTCTCAAACATGAGGTCTCCTAACCTCTTCGACTACTAGATTCAAGAGGAGGACTCAACAAGTTGAAAAGCTTGAAGTTGAGAACTCGCTTTTGAAAACACAAGTCGAAGACCTTAGGAACACGTTGGAAAGGTTCACTTTGGGATCCAAGGGACTTGACCTCTTACTTGGATCACAAAGGGCCGTGTACAACAAGGCCGGACTCGGGTTTAACTCAAATACAACCAATAAGTCATATATGTCTATAGTAAACCAACATAAGAAAAATGTCCAAGCATGGGTCCCTAAGACCACTTTGATTTCAACTTTAGGATCTAACATGTATTGGGTTCCTATGACCAAATTCACTATGTGAATAGACCCACTCGATTCAATGGTCCAGGGGGAGCCAATACAAAATGTATTTTTGATAAGTCTTAGAAATTGCATGCTTAGTTTTTCCTTTATTTTTAGAATGGTTAGATAGGACTCATAACCAACTAAAATCCTGCGAAAAGATTGAGCCTCGGGGAGCCTCTTTTCAAAAATAAACCAACTAAAATCCTACGAAAAGATTGAGCCTCGGGGAGCCTCTTTTCAAAAATAACTAGTTAGACCAAGACGTAGTCTCAAGTAAGTCGAGTTATCAATTTCTTGAAATTAGCTTTGTCTAAGGAAGTGGTCGTTGTTCCGATCAAAGAAGGCCTCGTGCCTCGCCACGACACGAAGCTAATCTCTTGAAAAGATTACTTGATGAGCTTAGACTAAATCCGAATCTAACCTAATGTTGGTTAATTTAAATTCATTAAAATTAATCAAGTAAAATTGAAAGTCATCTCACAATAACACATAGTAATAACATGTTTTGATCATGTAGATATTGGTGAGATGATTTAGGTTTAAAAACTTACAAACAACCCTTTAGTAATTCCAATATCCGATCCAACTACCTTATGTGTAGGATCAATGGATGTTGGACAGTGGTTGCTCCCGACACATGACCAGAGATCAACTCAAATTTTCGGTTACGATTCAAACGACAAGGATCGTAGCCTTCGAATAACGGCAAGCTCAAAATCATCGGATCGTGATATTGAGCTCAACTCTAACTTTACAATTCAAAATGTCTTATTAGTAGAAAACTTTCAATATAATTTACTTAGTGTAAGCCAATTGTGTGATAACAATTATAAGGTCATATTTCTAGAAAATGAATGCGTAATCAAAATAAATGCAACATCTAAAATAATACTTAAAGGAACTAGGAGTAGCAACATCTACACAATAAATTTACCTAACTCCTCAACCAAGTGTCTTATGACACAAAGAAGAGGAATCTTGGTTATGGCAATCAAGACTTGACACTGCACTCCAAGACTCGGCCCACAAGATGAGTCAGAGTGGCTTGGTTATAGGTTTGCCTAAACTAAACAACTTGGATAATAAAATATGTAATGCTTGTCAACAAGGTAAACAATCTAGGACACAACATCAATTAACTAATCAAGAACGAACCAAAAGTGTTCTTGAGCTCCTACACATGGATCTATTTGATTCACATGGAGCTAAGTCACTCAATGGTAGTCAATTTTGCTTAGTCATAATTGATTTACTATTCTAGATTTACTTGGGTTAGGTTTATCAAACATAAAAATGATACCTAGACCAACTAATCAATCTTTGTAGGTTAATCAAAATCAAAAGAACCTTAAGATTAAAAGACTTAGAAGTTTATCATGGTGGTGAATTCGAAACCACAGTGTTTATGATTTACGTAACCTAAACGGATACCACCATGAGTTTTCATGTCCTAGAACCCCACAACAAAATGGGTTAGTCGAACAGAAAAATAGAACCCTACAAGAAGCCGCTAGGACAATGTTAAACGAGTATAACCTACCCGATAGATTTTGGGCAGAGGCCGTTAGTATGACTTGCTATGTCCAAAATAGGATCCTTATGGTAAAGAGGCACCAAAAGTCCTCGTACGAGATTTATCACGATAAAATACCGAACATCAAATACTTTAGGGTATTTGGATGCAAGGTACATATCTTAAACACTAAGGATTACCTAGGGAAATTCAAATCCAAAACCTCATCGAACCTTTCTAGGATACTCAACCACCAGAGAGCTTATAGGGTATACAATCACGACACTCTTAGAGTCGAAGAAACCATTAATATAGTTTTCGACTTAAGGACACGAACCCGCTCAATCCTTAACAAAACCAACTAGCAAATCAACTTATAGCTAACCCGACTGATCTTGAACTTGAATCTCCCTAACCCAAGTCATCCTATCGACCAAGTGATAGATGACTCTAACCCAAGTCAAACTAGAACTCACCCAAGTCATCCTATCGACCAAGTGATAGATGACCCTAACCCGAGTCACACTAAGACTCAAACAAATCATCCTATCAATCAAGTTATAGGTGATCCAAATTTAGGGTTCAACTAGAGCTTCATATCGAAACCTTAGTCAAATCTCTTAATTTCCAAAATCGAACCCAAAACTATTGAACAAGCACTTGATCCCGACCGATTATTGCTATGCAAGAAGAGCTAGCTCAATTCACTAGAAATGAAGTCCGGGAATTAGTACCACCACCTAAAGAAAAATCAATTATTGGAACAAGGTGGGTATTTCAAATAAACTTGATGATAAAGGTGAAGTAGTTAGAAATAAAGCTAGGTTAAAAAGGGTTTAGTCAAGTCGAAGGTTTAGATTACGATGAGACCTACGCCTGAGCTGCACTAGAGTCCATCCGAATGTTGTTAGCATATGCGCACATCGAGGTTTTAAATTGTTTCAAATGGATGTCAAGTCAGCATTTTTGAATGGATACATTAAGGAAGAAGTTTACGCTACCAACCTCCCGATTCAAAATCTAGATAAACTCGACCATGTCCTTAGACTTAAGAAAGCCCTATATGGACTCAAACAAGCCCCAAGAGCTTGGTAAAAGGCTTTCGATCTATCTTAAGTCCAAAGGATTCAACCAAGGTTTAGTCGACCCAACCTTATTCAGAAAAACCGTAGGAAAAGAAATCTTTATAGCCCAAATCTATGTAGATGATATAATTTTTGGAACTACTAACTCGATCCTGCTAAACGAATTCATCTCACTTATGGAAAGTGAATTTGAAATGAATTTAGTAGGAGAGTTAAGTTTCTTCTTAGGTTTACAAATTAAACAAACTAAAGATGGAATATATTTACATCAACAAAAATATACTAAGGACTTAATAAATCGATTTGGAATGCAAGATGCTAAAATAATCAATACACCTATGGCAACTAATGTTAATATAAACGAAGATGTAGAAGGAAAACCCGTTGACCTAAAATACTATAGGAGCGCAATAGGAAGTCTCCTATACTTAACCGCGAGCCGACCCGACATTTTATTCGGGGTAAGTATGTGCGCAAGGTTACAAACCTGTGCCAAGGAGTCTCACCTAACCCTAGTCAAGCGATCCTTAGATATCTAAAGGGCACGCTAAACGTAGGTATTTGGTACCCTAGATCTACCGAGTTTAATCTAATCGGCTACATCCGACCGACTATGCCTAGTAAACTCGATAGAAAGAGCACGAGTGGTTGTTGTCAAATCCTACCGAGTCTAGTAAGTTGGTGCAGAGGAAGCAAAGATTGCGCTGCCTTATCTACCACCGGCCGAATACGCTATGCGATGGGTGAGTGTGTCTCTCACTCCCGTGGATGAAGCACACTCTCCAAGACTTTAGCTTAATCTTTAACAACATTAAAACCTACATAGATAACATTAGTTCAATTAACTTAACTAAAAATCCAATATGTCATTCTAGGACAAAACATATAGAAGTTAAACACCACTTCATTAGGGAACATGTAACTAATGGAACTATACAACTAGAGTATGTTGAGTCCAAATCAAACCTAGCGGACATCTTCACCAAACCACTACCCGCGAATTTAGTTTATTAAGAAAAGTTAGGTATGTGCGTAATAGAGTAGGATTTAAATTTTTCTATATATGTACTCTACTTTTGCTTCTTTTATGAAATTAGCCTAAGTCTTACCTTAGAAATCATATACCTATAGATTTAAGGAGCCAACACATCTCACAACACATAGGACTAATGTGTTTGTGTACTTAGCCACGAGACGTGAGATGTTAGGACCTTACTCCCGGTTCCGAGATGTAGATTCAAGCATCGACATGAACCATGGAGTATAATTATTTAAAATTAATCAACTCCTTCAAGACTTATTGATCATTCTATATCAATCAAGTCCAACCGGAGTTGTACATTTTAGATAAACATATTTTCAAGCTTATTATTATTTAAAAAAAATATATTTACAAACTTTTTCAGTTAAGGCAAAAGGGGGAGAAAGTCACAAAAGTAAGGAAGAAAGTAAACAAAATTATTACCTTTTTAATTCCGTTTACTTAAGCAACTATTAAGGGGGAGTAAAAATTATTTTTCAAGAACTCACCTTCGGTCAAGGGGGAGGTTACCTCAAAGGGGAGAACTTGAAACAATAATATTTCTACTAATGCTTAATCTTTATGCTAGCTCACTCATGCTTAATCTTTATGCTAGCTCATTCATACTTAATCATTATGCTAGCTCATTCATATTTAATCATTATGCTAGCTCATTCATACTTAATCATTATGCTAGCTCATTCATATTTAATCATTATGCTAGCTCATTCATATTTAATCATTATGCTAGCTCATTCATATTTAATCTTTATGCTAGCTCATTCATGCTTAATCATTATGCTAGCTATCTGTTATGTTAATTTTTCCTTAACTTTGTGTCGGTTTGCCATGAATCAAAGGGGGAGATTGTTGGTGCAAAGTGGGCACCAAAGTCGAACCGGTATTTTGATTATGGCAAAAGGCTCAATAGTTAAGGGTATATTTGTTATCTTACGAGCTCAATTATGTGCGTAAATGCTAAAGTTGAGCGGAAGGTTCGCGACACACCGGTGGGAACCGAGGTGGTCGGGCAACGCCGAGGGACTTGAGGAAGCCGAGGTACTCGGGTGAAGACCGAAGCGAGGCTACAAGGTAAGCTCGTGTGAAAGCGGCAAGGTCGTTAGCGTAGATCCACCCAATACCTCCAATGGAAGGTCTAGGTCGAGATCGGATGGTTAGAACCATCGATACTTTATATTTTAAGCTAACTTGTATCGCCTCCAAAACCCTTTGACTATACCAACTGCTAGTCAAGTTCCAAACCTCGAGAAGAGCTCGAATTTCAAGGGGGTGAATTTGGACTTGACTCGTGTTTTGGTACAAAGGGTGATGTGGCATCAAGGTGGACATCCAAACCATCACCAAGCTTCCTTGTGGTGGACGCCCAAAATAAGGTGAGTTGGCACAAGATGGTTGGCTCCCATGATGTGGCACAAGTTGAATGGCTCAAACAAGTTGGCGCCCAAGGAGGTTGGAGGTGGCACAAGGTGGTTGGATGAAACACCTCATCCTCAAGTTGGCGCCCAAGGAGGTTGGAGGTGGCACAAGGTGGTTGGATGAAACACCTCATCCTCAAGCTTGGCGCCAAGGAGGTTGGAGGTGGCACAAGGTGGTTGGATGAAACACCTCATCCTTGAGTTGGCGCACAAGGAGGTTGGAGGTGGCACAAGGTGGTTGGATGAAACACCTCATCCTTGAGTTGGCGCAAAGGATGTGGATGAACAAGTCTTGGGGGATAAGAACCTCACTTGACACTACCTATGTCTAAATTCATAGATCAATATCCATAAATAGACATGTTCAAGCCAAGCAAATAACAAGAATTCAAGAGCTCAACACGCCGTCGTAACGCGCCATTACTACTACTCACATTTGCTACGACGGCGTCACACGACAACTAAAGCTACATCTTCTACTTATAAGAGTATATTTATTTAAGTTCTACTTTTTAAATTGTCTTTGTGCTTTAATCGTAACAAGGAAAGGGGAGTGTCCTTTGCCTTGATTTCTTTTGTAATCGCTGTTCTACTTCCAACGAAGAGGAGTGGTTTTAGTGAATTGCCCTCCGTACGTGATCAAGGATCACTAGGGCCGTGGATTAGCAATCGAAAGATTGTGAACCACGTAAAAATATCTTGTCTACTTTATATTTCCGCTGTGCATTCTCTACTTGCTTTTTACTTATTGCAAAAGTTTTTTAACGACATCGTATCGCTATTCACCCCCCCCCCTCTAGCGACACTTTCGATCCAACAGTAAGCTCATGTGAGTGAGTGTAAGTAAGGTCATGTCCTCCATATGAGGACATCCTTAGGTGACGATCCGACCAAGACTTCCCATGGAAGGTCTAAGTCGAGACCGGATAGTAAACGACCATCGAACTTACTTATATTAACTGCATTTTCAAGCTAACCCGATCGATGGTTGTATTAGTCGATCGATGCCTCCAGCAATGATTGATAGGTCGATCAATGATCACGGTTAAGGATCAGCCTCGAGGAGAGTCAAAGCTTATCACCATTTCTCAAGGGCTAGGTGGCATCACCTCATGAAACATCATCTCAATGATTAGGGTTTCATAAGGCTATAAAAGTAGGGATTCTCCACCCCTTTTTCGTCATTCAAAGAGCCTCCAAGTGCTTCCGATACGCAACGACATTCCGACGATCTTCCGATGATGAAGCGCTGCAGAAACGACGACTCGAACTCCAATTTTCATTACTTTCAAGTCGTCAATAACCTTTTAGTTTAATTGTTCAGTCTTAAATTGTCTTTATTTTTTGAGCTTTTATCGTAACAAGGAGAGGGGGAATGTCCCTCTACCTTGATCCTTTTTTTTTTAATCGCTTGTCTCCTACCTCCGATGAGGAGGAGACTATTTTAGTGCTTTTGCCCTTCGTGCATGCTCTCGGACCACTAGGGCCTTGGATTAGCAGCCGAAAGGCTGTAAACCAAGTAAAAATTCTTTTGTGTACTTACATTCCGTTGTGCTTTACTCTCCGTACTTTGTCTTTAAACGCACGAGTCGAAAAGTTTCTTTATCGCTATTCACCCCCCTCTAGCGATTCTAATCAATCCAACAATTGGTATCATAGCCAGGGGCACTAAGATTTGGTGAAACCACCAATCTAGCCTTTTTTACAGATTTTTTAATTTTACAAATTTTTTCTTGTTCGTTTAAATTTTCTCCCACACTACTAATCCAAGACGCAAGTCTTGGTACATTTCATTGTTTTTGTCGTTGCTAGATTTTCTTCCTCTCTTCACTTGTTTTTTTTTGTTGTCAATGGCCCATCTCGAGGGTTTTAGCACCGTCCGACCTCCATTTTATAGCGGAGATGACTTCCGCTATTGGAAGGGTCGGATGGAGTGCTTCCTTAAGACCCAAATCAAGATGTGGATCATAATCTAAACAGGATTCACACTTCCGACTAATGAAGTGGGTGAATCCTTGGATTATGACCAATGGACCAATGCTACAAAAAAACAAGTCGAAGATGACACCAAGGTGACTCAAATCCTCCAATGCAATTTGTCCAAGGAGGAGCTCAATCGCGTCGGCCTCTTTATCAGTGCAAATGACTTATGGACCAAGTTAGTGGAACTACACGAAGGAACCGACGAAGCTAAGGTATGCAAACGTGATCTTCTTTTCAATAAATTATATAATTTAAAAATGCAGGAACATGAGACGGTGACTCAACTACACGCCCGTGTATAAGACATCATCAACAATTTGCATGCCATCAGACAAAAGGTCGAAAACTGCGACCTCATAAGGTATGTTTTGAATTCTTTTCCTAGGACTATCTTGTGGGCATCCATGGTCGATGTCTACAAAGTTTCTAAGGACTTATCAAAAATTAGGTTAGATGAATTATTTTCAGAATTCGAACTCCACGAACAGTCTAATTCGGTACTCGAGAAAGGTATAACCCTTTTTGTAGGTCCAAAGAAGAAGCCCGCAAGTAATCCACCCCCGAAGGAAGAAGAAGATGAGTATGAGTCAGAGGTTGATTCGGAGATGGAGACCGAACTAGTCAATCTAATTCGGAGGATGATTAAGAGCCAAAAATGACCCGTCACTCAACCTAAGGAAGGTAAATCTAAAGTTAGTTCTAACATTAGGTGTTATGAATGCAACAGGTTCGGACACATCAAGTTAGAATGTCCGAAGCTCAAGAACAAAGCACCGAAGTTCAAGAAGGCACTCAACGCTACGTGGGAAGAGGCATCGGAGGAAGAAGACGATGACCTCGTCTTCATGGCTAAACCAACCGAATCAGAGCCAGAGTCCAAACCTGAGCAAGAACTTGAACCCGAGGACGAGTCAGACTACGAATTACTATTCAAGACAAGCCACGGATCCGCATCCAATTCAAGAGATACGCTCAAGGTAAGGCAATCCCTCATTAGTACTTTATATAATACAATTAAGTTTCTAACTAGGAAGTTAGCTAAGTCTGAGTCCAAGGTCGAGACCCTGGTTGAAAAGGTTAAACTCCTTAAACATGAGGTCTCCCTAACCTCTTCGACTAGTCAAATTCAAGAGGAGGACTCAACTCGAGTTGAAATGCTCAAAGTTGAGAACTCACTTTTGAAAAGTCAAATCGAAGATCTTAGGAACACGTGGAAAGGTTGACTTTGGGATCCAAGGGGCTTGACCACCTACTTGGATCGCAAAGGGCCGTGTACAACAAGGTCGGGCTTGGGTTTAGCTCAAATATGACTAACAAGTCATATATGTCAATTGTAAGTCGACATAAAAAATATGTCCAAGCATGGGTCCCTAAGACCACTTTGATTTCTCAATTAGGGTCTAATCAATACTGGGTTCCCATGGACCAAATTCACTATGTGGAAAGACCAAACCGATTCAATGGTCCAGGGGGAGCCGGTATAAAATTGGTTTGTGTTATTACTTAGAAATTGCATGCTTAGTTTTCTTTTTCTTTTTCTTTTTAGAATGGTTAGATAGGGACTATAACTCATCAATACTTGATAACATAGTACCAAGACATGGCGAGATGATAGTACGCTAGGAAAGAGAAGTCTTGGGTACTCGAGCTAGATAAGGCGTATCTAGTTCGGTTCACTTGACCGAGTGGAACTAGCTGAAGCTACCTCGTCGTATCTTAGACTAGTTAGACCAGGAAATGGTCTTAGGTGAGTCAAATTACTATTTTCTCAAAATTGGCTTTGTCTAAGGAAGTGGTCATTTTTCCGATCAAAGAAGGCCTCTATGCCACGCCACGACCTGGAAGCCAAGATCTTGAAAAGGTGACTTGATGAGCTTAGGGTCAAATCCGAATCTAACGCAAGGTTGACTAGTTTCAAATCATTAAATTTAAAACAAGTAAAATTGGAGGCATCTCATAAAAACACATAAGGATAACATGTTTGATCATTTAGAAATGAGTGAGAAGATCTAGGTCTAATAATTTACAACCAAATCTTAAAATTTCAATATCCGATCCAACTACCTTGTGTGTAGGATCAATGGATGTTGGACAGTGGTTGCTCCCGACACATGACCGGGGATCAACTTAAGTTTTCGAAGCTTCGATTCAAACGACAAGAATCGATAGCTTTTGGAAACAATGGCAAGCTCAAAATCATCGGATCAGGTGATATTAAGCTCAACTCAAACTTTGCCATTCAAAACGTTTTACTAGTTGAAAATTTTGAATATAATTTACTTAGCATAAGTCAATTGTGTGATAATCACTATAAGGTCATATTTCTAGAAAATGAATGCGTAATTAAAACAAATAAAACTTCTAAAATAATCCTTAAAGGAAATAGGAATAGCAACATCTATACTATTAATCTACCTAACTCCTCAACCAAGTGTCTTATGATACAGCAAGAGGAATCTTGGTTGTGGCACCGACGACTCGGTCACTCACACCCAAGACTCGTCCACAAGATGAGTCAGAGTGGCTTAGTCAAAGGATTGCCTAACCTCAACAACTTAGACAATAAAATTTGTAATGCTTGTCAACAAGGTAAATAATCTAGGACACAACATCAACTAACTAATCAAGAACGAACCAAAAGTGTGCTTGAGCTCATTCATTTGGATCTATTCGATTCTCATGGAGCCAAGTCACTTAATGGGAGTCAATATTACCTAGTCATAATTGACTATTATTCTAGATTTACCTGGGTTAGGTTCATCAAATACAAAAGTGATATCCTAGATCAACTAATCAACTTGTTTAAATTAATCGAAAACCAAAAGAACCTTAAAATTAAAAGATTAAGAAGTGACCATGGTGGTGAATTTGAAAATCACAGGTTCACAGATTTCTGTAACTTAAACGAATACCACCATGAATTCTCATGTCCTAGAACCCCACAACAAAACGGCCTAGTCGAACGGAAAAATTGAACCCTACAAGAAGCCGCTATAACCATGTTGAATGAATACAACCTACTCGATAGGTTTTGGGCAGAAGTCGTCAGTACGGCTTGTTATGTCCAAAATAGAATTCTTATGGTAAAGAGGCACCTTAAGACCTCGTACGAAATCTATCACGACAAAGTACCTAACATCAAGTACTTTAGGGTATTTGGATGTAACGTACATATCCTGAACACTAAGGACTACCTAGGAAAGTTCACCTCCAAAACCTCTACCGGAATCTTCTTAGGATACTCGACTACAAGTAGAGCCTATAGGGTGTATAACCATGACACCCTTAGAGTTGAAGAGACCATTAATGTAGTGTTCGATGAAGCACACGAACCTACAAAACCCGTAGCTACACCAACTAGCGAACCAATTCATACCAGACTCGACTCCAACCTTGAGATCAAGTCTAGTATTAATCCTAACCCAAGTCCAACGAGTCATCCTATCGACCAAGTGATAGGTGACCCTAACCCAAGTCAAATTAGGATTCAAACGAATCATCCTATCAATCAAGTGATAGGTTATCCTAGCCTAGGGTTTCGAACTAGATCATCATATAGAAATCTTAGTCAAATTTCCTTGATTTCAAAAATCAAACCTAAAAGCATTGAATAAGCTCTTCTTGATCCCGATTGGATTATTGCAATACAATAAGAGCTAGCTCAATTTACTAGGAACGAAGTTTGGGAATTAGTACCACCACCTCAAGATAAATCAATTATTGGAATAAGGTGGGTTTTTCGAAACAAACTTGATGACAAAGGTGAAGTAGTTAGAAACAAAGTGAGATTGGTCGCGAAAGGGTTTAGTCAAGTAGAGAGGTTAGATTACGATGAAACCTATGCCCCCGTGGCTAGACTAGAATTCATTCGAATGTTGTTGGCATACGCTGCACATCGAGGATTTAAATTATTTCAAATGGATGTTAAGTCAGCATTTTTAAATGGACTAATTAAGGAAGAGGTGTATGTTAGTCAACCCCCAAGATTCGAAAGCCTAGATAAACTCGACCATGTCCTTAAACTAAAGAAAGCTCTTTATGGACTCAAACAAGATCCTCGAGCATGGTACGAGAGTCTTTCAATTTATCTTAAGTCAAAAGGGTTTAATCACGGCCTAGTCAATACGACCTTGTTCGTAAAAATCGTAGGTAAGGAAATCTTTATAGCCCAAATCTACGTAGACGATATTATTTTCGGAACAACCAATTCGTTCCTACTAAACAAATTCATTTCACTTATGGAAAGTGAATTTGAAATGAATTTAGTAGGAGAATTGAGTTTCTTTCTAGGACTACAAATTAAACAAACTAAGGATGGATTATATTTACATCAACAAAAATATACTAGGAAATTAATTAAACATTTTTGAATGCAAGACGCTAAAACCATCAATACACCCATGACAACTAATGTCAATATAGGAGAAGACTTAGAAAAAAAGCCCATCGACCTAAAATACTATAGGAGTGCAATAGGGAGTCTTCTATACTTAACTGCGAGTCGACCCGATATTTTATTCGCAGTAAGTATGTACACAAGGTTTCAAACTAGTGCCAAGGAGTCTCACCTAACTCTAGTCAAGCGTATTCTTAGATATCTAAAGTGCACACTAAGCATAGGTATTTGGTACCCTAGATCTACCGAGTTCGAACTAATCGGCTACTCCGACTAGGACTATGCCAGTAGTAAACTCGATAGAAAGACCACGAGTGGTTGTTGTCAACTTCTCGGCTTGAGTCTAGTGAGTTGGTGCAGTAGGAAGCAATACTGTGTTGCCTTGTCTACCACCGAAGCCGAATACGTCACGATTGTTGGTGCAGTAGGCACCTAAGTCGAACCTGAGTTTTGATTATAGTAAACGATACAAAGTTAAGCTTATATTGTTATCTCATGAGCTAAATCGAGTGTGAAAAAAAGTACCAATGCTGGAGCTGAAGGCTAGCGACACCCGGAGAAAGCCACGATGGTCGGGCGACACTCGAGTGACTTCAGAGGGAACCGAAGGAATCGAGTGGAAGGCCGGAAGTGAAAGCGACACAGTAAGTATCGAGGTAAGCTCGTGTGTGTGCGAGAGTAAGTGAGGTCGTATCCTCCTTACGAGGATGATCTTAAGTGTAGATCCGACCAAAGACATCCTATAGATTGTCTAGGTCGAGATCGGATGGGCAGAGGCCATCGAAATAATATTTTTGTTAAGATAACTTTTCCTTGTAGCTAGCATCAGTCGACTGCCATCTTGGAGGACTCGACTGCCATCCATCAGTCGACTGCCTGCGGTCAGCATTCGACTGATGCTGCCATCAGTCGACTGATGATGGCCATCAGTCGACTGATGGTCAAGGATCAACTTCGAGGAGTCAAGGCTTATCACCTCATTTCAAGGGGGGTGGTGCTCAAATCTTATTGGCTGAAGTTCCTCTTGAAAAGGGGCTCAAAGGCTAAAAAAGGAGGGCCTCTCCTAGGGTTTTGTCATCAATTCTAAGCTTCCGAAAGCCTCTACAAAGCTACTACTCTCCAACAATGAAGTGCTACCTCTCCGATGCTCTAGGTTTAATTGTTTATTATTTTCCATCGGTATAAGCTTCAATTCATTTTGTCTTTTCTACATTATTGTCTCGAAGTTTTTATCGTAACGAGGAGAGGAGGATTGTCCCTCTACCTTAAGCTTTGTTATTTTGTGTATTCGTTTAACTCCTACCTCCAACGAGGAGGAGTTCATTTAGTGTTTTGCCCTCCGTGCGTGGTCAAAGACCACTAGAGCCTTGGAGTAGTAGCCGAAGGATATGAACCAAGTAAAAAATCCATTTGTCTTGTTTATTTGTCATTTATCTTTCTGCTGCGTTCAATTTTCTACTCAACGAATTCGTACGAAAAATATTATCGCTATTCACCCACCCCTCTAGCGATCCGCTCGATCCAACAATTGGTATCAGAGCCGGGGTGCTAAGATTTGGTGAAACCACCAATCTAGCTTTCTACAAATTTTCTTTCGATTTATTTTCTTTTTATTTCAATTTTTTTTTTCTCATTTGTGTATTCTTTTTCCTCCCACACTACTAATCCAAGACGCGAGTCTTGGGACATTTCCGTTGTTTGTGGTTTTAGTTTTTTTTTCCGCTTCGTTCTTTTGTCTTTTTTGTTTCAATGGCCCATCTCGAGGGTTTTAGCATCGTCCGACCTCCATTTTACAATGGAGATGACTTCCGTTATTGGAAGGGTAGGATGGAATGCTTTCTTAAAACCCAAATCGAGTTGTGGATCATAATCCAAATGGGATTCACACTTCCGACTAACGAAGTGGGTGAATCCTTGGATTATGACCAATGGACCAATGCGACAAAAAGACAAGTCGAAGCCGACGCTAAGGCAACTCAAATCCTCTAATGTGGCTTGTCCAAGGAGAAGCTTAATCGCGTTGGCCCCTTCATCAACACAAAGGACCTTTGGACAAAGCTAGTGGAGCTACAAGAAGGGACCGATGAAGCCAAAGTATGTAAGCGCGATCTTTTGTTCAATAAGTTATATAACCTAAAAATGCAGGAATATGAGACGGCGACGCAACTTCACGATCGCATTCAAGACATAGTCAATAACCTACATGTGATCAGGAAAAAGGTCGAAAATCGTGATCTTATTAGGTATGTTCTTAACTCATTTCCTAGGACTACTTTGTGGGCATCCATGGTCGATGCCTACAAGGTCTCCAAGGATCTTTCAAAACTTAGATTAGATGAGTTGTTTTCTGATTTTGAACTTCATGTGCAGTCTAACTCGGAACCCGAGAAGGGTATAGCACTTTTTGTAGGTTCGAGGAAGAAAACCGCGAGCAAGCCACCCCCGAAGGAAGAAGAAGATGAGTCTGATTCGGAGGTCGACCTGGAAATGGAGGTCGAACTAGTCAACCTAGTTCGGAGGATAGTCAAGGGCCAAAAGTGAACTGTCACTCGACCTAACGAAGGTAAGGCTAAAAGGTCTAATATTAGATGTTACGAATGCAACAGGTTTGGACACATCAAGTCTGAATGTCCAAAACTCAAGAGCAAAGCACCGAAACACAAAAAGGCACTCAATGCTACATGAGAAGAAGTGTTCGAGGAAGAAGACGATGATCGTGTCCTCATGGCTAAACCTGTTGAATCGAAGATGGAGTCAGAACTGGAATACGAATCTGAAATCGAAGACGAATCAGACTGCGAAGCGCTATTCAAAATAAGCCACCGATACGCATCCGGTTCAAAAGATACACTCAAGGTAAGTCGATCCCTTATTAATACGCTTTACAGTGCAATTAAATTCTTAACTAGAAATTAGTTAAGTCTGAGTCCAAGGTCAAGACCCTAGTTGAGGAAGTTAAACTCCTCAAACATGAGGTCTCCCTAACCTCTTCGACTAGTCGAGTTCGAGAGGAGGACTCAACTCGGGTTGAAAAGCTCGAAGTTGAGAACTCACTCTTGAAGAGTCAAGTCGAAGATCTTAGGAACACGTTGGAAAGGTTTACTTTAGGTTCCAAAGGACTTGACCTCCTACTTGGATCGCAAAGGGCTGTGTACAACAAGGTCGGACTAGGGTTTAGCTCAAATACGACCAACAAGTCGTATATGTCGATTGTAAGTCGACATAAAAAATGTGTCCAAGCATGGGTCCCTAAGAACACTTTGATTTCAAACTTAGGGTCGAACCAGTACTGGGTTCCCAAGGACCAAATCCACTATGTGGAGAGACCGAACCGATTCAACGGTCCAGGGAAAGCCAGTACAAAACTTGTTTGTGTTTTAACTTAGAAATTGCATGCTTAGGTTAGTTATTTATTTTTCTTTTTAGAACGGTTAGATAGGACTATAACTCGTTAATACTTGGTAACATAGTACCAGGACACGGCGAGATGATAGTACGCTAGGAAAGCGGAGTCTTGCGTATTCGGGCTAGATAAGACATATTTAGTTCGGTGCACTTGACCGAGTGGAACTAGCTGAAGCTACCTCGCCGTATCCTAGACTAGTTAGACCAGGAAGTGGTCTTAGGTAAGTCAAGTCTCTATTTTCTTGAAAATGGCTTTGTCTAAGGAAGTGGTCATTTTTCCGATCAAAGAAGGCCTCTGTGCCTCGCCATGACCTGGAAGCCATGATCTTGAAAAGGTGACTTGATGAGCCTAAGGTCAAATCTGAATCTAACGCAAGGTTGACGAATGTTCAAATCATTAAATTTAAATCAAGTAAAATTGGAAGTCATCTCACAAGAACATATAAGGTTAACATGCTTGATCATGTAGACATGGGTGAGATGATTTAGGTTAATATTCTTTAACCAATCTTTAATAAATCCAATATTCGATCCAACTACCTTGTGTGTAGGATCAATGGATGTTGGACAGTGGTTGCTCCCGACACATGACCGGGGATCAACTCAAGTTTTCGAAGCTTCGATTCAAACGACAAGGATTGGTAGCCTTCGAAAACAACGGAAAGCTCAAAATCATCGGATCAGGTGATATTGAGCTCAACTCTAACTTTATTATTCAAAATGTCTTATTGGTAGAAAATTTTCAATATAATTAATTAGTATAAGTCAATTGTGTGATAATAACTATAAGGTCATATTTCTAGAAAATGAATGCGTAATTAATACAAATGAAACTTCTAAAACAATCCTTAAGGGAACCAGAAATAACAATATTTACACTATTAATTTAACTAACTCCTCAACCAAGTGTCTTATGACAAGGCAAGAGGAATCATGGTTGTGGCACCGACGACTCGGTCACTCACACCCAAGACTCATCCACAAGATGAGTCAGAGTGACTTAGTCAGAGGTTTGCCTAACCTCAATAACTTGAATAATAAAATATGTAATGCTTGTCAACAAGGTAAACAATCTAGGACACAACATCAACTAACTAATCAAGAACAAACCAAAAGTGTTCTTGAGCTCCTACACATGGATCTATTTGATTCACACGGTGCTAAGTCACTTAATGGGAGTAAATTCTACTTAGTCATAATTGATGACTATTCTAGATTTACTTGGGTTGGGTTCATCGAACACAAAAGTGATACCCTAGATCAATTAATCAACCTATTTAAACTAATAGAAAATCAACAAAACCTTAAAATCAAAAGACTTAGGACTGATTATGGTGGTGAATTCGAGAACCACAGGTTTATAGAATTCTATAACCTAAATGGATACAACCATGAGTTCTCTTGCCCTAGAACCCCACAACAAAATGGCCTAGTAGAACGTAAAAATATAACTCTACAAGAAGCCGCTAGGACAATGTTAAACGAGTATAACCTACCCGATAGGTTTTGGGCGGAAGTTGTGAGTACGACATCCTATGTCCAAAATAGGATCCTTATGGTAAAAAGGCACCTTAAGACCTCATACGAGATTTATCACGATAAAATATCTAACATCAAGTACTTTAAGGTATTTGGGTGTAAGGTACATATCCTAAACACTAAGGATTACCTAGGAAAATTTACATCCAAAACCTCGACCGGAATCTTTTTAGGATACTTGACTACAAGTAGAGCTTGTAGAGTATATAACCATGATACCCTTAGAGTCGAGGAGACTATTAATGTAGTATTTGATAAAGGACACGAACCTACAAAACCCCCGGCAACCTCAATTAGCGAGCCGATTCATACCAGACCTAACTCCAATCCGGAGATCAAGTATAGTATTAATCCTAACCTAAGTCAATCATGTCATTCTATCGACCAAGTGGTAGATGACTCTAGTCAAACTAGGACTCAAACGAGGCATCCTATTGATCAAGTGGTAGATGACCCAAACCCAAACCAAACTAGGACTCAAACGAATCATCCTATCGACCAAGTGATAGGTAATCCAAGCCTAGGAGTTCGAACTAGAGCCTCTTACAGAAACCTTAGTCAAATCTCCTTGATTTCAAAAATTGAACCCAAAACTATTGACCAAGCTCTTCTTGATCCTGATTGGATTATTGCAATGCAAGAAGAGCTGGATCAATTCACTAGGAACAAAGTATGGGAATTAGTACCACCACCTAAAGATAAAACAATCATTGGAACAAGGTGGGTGTTTAGAAATAAAATTGATGATAAAGGTGAAGTAGCTAGAAATAAAGCTAGATTAGTCGCTAAAGGGTTTAATCAAGTCGAAGGTTTAGATTATGACGAGACCTATGTCCTAGTAGCTAGGTTAGAGTCCATTCGAATGTTATTAGCATATGCTGCACATCGAGGATTTAAGTTGTTTCAAATGGATGTAAAGTCAGCATTCTTGAATGGATACATTAAAGAAGAGGTTTATGTTAGTCAACCCCCCGGTTTCGAAAGTCTAAATAAACTCGACCATGTCCTTAGGTTAAAGAAAGCTCTCTATGGACTTAAACAAACTCCTCGAGCTTGGTACGAGAGGCTTTCGGTTTATCTTAAGTCCAAAGGAATTAACCAAGGTGTAGTTGACCCAACCCTTTTCGTAAAAACCCTAGGTAAAAACATATTCATAGCCCAAATCTATGTAGATGATATCATCTTCGGAACCACCAACTCGATCCTACTAAATGATTTCATTTCACTTATGGAAAGTGAATTTGAAATAAATTTAGTAGGTGAGTTTAATTTTTTCTTAGGTCTACAAATTAAACAAACTAAAGATGGAATATACCTACATCAACGCAAATATACTAGGGAATTAATTAAATGCTTTGGAATGCATGAAGCTAAAATTATTAATACCCCAATGGCAACTAATGTGAATATAGAAGAAGATGTAATCGAAAATTCGATTGATTTAAAATACTATAAGAGCATAATAGGGAGTCTCCTTTACTTAACTATGAGCCGACCTGATATCTTATTTGCAGTAAGTATGTGCGCGAGATTCCAAACCTGTGCCAAGGAGTCTCACCTAACTCTAGTCAAGCGTATCCTTAGATATCTAAAGGGTACACTTAATGTTGGTATTTGGTACCCTAGATCTGCCGAGTTCGAACTAACCGGCTACTCCGATTCGGACTATGCCCGTAGTAAGCTCGATAGAAAGAGTACTAGTGGCTGTTGTCAACTTCTCGGCTCGAGTCTAGTGAGTTGGTGCAGTAGGAAGCAACATTGTGTTGCCTTATCTACCACCGAAGCCAAACACATCGCGATGGATGAGTGTGTTACTCAACTTCTTTGGATGAAGCACACTCTCTGAGACTTTAAGTTAGAATTTATGAACACTAAACTCCACGTAGATAACATTAGCTCAATTAACCTAACTATGAATCCAATATGTCATTCTAGGACCAAACATATAGAGGTCAAACATCATTTCATTCGATAACATGTGGCCAACAGAGCCATATAACTCGAATACGTCGAATCGAAGTCAAACTTGGCAAACCTTTTTACTAAACCCCTACCCGAAGCCGAATTTAGTCTATTAAGACGAAAATTGGGCATGTGCGTAGTAGAATAGGAACTTACAAATTATATTTTCTTACTACTATTTCTTACTTTTCATTTTTATGGAACTAGCATAGGACATACCTTAGATATCATGCACCTATAAATTTAAGGAGTCAATACATCTCACAACACATAGGACTAATGTGTTTGTGTACTTAGCCACGTAGATGGGCGTGAGATGTTAGGACCTTACTCCTGGTTTTAGATGTAGAGCTAGTGCATCGCCATGAATCATGGAGTATAATCATATATATTAACCGACTCTGACCAGGACTGGTTGATCTTTCATATCAAATAAGTCAAATATGAGTCGAACATTTTATAGATGAGCTTATTTTCAGTATATTATTTTTAGAATAATATGGAACATGCTTGGACTTTAAATTTAATACCTATATTTGTTTTTCAAGGCTCACACCCCCACTCTTTTCGATATATGGAAAAAGGGGGAGAAAAAGGCCGAAGTTAAGGGATCAAAATTTTGATAACTTAACTCTATTCACATGGCCAAAAGTTAAGTAAATGTTTACTTGAACTTAAGTTTTGAAAATTTACTTAACTTGTTTGAGTTAACGAAAAGGAAATAAAGGCCAAGTTAAGAGAACATGCATGCTATTTTCTTAACTTTGTATGTGGGTTTGCCATAGATCAAAAAGGGGGAGCTTGTTGGTGCAGTAGGCACCTAAGTCGAACCTGAGTTTTTATTATAGCAAACGATACAAAGTTAAGCTTATATTGTTATCTCACAAGCTAAATCGAGTGTGCAGAAAAGTGTCAACGCTGGAGCTGAAGGCTAGCGACACCCGGAGGAAGCCACGGTGGTCGGGCGACACTCGAGTGACTTTAGAGGGAGCCGAAGGAATCGAGTCGAAAGTCGGAAGAAAAAGCGACACAGTAAGTATCGAGGTAAGCTTGTGTGTGTGAGAGAGTAAGTGAGGTCGTATCCTCCTTACGGAGATGATCTTAAGCATAGATCCGACCAAAGACATCCTATAGGTGGTCTAGGTCGAGATCGGATGGTCGAAGGTCGTCGAAATAATGTTTTTGTTAAGCTAACTTTGCCTTGAAGCTAGCATCAGTCGACTGCCAGCTTGGAGGACTCGACTGCCTATGATCAACATTCGACTGATGCTGCCATCAGTCGACTGATGATGGCCATTAGGCGACTGATGGTCAAGGATCAGCTTCGAGGAGTCAAGGCTTATCTCCTCATTTCAAGGGGGGTGGTGCTCAAATCTTATTGGCTGAAGTTCCTCTCGAAAAGGGGCTCAAAGGCTATAAAAGGAGGGCCTCTCCTAGGGTTTTGTCATCAATTCTAAGCTTCCAAAAGCCTTTGCAAAGCTACTACTCTCCGACAATGAAGTTCTACCTCTCCGACGCTCTAGGTTTAATTGTTTATTATTTTTCATCAGTATAAGCTTCAATTCATTTTGTCTTTTCTACATTATTGTCTCAGAGTTTTTATCGTAACGAGGAGAGGGGGAGTGTCCCTCTACCTCAAGCTTTGTGATTTTGTGTATTCGTTTAACTCCTACCTCCAACGAGGAGTTCATTTAGTGTTTTGCCCTCGGTGCGTGGTCAAGGACCACCAGGGCCTTGGAGTAGTAGCCGAAGGCTACGAACCAAGTAAAAAATCCATTTGTCTTGTTTATTTGTCATTTATCTTTTTGCTGCGTTCAATTGTCTACTCAACGAATTCGTACGAAAATTTTTATCGCTATTCACCCCACCTCTAGCGATCCGCTTGAAGGGAGTCGCTTCGGAGGCTCATTGGCTCCCATGTCTCCGGATTAAAATTTTAACTAATGAAAGAATTAATCCGGATGGGATGAGCTTCCTTAGCACAACCATTTCGTCGTCGTGCTAACAACTTGAGTGGTCGCTTGAACAAACTAGTTGTTCAAGCAACACAACTCTTTTAGTTGGTTAGCCGCGGAAGAGACGACGAACGGATCGCTGGTTTTTGTGTTTTTCTTCGGGGTCCATGATTATACAATATATTTACTAATTTACACATGCATAATCAAAACATAAAAGAACAAGCTCAGATCTGTAAATAAAGTTAAAATAACTTTATACCTCACGATCTTCTACCGTATGTCCTATCCTTCTCGTGGACGACGTGTGGACGAAGATCCTCCACGAGTAGAAGCCTTCTAGATCGCTTTCTTCTCTACCTTGTCCGCTGCGAACAAAGAGAAGAACTTACAAATACCTATCCTTTCTAGAGCCGGCCACCAAATTAGGGAATTTGGTGCAACCGTCGGCCAAGGATCAAATGGATGATGCGCCGGCCACCAAATGAAGGAGAACCGCCGGCCACCTTGGAGAATAGGGAGGAGGATGAGAACCGGCCACCAATGGGAGGAGAACCGCCGGCCAAGGAAGAAGGGAGAGGCCTCTAGGATGGGCGCCGACCAAGGAATGATGAAAGGAGATGGGCGCCGACAATCAACAAGAAGGAAGAAGGTTGCCGCCCACTTTGCTCCAAACCCTAGCCGCCCAAAAACCCTAGCCGCCCAAAACCCTAACTCCAATTCGAAAATCAATTATTGCCGCCAAAGCCTAAGCCCCCTATTTATAGAATTGGGCTTAAGCCTCCTTTAATCTCCACCATCGGATCTAGGGATTTAATCTCTACCGTCGGATCTAGGGTTTTATCCCAACCGTCGGATCTAGGGTTTCATTCCAACCGTCGGATCTAGGATTTCATCCCAACCGTCGGATCTAGGGTTTCATCCCAACCGTCGGATCTAGGGTTTTATCCCAACCATCGGATCTAGGGATTTAATCCTAACCGTCGATTCTAGGGTTTCATCCTAACCATCGGATCTTAGGGATTTAATCCCAACCGTTGGTTCTAGGGTTTCATCCTAACCATCGGATCTTAGGGATTTAATCCCAACCGTTGGTTCTAGGTTTTGTTTTACATTCTTGGATCTAGACTTCACAAGGATTATATTAGGCTACGATAGGGACCATAAGGAGGAGTTGGGCCTTGGCCACCCGATGGATCGGAACCACACTTACTTGATCCATCAATGATGTTCCATTCCACTAGAGGATCATCATTGAACTACCTCACCAACCCCCATAAATTAATATGGGCTCCATATATTATTCGTACATTAATCTCCCCGTGTTTAAGATATCGAATGTCTGTCAATTAATTGATTTACTGACCATCAATTAATTAACATCTAATTCCTCGAGTAGTACCACTCAACCTTATCATCACGTTGACTAAGTCAACCAGCTGGGTTTACATGATGAACTTTATAAGCTCCTCAAGGGGACATCATCAACCTAATATATAGGACACGGTTTCCTCCTATAATCAACGGCACACCATGTAAATAATATTATTTCCCAACTTACCGGGCATATTGATTTAATCCATCTAAATCTCACCCTCTGGTAAATTAAAGAAATAAATACTAAGTACATGTGCCCGTTATTATATCGGGATTAAGAGCATGTACAACATAATATCCGAGGTCCGATTCAATTATGTAGTCAACAATAAATTGAATCACCTCTATGTTGGTCCTGCTCAATACACGTAAGTGTACTAGTGTAACTCTATGTTCAAGACAAAACAATACCAAGCTACACTACAACCATGCCAATGGTTTGTCCAAAACCATCTTGGTTGTGAGCCTCTACTTCTATTTTACAAGGTACTGATAACATGATCTTCTGTGCCACACCAAGCACCATGTTATCTACAATGTAAAATATTAGACAATATGCACACATATAATAAATATATAAAGTGCAAACAATGATCATGTGATTCTTATTTCAAAATAAAATGTTCATACAAAAAGAACTAGGCTTTCAGTATACATTCCAACAATCTCCCACTTATACTAAAAGACTATGTCGTCATCACTCTGCCATACATCTAATCCCCATGTCCTCCACATGCCTATCAAACGCTTTCGCTGGAAGGGCCTTAGTGAATGGATCCGCCAGGTTATCCTCTAATTCAATCTTGGCGACAACAACTTCTCCTCGCTTTACGATCTCTCGTATAAGGTGGTACTTGCGCTCCATGTGTTTACTTGCCTTATGGGCTCGTGGTTCCTTTGAGTTTGCAACTGCACCACTGTTATCACAATAAATTGTGATAGTTCTGGGAAAACTAGGAATAACATCTAAGTCCATCAAGAAGTTCCTGAGCCATACAACTTCCTTGGCTGCCTCAGAGGCTGCCACATACTCAGCTTCCATGGTAGAGTTCGCCACACATTTCTGCTTGACACTCCTCCATACTATGGCTCCACCTCCAAAAGTAACCACAAACCCCGAGGTAGACTTACTCTTGTCCCTATCTGATTGGAAATCCGAATCCGTGTAACCCACAGGGACCAATTGATCTGCCCGGTAAACCAGCATATAATCCCTAGTCCTTCTCAGGTACTTCAATATATGCTTTACCGCAGTCCAATGTCCCTGTCCAGGATTACTCTGATATCTGCTAACAATGCCCACGGCAAAGCAGATATCCGGTCTCGTACATACCATAGCATACATAAGGCTTCCTACTGTCGAAGCATAAGGAACCGCCTTCATGTCCTCTATCTCCTTTGATATTTTGGGACACATCTCTTTAGATAAAGGAACTCCATGCCTGAAAGGTAGGAAACCTTTCTTGGAGTTCTGCATGCTAAAACGAGCAAGGATAGTGTCAATGTATGAAGCTTGAGATAAGCACAACATCCTTTTCTTGCGATCCCTTATAACTTTGATCCCAAGGATGTGTCCCACTTCTCCCAAGTCCTTCATGTCAAACTGTTTGGACAACCATACCCTTACGTCTGATAACACTTTGATATTGTTTCCAACTAACAAAATGTCATCTACGTATAGTACAAGAAACACCACTACGTTTTCGTCACATCTCTTGTATACACAAGGCTCATCCGGACTTTGAATAAATCCATATGACTGGATTACCTCATCAAAGCGGATGTTCCAAGATCTAGAAGCTTGCTTCAATCCATAAATGGACCGATTAAGCTTACATACAAGATGCTCTTTGCCTTTAGCAATGAATCCCTCTGGTTGCCGCATATAGATGTTCTCCTCAAGACTTCCGTTAAGGAAAGCTGTCTTGACATCCATCTGCCAAATCTCATAATCCATATGAGCAGCTATAGATAAGAGAATCCGATAGACTTAAGCATAGCTACCGGCGAAAAGGTCTCCTCATAATCGATGCCCTTCGAGTATACCCTTCGCAACAAGCCTAGCTCAAGGTCTCAACCTTCCCGCCTACTCCTCTCTTTCTCTTGTAGATCCACTTGCATCCAATGGTTTTACACCATCGGGTGGGTCTACTAGCTCCTGCACTGATTAGAATCCATAGATTCTATCTCTCAATTCATCGCTTTGCCAAGATATCGCATCTCTATCTTGGATTGCCTCGCCATATGTCCAGGATCGTTCATGTTCACCAGTGACTAAGTCCAAGACTCTCCCAAAACATGAATCTATCGGGTTGTCTAACAACCCTCCCACTACGACTGTGTATGCTCTGTGACACGCGGTGCTGACTTGTGGTGTCTCCTCTTGTACGGTGGTACTCGAAGTTCCACTTCGCCAACTCCTTAAGAACAATCCTACTCGGGCTAGTGGTTAATCACATAGACCTCATCTAGAAATATGGCATTCGTACTAACGATCACCTTCGATCTCTAGGACTATAGAATAAACCACCCTTTGCTCCTTAGGTAGCCAACAAACAAGCGTATACTGCAAGATTCCAACTTACCAAAGATCTCCCTTCAAAGACATGTGCCGACTACCCAAATTCGAATATGTCTCGACTAAGGCTGCCACCCACAACTCTATGGGAGTAGAGGTGACTTAGATGGAACCAAGTTCGTAATGTGTACATTGTTTCCAGAGCAAACCCCCAGAACGAATCAGGTAACTCAGAATAACTCATCATCGATCTGACCATCTCCATAAGAGTCCTATTCCTTCGCTCCGCCACACCATTCTACTGGGGTGTGCCAGGTGCGGACAATTGGGATTGAATCCCAGCCTCTGATAAGTAACTCCTAAACTCTCCCAAGAGGTACTCGCCACCACGATCAGATCGTAATGTCTTGATACTTTTACCTTGACGGTTCTCCACATCAGCCTTGAATTCTTTGAACCTGTCAAAGCATTCAGACTTGCGGCGCATCAAGTAAATGTATCCATATCTTAAATAATCGTCTATAAAAGAGACAAAATATTTAAAACCACCCCTTGCCTGGATAGACATAGGACCGCACAAATCAGAATGAACCAATTCTAACACATCTTTGGCTCTATACCCCTTGCCTTGAAGGGCCTCTTGGTCATTTTACCTTCCAAACAAGATTCACAGGTTGGGAGATCCTCCACCACTAATGAACCCAAAGGTCCATCAGCTATCAACCTTTGAATTCTACTTAGGTTAATAAGACCAAGCCTTAGATGCCAAAGATATGTTTGGTTCATCTGCGAAGGTTCTTTTCTCTTATTAGATTTAGAAGATGAGTTATTTACTTCTATATGCATCGTGGGAGTTTTCGGTTCAAGAGTATATAAATTGCCAACCAATGTACCAGAACAGATAATCTCCCTATTCCTTTTTATAACCACTTTGTCATTAAAAGAAACAGAATATCCATCCATAAATAATTTAGAAACTAAAATTAAATTCTTTCTAAAAGTAGGTACATAAAGACAATTTCTCAAAACCAAAACTTTATTCCTATCAAAAGATAAATAAACATCTCCCACTACAATAGCCGCCACCTTTGAAGCATTGCCCATGCAGACGGTAATCTCTCCCTCAGCTAGTCGTCGGGTTTCCTTGAACCCTTGCAAAGTATTGCAGACATGATCAGTGGCTCCTGTATCTACACACCAGGCACTGGTAGATAACACCGCTAAACATGTTTCAACAACTAAACAAGAAGATATACCTTTGTTCTTTCGGCGAGGACAGTCCGCCTTCCAATGTCCAGTCTGCTTGCAAGTGAAGCACTTGCCTTTCGGCTTCTTCACTCCTGCTTGAGGTCCTACTGCCACTTTCTTCGCTCCACCTTTCTTCTTCTTCTTCTTACCTTTCAGTTTAGAGGAAGAAACCTTCTAAGCGACCATGGCTTGAGCACTCTGACGAAAAAGCCCCTCTGCCGCCTGGAGTTCTGTCAGAAGCTTCGCCAACGAATACAACCTCTTGTTCATGTTGTAGTTGAGGCGGAACTGCTCAAAACTCCTAGGCAGAGACTGGAGAATGATATCGACCTGGGTTTCCCCATCGATCTCAGCTCCAAGGACTTCCATCTCATTAAGATGAGCCATCATCTTGAGAACATGATCCCTAATGGGTGTTCCCTCGATCATGGTGGTCGTCATTAAGTTTCTCATTGCCTCCTGCCTAGCCGCCCTACTCTGATGTCCGAAAAGTTCCTTGAGATTGAACATCATGTCATAAGCTGTGGCTATGGCCTGATGCTGATGTTGCAGTACATTTGACATAGATGCCAAAATGTAACACCGCGCTATCTCATCTGCCTTTACCCATTTCTTATAACGTTCTTTCTCCTTTTCATCAAAGTCATCGGTGGGCTTAGGAGGACAGACCTCGAAGAGTACAAATTTGTACTCCTCCGCAGTTAAGACAATATCCAGGTTTCTTTTCCAATCAATGTAGTTTGGTCCAGTAAGTTTGTTTTCTTTTAAAATCACAGCAAGTGGGTTGAAAGCCATTTGAAAATCCTAAAAATCACAATGATCAAAATATTAGATTTCAAATATTATTGATTCCTCAAAACAATAAAATTCCAAAATCAACCAACACCTCAAAACATCGAGAATATCGCATGCCACGATAGTGTGGACGTATATGAATTCTACATTTGTAAGAGGAGGTTTTACCCATTAATTTTATTATCTTGTCAACCTTACTTTTTGACAAATAAAATTAATAGTTGGTTCCTCTTTAGCCCTACAAATAAAAGCAGTGACTCCGATGGGGAGGATACTTTTTATTTGCATCTAAGTGTGCACCATTACACGATACTAAGGGAATTATTTCGGATTATGTGCCTTACCGATGGGGAAGTACACACGCTCCTTAATAATTTCCTATAACCATTATTTGACCTAGTGATCCGCTAACAAACCCATCCGATAGGGAGGAAGGCACTCAAAGCCAACGCGCAAGTTTGTTGCATCATACGTCAAATTGTAATTGAGGTCGCGGGAATTAATTAAAATGTCCCTCTCCCACTTAGTAAATTGAAAATGAGGAATTTTAAAATCATACACAACATGCATATAAAAGAAATAAGCAATAAATATGGAAAAAATAGAATTTTTCCAACTATTATGGCATTGCCCTTTAATATGCATCCCGTCGTGTCGCCACCTCGTCCGCTCCATCTTTTCCCGTGCGCAAGTCACCAAAGAGTTCCGAGCCGAGATAAAACATTTTAATTTACATCCATCGATCCTATACTCCACGAAGGAGTGTACAAATAATCTAGATCGAAAGTAAACTAAAATGAGCGGCTAAACAATGTCGTATTTAATTACAAAAATTAAATACTAATCTAGCCTCGTCAACCCCGAGGATTTAAATAATAAATTTTTACACACATCCATTCACATACACACACATGGCCATAATAGTCGGATCTTATGCCTGCAACCAAAGAGTTAAACTACGCATATCCTACTATTATCCGACACATATAATATATGAAAAATGCATAAAAAATTAACCGAATCCTAAACACACAAAACCGGAAACCGTGGCTCTGATAACAATTGAAGGGAGTCGCTTCGGAGGCTCATTGGCTCCCATGTCCCCGGATTAAAATTTTCACTAATGAAAGAATTAATCCGGATGGGATGAGCTTCCTTAGCACAACCATTTCGTCGTCGTGCTAACAACTTGAGTGGTCGCTTGAACAAACTAGTTGTTCAAGCAACACAACTCTTCTAGTTGGTTAGCCGCGAAAGAGACGACGAACGGATCGCCGGTTTTTGTGTTTGTCTTCGGGGTCCATGATTATACAATATATTTACTAATTTACACATGCATAATCAAAACATAAAAGAATAAGCTCAGATCTGTAAATAAAGTTAAAATAACTTTATACCTCACGATCTTCTACCGTATGTCCTATCCTTCTCGTGGATGACGTGTGGACGAAGATCCTCCACGAGTAGAAGCCTTCTAGATCGCTTTCTTCTCTACCTTGTCCGCTGCGAACAAAGAGAAGAACTTACAAATACCTATCCTTTATAGAGTCGGCCACCAAATTAGGGAATTTGGTGCAATCGCCGGCCAAGGATCAAATGGATGATGCGCCGGCCACCAAATGAAGGAGAATCGCCGGCCACCTTGGAGAATAGGGAGGAGGATGAGAACCGGCCACCAATGGGAGGAGAACCGCCGGCCAAGGAAGAAGGGAGAGGCCTCTAGGATGGGCACCGGCCAAGGAATGATGAAAGGAGATGGGCGCCGGCAATTAACAAGAAGGAAGAAGGTTGCCGCCCACTTTGCTCCAAACCCTAGCCGCCCAAAAACCCTAGCCGCCCAAAACCCTAACTCCAATTTGAAAATCAATTATTGCTGCCCAAGCCTAAGCCCCCTATTTATAGAATTGGGCTTAAGTCTCCTTTAATCTTCACCGTCGGATCTAGGGATTTAATCTCCACCGTCGGATCTAGGGTTTTATCCCAACCGTCGGATCTAGGGTTTCATCCCAACCGTCGGATCTAGGATTTCATCCCAACCGTCGGATCTAGGGTTTCATCCCAACCGTCGGATCTAGGGTTTTATCCCAACCGTCGGATCTAGGGATTTAATACTAACCGTCGATTCTAGGGTTTCATCCTAACCATCGGATCTTAGGGATTTAATCCCAACCGTTGGTTCTAGGGTTTCATCCTAACCATCGGATCTTAGGGATTTAATCTCAACCGTTGGTTCTAGGTTTTGTTTTACATTCTTGGATCTAGACTTCACAAGCATTATATTAGGCTACGATAGGGACCATAAGGAGGAGTTGGGTCTTGGCCACCCGATGGATCGGAACCACACTAACTTGATCCATCAATGATGTTCCATTCCACTAGAGGATCATCATTGAACTACCTTATCATCACGTTGACTAAGTCAACCAGCTGGGTTTACATGATGAACTTTATGAGCTCCTCAAGGGGACATCATCAACCTAATATATAGGACATGGTTTCCTCCTATAATCAACGGCACACCATGTAAATAATATTATTTCCCAACTTACCGGGCATATTGATTTAATCCATCTAAATCTCACCCTCTGGTAAATCAAAGAAATAAATACTAAGTACATGTGCCCATTATTATATCGGGATTAAGAGCATGTACAACATAATATCCGAGGTCCGATTCAATTATATAGTCAACAATAAATTGAATCACCTCTATGTCGGTCCTGCTCAATACACGTAAGTGTACTAGTGTAACTCTATGTTCAAGACAAAACAATACCAAGCTACACTACAACCATGCCAATGGTTTGTCCAAAACCATCTTGGTTGTGAGCCTCTACTTATATTTTACAAAGTGCGATAACACATGATCTTACATTGCCACACCAAGCACCATGTTATCTACAATGTAAAATATTAGACAATATGCACACATATAATAAATATATAAAGTGCAAACAATGATCATGTGATTCTTATTTCAAAATAAAATGTTCATACAAAAAGAACTAGGCTTTCAGTATACATTCCAACACCGCTCGATCCAACAATGATGGGTGAGTGTGTGGCTCAACTTCTTTGGATGAAGCACACTCTCCAAGATTTTAACTTAAACTTCAACAATATTAAAACTCACATAGACAATATTAGCTCAATCAACTTAACCAAAAATCCCATATGCCACTCTAGGACCAAACATATAGAGGTCAAACACCACTTTATTCGAGAACATGTAGCTAATGGAACCATACAACTCGAATACATGGAATCCAAGTCAAACCTAGCCGATCATTTTACCAAACCCCTACCCGAAGCCGAATTAGTCTATTAAGACGAAAATTGGGCATGTGCGTAATAAAGTAGGATTTACAAATCATAAATTCTTATAACTCTATTATTTACTTTTCTTGTTAATTGAATTAGCTTAGGGTTTACCATAGATATCATGTACCTATAAATTTAAGGAGCCAACACATCTCACAACACATAGGATCAATGTGTTTGTGTACTTAGCCACGTAGATGGGAGTGAGATGTTAGGACCTTATTTATGGTTCCAGATGTAGAGCTAGTACATTACCATGAACCATGGAGTATAATCATCTATATTAACCGACTCTGATCAGGACTTATTGATCATTTCATATCAATCAAGTCAAAAAGAGTTGAACATACAAATAGATGAGCTTATTTTTAATATATTATTTTCAAAATTATGTGGAACATGCTTGGACTTGGAACTAAAACTTAAAACTATAATTTTATGTTTCTCACAATCCCCCACTCTTTTCGATTTATGGCAAAAGGGGGAGAAAAGGCCAAAGTTAAGGGATCATTTTTTTTTATAACTTAACTTAGTAACATAATTTATATTCACATGGCCAAATGTTAATGTTTACTTAACTTAATTTTTCCAAACTTAATTCTATTAGTTGAAAAAAGGGGGAGAAAGGCCAAGTTAAGAAATCTTCTTAACTTAAACTTATTTTTAATACTAAGGCCAACTTTAAGTAATTATTAATTACTTAAACTCTACCTAAGTAGCAAACATCAAGGGGGAGGTTAAGACCTTTCAAAAAACTCACCCTCGGTCAAGGGGGAGGTTTCCTCAAGGGGGAGTACTTGAAAGAGAGTCTCTATTACTCCTACTTAATTTTAAAATTAAATTCTTCATTTCAATTTCATGATAATGCATATTATTTCTTTAACTTTGTATGGGTTTTCCATAGATCAAAAAGGGGGAGATTGTTGGTGCAGTAGGCACCTAAGTCAAACCTGAGTTTTGATTATAGCAAACAATACAAAGTTAAGCTCATTTTGTTATCTCACGAGCTAAATCAAGTGTGCATAAAGTGCTAAAGCTAGAGCTGAAGGTCAGCGACACCCAGAGGGAATCGTGGTGGTCAGGCGACACCAGGTGGACTTCAGAGGAAGCCGAAGAACTCAGGTGAAGACCGGAAGCGAAGCTTCAAAGGTAAAGGATGAGGTAAGATCGTGTGAGTGAGTGTAAGTAAGGTCATGTCCTCCGTACGGGGACATCCTTAGGCGACGATCCTACCAAGACTTTCCATGGAAGGTCTAAGTCGAGATCGGATGGTAAATGGCCATCGAACTTACTTATATTAACTGCATTTTCGAGCTAACTCTTCATTGAAGCTGGAAACCTTGACATCAATTGACTGATGGCTTGTATCAGTCGACTGATGCCTTCAACAGTCGACTGATAGGGTTGATCAGTCGACTGCTGATCAAGGATCAGCCTCGAGGAGAGTCAAAGCTTATCACTATTTCTCAAGGGCTAGGTGGCATCACCTCATGAAACCTCATCTCAATGATTAGGGTTTCACAAGGCTATAAAAGTAGGGGTTCTCCACCCCTTTTCCATCATTCAAAGAGCCTCCAAGTGCTTCTGATACGCTACGACATTTCGACGATCTTTCAATGATGAAGCGCTGTAGAAACGATGACTCGAGCTCCAATTTTCATTACTTTCAAGTCATCGATAACCTTTTAGTTTAATTGTTCAATCTTAAATTTTCTTTCATTTTCGAGCTTTTATCGTAACAAGGAGAGGGGGAGTATCCCTCTACCTTGATCCTTTTTTTTTTGTAATCACTTGTCTCCTACCTCTGACGAGGAGGAGACTATTTTAGTGCTTTTGCCCTCTGTATGTGGTCTCAGACCACTAGTGTTGGGTTTCCGGCACCGCGGCGAGTGTGTGTTCGTACATGTTTCGTAAACATGTGTACAGCAGAAGAAATAAAAATAATAAATCTACATTTATTACAACACACACAACACACACATGCATAGTACAACATGTGTAGACATAACCGTAAATTTAAATTTTTGCAATAAAAGGAAATTTAACTACGTTATACCTTTCGTTTCACGTGTAGCGGGAACGGCATCAACCGGAACGATCCTCGCTAGAATCGTCTCTATCCATATCCACGCCGAGTATCCTTAGGATGACTTCGCTAAGCCACAAGCTTCGTCTTCGTATGGGTTACTAGACTCGTGTTGAAGACGATGTGATCGAGAGATGATCACGATCCGAATCCAAATTCGGACCCAAAGACGAGTCCTCAAAACTCGCTTCTCCGGAGAGGTATTCATCAACCGTTTGATGAATCTTTCGTCCTCCACCTATGAGGATTACCGGAGATCGAATCCCTGGTAAGTTAGGCGTTGTCGGAGCTCTAACCGTCGTCCAAACGATGCTCCGACGAGAGAAGAACAAGCTGTCCAGAAAACTGGACAGCTTTGGTGGAGGAGTAGGCGCCGGCCAACCAAGGGAAGCCAAGTGCTCACCTTATCGCCGAAGCCTAGGAAGATCACCGGAGGGTCGCCGGAGGGTGACCGGATGAAGCTTGGACGCCGGCACAAGGGGCTGGGCGGCAACCTAGGGTTGGCGCCGAAAATCCAAGGAGAGGATGGAGAGGTGGGCGGCAACCACAAGCTAGGGTTTTTTGGATTAGTGCTTAAATATCCCTTAAGCCCTCTTTTATAGAGAACTAATTCTCTTAATAGTTATTGGATCATAACCATGAGGCCCGTTAACCCACTCCATTAATATAAGTTAAAATAAACCAAACCATGATGGTTTATTTTAAGTTAAAACGAACCGAACCAACTTTTGGTTCATTCGTTTAAAATAAACCAAACCCTTTGGTTTATTCTCCTCCATTGGATTAGAACCAAACCATTTTGGTTCATCCATTATGTCTTCATAAGACACGGCCCATCCACACTTCCATTGCGACTGAAACGATTTCATGCTCGCTTCTTGTTTGGTCCAACCAAACCTAGTTTCTCTTAGTCTGAGAATCCCATTCTCAAGCTCGTTTTAAATCCTTCGGATTATGCTCGTTGTGCGTGTGACCAAATATGTTCTCGGTTTATGTTGGTCGTCTATAATTAACCATTAATTATAGAATGATCATGAGTGGCACCTAGTAGTACATCATGATCCCCAATTAACCGAAAAGATCAACGGTTGATTCAAAACTATTTCTGAAACCCTTCAGTAGCTCGAATGAATCATGCCCCATTCTCTTCACTCATCTTATACCCACTTGGTTCAGAACATGGTCTATAGTGTCAGTCCCCACTAGGCTGACTATGTCACACCTAGCCCAAGTATCATTTCCTCGTCCTACGGATTCTAGTTGCTGCACATGTATCGAAGAGTACCTTACTCTTAACATGTAATGCTTTGGCCAAAGACTTTAGTAACAATCCGACGAGAGGCCATGGGTATACATCTCCTCACAAGGAGTGGTGAATCCTTTATAGGCTATTCAAACACCTTCGATCACTTCGACTTATACCCAATCATCCCGGGTCCACATCTCCTTGGAGATGTTTGCTTAAGATGTCAAAGCATAAGTCTCCATGATCAAGATGACTTGAATACTGCAAGTCAAAGGAACATCGCACTTAAGCTACAGTAAGAACTTCATTGACATATCTATATATGTAGGGAACCATATAAAGTCTTACGGCTGGTCACTCCAATGAACTAGTTACCATAACTAGCATCCACGATCAACTCCGGACATCACAATGTCTCCAGCCAGTGAGAATCAGCTGCTTGGATACACCAAGGAGTATACCTCGTGCTAGTCTCAACAGAATCGATGGTGTCCAAATCCATCAATTCATCGACTAGGGATAATTCTGATAAATCACAATTACACATGTAGAGATACTCACTAGTTGTGATCCAATCACAAATTCTCTCATGTTGTGAATCGTATCGTGGACATTCAGTAAATGAGTTTAAGATCCAATCAAATACATGAAACATGTATACTCAAATAGTGAATCTTCATTTATCATATAAATGGTTCATACATAAGGCGATTGCCTTAGGACATCTCTCATATATTACTAACAACTAGGGCCTTAGATTTGCAGCCGAAAGGCTATGAACCAAGTAAAAATTCTTTTGTGTACTTACATTCTGCTGTGCTTTACTCTCTATACTTTGTCTTTAAACGAACGAGTCGAAAAGTTTCTTTATGGCTATTCACCCCCCCCCTCTAGCGACTCTAATCAATCCAACACTCGATTGTGCTTGCTACAAAATGTGTTATACTCAGCGGAAATAGAAATAATACAACACAAAGACACAAACACAATCACACGACAAGATGATGTAATGTGGTTTAGAACTGAATGGTTCCTACTCCACGGATTAAGCTCAAACGAGCTCTAACGATGCGAACAACACCACTAATCACAAATACTCCTTCTCGATAATAATTCGGAGGCGGAGAAACCTCTTACAAGTAATTACAATAGTAATAAAGGAAATACAAGCAAAATACAACTAAAATATAAAGAACACTTTACAAACTAGGTTTTGAGCACTTTGCTTGTTGGTTGCTTGGATGAGGTTGAAGAACCCTGAAATGTACCTGCACTTCACCTTCAAATCGCCTTAAGAAAGCTCCCAAAGAACCATTAATCGAATCTCCCATGAACAGCTCCTTTTAACTTGCATCAGGCTGGATTTCGACTTGGCAGTCGACTACCATAAGGCCCCAGTCGACTACCAACACTGTTGTTGTGAGACAACGACTCGATCCACGCTGGAAAAACTCCAATGGGACTCTCAGCAGTCGACTACCAACATTAGTAGTCGACTGCCAGCGCCCGTAGTCGACTGCTCAGTCAGCTACGGAGCATTCTATGCTCGCGACTAAACCATCAGTCGACTACCATATATGGTAGTCGACTGCCATCAGTCGACTAACCATTGTCCCAGTAGAATGAAGAGTTATCACTCGACTATCAAACCCTAACAGTCGACTCGGGAACCTTCTTTGCTCGAATACCCCGACCAACAGTCGACTGATCTCTAGATCAGTCGACTGCTCCAGCCATTAGTCGACTGGCCAATGCTGGCAGTCAACTGCTAGGCCAATTCCAATAGTCGAACTCTAGTTGACTCTCATCAGTCGACTGACTATTATCCCAGTCGAACATGAGGTTTTACCCCAAGTATGGTTCCCCCATACTTGCTAGACCACCCTTAGCCTAGACCTAAGCCTTCTAGCCACCTCCATCAGCCTCACACCTATTGGATCCCTCCAAGTCATCCATGACTTGTTCATCCATACGCTAGCCTTCATGTGCTTCCATCATCTATTGTCATGCTAATGTGGTCTACACTGCCAAGGCACATTGGGCTTACGCTACCAAGACTCCCGCTTGGACTTTACGCCGCCAACCATTGAACTTATGCTACCAAGACTCCACCCTTGGACTTTACGTTGCCAATATCACCCCTTGGACTTTCCAATTGCCAAGACACAAGCTTGGACTTTCCCTTGCCAACCCATGTTGGACTTTCCTTTGCCAAGACCCATGCTTGGACTTTCCATGCCAAGACCCATGCTTGGACTTTCCTTTGCCAACCTATGTTGGACTTTCCATGCCAAGTACACAAAACTTGGACTTCTCCCATGACAATGGTCAAACCATCGTCAAACATCAAGATCATAACCTAGGTAGATTTCACCAACAATCTCCCCAATACATTGTCAGACATCAATGTCAAACATTAAAACACTACTCGAGTCAAACTCGAGTCTGGTCAATCATGACCTGAGCCGATTGCACCAATACAAAACCTCACTTTCTTGTGAGGATTAGCTTTCCTCTTTGGGCTCTCTCTCTACTTGAGCCACGGATGGTTCTTCATGGAACTTGGCCAATTTATCCCATAGCTCCTTGGCATCTTGAAATTCACCTAACCTAGACACGATATCATTAGGTAATGAATTTAATATCAATTGTGTTACCTTATCATTTCTTTCGAAGGCTTGGACTTGCTCTTCGGTCCATCTCTTCTTATTGAGGTATCCACCTTTTGGACCTCTTGGATGTTCAAATCCCTTCACTAGGATCATCCAATCTTCAAAGTCCATCATGAAGAAGTTCTCCATTCGTGCCCTCCATTGCTCAAAAACTTCTCGTCCATAGAAGGTGTATGGAATTGGCATGTTGATGTCCCACCCAAAACCATCATTTGGCAACTCCATCCTCTATCACGTTTGCTCCTAGTTGTTAATCCGTAGAAGAGCTCCTAGCTCTTATACCAATTGTAGGAACTTCGATGAGCACTAGAGGGGGTGAATAGCGCATTCTCATTCGTCGATTGATTTGATTGCATTCTTGCTACAATTTGATTAGTACGCAGCAGAAATAATAGAAAAGCATAAACAAAATACAAGCACAACAACACACAAGCGATATAATGTGGTTTGGAACCTTAAGGTTCCTACTTCATGGGTTGAGCTCAAATGAGCCCTAGCGATGCAAGACACCACTAATCAACCTCTCCTTCTCGGAAATCACTCCGGAGGTGGAGAAAAACTATTACAATAGTTCTTACAACAATAAGCAAAATATACAAGCAAATACAAAGAAATACAATCGAAATGTAAAAAACACTTTATAAACTAGGGCTTTGAATGCTTTTCTTGTTGGTTGCTTATATGAGCTTGAAGGACCCTGAAATGCGCCTGCACTTCGCCTTCAAATCGCCTCAACAACCTCCCAAGTAAACATGGTCAAAATCCTCCACGAGCTACTCCTTTTATCCCTTCATTGGGTTGATTCTGCGCCTAGCATTCGACTGTCATAAGGCCCCAGTCGACTGCCAACAGTATCATTATCTCACAACGACTTAATCCACCTCAGGATTCCAGCCAACGAATACACTAGCAGTCGACTGCCATTCATAGCAGTCGACTTCTCAAGCCCCTAGGCGACTGCTCAGTCGGCTACCAAGCGTTCTACCTTCGTGACCAAAACCAAGATGCGATCGGCGCCTCTATGGCGATCGGCGCTTATCTTCCGTCGACGCCTAATCTTTGGCAGTTGATTGCCAAGGTCACTTTCCGTAGTCGAACACCAGTCGACTCATGATAGTCGACTGGTCATAATCTCAGTCGACTGCTCTG
This sequence comes from Wurfbainia villosa, assembly GCA_025175895.1. Taxonomy (NCBI): domain Eukaryota; kingdom Viridiplantae; phylum Streptophyta; class Magnoliopsida; order Zingiberales; family Zingiberaceae; genus Wurfbainia; species Wurfbainia villosa. The sequence goes on from CM045997.1 coordinate 58,948,455, forward strand.
TGTCAACTCGGTTGCCAAGTGTCAAAACACTTGACCAGTCAACTGGTCCACAACCCCAGTTGACTAGTCCATAACCATGAGGTTTAACCCCAAGTATGATGCCCTCATACTTGCTAGACCACCCTTAGCCTAGACCTAAGCCTTCTAGCCACCTCCATCAGCCTCACGCCTATCAGATCCCTCTAAGTCATCCATGACTCATTCATCCATACGCTAGCCTTCAGGTGCTTCCATCAGCTATTGTCATGCTAAGCTAGTCTACACAACCAAGGCATATTGGGTTTACGCTGCCAAGACACACGCTTAAACTTTACGCCGCCAACTATTGGACTTATGCTGCCAAGACTCCTCCCTTGGACTTTACGCCACAATATCAACCCTTGGACTTCCCAATTGCCAAGTACCCATGACTTGGACTTTCACCGTCAAGACTACACACTTGGACTTACGTGGTCAAGACAACACCCTTGGACTTTCCTTGCCAACCTATGTTGGACTTTCCAATTGCCAAGACTCAATCTTGGACTTTCCCTTGCCAAGACTCATGCTTGGACTTTCCATGCCAAGTGTCCCACTTGGACTTCTCTGTCATATAGTCAACCTCATGTCAATCATATAGTCAATCCATTGTCAAACAATGGTTAACTCATCGTCAAACATCAAAACACAAACATCTAGACACTACTCAAGTAAAACTCGAGTCTGGTCAATCGTGACCTGGGTCGATTGCACCAATAATGGGAAGTGTCGGTCCCTCTCTTTTTGTATCCATTTCTGAATTTCTAAGTGTTGAGAGGTTGTTTGCCGGTTTAGTAGGTCCTTGTATTCTCGCAGCAGTCTGATATCTGTATACTTGAGGGAAAGTTCTCCTTTCATCTTTTGCATGTCTTGCTTATGCTGAACAGAAACTTTCTCTTTCTCTGTCGCTAGTTGATCCGACTTGGCAGTCAAGGTTTCTATCTGAAAGTATAATTCTTGCAGTTTTTGTTGATACTCAGTTTCTTTTTCTGCCCGATCAGGAGAAGTAGCAGGGTTGATCTGTATTCCCAGATTAAGTGTTGAGAATTCTTCATGAAAGGGCTAACTAATATGTTTTTGCAAGGGTTATTAGTATTTCTAATGTTTTTAACATTCTATATGGTGGTAATTAATGACATTTATTATAACAATTTTTATACTTAGTCATGATATCCTCTTGCAGGTATCAATGGTATTTTTTCTAAGGCTTTTCAAGCCTCATATAATTCTCTTGCAGGATCAGTGATATTTTTTCTAAGGCAATTCTTATGCAATGACATATTTATCTATGGTTTTTATGCCTAAAGCATTAGATTGGAAGGTAATTTGTTTTCTCTTTGTAGCGCTATTAATTGCAAAACTAACTCAAGGCTCTTACACCTCATATAGCAGTCTATGGGCTAGATAGCTACATTCCCCCACGGGGACTATAATGCCACCTATATGGCATATGTAAAGCTTACTCAAGGCTCTTACGCCTACTATAATAGTCTACGTGCTAGGTAGCTACATTCCCCCCATGGGGACTATAATACCACTATATGGCAGGTAGAATGTTCTCAGGACTCTTACGCCTCCTATAATAGCTTATGGGCTAAATAGCTACCTTTCCCCCATGGGGAACTATAACGCTAGTTATAATGGACAGATAAGTTGCTAACAGGGCCCAGTGCCTCATATAAAACATAAGGCCCAACACCTCATATAATACTCAAGGCCCCGCACCTAACATGATACATAAGGCCTTGCACGTAGCATAAGAGTTTAAGGCCTTATGCCTGGTGTAAGAGTTTAAGGCCCTGCACCTAAGTATGAAGTTGGAGATCTTAAGTGTGATATGACAGAATTGTTGTGCACTTAGATATTTCCAGAGGTGTTAAGTGGAGTTTTTGATCAATTAGGGTGTTTCCTGCGCTATGAACGTGGTTCCAGGGCAGTTAATATGTTTGTCCAATGATCAAAATGATTTCTGAGCCATGTAAGTGCAAGTAAGTAATGGTGTTGGTGTATTGGCAGGGCAGTTTATGTTATTCCCAAGCAATATATGTAACGCCTGAGCAGAGTAGGGACAAATAGAGTACTCGTATCTAGTGTTAGGGCAATCAACCCATGGGATATGATTTTGATGTGTGTGGCAAAGGGTTTAAGTTAGGTTGTTATTGTTTTGATATGTGAGTTGGAGTCTTCCAGGACTTAGTAATTCGCACATGGAGCTTTGGCAAGTTTCACCAACTCACAACCTCGTGCTTGAGTCTGCGAAGGAGTGTTGCAAAGTCATGCGCTTGATGCATCCGAGGGACCGCCGGACGAGATGACTTGAAGCGAAGCCAAGGAAGTAGAATTCGAGGGAAAGAGATGTGAAGGAGCATTGCGAAACCGTGAGCTTGGTGCTCCCGAGGGACATGGCCATGAATGAAGAGAGCTTCGGCGAGGGACTTCAAGTGAGATGAGAGAATGAGTGAAATGTAAGTAGCTCATTAGGTGAACTTGGTCGAATGGCTAAGTGTCGGAGGCTCAACCGAAAGGGTTGAGGTTTACCCGACCACCGGACGCTCAAACGGATGTTAAGTTTGAGGTTTACCCCTGATCATCGATCATTTCATGGCAATGATCGTTTGGTCGATCGCGTGACTCGAATGGTATACGAAGTGGTTTCGCTCCATCACCGATCAGACATCGCTTGACAATCGACTGCCGAGACCACCAGTCGACTGATGATGGCATCAATTGACTAGTCACGAAGGTTTCAGGCACAGAATAGTGAGCAGTCGAGTGCTCGCTTTCGGCACTCGACTGATAGCTCCATCAGTCGACTGATGGGATGATAAGTCAACTAAAGTGGGAATCGTTGGATGAAATCCAACGTGGAAGAAGTAGTTATTGGGCAATGGCTACAGGAGCAGTCGACTGATCGGGGCATCAGTCTACTGCTAGTGGCCAACGGGAAGAAAACATCCTTCTTTATTTATAGAGAAGGTTTGAGCTTTTGGATGGCTAATGCTTATGCTCTAAGTGATCATCCAAGTGGCCCACAAGCTTCCAACTCTTTCTCTTGTTCTTATTTCAAATCTATTGTAAGAAAGAGTGTTTGTGTTGTAAGAAGGTTTACCTCCACCTTGCATTGGCTAAAGGGAGAGACCGATATTGGATTGGTTTTGGAGTGATTCGCCAGAGACGAATCGGACTGTGTATTAGCGGCGAGGTTGTGAACCATGTTATATCTTTTGTTAGCATTGCTTTTACTTTGTTTTGTTTTAATTGCTTGTTTAGTTTTGTTTCCGTTGCGCTAATATTGTTTGTAGACAAGCAATTCCATCATACGACGAAAGAGGGCTATTCACCCCCCTTAGCCGGCCACCAACGTTCCAACATCTAGAAGTGTCATTGGCAGAGCAGTATTTCTTGAACAGTATATGTGATGCCCGAGCAGAGTAGGGACAAATAGAGTACTCGTATCTAGAAGTTTCATTGGCAGAGCAGTATTTCTCGAAAAATATATGTAACGGCTAGTAGAGTAGGGGCAAACAGAGTACTCATATCTAGAAGTGTCGTTGGCAAAGATGTGTTTCCCGAATAGTATATGTAACGCCCGAGCAGAGTAAGGGATAATAGAGTACTCGTATCTAGAAGTGTCATTGGCAGAGCAATATTTTTCGAGTAGTTAGTATCACTCCCGAGCAATATATATGATGCCCAAGAAGAGTAGAGGCAAGTAGAGTAATTGTTTTCCGAAGTGTTGTTGGCAAAATAGTATTTTTCAAGCAGTTAGTATTATTCCCGAGCAGTATATGTGATGCCCGAGCAGAGTAGGGGCAAGTAGAGTAATTATTTTTCGAAGTGTCGTTGGCAGAGTCGTTTATGTATTTCCCAAGCAGTCAATATCATTCCCGAGTAGTATATGTGATTTCCGAGCTAAGTAGGGTGGTGTAGAGAAGTGTGGTTCAAAAGTTAAGTATTATGGTAGCAGAGCAATTTATGTATTTGCCGAGCCAAGTATGTGTTTCCCGAGCATTGTATGTGATTTCCAAGCTCAGTAGGGTGGTGCAAAGAGGTTTTGTTCAAGAAGTTATGTATCGTGATACAAGAGCAGTTTATGTATTTGCTGAGCCAAGTATGTGTTTCCCGAGCAGTGTATGTGATTTTTGAACTCAGTAGGATAGTGCAAATAGGTTTTTTTCAAGAAGGTATCGTGATAGCAGAGAAGTTTATGTAGTTCCCAAGCCATGTATTTCTCAAGCAGTGTATGTTATTTTCGAGCTCAGTAGGGTGGTGCAAAGAAGTGTGGCTTAGAAGTTAAGTGTTGTGATAGCAGAGTAGTTTATGCTTTTCCCGAGCAGCCTATGTGTTTCCTGAACAATATATACAAAATTCCAAGCTAGTAAGGGTGAGTCGGGCAGTGATGCTCAGTAATAAATGCAAGTGTCGACAGAGCACTTTATGTAGTTCCCGAGCAATATATCTAGTTTCCTAAGCTTTTCATAAGTTAAGAATTCATTTTATATACTTTTCAAACTTCATTTGACTTCGCTCTTTAGTTGACTCGAAGGGGATACTTATGATGGTACCTAGGAATTCTTGAAGGGGAGGCTTATTCCCGACCACCCTATGCATATTCCGAGCACTTTTCTTTCTAGATGAGTTAAATAATTCTCTTTATATATACTTTTCAAAACTTAATTTGACTTCTCTCTTCAGTTTGACTCGAAGGGAAGACTTATGATGGTACTTAGGAGTTCTGGTAGAACATATGGCCTTATTCCTAATCGTATGGCTTATTTCAAAGTACTCTATGAAATTCCCGACTGGACTATGCAATTTCTGACTTGACTATGCAATTCTTGACTAGTTTATGCAATTCCCGACTGGTATATGCAATTTTTGTTGGGGAATTAATCATCGCTAGAGGGGGGTGAATAGAGATTCGTACGTCGATGATGGAATTTGATCGTGTGCTTGCTATAATTATATTAGTACGCAGCAGAAATAGAAAATACAATACAAATACAAATACAAGCACACTACGCAAGATATAACATGGTTCGGAACCTCAAGGTTCCTACTCCACGAGTTGAGCTCAACGAGCTCAAGTGATGACAACACCACTAATAAAACTCTTCGACAACACATCGGAGGCGGAGAAACCTTGTACAATGATTACAACAGTAATACAAAACAAATACAAGCAGATACAAAGTGAAATACACAAAAGAATGCAAAGAATACTTTACAAATGACCTTTTGGAAGCTTGCTTGTTTGGGTGCTTGAGTTTCACTTGGAGACCCTGAATTGCACCAGCAAATCACCCCAAATCGCCCTAAGAAACCATGGCAAAAACCTTCTCTACGAGCTACTTTTATAACCTACATTCGGGCTAGATTTCGCCTAGCAATCAACTAATCACGACCATCAGTCGACTGCTCCTGTAGTCGTTGTCTCACAACGGCCTGAGCCACATTAGATAAGTTCCAATGGATAGACCATCAGTCGACTGATCATGCACATTAGTCGACTGATCGATCCATCACTCGACTGTCAAACCCTAACAATCGACTCTTGAACTTTCGCACGACGCCGACCATCGATCATTGCCGACCATAGCGATCGACTTTTCGAGCCATCGATCAAGCGCCCAATCTTTGGCGCATCTGCCAGGCCATTTTCTGCAATTGAACTCTAGTCGACTCCCATCAGTCGATTGAGCATAATAGCAGTCAATTGATAACTTCATCCATGAGGTTTTAACACCAAGTATGATGCCCTCGTACTTGCTAGACCACCCTTAGGCTAGACCTAAGCCTTCTAGCCACCTTCGTCAGCCTCACGCCTATCGAATCCCTTCAAGTCATCCATGACTTGTTCATCCATACGTCAGCCTTCAGGTGCTTCCATCGGCTATTGTTATGCTAAGTTGGTCTACACCGCCAAGGTTGGACTTTACGCTGCCAATATTACCCCTTGGACTTCCCTTGCCAACCCATGTTGAACTTTCCATTTGCCAAGACTCAAGCTTGGACTTTCCCTTGTCAAGACTAATGCTTAGACTTTCCATTCCAAGTACCCATGAATTGGGTTTTTCCATCATGTGATCAACCCCATGTCAACTATATAGTCAGACAATGGTCAAACTATCGTCAAACATCAAAATATCACTCGAGTCAAACTCGAGTCCGGTTAATCCTGACCCGGGTCGATTACACCAACAATCTTCCCAAAATATTATCAAACATCAAAATACTGCTCGAGTCCAACTCGAGTCTGGTCAATCATGACCTGGGTCAATTGCACCAACAATCTTCCCCTTTTTGATGTTTGACAAAAAACACAAAGTCATTGAGTTAGGCTACCTAACTCAAATCTCCTTACCAATTGTCCCAAATTGGTAATTCCATAAATTCTCCCCCTTTTAGACATACATCAAAAAGGTTCTCCTCATGTAGGTCAATATCTCATACCCAATGAGATCTTACAATCTCCCCCTTGGTCTAAAATATCTAGGATGCCTTCACTCTTCCTAGTGATAAGTCTCATATCACTTAAGAGAGACTTCCTATAAACTCTCTCAATTTCCAAATTGGGCATCTCACATTCCCAAAATTCTCTCCCTCCTGAGGAAGAACACATCCATCATCCCATGATAGATACCTCCCCCTAAAGGCTTTCTCCCCCTTGACCATTGCACCAACAGTATGTTGGTGCAGTAGGCACCTAAGTCGAACCTGAGTTTTGATTATAGCAAACAGTACAAAGTTAAGCTCATGTCGTTATATCACGAGCTGAATCGAGTATGCAGAAGATTGATATAGTTGGAGCTAAAGGCTAGCGACACCCGGAAGAAGCCGCGGTGGTCGGGTGACACTCGAGTGACTTCGGAGGGAGCCGAAGGAATCGAGTGGAAGGCCGGAAGCAAAAGCAACATGTAAGTGTTGAGGTAAGCTCGTGTGTGCGAGCGTAAGTGAGGTCGTATCCTCTTTATGGGGATGATCTTAAGCATAGATCCGACCAAAGACATCCTATAGATGGTCTAGGTCGAGATCGGACGGTCGACGACCGTCGAAATTATGTTTTTGTTAAGCTAACTTTGACCTGCCAGCTTGGAGGACTCATTGCCCGTCAATCGATCTGTCGGTCGACTTTCGATGATCGTCATCGATCGTGATGATAGCCATCAGTCGACTGATGGTCAATGATCAGATTCGAGGAGTCAAGGCTTATCACCCCATTTCAAGGAGATTGGTGCTCAATTATGATTGGCTAGGGTTCCTCTCGAAAAGGGGCTCAAAGGCTATAAAAGGAGGGCCAAACCTAGGGTTTCTTCATCATTCTAAAGCTTCCAAAAAGCCTCCGCCAAGTTATAACTTTTCGACCACGAAGTGCTTTCTCTTCGACGTCTAGGTTTTAAATTCTTTCTTATTGTAACGTCAGTTTTTTAGCTCTTATTTAAGTTCATTTCTTTTCGTAGCTTATATCGTATACGAGGAGAGGGGGAGTGTCCCTCTACCTCAAGCTTTTTCCTTCTTGTATCGATTAACTCCTACCTCCAACGAGGAGGAGTTCCTTTAGTGCTTTTGCCCTCCGTACGTGGTCAAGGACCACTAGGGCCTTGGAGTAGTAGCCGAAGGCTACGAACCAAGTAAAAACTTCATTGTCTCTTTTTACTTTACATTTCCGCTGCAATTAATTATCTCTCGAGTTTTAACGAACGTAAAAAAAAAGGAAAAGGTTTTTCGCTATTCACCCCCCCCCCTCTAGCGAACCGCATCGATCCAACAATTGGTATCAGAGCCAGGGGTGCTTAGATTTGGTGAAACCACCAATCTAACATTTTTTTACAGATTTGTTTTTCATTCGCTTAAATTTTTTCCCGCACTAGAAATCCAAGACTAAGTCTTGGAACTTTTCGTTTGGTTTTGTTTTGCAAGTATTCGCTTTTGGAGTAGCCGACGGTCAAACGGGCATAACTTTTTGTACAAGTTGACCCACGACACGGTCTACCTACCAAATCGAAGCCCTCGCAGAGATCTACATTCTTACCAGGGTTTACCTCCGTAACAAGTTGTTTTCATCCTCAAAAATCGACGTTTATTAGCCTTTCAGGGACATCGAAGGTTGTGAGTACTTACTTTTTATTTAGGTTCTTATTTCTTTGCTTAACTTTCTATTTTTCATTTGTTTCTTTTTATTTCCCACACTACTAATCCAAGACGCAAGTCTTGGTACTTTTGTGTGTTTTTGTCGTTGCTAGGTCTTCTTTTTAGTCTCCTTGTTTTTTGTTCTAATGGCCCATCTCGAGGGTTTTAGCACCGTCCGACCTCCGTTTTACAACGGAGATGACTTCCGTTATTGGAAGGGTCGGATGGAATGCTTTCTCAAAACCCAAATCGATATGTGGATCATAATCCAAACGGGTTTCACACTTCCGACTAATGAAGTGGGTGACTCCTTGGATTATGATCAATGGACCATTGCGACAAAACGACAAGTCGAAGCCGACGCCAAGGCAACACAAATCCTCCAATGTGGCCTATCCAAGGAGGAGCTAAATCGCGTCGGCCCCTTCATAAGCGCAAAATATCTTTGGACAAAACTAGTGGAGCTACACGAAGGGACCGATGAAGCCAAGGTATGTAAGCGTGATCTTCTTTTCAATAAACTATATAACCTAAAAATGCAGGAACACGAGTCCGCGACGCAACTCCACGCCCGGGTCCAAGACATAGTCAACAACCTACACGCAATCGGGCAAAAGGTCGAAAACCGCGACCTTATAAGGTATGTTCTAAACTCTTTTCCGAGGACTACCTTGTGGGCATCCATGGTCGACGCCTACAAGGTCTCCAAGGATCTTTCTAAAATTAGGTTAGATGAACTCTTTTCAGATTTCGAATTACATGAGCAGTCCAACTCGGAACCCGAGAGGGGTATAGCCTTGTTTGCAGGTTCAAAGAAGAAGAAAATCGCAAGCAAGCCACCACCAACCGAGGAGGAAGACGAGTCCGAAGAAGAAGTTGACCCGGAGTTGACTGTCGAACTAATGAACCTAGCTCGAAGGATAGCCAAGGGACGAAAGCGAACCACGACTCGACCCAACCAAGGTAAGCCTAAAAGTTCTAATATTAGGTGTTATGAGTGTAACAGGTTTGGACATATCAAGTCCGAGTGCCCCAAGATCAACTACCAAGCACCTAAGCACAAGAAGGCCCTCAACGCGACATGGGAAGAAGCGTCATCTGAAGAAGACGAAGACCACGTCTTCATGGCGAAATCGATTGAGTCATACATGGAGACCGAACCTGAACTTGAGTCAGAACCTGAGGATGACTCGGACTACGAAGCTACCTTCAAGTCAAGCCACGGATACGCATCCGGTTCAAAAGATACCCTTAAAGTGAGTCGAACTTTATTTAATACTTTACATAATACGGTTAGGTTTTTATCTAGGAAATTAGTTAAGTCCAAGTCCAAGGTCGAAACCCTGATTGAGGAGGTCAAACTCCTCAAACACAAGGTCTCCCTAACCTCTTCGACTAGTCAAGTTCGAGAAGAGGACCCAACTCGAGCTGAAAAGCTCGAAGTTGAGAACTCTCTCTTGAAAAGTCAAGTTAAAGATCTTAGGAACACGTTGGAAAGGTTCACTTCGGGATCCAAAGGACTTGACCTCCTACTTGGATCTCAAAGGGCTGTGTACAACAAGGTTGGACTTGGGTTTAACTCAAACACGACTAATAGGTCGTATATGTCGATTGTAAGTCGACATAGGAAACATGTCCAAGCATGGGTCCCTAAGAACTTTTTGATTTCAACTCTAGGATCCAACCCGTACTGGGTTCCCAAGGACCAAATCCACTATGTGGATAGACCGAACCGATTCAACGATCTAGGGGGAGCCAGTACAAAACATGTTTGTGCTTTAACTTAGAAACTTTGTGCTTTAACTTAGAAATTACATGCTTTAACTTAGAAAGTTTGTGCTTTAAAACTTGTGAACTCACTTAGAACAGGTACATAACCAACTAAAATCCTTCGAAAAGATTGAGCCTCGGGGAGCCTCTTTTCAAAAATAACCAGTTAGACTAGGAAATAGTCTTAGGTGAGTCAAGTCATCATTTTCTTGAAAATGGCTTTGTCTAAGGAAGTGGTCGATGATCCGATAAAAGAAGGCCCCTGTGCCTCGCCACGACCTGGAAGCCATGATCTTGAAAAGGTAAACTTGACAAGCCTAGGGTCAAATCCAAATCTAACATAAAATTACTTGAACCTAAATGCACTTAATCAACTTAATTGGAATTCATCTCACAAAAAAACACATAAGTATAACATGCTTGATCATATAGATACAGGTGAGATGACCTAGGTTTAACAAACTTACAACCAATTTTTTTTTTTAAAAAAAATCTAACATCCAATCCAACCACCTTGTGTGTAGGATCAATGGATGTTAGACAGCGGTTGCTCCCGACACATGACCGGGGATCAACTCAAATTCACGAAGATTCGATTCAAACGACAAGGATCGGTAGCCTTTGGGAATAACGGCAAGCTTAAAATCATCGGATCAGGTGATATCGAGCTTAACTCGAATTTTGTTATTAAAAATGTATTACTTGTAGAGAATTTTGAATATAACCTGCTTAGCGTAAGCCAATTATGTGATAATAACTATAAGGTCGTATTTTTAGAAAATGAATGTGTAATTAAAACAAATAAAACAGCTAAAACAATACTCAAAGGAACTAGGAAAAATAACATTTATACAATTAACTTAATCAAATCCTCAGCTAAATGTCTTATGACACAGGAAGAGGAATCATGGTTGTGGCATCGACGAATCGGTCACTCGCACCCAAGACTCGTCCACAAGATGAGTCAGAGTGGCTTAGTCAGAGGCTTACCCAACCTCAACAATTTGGTTAATAAAATCTGTAATGCTTGTCAACAAGGAAATTAACCTAGGACACAACACAAGTTAACTAACCAAGAACGAACCTCAAGTGTACTTGAACTCCTGCATATGGATCTATTCGATTCACATGGAGCCAAGTCACTCAATAGAAGTCAATATTGCTTAGTCATAATTGACGACTACTCCAGGTTTACCTGGGTTAGGTTCATCAAACATAAAAATGATACCCTAGATCAATTAATCAATCTATTCAAATTAATCGAGAATCAAAAAAACCTTAAGGTTAAAAGACTTAGAAGCGATCATGGTGGTGAATTCGAAAATCAAAGGTTCACTGACTTCTGTAACCTAAACGGATACCACCATAAATTCTCTTGCCCTAGGACCCCTCAACAAAATGGCCTAGTGGAGCGGAAAAACCAAACTCTACAAGAAGCCGCTAGGACCATGTTGAACGAATACGACCTACCTGATAGGTTTTGGGCAGAAGCCGTTAGCACGGCTTGCTATGTCCAGAATAGGATCCTTATGGTAAAGAGGCACCTTAAGACCTCGTACGAGATTTATCACAATAAAGTACCCAACATCAAGTACTTTAGGGTATTTGGATGTAAAGTACATATCTTAAACACTAAGAACCACCTAGGGAAATTCGAATCCAAAACCTCCATCGGAATCTTCTTAGGATACTCAACCACGAGTAGGGCCTATAGGGTATATAACCACGATACCCTTAAAGTTGAAGAAACTATTAATGTAGTGTTCGATGAAGTACCCGAACCTACAAAACCCTTAATGTCCCCAAGTGTTGAGCCCACTGATACCAAACTCGTCTCCGATCCTGAGATCGAGTCTAATCCACATCAACCAACTTCTCTTGTCGACCAAGTGAAAAGTGATCCGAGTCAAACTAGTGTTCAACCAAGTCACCCCATTGATCAAGCATTAGGTGACACAAACCCAACCCAATCTAGGATTCAAACTAACCACCCTATCGATCAAGTGATAGGAGATCCTAATCTAGGAGTTCGAACTAGAGCATCCTATAGGAACCTTAGTCAAATTTCCTTAATTTCAAAGATAGAACCCAAATCAATTGAACAAGCTCTTCTTAATCCCGATTGGATTATTACAATGCAAGAAGAGCTAGCTCAATTTACTAGGAATGAAGTGTGGGAATTAGTACCACCACCTAAAGACAAAACGATAATTGGAACAAGGTGGGTGTTTCGAAATAAGCTTGATGATAAAGGTGAAGTAGTTAGAAACAAGGCTAGGTTAGTCGCCAAAGGGTTTAGTCAAGTCGAAGGCTTAGATTACGACGAAACCTATGCCCCAGTAGCTAGACTCGAATCCATTCGAATGTTGCTAGCTTATGTCGCACATCGAGGATTTAAGCTGTTTCAAATGGATGTTAAGTCGGCATTCCTAAATGGATACATTAAAGAAGAAGTTTATGTTAGCCAACCCCCCGGATTCAAAAATCTAGATAAACCCGATCATGTTCTAAAACTTAAGAAAGCTCTCTATGGACTTAAACAAGCTCCTCGAGCTTGGTACGAGAGACTTTCAATCCATCTTAAGTCAAAAGGGTTTAACCAAGGTTTAGTTGACCCAACTCTCAACGTAAAAACCTTAGGTAAAGAAATATTCATAGCTCAAATTTACATAGACGATATAATTTTTGGAACCTCTAACTCAACCTTACTAAACGAGTTCATTTCACTCATGGAAAGTGAGTTCGAAATGAACTTGGTAGGCGAGTTAAGTTTCTTTTTAGGTCTACAAATTAAACAAACTAAGGATGGTATATACCTATATCAACAGAAATACACTAAGGAGTTAATTAAAAGATTTGGAATGAAAGACGCTAAGATAATAAACACCCCAATGGCGATTAATGTTAACATAGGAGAAGACCCAGAAAGTAAGTCCATTGACTTAAAGTACTATAGGAGCGTGATAGGAAGTCTCCTATACTTAACTGCGAGTCGACCCGACATCCTATTCACAGTAAGTATGTGCGCCAGGTTTCAAACCTGTGCTAAGGAGTCTCACCTAAGCCTAGTTAAGCGTATCCTTAGATATCTTAAGGGTACACTTAACGTAGGTATTTGGTACCCTAGATCTACGGAGTTCGAACTAATCGGCTACTCCGATTCAGATTATGTCGGTAGTAAACTCGATAGAAAGAGAACGAGTGGTTGTTGTCAACTACTCGGCTCAAGTCTAGTGAGTTGGTGCAGTAGGAAGCAACATTGTTTTGTCTTATCTACCACCGAAGTCGAATACGTTGCGATGGGTGAGTGTGTAACTCAACTTCTTTGGATGAAGCACACTCTCCGAGACTTTGGGTTGGACTTCACCAAAACTAAAATTTTTGTAGACAACATAAGTTCGATAAATCTAACTAAGAACCCTATATGTCATTCAAGGACAAAGCATATAGAGGTAAAACACCATTTCATTCGAGAACATGTAGCCAACGGCTCCATACAACTCGAATATGTTGACTCGAAGTCTAACCTAGCAGACCTATTTACTAAACCCCTACCCGAAGCCAAATTTAGTCTATTAAGACGAAAATTGGGCATGTGCATAATAGAATAGGTACTTGCAAATTATATGTTCTTACTACTATTTCTTTAATTTCATTATTATGGAACTAGCATAGGACATACCTTAGATATCATGCACCTATAGATTTAAGGAGCCAATACATCTCACAACACATAGGACTAATGTGTTTGTGTACTTAGCCACGTAGATGGGTGTGAGATGTTAGGACCTTACTCCTGGTTCCAGATGTAGAGCTAGTGCATCGCTATGAACCACGGAGTATAATCATACATACTAACCGACTCTGACCAGGACTGGTTGATCCTTCATATCAATCAAGCCAAATATGAGTCGAACATTTTATAGATGAACCTATTTTCAGTATATTATTTTTCAAAATAATGTGGAACATGCTTGGACTTTAAAATTAAAAATTATTTTTTATTCCACACACATCCTCACTCTTTTTGATATATGGCAAAAGGGGGAGAAAAAGGCCAAAGTTAAGCGATCAATTTTTTTTTTATGGCCAAGGCTTACTTAACTTTAAGTTAACAAAACAAGTTAAGGGAACTCTTAACTTAAACACATTTAGTTAACTTGTTTTCGTTAACAATACAATAATTTACTTAACTCTTACTTAACTTGTTAACAAAAAGTAATTTACTTAACTTGTTAACAAAATAGAAGTAAAGGCCAAGGTTAAGAAATCAATTTTTTCTTAGCTTAAAACTTATTTTAAACACTATGGCCAATATTAAGTAATTTCGGTCACTTAATTCTTTTTTAGTAGCAAATATCAAGGGGGAGAGTTAAAACCCTTTCTCAAGTACTCACCCTCGGTCAAGGGGGAGGATTCCTCAAGGGGGAGCACTTGAAAAAGAGTTTTTACTCCTACACATTCATGCATATCTCTTGCTCATTTTACTTAATGCACTTAATTTATTTTTTCTTAACTTTGTATGTGGGTTTGCCATAAATCAAAAAGGGGAAGATTGTTGGTGCAGTAGGCACCTAAGTCGAACCTGAGTTTTGATTATAGCAAACGATACAAAGTTAAGCTCATGTCGTTATCTCACGAGCTGAATCGAGTATGCAGAAGATTGATATAGCTGGAGCTGAAGGCTAGCGACACCCGGAGGAAGCCGCGGTGGTCGGGCGACAATCGAGTGACTTCGGAGGGAGCTGAAGGAATCGAGTGGAAGGTCGGAAGCAAAAGCAACATGTAAGTGTCGAGGTAAGCTTGTGTGTGCGAGCATAAGTGAGGTCGTATCCTCTTTATGGGGATGATCTTAAGCGTAGATCCGACCAAAGACATCCTATAGATGGTCTAGGTCGAGATCGGACGGTTGACGACCGTCGAAATTATGTTTTTGTTGAGCTAACTTCAATCACCGATCGAGGAGGTCGTCGGCCTTTCGGCCCGATCTTTGCCATTAGTCGACTGATGATAGCCATCAGTCGACTGATGGTCAATGATCAGATTCGAGGAGTCAAGGCTTATCACCCCATTTCAAGGAGATTGGTGCTCAATTGTGATTGGCTAGGGTTCCTCTCGAAAAGGGGCTCAAAGGCTATAAAAGGAGGGCCAAACCTAGGGTTTCTTCATCATTCTAAAGCTTCCAAAAAGCCTCCGCCAAGCTACAACTTTTTGACCACGAAGTGCTTTCTCTCCGACGTCTAGGTCTTAAATTATTTCTTATTGTAACGTTGGTTTTTTAGCTCTTATTTAAGTTCATTTCTTTTCGGAGCTTTTATCGTATACTAGGAGAGGGGGAGTGTCCCTCTACCTCAAGCTTTTTCCTTCTTGTATCGATTAACTCCTACCTCCAACGAGGAGGAGTTCCTTTAGTGCTTTTGCCCTCCGTACGTGGTCAAGGACCACTAGGGCCTTGGAGTAGTAGCCGAAGGCTACGAACCAAGTAAAAACTTCATTGTCTCTTTTTACTTTACATTTCTGCTGCAATTAATTATCTCTCGAGTTTTAACGAACGTAAAAAAAAAGGAAAAGGTTTTTCGCTATTCACCCCCCCTCTAGCGAACCGCATCGATCCAACACAGTATCCTTGGAGAGTCCCTAAGCCTATAGGAACATAACCAATCAGAATTAAGGGCAAAAGTTCAAACATGAACTCTCACACACCTTAAAATTGATACACACCCAAAATAACTATCCTAATCCATATCCAATGAATTTTCACCCTTTCTAATACTTTCCAAAGCATATCCTAGGGTTACGAGCAGTTAGGGTAACCTAACATAACTGAAACATGGGCTAAAAAATCTTGTTTATTCGAAATCAGCTCTGGCAGTCGACTGCCCTATGCATTAGTCGACTGCCATCAAGCAACGGTCGACTGATATCTGCAAAATGCAGAAATAAAAAATCAGAAATGAATTTCAAAAATTCATAAGTAATTATACATAATACAAAAAATCACGAAAAATCATATGTATAATACTTATGATAAATACAATGAGTGAAAAATATTTAAAAATTAATTTACCTACAAAATAGTGAAATTGATACAAAGTTCAAAAATAAGAAAAGCTTCAATGTTTTGAGCCCTCTTTGTATCAACATCATCAATGGTGACTTCTATCAAAAGATAGACTACACCAAGGTTTTCTAAAATGATTTTAAAATGTTTTTGAAAACCTATATTGGATCATGGTCAATGGGCTCAATGCACATGACTTCCACATTAGCTTTTCCCATGATCCGCCCATGATATAAGATGAGTTTGAGTTCATCTAGGTGAAAAACTATGCACCTTGAACTTAACTCATTTCCTAGCATCTCACATGTGTCTAGGGTGTATCAATACACACACATGTCAATGTAATATGAGATGTGGGTTTTGGTTATCCTAATCTAAGGCCTCATGCATTTTCTAAGACAACTCTACTTGATTCCCTTATACATGTGACTTCAAGTCATGTCAATTGTTTTTAAATCAATTTTAATTAATGTATGAATGATCATGGCATAAATGATAACATAAGTAAACATGGCCAATTATCATGATGTCATGGAATATGATTAAATCTAAATATACTTGATATAAACCTAAAACCTAAGCATGATCATGACATATTATATGATAAAAAATAAGATTGATGTCATGACATGTCATATGGAAAATCAATCATGGCAATAAAATATAAAGGTATATAATACCTAAATTTTAATATTTGTTTCCATTTGTTATTATTAATTTAATTTTTCATATTATCACTAATCCCCCAAGTGTGCCAAAAACCCAAAGTGGCACACTATGACCTAAGACCTAAATTGTGCCAATTTGATCGATTTATCATAATTCTCAAATAATATTGGCACATCCTAAAATCCTTTAGGATATAAGATCAAACTTATTTCCAAGGTATCCATAACCTTGAAAAAAAACCTAAAATACCCCCTTTACCATGGTTAGGTTAACTACCCATCCATTTAAAGTTGGCACACCCTAACCCATTTAGCGTGAATCGATCACGCTCCTAGGAACCCAAAATCTATTGGAGCTCCTTGGGTTTACTAGGTATTCCTTAGGGATGACCTCCCTGGATACCCTCCTAATGACCCTTCTAGGCTTGGTAGCCTTGGTCATTTGGGTCTTGCCTAGGTTAGATCTAGGGGTGACTCCCATTGTAACCTTCTTAGTGGCTTCCCTAGGTTTCTTCGAAACCCTAGCCACTAGGCACTTGCCTTGGTTAACCTTAGGGATGGCCTCCCTAGTAACCATGGACTTCCTAGACCTAGGTTGTGTTCCATAATCAAATGGAACACTATGGTAGGTCTCCTTAGGCTTAGGTTTGTGACCCAAACCTTTCTTTCCCTTGGATGGTTCTTGTTTCCTAGCCCTTTGACTTTGACTCCTAGACCCTAAATTTTGACAATTTGACCCTTGCATTTGATTTTGCATCTTTCTAAGGGTCTTCCCCATTTTCTCAAGTTTTGACCTCAAAACTTGATTTTCTAGCTCTAATTGCCCAATTTTTGAATTTTGATTTAGTTTTTGGCCATTGTTCCATTTCTTAGGCATATATGCCTACCCTTCTTAGGGTTAATGCCTAAATGGTTTTCTACCATTTTAATGGACTCCCTAGATAAAATGGATCTAGAGTTGTTCCTAGATTTGTCCTTAGATACATTAATATGATTAGCACCTAAGCAATAAAGCCTATTATTCCTAGAATGCCTTTGTTCATGAGTAATAGCAATAGTACTAAAAGCATGATTCTTAACCCTAGAACTAGAGGGTGAATTAAAATATACCTTAGGGTTTGCCTTAGAGGCTCCCCCTACATGTATATCTCCTTCTTGACCCTTGCTAGGCTTCCTCCCCCTAGAGCATTGGCTCCTATAATGCCCTTTTTGGTTGCATTTGAAGCACACCACGTGCTCTTTGCTCTTCCTAGTGGGGACTCCGGCATCCTTCACCTTTGGCAGCGGTTGACCTTTCTTGACCTTCTTAGGACACTTGCTCTTATAGTGCCCATATTCTCTACACTCAAAACACATTATATGATTTTTATTTTGAATTAATGTGCTTGAGTTACCTAGGGTGTGTTGGTGCAATCGGCCCAGGTCACGATTGACCAGACTCGAGTTTGACTCGAGAGATGTTTTGATGTTTGAAAAAGTAAGTTGACATTGATGTTTGACATTAATGTCTGTTGATGTTTTGGGGAGATTGTTTATACAATCAACCCGGGTTTGTTTAACTGGACTCAAGTTTGACTTGAGGGAGACTTTGATGGTTGACTAGGGTTGACCATGTGGTTATGGAAAGTCCAAGTCATGGGTACTTGGCATGGAAAGTCCAAGTGGGACACTTGGCATTTGGGAAAGTCCAAGCATGGGTCTTGGCATGGAAAGTCCAACATGGGTTGGCAAGGGAAAGTCCAAGCTTGAGTCTTGGCATTTGAGAAGTCCAAGGGGTTTGATATTGGCGGCGTAAAGTCCAAGCGGGAGTCTTGGCAGTATAAGTCCAAGCGGAGTCTTGGCGGTGTAAGTCCAATGTGCCTTGGCGGTGTAGACACCGTTAGCATGACATAGCCGATGGAAGCACCTGAAGGCTAGCACGATGGATGAACAAGTCATGGATGACTTGGACGGATCCGAGAGGCGTAAGGATGATGGAGGTGCACTACAAAAAAATAGGCATTAGCGACGAATTTAGCGATGAATTTAAAAAAAAATTCGTTGCAAAATAAATTAGCGACGAATTTAGCGACAAAAATATTTTTGTTACGGATTAAACGTCGCAAATATTAGCGACAAAAATAGCGACGAATTTTTGCCACGAATTTTAGCGACAAAAATTAGGGAGGAATTTAAATTTTCGTCGCTATTTTTGTTGCAGAAGTTATAAAGAATTCAAAAATTCATCGCAATTTTCGTTGCAAAAATTTGCGACGAATTAAAAATTCGTCGCATATTTGCGACGAATTTTTAATTCGTCGCAAAAAATGGCGACGAATTAATTTTTTCATTGCTAATTTTCGTGACGAAATAAAAAATTCATTGCAAAACTTTACAACAAAAAATAAAATCATCGCAGAAAATTCACAACGAAATAATGATTTCATTGGTAAATTTTCAACTGATACAAATTCGTCGTAAATTTCGTCGCTGAATTCGTCGTAAATTTCGTCGCAAAAAACCATATTTTGCGATGAATTATTTTTTCGTTGCAAAATTTTGCGACGAATTAAATTTTTGTCGCAAATTTCATCGATGTATTTTGCGACGAATTCTTTTTTCGTCGCAATATTCGTTGCAGAATTTGTCGCAGGTTGGTTTCGTTGCTAAATTCGTCGCTAATTTGCGACGAAAATTAAATTCGTCGCAAAAGTCATCGCAGATTTCTCAAAATTTAGCAACGAATTTGTATTTTTGTCGCTAAATTTGTCGCTAAATAAAAATTTTTTTAACAGATTTCATCCGTTTCGATATTCTATCGTATATACAAATTTTCACACACATAAAACAAAACACAATAAGTTCTAACATCCAAATAAATACATTCAATACAAACAAAGCGCACACACATTCAATACAACAAAATAATATTCAATAATATCCAAAAATATTTCATATCCAAATAAATACAAAGCAACACAATAAGTTAAGAACAATACAACATTCCAAATAAAAAGTTGTATCCTACAACATTTCAAACATCAACATAGTTCTGATATCCAAATAACAATGTCCACAAAAGATCTCAAAACATGGGAAAGAAAAGAAAAGAGAATCTGGTAAGCAATCGTCGACATTCTTCTACCTGCATTAGAAAAGAAACAAACAAAAAGTATCATAAATTAAAAAAAACTATATACTAACACGAAAATAAATATGCAAAGACTTACAATGATGTGCATTTTCAACCGCCATAAGGATTTACTTCATCGATCATTCCTGTTTAAAGAAAAATAAAAAGTACTAATCAAAAATTAAAAATATGAAGGATTAACAAAGTCAATAAACTAAAAAATTTTAAAAGTACTAATTACAAACATGCATACAATATCATCATCGTCGCCACCATCATCGTCATTACTCGGAGGAATATGACTTGGACCAGAACTAAATCAAATCCGTGATAAGAAAGGCTTGTTGTCGTCACATTTCTATCATTTCTTGATCCCTTTGTGAGTTTTGTTGTTGTATTTCAAGAATTTGCTGATCTCTTTCATGTATTATGCCTTTCAAATTGCTAACCTCCTCAGTTAAGTTATGTATCTGTGCCGCTACTGCTGGTGGAGTAGAAGAAATAGATCTACGAGGAGCATTATGCATTCTGCTCAAAGAACCCATACCTAATATCCTTCCCCCTTTTGATCCTCCACTCGCCTCAAGCCATAAATCCAAATTATTACTAACAGATGGCTCAGATCCCTCAGTATCACCGTCATCTCCTGAAATTCTCTGAGATGAGGATAACTGATCATATCTCTCCTACACAAAATTAAAATTTTAATCAGAGAATTTACATAACTAACAGAATTAAAGTTATAAACTAAGTTTAAAGATTAATTCAAACCTTAATGGCTCTAGCTCTATCTCCACTCCAAGTCTTATCTTTTTTTTGGAAAGTGCGAACGAAAGTATCTATAAATTCTGGCTCCTTTCCCAATTCCTTAGACTAAATATAAGAATGTTAGAAATAAAAAAATAATCTGAAATAAATTTTAGAACTAATTGTAGAATTAAAAAATTACCAATCTACGTGAATGCTCCTCGATATTTATAGATCCTCCCGCATATGTTGCAGATAAGTCTCCAGAATTACATGCTTGATTTAATTTATTCTGTTGACTCCTTTTTTTGCTCTCATCAGATTGCCAATAATTGGAGATTTTACTCCAATTTTCCGACGTGACACAGGCTGGTTTTTTTCCAGTACTTTTGGCATGACTCAATACATGTCGGATATGATCGCCACATTTTTTTTTAAAAACTCTTTTAACTTCCAAGTCCTGAGTAGAGTCCCAAATAAATGTCCGCTGAGATGGGAAAAAAACAATTGATTATATAATCACTTATTTAATATATAAAATGAATCAATTATAGCTTAAACTCGCACCACCATAGTTCTTTTGTAGGTCCAGGCGTACTTGAGTATGACAAAGAATCTCCTCTCCAATAGTTATTCACAATTTTATTGATCTCGCGAATAACAGTTACAGAATTTTCAAACCTACGATAAAGTGAAAAACAATTGAATAAATAATTAAGATTGTTTAAAATTTATAATATTTATATTACTTACGAATCTCCAATCGGAAAAATATACGGTCGACTTTCGATGTTCTCAGTAGAGGAGTGTCTGGCGGGTACAGGTGAATCAGAATGGGAAGGCCGTGCCGGCGAATGAGATGGTCGCGACGTGATCATGTGAAGGTCCAAAGATCGAGGGCATGTAGGTATAGTCCGGGTGCGGTGAATCGTCGCCAAGATTAGTACTTCGCCTCGCCACCACGTCGAAACTATCAACAAAAATCAAAATTAGAATAAAGCAAATAAAACTTTTATGCTTAATGAAGAACATGAAAAACTTACAATATTCATAATGAAGATATGAGAGACTGCGATAAGCTACGATGATGTCACCTCTGATAACCTATAAGAACAAATTATACACAACATACAGAGACAAAAGATATAAATTTAACAATGAGACATTATATAAACAAATAATTGAGCTAAGAAATTTGATAAAATTATAGTTTAAAACTAAAATTATATATAAAAAAACTTACCCTAGACGTCAAAATTCAAAGTCCTCATTATCATCTTCCTCATCCTCATCAGTCTCCTCATCATCGGTCTCCTCCTCCTCTTCCACCTCGTCCCCCTCCTCCTCCTCCCCCTCCTCCTCCTCATCATTATCATCAATTTCAGTTGCATCCTCGTTAATCACTACTCCGCTGGGATCTCGTAACGTTGGAATAATATATTCCTCGGTATGAAACATATTTGTAACTTTGTCTTGTTGATATGAAATGTCTTGCCAGTGCTCTTCAATTTTTTTCCGTGCTTTTGTTTTACAAACAGTCCACCATTCATTTTTGTCACGCCTCAAACTAGGATACGGAGCATAGAAAACTTGAATCGCTTGTTGTGCCAAAATAAATGGTTCATATCTCTTATACAATCTTTTATGATTTATTTCAACCAAATTATACTGTGGATGCACCATCATCCCTCTGACGGGGTCAAACCAGCGACACATAAATAAGATAACTCGCATTTCTGGACCAGGATATTCAATCTCTATTATTTCATCCAGCAAACCATAAAATTCATTGCTTGCACCTCCATCATTGGAAGACTTAACACATACTCTACTATTCATTGTACTCTTTCCATTTCCATATTCTTGAGTATGGAAATTATAGCCATTTATGAAATATGCTGGCCAAGTGCGTACCATTGCTTTTGGACCCCATGATAGATGGATTAGCAATTCTTGCTGAACGTGAGTTTGATTAGCATAAACCTATACTCAAATGAAAATGATATCTATTTAAAAGCTAAGATATGTGTAAACAAAAATGAGGTAATTAAAATTGCTTACATATGATTTGAACCATGGTGCAAATTCTTGATCGCAGAAGTGATCAAATTCACGTGTCGGGATTTCAGAATATAAGTTTTGGAAAATCCTATAATAAAAAATTGAATTATACCATAAAAAAATTAACACTTAACGAAGAAATAGAAAATATATACTAACTCGAAATATGACGATACTTCTGGACAATTAAATAAAACATATGTCTGGGTTGCCCGCCATTCTTGATCAATTACACTCACTTGGTCAACCAAGATAATTAAAAATTGAGAATGAATTCAAATTGGGATCGACATGACCTTCATCATTCCTTTCGGATTTCCATCTTTTGGTCTGAACGTGAGGTTCAAAATAATATGATGCAAAAGTTGTTACTTCCTCCACAATATATGCATTCACAATAGAGGCTTCAACATGTACCTTATTTTTCACTTTTTTCTTCAAATGATATAAGAATCTGATTGTAATATAAAAAATTGTATTAGAAATTAATATATAAAAAAATTATACATTTTTATGCAATAATAACGAAGTATAGAATATGCGAATTATACCTTTCAAAAGGATACATCCATCGATAATGAACTGGTCCTCCAACTTTGGCCTCATATGGCAAGTGAACCAAAAGATGTTCCATTGAATCAAAAAATGCTGGCGGAAAAATCCTTTCTAAATTGCACAAAATGATTGGAATGTCTCTCTCTAACTTCTCCATGTGTGAATATCCCAAAACTGTTGAGCATTTATCATGAAGAAAAATACTTAACTCTGTAATGGCACCTCATACAAAATTCGGTAAGAGTTCTTTAAAGGCAATAGGAATTAGTCTTTCCATGAATATATGACAATCATGGCTTTTCAAACCCATCAATTTGCATTCCTTCATATCGACACATCTCCCAAGATTAGAAACATACCCATCAGGAAATCTCAATGACTTCAACCATTCATAAACAACACGTCTCTGTTCCTTATTCAATGTATAAACTGCCTTTGGTTTTGGTCCTCTACTATTTCCATCAATATCAAGGGTGGGTCGTTTATAAATGAGTCGCATATCTTTTCTTGCATTCAGATTATCTTTTGTTTTTCCGGTGATATCCATCACTGTATTTATCAAATTATCAAAAATATTCTTCTCAATATGCATAACATCGAGATTATGATGAATCAAATTACTAAACCAATACGATAACTCCCAAAATATACTTCGTTTGGTCCATTTATGGTTGCTTCCATATTCATAAGTTGTACCATGTGGCTCTTCAATAACAGATGGAAAGTGATGAACTCTGTACCAAATATCTTGACCTGTCAATCTCAATGGCAGAGGTGTTCTTTCAATTCGATTCCTAGTGAATTCATCTTTATTCCTTCTGAAATTATGATTTAGTGGTAAAAATTGTCTATGACAATCAAAATAACTTGGCTTCTTACCATGCTTCAATCTAATCGACTTTGATCTCTCCATACATATTGGGCATCCTAAGATCCCTACAGTACTCCAACCTGATAGCATACCATAAGTCGGAAAGTCATTTATGGTCCAAAGAAGAGCAGCCTTCATTACAAACATCTGATTAGTATAAACGTCGTATGTAGGAAAACCTTCATCCCATAGTTGTTTTAGCTCTGCAATCAATGGTTGCATATAAACATCTATTAACTTCTTTGGATTTTTTGGGCCAGGCACAACCAATGTTAAAAACATATACGGTGTTTTCATTCACATCCCAGGCGGAAGATTATACGGAGTTAATATAACTGGCCAACAAGAATAGTGTCTTCCTGATTTATCAAATGGAGCAAATCCGTCAGCACAGAGACCTAACCTAATATTTCGAGTCTCCTTCGCAAAATCAGGATATGTTCTATCAAAATTTTTCCACACCTCTGCATCTGATGGATGACACATTAGTCCCTCTTCTGTTCGATGATTTGCATGCCAAGTCATGTGTTCAGCAGTTGTCTTTGATGCATAAAGCCTTTGTAACCTAAGAGTTAAAGGCAAATAAAACAACTGACTATATGATTTACGTCGTTGTTGCCTCCTACTAGTGCTCTTGTACCTATCTTGATTATAGAATTTACAAACATCCACATATGCATCATCTCCCCAATATAACATACAACCATCTCTGCACACATCAATTCTTTCCACTGGGAGACCTAATTCTTTCATCAGTTTTTTCATACTGTACAAATCATTGGGCAGTATATGATCATGCAGCAATGCCTCTTCAAAAGTTTGAACAAAATTATTAAAACACTCTTCAGACACATTATGCTCTGCCTTGACATTCAACATTCTTGCGGTGAACGATAGTTTAGTGTGAGTCTCAACCTTGACCCATAAAGGTGCATCTCTGAAAGACTCAACACCTCCTGAAATTTGAGATATGCTTCATTATTCATATTCGACCGATATACATTACTTGCACCTCTTCCAAGGGTGATGCATTAGTAAAATTTGCTCAATCGCTTGGAGGACAACTTGAAGTTGCACCTTGTGATTGGGGAATCAAATTCGGGCCCGCTACATCATATATCATCCTCTGATATGGATGTAATTGATTATAATCACTTTGATCCCTAGAGACTTGTGTGTTGTGTCTATCATAAACTTCATCAGATATAAATGGTTCACCATGACATGTCCAGTTATAGTAATTTGCAATGAATCCAAATCTACAAAGATGCTCTGAAACTTTGCTAGACGATAAAAATCTACCATTGTGACACTTTCTGCACGGACACCTTATCTGATTACCATCCATAAACTCAACATTACTAGCTGCGAAATTTAAAAACTCTTGCAACCCACTCATAAATTCATCAGTTAAACCCCGACGTTCAGGTAAATTCCTATTATACATCCAACTCCTTTCACTGCATTATATACATTTTCAATCAATTATATTAATATAAACTCCTAGAAATTACAATAATACGAATATACAGTTAGTTCACATATGAATTCACTATGTTTAACTATATTTAAACATAACCGAAGAAAGACAACAGTTGTAATGGGTTGCAGATTCTGATGGTGTATGTGAATGTTTATGAAATGGTAATGTGTCATATCCTTGAATTTTATCATACTTGAAAACTTATATTATATATGTTACATGAGTTGAATGTTTGCAAAAATAGAATATAATAACATATAATATGTTTCCATGTATTACTGCATTTAGTATACATTATCCTTTGTTATAAAAAGACATCTCACTATCTTATGCTAACCACCATGGCATTAAGGTGTCAATGAATTGGGCCCAGGCATAAAAATCTGCAAGATTATGGTAATATCATGGAGTCCCAGTATGATTTTTAATGGAATGCATCTGGCGCAATTAACCTATACCATACCACTCTAATACCACTCTAGATCAACACAAAAAATTAACAATAATATAAATTTCAATATAAAAAATAACAATGATTTTAAAAAGAATCGCTTGACACCGGTGGTTCGTTCGCGGTCGCCGGCAGGAGGCGGCGATCGCCGGTGTTTGGACAATGGCGGGCGAGACTCGCTGGTGCCGGGCAGAGGCGGGCGCCGCGATCCGGGCAGGAGGCGGCTACGGCGGCGGCGCGAGGAAGGCGGGCTCGGCGGCCATTGGGGGCACGCGATCGACGAGGGGGCGGCGGAAGCGGCGCCGCCGCGCGGCCGCGGCTGGCTCGGGCGGCGGCGGGTCGGGCGCGGCGGTCGCGGCCAGGGTGCATGCGGCCGGACGGGTGTGCACCATGGCCTCGCGGCGCCGGCTTGGCTCGCGGCGGCGACGGACGGTGGCGGCGGTGGCCTTTGCCGATCGAAGCGGCCACGCCGGCCGGTGGGCGGCGGGCTCGGGTGCGCCGGCGGCCGGAGAGCGGGTCGAGGCCGGAATGTTGGGTTTCCGGCACCGCGGCGTGTGTGTGTTCGATCATGTTTCGTAAACATGAACACAGCGGAAGCAATAAAAATAATAAATACTCCTATTTATTACAACACACACAACACACGCATGCATATTACAACAAGTGTAGACATAACCGTAAATTTAAATTTGCAATAAAAGGAAATTTATCTATGTTATACCTTTCAGATGACGTAGCGAACGGGCATCAACCGGAACGATCCTCGCTAGAATCGTCTCTATCCGTATCCACGCCGAGTTCCTCGGGATGACTTCGCTAAGCCACGAGCTTCGTCTTCATACGGGTTACTAGCCTCGTGTTGAAGACGACATGATCGAGAGATGATCACGATCCGAATCCAAATTCGGATCTAAAACGAGTCCTCAAAACTCGCTTCTCCGGAGAGGTATTCGTCAACCGATTGATGAATCCTTCGTCCACCACCTCAGAGGATTACCGGAGATCGAATCCCCGGTAAGTTATCCGCTGTCGGAGCTCTAACCGTCATCCAAACGACGCTCCGACGAGAGGAGAAGAAGCTGTCCAGAAAACTGGACAGCTTGGTGGAGGAGTAGGCGCCGGCCAAAACAAGGAAGCTAAGTGCTCACCTTTTCACCGAGGCCTAGGAAGATCACCGGAGGGTCGCCAGAGGATCACCGGCTGAAGCTTGGTCGCCGGCAAGGAGCTGGACGCCGGCACAAGGGGCTGGGCGGCCAAGGAGCTTGGGCGGCACACCTAGGTTGGGCGGCACAACTAGGTTGGGCGGCAACTCCAACTAGGGTTTTTGGATTAGAGCTTAATTATCCATTAAGCCCTCTTTTATAGAGAACTAATTCTCTTAATGGTTATTTGATCATAACCATTAGGCCCGTTAACCCGCTCCATTAAGATAAGTTCAAATAAACCAAACCATGATGGTTTATTTTAAGTTAAAACGAAACGAACCAACCTTTGGTTCATTCGTTTAAAATAAACCAAACCCTTTGGTTTATTCTCCTCCATTGGATTAGAACCAAACTATTTTGGTCCATCCATTATGTCTTCATAAGACACGGCCCATCCACGCTTCCATTGCGACTGAAACGATTTAATGCTCGCTTTATGTTTGGTCCAACCAAACCTAGTTTCTCTCGGTCTGAGAATCCCATTCTCAAGCTCGTTTTAAATCCTTTGGATTACGCTCGTTGTGCGTGTGACCAAATAGGTTCTCGGTTTATGTTGGCCGTCTATAATTAACCATTAATTATAGAACGATCATGAGTGGCACCTAGTAGTACATCATGATCCCCAATTAACCAAAAAGATCAACGGTTGATTCAGAACTATTTCTGAAACCCTTCAGTAGCTCGAATGATTCGTGCCCCATTCCCTTCACTCATCTTATACCCACTTGGTTCAGGACATGGTCTATTGTGTCAGTCCCCACTAGGCTGACTACGTCACACCTAGCCCAAGTATCATTTCCTCGTCCTACGGATTCTAGTTACTCCACATGTATCGAAGAGTACCTTACTCTAAACATGTAATGCTTTGGCCAAAGACTTTAGTAACAATCCGACGAGAGGCCATGGGTATACATCTCCTCGCAAGGAGTGGTGAATCCTTTATAGGCTATTCAAACACCTTCGATCACTTCGACTTATACCCAATCATCCCGGGTCCACATCTCCTTAGAGATGTTTGCTTAAGATGTCAAAGCATAAGTCTCCATGATCAAGATGACTTGAATACCACAAGTCAAAGGAACATCGCACTTAAGCCACAGTAAGAACTTCATTGACATATCTATATATGCAGAGAACCATATGAAGTCTTACGGCTGGTCACTCCAATGAACTAGTTACCATAACTAGCATCAACGATTAACTCCGGACATCACTATGTCTCCAGCCAGTGAGAATCAGCTGCTTGGATACACCAAGGAGTATACCTCGTGCTAGTCTCGACAGAATTGATGGTGTCCAAATCCATCAATTCATCGACTAGGGATAATTCCGATACATCACAATTACACATGTAGAGATACTCACTAGTTATGATCCAATCACAAATTCTCTCATGTTGTGAATCGTATCGTGGCCATTCAGTAAATGAGTTTAAGATCCAATCAAATACATAAAACATGTATACTCAAATAGTGAATCTTCATTTATCATATAAATGGTTCATACATAAGGCGATTGCCTTAGGACATCTCTCATATATTACTAATAGACTCCCACTTGGCCTAATGTCAATTGCTACGGTATCCAATACCATAAGCACTAACATGACCCTCAAACTTACTTTGAGGTAATGCTTTAGTCAAAGGATCCGCTAAGTTTCTTTCAGTGGGAATTTTCTCGATTTGTATTTCATTCCTACTGATGATCTCTCTGATAAGATGATAGCGGCAAAGCACATGTTTGGATCATTGATGAGACCACATCAAGTTCAAAGATGAACTTCTTGATCCAAACCGCTTCCTTTGCTGCTTCCAAAGCTGCAATGTATTCTGCCTTAGTGGCAAAATCCGCTATAGTGTCAAGCTTGGAACCTTTCCATCTTATTGCGCCTCCATTCCAGGTGAATACATACCCAGACTAAGACATGGAATCATCCTTGTCTGTCTGGATCTGGCATCCGTATACCCACGTATCACCATGTACCCTTCTCCATATATTAGGAACACATCCTTAGTTCTTCTTAAGTACTTAAGGATCGTTTTAACAGCCGCCCAATGATCCATTCCTGGATCGGACTGGTATCTGCTCGTGACACTCAGAGCGTATGATACATCGGGCCTTGTACATAACATAGCATACATGATAGATCCTATTGCGGATGCATAGGGAATCTTACTCATGCAAATCTTCTCGTCTTCTGTGCGTGGACACATAGACTTCGAAAGGTGTACCCCATGCCTAATGGGTAAGAAACCTTTCTTGGATTCCGACATGCTAAACCTCTTTAGCACTCGGTCTATATATGTAGACTGCGAAAGACCAAGCAACCGTTTCGATCTATCTCTATAGATCTTAATCCCGAGGATGTAGGTTGCTTCTCCCAGGTCTTTCATGGAGAATGTCTTGGATAACCAAACCTTCACTGGCTGTAAGATTGAGACATCGTTTCCTATAAGTAATATGTCATCGACATACAACACTAGGAACACGACTGCACTCCCACTAACCTTCTTGTACACACAAGGTTCGTCTAGATTTTGTGAGAAATCAAACTTTTTGATTGTCTCATCAAAATGGATATTCCAGCTCCTGGATGCTTGCTTCAATCCATAAATGGACCGTCGCAATTTGCATACCTTGGTTTTATCAACCGATGTGAAACCTTCAGGTTGTATCATATACACGTCCTCGAGTAGGTTTCCATTAAGGAAAGCTGTTTTCACATCCATCTGCCATATCTCATAATCATAATGAGCCGCTATGGCCAGGAGCATCCGAATGGATTTAAGCATAGCTACAGGCGAATAGGTTTCGTCATAATCAACACCTTGTTTTTTGACGATATCCTTTCGCCACCAATCTAGCCTTATAGGTAATCACATTACCATCCATGTCGGTTTTCTTCTTGAAAACCCACTTGCACCCTATAGGCTTTATCCCTTCAGGTGGGTCAACCAAGTTCCAAACTTGGTTTTCATACATGGAATCCATTTCCGACTTCATGGCACCAAGCCACTTATCCCTTTCTGAACTTGTCAGCACTTCTTCATAACTGGTAGGCTCCTCATCATCAATGAGTAACACGTCGTTCGATTCGCTTACGAGAAATCCATATCTCTCAGGAATATTGCGTGTTCTACCAGATCTACGAAGATGTGGTGTTACAATAGGTCCAGCCGATTGCTCATCACTATGAGTTGTCGGCTGTTGTGCTTCACCAAGTATCTCATTAATGTCTATTTGAGTCTCTCGAGCCTCCTCAAGCTCGATGACACTCCCACTGTTTTCTTGCAAGAGAAACTCTTTGTCTAGAAACTATGCCTTGAAACAAACACCTTTTGTTCCACAGGATGATAGAATTGGTAACCCCTTGTTTCCTTAGGGTATCCAACAAATAGACATTTATCAGACTTAGCATCCAATTTGTCTAATACAGTCCGCTTCACATAAGCAGGACAACCCCATATCTTCAAGTAAGATACATGAGGTTTCTTACTATTCCATATCTCATATGGAGTAGTTGAGACTGTTAGGGCAATCTCTTGCCATGATAAGGTTTTGATGTGTGTGGCAAAGGGTTTAAGTTAGTTGGTTATGTTGATTTGATATGTGCGTTGAAGTCATGCAGGGCTTAGTAATTCGCACATGGAGCCATGGCGAGTTTCACATCTCATGACTCGTGCCTTGAGTCGGTGAAGGATAGCTTTGCGGAAGCCGTGCGCTTGGAGCATCCGAGGGACCGCCGGTCGAGAAGCTTGGAGTGAAGCCGGAGGAAGTAGACTTCGAGGCAAGAGACGCGAAGGAGCATTGCAGAGCCGTGTGCCTGATGCTGCCGAGGGACGTGGCCGCGAACGAAGAGAACTTCGAAGGCGAGGGACTCCGAGGGATGAGAGTGAGCATTGTAACCCGGGAAGGGGTAGCTCTTAGGTGAAACTTGGCCATTTGGCCAAGTGTCGGATGGGTTTTCCCGACACCCCGATCGCTTCCGAGTCGATGGATTGATCGATCAGTATAAGACCGGTTTAGGGCTTGGCGCCGATCGCATGGAATCGGCAATGATCGATCGGCAACCGATCGGCGATGCAGCGAATGATCATTGCCAGGAAAGCGGTCGGTGATGGAACTGCAGACGGTACGTAATGGAGTCGACTTCGACCGAGCACTCGGTGATCGAGCATCGGTCGATCGATGGTCCCATCTCGATCGATGCAATACCGCTGGATGGAATCCAACGTGGAAAGCAGCCGTTATTGGGCAACGGCTACGAGATCAGTCGACTGATCAAGGGCATCAGTCGACTGATCCTGTGTCAACGGGAAGAAACCCTCTTCCTCTATAAAAAGGAAGGGGGTAAGGGTTTGGGAGCCTAATGCTTATGCTCTAATACTCTCCCAAAGATCCCTAAAGCTTTCCATCCTCTTACTCAAGCTTATTTCCATTCTATTTGTAAGAGGAGTGTTTGTAAAGGTTACCTCCACCTAGCTTGGTGCAAAGGAGAGACCAATAGTGATTGGGTTTCGGAGTGATTCACCGTGGACGAATCGGACCGTGGATTAGCGGCATAGCCGTGAACCACGTTACATCTCGGTGTTTGTCTTGCTTGCTTATATTTTGCTTGTATTTATTTACATTTGTATATTCCGCTTGCGCTAATATTTTGTAGACAAGCAAAATACGACGTCCGACGAATTAGGGCTATTCACCCCCCTCTAGCCGGCCATATCGACCCCCAACAAGTGGTATCAGAGCAAGGTCGCTCTTCAAGGACTAACCGCCGCGAGAGCACTTCAACAAGTAAATGGCCGGCTCAAACATCCACCCTCCGAAGTTTGACGGCGAATTCTCTTGGTGGAAAAAGAGAATGGAGGTATTCTTCGAAACCGACTTTGAAATCCTTTTAATAATGGAAAACGGTTTCGAGTTGCCTAGGAACGAGAATGGGGAGCCATTAGAGAAATCTAGGTGGAGCAAAAGGCAAAGAGAAGAATACTTGGCAAATTCAAAGGCCAAGCACCACCTATACAATGTGCTCCCTCAACAAGAAGTAAATAGAATAGGGGAGTGCTCAAGTGCCAAGGAGATGTGGGAGAAGTTGGTTGAACTTCATGAAGGCACTTCGGAGGCAAAGCTAGCAAGAAGAGATCTCCTCCGCTCCCAATTATCAAATATCAAGCTTGAAAAGGGAGAAAAGGTAACTTCCCTACATTCTAGATTTAAAGAAATATTAATTGGGCTAACGAGTGTAGGTGAGAAGCTATCGAACCGGGATATGGTAATGAAGGCCATAGATGCCTTTCCCCGGTCCTCAAGATGGAGCTCCATGGTGGACTCATTTTACATCTCCAAGAACCTAGAAGTAAGCACCTTGGAGGAATTCTTTTCAACCATGGAGCTTCATGAGACAAGGCTTGAAGGTATACAAGAAGAGCCTAGAGTCCAAACTTCAAGGGGAGTAGCCTTGATGGCCAACAAAGGGAAAAAGAAGATGGAAATCCCTTCCTCCTCATCCGATGAAGCATCTTCCTCCTCCTCCATGGATAGCACCGAAGAGGCATATATGGTAAGGAGGGTAAGACGTGCTTTAAAGGGTTTTCATTTTAACAAATCAAATGATAGGAGTAGAAGACCAAGGGGGAAGGTGATATGCTACAATTGCCAAGGAGAAGGGCACATAAGGGATAATTGTCCCCTCCTAAACAAGAGCAAGGAAGAGAAGAAAAAGAAAGAAGAGAAGAGGAAGAAGAAGGGGAGCAAGAGAAAGGAAGAAGAAAAGAAGGCAAAAGGAAAAGGGAAGGCCATGGCTCTCAAAGCAAAGACATGGGATGACCTTGCCTCATCATCATCATCGGAAGAAGAGAACGCATTTGTTGCCAACCTAGCACTAATGGCTCTTCATGACTCGGATTGCTCCTCCTCCTCAAATGAAGATTCAAGCACAAGTGGGGAGAGCTCAAATGAAGGGGAGGCTTCCACATCCTCATCATCCGAAGAAGAAGAAGAGGATATGGAAACAATGGTAACGAATGCCTCTCCTAAGAAAATAGTTTCCATAATTTCTAGTTTAACTAAGGACTTATTTGGAATGAAAAAGAAAAATAAAAGCATGCTTAATCAAATTAAGGAATTAGAGCAAAAATTAGAAAAAGCATGCTTAAGTGAAAATATTTCTTCTTGCCATGATGATGCATGCTCACATGATGAATATATGCCATTAGATGTTAGTGATGCATGTATAAATGAAAATAGGGCTTTAAGGGAAAAGGTAGATTATTTAACCAAAGCCCTAGAGAAATTCACAATAGGCTCCAATACCCTTAACATGATAATTGGGAGCCAAAGGGCAAGTTTTAACAAGAAGGGCCTAGGATATAAAGAGAAGAAAAATGAGAAGGCCTATAAATGCCTAATTGCTAGGGGACAAGACAAAAACAAAGTAATAGCTAAGAAATGGATCCCCAAGGAATTTCTAGTGAATCCCATAGGCAAAAATCTATTTTGGGTTCCAAAATCCATCCTTAAGGGTTAGAAAACCCCTAGGGTAGTCAACCATATGAACTTGACCTATATCATATTTTGGTTGACCTAGGATGACGGGACAACATTTTTAGATAGTGTTGGGTGATGATAACGTGCCCATAAATAGATAATATTGCTTATAAATAATCATGATTTATGATATTTGGCACATTATCATGAAAAATAGGTTTAAATCATGCTTTAGGTGATACTTTACTTATAATCATCATATAATACCTAATACATGGTTATAATTTGATGAAAACGTGTATTTCATGATCATAATGTGAAATTAAATCATATATGTCATTATGATCATGTAGGATGTTAGGTTGATACTTAACCATGATAGAATTGCATGAATATGTTGGTTAAGTATATACAAATACCCCCTAGGATGCATCTCACACTCACTATAGGCTAACTTGATTGCAAACTTAGCATGGGTGAGATGTTAGGATGATACAAAAGTCCACTAATGCCTATGGCATTTAAATGGTCATTTAAAGTATCAACATAGCAATAATATACCAATCATGGGGAAGGCTTATGTTTAATTCATAGACATATTGCCCAAAGATCATGGTTGGATATTTCATATTTTTTCAAAACAATTTCTTACCTTAAAATACATGTATTCATGTTTTGAAACAATTGGATGCAAAACTAGGTAGCTAACTTGATACTAGAATGATCAAAAACCTAGTAGTTTTTAGAACTTTTGGATTTTTGGCAAAAACAAGAAAATATAATGAGTTTTCATGAAAAACTATTTTTCCTTGATAGATATACTTAATAGAAATATGTTCCCCAAATTTCATGATTTTTCAAATTTTCTGGAATTTTTTATGCATTTCTGAAATTCAAAATCGAAATTCGAACACGTCGACGATCGTATCCGAACCGCCGATCGATGGCCTGCATTTCGCATCAAGAAGGCTGAATTCCAATTTTTTATCAACTTGTGGTATTTTCTTTCTATTAGACTTGATGTCATATGTTTATAACTTAGTATTCATATTTTTGATGGTGTCAAAGGGGGAGAAATGAATATGTTTAAGTTATTTATGATAGGGGGAGAGATTAAGGGGGAGTTTCATGGATTAAGGGGGAGTTGCATGTTGCTATCAAATGTTTATGTTTACATGCTTTCTTTCCTTAAAAATTTATATCAAATGTTTTTACCTAACTTAAACGGATTGCCACACATCAAAAAGGGGGAGATTGTTAGGGCAATCTCTTGCCATGATAAGGTTTTGATGTGTGTGGCAAAGGGTTTAAGTTAGTTGGTTATGTTGATTTGATATGTGCGTTGAAGTCATGCAGGGCTTAGTAATTCGCACATGGAGCCATGGCGAGTTTCACATCTCATGACTCGTGCCTTGAGTCGGTGAAGGATAGCTTTGCGGAAGCCGTGCGCTTGGAGCATCCGAGGGACCGCCGGACGAGAAGCTTGGAGTGAAGCCGGAGGAAGTAGACTTCGAGGCAAGAGACGCGAAGGAGCATTGCAGAGCCGTGCGCCTGATGCTGCCGAGGGACGTGGCCGCGAACGAAGAGAACTTCGAAGGCGAGGGACTCCGAGGGATGAGAGTGAGCGTTGTAACCCGGGAAGGGGTAGCTCTTAGGTGAAACTTGGCCATTTGGCCAAGTGTCGGATGGGTTTTCCCGACACCAGTCGACTGCTCTGAGTCGATGGATTGATCGACTGGTATAAGACCGGTTTATTTGGCACGATCGCCATGGAATCGGCAATGATCGATGTCGATAGCAGCCGATCGCCAGGGAAGGCGATCGATGGAACTGCAGACGCACGAATGGAGTCGACTCGACCGAGCACTCGATCGATCGAGCATCACGATCGATGGTCCCATCACCGATCGATGCTAATACCGCTGGATGGAATCCAATGTGAAAGCACCGTTATTGGGCAACGCCACGAGATCACCGATCGATCGAGGGCATCACCGACCGATCCTGTGTCAACGGAAGAAACCCTCTTCCTCTATAAAAAGGAAGGGGGTAAGGGTTTGGGAGCCTAATGCTTATGCTCTAATACTCTCCCAAAGATCCCTAAAGCTTTCCATCCTCTTACTCAAGCTTATTTCCATTCTATTTGTAAGAGGAGTGTTTGTAAAGGTTACCTCCACCTAGCTTGGTGCAAAGGAGAGACCAATAGTGATTGGGTTTCGGAGTGATTCACCGTGGACGAATCGGACCGTGGATTAGCGGCATAGCCGTGAACCACGTTACATCTCGGTGTTTGTCTTGCTTGCTTATATTTTTCTTGTATTTATTTACATTTGTATATTCCGCTTGCGCTAATATTTTGTAGACAAGCAAAATACGACGTCCGACGAATTAGGGCTATTCACCCCCCTCTAGCCGGCCATATCGACCCCCAACAGAGACTACCTTGGTAGGCATTCTGTTTAACAAGTAAACAGCTGTCTGAAGTGCATAGCCCCAAAAGGACTTGGGAAGAGTTGCATGATTCATCATTGACCTGACCATGTCCAACAGGGTCCGGTTACGCCTCTCAGATACACCATTATGTTGTGGTGTATAGGGCGGAGTCCATTGAGACAATATACCATTGTCTCTTAGATAATCAAGAAACTCTTGACTTAAGTATTCACCACCTCGATCTGATCGAAGTATTTTAATACTCTTGTCATGTTGTTTCTCTACTTCATTTCTGAATTCTTTGAACCTTTCAAAGGCTTCAGACTTGTGTTTCATCAAGAACACATACCCAAACCGTGAGTGATCATCGGTGAAGGTAATGAAGTAGCTATAGCCTCCTAATGCTTGAGTTGACATAGGTCCACATACATCAGTATGTATTAGACCAAGTAACTCTCCCACTCGTTCACCCTTTCCAGTAAAAGGTAACTTAGTCATCTTGCCTTTTAAGCATGATTCGCATGTATCGTATGAATCCAATTCAAACGATTCCAGAATTCCACATCGGTGTAATTCGGATATGCGTTTCTTGCTTATATGGCCAAGACGATAATACCACATATAGGAGTCTATTTGATTATCCTTTCGAGCACGCGTGTTGCTCTCTTCGATATTGAAAATGTCACTGGATACGTCCAACGTATAAATGCCATTACTCAAAGTTCCAGTTCCATAAAGTACGCCATTCAAAGTTATATAACAACAATTGTTACTAAACATCAAATGGAAACCATTTCTATTTAAACAGGAAATAGAAACAATGTTCTTTATTAGAGAAGGAACATAATAGCAATTGTCCAGTTCTAAGACTAGTCCACTAGGGAGCTTCAGCAAATAAGTTCCGATGGCGACCGCAGCAACCTTTGCTCCATTGCCAACTCGCAAATTTGACTCCCCTTTGATAAGTCTTCTTCTATTCCTTAGCCCATGTATGTCATTACATATATGTGAGCCACACCCAGTATCCAATACCCAAGTGTTTGAGGAAATAGAATGACAATCAATAACGAAGATATCTGAAGAAGATGGGGCATCCGATGCCTTATTCTTCTTCACGGACTCAAGATAAATCTTGCACTTTCTTCGCAAATGGCTCTCCTTGCCATAATGATGGCAAGTTTCCTTTTGTGCTAGTTCTACCTTCTTAGCCCTTCTCTTCTTTCCCTTCTGCTATTCCTTTGACTTCCTCTTAGAACCTTTCTTCGAGGAATCAACTAACAGCACCGTCCCCTGCTCATGCTTCTCAGAAGACTCCACAGTCTTCAGCATATTGAGCAGTACCACAGATGAACCTTCTAGCATCTCAGAGGTGAAGAGGAGCTTTGAGACTTCGAACCTTTCGAATCTCACTTGCTCATCAACCAACTCACAAAGATGAAGGACTACGATATGAGCATCCATATGCTCATGCTGCTTTCGTAGCTTGGGTTCCATCGCGGCTAGCATGATGCAACTCATTTGTTCAGAATCACTCACATGTTTCTGATAGGCCAACAATTGGTCCAGAGTTGCATTGTCACTAGGATGGGCGGGAAGAGGCGCTTCGAGGACATACGCAAGCTTTTCCACCTTGAGAACAATTCTCAAGTTTCTAAGCTAGTCCAAGAAGTTTGGCCCAGTCAATTTATTTGAATCCAAAATGGAACGCAAATTCAAACACATCATGATCAATCTTAGAAATACAAAATGAGCATATATGATAAAGATGATTTTTTTTAAAATGCATCAATATACATTTATAAATCCCATTCATTTTTCAAATTTCAAAAACCCCAAAATCACTTCAGGAGATCGTAGGTCCATCTCCGAATGGGCTGATATCCATCATAGTTATGAACAACCTTGGAGAGAGTCCAACAAGTCATTCATAACTACAACGGTAGGTATCATCTATACCGATTGCACATCACGTATATGCAACTATCACAATGTGCTATCAACTAATTGAATGTTCACACATACATCGGGTTGTTAACACATTAACAAGTATGCATCATATGCAAAGCACCCAACTTCACCTCCCTTTACATCGACCTTGGAGAGAGTCCAACAAGCCGATGCTCCAGGTTAAAGCCAACCCATTAATCGGGAAATAGTTTTAATATGGTTAGAGCGCATTCAACCAATTAGCCCAACTTGGAGAGAGTCCAACAACCAAAGCTAACGATTGACCTCTGACTCTTACCATATTAGTATTAAACTATTCCATGGTTTGAACATATTCGGGTTCGAGCCGGGCTTGGAGAGAGTCCAACAACCTAAACAAGAAACGGAACTCTGGTTCTAACCATATTAATGGAAGGTGTAGGCTTTAATATTGTTTAAGAGTTTTTATGTCTCATCCTCTTTGCATGCAAATAACTATTATCTACATGGCATGGCATACATGGCATACATCTACATGTCACGACACGCATGGCATAATGTTATGCATCTAATGCAATTACATGGCATACAATTATGTCATGTATATATTTCCTTATATGTCATAACTATTTATGGAAATAAAATATGTTAAAGATTTGATTCTCCAAATAAAATCATAATTAAATTAGGAAACAAATTTCCAAATCTAATCACATATTTTATTCATGGAATTATTTGATTAAGAAAAATCTATTTAGGAAACCAATTTCCTAAATCATTAAAACTACTTATGGAAATAAAATATTTAAAGATTTGATTTCCCAAATCAAATCATGATTAAATTAGGAAACAAATTTCCAGAATCTAATCAAATATTTTATTTATGGAAAATATCAATTTCCATAAATACTTCCAACTTTCCAAAAGTGGAAGATTTCCATAAATACTTCTAGACTTTCCAAAATTGAAAAATTCCATAAATACTTCTAAATTTCCAAAATTAGAAAATTTCCAGAAATACATTATGACTATCGCAAAACCATTTTTACGATTATGTCGAAACACAACTGGGCTCGATACCATCAAGGGTTTCCGCAACGCATGTGTGTGTTCGATCATGTTTCGTAAACATGAGCACAGCGGAAGCAATTAAAAATAATAGATCTATATTTATTACAACACACACAACACACGCATGCTATTACAACAAGTGTAGACATAACCGTAAATTAAAATTTGCAATAAAAGGAAATTTATCTACGTTATACCTTTCGTATGACGTGTAGCGGGAACGGCATCAACCGGAACGATCCTCGCTAGAATCGTCTCTATCCGTATCCACGCCGAGTTCCTCGGGATGACTTCGCTAAGACACGAGCTTCGTCTTCGTATGGGTTACTAGCCTCGTGTTGAAGACGACGTGATCGAGAGATGATCATGATCCGAATCCAAATTCGGATCCAAAACGAGTCCTCAAAACTCGCTTCTCCGGAGAGGTATTCGTCAACCGATTGAGATCGCCGTCCACCACCTCAGAGGATTACCGGAGATCGAATCCCCGGTAAGTTATCCGCTGTCGGAGCTCTAACCGTCATCCAAACGACGCTCCGACGAGAGGAGAAGAAGCTGTCCAGAAAACTAGACAGTCTGGTGGAGGAGTAGGCGCCGGCCAAAACAAGGAAGCCAAGTGCTCACCTTTTCACCGAGGCCTAGGAAGATCACCGGAGGGTCGCCGAGCTTGGTCGCCAAGAAGAGCTGGACGCCGGCACAAGGGGCTGGGCGGCCAAGGAGCTTGGGCGGCACACCTAGGTTGGGCGGCACAACTAGGTTGGGCGGCAACTCCAACTAGGGTTTTTGGATTAGAGCTTAATTATCCATTAAGCCCTCTTTTATAGAGAACTAATTCTCTTAATGGTTATTTGATCATAACCATTAGGCCCGTTAACCCGCTCCATTAAGATAAGTTAAAATAAACCAAACCATGATGGTTTATTTTAAGTTAAAACGAACCGAACCAACCTTTGGTTCATTCGTTTAAAATAGACCAAACCCTTTGGTTTATTCTCCTCCATTGGATTAGAACCAAACCATTTTGGTCCATCCATTATGTCTTCATAAGACACGGCCCATCCATGCTTCCATTGCGACTGAAACGATTTCATGCTCGCTTTATGTTTGGTCCAACCAAACCTAGTTTCTCTCGGTCTGAGAATCCCATTCTCAAGCTCGTTTTAAATCCTTTGGATTACGCTGTGTATGCGTGTGACCAAATAGGTTCTCGGTTTATGTTGGCCGTCTATAATTAACCATTAATTATAGAATGATCATGAGTGGCACCTAGTAGTACATCATGATCCCCAATTAACCGAAAAGATCAACGGTTGATCCAGAACTATTTCTGAAACCCTTCAGTAGCTCGAATGATTCGTGCCCCATTCCCTTCACTCATCTTATACCCACTTGGTTCAGGACATGGTCTATTGTGTCAGTCCCCACTAGGCTGACTACGTCACACCTAGCCCAAGTATCATTTCCTCGTCCTACGGATTCTAGTTACTCCACATGTATCGAAGAGTACCTTACTCTAAACATGTAATGCTTTGGCCAAAGACTTTAGTAACAATCCGACGAGAGGCCATGGGTATACATCTCCTAAGGAGTGGTGAATCCTTTATAGGCTATTCAAACACCTTCGATCACTGACTTATACCCAATCATCCGGTCCACATCTCCTTAGAGATGTTTGCTTAAGATGTCAAAGCATAAGTCTCCATGATCAAGATGACTTGAATACCGCAAGTCAAAGGAACATCGCACTTAAGCCACAGTAAGAACTTCATTGACATATCTATATATGCAGAGAACCATATGAAGTCTTACGGTTGGTCACTCCAATGAACTAGTTACCATAACTAGCATCCACGATTAACTCCGGACATCACTATGTCTCCAGCCAGTGAGAATCAGCTGCTTGGATACACCAAGGAGTATACCTCGTGCTAGTCTTGACAGAATTGATGGTGTCCAAATCCATCAATTCATCGACTAGGGATAATTCCGATACATCACAATTACACATGTAGAGATACTCACTAGTTGTGATCCAATCACAAATTCTCTCATGCTGTGAATCGTATCATGGACATTCAGTAAATGAGTTTAAGATCCAATCAAATACATAAAACATGTATACTCAAATAGTGAATCTTCATTTATCATATAAATGGTTCATACATAAGGCGATTGCCTTAGGACATCTCTCATATATTACTAACACGGAACGCGTGCAGCCGCGAGGCGAAGGGAAGACCGGCGGAGGCGGAGGGGAAGGAAAAGATTTTAGGGCTCGGGCGCGACGCGAGGAGATGGAAAAAAAGTAGGGCATCGCGGTAAACTTAAATAAATTTTGCAACGAATCCAAAGATTCGTTGCAAATTTTTTAAAAAGCACAAAATTAAACTTTTTAAAATGTTAAGTTTATTTTGTAATTTTAATTTTGCAACGAATCCGTGGATTCGTTGCAAATTTTATATAAAAAATTTTTTTTAACTTTTTAAAACGTTAATTTATTTTTTTTAATATTAATATTAATTTTGCAACGAATCCTGGATTCGTTGCAAAATTGCAACGAATCCTGGATTCGTTGCAAAATTGCAACGAATCCTGGATTCATTGCAAAATATTGCAACGAATCCAGGATTTGTTGCAAAATATTGCAACGAATCCAGGATTCGTTGCAATTTTGCAACGAATTTCGGATTCGTTGCAA
Source organism: Wurfbainia villosa (assembly GCA_025175895.1). Lineage (NCBI taxonomy): Eukaryota > Viridiplantae > Streptophyta > Magnoliopsida > Zingiberales > Zingiberaceae > Wurfbainia > Wurfbainia villosa. The sequence goes on from CM045997.1 coordinate 58,990,201, forward strand.
TTTTGCAACGAATCCTGGATTCGTTGCAATTTTAAAAAAAAAATCAACTTTTTGAAACGTTAATTTATTTATTTAATATTAATATTAATTTTGCAACGAATCCAGGATGCGTTGCAATTTTGCAACGAATCCTGGATTCGTTGCAATTTTTTGCAACGAATCCGAGGATTCGTTGCAATTTTAAAAAAAAATAATTTTAAACTTTTTAAAACGTTAATTTATTTTTTTAATATTAATATTAATTTTACAACTAATCCTAGATTCGTTGCAATTTTTTTAAAAAAAAAATTAAAGATTTTAAAACGTAAACTTAATTTTTGATATTAATTTGCAACGAATCCACTGATTCGTCAAAAATGTTTTAATCCGTGAATTTTCAAATATCGGTGTGTCTAAGAAATCTAATTCACGTTAAAAAAAATCATATATCGCAATATTTTCGGTAAATATTATTTTTAAAAATATATATATAATCAAGGGAACTAGACGAACACATAGAACTTGTTTCATCTAATTTCGAACTCTCTAAGTCACTTAATCGGGTTCGACGAATTTTTTATTTTTTTTTCTAAAAATAAGAGTTTGCAATGAATCCTCAGCTTCGTTGCAAAATCAACAACGAATTCTCAGATTCCTTGCTATTTTGCAACGAATCCACGAATTCGTTGCAAAATATTTAAAAATAAACTCGTTCAGCAGAACTTGTTTTCTATTTTTTTTTAATAAATTAAATATCTGCGATGAATTTTGAATTCGTCGCTAAATTATGTGATGAAAATTATTTCCGTCGCAAATTGGCGACGAAAATTTATTTCGTTACAAATTTACGACGAAACCTAAAATTTGTCGCTATATTTGTTGCAGATTTGCAACGAAAATAATTCGTTGCCAAAGTTCATCGCCAAAAACCAGTTTTTTTGTAGTGGTGGCTAGAAGGCTTAGGTCTAGGCTAAGGGTGGTCTAGCAAGTATGGGGGCACCATACTTGGGCTAAAACCTTATGTTTGAGGTGTGTCAGTCGACTGGTGCCATGTGGCAGTCGACTGGCGTAGTCAACTAGGGTTTGACTGTGGGAATTGCCCTAGCAGTCGACTGCCATAAATGGGCAGTCGACTATTTGGATGAGCATTTGATTGATCTTGTGATCAGTCGACTGATAATCGGATTTTGAGGCATAGAATGGAGTCTCACTCGACCGCTGGGATGAGCAGTCGAGTGATGCTTGAATAGTCGACTGATGCTCATGATCAGTCGACTGATGACCTAGCCGTTGGATTTTTCCAGCGTGGATTACACTGTTGTCTCACAGTAACAATGTGATCAGTCAAATGATCGACATTTTCTAGCACAGGTTGAAGCCATAAAAGGAGCTCGTGATGGAGAAAAATGGATCCGGTTTTTGAGAGCTTTATGGGCGATTTGTTGCTGCAAATCAGGTCTCCAAGTGCTAATCAAACAACCAAGCATTCAAGCAATCAAAAGCAAGTGTTGTAAAGTTTTTCTTTACTTGTCTTTCACATTAATTGTTGTAATTGCTTGTTTTTGTTTCTTACTATTGTAAGATCGCTTGTAAGGGGTTTCTCCGCCTCCAACTTGTGTCGAGAAGGAGTGTTTATCATAGTGGTGTGTGATTGGCATCGCTAGGGTTTGTACGAACCCAATCCGTGGAGTATGAACCGTTCGGTTCCAAACCACGTTAAATATTTGTGTTTGCGTGTTGTATATTTCGTTATCATTATTATTATTGTTATTCCGCTGCGCTAATGAAATTGTAGACGAACACACGAACGAATTCCATTATCGAACGAGTGCGACGCTATTCACCCCCCCCCCCCCTCTAGCGGCCTCAAATATCCTACATTTGGTATCATAGCCCGGGGCTCTTCTACAGATTAAACGTCGGGAGCTAAAAAGCTAGAGGGAAGATGGAATTCCAAGACAAGCTTGGATTGGACATCAACACTCCACTGCCATATGATCGAGAAGACTTTTCGGCGTGGAGAACAAGAATGGAGACATTCTTGATGATGGATATAGAGGATTGGTTCATCCTCGTAGAAGGTTTTGAACCTCCTCGGGATAAGAAGGGACAAGTCCTCAAGTTGAAGAAATTGACCCAAGAGCAACGATAAAAATTCAAAACCGAAGCCAAGGTAACAAAACTTTTAGAAGATTTGATACCTAATGATGTTTTGTCTAGGCTAGGTGAATATCTTGATGCCAAGGAGCTATGGGACAAATTGGCCAAGTTCAATGAGAAGCCCCACTTGGCACAAGTAGAAGAAGATAAGGAAGAGGATGAAGAGAGTTCATCATCCTCACGAGCAAGTGAGGAATCTGAAGTTGAAGAGGAGTCAACTTCCGGATCAGTGGAAGAGTAGGTGGAAGAAGTAGAAGACACCTCCACCTCTAGGATTGAGGGGGAGGAAAGAATTTCCACTCTGGAGCAACAAGAGAAAGCTTCGACATCCAGTCAAGATGAAGAAGCTCTAATTCCGGCACCTACCACCACCATAGGTAACTCAAGCATGTCAATTGTAAATAAAAATCATATAATATGCTTTGAGTGTAGGGAATCTGGACACTACAAGAGTAAGTGTCTGAAAAGAGTTAAGAAGTCTCCTCCGACACCAAAAGTCAATGAAAAAGTCAAGGATGTCGGTGTCCCCACCAAGAAGAGCAAGGAGCACGTGGTGTGCTTCAAATGTCGACAACCGGGACACTATAGGAGCCAATGTCCTAGAAGAAAGGAGGGAGCTTCACATGTAGGGGGAGTCTCTAAGACTAACCCTAAGGTATATTTTCATAATGCTCATTCTTTAAATTCTAAGCAAAAGCATGCTAGAATTAATTCAAATAATTTTGCTATTACTCATGAATCAAAGCATGCTAGAAATAATAATTATGGTTGTCTAGAAGCTAAACATGTTGGTTTTAGGACTAAGGAGAAATCTAGAAATGATAACTCTAGGTTTATTTCAAAGAAGGAGAAATTTGAGACTAATGTCCCTAGAAATGTCCTTCCTAAGAAAACAATTAAGAAAATCAAAAACCATTTAGGCAACAATCCCAATAAGGGTAGACATATGCCTAAAGTGAATAGTAATGCCCAAAAACCTAATCAAAAATCATTTGGGCAATTAGAGTTAGAAAATCAAGCCTTGAGGTCAAGGCTTGAGAAATTGGAAAAGACTCTTGCAAATATGCAAAATCAATTTAAAGGGTCAAAGTGTCAAACTCTAGGATCTAGAAGTCAACAAAATGTGTGTAAGAGGCAAGAATCATCTAGGAGACAAGGTTTGGGTGACAAACCTATGTCTAAGAAAGTAATGCCTACTTATCACAATGTTCCATTTGATTATGGAACTAAACCTAGATCTAAGAAAACCAAGGTCTCTAGGGAAATTATTCCTAAGGCCAACCATAGTGTGTGCTTAGTGGCTAGGGTTTCTAAGAAACCTAAGGAAGCCATTAAGAAGGTTATTAGGGAGGCAATCCCTAAGACTAACCATGGCAAGACCATAATGACCAAGGCTAATAATCCTAGAAGGGTCATTAGGAAGGTATCTAGGGAGGTTATCCCTAAGGAATACCTAATTAATCCAATGAGCTCAAATAGATTTTGGGTTCCAAAGAGCGTGATTGATTCACGTTAAATGGGTTAGGATGTGCCAACTTTGATTGGATGGGTAGTTAACTCAACCATAGCAAAGTTGATATGTTAGGTTATTTTCAAGGTTATGGATACCTTGGAAATAGGTTTGATATTCTATCCTAAAAGATTTTAGGATGTGCCAATATATTTTTGAAATCATGAAAAATCAATAAAATTGGCACAATCTAGATTTAGAGGTCATAGTGTGTCATTTTGATATTTGGCACATTTTAGGAATTAATGTATCAAGAGAAGTGTTTTTAAGGTGTAGAAGTTACATCTGTTGGAGATCGATTGGCCGGCTAGAGGGGGGTGAATAGCCCTCGTTCGTTGGATGTCGTATTTTGCTCGTCTTCAAAATGTTAGCGCAAGCGGAAGCAATAAACTAAGACAAGAAAATAGAAATAAAACAAAGACAATACAAACACGGAGATATAACGTGGTTCACGGCTACGCCGCTAATCCACGGTCTGATTCGTCCACGGTGAATCACTCCGCAATCTATCCACTAGATCTCTCCTTTGCACAAAGCTAGGTGGAGGTAACCTCTTTACAACAACACTCCTCTTACAAATATAATGAAAATAAGCTTGGGTAAGAGGATGGAAAGCTTTAGGGAACTTTGGGAGAGTGTTAGGGTGTAAGCATTAGCCTCCCAAAGCCCCAACCCTTTCCTTTTTATAGAGGAAGAGGGTTTCTTCCCATTGACACAGGAGCAGTCGACTGATGGCACCCATCAGTCGACTGGTGCTGTAGTCGTTGCCCAATAACGGCCGCTTTCCACGTTGGATACTATCCAACGATGCAGATCGCATCGATCGATGGCACCCATCGATCGTGATGTCAACCCGGTCGAGTCCTCAACGAGGTCGACTCCGTTCTGCGCGTGCGGTGACGCCGATCGGCCGTCCCTTAGCGGTCGGCCGATCGATTACTCATCACCGATCGCCATCTTTGTCGGTCGGATCGATCAACTTGATTCAGCCACATTAGACCAGTCGATCGAACCATCGACTTAGAGCAGTCGACTGCCATGACATGGCAGTCAACTGGTGTCGGGAAAAACTCATCCGACACTTAGCCAAATGGCCAAGTTTCACCTAAGAGCTACCCTTCCCGGGTTACAATCGCTCACTCTCATCCCTCGGAGTCCCTCGCCTTTGAAGTTCTCTTCGTTCGCGGCCACGTCCCTCGGTAGCATCAGGCGCACGGCTCTGCAATGCTCCTTCGCGTCTCTTGCCTCGAAGTCTACTTCCTCCGGCTTCACTCCAAGCTCCTCGTCCGGCGGTCCCTCGGATGCTCCAAGCGCACGGCTTCCGCAAAGCTATCCTTCACCGACTCAAGGCACGAGTCATGAGATGTGAAACTCGCCATGGCTCCATGTGCGAATTACTAAGTCCTGCACGACTTCAACGCACCTATCAAATCAACATATCAAACTAACTTAAACCCTTTGCCACACCATCAAAACCATATTACAGCAAGAGATTGCCCTAACAACATCAAGAGTGATACTCAAGTGCCACACACCTTGATGTCTTGCACTTACCATGCTTCATGTGTTTCACCATGTGTTTGGTTGGAAGGAATGTCTAGGGTGGATTGCATCTCACAAAATAAGTCTTTTACCTTGATTGTGTATTTCAACACTTAGAAAGGGTGAGATGTTAGGATTTTGAAACCATTGGATGTTAATGTTTGCTAAAATGAAATAAAATATCAAAATACATTAACGAATACATGAATATAAGCATAACATTAATATATTCGATATACAAGATTAAACATGAGAAAATGAAACAAGTTGGATAAAGAAATTGAAATTTTTTGAAACTCAGATCTGGAAATCAGATATCAGTCGACTGATACAGTTTATCAGTCGATTGTTACTACTGTAGCATGATACGATGCGTCCAGCAGTCGAGTGCTATTTTCAGAACTCGACTGTTTGTACATCAGTCGACTGATAGGATACATCAATCGGTGATAGTGCTTCATCGAGGAGAGGATCATCGATCGAGTGGTCATTTGGCGATCAGTGATGATCGCATCAGTCGACTGATGACCAACATCAGTCGACTGATGTTACTGTAGCACGATACAGAATGCTCAGCAGTCGATTGCTGAGCCGGCGCAGTCGACTGTCGGTTCGGTAAAACCGCTCATAAGCCACAATCAGTCGACTGATGTTGCACATCAGTCGACTGGAGTCACGATTTTATAATGCCGAACCGCTAGGGTTCAGCGTCTTCACGTGTTGATCTCTCGCCTTCTTCCTCCTCTCCGGTCGTCGCTTCCTTCTCTGACAAGCTTTTCTGACCGCGCTGGCCACCTAAGCCCTAGGTTTGACAGCCAAACTCCTCCACTCACATTTTTAGCATCTCATAGCCCTAATCTACTCATTTTCGGCGATGTTCTCTTCTTCGATTAGGGTTCCGGCGAAACCACTACTCCGGCGAACTCTCCGGCGATCTCTTCAACGGTGTCTAAGTACCCTCTCCTCATCATCCTCAATGGCGCCAAAGTATAACTTTTTACCCCTCTAAAACCCTAATTTTTTTTCATTATAACTCATTATGATCTAATCGTGCATTTGTGTCTTTGCATTTCATGTCACTGCATTACATTCATATAGACGATCCCATAGAAATGACCCGATTGAGGTTGAATCATGATTGTACCAAACCATGTTGGTTAGGTACATTGATAGGGATTTCTTTAATCGTTACTACAGTGACGTCATGGAAATTTTATCATATTATCATCTCATGAAGATAGTATTATGCACTCATGCCATAAATGATGATCTCCTTAAGGAGTTCTATCAAAACTTAAAGAAGGTAGATGATGGTCCTACCTATACTACCCGCGTTGCAAAACGCGACTTAGAGTTCACTCCTGTGATATTGCAGGAGTTTCTTGAGTGTAAGCCATTGGCTGATACTTTCATTTTCTACCCTACCTTCGATGCCCCTTTACCTGAGCCCTTTGATCATATATCTTTGGACTCCATGCATGAGCATGTCTTTCGCCATCCTCACCCACCAGCTTAGAACTTATTTCCCATCAATGAGCTATCTGCGCCCGACAATGTACTCTACAAAGTCATTGTTGGGTGCCTTCTCCCGATTGTGACTCGGGGTCTGGCCAAGATTCGGCCTCCCCATCTCTTTCTTCTGTACGCCATGCGTCATAAACTAGACATAAATATTGCATTGAACATGTTTCATTGCATTGTACATTTCATATCCCCTGTATAAGGGTGCATATGCCTTTTGGTCATATCATCATTGCATGGTTAGAGTCTTTAGGCATTAACATTAACAGGGGATCGCTGAGGGCACTATCTGAAGTTTACGACTGTATATCAGTTCGTAACTTCTCATTGGTGAAGCTACGGATGGGACATGGGCAGATGGACCTGGCACCTCGACCTCCGCCCAGGGTGTTAGTAATATATGAGAGATGCCCTAAGGCAATCGCCTTATGTATGAACCATTTATATGATAAATGAAGATTCACTATTTGAGTATACATGTTTTATGTATTTGATTGGATCTTAAACTCATTTACTGAATGTCCACGATACGATTCACAGCATGAGAGAATTTGTGATTGGATCACAACTAGTGAGTATCTCTACATGTGTAATTGTGATGTATCGAAATTATCCCTAGTCGATGAATTGATGAATCTGGACACCATCAATTCTGTTGAGACTAGCACGAGGTATACTCCTTGGTGTATCCAAGCAGCTGATTCTCACTGGCTGGAGACATAGTGATGTCCGGAGTTAATCGTGGATGCTAGTTATGGTAACTAGTTCATTGGAGTGACCAGCCGTAAGACTTCATATGGTTCTCTGCATATATAGATATGTCAATGAAGTTCTTCCTGTGGCTTAAGTGTGATGTTCCTTTGACTTGCGGTATTCAAGTCATCTTGATCATGGAGACTTATGCTTTGACATCTTAAGCAAACATCTCTAAGGAGATGTGGACCCGGGATGATTGGGTATAATTCGAAGTGATCGAAGGTGTTTGAATAGCCTATAAAGGATTCACCACTCCTTGCGAGGAGATGTATACCCATGGCCTCTCGTCGGATTGTTACTAAAGTCTTTGGCCAAAGCATTACATGTTTAGAGTAAGGTACTCTTCGATACATGTGCAGTAACTAGAATCCGTAGGACGAGGAAATGATACTTGGGCTAGGTGTGACGTAGTCACCCTAGTGGGGACTGACACTATAGACCATGTCCTGAACCAAGTGGGTATAAGATGAGTGAAGGGAATGGGGCACGATTCATTCGAGCCATCAAGGGTTTGAAATAGTTCGATCAACCGTTGATCTTTTAGGTTAATTGGGGATCATGATGTACTACTAGGTGCCACTCATGATGGTTCTATAATTAATGGTTAATTATAGGCGGCCAACATAAACCGAGAACCTATTTGGTCACCGCGCTGTGAGTGTAATCCAAAGGATTTAAAGCGAGCTTGAGAATGGGATTCTCGGGCCAGAGAAACTATGTTTGGTTGGACCAAACATAAGCGAGCATGAAATTGTTTGATCGCAATGGAGGCGTGGATGGGCGTCTTATGAAGACATAATGGATGGACCAAAATGGTTTGGTTCTAATCCAATGGATGAGAATAAACCAAAGGGTTTGGTTTATTTTAAGCGAATGAACCAAAGTTGGTTGGTTCGTTTTAACTTAAAATAAACCATCATGGTTTGGTTTATTTTAACTTATCTTAATGGAGGCGGGTTACGGGCTTTATGGATATGATCCATTAACCATTAAGAGAATTAGTTCTCTATAAAAGTGGGCTTAAGGGATTGTTAAACCCTAATCCAAAATCAAAACCCTAAAACCCTAGCCCAACCCCAAGTTGTTGCCGCCCAAGCTCCTTGGTCTTGATCCAAAGGTTCGGCATCAAGGTGAGCTTTTGTCTCCTTGTTTTGGCGGCGCCTACTCCTCCACCAAGCTGTCCAGTTTTCTGGACAGCTTCTTCTCCTCTCGTCGGAGCGTCGTTTGGACGACGGTTAGTGCTCCGACAGCGGCTAACATACGGATTTGATCTCCGGTAATCCTCTGAGGTGGAGGACGAAGGATTCGTCAATCGGTTGTGAATACCTCTCGGAGAAGCAAGTCTTGAGGACTTGTTTTAGGTCCGAATTTGGATTCGGATCGTGATCATCTCTCGATCACGTCGTCTTCAACACGAGGCTAGTAACCCGTGAAGGCGAAGCTCGTGGCTTGGCGAAGTCATCCCGAGGAGCTCGGCGTGGATACGGATAGAGACGATTCTTACGAGGATCGTTCCGGTTGATGCCGTTCCCGCTACACGTCATACGAAAGGTATAACGTAGTTTAATTTCCTTTTACTGCAATTTTAATTTACGGTTATGTCTACACTTGTTGTAATAGCATGCGTGTGTTGTGTGTGTTGTAATAAATAGGAGTATTTATTATTTTTATTGCTTCCGCTGTGCTCATGTTTACGAAACATGATCGAACACACACCGCGCTTGTGGTCAAGGAAACCCATGATGGTATCGAGCCCAGGTTGTGTTTCGACATAATCGTAAAATGGTTTTGCGATAGTCATAATGTATTTCTGGAAATTTTCTAATTTTTGAAATTTAGAAGTATTTATGGAAATTTTTCAATTTTGGAAAGTCTAGAAGTATTTATGGAAATCTTCCACTTTTGGAAAGTTGGAAGTATTTATGGAAATTGATATTTTCCATAAATAAAATATTTGATTAGATTCTGGAAATTTGTTTCCTAATTTAATCATGATTTGATTTGAAATCAAATCTTAAAATATTTTATTTCCATAAGTAGTTTTAATGATTTAGGAAATTGGTTTCCTAAATAGATTTTCCTTAATCAAATAATTCCATGAATAAAATATGTGATTAGATTTGGAAATTTGTTTCCTAATTTAATTATGATTTGATTTGGAGAATCAAATCTTAAACATATTTTATTTCCATAAATAGTTATGACATATAAGGAAATATACACATGACATAATTGTATGCCATGTAATTGCATTAGATGCATAACATTATGCCATTCGTGTCGTGACATGTAGATGTATGCCATGTATGCCATGCCATGTAGATAATAGTTATTTGCATGCAAAGAGGATGAGACATTAAAAACCCTTAATCAATATTAAAGCCTACACCTTCCATTAATATGGTTAGAACCAGAGTTCTGTTTCTTGTTTGGGTTGTTGGACTCTCTCCAAGCCCGGCTCGAACCTGAATATGTTCAAACCATGGAATAGTTTAATACTAATATGGTAAGAGTCAGAGGTCAATCGTTAGCTTTGGTTGTTGGACTCTCTCCAAGCTGGGCTAATTGGTTGAATGCGCTCTAACCATATTAAAACTATGTCCCGATTAATGGGTTGGCTTAACCTGGAGCATCGGCTTGTTGGACTCTCTCCAAGGTCGATGTAAAGGGAGGTGAAGTTGGGTGCTATGCATATGATGCATACTTGTTAATGTGTTAACAACCCGATGTATGTGTGAACATTCAATTAGTTGATAGCACATTGTGATAGTTGCATATACGTGATATGCAATCGGTATAGATGATACCTACCGTCGTAGTTATGAATGGCTTGTTGGACTCTCTCCAAGGTTGTTCATAACTATGATGGATATCAACCCATTCGGAGATGGACCTACGATCTCCCGAAGTGATTTTGGGGTTTTAAAATTGAAAAATGAATGGGATTTATAAATGTATATTGATGCATTTTAAAATCATCTTTCTCATATATGCTCGTTTTGTATTTCTAAGTTAATATATTGATCATGATGTGTTTGAATTTGCGTTCCATTTTGGATTCAAATAAATTGACTGGGCCGAGCTTCATGGACTAGCTTAGAAGCTTGAGAATTGTTCTCAAGGTTGAAAAGCTTGCAATGTCCTCGGCGCCTCTTCACTTGCCATCTAGTGACGATGCAACTTTGGACCAATTGTTGGCCTATCAGAAACATGTGAGTGATTCTGAACAAATGAGTTGCATCATGCTAGCCGCGATGGAACCCAAGCTACGAAAGCAGCATGAGCATATGGATGCTCATATCGTAGTCCTTCATCTCTGTGAGTTGGTTGATGAGCAAGTGAGATTCGAAAGGCTCGAAGTCTCAAAGCTCCTCTTCACCTCTGAGATGCTAGGAGGTTCATCTGTGGTACTGCTCAATATGCTGAAGACTGTGGAGTCTTCTGAGAAGCATGAGCAGGGGACGGTGCTGTTAGTTGATTCCTCGAAGAAAGGTTCTAAGAGGAAGTCAAAGGAACAGCAGAAGGGAAAGAAGAGAAGGGCTAAGAAGGTAGAACTAGCACAAAAGGAAACTTGCCATCATTATGGCAAGGAGAGCCATTTGCGAAGAAAGTACAAGATTTATCTTGAGTCCGTGAAGAAGGATAAGGCATCGGATGCCCCATCTTCAGAAATCTTCTTTATTAATTGTCATTCTATTTCCTTAGACACTTGGGTATTGGATACTGGGTGTGACTCACATATATGTAATGACATACATGGGCTAAGGAATAGAAGAAGACTGGTCAAGGGAGAGTCAAATTTACGTGTTGGGAATGGAGCAAAGGTTGCTGCACTCGCCATCGGAACGTATTTGTTGAAACTCCCTGCACGACTTGTCTTAGAACTGGACAATTGCTTTTATATTCCTTCGTTGATAAAGAACATCATTTCTATTTCTTGTTTAAATAGAAATGGTTTCCATTTGACGTTTAGTAACAATTGTTGTTACATAACTTTGAATGGGGTTCTTTATGGGACTGGAACTTTAAGCAATGGTGTTTATACGTTGGACGTATCCAGTGACATTTGCAATATTGAAGCGAGCAACAAGAGTGCTCGAAAGGATAATCAAATAGACTCCTACATGTGGCATTGTCGTCTTGGCCATGTAAGCAAGAAACGCATGTCCGAATTACACCGATGTGGAATTCTGGAATCGTTTGAATTGGATTCATACGATACATGTGAATCATGCTTAAAAGGCAAGATGACTAAGTTACCTTTTACGGGAAAAGGTGAACGAGTGGGAGAGTTACTAGGTTTAGTACATACTGATGTATGTGGACCTATGTCAACTCAAGCATTAGGAGGCTATAGCTACTTCATTACCTTCACCGATGATCACTCACGGTTTGGGTATGTGTTCTTGATGAAACACAAGTCTGAAGCCTTGGAAAGGTTCAAAGAATTCAGAAATGAAGTAGAGAAACAACATGACAAGAGTATTAAAATACTGATCGAGGTGGTGAATACTTAAGTCAAGAGTTTCTTGATTATCTAAGAGACAATGGCATATTGTCTCAATGGACTCCGCCCTATACACCACAGCATAATGGTGTATCTGAGAGGCGTAACCGGACCTTGTTGGACATGGTCAGTCAATGATGAATCATGCAACTCTTCCCAAGTCCTTTGGGGTTATGCACTCGCATACTGCTTTGTTAAATGTAATGCCTACCAAGGTAGTCTCAACTACTCCATATGAGATATGGAATGGTAAGAAACCTCATGTATCTTACTTGAAGATATGGGGTTGTCCTCGCTTATGTGAAGCGGATCAGACGTATAAATTGATGCTAAGTCCGATAAATGTCTATTTATTGATACCCTAAGGAAACAAGGGGTTACCAATTCTATCATCCTGTGGAACAAAAGGTGTTTGTTTCAAGGCATGCCGTGTTTCTAGAGAAAGAGTTTCTCTTGCAAGAAAAACAGGGAGTGTCGTCGAGCTTGAGGAGGCTCGAGAGACTCAAATAGACATTAATGAGATACGGTGAGCACACAAATGACAACTCATAGTGATGAGCAATCTCGGACCTATTGTAACACCACATCTTCAGTAGATCCGCAGAACACGCAACATTCCCGAGAGATATGGATTTCTCGTAAGTTTAATCGAACGACGTGTTACTCATTGATGATGAGGAGCCTACCAGCTTATGAAGAAGTGCCGACAAGTTCGTAGAAGGGATAAGTGGCTTGGTGCCATGAAGTCTAAATGAATTCCATGTGAAACCAAGTTTGGAACTTGTCGACCCACCAAGGCATAAAGCCTATAGGGTGCAAGTGGGTTTTCAAGAAGAAAACCGACATGGATGGTAATGTGATTACCTATAAGGCTAGATTGGTGGCGAAAGGATATCGCCAAAAACAAGGTGTTGATTATGAAACCTATTCGCTGAAGCTATGCTTAAATCCATTCGGATGCTCCCGCCATAGCGGCTCATTATGATTATGAGATATGGCGATGGATGTGAAAACAATTTTTCCTTAATGGAAACCTGCTCGAGGACGTGTATATGATACAGCCTGAGGGTTTCACATCGGTTGATAAAACCAAGGTATGCAAATTGCGACGATCCATTTATGGATTGAAGCAAGCATCCAGGAGCTGGAATATCCGTTTTGATGAGACGATCAAAAAGTTTGATTTCTCACAAGATCCAGACGAACCTTGTGTGTACAAGAAGGTTAGTGGGAGTGCAGTCGTGTTCCTAGTATTGTATGTCAATGACATATTACTTATAGGAAACGATGTGTCCATCTTACAGTCAGTTAAGGTTTGGTTATTCAAGACATTCTCCATGAAAGACCTGGGAGAAGCAACCTACATCCTTGGGATTAAGATCTATAGAGATAGATCGAAACGGTTGCTTGGTCTTTCAATACATATATAGACCGAAAAGCAAAGAGGTTTAGCATGTCGGAATCCAAGAAAGGTTATCCGCCATCGCATGGGGTACACCTTCAAGTCTATGTGTCCGCGCACAGAAGACGAGAGGATTTGCATGAGTAAGATTCCCTATGCATCCGCAATAGGATCTATCATGTATGCTATGTTATGTACGAGGCCCGATGTATCGTATGCTCTGAGTGTCACGAGCAGATACCAGTCTGATCCAGGAATGGATCATTGGGCGGCTGTTAAGACGATCCTTAAGTACTTGAGAAGATCTAAGGATGTGTTCCTAATATATGGAGAAGGGGACATGGTGATACGCGGGTATACAGATGCCAGCCTCCAGACAGACAAGGATGATTCCATGTCTGAGTCTGGGTATGTATTCACCTAGAATGGAGGCGCAATAAGTTGGAAAGGTTCCAAGCTTGACACTATAGCGGATTCTGCCACTAAGGCAGAATACGTTGCAGCTTTGGAAGCAGCAAAGGAAGCGGTTTGGATCAAGTAGTTCATCTATGAACTTGATGTGGTCTCATCAATGATCCAAACATGTGCTTCGCCGCTATCATCTTATCAGAGAGATCATAAGTAGGAACGAAATACAAATCGAGAAAATTCCCACTGAAAGGAACTTAGCGGATCCTTTGACTAAAGCATTGCCTCAAAGTAAGTTTGAGGGTCATGTTGGTGCTTATGGTATTGGATACCGTAGCGATTGGCATTAGGCCAAGTGGGAGTCTGTTAGTAATATATGAGAGATGTCCTAAGGCAATCGCCTTATGTATGAACCATTTATATGATAAATGAAGATTCACTATTTGAGTATACATGTTTCATGTATTTGATTGGATCTTAAACTCATTTATTGAATGTCCACGATACGATTCACGATGAGAGAATTTGTGATTGGATCACAACTAGTGAGTATCTCTACATGTGTAATTGTGATGTATCGGAATTATCCTAGTCGATGAATTGATGAATCTGACACCATCAATTCTGTTGAGACTAGCACGAGGTATACTCCTTGGTGTATCCAAGCGGTGATTCTCACCGGGCTGGAGACATAGTGATGTCCGGAGTTAATCGTGGATGCTAGTTATGGTAACTAGTTCATTGGAGTGACCAGCCGTAAGACTTCATATGGTTCTCTGCATATATAGATATGTCAATGAAGTTCTTACTGTGGCTTAAGTGCGATGTTCCTTTCGACTTGCGGTATTCAAGTCATCTTGATCATGGAGACTTATGCTTTGACATCTTAAGCAAACATCTCTAAGGAGATGTGGACCCGGATGATTGGGTATAAGTCAAGTGATCAAGGTGTTTGAATAGCCTATAAAGGATTCACCACTCCTTGCGAGGAGATGTATACCCATGGCCTCTCGTCGGATTGTTACTAAAGTCTTTGGCCAAAGCATTACATGTTTAGAGTAAGGTACTCTTCGATACATGTGGAGTAACTAGAACTGTGAGGACGAGGAAATGATACTTGGGCGGTGTAACGTGAGTCCCTAGTGGGGGCTGACACAATAGACCATGTCCCAACCAAGTGGGTATAAGATGAGTGAAGGGAATGGGGCACGATTCATTCGAGCCATCAAGGGTTTCGTAAATAGTTCGATCAACCGCTGATCTTTCGGTTAATTGGGGATCATGATGTACTACTAGGTGCCACTCATGATCGCTCTATAATTAATGGTTAATTATAGACGGCCAACATAAACCGAGAACCTATTTGGTCACACGACAACGAGTGTAATCCAAAGGATTTAAAACGAGCTTGAGAATGAGATTCTCGCATCGAGAGAAACTATGTTTGGTTGGACCAAACATAAAGCGAGCATGAAATTGTTTCAGTCGCAATGGAAGCGTGGATGGGGCGTGTCTTATGAAGACATAATGGATGGACCAAAATGGTTTGGTTCTAATCCAATGGATGAGAATAAACCAAAGGGATTGGTTTATTTTAAACGAATGAACCAAAAGTTGGTTCGGTTCGTTTTAACTTAAACTAAACCATCATGGTTTGGTTTATTTTAACTTATCTTAATGGAGCGGGTTAACGGGCTTTATGGATATGATCCATTAACCATTAAGAGAATTAGTTCTCTATAAAAGTGGGCTTAAGGGATTGTTAAACCCTAATCCAAAATCAAAACCCTAGCCTCCAAGGAGCAACTGCTTTGTGCCGCCCAAGCTCCTTGCCGCCCAGCTTGATTGTGCCGCCACAAGACCCTTGCCGGGCCCAAGCTTCAGCCGGTGAACCTCCGGCGACCCTCCGGTGATCCCCTAAAAGGTTCGGCATCAAGGTGAGCTTTTGTCTCCTTGTTTTGGCCGGCGCCTATCTCCTCCACCA
Source organism: Wurfbainia villosa (assembly GCA_025175895.1). Taxonomy (NCBI): domain Eukaryota; kingdom Viridiplantae; phylum Streptophyta; class Magnoliopsida; order Zingiberales; family Zingiberaceae; genus Wurfbainia; species Wurfbainia villosa. The sequence continues at coordinate 59,005,970 of CM045997.1, forward strand.
AGCTGTCCAGTTTTCTGGACAGCTTCTTCTCCTCTCGTCGGAGCGTCGTTTGGACGACGGTTAGTGCTCCGACAGCGGATAACATACCCGGGATTTGATCTCCGGTAATCCTCTGAGTTGGAGGACGAAGGATTCGTCAATCGGTTGACGAATACCTCTCCGGAGAAGCAAGTCTTGAGGACTTGTTTTAGGTCCGAATTTGGATTCGGATCGTGATCATCTCTCGATCACGTCGTCTTCAACACGAGGCTAGTAACTCGTACGAAGACGAAGCTCGTGGCTTGGCGAAGTCATCCCGAGGAGCTCGGCGTGGATACGGATAGAGACGATTCTTACGAGGATCGTTCCGGTTGATGCCGTTCCCGCTACACGTCATACAAAAGGTATAACGTAGTTTAATTTCCTTTTATTGCAATTTTAATTTACGGTTATGTCTACACTTGTTGTAATAGCATGTGTGTGTTGTGTGTGTTGTAATAAATAGGAGTATTTATTATTTTTAATTGCTTCCGCTGTGCTCATGTTTACGAAACATGATCGAACACACACACGCCGCGGTGTCGGAAACCCAACACAGGGCACGTGGGGAGCCACCTCTAGTGCCTAGAGAGGCTGCAGAGGACTATAAGGATCCAAATGCTACTGATGAGGAGGACCATATGCCAACAGATGCATCAGCAGCAGGTCCATCAGATCGGTTTGGACAGTTGGAGGCCAGATTCCAGGACTACCAGTAGACAGTCGACTCTCGGCTGTCAGAGCTTATAGTGGGGCAATCCTCCATGGGCGAGCATCTCAGTCGGATGGAGGAGCGCTACATTCGGATTGAGGAGTCCCAGAGTTGCATCGAGCAGCGCCAACTCGATATGTATGAGATGATACGAGCCTGGACCTTGAGCCAGCAGCCTCCTCCACCTCCACCTTCTGCAGATGATTAGAGCTAGAGGTAGTTAGGATTTTTGTTTTTAGTTTTTGTAGTGAAATTGAGCGTCTCAAATCTCTATTTTGGATGTAAAAACTGAAGCTTTCTTAAATTGAATGAAATTTCTATTTATGAAAATCATTTGTGTTTGATTATGTGCTTGTATTAATGTATTATTTTATGGAAAATTGCTATATCATGACATGAAATTTCATCTTATCATATAACATGGCATGCCATTGTTTAGGATTATTTTAGATGTCATGTTTTGTTTTTAGATTATATCATATTCCATGACATCATGATCATTGGCCATGCGTTATTATTGATATCATTTATGCCATGATCATTCATGCATTTATTTTGATTAAAATTGATCTAAGGAAAAAAGGCATGACTTGGAGTCTCATTTATAAGGGAATCAAGTAGGGTTGCCTAGAAAATGCATGAGGCCATAATAATCCTAACTCCACATCTCACATCTAAATTGACATGTATCTATGTGTTTAGATCTTAGATAACATGTGAGATGTTAGGATAATAAGTTAGGTTCAAGGTGCATAGGTAGTGCATCTAGATGAACTTAACTTATTTCAATCATCACTAAGAAATATGAGGAAAGCTAATATACAAGTTATGTATATTTAGCCAATAAATCATGGTTCAAAATAAGTTTTCAAAAACGTTTTAAAATCACTTTAGAAAACCTTGGTGAAGTCTATTTTTTGATAGCCATCATCATTGTAGAAGTTGATACAAAGTAGATCAAAAACTTTAGAGTTTTAATTGTTTTTGAACTTTGTACCAATCTCCTATTTTAATGGTTATTTTCTAAGATTTTTCATCGATTTTATGTGTGATAAGTATTATACGTATCAAATTTCATGATTTTTTGATATACGTAGAATTACTTATGATTTTTTGAAATTCAATTCTGATAATTGAAATTCGGAAATTTGATTATCGATTGCCTTGGTGGCGATCGATCGATGTGAGTGTCACGATCGTAGTGACAGTCATTGCCAATGCTGATTTCGGGAAAACTAGGTTGGTTTAGCCCGATTTCAGCTACGGTTAAGGTCCCTAATCACTTCTAACCCTAGGATATGCTTTGGGAAGCATTATAAAGGGTGAAAATCCATTGGATATGGATTTGGAGAGGTGTTTAGGGTTTGTATCAAATTTAAAGTGTTGGAAAGTTCAATGTTGAATTTCTAACCTTATCTTTGATGGTTTAGAGTTTCTATTGGCTTAGGGACTTCCCGAGAACATTGTTGGTGCAATGGTCTAGGGGGAGCAAGCCTTTAGGGGGAGGAATTCATCATGGGATGATGAATGGTATTTTTCCTCATGAGGAGGAAAATGAGATTTTGAGAGACCCAAATTGGAAATTGGGAGAGCAAATAGGATTGCCTCTCTTGAGTGATATGGAACTTATCACTAGGAAGATGGTAGGCATCCTAGGTATTTTTGGACCAAGGGGGAGATTGTAAGATCTCATTGGGACATGAGACATTGACCTCCTTGGAGAGATAACCTTTTTGATGTATGTCAAAAAGGGGAGAACATTAAACTACCAATTTGGAAAATTTGTAAGGTAATTTGAGTTAGGGGCCTAAGTCAAGGTTTGTTTTGTCAAATATCAAAAAGGGGAAGATTGTTGGTGCAATCGGCCCAGGTCACGATTGACCAGACTCGAGTTTGACTCGAGAGATGTTTTGATGTTTGACAAAGTAAGTTGACATTGATGTTTGACATTAATGTATGTTGATGTTTTGGAGAGATTGTTTATACAATCAACCCGGGTTATGTTTAACTGGACTCGAGTTTGACTTGAGGGAGACTTTGATGGTTGATTAGGGTTGACAATGTGGTTATGGAAAGTCCAAGTCATGGGTACTTGGCATGGAAAGTCCAAGTGGGACACTTGGCATTTGGGAAAGTCCAAGCATGGGTCTTGGCATGGAAAGTCCAACATGGGTTGGCAAGGGAAAGTCCAAGCTTGAGTCTTGGCATTTGAGAAGTCCAAGGGGTTTGATATTGGCGGCGTAAAGTCCAAGCGGGAGTCTTGGCAGCATAAGTCCAATGTTTGGCGGCGTAAAGTCCAAGCGGAGTCTTGGCGGCGTAAGTCCAATGTGCCTTGGCGGTGTAGACACCGTTAGCATGACATAGACGATGGAAGCACCTGAAGGCTAGCGCGATGGATGAACAAGTCATGGATGACTTGGAGGAATCCGAGAGGCGTAAGGCTGATGGAGGTGGCTAGAAGGCTTAGGTCTAGGCTAAGGGTGGTCTAGCAAGTATGGGGGCACCATACTTGGGCTAAAACCTCATGTTTGAGGTGTGCAGTGCCATGTGGCGATCGCATAATCAACTAGGGTTTGTGCGAGAATTGCCTAGCGATCATTGCCGCCATAGATGGGCGATCATTGTTTAGCAATGATCGATCTTGTGATCGATCGGTGATGCTCGGATTTTGGGGCACAGAATGGAGTCTCACTCGATCACTGGGACGAGCAGTCGAGTGATGCTTGAACAGTCGACTAATGCTCATGATCAGTCGACTGATGACCTAGTCGTTGGATTTTTCCAGTGTGGATTACACCGTTGTCTAACAGCAATAGTGTGATCAGTCGACTAATGGTCCCGAGAAGTCGACTGATCAACATTTTCCAGCACAGGTTGAAGCTATAAAAGGATCTCGTGATGGAGAAAAATGGATCCGGTTTTTGAGAGCTTTAGGGGCGATTTGTTGCTGCAAATCAGGTCTCCAAGTGCTAATCAAACAACCAAGCATTCAAGCAATCAAAAGCAAGTGTTGTAAAGTTTTTCTTTACTTGTCTTTCACATTAATTGTTGTAATTGCTAGTTTTTGTTTCTTACTGTTGTAAGATCGCTTGTAAGGGGTTTCTCCGCCTCCGACTTGTGTCGAGAAGGAGTGTTTATCATAGTGGTGTGTGATTGGCATCGCCAGGGTTCGTACGAACCCAATCTGTGGAGTAGGAACCATTCGGTTCCGAACCACGTTAAATATTTATTTTTGAGTGTTGTATATTTCGTTATCATTATTATTATTGTTATTCCGTTGCACTAACGAAATTGTAGGCGAACACACGAACAAATTCCATTATCGAACGAGCGCGACGCTATTCACCCCCCCCCCCCTCTAGCGGCCTCAAATATCCTACAGGGTGATGGTGAGGGCCTCTTGAGCTTGTTCATCACTTCTCCTGGAAGTAGATGGCTCTTCTTGATCTTGCCCTTGCTCCAGAGTAGATGTTCTCTCCTCCCCCTCAAACCTTAAAGTGGAGGCTTCTTCCACCTCTTCTACTTCTTCTTCCTCCTTTGACGTCGAACACCTTTCGACCTCCGATTCCTCAAGCTCTTGTGATGAAGATGATGTGCTCTCTTCTTCTTGAGCTTGAGAGGATGAGCACTCCTCCTTGGACTCTTCTTCTACTTCTTGAGTCGACAATGGGTTTTCATGATATTTCACCAACTTGCTCCAAATTTCCTTGGCATCTTTACAATCTCCTATCTTGATCAAAATATCATTAGGAATTATGCTAAATAATATACCCATTACCTTATTATTTGTGTTGAAGTATCGGAGTTGCTCTTTACTCCACTTCTTCTTCTTAAGTCTTTTTCCTTCTTCGTCCATCGGAGCATAGAAACGTACTATGACACTAATCCAGTTATCAAAATCACACATAAGAAAATTCATCATTCTACCTTTCCAATATGAGAAATCTTCGCGGTCAAAGGACGGTGGAATGTTGATGTCGTCACTCAATCTTTCTTGAAGATCTATCTTCTTCCCTCTAGCATGCTCCCTCAGATGTGAAGCCGGTGAAGAGCGACCCGCTATGATACTATTTGTTGGGGAATTGATCATCGCTAGAAGGGGTGAATAGCGATTCGTACATCGATGATGGAATTTGATCGTGCGCTTGCTAAAATTATATTAGTACGCAGCAGAAATAGAAAATACAATACAAATACAAATACAAGCACACTATGCAAGATATAACGTGGTTCGAAACCTCAAGGTTCCTACTCCACGGGTTGAGCTCAACGAGCTCGAGTGATGACAACACCACTAATAAAACTCCTTCTCGACAACACGTCAGAGGCGGAGAAACCTCATACAATGATTACAATAGTAATAGAAAACAAATACAAGCAAATACAAAGTGAAATACACAAAAGAATACAAAGAACACTTTACAAATGATCTTTTGGATGCTTGCTTGTTTGGTTGCTTAAGCTGCACTTGGAGACCCTGAATTGCACCAGCAAATCACCCCAAATCGCCCTAAAAAACCATGGCAACAACCTTCTCCACGAGCTACTTTTATAACCTTCATTCGAGCTGGATTTCGTCTAGCAATTGACTAAACACGACCATCAGTGGACTGCTTCTATAGCCATTGTCTCACAATGGCCCGAGCCACGTTGGATAAGTTCCAACGGATAGACCATCAATCGACTGATCAAGCACATCAGTCGACTGATCGAGCCATCACTCGACTGTCAAACCCTAACAGTCGACTCTAAAATTTTACGTATAGCGACGCATCGACCATCGATTGACTACGGCCATCGATCCGACGCCCAATGTTAGCGATCATTGCCGGGCCATTTCTGCGCGAACTCCAGTTGACTCCCATCAGTCGACTGAGCATAATATCAGTCGACTGATAACCTCATCCATGAGGTTTTAACACCAAGTATGATGCCCTCATACTTGCTAGACCACCCTTAGCCTAGACCTAAGCCTTCTAGCAACCTCCGTCAGCCTCAAGCCTATCGGATCCCTCCAAGTCATCCATGACTTGTTCATCCATACGCTAGCCTTCAGGTTCTTCCATCAGCTATTATCATGCTAAGTTGGTCTACACTGCCAAGGCACATTGGGCTTACGCTGGCAAGACTACCGCTTGGACTTTACGCCGCCAACCATTGGATTTATGCTGCCAAGACTCCACTCTTGGACTTTACGCTGCCAATATCACCCCTTGGACTTCCCTTGCCAACCCATGTTGGACTTTCCATTTGCCAAAACTCAAGCTTGGACTTTCCCTTGCCAAGACCCATGCTTGGACTTTCCATGCCAAGTACCCATGACTTGGACTTTTCTATCATGTGGTCAACCCCATGTCAACAATATAGTCAAACAATGGTCAAACCATCATCAAACATCAAAATATCACTCAAGTAAAACTTGAGTCTGGTCAATCATGACCCGGGTCGATTTCACTAATAATCTTCCCAAAATATTGTCAAACATCAAAACACTATTCGAGTCTGGTCAATCGTGACTTGGGCCGATTGCACCAATATTTATGACTGACCTATATTTTTCCCTAGCAGTCAGTATGTTTCCTGAGCCATATGTTTATTTCCCAGGCAGTACGCCTGTTTCCCGAGCCACGTAGGAGATTCTTTCCAAATGCGGTGAAAAGACGAGATAGGGGGATTTTTTAGCACGAAGTGTAGCAGGAAGAGTTTGGGGATGATGAGTAGAATTAATATAAGATATTTGACATTTATTTACTTATTATATCTAATTACTTGGTAGGGAAGTATTTGAAAAGGAGCGGGAAAAATAGTTACGCTTGACAACTCGGCAAGGGACGAATCATCTATAAAAAGGGGCAGAGGTAGAAGGAGAAGGGGATGGTTGTTCCTTCGCTATTCGGTACCTCAAGGATCTTCTTCTCAATTCTTCTTCATTCTTTCTACATTATCATTTTCTTCATTCTACCGTTGTTGACTTGAGAGTCAAAGGGGTTGCACTAGAAAGTCGACCCATAGCTAACACTTTCTTCCAAAGTCGCAGATCTAGCTCCACTCCAAGGATCCAAGGTGATTCAAGAAGAAGATATTTCCTTGTTTCATCCTTAACCATCTTTGGTGACAGATCCAGTGGAGAGCTTCAGGATTTGAGGTGATCGGAGGAGATGCACAAGAAGGGGGAGGGAGATCTTGGCAGGCTGAAGAAGTAAACACCATCAGTTTCTATTTGTGTTTGTTTTTTCACTGTGCACTAATATTTGTAGACAAGCATGACGGCGAAAGAAATCAAACGAATGCTATTCACCCCACCCCTCCACTAGCGCACAACAAGATCCCCAACAGATCATTGTAAATATTTTGATCACACTTTTTCTCTTGTTATTTGAAGATTGATGAGCTTGAGAGCCTTAAGCACGTTGATCATGGTGGAATAATTGTCTTTTTCTGAAGAGGTAACTACCCTTTTATAAACATCTGAGAATCACTATTTCTACTTACTTTTGCTGCCACCAATCGATTGATCAAGTTGACCAATTGATTGTCAACCATCATTTTACCATTCAACGATTACTGATAGTTGATTAGTGGCAGAGATTATCCCAGGATTTGAGCATTAGTTGATGGCTCTAATTACCCAATCGACTGATATGAAATAATCAAACGGGAAGTCGATTTGGAATGCTTATGTTGGCCTAACACTACAACCAATTGATTTTTTATCCACATCAATTGATTGATCACTGTGGTCGAACATGCCAATTGATTTAGAGACTTTCTGTGAAAAATTCTAAGTTCGGAGTTTTACTCAGCAATCGATTGCAGTATCCCAGCAATCGATTGTTGAATCGTGAGCATCCCCGAGCATCCATTTTCTTATCTTGAGCACCCAAGTTCCACATGCCTTCGCGCTCAGCTTTCCCGAGCACCATCGCCCGAGCACCCGTCGCTCGGGCATCGTCGCCTGAGCACTGACTCGAGCGCCCATCACCATAGCATTGACCCAATCGCCCAAGTGCCTAATTCTTGAGCACCTTCCTGAATACTTATCGAAGCTTCCCGAGCACCTGATTCCTCGAGCACCAGTCAATTGCCCCATTACGACAATCGACTGCTACATCCCAAGCACTTCTCGAGTACTTGCATCCCAAATGCCCGAGTTCCGAGCTTCTTCCCAAATACCTGCAGCTAGTCGACTGATCACTCATTAGTCGACTACCCAATAACCCATCACGAGCTTCCTGAGCGCCTTCGCAATGCTCGTCAGAACTACGGGACATCAGTGGATTGGTAGTCATCACCAATCGACAGATACACAGATTTCAGCTATTCTAATACCAAAATACGCCTAAAATTTTTTTCCCTTGCCCCATGAGTACCTCACTCCAGATGAACCTCTTATTCTCTAGACTTTAGTGCCCGAAGCTTCCTTGTCTCTGAGTCTTCATCCACCCTTGCATCCAATCTCATGATCTACTCTGGCCTCTTCCTTTTCACTAAGAATTCGATCCTCGATCTTTTTGGACTTCCGTGCCATCTAATCTTCCGATTTGCATACACTTTTCTCACCAAAAATCTAATCTTTGACCTACTTGAACTTTCCTTGCCTTGCATTCGGTCTCTAGACCTATGAGGACTTTTTCTACATACTCATAATGTTAGTGTCAGCCCTTAGTGCCAATCATAAGATGTAGTGACAATCATGAGATGATTGATTAGGGATCATGTGTATCATATTTCATTAATAAAAGGCAAAGATTGTTTATTATATTTACTTTATGCATGTGCCAGCTAAAATAAATATAAAAATGTCCTTGAATAGTAGGTTCTAATCTACAGTATATCAATTGGTAGAATTGATTATGAGAAGCTGTAGAAAATATTATTCTTAATATTCCTAGTCAAGTATTAATATACAAGGGCAATATTAATTTATTGAGACTAGCATGTAGGTGAATGGATGACTTGATCTCACAAGTCATGGATATGTGATATCACATTGACACATGGGTATATATATTGGAGAATATATATACTAAATTGACCCGCCATGAGAAAGTATCATGGATCGTTATATGAGTGTCATATACTTTCTCATGTGACTATTGGTATGAATAGTCCTTAGACATGAAGTCACTACGGTTCCCTACATAAGGAGTTATGTACTTTGGTATCGTCTAATGTCACACCGTAACTGGGTGCACTATAACGGCGATCACTGGGTATGTAACGAATTATGCGGAGGGATGTGAGTGATGTAGATGGGATCTATCTTTCCCATATGACAGGAGTGATATCTTTGGCCTCATGATAGAGTAGGACCACGAAATGCATGGCCATGCTCAAATGAGTCAATATGAGATATTGAGTTCATTTGTTTGAGTGAGTCTACTTGGGGATCAAGAAACATAAAGATCGATAAGGGGATGACACGGTCTATGCCTCATTGATCGATCTAAGATATCAGAGATAGAAGGACACCGTCATACATGATAATAGTCACGGAAAGGTTGTCGGATCTCGATGATCTTGTAACTTGGGTAGCAATGATGTATTTCTAGATGCCGCTCATTGCTTATGTATCTAAAAGGGATTTTAGATACATTGCCAACGTTACAAGAGCCTATAGGGTCACACACAAATGGCATTCTATTTTAGAGATGGTTTCTTTTAGTTGGACTAAAAGGACAATTGAGCATATGGCCAATATTTGAGTTAGACTCAAACTGGTTAAACTTGAGTTAGACACAAGTTGAACCATGGAAGATGATTCATCATCATGCATGATTAATTTGATTAATCATGCATGGGAATACCAAGAGCCTTGATATTCATGATGAGAATTCATGAAGGAGAATACCAAGGGTCTTGGTATTAAGAGATGTCTTTATGAGGAGATAATGGCATTGATGGCTTGAGCATAAAATGGGTTTTGTGCTCAACGTGGATTAGAATTTTGTGGTTCTTTTGTTTTGGGCGTGCAAGCCAAAAGGTCCAAGAGAGAAAGTGTTCTCTCATCTCCTCCTTCCTCTCCTTCTTCTTCCAAAAGAGTTCTTGGCATTTTGCTAGGGGTTGCTAACGCAATGTGACTCCAAAGCTAGTGTGGGTGTCAGTGTGCATACCATAGATATACGATTACCCTTATCGTATTGAGATCCAACAGCATTGGGAAAAGCGGGATTGCGAAGGGCACGCACCGAAGGTATATTCCTCCTCTAGATAAGATCTAGACTAGATTATAGAAACCGATTTATATAGTTTTGCATGGATCTCTGGTGGGATCCGGTATAATTTATTGTTTCCGCTGTGGTTGTGCAAAATATTCGCCCGCGATTTAGTGAACATCAGATCCGGAGTTTTTCCCAACACATAATACACATGAGATCCAACTTATTAACCTAAATTTAAATATTTATCAACTATCGAATCTTCTCATACAAGGCATGATTGCACACCAACAATAAGTTTCTCATACTACCTTTAGTAGTGTGAATTTTTGGAATAGAGATCTTGAACAATTGTTTCAGCAAAGATTGTAAATCTATCATCTACAATTTTTATACGTTCCTCATTTTGTAATAGATAGATAGAATCCATAAGAGAAATAGAGAATATTATCTATATATTCCTTATTTTAATGTCTACTCGTGTAGACAGTCATGAATGTGGGAGTTAAAGATCAGTCAGGTTTTATGAAAAATAATGTTGGGAGAACATAAGATTGGTATCATTTTATTATAATGTTTTTAATTGTTCTTCTAAAGTATCAAAATCATGTTGGAACATATTTGAAGGAAGTTCATATTTTTTTAGTCATTCCACAAAATGAGTTTATCAGAGAGTAATCAAAAGAAGATGAAATTTCTTCCATGTCGTCTACTGAAATTATAGAGTAAATTGAAGACGCAACAGAGACATATAATTGTACTTCAATTAAATCTAAATTTGTGTACTCTACTAGTGTAGATTTCCTTATATATAAATTTTTCTTGTTCAGACAAGTAAAGGATAAGTGTCCTGATTTATTACAAGAAAAAACACATAATCGTGTTTGCATAAATTTTCTTTGTTTTAAATTTTCTAACGTGTTTTTCTTTGTTTAAATATGGTTTCTTGACTTTACTTTTTCATAAGTAATAAGTAGTTTTAGACCCTTTTCGGCTTTGGTAAAAAGTTAAGTTTTTTGGGCTTTCTTCTTGTCATAGTCCCGTATTGTTGAGGGATATAAATCTAACTGTAAAACTCACATTGTTGATTTTTCAATTGTTTCTATATTTATATATAAATACATTTCTCTTTTAGTTTATCTATTATATGTTGCATGCATACTTCTACTTTGTCATAGAGTGACAATACATTTAAATGTATCTAGATTTTATAAATTTCTTTCTAAATCATCTGGTAAGCAACCAGCTCCCGAACTTCCTGCTTTGTCAAAGGTTTATTGTCTGTATAGAAAATGGTTAGATTTTTCAAGGTTGTTTTGAGTTTTTGGGTTTATTTTTTGAGGGCCTGACACCTTTCTAATATGAGTTTGAAGTTTTTCAAATGGACTCGAGAAGATAGACAAGTTCTTGTTAGGACCTAGGTGCCCGCTAGAGGGGGGTGAATAGCGTTTCGTCGTCGGATGATGGAAATTGATCGTTCATTTCTACAAATCGTGTTAGCGTAGTAGAAATAATAATTACACGAATAAAACACAACAATAACAAGATCAATACACCAAGATATAACGTGGTTCGGAACCTCAAGGTTTCAACTCCACGGGTTGGGCTCGTAAGAGCCCTAGCGATGCAAACACACACCACTAATCCAATAAACTCCTTCTCGACAACAAGTCGGAGGCGGAGAAACCACGTACAAAGATTACACTAAGTAAGACAATGGATACAAGCAAATACAAATATGAAATGCAATACAAGGAAAATACTTTACAAAGAGCTTTTGATTGCTTGATCTTTGATTGCCTTGGACTAGCCTTGAAGGACTGGAAAGCACCAACTATTCCCCTTCAAATCGCCCAAGAGAACCATACCAAAAATCCTCCCTTTGTGCTCCTTTTAAACTTGCAACTCAGGCTGATTTTTGCCTAGCAATCGACTGATCGAGACCATCAATCGACTGCTCCTGTAGTCGTTGTCCCATAGCGACATGAGCCACGTTGGATAAGTTTCAACGGATAGACCATCAATTGACTGATCATGGGTCGACTGATCAAGTCATCACTCGACTGTCAAACTCTAACAGTCGACTCAGAAACTTTTTGTCCCTGAATACCCGACCATCAGTCGACTGATCTCCAAATCAGTCGACTACTCAGGCCATCAGTCGACTGCCCAATGCTAGCAGTCGACTGCTAGGCCATTTCTTGTAGGCGAACTCTATTCGACTCCCATCAGTCGACTGACCATAATATCAGTCGACTGATAATCTCATCCATGAGCTTTTAACCCCAAGTATGGTGCCCCCATACTTGCTAGACCACCCTTAGCCTAGACCTAAGCCTTCTAGCCACCTCCGTCAGCCTCACGCCTATCAGATCCCACCAAGTCATCCATGACTTGTTCATCCATACGCTAGCCTTCAGGTGCTTCCATCAGCTATTGTCAGGCTAATGTCGTCTACACCGCCAAGGCATATTGGGCTTACACTGTCAAGACTCCCACTTGGACTTTATGCCGCCAACCATTGGACTTATGCTGCCAAGACTCCACCCTTGGACTTTACGCCACCAATATTACCCCTTGGACTTTCCAATTTCCAAGACTCAAGCTTGGACTTTCCCTTGCCAACCCATGTTGGACTTTCGGTGACAAGATCCATGCTTGGACTTTCCCTTGTCAAGACTCAAGCTTGGATTTCTCATGCCAAATACCCATGACTTGGACTTTTAAATGACAATGGTCGAACCATCGTCAAACATCAAACATGACCTAGGTCGATTGCACCAACAATCTCCCCAACACATTATCAAACATTAATGTCAAACATCAAAACACTACTCGAGTCAAACTTGAGTCCGGTCAATCATGACCTGGGTCGATTGCACCAATAATCTCTCCCTTTTTGATATTTGACAAAAACCAAACACCTTTGAGTTAGGCTTAAATCCTAACTCAATTCTCCTTACAAATTGTCCCAAATTGGTAATCCCATAAATTCTCCCATAACTTCTTCTATTAATTGTCCCCCTTTTTGACATACATCAAAAAGGTTCCCCCAAGGAGGTCAATGTTTCATATCCCAATGAGATCTTACAATCTCCCCCTTGGTCAAAAAATACCTAGGATGCCTTCACTCTTCCTAGTGTTAAGCCCATATCACTTAAGAGAGGCAATCCTAACTTCTCCAAAATTCTCCACATTATCCCCCTTATAAGGAAGAATATACATCCATCATCCCATGATGGATACCTTCCCCTAAAGACTTGCTCCCCTTGACCATTGCACCAACAATGTCCTTGGAGCGTCCATAACCCTATAGGAACACTAAACCATTAACAATAAGGTTAAAAGTTCAACATTGATCTTTCCACACCTTAAAATTGATACATATCCCTAACAACTATTCTAATTCATATCCAATGGATTTTCACCTTTTCCAATGCTCTCCAAAGAATATCCTAGAGTTAGGAGCAGTTAGGAAATCCTAACATAGCTGAAACATGGGCTAAACATCCTTGTTTACCCAAAATCAGCATTGGCAGTCGACTTTATTAGTCAATAGTCGACTGCCCTCATCATCCGTCGACTGCCATACAAGGCAGTCGATTGATATCTGCAAAATGCAAAAATCAGATTTCAGAAACCAGTTTTCGAAATTCATAAGTAATTATACATAATACAAAAAATCATGAAAATTCATATGTATAATACTTATAACACACATTATGGGTGAAAAATGTTTGAAAAATATTTTACCCATAAAATAGTGAAATTGATACAAAGTTCAAAAATGAGAAAAGCTTCAATGTTTTGAGCCATCTCTGTATTAACATCATCAATGGTGATTGCTATCAAAAGATAGACTTCACCAAGGTTTTTCAAAATGATTTTGAAATAGTTTTAAAACCTTATATTGGATCATGATCATTGGTCTTAATGCACATGATTTGTACACAAGCTTTCCTCATGATTCATCAATAATATAAGATGAGTTTGAGTTCATCTAGATGCAAAAACTATACACCTTGAACTTAACTCATTTTCTATCATCTCACATGTGTCTAGGGTGTATCAATACACACACATATCAATGTGATGTGAGATGTGGATTTTGTTCATCCTAATCTAAGGCCTCATATATTTTCTAAGGCAACTCTACTTGATTCCCTTATACATGAGACTTCAAGTCATGACATAGTCCTTGAATCAATTTTTATTAATACGTGAATGATTATGCCATTAATGATGATATAAATAAGCATGTACTCATAATCATAAAGTCATGGCATATGATTAAATTTAAATACACATGACATAAAAGATAATCTCTAAGTATAATAATGACATTTATATGATTTAAATGAATATGATGTCATGACATGGTATATGGCAATCAAGATATGGCAAATAAAATATAAAGGTATATAATACCTAAATTTTAATATTAGTTGCCATTTGTTATTATTAAACCCATTTTTCCATATTACTACTAATCCCCCAAGTGTGCCAAAAACCTAAAATGACACACTATGACTTTAAGACCTAAATTGTGTCAATTTGATCAAATTATCAAACTTCTTAAATAATATTGGAACATCCTAAAATATTTTAGGATTATGATCAAACTTATTTCCAAGATACCCATAACCTTGGAAATGACCTAAAGTGCCACATTTACCATGGTTAGGTTAACTACCCATCCATTTAAAGTTAGCACACCTTAACCCATTTAGCGTGAATCGATCACGCTTTTAGGAACCCAAAACCTATTGGAGCTCCTTGGGTTTACTAGGTATTCGCTAGAGATATCTTCCCTAGATACCTTCATAATGACCCTCCTAGGCTTAGAAGCCTTGGTCATTTGGGTCTTGCCTAGGTTAGCTCTAGGGGTAACACCCCTTGTAACCTTCTTAGTGGCTTCCCTAGGTTTCCTTGAAACCCTAGCCACTAGGCATCTACCTTGGTCAACCTTAAGGATGACTTCCCTATTGACCTTGGTTTTCCTAGACCTAACTTGAGTTCCATAATCGAATGGAACATTGTGATAGGTCTTTTTGGGCATAAGCTTACCCTTGGATGGTTCTTGTTTCCTAGGCCTTTGACTTTGACTCTTAGACCTTAGGCTTTAACTATTTGACCCTTGAAATTGATTTTGCATTTTCTTTAGGGCCTTCTCCAATTTCTCATGTCTTGACCTCAAGACTTGATTTTCTAGCTCTAATTGCCCAATTTTTGAACTTTTGTTTAATATTTGGGCATTACCATTCCTTCTAGGCATATGCCTAGTCCATTTAGGGTTGATACCTAGGTGATCCTCTATTTTCCTAATAGTCTCCCTGAGTAGAATTGTCTTAGAGACATTAGTCCCAAATTTCTCCTTATTACTAAAATGGGCATGCTTAGCTCCTAAACAATAAAACCTATTATTCCTAGCATGCTTTTGTTCATGAGTAATAGTAAGATTACTAAGATTATTTCTAGTATGCTTTTGCCTATAACTTAAAGAATGAGCATTATTTAAATGTACCTTAGGGTTTGTCTTAGAGGCTCCCCCTACATGTGATGCTCCCTCTTGTGTCTTCTTCCTCCCCCTAATGCATTGACTCCTATAATGCCCTTTTTGTCAACATTTAAAGCAAATGATGTGCTCCTTGCTTTTAATTGTTCGGGGAACGACATCCTTGACCTTTGGCACCAGTTGAGGCTTCTTGACCTGCTTTGGACACTTGCTCTTATAATGCCTGTAGGGGATCCTTGGAAACTAGAGGGGGTTGAATAGCTTTTATTCGTAGCATGATGGATTTCGTTTGCGTTCGTCTCTACAAAACTCGTTATGCGCAGCGGAATATAGATAATAGAAATAACAAGAAACAAGACAAACACGAACACAAGAATATAACATGGTTCGGAACCAAACGATTCCTACTCCACGGATCAAGCTGTAAAAAGCTCTAGTGATGCACACGCAACCACTAATCACAAATACTCCTTCTCGACATAAGTCGGAGGCAGAAAAACCTCATACAAATATTCTTACAACAATAAGAAATAGATACAAGCAATTACAATAACGAAATACAATGCAAGTAAAGAAAAATACTTTACAATTGCTTTTTTGAATGCTTGATCTTTGGTTTCTTGGATTGCACTTGGAGACCCTGATTTGCAGCAGCAAATCGCCCCAAAAGCCCTCAAGAAACCATAGCATTTTCCTCCTACATGAGCTCCATTTAAAGCTTCAACCTGTGCTAGAAATCGTTGATCAGGCGACTGATGCCACTGTTGTCGTGAGACAATGGCTAGATCCACGCTGGAAAGATCCAACGGATCCATCATCAGTCGAATGATCATACCCATCAATCGACTGTTGGATCCTACACTCGACTGCTAGCCCTAACAGTCGAGTCAGACTTCATTCTGTGCCCGAAAAATCGAGCACTAGTCGATTGATCACAAGATCAGTCGACTGCTCTGCCAATCAGTCGACTAGCCACCTCTGGCAGTCGACTGCTAGGACAATTCCGTAGTCAAACCCTAGTTGACTCATGTCAGCCGACTGCCACATGGCACCAGTCGACTGGCACACCTCAAATATGAGGTTTTAACCCAAGTATGGTTCTTCCATACTTGCTAGACCACCCTTAGCCTAGACCTAAGCCTTCTAGCCACCTCTATCAGCCTCACGTCTCACGGATCCCTCTAAGTCATCCATGACTTGTTCATCCATTGCACTAGCCTTCAGGTGCTTCCATCGGCTATGTCATGCTAAAGGTGTCTACACCGCCAAGGCACATTGGACTTATGCCGCCAAGACTCCGCTTGGACTTTAAGCCGCCAACCATTGGACTTATGCTACCAAGACTCTCGCTTGGACTTTACGCCGCCAATATCAAACCCCTTGGACTTTCACAAATGCTAAGACTCAAGCTTGGACTTTCCTTGCCAACCCATGTTGGACTTTCCCATGACAATCACCTTGACTCGAGAGATGTTTAGATGTTCGACAAAAACATATGACAATCACATTGTCATATGTTTTTGTCGAACATCAAAACATCTCTCGAGTCAAGCTCGAGTCCTGGTCAATCGTGACCTGGGACGATTGACAAAAACCAAACAAATCATTGAGTTAGACCATCTAACTCAAACCAATCATCCCCATCAATTTTTCCAATTGATGTCATTCTCCCAATAAGTTCTCCCCCTTTTTGACTAACATCAAAAAGGTTCTCTCCAAGGAGGTCAATATCTCATGTCCCAATGAGATCTTACAATCTCCCCCTTGGTCAAAAAATACCTAGGATGTCTACCATCCTCCTAGTGATAAGTCCCATATCACTAAAGAGAGGCAATCCTATACACTCTCCCAATTTCCAAATTGGGTATCTCAAAATCTCATTTTCCTCCTCATGAGAAAAAATACCATCCATCATCCCATGATGGATACCTCCCCCTAAAGGCTTGCACCCCCTTGACCATTGCACCAACAATGTCCTTGGGAAGTCCCTAGGCCAATAGGAACTCTAAACCATCAAAAATAAGGTTCAAAGTTCAAACATGAACTCTCCCATCCTTAAAGTTGATATAAACCCTAAACAACTCTCCTAATCCATATCCAATGGATTTTCACCCTTTATAATGCTTCTCAAAGCATATCCTAGGGTTAGGAGTGGTTAGGAACCTTTACTATAGCTGAACATGGGCTAAACATACCTTATTTTCTCAAAATCAGCCTTGGCAGTCGACTTTATCAGAGATCAGTCGACTGCCACCAAGGGAAGTCGACTGATAACTGAAATTTTCGAATTTCAGTTATCAGAAATAGATTTTGAAAATTCATAAATAATTATATGTATATCGAAAAATCATGAAAATTCATATGTACAATACTTATGACCAATACACTGGGTGAAAAATGATAGAATAGTATTTTACCCATAAAATATCGAAATTGACACAAAGTTCAAAACCATTGAAATTTTCAATGTTTTGACCCTACTTTGTATCAACTTTATCAATGGTGATTGCTATCAAAAGATAGACTTCACCAAGGTTTTCTAAATTGATTTTAAAATGTTTTTGAAAACCTATATTGGATCATGTTCCTTGGGCTTAATGTACATGACTTGTACACAAGCTTTCCTAATGATCCACAAATGAAATAAGATGAGTTTTAGTTCATCTAGATACAAAAACTATGCACCTTGAACTTAACTCATATCGTAGCATCTCACATGTATCTAGGGTGTATAAGTACACATACATGTCAATGTGATGTGAGATGTGGGTTTTGTTCTCCTAATCTAGGGTTTCATGCATTTTCTAAGGCAACACTACTTGATTCCCTTATAAATGGGACTCCAAGTCATGCCAAAGTCTTTAAATCAATTTTCATTAATTTAAATACATGAAGCATGATCATGGCATAAATGATATCATAAGTAAACATGGCCAATGTTCATGATGTCATGACATATGATACAATCTAAGCATACATGACATTTAACCTAACCCTAAGCATGATCATGACATTTTAAATGATTAAAAATAGATATGATGTCATGGCATGTTATATGGAAATCAAAGCATGACATATAAAATATATAGGTATAATCATACCTAAATTTTAATATTAATTGTCATTTGATATAATTAAATATATTTTTCCATATTATCACTTTTCTCCCTAGTGTGCCAAAAACCCAAAATGGCACACTATGACCTCTAATCCTAAATTGTGTCAATTTAATTGATTTTTCATAATTCCAAATATGTATTGGCACATTCTAAAATCTTTTAGGATCATAATATCAAACCTATTTCCAAGGTATCCATAACCTTGAAAATTACCTCAAATGTCAACTTTGCTATGGTTGGGTTAACTACCCTTCCAATCAAGGTTGACACACTTAAACCCATATAGCGTGAATCAATCACGCTTTTAGGAACCCAAAACCTATTTGAGCTCCTAGGGTTTACTAGGTATTCCTTAGGGATGACCTCCCTAGATACCCTCCTAATGACCCTCCTAGGCTTGTTAGCCTTGGTCATTGTGGTCTTACCTAGGTTGACTCTAGGGGTAACTCCCCTTGCAACCTTCTTAGTGGCTTCCCTAGGTTTCCTTGAAACCCTAGACACTAGGCACACCCCATTGTCAACTCTAGGGATGACTTCCCTATTGACCTTGGTCTTCCTAGACCTAGTTTATGTTCCATAATCAAATGGAACACTATGATAAGCCACCTTAGGCTTAGGTTTGTGACCCAAACCTTTCTTGTCCTTGGTTGACTTTTGTTTCTTAGGTCCTAGATGTTGACTTTGAGATCTAGACCCTTGACTTTGACCATTTGACCCTTTTATTTGATTTTGCATAATTTTAAGGGTCTTTTCCATTTTCTCAAGCCTTGAACTCAAGGCTTGATTTTCTAATTCTAATTGCCCAATTTTTGAATTTTGATTTGGTCTTTGGGAATGGGACTTCCTAGGCATATGTCTTGTCCATTTAGGGTTGAGATCTAAGTGCTTTCCTATTTTCCTAATAGACTCCCTAGGTAAAACCTTTCTAGGGACATTAGTCCCAAATTTCTCCTTCTTTGAAATATTAACATTTTTGGCACTTAAACAAATATATCTATTATTTCTAGCATGCTTTTCATGTACAATAGCAAAATTGTTGGCATTATTCCTAGCATGCTTTTTATTCCTAGAAATTGAAGGTGCATTAATAAATGTTACCTTAGGGTTTGCCTTAGAGGCTCCCCCTACATGTGATGCTCCTTCTTGCCCTTTCTTTTTCCCTTTAGGACATGAACTCCTATAGTGCCCTTTTTGTTGACATTTGAAGCACACCACGTGCTCTTTGCTTTTAATTGTCAAGGCACCGACATCCTTTGATTTTTCTTGAGGTTTTGGTGTCGGAGGAGTCTTCTTGACTTTCTTTGGGCACTTACTCTTATAGTACCCAAATTCCCTACACTCAAAACACATAATATTATTTTTATTTTGAATTGAGGTGTTTGAGTTACCTAAGTCAATGGAGGCCAGAATCAGATTTTGAGCTTCTTCATCTTGACCGGATGTTGAAGCTTCTTCTTGATGTTGCTCCAGCGATCTAATCTCCTCCCCCTCAATCCTATAGGTGGAGGTCTCCTCCAATTCTACTTCCTCTTCCTCCTTGGATGTTGATGGTCTCTCAACCTCCAAGTCCTCACTTCCTTGTGAGGATGATGCGTTTGCCTCTTCGGTCCCTTCCTCTTGGATCGATGATGGACTTTCATGGAGCTTGGCCAAATCCCTCCATATCTCTTTGGCATCCATGCACTCACCTAGGCTACACAAGAAGTCGTTAGGAATTAAATCAAAAATAAGTTTGATTACCTTCTTGTTTTTCTCGAATCTTTGGGGTTGATCCTCACTCCATCTCTTCTTCTTGAGGAAGTCACCCTTTGGTCATTTTGGATATTCGAATCCTTCCATCAAAATGGACCACTCCTCAAAATCTCTCATCATAATAAAATCTTCAATTCTTCTCTTCAAAGAATTGAAGCCTTATCGTCCATATAGGGTGTAGGGCACCGGTGTGTTGATGTCCCAACCAAGTTGTTCTTCCAACTCCTTCTTCACCCTCTAGCGTCTTTATTTTTGCTCCCGGTGGTTAGTCCGTAGAAGAGCCCCGGGCTCTGATACCACTTGTAGGGGATCCTTGGAAGCTAGAGGGGGAGGGGGGTGAATAGCTTGTATTCGTAGCGTGATGGATTTCGTTTGCGTTCTTCTCTACAAAACTCATTATGCGCAGCGGAATATAGATAATAGCAATAACAAGAAACAAGACAAACACGAACACAAGAATATAATGTGGTTCAAAACCGAACGGTTCCTACTCCACGGATCGAGCTCTAAAGAGCTATAGTGATGCACACGCAACCACTAATCACAAATACTCCTTCTCGACACAAGTTGGAGGCGGAGAAACCTCGTACAAATATTCTTACAACAATAAGAAATAGATACAAGCAATTACAATAACGAAATACAATGCAAGTAAAGAAAACTACTTTACAATTGCTCTTTTGAATGCTTGATCTTTAGTTTCTTGGATTGCACTTAGAGACCCTAATTTGCAGCAACAAATCGCCCCAAAAGCCCTCAAGAAACCATAGCATTTTCCTCCTTCACGAGCTCCATTTAAAGCTTCAACCTGTGCTGGAAATCGCCGATAAGTTGACTGCTCGGGACCATTAGTCGACTGATGCCACTGTTGTTGTGAGACAATGGCTAGATCCACGCTGGAAAGATCCAATGGATCCATCATCAGTCGACTGATTATACCCATCAGTCGACTGATGGAGCCTTTACTCGACTTCTAGCCCCAGCAGTCGAGTCAAACTCCATTCTGTGCCCGAAAAACTGAGCACCA
Source organism: Wurfbainia villosa (assembly GCA_025175895.1). NCBI lineage: Eukaryota > Viridiplantae > Streptophyta > Magnoliopsida > Zingiberales > Zingiberaceae > Wurfbainia > Wurfbainia villosa. The sequence continues at coordinate 59,027,271 of CM045997.1, forward strand.
GTAGACTGATCACAAGATCAGTCGACTGCTCTGCCAATCAGTCGACTGCCCACCTCTGGCAGTCGACTACTAGGCCAATTCCGTAGTCAAACCCTAGTTGACTCATGTCAATCGACTGCCACATGGCACCAGTCGACTGACAGACCTCAAACATGAGGTTTTAACCCAAGTATGGTTCCCCCATACTTGCTAGACCACCCTTAGCCTAGACCTAAGTCTTCTAGCCACCTCCATCAGCCTCATGCCTCTTAGATCCCTCTAAGTCATCCATGACTTGTTCATCCATTGCACTAGCCTTCAGGTGCTTCCATCGGCTATGTCATGCTAACGGTGTCTACACCGCCAAGGCACATTGGACTTACGCCGCCAAGACTCCGCTTGGACTTTACGCCGCCAACCATTGGACTTATGCTGCCAAGACTCCCGCTTGGACTTTACGCCGCCAATATCAAACCCCTTGGACTTTCACAAATACCAAGACTCAAGCTTGGACTTTCCTTGCCAACCCATGTTGGACTTTCCCATAACAATCACATTGTCATATGTTTTTGTCGAACATCAAAACATCTCTCGAGTCAAGCTCGAGTCCTGGTCAATCGTGACCTGGGCCGATTGCACCAACAATGTCCGGCTTCCCTACACTCAAAGCAAATTATATGAATTTTATTTTGAACTAAATTGCTTGAATTACCTAGGTTAGTTGTCGGTGTCGGAGTTGATTCTTCACTTCTTCCGGAGGTTGAAGCGAATTCTTGATTTTGTTCTAGCTCCGGCATAGATGGTCACTCCTCCCCCTCAATCCTAAAGGTGGAGGCTTCTTCCATCTCTTCTTCCTCTTCCAATCTGGATGTTGATTCCCTATCAACCTTCGAATCCTCAAGCTCTTGGGATGAAGATGTGCTTGTTGGTGCAATCGGCCCAGGTCACGATTGACTAGACTCGAGTTTGACTCGAGCGATGTTTTGATGTTTGACATGAAGGTTTGACATTGATGTCTGATAATATTTTGGGGAGATTGTTGGTGCAATCGACCAGGGTCATGATTGACCGGACTCGAGTTTGACTCGAGGGGATTTTGATGTTTGACTGGAGTTGACCATGACATGGAAAGTCCAAGTCTTGAGTACTTGGCATGTAAAGTCCAAGCATGGGACTTGGCAAGGAAAAGTCCAAGCACAGGTCTTGGCATGGAAAGTCCAAAATGGGTTGGCAAGGGAAAGTCCAAGCTTGAGTATTGACATTTGAGAAGTCCAAGGGGTTTAATATTGGCGGCGTAAAGTCCAAGAAGGAGTCTTGGCAGCATAAGTCCAATGGTTGGCGGCGTAAAGTCCAAGCGGAGTCTTGGCAGCGTAAGTCCAATGTGCCTTGGCAGTGTAGACACCGTTAGCATGACATAGCCGATGGAAGCACCTGAAGGCTAGCGTATAGATGAATAAGTCATGGATGACTTGGAGGGATCCGATAGACGCGAGCCTGACGGAGGTGTCAAGAAGGGTTAGGTCTAGGCTACGAGTGGTCTAGCAAGTATGGGGGAACCATACTTGGGTTAAACCTCATGTTTGAGGTTAAAACCTCATGTTTGAGGTGTATCAGTCGACTGGTATCATGTGGCAGTCGAAAGACATGAGTCAACTAGGGTTTGACTGTGAGGAGTGCCCTAACAATCGACTGCCAGAGGTGGGTAGTCAACTGTTAGACCGATCAGTCGACTGATCTTGTGATCAGTCGACTGGTGCTCAATATTTTGGACACAGAATGGAGTCTGACTCGACTGTTGGGGTTAGCAGTCTAGTGAAGGCTCGATTAGTCAACTGATGGACATGATCAGTCGACTGATATCCTATCCGTTGAATTTTTCCAACGTGGATCACACCGTTGTCTCATAGTAACAGTTTCATCAGTCGACTGATGGTCCCGAGCAGTCGACTGATAGGAGATTTTTAGCCCAGGCAACAGCTTTAAATGGAGATTGTGGCGGAGGTTTGGAGCAGCGATTTCTTAAGCATTATTGAGGCGATTTGCTGGTGCAAATCAGTGTCTTCAACCACGATTCAAGCAATCAAAGATCAAGCAACCAAAGTGCTATTGTAAAGTGGTTTTTCTTTACTTGCATTGTATTTCATACTTGTATTAGCTTGTATCTTTCGTATTACTTAGTGTAATCATTATAAGGAGTTTCTCCACCTCCAACTTGTGTCGAGAAGGAGTGTTTATTAGTGGTGTGTGATTGGCATTGCTAGAGATCTTTAGAGCTTGATCCGTGGAGTAGGAACCATTCAGTTCCGAACCACGTTATATGATTGTGTAATTGTGTGCTTCTATTTGTTATTGCTTTATTTTTGCTGCGCTAACACGACATGCAGAGACAAGAACACAACGAATTCCATCGAGCATCGATACGCTATTCACCCCCCTCTAGCGGTCACCGTTTCCTCTACAATTGGTATCAGAGCCCAGGGCTCTTCTACGGACTAACCGCCGGGAGCAAAAGACACTAGAGGGAAGATGGAATTCCAAGACAAGCTTGGATGGGACATCAACACTCCACCACCATATGACCGAGAAGATTTTCTGGCGTGGAGAGCAAGAATGGAGACATTCTTGATGATGGACATAGAGGATTGGTTCATCCTCATAGAAGGCTTTGAACCTCCTAGGGATAAGAAGGGAGAAGTCCTAAAGTTGAAGAAATGGACACAAGAGCAACTACTAAAATTCAAGACCGAAGCCAAGGTAACAAAACTTTTAGAAGATTTGATACCTAATGATGTTTTGTCTAGGCTAGGAGATTACATGGATGCCAAGGAGCTATGGAGCAAGTTGGCAAGATTCCATGAGGAGCCCAAAGAACAAGAGTCCTCATCGGCTCAATTGGAGGAAGAGATCGAAGAAGAGAGCACATCATCCTCACAAGAAAGTGAGGAGTCGGAAGTTGAGAGGGAGTCAACTTCCGGGTTGGTGGAAGAGGAAGAGGAAGAATTGGAGGAGACCTCCACCTCTAGGATTGAGGGGGAGGAGATTAGAGCATCCTCAACACCGGAGCAACAAGAAGAACCATCTACATCCGGTCAAGAGGAAGAGCAAGCTCAAGAGACCCTCACCACCACCCCAGGTAACTCAAACACTTCAACCTCAAATAAAATTCATATAACGTGTTTTGAGTGTAGGGAAATTGGGCACTATAAGAGCAAGTGCCCAAAGAGAGTAAGGAAAGCTCCTCCGGCACCTAAAAGTCAAGAAAAGTCAAAGGATGCCGGTGTCCCCACCAAGAAGAGCAAGGAGCACGTTGTGTGTTTCAAATGCCAACAACTGGGACATTATAGGAGCCAATGCCCTAGGAAAAAGGAAGGAGCATCACAAGTAGGGGGAGCTAAGGCTAACCCTAAGGTATATTTCAATAATGCACCTTCTTTAGTTAATACGCAAAAGCATGCTAGAAATTTTAATTCACTTGCTATTACTCATGAAAAGCATGCTAGGAACAATAAATATTTTTGTTTAGGAGCTAAGAATGTCCACTTTTCAAATAGGGAGAAATTTGGGACTAATGTCCCTAGAAAACCCTTACCTAGGGAATCTATTAGAAAAATTGAAGACCACCTAGGCTTAAATCCTAAATGGACTAGGCATATGCCTAGGAAAAACAATGCCCAAAGACCAAATGGAAAATCGAAAATTGGGCAATTAGAATTGGAAAACCAAGCCTTGACTCAAGGCTTGAGAAACTTGAAAAGACCCTTGCAAAAATGACAAGTCAAATGCAAAGGTCAAATGGTCAAACCATAGGGTCTAGAAGTCAAAGTCAAAACCTAGGGCCTAAGAGACAAGAGTCAACCAAGGGCAAGAAAGGTTTGGGTCACAAGCCTAAGCCTAAGGTGACTTATCATAGTATTCCATTTGATTATGGAACACAAACTAGGTCTAGGAAGGCCAAGGTCACAAGGGAAGTCATCCCTAGAGTTGACCAAGGTATGTGTCTAGTGGCTAGGGTTTCAAGAAAACCTAGGGAAGCCACTAAGAAGGTTACAAGGGGAGTCACCCCTAGAGTTAACCATGGCAAGACCCAAATGACCAAGGCTAACAAGCCTAGAAGGGTCATTAGGAAGGTATCTAGGGAGGTTATCCCTATAGAATACCTAATTAACCCTAGGAGCTCAAATAGGTTTTGAGTTCCTCATAGCGTTATTGATTCACGCTAGATGGGTTTAGGGTGTGCCAACTTTAAATGGAAGGGTAGTTAACCTAACCATGGTAAAGGTGGCACTTTAGGTAATTTTCAAGGTTATGGATACCTTGGAAATAGATTTGATATTTTGATCTTAAAAGATTTTAGGATGTGCCAATACATTTTTGAAATTATATAAAATTAATTAAATTGGCACAATTTAGGATTAGAGGTCATAGTGTGCCATTTTGGGTTTTTGGCACACTTGGGAGAAAAGTGATAATATGGCAAAATATACTTAATTATATCAAATGGCAATTAATACTAAAATTTAGGTATTGTTATACATATACATTTTATATGTCATGCCTTGTTTGTCATATAACATGTCATGACATCATATTTATTTTTACCATTTAATATGTCATGATCATGTTTAGGATTAAGGCTTAATGTCATGTATTTTTAGATTATATCATATGCCATGACATCATGATCATTGGCTATGCTTAATTAATGCTATCATTTATGCCATGATCATTCATGCATTTAAGTTAATGAAAATTGATTTAAGGACAATGGCATGACTTGAAGTCCCATTTATAAGGGAATCAAGTAGTGTTTCCTTAGAAAATGCATGAGGCTTTAGTTTAAGATGAACCAAAACTCACATCTCACATCTAAATTGACATGTATGTGTATTTATACACTCTAGATACTGTTGGATTATCCAAGCCACAAAAACCGCTTTTTGCATTGCAGAAACCCCGGAAGTCAGCCACGGATCCGTGCGAAGATAAACAAAACTACATGTACATGTTTAAAAACCTTAGATCTACTCTAGATCTACATGTTAAGAGTTTAACCCTTGATGTGATGCCCTTCGCTTATCCCGCTCATCCAAACGGCTTACCGAAACTCGAGAGTGTCAAGTGTACACTCCTCTATTGGTATCCACACAAGCAATAGGTGGAGAAAAGCAACCTAGAGTCTGCTAGCACCCTTTGGAAGCTCATGGCAAGATGAGGAAGAGAGAGCTTGAGGGAAGAGAGGAGGAAGAAGATGAAGTTATACAACTTAACTTCACATTTTCATAACCCATCAATAGTGGCAAACCACTATAAGGGGGTTACATGCATGCATGTAACTCCAAGAGCCAATGGCTTGTTGAGAAAAACTCTGAATCTAATGTTCACAACATCACGGGCGAATACTTCGCACAACCGCAGTGGAAATAATAATTATATCGGATCCCACCAGAGATCCATGCAAAACTATATAAATCATTTTCTATATTCTAGTCTAGATCTTATCTAGAGGAGGAATATACCTTCGGTGCGTGCCCTTCGCAATCCCGCTTTTCCAAACGTTGTCGAATCTCAATACGGTAAAGGTAACCGTATATCTATGGTATCCACACTGACACCCACACTAGCTTTGGAGTCACATTGTGCTAGCAACCCCTAGCAAAACCCCAAGAACTCTTTTTGGAAGAAGAAGGAGAGGAAGGAGGAGATGAGAGAACTCTTTCTCTTTTGGCCTTTTGCTTGCACACCCAAAAACCAAAAGCAACAAAATCTAATCCACATTGAGCACAAAACCCATTTTATGCTTAAGTCATCAATGTCATTATCTCCTCATAAAGACATCTCTTAATACCAAGACCCTTGGTATTCTCCTTCATGAATTATCATCATGAATACCAAGGTTCCATGCATGATTAATCAAATTAATCATGCATGATAATGAATCATCTTCCATGGTTCAACTTGAGTCTAACTCAAGTTTAACCAGTTTGAGTCTAACTCAAATCTTGGCCATATGCTCAATTGTCCTTTTAGTCCAACTAAAAGAAACCATCTCCAAAACAGAATGTCATTTATGTGTGACCCTATAGGCTCTTATAATGTTGGCAATGTATCTAAAATCCTTTTTAGATACATAAGCAATGAGCAGTATCTAGCAATACATCATTGCTACCCAAGTTACAAGATCGTCGAGATCTGACAACCTTTTCGTGACTATTATCATGTATGACGGTGTCCTTCTATCTCTGATATCTTAGATCGATCAATGAGGCATAGACCATGTCATCCCCTTATCGATCTTTATGTTTCTTGATCCCCAAGTAGACTCACTCAAACAAATGAGCTCAATATCTCATATTGACTCATTTGAGTATGGTCATGCATTTCGTGGTCCTACTCTATCAAGAGGCCAAAGATATCACTCCTGTCATATAGGAGGGATTGATTCTATCTACATCACTCACATCCCTCTGCATAATTCGTTATATACCCAGTGATCGCCGTTATAGTTACCCTGTTACGGTGTGAGATTAGATGATACCAAAGTACATAACTCCTTATGTAGGGAACCATAGAGACTTCAGGTCTAAGGACTATTCATACCAATAGTCACATGAGAAAGTATATGACACTCATATAACGATCCATGATACTTTCTCATGGCAGGTCAATTCAGTATATATATTCTCCAATATATATACCCATGTGTCAATGTGATATCACATATCCATGACTTATGAGATCAAGTCATCCATTGGCCTACATGCTAGTCTCAATGTATTAATATTGCCCTTGTATATTAATACTTGACTAGGAATATTAAGAATAGTGTTCTCTACATCTTCTCATAATCAATTCTACCAATTGATATACTGTAGATTAGAACATACTATTCAAAGATATTATTATATTTATTTGAGCTGGCACATGCATAAAGTAAATATAATAAACAATCTTTGTCTTTTATTAATGAAATATGATACACATGATCCCTAATCAATCATCTCATGATTGACACTACATCTCATGATTGGCACTAAGGGCTGAGACTAACATGGCTCTTGGTCTCCCTCATGAGGTGGCACCCCATGATGTGTCCATGATGATGTAGAGCATCATCATTGGTCGGCCTCATGCCAAGTCACCATGACTGGCAATTGGTCAAGTCAAAATTGACCATTCATCTTCCCTCTCAAGTCAAGTCAAACTTGACCTCTTATCTCCCATGATTGATCAAATATAACCATTTGATTCGAGTCAATTTGATTTAATGAATCTCAATTCATTAGTTTAAATTGAATCGATGAATCAAATATAAATTAGACTCATTTAACACTTGAATCAAATTGAGTCTAACTCAATTAGTCTAATTTGGATTACTCTTAATCCAATTTGGTTCATCCCATGAACCTAATCCTCATGATCCATCATATGAACCTAATCTCCATCTAATTGCCCTTTGTGTGTGACCCTATAGGTTCTTGTAACGTTGGCAATGCTCCTAAACCGATTTAGGAACATAAGCAATGAGCGGTATCTAGCAACACATCATTGCTACCCAAGTTACAAGAATGTTGAGATACAACATCACCTTTGTGACTCTTACAATATGTGACAATGTCCCTCTATCCTTGACATCTAGATTGACCAATTGAGGCATAGACCGTGTCATCCTTAGTACAATCTATATCTTGAACTCCAAGTAGACTCACTCTAATCAAATGAGCTCAATATCTCATATATTGACTCATTTGGGTATGACCATGCACTTAGTGATCTCACTGTATCAAGAATAATGATGTCACTCTCATCATATAGGAGAGATAGATCCCATCTAAATCACTCACATCCCTCCGCATAATTTATTACATACCCAGTAATCGCCTTTATAGTCCACCCATTTACGGATGACATTTGACGAAGCCAAAGTATGCAACTCCTTATGTAGGGATCCATGGTGACTTCATGTCCAAGGACTAATAGTCATACTAATAGTCACATGAGAAAGTATATGACACTCATATAATGATCCATGATACTTTCTCATGGCGGGTCATTCAGTATACATTCTCCAATGCATATCCATGTGTCTACTTGATTTCACATATCCATGACTTGTAAGATCAAGTCATCGAGTTGACCTACATGCTAGTCTCTTCGCATTAACATTGTCCCTGAATGTTAATACTTGACTAGGAATGATTAAGAGTAGTGTTCTCTATATCATCTCATTATCGATTCAACCAATCGATTGATATAGATAAGAACCTTCTACTCAAGGACGTTATTATACTTAGTTATTTGGCACCAATACAAGTAAGTATAATAACCATGCCTTTATAAATAGGAATATGATACAACAAAGTCCATACAATAATCATCACATGATTGGCTCTAGGGCTTTCACTAACAATCTCCCACTAGCACTAGTGTCAATCACTGTAGTATCTAATACCCAATGACCTAGTGTGACCATCATGCTTTTTCTGTGCCAAAGCCTTGGTCAAGGGATCTGCAATGTTAGCCTCTATGGGTACTCTGCAAATCTTCACATCTCCTCTATCGATAATCTCTCGAATGAGATGGAAGCGTCATAGTATGTGTTTGGTCCGCTTGCGTGAGCGAGGTTCCTTAGCCTACGCAATCGCTCCATTATTGTCACAATAGAGCTCTATAGGATCTGCTATGCTAGGAACCACCCCAAGCTCAGTAATGAACTTGCGGATCCAAACTGCCTCCTTTGCTGTCTCTGATGCAGCGATATACTCGGTTTCTGTTGTAGAATCAGCAACTGTGTCCTACTTCGAACACTTCCAGGCTCACAGTGCCACCATTCAAGCAAATCACAAACTCTGACTGTGATTTATAATCGTCCTGGTCAGTTTGGAAGTTGGCATCGCTATAACCCTTTACAGATAGCTCCTCATCTCCTCCAAATATCAAGAAATATTCTTTAGTCCTTCTCAAGTACTTAAGAATATTCTTGACTGCTATCCAATGACGCTCACCTGGATCTGACTGGTATCTACTCGTCATGCTCAAAGCATACGAGACATCAGGACGAGTACATAGCATGCCGTACATGATAGATCCTATGGCCGATGCATAAGGGATCTTATCTATGTGGTCTCTCTCCTCTCTAGAAGAGGGACTTTGAGTCTTCAAAAGACTCACACCATGTGACATCGGCAGAAGTCCCATCTTGAAATTCTTCATGGTAAACCGTAGTAATACCGTGTCAATATATGTACTCTGACTTAGGCCAAGCAATCTCTTAGATCTATCTCTATAGATCTTGATGCCTAGAATACAGGCTGCTTCACCTAAGTCCTTCATTGAGAAGCACGTCCCCATCCAAGTCTTCATAGACTGTAGCAAAGGGATGTCATTCCCAATGAGTAGTATGTCATCCACATACAATACAAAGAAGACAACTGTGTTTCGATTAACCCTCTTGTAGACAGAGTGTTCATCTTCATTCTTGATGAAACCAAACTGTTTGATCACATCATCGAATCGAAGATTCCAGCTCTGAGAAGCTTGCTTTAGCCCATAAATGGACCTTTGCAGCTTGCATACTTTCCCAGTATGCTGTGGATCTACAAAACCCTTAGGCTGTGTCATGTACTCATCCTCGAGCAAGTTTCCATTCAGAAATGCAGTTTTGACATCCATCTGTCAGATCTCATAATCATGGTATGCTACAATAGCAAGCATGATTCGAATGGACTTAAACATCGTCATTAGAGAAAAGGTTTCATCATAGTCAATACCATGAATTTGCTTGAAACCTTTAGCCACCAATCGGCCCTTATAGGTATGCGTAAGTCCATCCATGTCAGTCTTTCTCTTAAAGACCCACTTACACCCAATGGGTTTGACTCCTTCAGGTGGATCAACCAAAGTCCATACTTGGTTGGTGTACATGGATTCCATCTCGGATCTCATGGCCTCTAGCCATTTCTCAGAATCTGGGCTCATCATAGCTTCCTGATAAGAGATAGGCTCATTCTCAATGAGCATAACGTCATCATGGTCAAACAAGAGAAATGAGTATCTCTCAGGCTGACGATGTACCCTATCAAACCTGCGAAGAGGTAGATCTACCTGAATAGGTTGTTGTTCCACAACTCTTTGTGCAATAATCTCATCACCCACAACACTTTATGGTTCCTGTTTAACCTCCATCAAGGCCTCAGTGCTATGGTCCTTATCTTGAATTTCTTCAAGATCGAACGTACTCCAACTAGTTTTTCTAGAAACAAAGTCCCTTTCTAGAAATACCCCAATCTTTGCCACAAACACTTTGTGCTGACTGGGAATGTAGAAGTAATATCCCTTCATTTCCTTAGGATATCCAACAAAAAGCACTTATCGGATTTGGGTCCCAGTTTGTCTGAGACTTGACGTCGAACGTAAGCCTCACAACCCTAAATCCTCATGAAAGACATCTTAGGATTTTTCCCTATCCATATTGTATATGGTGTCTTTATCACAGCCTTGGATGGTACACGGTTAAGTGTGAAGGTTGTTGTATCTAGAGCATATCCCCAAAAGGATATAAGAAGATCTGTGTGACTCATCATAGATCGTACCATATCTAATAGAGTACGATTCCTCATTTTAGATACACCATTCAACTATGGTATTCCAGGAGTGAGTTGGGATAGAATCTCACACTCAGCTAGATAGTCACGAAACTCATGGCTAAGGTATTCACCACCTCAATCTAATCGAAGTATCTTAATACTCTTGCCAAGATGGTTTTGTACTTCATTCTTAAATTCTTTGAACTTTTCAAAGGATTCCGACTTATGTGTCATCAGATACACATAACCATATCTACTAAAGTCATAAGTAAATGTAATGAAGTACCTATAACCACCTCTAGCAGCAACATTGAAAGGGTCACATACATCACTATGTATAAGTCCTAACAAGTCTGTTGCTCTTTCGTTGTGTCCACTAAAGGGAGTCTTGGTTTTCTTGCCTAAAAGGCAAGACTCGCATGTCTCATATGATTCAAAATCAAATGAGTCCAACAACCCATCCTTATTGAGCTGGGATAAGCGACTCTCATTTATGTGACCTAAGCGACAATGCCAGAGATAGGTTTAGTTCAACTCATTTGACTTGAACCTGTTGGTACTTATGTTATAGATGGGGCTCTCTAAGTCTAGAATGTAGAGTCCGTTCATCAGAGGTGCACTACAATAGAATATATCATTTAAATAAACTAAACAATATTTGTTCTTTATTATAAATGAAAAGCCTTTCTTGTCCAAACAAGAAACTGAAATTATATTCTTAGTCAAAGTAGGCACATAACAATATTCATCTAGTTCTAGTACAAGCCCAGAGGGCAGAGATAGAATATAAGTTCCTACAGCAACAGCAGCAACCCTTGCTCTATTGCCTACTCGTAGGTCCACCTTGCCCTTCATCAATGCCTTGCTATTTCTCAGTGCCTGCACATTGGTACAAATGTGAGATGCACATCCGGTATCTAATACCCATGATGAAGAAATAGATAGATTGACTTCTATAACATTTATACCTGAAGTAGAAGTCTCACTTCTCTTCTTCTTAAGATCTTCCAGGTATGCTTTGCAGTTACGCTTCCAGTGTCTAGCTTCCTTATAGTGGAAGCAAGTTCCTTCCTTGGCCACCCCTCCTTTCGATTTCAGTGCCTTGCCTTTGCCCTTGGCTTGGGACTTTCCCTTACCTTTAGACTTGCCCTTGCCTTTCTTCTTTTGCACCATCAAAATGGAGTCAGGTTCTTCCTTCTTAAGGTTGAGCTCAGCAGTTCTCAACATGCTAAGCATCTCAGGCAGTGGCTTATCAATTTCATTCATATTGTAATTCATGACAAATTGATTGTAGTTTTGTGGCAAAGATTGCAAGATCAAGTCAGTGCCCAGCTCTTGGCCATGTGGGAATCCCAACCTCTATAGGTTCTCTATGTACCCAATCATCTTGAGTACATATGGACCTACGGGAGTCCCATCTTGCATCTTGGACTGAAATAGTGCCTTAGAGATCTCATATCTCTCGTGTCTTGCTTGTCCTTGATACAGTTGACGAAGATGTTCAACCATATCAAAAGCATTCATGAACTCGTGTTGCTTCTGAAGCTCAAAGTTCATGGTCATGAGCATGAGGCATGACACATCTAATGCATCATCTTGATGCTTCTTGTAAGCATCTCAGTCAGCTCGCGAGGCAGTGGCAGGAGGTGCCTCCGGAATGGGCTACTCCAAGACATACAGTTTTCTTTCTTGGGTGAGAACGATTCTCAGATTCCTATATCAGTCCAGGAAATTAGCTCCATTGAGCTTGTCCTTCTCAAGGACGCAGGGAGAGAGTGTTCGTGTTTATCGACATGGTAATCTACAACATACACAATGCAGAAAATTAATATCATATTTCATTTATCATTTAATTAGGTCTTTAATCAAATGATACTCCCACTAAATTATAGGACTTTTGTAGAATCGATTCATGGATGTGGTCAAACCACATTACTAGATTCATACAAATTTAGCTATAATTCTCACGGGACAAGATCCACATCATACTACGCCTTGACTTAGCTTTGGCTAAATTTCCGAAGACTTAGTATGATCGGTAGGTAACACATTACCGATTACATCTCTATGCAACTCTTGTTTATATGATCAAGATCCACATTTACAAAAGACCTTAAGTTAGCTTTGGCTAAATGTCTCAAGATTTAGTGTAAATGTAACCTTATCCTACATTTCCAACGGTTGGAATATGCCTATAGTTTTACTCGATCCAATTGAGTTAACTAGTTTTACTCAATCTAATTGAGCTTATTCTCACCCAAGCTGTGATAGGCAGGACCAAGATTGTCCCTCCGCACCCTACCAAGATAATATGCATTGCTCTGCTTTGGCAGATTCAACAACAACAAATGATCGAGGTAGTGATGGGTATCAAAACTTGGTAGGCATTTTCGAGTTGATTCGATTAAGATCTAATCTAATAGTGAATGTGTATCATATATGCATTAAGGCCTTTATTACCCTATACTATCATGCATCACATACATACAAGCAAAATATACTAGCATGCATCATATACATACAAGCAAAAAATCCTAGCATGCATCATATACATACAAGCAAAATTTACTAGCATGCATCACATACATACAAGCAAAAATATATAAATATATATATATATATATATATATATATATATATATATATATATATATATATATATATATATATATATATATATATATATATATATATATATATATATATATTGTGATGAGGTCATGGCCCTACTACGATCTTCTCAAGCCAATGAGAAGATCAGACGGTCAAACTAGGGTTAGCAGCTTCTCTAAGCGCCTCCTTTGACCGCCATGTGTTGTCGGCACCCTCCTCGTAACTCCGTCTACTAGTGGACCTTCCACCGCTCCATTTTGTACATTACAAATATGAAAATAGAGTTACATTCGAGTCTAAAACTATTTACAACTGGAATATTAAAAGAAGAGGCACGACGTGCAGGTTGCATACCATATACAACATGCATAACTACAAAAACGGCACGCAAGCTGTATTATGAATTACAACACATTTATCCAATCATATTGAGGTTCTTGGGCCATGACCATCACAGTATTATACATAATTCTAAATTATGTATTTTATAGAAATTTCTATAATTTTTCCTATTTTTTTTTCAATTTTTATGAGTCACATCTCCGTAACGGTCCCGCTAAGTGATTTTCGAGCACGATCGCGGGACAATGCCGCTTTCGGGGTTAGGGACAGCGCCCCTACTCGCAAAATTCACTTTGTGAGTGTTCCATCTTGATCTTATAGTGAATTAAGTCACTGTCCCAAAAAACCTAAAATGAGATTTCGTCGTTCCGGAGAGTTTTTCTCGGTGGTTGAAGCCTACAAGTGTCCCAACACTTGTTGCTTCGACTCTTCGAGAAAAATACCCAAAAATCTATAAAAATAGGAAACTTATAGAAACTTACAGATCTGTAATTTTTATATCTAATACAAAAACTATAAAACTAAAACACATACATGCTTCGCACGTGGCTCTGATACCACTGTTGGATTATCCGAGCTGTAAAAATCGCTTTTTGCGTTGCGGAAACCCTGGAAGTCGGCCACAGATCCGTGCGAAGATAAACAAAACTACATGTATGTGTTCAAAAACCTTATATCTACTCAAGATCTTCATGTTATGAGTTTTACCCTTGATGTGATGCCCTTCGCTTATCCCGCTCATCCAAACGGCTTGTCGGAGCTCGAGAGTATCAAGTGTACACTCCTCTATTGGTATCCACACAAGCAATAGGTGGAGAAAATCAACCTAGAGTGTGCTAGCACCCTTTGGAATCTCACGGCAAGATGAGGAAGAGAGGAGGAAGAAGATGAAGTTACACAACTTAACTTCACATTTTCATAACCCATCAATAGTGGCTAACCACTATAAGGGGGTTACATGCATGCATGTAACTCCAAGAGCCAATGGCTCTTGGTCTTTTAGGAATGTATACTGAAAAGTCTATCTTTTGTATGAACATCTTTATTTTTGAAATAAGAATCACATGATCATTGTTTGCATATTTTTATGATTATGCAATATTGTCTAATACTTTACATTGTAGATAACATGGTGTGTGGTGTCACACAGGAGATCATGTTATCGGCCCCTTGAAAAGTATAAGTAAAGGCTCACAACCGAGATGACTTTGGACAAACCATCGGAATGGTTGTAGTGTGATTTGGGATTGGTTTGTCTTGACCATAGAATCACACTAGTGCACTTTATGTGTATTAAGCAGGACCGACTTAGAGGTGATTCGATTTATTGCTGACTACATAATCGAATCAGACCTCAGATATTATTTAGTACATGCTCTTAATCCCGATATAATAACGGGCAAATATACTTAGTACTCATCTCTTTGATTTACCAATGGGCGAGATTTATAGATTAAATCGATAGGCTCGGTAAGTTGGGAGATGATATTATTTATATGGTGTACCATTGATTATAGGAGGAAACCATGTCCTATATATTAGGATGATGATGTCCCCTTGAGGAGCTCATAAGATTCATCATGTAAACCCTGCAGGTGGACTTGGTCCGGCATGATGAAAAGGTTAAGTGTTACTACTCAAGGAGTTAGATGTTGATTAATTAATGGTCAGTAAATTAATTAATCGACGGACATTCGAGATCTTAAACACGGGGAGAAAATGTACAAATAATATATGGAGCCCATATTATCATATGGGGGTTGGTGAGGTAGATCAATGATAATCCTTTAGTGGATTGGATCATCATTAGTGGATCGGACTTTATGTGGGCTTGATCCTTGGGTGGCCAAGATCCAACTCCTCCTCATGGTCCCTAATGTAGCCTATTAACACCTCATGAAGCTTAGATCCAAAGGATAGAAACAAAACTCTAGATCTAAAGGTGGAGATTGAATCTCTAGATCCGACGGTTGAGATTAAATCTCTAGATCCGACGGTTGAGATTAAATCTCTAGATCCGACAATTGAAATTAAATCCCTAGAACCAATGGAGGAGATTAAATCAAGCCTTAAGCCTAAATCTATAAATATTGGCTTAAGGGTGGGCGACAACACATGGAAGAAAAAAGGGGGCTTAGGTTGGGCGGCAAGGGCTTTGGAGATTTAGGGTTTTGGGTGGCCACAATTAAGGAAAGATGCTTCTTCTTCTTCTTCTTACTTATGGTGGCCGGCACCTTTCTTCCCTCTACTCTCCTTGGTTTTGGCCGGCGTCCAACATCCTCCCTTTCATCTGAGAGCATGGCTTAAGGGGATTAGGGTTTGCTTCCTTTAGAGGCTAGGAATCCTAGTTGGTTTAGGATTAGGTTTGGGTGGCTAGGGTTTTGGGAGCTTATGGGTGGGCGCCAACTCAAGGAGGAGTTTTTCTTCTTCTTCCTAAGGTGTGGCCGGTTCCTTCCATCTTCCCTCTACCTTGGATTGTGCTCATCCTAATCATCTTTCTCACTTCCATGGTCAGCCATAAGGAGAGCAAGGATTAGGGTTTGGAGGCTTAGGGTTTAGGAGGCTTGGGTGCCACCAAATAAGGAAGTAGTTTGCTTTCTTCTTCCTCTCCTTTGGTGGCCAGCGCCCACAGCCCTTTCCCAGCCCTTGTCCGGCATCCAAAGACCCCTTCTCCTTCTCCTTAGGTGGTGGAAACAAGATATAGGGCTTTCCCTTGGTGTCTTGGCCGGTTTCCACCATTATCTCCTTCTCCTTGTTGGCCGACTTCAAGCATTCTCCTTGTTGCTTCTTGGTTGGCTATAGAAAGGAGAAGAGCTTTGTTTCTATTCTTCCTCTTGCTTTGGAAGAGCAAGGAAGGAAGATTTGCAATCTAGGAGCTTCGACTTTTGGTAGAGCGTCGCCCACACGACGTCCGAAAGGAGGAAGGACATACATTAGAAGATCGAGAGGTATATCGATTCTCTAATTTTTATACATTACATGTTTGTATTTGTTTTTCAATTATGAGCATGATATAAATCTGTATATGACTAAATAATACTTGGATCCCGAGCATAAACACAAAAACCGACGATCCGGACATCGTCTATTCCGCGGCTACTCGTAGAATAGAAGTTGGTCGCTTGAACAACTTGGTTGTTCAAGTGACCTCTCTAAACGAATAGCACGATGATGACTTGGTGGTTTGGGCAATCCCTTTTGTCTAGGATTAAATTTTTTTTAATCCGGGGACATCGAACGGATCGCCATGGACAAGCTATCAAGGTGAAGTGGGAAGCGAACTTTCCCCTCACGGACTCAATAAGCAAAAACCCTTCAATTGGTATCAGAGCCAAGGTTTCCGATTTTGTGTGTTTAGGATTCGGTTAATTTTTATGCACTTTTTATATATTATATGTGTCATATAATAGTAGGATATGCGTAGTTTAACTCTTTGGTTGCAGACATAAGATCCGACTATTATGGTCATATGTGTGTAAATATTTATTTTGTTGAATCCTCGGGG
The DNA here is from genome assembly GCA_025175895.1 of Wurfbainia villosa. NCBI lineage: Eukaryota > Viridiplantae > Streptophyta > Magnoliopsida > Zingiberales > Zingiberaceae > Wurfbainia > Wurfbainia villosa. The sequence goes on from CM045997.1 coordinate 59,044,293, forward strand.
TTGATGAGGCTAGTATTTAGTTTTTGTAAATTAAATACAACATTGTTTAGCCACTCTTTATTTTATTTTACTTTCAATCTAGATTTCATGTACACTCCCTCGTGGAGTATAGGATCGATGGATGTAAATTAAAATAGGTTTTAGTCTCGATTCGGATCTCCGGATTGCTCGTACATGGCGTAGGAGGAGAGGATGAGATGGCGATGCGACGGGAGTCATATTGAAGACAAAAGTCATAATAGTTGGAAAATAATTTATTTTTCATATTTATTGCTTTTTGTTTGATATGCATGTCGTAGGCTAGAAAAATTCCTTAATTTCAAATTACTAAGTGGGAGAGGGAATTTTTTAAATTCCCACGGCCTCCATTACGATTTGACATGTGATGCAAACAAACTTGCGCGTCAGCTCTGAGTGCCTTCCTCCCCATCGGATGGGTTTGTTTGTGGATCACAAGGTCGAAAATGGTTATAGGAAATTATTAAGGAGCGTGTGTATTTGCTCATCGTAAGGCACATAACCCGAGATAATTAACTTAGTACCGAGTAATGGTGAACACTTAGATACAAATATAAGTATCCTCCCCATCAGAGTCACTGCTTTTATTTGTAGGGCCAAAGAGGAACCAACTATTAATTTTACTTGTCAAAAAGATAGGTTGACAAGATAGTAAAATTAATGGGTAAAACCTTCTCTTACAAATGTAGAATTCGTATACGTCCACATTATCGTGGCATACGATATTCTCGGTGTTTTGAGGTGTTGGTTGATTTTAAAATTTTATTGTTTGAGGAATCAATAATTTTTTGAAATCTAATGTTTTGATTTATGTGATTCTTAGGTTTTCTTTCAAAATGACTTTCAACCCACTTGCTGTGATACTGAAAGAGAACAAACTTACTGGACCAAACTATGTTGATTGGAAAAGAATCCAGATATTGTCTTATCTACTAAGGAGTACAAGTATGCACTCTTCAAAGAGTGTTCTCAGGCCATCGTTGCTCAGAAGGTTTCTACTTCTAAGCCGAAAGGCAAGAAGAAGAAGAAACAAGATGAAGCAAAGGTGGAGGGAGGATCTCAGGGAGGAGTGAAGAAGCCGAAAGGTAAGTACTTCACTTGCAAGCAGGATGGACATTGGAAGAAGGACTGTCCCAATCCAAAGCAGAACAAAGATAATATCCTTTGGTCTAGTCGTTGAAACATGGTTAGCGATGTTATCTATCGGCACCTGGTGTGTAGATACGGGAGCCACTGATCATGTCTGCAATACTTTGCAGGGGTTCCAGGAAACCCGACGACAAGCTAAAGGGGATATTACCATTTACTTGGGAAATGCCATGAAGGTGGTGGCTATTGCAGTGGGAGAAGTTTTATTTATCTCTTGAGAAAAATAAAACTTAGGTTCTGGAAAATTCCCTTTATGTACCTTTATTTAGAAAGAACTTAGTTTCAGTTTCTAAATTGTTTATGGATGGATATTCTATTTCTTTAAATGACAGAGCTGTTATAAGAAGGAATAGGGACATTATCTGTTCGGGTGCATTGATAGGAAATTTGTACACACTTGAACCCAAACCTCCCACGATGCAAATTGAAGTTAATAACTCATCTTCTAATTCCAATAAGAGAAAAGATCTTCGAAGATGAACCAAACATATCTTTGGCATCTTAGGCTTGGTCACATTAACCTAAGCAGAATTCAAAGGTTGATAGCTGATGGACCTTTGGGTTCATTAGTGGTGGAGGATCTCCCAACCTGTGAATCTTGCTTGGAGAGTAAGATGACCAAGAGGCCTTTTAAGGCCAAGGGGTATAGAGCCAAAGATGTGTTAGAATTGGTTCATTCTGATTTGTGTGGTCCTATGTCTATCCAGGCTAGAGGTGGTTTTGAGTATTTCGTCTCTTTTATAGACGATTACTCAAGATATGGATACATTTGCCTGATGCGCCGCAAGTCTGAATGCTTTGACAAGTTCAAAAAATTCAAGACTGATGTGGAGAAACGTCAAGGTAAAAGTATCAAGACACTACGATCTGATCATGGTGGTGAGTACCTCTTGGGAGAGTTTAGGAACTACTTATCAGAGGCAAGGATTCAATCCTAATTGACTACACCTGGCACACCCCAGCAGAACGGTGTAGCAGAGCGAAGGAATAGGACTCTTATGTTTTGGTGCAATCGGCCCAGGTTGACTCGAGTTTGACTCGAGCAGTATCTTGATAGTATTTTGATGATAGACAAAACTCATGACATGGGATTGTCACGGGAAAGTCCAACATGGGGTTGGCATGGAAAATCCAAGCATGGAGCTTGGTGTGGAAGTCCAAGGGGGAAGCCTTGGCATGGGAAATCCAAAGCATTGCGAAGACGTGCGCTTGGTGCTTGGTGAGAAATGCATTGCGAAGCCGTGCGCTTGGTGCATTTGGGAAGTCTTGAGAACTTGGCAAGTTCACTAGGCCCGGGTCCTTGAGTCGGTGAAGGATGGCATTGCAAAGTTGTGCGCTTGGTGCATCCGAGGGACCGCCGGACGGGGAGCGAATGGAGTGAGCCCAAAGGGAAGCATACTTCTAGGGTATGAGACGCGAAGGATGGCGTTGTGAAGCCGTGCGCTTGGCGCATTCGAGGGACGTAGGCCGAGGGAAGAGAGCTTCAGTGGGGAACTCCATGAGGGATAAGGTGGACTTGGCCAAGTGGCTAAGACTGAGTGTCGGAGGCTCAAACTTGATGTTTGAGGGTTTACCCGACGGTCGGATGCTCAAACAACTTGGTGTTTGAGGTTTTGCCCGACATTAGTCGACTGGCATAGGTGCCAGTTTGACTGATCCAAGTCGACTAGAGTTCGACTGGTGTAAGGCTAGGTTTTGAACCGCAATGATCTGGCAAGGGATGGCACGATCGATGGGGAGTGTCGCGAGACGTATCGCTCGAGCCGATCGAGCAATGATTACTATAGGTCACCACCGATCGATGGGCATCATCAGTCGACTGGTAGGTGATCCGTTGAAACTTGTCTGACGTGGATCTGACCGTTGTGAGACAATGGCTACAGGGGCAGTCGACTGCTAGGCGCAAAAACAGCTCGATGCAAGTTATAAAAGGAGCTCGAGATGGAGGTTTTTGCATTGGTTTTTGTGGAGCTATTGGAGGGGAATTGCTGCTGCATTTTAGTCCTTCAAGAGCTAATCAAAGCAAGCAACAAACAAGTGATCAAAAGCAATTGGTGAAAAGTGTTCCTTTTGTATTGTATTTGTATTCTTGTTTGTATTTGTACATTACTGTTGTAATTGCTTGTGAGAGGTTTCTCCACCTCTGATGTGTAGTCGAGAAGGAGTTTAGTTAGTGTCGTGCGCATAACTAGAGCTCGGTGAGCTCGCCCGTGGAGTAGGAACCATTCGGTTCCAAACCACGTATATCTTGTGTATTGATTGTGCTTGTATTGTTGTTATTTCTATTGTTATTCCGCTGTGTATATTAACGACAATTGTAGACAAGCACACGAGAATAAACAAATTACGACATCCAACGAACGAGGGCTATTCACCCCCCTCTAGCCGACCGTTTCGATTCCCCTACAAGTGGTATCAGAGCCGAGGTCGCTCTTCAAGGACTAACCGCCGTGAGAGCACTACAAAATGGCCAGCTACAACCTTCAACCACCAAAATTCGAAGGAGATTTTCTATGGTGGAAAATAAAAATGGAGGTATATCTAGAAACCGATTTTGATTTTATGCTAATCTTAGAAAATGGTTTCAAATTGCCTAGGGATGAAAGAAATAAGAAAATTGAGAAGTCAAGATAGACCCAAGACCAAATAAAGGACTTCAAGACAAATCTTGAGGTAATTAAATTGCTTGGTGATTTGTTACCTAATCATATTTGGTCTAGTTTGGGTGACTATAGGGATGCAAAGGAATTATGGGAGAAGATAATGAAATTTCAAAAAAGTTCCCAATCGGCACAAGTAGAGGAAGATGCCGTGGAAGAAAGCCAATCCACATTTGAAGATGTTGATGATTTGGTGAAGACTTCCACCTCTAGCATTGAGGGGGAGGAAAGGATTTCCACTCCGGAGCCAAGCCAAAATGAAGCATCTACTTCCGGAAGAAATGACCAAGAGGCTTCCACCAACTCCCTAGGTGACTCATGTATTATAATTAATCGTAAAGATTATATTATTTGTTTTGAGTGTAAGGAGAAAGGGCATTACAAGAGAAAATGCCCAAAATTGGCTAAGGAAAAGGCATCGACACCAAAAGTCAACCTAAAGTCAAAGGATGCCGGTGTTCCCAAAACTAGAAGCAAAGAGCACATTGTGTGCTTTAAATGCAATCAAAAGGGGTACTACCGAAGCCAATGCCCTAAGGGGAGGAAGAAAGGGCAAGAAGGTGTGACTCATGTAGGGGGAGCTTCTAAAGCTAACCTTAAGGTAAATTCTTTTAATGCACCTTAATTCCTAAAGTCAAAAAGCATGCTAAGAATTACTTTAGTTCTCTTGCCATTATAAATGAAAAACATGCTAAGAGAAATAATGAGGTTTATTGCTTAGGTGCCAAGCATGTTCATATGACTAAAGACAAGCCTAGAACTCATAATTCTAGAAATATCTTGCCTAGGGAGTCAATTAGGAGAGTAGAAGAAAATTTGGGTATTAATCCCAAAAAGTCTAGGCACATGCCTAAGAAGAAGAGGCCTTTCCAAAAACCCAATGAAAATTCAAAAATGGGAAAATTAGAGCTAGAGAACCAAGTCTTGAGGTCAAGACTTGAGAGAATGGAGAAAGCCCTTAGAATCATAGAAAATTCAATTCTAGGGTCAAATGCCCAAAAGTCAAGACCTAAGGTTCAAAAACGGTATAAGGGCAAGGAAGGTTTGGGTCACAAACCTAAGCCCAAGAAGACATATCATAATGTTCCATTTAATTATGGAACTATTTCTAGGTCTAGGAAAACCAAGGCTAATAGGGAAGTCATCCCTAAGTCTAGCCATGGTATGTGTTTAGTGGCTAACACTTCAAAGAAATCAAATGTAGCCACTAAGAAGGTCAATGGAGGAGTCACCTCTAGAGTTGACCTAGGAAAGACCCAAAAGACTATGGCTTCAAAGCCTAAAAGGGTCATTAGGAAGGTATCTAGGAAAGTTATCCCTAGGGAATACCTTGTTAACCCAAGGAGCTCCAATAGATATTGGGTTCCTAAGAGCGTGATTGATTCACGCTAAATGGGTTAGGGTGTGTCAACCCTAAGTGGATGGGTGGTTAACCTAGCCATTGTGAGTTGACACATTTGGGTGTGCCAATATGGTTTGAGAAGTTAAAAATGATTTAAATTGGCACAATTAAGTCATAGAGGTCGTGGTGTGCTATTTTGGGTTTTTGGCACACTAAGGAAATAATGGCATTAAGGCAAAATGAATTTAATCCCTAGAAATGGCAAATTGAATTTAACACTTAGGTATTTTATACCTTAGTATATTTTTCTTGCCATGCTTTATTTGTCTTGCCATGTCATGACATCATTTTCATTTTTATCTATAAAATGTCATGATCATGTTTGGAATTATCTTTAGATGTCATGTATGCTTAGTTCTCATTCACATGCCATGACATCATGATATTGGCATATGTTTTTATCTAAATCATATTTATGTCATAATCATATCATGCATAGTTTTAAAATGGAGTTAAGAACTATGGCACAATTTGAAGGGAATCAAATTAATGTTGCCTAGAAATATGCATGAGAACATAAACAAAACAAAACCCACATCTCACAAAAATTTGACTTGTATGTGTTTTACACATCTAGATATTGGTGAGATGTTTAGGAAAAAGAAAATAAAGGTTTGAAAAACATTTTGAAAACATTTTGAAAAACCTTGGTGAAACCTATCTTTTGATAGCTATCACCATTGAATGGGATGATACAAAGATGGCTCTTTATTGAAGCTTTTCTTAAATTTTGAACTTTGTATCAATCTCCTAATTTAATGGGTAAAATAAATTTCCAATATTTTTCACCCATAGTGTTTAGGATAAGTATTATACGTATGCATTTTCAAGATTTTTAAAATTACGTATATTTACTTATGGATTTCGGAAATCTTTTTTCTGAAATGCTGAAAACTGCAAATGCAGTTATCAGTCGACTGCCATGGACTAGCAGTCGACTGATGGGGGTGGCAGCCGACTAATTTCTGATTTCAGTCGATTGTCCAAGCTGATTTTGGGTAAATCTTGTTGGTTAGGCCCATGTTCAGCTAGGTTAAGGTCCCCTAACCACTCCTGACCCTAGGATATGCTTGGGAGAGCATTAGAGAGGGTGAAAATCCATTGGACATGGATTAGAAGAAGGGTTTTAGGGAGAGTATCAACTTTAAGGTGGAAGAGAGTTTATTGTTGAACTTTGCCTTAATTTTGATTTGGTTAATGTTCCTATTGGCTTAGGGACTCTCCAAGGACATTGTTGGTGCAATGGTCAAGGGGGAGCAAGCCTCTAGGGGGAGGTATCCATCTTGGGAAGATGGATGTGTATTTCTTCATGGGAGGAAAATTGGGTTGCCTCTTTTTAAGTGATATGGGATCATGAGAAAGATTGTAGGCATGTGTTCCTCCAAGGGAGCGATTGTAAGATCTCATTGGGATATGAGACATTCATACCCTTGGGGAGGACCTTTTTGATGTAATATCAAAAAGGGGGAGAAGTTACCAAGTTACCAATTAGGGTTCGTTGGAATTCTCATTGGGATATGAGAATTGCCAATATGGGAGAATTGGTAGACTTGAGATGGTAGTTTTGTCAATCATCAAAAAGGGGGAGATTGTTGGTGCAATCGGCCCAGGTTGACTCGAGCAGTACCTTGATAGTATTTTAATGATAGACAAAACTCATGACATGGGATTGTCATGGGAAAGTCCAACATGGGGTTGGCATGTAAAATCCAAGCATGGAGCTTGGTGTGGAAGTCCAAGGGGGGAAGCCTTGGCATGGGAAATCCAAAGCATTTGAGTCCTTGAGTCGGTGAGCTTGGTGCTTGGTGAGAAATGCATTGCGAAGTCGTGAGCTTGGTGCATTTGGGAAGTCTTGAGAACTTGGCAAGTTCACTAGGCTCGAGTCCTTGAGTCGGTGAAGGATGGCATTGCGAAGCCGTGCGCTTGGTACATCCGAGGGATCGCCGGACGGGGAGCGAATGGAGTGAGCACAAAGGGAAGCATACTTCTAGGGTATGAGACGCGAAGGATGGCGTTGCGAAGTCATGCGCTTGGCGCATCCGAGGGACGTAGGTCGAGGGAAGAGAGCTTCGGTGGGGAACTCCATGAGGGATAAGGTGGACTTGGCCAAGTGGCTAAGACTGAGTGTCGGAGGCTCAAACTTGATGTTTGAGGGTTTACCCGACGGTCGGATGCTCAAACAACTTGGTGTTTGAGGTTTTGCCCGACATCAGTCGACTGGCATAGGTGTCGGTTCGACTTATCCAAGTCGACTAGAGTTCGACTAGTGTAAGGCTAGGGTTTTGTGCTTGGCGATCGCCATGAATCGCAATGATCGACGTCGGCGCATGACACCGAGGATGGCAATGATCGATGGGAGTGTCGCGAGCATAGAATGCTGTAGTCGATCGGGCGTCGACTACTAGTCACCACCGATCGATGGGCATCATCGGCCGATCGTAGGTGATCCGTTGGAACTTGTCCGGACGTGGATCCGCCGTTGTGAGACAACGGCTACGAGAGCGATCGGGTGCCTTTTGGCAATGATCGCTAGGCGCGAAAATAGCTCGATGCAGGTTATAAAAGGAGCTCGAGATGGAGGTTTTTGCAATGGTTTTTGTGGAGCTATTTGAGGGGAATTGCTGCTGCATTCCAGTCCTTCAAGAGCCAATCAAAGCAAGCAACAAACAAGTGATCAAAAGCAATTGGTGAAAAGTGTTCCTTTTGTATTGTATTTGTATTCTTGTTTGTATTTGTACATTACTGTTGTAATTGCTTATGAGAGGTTTCTCCACCTCCGATGTGTAGTCGAGAAGGAGTTTAGTTAGTGTCGTGCGCATAACTAGAGCTCGGTGAGCTCGCCCGTGGAGTAGGAACCATTCGGTTCCGAACCACGTATATCTTATGTATTGATTGTGCTTGTATTGTTGTTATTTCTATTGTTATTCCGCTGCTTATATTAACGACAATTGTAGACAAGCACACGAGAACAAACGAATTACGACATCCAACGAACGAGGGCTATTCACCCCCCTCTAGCCGGCCGTTTCGATTCCCCTACATTATGGAGATGGTTAGATCGATGATGAGTTATTCTGACTTGCCAGATTCGTTCTGGGGATATGCTCTAGATACGGCGGTGTACATTCTGAACTTAGTTCCATCTAAATCAGTGCCTTCTACTCCCACAGAATTGTGGACTGGGCGAAAGCCTAGTCTAAGACATATTTGGATATGGGGGAGTCCAGCACATGTGCTGATGGCAGATTCTGGTAAGTTGGAACCTCATACAGAAGTACACATGTTCGTTGGCTATCCCAGGGGAACGAAGGGTGTATTGTTTTATAGTCCTAGAGATCAGAGGGTGATCATTAGCACGAATGTCAGATTTCTAGAGGAAGACTATGTGATGAGCCACAAGCCCAAGAGTAAAATTGTTCTGGAGGAGTTAAAAGGGGAAGTCACTTTTTTAGTACTGCCGGTACATGAGGATATACCATATGTCGCTGCACCGCGTGTCACAGAGGATACACAGGTAATACCTCATCATAGTGTGAGGGTTGTGAGATAGTCTGATAGATTCATGTTCTTGGGAGAATCTTCTGATTTAGTCCCTGGCGAACATGAACCTGATCCCTGGACATATGACGAGGCAATCCTAGATAAAGATACAGTATCTTGGCAAAGTGCAATGAATGCTGAGATTGAATCTATGGATTCAAATCAGGTCTGGGAGCTGGTAGAACCACCCGATGGTGTAAAAACCATTGGATGCAAGTGGATCTACAAGAGAAAGAGAGGAATAGATGGGAAGGTTGAGTCCTTCAAAGCGAGGCTTGTTGCGATGGGGCATACTCATAAAGAGGGTATCGATTATGAGGAGACCTTTTCGCCGGTAGCCATGCTTAAGTCAATCCGAATTCTCTTATGCATAGCAGCTCATATGGATTATGAGGTGTGGCAGATGGATGTCAAGACAACTTTCCTTAATGGAAGTCTTGAGGAAAACATCTACATGAAACAACCAGAGGGATTCATTGCTAAGGGAAAAGAGCATCTTGTATGTAAGCTTAATCGGTCTATTTATGGATTGAAACAAGCTTCGAGGTCTTGGAACATTCAGTTTGATGAGGTGATCCAGTCTTATGGATTTATTCAAAGTCTGGATGAGTCTTGTGTATACAAGAGATGTGACGGAAATGTAGTGGTATTTCTTGTACTATACGTAGATGACATTTTGTTGATTGGCAACAATATCAAGGTGTTATCGGACGTAAGGGTATGGTGTTCCAAACTGTTTGATATGAAGGACTTGGGGGAGGTGGGACACATCCTTGGGATCAAGGTTATAAGGGATCGCAGGAAAAGGATGTTGTGCTTATCCCAAGCTTCATACATAGACACGATTATGGAGCGTTTTAGCATGCAGAACTCTAAGAAGGGTTTTCTACCTTTTAGGCATGGAGTTCCTTTATCTAAGGAGATGTGTCCTAAATCATCTGAGGAGATAGAGGAGATGAAGGTGGTTCCTTATGCTTCGCCAGTAGGAAGTCTCATGTATGCGATGCTCTGTACGAGACAAGATATCTACTTTGTCGTAGGCATGGTCAGCAGATATCAGAGTAATCCAGGACAGGGACATTGGACTGCGGTAAAGCATATATTGAAGTACCTGAGAAGGACTAGGGATTATATACTGGTTTACCAGGCAGACCAATTATTCCCTGTGGGTTACACAGATTCTGACTTCCAATCTGATAGGGATAACAGTAAGTCTACCTCAGGTTTTGTGTTTACTTTGAGAGGTGGAGCCATTGTATGGAGGAGTGTCAAGCAGAAATGCGCGGCGGACTCCACCATGGAAGCTGAGTATGTGGCAGCCTCTAAGGCGACCAAAGAAGTTGTGTGGCTCATGAACTTCCTGATGGACTTGGATGTGATTCCTGATTTGCCCAGAACTATCACAATTTATTGTGATAATAGTGGTGCAGTTGCAAACTCGAAGGAACCACGAGCCCATAAGGCTAGTAAACACATAGAGCGCATGTACCACCTGATATGAGAAATCGTAAAGGAGGTAGAAGTTGTTGTCGCCTAGATTGCATCAGAGGATGACCTGGTGGACCCTTTCACTAAGGCCCTTCTAGCGAGAGTTTGATAGGCATGTGGAGGGAAGGGGAATCAGATGTATGGCAATATGAGGACAGCATAGTCTTTTAGTATAAGTGGGAGATTGTAGGGATGTATACTGAAAATTCTATCTTTTGTATGAACATCTTTATTTTTTAAATAAGAATCACATGATCATTGTTTGCATATTTTTATGGTTATGCAATATTGTATAATACTTTACATTGTAGATAACATGATGTGTGGTGTCACACAGGAGATCATGTTATCGGCCCCTTGAAAAGTATAAGTAAAGGCTCACAATCGAGATGGCTTTGGACAAACCATCGGAATGGTTGTAGTGTGATTTGGGATTGGTTTGTCTTGACTATAGAATCACACTAGTGCACTTTTTGTGTATTGAGCAGGACCGACTTAGAGGTGATTCGATTTATTGCTGACTACATAATCGAATTGGACCTCAGATATTATTTAGTACATGCTCTTAATCCCGATATAATAACTGGCACATATACTTAGTACTCATCTCTTTGATTTACCAATGGGCGAGATTTATAAATTAAATCGATAGGCTCGGTAAGTTGGGAGATGATATTATTTATATGGTGTGTCGTTGATTATAGGAGGAAACCGTGTCCTATATATTAGGATGATGATGTCCCCTTTAGGAGCTCATAAGGTTCATCATGTAAACCCTGCAGGTGGACTTGGTCCGGCATGATGAAAAGGTTGAGTGGTACTACTCAAGGAGTTAGATGTTGATTAATTAATGGTCAGTAAATTAATTAATCGACGGACATTCGAGATCTTAAACACGGGGAGAAAATGTAAAAATAATATATGGAGCCCATATTATCGTATGGGGGTTGGTGAGGTAGATCAATGATGATCCTTTAGTGGATTGGATCATCATTAGTTGATCGGACTTTATGTGGGATTGATCCATGGGTGGCCAAGATCCAACTCCTCCTCATGGTCCCTAATGTAGCCTATTAACACCTCATGAAGCTTAGATCCAAAGGATAGAAACAAAACTCTAGATCCAAAGGTGGAGATTGAATCTCTAGATCCGACGGTTGAGATTAAATCTCTAGATCCGACGGTTGAGATTGAATTCCTAGAACCAATGGAGGTGATTAAATCAATCCTTAAGCCTAACTCTATAAATATTGGCTTAAGGGTGGGCGGCAACACATGGAAGAAAAAAGGGGGCTTAGGTTGGGCGGCAAAGGCTTTGGAGATTTAGGGTTTTGGGTGGCCACAATTAAGGAAAGATGCTTCTTCTTCTTCTTCTTCCTTATGGTGGTCGGCACCTTTCTTCCCTCTACTCTCCTTGGTTTTGGCCGGCGTCCAACATCCTCCCTTTCATCTGAGAGCATGGCTTAAGGGGATTAGGGTTTGCTTCCTTTGGAGGCTAGGAATCCTAGTTGGTTTAGGATTAGGTTTGGGTGGCTAGGGTTTTGGGAGCTTATGGGTGGGCGCCAACTCAAGGAGGAGTTTTTCTTCTTCTTCCTAAGGTGTGGCCGGTACCTTCCATCTTCCCTCTACCTTGGCTTGTGCTCATCCTAATCATCTTCCTCACTTCCATGGCCGGCCATAAGGAGAGCAAGGATTAGGGTTTGGAGGCTTAGGGTTTAGGAGGCTTGGGTGCCACCAAATAAGGAAGTAGTTTGCTTTCTTGTTCCTCTCCTTTGGTGGCCGGCGCCCACAGCCCTTTCCCAGCCCTTGGCTAGCATCCAAAGACCCCTTCTCCTTCTCCTTAGGTGGTGGAAACAAGATATAGGGCTTTCCCTTGGTGTCTTGGCCGGTTTCCACCATTATCTCTTTCTCCTTGTTGGCCGACTTCAAGCATTCTCCTTGTTGCTTGTTGGTTGGCTATAGAAAGGATAAGAGCTTTGTTTCTATTCTTCCTCTTTCTTTGGAAGAGCAAGGAACGAAGATTTTCGATCTAGGAGCTTCGACTTTTGGTAGAGCGTCGCCCACACGACGTCCGAAAGGAGGAAGGACATACATTAGAAGATCGAGAGGTATATTGATTCTCTAATTTGTATACGTTACATGTTTGTATTTGTTTTTCAATTATGAGCATGATATAAATCTGTATATGGATAAATAATACTTGGATCCCGAGCATAAACACAAAAACCGACGATCCGGACATCGTCTATTCCGCGGCTACTCGTAGAATAGAAGTTTGTCGCTTGAACAACTTGGTTGTTCAAGTGACATCTCTAAACGAATAGCACGACGATGACTTGGTGGTTTGGGCAATCCCTTTTGTCTAGGATTAAATTTTTTTTAATCCGGGGACATCGAAGGGATCGCCATGGACAAGCTACCGAGGTGAAGTGGGAAGCGAACTTTCCCCTCACGGTCTCAATAAGCAAAAACCCTTCAATTGGTATCAGAGCCAAGGTTTCCGATTTTGTGTGTTTAGGATTTGGTTAATTTTTATGCACTTTTCATTTATTATATCTGTCGTATAATAGTAGGATATGAGTGGTTTAACTCTTTGGTTGCAGGCATAAGATCTGACTATTATGGCCATATGTGTGTAAATATTTATTTTGTTGAATCCTCGGGGTTGATGAGGCTATTATTTAGTTTTTGTAAATTAAATACGACATTGTTTAGCCACTCTTTATTTTATTTTACTTTCAATCTTGATTTCATGTACACTCCCTCGTGGAGTATAGGATCGATGGATGTAAATTAAAATAGGTTTTAGTCTCAGCTCGGATCTCCGGATGGCTCGTACATGGCGTAGGAGGAGCGGACGAGATGGCGATGCGACAGGAGTCATATTAAAGACAAAAGCCATAATAGTTAGAAAATAATTTATTTTTCATATTTATTGCTTTTTGTTTGATATGCATGTCGTAGGCTAGGAAAATTCCTTAATTTCAAATTACTAAGTGGGAGAGGGAATTTTTTAAATTCCCACGATCTCCATTACGATTTGACATGTGATGCAAACAAACTTGCGCGTCGGCTCTGAGTGCCTTCCTCCCCATCGGATGGATTTGTTTGCGGATCAAAAGGTCGAATATGGTTATAGGAAATTATTAAGGAGCGTGTGTACTTTCCCATCGTAAGGCACTTAACCCGAGATAATTAACTTAGTACCGAGTAATGGTGAACACTTAGATACAAATATAAGTATCCTCCCCATCGTAGTCACTGCTTTTATTTGTAGGGCCAAAGAGGAACCAACTATTAATTTCACTTGTCAAAAAGATAGGTTGACAAGATAGTAAAATTAATGGGTAAAACCTCCTCTTAAAAATGTAGAATTCGTATACGTCCACACTATCGTGGCATACGATATTCTCGGTGTTTTGAGGTGTTGGTTGATTTTAAAATTTTATTGTTTGAGGAATCAATAATTTTTTGAAATCTAATGTTTTGATTTATGTGATTCTTAGGTTTTCTTTCAAAATGACTTTCAACCCACTTGTTGTGATACTGAAAGAGAACAAATTTTCTGGACCCAACTATGTTGATTCGAAAAGAATCCAGATATTGTCTTATCTGCTAAGGAGTACAAGTATGCACTTTTCAAAGAGTGTCCTCAGGCCATCGTTGCTCAGAAGGTTTCTACTTCTAAGCCGAAAGGCAAGAAGAAGAAGAAACAAGATGAAGCAAAGGTGGAAGGAGGATCTCAGGGAGGAGTGAAGAAGTCGAAAGGCAAGTACTTCACTTCCAAGCAGGATGGACATTGGAAGAAGGACTGTCCCAATCCAAAGCAGAACAAAGATAATATCCTTTGGTCTAGTCGTTGAAACATGGTTAGCGGTGTTATCTACCAGCACCTGGTGTGTAGATACGGGAGTCACTGATCATGTCTGCAATACTTTGCAGGGGTTCCAGGAAACCCGACGACAAGCTAAAGGGGAGATTACCATTTACTTGGGCAATGCCATGAAGATGGCGGCTATTGCAGTGGGAGAAGTTTTATTTATCTCTTGAGAAAAATAAAACTTAGGTTCTGGAAAATTCCTTTTATGTACCTTTATTTAGAAAGAACTTAGTTTCAGTTTCTAAATTGTTTATGGATGGATATTCTATTTATTTTAATGACAGGGCTGTTATAAGAAGGAATAGGGACATTATCTGTTCGGGTGCATTAATAGGAAATTTGTACACACTTGAACCAAAACCTCCCACGATGCAAATTGAAGTTAATAACTCATCTTCTAATTCCAATAAGAGAAAAGATCTTTGAAGATAAACCAAACATATCTTTGGCATCTTAGGCTTGGTCACATTAACCTAAGACGAATTCAAAGGTTGATAGATGATGGACCTTTGGGTTCATTAGTGGTGGAGGATCTCCCAACCTGTGAATCTTGCTTGGAGGGTAAGATGACCAAGAGGCCTTTTAAGGCCAAGGGGTATAGAGCCAAAGATGTGTTAGAATTGGTTCATTCTGATTTGTGTGGTCCTATGTCTATCCAGGCTAGAGGTGGTTTTGAGTATTTCGTCTCTTTTATAGACGATTACTCAAGATATGGATACATTTGCCTGATGCGCCGCAAGTCTGAATGCTTTGACAAGTTCAAAGAATTCAAGGCTGATGTGGAGAAACGTCAAGGTAAAAGTATCAAGACACTGCGATCTGATCGTGGTGGTGAGTACCTCTTGGGAGAGTTTAGGAACTACTTATCAGAGGCAAGGATTAAATCCCAATTGACTGCACCTGGCACACCCCAGCAGAACGGTGTAGCAGAGCGAAGGAATAGGACTCTTATGGAGATGGTTAGATCGATGATGAGTTATTCTGACTTGCCAGATTCGTTCTGAGGATATGCTCTAGATACGGCGGTGTACATTCTGAACTTGGTTCCATCTAAATCAGTGCCTTCTACTCCCACAGAATTGTGGACTGGGCGAAAGCCTAGTCTAAGACATATTCGGATATGGGGGAGTCCAGCACATGTGCTGATGGCAGATGCTGGTAAGTTGGAACCTCGTACAGAAGTACGCATGTTCGTTAGCTATCCCAGGGGAACGAAGGGTGGATTGTTTTATAGTCCTAGAGATCAGAGGGTGATCGTTAGCACGAACGTCAGATTTCTAGAGGAAGACTATGTGATGAGCCACAAGCCCAAGAGTAAAATTGTTCTGGAGGAGTTAAAAGGGGAAGTCACTTCTTTAGTATCGCCGGTACAAGAGGATATATCACATGTCACTGCACCGCGTGTCACAGAGGATACACAGGTAATACCTCATCGTAGTGGGAGGGTTGTGAGACAATCTGATAGATTCATGTTCTTGGGAGAATCTTCTGATTTAGTCCCTGGCAAACATGAACCTGATCCCTGGACATATGATGAGGCAATCCAAGATAAAGATGCAGTATCTTGGCAAAGTGCAATGAATGCTGAGATTGAATCTATGGATTCAAATCAGGTCTGGGAGCTGGTAGAACCACCCGATGGTGTAAAAATCATTGGATGTAAGTGGATCTACAAGAGAAAGAGAGGAATAGATGGGAAGCTTGAGTCCTTTAAAGCGAGGCTTGTTGCAAAGGGGTATACTCATAAAGAGGGTATCGATTATGAGGAGACCTTTTCGCCGGTAGCCATGCTTAAGTCTATCCGGATTCTCTTATGCATAGCAGCTCATATGGATTATGAGGTGTGGTAGATGGATGTCAAGACAACTTTCCTTAATGGAAGTCTTGAGGAAAACATCTACATGAAACAACCAGAGGGATTCATTGCCAAGGGCAAAGAGCATCTTGCATGTAAGCTTAATCGGTCCATTTATGGATTGAAACAAGCTTCGAGGTCTTGGAACATCATGTTTGATGAGGTGATCCAGTCTTATGGATTTATTCAATGTTCGGATCCGACGGTTGAGATTAAATCTCTAGATCCGACGGTTGAGATTAAATCCCTAGAACCAATGGAGAAGATTAAATCAAGCCTTAAGCCTAACTCTATAAATATTGGCTTAAGGGTGGGCGGCAACACATGGAAGAAAAAGGGGGGCTTAGGTTGGGCGGCAAAGACTTTGGAGATTTAGGGTTTTGGGTGGCCACAATTAAGGAAAGATGCTTCTTCTTCTTCTTCTTCCTTATGGTGGTCGGCACCTTTCTTCCCTCTACTCTCCTTGGTTTTGGCCGGCGTCCAACATCCTCCCTTTCATCTGAGAGCATGGCTTAAGGGGATTAGGGTTTGCTTCCTTTGGTAGCTAGGAATCCTAGTTGGTTTAGGATTAGGTTTGAGTGGCTAGGGTTTTGGGAGCTTATGGGTGGGCGCCAACTCAAGGAGGAGTTTTTCTTCTTCTTCCTAAGGTGTGGCTGATTCCTTCCATCTTCCCTCTACCTTGGCTTGTGCTCATCCTAATCATCTTCTCCACTTCCATTGCCGGCCATAAGGAGAGCAAGGATTAGGGTTTGGAGGCTTAGGGTTTAGGAGGCTTGGGTGCCACCAAATAAGGAAGTAGTTTGCTTTATTCTTCCTCTCCTTTGGTGGCCGGCTCCCACAGCCCTTTCCCAGCCCTTGTCCGGCATCCAAAGACCCCTTCTCCTTCTCCTTAGGTGGTGGAAACAAGATATAGGGCTTTCCCTTGGTGTCTTGGCCGATTTCCACCATTATCTCCTTCTCCTTGTTGGTCGGCGGCAAGCATTCTCCTTGTTGCTTGTTGGTTGGCTATAGAAAGGAGAAGAACTTTGTTTTTATTCTTCCTCTTGCTTTGGAAGAGCAAGGAAGGAAGATTTGCGATCTAGGAGCTTCGACTTTTGGTAGAGTGTCGCCCACACGACGTCCGAAAGGAGGAAGGACATACATTAGATGATCGAGAGGTATATCGATTCTCTAATTTTTATATGTTACATGTTTGTATTTTTTTTTTCAATTATGAGCATGATATAAATCTGTATATGGCTAAATAATACTTGGATCCCGAGCATAAACACAAAAACCGATGATCCGAACATCGTCTATTCCGCGGCTACTCGTAGAATAGAAGTTGGTCATTTGAACAACTTGGTTGTTCAAGTGCCCTCTCTAAACGAATAGCACGACGATGACTTGGTGGTTTGGGAAATCCCTTTTGTCTAGGATTAAATTTTTTTTAATCCGGGGACATCGAAGGGATCGCCTTGGACAAGCTACCTAGGTGAAGTGGTAAGCGAACTTTCCCCTGACGGACTCGATAAGCAAAAACCCTTCAGGTCTCTCTCATGAGGTGGCACCCCATGATGTGTCCATGATCATGTGGAGCATCATCATTAGTTGGCCCCATGCCAAGTCACCATGGCATGACAATTGGTCAAGTCAAAATTGACCATTCATCTTCCCTCTCAAGTCAAGTCAAACTTGACCTCTTATCTCCCATGGTTGATCAAATCTAACCATTTGATTCAAGTCAATTTGATTTAATGAATCTCAATTCATTAGTTTAAATTGACTCAATGAATCAAATCTAAATTAGACTCAATGAATCAAATCTAAATTAGACTCATTCAACACTTGAATCAAATTGAGTCTAACTCAATTACTCTAATTTGGATTACTCTTAATTCAATTTGGTTCATCCCATGAACCTAATCCTCATGGTCCATCATATGAACCTAATCTCCATCTAATTGCCCTTTTTGTGTGACCCTATAGGTTCTTGTAATGTTGGCAATGCTTTTAAACCGATTTAGGTACATAAGCAATGAGCGGTATCTAGCAACACATCATTGCTACCCAAGTTACAAGAATATTGAGATCCAACATCACCTTTGTGACTATTAATTGTGACTCTCACAATATGTGACAATGTCCCTCTATCCTTGACATCTAGATTGACCAATTGAGGCATATACCATGTCATCCTCGGTACTATCTATATCTTGAACTCTAAGTAGACTGACTCTAATCAAATGAGCTCAATATCTCATATTGACTCATTTGGGCATGGTCATGCACTGAGTGATCTCACTCTATCAAGAATAACGATGTCACTCCCGTCATATAGGAGGGATAGATCTCATCTACATCACTCACATCCCTTCGCATAATTTGTTACATACCCAGTAATCGCCTTTATAGTCCACCCATTTACGGGTGACGTTTGACGAAGCCAAAGTATGCAACTCCTTATGTAGGGATCCATGCTGACTTCAGGTCCATGGACTAATAGTCATACTAATAGTCACATGAGAAAGTATATGACACTCATATAGCGATCCATGATACTTTCTCATGGCAGGTCATTCAGTATACATTCTCCAATGCATACCCTTGTGTCAACTTGATATCACATATCCATGACTTGTGAGATCAAGTCATCGAGTTGACCTACATGCTAGTCTCTTTGCATTAATATTATCCCTGAATGTTAATACTTGACTAGGAATGATTAAGAGTAGTGTTCTCTATATCATCTCATTATCAATTCAACCAATCGATTGATATAGATAAGAACCTTCTACTCAAGGACGTTATTATACTTAGTTATTTGGCACCAATACAAGTAAGTATAATAACCATGCCTTTATAAATAGGAATATGATACAACAAAGTCCATACAACAATCATCACATGATTAGCTCTAGGGCTTTCACTAACAGATACATGTGAGATGATAGGATATGAGTTAAGTTCAAGCTGCATAGTTTTTGCATCTAGATGAACTTAAACTCATCTTATTGTATTTGTGGATCATTAGGAAAGCTAGTGTACAAGTCATGTACATTGAGCCCAAGGATCATGATCCAATATAGGTTTTTAAAAACATTTTAAAATCCTTTTAGAAAACCTTGGTGAAGTCTATCTTTTGATAGCAATTACCATTGATGAAGTTGATACAAAGTGAGCTAAAACATTGAAGTTTTTCTTCACTTTTGAACTTTATATCAATTTCGATATTTTAAAAGTAAAATATTTTTCTAACATTTTTCACCCATTGTATGTGTTATAAGTATTATATGTATGAATTTCATGATTTTTCGAATTACATATAATTACTTATGCTTTTGGAAATTTACGATAGCGAAAATTAGATTTTGATTATCGGTGATCGCCAACAAGGGCAAATGATCCATGAGCACTGCAATAACTAATTTACGAGAGACTCATCGCGTGATTCAGAAAAAAGGTTGTTTAGCCCATTTTCAGCTACGGTAAAGTTCCCTAACCACTCCTAACCCTAGGATATGCTTTGGGAAGCATTATAAAGGGTGAAAATCCATTGAATATGGATTAGGAGAGGTGTTAGGATGATGTATCAAATTTAAGGTGTGGAAAGTTCATGTTTGAACTTTGAACCTTATTATTGATGGTTTAGATTTTCTATTGGCTTAGGGACTTCCCAAGGACATTGTTGGTACGATGGTCAAGGGAGAGCAAGCCTTTAGTGGGAGGTATTCATCATGGGATGATGGATGATATTTTTCCTCATGAGGGGGAAAAAGGGATTTTGAGATACCCAATTTGGAAATTGGGAGAGTGTATAGGATTGCCTCTCTTGAGTGATATGAGACTTATCACTAGGAATATTGTAGGCATCCCAGGTATTCTTGGACCAAGGGGGAGATTGTATGATCTCATTAGGGCATGAGACATTGACCTCCTTGGAGGAGACCTTTTTTATATTAGTCAAAAAGGGGGAGAATGTTTGGGAGAGAATGTTTGGAATGTTTTTGGGAGAATTTATGGGATTACCAATTTGGGATAATTGGTAAGAAGATTTGAGTTAGTGTTCTAACTCAAAGTTGTGTTTTTGTCAAACATCAAAAAGGGAGAGATTGTTGGTGCAATCGGCCCAGGTCACGATTGACCAGACTCGAGTTTGACTCGAACGATGTTTTGATGTTTAACATGAAGGTTTGATATTGATATTTGACATTGATGTCTGATAATGTTTTGGGGAGATTGTTGGTGCAATCGACCCGGGTCATGATTGACCAGACTCGAGTTTGACTCGAGGAGGATTTTGATGGTTGACTGGAGTTAACCATGTCATGGAAAGTCCAAGTCTTGAGTACTTGGCATGTAAAGTCCAAGCATGGATCTTGGCAAGGAAAAGTCCACCAAGCACGGGTCTTGGCATGGAAAATCCAACATGGGTTTGTAAGGGAAAGTCTAAGCTTGAGTCTTGACATTTTAGAAGTTCAAGGGGTTTGATATTGGCGGCGTAAAGTCCAAGCGGGAGTCTTGGCTGTAGGGGATCGATTGGAAGCTAGAGGAGGGGTGAATAACGCGTGCTAGTACCGATGGAAATTGTTCGCGTGCTTGTCTACAATTTTCGTTAGCGCAGCGGAAACAAAGATAATAAAGCAATAACGAAAACACAAACACACAAACGCAAGGATATAACATGGTTCAGAACCGAACGGTTCCTACTCCACGGATCAAGCTCTAAAGAGCTCTAGTGATGCACACGCACTCACTAATCACAAATAACTCCTTCTCGACATAAGTCGGAGGTGGAGAAACCTCTTACAATAGTTTACAACAATAAACTAAATACAACAAGCAAATACAATATGAAATACAATAAGAGAAGTAAAGAACACTTTACAAAAACTCTTTGGAAGCTTGCTTGTTGATTGCCTTGGACTAGCACTTGAAAGCCCTGATTTGCAGCAGCAAATCGCTTCAAAACGTCCAAGAAAACCGATGGCTTTTTCCTCCTCCACAAGCTCCTTATAAAGCTTCAACTTGTGCTGGAAAAAGTCTATCAGTCAACTGGTCGGGACCATCAGTCGACTGAAGCCATTGTTGTCATGAGACAATGACTAGATCCACGTTGGAAAAGTCCAACGGATCCATCATCGATCGATTATGACCATCACGATCGATTGATCACTCGATCACGACCGCAGCATGAGTGAGACTACATTCTGTGCTCGATTTCTCAAGCACCGGTAGACTGATCACAAGATCAGTCGACTGCTCAACCAATCAGTCGACTACCCACCTATGGCAGTCGATTCCTAGGGCAATTCCCTCAGTCAAACCCTACTTGACTTACACCAGTCGACTGCCACATGGCACCAGTCGACTGGCACACCTCAAACATGAGGTTTTAGCCCAAGTATGGTTTCCCCATACTTGCTAGACCACACGTAGCCTAGACCTAAGCCTTCTAGCCACCTCCATCAGCCTCATGCCTCTCGGATCCCTCCAAGTCATCCATGACTTGTTCATCCATCGCGCTAGCCTTCAGGTGCTTCCATCAGCTATGTCATGCTAACGGTGTCTACACCGCCAAAGCACATTGGACTTACGCTGCCAAGACTCTGCTTGGACTTTACGTCGCCAACCATTGGACTTATGCTGCCAAGACTCCACCCTAGGACTTTACGCCGCCAACCATTGGACTTATGCTGCCAAGACTCAACCCTTGGCTTTACGCCACCAATATCAAACCACTTGGACTTCTCAAATGCCAAGACTCAAGCTTGGACTTTCCCTTGCCAAACCATGTTGGACTTTCCATGCCAAGACCCATGCTTGGACTTCCCTTGTGTCAAGTACTCAAGACTTGGACTTTCCCAAATGCCAAGTGTCCCACTTGGACTTTCCATGCCAAGTACCCATGACTTGGACTTTACCTTGCCAAGACCCATGCTTGGACTTTCCCATAATCACATGGTCAATCCTAGTCAACCATCAAAGTCTCCCTCGAGTCAAACTCGAATCTGGTCAATTATAACCTAGGTCGATAGTATAAACAATCTCCCCAAAACATTAACCGACATCAATGTCAAACATACTATGTCAAACATCAAAACATCACTCGAGTCAAACTCGAGTCTGGTAAATCATGACCTGGGCCGACTGTCACATGGCACCAGTCGACTGGCACACCTCAAACATGAGGTTTTAGCCCAAGTATGGTTTCCCCATACTTGCTAGACCACCCGTAGACTAGACCTAAGCCTTCTAGCCACCTTCATCAGCCTCACACCTCTCGGATCCCTCCAAGTCATCCATGACTTGTTCATCCATCGCGCTAGCCTTAAGATGCTTCCATCAGCTATGTCATGCTAACGGTGTCTACACCGCCAAGGCACATTGGACTTACGCCGCCAAGACTCCGCTTGGACTTTACGCCGCCAACCATTGGACTTATGCTGCCAAGACTCCACCCTAGGACTTTACGCTGCCAACCATTGGACTTATGCTGCCATGACTCCACCCTTGGACTTTATGCCGCCAATATCAAACCCCTTGGACTTCTCAAATGACAAGACTCTGGCTTGGACTTCCCTTGCCAACCCATGTTGGACTTTCCATGCCAAGACCCATGCTTGGACTTCCCTTGTGCCAAGTACTCAAGACTTGGACTTTCCCAAATGCCAAGTGTCCCACTTGGACTTTCCATGCCAAGTACCCATGACTTGGACTTTACCTTGCCAAGACCCATGCTTGGACTTTCCCATAATCACATGGTCAACCCTAGTCAACCATCAAAGTCTCCCTCGAGTCAAACTCAAGTCTGGTCAATTATAACCTGGGTCGATTGTATAAATAATCTCCCCAAAATATTAACCGACATCAATGTCAAACATACTATGTCAAACATCAAAACATCACTCGAGTCAAACTCAAGTCTGGTAAATCATGACCTGGGCCGACTGCCACATGGCATCAGTCGACTGGCACACCTCAAACATGAGGTTTTAGCCCAAGTATGGTTTCCCCATACTTGCTAGACCACCCGTAGACTAGACCTAAGCCTTCTAGCCACCTTCATCAGCCTCATGCCTCTCGGATCCCTCCAAGTCATCCATGACTTGTTCATCCATCACGCTAGCCTTAAGGTGCTTCCATCAGCTATGTCATGCTAACGGTGTCTACACCGCCAAGGCACATTGGACTTACGCCGCCAAGACTTCGCTTGGACTTTACGCCGCCAACCATTGGACTTATGCTGCCAAGACTCCACCCTAGGACTTTACGCCGCCAACCATTGGACTTATGCTGCCAAGACTCCACCCTTGGACTTTACGCCGCCAATATCAAACCCCTTGGACTTCTCAAATGCCAAGACTCAGGCTTGGACTTTCCCTTGCCAACCCATGTTGGACTTTCCATGCCAAGACCCATGCTTGGACTTCCCTTGTGCCAAGCACTCAAGACTTGGACTTTCTCAAATGCCAAGTGTCCCACTTGGACTTTCCATGCTAAGTACCCATGACTTGGACTTTACCTTGCCAAGATCCATGCTTGGACTTTCCCATAATCACATGGTCAACCCTAGTCAACCATCAAAGTCTCCCTCGAGTCAAACTCGAGTTTGGTCAATTATAACCTGGGTCGATTGTACCAACAATCTCTCCCTTTTTGATGTTTGACAAAACAAACCTTGAGTTAGGCCCCTAACTCAAATTCCCTTACCAATTTTTTAAATTGGTAATTTAACCTTCTCCCCCTTTTTGACATACATCAAAAAGGTTATCTCTCCAAAGAGGTCAATGTCTCATGTCCTAATGAGATCTTCAATCTCCCCCTTGATCTAAAAATACCTAGGATGCCTACGATCTTCCTAGTGATAAGTCTCATATCACTCAAGAGGGGCAATCCTATTCACTCTCCCAATTTCCAAATTGGGTCTCTCAAAAACCCATCAATTTTCCCGATTGATGTCCTTCTCCCCATAACTTCTCCCCTTCAAGAAGAAAACACATCCATCATCCCAAGATGGATACCTCCCCGTAAATGCTTGCTCCCCCTTGACCATTGTACCAACAATGTCCTTGGGAAGTCCCTAAGGCAATAGGAACTCTAAACCATCAAAAATAAGGTTAAAAGTTCAAACATGAACTCTCCCCACCTTAAATTTGATACATTGCCCTAACACCTTTCCAAATCCATATCCAATGGATTTTCACCCTTTATAATGCTTCCCAAAGTATATCCTAGGGTTAGAAGTGGTTAGGAACCTTAATCACAACTGAACACGGGCTAAATAAATCTAGTTTCTCCTAAATCAGCATTGGCAGTCGACTCTGTCAGTTACCAGTCGACTGCCACTCACATCAGTCGACTTCCACAAAGGGCAGTCGACTAATAACTGAAATTTCCAAATTTCAATTATCAGAGTTGAATTTCAAAAATTCATAAATAATTATACGTAATTTGAAAAATCATGAAATTTGATACGTATAATACCTATGACCAATACAATGGGTGAAAAATATTTGAAAATCATTTTACCCATAAAATATCAAAATTGATACAAAATCCAAAAGTGAATAAAAACTTCTAAGTTTTAGCTCACTTTGTATCAATCTAATCAATGGTGATTGCTATCAAAAGATAGACTTCACCAAGGTTTTTCAAAATGATTTTAAAATATTTTCAAAACCTTATTTTGGATCATATTCCTTGGGCTCTATGTACATGACTTGTACATAGGCTTTCCCAATGATCCACATTTGAATTAAGTTGAGTTTTGGTTCAACTAGATGCAAAAACTATGCATCTCGAACTCAACTCATATCCTGACATCTCACATGTATCTAGGGTGTATAAATAATACACATACATGTCAGTTTAATGTGAGATGTGGGTTTTGGTTCATTTAATCTAGGGTTTCATGCATTTTCTAAGGCAACCCTACTTGATTCCCTTATAAATGAGACTTCAAGCTATGTCATCGTCCTTAATTCAATTTTAATCAAATTAAATGCATGAAATTATCATGGCATAATGATAGCAATAATTAAAGCATGGCCAATGATCATGATGTCATGGCATAAGATATAATGACACTTAGTCCTTAATCCTAAACATGATCATGACATATGAAGTGATTAAAAATAAGCACGATGTCATGGCATGTTATATGGCAAACAAGGCATGACAAATAAAAAGTATAGGTATAATAATACCTAAATTTTAATATTAATTGTCATTTTATATAATTAAATATATTTTGCCATATTATCACTTTTCTCCCTAGTGTGCCAAAAACCCAAAATGGCACACTATGACCTCTAAACCTAAATTGTGTCAATTTAATTGATTTTTCATAATTCCAAGAATGTATTGACACATCCTAAAATCTTTTAGGATCAAAGGATCAAATCTATTTTCAAGGTACCCATAACCTTGAAAATTTCCTAAAGTGTCACCTTTATCATGGTTGAGTTAACTACCCATCCAATCAAGGTTGGCACACCCTAAACCCATCTAGCGTGAATTAATCACGCTCTTAGAAACCCAAAATCTATTTGAGCTCATTGGGTTTACTAGGTATTCCTTAGGGATGACCTCCCTAGATACCCTCCTAATGACCCTCCTAGGCTTGGTAGCCTTGGTCATTTGAGTCTTACCTAGGTTGACTCTAGGGGTAACTCCCCTTGCAACCTTCTTAGTGGTCACCCTAGGTTTCTTTGAAACCCAAGCCACTAGGCACCTACCATGGTTACTCTTAGGGATAACTTTCCTAGTAACCTTGGTTTTCCTAGGTTTAGTTCCATAATCAAATGGAACATTGTGATAGGTTTCCTTGGGCTTAGGTTTGCCCTTGGATGAATTTTGTCTTTTAGGTCCTAAGTGTTGACTTTGAGATTTGGACCCTTGATTTTGACCATTAGACCCTTGAAAATGATTTTGTATATTCCTAAGGGTCTTTTCCAATTTCTCAAGCCTTGACCTCAAGGCTTGATTTTCTAATTCTAATTGCCCAATTTTTGAATTTTGGTTTGATCTTTGGGCATTGTCCTTTCTAGGCATATGCCTAGTCCATTTAGGGTTAAGACCTAGGTGTTCTCCTATTTTCCTAATAGAATCCCTAAGTAAAACTTTTTCTAGGGACATTAGTCCCAAATTTCTCCTTCTTTGAAATATTAACATTTTTGGCACCTAAACAAATATATTTGTTATTCCTAGCATGCTCTTTATGATAAATAGCAAGATTGCTAAAATTAGTTCTAGCATGCTTTTGCCTATAATTGAAAGAAAGAGTATTATTTAGATATACCTTAGGGTTTGCCTTAGAGGCTCCCCCTACTTGTGATGCTCTCTTTTTCTCTCCCTTTGGATATTGACTCCGGTAATGCCCTTTTGAATTGCACTTGAATCATATGATATGTTCCTTGCTCTTTTGACTTTGGGCACCAGCATCTTTGATCTTTGGAGCCAGAGGAGTCTTCTTGACTTTCTTTGGGCACTTACTCTTATAATGCCCAAATTTCCTACACTCAAAATACATAATATTATTTTTATTTTGAATTACCGTGTTTGAGTTACCTAGGGTGGAGGTGAGGTTCTCTTGAGCTTGCTATTCCTCTCTACCGGATGTAGATGGTTCTTCTTGTTGCTCCGGTGTTGAGGATGCTCTAGTCTCCTCCCCCTCAATCCTTGAGGTGGAGGTCTCCTCCAATTCTTCCTCTTCCTCTTCCTCCTTGGATGTTGATGGTCTCTCAACCTCCAAGTCCTCACTTCCTCGTGAGGATGATGCATTTGCCTCTTCGGTCCCTTCCTCTTGGACCGGTGATGGACTTTCATGGAGCTTGGCCACTTGGCTCCATAGCTCCTTGGCATCTACATAATTACCTAACATACACAAGATATTTTTAGGTATTAAATCAATTAAAAACTTCATTACCTTATCATTTTTCTCGAAGGCTTGGACTTGCTCTTCGGTCCATCTCTTTTTCTTGAGGAATCCACCTTTTGGTCCTCTTGGATAGCTATATCCCTCCATTAAAATGGACCATTCTTCGAAGTCCCTCATCATTAGGAATTCCTCAATTCTCGCTTTCCATTGTCTAAATCCTTCTTTTCCATAGAAGGAGTATGGGATCGGTGTGTTGATATTTCATCCTAGTTGCTCTTGAACTTCCATCTTCACCCTCTAGCATGCTCCCTTAGTTGTTAAACCTTGAAGAGCGGCCTCGCTCTGATACCACTTGTAGGGGATCGATTGGAAGCTAGAGGGGGTGAATAACGTGTGCTAGTACCGATGGAAATCGTTCGCGTGCTTATCTACAATTTCCGTTAGCGCAGCGGAAACAAAGATAATAAAGCAATAACGAAAACACAAACACACAAATGCAAGGATATAATGTGGTTCGGAACCTAACGGTTCCTACTCCACGAATCGAGCTCTAAAGAGCTCTAGTGATGCACATGCACTCACTAATCACAAATAACTCCTTCTCGACACAAGTCGGAGGTGGAAAAACCTCTTACAATAGTTTACAACAATAAACTAAATACAACAAGCAAATACAATATGAAATACAACAAGAGAAGTAAAGAACACTTTACAAAAACTCTTTGGAAGCTTGCTTGTTGATTGCCTTGGACTAGCACTTGAAAGCCCTTATTTATAGTAGCAAATCGCTTCAAAACGTCCAATAAAATCGATGCCTTTTTCCTCCTTCATGAGCTCCTTATAAAGCTTCAACCTGTGCTAGAAAAAGTCTATCAGTCGACTGGTCGGGACCATCAGTCCACTGATGCCACTGTTATCGTGAGACAATGGCTAGATCCACGCTGGAAAAGTCCAACGGATCCATCATCAGTCGACTGATTATGACCATCAGTCGACTGATCAAGCCATAACTCATCTGCTGACCACAGTGGTCAAGTGAGACTCCATTCTGTGCTCAATTTCACGAGCATCACGATCGATCACAAGATCACCGATCGCTGACAATCAATCGATCCGCCCACCTATGGCGAAAGGCCGATCGCTAGGCAATTCCTACCATGCCCTAGTTGACTTACACCAGTCGACTGCCACATGGCACCAGTCGACTGGCACACCTCAAACATGAGGTTTTAGCCCAAGTATGGTTCCCCCATACTTGCTAGACCACCCATAGCCTAAACCTAAGCCTTCTAGCCACCTCCATCAGCCTCACGCCTCTCTGATCCCTCCAAGTAATCCATGACTTGTTCATCCATCGCGCTAGCCTTCAGGTGCTTCCATCGGCTATGTCATGCTAACGGTGTCTACACCTCCAAGGCACATTGGACTTACGCCGCCAAGACTCCGCTTGGACTTTACACCACCAACCATTGGACTTATGCTGCCAAGACTCTACCCTTGGACTTTACGCCGCCAACCATTGGACTTATGCTTCCAAGACTTCACCCTTGGACTTTACACCGCCAATATCAAACCCCTTGGACTTCTCAAATGCCAAGACTCAAGCTTGGACTTTCCCTTGCCAACCCATGTTGGACTTTCCATGCCAAGACTCATGCTTGGACTTCCCTTGTGCCAAGTACTCAAGACTTGGACTTTCCCAAATGCCAAGTGTCCCACTTGGACTTTCCATGCCAAGTACCCATGACTTGGACTTTACCTTGCCAAGACCCATGCTTGGACTTTCGCATAATCATATGGTCAACCCTAGTCAACCATCAAAGTCTCCCTCGAGTTAAACTCGAGTCTGGTCAATTATAACCTGAGTTGTTTGTATAAACAATCTCCCCAAAACATTAACCGACATCAATGTCAAACATACTATGTCAAACATCAAAACATCGCTCGAGTCAAACTCGAGTCTGGTCAATCGTGACCTGGGTCGATTGCACCAACATTGCCAGCATAAGTCCAATGGTTGGCGGTGTAAAGTCCAAGCGGTGTCTTGGCAGCATAAGTCCAATGTGCCTTGGCGGTGTAGATGCCATTAGCATGACATATCCGATGGAAGTACCTGAAGGCTAGCGTATGGATGAACAAGTCATGGATGACTTGGAGGGATTCGATAGGCACGAGGCTGACGGAGGTGGCTAGAAGGCTTAGGTCTAGGCTACGGGTGGTCTAGCAAGTATGGGGGAACCATTCTTGAGTTAAACCTCATGTTTGAGGTTAAAATCTCATGTTTGAGGTATATCAGTCGACTGGTGTCATGTGGCAGTCGACTAGCGTGAGTCAACGAGGGTTTGATTGTGGGGAGTGCCCTAGCAGTCGACTATTGGACCGATCAGTCGACTGATCTTGTGATCAGTCGACTGGTGCTCAGTATTTCAGGCATAGAATGGAGTCTGACTCGACTGCTAGGGTTAGCAGTCGAGTGAAGGCTTGATCAGTCAACTGATGGACATGATCAATCGACTGATATCCTATTCGTTTGATTTTTCCAGTGTGGATCACACCATTATCTCACAGCAACAGTGTCATCAGTCGACTAATGGTCCTGAGCAGTCGACTGATACGTGATTTCCAGCCCAAGCAACAACTTTAAATGGAGCTCGTGGTAGAGGTTTGGATAAGTGATTTCTTGAGCATTGTTGAGGCGATTTGCTGGTGTAAATCAGGGTCTTCAACCACGATTCAAGCAATCAAAGATCAAGCAACCAAAGTGCTATTGTAAAGTGGTTTTTCTTTACTTGCATTGTATTTCATACTTGTATTTGCTTGTATCTTTCGTATTACGTGGTGTAATCATTATAAGGAGTTTCTCCGCCTCCAACTTGTGTCGAGAAGGAGTGTTTATTAGTGGTGTGTGATTGGCATCGCTAGAGATCTTTAGAGCTCGATCCGTGGAGTAAGAATCATTCAGTTCCGAACCACGTTATATGATTGTGTAATTGTGTGCTTCTATTTGTTATTGCTTTATTTTCGCTGTGCTAACACGACATGCAGAGACAAGCACACAACGAATTCCATCGAGCATCGAAACGCTATTCACCCCCCCCCCTCTAGCGGTCACCGTTTCCTCTACAGTGCTTGCTTCTTCTTGAGCTTGAGAGGATGAGCACTCCTCTTCTTCCTCTTCTTCTTCTTCTTCTTGGACCGGTGATGGACTTTCATGATACTTTGCCAATTCGCTTCAAAGCACCTTGGCATCCTTGTATTCACCTAAGCTACACAAGATATCGTTAGGAATCAAATCCACCAAGAATTTAATTACCTTTGTATTTTTCTCAAACTCTTGGATTTTTTTTCTCGGTCTATTTCTTCATTAAGAGGAAACCTCCCTTTGACCCTCTTGGATATTGGAATCCTTCCATCAATATGGCTCATTTCTCAAGGTCCCTCATCATCAAGAAGCCTTCAATTCTTGCGTTCCATTGGTTGAAGCCTTCTCGTCAATAGAAATTGTATGGAATTGGGGTGTTGACGTCCTATCCCAATTTTTCTTTGAATTCCAGCTTCTTTCCTCTAGCGCGCTTGCTCCCGGTTGTTAATCCATTGAAGAGCTCCTAGCTCTGATACCACTTGTTAGGACCTATGCGCCCACTAGAGGGGGGTGAATAGCGTTTCATCGTCGGATGATGGAAATTGATCGTTCATTTCTACAAATCGTGTTAGCACAGCGGAAATAATAATAACACGAATAAAACACAACAATCACAAGATCAATACACCAAGATATAACGTGGTTCGGAACCTCAAGATTCCTACTCCATGGGTTGGGCTCGTAAGAGCCCTAGCGATGCAAACACACACCACTAATCCAATAAACTCCTTCTCGACAACAAGTCGGAGGAGGAGAAACCTCGTACAAAGATTACACTAAGTAATACATTGGATACAAGCAAATACAAATATGAAATGCAATACAAGTAAAGGAAAACACTTTACAAAGTGCTTTTGATTGCTTGATCTTTGATTGCCTTGGACTAGCCTTGAAGGACTGGAAAGCACTAACTATTCCCCTTCAAATCGCCCAAGAGAACCATACCAAAAAACCTCCCTTCGTGCTTCTTTTAAACTTGCAACTCGGGTTGATGTTCGCCTAGCAATCGACTGATCGAGACCATCAATCGACTGCTCCAGTAGTCGTTGTCTCACAATGGCATGAGCCACGTTGGATAAGTTTTAATGAACGACCGATCATCATCGGCCGATCCGATCGAGTCATTGATCGATCACAAACTCTAACAAATCGACTCGGGAACTTTCTATCCTCGAATACGACCATCACCGATCGTCTAATCGGGCAGTCAACTGCTAGGCCATTTCCTGTAGACGAACTCTAGTCGACTCCCATCAGTCGACTGACTATTATATCAGTCGACTGATAATCTCATCCATGAGATTTTAACCCCAAGTATGGTTCCCTCATACTTGCTAGACCACCCTTAGCCTAACCTAAGCCTTCTAGCCACCTCCGTCAGCCTCACGCCTATCGGATCCCTCCAAGTCATCCTTGACATGTTCATCCATACGCTAGCCTTCAGGTGCTTCCATCAGCTATTGTCATGCTAATGTGGTCTACACCGCCAAGGCACATTGGGCTTACGCTGCCAAGACGCCCTCTTGGACTTTACGCTACCAACCATTGGACTTATGCTGCCAAGAATCCACCCTTGAACTTTATGCCGCCAATATTACCCCTTGGACTTTCCAATTGCCAAGACTCAAGCTTGGGCTTTCCCTTGCCAATCCATGTTGGACTTTCCATGCCAAGACCCATGCTTGGACTTTCCCTTGCCAAGACCCATGCTTGGACTTCTCATGCCAAGTACCCATGACTTGGACTTTTCAATGACAATGGTCAAACCATCATCAAACATGACCTGGGTCGATTGCAACAACAATCTCCCCAATACATTGTCAAACATCAATGTCAAACATCAAAATACTACACGAGTCAAACTCGAGTCTGGTCAATCATGACCTGGGCCGATTGCACCAATAATCTCTCTCTTTTTTATGTTTGACAAAAATCAAACACCTTTGAGTTAGGCTTAAACCCTAACTCAATTCTCCTTACCAATTGTCCCAAATTGGTAATCCCATAACTTCTTTCATTAATTCTCCTCCTTTTTGACATACATCAAAAAGGTTCCCCTAAGGAGGTCAATGTCTCATATCCCAATGACATCTTACAATCTCCCCCATTGTCCAAAAATACCTAGAATGCCTTCACTCTTCCTAGTGATAAGTCCCATATCACTTAAGAGAAGCAATCCTAACTTCTCCAAAATTCTCCACATTCTCCCCCTTATAAGGAAGAATATACATCCATCATCCCATGAGGGATACCTTCCCCTAAAGGTTTGCTCCCCCTTGACCATTGCACCAACAATGTCCTTGGAGAGTCCCTAAGCCTATAGGAACACTAAACCATTAACAATAAGGTTAAAAGTTCAACATTGAACTTTCCACACCTTAAAATTGATACATCACCCTAACAACTCTTCTAATTCTTATCTAATGGATTTTCACCCTTTCCAATGCTTTCCAAAGAATATCCTAGGGGTAGGAGCAGTTAGGGAATCCTAACATAGCTGAAACACAGGCTAAACATCCTTGTTTATCCGAAATCAGTATTGGCAGTTGACTTTATTAGTCAACAGTTGACTGCCCTCATCATCAGTCGACTGTCATATATGGCAGTCGACTGATATCTGCAAAATGTAGAAATCAGATTTTAGAAACCAATTTTTGAAATTCATAAGTAATTATACATAATACGAAAAATCATAAAAATTCATATGTATAATACTTATAACACACATTATGGGTGAAAAATATTTGAAAAATATTTTACCCATAAAATAGTGAAATTGATACAAAGTTCAAAAATGAGAAAAGCTTCAATGTTTTGAGCCCTCTTTGTATTAACATCATCAATGGTGATTGCTATCAAAAGATAGACTTCACCAAGGTTTTTCAAAATGATTTTGAAATAGTTTTAAAACCTTATATTGGATCATGATCAATTGGCTTAATGCACATGACTTGTACACAAGTTTTTCTCATGATTCATCAATAATATAAGATGAGTTTGAGTTCATCTAGATGCAAAAACTATGCACCTTGAACTTAACTCATTTCCTATCATCTCACATGCGTCTAGGGTGTATCAATACACACACATGTCAATGTGATGTGAGATGTGAGTTTTGTTCATCCTAATCTAAGGCCTCATGCATTTTCTAAGGCAACTCTACTTGATTCCCTTATACATGAAACTTCAAGTCATGTCATAGTTTTTGAATCAATTTTTATTAATGCATGAATGATTATGGCATTAATGATGACATAAATAAACATGTTCTTATAATCATGATATCATAGCATATGATTAAATTTAAATACACATGACATAAAAGATAATCTCTAAGCATAATCATGACATTTATATGATTTAAATGAATATGATGTCATGACATGGTATATGACAATCAAGACATGGCAAATAAAATATAAAGGTATATAATACCTAAATTTTAATATTAGTTGTCATTTGTTATTATTAAACCCATTTTTCCATATTACTACTAATCCTCTAAGTGTGTCAAAAACCTAAAATGGCACACTATGACTTTAAGACCTAAATTGTGTCAATTTGATCAAATTATCAAACTTCTTAAATAATATTGACACATCCTAAAATCTTTTAGAATTATGATCAAACTTATTTCCAAGATACCCATAACCTTGGAAATGATCTAAAGTGCCACCTTTACCATGGTTAGGTTAACTACCCATCCATTTAAAGTTAGTATACCCTAACTCATTTAGCGTGAATCGATCACGCTCCTAAGAACGCAAAACCTATTGGAGCTCCTTAGGTTTACTAGGTATTCGCTAGGGATAACTTCCCTAAATACCTTCCTAATGACCCTCCTAAGCTTAGAAGCCTTAGTCATTTGGGTCTTGCCTAGGTTATCTCTAGGGGTAACTCCCCTTGTAACCTTCTTAGTGGCTTCCCTAGGTTTCCTTGAAACCCTAGCCACTAGGCATCTACCTTGGCCAACCTTAGGGATGACTTCCCTATTGACCTTGGTTTTTCTAGACCTATCTTGAGTTCCATAATCGAATAGAACATTGTGATAGGTCTTTTTGGGCTTAAGCTTGCCCTTGGATGGTTCTTGTTTCCTAGGCCTTTGACTTTGACTCCTAGACCTTAGGCTTTGACTATTTGACCCTTGAAATTGATTTTGCATTTTCTTAAGGATCTTCTCCAATTTCTCATGTCTTGACCTCAAGACTTGATTTAATAGCTCTAATTGTCCAATTTTTAAATTTTTGTTTAATCTTTGGGCATTACCATTCCTTCTAGGTATATGCCTAGTCCATTTAGGGTTGATACCTAGGTGATCCTCTATTTTCCTAATGGTCTCCCTAGGTAGAATTGTCTTAGGAGCATTAGTCCCAAATTTCTCCTTATTACTAAAATGGACATGCTTAGCCCCTAAACAATAAAATCTATTATTCCTAGCATGCTTTTGTTCATGAGTAATAGTAAGATTACTAAGATTATTTCTAGTATGCTTTTGCCTATAACTTAAAGAATGAGCATTATTTAAATGTACCTTAGGGTTTGTCTTAGAGGCTCCCCCTACATGTGATGCTTCCTCTTGTGTCTTCTTCCTCCCCCTAGGGCATTGACTCCTATAATGCCCTTTTTGTCGACATTTGAAGCAAATGATATGCTAATTGCTTTTAATTGTTGGGAGATCGACATCCTTGACCTTTGGCACCGGTTGAGGCTTCTTGACCTTCTTTGGGCACTTGCTCTTATAATGTCCGGCTTCCCTATACTCAAAGCAAATTATATGAATTTTATTTTGAACTAAATTGCTTGAGTTACCTAGGGTGGTAGTCGATGTCGGAGTTGATTCTTCACTTCTTCCGGAGGTTGAAGTGACTTCTTGATTTTGTTCCGGCTCCGGCGTAGATGGTCTCTCCTCCCCCTCAATCCTAGAGGTGGAGGCTTCTTCCATCTCTTCTTCCTCTCCCGATCCGAATGTTGATTCCCTATCAACCTCCGAATCCTCAAGCTCTTGGGATGAAGATGTGCTTGCTTCTTCTTGAGCTTGAGAGGATGAGTGTAAAATACCAAAAAAAAAAAAAAAAAAAATTCCTCAGTAATTGATAAAATATCTTGTGGAATTTTTTAGGAATTTTTAGAATTTTTTCTGGATTTAAACGAAGGTCTTATGGATATTTTATGGGGATAAAGCGGATAGGCTTTTGTAAAGCATGTTTAGACTATCTGTAAGAAATTAATGGGTTTAATTAAAACCCATTATATTCTTTCCGTTTCCTCTTAATTCCCAATCGCGCCGACGACATCTCTTCCCCTCCCGATTCGCTTCTCCGCGATCCCGTTTTTTCTCCCGATCCCGAATCCTCACCGTGCCACTTTCCTCTCCTTCTCTGCTGTCGGTGTCGAGCACCGCACGATCCTCTTCTACACATCGCTTTTCCTTCTCTGCCTCGAGCCCTCACGCATCAGCCTCCTTGAGTGGGTGATCCGACAACGGCGCCACCCTAGGTGGCCACTCTTATCGATGATCAGCCGATTTCACTGTCGCCGCCTTCTTCCTTGCCATCGCTGCCGCCACCTCGCGTCTGCGCCGCTCCATAGTCGTCTTCTCGCGTCGTCATGCCTTCACCCTTTTCGCCACGACGGCCGCTTCATCCGTGACCTGCTCTCCGACGACCTCAACACCGGGTGATTTGCTTCACTTGCGAGCCTTTCTCCTCTTCCCGGCGCCTTCCTACTCGTCATTTGCCGTGATTTTGCTCACCGCCGCCATGAGCTCGAGCTCGATCGATCGTTGCCTCCGCTCACGATTTGTCGTCGGATCTATTCCATGAGCTTAGCTCGGTAAGATCAGTATTGTTCGTCGATTTTGGACAAGTTATAAGGTCAAGCTGTGATTTTGTTTCTTATTGAGCTTGATCTGTTGAATTGGGCAGGTGTTGGTGATGGCAACAAGGAATAGGGGAAAGAGGGGTGCTTAGGGGGATTTATTATCTACATCACCAATCTAAGGT
Organism: Wurfbainia villosa; assembly: GCA_025175895.1. NCBI lineage: Eukaryota > Viridiplantae > Streptophyta > Magnoliopsida > Zingiberales > Zingiberaceae > Wurfbainia > Wurfbainia villosa. The sequence goes on from CM045997.1 coordinate 59,080,290, forward strand.
AAAGTCTTCAACCTTTCCTCAGTTTTGGGATTATGGATTATAGCAGTAGATTTAGTAGGATCTGTGATAGTTGGGAATATGTTATGATGATCAAGCGTTGAGGGAGCTCAGAGTAGAGGTAGTTTCCAATTTGGCTGAAATGTCTCAGATTTGATACTTGAATTTAAATGGGATCAAGGTGTTGCACAGTCAAAAGGAAACATGGTGAGTTCCAAATCTGATCATCTATGGCAGAATATCATGGTTGATGAGAGTGGTCAGATGGTGTAATGGAATGGGGGATTTGCATGTTGTAATTGGACAAGGAATCAATTCAGTTTAAAAGGATTCATAACTAATTACTCATATGATTAGTAGGGATTAACTAATCAGAGTTTAGAGTTGATTTAGGGTTGCACTAGAGATTTATTGATAAGCATATTGAATGTTGCAGGATGCTGATTCGAGACACTCATGGACGTGAAGATCCTTGATATGAGCTTCTCAACAGGTGGGTAATTTCTTACCTAGTCCGGGTAGATGTATTTCATTCAGATTTAGTCATAGATATGAGCATGTTAGGTGTTCATATTACCTTGACCCTGCTCTTATTATCGTATGCTTGAACTTATCGTTGGATATATTTATGCTCAATTGTTGATATCACATATACCCTATCATGATTTAGGAGTTATAGATGTGATGTAAATTGGCCTAGATGTTTAGTAGGGTGTAAATGTTAGTACGAGGGATGACCCAATTTATAAATTGGAAAAAGGTCATCTATGGGTAGGTAATGCCCTAAATGTAGGATCTATTTCCAATACCCGTATGTTTCATACTGTTACCAACCATGAGTTGTGTAATGGTTAAGTGAAGGGTGATTAGAGTGTCGCTGCGGACCGGTGGTCCCAGCTTGATATGATTAGTCGAGTACGACTCTCTATTGGATAGAGAGTGCGTCGATCAGTTGAGTACGACTCTCTATTGGAGAGAGAATTATGATCAGTCGAGTACGACTCTCTACAGGATAGAGAGTGCATCGATCAGTTGAGTATGACTCTCTATTAGAGAGAGAGTTATGATCAGTTGAGTACGACTCTCTACAGGATAGAGAGTCCGTCGATCTGTTGAGTACAACTCTCTACAGGATAGAAAGTATTGATTAGATGGGTATGACTCTTTGCTGAAGAGAGAGTCTGTGGTAGATGATTGTACGGGTGACAACATACACATGTCATTTACATGCATTCTGACGACATAGTCTCCCTTGGGGTTGAGAGAGTCATCAGTCATCTTGCCTCCCAGAGCACTCCCCGAGGAGTAACTGGTGTGAGGGCAAAGCATCTGTTGTGCTGCACTCTACCACTATAGACGGTGGTAGTTGGAGTTGCGTGTAGTTGTCCTGGGTGTGTGGTACTCGACCACTCATTTGTAGTGTTAGTCAGAGTGGCCAGCAGCAGAGACCCCCGTTGTGTAGCGAGCTCTTTACGCTCATATGCTACTAGATCATATTGCCCACTCAGCCACTCTATAGCAGTGGTTGGTGTGAGTTAGACAGTTGTCATGTCGTGCCACCTAGGCCACACTGGGGTCGTGGTAGCGAGTAGGGGTGAGCAGACATGACCATGCATGCTGCATTGCCGTATCTGATGGTGCTTTGCATATTACCATATATATATACATATATGCATGTATATATATATATATATATGGATGGTTGAGATTAATATATATATAGATGCGGTCTATATATATATGATTATTGTGATGTTGCATTTGATTGTACTATGCTTGTTGCATTTGGGTGTACATCATATTCATGCATATTTCTTGCATTTGTTATATGATTGTGTCGGATACTGGTATGGGTTGGACATACCATTAGATACCTTGACCTGTAGCTAGAGTATATTGTGAGTTGATCTACTCTTCCTGTTATATATATATATATGTTTGATATATGTTCAGGTTGGATCAGAGTAGCGTAGCAGACTTCAGGTATGTCTGCATTTTTATGTTGTTTATTTGGTTAGACGATATATGCTTGTATTTATATACTATGCTGATATACCTATTGTACCTCTAGAGTATGTTATTGAAAATACATGTGATATGACATATATACATATTTTTCTATTACCTGCTGAGTTTTACTCACCACCCCCCATGGACCCTAGGTTTTCTGTTGCCTAGGTAACAGGTTGAAGTCTTCGTGATGGCTTGGAGCACTGCCAGTTGACATCGTCTCATCTTACCTCCGAGGCTCCCGTATTGGTTTTGGGCTTTCTGTCTGTTGTGTATTGTATTTTGGAGTTTTCTTGATGTACATATTGTATATTCAGATTTTGTCGAGGTTCTGTGTGTTGTGTTAGTCATACCGGTATGCATGTGTGGGATTGTATTGTTGTGGTATCATTTCCGCTGTGTATTTGTTGTAGTAGTTTATTATGTTGTTGTGGTTTGGTGATATTGTTATATATATATTGTTATTATTATGGGCCTACGGGCCTTGTATTAACCCGAAATGTTGCCACGTACAGGGGAGATGTCGTCCGTTTGATTTTTGGCTCGACATGCTCTCAGGGCGTGATAATGAGCACTCCTCTTCTTCTTCCTCTTCTTCTTCTTCTTCTTGGGCCGGTGATGGACTTTCATGATACTTTGTCAATTCACTCCAAAGCTCCTTGGCATCCTTGTATTCACCTAAGCTACACAAGATATTGTTAGTAATCAAATAGACCAAGAATTTAATTACCTTTGTATTTTTCTCAAACTCTTGGATTTTTTTCCCGGTCCATTTCTTCATTTTGAGGAAACCTCCCTTTGAGCCTCTTGGATATTGGAATTCTTCCATCAATATGGCCCATTCCTCAAGGTCCCTTATCATCAAGAAGTCTTCAATTCTTACCTTTCATTGGTTGAAACCTTCTCGTCCATAGAAATTGTATGGAATTGGGGTGTTGACGTCCCATCCCAATTTTTCTTCGAATTCCATCTTCTTTCCTCTAGCATGCTTGCTCCTGGTTGTTAATCCGTTGAAGAGCTCCTAGCTCTGATACCACTAGTTAGGACCTATGCGCCCCGCTAGAGGGGGGTGAATAGCATTTCATCGTCGGATGATGGAAATTGATCGTTAGTTTCTACAAATTGTGTTAACGCAACGGAAATAATAATAACATGAATAAAACACAACAATCACAAGATCAATACACCAAGATATAACGTGGAGTCCGAACCTCAAGGTTCCTACTCCTCGGGTTGGGCTCGTAAGAGCCCTAGCGATACAAACACACACCACTAATCCAATAAACTTTTCTCGACAACAAGTCGGAGGCGGAGAAACCTCGTACAAAGATTATACTAAGTAATACAATGGATACAAACAAATACAAATATGAAATGCAATACAAGTAAAGGAAAACACTTTACAAAGATCTTTTGATTGCTTGATCTTTGATTTCCTTGGACTAGCCTTAAAGGACTAGAAAGCACCAACTATTCCCCTTCAAAACTCCCAAGAGAACCATACCAAAAATCCTCCCTTCGTGCTCCTTTTAAACCTACAACTCGGGTTGATTTTTTCCTAGTAGCCGACTGATCGAGACCATCAGTCGACTGCTCTTGTAGCTATTGTCTCACAACGGCATGAGCCACGTTGGATAAGTTCCAATGGATAGACCATTAGTCAATTGATCATACCCATCAGTTGACTGATCGAGTCATCACTCGACTGTCAAACCCTAACAGTCGACTGATGTGTTATTTTTCGCAAGTGCACGGTTATCGTCAAGTAATAAAAATATCGATCCCACTGGGATTGGAACAATTACCGAATGATTGTGATACCAAGTTATCTAGTAAATCGATTGTTGGTTTAAGCAAAGAAACTGAGTAGTCAATAACAACGAATGAGAAGAACGAGCTAAAAGTCAAGAATTGAGGAAAATCTCAGGATATGGGTTTCACCACGTCAACGATTTATAAGGTGATTTAATTCTTTCCTACCGCTAGTAGAGTTGTTTTGATGGAACCTATCCTAAGGTAAATCAACGGCCCCTTTCGAGGTCTACGCTTAATCGCATCTATCAAACTCAACTTACCCGCTACTGTTCGAGCATAGGGTCATAATCACTAAGGGGACCCACGAGACCCCCGCAAACCTCCCTAGTCTTGCCTCCACATTACTGGTAAAACTGGATTTGATAGATCCATTAAGTCCATAAGAGTTCCTAGAGTCAAATTTCCTTTTCACGGTAGGTTTGCACACGGACCATAATCACTAAGGGGACTCCACGAGACCCCGCAAGCCCTCATAGATACACTACCGCTACTTGACAGAGTTATTCCCTAGTTGATTCTGGGTTTCGAACTCGGGTTCACTGCTTAGGTACTTCCCTTAGCTCCTTAGGTTTATCAATAAGAATCCAAAAGAACCAGATCAAAACAAACAATGGTTCGAGTAGTAGATTATATCATCCATCATAAATCGTCAAGGGCTACTCCCCATCCTAAGATTACGACACTACTCCATAGTCCGACAAGAGTTGCTAGAGAAAGAAAATACAATCGATGCCATCTGCTCCTCCGCCGACTTCTTCTCTTTTGCTTCCTCTCGTGCGATCCCTTCGCTGCCTTCTCTCCTCCTTTTGACCATCCGCCCCTCCTTTAGGGTTAGAATATCTTCTCTTTATAGCTTTGGCCTCCTCTTCAATTAAGGCAATAGATTTCCCCTTTAATTGAGACGAAGATCCCGATTGCTCGCAGAAAAGGAATTCGAATCAGCCAACACGCCTGCGCTACATGAGGGCACAAGCGCAGCCGGTTTCCACGGCGTGTTACGGTTTGAATCGGGGCGTGTCGCCGCACTAGGCGTGTCACCGGATTCACCGACACGGGCGTGTTGTTCTTTGACTCGGGCGTGTGTCGTCATTTTCTCATGACACAAAGCGTGTCGATTCCCAACACTACGGTGTTGTTTTGATACGCCTTCTCCTTTGCCTTAACACAAAAACACCCAAAATGCTCTTTCTTCCCAAAATATGCTAAACTTAACTGAATCATGATAAAATACATGCCTAGGATATGAAATGAGATAAAATGCACATATATAAAGTAGTGAAAACATAGCATGATTTACACACATCAAAATCCCCTAGTCTTAAACTTTTGCTTGTCCTCAAGCACAGAAAACTCAAAAGACAACTTATTTGTGGGAATACTAGACACCATCCAGAAGTATCCAATCTGATCATAATCTTTTCAAATCAGTTCTAGTGGCCAAGGTTGAAAGATCCTATATAGTGCACGTGAAAAGTTGGACTAAAGTCATTGGACACCAATCCGGATTTGCCATTCCTTCTATCGTAGAGCATTCTTATTTCCGGCATAGAGGCACTTACCTGCCTTAATGCATGGATCATTCTTACCTATCATCAAAAGGTCTCAAAGGAGCACTTTCTAAGAAGAGAGAAGGAAAGGAATTATAGAGAGCATTTCCCCAGTAACTAGTTAGTCTCAAAGGGGCACCTTTTAGGTGTTTCCCCATTAACTACTTGGTCTAAAAGGGTTTTTTTTTTTTTTTTTTACCATACTCCTAGTGAAAGTGTTTCTCCGGTAACCAAGTTGCAGTAAGTCTCGATGGAAAATCGGTACTCGTCAGATATGGGGGTTTAAATCTTTTCTTTGGATACCTCGGACATATAGGCCGTGTTAGAGGTGAAATAGGGTTCTTATCAAATAGGCAAAAAGGAATTTCATGATCCGACCAATGTTCAGTTGTATTACGCTAGATGATATAAAAAATGCACTGTTATGATATATGAAAAGATGCAAATAAAATAGCAATAACCAAACTAAAAATCTAAGTAGAAACGGCATAAGCAGTAAAGGATGTGCATCAAAACTCACAAAATAGTTGAAGGTGGTTAATGGTCATCGTCTTCGCTACTAGCATCCTCCTCTGCCCACCTCATCAGCTCCTGGTAAAACTCCCGGGACTCTTGTCGAAATCTATCATTATCTTCCCTCCGGGCGGACTCAGCAGTGAAAAACTCATCAGCTCTCCTGTAAAAATCAGCTGCCCTATCCAAATGTTGTGTCACCATGCGATGGTGCTCCTCTGTAGCTTGGGCATACCGATCCCACACACCAATGTGCGAGGTATGCTCGACCCTAAATGCTTCGAATGATGATCGAATGAAAAATCAAAAGAAGAGTACCCTGCAGAAACATTGTCAGTAGGAAACCGTGGGGGTTCAGGAGTCGAATGTGATGGCTCCCTAGCAGGGGGTGATGGAGCATGGGCAGTGGGGGTAGGAAAGGGTTCCTGAACATCTCTAAAAAGCCAATTGGATGAATTACGTACAGTCATCCGCTCAGGGTTCGGAAGAGGGATTTTAATTCCATTTCTTAACACCAAACGATATCCCTCGTCACATGCCTCAATCATCTTCATATTTATACAAGCATCCAAATCCAATCTAGGGCTAGCAGGACAATATTCAAGGTCATCCAAATCACATCCTAAGGCTACAAAGAATCCTAGTGATAATACCCCCTATGACTATGACTCCGGATGGGCTATTACTAACCTTAACTAAATGCCTAACCATATGGGCTCCAGAATCAATCTTAACTTCATTTAGCATGGCCCATAGAAATTGTAACTCACTCTGCCTAGCCACCCCTGCACTATCATATCTCCCTGAGATTGTATTAGCCATGAATCTAAGGAGATAACGGAAAGTAGGATTAGGGATGTTAAATGATTTAGATCTAGATGCATCGTAGGCGAGGGTCATCGAAATTAATCTCAAAATTGATGATCAATAAAATGTCTATGAATTTGCCTCTCCTCCGCTAGGAAAATCAAATATCATATTAAAATCACTTTCGAGAAAGGGTAAATTCATGGTTCATTAATCTAAATTTTATTTTTCCTTCCTCACAATCTTTTCCTTGCAGTATTTCAGCGGACAGGGAGCTAAGGAATTCAAGAGTGATACTAGGGTAAGTAAGGTGATGGTGTGTGATAAACTCATCCAGCCTATCCTATTTGTTAACCAAGTTATGTCATCTCTTAACCCTAAGGTGGTCAACGTGTAGAAGTCTATAGTTCTCGTAGATACTAACTTCCTTTTTTCAAGCTTACTGAATTTAGTCTTCATAATATCATCCCTAAAAACAATTCCATAAGGATGGCTAGAGGTCGGAGGAGGTTCGTTACCCAAATCTGAGCTTTTCTTTTCCCTTGTCCTTTGTAGAGGAAGAAGCTCCTCCTCTAGTCTTCACTCGCTTGCTCATGGCGTTGGGAATGGAGAGACAGCAGGTTTGCTCCTCGGCTGCTTGAGAGGGAGACCGGCGGCGGCTGCTTCAACCTTGTATCGCGAGTGGAAGATTAGGGCGTGCTCGGGCTGGTTTTAGAGGGTTATCCGCAGCATAGGCGTGTCGGGCATGTTCTTACGCAAATACCCGACCCGTTTAGGTGCGACATGGGCGTGCTCCGTCGCTCCCAGCGTGTCGCGATCCGGCCCAGCGTGCCTAGGTTGAGAAGTGTGCGCAGGCGTGCTAGTCGACGCCACCGCCTATGTTGTCTTGGTACCAACAACACGCTCTGTCGCCGGCAAGACAAAGCGGTCGCGTCAACTGGCACGAAATAGAATAAAGAATAAAATAAAATAAAATGACTAAAAAAAATGAAAATAGCATGGGTTGCCTCCCAAGAAGCGCTTGTTTAAGGTCGTTAGCTTGACCCCTCAGTTACTCCTTAGTTTTGGGGATATGGCTTGAGTATGCTCTGCCTCTCCTCATCTCCAATCAGCTCAACAGAATTATTTGCGAAGTATCTCTTAAGCCTTTGACCATTTACTTTGAAAATTCCCGTAGACTCACTAGATATATCAATAGCTCCATCAGGATAAACCTTTTCAATTCGATATGGCCTCGACCATCTGGATTTGACTTCAGGAAAGAGTTTCAATGAGTTGAATAGTAATACCAAGTCTCCTTGATGGAATTCTCTGCGCATGATATTCTTGTCATGCCACCTCTTCGCTTTCTCCTTATAAGACCTCGCATGTTCATAAGCATCAAGGCGTAGTTCTTCAAGTTCGTTTAGTGCAGCTTTCTTTTCTCTCGGCTTTCTTCAGTCAAAATTAAGCCATTTAATTGCCCAATATGCCCTATGCTCTATTTCAACTGGAAGATGACATGGTTTTCCATAAACTAATCGAAGCGAGTCATTCCAATGGGTGTCTTATAGGCGATTCGATAGGCCCATAGAGCATCATCAAGTCTTAAAGACCAATCCTTCCTTGATATCGCTTTTTCCAAGATAGTCTTGATCTCCTATTCAAACTTCTACTTGCCCGCTCGTTTGTGGATGATATGGTGAGGCTAGTTTATGGGTTACTCCATACTTCTTGAGAAGACTTTCAAATTGTCTTTCGATAAAGTGTGAGCCTCCATCACTTATTACTGCTCTCGGTATTCCAAATCTTGGAAATATTATACTCTTAAAGAGCTTAATGACTGTTTTGCATCACAAGAGGGGGAAGGTAGAGCCTCAACCCATTTAGACACATAGTCCACTGCTACCAGTATATAGGTGTTTTTATAGGAAGTAGGGAAGGGTCCCATATAGTCAATTCCCCATACGTCGAACAATTCGACTTCCAATATCGAATTTTGAGGCATCTCATGTCTCCTTGATATGTTCCCGGTCCTTTCGACAATGTCACAAGTCGTCACATAATTCCGAGAGTCTCTAAAAATGTGAGGCCAATAAAATCCGCTTGCAAAACCTTTGCGTGATCTTATGCTCGCATGACCTCCATATGCAAAAGAATGACTGGTACAATATATCCTCAATCTCTTCTTGGATCGCATCTTCGATATATAGCATCCGCCCCTTGCTTGAAAAGGAATGGTTCGTCCCACACATAATGCTTTACATCCGAAAGAAACTTCTTCCTCTGATGATAACTCATGTTAGAAGGTATTATCCCGCAAGCTAGGTAGTTGGCAAAATCAGCATACCACGGTGCCTTGATTGTTCGAACTGCTAGTAGCTGCTCATCCGGAAAGAAATCGTTTATAGCAAGATCGTCGGCTCTTCCCGCATTTGGTTCTAGATGAAGCCTCGATAGATGGTCTGCAACTACGTTCTCCGTTCCTTGCTTGTCTCGAATTTCTAAGTCAAACTCTTGTAGGAGAAGTATCCACCGGATCAGTCTTGGCTTAGATTCTTTTTTACTCAGCAAGTATCTTATGGTTGCATGATCTATATAAACTATCACCTTGGTCCCTATGATATAAGATCTGAACTTGTCGAAAGCAAATACTATAGCCAAGAGTTCCTTCTCTGTGGTAGCATAATTCATTTGTGCTTCATCCAATGTCTTACTAGCGTAGTAGATTGCATATACCTTGCGATCCTTTCTTTGTCCTAACACTGCACCCACAGCGAAATCACTTGCATCACACATAATTTCAAAGGGGAGACTCCAATCTGGAGGTTGCATTATTGGGGCGGTTGTTAATGCTTCCTTTAACCTGGAAAATGCATCAAGACAAGGGTTATCAAAGTGAAACACAACATCTTTAGCAAGCAAATTAGTTAATGGCCTTGAAATTTTTGAGAAGTCCTTGATGAACCGTCGGTAGAACCCTGCATGTCCTAAGAAACTACGCACTCCCTTGACATCAGTTGGAGGTGGCAACCTCTTGATCACTTCAGTTTTAGCAATATCCACCTCGATACCACGGTGTGAAATTAGGTGTCCAAGTACTATGCCTTCTCGCACCATGAAGTGACACTTCTCCCAATTAAGCATTAAATTCATTTCCTCGCATCTCTGCAATACCTTGACCAAATTAGATAAACATATATCAAAATCTGCACCATATACAGAAAAATCATCCATGAATACTTCCATTATATTCTCGATCATATAAAAAAAAATTGAAGTCATACACCTCTGAAAAGTGGCGGGTGCATTGCATAACCCAAAAGGCATTCTCCAAGGCAAAGGTACCATAGGGGCAGTGAAAGTTGTTTTCTCTTGGTCATTAGGAGATAGGGATTTGATAGAAACCTGAGTATCCATCTAAGTAACAGAAATGCGAGTGTTTTGCCAACCGGTCTAACATTTGGTCAATAAATGGGATGGGAAAATGGTCCTTTCTAGTTTCCTTATTCAATTTCCTATAGTCAATACACATTCTCCATCCCAGAATAGCTCTAGTGGGGATTAACTCATTCAGTATCATTCCTTATTACCGTTATCCCCTTTCTTTGGCACAACATGGATGGGACTTACCCATTCGCTTCTCGGATATTGGATAGATAATTCCCATCTAGCAATTTCATAACCTCTTTCTTGACTATCTCTTTCATGGTAGGTTCAATCTTCTTTGATGCTCTATAGAGGTTTTAAAATTGTCTTCTAATAAAATCTGTGCATGCAAACCGATGGACTAATTCCTTTAATGTCATCAATCTTGTATCCAATGACATTCTTATATATTTTCAATACCTCAATCAGTTTTTCAGTCTCTGCATTACTCAGATTAGCATTAACGATCACAGGGTAAGTAGAATTTTCGCCAAGAAACTCGTACCTGAGTGTCGATGGAAGAGGCTTAAGTTCTACCTGTGGCGTGAGATTGGAATCGGAAATCTCCGGTTCTTTATCTTCAAAATCCCCTCCGAGCTTATTAAGATGAGTTTGTTCTGGTGCTCCTTTTAGTCATGATCAAACTACAACAAACATCAAAAAGCAGAGGGTTGTTTAATGACTTTTGAAAGGTCAAATTCAATTTTTCGCTTCCAAATGCAAGTGAAAGTTTGTGGTTTTTGACATCTATCATTGCTCCCGCAGAGCTAAGAAAGGTCTCCCCAAAATAAGTGGGATACATGGGTCTTCATCCATGTCTAGTACTACAAAATCTCTTTGGAACAATAAAATTTCCCACCGCCTTTGGTACATCTTCTAAGATTCCCAAAGGATATCTAATGGAGCGATCATTCGCAAAGCCATAGTAGTTAGTTTCATTTCTCCCAAATCCAATTTCTTGCATATGGAAAGAGGTATCAGATTTACACTGGCGCCCAAATCGCAAAAAGCCTTATCAAAATTTGAGTCATTGATTATGCAAGGTATAGAAAAGCTACCTGGATCATTTAGTTTGGGAGGTACCATGTTCTTAATTAAGGCACTGCACTCCTCAGTAAGAGCCACTGTTACATGCTCCTCGACTTTTCTTTTATTGGTTAAGATGTCCTTCAAGAACTTAGAGTACGTAGGCATTTGTTGAAGAGCTTCTGTAAAAGGTATATTGATATACAACTTCCTAATTACCTCAAGGAACTTACCAAATTGTTCATCCAATTTTTCCTTAATCAGTCTTTGAGGGAACGGGATAGGGGGCTTATATGTTCTTGGTTCCCTATTCGACACGCCTGTGTTGTTTGGCACAGCCTGGGCGTGTCGGCTGCTGGAATGACCTGACACGGGTGTGTCAGCTGACACGCGCTCGTGGGCCTCAGGCGTGTTGCTCAACACGCCCTGGGTCAGGGTGTTTGCTCAACCCAGCGTCTTCGCATCTTCCAACTCCGACACGCTCGTGTTAGAGGCTGCTTGTTTAGCTCTGTCTCCTTCTAAAATCCTTCCACTTCTCAGACTTATAGAATTACAATGCTCGGCTGGGTTTACTTCTGAATTTCCAGGAAATCTGCCGGGCGTCCTTGATGCTGAGCTGGCAATTTGGGAAATTTGATTTTCCAGCATTCTTGTGTGATTAGTCAAATTATCAACCTTGCTTCCCAATTGCTTGATTGCCTCGGTATTATTTTGATGTTGCCTATTTGATTCTACAATATGCTGCCGAAATTCATCATTTATCTTCCCCTGACACGTGATAAAATTTTCCATCATCTTTTCTAAGCTCGACTTGGGTCTGTGAAATCCGAAGGTGCTCCAAAGTTGTTTCGTCGGAAGAATTTTGATGGGCTCTATACGAAAAGTTGGGATGATTTCTCCAAGGATTATGCGTGTTTGAGTAAGGGTTGCCACCATTAGGCTTCGATTAAAATTATTCAACGCATCAACTTGCTCAATCCCGGCTTAGATGATGGTGCGTGTAGGATTTGTGATTCATCGCTCGTGTCCCTGTTACACCACAGATCTCGCAAGTGGCATTAGATGAGTTACTGGTGATACATTAAAATGTTCGAGCTTTTGAGTTAATGCATCGACTTTTGACCGAGTATATCAATGGTACTTACCTCAAACGCATTCGCATTTTAGTTTGATATCCTCGCTCAGAGCCCATTGGTGAGAATTCATTTCACATTCTCGATGATCTCAAAAGCTTCATCCAATGTTTTGTTCATAAGAGCTCCTCCGTGAGAATCAAGAGAAACCTTAGAAGCATACGAGAATCCATTGTAGAAACAATGAACAATTAGCCACTTCTACAGCCCATGATGAGGGCATTGCTGTAGTAATCCCTTAAATCTGTCCAAGGCTTCAAATAATGTTTCTCCATCCTTTTAAAAATTAGTGATTTGATGGCGAAGACTTGCGCTTTTCTTTGGGTGGAAAATACTTGTCTAAAAATCTTTGCTCGGTGATCCCTGTAGTTATCTGATCTCTGGAAGAGTGTAGCCAAGCTCGCTTTGTCCCGCAATGAGAAAGGAAACAAGCGCAATCTAATAGCATCAGCTGAGGCTCCATTCCGTTTTAAAGTCTCGCAAAATTCCAAAAATACTTCCAAGTGCAGATTTGGATCTTCGAGTGCTCCTCCGAGATTGATCATGGACCATAGATAGTAGCGCCGGTTTTAATTGAAATTGTTTGCTTCAATAGGGGTCTTCTAATACTCGATCTCAATCCCTTGTACTAGGTCTGATAATCCCTTAAGGGTTTATTTTAGTTACAGTCACCATGTCGAGGTCGATTGTTTTCTGAGGTTCTTTGAAATCGTCTTTCAGCAAGGAAAGTTCTCTCTATCTCGTGATCAATATCGAGAATTTCCCTATTAAGTCTGCATGCAACAACAAGAGAGGCTCCCAAAACAAGAATTGAATAGATATGAAAGAAAAATAGGAGCACTCAATATTCGAACAAGAATTCGTAATGTAAATCTAGATTAACTAAATCACGCTCAATTCAATATTGAGTGCCAATCCCCGGCAACGGCGCCAAAAACTTGATGTGTTATTTTCCGCAAGTGCACGGTTATCGTCAAGTAATAAAAATATCGATCCCACAGGGATTGGAACAATTACCGAATGATTGTGATACCAAGTTATCTAGTAAATCGATTGTTGGTTTAAGCAAAGAAACTGAGTAGTCAATAACAACGAATGAGAAGAACGAGCTAAAAGTCAAGAATTGAGGAAAATCTCAGGATATGGGTTTCACCACGTCAACGATTTATAAGGTGATTTAATTCTTTCCTACCGCTAGTAGAGTTGTTTTGATGGAACCTATCCTAAGGTAAATCAACGGCCCCTTTCGAGGTCTACGCTAACTGTACCTATCAAACTCAACTTACCTGTCACAGTGTTTGAGCATAGGGGATCATAATCAGCTAAGGGGACCTGTCACAAGACCCCCGCAAACCTCCCTAGTCTTGCCTCCGTTACCTGGTAAAAACTGGATTTGATAGATCCATTAAGTCCATAAGAGTTCCGCTAGAGTCAAATTTCCTTTTCACGGTAGGTTTGCACACGGGACCATAATCAGCTAAGGGGACCTGTCACGAGACCCCCGCAAGCCCTCATAGATACACTACCGCTACTTGACAGGAGTTATTCCCTAGTTGATTCTGGGTTTCGGGAACTCGGGTTCACCGTTAGGTACTTCCCCTTAGCTCCTTAGGTTTATCAATAAGAATCCAAAAGAACCAGATCAAAACAAACAATGGTTCGAGTAGTATAGATTATATCATCCATCATAAATCGTCAAGGGCTACTCCCCCATCCTAAGATTACAAGACACTACTCCATAGTCTGACAAGAGTTGCTAGAGAAAGAAAATACAATACTGGATGCCATCTGCGTTCCTCTGCCGACTCCTTCTCTTTTGCTTCTTCTGTTGTCGATCCCTTTGCCGTCTTCTCTCCTCCTTTTTGACCATCCGCCGTCCTCCTTTAGGGTTAGAATATCTTCTCTTTTATAGCTTTGGCCTCCTCTTCAATTAAGGCAATAGATTTCCCTTTAATTCAGACGAAGATCCTGATTGCTCGCAGAAAAGGAATTCTGGAATCAGGCCAACACGCCCGTGCCACATGAGGGCACAAGCGTGTCGCTGGTTTCCCACAGGGCGTGTTACGGTTTGAACTGGGGCGTGTCGCGGCTGCACTAGGGCGTGTCGGCTGCTGGATTCACTGACACGGGCGTGTTGTTCTTTGACTCAGGCGTGTCGTCCGCTGGTTCTCATGACACAGGCGTGTCGATTCCCAACACGGCTGTGTTGTTTTGATACGCCTTCTCCTTTGCCCTGTTAACACAAAAACACCCAAAAACAGTCTCTTCTTCCCAAAATATGCTAAACTTAACTGAATCATGATAAAATACATGCCTAGGATATGAAATGAGATAAAATGCACATATATAAAGTAGTGAAAACATAGCATGATTTACACACATCATCGACTCAGAAACTTTTTATCCCTGGATACCCGACCATCAGTCGACTGATCAGTCGACTACTCAGACCATCAGTCGACTGCCCAATGCTGGCAGTCAACTACTAGGCCATTTCCTGCAAGCGAAATCTAGTCGACTCCCATCAGTCGACTGACCATAATATCAGTCAACTGATAACCTCATCTATGAGGTTTTAACCCCAAGTATGGTGCCCCCATACTTGCTAAACCACCCTTAGCTTAGATCTAAGCCTTCTAGCCACCTCCGTCAGCCTCACGCCTATCGGATCCCTCCAAGTCATCCATGACTTTTTCATCCATACTTTAGCCTTCAGGTGCTTCCATCAGCTATTGTTATGCTAATGTGGTCTACACCGCTAAAACATATTGGGCTTACGCTGCCAAGACTCCCGCTTGGACTTTACGCCACCAACCATTGGACTTATGTTGCCAAGACTCCACCCTTGGACTTTACGCCGCCAATATTATCTCTTAGACTTTCCAATTGCCAAGACTCAAGCTTGGACTTTACCTTGCCAACCCATGTTGGACTTTCCATGCTTGGTCTTTCCCTTGCCAAGACTCATGCTTGGACTTCTCATGCCAAGTACCCATGACTTGGACTTTTCAATGACAATGGTCAAACCATCGTCAAACATCAAACATGACCTGGGTCGATTGCACCAACAATCTCTCCAACACATTGTCAAACATCAAAATATTACTCGAGTCAAACTCGAGTCCAGTCAATCATGACCTGGGCCGATTGCACCAACAGTTCTATCATAGATAACGGCAAGATTTCCCCACCACCTTTCGATGCGAACGGATTAATGAAGTCTTCATCTTCATCATAAGAATCCCATTTTGGTGGAATGTTACTTTCATATTCTACTGTCGGTTTAGTCATAGAGGCAAGGTATTGAATATGATCAAGGAAATCATCCCCTGACTCAGTGGTATCCTCTAAGAGTTCTATGGACTGGAGTGCAGAGGCCCCTGGGCATACATCTCCTGCATAGATTCCCAAAGTTCCATACTAAGAGGTGGTTGGTTCCTCTTCTTGGACTAGCACAAAAATTATATCCTTCCTTCTTTGAGAGGTTTCTGGCACTTCTTTGGGTAATAAAAGATTAAATATTGGTGGAGTTGGGGAGTTTGTGGAACCAAATCCTTGTGTTCCTCTTGAATTTTCAAATAGCTCCTTTGCTTGCTAAGCGTTGAGGTTAATTGAAAAACCTTAACGAGAAGGTTGAAAGAGTGGAGAATCTTCTTCGCAAGCTGGAACAGTGGACTACTTCATGAGCGACTACATACTCACAAGAAACGCTCAAGCTTACAAAAGTGTAGTAAAAGCAACCGAACAGATTGAATCGCCAGCAATCGGATTTGCCAAGCCGAGTGATTTCCAAGGTCCTACCTCTAGAAATTCAGCTATCATAAAGCAAAATAATACGCAGATCCAGCTTCTTGTTCAAATAGCGGAAGGTATAAGAGACATCCAGGCAGATCTCAAGACTCTTCTAGAGCAAACTAAAAACGGAGTCACAACAACCACCATATCAGACGAATTGGTGGATAAGTTGAAAAATCTATCCTTAGGCCCTTCGGAAAGGCCCAAGGAAGGGAAAGGTAAACTCTGAGTTTTTAAAGATCCTTATAAAATCTTAAAGGAAGAACAGGATAAACTCAAGAACTAATGGTGACAAGAACCTTGACGGAACAACCCTCAACGTCAACACCCCTGTTTGAAGATCAAATAAGGGATTATAGAAGAAATCAAAGAAGACTCTATAATACCCAGCAAGCTGCAAGGAGACTTGGCAAACGTCTCATGGGAAGAACCACTCCAACTTATACACTAGAGATTGACCCCCAGACTCAACTGAGGTTGTCAATGCATAAGCGAGCATCAATAGTTCCTGCGGAAGTACGTTACCACTCTCGGAGAGATGATGCCCATCACAGGATCAATGTTCATAGATCTGAAGAGGCCCTACTGGTTATTGATGGTAACCAAACCGACAGAATGTTTATACAGGAAGAAAGCTTCAATCAACTTTAAAGAAGAAGGATGTAGTATATACACCTTGGTGTACTGCAAGTAAGGAATCAAACTCTGCACAGACAAGAAGAGAGAACAATGGCCCTCATCGTGTTCAGAGACAACCGCTGGATAGGCGATCAGGCTATCCTAGCAACAATGGAAGTAGATTTGACAAGAGACAGTCAATTGGTATATGTTATACCTAATATCATGCTAACGGTTGGTGATTTGTTTAGAAATATTCAGGTATCTATTCTAACAAAAGGGTATGAGCAATGGAAAAATGGAGAAGCCAATTTATTAATAACAAGGGGACTAGTTGGAAGGTTATCCAATACCCCTAATGTTGGCTTCGTAATGAAAAAGGCGAGGAAGTACAAAGCGATGAAGAAGACATACGCTCCTCCCACACCCTGGTGGTATTAATTGAATCAAAGCCTGGAGTTTTTACATATGTTGACGATGAAGAATATAAGGAATGTCTACAATTAATAGAGGAGACCAATTCAATCGTCATGGTATGCAAACTATCTAATACCGCTACTATGCTAAAAAGAAAAACTTCTGGTGCTGCAGGATTTGATCTAGCGGCCGATAAAGCTTGTATCATAGAGCCCGTAGGACGAGGCTTGATTTCAATAGGGCTAAGTCTAGAAATTCCCTGGGGATCATATGGCCGTATTGCTACCAGATCAAGTGCAGCATGGAGACTTGGTCTTGATGTTGGAGAAGGAATAATCGACAGTGATTACCGGGGAGAAATCCACGTTCCCCTCGTTTTCCCTCATGGTCTCAGAGCTAGTCAGTAGAAAGATGGAAGCGTAAATCATTTAAAGGTTAGGGTACTAAGGGAAGTGTGTAAGGGTGAAAGCTATCCTTCTATTAATCTCTAACAGGTTATCTTACAAAGAGTAGGTTCACAAGTTGTTGGTATTATGCAAACTAGGTGTTGCAAAAGAACAAGTCCTAACTTGGCAGCCTAGGAAAGTAACCAATAGTAAGTCCAAGGGCACACTTGTGTGAGCAAACCAGGTAAGGAACTGCCCTGTTTATGAACCTATTGAATGTCTGAAACCTGGGAAAAGGCAATACAGGAGTGGTATGAGAACTCTCGAACACCTAACCTAGAGTACCTTGACCTTGCTTCTAATTGGCTGGGTTCTTGATGGGCCTAGATCTGCTCTTGCTGGTGGGTATAGTAATTATCGAGGAGAAATAAAAATTATGGTCTTCAAGGGACCCAAAAGGCGGTCCATTCAATGGAATCAGGGTGCATAGCAACCTGATGAAAACCACTTTTAAGATCAAATTTAGAATAAATCTTACTATTGTTGACCTTTTTAAGGATTGTATTAATCCCAGGGAGACTATATTGATCCTTGTTGGTGATATCATTAAGGCATTTATAGTTGAAAACCATTCTTTCTTTACCTTTAACCTCCTTTCCTGACTTTGGATCAAATCAATAGTGATGCCCAAGTTCACAATTATTGCAGTGGTTCGGTGTCTGGTCTTATTGGGCCTAATGACTCCTATTTCCAATAATGCTTTGATGTGCCTCGAGAAAGATTCCTCTTGATTAGGGGTCAGGTGTTTTAGTGGTCTGTCCTCTATAATGAAATTAGGATTCTTGATATCTAATTAGCAAACAATTTGATTCTTTGACCAGTGCTTCAAAGGATTTTCCCCAATGTATCCTTGGTCTCGTAGTTCCTCCAATAATGAGCTGAATTGCTCTTTAAATTTGTGCTGAGTTTGACAAATAGAATAATATACCATATCCCGAATTTGAATATATTCTTCTTCTTCAAGGTCCATCTCTTCTATGGCTGTAGCAGTAATAGAAGGTAATGTATTAATGGTGGTAAGGTTTTTATAGAATGTTACCATATTCCCTTCAATGTGCAGTCCTCCATGCATTGCTCGAATGAAGTTGCAGCCAATTATCATTTGGATATTGTCTCCCAGAATCATCGGGAAACTATATGTATAGGGGATTCGGAAAATATTTTCCCCTACAAACATTCTTCCATGCTTCATCTTCATATTTGTTGTTTGCTGGGAATTGATTCCGCTGAAGCTAACTATGAACATGTTTTTCTCAAGAGCTTCCTTTGGAACTGACTTTTGGTCCACACAGCAAGTGGTTGCTCCCATATTCAGGATAGCCTTCAAAGCAAGTCTTGGGATTCCTGGAATTTCAATTTCCATCGTTACGTTATACAACATATTTTTAATCAACTTGGGGCTTTTTATTTCATGTGTGGCAACTTTATATGATTTTTCCTCAAAGAGCATATTTACTGCTTCTTCAACTTCTTTTCCTTCGTCTAATTGGCACAAGTCTTCTCCCAATTCTTTTTCCATCAATAGGTCTTCATATTGAGATTTGTAATAATTGACCTTTTTCTGAAGTCTCTCTATTTCTCCTTCACACCAGGAAATATAATATTGCTATTCTTGAATTAATTTCCTTGGGAAGAAAGGTGTTGGAGCTGAGGGACCTACTGGGACTTGCTTCTTGAAATAATAGGGAACACATAAATTGCATGCAGTTATCAGGAAATTTGGGCAGTATATTCTTGCCCTTTGTAGTGTTTCCCTTTTACAGCATGTACAGGTGGTTAGTTGCGGGGGAATGATCTGCTCATTGAGGTGCCAATCATGTAAGCAGTTAAACTGCTCATCGGACACCTTAACTTGAGGATGATAACCTCTGTCTATCGGCCCAAGTATAAATATTGAATCATTAGTCATATGTAAAGTTTGGATAGACCTTAGGAGATCTTCATTATCCTCCTCACCTTCAAAAATGCTGAAAATAGCATCACTTTGAGCCTCCCATTCCTGTACAGATAATATGTCACAGTCATCAGGTAGATCGAGCTGCTCAAATATTGCCACTCTCTTAATGTTGTGGCATTCATTTGGACATTCTCTTGCAAAATGTCCTTCTTGTCCGCATAGGTAGCATTTGCATCTTTTGTTGTGAACGAAGTACTTTCTCTTTTCAATTCTTGCATGAGAATCATGTGATTTTCCTTTGAAGGTCCTTGATTGTCTAATCTCATATTTCTATTAGGGCAATCTCTTGCCGTAATATGGTTTTGATGGTGTGGCAAAGGGCTTAAGTTAGTGGGTTATGTGATTTGATATGTGCGTTGAAGTCGTGCAGGACTTAGTAATTCGCACATGGAGCCTTGGCGGGTTCACCCTCACAACCTCGGTCCTTGAGTCGGTGAAGGATGACTTTGCGGAAGTCGTGCGCTTGGAGCATCCGAGGGACCGCCGGACGAGATGACTTGAAGTGAAGCCAAGGAAGCAGACTTCGGAGGCAAGAGACGCGAAGGAGCATTGCAGAGTCGTGCGCCTGATGCTGCCGAGGGACGTGGCCGCGAACGAAGAGAGCTTCGGCGAGGGACTTCGAGTGAGATGAGAGAATGAGTGAAATGTAAGTAGCTCATTAGGTAAACTTGGCCGAATGGCTGAGTGTCGGAGACTTGACCGCAAGGGTTAAGGTTTACCCGACCGCCGGAAGCTCAAACTTATGTTAAGTTTGAGTTTCACACCGATCGACCGCCATGTAATGGCAATCAATCGATCCGAAGTCGAGTGAGTTTGGTGTATCGGTGATGGGTTTATGCCAGATCGATCGCCATGGAATGACAGTCGACTGCCAGAGGATATCGCGGGCACAGAACCGCTCGTAGCCGACTGGGTAGTCGACTACGAAGGTAGCAGTCGATTGGTGAGGTCCATCAGTCGACTGCCAAGAGTTTCGTTGGACTACAATGGTCGGGATCCGACGTGTTCGGAGGCCGTTGTAGTGACGGCAGTCGACTGCCAAGGGCAGCAGTCGACTGGTGGCGGCCAACGGGAAGAAATCAGCCCTCTCTATAAAAAGAGAGGGTGTGAGCCTTTGAGAGGCTAATGCTTATGCTCTAAGTGATCTTCCTAGTGCCCCACAAGCTTTAAACTCTTCTTACTTGTCTTTACTTCAATCTTATTGTAAGAAGAGTGATCTTGGTTGTAAAGGTTACCTCCACCTAGCTTGGTGCAAAGGAGAGGCCATTAGTGGATTGGTTTTGGCGGAGTGATTCACCGAGGACGAATCGGGGACCATGGATTAGCGGCGTAGCCATGAACCACGTTACACCATCTTGTTAGCATTTGATTTCTTATATTTCTATTTGCTTGTCTTGCTTTATTAGTCTTCCGCTTGCGCTAATTAGTTTTGTAGAGAGCAAATACCGACATCCAACGTTCGAGGGCTATTCACCCCCCTCTAGCCGGCCGTACTGATCCCCTACAAGTGGTATCAGAGCCAAGGAAAGCTTGTCGAGGACTAATCACCACAATAAGCAACTTTCAAAATGGCCGGCTCCAACATCCATCCTCCGAAGTTTGAAGGAGAATTCGCTTAGTGGAAGAAGCGAATGGAGGTATTTTTCGAAACGGATTTTGATATTATGATTACAATGGAATCCGGCTTCGTTTTGCCTAGGGATGAAGAGGGGAAGTCAATAGAGAAATCTAGGTGGACCAAAAGGAAAAGGGAAGAGCACCTTGCAAATTCAAAAGCCAAGCATCATCTTTTCAATGTGCTCCCCCAACAAGAGATCAACCGAATAGGAGAATTCCTAAGTGTCAAGGAGATGTGGGAGAAGCTAATTGAGCTTCATGAAGGCACATCTGAGGCAAAGCTAGCAAGGAGAGACCTCCTCTGCTCCCAACTCAACAACATTAAACTAGAAAAGGGATAAAAGGTAATTTCCTTACATTCTCGTTTCAAGGAAATTATAACCGGTTTGTCAAGTGTAGGTGAAAAGCTCTCCAACTGGGATATGGTAATGAAGTCCATAGATGTCTTTCCCCGGTCCTCAAAGTGGAGCTCCATGGTGGACTCATTCTATATCTCAAAGAATTTAGAAGTGAGCACCTTGGAGGAGTTCTTCTCAACAATGGAACTCCACGAAACAAGGCTTGAAGGAATACAAGAAGAGCCAAAAATCCAACCTTCAAGAGGAGTAGCTTTGATGGCAAACAAGGGGAAGAAGAAGATAGAGATCTCCTCCTCCTCCGATGACGAAGCGTCTTCCTCCTCCTCCATGGATAGCAACGAAGAAGCCTATATGGTAAGGAGGGTAAGACGTGCTTTAAAAGGTTTTCATTTTCATAAATCAAATGATAGGAATAGAAGACCAAGGGGGAAGGTCATATGCTACAATTGCCAAGGAGAGGGGCACATAAGGGATAATTGTCCCCTTCTAAACAAGAGCAAGGAAGAGAAGAAAAAGAAAGAAAAAAAGAAGAAGAAAAAGGGGAGCAAGAAAAAGAAGGAAGAGGAGAAGAAGACAAAAGAAAAGGGGAAGACCAAAGCTCTAAAGGCAAGGACTTGGGATGACCCATCCTCATCCTCCTCATCATCATCGGATGAGGAGAATGCCTTTGTCACCAATTTGGCCTTGATGGCCTTTGATGACTTGGATTGCTCTTCATCCGAAAATGAAGGATCAAGCTCAAGAGGAGAGAGCTCAAGTGAAGGGGGAGCTTCTGCATCCTCCTCATCCGAAGAAGAAGAAGAGGACATGGAAACTATGGTAACGAATCTAACTCCTAAGAAAATAGTTTCCATGGTCTCTAGCTTAACTAGGGATTTATTTAGAGCTAAGAAGAAGAATAAGAGCATGCTAGATCAAATTAAGGATCTAGAAAATAAGCTAGAAAATGCATGCTTAAATGATAATATTTCTTCTAGCTTAAATGATGCATGCTCACATGATCTTTATGTGCCATTAGATGTTAGTGATGCATGTATAAATGAAAATAGGGCCTTAAGGGAAAAGGTAGATTATTTAACAAAAGCCCTAGAAAAATTCACAATTGGCTCCAGCACATTGAACATGATCTTAGGAAGCCAAAGAGCTAGCTTCAACAAAAAGGGCCTAGGTTATAAAGAAAAGAAAAATGAAAAGGCCTATAAATGCCTAATTGCTAGGGGACAAGATAAAAAGAAGGTAATAGCTAGGAAATGGATCCCCAAGGAGTATCTAGTGAACCCCATAGGCAAGAATCTATTTTGGGTTCCAAAATCCATCCTTAAGGGTTAGAAAAACCCTAGGGTAGTCAACCATATGGAATTAACCTATATCATATTTTGGTTGACTTAGGATGGCGGGACAACATTTTTAGAATAGTGTTGGGTGATGATAACGTGCCCATAAATAGATAATAATGCTTAAATCATGATGATTAATGTAATTGTTATGTATATGTGCAATCATGATTTATGATTTTGATATTTGGCATATCATCATAAGAAATAGATGTTAAATCATGCCTTAGGTGATAATTTGTTTATTATCATGATATATACCTAATGCATAAGAACAATTCAATGAATACATGTGTTTCATGATCATAATGTAGAATTAATTGATATATGCCTTTATGATCATGAGAATTGTTAGGTTGATACTTAACCTTGATAGAATTGTATGAATATGATGGTTAAGTATATACAAAAACCCCCTAGGATGCATCTCACACTCACTATAGGCTAACTTGATTGCAAACTTAGCATAGGTGGGATGTTAGGATGATACAAATGTCCACTAATGCCTATGGCATTTAGATGGTCATTTAAAGTATCAAAATAGCAATAATAGACCAATCATGGGGAAGGCTTATGTTTAATTCATAGACATATTGCCCAAAGATCATGGTTGGATATTTCATATGTTTTCAAAATAATTTCTTAATCTAAAATCTATGTATTCATGTTTTGAAACAATTCAAAGCAAGACTAGGTGTCAAAATGGATACTCTTATGATCAAAAACCTAGTAGTTTTTAAAGCTTATGGATTTTTGGCAAATACATGGAAATATAATGATTTTTCATGAAAACCTATTTTTCACTGATAGATATACTTAAAAGAAATGTGTTCCCAAAATTTCATGATTTTTCGAATTTTCTGGAATTTTTAATGCATTTCTGAAATTCGAAAATCGAAATTCAATCCATTGTACGATCGATTGCCATCTTGATAGCAATGATCGATAACTGAAAAACAGCCCAATATTTTTTGATTTCAGATTTTAATCAAGTTTTTGGGTTTCTCTTTCTACTATACTTGATGCCATGAGTTTACAAATTAGGATTAATCTTTTTGATGGTGTCAAAGGGGGAGAAATGTATGTTTAAGTAAAGGGGAACATATTTAGGGGGAGAAATGATTATGCTTATGATAGGGGGAGAACATTTTTTATATGGGGAGTTTCATGGATTAAGGGGGAGTTGCATGTTGCTATATCATGTTTATCTTTACATGCTTTTCTTACCTTAGAATTTATATCAAATGTTTTTATCTAACTTAAACGAATTGCCACACATCAAAAAGGGGAAGATTGTTAGGGCAATCTCTTGTCGTAATATGGTTTTGATGGTGTGGCAAAGGGCTTAAGTTAGTGGGTTATGTGATTTGATATGTGCGTTGAAGTCGTGCAAGACTTAGTAATTCGCACATGGAGCCTTGGCGGGTTCACCCTCACAACCTCGGTCCTTGAGTCGGTGAAGGATGACTTTGCGGAAGCCGTGCGCTTGGAGCATCCGAGGGACCGCCGGACGAGATGACTTGAAGTGAAGCCAAGGAAGCAGACTTCGGAGGCAAGAGACGCGAAGGAGCATTGCAGAGTCGTGCGCCTAATGCTGCCGAGGGACGTGGCCGCGAACGAAGAGAGCTTCGGCGAGGGACTTCGAGTGAGATGAGAGAATGAGTGAAATGTAAGTAGCTCATTAGGTGAACTTGGCCGAATGGCTGAGTGTCGGAGACTTGACCGCAAGGGTTAAGGTTTACCCGATCACGGAAGCTCAAACTTATGTTAAGTTTGAGTTTCACGCACACCGCCATGTAATGGCAATGATCGATCCGAGTCGAGTGAGTTCGATCGTATCCGATCGATGGGTTTATGCCCAGCCGATCGCATGGAATGGCGATCCGCCAGAGGATATCGCGGCATAGAATCGTGAGCCGATCATCGCCGACGATTACGGAGGCAGAAGAATGATCGGTGAGGTCCATCAGTCGACTGCCAAGAGTTCCGTTGGACTACAACGGTCGGGATCCGACGTGTTCGGAGGCCGCTAGTGATCGAGTCGATCGCCAAGGGCGATGATCGACTTGTGGCGGCCAACGGGAAGAAATCAACCCTCTCTATAAAAAGAGAGGGTGTGAGCCTTTAAGAGGCTAATGCTTATGCTCTAAGTGATCTTCCTAGTGCCCCACAAGCTTTAAACTCTTCTTACTTGTCTTTACTTCAATCTTATTGTAAGAAGAGTGATCTTGGTTGTAAAGGTTACCTCCACCTTGCTTGGTGCAAAGGAGAGACCATTAGTGGATTGGTTTTGGTGGAGTGATTCACCGAGGACAAATCGGGGACCGTGGATTAGCGGCGTAGCCGTGAACCACGTTACACCATCTTGTTATCATTTGATTTATTATATTTCTATTTGCTTGTCTTGCTTTATTAGTCTTCCGCTTGCGCTAATTAGTTTTGTAGAGAGCAAATACCGACATCCAACGTTCGAGGGCTATTCACCCCCCTCTAGCCGGCCGTACCGATCCCCTACAATTTCTGCTTTTGATTCTTATAATATCCTGGGATTAGAATTTGGCTGCAAAATTATAAATTCTTGAGGGCTCTCTTGAAAGATGCATCCTTGCATTCCTGCTCAAGAAATTTATATGCAAAAAGAATTCTTGGGATCACTCCTATTGTTAAACCTGAGTATTTTTCATCAAATTACTTTTTAATTTTGTTCCCAAGATCTCCAGGCATTTTGAACTAGATTTTTTCAGACAACTCTGTGTTGGATCGAGCGGATCGCTAGAGGGGGGATGAATAGCGATAAAAACTTTCGTTCGTTTTGATACTTGAGTTACGCAGTGGAAAGAATAAAATAATATAAAAATAAAGAAGACAAGAGGTTTTTTACTTGGTTCGTAGCCTTTGGCTACTACTCTAAGGTTCTAGTGGTCCTTGACAACACACGGAGGGAAAATCACTAACGAACTCCTCCTTGTTGGAGGTAGGAGTTAATCGAATACAAAAAACCACGAAAAGGATTGAGATAGAGGGGCACTCCCCCTCTTCTCGTTACGATAAAAGCACGATAATGAACTTAAGTATAGATTGAAACTATAAAAACACTTTTACCGATGACTCGTAGATGAAGAAGATTGAGCTCTAGTCGTCGTTTCTTCAGCACTTCATCGTAGGGATGTTGGAGAGTCATAGCATATCAGAAGCACTTGTAGTCTTTTAGAATTGATGAAAAACCCTTAGAGAAGCCCTCCTTTTATAGTTTTTGAGCCCCTCATCGAGGGGATCTTTAGCAAATCAAAATTAGGCACCAAGCTCCTTGGAATGAGGTGATAAGGCTTGACTCCTCGAAGTTGATCTTTGACCATCAATCGACTGATGGCCATCATCAGTCGACTGATGGCAGCGCCAATCGAGTCGCAACACTTAGCAGTCGACTGATTTAAGGCAGTCGAGTGGCTCTTGTGGGCAGTCGACTGATGCTTGGTGAAATCACAAGTTAGCTTAATAAAAATATAATTTCGACGGCCGCCGACCATCCGATCTCGACCTAGACCATCCATGGGATGTCTTTGGTCGGATTTACGCTTAAGATCATCCCCATAAGGAGGATACGACCTCACTTACACTCACACACACGAGCTTACCTCGATACTTATTTTGTAGCTATTGTTTCTGGCCTTCCACTCGATTCCTTCGGCTCCCTCTGAAGTCACTCGAGTGTCGTCCGACCACCACGGCTTCCTCCGGGTGTCGCTAGCCTTCAGCTCCAGCTTTAGCACTTTTCTGCACACTCGATTCAGCCCGTGAGATAATGATGTAATCTTAACTTTGCATCTTTTGCCATAATCAAAACACAGGTTTGATCATCTGGTGCCCTTGCACCAACAATCTTCCCCTTTTTGATCTATGGAAAACTTACGCAAAGTTAAGGAAAAATATAATGTGGAAAATGAGTAAATGTATACGATGCACTCATCACAAAGTTAATTCCCCCTTAACCTTAGGTGAGGTTAATCTTAAAAAGAAGTTAATCTTAAAAATTTTAAATTTTTGTTCTCCCCCTTTTGCCATAAATCAAAAAAGATTTGAATTGTATATAAAAAGTAGGGGTTTTTAACCAAAAAAAGTACCATGCATAAAGATTATCTAACATGAGTCCAAGCATGTGTCTCGATTTACTTTGGTTCAAGGTATAATCCTCTGCACCAATCAATATAAGTCTTGAGACTAATTTGATTTTCAAAATACTTATAAAATTAGCTTTGAGTTTCAAAATACTTATACGCTAATAACTTTTGAAAATATATAACCCTTAGGGTTAGTTTGCTCTCCCCCTTAATTAAGTATATAAGGTATCGAAGAGTTAGGGGGCGCTAAACATTGACCTAGAAGGTTGTATATTTAGAGTTTTGTCTGAGTATAAGTAAACGTTTAAGCTCGATAGTTTGAAAAATAGATAACATTTTTTAAAAGATTATGTAAATTGACATTGTTCCTTATTCATTTCACCCATTCTAAGTGTCTTAGAATTGGTTCACCTTATATGTTGTGTGAGATGATTCCAATTTTATCTTGATAAAATCTAATGATTTGAAACTGGTCAACCTTGAGTTAAATTCAGATTTGATCCTAATCTCATCAAGTCACCTTTTCAAGATCTTGGCTTTCAGGTCATGGCGAGGCACAGGGGCCTTCTTTGATCGGAAAAATGACCACTTCCTTAGATAAAGCCAATTTCGAGAAAATAGTAACTTGACTCACTTAAGACCACTTCCTAGTCTAACTAGTCTAGGATACGCCGAGGTAGCTTCAGCTAGTTCCACTCGGTCAAGTGAACCGAACTAGATACGCCTTATCTAGCCCGAATACACGAGACTCCGTTTTCCTAGCATACTATCATCTCACCGCGTCCTGGTACTATGTTATCAAGCATTGACGAGTTATAGTCCTATCTAACCATTCTAAAAAAAATAAGAGGTTTAGGTTACCGGATATACTATTTTGGTATTAGCTCCCCCTAGATCCTTGAACCAATATGGTCTGGTCAAGTAATGAACTTGATCCTAGGAAATCCAAAACCTATTGATCTTTATATGTGAGTTTAATAACATTTTCGGGACCCACGCTTGGACTCGATGATGACTACGGTTTACGATAGACATGTAAGATCTATTCGTAATCTTTGAGCTATATTCGAGTCCGGCTCTATTGTACACGGCTCTCTGAGTTCCAAGAAGTCGGTTAAGATTCTTGGACCCTGTCGAGAACTTGTTCAACTGATCTTCGAGCTCTTGGACTCATCATTTCAAGAGAGAGTTCTCTTCTTCGAGTTTTTCAACTCGAGTTGAGTCCTCCTCTTGAACTCGACTAGTCGAAAAGTTTAGGGGTGACTCTTGTTTGAGGGTTTCAACCTCCTCAACCAAGGACTCGACCCTAGACTCGGATTTAGCTAATTTCCTAGTTAGCAATTTAATTGTATTGTAAAGCGTATGAATTAGTGAGCGGCTAACCTTAATTTTCCCTTTTGGTCCATCTTTGAGTTGCTTCTCGAAGTAGTCCTCGAGTTCGGAGTCGGTGTTGTAATTGGATTCGGATTCGGACTCTGACTCAGACTCTTCGGGTCTTGCCATGCACTCTATTCCGACGCCTTCTTCGTTGTCTCATGTTGCATGAAAATCCTTCTTTTGATTTGATTTGAATTGTGCCCTCTTTTGGTTCTTTAGTAGCCTCCTTTCCCTCCGAATGATCTTCCGCACTACGTTCACTATTGCTTCCACCTCTTCGGATTCAGACTCTGATTCATCTTCGGGTTCGAGTCCATCTTCTTGCCAGGTAGGTGGCTTGCTTCTTTGTCCTGTAAGTAGAGCAATACCTCTCTCGGCCCGGACCACATTAGTCTGCTCGTGAAGTTCAAACTCGAAAAATAATTTATCTAACCTAAGCTTCGAAAGGTCCTTAGAGACCTTGTAGGCATCGACCATGGATGCCCATAAGGTAGTCCTAGGAAATGAGTTAAGAACGTACCTTAGGAGGTCTCGGTTTTCGAACTTGTGTCCGATGGTGTTCAAACCGTTGATAATGTCCTGGATGCGGCGTGTAGTTGCGACGCCATCTCGTGTTCCTGCATTTTTAGATTATACAACTTATTGAGAAAGAGGTCACGCTTACAAACCTTAGTTTCGTCGGTCACTTCGTGTAATTCGACTAACTTTGTCCATAGGTCTTTGGCACTGATGAATGGGTCGACGCAGTTGAGCTCCTCCTTTGACAATCCGCATTGGAGGATCTGAGTTGCCTTCGCATCGGCTTCGACTTGTCTCTTAGTGGCAATGGTCCAGTGGTTATAATCCAAGGATTCACCAACTTCATTAGTGGGAAGTGTGAATCTGGCTTGGACTATGATCCACGTCTCGATTTGAGTTTTAAGAAAGCACTCCATTCAACCTTTTCAGTAACAAAAATCATCTCCGTTGTAAAACGGAGGTCGGACGGTACTAAAACCCTCGAGATGGACCATTTGACACTAGAGACAAGAGAAGAAAGGAAAGAAAAAAACCTAGCAATGACAAAAACAAGAAGAATATTCCAAGACTTGCGTCTTGGATTAGTAGTGCAGGAGGAATGAATAAAAACTTGTAAAATCAAAATTAAACGAAAACGAAATCAAAAAGAAATGCTAGATCGGTGGTTTCACCAGATCTTAGCGCCCCCAGCTCTGATACCAATTGTTGGATCGAGCGGATCGCCAGAGGGGGGTGAATAGCGATAATAACTTTCGTTCGTTTTGATACTTGAGTTACACAGCGGAAAGAATAAAACAATATAAAAATAAAGAAGACAAGAGATTTTTTACTTGGTTCGTAGCCTATGGCTACTACTCCAAGGCCCTAGTGGTCATTGACCACGCACAGAGGAGAAATCACTAACGAACTCCTCCTCGTTGGATGTAGGAGTTAATCGAATACAAAAACCATGAAAAGGATCGAGATAGAGGGACACTCCCCCTCTTCTCGTTACGATAAAAGCACGATAATGAACTTAAGTACAGATTGAAACTATAAAAACACTTTTAACGATGACTCGTAGATGAAGAAGATTGAGCTCTAGTCGTCGTTTCTGCAGCGCTTCGTCATAGGGATGTCGGAGAGTCGTAGCGTATCGGAAGCACTTGGAGTCTTTTAGAATTGATGAAAACCCCTTAGAGAAGCCCTCCTTTTATAGTTTTTGAGCCCCTCATCAAGGGGATCTTCAGCCAATCAAAATTAGGCACCAAGCTCCTTGGAATGAGGTGATAAGGCTTGACTCCTCGAAGCTGATCCTTGACCATCAGTCGACTGATAGCCATCATCAGTCGACTGATAGAAGTTGACTGATTTAAGGCACTCGAGTGGCTCTTGTGAGCAGTCGACTGATGCTTATTGAAATCACAAGTTAGCTTAATAAAAACATAATTTTGATGACCGCCGACCATCCGATCTCGACCTAGACCATCCATGAGATGTCTTTGGTCGGATCTACGCTTAAAACCATCCCCGTAAGGAGGATACGACCTCACTTACGCTCACACACATGAGCTTACCTCGATACTTACTTTGTAGCTATTTGCTTCTGGCCTTCCACTCGATTCCTTCGGCTCCCTCCGAAGTCATTCGAGTGTCGTCCGACCACCGCGACTTCCTCCAAGTGTCACTAGCCTTCAGCTCTAGCTTTAACACTTTTTTGCACACTCGATTCAGTCCGTGAGATAACGATGTAATCTTAACTTTACATCTTTTGTCATGATCAAAACACAGGTTCGATCATCTGGTGCCCCTACACCAACACTCTGGTCCCGCAAAAAAGTCTTCCAGTTTTTGCTACTAATCTCATATAGTCGTTCATGTATTGGATAATGTTTTTGACATTATCACATGATAATTTTTCCAAGTTTCTGTATGCACTATCTTGTATTGCTGTGAAACCCTGAACTGGATCTTCATAGGAGAATACTCTACGCATCTGGGAGAGTATATTTTGAGTTCTTGCCCTTCCATCTCTGTATTGATCAGGGCTTCATACTCTATAGGGTAGCTCATTCTCCATTGAATCCAAGTAATTTTTTCTATTTCTCCTAGTAGGTTTTCTATGTATTCAATCTTATCTCTTGGATATGTAAAACCTTGGCTGGGCACATGATTTTTCATAATAGATTCTCATCTTGTAAACGTATCATCAAAAAGGCCAAGTTGTTCAGGAATTACAAACATGGCTCCCCCTTGTCGTTGTGCTAAGAGAAGAGTACACACTGAATAGTCTTTCCTCTAAAATTGGATTACAATAATTGTTAAATATGACAGTAAGTGCCAAGGAATCATTGCAAAATAGTTTAATCAAATTCCGACAAAAAAATTATAATTATTGTAGATCTCTCCGGGTCTCTTTTTATCTTAAGTCTAAGTAAATGTTGACATCCCTTGCTGTTATATGGATGACATAATAAAAGCTAAGTATATTATTATCTTGAACACTTATCGTAAGCATTTCATTTGACATGGAATCAATATACTCATGCAATAAGAATTCGATTTTCACATTGTACAAATATATATCAACAGTACTTGAATTACTCGTAATATTAGGTCGTTAATCGAAATTCAATTGTATTTTTTAAATTTATTTTGATGATTCATCAAAAAAATTCATAAATTTAAATGAATACTTTCAAAATTAATTGGATCACAAAATTCATATTCCTCGATTAGAGTTGATCGATAACTCAATGTCAGTAGACTCCATTGACTGATGGAGAAGGAATAGATTGACAAGGCGTTAAAGAAAAAAAAAAAAGGAAAATGCAGAGATAATTTCTGAAAACCTTTATTTATTTATGCTGGTAGGGTTTTCGTTCCCGCGTGCCTTTCCTCTTTACCTGGGTTGTAGTCGTAATGTCCTTCCGCCACCTCCTCCTCCGCTCCCTTCCCGGCGGCGCCTCTGATCGCCGTCTCCCCCACCCTTCATCCGTCCTTCTTTCTCTTACTCCCTTCCGCGGCTTCGCTTTCTCCTCAGCCGAGGAGGCTGCAGCGGAGCGCCGCCGTCTCAAGCGTCGCCTCCGCATCGAGCCCCCGCTCCACGCCCTCCGCCGCGACACTATTGCGCCTCGGCCACCACGCGACCCCAACGCCGCCCGCCTTCCGGACTCCACCTCCTGTCTCGTCGGCCCCCGCCTCAACCTCCACAACCGCGTCCAGGCCCTCATCCGCGGAGGCGATCTTGATGCCGCCTCCTCCACCGCTCGCCATGCCGTCCTCTCCTCCGTCCGTCTCACAGTCTTTACCTGCAACGCCGTCATCGCTTCCATGCTCCGCGCAGGTCGGCTCGACG
This sequence comes from Wurfbainia villosa, assembly GCA_025175895.1. Lineage (NCBI taxonomy): Eukaryota > Viridiplantae > Streptophyta > Magnoliopsida > Zingiberales > Zingiberaceae > Wurfbainia > Wurfbainia villosa. The sequence continues at coordinate 59,112,440 of CM045997.1, forward strand.
ACATCGTCGCCCTCTTCACCTTCTTCTTCAACCAATTCAACATCGTCCCCAACGTCGTCTCCTACAATATCCTCATCCACTCCCACTGCAAATCCGGCCGTGTCGATGCTGCCCTCGACGTCTACCGCCACGTCCTAGACAATGCTCCCTTTTCCCCTTCCTACGTCACCTACCGCCATCTCACCGAGGGCCTCGTCGCTGCTGACCGTATCCAGGAAGCCGTCGACCTCCTCCGCGAGATGCTCAACCGCGGCCACGCGGCTGACTCTATCGTCTACAACAATCTCATGGCCGTCTTCATTGAGCGCGGCAACATGGAGAAGGCTCTTGATCTCTTCGATGAGCTCCGAGAGCGCTGTCTGGTCTATGATGGCGTCGTGCATTCGACTCTGATGGAGGCGTACTTCAAGCGTGGAATGGACAAGGAGGCCATGGAGTCGTATCGCTCGCTCCTAGGCCGGCAGTTCAAGATGACCCCCACTACCTGTAACGCCCTTATAGTGACCCTGTTGAGGCACGACAAGCTGACCGAGGCAGAAAAGATGTTTGAGAATATGCTAGACAGCCACAATCCTCCTTTCTTCTTGGGGATCAACACCGACACTTATAACCTGATGGTGAACCAGCGTTTCAAGGAAGGCAAGTTCTTGGAGGCCATCGAGACCTTCCATCGGCAGCCCGTGAAGCCATGTGTCATGGACGTTGCCTGCTTCAATAACATCATAGGGAAGCTCTGCCAAAATGGCTTGCTTCCGGAGGCAGAGAAGTTGTTTGCAGAAATGCCTGATAAGTCAGTTAACCCTGATGCAGCAACTTATGAATTTCTAGTTGTTGCCTCCTTCGGGGATGGGAGGCCAGATGATGCTCTTCATTACTTCGAGAAGATGATTAAAGGTAGTGGGGAAAGCCCTGCCTTCAGAGTTGATGTGGGGTTTTACAATAAGGTATTTGATGAACTGGTGAAGATAGGAAGGACGAGCCAAGCAATGGAGATTTTTGAGAAGATGTGGGAGAAGGGGACCAGACCAAATCTGTCAAGTTATGAGATTTTGGTTACTGCACTGTGTAATGAAGGAAATTTCGACCGAGGACGAGAGTTGTTTGAGCAGATGCTTCAAAGCCGTATATATTCTACTGCTGAATTCAACGTTTTCCTATTCGATGCTTTTGAAAAGGCAGGACGAATGCAGGAGATAGAAGGGTTACTCATTGGAAGCACAGGCAATGTCGCATCTCAAACACAGCAGCACTAGTTTGAACTAGGCATTTCTACAGCAATTACAAATCAAAGGCGCACTGGCATTTAAGTTATGATAGAAACGCAACTTACTATGATTTTTTTCCTGGATATGACTAAATTCCTTCGGTGACAAAGTACAAAGTGTATTTTATTGGATCGTCGTTGAGAGTTTAGGAGCATGCCAATGGTTTTTTTAAGAGCAAATTTTGTGTTGGTTCTTCCTTTGTTTTGTCTTGCTTTATGTACTCATCGAACTAAGATGAAAGAATATTCTGTACAATGCCCTCATTGAGCAGTGTGAACTGAAATGTCTTGTGACATCTTTTCTTTGAATAGAAGCAAGTTTGATAGTGTTGCTTCATCGAAATTAGTTGATTGTTATCGCTGGGGACTAGGTCCCCATTTTAGATTGTGGTCATTGTCAAACCTTTGGGCATAGAGAAAGATATTACATATGATTACTGTTAAAAGGAGATAGGTAACCACAATATACAAGGCATTGTTGCTTCTAATGAACGATGGAAATAAAGATAATTGTAGATGATAGAAACTGAAAAAAAAATGTTTAAATGTAGTGACTTAAAATACAGGTATTGTGATGATTGTGATAGATAAATTCTTCTAGCCATTATCAATATTTAGATTATTACCTTTATAGCTATCTTTTTTTTTATTGTTTCTTCTTCTGCGCTATATTTCCCACTAATTTTTTCCCAATTATACTTCGAACTTATATTATCACTAATTTTCTTAGACAATAGAGTCCTCCCAATTTTGTTATTTCTCCGTTCTTTTTCAAGGATCTTTTCTACTTGCAATAGTGTAAAGAACAATGCAACTTTTAGAGAGGTGGAGTAATCCTTATACCAGCATATCTTATAATGTAAGCAAAGAAAAGAAGATTTACCAAAAGCTTTTAGAAGAAAATCGTCTCGAATTGTAAGGCCTTGGAATTTATTTAAGATGAACACATGGAAATAACTTGAGCAACTATCAAGTCAAACAACCTCTAAGGCTTTACAAGAGAGGTTCTGACAATTCTATTTTAGCCACCTCCGAATCGACTGGTTAAGTAAAAATACTTGAGTAGCTAATGGTTCTTTAACAAGTCAATTGAAATTCTTGTCTGTCAAATGCTCATGCATCCTCTCAAATGAATCCAATTTTAGCCAACTAAAGTTTAAATAAAAACTATTTTATCCTTGAAACTCTTGTATTAAATAAACTCCCAAGTCAGCTTAAAACTTCAATTAGTTGAGACTCACTTTTAGTTGAACGAATGTACTCAGAGATTCTAACTTTACTTGGCTTATACCCACATAAGCCTACACAAAGTTTAAGATCAAGTGCTTATCCACTAACTACGACTAGGAACTTGTTGTCCCTTGGTTGAAGGCTTCCTACAAGTTACTAGTGATGCAAAACGCCACTTGCAATTGATTCGAAAAAAGGTCCTCCTTTGCAATCTCGGAGTTGGAATTGCCTTCATGCAATGCAATCAATTTTTCTCATAACTCTTTAACATTTTGGAAATGTTTCGCTATTTTCAACTCCTCTATTAGCAACCCACATTATACAATGATGATTGCCTTAGCATTAGCTTGAATTTTAATGCTACAATTTATTCTTCCAATAGCCAAGATTTACTCCATAGAATAGTAGTGGCCTCATGGTGAATTATCCTTATTGGATAGTCTGTTGGATCGAAAGTGTCGCTAGAGGGGGGGGGGGTGAATAGCGATACGGTGTCGTTAAAAACTTTTGCAATAAGTAAAAAGCAAGTAGAGAATGCACAGCGGAAATATAAAGTAGACAAGATATTTTTACGTGGTTCACAATCTTTCGATTGCTAATCCACGGCCCTAGTGATCCTTGATCACGTACGGAGGGCAATTCACTAAAACCACTCCTCTTCGTTGGAAGTAGGAGCAACGATTACAAAAAGAAATCAAGGCAAAGGGACACTCCCCCTTTCCTTGTTACGATTAAAGCACAAAGACAATTTAAAGAAGTAGAACTTAAATAAATATACCGACAACTCTTATAAGTAGAAGATGTAGCTTTCGTTGTCGGCGGCACTTCGTCGTAGCAAATGTGAGTAGTAGTAGCGGCGTTACGACGGCGTGTTGAGAGCTCTGGAATTCTTGTTATTTGCTTGGCTTGAACATGTCTATTTATGGATATTGATCTATGAATTTAGACATAGGTAGTGTCCAAGGTGAGGTTCTTATCCCCCAAGACTTGTTCATCCACATCCTTTGCGCCAACTCAAGGATGAGGTGTTTCATCCAACCACCTTGTGCCACCTCCAACCTCCTTGTGCGCCAACTCAAGGATGAGGTGTTTCATCCAACCACCTTGTGCCACCTCCAACCTCCTTGGGCGCCAACTTGAGGATGAGGTGTTTCATCCAACCACCTTGTGCCACCTCCAACCTCCTTGGGCGCCAACTTGTTGGAGCCATTCAACTTGTGCCACATCATGGGAGCCAACCATCTTGTGCCAACTCACCTTATTTTGGGCGTCCACCACAAGGAAGCTTGGTGATGGTTTGGATGTCCACCTTGATGCCACATCACCCTTTGTACCAAAACACGAGTCAAGTCCAAATTCACCCCCTTGAAATTCGAGCTCTTCTCGAGGCTGGAACTTGACTAGCGTTGGTAGTCAAAGGGTTTTGGATGCGATACAAGTTAGCTTAAAATATAAAGCGATGGTTCTAACCATCGATCTCGACCTAGACCTTCCATTGGAGGTATTGGGTCGGATCTACGCTAACGACCTTGCTTCGCTTTCACACGAGCTTACCTTGTAGCCTCGCGGTCCTTCACCCGAGTACCTCGGCTTCCTCCGAAGTCCCTCGGCGTTGCACCACCCACCTCGGTTCCCCACCGGTGTCATGCAACCTTCCGCTCAACTTTAGCATTTCGCACACTTAATCGAGCTCGTAAGATAACAAATATACCCTTAACTATTGAGCCTTTTGCCATAATCAAAATACCGGTTCGACTTTGGTGCCCACTGCACCAACAATCTCCCCCTTTTTGATTCATGGCAAACCGACACAAAAGTTAAGGAAAAATTAAGCATAACAGTAAGCTAGCATAATGATTAAACATGAATGAGCTAGCATAAAGATTAAATATGAATGAGCTAGCATAATGATTAAGCATGAATGAGCTAGCATAAAGATTAAATATGAATGAGCTAGCATAAAGATTAAATATGAATGAGCTAGCATAATGATTAAATATGAATGAGCTAGCATAATGATTAAGTATGAATGAGCTAGCATAAAGATTAAGCATGAGTGAGCTAGCATAAAGATTAAGCATGAGTGAGAAATATTATTGTTTCAAGTTCTCCCCTTTGAGGTAACCTCCCCCTTGACCGAAGGTGAGTTCTTGAAAAATAATTTTTACTCCCCCTTAATAGTTGCTTAAGTAAACGGAATTACTTAATATAAAAGGTAATAATTTTGTTTACTTTCTTCCTTACTTTTGTGACTTTCTCCCCCTTTTTCCTTAACTCAAAAAGTTTGTAAATATATTTTAAGGTTTGTAAGTCCAAGCAAGTTCCCAATATAAATATATATATATATTTTTTTTAAAATAATAATAAGCTTGAAAATATGTTCATCTAAAATGTACAACTCCGGTTGGACTTGATTGATATAGAATGATCAATAAGTCTTGAAGGAGTTGATTAATTTTAAATAATTATACTCCATGGTTCATGTCGATGCACTGAATCTACGTCTGGAACCAGGAGTAAGGTCCTAACATCTCACGCCCGTCTACGTGGCTAAGTACACAAACACATTAGTCCTATGTGTTGTGAGATGTGTTGGCTCCTTAAATCTATAGGTATATGATTTCTAAGGTAAGACTTAGGCTAATTTCATAAAAAGAAGCAAAAGTAGAGTACATATATAGAAAAATTTAAATCCTACTCTATTACGCACATACCTAACTTTCGTCTTAATAAACTAAATTCGGCTTCGGGTAGGTTATACTCGTTTAACATTGTCCTAGCGGCTTCTTGTAGGGTTCTATTTTTCCGTTCGACTAACCCATTTTGTTGTGGGGTTCTAGGACATGAAAACTCATGGTGGTATCCGTTTAGGTTACAGAAATCTGTAAACCTGTGGTTTTCGAATTCACCACCATGATCGCTTCTAAGTCTTTTAATCTTAAGGTTCTTTTGATTTTCGATTAACCTACAAAGATTGATTAGTTGGTCTAGAGTATCATTTTTATGTTTGATAAACCTAACCCAAGTAAATCTAGAATAGTCGTCAATTATGACTAAGCAAAATTGACTACCATTGAGTGACTTAGCTCCATGTGAATCAAATAGATCCATGTGTAGGAGCTCAAGAACACTTTTGGTTCGTTCTTGATTAGTTAATTGATGTTGTGTCCTAGATTGTTTACCTTGTTGACAAGCATTACATATTTTATTATCCAAGTTGTTTAGTTTAGGCAAACCTATAACTAAGCCACTCGACTCATCTTGTGGGCCGAGTCTTGGGTGCAGTGTCAGAGTCTTGATGTCATAACCAAGATTCCTCTTCGTGTCATAAGACACTTGGTTGAGGAGTTGGGTAAATTTATTGTGTAGATGTTGCTACTCCTAGTTCCTTTAAGTATTATTTTAGATGTTGCATTTATTTTGATTACGCATTCATTTTCTAGAAATATGACCTTATAATTGTTATCACACAATTGGCTTACACTAAGTAAATTATATTGAAAGTTTTCTACTAATAAGACATTTTGAATTGTAAAGTTAGAGTTGAGCTCAATATCACCCGATCCGATGATTTTGAGCTTGCCGTTATTTCAAGGCTACCGATCCTTGTCGTTTGAATCGTAACCGAAAATTTGAGTTGATCCCGGTCATGTGTCGGGAGCAACCAGCATCAACATCCATTGATCCTACATATAAGGTAGTTGGATCGGATATTGGAATTACTAAAGGGTTGTTTGTAAGTTTTAAACCTAAATCATCTCACCAATATCTACATGATCAAAACATGTTATTCCTATGTGTTATTGTGAGATGACTTTCAATTTTACTTGATTAATTTTAATGAATTTAAATTAACCAACATTAGGTTAGATTCGGATTTAGTCTAAGCTCATCAAGTAATCTTTTCAAGAGATTAGCTTCCAGGTCGTGGCGAGGCACAGAGGCCTTCTTTGATCGGAACAACGACCACTTCCTTAGACAAAGCTAATTTCAAGAAATTGATAACTCGACTTACTTGAGACTACGTCTTGGTCTAACTAGTTATTTTTGAAAAGAGGCTCCCGAGGCTCAATCTTTTAAATAGGATTTTAGTTGGTTTATTTTTGAAAAGAGGCTCCCGAGGCTCAATCTTTTCGCAGGATTTTAGTTGGTTATGAGTCCTATCTAACCATTCTAAAAATAAAGGAAAAACTAAGCATGCAATTTCTAAGACTTAACAAAAATACATTTTGTATTGGCTCCCCTGGACCATTGAATGAATCGAGTGGGTCTATTCACATAGAGAATTAGGTCCTTGGGAAACCAATACATGTTAGATCCTAAAGTTGACATCAAAGTGGTCTTAGGGACCCATTCTTGGACATTTTTCTTATCTTGGTTTACTATAGACATATAAGACTTATTGGTTGTATTTGAGTTAAACCCAGTCCGGCCTTGTTGTACACGGCCCTTTGTGATCCAAGTAAGAGGTCAAGTCCCTTGGATCCCAAAGTGAACCTTTCCAACGTGTTCCTAAGGTCTTCGACTTGTGTTTTCAAAAGCGAGTTCTCAACTTCAAGTTTTTCAACTTGAGTTGAGTCCTCCTCTTGAATACGAGTAGTCGAAGAGGTTAGGGAGACCTCATGTTTGAGAAGGTTAACCTCCTCAATTAGGGTCTCGACCTTGGACTCGGACTTAGCTAGTTTCTTATTTAAAAATTTAATTGCACCATACAAAGTATTAAGTAACGACCGACTTACCCTTAATGATTCTTTTGAACCGGATACGGATCCGTGGCTTGTCTTGAATGGAAGCTCATCATCGGATTCGGACTCGGACTCTTCTTCGGTTTCGGAGTCGTGCTCGGTCGGCTTGGCCATTAGAGCTTGGATATCGTCTTCTTCCTCCGACAACTCCTCCCAAGTAGCGTTTAGCGCTTTCTTGGTCTTTGATGCGTTATTCTTTAGCTTTGGGCACTCGGACTTGATGTGACCGAACCTGTTGCACTCATAGCATCTAAAATTAGAAGTATTTGAATTAGGTTTAGGCTTACCTTGAGTTGTTGGTCGTTTTCGTCTCTTGATCATCTTCCGAACTAGATTGACTAGTTCGGATTCTATTTCGGAGTCTACTTCCGATTCGGACTCGTCTTCTTCCTTCGGGGGTGGCTTGCTTGCGGGCTTCTTCTTCTTGGAACCTGCAACTAACGCAATACTCTTCTCGGCCTGGACCACGCTCTAATACCAATTGTTAGTGCATATAAGATCCACATATCTCCACAATGGTATGATATTGTCCACTTTGGGCCCAAGCCCTCATGGTTTTTGTTTTTGGGCTTTACCCAAAAGGCCTCATACCAATGGAGATATCTTTTTTCTTATAAGCACATGATCTTTTCCATGTCTTACCAATGTGGGACTTTGATTGTATTCCTCATACTCCCAACAATCCCCCCCTCAAACGAAGGACCACATTGGGCCCCCCCTCAAGCCTATCCCTCCTCGAAGGATTTTCTCTGCTTGATGTCCGATCTTCAACCCACCAGGACTTCCTGCCAGTTGTTCGGTCCCCCCGACCCAACTAGACTTCCTTCCTAATGTCTGGTTCTCTTGATCCGGACGTGGGAGCTCAACTTCCTTCGTTCGAGGTTCATGGCTTGACATGGACCATGGCTCTGATACCAATTGTTGGATCGAAAGTGTCGCTAGAGGGGGGGGTGAATAGCGATACGGTGTCGTTAAAAACTTTTGCAATAAGTAAAAAGCAAGTAGAGAATGCATGAAATATAAAGTAGACAAGATATTTTTACGTGGTTCACAATCTTTCGATTGCTAATCCACGGCCCTAGTGATCCTTGATCACGTACGGAGGGCAATTCACTAAAACCACTCCTCTTCGTTGGAAGTAGGAGCAACGATTACAAAAAGAAATCAAGGCAAAGGGACACTCCCCCTTTCCTTGTTACGATTAAAGCACAAAGACAATTTAAAGAAGTAGAACTTAAATAAATATACCGACAACTCTTATAAGTAGAAGATGTAGCTTTCGTTGTCGGCGGCACTTCGTAGCAAATGTGAGTAGTAGTAGCGGCATTTACGGCGTGTTGAGAGCTCTTGAATTCTTGTTATTTGCTTGGCTTGAACATGTCTATTTATGGATATTGATCTATGAATTTAGACATAGGTAGTGTCCAAGGTGAGGTTCTTATCCCCCAAGACTTGTTCATCCACATCCTTTGTGCCAACTCAAGGATGAGGTGTTTCATCCAACCACCTTGTGCCACCTCCAACCTGCTTGGGCGCCAACTCAAGGATGAGGTGTTTCATCCAACCACCTTGTGCCACCTCCAACCTGCTTGGGCGCCAACTTGAGGATGAGGTGTTTCATCCAACCACCTTGTGCCACCTCCAACCTCCTTGGGCGCCAACTTGTTGGAGCCATTCAACTTGTGCCACATCATGGGAGCCAACCATCTTGTGCCAACTCACCTTATTTTGGGCGTCCACAAGGAAGCTTGGTGATGGTTTGGATGTCCACCTTGATGCCACATCACCCTTTGTACCAAAACACGAGTCAAGTCCAAATTCACCCCTTGAAATTGCTCTTCTCGAGGTGGAACTTGACTAGCAGTTGACGTAGTCAAAGGGTTTTGAATATGATACAAGTTAGCTTAAAATATAAAGTACGATGGTTCTAACCATCTGATCTCGACCTAGACCTTCCATTGGAGGTATTGGGTCGGATCTACGCTTAACGACCTTGCTTCGCTTTCACACGAGCTTACCTTGTAGCCTCGCTTCCGGTCTTCACCCGAGTACCTCGGCTTCCTCCGAAGTCCCTCTGGCGTTGCCCGACCACCTCGGTTCCCACCGGGTGTCGCAGACCTTCCGCTCAACTTTAGCATTTCTGCACACTTAATTGAGCTCGTAAGATAACAAATATACCCTTAACTATTGAGCCTTTTGCCATAATCAAAATACCGGTTCGACTTTGGTGCCCACTGCACCAACATAGTCATCTTCTTGAATGTCAATTCAAATCTTTAGACGCCATGAAAAATACCAATTGTTGATTGATATCGGATCTAATGCAAACTTCCTTCTTTAATCATGGAGTTCCATATAGGATATTGTATGGTTAGCTAGAGGGAAGTGAATAGAGTATCAACTTATTGAAGAATCATTGCACAAACACAAACTCAAATGCAAGGGTTAGTATCAAGGTACATATGTTTGATGATAAGAATGTTGGCATCGTGGGAAAAATAAAATATGAAAGAAAACAATGCCCGTTGACAAAAATATTTCATATGGCTCGAAGTGTTACTTCTTATCTATGTCCTACAATGTGTCCAGTGCTTCGCTCGAGCAAATCCACTAAATCACCCCTTAACATGAAGCAAATAAAATAAGCCTCTGCAAGTTGAAATTCACCGCCTCTAAGGATATAATTTTGACCTAAACAGTGAGATTTCATAAGCTCTCCCTAAGCTTGACTCTTACTAGGATTTCTCTTAACCACAGAAGGTTGGAACCGTTGGATTTCTCTGGCACCGCAGCGAATATGTGTTCGAACACATTTCGTAAATATGCACACAATGAAAGCAAAAACAAATAATAAACTAATTTTATTACAACACACACATCACACGCATACAGAATACCTGACGTAATCGATATTTCAAATTTTGCAATAAAAGGAAATTTATTCTAGTTATACCTGACGTATCACGCGTAGCGGGAATGACATCAACCATAGCGACTAATAACGGGTATTTGTCGTAGTACCGTTACAAATTAATTACCAAACTCTCTCTACACTAATATAGTATAGTGAATGGTCCGAATCGTTTCTCAACGAATGTGATTAATAGAATAGTAAACTTATGATTTCTAATTATTGCTTTCGGTTTTCTATAGAAGATGGGGGTTTGAATTTTGAGCTCTAACCTACAGTTACAAGATAATTAAAACTCTAAACTAACATACAACAACTGAATCAAACAATGCAGAAATTAAAGCAATAAAAAAAGGAAGAGAAAATAAATGATCTAATCAACCCAAGATATGCTCGGTGAATGAACAAGTTCCTCCGGCTAAGTCCAATGAAGCTCTATCGAGACTCCGCAAACGACAGTGGATGTGGGATGGTACAAACTCTTGAATCTAGTAGTTTGATGGATACTCCGAACTCTCGCGGATCCGGTCAAGCTCGAAGAGGTGTCGTCGACCGGACTTCTCCTCGAATTCAAAGGAGAAGGTGGATGAGTCGTGGAGATGAAGAACGTCGTCGAAATCTCTCGATGAAGCGATTCCTTCTCGAATCCGTAGAGGGAAATGAATGGAAGGAAGGTGAAGGCGGCTTCTAGGGCTCAAGGGAAGGGAAGAAAAAATTTAACTAACAACCAAATGAAATAAATAATGTATCAACGAAATATAATGCATGAACATGATGTAAAGTAAAGCATAAAACTAAATCTAATCTAATGAACTACAATCTAATTACTCTAAGAAGCATTTTATCGAACACTACGTAAATGAATTAAACTAAGTACGTTCAAATTAGACATGAAAGGTAAATTCGATTACAAACATTCAACTAACAAAAGCAAAGAGACAATCAAAACACATCAACGGAAGCTGAATTTGCTATTGGAAGCTGCTACTGCTGGATGAAGATGGAGGTCGATGCTGCCGTGAAGGAACTGGCCATAAAAGTGAAGCGCTGTCGGAGTTATGGATCGGCTGCCGGAGCTGCTGGTGGTTGGAGCGACAACGGAGGGAAATCCCCACTCCGGTGGTTGTGGTGACTGGATCGATCGGAGGGGAATCCCCACTCCGATTGATTATAGGCGGTGGAAATGGAGCTGCCGGTGGAGTTGTGACTGGCACCTCCGATCGGAAGTGGAACAGGTGGTTGTGCGTCGGGCGAGGAGATGATAACCTGACCGGAACGATCGGAGGGGAATCCCCACTCCGGCAACCGGCGGGGAAGGTGAGAGCACGGCGGGCGATCGGCGCGTGGAAGGCGAATCCACTCCTCTGTCGCGCAATCGAAGAAGGATGGTGCCGGCTGTGGCTGCCGGCGGTAGAGGAGGCGATTGAGGAGACCACCGCCGGCCTTGGCGGAGGAAGTGGACGACCGACGGTGCTTAGGCGTGGAAGGGGAAGGTTCACCGCCGGCGTCGTGCGATGGAGGAAGACCAAATGTGTGCTGCGCAATCCCCCCGCGATGGGTGAAAATGTTGGTTTTTAAAGCCCCTTTTTCTTGGTCGTCCGATCTAAGCATGATCACATCTCATCCGTCCATTAAACCTAGGGCTAAATGAATTTGATTAATCCATTTAAGGGCTATGCATCCAACGGCTGAGAATTCTCCGATTTTTGAATGGATGGATCTGATCAATCTGATCGGATAATCACGATCGGTCGAATCTGGATGAACGGTCAAGATGTCCAGATCTAAATGTATGGATCGGATCACTCCAGATTCAGATGGATGGCTCAGATCGATCAGATTTCATCGGACAGTCAAGATTAAACAGATCTGAACCCTTGATTAAATTGCCTCTGATCTTGATGAAGGGCTCAAATTCATCCAGCTTAAAATGCCCATTATTATGACCCTTAGATGAATCCATATATGATTCAACTTGAGTCTAGTCCATTGGCTCATCTCGATTTCCTACAAATAAAGATAAATTTTGCATATAAGTCCAAAATTTAGGAGAATTTACAATTAAGTCCCAAAATGAATCCAACTCATAAAACATATAAATAATCAACAATTAAACACACGAGAGGATAAAAACAGTGATATTAAGGACCAAAATAACACAACAAAATGGTAGTTATCAATTCTCCCACATTTATTCTTGCACGTCCCGAACAAGTAAAGAAAACTAAAAGTAAACTAAAGATATTTCCCTAGCAATTCCCAAACATACATAGAAAATCGTGAAAGAAAGTTACCTAAGATTGTCAATTCTCAAAGACTCAAGCAATCATGGACTCAAATCTTACACAGATTAACAAACATGATAACTTCAATCCATCATTAATAGACTAAGAATGATTAAGCCTCACAAGGTAAGTGGTGGTTTCTCTCGCACTCATAAGCATGTAATAGTGGAGTTCACTCAAGCTACTCATGGTTTATGAACTACCATATACTTGCTTTTCTTCTACCTTCACCACTATATACACATAAGAATGCACAATCACTGAAGGCTTATTAAGAATGTAAGGGAAACATAAATACAAGAAAAATGACAATATCTATGAAAGAAAAGAAAGATAAGAAATAAAATAGCTAAAGAAATGCAAGAAGAAGTATGGAAATACTAGAATGCTACATAAATGAGTACAAGAAAGCATTGTCCTAAAATTTTTCTTCCAACCCAATAAACATGTAAACAACCCTTGTCACATTTTTCAATACAAATCTACTCAAGATATACAATAAATCTCTCAGTGATTGTAACAAGGGATGTCGTTAACAAAAATACTATCACATATAAAGAAAAATGAATGGCTCCACATGTAAAAATTTTCATAATACTTTTTTTTTTATTTCAGGGGCACCCAATTTTTTTTTCAATTTTTTTTTCAAACTTTTTTTTTATGACATGTAGTGCACTTCCCTATGCTCTAACATCAAACTTAGCTAAAAAGATAAAGAGCATGGCTAGCTCATGGTGATCAAGCACGACTTGCCTATGCTAACACTAAATTTTCCTGAGCTACTCTCCCCCACACTTAAATTTTTATCCATCCTGGGCAAAACACTCATCTTGGATCATCCAAGTATTCCACATCCAGAAATAAAAATGGAGAAGAATGTAATGGAAGGAAAGAAAAAATGTAAGGATGAATGACTAGTATGTTATTCAAATAAACATGTGATGATAAAAGAAGTGAAGAAAAATAAATGTGATTGCCTTCATAATAATCATGCAAACCTACTGTTGTGTGATCTCGAAAGAATAAAAGCAAGTTCTAAAGTTACAATAACCACAAGTACACCACACACAAGTAATAAAAATAGGCTCAATCCTCACTAGGTAAACAAAAATAATCATCTCAATCTATCAACACATAATCCATCACCAAGTAGTAATCATTTGCAATCAAATAATCCATTCACAACTGTAAATCTCAAAAGTCGACAATCAAATTTAACTAGCTTTCACGACTTCTAAGATGATATAAAGGAATGCATAGGAAATTTATTTCAAAACACCGATAAAACAAAAACTCATCAAACAAAACATAACAACTAAAACAAAAACAAATGAAATAAAAGAGACATATATACAAGGAAAAAGAAAAGAGATGAGATGGAGTAAACTCCCCTGAGGTCCCGGTGGTTGGAGAAGGTTTAGCAGGAGGAGCCACGCAGGCCATGGAGTGCTCCGAGAGAAATCTCGTCCCGGTGGTTGAAGAAGATTCAGTGTAAGCATCCATGCAGGGAGTGGGATGGAAAGAATGGGGGTGTGCGCCTTCATGGTGTGATCATGATAGTACTATTCTACTCCCTTCAATAACATCGCCTCATCATATGTAATATCTAGCAGTCGGAGGCGATTCAGATAAAGTGTCCAGCCTTGAGCTGGATTATTGCATTTGTTGTCAAGGCTTTCATCATCATGGTTTTGGAGACTTTGGCTGTGGTGGGAGTGTCCAGTCTAGGGAAAAAGTCTAGCTATCCATCACTCCTAATTCAGGCCAGCAACTCTTAACATCATCCTCAATGCATTTCTCAGACCCTGCTTCCACTATAGGTTTCTCAGTGTCAGTGGCAAAAATAGAATCACAGAGTAAATCCAAACCACGGGTATCATTCTGTATATCATATTCGATAGCAACAACATCATCAATATCCAGAGCATTAGATAGTACATCATCACCATGCCCATCAACAGAGGAGTCCTGTAGAGCTGCAGAGGTAGAAGTGTACATATCATCAGCTTTGCAATCCATCTCCTCAAGCACATCACTACCATCAGAAAATTTGATAACGGGTATTTGTCTTGGTACTATTACAAATTAATTATCAAACCCTCTCTACACTAATATAGCATAGTGAATAGCCCAGATCGTTTCCCAATGAGTGTAATTGATAGAATAGTAAACTTAGGATTTCTAATTATTGCTTTGGGTTTTCTATTGAAGATGGGGGTTTGGATTTTGAGCTCTAAGCTACAGTTACAAGGTAATTAAAACTCTAAACTAACATGCAACAACTGAATCAAACAATGCACAAATTAAAGCAATAAAAATTGGAAGAAGAAATAAATGATCTAATCAACCCAAGATATGCCCGACGAATGAACAAGTTCCTCCGGTTAAGTCCAACGAAGCTCGATCGAGACTCCGCAAATGGAAGTGGATGTGGGATGGTACAAACTCCTGAATCCAGTAGTTTGATGGATGCTTCGAACTCTCACGAATCTGGTTGAGCTCGAAGAGGTGTCATCGGCCGGACTTCTCGAATTCGAAGGAGAAGGTGGATGAGCTGTGGAGATGGAGAACGTCGCCGAAATCTTTCGATGAAGCGGTTCCTCCTTGAATCCGTGGAGGAAAATGGATGGAAGGAAGGTGAAGGCGGCTGCTAGGGCTCAAGGAAAGAAAATATTTAACTAACAACCAA
Source organism: Wurfbainia villosa (assembly GCA_025175895.1). Lineage (NCBI taxonomy): Eukaryota > Viridiplantae > Streptophyta > Magnoliopsida > Zingiberales > Zingiberaceae > Wurfbainia > Wurfbainia villosa. The sequence goes on from CM045997.1 coordinate 59,127,564, forward strand.
ATGAAATAAGCAATACATCAACGAAATCTAATGCATGAACATGATGTAAAGAAAAGCATGAAACTAAATCTAATCTAATGAACTACAACCTAATCACTCTAAGAAGCATTCCATCGAACTCTACGTATGCATTAAACGAATTAAACTAAGTAGGTGCAAATTAGACATGGAAGGTAAATTCGATTACAAACATTCAACTAACAAAAGCAAAGAGACAATCAAAACACATCAACAGAAGCTGAATTTGCCATCAGAAGCTGTTGTTGGATGAAGATGGAGGTTGGCGCTGTCATGCCCCGAGAGCATGCCGGGCCGAAAAGTAAACGGACGACATCTCCCCTGTACGTGGCAACATTTCGGGTTAATACAAGAACCGTAGGCCACAACAACAACAATATACATATATATATGAAAACAACAACTACACAAAATACAGCAGAAACATAATACAACATCTCAAACTATACACATGCATACCGGTATGACTAACACATCACAACATAGTGAAACCTCAACAAAATCCGAATCCACAATATAGTACATCAGGAAAACTCCAAATACATAACACAATGTACGGAAATCCCAAAACAAACACGGGAGCCTCGGAGGTGAGATGAGATGTAAGCTCCGTGCTCGTCGCGAAGACTTCTACATTACAGGCGAGAAACCCAGGGTCCGTGGTGGCGGTGAGTAAAACTCAGCAGGTAATAGAAAAACATGTATATTTGTAATATCACATGTAATTCAACAACATAATCTAGAGGTACAACAGGTATATTAACATAATATATAAATACAAGCATATACCGTCTAACCAAATGAACAACATAAAATGTAGACATACCTGAAGTCTGCTACGCTACTCTGATCCAACCTGAACATATATCCAACATATATATAACAGGAAGAGTAAGATCAACTCACAATATACTCAAGCTATAGGTCAAGGTATCTAATGGTCAGTCCAACACATATACCAGTATCTGACACAACCGTATAACATATGCAAGAAGCATGCATGAATATGATGTACAATCAAATGCAACAAGCATAATACAATCAAATGCAACATCACAATAAGCATATATATATATACTACATCTATATATATATTAATCTCAACCATATATATATATATATATATATATAGTAATATGCAAAGCACCATCAGATACGGCAATGCAACATGCATGGTCATGCCTGCTCACCCCTACTCGCTACCACGACCCCAGTGTGGCCTAGGTGGCACGACATGACAACTGTCCCAACTCACACCAACCACTTCTATAGAGTGGCCGAGTGGGCAGTATGATCAAGTAGCATATGAGCGTAAAGAGCTCGCTACACAACGGGGGTCCCTACTGTTAGCCACTCTGACTGCCACTACCAATGAGTGGTCGAGTGTCACGCACCTAGGACAACTGCACGCAACTCCAACTACCATCATCTATAATGGAAGAGTGCGGTACAATAAATGCTCAGCCCTCACACCAGTTACTCCTCTAAGAGTAACCTGGGAGGCAGGAAGACTGACGACTCTCTCTACCCCAAGGGGAGACGATGTCGTCAGTATGCATGCAAATGACATAAATGCAATGTCTCACATACAAACATCCACCATAGACTCTCTATTCTACAGAAAGTCATACTAATCAGATCAAGACACTCTCTATCCTGCAGAGAGTCGTACTCAACTGATCAACAAACTCTCAATCCTGTAGAGAGTCGTACTCAACTGATCATAACTCTCTATCCAATAGAGAATCGTACTCAACTGATCGATGCACTCTCTATCCTGTAGAGAGTCTTACTCGACTGATCATAACTCTCTATCTAATAGAGAGTCGTACTCAACTGATCGATGCACTTTCTATCCTATAGAGAGTCGTACTCGACTAAACATAACAAGTTGGGACCATCGGTCCGTAGCGACACACTAATCACCCTTCACTTAACCATTACACAACACATGGTTGGTAACAAATATGCAACATACGAGTATTGGAAATAAATCCTACATTTAGGGCATTACCTACCCACATATGACCTTTTTGCCAATTTATAAATTGGGTCATCACCCGTACTAACATTTACACCCTACTAAACATCTAGGCCAATTTATATCACATCTATAACTCCTAAATCATGATAAGGAATATGTGATATCAACAATTGAGCATAAATACATCCAACAATAAGTTCAAGCATAAGATAATAAGAGCAGGGTCAAAGTAACATGATCATATAAGATGATCATGTATCTAAATCTATATGCATTAAAACTACCTGACCAGGGTAGGAATTACCCACCTGATACGAAGCTCGAAATAGTCCTCACAGCCATGAACCTACTTCGTATCTCAAACCTGCACATAATATCAAACTATGTTTAAGTACAAGTGTCCTACAAATACACAACTTAATTACTACGTCGTTCCTATGTTCACATCCTTTCCTTGTCTATGAGTTAGGAACTCGAGCACACATCTCTCGTAACCTCATATCTACATTCATCCTCGGTCGATACACCCAACCAAACTCTCCATAACACAACATCAACACTTAGAAACAATCCAAGCTTACCTCAATATCCAAATCAACCTGCTACCAACAGCTTCTTGATACACCAGACAATCTGATCATAATCTCTCCCAGCTTCTCAATCTCAATTAGGATATCAGATCCATTCAACCCAATAATCCCCTAAATCCTGTAATCACAAAGATATAGGTTCTGATCAATTTTATCTGAACCTTTAGTCCAAAGAACAAAGATAAATAGAGACCTTACCAAAATCAATCGACGACGATGGAAACCCTATACTTTGTACTGTCGATCGAGCCTCTATCTCCTTAAGGCAGTAGAAATAATGGACTTCCCGGGGGCTGCGACAGATTATCCGATTGGGAATCCCAGATTGCCGATTCTGCAGAGACTGTAGTGATCAAGGGCTGACAGCAAGGGCGAGAGTCAATAGCCAACATAGTTGCTCGTGGGTCTGTTGATCACCATGGACAAGATGATGATCGCCATCGAGGTTTGCCACAACAGAGCGGAGAGGATCGGGATGAGATTGATCTCGGCAACAACAGGAAATCCAGATGAGGAAGAAGAGGGTGACACCGATGGATCCATGCGTATCCAAGAAAACAACCAATCGATGCGGTAGAGTGGCGGCGTCGGATGTCGGGCGATGGTGCTGCAGCTGTGTTGGGGCGGCAACACCGACTGTCATCGAACCAGAAGAAACAGAGAAGGGGAAAAATGGTCGGCGCTCGAGTGAGATCTAGAGGGCTACGGCGACGGGTGGCAGCAGATCCCTCGCTGCGGCGTTGGCTTGCACCGATCCGCTAGGTTGTGCAAGTAGAAGGCCGGCGACGATTCGAGCACGACTGCTGCAGACGCTCAATGGAGCGACGATGGGTCGGGAGTATAATGCTGTGGCATCGGGGCGGCAGAAAAATCTCTCGCGGCGGCAGCGTCTGGCGCGGCAAGCGACGTGGAGGCGGAGAAAGGAAGAAGACGCAGTCGGCTGGCTTGAGCTCGTAGTGAATCCACGACGGCAAGAACGAAGCAGATGGTAGATGGATTTCGCGGCGATGGGGAAGTGACCACAGTGGCGATGGAAATAGGGGACGGGAAGAATCGCGATCGTGATCTGAGAAGGAAACCACCGCTGAGAATAAATCGGGGTTGGGATCGAGAATATGAAGAGAAGAGTAGTCGGGAACGATTGGGATAAACGGACGAACCGGTTCGGAGGAAATAATGTTTAGCATTTAAACCAATTAATTCCTCAATATAAACAGGTTTTACAAAAGTCTGTTCACTTTATCCCCATGAAATATCCATAGAACCTCCATTTAAATCCAGAAAAATTTCTAAAAATTTCATAAGATAATTTCTTAATTAACAAGGGTATTTTTTTCCAGTATTTTATATTCTCTCCCACTAATAAAAATTTGGTCCCCAAATTTCGTACTAACATGTAAAAATTACTTCAAGCAAGTTTACGAAAGGACCACATACATTCCTCAAGTGAACAAATGAGACTATCGAGCTCGGATAATGTCTTCCAGCTCCCAAGTAGCCTCCTCATCAATATGATGCTGTCATCCAACCTTTATGAGTCGGATGGTTTTGTTTTACAACTGATGCTCGTTGCGACCAGGAATACACACTGAAATCTCCTCGTAAGTTGCATTAGACTGAGGTAGAATCAGAACCTCTTTCAGAACATGGTCAGATCGTAGTGCGTATTTCCCCAGCATAGAAACATGAAATATGTTGTGAACACCCGCAAGTGTCGGAGGTAAAGCCAACCGATAAGCTACACCTCCATAATCCACGACACAAGATCTGAATAGATCCTCCAATGTCTAAATGATACACTCAGATTGTTCATCTGTCTGCGGATGAAACGTTGCACTAAGCTGAAGCTCTGTGCCCATAGTCTGGTACATACTCTGCCAAAATCGCGAGGTAAATCGCGAATCTCTATCCGATATGGTACTTAAAAGTTCCCCACGCCATCTGATAATCTTTCGGTAATACAACGCTGTCGGATGGTCCAACGAGTGGACCCATGAATAGTAAGGAAATGAGCTGATTTAGTCAGTCGATCCATAAGCACCCAAATCGCATCACACCCTTTACAGGTTCTAGGCAATCCCGTAACGAAATCCATCGTGATATGCTCCCACTTCCATTCCGGAATCGGAATTATCTTTAGCAATCCAGCGACTTTCTGATGTTTAGCCTTCACCTACTGGCATACTAAACATCAAGCAGCAAAATCTGCTATAACTCTCTTTATACCATTTCACCAGTATAAACGTTTCAACTCTCGGTACATCTGAGTACCATCAGGGTGAATAGCAAATCTCCAATGATATACTTCTTGTAGCGACTCTTCCTTGACTGGACGCGTGTCCGAAACACACTATCCTTATCAGAGACGAGAAATTATCTTCTCAAAAGAGAAGTCCATCTGTCGTCCAAAAATACCACTCCACCACACACTCTGTAAGTGCATGGGAGACTACAGTGACCAATCTTACCTGTTGCAACCATTCGCGTTCCAGCAACTCTATAGTAGCTACCCGGTAGCTAGTCAAAATCCCATGAGCATTTCTGCTCCATACAACTACAAATCCAGATAATAACTACTAAAGTCATGTCATGTATATGATAGACTATCTTGTAGTTTCTTAACTGACGTAGGCATAAAATATGTCTCATTCAACTGCATTAGAATCGTTCCGATCCCTGAAATGGCGCATCTGCATACATCATCCTTTTTATCCACTCCGGAAGGATTAACTAATACTCATGTAAAAGTTAACCGCCGTCTAGGTCTTGCAACTGATTTCACCAGCTTTCAACTAAATGATTTCCATCATCACCTTTCTCAAACAAGTCCGGGGTATAGTAATGCCAAGCATTCTATCCACATCTACAGAATTAACCAAAACATACAAGGAAAACCACCATCTACGTGGTCGAGTGCGCAATTCCAACTACCACAATCAACAGTGGCCAGGTTACGCAACTCCAACAACCACAAACTGATCTAATCGTGTCCAGGGTACACGATTCTTAAGTCCAATGGCGACTAAATTGTTAATTAGTTTAACAACTTAATCAAAACTCATACAATTCATACCAAGTATGAAATTATTGTCTCTACACACTTGCATCCCCTTTACTTTAAGCTGATGATATATATATTAATCATCACAACGCCAATGATAATTGTATGACACCATGTCACTACAATATCAATGCTCTAGTCGTAAACCAATCCTAGAGTATACACAGGTGTCCTTAGCTGATCTAAATAGATCATCTATCCCCAACGAAGGACATTCATTTTCAACAACTATCACATTCCATCATCGATAATCGATGCATAATCTCAAAGGTTCATCTCTCTTTTAACAAAGAGTTCCAGATCTTTTCAAGGAGAAATACTGGGACAGATAAATATTCCCTTCCAACATCTTCTATAATCGTAACTTACGTTCTTCCAATTTCTATAGTGTTTAACAACACTGATACTAACAAAACTATCACTTGGTATGTAATCTTCGATACCAGAACTATTTCCGCAATCATTTCGATCACCTACTCCACTTGTCTATGCAACAACAAGGCTAGGAGTTCATCCGAACTACATCCGAATACTCTCGGATTATTCGCACATCTTAAAGACATAATCATACCATAATCTCAATAATTTGACCATTCGTAAGGATATGTCTACAGTAAAGATATGTCTATCCAAGTCTAAGGGTATCCCTTAACTTCTTAATTGTTGGTCCACATCTCATCTGACGGTAGAGATACCATCGACCCACAAGTCGATGTATAGGAACCCTACTAATCCGAACTAAGAATGTACTAGACAAAGATACCTGTAAACTACAAGTATCTCCCAATATATTAACCCAGAGGGTAACTAAAGTAATACCCTTAACGATTAATTATCTGTCGATCCGATCCAAAGGCTCCCCGTAGGTCTCGGCTTTTCTCCGAAGAGAACCAGATCAGATCCAACAGTTCGCGACAAAGCAGTCACATTTCTGTGATGAATGCCTCGGGGATTTTTCCTAGAACATCCATCCTATCACTTAATCCTACGAGCTACAACTGTAGAATACAAAATAGATACGACCACCATAGTGTACTCTCTCCTCTGTACCAAGCCAATCCACATCTGAGGGTAACTGTTATTGTTGTCATCTGCATGAGTCTTCTACGATGTCTTCTGCTGATGTTGCTTCTGTGCTGATATCTGTTGTAGGGGAGTATCAAGGAACTCCAGCCACGCCTGAGGTAGTAGGTTGTTGTTGATGAGATAACCCAATCTTCGGTGTTGATCTCTGCTGTTGAGATGGTGCATCATCCTTCCGGAATACCATCGATACTCTTCAACTGAGTCTTCAAAATACACCTCAAATATACTGGTTGCTTACAATAGCAATAGATGAACTGATCCAACGGATAATCTGACTTCACGTGTCTTTGTGATCTGTACTGCACACACACAATCCCTTCGGAGTCTTTATTCTGATCTTGCTAATATGCATGAGAACATCCTGATGATCTGCAGTTGGTCTTCTATAATCGGAAAGTAGCTCAAGGCCTATGACTCCGATCTTGCTCCTTTTTTTTTCCAACAGTCGGAGACTTCTGACTCTATTAAATTGACCTGCAATATTTATTTACCGGTCTCCAACTCTTAAACCCTTGTACGGAGTCACTTTTAAGCTTCTGTCTCAATCCAACGTCTTCCAGCAGGGTCTGGTAGAAGATCCCAGCATCCTAATCCAACTATTAGCCAATAACTTTGGGTGACTTAAATCATCCATTCATCTTCTTGAGCTATTAGGTTGTCCTAACCTCTGCAAGTCTCACAACTCTGCACAACACACTATTACTAACCAATCACTCTACTTGAAGCTCAAGAATTCCCTACAACGTGTCACTGAAAGTGACACGAGAAAATACTCTCTTTTTACATCACTAGACCATGATCAAGTGATATATTATTTCCCCAAGATTATTTTTTGTATTTATCACCAAATACCGGCTTGATCCCGATAATGGTATGCAAACAACTCTTCTTTCTCGGTATAACATGAGTTAGGTACTCAAAAGTACTTTCAAAGTTATACAACTCAGTATGAACAACTCAGGGATAAAATCCCTATGAAACACCGTAACCTAGCCTTCCGCTATTTGCATCAACAATAGTCTACTTGTCTTGTCCATTACCCAACAGATAATGATCTGACTAGCATAATTAGTGAAAATCTATAAGACTGTAGTCTCTGATTGTAGGGATGTATACTGAAAAGTCTATCTTTTGTATGAACACCTTTATTTTGGAATAAGAATCACATGATCATTGTTTGCATATTTTTATGGTTATGCAATATTGTCCAATACTTTGAATTGTAGATAACATGGTGTGTGGTGTCACACATGAGATCATGTTATCGACCCCTTGAAAAGTATAAGTAAAGGCTCACAACCGAGATGGCTTAGGACAAACCATCGGAATGGTTGTAGTGTGATTTGGTGTTGGTTTGTCTTGACCATAGAATCACACTAGTGCACTTTGTGTGTATTGAGCAGGACTGACTTAGAGGTGATTCGATTTATTGCTGAGTACATAATCGAATCGGACCTCAGATATTATTTAGTACATGCTCTTAATCCCGATATAATAACGGGCACATATACTTAGTACTTATCTCTTTGATTTACCAATGGACGAGATTTATAGATTAAATCGATAGGCTCGGTAAGTTAGGAGATGATATTATTTATATGGTGTGCCGTTGATTATAGGAGGAAACCGTGTCCTATATATTAGGATGATGATGTCCCCTTGAGGAGCTCATAAGGTTCATCATGTAAACCCTGCAGGTGGACTTAGTCCGGCATGATGAAAAGGATGAGTGGTACTACTCAAGGAGTTAGATGTTGATTAATTAATGGTCAATAAATTAATTAACCGACGGACATTCGAGATCTTAAACACGGGGAGAAAATGTACAAAAAATATATGGAGCCCATATTATCATATGGGGGTTGGTGAGGTAGATCAATGATGAACCTTTAGTGGATTGGATCATCATTAGTGGATCGGACTTTATGTGGGCTTGATCCATGGGTGGCCAAGACCCAACTCCTCCTCATGGTCCCTAATGTAGCCTATTAACACCTCATGATGCTTAGATCCAATGGATAGAAATAAAACTCTAAGATCCATAGGTAGAGATTAAATCTCTAAGATCCGACGGTTGAGATTAAATCCCTAAAACCAATGGATGAGATTAATTCATGACTTATCCCTAACTCTATAAAAGGATGTCAAGGGAGTTGGCGTGGAAAAATTGATGAGAGCTAGGGTTTTTGGGCGGCAAGGAAGAGGAATCCTAGTTCAGATAGGATTAGGATTAGGGTTTGGAGGCAAGGGTGGCACCAAATAAGGAAGGTATTCTTCTCTTCTTCTTCCTCTTTTGGCCAATGTCCAGCACCTCTCCAACCTCTTTTCCAGCCTTGGCCGGCACCCAAAAACTCCCTTCTCCTTTTCCTTAGGTGGTGGAAACAAGGTATAGGGCTTCCCTTGGTGTCTTGGTTGTTTTCTACCATCTTCTCCTTCACCTAGTTGGCCGGCGGCAAGGATAGTTTTAGTTCCTTGTTGGTTGTTTCTAGAGAGGAGAAAAACCTTGTTTCTATTCTTCATCTTGCTTTGGAAGAGCAAGGAAGGAAGATTTGCGATCTAGGAGCTTCGACTTTTGGTAGATCGTCGCCCACACGACGTCCAAAAGGAGGAAGGACATACATTAGAAGATCAAGAGGTATATCTATTCTCTTTTCTCTTTTATTTGTTGCTTGTTTTTGTTTTTCAATTATGAGCATGTTATAAATCTGTAAATGGCTAAATAATACTTGGATCCCGAGCATAAATACAAAAATCGGCGATCCGGACATCGTCTATTCCGCGGCTACTCGTAAAATAGAGGATGGTCGCTTGAACAACTAGTTTGTTCAAGTGACCTCTCTAAACGAATAGCACGACGATGACTTGGTGGTTTGGTCCCTTTTGTCCATGATTAAATTTTTTTAATCTAGGGACATCGAAGGGATCGCCATGGACAAGCTACCGAGGTGAAGTGGGAAGCGAAGTTTCCCCTCACGGACTCGATAAGCAAAATCCTTCAATTGGTATCAGAGCTTCCGGGCAAAACCAACAATTGGTATCAGAGCCAAGGTTTCCGGTTTTGTGTGTTTAGGATTCGATTGATTTTTATGCACTTTTTCATATATTATATGTGCCTGATAATAGTAGGATATGCGTAGTTTAACTCTTTGGTTGTAGGCATAAGATCCGACTATTATGGCCATATGTGTGTATGTGATTGTATATGTGTAAATATTTATTTTGTTGAATCCTCAGGGTTAACGAGGCTAGTATTTAGTTTTTGGTAAATTAAATACGACATTGTTTAGCCACTCTTTATTTTATTTTACTTTCAATCTAGATTTCATGTACACTCCCTTGTGGAGTATAGGATCGATGGATGTAAATTAAAATAGGTTTTAGTCTCAGCTCGAATCTCCGGATGGCTCGTACATGATGTAGGAGGAGCGGACGAGATGGCGATGCGATGGGAGACATATTGAAGACTAAAGCCATAATAGTTGGAAAATAATTATATTTTTGATATTTATTACTTTTTGTTTGATATGCATGTCGTAGGCTAGGAAAATTCCTCAATTTCAAATTACTAAGTGGGAGAGGGATATTTTTATAAATTCCCACGGCCTCCATTACGATTTGACAAGTGATGCAAACAAACTTGCACGTCGGCTCTGAGTGCCTTCCTCCCCATCGGATGAGTTTGTTTGCGGATCACAAGGTCGAATATGGTTATAGGAAATTATTAAGGAGCGTGTGTACTTGCCCATCGTAAGGCACATAACCCGAGATAATTACCTTGGTACCGAGTAATGGTGAACACTTAGATACAAATATAAGTATCCTCCCCATCGGAGTCACTGCTTTTATTTGTAGGGACAAAGAGGAATCAACTATTAATTTTACTTGTCAAAAAGTTAGGTTGACAAGATAGTAAAATTAATGGGTAAAACCTCCTCTTACGAATGTAGAATTCATATATGTCCACACTATCGTGGCATACGATATTCTCGGTGTTTTGAGGTGTTGGTTGATTTTAAAATTTTATTGTTTGAGGAATCAATAATTTTTTGAAATCTAATATTTTGATTTATGTGATTCTTAGGTTTTCTTTCAAAATGACTTTCAACCCACTTGCTGTGATACTGAAAGAGAACAAACTTACTGGACCCAACTATGTAGATTGGAAGAGGAATCTAGACATTGTCTTGATTGCTGAGGAATACAAATATGTACTCCTCGAAGAGTGCCCTCCCAAGCCTGCAGATAATTCTGGGGAAAAGGAGAGAGAGAGCTATAAGAAGTGGATCAAGGCCGATGAGATGGCGCGGTGTTACATTTTAGCATCTATGTCAAATGTACTACAACATCAGCATCAAGCCATGTCCACTGCTTATGATATGATGCTCAATCTCAAGGAGCTTTTCGGACACCAGAATCGGGCTGCGAGGCAAGAGGCCATGAGAAACTTGATGATGACCACCATGGTCGAGGGAACACCCGTGAGGGATCATGTTCTCAAGATGATGACTCATTTGAATGAGTTGGAGGTCCTAGGAGCTGAGATCGATGGGGAAACCCAGGTCGATACCATACTCCAGTCTCTACCTAGGAGTTTTGAGCAGTTTCGCCTCAACTACAACATGAACAAGAGGTTGTATTCGTTGGCGGAACTTCTGACAGAACTCCAGGCGACAGAGGGACTATTTTGTCAGAGTGCTTAGGCGCATGCCATGGTGACCTAGAAGGTTTCTTCTTCTAAGCCGAAAGGCAAGAAGAAGAAGAAACAAACTGGAGCGAAGGCAGTGGGAGGTACTCAGGGAGGAGTGAAGAAGCCGAAAGGCAAGTGCTTCACTTGTAAGTAGACTGGACACTGGAAGAAGGACTGCCCCAACTGCAAGAACAAAGGTATATCTTTTGGTCTAGTCGTTGAAACATGTTTAGCGGTGTTATCTACCAGCACCTGGTGTGTAGATACGGGAGCCACTGATCATGTCTGCAATACTTTACAGGGGTTCCAGGAAACCAGACGACTAGTTGAGGGGGAGATTACCGTGTACTTGGGCGATGCCACGAAGGTGGCGGCTATTGCAGTGGGAGATGTTCATTTATCTTTTGAGAAAAATAAACTTTTGGTTCTTAAGAATTACCTTTATGTACCCTTATTTAGAAAGAATTTGATTTCGGTTTCTAAATTGTTTATGGAAGGATATTCTATTTCTTTTAATGACAGAGTTGTTATAAGAAGGAATAGGGACATTATCTATTCAGGTGCATTGATAGGAAATTTGTACACACTTGAACCAAAACCTCCCACGATGCAAATTGAAGTTAATAACTCATCTTCTAATTCCAATAAGAGAAAAGAACCTTCGAAGATGAACCAAACATATCTTTGACATCTTAGGCTTGGTCACATTAACCTAAACAGAATTCAAAGGTTGATAGATGATGGACCTTTGGGTTCATTAGTGGTGGAGGATCTCCCAACCTGTGAATCTTGCTTGGAGGGTAAGATGACCAAGAGGCCTTTTAAGGCCAAGGGGTATAGAGCCAAAGATGTGTTAGAATTGGTTCATTCTGATTTGTGTGGTCCTATGTCTATCTAGGCTAGAGGTGGTTTTGAGTATTTCGTCTCTTTTATAGATGATTACTCAAGATATGGATACATTTACCTGATGCGCCGCAAGTCTGAATGCTTTGATAAGTTCAAAGAATTCAAGGCTGATGTGGAGAAATGTTAAGGTAAAAGTATCAAGACACTACAATCTGATCGTGGTGGTGAGTACCTCTTGGGAGAGTTTAGGAACTACTTATCAGAGGCTGGGATTCAATCCCAATTGACTGCATCTGGCACACCCCAGCAGAACGGTGTAGCAGAGCGAAGGAATAAGACTCTTATGGAGATGGTTAGATCGATGATGAGTTATTCTGACTTGCCAGATTCATTCTGGGGATATGCTCTAGATACAGCGGTGTACATTCTGAACTTGGTTCCATCTAAATCAGTGCCTTCTACTCCCACAGAGTTGTGGACTGGGCGAAAGCCTAGTCTAAAACATATTCGGATATGGGGGAGTCCAGCACATGTGCTGAAGGCAGATGCTGGTAAGTTGGAACCTCATACAGAAGTACGCATGTTCGTTGGCTATCCCAGGGGAACGAAGGGTGAATTGTTTTATAGTCCTAGAGATCAGAGGGTGATCTTTAGCACGAACGCCATATTTCTAGAGAAAGACTATGTGATGAGCCACAAGCCCAAGAGTAAAATTGTTCTGGAGGAGTTAAAAGGGGAAGTCACTTCTTTAGTACCACCGGTACAAGAGGATATACCACATGTCACTGCACCGCGTCACAGAGGATACACAGGTGATACCTCGTAGTAGTGGGAGGGTTGTGAGACAGCCTGATAGATTCATGTTCTTGGGAGAATCTTCTGATTTGGTCCCTGACGAACATGAACCTGATCCCTGGACATATGACAAGGTAATCCAAGATAAAGATGTAGTATCTTGGAAAAGTGCAATGAATGATGAGATTGAATCTATGGATTCAAATCAGGTCTGGGAGCTAGTAGAACCACCCGATGGTGTAAAAACTATTGGATGCAAGTGGATCTACAAGAGAAAGAGAGGAATAGATGGGAAGGTTGAGACCTTCAAAGCGAGACTTGTTGTGAAGGGGTATACTCAGAAAGAGGGTATAGATTATGAGGAGACCTTTTTGCCAGTAGCCATGCTTAAGTCTATCCGGATTCTCTTATGCATAGCAGCTCATATGGATTATGAGGTGTGACAGATGGATGTCAAGACAACTTTCCTTAATGGAAGTCTTGAGGAAAACATCTACATGAAGCAACCAGAGGGATTCATTGCTAAGGGCAAAGAGCATCTTGTATGTAAGCTTAATCGGTCCATTTATGGATTGAAACAAGCTTCGAGGTCTTGGAACATCCGGTTTGATGAGGTGATCCAGTCTTATAAATTTATTCAAAGTCCGAATGTGTATTGTGTATACAAGAGATGTGACGGAAACGTAGTGGTATTTCTTGTACTATACGTAGATGACATTTTGTTGATTGGCAACAATATCAAGGTGTTATCGGACGTAAGAGTATGGTTGTCCAAACAGTTTGATATGAAGGACTTGGGAGAGGTGGGACACATCCTTGGGATCAAGGTTATAAGGGATCACAGGAAAAGGATGTTGTGCTTATCCCAAGCTTCATACATAGACACGATTATGGAGTGTTTTATCATGCAAAACTCCAAGAAGGGTTTTCTACCTTTCAGGCATGGAGTTCCTTTATCTAAGGAGATGTGTCCTAGATCATCTGAAGAGATAAAGGAGATGAAGGCAGTTCCTTATGCTTCGGCAGTAGGAAGCCTCATGTATGCGATGCTCTGTATGAGACCAGATATCTGCTTTGCCGTGGGCATGGTCAGCAGATATCAAAGTAATCAAGGACAGGGACATTGGACTACGGTAAAGCATATATTGAAGTACCTGAGAAGGACTAGGGATTATATGTTGTTTACCGGGCAGACCAATTACTCCCTGTGGGTTACAAGAAATCCGACTTCCAATCTGATAGGGATAACAGTAAGTCTACCTCAGATTTTGTGTTTACTTTGGGAGGTGGAGCCATTGTATGGAGGAGTGTCAAGCAGAAATGCGTGGCGGACTCCACCATGGAAGCTGAGTATGTGGCAGCCTCTGAGGCGGCCAAAGAAGCTGTATGGCTCAGGAACTTTTCGGTGGACTTGGATGTGATTTTTGGTTTGCCCAGAACTATCACAATTTATTGTGATAATAGTGGTGCAGTTGCAAACTCGAAGGAACCACAAGCCCATAAGGCTAGTAAACATATAGAGCTCAAGTACCACATGATACGAGAAATCGTAAAGAGAGGAGAAGTTGCTGTGGCCAAGATTGCATCGGAGGATAACCTGGCAGATCCTTTCACTAAGGCCCTTCCGGTGAGAGCTTTTGATAGGCATGTGGAAGGAATGGAGATCAGATGTATGACACTTTGAAGACAACGTAGTCTTTTAGTATAAGTGGGAGATTGTAGGGATGTATACTGAAAAGTCTATCTTTTGTATGAATATCTTTATTTTGGAATAAGAATCACATGATCATTGTTTGCATATTTTTATGGTTATGCAATACTGTCCAATACTTTACATTGTAGATAACATGGTGTGTGGTGTCACATAGGAGATCATGTTATCGGCCCCTTGAAAAGTATAAGTAAAGGCTCATAACCGAGATGACTTAGGATAAACCATCAGAATGGTTGTAGTGTGATTTAGTGTTGGTTTGTCTTGACCATAGAATCACACTAGTGCACTTTGTGTGTATTGAGCGGGACCGACTTAGAGGTGATTCGATTTATTGCTGACTACATAATCGAATCGGACCTCAGATATTATTTAGTACATGCTCTTAATCTCGATATAATAACGGGCACATATACTTAGTACTCATCTCTTTGATTTACCAATGAGCGAGATTTATAGATTAAATCGATAGGCTCGGTAAGTTGGGAGATGATATTATTTATATAGTGTCCCGTTGATTATAGGAGGAAACCGTGTCCTATATATTAGGATGATCATGTCCCCTTGAGGAGCTCATAAGGTTCATCATGTAAACCCTGCAGGTGGACTTGGTCCAGCATGATGAAAAGGTTGAGTGGTACTACTCAAGGAGTTAGATGTTGATTAATTAATGATCATTAAATTAATTAATCGACGGATATTCGAGATCTTAAACACGGGGAGAAAATGTACAAATAATATATTGAGCCCATATTATCATATGGGGGTTGGTGAGGTAGATCAATGATGAACCTTTAGTGGATTGGATCATCATTAGTGGATCGGACTTTATGTGGGCTTGATCCATGGGTGGCCAAGACCCAACTCCTCCTCATGGTCCCTAATGTAGCCTATTAACACCTCATGATGCTTAGATCCAATGGATAGAAACAAAACTCTAAGATCCATAGGTAGAGATTAAATCTCTAAGATCCGACGGTTGAGATTAAATCTCTAGATCCGACGGTTGAGATTAAATCCCTAGAACCAATGGATGAGATTAATTCATGACTTATCCCTAACTCTATAAAAGGATGTCAAGGGAGTTGGTGTGGAAAAATTGATGAGAGCTAGGGTTTTTGGGCGGCAAGGAAGAGGAATCCTAGTTGAGATAGGATTAGGATTAGGGTTTGGAGGCAAGGGTGGCACCAAATAAGGAAGGTATTCTTCTCTTCTTCTTCCTCTTTTGGCCAACGTCCAGCACCTCTCCATCCTCTTTTCCAGCCTTGGCTGATGCCCAAAATCTTCCTTCTCCTTCTCCTTAGGTGGTGGAAACAAGATATAGGGCTTCCCTTGGTGTCTTGGTTGTTTTCCACCATCTTCTCCTTCACCTAGTTGGCCAGCGGCAAGGATAGTTTTAGTTCCTTCTTGGTTGTTTCTAGAGAGGAGAAAAACCTTGTTTCTATTCTTCCTCTTGCTTTGGAAGAGCAAGGAAGATTTGCGATCTAGGAGCTTCGACTTTTGGTAGATCGTCGCCCACACGACGTCCAAAAGGAGGAAGGACATACATTAGAAGATCAAGAGGTATATCTATTCTCTTTTCTCTTTTGTTTGTTGCTTGTTTCTATTTTTCAATTATAATCATGTTATAAATCTGTAAATGGATAAATAATACTTGGATCCCGAGCATAAACACAAAAACTGGCGATCCAGACATCGTCTATTCCGCGGCTACTCGTAAAATAAAGGATTGTCGCTTGAACAACTAGTTTGTTCAAGTGGCCTCTCTAAACGAATAGCACGATGATGACTTGGTGGTTTGGGCAATCCCTTTTGTCCATGATTAAATTTTTTTAATCTGGGGACATCGAAGGGATTGCCATGGACAAGCTACCGAGGTGAAGTGGGAAGCGAAGTTTACCCTCACGGACTCGATAAGCAAAATCCTTCAATTGGTATCAGAGCTTCCGGGCAAAACCAACATTGATTTCCATGAGAAATGTGACGACTTGACCCCTATTTTTCGACTCGATATCAGTCGGCTCTCAAAAGTAAATCACCTTTTCGATACAAGTTCAAGACTCACAGACTTAACAGGTCATTTCCGTGGTCAACTAATACCACGATTACGAATAATAACCAGTATACTACAGGTTATTCCCTGTTATTAACATTAAAAGCATAGTTAACTAAAATCGGGAGTATAAACCCTAAAGGCCACTCTGGTTGGTCGCCTCGGTGGACGAACCCTACTACAAGTCTGTACAGGTGTCATAACTCTATTGTATACACCTACTGATCAAGTTTAGATAAATATCTACTAAACCATAAGTTATCAGGAATTCTTACCTTGTGCTACTTGAAGCTCAGGCCGCTTTCCATCTCATCTCAGAAAACCAAAACCGAATAAATTGACTCTCGAGAATCCAAGACTCGACACAAAAACAACATTGTATGGCATCGCATAACCTAGGGCTCTGATACCACTAAAGTTGTCACGCCCCGAGAGCATGCTGTGCCGAAAAGCAAACGGACGACATCTCTCCTGTACGTGGTAACATTTCGGGTTAATACAAGGCCCGTAGGCCACAACAACAACAATATACATATATATATGAAAACAACAACTACACAAAATACAACAGAAACATAATACAACATCTCAAACTATACACATGCATACCGGTATGACTAACACATCACAACATAGTGAAACCTCGACAAAATCCGAATCCACAATATAGTACATCAGGAAAACTCCAAATACATAACACAATGTACGGAAATCCCAAGACAAACACGGGAGCCTCGGAGGTGAGATGAGATGTAAGCCAGCGGTGCTCCAAGCCATCACGAAGACTTCTACCTGTTACCTGGGCGACAGAAAACCCAGGGTCCGTGGTGGCGGTGAGTAAAACTCAGCAGGTAATAGAAAAACATGTATATTTGTAATATCACATGTAATTCAACAACATAATCTAGAGGTACAATAGGTATATCAACATTATATATAAATACAAGCATATACCATCTAACCAAATGAACAATATAA
Source organism: Wurfbainia villosa (assembly GCA_025175895.1). Taxonomy (NCBI): domain Eukaryota; kingdom Viridiplantae; phylum Streptophyta; class Magnoliopsida; order Zingiberales; family Zingiberaceae; genus Wurfbainia; species Wurfbainia villosa. The sequence continues at coordinate 59,145,373 of CM045997.1, forward strand.
AATGTAGACATACCTGAAGTCTGCTACGCTACTCTGATCCAACCTGAACATATATCTAACATATATATAACAGGAAGAGTAAGATCAACTCACAATATACTCAAGCTATAGGTCAAGGTATCTAATGGTCTGTCCAACACATATACCAGTATCTGACACAACCGTATAACATATGCAAGAAGCATGCATGAATATGATGTACAATCAAATGCAACAAGCATAATACAATCAAATGCAACATCACAAAAAGCATATATATATATACTGCATCTATATATATATTAATCTCAACCATTCATATATTTATATATATACATGCATATATGTATATATATATGGTAATATGCAAAGTGCCATTAGATACGACAATGCAGCATGCATGGTCATACCTGCTCACCCCTACTCGCTACCACGATCCCAGTGTGGCCTAGGTGACACGACATGACAACTGTCCCAACTCACACCAACCACTGCTCTAGAGTGGCCGAGTGGGCAGTATGATCAAGTAGCATATGAGCGTAAAGAGCTCGCTACACAACGGGGGTCCCTGCTGCTGGCCACTCCGACTGCCACTACCAATGAGTGGTCGAGTGCCACGCACCCAGGACAACTGCACGCAACTCCAACTACCATCGTCTATAATGGTAGAGTGAGGCACAACAAATGCTCAGCCCTCACACCAGTTACCCCTCTAAGAGTAACCTGGGAGGTAGGATGACTGATGACTCTCTCTCTACCCCAAGGGGAGACGATGTTGTCAGTATGCATGCAAATGACATAAATGCAATGTCTCACATACAGACATCCACCATAGACTCTCTATTCTGTTGGATCGAAGCGAATCGCTAGAGGGGGGGGGGGGGGTAAATAGCGATAAAACCTTTTTTTGTTCGTTCGTTAAAACCCGAGTAGATAATTAATTACAGCGGAAAGATAAGCAATAAATAAAGGAGACAAATATTTTTACTTCATTCGTAGCCTTCGGCTACTACTCCAAGGCCCTAGTGGTCCTTGACCACGCACGAAGGGAAAAACACTAAAGAACTCCTCGTTAGAGGTAGGAGTTAATCGTTTCAAATAAAAGCAAAAAGCTTGAGGTAGAGGGACACTCCCCCTCTCCTCGTTACGATAAAAGCTCCGAGATTTGAAAGTAATGAACTGAAATAAATAACTTAAACCGACGTAATAAAAAGAAAACAATTAAACCTAGACGTCGAAGAAGAAGCAATTCGTTGTCGGAAAGTTGTAGCTTGGCGGAGGCTTTTGGAAGCTTAGAATTGATGAAGAAACCCTAGGATTGGCCCTCCTTTTATAGCCTTTGAGCCCCTTTTCGAGAGGAACTTCACCCAATAGAGTTTTGGCACATGGCTCCTTGAAAAATGGTTATAAGATCCTTGACCATCTTGGTGATGGCCATCATCGATCGTGATGGCGACATCGATCGAATGTTGACCTCGAGCGATCGATTGTTGGACATGAGTCCTCCAAGTGCGATCGTGATGCTAGCTGCAAGGCAAAGTTAGCTCAACAAAAACATTAATTCGACGGCCTCCGACCGTCCGATCTCGACCTAGACCACCTATAGGATGTCTTTGGTCGGATCTATGCCTAAGATCATCCCCGTAAAGAGGATACGACCTCACTTACTCTCGCACGCATACGAGCTTACCTCGATACTTACTGTGTCGCTTTTGTTTTCGGCCTTCCACTCGATTCCTTCGGCTCTCAAAAGTGCGTTAAGCAAAATGAGTATGAGATATGCATGAATAAGCAGGAGTATATAAAAACTCTTTTTCAAGTGCTCTCCCTTGAGGAATCCTCCCCCTTGACCGAGGGTGAGTACTTGAGAAAGAGTTTTAACTCTCCCCCTTGATGTTTGCTACTAAAAAAGAATTAAGTAACCGAAATTACTTAATATTGGCCATAGTGTTTAAAATAAGTTTTAAGTTAAGAAATCAAAAAATTGATTTCTTAACCTTGGCCTTTACTTCCGTTTTGTTAACAAGTTAACTTAAAGTTAAGTAAATTACTTTTGGTTAACAAGTTAACTAAATGTGTTTAAGTTAAGAATTCTCTTAACTTGTTTTGTTAACTTAATGTTAAGTAAGCCTTGGCCATAAAAAAAATTGATCCCTTAACTTTGGCCCTTTTCTCCCCCTTTTGCCATATATCGAAAAGAGTGAGGGTGTGTGTGGAATAAAAAATAAGTATTAATTTTAAAGTTCAAGCATGTTCCACATTATTTTGAAAATAATATACTGAAAATAAGTTAATCTATAAAATGTTCGACTCATATTTGGCTTGATTGATATGAAAGATCAACCAGTCCTGGTCAGAGTCGGTTAGTATGTATGATTATACTCCGTGGTTCATAGCGATACACTAGCTCTACATCTGGAACCAGGAGTAAGGTCCTAACATCTCACGCCCATCTACGTGGCTAAGTACACAAACACATTAGTCCTATGTGTTGTGAGATGTATTGGATCCTTAAATCTATAGGTGCATGATATCTAAGGCAAGTCCTATACTAGTTCCATGAAAAATGAAAAGTAAGAAATAATAATAATATAATTTGCAAAGTCCTATTCTACTATGCACATGCCCAATTTTCATCTTAATAGACTAAATTCGACTTCGGGTAGGGGTTTAGTAAATAGGTCTGCTAAGTTAGACTTCGATTCGACGTATTCGAGTTGTATGGCTCCGTTGGCCACATGTTCTCGAATGAAATGGTGTTTGACCTCTATATGTTTGGTCCTAGAGTGACATATCGAATTCTTAGTAAGATTAATTGAACTAATGTTATCTACGTGAAGTTTAGTATTTGTAAAGTCTAACTTAAAGTCGCGGAGAGTGTGCTTCATCCAAAGAAGCTGAGTGACACACTCACCCATCGCGATGTATTCGGCTTCGATGGTAGATAAGGCAACACAGTGTTGCTTCCGACTGCACCAACTTACTAGACTCGAGCTGAGAAGTTGACAACAACCACTCGTACTCTTTCTATCGAGCTTACTACCGACATAGTCCGAATCGGAGTAGCCGGTTAGTTCGAACACGGTAGATCTAGGGTACCAAATACCGACATTAAGTGTACCCTTTAGATATCTAAGGATATGCTTGACTAGAGTTAGGTGAGACTCCTTGGCACAGGTGTGGAACCTTGTGCATATACTTACTGCAAATAAGATATCGGGTCGGCTTGCAGTTAAGTAAAGGAGACTCCCTATTACGCTCCTATAGTATTTTAAATCAATTGAATTTCCGATTACATCTTCTTCTATATTCACATTAGTTGCCATTGGGGTATTAATAATTTTACCCTCTTGCATTCCAAAGCGTTTAATTAATTCCCTAGTATATTTGCGTTGATGTAGGTATATTCCATCTTTACTTTGTTTAATTTGTAGACCTAAAAAGAAGCTTAACTCGCCTACTAAATTCATTTCAAATTCACTTTCCATAAGTGAAATGAACTCATTTAGTAGGATTGAGTTGGTGGTTCCGAAAATAATATCATCTACGTAGATTTGGGCTATGAATATGTCTTTACCTAAGGTTTTTACGAAAAGAGTTGGGTCAACTACACCTTGGTTAAAACCTTTGGACTTAAGATAAATCGAAAGTCTCTCTTACCAAGCTCGAGGAGCTTGTTTAAGTCTATAGAGAGCTTTCTTTAACCTAAGGACATGGTCGGGTTTGTCTAAACTTTCGAAATCGGGGGGTTGACTAACATAAACTTCTTCTTTAATGTATCCATTTAAGAACGCAGATTTCACATTCATTTGAAACAACTTAAATCCTCGATGTGCTGCATACGCTAATAGCATTCGAATGGACTCTAATCTAGCTACTGGGGCATAGGTCTTGTCGTAATCTAAACCTTCGACTTGACTAAACCCTTTAGCGACTAGTCTAGCTTTATTTCTAACCACTTCACCTTTATCATCAAGTTTATTTCTAAACACCCACCTTGTTCCAATGATTGTTTTATCTTTAGGTGGTGGTACTAATTCCCATACTTTGTTCCTAGTGAATTGAGCCAACTCTTCTTGCATTGCAATAATCCAATCGGGATCAAGAAGAGCTTGGTCAATAGTCTTGGGTTCAATTTTGGAAATTAAGGAGATTTGACTAAGGTTTCTATATGAGGCTCTAGTTCGAACTCCTAGACTTGGATCACCTATCACTTGGTCGATAGGATGATTTGCTTGAGTCCTAGTTGGGTTTGGGTTTGAGTCTACAACTTGATCAATAGGATGACTCGTCTGAGTTCTAGTTTGGTTAGAGTCATCTGTCACTTGGTCGATAGAGTGACTTGGTTGACTTAGGTTAGGATTAATACTAGACCTGATCTCCGGATCAGAGTTAGATCTAGTATGAATCGGCTCGCTAATTGGGGTTGCCGGGGGATTTGTAGGTTCGTGTCCTTCATCAAACACTACATTGATAGTTTCCTCGACTCTAAGGGTGTTATGGTTGTATACTTTATAAGCTCTACTTGTAGTCGAGTATCCTAGAAAGATTCCGGTCGTGGTTTTGGATGTAAACTTTCCTAGGTAATCCTTAGTGTTTAGGATATGTACCTTACACCCAAATACCCTAAAGTACTTGATGTTAGGTATTTTATCGTGATAAATCTCGTATGAGGTCTTAAGGTGCCTCTTTACCATAAGGATTCTATTTTGGACATAGCATGTCATATTCACGGCTTCCGCCCAAAACCTATCGGGTAGGTTATACTCGTTTAACATTGTCCTAGCGGCTTCTTGTAGGGTTCTATTCTTGCGTTCTACTAGGCCATTCTATTGTGGGGTTCTAGGACAAGAGAACTCATGGTGGTATCCATTTAGGTTACATAATTCTGTAAACCTATGATTCTCGAATTCACCACCATGATCAGTCCTAAGTCTTTTGATTTTAATGCTTCGTTGATTTTCTATTAATTTAAATAGGTTGATTAATTGATCTAGGGTGTCACTTTTGTGTTTGATGAACCTAACCCAAGTAAATCTAGAGTAGTCATCAATTATGACTAAACAGAATTTACTTCCATTAAGTGACTTAGTCCCGTGTGAATCAAATAGATCCATGTGTAGGAGCTCAAGAACACTTTTGGTTCGTTCTTGATTAGTTAGTTGATGTTGTGTCCTAGATTGTTTACCTTGTTGACAAGCATTACATATTTTATTATTCAAATTATTGAGGTTAGGCAAACCTCTGACTAAGTCACTCTGAATCATCTTGTGGATGAGTCTTGGGTGTGAGTGACCGAGTCATCGGTGCCACAACCATGATTCCTCTTGCCGTGTCATAAGACACTTAGTTGAGGAGTTAGTTAAGTTAATAGTGTAAATATTGTTATTTCTAGTTCCCTTAAGAATTGTTTTAGAAGTTTCATTTGTATTAATTACGCATTCATTTTCTAGAAATATGACCTTATAGTTATTATCACACAATTGGCTTACACTAAGTAAATTATATTGAAAATTTTCTACTAATAAAACATTTTGAATAACAAAATTTGAGTTAAGCTCAATATCACCTGATCCGATGATTTTGAGCTTGCCATTATTTCCGAAGGCTACCGATCATTGTCGTTTGAATCGAAGCTTCGAAAACTTGAGTTGATCCCCGGTCATGTGTCGGGAGCAACCACTGTCCAACATCCATTGATCCTACACAAAAGATCGAATATTGGATTTATTAAAGATTGGTTGAAAATTATTAACCTAAATCATCTCACCCATGTCTACATGATCAAACACCTTAACCCTATATGTTCTTGTGAGATGACTTCCAATTTTACTTGATTTAAATTTAATGACTTAAACACTTGTCAACCTTGTGTTAGATTCGGATTTGACCTTAGGCTCATCAAGTCACCTTTTCAAGATCATGGCTTCCAGGTCGTGGCGAGGCACAGAGGCCTTCTTTGATCAGAACAATGACCACTTCCTTAGACAAAGCCATTTTCAAGAAAATAGAGACTTGACTTACCTAAGACCACTTCCTGGTCTAACTAGTCTAGGATACAGCGAGGTAGCTTCAGCTAGTTCCACTCGGTCAAGTGCACCGAACTAGATACGTCTTATCTAACCCGAATACACAAGACTTCGCTTTCCTAGCGTACTATCATCTCGCCGCGTCCTGGTACTATGTTATCAAGTATTGACGAGTTATAGTCATATCTAACCATTCTAAAAAGGGAAATCAAACTAAATAAAAACCTAAGCATGCAATTTCTAGGTTAAAACACAAACAAGTTTCGTACTAGCTCCCCCTGGACCATTGAATCGATTCAGTCTCTCCACATAGTGGATTTGGTCCTTGGGAACCCAGTATTGGTTTGATTCTAAGTTTGAAATTAAGGTGGTCTTAGGGACCCATGCTTGGACACGATTTTTATGTCGACTTACAATCGACATATACGACTTGTTGGTCGTATTTGAGCTAAACCCTAGTCCGGCCTTATTGTACACGGCCCTTTGCGATCCAAGTAGGAGGTCAAGTCCTTTGGATCCCAAAGTAAACCTTTCCAACGTATTCCTAAGATCTTCAACTTGACTCTTCTAGAGTGAGTTCTCAACATCGAGTTTTTATACTCGACTTGAGTCCTCCTCTTGAACTCGACTAGTCGAAGAGGTTAGGGAGACCTCGTGTTTGAGGAGTTTAACTTCCTCAACTAGAGTCTCGACCTTGGACTCGGACTTAGCTAACTTTCTAGTTAAAAACTTAATTGCACTATAAAGTGTACTAATGAGAGACCGACTTACCTTGAGTGTATCTTTTGAACCGGATGCTTATCCGTGGCTTGTCTTGAATAGTGTTTCACAGTCCGACTCGTCTTCGGTTTCCGATTTAGGTTCTGGTTCTGACTCCGTCTCCGATTCCACCGGTTTAGCCATGAGAACACGATCATTATCTTCTTCCTCGGATGCTTCTTCCCAAGTAGCGTTGGGTGCCTTTTTGTGTTTTGGTGCTTTGCTCTTAAGTTTTGGGCATTCGGACTTGATATGTCCAAACCTGTTGCATTCATAACATCTAATATTTGAACTTTTAGGCTTACCTTCATTGGGTCGAGTGACGGTTCATTTTCGGCCCTTGACTATCCTACAAACTAGGTTGACTAGTTCAGCCTCCATTTCCGAGTCGTCCTCCGAATCGGACTCATCCTCTTCTTCTTTCGGGGGTGGCTTACTTGCGGTTTTCTTCCTTGAACCTGCAAAAAGTGCTATACCCTTCTCGGGTTTCGAGTTAGACTACTCATGAAGTTCAAAATCAGAAAATAGTTCATCTAACCTAAGTTTCGAAAGATCCTTGGAGACCTTGTAGGCATCGACCATGGATGCTCATAAGGTAGTCCTCGAAAAGGAGTTTAGGACATACCTTATAAGGTCGCAGTTTTCAACCTTTTGCCCGATCGCGTGTAGATTGTTGACTATGTCTTGGACGCGGGCGTGAAGTTGCGTCGCAGACTCGTGTTCCTGCATTTTTAGATTATATAGTTTATTAAATAAAAGATCACGCTTACATACCTTGGCTTCATCGGTCCCTTCGTGTAGCTCCACTATCTTTGTCCAAAGGTCCTTTACGCTTATGAAGGGGCTGACGCGATTTAGCTCCTCCTTAGACAAACCGTATTGGAGAATTTGAGTTGCCTTGGCGTCGGCTTCGACTTGTTGTTTTGTCGCAATGGTCCATTGGTCATAACCCAAGGATTCACCCACTTCGTTAGTCGGAAGTGTGAAACCCGTTTGGATTATGATCCACATCTCGATTTGGGTTTTGAGAAAGCATTCCATCCGACCTTTCTAGTAACCGAAATCATCTCCGTTGTAAAACGGAGGTTGGACGGTGCTAAAACCCTCGAGATGGGCCATTTGGAAGGGAAACCTTGCACAAAAAATACCAAAAAAAACATGAAAAATGTTCCAAGACTTCGCCTTGGATTAGTAATGTAGGAAATGAAATGAAACAAAAGGAATAAATGAGAAATAACCAACTAAAATAAAAGATGAGCACTTAAAACCTTCGATGTCCTAGAAGTGGTACTAAACGATGGTTTTTGGGGATAAAGACATCTTGTTATGAGGGTTTACCCTCATAAGAAGTGTAGATCTCTCCGAGAGCTTCGTTTTGGTAGGTAGACCATTTCGTGGGTCAACTTGTACGAAAAGTTATGCTCGTTTTACCGTCGGCTACTCCAAAAGCGAATACTTGCAAAACAAAACCAAACGAAGAGTACCAAGACTTCATCTTGGATTAGTAGTGCGGGAGAAAAATTTAAACGAACAAAAAATAATTCTGTAAAAAATGCTAGATTGGTGGTTTCACCAAATCTAAGCGCCCCTGACTCTGATACCAATTGTTGGATCGAAGCGAATCGCTAGAGGGGGGGGGTGAATAGCGATAAAATCTTTTTTTGTTCGTTCGTTAAAACCCGAGTAGATAATTAATTGCAGTGGAAAGATAAGCAATAAATAAAGGAGACAAATATTTTTTACTTCGTTCGTAACCTTCGGCTACTACTCCAAGGCCCTAGTGGTCCTTGACCACGCACGGAGGGCAAAACACTAAAGAACCCCTCGTTAGAGGTAGGAGTTAATCGTTACAAATAAAAGCAAAAAGCTTGAGGTAGAGGGACTCTCCCCCTCTCCTCTTTACGATAAAAGCTCCGAGATTTGAAAGTAATGAACTGAAATAAACAACTTAAACCGACATAATAAAAAGAAAACAATTAAACCTAGACGTCGGAGAAGAAGCAATTCGTTGTCGGAAAGTTGTAGCTTGGCGGAGGCTTTTGGAAGCTTAGAATTGATGAAGAAACCCTAGGATTGACCCTCCTTTTATAGCCTTTGAGCCCCTTTTCGAGAGGAACTTCACCCAATAGAGTTTTGGCACATGGCTCCTTGAAAAATGGTGATAAGGCTTGACTCCTCGGTGATCCTTGACCATCGATCGTGATGGCCATCATCGTCGATCGTGATGGCGGCATCGATCGAATCTTGACCTCGAGCGATTGGTATTGGGCGGACGATCGAGTCCTCAAGTAGCGATCGACTAATGCTAGCTGCAAGGCAAAGTTAGCTCAACAAAAACATTAATTCGATGGCCTCCGACCGTCCGATCTCGACCTAGACCACCTATAGGATGTCTTTAGTCGGATCTACGCCTAAGATCATCCCCGTAAAGAGGATACGACCTCACTTACTCTCGCACGCACACGAGCTTACCTCGATACTTACTGTGTTGCTTTCGCTTCTGGCCTTCCACTCGATTCCTTCGGCTCCCTCCAAAGTCACTCGAGTGTCGCCCGACCACCGCGGCTTCCTCCGGGTGTCGCTAACCTTCAGCTCTAGTTATAGCAATTTTCTGCACACTCGATTCAGCTCGTGAGATAACGACATGAGCTTAACTTTGTATCGTTTGCTATAATCAAAACTCAGGTTCGACTTAGGTGCCTACTGCACCAACATATTCTACAGAAAGTCATACTAATCAAATCAATGTACTCTCTATCCTGCAGAGAGTCATACTCAACTGATCAACGGACTCTCTATTCTATAGAGAGTCATACTCAACTGATCGTAACTCTCTATCCAATAGAGAGTTGTACTCAACTGATCGACGCACTCTCTATCCTGTAGAGAGTCATACTCGACTGATCATAACTCTCTATCTAATAGAGAGTCGTACTCAACTGATCGACGCACTCTCTATCCTATAGAGAGTGGTACACGACTAAACATATCAAGCTGGGACCATCGGTCCGTAGCGACACACTAATCACCCTTCACTTAACCATTACACAACACATGGTTGGTAACAAGTATGCAACATACGGGTATTGGAAATAAATCCTACATTTAGGGCATTACCTACCCACATATGACTTTTTTGCCAATTTATAAATTGGGTCATCACCCGTACTAACATTTACACCCTACTAAACATCTAGGCCAATTTATATCACATCTATAACTCCTAAATCATGATAAGGAATATGCGATATCAACAATTGAGCATAAATACATCCAATGATAAGTTCAAGCATAAGATAATAAGAGCAGGGTCAAGGTAACATGATCATATAAGATGATCATGGATCTAAATCTATATGCATTAAAACTACCTAACCAGAGTAGGAATTACCCACCTGATACGAAGCTCGAAATAGTCCTCACAGCCATGAACCTGCTTCGTATCTCAAACCTGCACATTATAGCAAACGATGTTTAAGTACAAGTGTCCGACAAATACACAACTTAATTACTATGTCGTTCCTATGTTCACATCCTTTCCTCGTCAACAAGTCAGGAACTCGAGCACACATCTCTCGTAACCTCATATCTACATTCATCCTCGGCCGATACACCCAACCAAACTCTCCATAACACAACATCAACACTTAGAAACAATCCAAGCTTACCTCAATATCCAAATCAACCTGCTACCAACAACTTCTTGATACACCAGACAATCTGATCATAATCTCTCCCAGCTTCTGAATCTCACTTAGGATATCAGATCCATTCAACCCAATAATCCCCTAAATCCTATAATCACAAAGATATAGGTTCTGATCAATTTTATCTGAACCTTTAGTCCAAAGAACAAAAGATAAATAGAGACCTTACCAAAATCAATCGACGACGATGGAAACCCTATACTTTGGATTGTCGACCGAGCCTCTATCTCCTTAAGGCAGCAGGAATAATGGACTTCGGGCGCGACATCCGATCGGGAATCCTGAATCGCCGATTCTCATGGAGATCAGAGTGATTTAAGGGTTGACAGCAAGGGCGAGAGTCAATAGCCAACATAGTTTCTCGTGGGTCTGTTGATCACCATGGATAGGATGATGATCGCCATCGAGGTTTGCCACAACAGAGCGGAGAGGATCGGGATAAGGTTGATCTCGGCAACAACAAGAAATTCAGATGAGGAAGAAGAGGGTGACACCAATGGATCCATGTGCATCCAAGAAAATAGCCAATCGATGCGGTAGAGTGGCGGCGTCGGATGTCGGGCGATGGTGCTGCAGCTGTGTTGGGGTGACAACACCGACTGTCGTCGAACCAGAAGAAACAGAGAAGGGGAAAAATGGTCGGCGCTCGAGTGAGATCTAGAGGGCTACGACGATGGGTGGCAGCAGATCCCTTGCGGTGGCGTTGGCTCGCACCGATCTGCTAGGTTGTGCAAGTAGAAGGCCGGCGACGATTTGAGCGCGGCTGCTGCAGACGCTCGATGGAGCGGCGATGGGTCGGGAGTACAAGGCTATGGCATTGGGGCGGCAACAAAATCTCTCACGGCGGTAGCGTCTGGCGCGGCAAGCGGCGTGGAGGTGGAGAAAGGAAGAAGACGCGGTCGACTAACTTGAGCTCGCAGTTAATCCACGATGACAAGAACGAAGCAGATGGCAGATAGATTTCGTGGCGATGGGAAAGCGACCACAGCGGTGATGGAAATATGGGAGGGGAAGAATCACGATCGCGATCTGAGAAGGAAACCACCGCTGAGAATAAATCGGGGTCGGGATCGAGAATATGAAGAGAAGAGTAGTTGGGAACGATCGGGATAAATGGATGAAACAGTTTGGAGGAAATAATGTTTAGCATTTAAACCAATTAATTCCTCAATATAAACAGGTTTTACAAAAGCATGTTCGCTTTATCCCCATGAAATATCCATAGAACCTCCATTTAAATCCAGAAAAATTTCTAAAAATTTCTGAAAAATTCCATAAGATAATTTCTTAATTAACAAGGGTATTTTTTTTCCAGTATTTTACAGGTGCTGCCGTGAAGGAACTGGCCGCAAAAGTGAAGCGCTGCCGGAATTCTAGATCGGCTGTCGAAGCTGTTGGTGGTCTGAGCGATGACAGAGGGGAATAACCACTCTGTGGTTGTGGTGACTGGATCGATTGAAGGGGAATCCCCACTCCAATTGATTGTAGGCGGTGGAAATAGCGCTGCCGGCAGAGCTATGACTGGCACCTCCGATCGGAGGTGGAATAGGTGGCTGTGCGTCGGGCGAGGAGATGATAACCAGACCGGAATGATCGGAGGGGAATCCCCACTTCGGCGACCGGCGGGGAAGGTGAGAGCGCGGTGGGTGATCAGTGCATGGAAGTCGAATCCGTTGCTCTGTCGCGCGATCGAAGAAGGATGGTATCGGCTGTGGCTGCTGGCGGTAGAGGAGGCGATGGAGGAGACCACCGTCGGCCTTGGCAGAGGAAGTGGACGGCCAGCGGTGCATAGGCGTGGAAGGGGAAGGTTCATCGTCGGCGTCGCGCGATGGAGGAAGACCAAATGTGTGCTGCGCGATCCCCCGTGATGGGTGAAAATGTTGGTTTTTAAAGCCCCTTTTCCTTGGCCATCCAATCTAAGCAAGATCACATCTCAGCCATCCATTAAATCTATGCCTAATGAATTTGATTAATCCATTTAAGGGCTATGCATCCAACGGCTGAGAATTCTCCGACTTTGAATGGATGGATCTGATCAATCTGAAGGGATAATCATGATCGATCGAATCTGGATGAACAATCAAGATGTCCAGATCTAAATGTATGGACCGGATCACTCCAGATTCAGATGGATGGCTCAGATTAATCAAATCTCATCGGACCGTCAAGATTAAACAGATCTGAACCCTTCATTAAATTGCTTCTGATTTTGATGAAGGACTCCGATTCTTATAGCTTAAAATAACCATTATGACCCTTAGATGAAGCTATATTTGATCCAACTTGAGTCTAGTCCATTGGCTCCTCTCAATCTCCTACAAATTGTTGGTGCAATCGACCCAGGTCACGATTGACCAGGACTCGAGCTTGACTCGAGAGATGTTTTGATTTTCGATAAAAACATATGACAATGTGATTGTCATGGGAAAGTCCAAGTGTTGGGTACTTGGCATGGAAAATCCAAGTGGGACACTTGGCATTTGGGAAAGTCCAAGCATGGGTCTTGGCAATGGAAAGTCCAAGTGGGACACTTGGCATTTGGAAAGTCTAAGTCTTGAGTACTTGGCATGTAAAGTCCAAGCATGGGTCTTGGCAAGGAAAAGTCCAAGCATGGGTCTTGGCATGGAAAGTCCAACATGGGTTGGCAAGGAAAAGTCCAAGCATGGGTCTTGGCATGGAAAGTCCAACATGGGTTGGCAAGGAAAAGTCCAAGCATGGGTCTTGGCATGGAACGTCCAACATGGGTTGGCAAGGGAAAGTCCAAGCTTGAGTCTTAGCATTTGAGTAGTCCAAGGGGTTTGATATTGGCGGCGTAAAGTTCAAGGGTGGAGTCTTGGCAGCATAAGTCCAATGGTTGGTGGCGTAAAGTCCAAGCGGAGTCTTGGCAGCGTAAGTCCAATGTGCCTTGGCAGTGTAGACATCGTTAGCATGACATAGTCGATGGAAGCACCTGAAGGCTAGCGCAATGGATGAATAAGTCATGGATGACTTGGAGGGATCTAAGAGGCGTGAGGCTGATGGAGGTGGCTAGAAGGCTTAGGTCTAGGCTAAGGGTGGTCTAGCAAGTATGGGGGCACCATACTTGGGTTAAAACCTCATGTTTGAGGTGTGTCAGTCGATTGGTGCCATGTGGCAGTCGATTGGCGTGAGTCAACTAGGGTTTGACTGCAGGAATTGGTCTAGCAATTGACTGCCATAGGTGGACAGTCGACTAATTGGCCGAGCAGTCGACTGATCATGTGATCAGTCGACTGGTGCTCGATTTTTCGGGCATAGAATGGAGTCTGACTCGACTGTTGGGGTTAGCAGTCGAGTGGAGGCTTGATCAGTCGACTGATGGTCATGATCAGTCGACTGATGATGGATATGTTGGATTTTTTTAACGTGGATCTAGCCGTTGTCTCACAACAACAGTGGCATCAGTCGACTGATGGTCCCGAGCAGTCGACTGATCGGCGATTTCTGACCCAGGTTGAAGCTTTAAATGGAGCTCGAGGAGGAGGAAATCAACCATGGTTCTTGAGCTACTTTGGGGCGATTTGTTGCTACAAATCAGGGTCTCCAAGACTATTCTTCAAGAAACCAAGATCAAGCAATCAAAAGAGCATTTGTAAAGTTTTTTTTTGCATAGATTGTTGTATTCCTTTTGTATTTTCTTGTTTTATCTTGTATTACTTTTGTAATATGTTGTAAGTGGTTTCTCCACCTCCGGATTGTTCCGAGAAGGAGTTATTTATGATTAGTGATTGCGTGCGCATCACTAGAGCTCGATCTATGGAGTAGGAACCGTTCGGTTCCGAACCATGTTATATGCTTGTGTTGTGTTCGTGTTTGTCTTGTTTCTTGTTATTGCTATTATCTATATTCCGCAGCGCGCTAACGAAGTTTTAGACGAACGCGATTGAATTCCATCACGCAACAAATCAACATTATTCACCCCCCTCTAGCGTTCCAAGGATCCCCAACACAAATAAAGATACATTTTTCATATAAGTCCAAAATTTAAGAGAATTTACAATTAGGTCCCAAAATGAATCCAACTCATAAAACATGCAAATAATCAACAATTAAACACACGAGAGGATAAAAACAGTGATATTAAGGACCAAAATAACATAACAAAATGATAGTTATCAATTCCCCCACACTTATTCTTGCACGTCCCGAGCAAGTAAAGAAAACTAAAAGTAAACTAAAGATATATTTCCCTAATAATTCACAAGCATACATAGAAAATCGTGAAAGAAATTTATCTAAGATTGTCAATTCTCAAAGACTCAAGCAATCATGGACTCAAATCTTAAACAGATTAACAAACATGGTGACTTAAATCCATCATGAATAGACTAAGAATGATTAAGCATCACAAGGTAAGTGGTGGTTTCTCTCACTCTCATAAGCATGTAATAGTGGAGTTCACTACTCATGGTTTATGAACTACCATATGCTTGCTTTTCTTCTACCTTCACCACTATATAGACATAAGAATGCACAATCACTGAAGGCTTATTAAGAATGTTAGGGAAACATGAATACAAGAAAAATGACAATATCTGTGAAAGAAAAGAAAGATAAGAAATGAAATAGCTAAAGAAATGCAAGAAGAAGATATGAAAATACTGGAATGCTACATAGATGAGTACAAGAAAGCATTTTCCTAAAATTTTTCTTCCAACCCAATAAACATGTAAACAACCCTTATCACATTTTTCAATACAAATCTACTCAAGATATACAATAAATCTCTCAATCATTGTAACAAGGGATATCGTTAACAAAAATACTATCACACATAAATAAAAATTAATGGCACCACATGTCAAAATTTTCACAATTTTTTTTTTATTTCATGGCCACCCAATTTTTTTTTCCAAACTTTTTTTTCTGACATGTAGTGCACTTCCCTATGCTCCAATATCAAGCTCAGCTAAAAAGATAAAGAGCATGACTAGCTCATTGTGATCAAGCATGACTTGTCTATGCTAACACTAAATTTTCCTGAGCTACTCTCTCCCCCACACTTAAATTTTTGTCCATCCTGGGCAAAACACTCATCATGGATCATCCAAGTATTCTACATTCAGAAATAGAAATGGAGAAAAAAATAATGGAAGGAAAGAAAAAAATATAAGGAGGAATGACTAGAATGTTATTCAAATAAGCATGTGATGATAAAGGAAGTGAAGAAAAAAAATGTGATTTCCTTCATAATAATCATGCAAACCTACTATTGTGTGGTCTCAAAAGAATCAAAGCAAGTTCTAGAGTTACAATAACCATAAGTGCACCACACACAAGTAATAAAAAAAGGCTCAATCCTCACTAGGTAAACAAAAATAATCATCTCAACCTATCAACACAGAATCCATCACCAAGTAGTAATCATATGCAATCAAATAATCGAATCATGACAGTAAATCTCAAAATTCGACAATCAAATTTGACTAGCTTTCACGACTTCTAAGATGATATAAAGGAATGCATAGGAAATTTATTTCAAAACACTGATAAAATAAAAACTCGTCAAACAAAACATAACAACTAAAACAAAAACAAATGAAGTAAAAGAGACATATATACATGGAAAAAGAAAAGAGATGAGATGGAGCAAACTCCCTTGAGGTCCCGGTGGTTGGAGAAGGTTCAACAGGAGGAGCCACGTAGGACGTGGAGTGCTCCGATAGAAATCCTGTCCCGATGGTTGAAGAAGATTCAGTGTAAGCATCCATGCCAGGAGTGGGATGGACAGAATGGGGGTGAGCACCTTCATGGTGTGATCATGATAGTACTGTTATGCTCTTTCCAATAACATCGCCTCATCATATGTAATCTCTGGCGGTCGAAGGCGATTCAGATAAAGTGTCCAGCCTTGGGGTTGGATTATTGCATTTGTTGTTAGGGCTTTCATCATCATGGTTCTTGGAGACTCTGGCTGTGGTGGGAGTGTCCAGTCTGGGGGAAAAGTCCAGCTATCCATCACTCCTAATTCAGGTCAGCAACTCTTAACATCATCCTCAATGCATTTCTCAGACCCTGCTCCCACTATATATTTCTCAGTGTCAGTGGCAAAAATAGAATCATAAAGTAAATCCAAACCACGGGTATCATCCTGTATATCATATTCGATAGCAACAACATCATCAATATCTAGAGCATTAGATAGTGCATCATCACCATGCCCATCAACAGAGGAGTCCTGTAGAGCTGCAGAGGTAGAAGTGTACATATCCCTAGGTCTGCAATCCATCTCCTCAAGCACATCACTACCATCAGAAAATTTGATAACGGGTATTTGTCGTGTTACCGTTACAAATTAATTACCAAATCCTCTCTACACTAATATAGCATAGTGAAAGGCCCGGAGCGTTTCCCAATGAGTGTAATTTATAGAATAGTAAACTTAGGATTTCTAATTATTGCTTTGGGTTTTCTATTGAAGATGGGGGTTTGGATTTTGAGCTCTAACCTACAGTTATAAGGTAATTAAAACTCTAAACTAACATGCAACAACTGAATCAAACAATGCAGAAATTAAAGCAATAAAAACTAGAAGAGGAAATAAATGATCTAATCAACCCATGATATGCCCGGCGAATCAATAAGTTCCTCCGACTAAGTCCAACAAAGCTCGATCGAGACTCTACAAATGAAAATGGATGTGGGATGGTACAAACTCCTGAATCTAGTAGTTTGATGGTGCTCCGAACTCTCACCGATCCGGTTGAGCTCGAAGAGGTGTCGTCGGCCTGACTTCTCCTCGAATCCGAAGGAGAAGGTGGATGAGCTGTGGACATGGAGAACATTGCCAAAATCTTTCGATAAAGCAGTTCCTCCTCGAATCCATGGAGGAAAATGGATGGAAGGAAGGTGAAGGCGGCTGCTAGGCCTCAAGGGAAGAAAATATTTAACTAACAATCAAATGAAATAAGCAATACATCAACGAAATCTAATGCATGAACATGATGTAAAGAAAAGCATGAAACTAAATCTAATCTAATGAACTACAACCTAATTACTCTAAGAAGCATTTCATCGAACACTATGTATGCATTAAATGAATTAAACTAAGTATGTGCAAATTAGACATGGAAGGTAAATTCGATTACAAACATTCAACTAAAAAAAGCAAAGAGACAATCAAAACACATCAACGGAAGCTAAATTTGCCATCAGAAGCTGCTGCTGGATGAAGATGGAGGTCGGCGCTGCCGTGAAGGAACTGGCCGAAAAAGTGAAGCACTGTCGGAATTGTGGATCGGCTGTCGGAGCTACTGGTGGTCGGAGCGATAATGGAGGGGAATCCCCACTCCGGTGGTTGTGGTGACTGGATCGATTGGAGCGGAATCCCCACTCTGATTGATTGTAGGTGGTGGAAATGGAGTTGTCGGCGGAGCTATGACTAGCACCTCCGATCGAAGGTGGAACAGGTGGCTGTGCGTCGGGCGAGGAGATGATAACTGGACCCAGTATACTTCGTTCCGGTTACGTATTGCTAACCTTGAAACGAAGAATACTCAGCGATGCATGAAGTGAAACTGCTTCTTAAGTGTAATTTCGTGTCGAAGAAAGATAGTATGTTTATCATTCTTTGGCGGTAGAAGAAGCGATCCATAAACTTTTGGCGGTGATGATAGTAAGTATGGAAGGAAAGTTCATCGCCGGCGTCGTGCGATGGAGGAAGACCAAATGTGTGTTGTTTGGGGTGGCAAAGCAAGCATATGGATTCCCTGCTCTTAACGAAACTGGTCCTGATAAAAAATGACGTCCTAGCCACTGCAGGTTTCGCAGATGGAGTAAGACAACTGTTAGCAACATGGTTTGAACAAGCCAAGGGTGGAGTTAAAATGGCATACGATCACTTCAAGCAGGGTGGAAACAAGAAACCATGGGTGGTGACAGTTTGGCAGAGGGACATACAACCAAGTCATAGCTTTACGCTGTGGATGCTAGCTCACGGCAAGCTCCCGGTGCGAGCAAGGCAGGAGTACTTAGAGGACAAGGAATGCATTTTCTGCAGGCAGGAGGAGGAAACTATGGACCATATATTCTTTAGATGTGAGCAAATTCGGCAACTTTGGGGCAGAATTAGAAGATGGATACGGATGAGGGAAGAGATGACAACATCCCGATGTATGTTCAGAGTTTTTAGAACACGATACAAGAAGCCCACTGCTTGGAATCGTGCCCGACACCTAGGTATGTCAGCCATGATTCATATTGTTTGGAGGTAGAGAAATTCCAGCAGGTTCGAAGGGACAAGGTTCGATGGGGATCTGATCTTCCGCAAGGTGCAAATACATGTCTATAGGGCGATAGAAGACAGCAACATACAATGGCCAACAGGTATGGCATGAAGCCAGGGGAGTCCCCCCCCCTCTCTCCTTTTCCAAATACCTGCTCCCACAGGGCAGTCTCCCACCACTTCCTGGCTTTCCAGGGCAGTTCCCCTCCCCCCCTCCCTTCTCTTTCTCTCTGCGTCCTTACCCTCCAGCCAAGTTCCCCAGGGAAGCCCCCTTCCCTAGTTCCCTAGGGTACTTTCCCTAATATCCCTTTCCACCTGTCAGTCTCCAGAGCGGTTCCCCGATGAGACCTATTTCCCCTATGATAGGGCAGTCCTCCTTATACTTCCCAGGGTAGTCCCACCGCCCCCCCCCCCCCCCCCTCTTATACCCCCACTCCGGGCAGTCCCTCTTCCCCTCTGAGCCAGGGCAGTATTTGCTAGGGTAGTTTTCCCTATGAAGCCAGGGCAACCCCCCCCCCCCCCCCCCCCTCCCCCCACTCCTTCCCTCTTTTCCCTACCCTCTAGGGAAGTTCCCCAGGGTGCCCCCCCTCTCTCTCACTACTAGCCTCCTTCCCTTGCATCAGGGAAGTTCCCCAGGGTACTTCCCCTAATATCCTCCTTCCCAAACTAGTCCCTTATAGTAGGGCAGTCCTCTGTATACATCCCCAGGGCAGTCTCCCCTTATACCTCCACAAGGCAGGCCACTCCAGGGCGTTTCCTCTTCCCCTTTGAGCCAGGGCAGTCCTCCTAATACATCCCTAGGGCAGTTTTCCCCCTCATAACTCCACAAAATAGGCCTCCCCAGGGCAGTTCCTTTACCCCTTGAGCCAAGGCAATTTTGCCAGGGTAGTTCCCCTTGTGCCAGGGCAATATCTGCGTAGTTCTCCTACATATTATCAAGGCGGTTTCTTCACCCCCCAGACCAACTCCCTTACTCTAGGGTAGTCCCCGGGCAGTTTACTCACAGCCCAAGATAGTTTTTCCCTATCAGGACAGTTTTTCAAAAAAAAAAAAACTAGACCGGTTTAGCGAATCTTTCAACTTACCTGCTAGGCCGGTCCAGAGGGGTGCCCAGCGTAAGCTACCAATTCCGGTCCAGAGGTTCTCAAGTGGTTCAAGGCCGGCGTCAGGGAGGTTCAGTGGATCCTTCACCTACACTGCCAGGTCGGTTCAGAGGAGAGACCAGCGGCTCCAAAGTGCCCAGGGCACTATTCACCCAGGGCACCAATCACCCAGGGTGCATTCTGTGTTGCAAGGGTGGCCCAGACTGGTTTAACGGACCTCTCACCTTACCTGCCAGGCTGGTTCAGAGGGGTGCCCAGCGAAAGCTACCAACTCTGGTCCAGAGGCTCTCAAATGGCTCAAGGCCAGCGTCAGGGTGGTTCAGCGGATCCTTCACCTACACTGCCAGGTCGGTTCAAAGGAGAGACCAGCGACTACAAAGCGACCAGGGCGCTATTCACCCAGGGAACCATTCACCCAGGGTGCATTCGGTTAGTTTTTAGGGAAAAAAAGACCTGTACTGCTTGGATAAGGGGTGGTGAATAGGCCCACCATAATGGCCTATCTAGTCTATAGCAAATGGCTACGGTAAAGACGTTGCAAATCTGTTAATGGCTGGAGCTTGGCCAAAAAGCCTAACAGAGGTGAATAGGCCCACCTGAATGGCCTATCTAGTCTGTAGCAAACTGTTGCGGTAAAGACACGCTAAATTCGTTATCAACTAGTCACTTGCTAAAAGTGATAACTCCTGAAGGACATGCAGCTAGCTAGATACTGGATGACATCTCCCGAAGGACATGCAGCTAGCCGAATACTGGATGATGGATGGAGGCAGAGTTTTGAGTACACACGGATGGCAAGTAGGAAAGCTAGGTAACATGGATGGTGCACATGTGTAAGTGACATGATTTGGGCGAGAAAGAGATGGAGATAGGAATGGAGGTACCAAGTGAGTGTTTGGTTCCCATGAGAGCACATGTACGCTACATCTTGGATACACCTCAGATCTGACATTTCGTCAGACATGACATGAGAGTGAATCCTAGACTATTGTATGTTTGTGCTTTTCTTTGATGATATATATATTTACCTTTCATAAAAAAAAAATGTGTGTTGCGCGATCCCCCATGATGGGTGAAAATGTTGGTTTTTAAAGTCCCTTTTCCTTGGCCGTCCGATCTAAGCATGATCACATCTCAGTCGTCCATTAAACCTAGGGCTAAACGAATCTGATTAATCCATTTAAGGGCTATGCATCCAACGACTGAGAATTCTCTGACTTTGAATTGATGGATCTGATCAATCTGAAGGGATAATCAAGATCGATCGAATCTGGATGAACGATCAAGATGTCCAGATCTAAATGTATGGACTGGATCGCTTTAGATTCAGATGGATGGCTCAGATCAATTAGATCTCATCGGACCGTCAAGATTAAACATATCTGAACCCTTGATTAAATTGCTTCTGATCTTGATGAAGGGCTCAGATTCTTTCAGCTTAAAATGCCCATTATGACCCTTAAATGAAGCCATATTTGATCCAACTTGAGTATAGTCCATTGGCTCATCTCAATCTCCTAAAAATAAAGATAAATTTTGCATATAAGTCCAAAATTTAGGAGAATTTATAATTAGGTCCCAAAATGAATCCAACTCATAAAACATGCAAATAATCAACAATTAAACACACGAGATGATAAAAACAGTGATATTAAGGACCAAAATAATGTTGGTGCAGTAGGCACCTAAGTCGAACCTGAGTTTTGATTATAGCAAACGATACAAAGTTAAGCTCATGTCGTTATCTCACGAGCTGAATCGCGTGTGCAAAAGATTGCTATAGCTGGAGCTGAAGGCTAGCGACACCCGGAGGAAGCCGCGGTGGTCGGGCGACACTCGAGTGACTTCGGAGGGAGCCTAAGGAGTCGAGTGGAAGGCAGGAAGCAAAAGAAACAAGGTAAGTATTGAGGTAAGCTTGTGTGTGCGAGCGTAAGTGAGGTCGTATCCTCCTTACGGGGATGGTCTTAAGCGTAGATCCGACCAAAGACATCCCATCGATGGTCTAGGTCGAGATCGGACGGTCGAAGGCCGTCGAAATAATGTTTTCTTTGAGCTAACTTTGTCTTGCAGCTAGCATCAGTCGACTGCCAACTTGGAGGACTCATTGCCACAAACAATGATCCCGGAGGTCGGCCTATCGACATCGCCATCAATCGATCGATGATGGCCATCGATCGATCGATGGTCAATGATCGCCCGAGAGTCAAGGCTTATCACCCCATTTCAAGGAGATTGGTGCTCAATTGTGATTGGCTAGGGTTCCTCTCGAAAAGGGGCTCAAAGGCTATAAAAGGAGGGCCAAACCTAGGGTTTCATTATCAATTCTAAGCTTCCAAAAGCCTCCGCAAAGCTATAACTTCTCCGACAACGAAGTGCTTCTTCTCCGACGTCTAGGTTTATTTGTTTTCATTTTATTACGTCGGTTAGAGTTTTATTTCAGTTTAGTACTTTCATTTCGGAGCTTTTATCGTAACGAGGAGAGGGGGAGTGTCCCTCTACCTCAAGCTTTGTGATTTACTTGTATCGATTAAACTCCTACCTCTAACGGGGAGGAGTTCTTTAGTGTTTTTGCCCTCCGTACGTGGTCGAGGACCGCTAGGGCCTTGGAGTAGTAGCTGAAGGCTACGATCCAAGTAAAACTCCTTTGTCTCTTTTTACTTTACATTTACATTTCCGCTGCAATTAATTATCTACTCGGTTTTTGATACGAACTCGAAAAAAAAAAGTTTTATCGCTATTCACCCCCCCCTCTAGCGATCCGCTTCGATCCAACAATTGGTATCAGAGTCGGGAGTGCTAAGATTTGGTGAAACCACCAATGTAGCATTTTCACATATTTTTTTTTCTTTTTTTTTCTATTTATTTCGAATTTAATTCGTTCTCTTAGTTTTTCTACCGCACTACTAATCCAAGACGCGAGTCTTGGTACTTTCTTGTGTGTTTTTGTCATTGCTAGTTTTTTGTCTACTTGTTTCTTTTGTTCTAATGGCCCATCTCGAGGGTTTTAGCACCGTCCGACCTCCGTTTTACAATGGAGATGACTTCCATTATTGGAAGGGTCGGATGGAATGCTTTCTCAAAACCCAAATCGAGATGTGGATCATAATCTAAATGGGTTTCACACTTCCGACTAATAAAGTGGGTGACTCCTTGGATTATGATCAATGGACCATTGCGACAAAACGACAAGTCGAAGCTGACGCCAAGGCAACACAAATCCTCCAATGCGGCTTGTCCAAGGAGGAGTTAAATCGCGTCGGCCCCTTCATCAGTGCAAAGGACCTTTGGATAAAGCTAGTGGAGCTACACGAAGGGACCGATGAAGCCAAGGTTGTTAAGACCCTTGGAATGGCTAGAGGGGGGGGGTGAATAGTGAAGATGTAATTCGATCTCGTTTGCGTCTACAATTTCGTTAGCGCAGCGGAATATATATAATGATAAAGACAATAACGAAATAGACAACAAGCTAACACAATGATATAACGTGGTTCGGAACCGCACGGTTCCTACTCCACGGATCGAGCTCTAAAGAGCCCTAGTGATGCACACGCACTCACTAATGATAAACACTCCTTCTCGACACAAGTCGGAGGCGGAGAAACCCCTTACAATAAATCTTACAACAGTAAAAATGAAATACAAGCAATATACAATGTAAATATGAAATACAAGTAAAGAAAAGACTTTACAACACTTGTTTTGATTGCTTGAATGCTTGGTTGCTTGCTTGCACTTGGAGACCTGATTTGCACCAACAAATCGCCCCAATAGCCCTCAAGAACCGATCCTTTTTCCTCCATCACGAGCTCCATATATAGCTTCAACCTGTGCTGGAAAAAGTCTATCAGTCGACTAATCGGGACCATCAGTCGACTGATGCCACTGTTGTCGTGAGACAACGGCTAGTTCCACGTTGGATAAGTCCAACGGAACTACCATCAGTCGACTGATTGTGACCATCAGTCGACTGATGGAGTCCTCACTCGACCAGTCGAGTCTCGACTCCATTCTATGGCCGAATTCTCGAGCACCAGTCGACTGATCACACGATCAGTCGACTGCTCGAGCCATCAGTCGACTGCCAACCTATGGCAGTCGACTGCTAGGCCATAACCCGCAGTCAAACCCTAGTTGACTCGGTCCAGTCGACTGCCACATGGCATCAGTCGACTGGCACACCTCAAATATGAGGTTTTAACTCAAGTATGGTTCCCCCATACTTGCTAGACCACCCATAGCCTAGACCTAAGCCTTCTAGCCACCTCCATCAGCCTCATGCTTCTCGGATCCCTCCAAGTCATCCATGACTTGTTCATCCATCGCGCTAGCCTTCAGGTGCTTCCATCGGCTATGTCATGCTAACGGTGTCTACACCGCCAAGACTCCGCTTGGACTTTACGCCGCCAACCATTGGACTTATGCCGCCAAGACTACCGCTTGGACTTTACTCCGCCAATATCAATCCCCTTGGACTTCAAATGCCAACCCATGTTGGACTTTCCATGCCAAGACCATGCTTGGACTTTACATGCCAAGACCTTTCCTTGGACTTTCCTTGCCAACACATGTTGGACTTTCCATTTTCCAAGTACTCAAGACTTGGACTTTCCCAAATGCCAAGTGTCCAACTTGGACTTTTCATGACAATTATATTGTCATATGTTTTTTTCGAAACATCAAAACACATCAAAACATTACTCGAGCCAAACTCGAGTCCTGGTCAATCGTGACCTAGGCCGATTGCACCAACAATCTCCCCCTTTTTGATGTTTGACAAAAACCAAACAAATGATTGAGTTAGAATACTAACTCCAATCCTTTACCAATTATCCCAAATTGGTAAATACTCTCCAAATGTTTTTCCTCAATTCTCCCCCTTTTTGACTAACATCAAAAAGGTCTTCTCTCCAAGGAGGTCAATGTCTCATGTCCCAATGAGATCTTACTGTTGGTGCAGTGGGCACCAAAGTCGAACCGGTATTTTGATTATGGCAAAAGGCTCAATAGTTAAGGGTATATTTGTTATCTTACGAGCTCAATTAAGTGTGCAGAAATGCTAAAGTTGAGCGGAAGGTCTGCGACACCCGGTGGGAACCGAGGTGGTCGGGCAACGCCAGAGGGACTTCGGAGGAAGCCGAGGTACTCGGGTGAAGACCGGAAGCGAGGCTACAAGGTAAGCTCGTGTGAAAGCGAAGCAAGGTCGTTAAGCGTAGATCCGACCCAATACCTCCAATGGAAGGTCTAGGTCGAGATCAGATGGTTAGAACCATCGTACTTTATATTTTAAGCTAACTTGTACTGCAGTCCAAAACCCTTTGACTACAGTCAACTGCTAGTCAAGTTCCAGCCTCGAGAAGAGCTCGAATTTCAAGGGGGTGAATTTGGACTTGACTCGTGTTTTGGTACAAAGGGTGATGTGGCATCAAGGTGGACATCCAAACCATCACCAAGCTTCCTTGTGGTGGACGCCCAAAATAAGGTGAGTTGGCACAAGATGGTTGGCTCCCATGATGTGGCACAAGTTGAATGGCTCCAACAAGTTGGCGCCCAAGGAGGTTGGAGGTGGCACAAGGTGGTTGGATGAAACACCTCATCCTCAAGTTGGCGCCCAAGGAGGTTGGAGGTGGCACAAGGTGGTTGGATGAAACACCTCATCCTTGAGTTGGCGCACAAGGAGGTTGGAGGTGGCACAAGGTGGTTGGATGAAACACCTCATCCTTGAGTTGGCGCAAAGGATGTGGATGAACAAGTCTTGGGGGATAAGAACCTCACCTTGGACACTACCTATGTCTAAATTCATAGATCAATATCCATAAATAGACATGTTCAAGCCAAGCAAAACAAGAATTCAAGAGCTCTCAACACGCCGTCGTAACGCCGCTACTACTACTCACATTTGCTACGACGAAGTGCCGCCGACAACGAAAGCTACATCTTCTACTTATAAGAGTTGTCGGTATATTTATTTAAGTTCTACTTCTTTAAATTGTCTTTGTGCTTTAATCGTAACAAGGAAAGGGGGAGTGTCCCTTTGCCTTGATTTCTTTTTGTAATCGTTGCTCCTACTTCCAACGAAGAGGAGTGGTTTTAGTGAATTGCCCTCCGTACGTGATCAAGGATCACTAGGGCCGTGGATTAGCAATTGAAAGATTGTGAACCACGTAAAAATATCTTGTCTACTTTATATTTCCGCTGTGCATTCTCTACTTGCTTTTTACTTATTGCAAAAGTTTTTAACGACACCGTATCGCTATTCACCCCCCCCCTCTAGCGACACTTTCGATCCAACAATTGGTATCAGAGCCGGGGGCGCTAAGATTCGGTGAAACCACCAATCTAGCTTTGTTTTTCTTTTTTTTACAGATTTTTTATTTATTTATTTCTATTTTCGTATAATTATTTCACTTGCTTATCTTCTCCTACATATAGAATTGCATTAGAGGCTTTAGGATCCGGATAAGGTTGTCCTTCGGGTTAGATCCCGAGTAAGGTTGTCCTCCGGAACTTCAACGACATTCGCATTTGATTGTTTATTTCTTTTTGCAAGTTACATTTTATATATCTTTTTTTTTACTTCCCGCACTACTAATCCAAGACGAAAGTCTTGGAATATTCTTTCCGTGTGTGTTTTGCAAGATTCTTTTGTTTCTTCTTCTTGTTTTAAATGGCCCATCTCGAAGGGTTTAGCACACTTGACCCCCGTTTTACAACGTAATGACTTTCCTTATTGGAAGGGTCGGATGGAATGCTTTCTTAAAACCCAAATCGAGATGTGGATCGTAATCAAACCGGTTTCACACTTCCTAATGAAGATGGTGAATCTTTGGGTTACGATCAATGGTCAAATTCCATGAAAGAACAAGTAGAAGCCGATGCCAAGGCAACTCAAATCTTGCAATGTGGGTTGTCCAAGGAAGAGCTCAACCGCGTCGGCCCCTTCATTAGTGCAAAGGACTTATGGACCAAGCTAGTGGAACTACACGAAGGCACCGACGACATGAAGGTATGTAAAAGAGATTTACTTTTAAATAAATTGTATAACTTGAAAATGCAGGAAAATGAGACCGCAACTCAACTACATGCTCGTATCCAAGACATCGTCAACCAACTCCATGCCATCGGACAAAAGGTCGAGAATCGCGACCTTATCGTGTATTCTCTTAACTCGCTTTCCTAGGACCACCTTGTGGGCATCCATGGTCGATGCCTACAAGGTCTCCAAGGACCTTTCTAAGATTAGGTTAGACGAATTGTTTTCGAACTTGAATTACATGAGCAAACTAACGTGGTCGCCGAGAAGAGTATTGCGTTAGTTGCGTGTTCCAAGAAGAAGAAGCCCCAAGCAAGCCACCCTCGGAGGAAGAAGGCGATATCCAAGCTCTAATGGCCAAGCCGACCGAGCACGACTCAAACCGAAGAAGAGTCCGAGTCCGAATCCGATGATGAGCTTCCATTCAAGACAAGCCACGGATCCGTATCCGGTTCAAAAGAATCATTAAGGGTAAGTCGGTCGTTACTTAATACTTTGTATGGTGCAATTAAATTTTTAAATAAGAAACTAGCTAAGTCCGAGTCCAAGGTCGAGACCTAATTGAGGAGGTTAACCTCCTCAAACATGAGGTCTCCCTAACCTCTTCGACTACTCGTATTCAAGAGGAGGACTCAACTCAAGTTGAAAAGCTTGAAGTTGAGAACTCGCTTTTGAAAACACAAGTCGAAGACCTTAGGAACACGTTGGAAAGGTTCACTTTGGGATCCAAGGGACTTGACCTCTTACTTGGATCACAAAGGGCCGTGTACAACAAGGCGGACTCGGTTTAACTCAAATACAACCAATAAGTCATATATGTCTATAGTAAACCAACATAAGAAAAATGTCCAAGCATGGGTCCCTAAGACCACTTTGATTTCAACTTTAGGATCTAACATGTATTGGGTTCCCAAGGACCAAATTCACTATGTGAATAGACCCACTCGATTCAATGGTCCAGGGGAGCCAATACAAAATGTATTTTTGTTAAGTCTTATAAATTGCATGCTTAGTTTTTCCTTTTTTTTTAGATTGGTTAGATAGGACTCATAACCAACTATAATCCTAAAAGATTGAGCCTCCCTCTTTTCAAAAATAAACCAACTAAGATCCTCGAAAAGATTGAGCCTCGGGAGCCTCTTTTCAAAAATAACTAGTTAGACCAAGACGTAGTCTCAAGTAAGTCGAGTTATCAATTTCTTGAAATTAGCTTTGTCTAAGTGGTCGTTGTTCCGATCAAAGAAGGCCTCGTGCCTCGCCACGACACGGAAGCTAATCTCTTGAAAAGATTACTTGATGAGCTTAGACTAAATCGAATCTAACCTAATGTTGGTTAATTTAAATTCATTAAAATTAATCAAGTAAAATTGAAAGTCATCTCACAATAACACATAGGAATAACATGTTTTGATCATGTAGATATTGGTGAGATGATTTAGGTTTAAAACTTACAAACAACCCTTTAGTAATTCCAATATCCGATCCAACTACCTTATGTGTAGGATCAATGGATGTTGACTGCTGGTTGCTCCCGACACATGACCGGGGATCAACTCAAATTTTCGGTTACGATTCAAACGCGACAAGGATCGGTAGAGCCTTCGAAATAACGGCAAGCTCAAAATCATCGGATCGTGATATTGAGCTCAACTCTAACTTTACAATTCAAAATGTCTTATTAGTAGAAAACTTTCAATATAATTTACTTAGTGTAAGCCAATTGTGTGATAACAATTATAAGGTCATATTTCTAGAAAATGAATGCGTAATCAAAATAAATGCAACATCTAAAATAATACTTAAAGGAACTAGGAGTAGCAACATCTACACAATAAATTTACCCAACTCCTCAACCAAGTGTCTTATGACACAAAGAAGAGGAATCTTGGTTATGGCAATCAAGACTCGGACACTGCACCCAAGACTCGGCCCACAAGATGAGTCAGAGTGGCTTGGTTATAGGTTTGCCTAAACTAAACAACTTGGATAATAAAATATGTAATGCTTGTCAACAAGGTAAACAATCTAGGACACAACATCAATTAACTAATCAAGAACGAACCAAAAGTGTTCTTGAGCTCCTACACATGGATCTATTTGATTCACATGGAGCTAAGTCACTCAATGGTAGTCAATTTTGCTTAGTCATAATTGACGACTATTCTAGATTTACTTGGGTTAGGTTTATCAAACATAAAAATGATACCCTAGACCAACTAATCAATCTTTGTAGGTTAATCGAAAATCAAAAGAACCTTAAGATTAAAAGACTTAGAAGCGATCATGGTGGTGAATTCGAAAACCATAGGTTTACAGATCTCTGTAACCTAAATGGATACCACCATGAGTTTTCATGTCCTAGAACCCCACAACAAAATGGGTTAGTCGAACGGAAAAATAGAACCCTACAAGAAGCCGCTAAGACAATGTTAAATGAGTATAACCTACCCGATAGATTTTGGGCAGAGGCCGTTAGTACGGCTTGCTATGTCCAAAATAGGATCCTTATGGTAAAGAGGCACCAAAAGACCTCGTACGAGATTTATCACGATAAAATACCGAACATCAAGTACTTTAGGGTATTTGGATGCAAGGTACATATCTTAAACACTAAGGATTACCTAGGGAAATTCAAATCCAAAACCTCATCGGAACCTTTCTAGGATACTCAACCACGATGGAGCTTATAGGGTATACAATCACGACACTCTTAGAGTCGAATAAACCATTAATATAGTTTTCGACGAAGGACACGAACCCGTTCAATCCTTAACAAAACCAACTAGCAAATCAACTTATAGCGAACCCGACTCTGATCTTGAAATTGAATCTCGTCCTAACCCAAGTCATCCTATCGACCAAGTGATAGATGACTCTAACCCAAGTCAAACTAGAACTCACCCAAGTCATCCTATCGACCAAGTGATAGATGACCCTAACCCGAGTCACACTAAGACTCAAACAAATCATCCTATCAATCAAGTTATAGGTGATCCAAATTTAGGGGTTCGAACTAGAGCTTCATATCGAAACCTTAGTCAAATCGTTAATTTCAAAATCGAACCCAAAACTATTGAACAAGCACTTTGATCCCGATGGATTATTGCTATGCAAGAAGAGCTAGCTCAATTCACTAGAAATGAAGTCTGGGAATTAGTACCACCACCTAAAGAAAAATCAATTATTGGAACAAGGTGGGTATTTCGAAATAAACTTGATGATAAAGGTGAAGTAGTTAGAAATAAAGCTAGGTTAGTCGCAAAAGGGTTTAGTCAAGTCGAAGGTTTAGATTACGATGAGACCTACGCCCCCGTAGCCAGACTAGAGTCCATCCGAATGTTGTTAGCATATGCTGCACATCGAGGTTTTAAATTATTTCAAATGGATGTCAAGTCAGCATTTTTGAATGGATACATTAAGGAAGAAGTTTACGTAATCAACCTCTCGGTTTCGAAAATCTAGATAAACCTGACCTTGTCCTTAGACTTAAGAAAGCCCTATATGGACTCAAACAAGCCCCAAGAGCTTGGTACGAAAGGCTTTCGATCTATCTTAAGTCCAAAGGATTCAACCAAGGTTTAGTCGACCCAACCTTATTCGTTAAACCGTAGGAAAAG
Organism: Wurfbainia villosa; assembly: GCA_025175895.1. Taxonomy (NCBI): domain Eukaryota; kingdom Viridiplantae; phylum Streptophyta; class Magnoliopsida; order Zingiberales; family Zingiberaceae; genus Wurfbainia; species Wurfbainia villosa. The sequence continues at coordinate 59,175,839 of CM045997.1, forward strand.
AAATCTTTATAGCCCAAATCTATGTAGATGATATAATTTTGGAACTACCAACTCGATCCTCGCTAAACGAATTCATCTCACTTATGGAAAGTGAATTTGAAATGAATTTAGTGGGAGAGTTAAGTTTCTTCTTAGGTTTACAAATTAAACAAACTAAAGATGGAATATATTTACATCAACAAAAATATACTAAGGACTTAATAAATCGATTTGGAATGCAAGATGCTAAAATAATCAATACACCTATGGCAACTAATGTTAATATAAACGAAGATGTAGAAGGACAACCCGTAGACCTAAAATACTATAGGAGCGCACTAGGAAGTCTCCTATACTTAACCGCGAGCCGAATTCGACATTTTATTCGCGGTAAGTATGTGCGCAAGGTTACAAACCTGTGCCAAGGAGTCTCACCTAACCCTAGTCAAGCGTATCCTTAGATATCTAAAGGGCACGCTAAACGTAGGTATTTGGTACCCTAGGTCTACCGAGTTTAATCTAATCGGCTACTCCGACTCGACTATGCCGGTAGTAAACTCGATAGAAAGAGCACGAGTGGTTGTTGTCAAATCCTCAGTCTAGTAAGTTGGTGCGAGGGAAGCGACATTGCGTTGCCTTATCTACCACCGGCCGAATACGTTGCGATGGGTGAGTGTGTCTCTCGGCTCTGTGGATGAAGCACACTCTCCAAGACTTTAGCTTAATCTTTAACAACATTAAAACCTACATAGATAACATTAGTTCAATTAACTTAACTAAAAATCCAATATGTCATTCTAGGACAAAACATATAGAAGTTAAACACCACTTCATTAGGGAACATGTAACTAATGGAACTATACAACTAGAGTATGTTGAGTCCAAATCAAACCTAGCGGACATCTTCACCAAACCACTACCCGAATTTAGTTTATTAAGACGAAAGTTAGGTATGTGCGTAATAGAGTAGGATTTAAATTTTTCTATATATGTACTCTACTTTTGCTTCTTTTTATGAAATTAGCCTAAGTCTTACCTTAGAAATCATATACCTAGAGATTTAAGGAGCCAACACATCTCACAACACATAGGACTAATGTGTTTGTGTACTAGGCAGGCGTGAGATGTTAGGACCTTACTCCTGGTTCCAGGATGTAGATTCGGTGCATCGACATGAACCATGGAGTATAATTATTTAAATTAATCAACTCCTTCAAGACTTATTGATCATTCTATATCAATCAAGTCCAACCGAGTCAGACATTTTAGATGAACATATTTTCAAGCTTATTATTATTTAAAAAAAATATATATTTATATTGGGAACTTGCTTGGACTTACAAACCTTAAAATATATTTACAAACTTTTTGAGTTAAGGGGGAGAAAGTCACAAAAGTAAGGAAGAAAGTAAACAAAATTATTACCTTTTATATTAAGTAATTCCGTTTACTTAAGCAACTATTAAGGGGGAGTAAAAATTATTTTTCAAGAACTCACCTTCGGTCAAGGGAGGTTACCTCAAAGGGAGAACTTGAAACAATAATATTTCTCACTCATGCTTAATCTTTATGCTAGCTCACTCATGCTTAATCTTTATGCTAGCTCATTCATACTTAATCATTATGCTAGCTCATTCATATTTAATCATTATGCTAGCTCATTCATATTTAATCTTTATGCTAGCTCATTCATATTTAATCTTTATGCTAGCTCATTCATGCTTAATCATTATGCTAGCTCAGTCATATTTAATCTTTATGCTAGCTCATTCATGCTTAATCATTATGCTAGCTTACTGTTATGCTTAATTTTTCCTTAACTTTTGTGTCGGTTTGCAATGACTCAAAGGGAGATTGTTGGGTGCAGTGGGTACCAAAGTCGAACGTATTTTGATTATGGCAAAAGGCTCAATAGTTAAGGGTATATTTGTTATCTTACGAGCTCAATTATGTGCGAAATGCTAAAGTTGAGCGGAAGGTGCGACACCCGGTGGGAACCGAGGTGGTCGCAACGCCAGAGGACTTGGAGGAAGCCGAGGTACTCGGGTGAAGACCGGAAGCGAGGCTACAAGGTAAGCTCGTGTGAAAGCGAAGCAAGGTCGTTAAGCGTAGATCCGACCCAATACCTCCAATGGAAGGTCTAGGTCGAGATCAGATGGTTAGAACCATCGTACTTTATATTTTAAGCTAACTTGTACTGCAGTCCAAAACCCTTTGACTACAGTCAACTGCTAGTCAAGTTCCAGCCTCGAGACGAGCTCGAATTTCAAGGGGGTGAATTTGGACTTGACTCGTGTTTTGGTACAAAGGGTGATGTGGCATCAAGGTGGACATCCAAACCATCACCAAGCTTCCTTGTGGTGGACGCCCAAAATAAGGTGAGTTGGCACAAGATGGTTGGCTCCCATGATGTGGCACAAGTTGAATGGCTCCAACAAGTTGGCGCCCAAGGAGGTTGGAGGTGGCACAAGGTGGTTGGATGAAACACCTCATCCTCAAGTTGGCGCCCAAGGAGGTTGGAGGTGGCACAAGGTGGTTGGATGAAACACCTCATCCTTGAGTTGGCGCACAAGGAGGTTGGAGGTGGCACAAGGTGGTTGGATGAAACACCTCATCCTTGAGTTGGCGCAAAGGATGTTGATGAACAAGTCTTGGGGGATAAGAACCTCACCTTGGACACTACCTATGTCTAAATTCATAGATCAATATCCATAAATAGACATGTTCAAGCCAAGCAAAAACAAGAATTCAAGAGCTCTCAACACGCCGTCGTAACGCCGCTACTACTACTCACATTTGCTACGACGAAGTGCCGCCGACAACGAAAGCTACATCTTCTACTTATAAGAGTTATCGGTATATTTATTTAAGTTCTACTTCTTTAAATTGTCTTTGTGCTTTAATCGTAACAAGGAAAGGGGGAGTGTCCCTTTGCCTTGATTTCTTTTTGTAATCGTTGCTCCTACTTCCAACGAAGAGGAGTGGTTTTAGTGAATTGCCCTCCGTACGTGATCAAGGATCACTAGGGCCGTGGATTAGCAATCGAAAGATTGTGAACCACGTAAAAATATCTTGTCTACTTTATATTTCCGCTGTGCATTCTCTACTTGCTTTTTACTTATTGCAAAAGTTTTTAACGACACCGTATCGCTATTCACCCCCCCCTCTAGCGACACTTTCGATCCAACAATTGGTATCAGAGCCGGGGGCGCTAAGATTCGGTGAAACCACCAATCTAGCTTTGTTTTTCTTTTTTTTTTTACAGATTTTTTATTTATTTATTTCTGTTTTCGTATAATTATTTCACTTGCTTATCTTCTCCTACATATAGAATTGCATTAGAGGCTTTAGGATCCGGATAAGGTTGTCCTTCGGGTTAGATCCCGAGTAAGGTTGTCCTCCGGAACTTCAACGACATTCGCATTTGATTGTTTATTTCTTTTTGCAAGTTACATTTTATATATCTTTTTTTTTACTTCCCGCACTACTAATCCAAGACGAAAGTCTTGGAATATTCTTTCCGTGTGTGTTTTGCAAGATTCTTTTCGTCGTTCTTCTTCTTGTTTTTAAATGGCCCATCTCGAAGGACCCCGTTTTACAACGGTAATGACTTTCCTTATTGGAAGGGTCGGATGGAATGCTTTCTTAAAACCCAAATCGAGATGTGGATCGTAATCCAAACCGGTTTCACACTTCCTAATGAAGATGGTGAATCTTTGGGTTACGATCAATGGTCAAATTCCATGAAAGAACAAGTAGAAGCCGATGCCAAGGCAACTCAAATCTTGCAATGTGGGTTGTCCAAGGAAGAGCTCAACCGCGTCGGCCCCTTCATTAGTGCAAAGGACTTATGGACCAAGCTAGTGGAACTACACGAAGGCACCGACGACATGAAGGTATGTAAAAGAGATTTACTTTTAAATAAATTGTATAACTTGAAAATGCAGGAAAACGAGACCGCAACTCAACTACATGCTCGTATCCAAGACATCGTCAACCAACTCCATGCCATCGGACAAAAGGTCGAGAATCGCGACCTTATCAGGTATTCTCTTAACTCGTTTCCTAGGACCACCTTGTGGGCATCCATGGTCGATGCCTACAAGGTCTCCAAGGACCTTTCTAAGATTAGGTTAGACGAATTGTTTTCGGAACTTGAATTACATGAGCAAACTAACGTGGTCCAGGCCGAGAAGAGTATTGCGTTAGTTGCAGGTTCCAAGAAGAAGAAGCCCCCAAGCAAGCCACCCTCGGAGGAAGAAGACGATATCCAAGCTCTAATGGCCAAGCCGACCGAGCACGACTCCGAAACCGAAGAAGAGTCCGAGTCCGAATCCGATGATGAGCTTCCATTCAAGACAAGCCACGGATCCGTATCCGGTTCAAAAGAATCATTAAGGGTAAGTCGGTCGTTACTTAATACTTTGTATGGTGCAATTAAATTTTTAAATAAGAAACTAGCTAAGTCCGAGTCCAAGGTCGAGACCCTAATTGAGGAGGTTAACCTCCTCAAACATGAGGTCTCCCTAACCTCTTCGACTACTCGTATTCAAGAGGAGGACTCAACTCAAGTTGAAAAGCTTGAAGTTGAGAACTCGCTTTTGAAAACACAAGTCGAAGACCTTAGGAACACGTTGGAAAGGTTCACTTTGGGATCCAAGGGACTTGACCTCTTACTTGGATCACAAAGGGCCGTGTACAACAAGGCCGGACTCGGGTTTAACTCAAATACAACCAATAAGTCATATATGTCTATAGTAAACCAACATAAGAAAAATGTCCAAGCATGGGTCCCTAAGACCACTTTGATTTCAACTTTAGGATCTAACATGTATTGGGTTCCCAAGGACCAAATTCACTATGTGAATAGACCCACTCGATTCAATGGTCCAGGGGGAGCCAATACAAAATGTATTTTGTTAAGTCTTAGAAATTGCATGCTTAGTTTTTCCTTTATTTTTAGAATGGTTAGATAGGACTCATAACCAACTAAAATCCTGCGAAAAGATTGAGCCTCGGGAGCCTCTTTTCAAAAATAAACCAACTAAAATCCTCACGAAAAAGATTGAGCCTCGGGGAGCCTCTTTTCAAAAATAACTAGTTAGACCAAGACGTAGTCTCAAGTAAGTCGAGTTATCAATTTCTTGAAATTAGCTTTGTCTAAGGAAGTGGTCGTTGTTCCGATCAAAGAAGGCCTCTGTGCCTCGCCACGACCTGGAAGCTAATCTCTTGAAAAGATTACTTGATGAGCTTAGACTAAATCCGAATCTAACCTAATGTTGGTTAATTTAAATTCATTAAAATTAATCAAGTAAAATTGAAAGTCATCTCACAATAACACATAGGAATAACATGTTTTGATCATGTAGATATTGGTGAGATGATTTAGGTTTAAAAACTTACAAACAACCCTTTAGTAATTCCAATATCCGATCCAACTACCTTATGTGTAGGATCAATGGATGTTGGATGGTTACTCACACATGACGGGATCAACTCAAATTTTCGGTTACGATTCAAACGACAAGGATCGGTAGCCTTCGAATAAGCGGCAAGCTCAAAATCATCGGATCAGGTGATATTGAGCTCAACTCTAACTTTACAATTCAAAATGTCTTATTAGTAGAAAACTTTCAATATAATTTACTTAGTGTAAGCCAATTGTGTGATAACAATTATAAGGTCATATTTCTAGAAAATGAATGCGTAATCAAAATAAATGCAACATCTAAAATAATACTTAAAGGAACTAGGAGTAGCAACATCTACACAATAAATTTACCCAACTCCTCAACCAAGTGTCTTATGACACAGCAAGAGGAATCTTGGTTATGGCACCGAAGACTCGGACACTCGCACCCAAGACTCGTCCACAAGATGAGTCAGAGTGGCTTAGTTATAGGTTTGCCTAAACTAAACAACTTGGATAATAAAATATGTAATGCTTGTCAACAAGGTAAACAATCTAGGACACAACATCAATTAACTAATCAAGAACGAACCAAAAGTGTTCTTGAGCTCCTACACATGGATCTATTTGATTCACATGGAGCTAAGTCACTCAATGGTAGTCAATTTTGCTTAGTCATAATTGACGACTATTCTAGATTTACTTGGGTTAGGTTTATCAAACATAAAAATGATACCCTAGACCAACTAATCAATCTTTGTAGGTTAATCGAAAATCAAAAGAACCTTAAGATTAAAAGACTTAGAAGCGATCATGGTGGTGAATTCGAAAACCACAGGTTTACAGATTTCTGTAACCTAAATGGATACCACCATGAGTTTTCATGTCCTAGAACCCCACAACAAAATGGGTTAGTCGAACGGAAAAATAGAACCCTACAAGAAGCCGCTAGGACAATGTTAAACGAGTATAACCTACCCGATAGATTTTGGCAAGAGGTTAGTACGGCTTGCTATGTCCAAAATAGGATCCTTATGGTAAAGAGGCACCAAAAGACCTGACGAGATTTATCACGATAAAATACCGAACATCAAGTACTTTAGGTATTTGGATGCAAGGTACATATCTTAAACACTAAGGATTACCTAGGGAAATTCAAATCCAAAACCTCTCTGGAACCTTTCTAGGATACTCAACCACCAAGAGAGCTTATAGGGTATACAATCACGACACTCTTAGAGTCGAAGAAACCATTAATATAGTTTTCGACGAAGGACACGAACCCGCTTCAATCCTTAACAAAACCAACTAGCAAATCAACTTATAGCGAACCCGACTCGATCTTGAACTTGAATCTCGTCTAACCCAAGTCATCCTATCGACCAAGTGATAGATGACTCTAACCCAAGTCAAACTAGAACTCACCCAAGTCATCCTATCGACCAAGTGATAGATGACCCTAACCCGAGTCACACTAAGACTCAAACAAATCATCCTATCAATCAAGTTATAGGTGATCCAAATTTAGGGTTGAACTAGAGCTTCATATCGAAACCTTAGTCAAATCTCGTTAATTTCCAAAATCGAACCCAAAACTATTGAACAAGCACTTCTTGATCCCGATCAATTATTGCTATGCAAGAAGAGCTAGCTCAATTCACTAGAAATGAAGTGGGAATTAGTACCACCACCTAAAGAAAAATCAATTATTGGAACAAGGTGGGTATTTCAAATAAACTTGATGATAAAGGTGAAGTAGTTAGAAATAAAGCTAGGTTAGTCGCAAAGGGTTTAGTCAAGTCGAAGGTTTAGATTACGATGAGACCTACGCCTGTAGCAGGACTAGAGTCCATCCGAATGTTGTTAGCATATCGCACATCGAGGTTTTAAATTGTTTCAAATGGATGTCAAGTCAGCATTTTTGAATGGATACATTAAGGAAGAAGTTTACGTACCAACCTCCGGATTGAAAATCTAGATAAACGACCATGTCCTTAGACTTAAGAAAGCCCTATATGGACTCAAACAAGCCCCAAGAGCTTGGTACGAAAGGCTTTCGATCTATCTTAAGTCCAAAGGATTCAACCAAGGTTTAGTCGACCCAACCTTATTCGTTAAAACCGTAGGAAAAGAAATCTTTATAGCCCAAATCTATGTAGATGATATAATTTTTGGAACTACCAACTCGATCCTGCTAAACGAATTCATCTCACTTATGGAAAGTGAATTTGAAATGAATTTAGTGGGAGAGTTAAGTTTCTTCTTAGGTTTACAAATTAAACAAACTAAAGATGGAATATATTTACATCAACAAAAATATACTAAGGACTTAATAAATCGATTTGGAATGCAAGATGCTAAAATAATCAATACACCTATGGCAACTAATGTTAATATAAACGAAGATGTAGAAGGAAAACCCGTTGACCTAAAATACTATAGGAGCGCAATAGGAAGTCTCCTATACTTAACCGCGAGCCGACACGACATTTTATTCGCGGTAAGTATGTGCGCAAGGTTACAAACCTGTGCCAAGGAGTCTCACCTAACCCTAGTCAAGCGTATCCTTAGATATCTAAAGGGCACGCTAAACGTAGGTATTTGGTACCCTAGGTCTACCGAGTTTAATCTAATCGGCTACTCCGACTCCGACTATGCCGGTAGTAAACTCGATAGAAAGAGCACGAGTGGTTGTTGTCAAATCCTCGGCTCGAGTCTAGTAAGTTGGTGCAGTAGGAAGCAGCATTGCGTTGCCTTATCTACCACCGAAGCCGAATACGTTGCGATGGGTGAGTGTGTCTCTCAGCTCCTGTGGATGAAGCACACTCTCCAAGACTTTAGCTTAATCTTTAACAACATTAAAACCTACATAGATAACATTAGTTCAATTAACTTAACTAAAAATCCAATATGTCATTCTAGGACAAAACATATAGAAGTTAAACACCACTTCATTAGGGAACATGTAACTAATGGAACTATACAACTAGAGTATGTTGAGTCCAAATCAAACCTAGCGGACATCTTCACCAAACCACTACCCGAAGTCGAATTTAGTTTATTAAGACGAAAGTTAGGTATGTGCGTAATAGAGTAGGATTTAAATTTTTCTATATATGTACTCTACTTTTGCTTCTTTTTATGAAATTAGCCTAAGTCTTACCTTAGAAATCATATACCTATAGATTTAAGGAGCCAACACATCTCACAACACATAGGACTAATGTGTTTGTGTACTTAGCCACGTAGACGGGCGTGAGATGTTAGGACCTTACTCCTGGTTCCAGATGTAGATTCAGTGCATCGACATGAACCATGGAGTATAATTATTTAAAATTAATCAACTCCTTCAAGACTTATTGATCATTCTATATCAATCAAGTCCAACCGGAGTTGTACATTTTAGATGAACATATTTTCAAGCTTATTATTATTTAAAAAAAAAAATATATTTATATTGGGAACTTGCTTGGACTTACAAACCTTAAAATATATTTACAAACTTTTTGAGTTAAGGCAAAAGGGGGAGAAAGTCACAAAAGTAAGGAAGAAAGTAAACAAAATTATTACCTTTTATATTAAGTAATTCCGTTTACTTAAGCAACTATTAAGGGGGAGTTATTTTTCAAGAACTCACCTTCGGTCAAGGGTAGGTTACCTCAAAGGGGAGAACTTGAAACAATAATATTTCTCACTCATGCTTAATCTTTATGCTAGCTCACTCATGCTTAATCTTTATGCTAGCTCATTCATACTTAATCATTATGCTAGCTCATTCATATTTAATCATTATGCTAGCTCATTCATATTTAATCTTTATGCTAGCTCATTCATGCTTAATCATTATGCTAGCTCATTCATATTTAATCTTTATGCTAGCTCATTCATGCTTAATCATTATGCTAGCTTACTGTTATGCTTAATTTTTCCTTAACTTTTGTGTCGGTTTGCCATGAATCAAAAAGGGGGAGATTGTTGGTGCGGTGGGCACCAAAGTCAAACCGGTATTTTGATTATGGCAAAAACTCAATAGTTAAGGGTATATTGTTATCTTCACGAGCTCAATTAAGTGTGCGAAATGCTAAAGTTGAGCGGAAGGTGCGACACCGGTGGGAACGAGGGTGGTCGAACGCGCCGAGGACTTGGAGGAAGCGAGGTACTCGGGTGAAGGCGAGCGAGGCTACAAGGTAAGCTCGTGTGAAAGCGAAGCAAGGTCGTTAAGCGTAGATCCGACCCAATACCTCCAATGGAAGGTCTAGGTCGAGATCAGATGGTTAGAACCATCGTACTTTATATTTTAAGCTAACTTGTACTGCAGTCCAAAACCCTTTGACTACAGTCAACTGCTAGTCAAGTTCCAGCCTCGAGAAGAGCTCGAATTTCACGGGGGTGAATTTGGACTTGACTCGTGTTTTGGTACAAAGGGTGATGTGGCATCAAGGTGGACATCCAACCCATCACCAAGCTTCCTTGTGGTGGACGCCCAAAATAAGGTGAGTTGGCACAAGATGGTTGGCTCCCATGATGTGGCACAAGTTGAATGGCTCCAACAAGTTGGCGCCCAAGGAGGTTGGAGGTGGCACAAGGTGGTTGGATGAAACACCTCATCCTCGAGTTGGCGCAAAAGGAGGGGGGAGGTGCCACAAGGTGGTTGGATGAAACACCTCATCCTTGAGTTGGCGCACAAGGAGGTTGGAGGTGGCACTAGGTGGTTTGATGAAACACCTCATCCTTGAGTTGGCGCAAAGGATGTGGATGAACAAGTCTTGGGGGATAAGAACCTCACCTTGGACACTACCTATGTCTAAATTCATAGATCAATATCCATAAATAGACATGTTCAAGCCAAGCAAAAACAAGAATTCAAGAGCTCTCAACACGCCGTCGTAACGCCGCTACTACTACTCACATTTGCTACGACGAAGTGCCGCCGACAACGAAAGCTACATCTTCTACTTATAAGAGTTGTCGGTATATTTATTTAAGTTCTACTTCTTTAAATTGTCTTTGTGCTTTAATCGTAACAAGGAAAGGGGGAGTGTCCCTTTGCCTTGATTTCTTTTTGTAATCGTTGCTCCTACTTCCAACGAAGAGGAGTGGTTTTAGTGAATTGCCCTCCGTACGTGATCAAGGATCACTAGGGCCGTGGATTAGCAATCGAAAGATTGTGAACCACGTAAAAATATCTTGTCTACTTTATATTTCCGCTGTGCATTCTCTACTTGCTTTTTACTTATTGCAAAAGTTTTTAACGACACCGTATCGCTATTCACCCCCCCTCTAGCGACACTTTCGATCCAACACTTACAATCTCCCCCTTGGTCTAAAAATATCTAGGATGTCTACCATCTTCCTAGTGATAAGTCCCATATCACTCAAGAGAGGTAATCCTATTCACTCTCCCAATTTCCAAATTGGGTATCACAAAAACTCATTTGTCCTTTCCATAAGCTTGCTCCCCCTTGACCATTGCACCAACAATGTCCTTGGGAAGTCCCTAAGCCAGTAGGAACTCTAAACCATCAAAAATTAAGGTTAGAAATTCAACATTGAACTTTCCAACACCTTAAAATTGATACAAACCCCAAATACTTCTCCTAATTCATATCCAATGGATTTACACCCTTTATAATGCTTCCCAAAGCATATCCTAGGGTTAGGAGTGATTAGAGACCATAATCGTAGCTGAAATCGGGTTAAACAACCTTGTTTACCCCGAAATCGAACTACCGATCAGTGATTCAGAAATCGGTCATTTGGAACCTCCATCGATCATTGCCACCAGAGCGTCGATGATAAAATCGATTTTGATTATCGAAATGATTTTTGAAAAATCATAACTAATTATACGTATATCGAAAAATCACGAAATTTGATACGTATAATACTTATGACTAATACATTGGGTGAAAAATGTTTGAAAATTATTTTACCCATTAAATAGTGAAATTGGTACAAAGTTCAAAACCATTGAAATTTTCAATGTTTTGGTCCTACTTTGTATCAACTTCATCAATGGTGATTGCTATCAAAAAAAATACACTTCACCAAGGTTTTTCAAAATGATTTTAAAATGTTTTCAAAACCTTATCTTGGATCATATTCCTTGGGCTCTATGTACATGACTTGTATACAAGCTCTCCTAATGATCCACAACTAGAATTAGATGAGGTTCATCTAGATGCACCTTGAACTTAACTCATATCCTAGCATCTCACATGTATCTATGGTGTATAAATACACATACATGTCAATTAGAATGTGAGATGTGGGTTTTGTTCTCCCTAATCTAGGGTTTCATGCATTTTTCTAAGGCAACTCTACTTGATTCCCTTATAAATGGGACTCCAAGTCATGCCATAGTCCTTAAATCAATTTCAATCAAAATTTTCTTAAATGCATGAATGATTATGGCATTAATGATGATATAAGTAAACACATGCTCATAATCATGATGTCATGGCATATGATATAAAACTAAGCATACATGACATTAACCTAAAACCTAAGCATACTTATGACATATAAAATCATAGAAATAGACATGATGTCATGACATGACATATAGCAATCAAAGCATGACATATAAAATATATAGGTATAATAATACCTAAATTTTAATATTAATTGCCATTTCATATAATTAATTGCATTTTGCCATATTTCTAGTTTTCTCCCAAGTGTGCCAAAAACCCAAAATGGCACACTAACCTCTAAACCTAAATTGTGCCAATTTTGATCATTTTATCAAACTTCTCAAGTAATATTGGCACATCCTAAAAACTTTTAGGATTAAGACTTAAATGTATTTCCAAGGCGACCATAACCTTGAAAATAACCTAAAGTACCACCTTTATTATGGTTGAGTTAACTACCCATCCAATTAAGGTTGGCACACCCTAAACCCATCTAGCGTGAGTCAATCACGCTCTTAGGAACTCAAAACCTATTGGAGCTCCTAGGGTTAATTAGGTATTCCTTAGGGATAACCTCCTTAGATACCTTCCTAATGACCTTCCTAGGCTTATTAGCCTTGGTCATTTTGGTCTTGCCTAGGTTAACCTTAGGGATTGCCTCCCTAACAACCTTCTTAGTGGCCATCCTAGGTTTCTTCGAAACCTTAGCCAATAGGCACAAACCTTGGTCAACTCTAGGGATGACTTCCCCATTGACATTGGTCTTCCTAGACCTAGTTAGTGTTCCATAGTCAAATGGAACACTATGGTAAGCCACCTTAGGCTTAGGTTTTTGACCCAAACCCTTCTTGCCTTTGGTTGACTTTTATCTTTTAGATCCTACTTGTTGACTTTGATTATTTGACCTAAAAGTTTGACCAATTGACCCTTGCATTTGATTTTGCATAATGTTGAGGGTCTTTTCAAGTTTTTCAAGCCTTGACCTCAAGGCTTGATTTTCCTTTTCTAATATCTCAATTTTTAATTTTTCATTTTCTCTTGAGATATTTCTATTTCTAGGCATATGTCTAGATTCCTTAGCATTAAAGCCTAGATGTTCTCCTATTTTCTTAATGCTTTCCTTAGGTAATATATTTTTAGGGACATTAGTCCCAAATTTCTTCTTATTTCCTAAGTGAACACTCTTAGCACCTAAACAAAAGTATTTATTTCTATTAGCATGCTTTTCATGGCAAATTGCAAGAGAATTAAAATTCCTAGCATGCTTTTGACTTTTAAATTTAGAAGATGCATTATTGAAATATACCTTAGGGTTTGCCTTGGAGGATCCCCCTACATGTATAGCTCCTTCTTGGGTCTTTTTGCTCCCCCTAGGGCATTGATTTCGGTAATGCCCATTCTGCACTTGAAGCAAATGACTTGCTCCTTGCTTTTCTTGGCATTGGGAACACCGGCTTCATTGACTATTTGTGCCGGTGGAGCTTTCCTAATCTTCTTTGGGCACTTGCTCTTGTAGTGCCCGGTTTCCCTACACTCAAAACATATTATATGCATTTTATTATTAACACATATGTTTGAGTTACCTAGGGTAGTGGTGGAGGCCGGAGTTGGATTTTGAGCTTCCTCATCTTGACCGGATGTTGAAGGCTCTTCTTGAGGTTGCTCCGGTATAGAGGATGGTCTTTCCTCCTCAATCGTAGAAGTGGATGCTCCTTCCACTTCTTCCACCTCTTCTTTCTCCGATCCGGAAGTTGACTCCATCTCATCTTCCGATTCCTCACTTTCACTTGAGGATGAACTCTCTTCATGGAATCTTGCCAATTTCCTCCATAGCTCCTTGGCATACGTGTAATCCCCTAGCTTGCACAAAATATCATTAGGAATTAAATCTTCCAAAAGTTTTGTTACCTTAACTTCGGTCTTGAGCTTTTGGCGTTGCTCTTGGGTCCACTTTTTCAATTTTAGGACATTTCCCTTCTTATCCCTAGGGGGTTCAAGACCTTCAATGAGGATGAACCAATCCTCTATGTTCATCATCAAGAATGTTTCCATTCTTGCTCTCCATGCCGGAAAATCTTCTGGATCATATGGAGGTGGAGTGTTGATTTCCCATCCAAGCTTGTCTTGGAATTCCATCTTCACCCTCTAGCTTTTTGCCTTAGCTCCCGGTTGTTAATCCGTAGAAGAGCCCCGGGCTCTGATACCACTTGTTAAGACCCTTGGAATGGCTAGAGGGGGGGGGGTGAATAGCGAAGATGTAATTCGATCTCGTTTGCGTCTACAATTTCGTTAGCGCAGCGGAATATATATAATGATAAAGACAATAACGAAATAGACAACAAGCTAACACAATGATATAACGTGGTTCGGAACCGCACGGTTCCTACTCCACGGATCGAGCTCTAAAGAGCCCTAGTGATGCACACACACTCACTAATGATAAACACTCCTTCTCGACACAAGTCGGAGGCGGAGAAACCCCTTACAATAAATCTTACAACAGTAAGAATGAAATACAAGCAATATACAATGTAAATATGAAATATAAGTAAAGAAAAGACTTTACAACACTTGTTTTGATTGCTTGAATGCTTGGTTGCTTGCTTGCACTTGGAGACCTGATTTGCACCAACAAATCGCCCCAATAGCCCTCAAGAACCGATTACTTTTTCCTCCATCACGAGCTCCATATATAGCTTCAACCTGTGCTGGAAAAAGTCTATCAGTCGACTGATCGAGACCATCAGTCGACTGATGCCACTGTTGTCGTGAGACAACGGCTAGTTCCACGTTGGATAAGTCCAACGGAACTACCATCAGTCGACTGATTGTGACCATCAGTCGACTGATGGAGTCCTCACTCGACCAGTCGAGTCTCGACTCCATTCTGTGGCCGAATTCTCGAGCACCAGTCGACTGATCACACGATCAGTCGACTGCTCGAGCCATCAGTCGACTGCCAACCTATGGCAGTCGACTGCTAGGCCATAACCCGCAGTCAAACCCTAGTTGACTCGGTCCAGTCGACTGCCACATGGCATCAGTCGACTGGCACACCTCAAATATGAGGTTTTAACTCAAGTATGGTTCCCCCATACTTGCTAGACCACCCTTAGCCTAGACCTAAGCCTTCTAGCCACCTCCATCAGCCTCACGCTTCTCGGATCCCTCCAAGTCATCCATGACTTGTTCATCCATCGCGCTAGCCTTCAGGTGCTTCCATCGGCTATGTCATGCTAACGGTGTCTACACCGCCAAGACATATTGGACTTACGCCGCCAAGACTCCGCTTGGACTTTACGCCGCCAACCATTGGACTTATGCTGCTAAGACTACCGCTTGGACTTTACGCCGCCAATATCAATCCCCTTGGACTTCAAATGCCAACCCATGTTGGACTTTCCATGCCAAGACCATTCTTGGACTTTACATGCCAAGACCTTTCCTTGGACTTTCCTTGCCAACACATGTTGGACTTTCCATTTTCCAAGTACTCAAGACTTGGACTTTCCCAAATGCCAAGTGTCCAACTTGGACTTTTCATGACAATTATATTGTCATATGTTTTTGTCGAAACATCAAAACACATCAAAACATCACTCGAGCCAAACTCGAGTCCTAGTCAATCGTGACCTGGGCCGATTGCACCAACAAAGGTATGTAAGCGTGATCTTCTATTCAATAAACTATATAACCTAAAAATGCAGGAACACGAGTCCGCGACGCAACTTCACGCCCGAGTCCAGGACATCGTCAACAATCTACACGCAATCGGGCAAAAGGTCGAAAACCGCGATCTTATAAGGTATGTCCTAAACTCCTTTCCAAGGACTACCTTGTGGGCATCCATGGTCGATGCCTACAAGGTCTCCAAGGATCTTTCTAAACTTAGATTAGATGAACTTTTTCCTGATTTTGAACTTCATGAGCAGTCTAATTCGGAACCCGAGAAAGGTATAGCATTATTTGCAGGTTCAAAGAAGAAAACT
Source organism: Wurfbainia villosa (assembly GCA_025175895.1). Classification (NCBI taxonomy): domain Eukaryota; kingdom Viridiplantae; phylum Streptophyta; class Magnoliopsida; order Zingiberales; family Zingiberaceae; genus Wurfbainia; species Wurfbainia villosa. The sequence continues at coordinate 59,191,633 of CM045997.1, forward strand.
GTTGGGAGTATGAGGAATACAATCAAAGTCCCACATTGGTAAGACATGGAAAAGATCATGTGCTTATAAGAAAAAAGATATCTCCATTGGTCTGAGGCCTTTTGGGTAAAGCCCAAAAACAAAAACCATGAGGGCTTGGGCCCAAAGTGGACAATATCATACCATTGTGGAGATATGTGGAGCTTATAAGCACTAACAATTGGTATCAGAGCCATGGTCCATGTCAAGCCATGAACCTCGAACGAAGGAAGTTGAGCTCCCACGTCCGGATCAAGAGAACCAGACATCAGGAAGGAAGTCTAGTTGGGTCGGGGGGACCGAACAACTGGCAGGAAGTCCTGGTGGGTTGAAGATCGGACATCAAGCAGAGAAAATCCTTCGAGGAGGGATAGGCTTGAGGGGGGGCCCAATGTGGTCCTTCGTTTGAGGGGGGGATTGTTGGGAGTATGAGGAATACAATCAAAGTCCCACATTGGTAAGACATGGAAAAGATCATGTGCTTATAAGAAAAAAGATATCTCCATTGGTCTGAGGCCTTTTGGGTAAAGCCCAAAAACAAAAACCATGAGGGCTTGGGCCCAAAGTGGACAATATCATACCATTGTGGAGATATGTGGATCTTATATGCACTAACAAAAACCGCTAGCCAGCCACCTCCAAAGGAAGAAGAGGATGAGTCCGATTCGGAGGTCGACTTGGAAATGGAGGCCGAACTAGTCAACCTAGTTAGGAGGATAGTCAAGGGTCGAAAACAAGCCGTCACTCGACCCAACGAAGGTAAGCCTAAAAGTTCAAACATAAGATGTTATGAATGCAACATGTTTGGTCACATTAAGTCCGAATGCCCAAAACTCAAGAGCAAGGCACCAAAATACAAAAAGGCACTTAACGCTACTTGGGAAGAAGCTTCTGAGGAAGAAGATAACGATCGAGTCCTCATGGCTAAACCGGTGGAATCGGAGACGGAGTCAGAACCGGAACTTGAATCGAAAACCGAAGATGAGTCGGACTGCGAAGCACTATTCAAGACGAGCCACGGATACGCATCCGGTTCAAAAGATACACTCAAGGTATGTCGGTCTCTTATTACTACACTTTATAGTGAAATTAAGTTTTTAAATAGAAAGTTAGCTAAGTCCGAGTCCGAGGTCGAGACCCTGGTTGAGGAAGTTAAACTCCTCAAACATGAGGTCTCCCTAACCTCTTCGACTAGTCGAGTTCAAGAGAAGGACTCAACTCGGGTTGAAAAACTCGAAGTTGAAAACTCACTCTTGGAGAGTCAAGTCGAAGATCTTAGGAATACGTTGGAAAGGTTTACTTTGGGATCCAAAGGACTTGACCTCCTACTTGGATCGCAAAGGGCCGTGTACAACAAGGCCGGGCTAGGGTTTAGCTCAAACACGACCAATAAGTCGTATATGTCAATCGTAAGTAGACATAAAAAACGTGTCCAAGCATGGGTCCCTAAGACCACCTTGATTTCAAACTTAGGATCAAACCAGTACTGGGTTCCCAAGGACCAAATCCACTATGTGGAGAGACCGAATCGATTCAACGGTCCAGGGGGAGCTAGTATGAAATTTGTTTGTGTCTTAACTTAGAAATTGTATGCTTAGGTTTTTATTTTTCTTTTTAGAATGGTTAGATAGTACTATAACTCGTCAATACTTGATAACATAGTACCAGGACGCGGCGAGATGATAGTACCCTAGGAAAGCGGAGTCTTGTGTATTCGGGCTAGATAAGGCGTATCTAGTTCGGTGCACTTGATCGAGCGGAACTAGCTGAAGCTACCTCGCCGTATCCTAGACTAGTTAGACCAGGAAGTGGTTTTAGGTGAGTCAAGTCTCTATTTTCTTAAAAATGACTTTGTCTAAGGAAGTGGTCGTTGTTCCGATCAAAGAAGGCCTCTGTGCCTCGCCACGACCTGGAAGCCATGATCTTGAAAAGGTGACTTGATGAACCTAAGGTCAAATCCGAATCTAACGCAAGGTTGACAAGTGTTTAAGTCATTAAATTTAATTCAACTAAAATTGGAAGTCATCTCACAAGAACATATAGGATTAACATGTTTGATCATGTAGACATGGGTGAGATGATTTAGGTTAATAAATTTTCAACCAATTTTTAATAAATCCAATATCCGATCCAACTACCTTGCGTGTAGGATCAATGGATGTTGGACAGTGGTTGCTCCCAACACATGACCGGGGATCAACTCAAGTTTTCGAAGCTTCGATTCAAACGATAAGGATCGGTAGCCTTCGGAAATAACGGCAAGCTCAAAATCATCGGATCAGGTGATATTGAGATTAACTCAAATTTTGTCATTCAAAACGTTTTATTAGTATAAAATTGTCAATATAATCTTCTCAGTGTAAGCCAATTGTGTGATAATAACTATAAGGTCATCTTTCTAGAAAATGAATGCGTAATTAATACAAATGAAACCTCTAAAACAATTCTTAAAGGGACTAGAAATAACAACATTTACACTATCAACTTAATTAACTCCTCAACTAAGTGTCTTATGACACGGCAAGAGGAATCATGGTTGTGGCACCGACGACTCGGTCACTCACACCCAAGACTCATCCACAAGATGAGTCAGAGTGATTTAGTCAGAGGTTTGCCTAACCTCAACAACTTGGATAATAAAATATGTAATGCTTGTCAACAAGGTAAACAATTTAGGACACAACATCAACTAACTAATCAAGAACGAACAAAAAGTGTGCTTGAGCTCCTACACATGGATCTATTTGATTCACACGGAACTAAGTCACTTAATGGAAGTAAATTCTGTTTAGTCATTATTGATGACTACTCTAGATTTACTTGGGTTAGGTTCATCAAATACAAAAGTGATACCCTAGATCAATTAATCAACCTATTTAAGTTAATAGAAAATCAACAAAACATTAAAATCAAAAGACTTAGGACTTATCATGGTGGTGAATTCGAAAATCATAGGTTTACAGAATTCTGTAACCTAAATGGATACCACCATGAGTTCTCTTGCCCTAGAACTCCACAACAAAATGGCCTAGTAGAACGTAAAAATAGAACCCTACAAGAAGCCGCTAGGACAATGCTTAATGAGTATAATCTACCCGATAGGTTTTAGGAGGAAGCCGTGAGTACGACATGCTATGTCCAAAATAGGATCCTTATGGTAAAAAGGCACCTTAAGACCTCATATGAGATTTATCACGATAAAATACCTAACATCAAGTACTTTAGGGTATTTGGGTGTAAGGTACATATCCTAAACACTAAAGATTACCTAGGGAAATTTACATCCAAAACCACGACCGGAATCTTTCTAGGATACTCGACTACAAGTAGAGCTTATAGAATATATAACCATGACACCCTTAGAGTCGAGGAAACTATCAATGTAGTATTCGATGAAGGACACGAACCTACAAAACCCCCGGCAACCCCAATTAGCGAGCCGATTCATACTAGACCTAACTCTGATCCGGAGATCAGGTCTAGTGTTAATCCTAACCTAAGTCAACCAAGTCACTCTATTGATCAAGTGATAGATGACTCCAACTAAACTAGAACTCAAACAAGCCATCCTATGGATCAAGTTGCAGACTCAAACCCAAATCCAACTAGGACTCAAACGAATCATCCTATCGACCAAGTGATAGGTGATCCAAGTCTAGGAGTTCGAACTAGAGCCTCATACAGAAACCTTAGTCAAATATCTTTGATTTCTAAAATTGAACCCAAAACTATTGACCAAGCTCTTCTTGATCCCGATTGGATTATTGCAATGCAAGAAGAGTTGGCTCAATTCACTAGGAACGAAGTATGAGAATTAGTACCACCACCTAAAGATAAAACAATCATTGGAACAAGGTGGGTGTTTAGAAATAAAATTGATGATAAAGGTGAAGTAGTTAGAAATAAAGCTAGACTAGTTGCTAAAGGGTTTAGTCAAGTCGAAGGTTTAGATTACGACGAGACCTATGCCTCAGTAGCTAGATTAGAGTCCATTCGAATGCTATTAGCATATGCAGCACATCGAGGATTTAAGTTGTTTCAAATGGATGTGAAATCTGCGTTCTTAAATGGATACATTAAAGAAGAAGTTTATGTTAGTCAACCCTCCGGTTTTGAAAGTTTAGACAAACCCGACCATGTCCTTAGGTTAAAGAAAGCTCTCTATGGACTTAAACAAGCTCCTCGAGCTTGGTACGAGAAACTTTCGATTTATCTTAAGTCCAAAGATTTTAACCAAGGTGTAGTTGACCCAACCCTTTTTGTAAAAACCTTAGGTAAAGACATATTCATAGCCCAAATCTACGTAGATGATATTATTTTCAGAACCACCAACTCAATCCTACTAAATGAGTTTATTTCACTTATGGAAAGCGATTTTGAAATGAATTTAGTAGGAGAATTAAGTTTCTTCTTAGGATTACAAATTAAACAAACTAAAGATGGAATATACCTACATCAACGCAAATATACTAGGGAATTAATTAAATGCTTTGGAATGCAAGACGCTAAAATTATTAATACCCCAATGGCAACAAATGTTAATATAGAAGAAGATATAATCGGAAACCAAATTGATTTAAAATACTATAGGAGTGTAATAGGGAGTCTCCTTTACTTAACTGCAAGCCGACCTAATATCTTATTTGCAGTAAGTATGTGCGCCAGGTTTCAAACCTGTGCCAAGGAGTCTCACCTAACTCTAGTCAAGCGCATCCTTAGATATCTAAAGGGTACACTTAATGTCGGTATTTGGTATCCTAGATCTACCGAGTTCGAACTAACCGGCTACTCCGATTCGAACTATGCCGGTAGTAAGCTCGATAGAAAGAGTACGAATGGTTATTGTCAACTTCTCGGCTCGAGTCTAGTGAGTTGGTGCAGTAGGAAGCAACACTGTGTTGCTTTATCTACCACCAAAGCCGAATATATCGCGATGGGTGAGTGTGTCACGCAACTTCTTTGGATGAAGCACACTCTCCGCGACTTTAAATTAGACTTTACAAATACTAAACTTCACATAGATAACATTAGTTCAATTAATCTTACAAAGAATCCAATATGTCACTCTAGGACCAAACATATAGAGGTCAAACACCATTTCATTCGAGAACATGTGGCCAACGGAGCCATACAACTCGAATACGTCGAATCAAAGTCTAACTTAGCAGACCTATTTACTAAACCCCTACCCGAAGCCGAATTTAGTCTATTAAGACGAAAATTGGGCATGTGCATAGTAGAATAGGAACTTGCAAATTATATTTTCTTACTACTATTTTTTAATTTTCATTTTTTGTGGAACTAGTATAGGACATACCTTAGATATCATGCACCTATAGATTTAAGGAGCCAATACATCTCACAACACATAGGACTAATGTGTTTGTGTACTTAGCCACGTAGATGGGAGTGAGATGTTAGGACCTTACTCCTGGTTCCAGATATAGAGCTAGTGCATCGCTATGAACCACGGAGTATAATCATACATACTAACCGACTCTGACCAGGACTGGTTGATCTTTTATATCAATCAAGCCAGATATGAGTCGAACATTTTATATATGAACTTATTTTCAATATATTATTTTCAAAATAATGTGGAACATGCTTGGACTTTAAATTTAACACTTATTTTTGTTTTCCACATAAACCCTCACTCTTTTCGATATATGGCAAAAGGGGGAGAAAAAGGCCAAAGTTAAGGGGTCAAATTTTTAAATTTTTTGGTTTAACTCTTACTTTATATTTAAACCAAAATTTAACTTTAAGTTTTGAAAACTTTTTAAAGGCCAAGTTAAGAGAATTCTTAACTTAAACTTATTTGTGCCATCAACGTTTTACTTATTTTTAATGTTTTACTTAAGGGGGAGAAAGGGCCAAGTTAAGAAGAACTCTTAACTTAAACGTTTTATTAAGGCCAACTTTAAGTAATGTTAATTACTTAAAGCAACCCTCAAAGGGGAGGATTAAGGTCTTTCTTCAAGACTCACCCTCGGTCAAGGGGGAGGTTTCCTCAAGGGGGTATACTTGAAGAAAATCCTTACTACTCCAACTTAATCTTTTGTTTGTTTCTAATGCACATTATTCTTCATGCTTGCTATTTACTTAACTTTGTATGTGGGTTTGCCATAAATCAAAAAGGGGGAGATTGTTGGTGCAGTAGGCACCTAAGTCGAACCTGAGTTTTGATTATAGCAAACGATACAAAGTTAAGCTCATGTCGTTATCTCACGAGCTGAATCGAGTGTGCAGAAGATTGCTATAGCTGGAGCTGAAGGCTAGCGACACCTGGAGGAAGCCGCGGTGGTCGGGCGACACTCGAGTGACTTCAGAGGGAGCCGAAGGAGTCGAGTGGAATGCCAGAAGCAAAAGCAACATGGTAAGTATCGAGGTAAGCTCGTGTGTGCGAGCGTAAGTGAGGTCGTATCCTCCTTACGGGGATGGTCTTAAGCGTAGATCCGACCAAAGACATCCCATCGATGGTCTAGGTCGAGATCGGACGGTCGAAGGTCGTCGAAATAATGTTTTCTTTGAGCTAACTTTGCCTTGCAGCTAGCATCAGTCGACTGCCAACTTGGAGGACTCGACTGCCGTCAACGATCATTGTCGAAGGTCGGCCTCGACTAATCTTGCCATCGATCGATGATGGCCATCGATTGGATGGTCAATGATCGACAGTCAAGGCTTATCACCCCATTTCAAGGAGATTGGTGCTCAATTGTGATTGGCTAGGGTTCCTCTCGAAAAGGGGCTCAAAGGCTATAAAAGGAGGGCCAAACCTAGGGTTTCATTATCAATTCTAAGCTTCCAAAAGCCTCCGCAAAGCTACAACTTCTCCGACAACGAAGTGCTTCTTCTCCGACGTCTAGGTTTATTTGTTTTCATTTTATTACATTGGTTAGAGTTTTATTTCAATTTAGTACTTTCATTTTCGGAGCTTTTATCGTAACGAGGAGAGGGGGAGTGTCCCTCTACCTCAAGCTTTGTGCTTTACTTGTATCGATTAAACTCCTACTTCTAACGGGGAGGAGTTCTTTAGTGTTTTTGCCCTCCGTACGTGGTCGAGGACCGCTAGGGCCTTGGAGTAGTAGCCGAAGGCTACGAACCAAGTAAAACTCCTTTGTCTCTTTTTACTTTACATTTACATTTCCGCTGCAATTAATTATCTACTCGTTTTTTGATACGAACTCGAAAAAAAAAGTTTTATCGCTATTCACCCCCCCTCTAGCGATCCACTTCGATCCAACAAATAACATAACAAAATGGTAGTTATCAATTCCCCCACACTTATTCTTGCACGTCCCGAGCAAGTAAAGAAAACTAAAAGTAAACTAAAGATATATTTCCCTAACAATTTTCAAGCATACATAGAAAATCGTGAAAGAAGGTTACCTAAGATTGTCAATTCTCAAAGACTCAAGCAATCATGGACTCAAATCTTACACAGATTAACAAACATGGTGACTTCAATCCATCATGAATAGACTAAGAATAATTAACCCTCACAAGGTAAGTGGTGATTTCTCTCGCTCTCATAAGCATGTAATAGTGGAGTTCACTAAAGCTACTCATGGTTTATGAACAACCATATGCTTGCTTTTCTTCTACCTTCACCACTATATAGACATAAGAATGCACAATCACTGAAGGCTCATTAAGAATGTTAGGGAAACATGAATACAAGAAAAATGAAAATATCTGTGAAAGAAAAAAAAGATAAGAAATGAAATAGCTAAAGAAATGCAAGAAGAAGATATGGAAATACTGGAATGCTACATAGATGAGTACAAGAAAGCATTGTCCTAAAATTTTTCTTCCAACCCAATAAACATGTAAACAACCCTTATCACATTTTTCAATACAAATCTACTCAAGATATACAATAAATCTCTTAATGATTGTAACAAGGGATGTCGTTAACAAAAATACTATCACACAAAAATAAAAATGAATGACACCACATGTAAAAATTTTCACAATATTTTTTTTATTTCATGGGCACCCAATTTTTTTTTCAAACTTTTTTTTTCTGACATGTAGTGCACTTCCCTATGCTCCAACATCAAGCTCAGCTAAAAAGATAAAGAGCATGGCTAGCTTATTGTGATCAAGCACGACTTGCCTATGCTAACACTAAATTTTCCTGAGCTACTCTCTCCCCCACACTTAAATTTTTGTCCATCCTGGGCAAAACACTCATCATGGATCATCCAAGTATTCTACATCCAGAAATAGAAATGGAGAAGAAAGTAATGGAAGGAAAGAAAAAATGTAAGGATGAATGACTAGAATGTTATTCAAATAAACATGTGATGATAAAAGAAGTGAAGAAAAACAAATGTGATTTCCTTCATAATTATCATGCAAACCTATTGTTGTGTGGTTTCGAAAGAATCAAAGCAAGTTCTAGAGTTACAATAACCACAAGTGCACCACACACAAGCAATAAAAATAGGCTCAATCCTCACTAGGTAAAAAATATAATCATCTCAACCTATCAACACAGAATCCATCACCAAGTAGTAACCATATGCAATCAAATAATCCATTCATGACAGTAAATCTCAAAATTCGACAATCAAATTTAACTAGCTTTCACGACTTCTAAGTGATATAAAGGAATGCATAAGAAATTTATTTCAAAACACTCATAAAACAAAAACTCGTCAAACAAAACATAACAACTAAAACAAAAACAAATGAAGTAAAAGAGACATATATACATGAAAAAAAAGACAAGAGATGAGATGGAGAAAACACCCCTGAGGTCCCGGTGGTTGGAGAAGGTTCAGCAGGAGGAGCCACGTAGGTCATGGAGTGCTCCGAGAGAAATCCCATTCCGGTGGTTGAAGAAGATTCAGTGTAAGCATCCATGCCGGGAGTGGGATGGACAGAATGGGGCTGAACGCCTTCATGGAGTGATCATGATAGTACTGTTATGCTCTCTCCAATAACATCACCTCATCATATGTAATCTCTGGCGGTCGGAGGTGATTTAGATAAAGTGTCTAGCCTTGGGGCTGGATTATTGCATTTGTTGTCAGGGCTTTCATCATCACTCCTATTTCAGGCCGGCAACTCTTAACATTATCCTCAATGCATTTGTCATGCATTTGTCATACCCTGCTTCCACTATAGATTTCTTAGTGTCAGTGGCAAAAATAGTATCACAGAGTAAATCCAAACCACCGGTATCATCCTGTATATCATATTCGATAGCAACAACATCATCAATATCTAGAGCATTAGATAGTACATCATCACCATGCCCATCAATAGAGGAGTCTTGTAGAGCTACAGAGGTAGAAGTGTACATATCGCCAGCTCTGCAATCCATCCAACACTACATATGCATCAAACGAATTAAACTAAGTACATGCAAATTAGACATGGAAGGTTAATTCGATTACAAACATTCAACTAACAAAAGCAAAGAGACAATCAAAACACATCAATGGAAGCTGAATTTGCCATCAGAAGCTGTTGCTGGATGAAGATGGAGGTCGGCGCTGCCGTGAAAGAACTGGCTGCAAAAGTGAAGCACTGCCGGAGTTGTGGATTGGCTGTCAGAGCTTCTGGTGGTCGGAGCGATGACAGAGGGGAATCCCCACTTCGGTGGGTGTGGTGACTGGATTGATCGAAGGGGAATCCCCACTCCGATTGATTGTAGGCGGTGGAAATGGAGCTGCCTGCGGAGTTGTGACTGACACCTCCGATCGGAGGTGGAATAGGTGGTTGTGCGTCGTTCGAGGAGATGATAACCAGACCGGAATGATCGGAGGGGAATCCCCACTCCGACGACCGACGGGGAAGGTGAGAGCGCGGCGGGTGATCGGCGCATGGAAGGCGAATCTGCTCCTCTGTCGTGCGATCGATGAAGGATTGTGTTGGCTGTGGCTGGCAATAGTAGAGAAGGCGATGGAGGAGACCACCGTCGGCCTTGGCGAAGGAAGTGGACGGCCGACGGTGCTTAGGCGTGGAAGGGGAAGGTTCATCGCCGGCGTCGCACGATGGAGGAAGACCAAATGTGTGTTGCGCGATCGCCCGCGATGGGTGAAAATGTTGGTTTTTAAAGCCTCCTTTTCTTGGCCGTTCGATCTAAGCATGATCACATCTTAGCCATCCATTAAACCTAGGGCTAAATGAATCCGATTAATCTTTAAGGGCTATGCATCCAATGGCTGAGATTTCTCCGACTTTGAATGGATGGATCTGATCAATCTGAAGGGATAATCACGATCGATAGAATATGGATGAACAATCATGATGTCCATATCTAAATGTATGGACCGGATCGCTCCAGATTCAGATGGATGGCTCAAATCAATTAGATCTCATCAGACCGTCAAGATTAAACAGATTTGAACCCTTGATTAAATTGCTTCTGATCTTGATAAAGGGTCATATTCTTCCAGCTTAAAATACACATTATGACCCTTAGATGAAGCCATATTTGATCTAACTTGAGTCTAGTCGATTGACTTATCTCGATCTCTTACAAATAAAGACAAATTTTGCATATAAGTCCAAAATGTAGGAGAATTTACAATTAGGTCCTAAAATGAATCCAACTCATAAAATATGCAAATAATCAACAATTAAACACACGAGAGGATAAAAACATTGATATTAAGGACCAAAATAACAAAACAAAATGGTAATTATTAATTCCCCCACACTTATTCTTGCACATCCCGAGCAAGTAAAGAAAACTAAAAGTAGACTAAAGATATATTTCGCTAGCAATTCCCAAGCATACATAGAAAATCGTGAAAGAAAGTTACCTAAGATTGTCAATTCTCAAAGACTCAAGCAATCATGAACTCAAATCTTACACAGATTAACAAACATGGTGACTTCAATCCATCATGAATAGACTAAGAATGATTAAGTCTCACAAGGTAAGTGGTGGTTTCTCTCGCTCTCATAAGCATGTAATAGTGGAGTTCACTCAAGCTACTCATGGTTTATGAACTACCATATGCTTGCTTTTCTTCTACCTTCACCCCTATATAGACATAAGAATGCACAATCATTGAAGGCTTATTAAGAATGTTAGGGAAACATGAATACAAGAAAAATGAAAATATCTGTGAAAGAAAAGAAAGATAATAAATTAAATAGCTAAAGAAATGCAAGAAGAAGATATGGAAATACTGGAATGCTACATAGATGAGTACAAGAAAGCATTGTCCTAAAAATTTTCTTCCACCCCAATAAACATGTAAACAACCCTTATCACATTTTTCAATACAAATCTACTCAAGATATACAATAAATCTCTCAATGATTGTAACAAGGGATGTCGTTAACAAAAATACTATCACACATAAATAAAAATGAATGGCACCACATGTCCAAATTGTCACAATACTTTTTTTTTTATTTCATGGGCATCCAATTTTTTTTCAACTTTTTTTTTCAAACTTTTTTTTTCTGACATGTAGTGCACTTCCCTATGCTCCAACATCAAGCTCAGCTAAAAAGATAAAGAGCATGGCTAGCTCAAGGTGATAAAGCATGACTTGCCTATGCTAACACTAAATTTTCCTGAGCTACTCTCTCCCCCACACTTAAATTTTTGTCCATCCTAGGAAAAACACTCATCATGGATCATCCAAGTATTCCACATCCAGAAATAGAAATGGAGAAGAAAGTAATGAAAGGAAAGAAAAAATGTAAGGATGAATGACTAGAATGTTATTCAAATAAGCATGTGATTATAAAAGAAGTGAAGAAAATCAAATGTGATTGCCTTCATAATAATCATGCAAACCTACTGTTGTGTGGTCTCGAAAGAATCAAAGCAAGTTCTAGAGTTACAATAACCACAAGTCCACCACACAAGCAATACAAATAGGCTCAATCCTCACTAGGTAAACAAAAATAATCATCTCAACCTATCAACACAGAATTCATCACCAAGTAGTAACCATATGCAATCAAATAATCCATTCATGACAGTAAATCTCAAAATTCGACAATCAAATTTAACTAGCTTTCATGACTTCTAAGATGATATAAAGGAATGCTAAGGAAATTTATTTCAAAACACCGATAAAACAAAAACTCGTCAAACAAAACATAACAACTAAAACAAAAACAAATGAAGTAAAAGAGACATATATAAAAGGAAAAAGAAAAGAGATGAGATGGAGCAAACTCCCCTGAGGTCCCAGTGGTTGGAGAAGGTTCAGCAGGAGGAGCCATGCAGGCCGTTGAGTGCTCCGAGAGAAATCCCATCCTAGTGTTTGAAGAAGATTCAGTGTAAGCATCCATGCAGGGAATGGGATGGACAGAATGAGGGTGAGTGCCTTCATGGTGTGATCATGATAGTCCATCACTCCTAATTTAGGTCAGCAACTCTTAACATCATCCTCAATGCATTTCTCAGACCCTGCTCCCACTATATATTTCTCAGTGTCAGTGGCAAAAATAGAATCACAAAGTAAATCCAAACCACGGGTATCATCCCGTATATCATATTCTATAGCAACAACATCATCAATATATAGAGCATTAGATAGTACATCATCACCATGCCCATCAACAGAGGAGTCCTGTAGAACTGCAGAGGTAGAAGCGTACATATCACCAGCTCTCCAATCCGTCTCCTCAAGCACATCACTACCATATGAAAATTTGATAACGGGTATTTATCGTGGTATCATTACAAATTAATTACCAAACCCTCTCTACATTAATATAGCATAGTGAAAGGCTCGGATCGTTTCCCAACGAGTGTAATTGATAGAATAGTAAACTTAGGATTTCTAATTATTGCTTTGGGTTTTCTATTGAAGATGGGGGTTGGATTTTGAGCTCTAACCTATAGTTACAAGGTAATTAAAACTCTAAACTAACATGCAACAACTGAATCAAACAATGAAGAAATTAAAGCAATAAAAACTGGAAGAGGAAATAAATGATCTAATCAACCCAAGATATGCCCGATGAATGAATAAGTTCCTCCGGCTAAGTCCAACGAAGCTCGATCGAGACTCCACAAATGATAGTGGATGTGGGATGGTACAAACTCCTGAATCTAGTAGTTTGATGGATGCTCCAAAATCTCACAGATACAGTTGAGCTCGAAGAGGTGTCATCGGTCGGACTTCTCCTCGAATCCGAAGGAGAAGGTGGATGAGCTGTGGAGATGGAGAACGTCGCCGAAATCTTTTGATGAAGCGGTTTCTCCTCGAATCTGTGGAGGAAAATTAAATGGATGGAAGGAAGCTTAAGGCGGCTGCTAGGGCTCAAGGGAAGAAAAGATTTAACTAACAACCAAATGAAATAAGCAATGCATCAACGAAATCTAATGCATGAACATGATGTAAAGTAAAGCATGAAACTAAATCTAATCTAATGAACTACAACCTAATTACTCTAAGAAGCATTTCATCGAACACTACGTATGCATTAAACGAATTAAACTAAGTACGTACAAATTAGACATGGAAGGCAAATTCGATTACAAACATTCAACTAACAAAAGCAAAGAGACAATCAAAACACATCAACGGAAGCTGAATTTTCCATCGGAAGCTGCTACTGGATGAAGATGGAGGTCGGCACTGCCGTGAAGGAACTGGCCGTAAAAGTGAAGCGTTGCCAGAGTTGTGGATCGGCTGCCGGATCTACTGGTGGTCGGAGCGATAACGGAGGAGAATCCCCACTCCGGTGGCTATGGTGACTGGATCGATCGGAGTGGAATCCCCACTCTGATTGATTGTAGGCGGTGGAAATGGAGCTGCTGGCAGAGATGTGACTGGCAAATTCGATCGGAGGTGGAACAGGTGGTTGTGCATCGGGTGAGGAGATGATAACCTGACCGGAATGATCGGAGGGGAATCCCCACTCTGGCGACTGGCGGGGAAGGTGAGAGCGCGGCGGGCGATCGACGCGTGGAAGGCAAATCCGCTCCTCTGTCGCACAATCGAAGAAGGATGGTGCCGGATGTGGCTACCGGCGGTAGAAGAGGTGATGGAGGAGACCACCGCTGACCTTGGCGGAGGAAGTGGATGGTCGACGGTGCTTAGACGTGGAAGGGAAAGGTTCACCGCCGGCGTTGCGCGATGGAGGAAGACCAAATGTGTGCTGCGCAATCCCCCGCAATGGGTGAAAATGTTGGTTTTTAAAGCCCCTTTTCCTTGGCCGTTCGATCTAAGCATGATCACATCTCAGCCGTCATTTAAACCTAGGGATAAATGAATCTGATTAATCCATTTAAGGGCTATGCATCCAACGGATGAGAATTCTTCGACTTATAATGGATGGATCTGATCAATATGAAGGGATAATCATGATCGGTCAAATCTGGATGAACGGTCAAGATCTAATTGTATGGACCGTATCACTCCAGATTCAAATGGATGGCTTAGATCAATCAGATCTCATTGGATAGTCAAGATTAAATAGATCTTAACCCTTGATTAAATTGCCTCTGATCTTGATGAAGGGCTCAGATTCTTCCAGCTTAAAATGCCCATTATGACCCTTAGATGAAGCCATATTTGTCCAACTTGAGTCTAGTCCATTGGCTCATCTCGATCTCCTACAAATAAGATAACTTTTACATATAAGTCCAAAATTTTGGAGAATTTACAATTAGGTCCCAAAATGAATCCAATGTAGGGATGTATACTGAAAAGTCTACCTTTTGTATGAACATCTTTATTTTGAAATAAGAATCACATGATCATTGTTTGCATATTTTTATGGTTATGCATATTGTCTAATACTTTACATTGTAGATAACATGGTGTGTGGTGTCACACAGGAGATCATGTTATCGGCTCCTTGAAAAGTATAAGTAAAGGCTCAAAACCGAGATGGCTTTGGACAAACCATCGGAATGGTTGTAGTGTGATTTGGTATTGGTTTGTCTTGACCATAGAATCACACTAGTGCACTTTGTGTGTATTGAGCAGGACCGACTTAGAGGCGATTCGATTTATTGCTGACTACTTAATCGAATCGGACCTCAGATATTATATTGTACATGCTCTTAATCCCGATATAATAACGGGCACATATACTTAGTAGTCATCTCTTTGATTTACCAATGGGCGAGATTTATAGATTAAATTGATAGGCTCGGTAAGTTGGGAGATGATATTATTTATATGGTGTGTCGTTGATTATAGGAGGAAACCGTGTCCTATATATTAGGATGATGATGTCCCCTTGAGGAGCTCATAAGGGTCATCATGTAAACCCTGCAGGTGGACTTGGTCAGGCATGATGAAAAGGTTGAGTGGTACTACTCATGGAGTTAGATGTTGATTAATTAATGGTCAGTAAATTAATTAATTGACGGATATTCGAGATCTTAAACACAGGGAGAAAATGTACAAATAATATAAGGAGCCCATATTATCATATGGGGGTTGGTGAGGTAGATCGATGATGATCCTTTAGTGGATCGGACTTTATGTGGGCTTGATCCATGGGTGGACAAGACCCAACTCCTCCTCATGGTCTCTAATGTAGCCTATTAACACCTCATGAAGCTTAGATCCAATGGATAGAAACAAAACTCTAGATCCAAAGGTAGAGATTAAATCTCTAGATCCGATGGTTGAGATTAAATCTCTAGATCCGACGGTTGAGATTAAATCCCTAGAACCAATGGTGGAGATTAAAAGGAGGCTTATCCCTAACTCTATAAAAGGAGGGCAAGGGGTTGGCGTGGAGAACAATCCAAGGGGAGCTAGGGTTTTGGGCGGCAAGAGAGGAATCCTAATTGAGATAGGATTAGGGTTTGGAGGCTTATGGTTTTGGAGGTTTGGGCGACACCAAATAAGGAAGATTTTTCTATTTTTCTTCTTCCTTCAAAGTGGCCGACATCCAATAGCTTCTCCATCCCTTTTCCAGCCTTTGGCCGGCGCCCAAAGACTCTCTTCTCTTCTCCTTGAGTGGTGGAAACAAGACTTAGGGGTCTCTCTTGGTGTCTTGGTCAGTTTCCATCATCATCACCTCCTCCTAGTCGGCCGACGGCAAGGATTCCTTTTGTTCCTTGTTGGTTGGTTTTAGGAAGGAGAAGAACCTTGTTTCTATTCTTCCTCTTGCTTTGGAAGAGCAAGGAAGGAAGATTTGTGATCTTGGAGCTTCGACTTTTGGTAGATCGTCGCCCACACGACGTCCGAAAGGAGGAAGGTCATACATTAGAAGATCGAGAGGTATATCGATTCTCTAATTTTTATATGTTACATGTTTGTATTTGTTTTTCAATTATGAGCATGATATAAATTTGTATATGGCTAAATAATACTTGGATCCCGAGCATAAATACAAAAACCGACGATCCGGATATCGTCTATTCCGCGGCTACTCGTAGAATAGAGGATGGTCACTTGAACAACGAGTTTGTTCAAGTGACCTCTCTAAACGAATAGCACGACGATGACTTGATTGTTTGGGCAATCCCTTTTGTCTAGGATTAAATTTTTTTAATCCGGGGACATCGGTGGGATCGCCATGAACAAACAACCAAGGTGAAGTGGGAAGCGAAGTTTCCCCTCACGAACTCAATAAGCAAAACCCTTGAATTGGTATCAGAGCCAAGGTTTCCGATTTTGTGTGTTTAGGATTCGAATAATTTTTATGCACTTTTCATATATTATATATGCCAGATAATAGTAGAATATGCGTAGTTTAACTCTTTGGTTGCAGGCATAAGATCCAACTATTATGGCCATATGTGTGTATGTGATTGTATGTGTATATTTTGTTGAATCCTTGGGGTTGACGAGGCTAGTATTTGATTTTTTATTAATTAGATACGACATTGTTTAGCTACTCTTTATTTTATTTTACTTTCAATCTAGATTTCATGTACACTCCCTCGTGGAGTATAGGATCGATGGATGTAAATTAAAATAGGTTTTTGTCTCGGCTCGGATCTCCGGATGGCTCGTACATGGCGTAGGAGGAGTGGACGAGAAGGCGTTGCGACGGGAGACATATTGAAGACAAAAGCCATAATAGTTGGAAAATAATTTATTTTTCATATTTATTGCTTTTTGTTTGATATGCATGTCGTAGGCTAGGAAACTTCCTAAATTTCAAATTACTAAGTGGGAGAGGGAAATTTCTATAAATTCCCATGGCCTCCATTACGATTTGACAAGTGATGCAAACAAACTTGCGCGTCGGCTCTGAGTGCCTTCCTCCATATCGGATGTTAGTAATATATGAGAGATGTCCTAAGACAATCGTCTTATGTATGAACCATTTATATGATAAATGAAGATTCACTATTTGAGTATACATGTTTTTATATATTTGATTGGATCTTAAACTCATTTACTGAATGTCTACGATACGATTCACAGCATGAGAGAATTTGTGATTGGATCACAACTAGTGAGTATCTCTACATGTGTAATTGTGATGTATCGGAATTATCCCTAGTCGATGAATTGATGGATTTGGACACCATCAATTCTGTCGAGACTAGCACGAGGTATACTTCTTGGTGTATCCAAGCAGCTGATTCTCACTGGTTGGAGACATAGTGATGTCCGGAGTTAATCGTGGATGCTAGTTATGGTAACTAGTTCATTGGAGTGACCAGCCGTAAGACTTCATATGGTTCTCTGCATATATAGATATGTCAATGAAGTTCTTACTGTGGCTTAAGTGCGATGTTCCTTTGACTTGCGGTATTCAAGTCATCTTGATCATAGAGACTTATGCTTTGACATCTTAAGCAAGCATCTCTAAGGAGATGTGGACTCGGGATGATTGGGTATAAGTCGAAGTGATCGAAGGTGTTTAAATAGCCTATAAAGGATTCACCACTCCTTGCGAGGAGATGTATACCCATGGCCTCTCGTCGGATTGTTACTAAAGTCTTTGGCCAAAGCATTACATGTTTAGAGTAAGGTACTCTTTGATACATGTGGAGTAACTAGAATCCGTAGGACGAGGAAATGATACTTGGGCTAGGTGTGACGTAGTCAGCCTAGTGGGTTAATTATAGACGACCAACATAAACTGAGAACCTATTTGGTCACATGCACAACGAGCGTAATCCGAAGGATTTAAAATGAGCTTGAGAATGGGATTCTCAGACCAAGAGAAACTAGGTTTTGTTGGACCAAACAAGAAGCGAGCATGAAATCGTTTCAGTCACAATGGAAGCGTGGATGGGCCGTGTCTTATGAAGACATAATGGATGAACTAAAATAGTTTGGTTCTAATCCAATGGAGGAGAATAAAATAAAGGGTTTGGTTTATTTTAAACGAATGAACCAAAGTTGGTTCGGTTCGTTTTAACTTAAAATAAACCATTATGGTTTGGTTTATTTCAACTTATATTAATGGAGCGGGTTAACGGGCCTAATGGTTATGATCCAATAACCATTAAGAGAATTAGTTCTCTATAAAAGAGGGCTTAAGGGATAATTAAACCAGAATCCAAAAACCCCTAGCCCTAAGGTTGCCGCCAACTCCTCCTTGGAGCTCTCGGCGCCAACCTATTGCCGCCGCCCAAAGCTCCTCCAACCGGCGTCCAGAAGGCTTCTTCCTTCCCCCTCACCGGCGTCGAGCTGCTGCCGGTTAGTGCTCCGGTGATCTCCTTCAAGTTTGGCATCAAGGTGAGCTCTATCTCCCTTGGTTGGCCGGCGCCTATCACCTCCACCAAAGCTGTCCAGTTTTCTAGACAGCTTGTTCTCCTCTCGTCGGAGCGTTGTTTGGACGACGGTTAGAGCTCTGACAGCAGCTAACTTATCGGGGATTCGATCTCCGGTAATCCTCTGAGGTGGAGGACGAAGGATTCGTCAATTGGTTGACGAATACCTCTCCGGAGAAGCGAGTTTTGAGAACTCGTATTAGGATCCGAATTTGGATTCGGATCATGATCATCTCTCGATCACGTCGTCTTCAACACGAGGTTAGTAACTCGTACGAAGACGAAGCTCGTGGCTTAGCGAAGTCATCCCGAGGAACTCGGCGTGGATACGGATAGAGACGATTCTAGCGAGGATCGTTCCGGTTGATGCCGTTCCCGCTACACGTCATACGAAAGGTATAACGTAGATAAATTTCCTTTTATTGCAAATTTAAATTTACGGTTATGTCTACACTTGTTGTAATATGCATGCGTGTGTTGTGTGTGTTGTAATAAATGTAGATTTATTATTTTTATTACTTCCGCTGTGTTCATGTTTACGAAACGTGATCGAACACACACACGCCGCGGTGCCGGAAACCCAACATCGGATGGGTTTGTTTGCGGATCACAAGGTCAAATATGGTTATAGGGAATTATCAAGGAGCGTGTGCACTTCCCCATCGGAAGGCACATGACCCGAGATAATTACCTTGGTACCGAGTAATGGTGAACACTTAGATGCAAATATAAGTATCTTCCCCATCGGAGTCACTGCTTTTATTTGTAGGGCCAAAGAGGAACCAACTATTAATTTTACTTGTCAAAAAGTTAGGTTGACAAGATAGTAAAATTAATGGGTAAAACCTCCTCTCACAAATGTATAATTCGTATACGTCCACACTATCGTGGCATATGATATTCTCGGTGTTTTGAGGTGTTGGTTGATTTTAAAATTTTATTGTTTGAGGAATCAATAATTTTTTGAAATCTAATGTTTTGATTTATGTGATTCTTAGTTTTTCTTTAAAAATGACTTTCAACCCACTTGCTGTGATACTGAAAGAGAACAAACTTACTGGACCCAACTATGTTGATTGGAAGAGGAATCTAGGCATTGTCTTGATTGCTGCGGAATACAAATATGTACTCCTCGAAGAGTGCCCTCCCAAGCTTGCAGATGATTCTGGAGAAAAGGAGAGAGAGAGATCTATAAGAAGTGGGTCAAGGCCGATGAGATGGAGCGGTGTTACATTTTGGCATCTTTGTCAAATGTACTGCAACATCAGCATCAAGCCATGCTCACTGCTTATGATATGATGCTCAATCTCAAGGAACTTTTCGGACACCAGAATCGGGCTGTGAGGCAAGAAGCCATGAGAAACTTGATGACGACCTCCATGATCGAGGGAACACCCGTAAGGGATCATGTTCTCAAGATGATGGCTCATTTGAATGAGCTGGAGGTCCTTGGAGCTGAGATCGATGGGGGAAACCCAAGTCGATATCATACTCCAGTCTCTACCTAGGAGTTTTGGCAGTTTTGCCTGAACTACAACATGAACAAGAGGTTGTATTCGTTGGCGGAACTTCTGACAGAACTCCTGGCGGCAGAGGGGCTATTTCGTCAGAGTGCTCAGGCGTATGCCGTGGTGACCCAAAAGGTTTCTACTTCTAAGCCGAAAGGCAAGAAGAAGAAGAAACAAACTAGGGCGAAGGCTGTGGGAGGTACTCAGGGAGGAGTGAAGAAGCCGAAAGGCAAGTGCTTCACTTGTAAGAAGACTGGACACTGGAAGAAGGACTGCCCCAACCGCAAGAACAAAGGTATATCTTTTGGTCTAATCATTGAAACATGTTTAGCGGTGTTATCTACCGGCACCTGATGTGTAGATACGGGAGCCACTGATCATGTCTGCAATACTTTGCAGGGGTTCCAGGAAACCAGATGACTAGCTGAGGGGGAGATTACCGTGTAATTGGGCGATGTCACGAAGGTGGCGGCTATTGCAGTGGGAGATGTTCATTTATCTTTTGAGAAAAATAAACTTTTGGTTCTTAAGAATTGCCTTTATGTACCCTTATTTAGAAAGAATTTAATTTTGGTTTCTAAATTGTTTATGGATGGATATTCTATTTCTTTTAATGATAGAGTTGTTATAAGAAGGAATAGGGACATTATCTGTTCGGGTGCATTGATAGGAAATTTGTACACACTTGAACCAAAACCTCCCACGATACAAATTGAAGTTAATAACTCATCTTCTAATTCCAATAAGATAAAAGAACCTTCAAAGATGAACCAAACATATCTTTGGCATCTTAGGCTTGGTCACATTAACCTAAGCAGAATTCAAAGGTTGATAGCTGATGGACCTTTGGGTTCATTAGTGGTGGAGGATCTCCCAACCTGTGAATCTTGCTTAGAGGGTAAGATTACCAAGAGGTCTTTTAAGGCCAAGGGGTATAGAGCCAAAGATGTGTTAGAATTGGTTCATTCTGATTTGTGCGGTCCTATGTCTATCCAGGCTAGAGGTGGTTTTGAGTATTTCGTCTCTTTTATAGATGATTACTCAAGATATGGATACATTTACCTGATGCGCCGCAAGTTTGAATGCTTTGACAAGTTCAAAGAATTCAAGGCTGATGTGGAGAAACGTCAAGGTAAAAGTATCAAGATACTATGATCTGATTGTGGTGGTGAGTACCTCTTGGGAGAGTTTAGGGATTACCTATCAGAGGCTGGGATTCAATCCCAATTGACTGTACCTGGCACACCCCAACAGAATGGTGTAGCAGAGAAAAGGAATAGGACTCTTATGGAGATGGTTAGATCGATGATGAGTTATTCTGACTTGCCAAATTCGTTCTAGGGATATGCTCTAGATACGTCAGTGTACATTATGAACTTGGTTCCATCTAAATCAGTGCCTTCTACTCCCACAGAATTGTGGATTGGGCGAAAGCCTAGTCTAAGACATATTCAGATGTGGGGGAGTCCAACACATGTGCTGAAGGCAGATGTTGGTAAGTTGGAACCTCGTACAGAAGTATGCTTGTTCGTTGGCTATCCTAGAGGAACGAAGGGTGGCTTGTTTTATAGTCCTAGAGATCAGAGGGTAATCGTTAGCACGAACGCCAAATTTCTAGAGGAAGACTATGTGATGAGCCATAAGCCCAAGAGTAAAATTGTTCTGGAGGAATTAAAAGGGGAAGTCACTTCTTTAGTACCACCGGTACAAGAGGATATACCACATGTTACTGCACCGCGTGCCATAGAGGATACACAGGTGATATCTTATCGTAGTGGGAGGGTTGTGAGACAGCCTGATAGATTCATGTTCTTGGGAGAATCTTCTGATTTGGTCCCTGGCGAACATTAACCTGATCCCTGGACATATGACGAGGCAATCCAAGATAAAGATGCAGCATCTTGGCAAAGTGCAATGAATGCTGAGATTGAATCTATGGATTCAAATCAGGTCTGGGAGCTAGTAGAGCCACTCGATGGTGTAAAAACCATTGGATGCAAGTGGATCTACAAGAGAAAGAGAGGAATAGATGGGAAGGTTGAGACCTTCAAAGTGAGGCTTGTTGCAAAGGGGTATACTCAGAAAGAGGGTATCGATTATGAGGAGACCTTTTCGCCAGTAGCCATGCTTAAGTCTATTCGGATTCTCTTATGCATAGCAGCTCATATGGATTATGAGGTGTGGCAGATGGATGTCAAGACAGCTTTCCTTAATGGAAGTCTTAAGGAAAACATCTATATGAAGTAACCAGAGGGATTCATTGCTAAGGGCAAAGAGCATCTTGTATGTAAGCTTAATCAGTCTATTTATGGATTGAAGCAAGCTTCGAGGTCTTAGAACATCCGTTTTGATGAGGTAATCCAATCTTATGGATTTATTCAAAGTCCGAATGAGTCTTGTGTATATAAGAGATGTGACGGAAATGTAGTGGTATTTCTTGTACTATACGTAGATGACATTTTGTTTATTGGCAACAATATCAAGGTGTTATCAGACGTAAGGGTATGGTTGTCCAAACAATTTGATATGAAGGACTTGGGAGAGGTGGGACACATCCTTGGGATCAAGGTTATAAGGGATCGCAGGAAAAGGATGTTGTGCTTATCCCAAGCTTCATACATAGACACGATTTTGGATCGTTTTAGCATGCAGAACTCCAAGAAGGGTTTTCTACCTTTCAGGCATGGAGTTCCTTTATCTAAGGAGATGTGTCCTAGATCATCTGAGGAGATAGAGGAGATGAAGGCGGTTCCTTATGCTTTGGCAATAGGAAGCCTCATGTATGTGATGCTATGTACGAGACCAGATATCTGCTTTTCCGTGGGCATGGTCAGCAGATATTAGAGTAATCCAGGATAGGGACATTGGACTGCGGTAAAGCATATATTGAAGTACCTGAGAAGGACTAGGGATTATATGCTGGTTTATCGGGCAGACCAATTACTCCCTGTGGGTTACACGGATTCTGACTTCCAATCTGATAGGGATAACAGTAAGTCTACCTCTGGTTTTGTGTTTACTTTGGGAGGTGGAGCCATTGTATGGAGGAGTGTCAAGCAGAAATGCGTGGCAGACTACACCATGGAAGCTGAGTATGTGGCAGCCTCTTAGGTGGCCAAAGAAGCTGTGTGGCTCAGGAAATTCCTGATGGACTTGAATGTGATTCCTGGTTTGCCCAGAACTATCACAATTTATTGTGATAATAGTGGTGCAGTTGCAAACACGAAGGAACCACGAGCCCATAAAGATAGTAAACACATAGAGCGCAAGTACCACCTGATACGAGAAATCGTAAAGAGAGGAGAAGTTGCTGTGGCCAAGATTGCATCGGAGGATAACCTGGCAGATCCTTTCACTAAGGCCCTTCCGGTGAGAGCTTTTGATAGGCATGTGGAGGGAATGGGGATCAAATGTATGGCAGTTTGAGGACAGCATAGTCTTTTAGTATAAGTGGGAGATTGTAGGGATGTATACTGAAAAGTCTACCTTTTGTATGAACATCTTTATTTTGAAATAAGAATCACATGATCATTGTTTGCATATTTTTATGGTTATGCATATTGTCTAATACTTTACATTGTAGATAACATGGTGTGTGGTGTCACACGGGAGATCATGTTATCGGCTCCTTGAAAAGTATAAGTAAAGGCTCACAACCGAGATGACTTTGGACAAACCATCGGAATGGTTGTAGTGTGATTTGATATTGGTTTGTCTTGACCATAGAATCACACTAGTGCACTTTGTGTGTATTGAGCAGGACCGACTTAGAGGTGATTCGATTTATTACTGACTACATAATCGAATCGGACCTCAGATATTATATTGTACATGCTCTTAATCCCGATATAATAACGACACATATACTTAGTAGTCATCTCTTTGATTTACCAATGTGCGAGATTTATAGATTAAATCGATAGGCTCGGTAAGTTGGGAGATGATATTATTTATATGATGTGCCGTTGATTATAGGAGGAAACCGTGTCCTATATATTAGGATGATGATGTCCCCTTGAGGAGCTCATAAGGTTCATCATGTAAACCCTGCAAGTGGACTTGGTCCGACATGATGAAAAGATTGAGTGGTACTACTCATGGAGTTAGATGTTGATTAATTAATGGTCAGTAAATTAATTAATCGACGAACATTCGAGATCTTAAACACAGGAAGAAAATGTGCAAATAATATATGGAGCCCATATTATCATATGGGGGTTGGTGAGGTAGATCGATGATGATCCTTTAGTGGATTGGATTATCATTAGTGGATCGGACTTTATGTGGGCTTGATCCATGGGTGGCCAAGACCCAACTCCTCCTCATGGTCCCTAATGTAGCCTATTAACACCTCATGAAGCTTAGATCCAATGGATAAAAACAAAACTCTAGATCCAAAGGTAGAGATTAAATCTCTAGATCCGACGGTTGAGATTAAATCTCTAGATCCGACGGTTGAGATTAAATCCCTAGAACCAATGGTGGAGATTAAAAGGAGGCTTATCCCTAACTCTATAAAAGGAGGGCAAGGGGTTGGCATGGAGAACAATCCAAGGGGAGCTAGGGTTTTGGGCGGCAATAGAGGAATCCTAATTGAGATAGGATTAGGGTTTGAAGGCTTAGGGTTTTGGAGGTTTGGGCGACACCAAATAAGGAAGATTTTCCTATTCTTCTTCTTCCTTCAAAGTGGCCGGCGTCCAGCAGCTTCTCCAGCCCTTTTCCAGCCCTTGGCCAGCACCCAAAGACCCTCTTCTCTTCTCCTTGAGTTGTGGAAACAAGACTTAAGGGTCTCCCTTGTTGTCTTGGTCGGTTTCCATCATCATCACCTCCTCCTAGTTGGCCGGCGGCAAGGATTCCTTTTGTTCCTTGTTGGTTGGTTTTAGGAAGGAGAAGAACCTTGTTTCTATTCTTCCTCTTGCTTTGGAAGAGCAAGGAAGGAAGATTTGCGATCTTGGTGCTTCGACTTTTGGTAGATCGTCGCCCACACGACGTCCGAAAGGAGGAAGGTTATACATTAGAAGATCGAGAGGTATATCGATTCTCTAATTTTTATATGTTACATGTTTGTATTTGTTTTTCAATTATGAGCATGATATAAATCTGTATATGGCTAAATAATACTTGGATCCCGAGCATAAACACAAAAATCGGCGATCCGGACATCGTCTATTCTGCGGCTACTCGTAGAATAGAGGATGGTCGCTTGAACAACGAGTTTGTTCAAGTGACCTCTCTAAACGAATAGCACGAAGATGACTTGATTGTTTGGGCAATCCCTTTTGTTTAGGATTAAATTTTTTTAATCCAGGGACATCGGTGGGATCGCCATGAACAAACAACCAAGGTGAAGTGGGAAGCGATGTTTCCCCTCACGGACTCGATAAGCAAAACCCTTCATCCAACTCATAAAACATACAAATAATCAACAATTAAACACATTAGAGGATAAAAATAATGATATTAAGGACCAAAATAACACAACAAAATGGTAGTTATCAGCGACCCTCACTAGAATCACCTCTATCCGTATCCACACCAAGTATCGTCGGGGATAGCTTCACAAAGCCACGAGCCTCGTCTTCACAAAAGTCACTAGCCTCAAGTCGAAGACGATGTGATCCGAGAGATGATCACAATCCGAATCAAATTCGGATCTAAAAATGAGCTCCACGAACTCGCTTCTCGGAAGCGGTTTTCGTCAACCAATTGACGAAACCTTGGTCCTCCACCTATGAGGATTGCCTGAGATCCAATCCCCGGCAAGTAAGTCACTGTTGGAGTGCAAAACACTGACCAAATGACCTCTCCATGAGGAGAACAACAAGCTGACAGCTTGATTATGGTGGAAGAGATGGTCAGCCAATCAATGGTCGGCTGCTCCTTGGTCGTCAGTGGCAAAGAGAGGATGGCTGGAGGAGTTGCCGATGGTTGGTGGGTGGCCAGCGGCAAGGAGGAGGAGCAACAACTTCAATGGGTGGCGTCCAAGGTTTGGCGGCATCTCCTTGGGCAGCAAGGAGAGGAAGAGAAGAGGAGGTGGGCGGCTAGGGTTAAAACTTCTTAAGTCGTCTACGAAAAACCCTTAAGTCGTGTTTTTATAGAGAACACATTCTCCTAATAGTTTTTTGGTTCATAACCAAAACTCGTTAACCCTCTCCAATAACTTAAGTTAAAATAAATCAAACCGCGTTGATCTATTTTAAGTTAAAATGAACCGAACCAACTTTGGTTCATTTGTTTAAAACAAACCAAACCACTTTGGTTTATTTTCTACCATTGGATTAAAACCAAACCAATTTGGTTCATCCATCATGTCTTCATAAGACTCGGCCAATCCATGCTTCCGATGCGACTGAAACCATTTCATACTCGCTCTTTGTTTGATCCAACCAAACCTAGTCTTCTCTCGATCTGAGAATCCTATTCTCAAACTCGTTTTAAATCCTTCGGATTATGCTCGTTGTGCATGTGATCAAATAGGTTCCCGGTTTTTGTTGGTCGTCTATAATTAATCATTAATTTTAGAATGATCATGAGTGGCACCTAGTAGTACATCATGATCCTCAATTAATCAAAAAATCAATGGTTGATCCCAGAACCTTTTTCTGAAACCCTTCAGCAGTTATAATGAATCGTGCCCCATTCCTTTCACTCATCTTATACCCACTTGGTTCAGGTCATGGTCTATTGTGTCAGTCCTCACTAGGCTGACTACGTCACACCTAGCCCAAGTATTACTTTCTCGTCCTGCGGATTCTAGTTACTGCACATGTATCCAAGAGTACCTTACTCTAAATATGTAATGCTTTGGCCAAAGACTTCAGTAATAATCCGACGAGAGACCAAGGGTATACATCTCCTCGCAAGGAGTGGTGAATCCTTTGTAGGTTATTCAAACACCTTCGCCCACTTCGACTTATACCCAATCATCCCGGGTCCACATCTCCTCGGAGATGCTTGCTTAAGATGTCAAAGTATAAGTCTTCATGACCAAGATGACTTAAATACCGCAAGTCAAAGGAACATCGCACTTAAGATGCAGTAAGAACTTCATTGACATATCCATATATGCAGAGAACCTTATGAAGTCTTACAGCTAGTCACTCTAATGAACTAGTTACCATAACTAGCATCCACGATTAACTCCGGACATCCCAATGTCTCCAGCCAGTGAGGAACAACTACTTGGATAAACCAAAGAGTACACCTCGTGCTAGTCTCAATAGAATCTATGGTGTCCGAATGCATCAATTCATCGACTAGGGATAATTCCAATACAGCACAATTACATATATAGAGATACTCACTAGTTGTGATCCAATCACAAATTCTCTCATGTTGTGAATCGTATTGTGGACATTCAGTAAATGAGTTTAAGATCCAATCAAACACATGAAAACATGTATACTCAAATAGTGAATCTTCATTTATCAAATAAATGATACAACCATAAGGCGATTGCCTTAGGACACCTCTCATATATTACCAACAGGAACCGCTAACCTAGCGGCTCCCACCGATCTGTCCCACGGTCATTGTGAGGGAGGTAAATCACGGAGGATCCTATGAGCCTTGATGTGGTAGCCAAGATACATGGGAGTCATCTGAATCCAGGAAAGGGATTTAGACCTTCTCCGGAATCGACTCATACCTTATTCGCAAGCACCATCGTGCCTTAGCCACCATGCCATCCCTGTGGAGACAAACTTGAGGATTTCTCTTAACAATAATCCTCATCTCTACCTAAAGATGATAATGAAAAACAACGGCGTGGTAAATTACTGAGAACTTGAGGTGCTTAAGATTTTCAACCCTTGTCAGATCTTGGATTTCTTTAGACACTTGATTAGCTTGAGCATAAAAGTTTTTGATATATTATTGTGTTTTGCACACCCAAAAGCTCTCCAAGGAATTATATATTCAAGGTTCCAAAATTCACTTAGAAGCCAGTGACTTGGAAACAACTTACATGGGTAGTCATCTGTCTCCCTAGCATAACGGGAATAGACTGCCAAAACATCATAGGCTTGAGAAATGCCACCCGTATATAGAGCTCTCACTTATATCCATGTCTCATAACAAAAAAGATAGCACATAAGATGTTCCGAGGATATAATCAATTGATTGCATTTGGGCATCTATTTACTCCAACAAAGGGCGAGTAGCCTTAAGGATCTCGACAACTTGTTAGTGAAGCATTTCAACTAATCTTGACCAATACATAAATCAATTATGAGCGAGTGCCCATGAACTAGGAAACATAACTACGACTATGAACTTGTCTAATGTGATTGTCATAGACATAAAAATAGTAGGAACAATCCCAATAAGAGGCATAGTAGTACTAGTAGTGGAAGATTTTATAGCGAGTAGGAGGTAAATTGAACCAAGGATTTGACGTGATGATCAGATGTTGTAGCCAAATAGAAGAAACAACTTTTAACAAGGCCAAGGGAAGCAACGTTGAGCAACTCACACAAAGGATGCACAAGCCATCACATAGAGGACATGAATTAGGGCTGATAGAGGTTGCGCAATCGGCAGATGAAAGTTGCACAATCACACAAAGGGTATGCCATGTAGTCATGTGATGGGCAAATGGAGATTGTGGTCACATGAAGGTTGATGGATGACACACAATTGCATTGTGAGATGAAGCGATTGCTCGGTTATGCAAAGGGAACTTAATACTATCACACAATGGGTAAGAGGTTGCCACAGTAGACGGATGCATGTCAACATTGTGGTTATGATGTGTGTCATGACTAATGGAAGATGCATAGAGTTGGAATCACACAATGAGCCAAAATAGATGCCCGTTGATATATATTCCCTGATGATCTGTGATGCGGTTGGCTTCTAGCCTTTTTTTCGAAGTCTTTCAAGAGAGTTTATTCGTCTAGCCACGATAGAATAATTTCTAATATAACACATGTCAGAGGGTGTCAGTGATCCGGCAATGCCCCTTTGATGCCTAAGTTAGAATGGAAAAATAAAATGGAAAGAAAAAAAATGCACATTGAACTTTTTAAAAAAAATCTAGAATACTCACCTTCGTCCATCCGACTCTATATTTATAGACCCCTCAATCGTTACTGCACACCTCTTGGGGTAATGGATGCCTCTAATTGACATGTCCTTCCAATTCATAACCATTTCCACCTTGTGATTGTCAACTGTCGCACCTCTTCATTGCAACCTTCCCTTCCAACCATCTCCCTCTTTAAGGAATGTCCAAGTGGAGCTATACCGACCCGACCCCTAACTCCTCATGGCCCCATCTCCTCCATGATCGCAACTCATCGAACTCCCACCTCCTTAATAATCCTGACTCTATGAGCTCTCGACTCCTCCATGAGCTCCTGACTTCACGGCATGACTGGGGAAGATGACTCCTTATTAGCCCAACCATCCGAGTGTTTGACACGAGGCCTTTCCTATCGGTATCACTAGCTACCCCCCCCCCCCCCTAAACAGTCAAATAATCGAATGTGTCTGATGTCAGTAGATCCATCCCTATCACCATCAACCCATGTCATTACCCTAGAGTTTTGCACCTAAACATCACCTAAACTCCCATTGTCAACGCTTTGGGACTGGCAACCATCATTACTTGACTTGGAAACCACGACGATTACTGCAGAACCTCCTTAAAATGACTCCTCGCTTGCCCCTTTCACCCACATTGCACTTCTTTCTCTTTTTCTAGTGATCTTCTCCATGTCCTTACCAAGTAAGTAACATAACTAGCCTTCCTTTCTCCCCATGGCTTCTTCCTCTAGAACGTCCTCTAGACTAACTACTACCCTATGGTTTAAGATTCTTTCCTTAGGAATAACCCCTTCTCACCCATTCTACCAACACAGTGACAAATACATATTGAAAACCATCCCTCTCCTATTTCCCAAGTCCATTGATCGCCCTCACCGTCCACCTCCCGGTAGCACTTGCTTCTTTCTGGGCAGTTCGAAGGTGGTCATCGTCTTCCTGTCCCCTTCGCCTATCTTTGCATTCTATCCTTCTATCAAATACCTATAAATCAGCTTGTTCTGAATGTCTTCCGCATCCTAGTCGAGATTATTATGATTTTTCAATACTTGCAGCTTCCTCTTTCGCCCACCCTATTTCATTGGCTCTTCCAACTGAAAATGGGGGAACTAGAAGTCTTTTATTTCATGGGCCATCCTGACTATCAATTTCTAAAGAATATGTCTTCTTCTCATAAAGGTTGAAAAATCCTTTAGCTCAACTTCCCAACCCCCCCCCCCCCCCCAAAAAAAACTGATTTCGAGGTGTGCCATATCGAACTCCTTGAACTCCCAAACATCAAGGACTAATGCTCCAACTGCCCCTTCACCTATATTTTGCACACCATCCAGGACCACCACTACAGTATCTATGCTCTTTTGGACAACCACCTCCTCGCTCACTTTAGGCTATCACCCTTACTCTTGATGACCCAACCCTGATATGTAGTTCCCTTGCCATTTACTTTGCACCCTAGCTTATTGAGAGAGATGCTAACTTATGTGAATCCTCTTTTGCAGATGAAATCATGCAAATGGATATGGTTAGCTTCCTTCAAAAATTGAAGAAGAAAAGTAAGTCTGCAAAGGAGAGGTCCTTTTCTCCCTCCCCTGCGATTGGTCGCTTTGTCCACACCCTCAAAGCTGTTAGGACCAGCGTCATGCTAGAGGAGGGGATGAATAGCGTCTCGACTTTCTCTCTTCTATTGTGTGCTTGTCTACAACAGATAAATGCATAGCAGATATAAAACACATATAAACATAAACAATATAAGCATACGACACCTGGATTTCGCATGGTTCGAAATCTCTGATTTCTACTCCACTACCTAGCTTTACGATAGTCCCACTATCTCTTTCTCCATCTCCAAAACCTTCCGGAGGTGGAGAAACCTCTTACACCTATACTTTACACTAAAAACAACCAAATAAAAGTACAAATCAAAATACAAATGAAAACACTTTACACGATGATTGAAAGCTTGATCGTTGTGTTTGGTTGTTTCGAAATGGCTTGGAAGGTCTAGAAAACAGTAGCTCTTTAATGTGTGTAATTTATATAGAGTTTTAGTTATCATTTTGCCATACATCTTACTTGATTTTCATGGCAATCATTACATATTACCGTTGTTTTATATTATTTCCCTTGTTTGGAGGTCTGCTTTTGTTATTTTTCTTGATAGGATGAAGATTTAAAGTAAAAATGAAGTTTTATGGGGAGCATGGATTGAAGGGAAACACACTTTGGTCGTGTCCAAAGATAGGGGCGTGTTTCCTAAGAGAAATAGACCAAAAGGGGAAGCAAATTAAATAATCCAGAGAGGTACAGTCGTGCTTCTTCTAGCACGATAGAGTTCTCCGAGAAAAGCAGGGTCGGGTCATGTCTTTTAGACACGACCATGTGCGGCCCCGACGTCGATTCCAAAGTGACACATGGCTGGTCCATGTGTCTCCCACACGGCCATGTGGCGGTGCTATTAAATTCAAATAGGGCTTTGTTTTGGTGCCTATATATATGGGAGGATGATCCAAGGCAAAAGGGATCGAGGAAGGAACCCTAGGAAGACCCGAAAAGCTTCAGGCAGAGGAAGAATCAATGCTAGAAGGGTAGATTAGAAGACAAGGAGCATCGAAGACACCTCCAAACTGAGACTAAGTTTTCCTATTGCAATTCTTTTGTAGTTTCGATTGTAATTTTCTTTCTTACAATGTCTCACGATTGCAACTCCATATCTATGGAGTAATTTCTTAGATTCTAGGATGAGGAAGTAGCCTCTATGATTTGTGTGTTGGGATCCGTATCATATCGCATGTGTTCGCGGGCAGAACATTTCGCACAATCACAGCGGAAATAAAATACATGCCAGATCACTCCAGAGATCCATGCAATACGTATAAATCGATTTGATTATCCTACTTTGTCTAGATCTTATCTAGAAGAATAAGTATACCTTTGTTACGAAGTCCTTCGCAATCTCGCTAGCCAAATGCAGTCGGATCTCAATACGGTAAGGACAACCATATCTCTAAGGTATCCACACGAACCGTATCTTGGAGAAGGAGATAACACCTTTGGTTGTGCTAGTAACCACACTAAGGCTCTCAACTCTAGACTTTGGCCAAGAAGAAGGGAGAGAAAGAAAAAAATAAGGATGCAAGGCACAAATGAGATACTTAGCTAAAATGAGATCACATGCACACACAAGAGATCACCATTCTCCTTCTCGTTAAGGAAACTTCTCAAATCCCCTTTTATTATCCATTAATCCCATTTTTTCATTAACGTTGAGGATACTCCTCAACTCCCAATTGCATGCCATCAATTTGCATGCAATGTTAATGAGTCAATTTATTTGCATGCAAAATTGAGAAAACTTCTCAAACTCCATTTGCATGCATTAATCCCATTTGCATGAATTAATCCATTTGCATGCATTAATTCAATAATCCATTTTGCATACAATATTTTATTTTACATGCAACGTTTGGAATAAGTCTCATTTCATGCATTAATCCCTTTGCATGCAACATTAAGCATTAAATCCCATTTTATGCATTAATCCATTTGCATGCATGATTAATCATCATTAATCATGCTAACCTTCTTCAATTGGTTTCACTTGAGTCTAATTCAAATTAAATCAATTTGAGTCCAACTCAAGTTTGGCCAAGCAATGAGTCTAACTCATTCTAGTCCATTCAATTAACTAATGATTCATTTAGTCAAACTAAAATGATCATATCTCCAAAATAACATATTCTTTGTGTGTAGCCCTATAGGCTCTCATAGTGTTGGTAATGTATCTAAAACCATTTTAGATACATAAGCAATGAGCAGCATCTAGCAATACATCATTGCTACCCAAGCTATAAGAAAGTCGAGATCTGACAATCTTTCCGTGAGTATTATCATGTATGACGGTGTCCTTCTATCCTTGATATCTTAGATCGATCAATGAGGCATAGACCATGTCATCCCCTTATCGATCTTTATGTTTCTTGATCCCCAAGTAGACTCACTCAAACAAATGAGCTCAATATCTCATATTGACTTATTTGAGCATGACTATGCATTTCGTGGTCATACTCTATCAAGAGGGCAAAGATATCACTCCCGTCATATGGGAGGGATAGATCACATCTACATCACTCACATCCCTCCGTATAATTCGTTACATACCTAATAATCGCTGTTATAGTGCACCCTATTATGGGTGATGTTAGATGATACCAAAGTACATAACTCCTTGTGTAGGGAATCGTAGTGACTTCAGGTCTAAGGACTATTCATACCAATAGTCACATGAGAAAGTATATGACACTCATATAACAATCCATGACACTTTCTCATAGCGGGTCAATTCAGTACATATATTCTCCAATATATATATCCATGTGTCAATGTGATATCACATATCCATGACTTGTGAGATCAAGTCATCCATTGACCTACAGGCTAGTCTCAATGTATCAATATATCCCTTTGTCTATTTACAATACTTGACTAGGAATGTTTAAGTATAGTGTTCTCTACAGCTTCTCATAATCAATTCTACCAATTGATATACTGTAGATTAGAACTTACTATTCAAGGGCATTATTATATTTATTTGGCTGGCACATGCATAAAGTAAATATAATAATCAATCTTTGCCTGTTATTAATGAAATATGATACATATGATCCCTAATCAATCATCTCATGATTAGCACTAAGGGCTGACACTAATAATCTCCCACTAGCACTAGTGCCAATCATTGTAATCTTTAAGACCCAGTAACCTAGTATGACCATCATGCTTCTCTACGCTAAAGCCTTGGTCAAGGGATCCGCAATATTAGCATCAGTATCTACTCTGCATATCTGCACATCTCCTCTATCGATGATCTCTCGAATGAGGTGATACCGCCGTAGTATATGTTTAGAACGCTGGTGAGAACGAGGTTCCTTAGCCTGTGCTATAGCCCCATTATTGTCACAATAAATCTCTATAGGGCTCACGATGCTAGGAACTACACCAAGCTCAGAAACAAACTTTCTGATCCAAACAGCCTCCTTTGCAACATCTGAAGTACCAATATACTCGGCCTCTATAGTAGAATCTGCGACTATGTCTTGCTTTAAACTCTTCCAGCTCACAACACCACCATTTAAACAAAAGACATACCCTGACTATGATCTGTAATCGTCCTTGTCCATTTGGAAGCTAGCATCGTTGTAACCCTTTACAGTGAGCTCCTCATTGCCTCCAAATATCAAGAAATATTCTTTAGTTCTTCTTAAGTACTTAAGAATATTCTTGACGACTATCTAGTGACTGTAACCTGGATCTGACTGGTACCTACTCATCATGCTTAAAGCATACGAGATATCAGGATGAGTGCATAGCATGGCGTACATAATAGACCATATAGCAGATGCATAAGGGATCTGATCCATGTGTTCCCTTTCTTCCTTAGAAGAAGGGTATTGAGCCTTCGAAAGGCTCACACCATGTGACATTAGCAGAAATCCCTTCTTGGAATTCTGCATGGCAAAACGTTTAAGTGCCTTGTCAATGTATGCACTCTGACTTAAGCCAAGCAATCTCTTAGATCTATCTCTATAGATCTTAATGCCTAAAATATAGGCTGCTTCACCTAAGTCGTTCATTGAGAAACAATTCCTAAGCCAAGTCTTCACAGATTGCAGCGTAGGGATATCGTTTCCAATGAGAAGTATGTCATCAACATATGAGATAAGAAAGATAACTATGCTCCCACTGACCCTCTTGTAGACACAAGGTTCATCTTCATTCTTGATGAAACCAAACTGTTTGATCGCATCATCGAATCGAAGATTCTAGCTTCTAAATGCTTGCTTTAAACCATAAATGGACCTTTGCAGCTTGCATACTTTGCTAGCATGCTTTGGATCTACAAATCCCTCAGGTTGTGTCATGTACACGTCCTCAAGAAGGTTTCCATTCAGAAATGCAGTTTTGACATCTATTTGCCAGATCTCATAATCGTGGTAAGCTGCAATTGTTGGGATGTATACTGAAAGCCTAGCTCTTTTGTATGAACATCTTTATTTTGAAATAAGAATCACATGATCATTGTTTGCATATTTTTATGGTTATGCAATATTGTCTAATACCTTACATTGTAGATAACATGGTGTGTGGTGTCACACGGGAGATCATGTTATCGGCTCCTTGTAAAGTATAAGTAAAGGCTCACAACCGAGATGGCTTTGGACAAACCATCGGAATGGTTGTAGTGTGATTTGGTATTGGTTTGTCTTGACCATAGAATCACACTAGTGCACTTTGTGTGTATTGAGCAGGACCGACACAGAGGTGATTCGATTTATTGCTGACTACATAATCGAATCGGACCTCAGATATTATTTAGTACATGCTCTTAATCCCGATATAATAACGGGCACATATACTTGGTACTCATCTCTTTGATTTACCAATGGGCGAGATTTATAGATTAAATCGATAGACTCGGTAAGTTGGGAGATGATATTATTTATATGGTGTGCCGTTGATTATAGGAGGAAACCGTGTCCTATATATTAGGATGATGATGTCCCCTTGAGGAGCTCATAAGGTTCATCATGTAAACCCTGCAGGTGGACTAGGTCCGGCATGATGAAAAGGTTGAGTGGTACTACTCATGGAGTTAGATGTCGATTAATTAATGGTCAGTAAATTAATTAATTGACGGACATTCGAGATCTTAAACACGGGGAGAAAATGTACAAATAATATATGGAGCCCATATTATCATATGGGGTTGGTGAGGTAGATCAATGATGGACCTTTAGTGGATTGGACCATCATTAGTGGATCGGACTTTATGTGGGCTTGATCCATGGGTGGCCAAGACCCAACTCCTCCTCATGGTCCCTAATGTAGCCCATTAACACCTCAAGATGCTTAGATCCAATGGATAGAAACAAAACACTAAGATCCATTGGTAGAGATTAAATCTCTAAGATCCGACGGTTGAGATTAAATCTCTAGATCCGACGGTTGAGATTAAATCCCTAGAACCAATGGAGGAGATTAATTCATGACTTATCCCTAACTCTATAAAAGGAGGGCATGGGAAGTGGTCGTGGATAACATCATAGGGAGGGAGCAAGGCTTGGGCGGCAAGAATAGGGCAATCCTAGTTGAGATAGGATTGGAATTAGGGTTAGGGTTTGGAAGCAAGGGTGGCACCAAATAAGGCAAGTTTTCCTTCTTCTTCCTTGCCTTGTGGCCAACGTCCAGCAGCTATTCCAGCCCTTCCCAGCCCTTGGCCATGCCCAAAACACTCCCCTCTCTTCTCCTTAGGTGGTGGAAACAAGATATAGGGTTTCCCTTGGTGTCTTGGTAGTTTTCCATCATCTTCTTCTCCTTCTAGTTGGCCGGCGGCAAGAACTTCTATAGTTCTTTGTTGGTTGAGTTTTTGAAGGAGAAAAACATTGTTTCTCTTCTTCCTCTTGCTTGGGAAAAGCAAGGAAGGAAGTTTTGCGATCTAGGAGCTTCGACTTTTGGTGGATCGTCGCCCACACGACGTCCAAAAGGAGGAGGGTCATACATTAGAAGACCAAGAGGTATAACTATTCTTCTATCTCTTTTATTCATTGCTTGTGTTTGTTTTTCAAAATATAAGCATGTTATATTTCTGTAAATAGGCTAAATAATACTTGGATCCCGAGTATAAATACAAAAACCGGCGATCCGGACATCGTCTATTCCGCGGCTACTCGTAGAATAGAGAATGGTCGCTTGAACAACTAGTTTGTTCAAGTGACCTCTCTAAATGAATAGCACGACGATGACTTGGTTGCTTTGGGAATCCCTTTTGTCTAAGATTAAGTTTTTAATCCGGGGACATCAAAGGGATCACCATGGTCAAGCAACCGAGGTGAAGGGGAAGCGAAGTTTCCCCTCACGGATCAACCCCAACAACAATAGCAAGCATGTGTTGGAGAATCGATGGTCGGCTAGAGGGGGGGGGGGGTGAATAGCCTTCTTCGTAGATGGTGGAGTTCGATCGCATCTTAATTGTCTACGTAGAGTTAGCGCAACGGAATAATAAAACTAAGGACAATTAAGAGTAAATGCAAGAATTAAAGAGACAAATGCAAACGCTAAGATATAACGTGGTTCACGGCCCTTGCCGCTAATTCACGACCCGATTCGTATGGCGAATCATTCCCTTCAAATCCACTATTCTCTCCTTTGCACTAAGTTAGGTGGAGGTAACCTTTCTTACTAGAATCACTCCTCTTACAATATGATTGAAATAAACTCAAGGAAGAAGAGTAAAAATGTGTTGGGCACTTAGGAGATGTTTAGAGGTTAAGCATTACCCATCCAGAGTGACTCAAGGCCCCTTCTTATAGGGAAGAGGTCATTCTTCCCATTGAGCACCGAGCAGTCGATTGATGCAACCATCAGTCAACTGCTGCTGTAGCCGTTGCCTCGCAATGGCTTCATCCACGTTGGATTTCAATCAACGGCTCCTACATCAGTCGACTAATCTTCCTATCAGTCGACTGATGGAGCTAACAGTCGAATGGTCGACGAGATCACTCAACTGCCAAAGCTTCTGTGCCCAAACTTGCCTCGATCAGTCGACTGTCATCCCTTGGTAATCAACTGATGGTGTCGACAGTCGACTGTCATCCCTTGGCAGTCGACTGTTGTGTTAGAACCAATTTAGTCAAACACCGATCGAGTCCAATCGACCTAGAGCAGTCGACTGCTACCTATAGCAGTCAACTGGTGTCGGGTAAAACTTCAAACCAACCTTTGGTTGAGCCTCCGACACTTGACTTAGCCATTCGGCCAAGTTCACCTATGAGCTACCCCATCCCGGGTTACAATCGCTCACTTTCATCTCCCTTGGAGTCCTTCTCCTTGAAGCTCTCTTCATCCGGCCATGTCCCTCGGATGCACCAAGCGCACAGATTCGCAATGTCATCCTTCGCGTCTCACCTTGAAGTTTGCTTCCTTGTCTTCACTCCAAAGCTCCTTGTCTGATTGTCCCTTGGATGCATCAAGCGCACGGCTTCGCAATGTCGTCCTTCACCGACTCAAGGACCAAGTCATGAGATGGTGATCTTGCCAATGCTTTGTCAAGCTTACCATGTGTGAATTACTAAGTCTTGTACGACTTCAACACATATATCAAATCTTCATAATAACCTAACTTAAACCTTTGCCACACACATCAAAATACATCATCCATGGGTTGATTGCCTTAACAATCAACCATGTTTAAGTTAGGTGAAACATTAATCAAAATACGTAAGGAAGGAAAGCATGTAAAGCATGGATATCAAACATGAATATCAACTCCCCCTAAATACATGCAACTCCCTCTTAACACATGCTAATTCCCTCTAGCATGATTAACTTAAACCCTCATATTTCTCCCCCTTTGACACCATCAAAACATCTACCATATGTTATATAAGCATGACATCAAGTCTAGGGAACAAAAATCACCAAAATCAAACTCAAAACCTGATAAAATAGGTTCTTTGCCTCGCACACATCACCGATCAATCGAGCATCGCTGATCGCACCCAGATTTTAGATTTTTTGATTTCCGAAGTCCAACTTCATAAATGCATTAAAAATTATAGAAAATTCGAAAAATCATGAAATTTGGGGAACATATTTCTCATAAGACCTTTATCAGTGAAAAATGATTTTTCATGAAAATTCATTCTATTTTCGAAAAATTAGGTAAAAACTCAAAAGTTGCAAAAAGTCTAAATTTTGTATCAATTTGAAAACTAGTTTTGCCTTAGAATCTTTTCAAAACATGAACTAACAGATTATGAAACATAAAATAGTTTTTAAAACATTTAAAATATCCAACCATGATCTTTGGGCAATATGTCTATGAATTAAATATATGCTCTCCCCATGATTGGTCTATTATTGCTATCATGATACCTATAATGACTAATCAAAATGTTATACTTATAAGTGAGTCATTTGTAGCATCCTAATATCTCACCCATGTTATGTTTTCAATCAAGTTAGTTTATAGTGAGTGTGAGATGAACCTAAAGGTATTATACTTAACCATCAATTTTCATGCAATTCTACCAAAGTTAAGTATCTATATCCTAAAACACCCAACATGATCATAAAATCACATATTTTCAATCATGATTAAATATTTTCAATTATTGCATATCATGATCATAAATCAAACAATATTCATGATTCCATATTATGATCACATTATCATCACCCAACACTATAAATCAAAAATCATCACCCACATCCTTATAAGTCAACCATTTTACATGATATAAAATAAGTCCACTCATGGTTGACTATCCTAGGTTTTCCTAACCCTTAAGGATGGACTTAAGAATCCAATATAGATTCTTTCCAATAGGGTTCACTAAGTATTCCTTTGGGATCCATTTCTTGGCTATCATTGTTGTTTTAGATTGACCCCTAGCAATCAAACAATGGTAGGCCTTCTCATTCTTGGATCCCTTATATCCTAAGCCTTTCTTGTTGAAACTTACCCTTTGGCTCCCAATTATCATGTTCAAAGTATTGGAGCCTATTGTGAATTTCTCTAGGGATCTAGTTAGATGATCTACTTTTTCCCTTAAGGAATTATTTTCTTCAATACATGCATCATTAACATTAAGAGGCATATAATCATCATGTGAGCATGCATTTGCTAGTTTTTCTTCTAGGGCCTTAATTTGATCAAACATGCATTTGTTCTTTTCTTCTAATTTCCTAATATCATCAAGCATGCATTTATTTTTCTTCTTACTCCTAAATAAATCTCTAGTAAGACTAGAAATCATAGAAACAATTTCTTGAGTAGGAAGATTTCTTACCATACTTACCATATCTTCCTCCTCCGATTCCAATGAGGATGAGGATGAAGCTCCCCCTTCACTTGAGCTCTCCTTACTTGAACTTGTTTCTTCTTTTTCGGAGGAGGTGGAGTTCAAGTCTTCTATTGCCATAAGTGCAAGGCTTGTGAAGGCTTGATCTTCCTCCGATGAGGATGGATCATCCCATGTCGCTTTGTGTTCCTTGACTTTCCCTTTTTCTTTTGGTTTCTTATCTTCTTCCTTTTTCTTGCTCCCCTTCTTCTTCTCTTATTTCTTTCTTCTTTCTTCCTTGCTTTTGCTCAAGAGGGGACAATCATCCCTTATGTGCCCCTTTCCTTGGCAATTGTAGAAAATAATTTTTCTCCTTGGCCTTCTTCCCCTATCATGAGATTTGTTAAACTTAAAATTTTTCAAAGCACGTCTTACCTTCCTTACCATGTAGGCCTCCTCATTGCTATCCATGGAGGAAGAGGAGG
Organism: Wurfbainia villosa; assembly: GCA_025175895.1. Taxonomy (NCBI): domain Eukaryota; kingdom Viridiplantae; phylum Streptophyta; class Magnoliopsida; order Zingiberales; family Zingiberaceae; genus Wurfbainia; species Wurfbainia villosa. The sequence continues at coordinate 59,232,164 of CM045997.1, forward strand.
AATCTTCATCAGATGACGAAGGTGGAGTCTCCTTCTTCTTCTTCTTTCCCTTGTTGGCCATTAGTGCTATTCCCCTTGGCTTTATGCTTGGTTCTTCGATTATCCCTTCAAGCCTTGTCTCATGAAGCTCCATGGTGGAGAAAAACTCTTCTAGAGTGGTTACCTCTAGGTTTTTCAAAATATAAAAGGAGTCCACCATAGAGCTCCACTTTGAGGACCAGGGGAATGCATCTATCACCTTCATTATCATGTCCCAGTTGGAGAGTTTTTCACCTACACTTGATAAACCGGTTATTATCTCTTTGAATCTAGAGTGTAGTGATAATACCTTTTCTCCCTTATCTAATTTGATATTGCTTAATTGTGAGCGGAAGAGGTCCCTTCTTGCAAGATTTGCCTCGAAGGTGCCCTCATGAAGTTCTACAAGCTTTTCCCACATCTCTTTAGTGCTTGCGCACTCTCCTATCCGATTGATCTCTTGTTGTGGGAGCACGTTAAAAAGGTGGTGCTTGGCCTTTGAATTTGCAAGGTGCTCCTCCCTTTGCTTTTTGGTCCACCTTGACTTTTCAATTGGTTCACCCTCTTCGTTTTTAGGCATATCAAAACTGCTTTCCATTATTAGCATGATATCGAAGTCGGTTTCAAAGAATACCTCCATTCTCTTCTTCCACCATGCTAATTCACCCTCAAACTTGGGTGGATGGATGTTTGAGCCGGCCATCTTTTTGTCGTGCTTGTTGCGGCGGTGAGTCCAGTGACAAGCAACCTTGGCTCTTATACCACTTGTTGGAGGATCAGTGGCTGGCTAGAGGGGGTGAATAGCCTTTTTCGTAGATGGTGGAGTTTGATCAAGTCTTAATTGTCTACAATTAGAGTTAGCGCAACGAAATAATAAAACTAAGGACAATTAAGAGTAAATGCAAGAATTAAAGAGACAAATGCAAACGCCAAGATGTAACGTGGATCATGGCCCTTGCCGCTAATCCACGACCCAATTCGTATTGCGAATCACTCCCTTCAAATCTAGTAGTCTCTCCTTTGCACTAAGCTAGGTGGAGGTAACCTTTCTTATAAGAATCACTCCTCTCACAATATGATTGAAATAAACTCAAGGAAGAGGAGTACAAATTTGTTGGGCACTTAGGAGATGTTTAGAGGTTAATTTTACCCATCCCAAGTGACTCAAGGCCCCTTCTTATAGGGAAGAGGCCATTCTTCTCGTTGGGCACCGAGCAGTCGACGATGCAACCATCAGTCGACTGCTGCTATAGTCATTGCCTCGCAACGGCTTCATCCACATTGGATTCCATCCAACGACTCCGACATCAGTCGACTGATCTTCCCATCAGTCGACTGATGGAGCCAACAATCGAGTGGTCGATGAGATCACTCGACTGCCAAAGATTCTGTACCCAAACTTGCCTCGATCAGTCGACTGTCATCCCTTGGCAGTCGACTGCCATCCCTTGGCAGTCGACTGTTTAATCAGAACCAGTTTAGTCGAACATCGATTGAGTCCAATCGACCTAGAGCAATCAACTTCTACCTATAGCAGTCAACTGGTATCGGGTAAAACCTCAAACCAACCTTTGGTTGAGCCTCCGACACTTGACTTAGCTATTCGGCCAAGTTCACCTATGAGCTACCCCATCCCGGGTTACAATTGTTCACTCTCATCTCCCTTGGAGTCCTTCGCCTTGAAGCTCTCTTCGTCCGGTCACGTCCCTCGGATGCACCAAGCACACGACTTTGTAATGGCATCCTTCGCGTCTCACCCTGATGTCTGCTTCCTTGGCTTCACTCCAATGCTCCTCGTCTGGTGGTCCCTCGGATGCATCAAACACACAACTTCGCAATGCCATCCTTCACCGACTCAAGAACCGAGTCATGAGATGGTGATCTTGCCAATGCTTTGTCAAGCTTACTATGTGTGAATTATTAAGTCATGTACGACTTCAACACACATATCAAATCCACACACATCAAAGCACATCATCCATGGGTTGATTGCCCAAACATCATGATCCGAATAGACTTAAGCATCGCAATTGGTGAAAACGTTTCATCATAGTCAATACCATGAATCTGTTTGAAACCTTTAGCTACCAATCTCCCTTTATAAGTATGCATAAGACCATCCATGTCAGTCTTTCTCTTAAAGACCCACTTACACCCAATGAGTTTGACCCCTTCAGGTGGATCAACCTGTTGGGTTTTCGGCACCGCGGCGAGTGTGTGTTCGAACATGTTTCGTAAACATGTGCACAGCGGAAGAAACAAAGATAATAAATCTATATTTATTACAACACACACATCACACGCATGCATAGTACAACATGTGTAGACATAACCGTAAATTTAAATTTGCAATAAAAGGAAATTTAACTACGTATACCTTTCGTATCACATGTAGCGGGAACAACATCAACCAGAATGATCCTCGCTAGAATCATCTCTATCCGTATCCACACCGAGTATCTTCAGGATGACTTCACAAAGTCACGAGCTTTGTCTTTGTACGGGTTACTAGCCTCGTGTTGAAGACGACGTGATCGAGAGAGGATCACGATCCGAATCCGAATTCGGATCCAAAGACGAGTCCTCAAAACTCGCTTCTCCGGAGACGTATTCGTCAACCGTTTGACGAATCCTTCGTCCTCCACCTTAGAGGATTACCGGAGATCGAATCCCCGGCAAGACTACCGCTGTCAGAGCTCTAAACGTCGTCCAAACGACGCTCCGACGAGAGGGAAATAAGCTGTCCAGAAAACTGGACAGCTTTGGTGGAGACCTTGCGCCGGCCAAATAAGGAAAGCGACTTGCTCACCTTGTCGCCGGAGCCAAGGAAGATCACTGGAGCTCCTCCAGCAGCAGCTAGACCCCGGCAATGGGAGAAGATGGCAGAAACTGGTCGCCGGTTGGAGCTTCAAGGTGGGCGGCGGCAAGAGGAGATGTTGGCGCCGAAATCACCAAGGAGAGGAGGTGGGCGGCAACTAGGTTAGGGTTTTGGATTAGGGTTTAAGCCCTCTTTTATAGAGAACTAATTCTCTTAATGGTTATTGGATCATAACCATAGGGCCCGTTAACCCGCTCCATTAATATAAGTTAAAATAAACCAAACCATGATGGTTTATTTTAAGTTAAAACGAACCAAACCAACTTTTGGTTCATTCGTTTAAAATAAACCAAACCCTTTGGTTTATTCTCCTCCATTGGATTAGAACCAAACCATTTCGGTTCATCCATTATGTCTTCATAAGACACGGCCCATCCACGCTTCCATTGTGACTGAAACGATTTCATGCTCGCTTCTTGTTTGGTCCAACAAAACCTAGTTTCTCTTGGTCTGAGAATCCCATTCTCAAGCTCATTTTAAATCCTTCGGATTACGCTCGTTGTGCATGTGACCAAATAGGTTCTCGGTTTATGTTGGTCGTCTATAATTAACCATTAATTATAGAACAATCATTGTTGGTGCAGGGGCACTAGATAATCGAACCTGTATTTTGATTATGGCAAAGACACAAAGTTAAGTTTATATTGTTATCTCACGAGCTAAATCAAGTGTGCAGAAAAGTACTAAAGCCGGAGCTGAAGGCTAGCGACACCCGGAGGAAGCCGTGGTGGTCGGGCGACACTTGAGTGAATTCGGAGGGAGCCGAAGGAATCGAGTGGAAGGCCGAAAGCGAGAGCTACTATCGAGGTAAGCTCGTGTGAGTGAGAGATTGTAAGGTCGTGTCCTCTTTACGGGGACGACCGTAGGCGACGATTCGACTAAGACTTCCTGTGGAAGGTCTAGGTCGAGATCGGACGGTTAGAAACCGTCGTATTTATCATTTTCCGAGCTAATCTCTTACTGCAGGGAAGTGGCGGCCGGGCAATGATCACCGGACATTGCAAGGCGATCATATCGTTATCGCTGATCGATGAGATGCATCACGATCGTATCACGATCGATGAGAGGTATCACCGATCGATGGCGACGATTCAACTTTTGCGCTAGGTCAAAACGGATAATGTTTGACGCGGCCACTTCGCGATAAAAATTTGTAAAAATTCATGATCCGTTCCAAAGAAATAGGAGACAAATTCAGAGGCTAAAGTCTATAAAAGGAGGGGAGGATTCATCTCCAAATCACATCAATTATTCATCAAGTGCTCCTACAACGCCAACGCTTCAACACGCGACGCCAAGTTTTGATCTTCTTCGTCGGCAGCAGATTCAAGTAATATTTTTGATATTATATTCTGTATTTTTATCTTCATAACGAGGTGAGGTAGGCTTGTTGCCTCATCCTCGTATATTCGGTTTTTGTAATCGTTGTCTCCTACCTCCAACGAGGAGGAGACGTTTTAGTGCTTTGCCCTCCGTACGCGGTCTAGGACCGATAGTGCCTTGGAGTAGCAACCGCTGGGTTGTGAACCAAGTAAAATAAACGTGTTCATTTATTTTCCGCTGTGCTTACTTTGCGTATCGAACGAACGAAAAAGAAAAGATTTACGATCGCTATTCACCCCCCCTCTAGCGACGCTTCTCGATCCAACAATCATGAGTGACACCTAGTAGTACATCATGATCCCCAATTAACCGAAAAGATCAACGGTTGATCCAGAACTATTTCTGAAACCCTTCAGCAACTCGAATGAATCGTGCCCCATTCCCTTCACTCATCTTATACCCACTTGGTTCAGGACATAGTCTATAGTGTCAGTCCCCACTAGGCTGACTACGTCACACCTAGCCCAAGTATCATTTCGTCGTCCTACGGATTCTAGTTACTCCACATGTATCGAAGAGTACCTTACTCTAAACATGTAATGCTTTGGCCAAAGACTTTAGTAACAATCCGACGAGAGGCCATGGGTATACATCTCCTCGCAAGGAGTGGTGAATCCTTTATAGGCTATTCAAACACCTTCGATCACTTCGACTTATACCCAATCATCCCGGGTCCACATATCCTTAGAGATGCTTGCTTAAGATGTTAAAGCATAAGTCTCTATGATCAAGATGACTTGAATACCGCAAGTCAAAGGAACATCGCACTTAAGCTACAGTAAGAACTTCATTGACATATCTATATATGCAAAGAACCATATGAAGTCTTACGGCTGGTCACTCCAATGAACTAGTTACCATAACTAGCATCCACGATTAACTCCGGACATCACAATGTCTCCAGCCAGTGAGAATCAGCTGCTTGGATACACCAAGGAGTATACCTCATGCTAGTCTCGACAGAATTGATGGTGTCCAAATCCATCAATTCATCGACTAGGGATAATTCCGATACATCACAATTACACATGTAGAGATACTCACTAGTTGTGATCCAATCACAAATTCTCTCATGCTGTGAATCGTATCATGGATATTCAATAAATGAGTTTAAGATCCAATCAAATACATAAAAACATGTATACTCAAATAGTGAATCTTCATTTATCATATAAATGGTTCATACATAAGGCGATTGCCTTAGGACATCTCTCATATATTACTAACAAACTCCCACTTGGCCTAATGCCAATCGTTACGATATCCAATATCATAAGCTCTAACATGACCCTCAAACTTACTTTGAGGTAATGCTTTAGTCAAAGGATCCGCTAAGTTCCTTCAGTGGGAATTTTCTCGATTTGTATTTCATTCCTACTGATGATCTCTCTGATAAGATGATAGCGACGAAGCACATGTTTGGATCGTTGATGAGACCTTGGCTCTTTCGCTTGTGCAATTGCTCCATTGTTGTCGCAGTAGACCTGTATTGCTTCAACAATGGCCGAAATCACACCAAGTTCATAAACGAACTTCTTGATCCAAACCGCTTCCTTTGCTGCTTCCGAAGCTACAATGTATTCTACCTCAGTGGTAGAATCCGCTACAGTGTCTTGTTTGGAACTTTTCCAACTCACTGCGCCCCTATTCAAGGTGAACACGTATCCAGACTGAGACCTGGAATCATCCTTGTCTGTCTAGAAGCTGGCATCCGTATACCCGTGTATCACCATGTCCCCTTCTCCATATATTAGGAACACATCCTTAGTTCTTCTTAAGTACTTAAGGATCATCTTAACAGCCACCCAATGATCCATTCTGGATCGACCGTATCCGCCGTGACACTCAGAGCATACGATACATCGGGCCTCGTACATAACATAGCATACATGATAGATCCTATTGCGGATGCATAGGGAATCTTACTCATGCAAATCCTCTCGTCTTCTGTGCGCGGACACATAGACTTTGAAAGGTGTACCCCATGCCTGATGGGTAGGAAACCTTTCTTGGATTCCGACATGCTAAACCTCTTTAGCACTCGCTCTATATATGTAGACTGCGAAAGACCAAGCAACCGTTTCGATCTATCTCTATAGATCTTAATCCCGAGGATGTAGGTTGCTTCTCCCAGGTCTTTCATGGAGAATGTCTTGGATAACCAAACCTTAACTAACTGTAAGATTGAAACATCGTTTCCTATAAGTAATATGTCATCGACATATAATACTAGGAACACGACTGCACTCCCACTAACCTTCTTGTACACACAAGGTTCATCTGGATTTTGTGAGAAATTAAACTTTTTGATTATCTCATCAAAACGGATATTCCAGCTCCTGGATGCTTGCTTCAATCCATATATGGACCGTCGCAATTTGCATACCTTGGTTTTATCAACCGATGTGAAACCCTCAGGCTGTATCATATACACGTCCTCGAGCAGGTTTCCATTAAGGAAAGCTGTTTTCACATCCATCTGCCATATCTCATAATCATAATGAGCCTCTATGGCCAGGAGCATCCGAATGGATTTAAGCATAGCTACAGGCGAATAGGTTTCATCATAATCAACACCTTGCTTTTGACGATATCCTTTCGCCACCAATCTAGCCTTATAGGTAATTACATTACCATCCATGTCGGTTTTCTTCTTGAAAACCCACTTGCACCCTATAGGCTTAATGCCTTCAGGTGGGTCAACCAAGTTCCAAACTTGATTTTCATACATGGAATCCATTTCCGACTTCATGGAACCGGTAGGCTCCTCGTCATCAATGAGTAACACGTCGTTCGATTCACTTACAAGAAATCCATATCTCTCAGGAATATTGCGTGTTCTACCAGATCTACGAAGATGTGGTGTTACAATAGGTCCAACCGATTGCTCATCACTATGAGTTGTCGGCTGTTGTGCTTCACCAAGTATCTCATCAATGTCTATTTGAGTCTCTCGAGCCTCCTCAAGCTCGACGACACTCCCACTATTTTCTTGCAAGAGAAACTCTTTCTCTAGAAATACAGCATGCCTTGAAACAAACACCTTTTGTTCCATAGGATGATAGAATTGGTAACCCCTTGTTTCCTTAGGGTATCCAATAAATAGACATTTATCAGACTTAGCATCCAATTTGTCTGATACAGTCCGCTTCACATAAGCAGGACAACCCCATATCTTCAAGTAAGATACATGAGATTTCTTACTATTCCATATCTCATATGGAGTAGTAGAGACTACCTTGGTTGGCATTCTGTTTAACAAGTAAACAACTGTCTGAAGTGCATAGCCCCAAAAGGACTTGGGAAGATTTGCATGATTCATCATTGACCTGACCATGTCCAACAAGGTCCGGTTACACCTCTCAGATACACCATTATGCTGTGGTGTATATGGCGGAGTCCATTGAGACAATATACCATTGTCTCTTAGATAATTAAGGAAATCCTGACTCAAGTATTCACCACCTCGATCTGATCGAAGTATTTTAATACTATTGTCATGTTGTTTCTCTACTTCATTTCTGAATTCTTTGAACCTTTCAAAGGCTTCAGACTTGTGTTTCATCAAGAACACATACCCAAACCGTGAGTGATCATCGGTGAAGGTAATGAAGTAGCTATAGCCTTCTAAAGCTTGAGTTGACATAGGTCCACATACATCAGTATGTACTAGACCTAGTAACTCTCCCACTCGTTCACCTTTTCCAGTAAAAGGTAACTTAGTTATCTTGCCTTTTAAGCATGATTCGCATGTATCGTATGAATCCAATTTAAACGATTCCAGAATTCCACATCGGTGTAATTCGGACATGCGTTTCTTGCTTACATGGCCAAGACGACAATGCCACATATAGGAGTCTAATTGATTACCCTTTCGAGCACGCGTGTTGCTCGCTTCGATATTGAAGATGTCACTGGATACGTCCAACGTATAAATGTCATTACTCAAAGTTCCAGTTCCATAAAGCACGCCATTCAAAGTTATATAACAACAATTGTTACTAAACGTCAAATGGAAATCATTTCTATTTAAACAGGAAATAGAAACAATGTTCTTTATTAGAGAAGGAACATAATAGCAATTGTCCAGTTCCAAGACTAGTCCACTGGGGAGCTTCAGTAAATAAGTTCCGATGGCGACCGCAACAACCTTTGCTCCATTGCCAACTCCCAAATTTGACTCCCCTCCGATGAGTCTTCTTCTATTCCTTAGCCCCTGTATGTCATTACATATATGTGAGCCACACCCAGTATCCAATACCCAAGTGTCTAAGGAAATAGAATGATAATCAATAACGAAGATACCTGAAGAGGATGGGGCATCGGATGCCTTCTTCTTCTTCATGGACTCAAGATAAATCTTGCAGTTTCTTCTCTAGTGGCCTTCCTTGCCACAATGATGGCAAGTGCCCTTTTGTGTTGGTTCTGCCTTCTTTGTCTTCTTGTTCTTCCCTTTCTTCTATTCTTTTGCCTTCCTCTTAGAACCTTTCTTTGAGGAATCAACTAACAGAACCACCTTCTCCTCATGCTTCACAGAAGGCTCCACGGTCTTCAGCATATTGAGGAGCTCAAGAATAGTGGATTCCAATTTGTTCATCCGATAGTTCATCACAAATTGTGAGAAACTCTTGGGCAAACAATGCAGAATTAAGTCAATACTTAACTCATGATCCATCACAAACCCGAGGTTAGCTAGCCGCTTGATGTACCCGTTCATCTTTAGCACAAACTACACTACAGACGAACCTTCTTGCATCTTCGTGGTGAAGAGGAGCCTAGAGACCTCGAACCTTTCGGATCTCGCTTGCTCATCGAACAACTCATGAAGATGGAAGACCATAGTATTAGCATCCATATGCTCATGCTGCTTTTGCAGCTCAGGTACCATCGCCGCTAGCATGATGCAACTCGCTAGCTCAGAATCTGCCACATGCTTCTGATAGACCAACATTTGGTCTGGAGTTGCATTGTCCTTAGGACGGTTGGGAAGAGGCTCTTCAAGGACATATGCAAGCTTTTCTGGCTTGAGAACAATTCTCAGGTTTTTAAGCCAGTCCAGGAAGTTAGGCCCAGTCAGTTTGTTTGAATCCAAAATAGTGCGCAAATTCAAAGACGTCATGATCAATTTAATGACCTAGAAATACAAAACGAGCATATATGAGAAAATGATTTTAAAATGCATCAATATACATTTATAAATCCCATTCATTTTTTGAATTTCAAAAAACCCCAAAATCACTTCGGGAGATCGTAGGTCCATCTCCGAATGGGCTGATATCCATCATGGATATGAACAACCTTGGAGAGAGTCCAATAAGTCATTCATAACTATGACGGTAGGTATCAACTATACCGATTGCATATCACATATATGCAACTATCACAATGTGCTATCAACTAATTGAATGTTCACACATACATTGGGTTGTTAACACATTAACAAGTATGCATCATATGCATAGCACCCAACTTCACCTCCCTTTACATCGACCTTGGAGAGAGTCCAACAAGCCGATGCTCCAGGTTAAAGCCAACCCATTAATCGAGGAATAGTTTTAATATGGTTAGAGCGCATTCAACCAATTAGCCCGTCTTGGAGAGAGTCCAACAACCAAAGCTAATGATTGACCTCTGACTCTTACCATATTAGTATTAAACTATTCCATGGTTTGAACATGTTCGGGTTCGAGCCGGGCTTGGAGAGAGTCCAACAACCCAAACAAGAAATGGAACTCTGGTTCTAACCATATTAATGGAAGGTGTAGGCTTTAATATTGAGTAAGGGTTTTTATGTCTCATCCTCTTTGCATGCAAATAACTATTATCTACATGGCATGACATACATGGCATACATCTACATGTCACGACACGCATGACATAATGATATGCATCTAATGCAATTACATGGCATACAATTATGTCATGTGCATAATTTCCTTATATGTCATAACTATTTATGGAAATAAAATATGTTTAAGATTTAATTCTCCAAATCAAATCATGATTAAATTAGGAAACAAATTTCCAAATCTAATCACATATTTAATTTGTGGAAATAGTTGATTAAGGAAAGTCAATTTAGGAAACCAATTTCCTAAATCATCAAAACTACTTATGGAAATAAAATATTTAAAGATTTGATTTCCCAAATCAAATCATGATTAAATTAGGAAACAAATTTCCAGAATCTAATCAAATATTTTATTTATGGAAAATATCAATTTCCATAAATACTTCCAACTTTCCAAAAGTGGAAGATTTCCATAAATACTTCTAGACTTTCCAAAATTGAAAAATTTCCATAAATACTTCTAACTTTCCAAAAGTAGAAAATTTCCAGAAATATCATTATGACTATCGCAAAACCATTTTACGATTATGTCGAAACACAACCTGGGCTATGATACCACTGTTGGGTTTCCGACACCGCGGCGAGTGTGTGTTCGAACATGTTTCGTAAACATGTGCACAGCGGAAGAAACAAAGATAATAAATCTACATTTATTACATCACACGCATGCATAGTACAACATGTGTAGACATAACCGTAAATTTAAATTTGCAATAAAAGGAAATTTAACTACGTATACCTTTCGTATCACGTGTAGCGGGAACGGCATCAACCGGAACGATCCTCGCTAGAATCGTCTCTATTCATATCCACGCCGAGTATCTTCGGGATGACTTCACTAAGTCACGAGCCTCGTCTTCGTACGGGTTACTAGCCTCGTGTTGAAGACGACGTGATCGAGAGAAGATCACGATCCGAATCCAAATTCGGATCCAAAGACGAGTCCTCAAAACTCGCTTCTCCGGAGACGTATTCGTCAACTGTTTGACGAATCCTTCGTCCTCCACCTCAGAGGATTACCGGAGATCGAATCCCCGGCAAGACTACCACTGTCGGAGCTCTAAACGTCGTCCAAACGATGCTCTGACGAGAGAGAAACAAGCTATCCAGAAAACTGGACAGCTTTGGTGGAGACCTTGCGCCGGCCAAATAAGGAAAGCGACTTGCTCACCTTGTCGCCGGAGCCAAGGAAGATCACTGGAGCTCCTCCGGCAGTAGCTCGACGCCGGCAATGGGAGAAGACGACAGCAGCTGGTCGCCGATTGGAGCTTCAAGGTGGGCGGCGGCAAGAGGAGATGTTGGCGCCGAAATCACCAAGGAGAGGAGGTGGGCGACAACTAGGTTAGGGTTTTGGATTAGGGTTTAAGCCCTCTTTTATAGAGAACTAATTCTCTTAATGGTTATTGGATCATAACCATAAGGCCCGTTAACCCGCTCCATTAATATAAGTTAAAATAAACCAAACCATGATGGTTTATTTTAAGTTAAAACGAACCGAACCAACTTTTGGTTCATTCGTTTAAAATAAACCAAACCCTTTGGTTTATTCTCCTCCATTGGATTAGAACCAAACCATTTCGGTTCATCCATTATGTCTTCATAAGACACGGCCCATCCACGCTTCCATTGCGACTGAAATGATTTCATGCTCACTTCTTGTTTGGTCCAACCAAACTTAGTTTCTCTCGGTCTAAGAATCCCATTCTCAAGCTCATTTTAAATCCTTCGGATTACGCTCGTTGTGCGTGTGACCAAATAGGTTCTCGGTTTATGTTGGCCGTCTATAATTAACCAATAATTATAGAACGATCATGAGTGACACCTAATAGTACATCATGATCCCCAATTAATCGAAAAGATCAACGGTTGATCCAAAACTATTTCTGAAACCCTTCAGCAGCTCGAATGAATCGTGCCCCATTCCCTTCACTCATCTTATACCCACTTGGTTCAGGACATGGTCTATAGTGTCAGTCCCCACTAGGCTGACTACGTCACACCTAGCCCAAGTATCATTTCGTCGTCCTACGGATTCTAGTTACTCCACATGTATCGAAGAGTACCTTACTCTAAACATGTAATGCTTTGGCCAAAGACTTTAGTAACAATCCGACGAGAGGCCATGGGTATACATCTCCTCGCAAGGAGTGGTGAATCCTTTATAGGCTATTCAAACACCTTCGATCACTTCGACTTATACCCAATCATCCCGGGTCCACATATCGTTAGAGATGCTTACTTAAGATGTCAAAGCATAAGTCTCTATGATCAAGATGACTTGAATACCGCAAGTCAAAGGAACATCGCACTTAAGCTACAGTAAGAACTTCATTGACATATCTATATATGCAGAGAACCATATGAAGTCTTACGGCTGGTCACTCCAATGAACTAGTTACCATAACTAGCATCCACAATTAACTCCGGACATCACAATGTCTCCAGCCAGTGAGAATCAGCTGCTTGGATACACCAAGGAGTATACCTCGTGCTAGTCTCGATAGAATTGATGGTGTCCAAATCCATCAATTCATCGACTAGGGATAATTCCGATACATCACAATTACACATGTAGAGATACTCACTAGTTGTTATCCAATCACAAATTCTCTCATGCTGTGAATCGTATCGTGGATATTCAGTAAATGAGTTTAAGATCCAATCAAATACATAAAAACATGTATACTCAAATAGTGAATCTTCATTTATCATATAAATGGTTCATACATAAGGCGATTGCCTTAGGACATCTTTCATATATTACTAACACAACTAAAGTCCATACTTGGTTAGTGTACATGGATTCCATTTCGGATCTCATGGCCTCTAGCCATTTCTCAGAATCTGGGCTCATCACAGCTTCCTGATAAGATATAGGTTTGTTTAACTCAACAAACATAACATCATCATTGGCAGACAAGAGAAATGAATATCTCTCAAGCTGGCGACGTATCCTATCAGACCTGCGAAGAGGTTGGTCTACTTGAACAGTTTGTTGCTCCATAACTTCTTGTCCAACAATCTCATCATCCACAACACTTTGTGGTGCCTGTTCAACTTCCATCTCAGTGCTATCTTTATCTTGAATTTCTTCAAGATGTATTTTACTCCCACTAGTTCTTCTAGAAATGAACTCTCTTTCTAGAAATACTCCATTTCTAGCGACAAACACTTTGCCTTGCGTGGGATTGTAAAAGTAATATCCTTTCGTTTCCTTAGTATATCCTATAAAGTAGCACTTGTCTGATTTGGGGCCTAGTTTGTCGAAGACTTGATGTCGAACATAAGCCTCGCAATCCTAAATCTTCATAAAAGACATCTTATGACTTTTCCCAGTCCATATTGCATATGGTGTCTTTATGACTACCTTAGATAGGATGTGGTTAAGTGTGAAAGCAGTCGTCTCTAAAGTATATCCCCAGAAGAAAGAAGGAAGATTTGTGTGACTCATCATGGATCCTACCATATCTAATAATGTATAATTTCTCCTTTCTGATACACCATTCCACTGTGGTGTTCTAGGTGTAGTGAGTTGAGATCTAATCCCAAACTCAATGAGATAGTCACGAAAAGCTTGGCTAAGGTATTCCCCACCTTGATTTGATTGAAGCACTTTTATATTCTTACCAAGTTGGTTTTGTACTTCATTCTTGAATTCTTTGAACTTTTCAAAGGATTTAGATTTGTGTCTCATAAGATACACATATCCATATCTACTGAAATCATCAGTAAAAGTAATGAAGTACTGATAGCCTCCTCTAGCTGCTAAATTGAAAGGCCCACATACATCAATATGTATGAGTTCTAACAAATCAGTAGCTCGTTCACCATGTCCACTAAATGGAGTCTTGGTCATCTTGCCTAAAAGACAGGATTCACATGTCTCATATGATTCAAAATCAAAAGAGTCCAACAATCCATCCTTATAGAGCTGGGATATGCGACTCTCATTTACGTGACCCAAGCGACAATGTCAGAGATATGTTTTGTTCAGATCATTAGATTTGAACCGTTTGGTATTTATGTTATAGACTGGGATTTCAAGATCTAGAAGATAGAGACTATTCACAAGGTGTGCACTACAAAAAAAAATATCATTTAAATAAACAGAACAACACTTGTCCTTTATTACAAATGAGAAACCTTTCTTGTCTAAACAAGAAATGGAGATAATGTTTTTAGTCAAGGCAGACATATAACAACATTCTTCTAGTTCTAAGATAAGCACAGTGGGCAAAAATAAGGAATATGTCCCTACAGCGATGGCGACAACTTTTGCTCCATTGCCTACCCGTAGGTCCACCTCGCCCTTCGTCAATGATCTAGTCTTTCGAAGGCCCTGCACATTGGTACAAATGTGAGAATCACAACCAGTATCTAATACCCAAGAAGACGAGATAGATAAATTGACTTCGATAACATGTATACCTGAGGTAGAAGTCTCACTTCTCTTCCTTTTCACCTCTTCTAGGTATAACTTGCAGTTTCTCTTCCAATGCCCGGTCTCACCGTAGTGGAAGCATTCCCCTTCCTTAGACACCCCTCCTTTAGGTTTTAATGCATTTTCCTTGCCTTTGCCTTTGCCTTTGTTAGTGTCAGCCCTTAGTGCCAATTATGAGATGATTGATTAGGGATCATATGTATCATATTTCATTAATAACAGGCAAAGATTGATTATTATATTTACTTTATGCGTGTGCCAGCCAAATAAATATAATAATGCCCTTGAATAGTAGGTTCTAATCTACAGTGTATCAATTGGTAGAATTGATTATGAGAAGCTATAGAGAATATTATTCTTAAACATTCCTAGTCAAGTATTAATAGCAAAGGGATATATTAATACATTGATACTAGCATGTAGGTCAATGGATGACTTGATCTCACAAGTTATGGATATGTGATATCACATTAACTCATGAGTATATATATTGAAGAATATATATACTGAATTGACTCGCCATGAGAAAGTGTCATGGATCGTTATATGAGTGTCATATACTTTCTCATGTGACTTTTGGTATGAATAGTCCTTAGACCTGAAGTCACTACGATTCCCTACATAAGGAGTTATGTACTTTGGTATCGTCTAACATCACCCGTAACAGGGTGTACTATAACGGCGATTACTAGGTATGTAACGAATTATACGTAGGGATGTGAGTGATGTAGATGAGATCTATCCCTCCCATATGACGGGAGTGATATCTTTGGCCTCTTGATAGAGTATGACCACAAAATGCATGGTCATGCTCAAATGAGTCAATATGAGATATTGAGCTCATTTGTTTGAGTGAGTCTACTTGGGGATCAAGAAACATAAAGATCGATAAGGGGATGACACGGTCTATGCCTCATTGATCGGTCTAAGATATCAAGGATAGAAGGACACCGTCATACATGATAATAGTCACGGAATGGTTGTCGGATCTTGACTTTCTTGTAACTTGGGTATCAATGATGTATTGCTAGATGCCGCTCATTACTTATGTGTCTAAAAGAGGGTTTAGACACATTTCCAACGTTATAAGAACCTATTGGGTCACACACAAATGACATTCTATTTTGGAGATGGTTTCTTTTAGTTTGGCTAAAAGAACAATTGAGCATGTGGCCAAGACTTGAGTTAGACTCAAGCTAGTTGAACTTGAGTTAGACTCAAGTTAAACCATGAAAGATGATCATCATGTGGAATATCCAAGGGTCATCTATCATCATGCATGATTAATGAGATTAATCATGTATGGGAATACCAAGGGTCTTGGTATTCATGATGAGGAGATGAGAGGTTTAAGGCATTGATGAAATGGAATACCAAGGGTCATGGTATTGATTAGGAGTAATGAAAGTTGATGGCTTGGCGGCTATTGAAAGGCTTTCAACGTGAAAGCTTTGGGTGCTTGGTACTTGGGCGTGCAAGCTAAGAGGCAAGCCAAGAGTTCTTCTCCTTCTCCTCGATCCTTTTCTTCCAAGTGTTCTTGGAGTTTGCTAGGGTTGCTAGCACAACATGACTCCAAAACTGCTGAGTGTCAGTGTGGATACCGTGGAGATATGGTTATACTTACCGTATTGAGATCAGGCAGCGCTTGGATTTGCGGGATTGCGAAGGGCTCACATCGAATGTATACTTCTCTTTCTAGATAAGATCTAGACAAAGTAGGTTAATTGAAATGATTTATATGTTTTGCATGGATCTCTGGAGGGATCCGGTTTATATTATGTTTCTGCTGCAGTTGTGCGAAGTATTTGCCTGTGATATTGTGAATGTCACGATTCAGATTTTTCCCTACAGCCTTTGGCTTGGGTCCCTAACCTTTAGGCTTCTTCTTGCCTTTGCCTTTGCCTTTGTTCACCATCAAAATGGTACCAGGCTTTGCCTTCTTAAGGTTGAGTTCAGCAGTTCATAACATGCTCAACAACTCGGGTAAAGGCTTGTTAATTTCATTCATGTTGTAGTTCATGATAAATTGACTATAACCTTCTGGCAGTGACTGAAGAACAAGGTCAGTGGCTAGCTCTTGGCCCAATGAATATCCCAATCTCTATAGGTTCTCAACGTACCCAATCATCTTGAGTACATGAGTGCCTACGGGAGTTTCTTCTTGCATTTTGCATTAAAACAAGTCCTTTGATACTTTGTATCTCTCGTGCCTTGCTTGTCCCTGATATAGTTGTTTCAGATGCTCAACCATACCATAGGCATCCATGTTCTCATGTTGCTTTTGAAACTCAGAGGTTATGGTGGCAAGCATAAGGCATGACACATCCAATGTGTCATCTTGATGCTTCTTATAAGCATCCTTGTCAGCATGAGTGGTCGTAGGGGTAGGTGGTTCAAGAATGGACTACTCTAAGATGTACAGTTTGCATTCTTGCTTTAGGACTATCCTCAAGTTCTTGTACCAATCCAGGAAATTAGCTCCAGTGAGCTTGTCCTTATCAAGGACAGATCGCATGTGTTTGGCATATTTGATGACATGGTGATCTATAATACAGAAGTGCAGAAATGTATCATATTTCAATCATTTAATTAGGCCTTCTAACTAAATGATTCTCCCATTGGTCACAAAATGGGACAAGATCCATATTATACCACATCTTGAGTTAGCTTTGGCTAATCGCCTAAGACTTGTATAAGTTAGGTAGGTAACTTGTACCAATTACATCTAATGTAACTCTTGTATATCTCTATGAACAACATTATTTGTTCATTGTGCCCATCGCATGAGATATCTTTCTAAATTACCACTCATCTTGAGTTAGCTTTGGCTAATCACCCAAGATTTGTATAATGTAGGTAGATGTCCCGTATGAGCTATGCCTCTAAGTTCATCAATCTAATAGAGAGAGCTTAGTTAAGTCAAACCTAAAGTTTAATAGGCGGATATCACAATTGTCTTGTCGTACTTTACCGAGGTAAATCAAGTCACTTTGCTTTGGCAAACGCGCTACGATTGAACAAGATAATAGTAAGTATTAGACTTTGGTAGACATATAATAAGTGACCTAATTTTTGTGACAACTAACTATGCATGCATCAAATATACAAGCATCACATGCATCATATATACAAGCATCACATGCATCATATATACAAGCATCACATGTATCACATACACACATAACAAATAATCTTAAACGTGATATGGTTATGGCCCGAATCTATGATCTTCTCAAGCCAATGAGAAGAGTGAATGGTTAACCTAGGGATGACATCTTCTCCAAGTGCTTCCTTCGGTCATCCTGTGTTGTCGGCATCCTCCTTGTAACTTCAACCTTCAATGGACTTTTCATTTCTTTATTTTGTACATTACAAAATAAGAACACTCGAGTTACATTTGAGTCTAAGTCTATTTTACAACCAGAAAAATAGAGATGAAGACACGACATGCAGATCGTATTTATGAATTACAATATGCACACACAACACACAACCACAATCACATTGGGTCCTAGGCCATAATCATGCACCATATCATTCATAATGATGTATTGTTATAAAATTTATTATGAATACATACACGAATTTTAAGCTGCTTCGCCAATAAGACGCAACACCACAGCGGTCCCGCTAGCCGGTTAGCGGGCGGGGTTCAAGGGGTAGCACCCCTTGTGGGGTCGAGGGGCAGTACCCCCGGAGAAAACTTTATTTTCAACTCCTTGAATGAGTTGCTTCCCTTGTTCTCAAACACGGCCATGGTTGGTCCTGTTTTCCAAGCCGTGTTCCCCTTTGTGACAATTTCAAGCCTAAAATTCATGTAATCATAATACACATGTTTTATATCTCATATAAAATACGAAAATCTAAATTTATATCACACATAAATCATCATAACAAAATATACATAATGAAAGTGGCTTTGATACCACTATTGGGATCCGTATCATATCGCATATGTTCGCGGGCGAAACATTTCGCATAATCGCAATGAAAACAAAATACATGTCGGATCTCTCCAGAGATCCATGCAATACGTATAAATTGATTCGATTATCCTACTTTTTCTAGATCTTATCTAGAAGAATAAATATACCTTTGTTGTGAAGTCCTTCGCAATCCCGCTAGCCAAACGCAGTCGGATCTCAATACGGTAAGGACAACCATATCTCTAAGGTATCCACACGAACCGTATCTTGGAGAAGGAGATAACACCTTTGGTTGTGCTAGTAACCACACTAAGGCTCTCCACTCTAGACTTTGGCCAAGAAGAAGGGAGAGGAAGAAAAAAATAGAGATGCAAGGCATAAATGGGATACTTAGCTAAAATGAGATCACATACACACACAAGAGATCACTATTCTCCTTCTTGTTAAGGAGACTTCTCAAATCCCCTTTTAATATCCATTAATCCTATTTTTCATTAACGTTGAGGATTCTCCTCAACTCCCATGCCATCAATTTGCATGCAATGTTAATGAGTCTATTTATTTGCATGCAAAATTGAGAAAACTTCTCAAATTCCATTTGCATGCATTAATCCCATTTGCATGAATTAATTCATTTGCATGCAATAATTCATTTGCATGCAATATTTCATTTTACATGCAACGTTTGGAATAAGTCCCATTTCATGCATTAATCCCTTTGCATGCAACATTAAGCATTAAATCTCATTTCATGCATTAATCCATTTGCATGCAAGATTAATCATCATTAATCATGCTAACCTTCATCAATTGGTTTCACTTGAGTCTAACTCAAATTAAACCAATTTGAGTCCAACTCAAGTTTGGCCAAGAAATGAGTTTAACTCATTCTAGTTCATTCAATTAACTAATGATTCATTTAGTCAAACTAAAATGATCCTATCTCTAAAATAAAATATTCTTTATGTGTGATCCTATAGGCTCTCATAGCATTGGTAATGTATCTAAAACCATTTTAGATACATAAGCAATGAGCAGCATCTAGCAATACATCATTGCTACCCAAGCTACAAGGATGTCGAGATCCAACAACCTTTACGTGACTATTATCATGTATGATGGTGTCCTTCTATCATTGATATCTTAGATCGATCAATGAGACATAGATCGTGTCATCTCCTTATCGATCTTTATGTTTCTTGATCCTCAAGTAGACTCACTCAAACAAATAAGCTCAATATCTCATATTGACTCATTTGAGCATGACCATGCATTTCATGGTCATACTCTATCAAGAGGCCAAAGATATCACTCCCGTCATATGGGAGGGATAGATTCCATCTACATCAATCATATCCCTATGTATAATTCATTATATACCTAGTAATCGCCGTTATAGTGCACCCTGTTATGAGTGACGTTAGACGATACCAAAGTACATAACTTCTTATGTAGGGAACCGTAGTGACTTCAGGTCTAAGGACTATTCATACTAATAGTCACATGAGAAAGTATATGACACTCATATAATGATCCATGACACTTTCTCATGACAGGTCAATTCAGTACATATATTCTCCAATATATATACCCATGTGTCAATGTGATATCACATATCTATGACTTGTGAGATCAAGTCATCCATTGACCACAGGCTAGTCTCAATGTATCAATATATCATTTGTCTATTAATACAATACTTGACTAGGAATGTTTAAGTATAGTGTTCTCTATAGCTTCTCATAATCAATTCTACCAATTGATATACTATAGATTAGAACCTACTATTCAAGGACATTATTATATTTATTTGGCTGGCACACGCATAAAGAAAATATAATAATCAATTTTTGCCTGTTATTAATGAAATATGATACGTATGATCCCTAATCAATCATCTCATGATTGACACTAAGGGCTGGCACTAACATTGTGAACATTGATATGTAGAGAATTCACGGCTTCTATTTATCTCATTGTTTGTACATCTGTTTTGACTTCTTGTTCAATGATATGATTGTTAGTGTTTCGACTTTTGTGTTAACCCGACTTAGATGCCAAAAGCACTAGGTTGTATCTTAGAGATACGGAGATGGATCGAAAAGTGAATCTGATCCTCCGACCCATAGAGAACCACAACGTGGAGGAATCAGTTGCAAAAGTAGATCAATTTATCACGAGAACCCATAGGGTATCATAGAACTTAATGGATTTATTCCAAATCGAAGCCAAACAATAAGAGTAGGCAACTCAGGAATTGTGGGATCACATGACAAAGATCTCCTTGAGGAAGCAATCCCTCAGCTCCGTCGCTCTGAAAGTAGGTGTCAGATTGGAGTAGATATGTCGGTGTAGTTCCAAAAGTTCACATCAAATAAATTAGGATATCCTACCAACCTGAAAAACTATTGAGAATAAGGAACATGACATAGATATGATGTTTTCAATCATTTAAGTGAAACTGAAATCCTAGAATCATCCTTTTTCTTCTGATTTACTAGTTTTCTTTCCCTCGAAATTCTTGAGTATGTGGGTTCTTCTTTCCCTCAAAATTCTTGAGTATGTGGGTTCTTCTTCTAAGTTCTCCAAGTCATCCGATGAGAAATTCAAGCCTGAGCATAGAGTAAAACACGGCGAGGCCGTGTGTTTTTACATGATCATGTTGCGTCCCGACTGAACCCTATAAATTAGGCTTAGCCATGTTTTTCTTCATTTCTCACCCGTGCTTCTCTCTCTAAAACCCCTAATCCATGCTTCCCTTGTAGATCTGGCACCATGGTTGGGATTTTGAAGCCATTCTTCATCAAGAATCAACTCTAGAGAAAGAATGAAGAGGTCAAGACGTGGAGAAGCTTCTTCTTCAAGAGCCAAGCGCAGGAAGGAGGTAGATGAAGGTAATAGTCCTATGGGAATTATTTTCTGTGATGTTTAAAATTTTATCTAAGCGTAAAATCATCCCCACACGTTATATGGATGAGCAGTTTCTAGAAACCTTAGGACATAAGGAGTATGTAATGTGGTTACTTAGCCAAGTGAGTTGGGAGGAATTCATGGGAATTAGATGCCTAACGTATACTAGAACCACATTAGAATTTCTTAAATTCGGTGGATGCAGAGATCTTAACTGGAATGGACTATGAAGAAGGAAAAATTACCTTTAGGCTTTTCAATGAGTATGAGTGGAGTTTAAATCAATGGAATTATTGTTTTGGATTCCCACATGGTGGTGAGAGGACACCCAAGGAATTCAACGCACGATTGTTTTGGAATGAATCGACTGGCGAATCCTCCTATGACCCATCTAGGTCTAAAACCTCCCAACTTCAGAACCTAGTTTTTAGATACACCGATTCATGGCCAATACTATCTTTGGGAGAGGGGATAGCGATCAAATAGTAAGAAATAGCGAACTACTGTGTCTATGAAGCATGTTGCACCAAGGGAATATAGGCATAAGCTGCCACCTCATTAGGCATTTAGTCAAGGTGGGAAAAGCTACAAAAGGGGATATTATCGTTGGTGGATTGATTACACATCTTTTGGATACATTGGGATACGATACTAGTGGTTTGGAGAAATTTGAGGGAAATCCGAGTATAGATCTAGGGGTGTGCCTAGCCACGAAGATGATCATGAGAGAGGGAAATTCTTTTTGTTTCGTACGGAGAAACTTGGCACCCCTTAGGCCACCAAATGTAGATCGTACCACTGTCACCAACCCCACCAATTGGCAATTAGATAAAGAGACCGCAACTCCGTCCCAAGAGGGGCCATCCACAGATTTTCCCCAAGAACCTCAAGCTTTAGTCGATCGACCTACCCCTAGGACGCACTTGATAACTGTCAATTTGTCGTATTATTTTGGTCCTTAATATCACTGTTTTAATTTAATTGTTGATTATTTGCATGTTTTATGAGTTGGATCATCTTTTGGACCTTATTGTAAATTCTCCTAAATTTTGGACTTATATGTAAATTTTACATCTTAATTGTAGAAGATCGAGATGGGCCACTGAACTAGACTCAAGTTGGATCAAATGGCTTCATCTAGGGCTAGAAGGATCATTTCAAACTGGATTAATCTGGACCTTTCAACAAGATCAGAAACAGTTTAATCAAAAGGTTCAGATCTATTCAATCCTGATCGTTTGATGAGATCTGATCGATTCTGAGCCATCCATCTGGATCTGGAGCAATCCGGCCCATACATTAAGATCCACACATCTTGGTCGTTCATCTGGACCATTTGATCTCTACCATTCCTTCAGATTGACCAGATCCGACCATCCAAAGTTGGCTTGATCACAATCGTTAGATGCACAGTTTTTTTACTTGATTAATTAGATTAATTTACCCTAGCTTCAATTGGACGGTTGGGATTTAATGGAAAAGCAATCGGACGATGGAGATAATTCACTTAATGCCTTCTCTTCATTCGGGCAGAAACCATCGGGCGACACCGAAGCGCCGCGCGGGTTGACTCGCCTTCTTCCTCGCGCGAGCGGAGGAAACGAGCTGGGATCGCAGCTTCTGCTCCGTCGGAACAGCTCGTCGCAGGTCATCTTCCCATCGAGAGCCCTCACACATGCTGTCATAGCCTTCCACCGCCACCTTCTTCATTAGAAATCTCCGATGAAGAATCGTTCCATCAGAAATCTCCGACGAGTTCTCCACCTTCAGTCGGTTGTTCCTTCCTTCTGTGGATTCACGGAGGAGTGTCGCACAGTCTCCAGCTTCATCAGATTCGAGCGAGCAAGGAGACCCCACTAGATTTCCATATTTGGGAGTTTACGCCATCCGCACCATCCTTTCACTCCGGAGACTCGATTGAGCTCCGTTGAACTCGTTGGGATTTTTCTACTCATTATTCAGGCGTACATCAGTGGGATGATTGTTATTTACTGTTTTGTGCATTAATTTGATAGTTGTTAATTCCTTCTACTTGATATTGGATGAATTTCTAGTTGTGTAGTTGTTCATTTAACTTGCATTCCTAGTGTTTGATGAATTGTTGTTTAGAATAGTTTTTACTTTTAGCATTTAATTGTGAAATACAAAATTTATTTTCATTGTTATACTTTATCTCTTTAATTCCGGTTATCCTTGTAGTTGCATAATCTTCAAATCCAAACCCCCATCCTATTAAGAAAAACCTTAACTCTAGTATTGACTTACACTGTTACCTTCCATGGGAGACAATCCGGGCCGTTCCCTATGTTATTTTGGCATAGAGAGGGTTTGGTAACTAAATTGTTAGGCTTCGCCTACCAATTTTTGGCGCCTTTGCCGGGGAAGTTGCTAGCGGTGTTAGTTAGTTGTTAGAGTTGCAATAATTTCTTTTAGATATTCTTTCTTGTTTGAGCTTTCTAATCTTTTACTTTTGTGTAGTGAATGAAAAGATCATCCAGCGAGGATTTACTTGAGCTTGACCCAGAAATTGATTGGACTTTTCACGCTCTACAGCGAGCACACCAAATTTCAACTACAAGTGAGAGTGCTAGTCTTGTGGGACTTGATTTGGATATGGCAAACAATCGAACACTTAGGGAGCTCGCAGCGCCAGATGTTTCCTATCATTCATTGTGCATTCAGTATCCAGACCTTGATGTAGACTTTGAGCTGCGATCTAGGATCATTCATCTTCTGCCTAAATTCAATGGATCAGCTGGAGAAGATCCTACCCGACACTTACAGGAGTTCCATGTGGTTTGTTCCACCATGTAACCGCATGGCATCAGTGAGGAGGATATTAGCTTAAGAGCTTTTCCATTTTCATTAGCAGGAGGAGCAAAGGATTGGTTTTATGCTTTACCACCCAGATCTATCACATGTTGGGATGAGATGAAGAGATCATTCCTAGAGAAATTTTTTCTAGCTTCACGATCTGTGGCTATCAAAAGAAGTATCTGTGCAATTCAACAACTGACAGGAGAGACATTGCATGAGTATTGGGAGTGCTTTGAAAAGCTATGTACCAGTTGTCCTCATCACCAGCTCAGTGAGCAGATACTCATTTAGTCATTCTATGAGGGACTACTTCCTATGGATCGATGTAT
Source organism: Wurfbainia villosa (assembly GCA_025175895.1). Classification (NCBI taxonomy): domain Eukaryota; kingdom Viridiplantae; phylum Streptophyta; class Magnoliopsida; order Zingiberales; family Zingiberaceae; genus Wurfbainia; species Wurfbainia villosa. The sequence continues at coordinate 59,256,717 of CM045997.1, forward strand.
GATCGATGCAGCTAGTGGGGGAGCACTTGTAAGCAAGACACCTGAAGTAGCAAGGGAGCTCATCTCAATTATAGCGACCAATGACAACTTGATTTGGGAAGACGATTGCTTACGGAGGGTGAATGAGATTCTAGTGCCCAGAGCAGATAACCAGGAGCTTAAGACTGAATTGTAGGAGCTAACTTCTATGGTTAGACAGATAGCTCTGAAGTAGACTCAATAACTATTTATGCAGTCTATTCAGCCGGTGAGCACCTATGGGATTTGTTCTAGTTCCACTCATTTGACCGATGTTTGCCCCATGTTACAACAAGAAGGGAGTTCTAACTTTACGGATCAGGCAGCTGCAGCAAATGTTTTTCAACCAAGGTCTCAATTTTATTAGTCACAACCTGGGTACAGGCAGTATGATCCCATGTCCCCCACTTACAACCCAGGATGGAGAGATCACTCAAATTTGAGGTATGGGAATGTGCATCAGCAGCAACAACAGTCATATCAGCCACCTCCAGCATTTCAGAGACCATTTGTTGTTCATCAGAATGCAACTCCAGTTAAACCACAACAATCTCAACCTACCAAACCAAAGGCTTCAGTGCAAAAATTGGAGGAGCTTGTGTAGCAGATGCAGCAACAACAGAGGATGGATACATCCATGCAGAATCTGGAGAGACAGCTTAGTCAGATAGCATCCAACATTACACAATCTCAGTCACAGGGGTCCATTCAGTTACCTTCGCAAACCATTCTGAACCCCAGAGGGAATGTCAGTGCCATCACACTGTGGAGTTGTAAGACTACTTCTGACCCAGCAGCATATGCACTAGTGCCAGTTTCAGATCCGGTATGTGAGGAGCAGAGAGATGTTTCATGGACCATATCGGGTACCTCAGTGCCTTTACCATTTCCTCAAAGGCTAGTACCTACAAGAAGAAACAGTGATGCAGACAAGGCAGAGGAACTTCAAAAGCTTGTGGACACATTTAGTAAGGTGGAAGTGAACATTCCATTGTTGAGAGTTATCAAACACATCCCAAAATATGCCAAGTTCCTGAAAGATTTGTGCATTCATAAGAGGAAGCTTAAGGGGAATAAGTTGGTTAGCATGGGGAGGAATGTACCAAGTATGATTCAGTCGATGCCTCAAAAGTGCAAGGATCCTGGTGTATTTACCATGCCATGTGTGATTGGAGATAGCACTTTTGGAGATGCTATGCTAGACCTAGGAGCTTCCATTAATGTTATGCTAAGTCTATTTTTCAGGCGCTCAGTATTGGGCCACTTCAGGCCACCAGAGTTGTTATACAGTTGGCCAACCATAGTTTCGCGCACCTAGCAGGAGTGATAGAGGATGTATTAGTCAGGGTAAAGGAGTTAATTTTTCCAATGGATTTCTATATTTTGGATATGGAGGGAGATGCAGCTTCAGGCCAACCTCCACTGATTCTTGGACAACCATTCCTGAAGACAGCAAGGACAAAAATTGATGTACACGCAGGAACGCTTACCATGGAGTTTGGTGACACAGTTGTTCAATTTAGTATTCTAGATGCGATGAGATATCCCGCTGAGGATCATTCACTTTTGAGCATTGACGTGCTGGATGAGTTAGATTGCGAGGAGGCTGAGCATTTTGACACAGATTGGGTGAGCAGATTTGACAGTGTAGATATTTCATTGGGAGACATTTGTTGCGATGTAGGTGATGTAGAGGATGATGTGTTGGTGCAATCGGCCCAGATTGACTCGAGTTTGACTCGAACAGTATTTTGATAATAGATAAAACTTATAACATGGGATTATCATAGGAATGTCCAACATGGAGTTGGCATGGAAAATCCAAGCATGGGGCTTGGTGTGGAAAGTCCAACATGGAGTTGGCATGGAAAATCCAAGCATGGAGCTTGGTGTGGAAAAGTCCAAAGCATTGCGAAGTCGTGTGCTTGGTGCTTGGTGAGAAATGCATTGCGAAGTTGTGCGCTTGGTGCATTTGGGAAGTCTTGAGAACTTAGCAAGTTCACTAGGCTCGGGGTCCTTGAGTCGGTGAAGGATGGCATTGCGAAGCTGTGCGCTTGGTGCATCCGAGGGACCGCTGGACGGGGAGCGAATGGAGTGAGCCCAAAGGGAAGCATACTTCGAGGGCATGTGACGCGAAGGATGACATTGTGAAGTCGTGCGCTTGATGCATCCGAGGGACGTAGGCTAAGGGAAGAGAGCTTCGGTGGGGAACTCCATGAGGGATAAGGCGGACTTGGCCAAGTGGCTAAGACTGAGTGTCGGAGGCTCAAACAACTTGGGTTTGAGGTTTTACCCGACATCAGTCGACTGACATAGGTGTCAATCGACTGCTCTAGGTCGTATGGGTTTGACTAATGTTCGACTGGTATTTTGGCTGGATCAAGGCGACATCGATCGGCAAGAAGCGATCGGTGATCGCTGCTTGTCTGCGAACGAAGCTAGTCGAGCTCGTCAGCATTCGACTGATGGGTTATCAGTCGACTGATGGGTACCATCAGTCGACTGATGTGTGATCCGTTGGAACTTGACCAACATGGATCTGGCCGTTGTGAGACAACGACTATAGAACCAGTCAACTGATGGTCACGATCAGTCGATTGATGGGCATGAAATCATCTTGATACAGGTTATAAATGGAGCTCAAGATAGGGGATTTTGCCAAGACTTTTGTGAAGCTATTGGAGGGGAATTGCTGTTGCATTCCAGACCTTCAAGAGTCATCTAAAGCAAGCAACAAGAAAGTGATCAAAGCAATTGTGTAAAAGTTCTCTTTTGTATTGTCTTTGTATTTCTTCTTGTATTTCATATTACTTGTTGTAATAGCTTGTACGAGGTTTCTCCACCTCCGACGTGTAGTCGAGAAGGAGTTTAGTTAGTGTCATGCGCATAACTAGAGCTCGGTGAGCTCGCCCGTGGAGTAGGAACTATTCAGTTCCGAACCACGTATATCTTGTGTATTGTTGTGTGCTTGCATTGTTATTATCATTATTATTGTTATTTCCACTGCGCTAACGATAATCGTAGACGAGCACACAAGAAGAATGATCGTATTCCGCCGTACGACGATTGAGGGCTATTCACCCCCCTCTAGCCGGCCACCATCGACCCTACAAGTGGTATCAGAGCCAAGGCGCTTGTCGAGGACTAACCGCCGATACAAGCACTACAAGATGGCCAGCTACAACCTCCAACTACCAAAATTTGAAGGAGACTTTCAATGGTGGAGAAGAAAAATGAAGGTATATCTAGAAACCAATTTTGATTTCATACTAATCTTAGAAAATGGTTTCGAATTGCCTAGGGATAAAAGCAATATGCAAATTGAAAAGTCAAGGTGGACCCAAGACCAAATCAAGGACTTCGAGACAAATCTTAAGTTAATTGAATTACTTAGTGATTTGTTACCTAACAATATTTTGTCTAGATTAGGTAACTATAGTGATGCAAGGGAACTATGGAATAAGGTAATGAAATTCCAAGAAAATTCTCAACCGGCACAAGTAGAGGAAGTTGCCGTGGAAGAAAGCCCATCCACATTCGACGACGTGGATGATTTGGTGGAGACCTCCACCTCTAGTATTGAGGGGGAGGAGAGGTAATCATCCATCCCGGAGCAAGTTCAACAAGAAACATCCACATCCGATAGAAATGAAGAGCAAGAAGAAAACTCCTTAGGTAACTCAAGTGTTGTGATTTTAAATAAAGATCATATAATATGCTTTGAGTGTAGGGAGAAAGGGCATTACAAAAGTAAATGCCCAAAATTGGCTAAGGAAAAGGCATCAACACCAAAAGTCCAAGGATGTCGAAGTTCCCACAACTAGAAGCAAAGAGTACATTGTGTGCTTTAAATGCAATCAAAAATGACACTACCGAAGCCAATATCCTAGGGGGAGGAAGAAAGGGCAAGGAGGTGTATCTCATGTAGGGGGAGCTTCCCAAGCTAACCCTAAGGTAAATTTAATTAATGCACCTTCAATTTCTAAGGTTAAAAAGCATCCTAAAAATTATTTTAGCTCTCTTGCAATTATCAATGAAAAGCATGCTAGTAGGAAAAAAATATGTTTGTCTAGGTGCCAAGCATGTTCATATATCTAAGGACAAACCTAGGACCAATAACACTAGAACTATCTTGCCTAGGGAATCAATTAGGAGAGTAGAAGAAAATTTGGGTATTAATCCCAAAAGGTCTAGGCACATGCCTAAGAAGAAGAGGTCTTCCCAAAAACCTAATGAACAATCAAAATTGGGAAAATTAGAATTAGAAAATCAAGTCTTGAGGTCAAGACTTGAGAGAATGGAAAAGACCCTTAGGATTATAAAAAATTCTATTCAAGGGTCAAATTCCCAAAAGTCAAGACCTAGGGTTCAAAAACGGTCTAAGGGCAAGGAAGGTTTGGGTCACAAACCTAAGCCCAAGAAGACTTATCATAATGTTCCATTTAATTATGGAACAACATCTAGGTCTAGAAAAACCAAGGCTAATAGGGAAGTCATCCCTAAGTCTAGCCATAGTATGTGTTTAGTGGCTAAGGACTTAAGAAAAACCAAGAAGGCCACTAAGAAGGTCATTGGAGGAGTTACCTCTAGAGTTGACCTAGGAAAGACCCAAAAGACTATGGCTTCAAAGCCTAAAAGGGTCATTAGGAAGGTATCTAGGGAGGTTATCCCTAGTGAATACCTTATTAACCCAAGGAGCTCCAATAGGTATTGGGTTCCTAGAAGCGTGATCGATTCACGCTAGATGGGTTAGGGTGTGTCAACCCTAAGTGGATGGGTAGTTAACCTAGCCATGATGAGTTAACACATTAGGATGTTCCAATATGCCTTGAGAAGTTGAAAAATAATTAAATTGGCACAAATAAGTCTTAGAGGTATGGGTGTGCCTTTTTGGGTTTATGGCACACTTAGGAGATAATGGTATTAAGGCAAATTAGAATGAATTCTTAGAAATGGCAATTTGGATTTAACACTTAGGTATTTTATATCTTAGTATATTTTACTTGCCATGATTTATTTGTCTTTCCATGTCATGACATCATTTTTATTTTTATCTCTAAAAATGTCATGATCATGTTTAGACTTACTTTTATATGTCATGTATGCTAAAATTTCATTCACATGCCATGACATTATGATTTTGGCACATGCTTAGTTATATCATATATATATGTCATAATCATCATCATGCATAAAATAAAATGGAATTAAGGACAATGACATGATTTGAAGTCCCATGCATAAATGAATCAAATAGAGTTGCCTGAGAATATGCATGAGACCATTAAAGAACAAAAACCCACATCTCACTAGATTAATTGCCTTGTATGTATTTTACACATCTAGATATAAGTGAGATGTTTAGGAAAAAGGAATTAAAGGTTTCAAAAATATTTTGAAAACATTTTGAAAAACCTTGGTGAAGTCTATCTTTTGATAGCAATCACCATTGAATGGGATGATACAAAGAGGGCTCAATATTGAAGTTTTTATTAACTTTTGAACTTTGTATAAATCTCCTATTTTAGTGGGTAAAATATTTTTTAAATATTTTTCACCCATAGTGTTTATGATAAGTAATATACATACCAAATTTCAAGATTTTTCAACATATGTAAATTTACTTATGAATTTTGGAAATTCATTTCTGAAATTCAGAAAACTGCAATTGCAATTATCAGTCGACTGCCAGGGCGGCCAATCGACTGATGTGGGAAGGAGTCAACTGGTAGCTGACAGAGTCGACTGGCACAGGATGATCTCGGGTAAACCTTGGTGGTTAGGCCCATGTTCAGCTGTGTTTTGGTCCCCTAACTACTTCTAACCCTAGGACATGCTTGGGAGAGCATTAGAAAGGGTGGAAATCCATTGGACATGGATTAGGAGAAGTGTTTAAGGAGAGCATCAATTTTAAGGTGGATGAGAGTTCATTGTTGAACTTTGCCTTAATTTTGATTTTGTTAATGTTCCTATTGGCTTAGGGACTCTCCAAGGACATTGTTGGTGCAATGGTCAAGGGGGAGCAAGCCTCTAGGGGGAGGTATCCATCATGGGAAGATGGATGTGTATTTCCTCATGGGAGGAAAATTGGGTTGCCGCTCTTAAAGTGATATGGGATCACTAGAAAGATTGTAGGCATGTGTTTCCTCAAAGGGAGAGATTGTAAGATCTCATTGGGATATGAGACATTCATACCCTTGGGGAGGACCTTTTTGATGTAATGTCAAAAAGGGGAAGAAGTTACCAAGTTACCAATTAGGGTTCAATGGAATTCTCATTGGGATATGAGAATTGCCAATATGGGAGAATTGATAGACTTGAGATAGTAGTTTTGTCAATCATCAAAAAGGGGGAGATTGTTGGTGCAATCGGCCCAGGTTGACTCGAGTTTGACTCGAGCAGTATTTTGATGATAGACAAAACTTATGACATGGGATTGTCATAGGAAAGTCCAACATGGAGTTGGCATGGAAAATCCAAGCATGGGGCTTGGTGTGGAAAGTCCAACATGGAGTTGGCATGGAAAATCCAAGTATGGAGCTTGGTGTAGAAAAGTCCAAAGCATTGCGAAGCCGTGCGCTTGATGCTTGGTGAGAAATGCATTGAGAAGTCGTGCGCTTGGTGCATTTGGGAAGTCTTGAGAACTTGGCAAGTTCACTAGGCTCGGGGTCCTTGAGTCGGTGAAGGATGACATTGCGAAGCCGTGCGCTTGGTGCATCCGAGGGACCGTCGGACGGGGAGCAAATGGAGTGAGCCCAAAGGGAAGCATACTTCGAGGGCATGAGATGCGAAGGATGGCGTTGCGAAGCCGTGCGCTTGACGCATCCGAGAGACGTAGGCCGAGGGAAGAGAGCTTCGGTGGGGAACTCTATGAGGGATAAGGTGGACTTGGCCAAGTGGCTAAGACTGAGTGTCGGAGGCTCAAACAACTTGGGTTTGAGGTTTTACCCGACATCAGTCGACTGACATAGGTGCCAGTCGACTGCTCTAGGTCGTATGGGTTCGACCAGTGTTCGACTGGTGTTTTGGCTGGATCAAGTTGACATCAGTCGACTGCTTAAGGGAAGCAGTCGATCAGCATCCTGCAAAGGCTGAAAACCGAAGCTAGTCGAGCTCACGGCCTCCAGCGATGGGTTACCATCGATCGATGATCGGTGACCAACATGGATCTGGCCATTGTGAGACAACGGCTACAGGACTAGTCGACTGATGGTCACGATCAGTCGACTGATGGGAGCGAAATCAGCTTGATGCAGGTTATAAATGGAGCTCAAGATGGGGGATTTCGCCAAGACTTTTGTGAAGTTATTGGAGGGGAATTGTTGTTGCATTCCAGACCTTCAAGAGCCATCTAATCAAACAACAAGAAAGTGATCAAAGCAATTGTGTAAAAGTTCTCTTTTGTATTGTCTTTGTATTTCTTCTTGTATTTCATATTACTTGTTGTAATAGCTTGTACGAGATTTCTCCACCTCCGACGTGTAGTCGAGAAAGAGTTTAGTTAGTGTCGTGCGCATAACTAGAGCTCGATGAGCTCGCCCATGGAGTAGGAACCATTCGATTCCGAACTATGTATATCTTGTGTATTATTGTGTGCTTGCATTGTTGTTATCATTATTATTGATATTTCCACTGCGCTAACGACAATCGTAGATGAGCATGCAAGAAGAACGATCGTATTCCACGGTACGACGATTGAGGGCTATTCACCCCCCTCTAACCGGCCACCATCGACCCTACATGATGTTGGTGGCTTAGATTTACTCTGTGAGGCTATTTTTTCTAGGGAAACATAGGTTTCTATAGAGGAAGCAGATTCTGAAAAATCGCTTCCAAAGACTATTCAGCCACTGAGAATGGAATTGAAAACTTTGCCTGAGCACCTTAAGTATGCCTACCTAGGTGAAGACGAGAAGATACCGGTCATTATTGCTAGAGATCTGGACCCAGAGAAAGAGCAACATCTACTAGATCTTCTCAGGCAACATTAGCAAGCTATTGGGTGGATGATTGATGATATACCTGACATTAGCCCTACTTTGTGTATGCACCAGATTTTCTTGGAGGACGGAATGAAGCCAGTGAGGCAACTACAGCGTAGACTGAACCCACTTATATCAGAGGTTGTCAAGACAGAGATAACCAAGCTTCTTCGAGCTGGTATCATATACTCCATTTCTGACAGTCAGTGGGTAAGTCCCGTGCATATAGTGCCAAAGAAGTCCGGTATCACCATGGTAGCGAACCGACATGACGAGATGATCTCCACATGACCGTAGAATGCATGGAGAGTTTGTATTGATTATCACAAGCTGAACCAGGCCACCAGGAAAGATCACTACCCCCTATCATTTATTGATTAGATGTTGGAGAGGCTTGCAGGGAAGTCCTATTATTGCTTCTAAGATGGCTACACAGGCTACTTTCATATTCCCATAGCGCCAGAGGATCAAGAAAAGACTACCTTCACATGCCCATTTGGAACTTTCGCATACCGACGTATGCCATTTGGGCTCTGCAACGCTCCAGGTACCTTCTAGTGATGTATGGTAAGTATTTTTTCTAATCTATTAGAGCATTGTATGGAAGTTTTCATGGATGATTTCACTGTGTATGGTACCTCATTTGATACTTGTTTAGATAGTTTGTCACGAGTCTTGCATAGGTGTGTAGAGACTAACCTAGTATTAAATTTTGAAAAATGTCATTTCATGGTTACACATGGCATAGTCTTAGGTCATATAGTCTCTAGGAAGGGTATTGAAGTAGATCCTGAAAAATCAATACTATTTCTTTGCTATCTTACCCCACATGCGTGTGACCAGTGCGATCTTTTCTTGGACATGCAGGTTTCTATAGGCGCTTCATTAGAAATTTCAGTAAGATTTCCCTTCCATTGTCCAGATTGCTACAAAAAGATGTGGAGTTCAATTTTGATCAACAATGTAAGGGTGCGTTTGACCAGTTAAAGAGTGCTCTTACCTCAACTCCGATTATACGACCACCAGATTGGGCTCTGCCATTCGAGGTGATGTGCGATGCTTTGAATCATGCAATAGGAGCGGTTCTAGCTCAGAGAGTGGGAGGAGCATCACAAGTCATATGCTATGCATTGAAGACTCTGGATTCTGAAGGGAATTGCTTCTCGCTTCGGTCACTTGTGCACGGCGACCCTATCACACATTCCTGAATTAAAATTTTATCAACTAAAACTAATCTGGATGGAAATGGATTACCCAAGCAACCGATCCATCATCGTGCTATTCAATTTGAGTAGTCGCTTGAACAAACTTGTTGTTCAAGCAACCTAACTCTTTTCCTCGATTAGCCACGGAATAGATGATGAACGGATCGCCGGTTTTTGTGTTTATCATCGGGGTCCATGTTAATCAATAACATACAAAATACAAAAGAACTAGAATCAAAACTAAACAAGATTATACCTCTTGTTTTACCTCTTGATCTTCTATTGTATTCCTATCCCCCTCTTGGACGTCGTGTGGGCGACGATCTTCCAAGAGTCGAAGCCTCCTAGATCACATCTTCCCTTCCTTGCTCACTCCGAACAAGGGAAGAACAAAAGCTCCCTTCTTCTCCTTGCTTGCGCCGACTACCAACCACCAAGCTTGGTGTCCGCCAACCCCAAGGAGAGGGAGAGTGTGTGCCGGCCAAGACAAAGGAAGGAGGAACCCTCACCTTTGTTGCCGCCGGCCCTTGAAGAAGGAAAGGGAGGCACCGACAATGGAGAAGGAAGAGGGTGGCGTCGACCAAGAGTGGGAAAGGAAGGAAAAACCCTAGCTTCCTTGTCTTGTTGCCACCGGCCAAGAAGAGATGAACCAACCAAAACCCTAGCACACCTCCTCTATTCCTTGCCGCCCAAGCCTCCAACGACAACTCCAAAAACCCTAGAAGAACTTATGTTGCCGCCCAAGCCTCTCTAACCCTTATATGGATCTAGGCTTCATGAGGTATTTATAATAGGCTACAATAGGGAACATGAGGAGGAGTTGGATCTTGGTCACCCAATGAATCCGAACCACATAAAACCCGATCCATTAATGATGATCCATTCCACTAGAGGATTATCATTGATCTACCTCACCAAACCCTATAATTAAATATGGGCTCCACATATTATTTGTACAAAATATCTCCCCGTGTTTAAGATATCGAATGTCCATTAATTAATTAAATTACTGACAATTTAATTAATTAATATCTAACTCCATGAGTAGTACCACTCATCCTTATTATCATGTTGGACCAAGTCCACCTGCAGGATTTACATGATGAACCTTATGAGCTCCTCAAGGGGACATCATCATCCTAGTATATAGGACACGGTTTCCTCCTATAATCAACGACACACCATGTAAATAATATTATTTCCCAACCTACCAGGCCTATCGATTTAACACATAAATCTCGCCCATTGATAAATCAAAGAAATAAATACTAAGTACATGTGGCCATTATTATATCGGGATTAAGTACATGTACATCATAATATCTGAGGTCCGATTCAATTATATAGTCAGTATAAATTGAATCACCTCTAAATCAGTCCTGCTCAATACACACAAAGTGTACTAGTGTAATTCTATGGTCAAGATAAACTAATACCAAATCACACTACAACCATGCCAATGGTTTATCCAAAACCATCTTGGTTGTGAGCCTCTACTTATACTCTACAAGGAACTAATAACATGATCTTTTGTGCGACACCATGCACCATGTTATCTACAATGTAAAGTATCAGACAATATGCAAAAATGCAAACAATGATCATGTGATTCTTATTTCAAAAAGAAGATGTTCATACAAAGGCTAGGTTTTCAGTATACATCCCAACAATCTCCCACTTATACTAAAAGACTATGCTGCCATCAAACTGTCATACATCTGATTCTCATTCCCTCCACATGCCTATCAAAATCTCTTGCTAGAAGGGCCTTAGTGAAAGGATCTGCCAGGTTATCCTCTGATGCAATCTTGACGACAACAACTTCTCCTTGCTTTATGATCTCTCGTATCAGGTGGTACTTGCGCTCTATGTGTTTACTTGCCTTATAGGCTCGTGGTTCCTTCAAGTTTACAACTGCACCACTATTATCACAATAAATTGTGATAGTTCTGGGCAAACTAGGAATCACATCCAAGTCCATCAAGAAGTTCCTGAGCCTTACAGCTTCTTTGGCCGCCTCAGAGGCTACCACATACTCAGCTTCCATGGTGGAGTCCGCCATGCATTTCTGCTTGGCACTCCTCCATACAATGGCTCCACCTCCCAAAGTAAACACAAAACCCGAGGTAGACTTATTGTTATCCTTATCTGATTGGAAGTCAGAATCTGTGTAACCCATAGGGAGTAATTGATCTGCCTGGTATACCAGCATATAATCCCTAGTCCTTCTCAGGTACTTCAATATATGCTTTACTACAGTCCAATGTCCCTATCCTGGATTACTCTGATATCTTCTAACCATGCCCACGATAAAGCAGATATCTAGTCTCGTACATAACATAGCATACATGAGGCTTCCTACCGCCGAAGCATAAGGAACCGCCTTCATCTCCTCTATCTCCTTTGATGTTCTAGGACACATCTCTTTAGATAAAGGTACTCCATGCCAAAAAGGTAGAAAACCTTTCTTGGAGTTCTACATGCTAAAACGAGCTAAAATAGTGTCTCTGTATGAAGCTTGAGATAAGCACAACACCCTTTTCTTGCGATCCCTTATAACCTTGATCCCAAGGATGTGTCCCACTTCTCCCAAGTCCTTCATATCAAATTATTTGGACAACCATACCCTTACGTCTAATAACACTTTGACATTGTTGTCAATGAGCAAAATGTCATCTACGTATAGTACAAGAAATACCACTACGTTTCAGTCACATCTCTTGTATACACAAGACTCATCCGGACTTTGAATAAATCCATATGACTGGATTACCTCATCAAAGCGGATGTTCCAAGATCTCAAAGCTTGCTTCAATCCATAAATGGACCAATTAAGCTTGCACACAAGATGTGTTAGTGAAAGCCCTAGAGCCAATCATGTGATGATTGTTGTATGGACTTTATTGTATCATATTCCTATTTATAAAGGCATGGTTATTATATTTACTTGTATTGGTACCAAATAACAAAGAATAATAACGTCCTTGAGTAGTAGGTTCTTATCTATATCAATCGATTGGTAGAATCGATAATGAGATGATATAGAGAACACTACTCTTAATCACTCCTAGTCAAGTATTAACATTCAGGGACAATGTTAATGCGTAGAGACTAGCATGTAGGTCAACATGATGACTTGATCTAACAAGTCATGGATATGAGATATCAAGTTGACACATGGGTATGCATTGGAGAATGTATACTGAATGACCCGCCATAAAAAAGTATCATGGATCGTTATATGAGTGTCATATACTTTCTCATGTGGCTATTAGTATGACTATTAGTCCTTAGACCTGAAGTCACCATGGTTCCCTACATAAGGAGTTGCATACTTTGGCTTCGTCAAACGTCACCCGTAAATGGGTGGACTATAAAGGCGATTACTAGGTATGTGATAAATTATGCGAAGGGATGTGAGTGATGTAGATGGGATCTATCCCTCCTATATGACGGGGGTGACATCGATATTCTTGATAGAGTGAGACCACGAAGTGCATGGCCATGCCCAAATGAGTCAATATGAGATATTGAGCTCATTTGATTAGAGTGAGTCTACTTGGAGTTCAAGATATAGATTATACCGAGGATGACACGGTCTATGCCTCAATTGGTCAATCTAGATGTCAAGGATAGAGGGACATTGTCACATATTGTGAGAGTCACAATTAGTAGTCACAAAGGTGATGTTAGAGCTCAACATTCTTGTAACTTGGGTAGCAATGATGTGTTGCTAGATACCGCTCATTGCTTATGTTCCTAAATCGGTTTAGGGACATTGCCAACATTACAAGAACCTATAGGGTCACACACAAAGGGCAATTAGATAGAGATTAGGTTCATATGATGAACCATGAGGATTAGGTTCATGGGATGAACCAAATTGGATTAAGAGTAATCCTAATTAGACTAATTGAGTTGGACTCAATTCGATTCAAGTGTTGAATGAGTCTAATTTAGATTTGATTCATCAAATCAATTTAAATTAATGAATAGAGATTCATTAAATTAAATTGACTTGAATCAAAAGGTTGGATTTGATCAACCATGGGAGATAAGAGGTCAAGTTTGACTTGACTTGAGAGGGAAGATGAAAGGTCAAGTTTGACTTGACCAAATGTCATGTCATGATGATGACTTGGCATGGCCGACCAATGATGATGCTCCACATCATCATTGACTTATCATGTGGTGCCACCTCATGAGGGAGACCAAGAGCCATTGGCTCTTGGAGTTACATGCATGCATGTAACCCCCCAAGACTTGATGTGGTCGGCCACTTCTCATTAGATGAGAATTCATTTTGTGAGTTACTCCAACTTCATCTTCTTCCTTGGATCATCTTCTCAAGCTCTCCCAATCCCTCATCTTGCCGAAATTCCTAAAGGGCGCTAGCACACTCTAAGGTATTTTTCTCCACAATTTTTTCATGTGGATACCAATAGAGGAGTGTTCACTTGACACTTTTGAGTTTCGGCGAAACGTTTGGACGAGTGTGATAAGCGAAGGGCATCGCTACGAGGGTAATACTCTCAACTTCTAGATCTAAGGTAGATCTAGATTTACTTAGCACATACATGTTTTTTTATTTTAATATATCTTCGCACGGATCCGTGGCCGGACTTCCGAGGTTTCCGCAACGCAAAAGGCGGTTTTTGCAGCTCTAAAAGTCCAATAGTGGTATCAGAGCCACGTGCGAAGCATGTATGTGTTTCGTTTTTGTAGTTTTTGTATTAGATATAAAAATTATAGATTTTTATGTTTCTGTAAATTTCCTATTTTTATCAAATTGTTGGGTATTTTTCTCGAAGATTTGAAGCAACGAGTGTAGGGACACTTGTAGGCTTCAACCATCGAGAAAAACTCTCCGAAACGGCGAGTTCTCGCTTTAGGTTTTTGGGACAGCGACTTAAGTCATTGTAAGATCGTAGTAGGGATACTCGCAAAGTTTATTTTGTGAGTAGGGGCGCTGCCCCTATCCCCGAAAGGTGCCTTGTCCCGCGATCGCGCCCGGAAACTGCTTAGCGGGACCGTTACGGAGAGGTGACTCATAAAATTGAAAAAAAATAGGAAAAATTATAGAAATTTTCTGTAAAAATACATAATTTAGAATTATGTATAATTGTATGATTTTAATGGCCCAAGAACCCCAATATGATTGGATGATGATGTGTTGTAATTCATAATACGGCCTGCATGTCATTTTTGTGGTTGTGCATGTTGTATAGTGTATTCGACCTGTGTGTCGTGCCTCTTCTTTTGAAATTCTAGTTGTAAATAGTTTTAGACTCGAATGTAACTCGAGTTTCATATTTGTAATGTACAAAATGGAGCGGTGGAAAGTCCACTTGTAGACAAAGTTACGAGAAGGGTGCCGACGACACATGACGATCAAAGGAAGCGCTTGGAGAAGCCGCTAGCCCTAGGTTGACCGTCTGATCTTCTCATTGGCTTGAGAAGATCATAGTAGGGCCATGACCACATCATAGTTAATTATATATATATGTTGATATACATATATTTATATTTGATTTTGCTTGTATGTATGTGATGCATGCTAGTAGAATAATGTTTGTATGTATATGATGCATGCTAGGATATTTTTCTTGTATGTATATGATGCGTGCTAGAATAATGCTTGTATGTATGTGATGCATGCTAGTATAGAATAATAAAGGCCTCAATGCATATATGATACACATTATGATTAGATTAGATCTTAATCGAATCAACTCGTAAATGCCTACCAAGTCTTTGATACCCATCACTACCTCGATCATTTGTAGTTGTTGAATCTGCCAAAGCAGAGCAACTCATATTATCTTGGTAGGGTGCGGAGGGACAATCTTGGTCCCGCCTATCACGGCTTGGGTTAGAGTAAGCTCAATTAGATTGAGTAAAACTAGTTAACTCAATTGGATCGAGTAGAACTATAGGCATATTCCAACCGTTGGAAAGATAGGAATAGATCACATTTACACTAAATCTTGGGCGATTTAGCCAAAGCTAACTCAAGGTCTTTTGTAAATGTGGGTCTTGATCCTATAAACAAGAGTTGCATAGAGATGTAATCGGTAATGTGTTACCCACCGATTGTACTAAGTCTTGGGCGATTTAGCCAAAGCTAACTCAAGGCTTAGTATGATGTGGATCTTATCCAGCAGGAATTATAGCTAGTTTGTATGAATCTAGTAATGTGGTTTGAACACATCCATAACTCGATTCTATAAAATTCCTATAATTCAGTGGGAGCATCATTTGATTAAAGGCCTAATTAAATGATAAAAGGAATATGATATTAATTCTCTGCATTGTATGTTGTAGATTACTATGTCGACAAACACGAACACTCTCTCTCTGCGTTCTGTCCTTGAGAAGGACAAGCTCAATGGAGCAAATTTCCTGGACTAGTACAGGAACTTGAGAATTGTTCTCACCCAAGAAAGAAAACTATGTTGGGTTTTCGGCACCGCGACGTGTGTGTGTTCGATCACATTTCGTAAACATGAACACAGCGGAAGCAATAAAAATAATAAATCTACATTTATTACAACACACACAACACACGCATGCATATTACAACAAGTGTATACATAACCGTAAATTTAAATTTGCAATAAAAGGAAATTTATCTACGTTATACCTTTCGTATGACGTGTAGCGGGAACGGCATCAACCGGAATGATCCTCGCTAGAATCATCTCTATCCGTATCCACGCCGAGTTCCTCGGGATGACTTCGCTAAGCCACGAGCTTCGTCTTCGTACGGGTTACTAGCCTCGTGTTGAAGACGACGTGATCGAGAGATGATCACGATCCGAATCCAAATTCGGATCCTAATACGAGTTCTCAAAACTCGCTTCTCCGGAGAGGTATTCGTCAACCAATTGACAAATCCTTCGTCCTCCACCTCAGAGGATTACCGGAGATCGAATCCCCGATAAGTTAGCCGCTGTCGGAGCTCTAACCGTCGTCCAAACGATGCTCCGATGAGAGGAGAACAAGCTGTCCAGAAAACTGGACAGCTTTGGTGGAGGTGATAGGTGCCGGCCAACCAAGGGAGATAGAGCTCACCTTGATGCCAAACTTGAAGGAGATCACCGGAGCACTAACCGGCAGCAGCTCGACGCCGGCGAGGGGGAAGGAAGCAGCCTTCTGGACGCCGGTTGGAGGAGCTTTGGGCGGCGGCAATAGGTTGGCGCCGAGAGCTCCAAGGAGGAGGTGGGCGGCAACCTTAGGGCTAGGGGTTTTTGGATTAGGGCTTAATTATCCCTTAAGCCCTCTTTTATAGAGAACTAATTCTCTTAATGGTTATTGGATCATAACCATTAGGCCCGTTAACCCGCTCCATTAAGATAAGTTAAAATAAACCAAACCATGATGGTTTATTTTAAGTTAAAACGAACCGAACCAACTTTTGGTTCATTCGTTTAAAATAAACCAAACCCTTTGGTTTATTCTCCTCCATTGGATCAGAACCAAACCATTTTGGTTCATCCATTACGTCTTCATAAGACTCGACCCATCCACGCTTCCATTGCGACTGAAACAATTACATGCTTGCTTTATGTTTGGTCCAACCAAACCTTGTTTCTCTCGGTCTGAGAATCCCATTCTCAAGCTCGTTTTAAATCCTTTGGATTACGCTCGTTGTGCGTGTGACCAAATAGATTCTCGGTTTATGTTGGCCGTCTATAATTAACCATTAATTATAGAACGATCATGAGTGGCACCTAGTAGTACATCATGATCCCCAATTAACCGAAAAGATCAACGGTTGATCCAGAACTATTTCTGAAACCCTTCAGACTCGAATGAATCGTGCCCCATTCCCTTCACTCATCTTATACCCACTTGGTTCAGGACATGGTCTATAGTGTCAGTCCCCACTAGGCTGACTACGTCACACCTAGCCCAAGTATCATTTCCTCGTCCTACGGATTCTAGTTACTGCACATGTATCGAAGAGTACTTTACTCTAAACATGTCATGCTTTGGCCAAAGACTTTAGTAACAATCCGACGAGAAGCCATGGGTATACATCTCCTCGCAAGGAGTGGTGAATCCTTTATAGGCTATTCAAACACCTTCGATCACTTCGACTTATACCCAATCATCCCGGGTCCACATCTCCTTAGAGATGTTTGCTTAAGATGTCAAAGCATAAGTCTCCATGATCAAGATGACTTGAATACCGCAAGTCAAAGGAATATCGCACTTAAGCTACAGTAAGAACTTCATTGACATATCTATATATGCAGAGAACCATATGAAGTCTTACGGCTGGTCACTCCAATGAACTAGTTACCATAACTAGCATCCACGATTAACTCCGGACATCACTATGTCTCCAGCCAGTGAGAATCAGCTGCTTGGATACACCAAGGAGTATACCTCGTGCTAGTCTCGACAGAATTGATGGTGTCCAAATCCATCAATTCATCGACTAGGGATAATTCCGATACATCACAATTACACATGTAGAGATACTCACTAGTTGTGATCCAATCACAAATTCTCTCATGCTGTGAATCGTATCATGGACATTCAGTAAATGAGTTTAAGATCCAATCAAATACATAAAACATGTATACTCAAATAGTGAATCTTCATTTATCATATAAATGGTTCATACATAAGGCGATTGCCTTAGGACATCTCTCATATATTACTAACAAACTATACGTCCTGGAGCAGCCCATTCCGGAGGCACCTTCTGCCACTACCTCGCGAGCTGACAAAGATGCTTACAAGAAGAATCAAGATGATGCATTAGATATGTCATGTCTAATGCTCGCGACCATGAACTCTGAGCTTCAGAAGTAACATGAGTTCATGAATGCTTATGATATGGTTGAACATCTTCGTCAACTATATCAAGGACAAGCAAGGAACAAGAGATATGAAGTCTATAAGGCATTGTTTAGTTCCAAAATGCAAGATGGGACTCCTGCAGGTCCATATGTACTCAAGATGATTGGGTACGTAGAAAACCTACAGAGATTGAGATTCCCTCTTGGCCAAGAGCTGGCCACTGACTTGATCTTGCAGTCTTTGCCACAAAGCTACAATCAATTTGTCATGAATTACAACATGAATGAAATTGATAAGTCACTTCCTGAGATGCTCAGCATGTTGAGAACTACTGAGCTCAACCTTAAGAAGGGAAAATCTGACGCCATTTTGATGGTGCAAAAGAAGAAAGGCAAGGGCAAGCCTAAAGGTAAGGGAAAGTCCCAAGCCAAGGGCAAAGGCAAGGAACTGAAACCCAAAGGAGGGGTGGCCAAGGAAGGGGTGTGCTTTCACTGCAAGGAAGCTGGACACTGGATGTCACGCCCGCCCTTTCCAAGGGTCCGGAGGGGCGGCGTGACGCGATCGTACATACATACATCGTACTACTTACAGCGGAAGACTTTAGACATATTTTTTTTTCTTTTAAACATAAACATGCATCGTCATTTTGTAGGTACTTCTTCTTAACCTAGAGCATGCATCGTTATTTCATAAGTACTTAGTGCTTAATTCAAGTCCATAAAAAAATCATCTTAAGGAAAACATGCACAAGGGTCATAACAGATCTCCTCCACCATGCCACTACCACACACACTTTGCCCCTCCTGCTGCTCCCTTTAGTTTATCCACCCTTTACCCTTATCTGCAATACAAGGGAAAATAAACTATAAGCACATAGGCTTAGTAAGATCCTGTCCTACTCACAAAACCATACATCGACATTAAGCATAGCATGTAAACATTCATAACATATAAGCAAACATAACATGTAACATATATGACATAAGCAAACATAACATGTAGCATATGTAACATAAGCAAACATAACATGCAACACATATAACATAAGCATGTAAACATTCATAACATATAAGCAAACATAACATGTAACATATATGACATAAGCAAACATAACATGTAGCATATGTAACATAAGCAAACATAACATGCAACACATATAACATAAGCATGTAAACATTCATAACATATAAGCAAACATAACATGTAACATATATGACATAAGCAAACATAACATGTAGCATATGTAACATAAGCAAACATAACATGCAACATATGTAACATAAGCAAACATAACATGCAACACATATAACATAAGCATGTAAACATTCATAACATATAAGCAAATATAACATGTAACATATATAACATAAGCAAACATAACATGTAACATATATAACATAAGCAATCATAACATAAAGGTATATGCAGGATGCTCTTCGAAAACATATATCATAGGTATTTGAACATAACTCTCAACATATTGGGCCCGACATTGTACCACATCATCATCATCATAGCGCACATCCCTAAATAGACACGAGGTAGCAAGTCTCGAACCTACTAGGTTACTAGGCCCGATCTTAGTCCGTCTACCTAGGGGCGATCATCATAACATAGAAGCCCATCCTAGGCCAATCTTAGTCCGTTGGCCTAGGGCATATGGGAGTCCATCCCGTACTAGGCCCGATCTTAGTCCGTCGACCCAGGGGCAATCATAACATAGAAGCCCATCCTAGGCCCGATCTTAGTCCGTCGGCCTAGGGCAACTTAGGAGCCCATCCCTTTGGACCTTGTTAGGGTCCTGGTACAAGCCATGCAGAAGGTAAAATACATACATGCTTCTTATCGTAACATATCATATTTCATTTCATAAACATATCATATTTCATCTCATAACATATCATATTTCATTTCATAAACAGATCATATTCACTTCATAAACATATCATATTTCATTTCATAACCATATCATATTTCATTTCATAAACACATCATATTCCATTTCGTAAACATATCATATTTCACTTCATAAACATATCATATTTCATTTCATAACCATGTCATATTTCATTTCATAAACACATATCATATTTCGTTTCATAAACATATCATCTTTCACTTCATAAACATATCATAAATATCACACACATATAGGGCATGGCATAAGGCATAAGCCTCATGAGCAAGTATACATGGGGTGACCTAAACTGCATGGAGCTCTATCAAAATTTTAAACACCAAACAACATATGTATATGTATAGTCTAACTAAAACACATGTTAATTCTTTAACGTATAAAGCATGGCATGGGACATTTTATCTTCTTCTAACATCAAACATGGCATGGACTCATTTCAACCCTAACCTAGAGCATGTTATCTTCATCTAGAATCATTTAACATCACAAGTTATCATGAACTCACATAAAGCATAAAACACATGTTAACCTAACCTAGAGCATGTTATCTTCATCTAGCATCATTTAACATCACAAGTTATCATGAACTCACTTAAAGCATAAAACACATGTTAACCTAACCTAGAGCATGTTATCTTCATCTAGCATCATTTAACATCACAAGTTATCATGAACTCACTTAAAGCATAAAACACATGTTATTCTAACCTAGAGCATGTTATCTTCATCTAGCATCCTATCATCATCATATTCATACAAGATTTAGCATGGATCTTCATGGTAAGCCCTAGTTGTGGTCTTGGCCGAATGGTACCTTGGGGTTTTTAGGGTTAAACTCTTAACCTAATCCATCTAGCATCCTAACATCATCATATACATACAAGGTATGGCATAGAACTTCATTGAAAACTCAAGTAAAGGACTTGGCCGAATGGTTCATGGAGAGTTTGACATAACAACTTCAATCGAAAAGCTACTTGTATGCAGGTGAGGGGATACTTACATCCTTCGCTTTCCTTTTAGTTGGAAGATGACCTAAGGGAAGCCAAACCTAGCCTTCTTCTTGCTTGGATGAGTTTCGGACAAAGGATGAAAAGGGGGGAGCTTTAGGGTTCGGTGAGGAAGAAGATGAGAGGAGAGAAAAGTAATTTGATCACTCATGTCTCCTCATTCCCCCTATTTATTCACTTGAAGAGTCCCTTAGTCTCCCTTAACCCTAACTATAATTTCCCATATTTCTCTAATAGTACAACCCTGCTGGGCATCTGGTTATTGGATGCATCTATAGGTCTTGGCTATCTCTAGAGGTTTGGGGTTCAATTCCTAGGCCTTGCATCCTTTTTGGCTCATTTTCTTTTATTTTTGAAAGAGCCCACATAAAGCCCATCATAATCAACCAAAAATTCTTATAAAATTGCTAGAATATTTACGGGCGTTACACTGGAAGCGTAACTGCAAGGCATACCTAGAAAATATTAAGAAGAAGAGAAGTGAGACTTCTACTTCAGGTATAAATATTTTAGAAGTCAATCTATCTATTTCTTCATCATGGGTATTAGATACCGGATGTGCATCTCACATTTGTACCAATGTGCAGGCGCTGGGAAATAGCAGGGCATTGACAAAGGGCGAGGTGGACCTACGAGTAGGCAATGGAGCAAGGGTTGCTGCTGTTGCTGTAGGAACTTATGATTTATCTCTTCCCTCTGGGCTTATACTAGAATTAGATGAATGTTGTTATGTGTCTGCCTTAACTAAGAACATCATTTCGGTTTCTTGTTTGGATAAGAAAGGATTTACATTTATAATAAAGAACAAGTGTTGTTCAGTTTATTTAAATGATATGTTCTATAGTAGTGCACCTCTAATGAACGGACTCTACTTTCTAGACTTAGAGAGCCCTATCTATAACATAAGTACCAAAAGGTTCAAGTCAAATGAGTTGAACCAAACCTATCTCTGACATTGTCGCTTAGGTCACATAAATGAGAGTCGCTTATCTCAGCTCCATAAAGATGGGCTACTAGACTCATTTGATTTTGAATCATATGAGACATGTGAGTCTTGCCTTTTAGGCAAGATGACCAAGACTGCCTTTAGTGGACACAGCGAAAGAGCAACAGACTTGTTAGGACTTATACATAGTGATGTATGTGACCCTTTCAATATTGCTGCTAGAGGTGGCTACAGGTACTTCATTACATTTACTGATGACTTAAGTAGATATTGTTATGTGTATCTTATGACACATAAATCAGAATCCTTTGAAAAGTTCAATGAATTCAAGAATGAAGTACAAAACCAGCTTGGCAAGAGTATTAAGATACTTCGTTCAGATCGAGGTGATGAATACCTTAGCCATGAGTTTCGTGACTATCTTGCTGAGTGTGGGATTCTATCCCAACTCACTCCTCCTGGAACACCACAGTGGAATGGTGTATCCGAAAGGAGAAATCGTACCCTATTAGATATGGTACGATCTATGATGAGTCACACAAATCTTCATATATCCTTTTGGGGATATGCTCTAGACACAACAGCCTTTACCCTTAACCGTGTACCATCGAAGGTTGTGATAAAGACACCATATACGATATGGACAGGGAGAAATCCCAAGATGTCTTTCATGAGGATTTGGGGTTGTGAGGCTTACGTTCGACGTCAAGTCTCAGACAAATTGGGACCCAAATCCGATAGGTGCTATTTTGTTGGATATCCCAAGGATACAAAGGGATATTACTTCTACATTCCCAGTCAGCACAAAGTGTTTGTGGTAAAGACTGGGGTTTTTCTAGAAAGGGATTTTGTTTCTAGAAAAACTAGTGGGAGTACATTCGATCTTGAAGAAATTCAAGATAAGGACCATAGCACTGAGGCCTTGATGGAGGTTGAACAGGAACCACAAAGTGTTGCGGGTGATGAGATTGTTGCACAAAGAATTGTGGAACAACCACCTGTTCAGGTAGACCTACCTCTTCGCAGGTCTGATAGGGTACGTCGTCAGCCTGAGAGATACTCATTTCTCTTGTCTGACCATGATGACGTTATGATCATTGAGAATGGGCCCACCTCCTATCAGGAAGCTGTGATGAGCCCAGATTCTGAGATATGGCTAGAGGCCATGAGATTCGAGATGGAATCCATGTACACCAACCAAGTATGGACTTTGGTTGATCCACCTGAAGGGTTCAAACCCATTGGGTGTAAGTGGGTCTTTAGGAGAAAGACTGACATGGATGGACTTACGCATACCTATAAGGGCCGATTGATGGCTAAAGGTTTTAAGCAAATTCATGGTATTGACTATGATGAAACCTTTTCTCCAGTGGCGATGTTTAAGTCCATTCGGATCTTACTTGCTATTGCAGCATACCACGATTATGAGATCTGGAAGATGGATGTCAAAACCGCATTTCTGAATGGAAACTTACTCGAGGATGTGTACATGACACAACCTGAGGGGTTTGAAGATCCACAACATACAGGGAAAGTATGCAAGCTGTAAAGGT
Source organism: Wurfbainia villosa (assembly GCA_025175895.1). Lineage (NCBI taxonomy): Eukaryota > Viridiplantae > Streptophyta > Magnoliopsida > Zingiberales > Zingiberaceae > Wurfbainia > Wurfbainia villosa. The sequence goes on from CM045997.1 coordinate 59,280,163, forward strand.
CCATTTATGGGCTAAAGTAAGCCTCTCAGAGCTGGAATCTTCGATTCGATGATGCAATCAAACAGTTTGGTTTCATCAAGAATGAAGATGAACCCTGTGTCTACAAGAGGGTTAATGGGAACACAGTTGTCTTCCTTGTATTGTATGTGGATGACATACTACTCATTGGGAATGACATCCCTTCGCTACAGTCTGTGAAGACTTGGCTGGGGGCGTGCTTCTCAATGAAGGACTTAGGTGAAGCAGCCTGTATTCTAGGCATCAAGATCTATAGAGATAGATCTAAGAGATTGCTTGGCCTAAGTCAGAGTACATACATTGACACGGTATTACTACGGTTTGCCATGCAGAATTCCAAGAAGGGACTTCTGCCGATGTCACATGGTGTGAGTCTTTCGAAGACTCAAAGTCCCTCTTCTAGAGAGGAGAGAGACCACATGGATAAGATCCCTTACGCATCAGCTATAGGATCTATCATGTACGCCATGCTGTGTACTCGTCTTGATGTCTCGTATGCTTTGAGCATGATGAGTAGATACTAGTCCGATCCAGGTGAGTGTCACTGGATAGCAGTCAAGAATATTCTTAAGTACTTGAGAAGGACTAAGGAATATTTCTTGATATTTAGAGGCGATGAGGAGCTAGCTGTAAAGGGTTACAGTGATGCCAGCTTCCAAACTGAACAGGATGATTATAGATCGTAGTCAGGGTTCGTATTTTGCTTGAATGGTGGCACTGTGAGCTGGAAGAGTTCGAAGCAGGACACAGTTGCTGATTCTACAACAGAAGCCGAGTAAATTGCTGCATCTGAGGCAACAAAGGAGGCTGTTTAGATCCGCAAGTTCATTACTGAGCTTGGGGTGGTTCCTAGTATAGCAGATCCCATAGAGCTCTATTGTGACAACAATGGAGCGATTGCACAGGCTAAGGAACCTCGCTCACACCAGCGGACCAAACACATACTATGGTGCTTCCATCTCATTCGAGAGATTATCGATATAAGAGATGTGAAGATTTGCAGAGTACCCAAAGAGGCTAATATCGCAGATCCCTTGACCAAGGCTTTGGCATAAAAAAAGCATGATGGTCACACTAGGTCATTGGGTATTAGATACTACGGTGATTGGCACTAGTGCTAGTAGGAGGTTATTAGTGATAGCCCTAGAGCCAATCATGTGATGATTATTGTATGGACTTTATTGTATCATATTCCTATTTATAAAGGCATGGTTATTATATTTATTTGTATTGGTGCCAAATAACTAAGTATAATAATGTCCTTGAGTAGTAGGTTCTTATCTATATCAATCGATTGGTAGAATCGATAATAAGATGATATAGACAACACTACTCTTAATCATTCCTAGTCAAGTATTAACATTCAGGGACAATGTTAATGCGTAGAGACTAGCATGTAAGTCAACACGATGACTTGATCTCACAAGTCATGGGTATGAGATATCAAGTTGATACATGGGTATGCATTGGAGAATGTATACTGAATGACCCACCATGAAAAAGTATCATGGATCGTTATATGAGTGTCATATACTTTCTTATGTGGCTATTAGTATGACTATTAGTCCTTAGACCTGAAGTCACCATGGTTCCCTACATAAGGAGTTGCATACTTTGGCTTCGTCAAACGTCACCTGTAAATGGGTGGACTATAAAGGAAATTATTCAGTATGTGATAAATTATGCAAAGGGATGTGAGTGATGTAGATGGGATCTATCCCTCCTATATGACGGGGGTGACATCGATATTCTTGATAGAGTGAGACCACGAAGTGCATGGCCATGCCCAAATGAGTCAATATGAGATATTGAGCTCATTTGATTAGAGTGAGTCTACTTGGAGTTCAAGATATAGATTATACCGAGGATGACACGGTCTATGCCTCAATTGGTCAATCTAGATGTCAAGGATAGAGGGACATTGTCACATATTGTGAGTGTCACAATTAGTAGTCACAAAGGTGATGTTGGAGCTCAACATTCTTGTAACTTGGGTAGCAATAATGTGTTGCTAGATACCGCTCATTGCTTATGTTCCTAAATCGGTTTAGGGACATTGCCAACGTTACAAGAACCTATAGGGTCACATACAAAGAGAAATTAGATGGATATTAGGTTCATATGATGAACCATGAGGTTTAGGTTCATGGGATGAACCAAATTGGATTAAGAGTAATCTTAATTAGACTAATTGAGTTGGACTCAATTTGATTCAAGTGTTGAATGAGTCTAATTTAGATTTGATTCATCAAATCAATTTAAATTAATGAATAGAGATTCATTAAATTAAATTGACTTGAATCAAATAATTGGATTTGATCAACCATGGGAGATAAGAGGTCAAGTTTGACTTGACTTGAGAGGGAAGATGAAAGTTCAAGTTTAACTTGACCAAATGCCATGTCATGATGATGACTTGGCATGGCCAGCCAATGATGATGCTCCACATCATCATTGACTTATCATGTGGTGCCATCTCATGAGAGAGACCAAGAGCCATTGGCTCTTAGAGTTACATGCATGCATGTAACCCCGCAAGACTTGATGTGGCCGGCCACTTCTCATTAGATGAGAATTCATTTTGTGAGTTACTCCAACTTCATCTTCTTCCTTGGATCATCTTCTCAAGCTCTCCTAATCCCTCATCTTGCTGAAATTCCTAAAGGGTGCTAGCACACTCTAAGGTATTTTTCTCCACAATTTTTTCATGTGGATACCAATAGAGGAGTGTTCACTTGACACTCTTGAGTTCCGGCGAAACGTTTGGACGAGCGGGATAAGCGAAGGGCATCGCTACGAGGATAATACTCTCAACTTCTAGATCTAAGGTAGATCTAGGTTTACTTAGCACATACATGTTTTTTTATTTTAATATATCTTCGCACGGATCCGTGGACAGACTTCCGAGGTTTCCGCAACGCAAAAGGCAGTTTTTGCGGCTCAGAAAGTCCAACAGGATGCTCTTTGCCCTTTGCAATGAATCCCTCTGGTTGTTCCATATAGATGTTTTCTTCAAGACTTCCATTAAGGAAAGCTGCCTTGACATCAATCCGCCAAACCTCATAATCCATATGAGCAGCAATAGATAAGAGAATCCAGATAGACTTAAGCATGGCTACCGATAAAAAGGTCTCCTCATAATCGATACCCTCTTTCTGAGTATACCCTTTCGCAACAAGCCTTGCTTTAAAGGTCTCTACCTTCCCGTCTGATCCTCTCTTTCTTTTGTAGATCCACTTGCATCCAATTGCTTTTACACCATTGGATGGTTCTACTAGCTCCCAGACCTAATTTGAATCCATAGATTCTATCTCAGAATTCATCGCCCTTTGCTAAGATACCGTATTTTTATCTTGGATTGCCTTGTCATATGTCCAGGGATCAGGTTCATGTTCGCTAGGGACCAAATTAGAAGATTCTCCCAAGAACATAAATCTGTCAAGTTGTCTAACAACCCTTCCACTATGATAAGGTATCACTTGTGTATCCTCTATGACACACGGTGCAGTCACTTGTGGTATGTCCTGTTGTACCATTGGTACTGAAGTAGTGACTTCCCCTCTTAATTCCTCCAGAACAATCTTGCTCATGGGCTTGTGGTTCATCACATAGTCTTCCTCTAAAAATTAGGCGTTCGTGCTAACGATCACCCTATGATCTCTAGGACTATAGAACAAACCACCTTTCGTTCCTCTAGGATAGCCTTCGAACAGGCGCACTTCTATACGAGATTCCAACTTATCAGAATCTCTCTTCAGCACATGTGTTGGACTACCCCAAATTCGAATATGTCTCAGACTAGGCTTTCGCCCAGTCCACAATTCTATGGGAGTAGAAGGTACTGATTTAGATGGTACCAAGTTCAGAATATACACTATCGTATCTAGAGCATACCCCCCAGAATGAATCTGGTAACTCAAAATAACTCATCATCGATCTAACCATCTCCATAAGAGTCCTATTCTTTCGCTCCGCCACACCATTCTGCTGGGGTGTACCAGGTGCAGACAGTTGGGATTGAATCCCATCCTCTGATAAGTAACTCCTAAACTCTCCCAAGAGGTACTCACCACCACGATCAGATCATAGTGTCTTGATACTTTTACCTTGACGTTTCTTCACATCAGCCTTGAATTCTTTGAACCTGTCAAAGCATTCAGACTTGCGGCGCATCAAGTAAATGTATCTATATCTTGAATAATCGTCTATAAAAGAGATGAAATATTCAAAACCACCTCTAACCTAGATAGACATAGGACCACACAAATCAAAATGAATCAATTCCAACACATCTTTGGCTCTATACCCCTTGGCCTTAAAAGGCCTCTTGGTCATTTTACCTTCCAAGCAAGATTCGCAGGTTGGAAAATCTTCCACCACTAATGAACCCAAAGGTCCATCAACTATCAACCTTTGAATTCTACTCAGGTTAATATGACCTAACCTTAGATGCCAAAGATATGTTTGGTTCATTTTTGACGGTTCTTTTCTCTTATTAGATTTAGAAGATGAGTTATTTATTTTTATTTGCATCGTGGGAGTTTTTGGTTCAAGAGTGTATAAATTTCTTACCAATGCACCAGAATAGGTAATCTCCCTATTCTTTTTTATAACAACTCTGTCATTAAAAGAAATAGAATATCCATCCAAAAACAATTTAGAAACTGAAATCAAATTCTTTCTAAATTAAGGTACATAAAGGCAATTTCTCATAACCAAAGTTTTATTTCTATCAAAAGATAAATAAATATCTCCCACTGCAATAGCTGCCACCTTCGTAGCATTGCCCATGTAGACAGTAATCTCTCCCTCAACTAGTCGTCTGGTTTTCTGGAACCCCTGCAAAGAGTTGTAGACATGATCAATGGCTCCCGTATCTACACACCAGGAGCCGGTAGATAACATCGCTAAATATGTTTCAATGACTAAACTAAAAGATATACCTTTGTTCTATTTTCGATTGGGATAGTCTGTCTTCCAATGTCCAGTCTGCTTGCAAGTGAAGCAGTTGTCTTTCAGCTTCTTCACTCCTACCTGAGGTCTTGCCGCCATCTTTGCTAGACCTTGTTTTTTCTTCTTCTTGCCTTTCGGCTTAAAAGTAGAAACCTTTTGAGCAACCAAAGCCTGAGAACTCTGACGAAAAAGTTCCTCTGTCGCCCAAAGTTCTGTGAGAAACTCTGCCAACTAATACAACCTTTTATTCATGTTGTAGTTTAGGCGAAACTGCTCAAAACTCCTAGGTAGAGATTGGAGAATGATATCGACCTGGGTTTCCCCATTGATCTCTGCTCCAAGGACTTGCAGCTCATTCAAATGAGCCATCATCTTGAGAACATGATCCCTCACGGGTGTTCCCTCAATCATGGTGGTCGTCATCAAGTTCCTCATAGCTTCCTGCCTAGCAGCCCGATTTTGGTGTTTGAAAAGTTCCTTGATATTGAGCATCATGTCATAGGCAGTAGTCATGGCCTGATGCTGATGTTGCAATACATTTGACATAGAAGCTAAAATGTAACACCGCACTATCTCATCAGTCTTGATCCACTTCTTATAATTCTCTTTCTCCTTTTCACCAGAATCATCCATAGGCTTAGGAGGACACTCTTCGAAGAGTACATATTTGTACTCCTCAGCAGTTAAGATAATGTCCAAATTCCTTTTCCAATCAACATAGTTAGGTCCAGTAAGTTTGTTTTCTTTCAGAATCACAGCAAGTGGGTTGAAAGTCATTTTGAAAAACCTAAGAATCACATAAATCAAAACATTAGATTTCAAATATTTATTGATTCCTCAAAAAATAAAATTTTAAAATCAACCAACACCTCAAAACACCGAGAATATCGTATGCCACGATAGTGTGGACGTATATGAATTCTACATTTGTAAGAAGAGGTTTTACCCATTAATTTTATTATCCTTTCAACCTTACTTTTTGACAAACAAAATTAATAGTTGGTTCCTCTTCGGCCATACAAATAAAAGCAGTGACTCAGATGGGGAAGATACTTTTATTTGCATCTAAGTGTTTACCATTACGCGATACTAAGGCAATTACCTCGGATTATGTGCCTTTCGATGGGGAAGTACACATGCTCCTAAATAATTTCCTATAACCATATTTTACCTAGTGATATGCAAAACAAACTCATCTGATATGGAGGAATGCACTCAGAGCCAATGTGTAAGTTTGTTCGCATCACATGTCAAATTGTAATGGAGGCCTGGGAATTAAAAATATCCCTCTCCCACTTAGTAATTTAAAATTGAGGAATTTTCTCAAACACACAACATGCATATCAAACAATAAGCAATAAATATGAAAAAAAAATATTTTCCAACTATTATGGCTTTTTTTCCAATATGCTTTCCGTCGTGTCACCACCTTGTCCGCTCCTCCCTTTACCATGCTCTAGCCATAAGGGGATCCGAGCCGAGATATACTATTTTAATTTACATCCATCGATCCTATACTCCATGAAGGAGTGTACAACATATCTAGATCAAAAGTAAATTAAAATGAGCAGTTAAACAGTGCCGTATTTAATTACAAAAAATTAAATACTAATTGGCCTCGTCAACCCCGAGAATTCAAATAAATAATTAAAATCACACACATACAGTCACATACATCCATATAGCCATAATAGTTGGATCTTATGCCTGCAAGAAAAAAATTAGCCTACGCACATCCTACTATTATCCGACATAAAATATATGATAAATGCATAAAAGTAACTGAATCCAAAACACACAAAATCGAAAACCGTGGCTCTGATACCACTTGAAGGGAATTGCTTCTCACTTCGATCTCTTGTGCATGACGATCCTATCACACGTCCCCGGATTAAAATTTTATCAACTAAAACTAATCTGGACAGAGATGGATTACCCAAGCAACCGATCCATCATCGTGCTATTCGATTTGAGTGGTCGCTTGAACAAACTTGTTGTTCAAGCAACCAAACTCTTTTCCTCGATTAGCCACAGAATAGATGATGAACGAATCACCGGTTTTTGTGTTTATCATCGGGGTCCATGTTAATCAATAACATATAAAATACAAAAGAACTAGAATCAAAACTAAACAAGATTATACCTCTTGTGTTTACCTCTTGATCTTCTATTGTATTCCTATCCTCCTCTTGGATGTTGTGTGGGCGACGATCTTCCAAGAGTCGAAGCCTCCTAGATCGCGTCTTCCCTTCCTTGCTCGCTCCAAACAAGGGAAGAACAAAAGCTCCCTTCTTCTCCTTGCTTGCGCCGACCACCAACCACCAAGCTTGGTGTCCGCCAGTTCCAAGTAGAGGGAGAGTGTGTGCCAGCCAAGACAAAGGAAGGAGGAACCCTCACCTTTTTTGCCGTCGGCCCTTGGAGAAGGAAAGGGAGGCACCAACAATGGAGAAGGAAGAGGGTGGTGCTGGCCAAGAGTGGGAAAGGAAGGTAAAACCCTAGCTTCCTTGTCTTGTTGTCGTCGGTCAAAAAGAGATGAACCAACCAAAACCCTAGAAGAACCTATGTTGCCGCCCAAGCCTCTCCAACCCTTATATAGATCTAGGCTTCACAAGTATTTATAATAGGCTACAATAGGGACCATGAGGAGGAGTTGGATCTTGGCCACCCAATGAATCCGAACCACATAAAACCCGATCCATTAATGATGATCCATTCCACTAGAGGATTATCATTGATCAACCTAACCAACCCCCATTGTTAAATATGGGCTCCACATATTATTTGTACAAAATATCTCCCCGTGTTTAAGATATTGAATGTCCATTAATTAATTAAATTACTGACAATTTAATTAATTAATATCTAACTCCATGAGTAGTACCACTCATCCTTATCATCATGTTGGATCAAGTCCACCTGTAGGATTTACATGATGAACCTTATGAGCTCCTCAAGGGGGCATCATCATCCTAGTATATAGGACACGGTTTTCTCCTATAATCAATGGTACACCATGTAAATAATATTATTTCTCAATTTATCAGACCTATCGATTTAACACATAAATCTCGCCCATTGGTAAATCAAAGTAATAAATACTAAGTACATGTGCCCATTATTATATCGGGATTAAGAGCATATACATCATAATATCTGAGGTCCGATTCAATTATATAGTCAGTATAAATTGAATCACCTCTAAATTAGTCCTGCTCAATACACACAAAGTGTACTAATGTAATTCTATGGTCAAGATAAACCAATACCAAATCACACTACAACCATGCCAATGGTTTGTTCAAAACCATCTTGGTTGTGAGCCTCTACTTATACTCTACAAGGAACTAATAACATGATCTTCTGTGTGACACCACACACCATGTTATCTACAATGTAAAGTATCAGACAATATACAAAAATACAAACAATGATCATGTGATTCTTATTTCAAAATGAAGATGTTTATACAGAGGTTAGGCTTTCAGTATACATCCCAACAGATTCAACACAAGCCAACTACTTGACAACAGAAAAAGAATTTTTGGCTATTATTTTTGCTTTAGATAAATTTCGATCTTATCTTTTATGGTCTCATGTGATCATTTTTTCTGATCATGTAGCTCTCAGGTTCCTACTAAAGAAGCAAGATGTAAAGTCGAGATTGATACGATGGATGCTTCTGGTCCAAGAATTCGACGTCAAGATACGCGATAGGAGCGGTAGGGAGAACCCAGTAGCCCTATCACTTGAGTAGGATTGAGAGAGAGGCGGACTCTATACCGATCAAAGATTCATTTCCTGAGGAGCAGCTTTTACAACTGCAGGGTAAAGGCGGACTCTATACCGATCAGAGATTCATTTCCTGAGAAGAAGCTTTTATAACTGCAGGGTAAGACGCCATGGTATGCAGATCTTGTTAACTATTTGGTTGCTCATGTTTTTCCTACACAGTTCTCTAAGGCCCAATGTGAAAAATTGAAAAGTGATGCAAAATATTATGTGTGGGGTGATCCTTATTTGTGGAAATTTTGTAGTGACCAAGTAGTTAGGAGATGCATTCCTGATGATGAGTTTCACTCTGTACTTTCCTTTTGTCACTCACTTGCATGTGGGGGTCATTTCGGTCCCCAACGTACAGCTAGGAAAGTATTAGATGCAAGATTATATTGTCCTACTTTATTTCGGGATGCATTTTTATTTTTCAAAACTTGTGACCGTTGTCAACAGATAGGGACTTTAGGCCAGAGGAATAAAATGCCCCAACAACCAATTTTGTTTTGTGAAATATTTGATGTGTGGGGTATTGATTTTATGGGTCCTTTTCCTAGTTCATTCAGCTTTATTTACATCCTGCTAGTTGTCGATTATGTTTCTAAATGGGTGGAGGCTATCTCCACCAGGACTGATGATGCTGCAGTTGTTGTAAATTTTGTCAAGTCAGATATTTTGCAGGTTTGGGGTACCCAGGGTGATCATTAGTGATCAAGGGTCCCACTTTTGCAACTGACAATTGAAGGCACTCTTAAGCAGCTATGGCATAGTACACAAGGTGTCCACACCATAACACCCTCAAACAAATGGTCAGGCTAAAATTTCAAATAAGGAGATCAAATTAATTTTGGAAAAGATAGTACGCCCGGATAGGAAAGATTGGAGCAAAAGACTGATCGATGCATTATGGGCCTACCGGACTACTTACAAGACGCCAATTGGAATGTCTCCCTATCGGATTGTATTTGGAAAGACTTGTCATTTACTAGTGGAGGTGGAACACAAAGCATATTGGGCCATGAAAGCATGCAATATGAGTTTGGAAGAAGCCGGTTGCAAAAGAAAACTGCAATTGCAAGAATTGGAGGAATTAAGACTGGAAGCGTATGAGAACTCTAGCGCCTACAAAGAAAAGACAAAGGCTTTCCATGACAAACATATTTTGCGTAAGAAATTTCATGCTGGAGAGAAGGTGTTATTGTACAATTCCAAATTCAAATGGTCTACGGGTAAGTTGAAGTCTAAATGGTAAGGTCCATTCATTATTATTGATGTTTTCCCGTATGGTGTCATTGAAATACAGGATCCTACTTTGGGAAGAACATTCAAAGTCAACGGGCATAGACTCAAACAATTTCATGAAAGCCTGCAAGGAATAATAGAGGAGGCGGCGACGTTTATTGACACCATTTACTCGACTTGAGGGGAGTTTGTTCCTCTTCACTTCTTTCTTTTTGTACATACACACTTTCCTATCGTAGTTCTATTGCAAAGTTTTGTTTCTTTCGTGAGTTTTGAATAATCGATTCTTGGGTTTTATCGGATATCGAGTTCAATTTCGTAAGCATTCTTACCCGAGTCTTGGATGTCGTAAAAGCTAGTTAAGTCGGACTTGGAGATCGATTGGACATGTTTGATTGTAGTGATTGCATTTGGTTACTTGTGTGGTGTTGAATTTAATTGTGATAGACTAAGCTTGATTATTTCATATACCCAGTGAGGATTTGAGCCTTCATGATTATTTTCCTTATATGTGGGTAGCACTCATGATTGTTAACACTTTAGAACTTGCTTTGCTTCTTATCGAGACCACATTACCATAAGTTGCATGATTATGATGAAGGGCACCTTGTTTTTCCTTATTGATACTCTTGTTGATACATGTGCTACTAATGAATATACTCTTCCATGTAGATAGGCATTGCTTGTCCTTTTTCATTTCTCCTTCGTCTATGACATGTCTTGTTATTCTTTTGTTGTTGAGACATTTGAACTTTATCATGTTGGATCTATTGCCCGAGACGGTCAAATTTAAGTGTGGGAGAGGAAATGATTGGGAGAGTCATACTTGAGGATTTATTGTAGAAAGGCTAGATTTAAATGGTGCATGAGGGAACCATGCTTGATCATCATGGTTGAGCCATGTTTTATTTGCCTATGAGTGTATATTTGTATTGAAAGGCCATTAAAAAAAGAGCACGCCATAAAAAAAATGAAAAAAAAACTGATTCAAATAGAAAAAAAAAAAAAGAAAAGTAAATTCTTGATGTTAGGGTGCCCATAAAAAAAACTGACTTGAAAAAAAAAAAGAAAAAAAAAGTGGATATTTTTAGATGACGTGCTATTTTCTTGAATGGAGAATGCTTCTTGTTGATGAGCTTTATTTATTTCTTGCATGAGATGTACAAGTGTGTATTTCTGGTGGACGAACATGGATGTGGAGAACGATAATGGTTGTTAGTTTTGAGAATGGAAGGAGATGTGCATGGGCATTGTTTCATTGAATGCAACATGATAGTATTTCAATTGCCTCTTGTCTTCAATGTTTTCTATTCCTATATTTGTGCCATTCTTATAACTTGTGCTTGTTATTCATTGAAATTCTTGAAAGTCCTTCTGAATCATGCATTCATGTGGTTGAAGTGGTGGAGAGTAGGAAATAAGCAAGCATATAGTAGTATAACATCTTGAGTAGCTTTGAGGGAGATCTACTTTCGCAATGCTTATGAGAATGAGAGCTACCTTTATTGATCCGGTAAGGTTTATCATTCTTGGTCTATTTAGGATTTATTGAAGCCACCATACTTGTTAACTAATGCAAGAACTAAGTGCATGAATGTCATGATTTTTGTGGTTTGACAACCCTAAGTAACTACCTTTTTCGATTTTCATGATATTAGGAGGAATTGCTTGGGGAAAATGGATTTGATTATTCGTCGTTTTTGATACTTGCCCGAGACGTGCAAGAATAAGTGTGGGGAAAATGATAACTATCAATTTGTCATATTATTTTAGTCCTTAATATCACTATTTTAATCCTCTCATGTGTTTAATTGTTGATTATTTGCATGTTTTATGAGTTGGATCATCTTTTGGACCTTATTGTAAATTCCCCTAAATTTTGGACTTATATGTAAATTTTACATCTTAATTGTAGGAGATCAAGATGGGCCACTGGACTAGACTCAAGTTGGATCAAATATAGCTTCATCTAGGGCTAGAAGGATCATTTCAAACTGGATTAATCTGGACCTTTCATCAAGATCAGAAGCAGTTTAATCAAAAGGTTCAGATCTATTCAATCCTGACTGTTTGATGAGATTTGATCAATTCTGAGCCATCCATCTGGATCTAGAGCAATCCGGCCCATACATTAAGTTCCACACATCTTGGTCGTTCATTCGGACCGTTTAATCTCTACCATTCCTTCAAATTGATCAGATCCGACTATCCAAAGTTGGCTTGATCACAGCCGTCGGATGCACAGTTTTTTTACTTGATTAATCAGATTAATTTACCCTAGCTTCAATTGGATGGATGGGATTTGATGGAAAAGCAATCGGACGGTGGAGATAATTCACTTAATACCTTCTCTTCGTTCGGGCAGAAACCATCGGGCAACATCGAAGCGCCACGCGGGTGGATTTGCCTTCTTCCTCGCGCGAGCGGAGGAAACGAGCTGGGATCACAGCTTCTGCTCCGTCGGAACAGCTCATCGTAGGTCATCTTCCCATCGAGAGCCCTCGCACATGCTGTCATAGCCTTCCACCGCCACCTTCTTCATCAGAAATCTCCGATGAAGAACCGTTCCATCAGAAATCTCCGACGAGTTCTCCACCTTCAGCCAGTTGTTCCTTCCTTCTGTGGATTCACGGAGGAGTGCTGCATAGTCTCCAGCTTCATCAGATTCGAGCGAGCAAGGAGACCCCACTAGATTTCCATATTTGGGAGTTTACGCCATCCGCACCATCCTTTCACTCCGGAGACTCGATTGAGCTCCGTCGAACTTGTTGGGGTTTTTCTGCTCATTATTCGGGCGTACATCAGTGGGATGATTGTTATTTACTGTTTCATGCATTAATTTGATAGTTGTTAATTCCTTCTACTTGATATTGGATGAATTTCTAGTTGTGTAGTTGTTCATTTAACTTGCATTCCTAGTGTTTGATGAATTGTTGTTTAGAATAGTTTTTACTTTCAGCATTTAATTGTGAAATACAGAATTTATTTTCATTGTTATACTTTATCTCTTTAATCTCGGTTATCCGTGTAGTTGCGTAATCTTCAAATCCAAACCCCCATCCTATTAAGGAAAACCTTAACTCTAGTATTGACTTACACCGTTACCTTCCATGGGAGATGATCTGGGCCGTTCCCTGTGTTATTTTGGCATAGAGAGGGTTTGGTAACTAAATTGTTAGGCTTCGCCTACCAGCACTACACCTCAAAGGATGAGTTTCCGCACTCGAGACTTAAACCTACAAGACATTCTTTTTCTTCTTTTAGTAATGTTGCAAGACAGACAACATATAATTTATTAGACTTTCGTACTAGCCTCGACGCTATCCACAAAGAGCAATAAACATAGAGATAATATTGAGAAAAGCAGCGGTCATTCACTCGAGAGGAATTCCATGCCCTAAGGGGTCATTTTCAAAGGGCGGATGAGTTCTACGGACATGCGCAGCAGTATTTCCACGAAGAGGTTGTGTATTGGCAAAAAGTGAGGCAATTTATGCGAGACACAAGGGGACAATAGACACAGGAGGAGGAGCATCGCGCTACCACTGATTCTACCAGTTCTCAGATTGATCACATATCTTTGTGGCATCAAAATTTGAGCTCTCGAGCCTCTAACGATGCAGGACTGCCTAGACTCCCTCATTTCCCTCCACAACCACCGCGATAAGACTCATCTGAGAGGTATGTTTGAATTTAAGTCTGGGGGGAGAAGGATCTCTGCTAGTGGACTTCATGGGTCTTTTATTCTAGTTGTTTTGTTTATTTTGCTATTGTTTATCTTATTGTTTTTGTTCAAATTACATTGAGTTAGTTTTGTTTCATGCATTTTAATTACTTGTAGTTTCGCTGAATTCTTGCATCGATTGTCTTTATAGTGAGCCTCAATGCATACTTATTGTGTAGTATCATATTGATGTGCTTCACTGTCTTTAGCATATCATATTTTCCTATTTTATGGTAAAATTTTATGACGTGATAATGAATGTTCACCTAGTTTTACTGGTTAGTTTTTTGTTGGGTTAAAATTGGCCGGCTAGAGGGGGGTGAATAGCCCTCGTTCGTTGGATGTCGAACTTTGCTCGTTTTCGTTGCGTTGCTTGTCTACGATTGTTGTTAGCGCAGCGGAAATAATAGAAACAATAATAATACTAACAACAACACAAACACATGCAATACACACGATATATGTGGTTCGGAACCGAATGGTTCCTACTCCACGGGCGAGCTCCTCGAGCTCTAGTTATGCTCACGGCACTAACTCAAACTCCTTCTCGACAACACGTCGGAGGTGGAGAAACCTCTCACAAGCAATTACAAAGTAATATAGAAATACAAACAAGAATACAAATACAATACAAAAGAAACTCTTTTCACCGATTGCTTTTGATCACTTGTTTGTTGCTTGCTTTGGTTGGCTCTTGAAGGACTGGAATGCAGCAGCAATTCCCCTCCAATAGCTCCCTTAAAGTCATGGCGAAATCCTCCAACTCGTGCTCCTTTTATAACCTGCATCAAGTTGTTTTCGCGCCCATCAGTCGACTGATCGTGAACATCAGTCGACTGATCTTGTTGCCGTTGTCTCACAACGGCCGGATCCACGTTGGCAAAGTTCCAACGGATCACACATCGATCGATGGCACCCATCACCGATCGATCATCTATCCCGAGTGTCCAATCGATCAGTCGACTCCATTACGTGCGTGCGGTGTCATCATCCGCCACCCATTGGCGATCGTGATGCTCCCATCACGATCGCTTGCCTCCCATGGCAGTCGACTGATCCAACCAATCTTGGTTCAGTCGAACACTGGTCGAACCCAACGACCTAGAGCAGTCGACTGGCACCTATGCCAGTCGACTGATGTCGGCTAAAACCTCAAACATAACGATGTTTGAGCCTCCGACACTCAGTCTTAGCCACTTGGCCAAGTCCACCTTATCCCTCATGGAGTTCCCCACCGAAGCTCTCTTCCCTCGGCCTACATCCCTCGGATGCGCCAAGCGCACGGCTTCGCAATGTCATCCTTCGCGTCTCATGCCCTAGAAGTATGCTTCCCTTTGGGCTCACTCCATTCGCTCCCCGTCCGGCGGTCCCTCGGATGCACCAAGCGCACGGCTTCGCAATGCCATCCTTCACCGACTCAAAGACCCCGAGCCTAGTGAACTTACCAAGTCCTCAAGACTTCCCAAATGCACCAAGCGCACGGCTTCGCAATGCATTTCTCACCAAGCACCAAGCGCACGGCTTCGCAATGCTTTGGACTTTCCCATGCCAACCCCATGTTGGACTTTCCCATGACAATCCCATGTCATGAGTTTTGTCTATCATCAAAATACTATCAGGGTACTGCTCGAGTCAAACTCGAGTCAACCTGGGACGATTGCACCAACAATCTCCCAACATTTTTTATTTTTCACATGCACTAAAACTAAATTCCGAAGGGTTGATCAGGTACAAGGATAGTCATGATTCATCTAGTTAGACTAGTACTTGCGAATCCATTTGAATGTGAGCGTGAGAGAACTATTTGATCGTCGATCTGAATGCATGAAAAATGGAGAGAAGAAGAGGGAAAAGAATGAGTAAAAGAAGAAAGCTAGAAAATAGTTGTCGCGGGTAGAAATGGTTGGGTACCTCTTTGAGACCGTGTTAGGTGTATAAGGAAACACTCACCAATTTCTCTCAATACCGAACACACCTTTGAGACTTTATACTAGCTTGGGAGAATGACCCACGCTTAGGGCAGGTAAGTGTCCAAAAGCTAGAGACCTTAGAAACACTATGAGATGACAAATTGATTTGAGTTGGAATTTGAAAACTTTAGGATGAAAATATGCACTTGCATGAAAAAACTTTCTTTGTAGACTTGTTGAACTTGATTGATTAATTTGATTGGAATATCACTTGATTGGATTAGGTGAACATGTTAGATATTGAAGTCATTCATTTATATGCATTGAACTAAGCAGTGAAGTTTTCTTGAGGACAAACAAAGTTTTAAGTCTGAGGGCTTTTGATGTGTGCAGTTTATATAAAGTTTTAATTATCATTTTGGCACACATCTTACTTGATTTTCATGACAATCATTACATATTACCTTTTATTTTACCTCATTTTGCTATTTCCCTTATTCGGAGGTCTGGTTTGGTTATTTTTCTTGATAGGACGAAGATTTGAAGCGTGAGGGAGTTCTCCGAGAAAAGAACGATCGGGTCTTGTCTTTTAGACACGATCATGTGCATCCTCGACGCATATTCTAGAGTGACACAGTCGGATCGTATGTCTCCCACACATGTGGCGGCGCCGCTAAATTCAAATAGGGTTTTGTTTTAGCATCTATATATATGGGAGGACGATCCAAGGCAAAGGGGATCGTGGAATGAACCCTAGGAAAGTTCGAAAAGCTTCAAGAAGAGTAGGAATCGATGCTAGAAGGTCGGATTAGAAGACAAGGAGCATCGAAGATGCCTCCAAATCGAGACTAAGTTTTCCTATTGCAATTCTTTTGTAGTTTCGATTGTAATTTCCTTTCTTACAATGTCTTGTGATTACAACTATATATCTATGGAGTAATTTCATAGATTCTAGGAAGGGAAAGTAGTCTCTATGATTTGTGAACATCGATATATAGAGAATTCATGACTTCTTCTATTTATCTCATTGCCTATGCATCTATTTTGACTTCTTGTTTAATGATATAATTGTTGGTGTTCCGGCTTTATTGTGTTAACCCGACTTAGATGCCAAAAGGTGAACCTGATCCTCCAACCCATAAAGAACAATGACATGGAGGAATCGACTGCCAAAGTAAATTATTTACCACGAGGACCCATAGGGTATCATAGAATTTAATGGATTTATTCCAAACCGAAGTCACACAGTAGGAGTAGACAACTCGGGGATTTTGGGATCATGTGATAGGGATCTCCTTTAGGAAGCAATCCCTTAGCTCTATCGCTCTGAAAGTAGGTGTCGAATTGGAGTAGATACGTTGGTGTAGTTCCAAAAGTTCATATCGGATAAATTAGGATATCCTACCTACCTGAACAACCATTGAGAATAAGGAACAAGATATAGATATGATATTTACAATCATTTAGGTGAAATTGAAATCCTAGAATCATCATTTTTCTTCTAATTTACCAGTTTTCTTTCCCTCGAAATTCCTGAGTATGTGGGTTCTTCTTCTAAGTTCTCCGAGTTTCTTATTGCAACAGTAGGCTTTTAGGAAAACTCTCAATTCGCGATTTAGGTATAGACAATCTAGGTTTACTTAGTAAGTTTGTAATAGAATTCTAGTCCCTGTGGGATCGATAACCTTTTATTACTTGACGACGACCGTGCACTTGCGGATTTTGCACATCACTCTTCCCCTTCTAAGCCATCAAGAAATCGACACTCGAACTATTAGCGAAATCATCCTCTTATAAGCTCGGCATTGGTTGATTTTAGCTTACCAGTTGACTGGTCTTACCCTCAGTCGACTGATCGCTCAACCGTTTGCTCACAATGACTTGATCCACATCAAATTCCAGTCAATCAATCAACTGTTCCAAGCCATCAATCGACTGCTTAGCCTCCAGTCAAACTAGCCAATTGATTCAGTGCGTTTATGTTCGCCTGACCTTGCAACTAGTTGACTGTTTCACCACAATAGTTATCTGATGCATCGCAACTTTCTCGAGCACTTGATTTCTCATCCCGAGCTCTGCGCCTATTCGAGCACCTAAGTCCCTGACTCAAGACCCGACACCAGTCGACTGCCCAACTAAGCAGTCGACTGCTTGAGCACCAAGCTTCGTTCCTTATCCCGAGCATGGACTTCCTGAGCGACACTTGCATGAGCACCCGAGTCCCCAACTCGAGCACCCGGGCACTCTCGTGTGTCCGTCCCGAGCACCGACCCGAGCACCTCAGCACCTCTTCCTCGTCACCCGAGCATCTTCCCAAGCATCGAGTTCCTCAACGCCTAAGCACTAACTTTCCATCACCCGAGCACCAGCCCTCAGGGCCCGAGCACCGGTCCAGTCGACTAGTCAAGACCACCAGTCGACTGCCCAAGCACTCGTCGGAACTTCCCGAGTACGTAACTTCTCGTCGCCCGAGCACCAACCCAGTCGATTGATAAAGACTACTAGTCAACTGCCTGAGCACTCATCAAAGCTTCTGAGTAACCTATGATGTATCAGTCGATTGGTGCCTTAGTTAGCCTCATTTCCAAACTATCTCCCACTTCACTAGATATTCGATTGACCTCAACCTACTAGGACTTTTCTCGTCCAACATTCGATCACTCTAGATCTACCAGAACCTCTCATGCCTATTATCTGGTCAACCATGACCTACCGGACCACCAAGTAAGATCGCCTTGACCTACCGGGACTTCACTTGCCAAGCACGGTCACCTAACCTACCGAGACTTCACTTGCTAAGCACGATCATCCTGACCTATCGGGACTTCACTTGCCAAGCACGATCACTCAGACCTGTCGGGACTTCACTTGTCAAGCACGGTCACCTTGACCTGCCGGGACTTCACTTGCCAAGCACGGTCATCCTGACTTGCCGAGACTTCACTTGTCTAGTCATCCGATCACCTGACCTGCCAGGACTGCCCTTGCCTAGTCATCCAGTCACCTTGACCTGTCAAGACTTTCCTTGCCTAGTCATCCAGACACCTTGACTTGCCAAGACTTCATATCGCCAAACATTGGGTCCTCCATGACCTATTTGGATTTTTCTTGCCTTGCATCTAGTCTCTAGACTTGCAAGGACTTTTTTGAGAAGGGATTACTATGGTTTTCCATGCAAAATTCTAATAAGGGATTTCTGTCGATGTCACATGGTGTGAGCCTTTCAAAGACTCAAATTCCCTCTTCGAGAGAGGAGAGAGATCACATGGATAAGATCCCTTATGCATCTGCTATAGGATCTATCATGTACGCCATGTTATGTACTCGTCCTGATGTCTCGTATGCTTTGAGCATGACGAGCAAATACCAGTTAGATCCAGGTGAGCGTCACTGGATAGTGGTCAAGAATATTCTTAAGTACTTGAGAATGACTAAAGAATATTTCTTGATATTTGGAGGCGATAGGGAACTAGCTGTAAAGAGTTACAGTGATGCTAGCTTCCAAACTGACCAGGATGATTATAGATCGTAGTCAGGGTTCGTGTTTTGCTTGAATGGTGGTGTTGTGAGCTGGAAGAGTTTGAAGAAGGACATAGTTGTTGATTCTACAACAG
Source organism: Wurfbainia villosa (assembly GCA_025175895.1). Classification (NCBI taxonomy): domain Eukaryota; kingdom Viridiplantae; phylum Streptophyta; class Magnoliopsida; order Zingiberales; family Zingiberaceae; genus Wurfbainia; species Wurfbainia villosa. The sequence continues at coordinate 59,299,395 of CM045997.1, forward strand.
AGGCCGAGTATATTGCTGTATCAGAGGCAGCAAAGGAGATAGTTTGGATCCGTAAGTTCATTACTGAGCTTGGGGTGGTTCCTAGCATAGCAGATCCTATAGAGCTCTATTGTGATAACAACGGAGCGATTGCGCAGGCTAAGGAACCTCGCTCACACAAGTGGACCAAACACATACTACGGCGCTTCCATCTCATTCGAGAGATTATCGATAGAGGAGATGTGAAGATTTGCATAGTACCCACAGAGGCTAACGTCGCAGATCCCTTGACCAAGGCTTTGGCACAGAAAAAGTATGATGGTCACACTAGGTCATTGGGTATTAGATACTACAGTGATTGACACTAGTGCTAGTGGGAGATTGTTAGTGAAAGCCCTAGAGTCGATCATGTGATGATTGTTGTATGGACTTGTTATATCATATTCCTATATATATTTATAAAGGCATTTCTTTATGGTTATTATACTTACTTGTATTGGTGCCAAATAACTAAATATAATAGCGTCCTCGAGTAGAAGGTTTTTATCTATATCAATTAATTGGTAGAATCGATAATGAGATGATATAGAGAATACTACTCTTAATCATTCCTAGTCAAGTATTAATATTCAGGGACAATATTAATGCGAAGAGACTAGCATGTAGGTCAACTCGATGACTTGATCTCACAAGTCATGGATATGAGATATCAAGTTGACACATGGGTATGCATTGGAGAATGTATACTGAATGACCCGCCATGAGAAAGTATCATGGATCGTTATATGAGTGTGATAAACTTGTAGAGGATTCGGCGACCGCTAGAGGGGGGGTGAATAGCTCATTTTGATGCTCGATGGAATTTGTTTCGTGTTCGTCTACACATCTAGTTAGCGCAGCGGAAATAGAAATAATTGTTGGTGCAAGGGAACCAGATGATCGAACCTGTGTTTTGTTTATGGCAAAGATGCAAAGTTAAGATTACATCGTTATCTCACAAGCTGAATCGAGTGTGCAGAAAAGTGCTAAAGTTGGAGCTGAAGGCTAGCTACACCCGGAGGAAGCTGCGGTGGTCGGGCGACACGTGAGTGACTTCGGAGGGAGCCGAAGGAATCGAGTGGAACGCCGGAAGTGAGAGCTACAAAGTAAGTATCGAGGTAAGCTCGTGTGTGTGAGCATAAGTGAGGTCGTATCCTCCTTACGGGGATGGTCTTAAGCGTAGATCCAACCAAAGATATGATGGCATTGCTCGGAGGCTCATTTGCTCCCATGTCTCCGGATTAAAATTTTCACTAATGAAAACTAATCCGGATGGGATGAGTTTCCTAAACTCAACCATTTCGTCGTCGTGCTAACGACTTGAGCAATCGCATGAACAAACTAGTTGTTCAAGCAACTAAACTCTTCTAGTCAGTTAGCCGTGGAAGAGACGACAGACGGATCATCGATTTTTGTGTTTATCTTCGGGGTCCATGATTATACAAATACATATGGATGTAGACATGTATAATCATCACATACAAGCATAATAATAAGAACATGCAAAGATCAATAATAAAACTTGTAAAACTTTTATACCTCTCGATCTTCTATCGTATGTCCCAACCTCCTTGTAGACTTCGTGTGGGCGAAGATCCTCCATAAGTTGAAGCTTCCTAGATCTTCTTCAATCAAAAGAAAGAAGAATTCTCCTTCCCTTCTTGCTTGAGCCAACCACCAATCCACAAAGGATTCATGCCGCCGGCCCCAAGAATAGAGAGAACAAGATGGCCAACCAAGGAATCGAACAAGGGAACAATCCCTAGTTCCTTTGTGCCGCCGGCCAAGAGGAAAAGAAGAAGAGAAGAGGAATCGATTGAGCATTGACCAAGGTAGAGGGAAGAAGAGGAAGGAGCCGACCACACCCTAGGAAGAAGAAGAGCTCCTCTCCTATAGTTGCCGCCCACCTTCTTGCAAACCCTAGCCGCCCAACCAAAAAACCAAACCCTAATCTAATTAGGGTTTTCTCCTTAGGGTTTCTTGCCGCCCAAGCTATTGATAGGCAAAACCCTAATTTCCAACAACCAACCTTCTTCAACTTCTTGCCCTTGCCGCCCACCTTAAGCACCCTTATATAGAGTTGGGCTTAAGCCTTGTTTTAATCTCCACCGTCGGTTCTAGGGTTTTAATCTCAACCGTCGGTTCTAGAGATTTAATCTCAATCGTCGGATCTAGAGATTTAATCTCCACCGTCGGATCTAGGGATTTAATCTCAACCGTCAGATTTAGAGATTTAATCTCAACCGTCGGATCTAGAGATTTAATCTCCACCGTCGGATCTAGGGATTTAATCTCAATCGTCGGATCTAGAGATTTAATCTCAACCATCGGATCTAGAGATTTAATCTCCACCGTCGGATCTAGGGATTTGTTTTCTATCATTGGATCTAGGCTTCATGAGGATTATATTAGGCTACGATAGGGACCATGAGGAGGAGTTGGATCTTGGCCACCCAATGGATCGGAACCACACAAACTTGATCCATCAATGATGTTCCATTCCACTAGAGGATCATCATTGAATTACCTCACCAACCCCCATAAATTAATATGGGCTCCATACATTATTTGTACATCCATCTCTCCGTGTTTAAGATATCGAATGTCCGTCAATTAATTGATTTACTGACCATCAATCAATTAACATCTAACTCCTCGAGTAGTACCACTCAACCTTATCATCATGTTGACTAAGTCAACCTGCAGGGTTTACATGATGAACCTTATGAGCTCCTCAAGGGGACATCATCAACCTAATATATAGGACACGGTTTCCTCCTATAATCAACGACACGCCATGTTAATAATATCATTTCCCAACTTACCGGGCATATTGATTTAATCCATATAAATCTCACCCTTTGGTAAATCAAAGAAATAAATACTAAGTATATATGCCCGTTATTATATCGGGATTAAGAGCATGTACAACATAATATCCGAGGTCCGATTCAATTACGTAGTCAGCAATAAATTGAATCACCTCTATGTCGGTCCTGCTCAATACACCTAAGTGTACTAGTGTAACTCTATGTTCAAGACAAAACAATACCAAGCTACACTACAACCATGCCAATGGTTTGTCCAAAACCATCTTGGTTGTGAGCCTCTACTTATATTCTACAAGGGACTGATAACATGATCTTCTGTGCCACACTAAGAACCATGTTATCTACAATGTAAAATATTAGACAATATGCACACATATAATAAATATAAAGTGCAAACAATGATCATGTGATTCTTATTTCAAAATAAAAATGTTCATACAAAAAAGCTAGGCTTTCAGTATACATCCCAACAAGATATCCCATGGATAGTCTAGGTCGAGATCGGACGGTCGGCGATAGTCGAAATTATATTTTTGTTGAGCTAACTTTGACTTGCAGCAAGCATCGATCATTGCCACTCGGAGCACTCGATCATCATCCATCGATCATTGCCCATGATCGGACTCGTGATCTTTGCCATCGATCGATGATGATGGTCATCAGATCGATGGTCAATGATCGTTATCACCTCATTCCAAGGAGCTTTGTGCCCATTTGTGATTGGTTGAAGACCCATTCGATGAGGGGCTCAAAGGCTATAAAATGAGGGCTTGTCCTAGGGTTTTTCATCAATTCAAAAGCTTCCAAGTGCTTCCGATACGCTACGAGTCTCCGACATCCCTACGACAAAGCACTGTTGAGACGACGACTCAAGCTCCAAGATTCAAGTCTTCAAAAGTCATTGGTATAAGCTTTAATTTGTATAAGTTATTCTTTTTATTTCGAGCTTTAAATCGTATCAAGGAGAGGGAGAGTGTCCCTCTACCTTGAGTCCTTCTTGAGTTTTGTATTCGTTTAACTCCTACCTCTAACGAGGAGGAGTTCATTTAGTATTTTGCCCTCCGTGCGTGGTCAAGGACCACTAGGGCCTTGGAGTAGTAGCCATAGACTACAAACCAAGTAAAAAACCCATTGTTTCTTCTATTTTAGATTTACTTTCCATTGTGTTTACTTGTGTCTCAACGAACGATTTCAAACAAGGGTTTTATTGCTATTCACCCCCACCCCTCTAGCGATCCGCTCGATCCAACAATTGGTATCAGAGCCGGGGGCGCTCAGATTCAGTGCAACCACCAGTCGAGCATTTTTCTTTTCGTATTTATCGTTTTAAGATTTCTCCTACACTACTAATCCAAGACCAAGTCTTGGTACATAGTTTTTGGTTGTGTTTTTGCAAGTACTAATCGCCTTCGGAGTACCTCACGATCAAACGAGCATAACTTTTGCTACAAGTGGACTCACAAAATGTTCTACCCACCAAATCGAAGCTCTCTGAGAGATATACACTTCTTATGGGGGGTTAATATCATAACAAGCTGTTTTCATCCCCAGAAATCGACATTTAGTACCCTTTCGGGGACATCAAAAGTTGTGAGTACTTACTTTTTGTTTAGTTTCTTATCTCTTTGTTTAACTTTCTATTTCTCGTTTGTTTTTTTTATTTCCCGCACCACTAATACAAGACTCGAGTCTTGGCAAGTTTTTTTTGTGTTTTTTTTAGTGTGCAAGTTTTTCTTTATGGCCCACATTGAGAGGTACAACACCACCTGACCTCCGTTCTTTAGCGGAGATGATTTTCGTTACTTGAAAGGTCAGATGGAGTGTTTTCTAAAAACACAAGTCGAGTCTTCGATAATCATCCAAACCGGCTTTGCTCTACCCACCAATGATCAAGGCGAGCCCCTTGATTTCAACAAGTGGACCAATGCAACGAAGAGGCAAATCGAAGCCAATGCAAGAGCAACCCAAATATTGCAATGCGGTTTGTCTAAGGAAGAGCTCAACCGCATCGGGCCCTTCATCAGTGCAAAAGATCTATGGACAAAACTCATAGAACTACACGAAGGGACTAACGACGCGAAGGTAAGTAAGCGTGACTTACTACTTAATAAATTGTATAACCTAAAAATGTAGGAATGTGAGATGGCAACACAACTACACGCCCGCATTCAGGACATTATCAATGGCCTACACACCATCGGATACAAGGTCGAAAACTGCGACCTCCTAAGGTACGTTCTTAACTCATTTCCTAGGACTACCTTGTGGGCATCCATGGTTGATGCCTACAAGGTATCTAAGGACCTTTCAAAGCTTAGGTTAGATGAATTATTTTCCGAGTTTGAACTTCACGAGCAAACTAACATCGTCTGGGCTGAGAGAGGTATTGCTCTACTTGCAGGACAAAGAAGCAAGACACCCACCATGCAAGAAGATGGACTCGAACCCGAAGACGAATCAGAGTCCGAATCCGAAGAGGTGGAAGCAATAGTGAATGTAGTGCGGAAGATCGTTCGGAAAGAAAGGAGGCTACTAAAGAACCAAAAGAGGGCACAATTCAAATCAAATCAAAAGAAGGCTTTTCATGCAACATGGGACAATGAAGAAGGCATCGACATAGCATGCATGGCAAGACCCAAAGTGTCTGAGTCAGAGTCCGAATCTGAATCCAACTACAACACCGACTCCGAACTCGAGGACTACTTCGAGAAGCAACTCAAAGCCAGACCGAAAGAGAAAATTAAGGTTAGCTGCTCACTAATTCATACACTTTATAATATGATTAAATTGCTAACTAGGAAATTAGCTAAATCCGAGTCTAGGGTCGAGTCTTTGGTTGAGGAGGTTGAAACCCTCAAACAAGAGACACCCCTAAACTCTTCGACTAGTCGAGTTCAAGAGGAGGACTCAACTCGAGTTAAAAAACTCGAAGAAGAGAACTCTCTCTTGAAAGGGCGAGTCCAAGAGCTCGAAGCTCAGTTGAACAAGTTCTCGACGGGGTCCAAGAATCTTAACCGACTTCTTGGAACTCAGAGAGCCGTGTACAACAGAGTCGGACTCGGATATAGCTCAAAGACTACGAATAGATCTTACATATCTATCATAAATCGTAGTCATCATCGAGTCCAAGCGTGGGTTCTGAAAACCTTATTAAACTCACATATAAGGACTAATAGGTTTTGGATTCCCCAGGATCAAGTTCATTACTTGACCAAACCATACTGGTTCAATGATCCAGGGGGAGCTAATACTAAAATAGTATATCTGGTAACCTAAACCTCTTATTTTCTTTAGAATGGTTAGATAGGACTATAACTCATCAATGCTTGATAACATAGTACCAGGACGCGGCGAGATGATAGTACGCTAGGAAAATGGAGTCTCTTGTATTCGAGCTAGATAAGGCGTATCTAGTTCGGTTCACTTGACCGAGTGGAACTAGCTGAAGTTACCTCGCCGTATCCTAGACTAGTTAGACCAGGAAGTGGTCTTAGGTGAGTCAAGTTACTACTTTCTCGAAATTGGCTTTGTCTAAGGAAGTGGTCATTTTTCCGATCAAAGATGACCCCTGTGCCTCGCCACGACCTGGAAGCCAAAATCTTGAAAAAGTGACTTGATGAGCTTAGGGTCAAATCCGAATCTAACGCAAGGTTGACCAATTTCAAATCATTAAAACTTAATCAAGATAAAATTGGAATTATCTCACACAACATATAAGGTGAATCAATTCTAAGACACTTAGAATGGGTGAGATGAATAAGGAACAATTTCAATTTACAAAATCTTTTCAAAAATGTTATATATTTTTCAAACTATCGAGCTTAAACGTTTACTTATACTCAGACAAAACTCTAAATATACAACCTTCTAGGTCAATGTTTAGCACCCCCTAACTCTTCTATACCTTATATACTTGATTAAGGGGGAGAGCAAACTAACCCTAAGGGTTATATATTTTCAAAAGTTATTAGCGTATACATATCTTGAAACTCAAAGATAATTTTATAAGTATTTTGAAAATCAAATTAGTCTCAAGACTTATATTGTTGGTGCAGAGGGTTATACCTCGAACCAAAGTAAATCGAGACACATGCTTAGACTCATGTTAGATAATCTTTACATATTGTTATGCATGCTACTTTTTTGTTAAAAACCCCTACTTTTTATATAAAACCCCAAATCTTTTTTGATTTATGGCAAAAGGGGGAGAAGAGCACAAGTTAAGGGGGAGAACAAAAGTTTAAAATTTTTAAGATGAACTTTTTGTTCTAAAACTCACTTAAGGTTAAGGGGGGAATTGATTATAATGAGTGCATCGTTTACATTTACTTATTTTCCACATTTTTTCTTAAATTTGTGTAAGTTTGCCATAGATCAAAAAGGGGGAGATTGTTGGTGCAAGGGCACCAGATGATCGAACCTGTGTTTTGATTATGGCAAAGATGCAAAGTTAAGATTACATCGTTATCTCACGAGCTGAATCGAGTGTGCAGAAAAGTGCTAAAGCTGGAGCTGAAGGCTAGTGACACCCGAAGGAAGCTGCGGTGGTCGGGCGACACTCGAGTGACTTCGAAGGGAGCCGAAGGAATCGAGTGGAAGGCCAGAAGTGAGAGCTACAAAGTAAGTATTGAGGTAAGCTCGTGTGTGTGAGCGTAAGTGAGGTCGTATCCTTCTTACGGGGATGGTCTTAAGCGTAGATCTGACCAAAGATATCCCATGGATGGTCTAGGTCGAGATCGGACGGTCGACGACCGTCGAAATTATATTTTTGCTGAGCTAACTTTGACTTGCAGCAAGCATCAGTCGACTGTCAGCTTGAAGCACTCAACTGTTGTCCATCAGTCAATTGCCCACAATTAGCACTCGACTGATGCTGCCATCAGTCGACTGATGATGGCCATTAGTCGACTGATGGTTAAGGATCAGCTTCGAGGAGTCAAGCCTTATCACCTCATTCCAAGGAGCTTTGTGCCCATTTGTGATTGGTTGAAGACTCATTCGATGAGGGGCTCAAAGGCTATAAAAGGAGGGCTTGTCCTAGGGTTTTTCATCAATTCAAAAGATTCCAAGTGCTTTCGATACGCTTCGAGTCTCCGACATCCCTATGACGAAGCACTACCGAGATGACGACTCAAGCTCCAAAATTCAAGTCTTCAAAAGTCATCGGTTTAATCTTTAATTTGTATAAGTTATTCTTTTTATTTCGAGCTTTAAATCGTATCAAGGAGAGGGGGAGTGTCCCTCTACCTTGAGTCCTTCTTGAGTTTTGTATTCGTTTAAATCCTACCTCCAACGAGGAGGAGTTCGTTTAGTGTTTTGCCCTCCGTGTATGGTCAAGGACCACTAGGGCCTTGGAGTAGTAGCCATAGGCTACGAACCAAGTAAAAAACTCATTGTCTCTTCTGTTTTAGATTTACTTTCTATTGTGTTTACTCGTGTCTCAACGAACAATTTCAAACAAGGGTTTTATCGCTATTCACCCCCCCTCCCTCCTCTAGCGATCCGCTCGATCCAACAATAATAGCAATAATGAAAGCGAAGGCAAACACAAATACACCAATACACAAGTATGTAACATGGTTCAGAACCGAATGGTTCCTACTCCATGGATCGAGCTCTAAAGAGCTCTAGGGACACGCAACCACTAATCACAAATAACTCCTTCTTGGAACAATCCGGAGGTGGAGAAACCTCTTACAAGTGATTACAAAAGAAATGTTGGAATGTATACTGAAAGCCTAGCTCTTTTTGTATCAACATTTTATTTTGAAATAAGAATCACATGATCATTGTTTGCATTTTATATATTCATTATATATGTGTGCATATTGTCTAATATTTTACATTGTAGATAACATGGTGCTTGGTGTGGCACAGAAGATCATGTTATCAGTACCTTGTAAAATATAAGTAAAGGCTCACAACCAAAATGGTTTTGGACAAACCATTGGCATGGTTGTAGTGTAGCTTGGTATTGTTTTATCTTGAACATAGAGTTACACTAGTACACTTAGGTGTATTGAGTAGGACCGACATAGAGGTGATTCAATTTAGTACTGACTACATAATTGAATCGGACCTCGGATATTATGTTGTACATGCTCTTAATCTTGATATAATAACGGACACATGTACTTAGTATTTATTTCTTTGATTTACCAGTGGGTGAGATTTAGATGGATTAAATCAATATGCCCGGTAAGTTGGGAAATAATATTATTTACATGGTGTGCCGTTGATTATAGAAGGAAACCGTGTCCTATATATTAGGTTGATGATGTCCCCTTGAGGAGCTCATAAGGTTCATCATGTAAACCCAGCTGGTTGACTTAGTCAACATGATGATAAGGTTAAGTGGTACTACTCGAGGAATTAGATGTTAATTAATTGATGGTCAGTAAATCAATTAATTGACGGACATTCGATATCTTAAACATGGGGAGATTAATGTACAAATAATATATGGAGCCCATATTGATTTATGGGGGTTGGTGAGGTAGTTCAATGATGATCCTCTAGTGGAATGGAACATCATTGATGGATCAAGTTTGTGTGGTTCCGATCCATCGGGTGGCCAAGACCCAACTCCTCCTTATGGTCCCTATCGTAGCCTAATATAATCCTTGTGAAGTCTAGATCCAAGAATGTAAAACAAAACCTAGAACCAACGGTTGGGATTAAATCCCTAGATCCGATGGTTGGATGAAACCCTAGAACCAACGGTTGGGATTAAATCCCTAGATCCGATGGTTAGGATGAAATCCTAGAATCGACGGTTGGGATTAAATCCTTAGATCCGACGGTTGGAATTAAACTCTAGATCCGACGGTTGGGATGAAACCTTAGATCCGACGGTTGGGATGAAATCCTAGATCCGATGGTTGGGATTAAACCCTAGATCCGACGGTTGGGATAAAACCCTATATCCGACGGTAGAGATTAAATCCCTAGATCTGACGGTGGAGATTAAAGGAGGCTTAAGCCCTATTCTATAAATAGATGGCTAGGGTTGGGCGGCAAGTTGGATCAAGGAATTGGATTTAGGGTTTGGTTAATTCACAAGTGGGCGGCTAGGGTTGATTGGGCGGCTAGGGTTTTGGAGCAAAGTTTGGGCGGCAAGCTTCTTCCTTCAAGTTGATTGCCGGTGCCCATCCTCTACCTTCTTCCTTGGCCGGCGCCCATCTTAGAGCCCTCTACCTTCTTCCTTGGCCGGCGGTTCTCCTTCCATTGGTGGCCGGTGGTCTTCCTCCTTCCTTTCTCCTTGGTGGTCGGCGGCAACTCCTCTTCAAGTTGGCCGGTGCTTCATCCAATTATTTCCTTGGCCGGTGGTTGCACCAAGTTCCATAATTTGGTGGCCGGTTCTAGATAGGAAGGTATTTGTGGTTTCTTCTCTTTGTTCGCAGCGGACAAGGTAGAGAAGAAAGTGATCTAGAAGGCTTCTACTCGTGGAGGATCTTCGTCCACACGTCGTCCACGAGAAGGATAGGACATACGGTAGAAGATCGTGAGGTATAAAGTTATTTTAACTTTATGTACAGATCTGAGCATGTTCTTATTTGTTTTGATTATGCATGTGTGTGTATGAATATATATTGTATAATCATGGACCCCGAAGACAAACACAAAAATCGGCGATCCATCCGTCGTCTCTTCCGCGGCTAACCAACTAGAAGAGTTGTGTTGCTTGAACAACTAGTTTGTTCAAGCGACCACTCAAGTTGTTAGCACGACGACGAAATGGTGTTGTTAAGGAAGCTCATCCCATCCGGATTAATCCTTTCATTAGTGAAAATTTTAATCCGGGGACATGGGAGCCAATGAGCCTCCGAAGCATTCACCCTACAAGAAATACACGAAAATACAAGCAAAATACAAAGAAATGTAAAGAGCACTTTACAATCTAGGGTTTTTGAGTGTTTGCTTTTTGGTTGCTCAGATGAACTTAAAGGACCCTGAAATGCACCTACAATTTGCCTTCAAATCGCCTCACCAAAGCTCCCAAAGAACCATTGTCGGAATCTCCACGAACTTCCTTTTAACCTGCATCGGACTGAATTTCTGCTTGGCAGTCGACTGCCATAAGGCCCCAGTCGACTGCCAACACTGTTATTGTGAGACAACGGCTCGATCCACGCTGAAAAGACTCCAATGGTACTCCCATCAGTCGACTGCCAACATTGGCAGTCGACTGCCAACGCCCGTAGCCGACTACCCAGTTGGCTACGGAGCATTCTGTGCTTGCGGCCGAACCATCAGTCGACTGCCATCAATGGCAGTCGACTGATCAGCTCATCAGTCGACTGTCAGAGCCTTTTCAGTCCTTAACTGGCAGTCGAACTCTAGTCGACTCACGGCAGTCGAACCGGCCATATTGCCAATCGATTGCCAACCTCAAACATGAGGTTTTAAAGTATGGTTCCCCCATACTTGCTAGACCACCCTTAGCCTAGACCTAAGCCTTCTAGCCACCTCCGTCAGCCTCGCGCCTATCGGATCCCTCCAAGTCATCCATGACTTGTTCATCTATGTGATAGCCTTCAAGTGCTTCCATCGACTATGTCATGCTAACGGTGTCTACACCACCAAGGCACATTGGACTTACGCTGCCAAGACTTCGCTTGGACTTTACGCCGCCAACCATTGGACTTATGTTGCCAAGACTTCACCCTTGGACTTCTCAAATGCCAAGTACCCATAACTTGGACTTTCACCACCAAGACTACACACTTGGACTTTCTAAATTCTAACCCATGTTGGACTTTTCCTTGCCAAGACCCATGCTTAGACTTTACATGCCAAGTACTCAAGACTTGGACTTTCCCTTGCCAATTCATGTTGGACTTTGCATGCCAAGTACTCAAGACTTGAACTTTCCTTTGCCAAGACCCATGCTTGGACTCTCCATGCCAAGTACTCAAGACTTGGACTTTCCATGACATGGTCAACCCTAGTCAACCATCAAAATCCCCCTCGAGTCAAACTCGAGTTTGGTCAATCATGACCCGGGTCAATTGCACCAACAATCTCCCCAAAACATTATCAAACATCAATGTCAAACCTTCATGTCAAACATCAAAATATCACTCGAGTTAAACTTGAGTCCGGTCAATTGTGACTTGGGCCGATTGCACCAACAATCTCCCCCTTTTTGATGTTTGACAAAAACACATGCCTTTGAGTTAGAACACTAACTCAAATCTTCTTACCAATTATCCCAAATTGGTAATCCCATAAATTTTCCAAAATATTCTCTCCCTTTTTGACTAACATCAAAAAGGTTTTCTCTAAGGAGGTCAATGTCTCATGTCCCAATGAGATCTTACAATCTCCCCCTTGGTCCAAAAATACCTAGGATGCCTACAATCTTCCTAGTGATAAGTCTCATATCACTCAAGAGAGGCAATCCTACACACTCTCCTAATTTCCAATTTGGGTATCTCAAAATTCCATTTCTCCCCCTCATTTGGAAAAATAACATCCATCATCCCATGATGGATACCTCCCCCTAAAGGCTTGCTCCCCCTTGACCATTGCACCAACAATGTCCTTGGGAAGTCCATAAGCCAATAGGAACTCTAAACCATCAAAATTAAGGTTCAAAGTTTAACATAGAACTTTTCCATCCCTTAAATTTGATACATCACCCTAACAACTCTCCTAATCCATATCCAATGAATTTTTACCCTTTATAATGCTTCCCAAAGCATATCCTAGGGTTAGGAGTGATTAGGGAATTTTACCGTAGCTAAAAACGAGCTAAACAACCTTATTTTTCCCGAAATCAGCCTGACAGTCGAGTCTCTCAAAAATCAATCGACTGTCGTGCCCATCAGTTGACTGCCACCAAGGGCAGTCGACTGATAACTGAAATATCAGAATTTTAGTTATCAAAAATGAAATTCATAAATAATTATACATAATTCAAAAAATCATGAAACTTCATACGTATAATACTTATGACCAATACAATGGGTGAAAAATTTTAGAAAAATATTTTACCCATCAAATAGTGAAATTGACACAAAGTTCAATAGTGAAGAAAAACTTCAATGTTTTAGCTCACTTTATATCAACTTCATCAATGGTGATTGCTATCAAAAGATAGACTTCACCAAGGTTTTCTAAAAGGATTTTAAAATATTTTTGAAAACCTATATTGGATCATATTCCTTGGGCTCAATGTACATGACTTGTACACTAGCTTTCCTAATGATCCACAAATGATATTAAATGAGTTTTAGTTCATCTAGATGCAAAAGCTATGCACCTTGAACTTAACTCATATCCTAGCATCTCACATGTATCTAAGGTGTATAAATACACATACAAGTCAATGTAATATGAGATGTGGGTTTTATTCTCCTAATCTAGGGTTTCATGAATTTTCTAAGGTAACACTACTTGATTCCCTTATAAATGGGACTCCAAGTCATGCCATTGTCCTTAAATCAATTTTAATCAAATTAAATGCATGAATGATCATGACATACAGAATAACATAATTAAGCATGGCAAATGATCATGATGTCACGGCATATGATATAATCTAAAAATACATGACATTAAACCTAAATCCTAATATGATCATGACATATTAAATGGTTAAAAATAAATATGATGTCATGACATATTATATGGAAAATCAAGCATAGCACATAAGATGTATAGGTATAACAATACCTAAAATATAATATTAATTGCTCTTTGTGTTGGGTTTTCCGAGCCACAAAAACCGCTTTTTGCGTTGCGGAAACCTCGGAAGCCCCGGCCACGGATCCGTGCGAAGATGTATTAAAACAAAACATGTATGTGTTTATATAAAAACCCTAGATCTACTTTAGATCTAGAAGGTGAGAGTGTTACCCTCATAGCGACGCCCTTCGCTTATCCCGCTCGTCCAAAAGGTTCGCTGGAACTCGAGAGTGTCAAGTGTACACTCCTCTATCGGTATCTACACAAGCAATAGGTGGAGAAAAGTATCCTAGAGTGTGCTAGCACCCCTTGGACGTTCATGGCTAGATGAGGAAGAGAGAGCTTGAGGGAAGAGAGGAGGAAGAAGATGAAGTTACACAACTTAACTTCACATCATCTATAACCCACTATAAGGGGGTTACATGCATGCATGTAACTGCAAGAGCCAATGGCTCTTGGTCTCCCTCATGAGGTGGGACCCCATGATGTGTCCATGATAATGTGGAGCATCATCATTGACCGGCCCCATGCCAAGTCACCATGACATGGCAATTGGTCAAGTCAAAATTGAACATTCATCTTCCCTCTCAAGTCAAGTCAAACTTGACCTATTATCTCCCATGGTTGATCAAATCCAACCATTTGATTCAAGTCAATTTTAATTTAATGAATCTCTATTCATTAATTTAAATTGATTTGATGAATCAAATCTAAATTAGACTCATTCAACACTTGAATCAACTTGAGTCTAACTCAATTAGTTTAATTTAGATTACTCTTAATCCAATTTGGTTCATCCCATGAACCTAATCCTCATGGTTCATCATATGAACCTAATCTCCATCTAATTGCCCTTATGTGTGTGACCCTATAGGTTCTTGTAACGTTGGCAATGTCCCTAAACCGATTTAGGAACATAAGCAATGAGCGGTATCTAGCAACACATCATTGCTACCCAAGTTACAAGAATGTTGAGCTCCAACATCACCTTTGTGACTACTAATTGTGACTCTCACAATATGTGACAATGTCCCTCTATCCTTAACATCTAGATTGACCAATTGAGGCATAGACCGTGTCATCCTCGGTACAATCTATATCTTGAACTCCAAGTAGACTCACTCTAATCAAATGAGCTCAATATCTTATATTGACTCATTTGGGCATGGCCATGCACTTCGTGGTCTCACTCTATCAAGAATAACGATGTCTCTCCCATCATATAGGAGGGATAGACCACATCTACATTACTCATATCCCTCCGCATAATTTGTCACATACCTAGTAATCGCTTTTATAGTCCACCCATTTACGGGTGACGTTTGACGAAGCCAAAGTATGCAACTCCTTATGTAGGGAACCATGGTGACTTCAGGTCTAAGGACTAATAGTCATACTAATAGCCACTTGAGAAAGTATATGACACTTATATAACGATCCACGATACTTTCTCATGGCGGGTCATTCAATGTACATTCTCTAATGTATACCCATGTGTCAACTTGATATCTCATATCCATGACTTGTGAGATCAAGTCATCGTGTTAACCTACATGCTAGTCTCTATGCATTAACATTGTCCCTGAATGTTAATACTTGACTAGGAATGATTAAGAGTAGTGTTCTCTATATCATCTCATTATCGATTCAACCAATCGATTGATATAGATAAGAACTAACTACTCAAGGACGTTATTATATTTAGTTATTTGGCACCAATACAAGTAAATATAATAACCATAGCTTTATAAATAGGAATATGATACAATAAAGTTCATACAACAATCATCACATGATTGGCTCTAGGGCTTTCACTAACAATTTCCTACTAGCACTAGTGCCAATCACCGTAGTATCTAATACCCAATGACCTAGTGTGACCATCATGCTTTTTCTGTGCCAAAGCCTTGGTCAAGGGATCTGCGATGTTAGCCTCTGTGGGTACTCTGCAAATATTCACATCTCCTCTATCAATAATCTCTCGAATGAGATGGAAGCACCGATATACTCGGTCTCTTGTTGTAGAATCAGCAACTGTGTCTTGCTTGGAACTCTTCCAGCTCACAGTGCCACCATTTAAGCAAAATACGAACCCTGACTGTGATCTATAATCATCCTGATCATTTTGGAAGCTGGCATCGTTGTAACCCTTTACAGCTAGCTCATCATCGTCTCCAAATATCAAGAAATATTCTTTAGTCCTTCTCAAGTACTTAAGAATATTCTTGACTGCTATCCAATGACGCTCACCTGGATCTGACTGGTATCTACTCGTCATGCTCAAAGCATATGAGACATCAGGACGAGTACACAGCATGGCGTACATGATAGATCCTATAGCAAATGCGTATGGGATCTTATCCATGTGGTCTCTCTCCTCTCTAGAAGAGGGACTTTGAGTCTTCGAAAGA
The DNA here is from genome assembly GCA_025175895.1 of Wurfbainia villosa. Lineage (NCBI taxonomy): Eukaryota > Viridiplantae > Streptophyta > Magnoliopsida > Zingiberales > Zingiberaceae > Wurfbainia > Wurfbainia villosa. Next base: position 59,315,347 of record CM045997.1, read on the forward strand.
CTCACACCATATGACATCAGCAGAAGTCCCTTCTTGGAATTCTTCATAGCAAACCATAGTAATACCGTGTCAATGTATGTACTCTGACTTAGGCCAAGCAATCTCTTAGATCTATCTCTATAGATCTTGATGCCTAGAATACAGGCTACTTTACCTAAGTTCTTCATTGAGAAGCACGTCCCCAGCCAAGTCTTCACAGACTGTAGCGAAGGGATGTCATTCCCAATGAGTAGTATGTCATCCACATACAATACAAGGAAGACAACTGTGTTCCCATTAACCCTCTTGTAGACACAGGGTTCATCTTCATTCTTGATGAAACCAAACTGTTTGATCGCATCATCGAATCGAAGATTCCAGCTCCGAGAAGCTTGCTTTAGCCCATAAATGGATCTTTGCAGCTTGCATAATTTCCCAGTATGTTGTGGATATACAAAACCCTCAGGTTGTGTCATGTATACATCCTCGAGTAAGTTTCCATTCAGAAACACGGTTTTGATATCCATCTGCCAGATCTCATAATCATGGTATGCTGCAATAGCAAGCAAGATCCGAATGGACTTAAACATCGCCACTGGAGAAAAGATTTCATCATAGTCAATACCATGAATTTGCTTGAAACCTTTAGCCACCAATCGACCCTTATAGGTATGCATAAGTCCATCCATGTCAGTCTTTCTCCTAAAGACCCACTTACACCCAATGGGTTTGACCCCTTCAGGTGGATCAACCAAAGTCCATACTTGGTTGGTGTACATGGATTCCATCTCGGATCTCATGGCCTCTAGCCATTTCTCAGAATCTGGGCTCATCACAACTTCCTGATAGGAGGTAGGCTCATTCTCAATGAGCATAACGTCATCATGGTCAGACAAGAGAAATGAGTATCTCTCAGGCTGACGACGTACCCTATCAGATCTGCGAAGAGGTAGGTCTACCTGAGCAGGTGGTTGTTCCACAACTCTTTGTGCAACAACCTCATCACCCATAACACTTTGTAGTTCCTGTTCAACCTCCATCAAGGCCTCAGTGCTATGGTCCTTATCTTGAATTTCTTTAAGATCGAAGGTACTCCCACTAGTTTTTCTAGAAACAAAATCCCTTTCTAGAAAAACTCCAGTCTTTTCCACAAACACTTTGTGCTGACTGGGAATGTAGAAGTAATATCCCTTTGTATCCTTGGGATATCCAACAAAATAGCACCTATCAGATTTGGGTCCCAATTTGTCTGAGACTTGACGTCGAACGTAAGCCTCACAACCCCAAATCCTCATGAAAGACATCTTGGTATTTCTCCCTGTCCATATCGTATATGGTGTCTTTATCATAGCCTTGGATGGTACACGGTTAAGGGTAAAGGCTGCTGTGTCTAGAGCATATCCCCAAAAGGATATAGGAAGATCTGTGTGACTCATCATAGATCGTACCATATCTAATAGGGTACGATTCCTCCTTTCGGATACACCATTCCACTGTGGTGTTCCAGGAGGAGTGAGTTGGGATAGAATCTCACACTCAGCTAGATAGTCACGAAACTCATGGCTAAGGTATTCTCCACCTCGATCTGATTGAAGTATCTTAATACTCTTGCTCAGCTGGTTTTGTACTTCATTCTTGAATTCTTTGAACTTTTCAAAGGATTCTGATTTATGTGTCATAAGATACACATAACCATATCTACTGAAGTCATCAGTAAATGTAATGAAGTACCTGTAACCACCTCTAGCTGCAACATTGAAAGGGCCACATACATCACTATGTATAAGTCCTAACAAGTTTGTTGCTCTTTCGCTGTGTCCAATAAAGGGAGTCTTGGTCATCTTGCCTAAAAGGCAAGACTCGCATGTCTCATATGATTCAAAATCAAATGAGTCTAGCAGCCCATCCTTATGGAGCTGAGATAAGTGACTCTCATTTATGTGACCTAAGCGACAATGCCAGAGATAGGTTTGGTTCAACTCATTTGACTTGAATCTTTTGGTACTTATGTTATAGATAGGGCTCTCTAAGTCTAGAAAGTAGAGTCCGTTCATTAGAGGTGCACTACAATAGAACATATCATTTGAATAAACTGAACAACATTTGTTCTTTATTATAAATGAAAATCCTTTCTTGTCCAAATAAGAAACTGAAATGATGTTCTTAGTTAAGGCAGGCACATAACAACATTCATCTAATTCTAGTACAAGCCCAGAGGGAAAAGATAGATCATAAGTTCCTACAGCAACAACAGCAACTCTTGCTCCATTGCCTACTCGTAGGTCCACCTCGCCCTTTGTTAATGCCCTGCTATTTCTCAACGCCTGCACATTGATACAAATGTGAGATGCACATCCGGTATCTAATACCCATGATGAATAAATAGATAGATTGACTTCTATAACATTTATACCTGAAGTAGAAGTCTCACTTCTCTTCTTCTTAAGATCTTCCAGGTATGCCTTGCAGTTACGCTTCCAGTGTCCTGCTTCCTTGCAGTAGAAGCAAGCCCCTTCCTTGGATACCCCTCCTTTGGGTTTAAGTTCTTTGCCTTTGCCTTTGGCTTGGGACTTTCCCTTACCTTTAGGCTTGCCCTTGCCTTTCTTCTTGTGCACCATCAAAATGGTGTCAGATTTTCTTTTCTTAAGGTTAAGCTCAGCAGTTCTCAACATGCTGAGCATTTCAGGCAATGACTTATCAATTTCATTCATGTTATAATTCATGACAAATTGATTGAAGGCTTGTGGCAAAGATTGCAAGATTAGGTCAGTGGCCAGCTCTTGGCCAAGTGGTAATCTCAGCCTTTGTAGGTTTTCTACGTACCCAATCATCTTGAGTACATATTGACCTACGGGGGTCCCTTCTTGCATTTTAGACCCAAACAATGCCTTAGAGACTTCATATCTCTCATGCCTTGCTTGTCCTTAATATAGTTGACGAAGATGTCCAACCATATCATAAGCATTCATGAACTCATGTTGCTTCTTAAGCTCAGAGTTCATGGTCACGAGCATTAGACATGACACATCTAATGCATCATCTTGATGCTTCTTGTAAGCATCTTTGTCAGCTCGCGAGGCAGTGGCAGGAGGTGCCTCCGGAATGGGCTGCTCCAGGACGTACAGCTTCCTTTCTTGGGTGAGAACAATTCTCAGGTTCCTGTACCAGTCCAGGAAATTTGCTCCATTGAGCTTGTCCTTCTCAAGGACAGAACGCAGAGAGAGAGTGTTCGTGTTTGTCGACATAGTTATCTACAACATACAATGTGGAGAATTAATATCATATTCCTTTTATCATTTAATTAGTCCTTTAATCAAATGATGCTCCCACTGAATTATAAGAATTTTATAGAAACAAGTTATGGATGTGGTCAAACCACATTACTAGATTCATACAAACTAGCTATAATTCTTGCGGGACAAGATCCACATCATACTAAGCCTTGAGTTAGCTTTGGCTAAATCGCCCAAGACTTAGTACGATCGGTGGGTAACACATTACCGATTACATCTCTATGCAACTCTTGTTTATAGGATCAAGACCCACATTTACAAAAGACCTTGAGTTAGCTTTGGCTAAATCGCCCAAGATTTAGTGTAAATGCGATCTTACCCTATCTTTCCAACGATTGGAATATGCCTATAGTTCTACTCGATCCAATTGAGTTAACTAGTTTTGCTCAATTTAATTGAGCTTACTCTAACCCAAGCGTGATAGGCGGGACCAAGATTGTCCCTCCGCACCCTACCAAGATAATATGCGTTGCTCTGCTTTGGCAGATTCAACAACAACAAATGATCGAGGTAGTGATGGGTATCATGGCTCGGTAGGCATTTTCGAGTTGATTCGATTATGATCTAATCTAATCATGCATTTAGGCCTTTATTATCCTATATTAGCATGCATCACATACATACAATCATTATTCTAGCATGCATCATATACATACAAGAAAATTATCCTAGCATGCATCATATACATACAAGCATTATTCTACTAGCATGCATCACATACATACAAGCAAAATCAAATATATATATATATATATATATATATATATATATATATATATATATATATATATATATATATATATATATATATATATATATATATAAAATTAAATGTGATGTAGTCATGGCCCTACTACGATCTTCTCAAGCCAATGAGAAGATCGGGACAGTCAACCTAAGGTTAGCGGCTTCTCCAAAAGCGCTCTTCGATCGCTATGTGTCGTCACACTTCTTCTCGTAACCTCGTCTTCAAGTGGACTTTCCACCGCTCCATTTTGTACATTACAAATATGAAACTCGAGTTACATTTGAGTCTAAAACTATTTACAACTAGAATATCAAAAGAAGAGGTACGACGCGTAGGTCGCATACACTATACAATATGCACAACCACAAAACGACACACAGGCCGTATTATGAATTACAACACATCACATCCAATCATATTTGGGTTATTGGGCCATGAAAATCATAGAATTATACATAATTCTAAATTATATATTTTTACAAAAAATTTCTATAATTTTTCCTATTTTTTTTTCAATTTTATGAGTCACCTCCCCGTAACGGTCCCGCTTAAGCGCTTCAGCGCGATCAAGGACAAGGCCCTTTCGAGATAGGGCACGCTCTACTCACAAAATAAACTTTGCGAGTGTCCCTACAATGATCTTACAATGACTTAAGTCGCTGTCTCAAAAACCTAAAGCGAGAACTCGCCGTTACGGAGAGTTTTTCTCGACAGTTGAAGCCTACAAGTGTCCCAACACTCGTTGTTTCGATTCTTCGAGAAAAATACCCAAAAATTCTATAAAAATAGGAAATTTACAGAAACATATAAATCTGTAATTTTTATATCTAATACAAAAATTACAAAAAATGAAACACATACATGCTTCGCACGTGGCTCTGATACCACTGTTGGGTTTTCCGAGCCGTAAAAACCGCTTTTTGCATTGCGGAAACCTCGGAAGCCCCGGCCACGGATCCGTGCGAAGATGTATTAAAACAAAACATGTATGTGTTTATATAAAAACCCTAGATCTACTTTAGATCTAGAAGGTGAGAGTGTTACCCTCGTAGCGACGCCCTTCGCTTATCCCGCTCGTCCAAAAGGTTCGCCGGAACTCGAGAGTGTCAAGTGTACACTCCTCTATCGGTATCCACACAAGCAATAGGTGGAGAAAAGCATCCTAGAGTGTGCTAGCACCCCTTGGACGTTCATGGCTAGATGAAGAAGAGAGAGCTTGAGGGAAGAGAGGAGGAAGAAGATGAAGTTACACAACTTAACTTCACATCATCAATAACCCACTATAAGGGGGTTACATGCATGCATGTAACTCCAAGAGCCAATGGCTCTTGGTCTCCCTCATGAGGTGGCACCCCATGATGTGTCCATGATGATGTGGAGCATCATCATTGGCCGGCCCCATGCCAAGTCACCATGACATGGCAATTGGTCAAGTCAAAATTGACCATTCATCTTCCCTCTCAAGTCAAGTCAAACTTGACCTATTATCTCCCATGGTTGATCAAATCCAACCATTTGATTCAAGTCAATTTTAATTTAATGAATCTCTATTCATTAATTTAAATTGATTTGATGAATCAAATCTAAATTAGACTCATTCAACACTTGAATCAACTTGAGTCTAACTCAATTAGTTTAATTTGGATTACTCTTAATCCAATTTGGTTCATCCCATGAACCTAATCCTCATGGTTCATCATATGAACCTAATCTCCATCTAATTGCCCTTATGTGTGTGACCCTATAGGTTCTTGTAACGTTGGCAATGTCCCTAAACCGATTTAGGAACATAAGCAATGAGCGGTATCTAGCAACACATCATTGCTACCCAAGTTACAAGAATGTTGAGCTCCAACATCACCTTTGTGACTACTAATTGTGACTCTCACAATATGTTACAATGTCCCTCTATCCTTGACATCTAGATTGACCAATTGAGGCATAGACCATGTCATCCTTGGTACAATCTATATCTTGAACTCCAAGTAGACTCACTCTAATCAAATGAGCTCAATATCTTATATTGACTCATTTGGGCATGGCCATGCACTTCGTGGTCTCATTCTATCAAGAATAACGATGTCTCTCCCGTCATATAGGAGGGATAGACCACATCTACATTACTCATATCCCTCCGCATAATTTGTCACATACCCAGTAATCGCCTTTATAGTCCACCCATTTACGGGTGATGTTTGACGAAGCCAAAGTATGCAACTCCTTATGTAGGGAACCATGGTGACTTCAGGTCTAAGGACTAATAGTCATACTAATAGCCACTTGAGAAAGTATATGACACTTATATAACGATCCACGATACTTTCTCATGGCGGATCATTCAATATACATTCTCTAATGTATACCCATGTGTCAACTTGATATCTCATATCCATGACTTGTGAGATCAAGTCATCGTGTTGACCTACATGCTAGTCTCTACGCATTAACATTGTCCCTGAATGTTAATACTTGACTAGGAATGATTAAGAGTAGTGTTCTCTATATCATCTCATTATCGATTCAACCAATCAATTGATATAGATAAGAACTAACTACTCAAGGACGTTATTATATTTAGTTATTTGGCACCAATACAAGTAAATATAATAACCATACCTTTATAAATAGGAATATGATACAATAAAGTCCATACAACAATCATCACATGATTGGCTCTAGGGCTTTCACTAACAATTTGATATAATTAAGTATATTTTTCCATATTACCCACATTCGCCCAAGTGTGCCAAAAACCCAAAATGACACACAATCACTTCTAAACCTAATTTGTGCCAATTTGATCAAATTATCAAACTTCTTAAATTATATTGGTACATCCTAAAATCTTTTAGGATCATAAATCAAATCTATTTTCAAGATATCCATAACCTTGGAAATGACCTAAAGTGCCACTTTTACCATGGTTAGGTTAACTACCTATCCATTTAAAATTGGCACAACCTAACCCATCTAGTGTGAATCAATCACGCTCTTAGGAACCCAAAACATATTTGAGCTCCTAGGGTTAATTAGGTATTCCTTAGGGATAACCTCCCTAGATACCTTTCTAATGACCCTTCTAGGCTTGTTAGCCTTGGTCATTGTGGTCTTGCCATGGTTAACTCTAGGGGTAACTCCCCTTGTAACCTTCTTAGTGGCCTCCCTAGGTTTCTTCGAAACCCTAGCCACTAGGCACCTACCTTGGTCAACCTTAGGGATGACTTCCCTATTGACCTTGGTCTTCCTAGACCTAGTTTGTGTTCCATAATCAAATGGAACACTATGATAAGTCACCTTAGGTTTAGGTTTGTGACCCAAACCTTTCTTGCCCTTGGTTGACTCTTGTCTCTTAGGCCCTAGGTTTTGACTTTGACTTCTAGACCCTAGAGTTTGACCATTTGACCTTTGCACTTGATTTGTCATTTTTGCAAGGGTCTTTTCAAGTTTTTCAAGCCTTGACCTCAAGGCTTGATTTTCCAACTCTAATTGCCCAATTTTAGAATTTTGATTTAATCTTTGGGCATTGTTCTTTCTAGGCATATGCCTAGTCCATTTAGGATTAAAACCTAGATGGTCCTCAATTTTTCTAATAGATGCCTTAGGTAAAATATTTTTAGGGACATTAGTCCCAAATTTCTCCTTATTCCTAAGGTTGACTTTCTTAGCTTCTAAACAATATTCTTTATTTCTAGCATGCTCTTTATGATAAATTGCAAGAGAATTAAAATTCCTAGCATGCTTTTGCCTATAACTTAAAGTAGAAGAATTGTTGAATTTTACCTTAGGGTTTACCTTAGAGGCTCCCCCTACATGTATAGCTTCTCCTTTCCTCCTAGGGCATTGGCTCCTATAGTGTCCCGGTTGTCGGCATTTGAAGCACATTGTTGGTGCAATCGACCCAGGTCATGATTGACCAGACTCGAGTGGAACTCGAGTAGAGTTTTGATGTTTGACAATAGTTCACAATGTGGTTTGACCACATAACTAGTGGATACTATGGGACATCCAAGGTCATATGAGGAAGACTATTGGAGAAGTCCAAGTTTGGTGACTTGGCAAGGAGAAGTCCAAGTATGGATACTTGCCAAGAGAAAATCCAAGTTGGTCAAGGGAGACCGGACACTTGGCGATGGGAAGACCAACGGGGAGTTGGCGAGGAAAGTCCCAGCAGGTCTGGGAGACCGTGCTTGGCAAATGAAGTCCCGGAGGCATGGCCTTTTGGCAGTGAAGTCCCGGATGAGGAGTCTTGGTAGTGAAGTCCCGGAGGCGTGGCCTCTTGGCAGTGAAGTCCCGGACGAGGAGTCTTGGCAAGGGAAGACCCGGCTGATTAGGGAGATCGAGCTTGGCAAAAAGGAAGTCCCGGAGGCGAGGTCTCTTGGCAAAAGTAGACCTGAGAGCATGACAATAGCCGAAGGAAGCACTTGAAGGCAAGAGCAAGGATGAAGAGTCGCGGACTAGAGGGATCCGGGAGGCGTGAGGCTGATGGAAGTGAGTTGAAGGCTTTGGTCTAGGCTTAGGGTGAGTATCAAGTATGAAGGGATCATACATGGTGTGTTAAACCTCAGTATAGAGGTATAACAGTCGAGTAGGCTTCGTTTGCAGGCAAACAGAAGCAAGCTGGGCTCGACCAGCGCCTCGACTGGAGTATCAATCGAGGCGGCGCCTCGACTGGAGGACGCGACTGGTGCCTCGACTCATTTCAGGACAGGTATGAAGACGGAGGCACAGAGGCAAGGTGGCTCGACTGGCGCCTCGACTAGGGTCGCAGTCGAGGCGGCGCCTCGACTGGTTTCCGACCGTTGGAGCTCGGGAGGCCTCGACGCAAATCTATAAGAAGGAACTTTTAGGGTTTCTTCAATACCGATTCTTGAATAGGTTTTGAGCGATCATTCTGGAGATTTCAGAGGCGATTTGAAGCGAGGTGCTGCTGCACTTCAGGGCCTTCAAAGTCATCCCAACGTGATCCATGAGCAAGCATTCAAAAGCCCTAAAATTGTAACAAATATTCATTTGCTTTTGTATTTGGTGTATTTGCTCGTTTTATTCTGTTCATATTGTTGTAAGATCCTTGTGAGAGGTTCCTCCACCTCCGGTGTGTTCATCGAAAAGGAGAAGTGATATAGTGGTGGTGTGCATCACTAGAGTCCGCTAGGGCTCGCCCGTGGAGTAGGAACTAGGGTTCCGAACCACGTAAATACTGTGTATTGTAACGCCCGTAAAATTTCTAGCGATTTTACAAGAATTATTGGCTTGATGATAATGGGCTTTATGTGGGCTTTTTCAAAAATAAAAGAAAATAAGCCAAAAGGGATGCAAGGCCTAAGAATTGAACCCCAAACCTCTAGAGATAGCAAGCCATATAGATGCATCCACTAACCAGAAGCCCAATAAGATTTTATCATTAGAGGAATAGGGGAAATTATGGTTAAGTGTAAGGGAGATCAAGGGACTCTTCAAGTGAATAAATAGTGGGAATGAGGGGGCATGAGTTACAAAATTTATTTTCTCCTCTTCTTCCTCTTCCTCACCGAATCCTAGAGCTTCCCCCTCTCCATCCTTGGCCGAACCCCATCCAAGCAAGAAGCAAGGCTAGGTTGCTTCCTTTAGGTTATTTTTCCAACCAAAAAGAAACGTGAAGGATGTAAGTATCCCTCACCTGCATATCGGTTGATTGTTTTGTGTAGAAATCCCTATGATATATTCGGCCAAGCTTAGTTTTGATGATTCCAAGGAAGTTCTATATCATGTTTTGTAAGAAGAAGATGATGTTAGGATGTAAAATTAATTAGGTTAAAAGATAACCCTAGAAACCCCTATGGACAATTCGGCCAACACATGTTTTTGGGTGTTTTTATTGAAGTTCTATACCTTGTTTCACATGCATATGATGATGTTAGGATGTAGAATGAATTAGGTTAAAGGTTAACCCTAGGAACCTCTATGAACCATTCGGTCAACATGGGTTTCTTGGTGTTTTATTGAAGTTCTATATATTGTTTTACATGCATATGATGATGTTGGGTTGTAGAATGAATTAGGTTAAAAGACTAGCCCTAAAAGCCTTCATGAACCATTCGGCCACCCCCCTTGTATTGATGTTCCAATGAAGTTTTAATCCATGTTTTTTATGCATATGATGTGGTTAGTATGTTAATTGAATTAGGTTAAATGTCTAACCCTAAAAGCCCCTTGAACCATTCGACCACCCCCTTTATTTTGATGATTCAATGAAGTTTTAATCCATGCTTTGTATGCATATGATGTTGTTAGTATGTTAAATGAATTAGGTTAAATGTCTAACCCTAAAAGCCCCTTGAACCATTCGGCCACCCCCTTTATTTTGATGATTCAATGAAGTTTTAATCCATGTTTTGTATGCATATGATGTTGTTAGTATGTTAATTGAATTAGGTTAAAAGTCTAACCCTAAAAGCCCCTTGAACCATTCGGCCACCCCTTTATTTTGAGGATTCAATGAAGTTTTAATTCATGTTTTGTATGCATATGATGTTGTTAGTATGTTAATTGGATTAGGTTAAAAGACTAGCCCTAAAAACCTACATGAACCATTCGGCCAACCATTGTCCTTTAACATGCTCTAGGTTAGGTTAACATGTGTTTTATGTTTGGGTGAATTCATGTTGACTTATGATATTAAATGATGCTAGATGAAGATAACATGCTTTAGGTTAGTGTTTACTTACTCTTGATGTTTATGTCTTATGTCATGCCCTAGGTTAGTGTTTAAGATATGTTATGAAATGAAATACGATATGATTATGAAATGAAAAATGATATGTTCATGAAATGAATATGATATGATTATGAAATGAAGTATGATGTGTTTATGAAATGAAATATGATATGTTCATGAAGTGAAATATGACATGATATGAAATGAAGTATGATGTGTTTATGAAATGAAAGATGATATGTTAATGAAGTGAAATATGATATGTTATGAAATGAAGTATTCTATGTTTGCAAAATGAAATAAGCTATGTTATAATAAAAGCATATAAATATTTTACCTTCTACATGGCTTGTACCAAAACTTTAACAAGGTCCAAAGGGATGGGCTTCTAAGATGCCCTAGGTCGATGGAGTAAGACTCGGGCCTAGGATGGGCCTCTATGTATGATTGCCCCTAGGTCGACGGACTAATATCGGGCCTAGTACGGGATGGGCTCCAAGATGCCCTAGGTCGATGGAGTAAGACTCGGGTCTAGGATGGGCTTCTACGCTATGACGATTGCCCTAGGTCGACGGACTAAGATCGGGCCTAGTAACCTAGTAGGTTCGAGACTTGCTACCTCGGGTCTATTTAGGGATGCGCGCTATTATGAAGAAGAAGTGGTATAATGTCGGGCCCAAATATGTTGAGATTATGTTTACGTACCTATAATATATGTTTTCAAAAGCATCCTGCATAGGTTACACGATTTGATTGCCATGTTCACATGCTATGTTGATATATCATATATGTGTTGCATGTTATGTCATGTTTATGTTGCTATGATACATATGTTGTATGTTATGTTTGATTAAGTCATATATTTACATGATATGCTGCTATGTTATAGATGATACATGTTATGCTTTTATGTTATGGATGATACATGTTATGTTTACTTATGCTACATGTTAAGTTGCTTACGTCATGTATGTTACATGTTATGTTTCTTATATGTTATGAATGTTACATACCATGATTAATGTCGATGTATGATTTTTGTGAGTAGGACAGGATCTTACTAAGCCTATGTGCTTATAGTTTACTTTTCCCTCGTACTGCAGATAAGGGTAAGGGATGGATAAACTAAATGGAGCAGTAGGATGGGCCAAATGTGTGTGGTAGTGGCATGGTGGAGAAGATCCATTATGTCTTTATATATATGTTTCCCTATGATGATGACATTTATGGATGTCCTTATTTATGTCTATTTATGATGATGATGTTTATGAACTTTAACTAAGCACTAAGTATCTATATATGTTATGATGCATGCTCTATGTTAATAAGAAGAAGTAAGGAAGAAGTATGAAGAAGTATCTATATATGTTATGATGCATGCTCTATGTTAAGAAGAAGAAGTATCTATATATGTCAATGCATGTATATGTTAGAAAAGAAAAAAAAATGTGTCTAAAGTCTTCCGCTGTAAGTAGTAAGAAGTGTATGTATGTATATGGTCACACGCCACGCCCCTCTGACCCTTGGAAAAAGGGAGGCGTGTGAGTTGGTATCAGAGCGGATCTGTCTTTCCACTACACACACATCAAGCTTCAAATCCTGCCGCTCCAAGTAAGAATTCTATGTCTACTCTAATTTTGTTAATTTTGTTCATGTATGATATGAGATGCCCTTAGCTTATTTTGTTCATGAATGATAAGAAATGTTTTTTTTTAGCTTAAATATGCATGAATTCATGTAGGATAATCTTATGCTAGCCTAGCCTTTAGTTTAAGTAATGCATGAATATACCAATGATAACTTTATGCTAGCTTTAGTTTAATTATGCGTAGATAAACGATCAAAAAACTTATACTAGCTTCACAAGAAATACTTGTGATTTGGTCAAAGGTAGACAAGTTAGGTAAATCAAAATTGATCAGCAAAAAAAAAATTGACGATGGTCAATTTAAATAATAACCCAAGTGTCGAATAGTTGTTAGTACAACTTGAATTCGGAATAAAAACTAGGGGAGGCGATTGTTCAGTTGAACTCATCAACCAAAAACTCCTAAAATTACGAAGAATTTATTTTCGTAATTAATTGTGTAAGGTCTATGCTCATATAAATTGAATTAAGTCGGTTTCGTACTGGTTAGTCGGTTTTGTACTGACTTAATTTATTTCAATTTCAGATGGCACGGACGATCACTACAATGACCCGTCGTGATGTGTTACGAAACCAATTGAGGGAAGCTATTGAAGAGATAGTTTATAAACCTGATGGTGGGGTCATCGGACACATAAGAAGGCTCGATGGTCTTTTTAGGAGACTCGAGCAGCAGGAGTTTCGCATCGGACAATTATCGGATATGGGCCTTGGTACGCTCTCTGCCAAATGATTTCATGGTAGTTGCACATCACGTATGGGGCCGCTATGAAGGGCGGATAACATATATTGAGTTGTGCTGGGAACTACTGGAGCACAAGGTTCAAGAGAATCCTGTAGTAGTTGGCCTCGAAAAGAATGAAGAGAGTTCTATAAACGGTCAACTTATTGGCCAGCCTGAGACTACCCTAGTGAGGCCAAGGAAGATAGGACTAAAAATAATTACAACTGCGCTAGGGTTTGTCCTAGTGGGAGTCGTAATGAACTATCTTCTCAAGTAGTTTTGTTTAGATTAGAAATAAGGAATGTTATATGTTAACATTTTTTTTTCTTTCTTTTCTGAAAGTATGAATAAGAAATGATAAGTTCGTTTCTTTTGAAACTAATTATTAGTTCATTGCATGGGATTTATATGGTATAGTTGATCAATGTCGGTTAGATTGGAACATACAAATGATGAGTGGAAACAAAGTTGCCACTTGATTTTGTAAACCAATTCAAATTTACATTGTGAAGGATTCAGCAGGCTTCGCCTATGCGAGTTGGTCAGCACGGAAAGAGAAAGGGTCAGACTCATGCTGAAGATGCTCTGACCAGAAATAGCTTTGAATGTGGCCGACGGAGTTCATAGACCGCAGACCGCAGAGGAGTTGTTCAGTAGTGTCCAGATTACCGAGCATTACCTGAACATGAGACAACGCAGATGGCTCGAGCTCGTCAAGGATTATGACTGCGAGATCTTCTACCATCCGAGGAAAGCAAACAAGGTGGCTGATGCACTCAGCAAGAAGTCCTGTGCCACCTTGATGTCTCTATCAATGTTATCTCGACCCTTAGAAAAGGAGATTATGTGTTACGGGGTTGAAATCATTTCCGGATAGCTCTCGACCATGACGATAGCACCGACGCTGTTCGATGATATACTAGAAAAGCAAGCCTATGACCCAAGCATTCAGAGGATCAAGCAAGAGGTCTTAGAAGGAAAGGACGACGGGTTTCGTATCTCTGATAGTGGAGTACTCTACCTCAGGGATCGCCTGTGTATTCCCGACGATCCAGAATTACGGAAGAAGATATTTGAGGAAGCTCACGGAACTCCTTATGTGATGCATCCTGGAACCACCAAGATGTACCAAGACCTGAAAAGAAAATTCTGGTGGTTCGGAATGAAAAGAGATGTGGCTCAGTATGTCAGTACTTGCCTGACCTGCCAGAGGGTTAAAGCAGAACACCAGAGACCTGGAGGAACACTACAGCCGATCCAGATTCCAGAATGGAAGTGGGAAGACATTTCTATGGATTTCATCTCAGGATTGCCCAAGACGACAAATGGTTATGATGCTATACGGGTAATTGTGGACAGATTGACGAAGTCCGCCCACTTCTTAGCAATCAAGATGACCTATTCGACGGAACAACTGGCTCAGTTATATGCTAGGGAAATTATCAGACTACATGGAATTCCTAAGACCATCTAATGAGATGGTCGCTTTATCTCCCATTTTTGGGAATGTGTTCAGAAGGCCCTAGGCACGAAGCTATTGTTCAGTACTGCCTTCCATCCCCAGACGGACGGACAGACCGAAAGAGTAAATCAAGTACTGGAGGATATGTTACGAGCTTGCACCCTGGATTTCAAAGGTAGCTGGTGTCGATACTTATGTTTGGCAGAATTCACCTACAACAATAGCTACCAAACTACTATTGGGATGGCACCCTACGAGGCTCTATACGGGAGGAAATGTAGATCTCCCATATGCTGGTACGAGGGTGGTGAAAAGAAGAGGATGGGACTCCAGACGGACTTCATCGACGACACCACCCGAGCTATACAGAACATTCGTCAGAGAATTGAAACTGCTCAGAGCCGACAAAAGAGCTATGTGAATATGCAGCGTAGACCGTTAGAATTCGAAGTCGGGGACCTGGTATTCCTCAAAGTGGCCCCTATGAAGGGAGTGATGAGATTCGGAAGGAAGGGTAAGCTGAGTCCGCGCTATGTGGGACCGTATCCGATATTGCAGAGGATTGGCAAGGTAGCTTACAAGCACGAGCTGCCTCAAGAGATGTCGGCTATTCACAACGTGTTCCATGTCTCTGTGCTCAAGAAATGCATTTCCAGTGCGGACCAAGTGATTGAGCCACAAACAGTGCAAGTTCAAGAGGACCTGAGTTATGAAAGTCGGCCTATCCAAATACTAGACCGAGAAGTGAAGAGACTAAGGAACAAAGAGGTGCCCTTAGTAAAGGTCATGTGGCAGAATCAACGATACGAAGAAGCTACCTGGGAACGCGAGGAGGACATGAAGCAGAAGTACCCAGAATTGTTCTAAGTTTCGAGGACGAAACTTTTAAAAGGTATGAAGGATTGTAACGCCCGTAAAATTTCTAGCAATTTTACAAGAATTGTTGGCTTGATGATAATGGGCTTTATGTGGGCTTTTTCAAAAATAAAAGAAAATAAGCCAAAAGGGATGCAAGGCCTAGGAATTGAACCCCAAACCTCTAGAGATAGCCAATCCCTATAGATGCATCCACTAACCAGAAGCCCAATAAGATTTTATCATTAGAGGAATAGGGGAAATTATTGTTAAGTGTAAGGGAGATCAAGGGACTCTTCAAGTGAATAAATAAGGGGAATGAGGGGGCATGAGTTACAAAATTTATTTTCTCCTCTTCTTTCTCTTCCTCACCGAATCCTAGAGCTTCCCCCTCTCTATCCTTGGCCGAACCCCATCCAAGCAAGAAGCAAGGCTAGGTTGCTTCCTTTAGGTTATTTTTCCAACCAAAAAGAAACGCGAAGGATATAAGTATCCCTCACCTGCATGCGAGTAGCTTTCGGTTGATTGTTTTGTGTAGAAATCCCTATGATATATTCGGCCAAGCTTAGTTTTGATGATTCCAAGGAAGTTCTATATCATGTTTTGTAAGAAGAAGATGATGTTAGTGTTAGGGCAATCTCTTTCCATGATAAGGTTTTGATATGTGTGGCAAAGGGTTTAAGTTAGTTTATAATGTTGATTTGAAATGTGCGTTGAAGTCGTGCAGGACTTAGTAATTCGCACATGGAGCCATGGCGAGTTTCACATCTCATGACTCGTGCCTTGAGTCGGTGAAGGATAGCTTTCCGGAAGTCGTGCACTTGGAGCATCCGAGGGACCGTCGGACGAGGAGCTTGGAGTGAAGCCGGAGGAAGTAGACTTTGAGGCAAGAGATGCGAAGGAGCATTGCAGAGTGGTGCGCCTAATGCTGCCGAGGGACGTGGCCGCGAACGAAGAGAACTTCGAAGGCGAGGGACTCCGAGGGATGAGAGTGAGCGATTGTATCCCGGGAAGGGGTAGCTCTTAGGTGAAACTTGGCCTTTTGACCAAGTATCGGATGAGTTTTCCCGACACCAGTCGACTGCCATGTCATGGCAGTCGACTGCTCTGAGTCGATGGGTCGATCGACTGGTTTAAGTCAGCTGAATCAAGTTGATCACCGATCCGCCGGCATGGGCAAGCCGATCGATGAGTTGATCACCGATCCGCCAAGGGACGCCAGAATGATCGATGGTGATCACGTGAGCGCAGAACCGCCGTGAGCCGATCGGGCGGTCGACTACGGAGGTAGCAATCGACTGGTGAGGTCCATCACGACGCCAAGAGTTCCGCTGGACTACAACGGCCGATCGGACGTGTTCGGAGGTGTTGTAGTGACGATCGATCGCCATGGGCGCAATGATCGTGTGGCGGCTAACGGGAAGAAATCATCCCTCTCTATAAAAAGAGAGGGTGTGAGCCTTTGAGAGGCTAATGCTTATGCTCTAAGTGATCTTCCTAGTGCTCCACAAGCTCTAAACTCTTCTTACTTGTTTTTACTCCATTCTTATTGTAAGAAGAGTGATCTTGACTGTAAAGGTTACCTCCACCTAGCTTGGTGCAAAGGAGAGACCAATAGTGATTGGCTTTGGAGGAGTGATTCACCTTGGACGAATCGGACCGTGGATTTGCGGCGTAGCCGTGAACCACGTTACTTCTTCTTTGTTAGCGTTTGTATTTTCATTTATTGCTTTGTCTTTATTGTTTATGCTTCCGCTTGCGCTAACGATTGTGTAGACGAGCAAACGAAAGAGAGAATTCTGACATCCATCATAAGAGGGCTATTCACCCCCCCCCCTCTAGCCGGCCATTCGATCACCTACAAGTGGTATCAGAGCCAAGGAAAGCTTGTCGAGGACTAACCGCCACAACAAGCAACTTTCAAAATGGCTGGCTCCAACATCCATCCTCCGAAGTTTGAAGGAGAATTCGCTTGGTGGAAGAAGCGAATGGAGGTATTTTTCGAAACGGATTTTGATATTATGATTACAATGGAATCCGGTTTCGTTTTGCCTAGGGATGTTTAGGGGAAGACAATAGAGAAATCTAGGTGGACCAAAAGGCAAATGGAAGAGCACCTTGCAAATTCAAAAGCCAAGCGAATAGGTAACTTCAATGTGCTCCCCCAACAAGAAATCAACCGAATAGGAGAATGCCTAAGCGCCAAGGAGATGTGGGAGAAGCTAATTGAGCTTCATGAAGGCACATCCGAGGCGAAGCTAGCAAGGAGAGATCTCCTCTGCTCCCAACTATCCAACATTAAATTAGAAAAGGGAGAAAAGGTAACTTCTTTGCATTCTAGATTCAAAGAAATTTTAATTGGACTAACAAGTGTAGGAGAAAGGCTCTCCAATCGCGATATGATAATGAAGGCCATAGATGCTTTCCCCCGATCATCCAAGTGGAGTTCAATGGTGGACTCATTTTACATTTCAAAGAATCTAGAGGTAAGTACTCTAGATGAATTTTTCTCCACTATGGAATTACATGAATCTAGGCTTGAAGGAATACAAGAAGAGCCAAAAATACAACCTTCAAGGGGAGTAGCATTGTTGGCAAATAAGGGGAAGAAGAAGATAGAGATATCCTCCTCCTCCGATGACGAAGCGTCTTCCTCCTCCATGGATAGCACGGAAGAAGCGTATATGGTAAGGAGGGTAAGACGTGCTTTAAAAGGTTTTCATTTTCATAAATCAAATGATAGGAATAGAAGACCAAGGGGGAAAATCATTTTCTACAATTGCCAAGGAGAGGGACACATAAGGGATAATTGTCCCCTCTTGAACAAAAGCAAGGAGGAGAAGAGAAAGAAAGAAGAAAAGAAGAAGAAAAAGGGGAGCAAGAAAAAGAAGGAAGAGGAGAAGAAGACAAAAGAAAAAGGGAAGACCAAAGCTCTAAAGGCAAGGACTTGGGATGACCCATCCTCATCCTCCTCATCATCATCGGATGAGGAGAATGCCTTTGTCACCAATTTGGCCTTGATGGCCTTTGATGACTTGGATTGCTCTTCCTCCGAAAATGAAGGATCAAGCTCAAGAGGAGAGAGCTCAAGTGAAGGGGGAGCTTCTACATCCTCCTCATCCGAAGAAGAAGAAGAGAATATGGAAACTATGGTAACAAATGCCTCTCCTAAGAAAATAGTTTCCATAATTTCTATTTTAACTAAGGACTTATTTGGAATGAAAAAGAAAAATAAAAGCATGCTTAATCAAATTAAGGCATTGGAAAATAAGCTAGAAAATGCATGCTTAAATGATAATATTTCTTCTAGCTTAAATGATGCATGCTCACATGATCTTTATGTGCCATTAGATGTTAGTGATGCATGTATAAATGAAAATAGGGCCTTAAGGGAAAAGGTAGATTATTTAACAAAAGCCCTAGAAAAATTCACAATTGGCTCCAATACATTGAACATGATCTTAGGGAGCCAAAGAGCTAGCTTCAACAAAAAGGGCCTAGGTTATAAAGAAAAGAAAAATGAAAAGGCCTATAAATGTCTAATTGCTAGGGGACAAGATAAAAAGAAGGTAATTGCTAGGAAATGGATCCCCAAGGAGTATCTAGTGAACCCAATAGACAAGAACTTATTTTGGGTTCCAAAATCCATCCTTAAGGGTTAGAAAACCCCTAGGGTAGTCAACCATATGGAATTGACCTATATCATATTTTGGTTGACTTAGGATGGCGGGACAACATTTTTAGAATAGTGTTGGGTGATGATAACGTGCCCATAAATAGATAATAATGCTTAAATCATGATGATTAATGTAATTGCTATGTATGTTTGAAATCATGATTTATGATTTTAATATTTGGTACGTAATCATGAGAAATAGGGTTGAATCATGCTTTAGGTGATACTTTATTTATTATCATCATATAATACCTAATGCATGATTATTATTTAATGAATACATGTATTTCATGATCATAATGTGAAATTAATTCATATATGTCATTATGATCATGTAGGTTGTTGGGTTGATACTTAACCATGATAGAATTACATGAATATAAGGGTTAAGTATATACAAATACCCCCTAGGATGCATCTCACACTCACTATAGGCTAACTTGATTGCAAACTTAGCATGGGTGAGATGTTAGGATGATACAAATGTCCACTAGTGCCTATAGCATTTAGATGGTCATTTAAAGTATCAAAATAGCAATAATAGACTAATCATGGGGAAGGCTTATGTTTAATTCATAGACATATTGCCCAAAGATCATGGTTGGATATTTCATATGTTTTCAAAACAATTTCTTAATCTAAAATCTATGTATTCATGTTTTGAAACAATTCAAAGCAAGACTAGGTGTTAAAATGGATACTCTTATGATCAAAAACCTAGTAGTTTTTAAAGCTTATGGATTTTTGGCAAATACGTGGAAATATAATGATTTTTCATGAAAACCTATTTTTCACTGATAGATATACTTAAAAGAAATGTGTTCCCCAAATTTCATGATTTTTTGAATTTTCTGGAATTTTTAACGCATTTCTGAAATTCGGTCCAGAAATCAGAAATCCCGAAAATAGCGTGCCGATCGGTAGTCCGAACTACCGATCGATGACTGAATATCAGACCAGAAAAGGCTGAATTCCAATTTTAAATCAACTTGTGGTATTTTCTTTCTATTAGACTTGATGCCATGTGCTTTTAACTTAGTGATAGTCTTTTTGATGGTGTCAAAGGGGGAGAAATGATTGTGTTTAAGTTAATCATGTTAGGGGGAGAAATATATTGGGAGTTTCATGAATTAAGGGGGAGTTGCATGTTGCTATAAAATGTTTATGTTTACATGCTTTCTTACCTTAGAAATTTATATCAAATATTTTTACCTAACTTAAACGGATTGTCACACATCAAAAAGGGGGAGATTGTTAGGGCAATCTCTTGCCATGATAAGGTTTTGATGTGTGTGGCAAAGGGTTTAAGTTAGTTTATAATGTTGATTTGATATGTGCGTTGAAGTCGTGCAGGACTTAGTAATTCGCACATGGAGCCATGGCGAGTTTCACATCTCATGACTCGTGCCTTGCGTCGGTGAAGGATAGCTTTTCGGAAGCCGTGCGCTTGGAGCATCCGAGGGACCGCCGGACGAGGAGCTTGGAGTGAAGCCGGAGGAAGTAGACTTCGAGGCAAGAGAAGCGAAGGAGCATTGCAGAGTCGTGCGCCTGATGCTGCCAAGGGACGTGGCCGCGAATGAAGAGAACTTCGAAGGCGAGGGACTCCGAGGGATGAGAGTGAGCGATTGTAACCCGGGAAGGGGTAGCTCTTAGGTGAAACTTGGCCTTTTGGCCAAGTGTCGGATGAGTTTTCCCGACACCAGTCGACTGCCATGTCATGGCGATTGATCGCTTCCGAGTCGATGGGTCGATCGATCGGTTTCGGCCGATGAAGTTGAGATGAATCAAGTTGATGATCGATGGAGTTGATCACCGACGCCAAGCGGACTAATGATCGATGGTTGACATTCGATCGCCAAGGACGGTGATCGATGGCGAGGGCGGCGATCGGTGATAGCCGCGGCCGAGAGCCGATCGCCGGGGGCAGTCGACTACGGAGGTAGCAGTCGACTGGTGAGGTCCATCAGTCGACTGCCAAGAGTTCCGTTGGACTACAACGGTCGGGATCCGACGTGTTCGGAGGTCGTTGTAGTGATGGCAGTCGACTGCCATGGGCAGCAGTCGACTGGTGGCGGCTAACGGGAAGAAATCATCCCTCTCTATAAAAAGAGAGGGTGTGAGCCTTTGAGAGGCTAATGCTTATGCTCTAAGTGATCTTCCTAGTGCCCCACAAGCTCTAAACTCTTCTTACTTGTTTTTACTCCATTCTTATTGTAAGAAGAGTGATCTTGATTGTAAAGGTTACCTCCACCTAGCTTGGTGCAAAGGAGAGACCAATAGTGATTGGCTTTGGAGGAGTGATTCACCTTGGACAAATCGGACCGTGGATTAGCGGCGTAGCCGTGAACCACGTTACATCTTCTTTGTTAGCGTTTGTATTTTCATTTATTGCTTTGTCTTTATTGTTTATGCTTCCGCTTGCGCTAACGATTGTGTAGACGAGCAAATGAAAGAGAGAATTCCGACATCCATCATAAGAGGGCTATTCACCCCCCCTCTAGCCGGCCGTTCGATCACCTACAGTTAGGATGTAAAATGAATTAGGTTAAAAGATAACCCTAGAAACCCCTATGGACTATTCGGCCAACACATGTTTTTGGGTGTTTTTATTGAAGTTATATACCTTGTTTCACATGCATATGATGATGTTAGGATGTAGAATGAATTAGGTTAAAGGTTAACCCTAGGAACCTCTATGAACCATTCGGCCAACATGGGTTTCTTGGTGTTTTATTGAAGTTCTATATCTTGTTTTACATGCATATGATGATGTCGGGTTATAGAATGAATTAGGTTAAAAGACTAGCCCTAAAAGCCTTCATGAACCATTCGGCCACCCCCCTTGTATTGATGTTCCAATGAAGTTTTAATCCATGTTTTGTATGCATATGATGTGGTTAGTATGTTAATTGAATTAGGTTAAATGTATAACCCTAAAAGCCCCTTAAACCATTCGGCCACCCCCTTTATTTTGATGATTCAATGAAGTTTTAATCCATGTTTTGTATGCATATGATGTTGTTAGTATGTTAATTGAATTAGGTTAAAAGTCTAACCCTAAAAGCCCCTTGAACCATTCGGCCACCCCCTTTATTTTGATGATTCAATGAAGTTTTAATCCATGTTTTGTATGCATATGATGTTGTTAGTATGTTAATTGAATTAGGTTAAAAGTCTAACCCTAAAAGCCCCTTGAACCATTCGGCCACCCCTTTATTTTGAGGATTCAATGAAGTTTTAATTCATGTTTTGTATGCATATGATGTTGTTAGTATGTTAATTGGATTAGGTTAAAAGACTAGCCCTAAAAACCTACATGAACCATTCGGCCAACCATTGTCCTTTAACATGCTCTAGGTTAGGTTAACATGTGTTTTATGTTTGGGTGAATTCATGTTGACTTATGATATTAAATGATGCTAGATGAAGATAACATGCTTTAGGTTAGTGTTTACTTACTCTTGATGTTTATGCCTTATGTCATGCCCTATGTGTATGTGATATTTAAGATATGTTATGAAATGAAATACGATATGATTATGAAATGAAAAATGATATGTTCATGAAATGAATATGATATGATTATGAAATGAAGTATGATGTGTTTATGAAATGAAATATGATATGTTCATGAAGTGAAATATGACATGTTATGAAATGAAGTATGATGTGTTTATGAAATGAAAGATGATATGTTCATGAAGTGAAATATGATATGTTATGAAATGAAGTATTCTATGTTTGCAAAATGAAATAAGCTATGTTATAATAAAAGCATATAAATATTTTACCTTCTGCATGGCTTGTACCAAGACCTTAACAAGGTCCAAAGGGATGGGCTCCTAAGATGCCCTAGGTCGATGGAGTAAGACTCGGGCCTAGGATGGGCCTCTATGTATGATTGCCCCTAGGTCGACGGACTAAGATCGGGCCTAGTACGAGATGGGCTCCAAGATGCCCTAGGTCGATGGAGTAAGACTCGGGCCTAGGATGGGCTTCTACGCTATGACGATTGCCCTAGGTCGACGGACTAAGATCGGGCCTAGTAACCTAGTAGGTTCGAGACTTGCTACCTCGGGTCTATTTAGGGATGCGCGCTATTATGAAGAAGAAGTGGTACAATGTCGGGCCCAAATATGTTGAGATTATGTTTACGTACCTATAATATATGTTTTCAAAAGCATCCTGCATAGGTTACACGATTTGATTACCATGTTCACATGCTATGTTGATATGTCATATATGTGTTACATGTTATGTCATGTTTATGTTGCTATGATACATATGTTGTATGTTATGTTTGATTAAGTCATATATTTACATGATATGCTGCTATGTTATAGATGATACATGTTATTCTACTATGTTATGGATGATACATGTTATGTTTACTTATGTTACTTATGCTACATGTTAAGTTGCTTACGTCATGTATGTTACATGTTATGTTGCTTATATATTATGAATGTTACATGCCATGATTAATGTCGATGTATGGTTTTTGTGAGTAGGACAGGATCTTACTAAGCCTATGTGCTTATAGTTTACTTTTCCCTCGTACTGCAGATAAGGGTAAGGGATGGATAAACTAAAGGGAGCAGCAGGAGGGGCCAAATGTGTGTGGTAGTGGCATGGTGGAGAAGATCCGTTATGTCCTTATATATATGTTTCCCTATGATGATGACGTTTATGGATGTCCTTATTTATGTCTCCTTATGATGATGATGTTTATGAACTTTAACTAAGCACTGAGTATTTATATATGTTATGATACATGCTCTATGTTAAGAAGAAGAAGTATCTATATATGTCAATGCATGTATATGTTAGAAAAGAAAAAAAAATGTGTCTAAAGTCTTCCACTATAAGTATTAAGAAGTGTATGTATGTACGGTCGCATCACGCGCCGCCTCTCCGGACCCTTGGAATAAAGGGCGAGCGCGACATGTATTGTGCTTGGTGTTTGTTTTTGTATTTGTATTTGTGTTTTCGCTGCGTACTAACAATTGTAGACAAGCACGACGAACGAAATCCATCAACGGATCGAAAAGACGAGCGTAGCTATTCATTCCCCCCCCCCCTTTCTAGCGACGCCAACGATCCTACAAGTGGTATCAGAGCCGGTTTGGCTCTAAGAAGAAGACACACCGATATCTAACAAGTGGTCTTCAATCGGACTAATCGCCGAGGGATTTAAAGCTAGAGGAGATGGATTTTGAAGATGGATTTGGACGTGATGTTCGATTTCCACCGCCCTATGGATTTGGAGGATTTACTCAATGGAAGACGATGACTGAATTCTTCTTCCAAATGAACATAGAGGAGTGGTTTGCACTAACCGAAGGGCTCAAGACTCCAACGGACAAAAAGGGACGAGCTCTAGATCGGAGTAAATGGACTGAGGGGGAAGTCCAAAGATTTGAGGCAAATGAGAAGGCATTGGATATTTTAGTTAATTTAATACCTAACAATGTTTTGTGTGAATTAGGGAACTTCATGGATGCAAAAGAATTATGGGAAAAGCTTGCTAAGCTCAATGGTTAAACTTCCATGATTCAAGAAGATGAGGAAAAATCTGAAGGATTTGGAATGTTCATCGTCTCAAGTGAGTAAAGATCCGGAAGATGATAATTGTTCACCATCTGAAGAGGAAATTATGGAAACCTCCATGCCAAGGATTGAGGGGGAGGTTAAATCTTCAACCCCGGAGGAAGAGCAAGAGAAGCCTTCTACCTTGGAGAGAAATGAAGAAGAAGTCCAAAAGTCTCCAATCACTCAAGAAGGTAACTTAAATTCAATTGTTAAGGATAAAAGTAATATAACATGTTTTGAGTGTAGGGAAGTAGGGCACTATAAGAGTAAATGCCCAAAAAGAGTCAAGAAGGCTCAACCGATACTAAGGGCCAAAGAAAAATCAAAGGAAGTCGGAACCCAAATTCATAAGAGCAAGGAGCATATAATATGCTTCAAGTGCCACAAACGGGGACATTACCGGAGCCAATGTTCTAGGGAGAGTCACCCACGGAAGGGCAAAGGAGAGAGTTCAAGTGTAGGGGGAGCTAAGGCAAACCCTAAGATAATTTTAAATAATGTTCTTCCTTTACATAATGTTACAAAGCATGCTCATAACTTTAATGCACTTGTTGTTCATCACGACAAAACGCATGTTAAAAACAAGTTTTATTGTTTAGGTGCTAAGAATGTAAATTTGACTAAGGATAATGCTAGACTAACTCTACCCAAGGATAGGAGGGTAGAGAACAATAATCTATGCATCAACCCTAAATGGACTAGACATATGCCTAGAAAGAAGAACATCTCAAGAGTAAATGAAAAATCGAAACTTGAGATATTAGAAAAGGAAAATCAAGCTTTGAGGTCAAAGCTTGAGAAAATGGAGAAGACCCTTCAGAAAATGGAAAATATGATTAATGGGTCTAATGAACAAAACTTAGGTTCTAGGAGGCAAGGAGCATCTAAGGACAAGCAAGGCTTGGGTCACAAGCCTAGGTCCAAGATAGATAAGCCTACCTATCATAGTGTTCCATATAATTATGGAACAAGTTCTAGGTCTAGGAGTATCAAGGTCACAAGGGAAGTCATCCCTAGAGTTGACCACGGTAAGTGTCTAGTAGCTAAGGTTTCAATGAAATCTAGGAAAGCCACTAACAAGGTTATAAGGGAAGCAATCTCTAGGGTTAACCTTAACAAGACCAAAATGACCAAGACTTCCAAGTCTAGGAGGGTCATTAGAAAGGTACTAAGGGAAGTTATCCCTAGTGAGTACTTAGTAAACCCAAGGAGCTCCAATAGGTATTGGGTTCCTAGGAGCGTAATGGATTCACGCTAAATGGGTTAGGTTGTGTCAACCTTGAATGGATGGGTAGTTAACCCAATCATAGCAAAGTTGACACTTTAGGTCATTTCCAAGGTTTTGGATACTTTGGAATTAAGGTTGATTTTAAATCCTAAAAGTGTTTAGGATGTGCCAATAAATTGTATGGAAGTTGAAAATTTTGATCAAATTGGCACAATGAGGTTTTAGAGGTCATGGTGTGCCATTTTGAATTTTTGGCACACTTGGGAGATAACTGGTATATAGCAAAATGAACTTAATTCCAACAAATGGCAACAAATATTAAGAACTTAGGTATTTTCATGGCTTTGCATCTTATTTTCCATACCTTGTTTGCTTTGCCATGACATGACAACATATTTACCTTTTATCATATAAAATGTCATGATCATGCTTAGATCTATTGTTTTTAATGTCATGTTAGTATTTAGGTTTATGTTACATACCATGATATCATGATTATTAACACATGATTTATTTATGCTATCTTATATTCCATGATCATTTATGCATTTATTAAAATTGATTAAGGACAATGACATGACTTGAAGTCCCATGTATAAGGGAATCAAGTAGAGTTGCCTTAGAAAATGCATGAGGCCTTAGTTTAAGATGAACAAAACCCACATCAAATTGACATGTATGTGTATTGATACACCCTAGATACATGTGAGATGTTAGGATATGAGTTAAGTTCAAGGTACATAGTTTTTGCATCTAGATGAACTCAAACTCATCTCAATCATAGGCATAAATCATGAGGAAAGCTAGTATACAAGTCATGTGTACTTAGCCCATAGACCATGATTGAAATTAAGGTTTTGAAAATATCTAAAAATCATTTTGAAAAACCTTGGTGAAGCCTATCTTTTGATAGCAATTACCATTGAGAAGATTGAAACAAAGTTGGCTCTAAACATTGAAAATTTCAATGCTTTTGAACTTTGTATCATTCTTATAATTTAAAGGTTATTTTCATAGAAAACTATTTTCTCCCAATAGTGTTTGGCATAAGTAATGTGTGGTTGAAATTTCACGATTTTTTGAATTTTCTAGAATTATTTATGTATTACTGAAGTTGGTCTGAAAATTCGATTTAAATTCAGAATCAATGAGGCGCTACCGATCGAGATGCTTCCACTGATCATTGAAGCCTTTCTTAGTCGATTGTTAGCACTGTTTTGACTTATCAATGTTAGGTTAAGCCATATGATCATAACCCTAGGCTAGATAACTACTCCTACACCTCTAATGTGCTTAAACAAGCATTGAAATGGTGAGATTTTCATTGGAAATGAATAGAAGTACAAATCAAAATTTAATGGTTGTGAAAGTTCAAATATGAACTTTTATCCTAATTTTCTAGTGTTTAACGTTTCTATTGGCTTAGAACTCTCCAAGGACATTGTTGGTGCAATGGTCTAGGGGGAGTAAGATTTTAAGGGGATAATTATCCATCTAGGCATGATGGATGATGGTTTATCACAAAAAGGGGGAAAATGGAAGTTTGATTTTCATCTAGTGATAGATCACTAGAAGAATGAACACATTCAAGATGAATGTTGACCAAGGAGGAGAAGGAAGAATCTCATTAGAAAATGAGACATTGAGAACCTTGGTGGACTTTTTTGATGTGTGTCAAGAAGGGGGAGAAATACAAGGGGGTTAAGTTAGGCTTTTAAAATGCAAGGGGGTTAAGTTAGGCTTTTAACTTAGGATACCCTAACCCTTTAACTTAGAATACCCTAATATACACAAAACCCCGAAAATGTCAAAATTTGAAATTCTAGATTGGGAACACTTCGTGATGCTTTGGCATAAGAAGTGTCAAGTTGGGTTTATGGGATAACCTAACTTAACGGTATTGTCAAACATCAAAAAGGGGGAGATTGTTGGTGCAATCGACCCAGGTCATGATTGACCAGACTCGAGTGGAACTCGAGTAGAGTTTTGATGTTTGACAATAGTTCACAATGTGGTTTGACCACATAACTAGTGGATACTATGGGACATCCAAGGTCATATGAGGAAGACTATTGGAGAAGTCCAAGTTTGGTGACTTGGGAAGGAGAAGTCCAAGTATGGATACTTGGCAAGAGAAAATCCAAGTTGGTCAAGGGAGACCGGACACTTGGCGATGGGAAGACCAACGGGGAGTTGGCGAGGAAAGTCCCAGCAGGTCTGGGAGACCGTGCTTGGCAAATGAAGTCCCGGAGGCGTGGCCTTTTGGCAGTGAAGTCCCAGACGAGGAGTCTTGGCAGTGAAGTCTCGGAGGCGTGGCCTCTTGGCAATGAAGTCCCGGACGAGGAGTCTTAGCAAGGGAAGACCCGGCTAATCAGGGAGATCGAGCTTGGCAAAAAGAAAGTCCCGGAGGCGAGGTCTCTTGGCAAAAGTAGACCCGAGAGCATGACAATAGCCGATGGAAGCACTTGAAGGCAAGAGCAAGGATGAAGAGTCGCGGACTCGAGGGATCCGGGAGGCGTGAGGCTGATGGAAGTGGGTTGAAGGCTTAGGTTTAGGCTTAGAGTGAGTATCAAGTATGAAGGGATCATACTTGGTGTGTTAAACCCCAGTATAGAGGTATAACAGTCGAGTAGGCTTCGTTTGCAGGCAAACAGAAGCAAGCTGGGCTCGACCAGCGCCTCGACTGGAGTATTAGTCGAGGCGGCACCTCGACTGGAGGACGCGACTGGTGCCTCGACTCATTTCAGGACAGGTATGAAGACAGAGGCACAGAGGCAAGGTGGCTCGACTGGCGCCTCGACTGGGGTCGCAGTCGAGGCGGCGCCTCGACTGGTTTTCGACCGTTGGAGCTCGGGAGGCCTCGACGCAGATCTATAAGAAGGAACTTTTAGGGTTTCTTCAATACCGATTCTTGAACAGGTTTTGAGTGATCATTCTGGAGATTTCAGGGGCGATTTGAAGCGAGGTGCTACTGCACTTCAGGGCCTTCAAATTCATCCCAACGTGATCCACGAGCAAGCATTCAAAAGCCCTAAAACTGTAACATCTATTAATTTGCTTTTGTATTTAGTGTATTTGCTCATTTTATTCTGTTCTTATTGTTGTAAGATCCTTGTGAGAGGTTCCTCCACCTCCGGTGTGTTCATCGAAACGGAGAAGTGATATAGTGGTGGTGTGCATCACTAGAGTCCGCTAGGGCTCGCCCGTGGAGTAGGAACTAGGGTTCCGAACCACGTAAATACTGTGTATTGTGCTTTGTGTTTGTTTTTGTATTTGTATTTGTGTTTTCGCTGCGTACTAACAATTGTAGACAAGCACGACGATCGAAATTCATCAACGAATCGAAAAGACGAGCGTAGCTATTCATTCCCCCCCCTTTCTAGCGACGCCAACAATCCTACACACATCACGTGCTCCTTGCTCTTCTTGGTGGGGACACCGGCATCCTTTGACTTTTCTTGACTCTTAGGCGTCGGTGGAGCTTTCCTTACTCTTTTCAGGCACTGACTCTTATAGTGCCCGGATTCCCTACACTCAAAGCATATTATATGATTTTTATTTTTAATAAACATGCTCGAGTTACCTAGAACCGTGGTGGAAGCCTCTTGAGCTTGCTCTTCCTCTCGACCGGATGTAGATGTCTCCTCTTGAGGTTGCTCCAGTGTGGGAATTCTCTCCTCCCCTCAATCCTAGAGGTGGAGGCTTCTTCCACCTCTTCCAATTCCTCTCCCACCGATCTAGAAATTGACTCCCTCTCAACTTCCGACTCCTCACTTTCTTGTGAGGATGATGAAGCTTCTTCTTCGATCTCCTCCTCTTCCAACTGAGCCGATGAGCACTCTTGTTCTTTGGGATCCTCGTGGAATCTTGTCAACTTGCTCCATAGCTCCTTGGCATCCATGTAATCTCCTATCTTAGACAAAACATCATTAGGTATCAAATCTTCTAAAAGCTTTGTTACCTTGACTTCGGTCTTGAACTTGAGACGTTGCTCTTGTGTCCACTTCTTCAACTTCAAGATGTTTCCCTTCTTATCTCTAGGAGGTTCAAAGCCTTCCATGATGATGAACCAATCTTCTATGTCCATCATCAAGAAGTTCTCCATTCTTGTCCTCCATGCCGGAAAATCCTCTTGGTCGTATGGTGGCGGTGTGTGGATATCCCATCCTAATTTTCCTTCAAATTCTATCTTCTTCCTCAAGAAGTTTTTCTCCCGACGGTTAGTCCGTAGAAGAGCCCCAGGCTCTGATACCAATTGTAGAGGATTCGGTGACCGCTAGAGGGGGGGGTGAATAGCTCATTTTGTGTTCGTCTACAAATCTCATTAGCACAGCGGAAATAGAAAATATAGCAATAAAGAAAGCGAAGGCAAACACAAATACACCAATACACAAGTATATAACGTGGTTCGGAACCGAATGGTTCCTACTCCACGGATCGAGCTCTAAAGAGCTCTAGTGATGCACACGCAATCACTAATCACAAATAACTCGTTCTCGGAACAATCCGGAGGTGGAGAAACCTCTTACAAGTGATAACAAAAGTAATACACGAAAATACAAGAAAAATACAAAGAAATGTAAAGAGCACTTTACAATCTAGGGTTTTTAAGCGCTTGCTTGTTGGTTACTTGGATGAGCTTGAAGGACCCTAAAATGCACCTGCAATTCGCCTTCAAATCGCCTCACCAAAGCTCCCAAAGAACCATTGTGGAATCTCCACGAACAGCTTCCTTTTAACCTGCATCGGGCTGGATTTCCGTCAGGCAGTCGACTACCATAAGGCCCCAGTCGACTGCCAACACTATTGTTGTGAGACAACGGCTCGATTCACATTGGAAAGACTCCGGTATCTCCGATCACATCGCCAACATTGGCGGTCATGCCAACGCTACCGTGTGATCGCCCGATCGGCTACGGAGCGTTCTGTGCTCGCGACAGAACCATCAGTCAACTATCGTCCATGGCAGTCGACTGATCAACTCATCAGTCGATTGTTCCAATGAGCAGTCAACTGTCAGAGACTTTTCAACCTTTAACTGGCAGTCAAACTCTAGTCGACTCACGACAGTCGAACCGACCATATTGCCAATCGACTTCCAAACTCAAACATGAGGTTTTAACCCAAGTATGGTTCCCCCATACTTTCTAGACCACCCTTTGTCTAGACCAAAGCCTTCTAGCTACCTCCGTCAGCCTCGCGCCTATCGAATCCCTCCAAGTCATCCATGACTTGTTCATCCATGCGCTAGCCTTCAGGTGCTTCCATCGGCTATGTCATGCTAATGGTGTCTACACCGCCAAGGCACATTGGACTTACGCTGCCAAGACTCTGCTTGGACTTTACGCTGCCAACCATTGGACTTATGCGGCCAAGACTTCACCCTTGGACTTTACGCCGCCAATATCAAACCCCTTGGACTTCTCAAAAGCCAAGTACCCATGAATTGGACTTTCACCGCCAAGACTACACCCTTGGACTTTCCAAATGCCAACCCATGTTGGACTTTTCCTTGCCAATACCCATGCTTGGACTTTACATGCCAAGTACTCAAGACTTGGACTTTCCCTTGCCAACCCATATTGGACTTTGCATGCAAAGTACTCAAGACTTGGACTTTTTTTTTTGCCAAGACCGATGCTTGGACTTTCCATGCCAAGTACTCAAGACTTGGACTTTCCGTGACATGGTCAACCCTAGTCAACCATCAAAATCCCCCTCGAGTCAAACTCGAGTTCGGTCAATCATAACCCAGGTCGATTGCACCAACAATCTCCCCAAAACATTATCAGACATCAATGTCAAACCTTTATGTCAAACATCAAAACATCACTCAAGTCAAACTTGAGTCCGGTCAATCGTGACCTGGGGCGATTGCACCAACAATACTTTCTCATGTGACTATTAGTATAACTATTAGTCCTTAGACCTGAAGTCACCATGGTTCCCTGTTGGATCGATGCGGTTCGCTAGAGGGGGGGTGAATAGCGATAAAAACTTTTTCTCGTTTCTTTCGTTAAAACTCGAGAGAAAATTAATTGCAGCGGAAATGTAAAGTAAATAGAGACAAATAGGTTTTGCTTGGTTCGTAGCCTTCGGCTACTACTCCAAGGCCCTAATGGTCCTTGACCATGCACGGAGGGCAAATACTAAACGAACTCCCTCTCGATGGAGATAGGAGTTAAACGAATACAAAAACTCGAGAAAGACTCAAGGTAGAGGGACACTCCCCCTATCCTTGATATGATTTAAAGCTTGAAATAAAAACAACTTATACAAATTTAAAGATTATACCGACGACTTCAAAGATTGGAGGTTGAAGCTCTAGTCGTCGTCTCGGCAGCGCTTCGTCGTAGGGATGTCGGAGAGTCAGAGCGTATCGAAAGCACTTGGAAGCTTTTGAAATTGATGAAAAACCCTAGGTTTGGCCCTCCTTTTATAGCCTTTAAGCCCCTCATCGAATGGGTCTTTAGCCAATCATAAATGGGCACAAATCCCCTTGAAAAATGGTGATAACTCTTGACTACTCGAGGTTGATCCTTTGACCAGCAGTCGACTGATGGCCATCACCAGTCGACTGATGGCAACATCAGTCGAGTGCTAGCCGTAGTCACTCGACTAATGGACGGCAGTCGAGTCCTTCAGGTTGGCAGTCGACTGATGCTGGCTGCAAGGCAAAGTTAGCTTAAGAAAAACATTATTTCGACGGTCGTCGACCGTCCGATCTCGACCTAGACCATCTATAAGAAGTCTTTGGTCCGATCTACGCTTAAGATCATCCCCGTAAAGAGGATACGACCTTACTTACGCTCGCACACACGAGCTTACCTCAGTACTTACGTGTTGCTTCCGGCCTTCCACTCAATTTCTTCGGCTCCCTCCGAAGTCTCTTGAGTGTCGCCCGACCACCGCGGCTTCCTCCGGGTGTCGCTAGCCTTCAGCTCCAGCGTTGAGACTTTTCTGCACACTTGATTTAGCTCATGAGATAACAATATATGCTTAACTTTGTATCGTTTGCTATAATCAAAACTTAGGTTCGACTTAGGTGCCTACTGCACCAACAATCTCCCCCTTTTTGATTTATGGCAAACCCACATACAAAGTTAAGTAAATAGCAAGCATGAAGAGTAATAATGTGCATGAGAAACAAAAAAATATGAAGATTAAGTTGGAGAAGTAAGGATTTTCTTCAAGTACTCCCCCTTGAGGAAACCTCCCCCTTGACCGAGGGTGAGTCTTGAAGAAAGACCTTAATCCTCCCCCTTGAGGGTTGCTTTAAGTAATTAACATTACTTAAAGTTGGACTTAGTAAAACATTTTAGTTAAGCCCTTTCTCCCCCTTAAGTAAAACATTAACGACATAAAGTTTTAAAAAATAAGTTTAAGTAAAACTTAGACAGCACAAATAAGTTTAATAATTCTTTGGCCTTTTGGTAAAAGTTAACTAAGTTTTAACTTTTGGTTTAAATATGAAGTAAGAGTTCTTAACTTTGGCCTTTTTCTTCCCCTTTTGTCGTATATCGAAAAGAGTAAGGGGTGTGTGGAAAACAAAAAGTGTTAAATTTAAAGTCCAAGCATGTTCCCCATTTTTTATATAAAAAAAATATACTGAAAATAAGCTCATCTATAAAATGTTCGACTCATATTTGGCTTGATTGATATGTAAGATCAACCAGTCCTGGTCAGAGTCGGTTAGTATGTATGATTATACTCCGTGGTTCATAGCGATGCACTAGCTCTACATCTGGAACCAGGAGTAAGGTCCTAACATCTCACGCCCATCTACGTGGCTAAGTACACAAACACATTAGTCCTATGTGTTGTGAGATGTACTGGCTCCTTAAATCTATAGGTGCATGATATCTAAGGTATGTCCTATGCTAGTTCCATAAAAATGAAATAGTAGTAAGAACATATAATTTGCATGTACCTATTCTATTACGCACATGCCCAATTTTCGTCTTAATAGACTAAATTTGGCTTCAGGTAGGGGTTTAGTAAATAGATCTGCCAAGTTAGACTTCGATTCGACGTATTCGAGGTGTATGGCTCCGTTGGCCACATGTTCTCGAATGAAATGGTGTTTGACCTCTATATGTTTGGTCCTAGAGTGACATATCGGATTCTTTGTAAGATTAATTGAACTAATGTTATCTACGTGAAGTTTAGTATTCGTAAAGTCTAACTTAAAGTCGCGGAGAGTGTGCTTCATCCAAAGAAGCTGCGTGACACACTCACCCATCGCGATGTATTCGGCTTCGGTGGTAGATAAAGCAACACAGTGTTGTTTCCTACTGCACCAACTCACTAGACTCGAGCCGAGAAGTTGACAACAACCACTCATGCTCTTTCTATCGAGCTTGCTACCGGCATAATCCGAATCGGAGTAGCCGATTAGTTCGAACTCCGTAGATCTAGGGTACCAAATACCAACGTTAAGTGTGCCCTTAAGATATCTAAGGATACGCTTAACTAGGGTTAGGTGTGACTCCTTAGCACAGGTTTGAAACTCGGCGCATACTTATCGCTAATAGGATGTCGGGTCGATCATAGCTTAAGTATAGGAGACTCCCTATTACGCTCCTATAGTATTTTAAGTCAATGGACTTACTTTCTAGGTCTTCTCCTATGTTAACATTTATCGCCATTGGAGTGTTTATTACCTTAGCGTCTTGCATTCCAAATCTTTTAATTAACTCCTTAGTGTATTTTTGTTGATATAGGTATATACCATCCTTAGTTTGTTTAATTTGTAGACCTAAAAAGAAACTTAACTCACCTACCAAGTTCATTTCGAACTCACTTTCCATGAGCGAAACGAACTCGTTTAGTAAGGCTGAGTTAGAGGTTCCAAAAATTATATCGTCTACGTAAATTTGAGCTATGAATATTTCTTTACCTAAGGTTTTTACAAAGAGAGTTGGGTCAACTAAGCCTTGGTTAAACCCTTTTGACTTAAGATGGATTGAAAGTCTCTCGTACCAAGCTCGAGGAGCTTGTTTAAGTCCATAGAGAGCTTTCTTAAGTTTTAAAACATGGTCGGGTTTATCTAGATTTTCGAATCCGAGGGGTTGGCTGACATAAACTTCTTCTTTAATGTAACCATTTAGGAATTCCGACTTAACATCCATTTGAAACAGCTTAAATCCTCGATGTGCGGCATAAGCTAGCAACATTCGAATGGATTTGAGTCTAGCTACTGGGGCATAGGTTTCGTCGTAATCTAAGCCTTCGACTTGGCTAAACCCTTTGGCGACTAACCTAGCCTTGTTTCTAACTACTTCACCTATATCATCAAGCTTATTTCGAAACACCCACTTTGTTCCAATTATCGTTTTGTCTTTAGGTGGTGGTACTAACTCCCACACTTCATTCCTAGTAAATTGAGCTAGCTCTTCTTGCATTGCAATAATCCAATCGGGATCAAGAAGAGCTTGTTCAATTGATTTGGGTTCTATCTTTGAAATTAAGGAAATTTGACTAAGGTTCCTATAGGATGCTCTAGTTCGAACTCCTAGATTAGGATCTCCTATCACTTGATCGATAGGGTGGTTAGTTTGAATCCTAGATTGGGTTGGGTTTGTGTCACCTAATGCTTGATCAATGGGGTGACTTGGTTGAACACTAGTTTGGTTGGAGTCATCTATCACTTGATCAATAGAGTGACTTGGTTGACTTAGGTTAGGATTAACACTAGACCTGATCTCGGAATCAGAGTTAGGTCTAGTATGAATCGACTCGCTAATTGGGGTTGCCGGGGGTTTTGTAGATTCGTGTCCTTCATCGAACACTACATTAATGGTTTCCTCGACTCTAAGGGTGTCGTGGTTATATACTCTATAAGCTCTACTTGTAGTCGAGTATCCTAGAAAGATTCCGGTCGTGGTTTTGGATGTAAATTTCCCTAGGTAATCCTTAGTGTTTAGGATATGTACCTAACACCCAAATACCCTAAAGTACTTGATGTTGGGTACTTTATCGTGATAAATCTCGTATGAGGTCTTAAGGTGCCTTTTTACCATAAGGATCCTATTTTGGACATAGCATGCCATACTCACGACTTCTGCCCAAAACCTATCGGGTAGGTCGTATTCGTTCAACATGGTCCTAGCGGCTTCTTGTAGAGTTCGGTTTTTCCGTTCCACTAGGCCATTTTGCTGAGGGGTCCTAGGGCAAGAGAATTCATGATGGTATCCGTTTAGGTTACAGAAGTTGGTGAACCTTTGATTTTCGAATTCACCACCATGATCGCTTCTAAGTCTTTTAACCTTAAGGTCTTTTTGATTCTCGATTAATTTGAATAGATTGATTAATTGATCTAGGGTATCATTTTTATGTTTGATGAACCTAACCCAGGTAAACCTGGAGTAGTCGTCAATTATGACTAAGCAATATTGACTTCTATTGAGTGACTTGGCTCCATGTGAATCTAATAGATCCATATGCAGGAGCTCAAGTACATTTGAGGTTCGTTCTTGGTTAGTTAACTTGTGTTGTGTCCTAGATTGTTTTCCTTGTTGACAAGCATTACAGATTTTATTAACCAAGTTGTTGAGGTTGGGTAAGCCTCTGACTAAGCCACTCTGACTCATCTTGTGGACGAGTCTTGGGTGCGAGTGACCGAGTCGTCGGTGCCACAACCATGATTCCTCTTCCTGTGTCATAAGACATTTGGCTGAGGATTTGATTAAGTTAATTGTATAAATGTTATTTGTCCTAGTTCCTTTGAGTATTGTTTTAGCTGTTTTATTTGTTTTAATTACACATTCATTTTCTAAAAATATGACCTTATAGTTATTGTCACATAATTGGCTTACGCTAAGCAGGTTATATTCAAAATTCTCTACAAGTAATACATTTTTAATAACAAAATTCGAGTTAAGCTCGATATCACCTGATCCGATGATTTTGAACTTGCCTTTATTCCCAAAGGCTACCGATCCTTATCGTTTGAATCGAAGCTTTGTGAATTTGAGTTGATCCCCGGTCATGTGTCGAGAGCAACCGCTGTCCAACATCCATTGATCCTAGACACAAGGTGGTTGGATTGGATGTTAGATTTTTTTTTTTAATTGGTTGTAAGTTGTTAAACCTAGGTCATCTCACCTGTGTCTATATGATCAATCATGTTATACTTATGTGTTTTGTGTGAGATGACTTCCAATTAAGTTGATTAAGTGTATTTAGGTTCAAGTAATTTTATGTTAGATTTGGATTTAAACCTAGGCTTGTCAAGTTTACCTTTTCAAGATCATGGCTTCCAGGTCGTGGCGAGGCACAGGGGCCTTCTTTTATCGGATCATCGACCACTTCCTTAGACAAAGCCATTTTCAAGAAAATGATGACTTGACTCACCTAAGACTATCTCCTAGTCTAACTGGTTATTTTTGAAAAGAGGCTCCCCGAGGCTCAATCTTTTCGAAGAATTTTAGTTGGTTATGTTTTTGAAAAGAGGCTCCCCGAGGCTCAATCTTTTCAAAGAATTTTAGTTGGTTATGTTTTTGAAAAGAGGCTCCCCGAGGCTCAATCTTTTCAAAGAATTTTAGTTGGTTATGTTTTTGAAAAGAGGCTCCCCGAGGCTCAATCTTTTCGAAGTTGATTATGTTCATGTTCTAAGTGAGTTCACAAGTTTTAAAGTACAAACTTTCTAAGTTAAAGCATGCAATTTCTATGTTAAAGCACAAACATTCTAAGTTAAAACATGCAATTTCTAAGTTAAAGCACAAACATATTTTGTACTGGCTCCCCCTAGACCGTTGAATCGGTTCGGTCTATCCACATAGTGGATTTGGTCCTTGGGAACCCAGTACGGGTTGGATCCTAGAGTTGAAATCAAAAAGTTCTTAGGGACCCATGCTTGGACATGTTTCCTATGTCGACTTACAATCGACATATACGACCTATTAGTCGTGTTTGAGTTAAACCCTAGTCCAGCCTTGTTGTACACGGCCCTTTGAGATCCAAGTAGGAGGTCAAGTCCTTTGGATCCCGAAGTGAACCTTTCCAACGTGTTCCTAAGATCTTCGACTTGACTTTTCAAGAGAGAGTTCTCAACTTCGAGCTTTTCAACTCGAGTTGAGTCCTTCTCTTGAACTCGACTAGTCGAAGAGGTTAGGGAGACCTCGTGTTTGAGGAGTTTAACCTCCTCAACAAGGGTCTCGACCTTTGACTCAAACTTAGCTAACTTCCTAGACAAAAACCTAACCGTATTATGTAAAGTATTAAATAAAGTTCGACTTACTTTAAGGGTATCTTTTGAACCGGATGCATATCCGTGGCTTGACTTGAAGGTAGCTTCGTAGTCCGAGTCATCCTCAGGTTCTGACTCAAGTTCAGGCTCGGTCTCTGTGTCCGACTCAATTGATTTCGCCATGAAGACGTGGTCTTCGTCTTCTTCGGATGACGCTTCTTCCCATGTCGCGTTGAGGGCCTTCTTGTGCTTAGGTGCTTGGTGGTTGAGTTTGGGGCACTCGGACTTGATATGTCCAAACCTGTTGCACTCATAACACCTAATATTGGAACTTTTAGGCTTACCTTGGTTGGGTCGAGTCGTGGTTCGCTTTCGTCCCTTGGCTATCCTTTGAGCTAGGTTCATTAGTTCGGCAGTCAACTCCGGGTCAACTTCTTCTTCGGACTCGTCTTCCTCCTCGGTTGGTGGTGGCTTGCTTGCGGTTTTCTTCTTCTTTGAACCTGCAAACAAGGCTATACCCCTCTCGGGCTCCGAGTTAGACTGCTCATGAAGTTCAAAATCCGAAAAGAGTTCATCTAACCTAATTTTAGAAAGGTCCTTGGAGACCTTATAGGCATCGACCATGGATGCCCATAAGGTAGTCCTCGGAAAAGAGTTTAGGACATACCTTATAAGGTCGCGGTTTTCGACCTTTTGCCCAATTGCGTGTAGATTGTTGACTATGTCCTGGACTCGGGCGTGAAGTTGTGTCGCGGACTCGTGTTCCTGCATTTTTAGATTATACAATTTATTGAACAAAAGGTCGTGCTTACATACCTTGGTTTCATCGGTCCCTTCGTGTAGCTCCACTAGTTTTGTCCAAAGATCTTTTGCGCTTATGAAGGGGCCGACGCGATTTAGCTCCTCCTTGGATAGGCCGCATTGAAGGATTTGCATTGCCTTAGCGTCGGCTTCGACTTGTTTTTTTGTCGCAATGGTCCATTGGTCATAATCCAAGGAGTCACCCACTTCATTAGTCGGAAGTGTGAAACCCGTTTGGATTATGATCCACATCTCGATTTGGGTTTTAAGAAAGCATTCCATCCGACCCTTCCAATAACGAAAGTCATCTCCGTTGTAAAATGGAGGTCGGACGGTGCTAAACCCTTCGAGATGGGCCATTAGAACAAAGAACACAAGGAGACGAAGAAAAAAAACTAGCAACGACAAAAACACACAAAAAGTACCAAGACTCGCGTCTTGGATTAGTAGTGCGGGAGTAAATTTAACAAAGCGAAATAAATCAGAAATAAACAGAAATAAAAGAAAAATAAATCTGTGAAAAATGGCTAGATTGGTGGTTTCACCAAATCTTAGCAACC
Organism: Wurfbainia villosa; assembly: GCA_025175895.1. Lineage (NCBI taxonomy): Eukaryota > Viridiplantae > Streptophyta > Magnoliopsida > Zingiberales > Zingiberaceae > Wurfbainia > Wurfbainia villosa. Next base: position 59,354,797 of record CM045997.1, read on the forward strand.
CCCGGCTCTGATACCAATTGTTGGATCGATGCGGTCCGTGAAAAATAAATCTGTGAATAGCGATAAAAACTTTTTCTCATTTCTTTCGTTAAAACTCGAGAGAAAATTAATTGCAGAGGAAATGTAAAGTAAATAGAGACAAATAGGTTTTACTTGGTTCGTAGCCTTCGGCTACTACTCCAAGGCCCTAATGGTCCTTGACCACGCACGGAGGACAAATACTAAACGAACTCCCTCTCGATGGAGATAGGAGTTAAACGAATACAAAAACTCGAGAAAGACTCAAGGTAGAGGGACACTCCCCCTCTCCTTGATATGATTTAAAGCTTGAAATAAAAACAACTTATACAAATTTAAAGATTATACCGACGACTTCAAAGATTGGAGGTTGAAGCCTTCGTCAGAGGGATGTCTGAGAGTCCTGAGCGATCGAAGCACTTGGAAGCTTTTGAAATTGATGAAAAACCCTAGGTTTGGCCCTCCTTTTATAGCCTTTAAGACCCTCATCGAATGGGTCTTTAGCCAATCACAAATGGGCATAAATCCCCTTGAAAAATGGTGATAACTCTTGACTGCTCGAGGGTGATCCTTTGACAAACAGTCGACTGATGGCCATCACCAGTCGACTGATGGCAGCATCAGTCGAGTGCTAGCCGTAGTCACTCGACTAATGGACGGCAGTCGAGTCCTTCAGGTTGGCAGTCGACTGATGCTGGCTGCAAGGCAAAGTTAGCTTAAGGAAAACATTATTTCGACGGTCATCGACCATCCGATCTCGACCTAGACCATCTATAAGAAGTCTTTGGTCGGATCTACGCTTAAGATCATCCCCGTAAAGAGGATACGACCTTACTTATGCTCGCACACACGAGCTTTCCTCAGTACTTACGTGTTGCTTCCGGCCTTCCACTCAATTCCTTCGGCTCCCTCCGAAGTCTCTTGAGTGTCGCCCGACCACCGCAACTTCCTCCGGGTGTCGCTAGCCTTCAGCTCTAGCGTTGAGACTTTTCTGCACACTTGATTTAGCTCATGAGATAACAATATATGCTTAACTTTGTATCGTTTGCTATAATCAAAACTTAGATTTGACTTAGGTGCCTACTGCACCAACATTCCCTACATAAGGAGTTGCATACTTTAGCTTAGTCAAACGTCACCCGTAAATGGGTGGACTATTAAGGCGATTACTGAGTATGTAACAAATTATGCGGAGGGATGTGAGTGATGTAGATGGAATCTATCCCTCCTATATGACGAGAGTGATATCATGATTCTTGATAGAGCGAGACCACTAAGTGCATGGTCATGCCCAAATGAGTCAATATGAGATATTGAGCTTATTTGATTAGAGTGAGTCTACTTGGAGTTCAAGATATAGATTGTACAGAGGATGACACGGTCTATGCCTCAATTGTTCAATCTAGATGTCAAGGATAGAGGGACATATTAGTAATATATGAGAGATGTCCTAAGGCAATCGCCTTATGTATGAACCATTTATATGATAAATGAAGATTCACTATTTGAGTATACATGTTTTCATATATTTTATTGGATCTTAAACTCATTTACTGAATGTCCACGATACGATTCACAGCATGAGAGAATTTGTGATTGGATCACAACTTGTGAGTATCTCTACATGTGTAATTGTGATGTATCAGAATGATCCCTAGTCGATGAATTGATGGATTTGGACACCATCAATTCTGTCGAGACTAGCATGAGGTATACTCCTTGGTGTATCCAAGCAGCTGATTCTCACTGGCTGGAGACATTGTGATGTCCGGAGTTAATCGTGGATGCTAGTTATGGTAACTAGTTCATTGGAGTGACCAGCCGTAAGACTTCATATGGTTCTCTGCATATATAGATATGTCAATGAAGTTCTTACTGTAGCTTAAGTGCGATGTTCCTTTGACTTGCGGTATTCAAGTCATCTTGATCATAGAGACTTATGCTTTGACATCTTAAGCAAGCATCTCTAAGGAGATGTGGACCTAGGATGATTGGGTATAAGTCGAAGTGATCGAAGGTGTTTGAATAGCCTATAAAGGATTCACCACTCATTGCGAGGAGATGTATACCCATGGCCTCTCGTCGGATTGTTACTAAAGTCTTTGGCCAAAGCATTACATGTTTAGAGTAAGGTACTCTTCGATACATGTGGAGTAACTAGAATCCGTAGGACGAGGAAATGATACTTGGGCTAGGTGTGACGTAGTCAGCCTAGTGGGGACTGACACTATAGACCATGTCTTGAATCAAGTAGGTATAAGATGAGTGAAGGAAATGGGGTACGAATCATTCGAGCTACTGAAGGGTTTCAGAAATAGTTCTGGATCAACCGTTGATCTTTTCGGTTAATTGGGGATCATGATGTACTACTAGGTGTCACTCATGATCATTCTATAATTAATGGTTAATTATAGACGGCCAACATAAACTGAGAACCTATTTGGTCACACGCACAACGAGCGTAATCCGAAGGATTTAAAACGAGCTTGAGAATGGGATTCTCAGACCGAGAGAAACTAGGTTTGGTTGGACCAAACAAGAAGCGAGCATGAAATCATTTCAGTCGCAATGGAAGCGTGGATGGGTCGTGTCTTATGAAGACATAATGGATGAACCAAAATGGTTTGGTTCTAATCCAATGGTGGAGAATAAACCAATGGGTTTGGTTTATTTTAAACGAATGAACCAAAAGTTGGTTCGGTTCATTTTAACTTAAAATAAACCATCATGGTTTGGTTTATTTTAACTTATATTAATGGAGCGGGTTAACGGGCCTCATGGTTATAATCCAATAACCATTAAGAGAATTAGTTTTCTATAAAAGAGGGCTTAAGGGATTGTTAAACCCTAATCCAAAAACCCTAGCTAGAGTTGCCGCCCACCCCATTGAAGGAGTCGGCGCCAACCCTAGTGCCACCGCCCCACCTCTTCCAACCGGCGTCCAGAAGGAGCCTTCCTTCCCCCTCTCCGGCGTCGAGCTGCTCCCGGTTGGTGCTCCGGTGATCTTCCTTTGGTTCGGTAATAAGGTGAGCTTCCACCTTTCTTTTGGCCGACCCTTACTCCTCCACCAAAGCTGTCCAGTTTTCTGGACAGCTTGTTTTCTTCTCGTCGGAGCATCGTTTGGACGACATTTGGAGCTCCGACAGCGCCTTACTTACCGGGGATTCGATCTCCTGTAATCCTCTGAGGTGGAGGACGAAGGATTCGTCAAACAGTTGACGAATACCTCTCCGGAGAAGCGAGTTTTGAGGACTCATTTTTGGATCCGAATTTGTGATCCTCTCTCGATCACGTCATCTTCAACACAAGGCTAGTAACCCGTACGAAGACGAGGCTTGTGACTTAGTGAAGTCATCCCGAAGATACTCGGCGTGGATACGGATAGAGACGATTCTAGCGAGGATCGTTCCGGTTGATGTCGTTCCCGCTACACGTGATACGAAAGGTATACGTAGTTAAATTTCCTTTTATTGCAAATTTAAATTTATGGTTATGTCTACACATGTTGTACTATGCATGCATGTGATGTGTGTGTTGTAATAAATGTAGATTTATTATTTTTATTTCTTCCGCTGTGCACATGTTTACGAAACATGTTCAAACACACACTCGTCGCGATGCCGGAAACCAACAGTGGTATCAGAGCCCAGGTTGTGTTTCAACATAATCGTAAAATGGTTTTGCGATAGTCATAATGATATTTCTGGAAATTTTTTACTTTTGAAAAGTTAGAAGTATTTATGGAAATTTTCAATTTTGGAAAGTCTAGAAGTATTTATGGAAATCTTCCACTTTTGAAAAGTTGGAAGTATTTATGGAAGTTGATATTTTCCATAAATAAAATATTTGATTAGATTTTGGAAATTTGTTTCCTAATTTAATCTTGATTTGATTTGGAAAATCAAATCTTAAAATATTTTATTTCCATAAGTAGCTTTGATGATTTAGGAAATTGGTTTCCTAAATTGACTTTCCTTAATCAACTATTTCCACTAATAAAATATGTGATTAGATTTGGAAATTTGTTTCCTAATTTAATCATGATTTGATTTGGAGAATCAAATCTTAAACATATTTTATTTCCATAAATAGTTATGACATATAAGGAAATTATGTACATGACATAATTGTATGCCATGTAATTGTATTAGATGCATATCATTATGTCATGCGTGTCGTGACATGTAGATGTATGTCATGTATGTCATGCCATGTAGATAATAGTTATTTGCATGCAAAGAGGATGAGACATAAAAACCTTTAAACAATATTAAAGCCTACACCTTTCATTAATATGGTTAGAACCAGAGTTCCGTTTCTTGTTTGGGTTGTTGGACTCTCTCTAAGCCCAGCTCGAACCCGAACATGTTCAAACCATGGAATAGTTTAATACTAATATGGTAAGAGTCAGAGGTCAATCGTTAGCTTTGGTTGTTGGACTCTCTCCAAGCTGGGCTAATTGGTTGAATGCGCTCTAACCATATTAAAACTATTTCTCGATTAATGGGTTGGCGTTAACCTGGAGCATCGGCTTGTTGGACTCTCTCCAAGGTCGATGTAAAGGGAGGTGAAGTTGGGTGCTATGCATATGATGCATATTTGTTAATGTGTTAACAACCCGATGTATGTGTGAACATTCAATTAGTTGATAGCACATTGTGATAGTTGCATATACGTAATATGCAATCGGTATAGTTGATACCTACCGTCGTAGTTATGAATGGCTTGTTGGACTCTCTCTAAGGTTGTTCATATCTATGATGGATATCAGCCCATTCAGAGATGGACCTATGATCTCCCGAAGTGATTTTGGGGTTTTTGAAATTTGAAAAATGAATGGGATTTATAAATGTATATTGATGCATTTTAAAAATCATTTTCTCATATATGCTCGTTTTGTATTTCTAGGTCAATCGTTTGATCATGACGTCTTTGAATTTGTGCACTATTTTGGATTCAAACAAACTGACTGAGCCTAACTTCCTGGACTAGCTTAGAAACCTGAGAATTGTTCTCAAGGCAGAAAAGCTAGCATATGTCCTTGAAGAGCCTCTTCCCAACTGCTTCTAAGGATCTATGCAACCTGCATCAAATGTTGGTCTATCGAAGCATGTGGCGCATTCTCGAGTCGGGCGAGTTGCATCATGCTAGCGGCGATGGTACCTGAGCTGCAAAAGCAGAATGAGCATATGGATGCTAATACTATGGTCTTCCATCTTCATGAGTTGTTCGATGAGCAAGAGAGATCCGAAAGGTTCGAGGTCTCTAGGCTCCTCTTCACCATGAAGATGCAAGAAGGTTCGTCTGTAGTGCAGTTTATGCTAAAGATGAACGGGTACATCGAGCGGCTAGCCACCCTCGGGTTTATGATGGATCACGAATTAAGTATTGACTTAATTTTGCATTGTTTGCCCAAGAGTTTCTCACAATTTGTGATGAACTATCGGATGAACAAATTAGAATCCACTATTCCTGAGCTCCTCAATATGCTGAAGACTGTGGAGCCTTCTATGAAGCATGAGGAGAAGGCGGTTTTGTTAGTTGATTCCTCAAAGAAAGGTTCTAAGAGGAAGGCAAAAGAACAGAAGAAAGGGAAGAATAAGAAGGCAAAGAAGGCAGAACCAGCACAAAAGGGCACTTGCCATCATTGTGGCAAGGAAGGCCACTAGCGAAGAAACTGCAAGATTTATCTTGAGTCTATGAAGAAGAAGAAGGCATCCGATGCCCCATCCTCTTCAGGTATCTTCGTTATTGATTGTCATTCTATTTCCTTAGACACTTAGGTATTGGATATTGGGTGTGGCTCACATATATGTAATGACATACAGGAGCTAAGGAATAGAAGAAGACTCATCAGAGGGGAGTCAAATTTGTGAGTTGGCAATGGAGCAAAAGTTGCTGCGGTCACCATCGGAACTTATTTGCTGAAGCTCCCTAGTGGACTAGTCTTGGAACTGGACAATTGCTATTAGGTTCCTTCTCTAATAAAGAACATTGTTTCTATTTCCTGTTTAAATAGAAATGGTTTCCATTTGACGTTTAGTAACAATTGTTGTTATATAACTTTAATGGCGTACTTTATGGAACTGGAACTTTGAGTAATGGTATTTATACGTTGGACGTATCCAGTGACATTTTCAATATCGAAGCGAGCAACTAGCGTACTCGAAAAGATAATCAATTAGACTCCTACATGTGGCATTGTCGTCTTGGCCATGTAAGCAAGAAATGCATGTCCGAATTACACAGATATGGAATTCTGGAATCGTTTGAATTGGATCCATACGATACATGCGAATCATGCTTAAAAGGCAAGATGACTAAGTTACACTTTACTAGAAAAGGTGAACGAGTGGGAGAGTTACTAGGTCTAATACATACTGATGAATGTGGACCTATGTCAACTCAAGCTTTAGGAGGCTATAGCTACTTCATTACCTTCACCGATGATCACTCACGGTTTGGGTATGTGTTCTTGATGAAACATAAGTCTGAAGCCTTTGAAAGATTCAAAGAATTCAGAAATGAAGTAGAGAAACAACATGACAAGAGTATTAAAATACTTCGATCTGATCAAGGTGGTGAATACTTGAGTCAGGAGTTTCTTGATTACCTAAGAGACAATGGTATATTGTCTCAATGGACTCCGCCATATACACCACAGCATAAAGGTGTATTTGAGAGGTGTAACCAGACCTTGTTGGACATGGTCAGGTCAATGATGAATCATGCGAATCTTCCCAAGTCCTTTTGGGGCTATGCACTTCAGACAGCTATTTACTTGTTAAACAGAATGCCTACCAAGGTAGTCTCTACTACTCCATATGAGATATGGAATAGTAAGAAACCTCATGTATCTTACTTGAAGATATGGGGTTGTCCTGCTTATGTGTGACGATGTCGGACAAATTGGATGCTAAGTCCGATAAATGTCTATTTATTGGATACCCTAAGGAAACAAGGGGTTACCAATTCTATCATCCTGTGGAACAAAAGGTGTTTGTTTCAAGGCATGCTGTGTTTCTAGAGAAAGAGTTTCTCTTGCAAGAAAATAGTGGGAGTGTCGTCGAGCTTGAGGAGGCTCGAGATACTCAAATAGACATTGATGAGATACCTGGTGAAGCACAACAGCTGACAACTCATAGTGATAAGCAATCGGTTGGACCTATTGTAACACCACATCTTCGTAGATCTGGTAGAACACACAATATTTCTGAGAGATATGGATTTCTTGTAAGTGAATCGAACGACGTGTTACTCATTGATGATGAGGAGCCTACCAGTTATGAAGAAGTGCTGACAAGTTCAGAAAGGGATAAGTGGCTTGGTGTCATGAAGTCGGAAATGGATTCCATGTATGAAAACCAAGTTTGGAACTTGGTTGACCCACCTGAAGGCATCAAGCCTATAGGGTGCAAGTGGGTTTTCAAGAAGAAAACCGACATGGATGGTAATGTGATTACCTATAAGGCAAGATTGGTGGCGAAAGGATATCGTCAAAAGCAAGGTGTTGATTATGATGAAACCTATTCGCCTGTAGCTATGCTTAAATCTATTCGGATGCTCCTGACCATAGCAGCTCATTATGATTATGAGATATGGCAGATGGATGTGAAAACATCTTTCCTTAATGGAAACCTGCTCGAGGACATGTATATGATACAGCCTGAGGGTTTCACATCGGTTGATAAAACCAAGGTATGCAAATTGCGACGATCCATTTATGGATTGAAGCAAGCATCCAGGAGCTGGAATATCCATTTTGATGAGACAATCAAAAAGTTTGATTTCTCACAAAATCCAGACGAACCTTGTGTGTACAAGAAGGTTAGTGGGAGTGCAGTCGTGTTCCTAGTATTATATGTCGATGACATATTACTTATCGGAAACGATGTTTCAATCTTACAGTCAGTTAAGGTTTGGTTATCCAAGACATTCTCCATGAAAGACCTGGGAGAAGCAACCTACATCCTCGGGATTAAGATCTATAGAGATAGATCGAAACGGTTGCTTGGTCTTTCGCAGTCCTACATATATAGACCGAAAAGCAAAGAGGTTTAGCATGTCAGAATCCAAGAAAGGTTTCCTACCCATCAGGCATGGGGTACACCTTTCGAAGTCTATGTGTCCGCGCACAGAAGACGAGAGGATTTGCATGAGTAAGATTCCTTATGCATCCACAATAGGATCTATCATGTATGCTGTGTTATGTACGAGGCCCGATGTATCGTATGCTCTGAGTGTCACGAGCAGATACTAGTCTGATCCAGGAATGGATCATTAGGTGGCTGTTAAGACGATCCTTAAGTACTTAAGAAGAACTAAGGATGTGTTCCTAATATATGGAGAAGGGGACATGGTGATACGTGGGTATACGGATGCCAGCTTCCAGACAGATAAGGATGATTCCAGGTCTCAGTCTGGATATGTGTTCACCTTGAATGGGGGCGCAGTGAGTTGGAAAAGTTCCAAACAAGACACTGTAGTGGATTCTACCACTGAGGCAAAATACATTGCAGCTTCGGAAGCAGCAAAGGAAGCGGTTTGGATCAAGAAGTTCATTTATGAACTTGGTGTGATTCCGGCAATTGTTGAAGAAATACCGGTCCACTGCGACAATAATGGAGCAATTGCACAGGCGAAAGAGCCAAGGTCTCATCAATGATCCAAACATGTGCTTCGCTGCTATCATCTTATCAGAGAGATCATCAGTAGGAACGAAATACAAATCGAGAAAATTCCTACTGAAAGGAACTTAGCGGATCCTTTGACTAAAGCATTACCTCAAAGTAAGTTTGAGGGTCATGTTAGAGCTTATGGTATTGGATACCGTAGCGATTGCCATTAAGCTAAGTGGGAGTCTGTTAGTAATATATGAGAGATGTCCTAAGGCAATCGCCTTATGTATGAACCATTTATATGATAAATGAAGATTCACTATTTGACTACCATAAGGCCCCAGTCGACTGCCAACACTATTATTGTGAGACAACGGCTCGATTCACATTGGAAAGACTCCAACGGTACTCCCATATCGATCGCTAACATTGGCGATCGGCCGATCACAGCAGTAGCATCGCCGATCGGCTACGGAGCGTTCTGCTCGCGTAACCATCACCAACTATCGCCTATCGTCATAGCGATCGGATCGGCTCATCATCGATTGTTCCAATGAGCGATCCAACCTGCCGGATCCTTTTGACCCTTAGCGGCAATCAAACTCTAGTCGACTCCACGGCGGTCAGAGGCAGCCATATTGCAATCATTGTCGGCTGCCAACCTCAAACATGAGGTTTTAACCCAAGTATGGTTCCCCCATACTTTCTAGACCACCCTTTGCCTAGACCTAAGCCTTCTAGCTACCTCCGTCAGTCTCGCGCCTATCGAATCCCTCCAAGTCATCCATGACTTGTTCATCCATGCGCTAGCCTTCAGGTGCTTCCATCGGCTATGTCATGCTAATGGTGTCTACACCGCCAAGGCACATTGGACTTACGCAGCCAAGACTCTGCTTGGACTTTACGCTGCCAACCATTGAACTTATGCGGCCAAGACTTCACCCTTGGACTTTACGCCGCCAATATCAAACCCCTTGGACTTCTCAAAAGCCAAGTACCCATGACTTGGACTTTCACCACTAAGACTACACCCTTAGACTTTCCAAATGCCAACCCATGTTGGACTTTTCCTTGCCAATACCCATGCTTGGACTTTACATGCCAAGTACTCAAGACTTGGACTTTCCCTTGCCAACCCATGTTGGACTTTGCATGCAAAGTACTCAAGACTTGGACTTTTTTTTTTGCCAAGACCCATGCTTGGACTTTCCATGCCAAGTACTCAAGACTTGGACTTTCCGTGACATGGTCAACCCTAGTCAACCATCAAAATCCCTCTCGAGTCAAACTCGAGTTCGATCAATCATAACCCAGGTCGATTGCACCAACAATCTCCCCAAAACATTATCAGACATCAATGTCAAACCTTTATGTCAAACATCAAAACATCACTCAAGTCAAACATGAGTCCGGTCAATCGTGACCTGGACCGATTGCACCAACAATACTTTCTCATGTGACTATTAGTATAACTATTAGTCCTTAGACATGAAGTCACCATGGTTCCCTACATAAGGAGTTGCATACTTTAGCTTAGTCAAACGTCACCCGTAAATGGGTGGACTATTAAGGCGATTACTGAGTATGTAACAAATTATACGGAGGGATGTGAGTGATGTAGATGGGATCTATCCCTCCTATATGACGGGAGTGATATCATGATTCTTGATAGAGTGAGACCACTAAGTGCATGGTCATGCCCAAATGAGTCAATATGAGATATTGAGCTTATTTGATTAGAGTGAGTCTACTTGGAGTTCAAGATATAGATTGTACAGAGGATGACACGGTCTATGCCTCAATTGTTCAATCTAGATGTCAAGGATAGAGGGACATGTTAGTAATATATGAGAGATGTCCCAAGGCAATCGCCTTATGTATGAACCATTTATATGATAAATGAAGATTCACTATTTGAGTATACATGTTTTCATGTATTTGATTGGATCTTAAACTCATTTACTGAATGCCCACGATACGATTCACAGCATGAGAGAATTTGTGATTGGATCACAACTTGTGAGTATCTCTACATGTGTAATTGTGATGTATCGGAATGATCCCTAGTCGATGAATTGATGGATTTGGACACCATTAATTCTGTCGAGACTAGCACGAGGTATACTCCTTGGTGTATCCAAGCAGTTGATTCTCACTGGCTGGAGACATTGTGATGTCCGGAGTTAATCGTGGATGCTAGTTATGGTAACTAGTTCATTGGAGTGACCAGCCGTAAGACTTCATATGGTTATCTGCATATATAGATATGTCAATGAAGTTCTTACTATAGCTTAAGTGCGATGTTCCTTTGACTTGCGGTATTCAAGTCATCTTGATCATAGAGACTTATGCTTTGACTTCTTAAGCAAGCATCTCTAAGGAGATGTGGACCCGAGATGATTGGGTATAAGTCGAAGTGATCGAAGGTGTTTGAATAGCCTATAAAGGATTCACCACTCCTTGCAAGGAGATGTATACCCATGGCCTCTCGTCGGATTGTTACTAAAGTCTTTGGCCAAAGCATTACATGTTTAGAGCAAGGTACTCTTCGATACATGTGGAGTAACTAGAATCCGTAGGACGAGGAAATGATACTTGGGCTAGGTGTGACGTAGTCAGCCTAGTGGGGACTGACACTATAGACTATGTCCTGAACCAAGTGGGTATAAGATGAGTGAAGGGAATGGGGCACGAATCATTCGAGCTACTGAAGAGTTTCAAAAATAGTTCTGGATCAACCGTTAATCTTTTCGGTTAATTGGGGATCATGATGTACTACTAGGTGTCACTCATGATCGTTCTATAATTAATGGTTAATTATAGACGGCTAACATAAACCGAGAACCTATTTGGTCACACGCACAATGAGCGTAATCCGAAGGATTTAAAACGAGCTTGAGAATGGGATTCTCAGACCGAGAGAAACTAGGTTTGGTTGGACCAAACAAGAAGCGAGTATGAAATCGTTTCAGTCGCAATGGAAGTGTGGATGGGCCATGTCTTATGAAGACATAATGGATGAACCAAAATGGTTTGGTTCTAATCCAATGGAGGAGAATAAACCAAAGGGTTTGGTTTATTTTAAATGAATGAACCAAAAGTTGGTTTGGTTCGTTTTAACTTAAAATAAACCATCATGGTTTGGTTTATTTTAACTTATATTAATGGAGCGGGTTAACGGGCCTCATGGTTATAATCCAATAACCATTAAGAGAATTAGTTCTCTATAAAAGAGGGCTTAAGGGATTGTTAAGCCTTAATCCAAAAACCCTAGCTAGAGTTGCCGCCCACCCCATTGAAGGAGTCGGCGCCAACCCTAGTGCCGCCGCCCCACCTCTTCCAACGCCCGTAGAATGAGCCTTCTTCCCTTGCCAGCATCGAGCTGCTGCCGGTTGGTGCTCCGGTGATCTTCCTTGGGTTCGGTAATAAGGTGAACTTCCACCTTTCTTTTGGCCGGCCCTTACTCCTCCACCAAAGCTGTCCAGTTTTCTGGACAGCTTGTTTTCTTCTCATCGAAGCGTCGTTTGGATGACATTTGGAGCTCCGATAGCGCCTTACTTACCGGGGATTCGATCTCCGATAATCCTCTGAGGTTGAGGACGAAGGATTCGTCAAACGGTTGACGAATACCTCTCCGGAGAAGCGAGTTTTAAGGACTCATTTTTGGATCTGAATTTGGATTCGTATCGTGATCCTCTCTCGATCACGTCGTCTTCAACACGAGGCTAGTAACCCATACGAATGTTAGTGCATATAAGATCCACATATCTCCACAATGGTATGATATTGTCCACTTTGGGCCCAAGCCCTCATGGTTTTGTTTTTGGGCTTTACCCAAAAGGCCTCATGCCAATGGAGATATCTTTTTTCTTATAAGCACATGATCTTTTCCATGTCTTACCAATGTGGGACTTTGATTGTATTCCCCATACTCCCAACAATCCCCCCCTCAAACGAAGGACCACATTGGGCCCCCCCTCAAGCCTATCCCTCCTCGAAGGATTTTCTCTGCTTGATGTCCGATCTTCAACCCACCAGGACTTCCTGCCAGTTGTTCGGTCCCCCCGACCCAACTAGACTTCCTTCCTGATGTCTGGTTCTCTTGATCCGGACGTGGGAGCTCAACTTCCTTCGTTCGAGGTTCATGGCTTGACATGGACCATGGCTCTGATACCAATTGTTAGTGCTTATAAGCTCCACATATCTCCACAATGGTATGATATTGTCCACTTTGGGCCCAAGCCCTCATGGTTTTGTTTTTGGGCTTTACCCAAAAGGCCTCATGCCAATGGAGATATCTTTTTTCTTATAAGCACATGATCTTTTCCATGTCTTACCAATGTGGGACTTTGATTGTATTCCCCATACTCCCAACAACGAAGACGAGGCTCGTGACTTAGTGAAGTCATCCCGAAGATACTCGGCGTGGATACAGATAGAGACGATTCTAGCGAGGATCATTCCGGTTGATGCCGTTCCCGCTACACGTGATACGAAAGGTATACGTAGTTAAATTTCCTTTTATTGCAAATTTAAATTTACGGTTATGTCTACACATGTTGTACTATGCATGCGTGTGATGTGTGTGTTGTAATAAATGTAGATTTATTATTTTTATTTCTTCCACTGTGCACATGTTTACGAAACATGTTCGAACACACACTCACCGCGGTGCCAGAAACCAACAGGACATTGTCACATATTGTGAGAGTCACAATTAGTTATCACAATGGTGATGTTGGATCTCAACATTCTTGTAACTTGGGTAGTAATGATGTGTTGCTAGATACCGCTCATTGCTTATGTTTCTAAATCAGTTTAGGAGCATTGCCAATGTTACAAGAACCTATAGGGTCACACATAAAGGGCAATTAGATGGAGATTAGGTTCATATGATGGACCAAGAGGATTAGGTTCATGTGATGAACCAAATTGGATTAAGAGTAATCCAAATTAGACTAATTGAGTTGGACTCAATTTAATTCAAGTGTTGAATGAGTCTAATTTAGATTTGATTCATTGAGTCAATTTAAACTAATGGATAGAGATTCATTAAATTAAATTGACTTGAATCAAAGATTAGATTTGATCAACCATAGGAAATAAGAGGTCAAGTTTGACTTGACTTGAGAAGGAAGATGAATGATCAAGTTTGACTTGACCAAATGTCACTTCATGGTGACTTGGAATAAGGTCGGCCAATGATGATGTTCCACATCATCATGGACACATCATGGTGTGCCACTTTATGAGGAAGACCAAGAGCCATGGCTCTTGGTATTACATGGATGTTTTTAAACTCCATTAAGTGGCCGACCAAAGTGAATTAAGTGAGGAATTCAAGTCTTCTTCTTCCTTCTCCTCTCCTCTTCTCTCCCTCTCCTCCATTGTTGAGACCTCCCAAGGGTGCTAGCACACTCTATGTGGTTCTCTCCACCTTTTGTCTGTGTGGATACATGTAGAAGAGTGTACACTTGACACTCTACGAGATCCGGCAACCTTTTGGACGAGCGGGATAAGCGAAGGGCTTCGCTACAAGGGTAACACTCTTCCCATATAGATCTAAGGTATATCTAGTGTAGATAAACATGTACATGAAATTTTTATTTATCTTTGCACGGATCTGTGGTCGACTTCTGAGTTTTCCGCAACACAAAAAGTGGTTTTTGTGGCTTGGATAGTCTAACACATCATTCCTGGATGTGGAGGGATACTCTTGCTCTGGTGTTGATGATCTAATCTTCCCCTCAATCCTAGAGGAGGCTTCTACAACCTCTTTGACTTTGGATGTTGAGCATCTCTCAACCTCCGAATCGTCAAGAGCTTGGGATGATGAGCATTCTTCCTCAAACTCATCATCATCTTGGGCCAAAGAAGGTTCTTCATGGAGCTTAGCAAGATTGTTCCATAACTCCCTAACATCTTTATATTTTCCTAATTTACATAGAATTTCGTTAGGTACTAAATTAACCAAAATTTTGATTACCTTGTCATTTGCATCTGATCTCTAAATTTGTTCCTCGGTCCATTTGCTCCTTCGAAGTACTTTTCCTTTCTTATCTTTTGAAGCTTCAAATCCCTCTATCTGAGCGAACCATTCTTCCATTTCCATTTGGAAGAAAATCTCGATTCTTACTCTCCATTGGGCAAATCCTCCTAGCCCGTAGGGTCATGGAAATCTTGTGTCGAGTCCAAATCAGTCGCTGAACTCCATTCTTCTAGATGGATCTTTTCTTCCTCTAGCCTCGTGCTCCCTCGCAATTAATCCGGTGAAAAGTGACCCACTCTGATATCACTTGTTAGGATTGGCATCGCACGAGAGGGGGGTGAATAGTGTCTCGACTTTCTCTCTTTGATTTCATGCTTGTGTGCTTCTCTACAATAGATCAATGCACATCGGATACAAAACACATATAAATAGAAACAATGCAAGCATACGACACCTGGATTTTACGTGGTTCGGAATCTCCGATTCCTACTCCACGACTAGAGCTGTCAAACGGGCCGACCCATGGCGGGGCGGGTCAACCCGTCGTAAATTCAATATTTAGCGGAGAGGGGCGGGCCGACCCGCCATCTCGGCGGATTGAGAAATTTCCAACCCAACCCAACCCAAGGCGGGTTGCGGGTTAGGCGGGCCAACCCGCGGGCCACACAAATTTTAAAAATATATTTAAAATTACTAAGGTGTTGAGGGCTTGAGGTAATGATTTGTAAGATAGATAGAGTATCACGATTAAAAAAATAAATATTTGAAATAACTAAAATCTTATAATTGTGATTCAATTATCGACTTACAAAATTAAGTACCGATATTTTTGATTCCTTTCCAATGTTCTAAAATATTTAAATCTTGATAATATGTAAATGTAAATTTTTACTCTTTCAAATAGAGATTCAATTGAGATTTTTTAACTTGGGTAATTATTTGATTTTGATATGTTATTATTTTCTATATTGATTAGAATAGTAATGACAAGATAATAAAAAACAATTAGAGTATAAAAAATATTCTTTTGTTCTTTACTCTTAACTTTTTTTATACTTTGTTGAGGTGTATGTGTAATAGAAGAAGATTGTAATGGTGAAAAATTTATCTTTTGACATTTCTCAACCCGCGGGCCAACCCGTCCCACGGCGGGCCAACCCGTCTAGACCCGCAACCCGCGCGGGTCCCTCCATTTAGGCCCGCCAAAATGGCGGGTTGATAAAAATTCAACCCAACCCGCTTAAATTGTTTGGCGGGGCGGGCCAACCCGGCGGGCCTAACCCAACTTGACAGCTCTATCCACGACCTAGCTCTACGATAGTCTCACTATCTCTTTCTCCTTTTTGGAAACCTTCCGGAGGTAGAGAACCTCTCACACCTGTTCTTTACAATAAAAGCAACCAAATACAAGTATAAATCAAAATACGAATGAAAAACACTTTACATGATGACTACAAGATTGATCGTTGTGTTTGGTTGCTTCAGAATAGCTTGGAAGGTCTAGAAAGTAGCAGCTCTTCCCCTTCTAAGTCACCAAGAAACTGACATTTGAACTCTTCGCGAAGTCCTCCTTTTATAAGCTCGACATTGGTTGATTTCCACCTACCAGTCGACTAGTCTTACCCTCGATCAATTGGTCACTCCACCGTTTGCTCACAACGGCTTGATCCACGTCGGATTTCAATCGATCACCGATCGCTCGTGTCATTAGTCGATCGCTTAGACTCGAGAGAGCAGCCATTCGATTCGTGAGTTTCGTCATTGCCTAACTCGCAGTCCAATCGCTTTCACCACAAAGAATCGTCGGTTGCATCATGACTTTCCCGAGCACTTGATTTCTCATCCCGAGCTCCGCAGCTTCCCGAGCACCCGAGTCCCCGACTCGAGACTCAACACTAGTCGATTGCCCAACTACAATAGTCGACTGCCCGAGCATCGAGCTCCGTTCCTCGTCCCAAGCATGGAATTCCCGAGCACCGCTTACCTGAGTCATCGACTCGAGCGCTCAAGAACTCCCACGCAATGGTCTCGAGCACCGACCTTAGCACCCGAGCACCTCTACCTCGTCGCCCGAACACCAAGTTCCTCGATGACCGAGCACCGACTTCCCGTCGTCCAAACACCAACCCTCAACACTCGAGGACTGGTCCAATCGACTGGTCAAGACCATCAGTCGACTGCCCGAGCACTCGTCGAAACTTCCCGAGTATATGACTTCCCATCGCCTGAGCACCAACCCAGTCAACTGATCAAGACTACCAGTTGATTGCCAAAGTACTCATCAGAGCTTCCGAGTAACCTATAATGTATCAGTCGACTGGTAACCATCTCCAGTCGACTGGTGCCTTAGCCTCATTTCCAAGCTAACTCCCACTTCATTTGGTATCCGGTTGACCTCAACTTGTCAGGACTTTTTTCGTCCAACATTTGATCACTCTTGATCCGCCAAAACCTCCCATGCCTATCATCCAGTAAACCGTGACCTACCAGGACTTCTCTTGCCAAGTAAGGTCACCTTGACCTACCGAGACTTCACCTGCCAAGCATGGTCACCTGACCTGCCGAGACTTCACTTGCTAAGCACGGTCATCCTGACCTGTCGGAACTTCACTTGCCAAACACGATCACCCTGATCTGCCGATAGAGCCAACAATTTGGGTTGGGCCCATCGAGTTATCCTGCCAGCTAAATAATTTAAGCAGGTTGGCTTGAAATTGTATCCATTTACTTTTTGGCGAGCCTAAATAAATCAACCCGTGCAGGTTGTGGATCCAGACAGATTGACCCATGGTGAGTTGGGTTGACCCTCAGGCTAAGAAGGTGATTTCCATAACTCATTCGGTGAAAGCCGCGAAACTGTGAAATCCCTTCTCTCGTCGTCTCTCGTAAAGTCATAACTCGTAAAGTTAAAAGTTAAATCTTAAACCCTACACGTTGTGTCTCTCGGTCTCTGCCTCTCCACCTCCGATCTCTTCTCTCTATCCCATTACCATTAGATCATCCGCCTTGTGACCCTTGTCGATCTGGATCACCGCTTCAAGTCTACGTCTCTGCGACATATTGGTGAAGTATCGGGAGTCTAGGATGAGCTAAATTGGCTGTTACAAGACGCTACAGAGTTCTTCAAGAGTGTGGAGTTTCACTTCAATGCGCTCATCAACAACGCCACCACCTCCTCTTCCTCTTCACGAATCCCGCCTCTTCTCACCTGGTAATTAAACATAGCTCCTCGCCGCCTCCTTCCATCTATTGTTCATCTTTTTGTTGGTGAAGATTGTTCCAAGTGAGGAGTTTTTTTTACCACTCTGCCAGACTGCCACTACAGGGGAAGTCTTATAGCCTCAACACCTCAGTCTTCACTAATAACCTAGTCAGTCTCTGATCTCCAAGCTCACAATCCCTACCTCCCTGATCTGAGATCTCTGACTCCAAGCTCCTATAGTCATGTTTGAGGTAAGATTTTTACTGCATTTCCTAGTTCCTTCCTTTTTCCTTCCTTTTTCTACATTTTTAGTTTGCATGACCTCTCTAATTGATTTTCTTTGAAACTGAAGCTTATTTTTTCTTTTTTTCCTTTTTTTTTTACAGACTGATTTTCAAAAGAGCTCTACTTCTCAAAATCAAACTATTATTTTATATGCTGATGAATTGGAAAGTGCTAAACATGATAAGAGGTCAATTAAAAGTCTAGAGAAACTTTTGATATTTGGGTGTATTTTAAGAAAATCGAAGGGACTGATAGTATAAATAAAATTGAATGTAATGGATGTAAAAAATAGTATAAATGTAGGCGTAAACTTTATGGAACTTCTACATTGTGGTGTCATCTTAAAACTTACAACAAATTAAAGTTTCATGACGTAGGACAATGATTCTTGATCAAGATGGGAAGATGAGGTCTAGGAAAATAGACTAAAAGATAACACGTGAGTTACTGGCTTATGGAATCATCAGACATGATTTATTATTTTCATTTATTGAGTATAATGGTATTAGAGCTCGAATGAAGTACTTAAATCTTGATGTTGCTTGTATTTCTAGAAATACTCTTGTTTCTGATATTAACCGCATCTACTTGAGGGAGAAAGAGAAACTTAAGTATGTTTTGGCTACTATTCAGAATAGAATTTATTTAACTTCAGATTTGCAGATGACATGCACTAGTGAGGGTTATATTTGCTTGATTGCTCATTTTTATTGATAATGATTGGAAATTGAACAGTAAAATACTTGATTTTCCTCATATGCCTCCTCCACATTCAGGAATTAAATTAGCTGCAAAATTATTTGAATATTTAAAGGAATGGGGGATTAAGAAAAAGGTTTTCTCTTTGACATTGGATAATGCTTCTAGTAATGACAATATGCAAGTTCATTTGAAAGAGCAACTCTCTTTGCATTATAGCTTATTGTGTGATAGTGAGTTTTTTCATGTTCGTTGTTTTGCTCATATATTGAATCTAATTGTCCAAGAAGATTTAAAAGTTGCTACTATAGCTTTGAATAAAATTAGAGAATCAATTAAGTATGTTAAAAGTTCAGAGAGACTAGGATGAAGAAGTTTGGATAATGTGTACAAGTAGTTTGTAACATTGATACTAGTATTGATTTGCGATTGGATGTGCCTACTCATTGGAACTCAACATATTTAATGTTGGACAATGCCATCAAATATAAAAAAAAGTCTTTGCTTCTCTTCAATTAAATGACAAAATTTTTAAATATTGTCCTTCAAGTGAAGAGTGGAAAAGAGAAAAAATATGTGAGTTCCTTGAACCATTTTATGGGACTACCAATTTAATCTCTGGTTTTTCTTATCCTACATTAAATTTGTATTTTATGAAAGTTTGGAAGATTAAAGTTTTGTTAAAGAAAAACTTATCGAATGAAAATGAGGTGATAAGTTATATGTGTAAAAGAATGATGAAGAAGTTTGACAAGTATTGGACTCAATATAGCATGGTGTTTGCATTTAAGGCTATTCTCGACCCACGAATAAAATTTTTGATGTTGGAGTTTTTTTATTCAAAGTGATGCGGACGGGTGAAAATCTGTTCACTCCTTTCCAATGGAGTGAAGCACGGAGGGAGATCTCAGAGGGTTCTCACGGGCCGCAATCAGTAAAGAAGAAGATGAAGTAGATGAAACGCAAGAAACCGACGCCAGCAATCAAGACTCAGACACAAGATGTAACGTGGTTCGGAATAAGGATTCCTACTCCACGGAGGTGAGCTTTTCTCACCGGATGCAGTGCCTAAGCACTTTCACTATGAAGGTCCTCCTTTACGGAAAATAAGTTTCCGAAGGTGGAGGAGAAAAACCTCTTATAGTGATATCACAAGACGAGAAAAATACAAGAGATGTAACAATGACAGATCTCCGTCCTTCTTCTCCGGCGAGGCGGTTGTCGCTCCCCTTCTCCTCCTGCGTCTCCTTCTCTCTTGTTGGGTTGGAATGATTGCGGATCCTCTTTTCCTCCTTGCTTCCTCCTTTTTATCTTCCCCCTTCCGTCATTGTAACGTCGTGGGTTATCTCCATCGTACACGTGGCCACCACCTCCACCTGGGGAATAATTCTGTTACAGATATAAGGAGTGAAGACTCCTTGGAATATTGCGTGGGGCCTCCCCAGTCGTTGCCTAATACCTTTTCCTCTACTTTTTGGGAAAATAGGTTAGACTATCTCCCTCAACCCTCCGCTTTGAGTGAAGCTAGCTTAGGTCTATAGCCCACGGGTGCCCTAGCCCTAGGGTTCCTCATCAACTCGAACCAATTCCTCTTTTCCCCGTGCCAGACTTCCTTCGTATAACAGTATCGATCAGGTTAAGTCGACCCTCTATCCATCCCATCGGCTTCTGGAATTATCTAGCCGAACCAATTCTTGTTCCACTCTTAGCGAAGTGTCTTCCGTCTCTTCTTTGCTGTGTC
Source organism: Wurfbainia villosa (assembly GCA_025175895.1). Taxonomy (NCBI): domain Eukaryota; kingdom Viridiplantae; phylum Streptophyta; class Magnoliopsida; order Zingiberales; family Zingiberaceae; genus Wurfbainia; species Wurfbainia villosa. The sequence goes on from CM045997.1 coordinate 59,375,349, forward strand.
AATTGCTTCTGCTAACCCTCCCGTGCCAATTGCTTTCGATATTCTCCCGTGCCAATGGCTTCTGATATTCGCGCCCAAACCGATTCTTCCTTTTCTCCCTTCGCCGAGCCAAATATTTTGGATCGGATTATGGGTCCCCGCTAACCCTTCTATCGGGGATTATGTAAAAAAGGTACCAGCAGTATCACAAAGGTTGAGAGTGATTGTGTTAAATGGAAAAAGAAGATGGAACTTGTGAAGACAAAATTTGTATAGGTTTTTTTATCAATATTTTAATACTAGCAAGGCAAGTTCTTTACAACCACAATTTTTTTCTACCACATATACATCTCCGCAAAATGTAGGAGAAGTTAAAGGAAAGAACAAAAGAATCTTTAATGTAAGTACTCTAATACTTTTTTTCCTTATAAACTATAATTAGTTTATATTTTCTTATCACTACTCACTACTATTCTAATTAATGTAGGAAATGATGACATATGAGAGTCAAACAATTACAAGTGCTAAAAAATTCTCAATTGGATCTCTATTTGGAGGAGCCAAAACTTGAATTTATATATTATCAAGATTTGGATATTTTGGAGCATTAGAAGAATCAAAAGCATCGATACCCAACCCTTGCACTAATGGCATGTGATGTTTTGCCTATTCCTATACCATTGTTACATTAGAATTAGCTTTTTCCATACTATCAATCCATGATAAACACCATTGTTGAGGCTAGAACAAGAATAAAAGGTCTCACAAGATGCCAAATTAGTGGTGTTTATTTACAAGAGGAGGTGGATTAAATAAATGGATATTTGAGAACTTTAAAATTAGTGGTTTTTTTCCAGTCCCCACGAGGATGGCGTGGTGGCTAAGGCACGGTGGTGCTTGTGGATAAGACATGGGTGGATTCCGGAGGAGATATAAAGTCCTTTTTTGTATTCAGATGACCCCTACGTGTCTTGGCCACCACATCAAGGCTTATAGGGCCCTCCGTGATTTACCTTCCTCACAATGATCGTGGGATAGGCCGGTGGGGGCCGCTAGGTTGGCGGTTCCAACCTTTGTGGAGAATCAGCTTTTTCTATTGGTGCTCATGTTCTTACTAAGTATAGAAATTGCATCCTTCATGAAAAAGTGCAAACTCTTATTTGCACTCGTAATTGGTTACATGGTTATACTATTGGTAATTTTGTTTATAAATTTTTAGTTATATTCTTGACTTAGTTGATGTATTAGTTTATTGTGATTTTATTTTTAACTATCTTCTTTGTATATTTTATATGCAAATAAAGACAACGAAGACTATACAAGTATCAACACAAAGTTGTCCCAACAAGGATCAAATGATCTAGAAGATATTGATAAAGGGAAAGAAGAAGATGGAGGAGAATCAAAAGAATTTGATATGGATGATGTCGTGATCGATAAAATTTAAAAATATTATATTATTTGTTTAGTTTCATAGACTTTATTGAACTTTCTATTTTATGAACTCTTTTATGTTTTTAATTACTTTGTCGAACTATTTAGTTAATGGTTATAACCATCAAAGATGTCAGTAGTTATTTTCTTGGTTGATCCAAAACTAGAGACTTAAGTATGAGAGATACACTGACGAGGACAATATTGTATGAGTTATAATCATGTTTCTCTTTCCTCCTATTGTCATTGGTCCATGAAGCATGAGAATATGCAATTTCTTATTTATTTATTTATTTATTTTCACATTTGTAAAGTCTTCTCAAGTGAATAAGAAGTAGGGTGATGCCAGCTCAAAATTATCCAAGTTACAATCACGGGTTTCCAATTTATCCGAGAAGGCAAAGAATGACTTTGGTGAGTATGAAGACACACAAAATAGTTTTCCGATGAAAATAAATTTTTGCTTGGTGTTGATGTTTATATTTTTGCCGAATAAAAAGATTTAGTTCCCTTTTTTAACTGTTGTTAGTCTCAGGTTCTAATCACAGAGAAGAATGCTTCATCTACGTAACATTTCTTCTTAAGCTTCTTTTTCATGGCATTGCACATTGATTAATTTGCCCATTTGATTGTAATGCTCAGCTTAACTACGTTTGCCAGGGAAAGAGAAAGAGTTGTATTCGTTTTATGATCATTGCTTTGAGAACAAGTAGAATTCTTATGTCTATTTTTTATTTGTCTAGTTCTAATTTTTGATCATTTAATCTTTGAATTTGATTTTGTATTTTCCTAAAAAAAATTTTCAATTTCTTAAATCTTGACCTCAAAATTTGATTCTCTAACTCTAATTTTTTTAATTTTGAATTTTCATTCTGTCTTTGAAAATGATTCTTTATTTTAGACATATGTCTATCATTCTTATGATTAATGCTTAAATAATTTTCTACCTTTCTAATTGATTCTTTAGGTAGAATTGCACTCTAAATCTTTAATTTTGGCTTTTACCTTTTTTTTTTGGTCAGATATGTCTATAAGGTTTGTCCATTTAAAAAAGCTTCCCAAGTTGAAGGGCATAGTACTACACAATTACGGTAACTTCTAATTCACCTTGCTCACAAGTTATTATTGTTTTTCTAGACCAAGGAACCTTTGGTTTCTTGACTATGAGAGACTTAAAATAGTGTCTTTGAGTGTTTTTCATAATGCTTTTCTGCGAATTGAATGCAAAGTTATTAAATGTTGATCGATTGATGTAGGAAAAAGTTGGTTTACTCATTAGATATCTGTTATCATCAAACACTTATAAAACGTTCTAAAATTTAAAGGAATTATTTTAATTGCACAGGTCTCTTCAATTGTTCTCAAATGCATGTTGAAAATAGAGTTGTCAAATGGACTGACCTACTGCGCAAAAAAGATATTTCAAATGAGAATGATGTAGCAATTACTTTTTATATTTAAGCTTAGGCTAGTAGTTATTGATTAGCTACACTTGGGATGAGCACCTGTGCGGAGATTATTGACCCTTATGACTGCAGATATGATGAATTTGTCCGCTCATTTGTTTGTTTCATATCCAGGGTCACAAACCAAGTTCCAGCCACACTAAAGATGTTGAAGTTCTATAAGTCAACCCTATTAAGAGTCCTACATCTTCTTCTAATTCCTTGAAAGCCCTAACAGCATGCACAATTTAGATTATGAAGATGTTGAATCAGATATCAACAACACCAGCAAAAGCTGTTATGCATCATCTTACACAATATAGATCCACTGATTCATATTCCAATCATTTTGTTTTCCTTTCAGTATCTAAATTCTAAAGAGAAATTCAATGCAGCAGATAATCCAACGAGTTTTAGACACCATACTTTCACTACGATACGACAGTGTGATAGTGGACAAATGAAGGCGATTCTGTTTTTTTGACCCTTTTGTTCTTGATCCTTCCATATATGGTCAAGGTGGGTGCATATCTTTTTGTTAATTCTTTTTAGTTAATTTTGTTAATGGAAGCCTAACTGGTAGTAATGTTGTTAAAAACATTCCAAGTAAGGTTTAAAATCTTGATATGTGTCGGACGATATAGACGAAATTTATCGTTTCACTTGTAGCCTGACACCTGTGGTACCGATGGTTGCGAGGCCTCGTGCGACCTTCGCACGAGGCCCCAACGGCCTCAGCGGGGGCCGCAGCGGTGTCGTGCGGCCTCCGCGTCGGCCGTGGATATGTCGCACGACCTCCGCGAGAGTCACGGCAGCATCGCATGTCCTCTGCGAGGGTCATAGCGACATCGTACGATCTCAACGGGAGTTGCGACGACATCATGCGGCCTTTGTAGCGGCATCGTGTAGCCTCCACGGGGGCCCGTGACGACGTCGCCAACCTCCGCAGGGTGTAGAGCGTGCACAACCTCCGACGTTAAACTTAGATCTTAATAATCAACTTCCCAAACTATAATTAAGATAAAATAAATAAAATCAATTAAATTTATATAAAATATTTCATAAAATAATTTAAAATTTATTTTATTAATTTATATATTATAAATAATAATTTTATTATTATTAAAATTTATTTTTTAATCCTATTTAAATTAGTTTTATTATTATAATTAATTTTTTGTTTTTTTTTCTTTTTATAATTTTTTTGTTTATTTTTAATATTTAAGTTAAAATTTTCATTTTAAATTTATGTATTTTATATTTAAAAATTATCGAAATTTATCGATACGATACAATACGATACGATATCAAAATCGTATCGTTCCAATCTCAAATTAAAATTTCGATACGGATCAAAATTTTAAACTTTGCTTCTAAGTGATTTTCAAGGACAGTACATAGAACCAAAATCAGAGCTTTATTTGTCTACACAAGGAAATGTAAGCAAAGACTTGGACGGAACAGGTTCTCAGTCTGCTTTTATTGGGCCCAAAACACAGTTTGATCTAACCTCATGGAATGAAGTTCTACAACATGCAACGACACTTCAAATGTCATCTCACCAGCCATCAGTTGGCTTTAGAGAGCCTTCCATAGAGAAATTTGATAGTAACTTTCAAGCTGCAATAGATGGAGAACTATCTTTAGATAATATCAACTTTAGGTCAAATGCCTGCAGTGCTTTAAGAGAATCTATAATGAAGGTATCATCATCATCACTTATTGTCCTTAATTAGTTACAGTTTTGAGTGTTACCTCCGCATTAAGTTTGCCATTGTAATTTTCATATTAATAAAAGATGATAATTTTATTTTTGTAATTGGTATGGCTAAGTTCTGTTTTGACAATAACTCTAGAAATATTTTATGTTGTTGTTGACCTATCAATGAGGTTTGCACTCATGGTCGATTAATATTTTTTGTTTCATTTTATTTTCCTTCTTATAAGCTCAATTTTTTTGTATTTGTTTGTGGCTCATGGATTGGCCCGCCTAACCCACAACTCACCTTGAATCGGGTTGGGTTAAAGAATTTTTCAACCCACCAAAAAGGTGAGTCACCCTGCTCATCTCCGTTAAATATTGGATTTAGAATGGGTTGATCCGCCCCACCATAGGTCGGCCTGTTTGACAGCTCTATCTGTTAGGACTTCATTTGTCAAGTATGATCATTCTGACCTACTGGGACTTCACTTGCTAAGTACGATTACTCTGACTTGTCGGGACTTGACTTGTCTAGTCATCCGATCACCTTGACCTGCCAGAACTTCCTTTGCCGAGTCATCCGGTCACCTTGACATGCTAAAACTTTCCTTGTCTAGTCATCCAGTCACCTTAACTAGTCAGGACCTCATATTACCAAACAATCGGTCCTCCTTGACCTGTTTGGACTTTCCTTGCCTTGCATCTATTCTCCAGACTTGCAAGGACTTTTCCGTCACCAAACATCCGGTCCTACTTGATCTTCTTGGACTTTTCCGACACCAAGCATCTGGTCCTGCTTGACCTTCTTTGACTTTTTCATTTCATGTCAAGTGTCCGATCAACCTTAACCTACTTGCCAAGTGTTCGATTCTCCATGACCCACTTAGATTTTTACCTTGCCAATGTTCTATTGGACTTCCAACCACTAAGTGTCCAATCTTCCTTGACTAACTTAGATTTTTCACTCATCATATTGCCAAACATATTGTCAAACATCGAAACTCAACTTCAATTAGAATCTCACTCGAACTTGATCAACCTTGACCTGAGATTGATTGTACTAACAATTTGCTCCTAACAAAAGCAACAACAAATCAGTTGGGGCAGAGCCTCAGACCTCTTCTCAGCCAACCCCTCCTCCTCGAGCATTTGCCCTGGTCTAGCTCACTCGGAAAGTCCTTTCAAAGTAAAAAAGGAAAATCCCAAGACCATATACTACCACCTCCTCTCTGACCCCTACCCCTCTCCCGTCATCCCTACAAGAAAACTCCCCTAACCCCATCGCCGACTCCAACTCTCGAGCCTTCCCCTTTTCCCTTGAGGGTTGAACTTTCAAGCCCTTTAATCCTTTCTTCTCCAAAGGTACAAGAGCCCTCTTCCCCTTGCACTCAATTCCTCTCTTCTTCCTAAATTTAACTCTTCCCTTCACCCCCACCATCCAAGCACCCTTCCAAAACTTCTTCTGACTCTTCACCACAACCTTCCCCGCCTTCTCCCTCCAATCTCATCACTGCCATAGTCCTATATGTTCCCCCTCCCCCGCTCCTCCTATCATCGAGATAGAGAACTCAAAGGCTTCCCCCTTTATCCTGAGCACCCATGCCCTTTCAACTGAAGTTTCTGAAGGGCACTTAACTCCTATCCTAAGAGCCTCATGCTTTCCTTCAACAATACCCCTCCTCCCCGGGCTACCTGGTTCTTTCGTCCGAGCTCTCCTTCCTTCCTAGAGAACTTTGCCTTTGTTGACTTCCCCTCAGCCGACTCCCAGGTCCTTCTCCCCCTCCCTAAGTCTAGGCATCCTCGAGTGCCCCTTGCCACATACTATACCAACTTCCATCCCTCAACCTTCACCCACTAGTCCTCCCTAGGGCTCTGAGCTCGTGGAAGCCTCAGACCCCTCCCCCCTATGTCGCCTCCCGACTGCATCATTTCAATCTCTTCTCCAGGTTCATTCACTTGAAGATCTATGACTCTTAAATCAGGCTGAGTTACAGCCTAACCTAGAGCATATGTGACATGACTTGGATCTAGTAAGTACTCACATTCAGTCTTCTCCCCCTCTCTTCTCTACATCTTTTGATCGATACAACTTGTGCAAGCCTGCATCAATTATGACGACCTGATTCATCGTATGGCGATTATCAAAATCGGATGGCAGCCCAAAATGCTTCCTTGTAGGCCCAGTTGAGTCAAATGACCCAACAACTATCTCAGTCTTCCCAACGGGAGGTCAAGCTAGCAATTGCCGAGAAGGCCTTGACAAAGAGCTATCAAGAACTGAAAAAGGAAGCCTCGATCCTACTAGAAAGCCGAGATGAAGCCCACCAACAAGTTGACTCCTTGGCGGTTGAGCTTGATAACTACCGGGTCGAACTTTAGGAGTCACTAGCCGACCAAAAGCAGGCTCAGCTTGAGGTAGCCTAGCTGCAAAGTTGAGTGGCCATAGAGACCGAGCGGAGTCTCCATGCTATAGGGCAGAGGAATCGAGCTATCTCCCAAGCCTTAGAATAAGAGAACCTGCTAGCCCAGATTCATGCCGAAACCATCTGAATCATAGCCCAGCTGGTTGAGTCAAGGATTGTATCCTCAACAGTGTCCCGAGATGCTACTGAATTGACTAACCTTCTTCGAACTTATTAGGACTCCTATTCAGACAACATCAAGGCCTTGGCTGAGGGAATCATTAAAGCTTCTCGAGGTCATACTTCTACTGTGGTGGCCTTGGCAGAGTGTCGTAATTTGGAGAAAAACCTAGAAGAAATAGATTTGTCAATCGATTGGCCCCTAAGGCGGCCTCCTTCTTACAACTAGAGTTTGAGGGAGTCGTCAAACAATTTGTTGCCCAAGGCTAATCCCCACCTAAGGCGGATGTCGACTTCCTTAACTATCAGGTGACCCTACTCGAGTACCCTCAAATGGTTTTGGATTATAACTTGTGTAACAAATGTAATAACATAGACTTCCTATATTTTATTTCCGAGCCGAACATTGTCATACTTCTTGCAAGGTCCCCCCTTCTAAGGAAAGAAAATCATTTCACTATATTCTACTTGTGCACCAAATGCTTATACTCTAACCATAATAACTAACACCTCATACTTATATCCATCCTACTATCTTATCTGCCTGATGACTTCTTCATCTAATTAAGAATTGATTTGGAGAACCCGGATGCCCCAACCAACACGGACTCAGGATAATAACACTCGTCATAGACCAAGGGCTTATGGGTGCCTTGGCTAGGCAGAGTGAAAGCACTCGAGTCAAACCAAGGGCTTACAGATGTCTTGGCTGAACGAAATGAAAGCACTCGGATCGGACTAAGAGCTTACAGGTGCCTTGGCTGAGAAGATTAAAAGCACTCGGGTCGAACCAAGGACTTAGAGGTGTCTTGGGCGAGGGGAGTGAAAGCACTCGGGTCGGACCAAGGACATACGGGTACCTTGCCTGGGCAGAGTAAAATCATTTGGGTCGGACCAAGGGCTAACAGATGCCTTGGCTAGGCGGAGCGAAAGCACTCAAACTGGACCAAGAGCTTATAGGTGCCTTGGCTGGGTGGAGTGAAAGCACTCAGGTTGGATCAAGGGCTTATGGGTGTCTTGGCTAGGCAGAGTGAAAGCACTTGGGTTGGACCAAAAGCTTATGGGTGTCGTGGCTGAGTAGAGTGAAAGCACTCAAGTTGGACCAAAAACTTATGGGTGTCTTGGTTGGGCGGAGTACCATAATATTTTATTGAAACGATACCTTAATGACATAATCATTCATGATAGAATGTGACAATACAATCACCGAGGCACTCACCTATCTCTACCCCTCTTATCCCAGAGGTGGTACCTCAACTAAAGAAACATCTTAGGTGTACCGCATTCCATGACCTCGATAATGCCCTACCCTCTGCATCTTGCAGGTAATATGCTATCTTGACTACTCGTCGAGTGACCTTACATGATCCATCCCATTTGGCGGTCAACTTTCTGACTTCCCTACCAGATTAACTTTACAGAACATCAGGTCCCCAACTTGAAAAGACTGGGATATTACTTTTGTATTGAAAGTCTATTGTATTCTCTGTCGATATGCCTCCATTCGAACCCAAGCACACTCTCACTTTTCTTCTGTCAAGTCTAACTCTGTCCTCCTCTATTCTTCATTATTCATCGGGTTATAGACTTAAACTCAAACACTCTCGACTAGCACCTCTGCTGAGATGGCTATCTCCATTCCATAAATCATACTAAATGGGGTTTACCCCGTCGGAGCCCTTACAGTAGTTTGGTAAGCCCACAGGATTCCCAAGAGCTCCTCCACCCAATTCCTTCGTGTGACTTCTAACTTTGTCTTCAATCCCTGGACAATAATTTGGTTGGTTACCTCTACTTGCCTGTTAGCCTGAGGTTGTGTCATAGAGTTAAAAGCCTACTCGATCTTGAGATTCTAGCACCATTCCCAAATCCAGTGACCCTGAAATTGACGTCCACTATCACTTATCAACCATTGAGGTATTCCATATTGACACAAAATATTCTGCCACAAGAACTACATTTCCACCCCCTTGGCGATACTAAAGGCTTGGCTTCAACTCACTTAGAGAAGTAATTTACTGCTACAATCAAGAATTTATTTTTCTTGGGGACCAATAGCATTGGTCGGACTATATTTATTCCTCATTGATTGAAAAAGCAAGATGCTACCACAACCTTCATCAACTCTGTTGGTCGTTCCAATTGGTTATTGTGTAACTGGCAGACTTAACATACTTTGGCTAGGAGGGTAGCATCTTGACTCAAGGTGGGCCAAAAGTAGCCAACCAATATCGCTCTCCTGGCAAGTGTATGCCCCTCAAATGACTACCACAACAACCTTCGTAAATTTACTTGAGAATCCCTTCAACATCCTCAGGTCCCAAACACCACAACAATTGTGAGATACAGTGAAAAAAAATTTAAATAAATAAAGCATGGTTAGGGATTTGATTAAACCTAACCTAGGCTTAATGTTCATGGGCTTAATTAAAGCTAGGTTTAATACTTGTAGGGTCTTAAACCCGACCCGTTATTAAACCCGACCCACTCTTTCCTTAACGCCTAGCCACTTAATTCCCTTTTTCTTCCATTTTCCATTTTCTCACTGCCGAACCTCCCAAGCGTTTCCTCACTCGCGATCCTCTCCTCTTCGTCACCTCGATTTATTTTCTTCCTCTTGTCCTTCACGATGATCTGAGCCTCTTCCTTCTTCGTTCTCTCTTGCTATGAGTCACCGTGGCTTTAGAGCTTCTTCGACATCCTTTGCTATCGAGCGAGAGCAGTGAGTGGGTGAGGCGCAAGGGAGCTTGAATCGGCGACATTCTGATCGGGAGCTACTCTTCGCAATCTCCGCCGGAGCAAGGTAGGGCGATCTCTCCCTTTCGATCAGTGAGCTTCTTCTTCCCCGATCCCGGATGAGATCCAACTCCGAATGAAATCCTTGCTCCCTTGCAGCTCATAAACCGATAGTGCTAGGGCAGCAGCAGATTTTCGATGAACAGAGCAATTTGGGAGGAGAGTCGCTGGCATAGCTTAAATTGCTGGTATATGTCTTGATTTCCCTCTTTCTTTTCTGTCCATTACGATTCTATGGATTTGCTATGATTTAATCTTTGTGTTTGCTGATGGGTATTGATTTGTGGTGTGGGTTGAACGAAGTGTTTCAATTAGGGTGGTTAGATCCCTAAATTGGTGCTCTATAAGAGTAGTTGTGTGGCTGTGAAGGGTTGTTCCGGTTAACAGAGCAGGCTGCATAGGGTCGTTTCTGGTGAGGTTGTGTCATGTGGGATGTATGTGTTCTGTACGGGGGTTGGGAACGGACTGGAGCAGCTCGATCTCAGTTGTGATGCGTCATTTTAAGGTTGTGAATGGGTTAGTAGGAGTTGGAGTTAATTTGGAATGGTAAGGTCTTTGAATTGGATGTGGTTAGGGTGATTAAGCTGGATCTGGAGTGTGTAACAGGTAAAGGCTCGAATGGGTATTTGCATGTTGTACTCACAGAGAAATAGCCGGGGTTACGAAGTGTGTGTGATCAAGATTATAATTCGTATTCGATAAAGGATATGAATATAAGGATGACGTAGTAGTTAATTCGTATGTTGTCGTATGCTTGAACTTAACCATAATATTTGATATGTGTAGGATGTGGATACGAGACAGGTCCACAGGTGTGAGTGTTATTGCAACGAGCTTCTCAATAGGTGGGTAATTTCCGACCCTAGTCAGGTAGTTGTAAATCTTGATGCATGAGGATTTAAATTTATGATCATATTACCTTGACTCCACTCCTGTTATGCTATTACTTGATACTTATCCTTTTCCCTTTAAATACTCTATTGTTGTTATCACATTTTCCTTCATTATGATTATGAGTTACAGATGTGATGTATGTAAGCCTATAGTTGTTCAGTTATGTGTACATAGTGGAGTACGGATGAAGACTTGATTTGTAAATTAGATAAAAGGTCATCTGGGGGTGGGTAATGTCTTGAACGTAGAATTGATTCTTATGTCATATCCTCATGTTGGGTATCTATTATGGATCATGTGTTTATGTATGGTCATGTGGATTGTGTATCACTACGGACTGGTGATAATAGCTTGGTTGTGATCAGTTGAGTATGGCTCTCTATAGGATAGAGAGTGTGTTGATCAGTTGAGTATGACTCTCTGTAGGATAGAGAGTGTGTTGATCAGTTGAGTATGACTCTCTGTAGGATAGAGAGTGTGTGGTGGATGTATGTATGTGTGACTGTGCACTCATGTCATTTACATGCATGCTGGAGACTTAGTTTCCCTTGTGGGCAAGAGAGTCGTCAGTCATCTTGCCTCCAAGGTTACTTGTGGTAGTAGTAGCTGGTGTGAGGACGGAGCATTTGTTGTGGCACACTCGACCACTATAAATGGTGGTAGTTGAAGTTGCGTGCAGTTGTCCTGCGTGTGTGTCACTCGACCACTCATGGGTAGTGACTGTCGAAGTGGCCAACAACAGATTGTTAGTAATATATGAGAGATGTCCTAAGGCAATCGCCTTATGTATGAACCATTTATATGATAAATGAAGATTCACTATTTGAGTATACATGTTTTATGTATTTGATTGGATCTTAAACTCATTTACTGAATGTCCACGATATGATTCACAGCATGAGAGAATTTGTGATTGGATCACAACTAGTGAGTATCTCTACATGTGTAATTGTGATGTATCGGAATTATCCCTAGTCGATGAATTGATGAATCTGGACACCATCAATTCTGTTGAGACTAGCACGAGGTATACTCCTTGGTGTATCCAAGCAGCTGATTCTCACTGGCTGGAGACATAGTGATGTCCAGAGTTAATCGTGGATGCTAGTTATGGTAACTAGTTCATTGGAGTGACCAGCCGTAAGACTTCATATGGTTCTCTGCATATATAGATATGTCAATGAAGTTCTTACTGTGGCTTAAGTGCGATGTTCCTTTGACTTGCGGTATTCAAGTCATCTTGATCATGGAGACTTATGCTTTGACATCTTAAGCAAACATCTCTAAGGAGATGTGGACCCGGGATGATTGGGTATAAGTCAAGTGATCGAAGGTGTTTGAATAGCCTATAAAGGATTCACCACTCCTTGCGAGGAGATGTATACCCATGGCCTCTCGTCGGATTGTTACTAAAGTCTTTGGCCAAAGCATTACATGTTTAGAGTAAGGTACTCTTCGATACATGTGGAGTAACTAGAATCCGTAGGACGAGGAAATGATACTTGGGCTAGGTGTGGCGAGTGTCGACCTAGTGGGGACCGACACAATAGACCATGTCTGAACCAAGTGGGTATAAGATGAGTGAAGGGAATGGGGCACGATTCATTCGAGCTCTTGAAGGGTTTCGTAAATAGTTACGGATCAACCGTTGATCTTTTCGGTTAATTGGGGATCATGATGTACTACTAGGTGCCACTCATGATCATTCTATAATTAATGGTTAATTATAGACGGCCAACATAAACCGAGAACCTATTTGGTCACACGCACAACGAGTGTAATCCAAAGGATTTAAAACGAGCTTGAGAATGGGATTCTCAGACCGAGAGAAACTATGTTTGGTTGGACTAAACATAAAGCGAGCATGAAATTGTTTCAGTCGCAATGGAAGCGTGGATGGGCCGTGTCTTATGAAGACATAATGGATGGACCAAAATGGTTTGGTTCTAATCCAATGGATAAGAATAAACCCAAGGGTTTGGTTTATTTTAAGCGAATGAACCAAAAGTTGGTTCGGTTCGTTTTAACTTAAAATAAACCATCATGGTTTGGTTTATTTTAACTTATCTTAATGGAGCGGGTTAACGGGCTTTATGGATATGATCCATTAACCATTAAGAGAATTAGTTCTCTATAAAATAGGGATTAAACCCTAACCCTAAAACCTAATCTATTTTTTGGCCGCCCAACACAAAGTTGCCGCCCACCTCCTTGGTGAATTCGGCGGCAACAACCTTGTGCCGCCGCCCAACCACTTGTTCCGCCGTCCAACTTGTTGCCGGCGACCAAGCTTCAGCCGGTGAACCTCCGGCGACCCTCCGGTGATCTCCTATAGGTTTGGCATCAAGGTGAGGCTTTTCTCTCCTTGTTTTGGCCGGCGCCTACTCCTCCACCAAGCTGTCCAGTTTTCTGGACAGCTTCTCCTCCTCTCGTCGGAGCGTCATTTGGACGACGGTTAGTGCTCCGACAGCGGCTAACATACCGGGGATTTGATCTCCGGTAATCCTCTGAGGTGGAGGACGAAGGATTCGTCAAACGGTTGACGAATACCTCTCCGGAGAAGCGAGTTTTGAGAACTCGTTTTGGATCCGAATTTGGATTCGGATCGTGATCATCTCTCGATCACGTCGTCTTCAACACGAGGCTAGTAACCCGTACGAAGACGAAGCTCGTGACTTAGTGAAGTCATCCCGAGGAGCTCGGCGTGGATACGGATAGAGACGATTCTTACGAGGATCGTTCCGGTTGATGCCGTTCCCGCTACACGTCATACGGAAGGTATAACGTAGTTTAATTTCCTTTTATTGCAATTTTAATTTACGGTTATGTCTACACTTGTTGTAATAGCATGCATGTGTTGTGTGTGTTGTAATAAATAGGAGTATTTATTATTTTTATTGCTTCCGCTGTGCTCATGTTTACGAAACATGATCGAACACACACGCCAAGTATGCTTAAACCCAACAAAGATGATATCAGAGCCCAGGTTGTGTTTCGACATAATCGTAAAAATGGTTTTGCGATAGTCATAATGTATTTCTGGAAGTTTTCTAAATTTTGGAAATTTAGAAGTATTTATGGAAATTTTTCAATTTTGGAAAGTCTACAAGTATTTATGGAAATCTTCCACTTTTGGAAAGTTGGAAGTATTTATGGAAATTGATATTTTCCATAAATAAAATATTTGATTAGATTCTAGAAATTTGTTTCCTAATTTAATCATGATTTGATTTGGGAAATCAAATCTTAAAATATTTTATTTCCATAAGTAGTTTTAATGATTTAGGAAATTGGTTTCCTAAATAGATTTTCCTTAATCAAATAATTCCATGAATAAAATATGTGATTAGATTTGGAAATTTGTTTCCTAATTTAATTATGATTTGATTTGGAGAATCAAATCTTAAACATATTTTATTTCCATAAATAGTTATGACATATAAGGAAATATATACATGACATAATTGTATGCCATGTAATTGCATTAGATGCATAACATTATACCATGCGTGTCGTGACATGTAGATGTATGCCATGTAGATAATAGTTATTTGCATGCAAAGAGGATGAGACATAAAACCCTAACTCAATATTAAAGCCTACACCTTCCATTAATATGGTTAGAACCAGAGTTCTGTTTCTTGTTTGGGTTGTTGGACTCACTCCAAGCCCGACTCGAACCTGAACATGTTCAAATCATTGGAATAGTTTAACTCTAATATGGTAAGAGTCAGAGGTCAATCGTTAGTTTGGGTTGTTGGACTCACTCCAAGCCTGGCTAATTGGTTGAATGCGCTCTAACCATATTAAAACTATTTCGCGATTAATGGGTCGGCTTTAACTTGGAGCATCGATTTGTTGGACTCACTCCAAGGTCGATGTGAAGAGAGGTGCAGTTGGGTGCTATGCATATGATGCATACTTGTTAATGTGTTAACAACCCAATGTATGTGTAAACATTCAATTAGTTGATAGCACATTGTGATAGTTACATATACATGATATGTAATCGATATACTTGATACCCACCATCATAGCTAAGAATGGCTTGTTGGACTCACTCCAAGGTTGTTCTTATCTATGATGGATATCAGCCCATTCGGAGATGGACCTACAATCTCCCGAAGTGATTTTGGGGTTTTTGAAATTCGAAAAATGAATGGGATTTATAAATGTATATTGATGCATTTTAAAATCATCTTTCTCATATATGCTCGTTTTGTATTTCTAGGTCAATAAATTGATCATGACGTCTTTGAATTTGCGCACTATTTTGGATTCGAACAAACTGACTGGGCCTAACTTCCTGGACTGGCTTAGAAACCTGAGAATTGTTCTCAAGGCGGAAAAGCTTGCATATGTCCTTGAAGAGCCTCTTCCTGACCGTCCTAAGGACGATGCAACTCCAGACCAAATGTTGGTCTATCAGAAACATGTGGCAGATTCTGAGCTGGCGAGTTGCATCATGCTAGCGGCGATGGTACCTGAGCTGCAAAAGCAGCATGAGCATATGGATGCTAATACTATGGTCTTCCATCTTCATGAGTTGTTCGATGAGCAAGCGAGATCCGAAAGGTTCGAGGTCTCTAGGCTCCTCTTCACCACGAAGATGCAAGAAGGTTCGTCTGTAGTGCAGTTTGTGCTAAAGATGAACGGGTACATCGAGCGGCTAGCTACCCTCGGTTTTGTGATGGATCATGAGTTAAGTATTGACTTAATTCTGCATTGTTTGCCCAAGAGCTTCTCGCAATTTGTGATGAACTATCGGATGAACAAATTGGAATCCACCATTCCCGAGCTCCTTAATATGCTGAAGACTGTGGAGCCTTCTGTAAAGCATGAGGAGAAGGCGGTTACATAGTTGATTCCTCAAAGAAAGGTTCTAAGAGGAAGGCAAAAGAAGAAGAAAGGAAAGAAAAAGGCAAAGAAGGCGGAACTAGCAAGAAAAGGGCACTTGCCATCAGTGGGCAAGGAAGGCCATCGCTAAGAAAGCGCAAGACTTATCTTGAGTCCATGAAGAAGAAGAAGGCATCTGATGCCCCATCCTCTTCAGGTATCTTCGTTATTGATTGTCATTCTATTTCCTTAGACACTTGGGTATTGGATACTGGGTGTAGCTCACATATATGTAATGACATACAGGGGATAAGGAATAGAAGAAGACTTGTCAGAGGGGAGTCAAATTTGCGAGTTGGCAATGGAGCAAAGGTTGCTGCGGTCGCCATCGGAACTTATTTGCTGAAGCTCCCTAGTGGACTAGTCTTGGAACTGGACAATTGCTATTATGTTCCTTCTCTAATAAAGAACATTGTTTCTATTTCCTGCTTAAATAGAAATGGTTTCCATTTAACGTTTAGTAACAATTGTTGTTATATAACTTTGAATGGCGTACTTTATGGAACTGGAACTTTGAGTAATGGCATTTATACGTTGGACGTATCTAGTGACATCTTCAATATCGAAGCGAGAAACACGCGTGCTCGAAAGGATAATCAAATGGACTCCTATATGTGGCATTGTCGTCTTGGCCATATAAGCAAGAAACGCATGTCCGAATTACACCGATGTGGAATTCTGGAATCATTTGAATTGGATTCATACGATACATGTGAATCATGCTTAAAAGGCAAGATGACTAAGTTACCTTTTACTGGAAAAGGTGAACGAGTGGGAGAGTTACTAGGTCTAGTACATACTGATGTATGTGGACCCATGTCAACTCAAGCTTTAGGAGGCTATAGCTACTTCATCACCTTCACCGATGATCACTCACGGTTTGGGTATGTGTTCTTGATGAAACACAAGTCTGAAGCCTTTGAAAGGTTCAAAGAATTCAGAAATGAAGTAGAGAAACAACATGATAAAAGTATTAAAATACTTCGATCGGATCGAGGTGGTGAATACTTAAGTCAAGAGTTTCTTGATTATCTAAGAGACAATGGCATATTGTCTCAATGGACTCCTATACACCACAAAGATAATGGTGTATCCGAGAGGCGAATCTTAGGACCTTGTTGGACATGGTCGTCAATGATGAATCATGCGACTCTTCCCAAGTCCTTTTGGGGTTATGCACTGCATATTGCTTACTTATTGAAGAATGCCTACTAAGGTAGTAGTCTCTACTACTCCATATGAGATATGGGCTAGTAAGAAACCTCATGTATCTTACTTGAAGATATGGGGTTGTCCTGCTTATGTGAAGCGGACTGTATCAGACAAATTGGATGCTAAGTCTGATAAATGTCTATTTGTTGGATACCCTAAGGAAACAAGGGGTTACTAATTCTATCATCCTGTGGAACAAAAGGTGTTTGTTTCAAGGCATCTGGTTTCTAGAGAAAGAGTTTCTCTTGCAAGAAAACAGTGGGAGTGTCGTCGAGCTTGAGGAGGCTCGAGAGACTCAAATAGACATTGATGAGATACCTGGTGAAGCACAACAGCCGACAACTCATAGTGATGAGCAATCGGCTGGACCAATTGTAACACCACATCTTCGTAGATCTGGTAGAACACGCAATATTCCTGAGAGATATGGATTTCTCGTAAGTGAATCGAACGACGTGTTACTCATTGATGATGAGGAGCCTACCAGTTATGAAGAAGTCGACAAGTTCGAAAGGGATAAGTGGCTTGGTGCCATGAAGTCGAAATGGATTCCATGTACGAAAACCAAGTTTGGAACTTGGTTGACCCACTGAAGGCATAAAGCCTATAGGGTGCAAGTGGGTTTTCAAGAAGAAAACCGACATGGATGGTAATGTGATTACCTATAAGGCTAGATTGGTGGCGAAAGGATATCGTCAAAAACAAGGTGTTGATTATGACGAAACCTATTCGCCTGTAGCTATGCTTAAATCCATTCGGATGCTCCTGGCCATAGCGGCTCACTATGATTATGAGATATGGCAGATGGATGTGAAAACAGCTTTCCTGAATGGAAACCTGCTCGAGGACGTGTATATGATACAGCCTGAGGGTTTCACATCGGTTGATAAAACCAAGGTATGCAAATTGCGACGATCCATTTATGGATTGAAGCAAGCATCCAGGAGCTGGAATATCCGTTTTGATGAGACGATCAAAAAGTTTGATTTCTCACAAAATCCAGACGAACCTTGTGTGTACAAGAAGGTTAGTGGGAGTGCAATCGTGTTCCTAGTATTGTATGTCGATGACATATTACTTATAGGAAACGATGTGTCAATCTTACAGTTAGTTAAGGTTTGGTTATCCAAGACATTCTCCATGAAAGACCTGGGAGAAGCAACCTACATCCTTGGGATTAAGATCTATAGAGATAGATCGAAACGGTTGCTTGGTCTTTCGCAGTCTACATATATAGACCGAGTGCTAAAGAGGTTTAGCATGTCGGAATCCAAGAAAGGTTATCTGCCCATCAGGCATGGGGTACACCTTTCGAAGTCTATGTGTCCGCGCACAGAAGACGAGAGGATTTTCATGAGTAAGATTCCCTATGCATCCGCAATAGGATCTATCATGTATGCTATGTTATGTACGAGGCCCGATGTATCGTATGCTCTGAGTGTCACGAGCAGATACCAGTCTGATCCAGGAATGGATCATTGGGCGGCTGTTAAGACGATCCTTAAGTACTTGAGAAGAACTAAGGATGTGTTCCTAATATATGGAGAAGGGGACATGGTGATACGCGGGTATACAGATGCCAGCTTCCAGACAGACAAGGATGATTCCAGGTCTCAGTCTGGATACGTGTTCACCTTGAATGGGGGCGCAGTGAGTTGGAAAAGTTCCAAACAAGAGACTGTAGCGGATTCTACCACTGAGGCAGAATATATTGCAGCTTCGGAAGTAGCAAAGGAAGCGGTTTGGATCAAGAAGTTCGTTCATGAACTTGGTGTGATTCCGGCCATTGTTGAAGCAATACCGGTCTACTGCGACAACAATGGAGCAATTGCACAGGCGAAAGAGCCAAGGTCTCATCAACGATCCAAACATGTGCTTCGCCGCTATCATCTTGTCAGAGAGATCATCAGTAGGAACGAAATACAAATCGAGAAAATTCCCACTGAAAGGAACTTAGCGGATCCTTTGACTAAAGCATTACCTCAAAGTAAGTTTGAGGGTCATGTTGGTACTTATGGTATTGGATACCGTAGCGATTGGCATTAGGCCAAGTGGGAGTCTGTTAGTAATATATGAGAGATGTCCTAAGGCAATCGCCTTATGTATGAACCATTTATATGATAAATGAAGATTCACTATTTGAGTATACATGTTTTATGTATTTGATTGGATCTTAAACTCATTTACTGAATGTCCACGATACGATTCACAGCATGAGAGAATTTGTGATTGGATCACAACTAGTGAGTATCTCTACATGTGTAATTGTGATGTATCGGAATTATCCCTAGTCGATGAATTGATGAATCTGGACACCATCAATTCTGTTGAGACTAGCACGAGGTATACTCCTTGGTGTATCCAAGCAGCTTATTCTCACTGGCTAGAGACATAGTGATGTCCGGAGTTAATCGTGGATGCTAGTTATGGTAACTAGTTCATTGGAGTGACCAGCCGTAAGACTTCATATGGTTCTCTGCATATATAGATATGTCAATGAAGTTCTTACTGTGGCTTAAGTGCGATGTTCCTTTGACTTGCGGTATTAAAGTCATCTTGATCATGGAGACTTATGCTTTGACATCTTAAGCAAACATCTCTAAGGAGATGTGGACCCGGGATGATTGGGTATAAGTCAAAGTGATCGAAGGTGTTTGAATAGCCTATAAAGGATTCACCACTCCTTGCGAGGAGATGTATACCCATGGCCTCTCGTCGGATTGTTACTAAAGTCTTTGGCCAAAGCATTACATGTTTAGAGTAAAGTACTCTTCGATACATGTGGAGTAACTAGAATCCGTAGGACGAGGAAATGATACTTGGGCTAGGTGTGACGTAGTCAGCCTAGTGGGGACTGACACAATAGACCATGTCCTGAACCAAGTGGGTATAAGATGAGTGAAGGGAATGGGGCACGATTCATTCGAGCTACTGAAGGGTTTCAGAAACAGTTCTGGATCAACCGTTGATCTTTTCGGTTAATTGGGGATCATGATGTACTACTAGGTGCCACTCATGATCGTTCTATAATTAATGGTTAATTATAGACGACCAACATAAACCGAGAACCTATTTGGTCACACGCACAACGAGTGTAATCCAAAGGATTTAAAACGAGCTTGAGAATGGGATTCTCAGACCGAGAGAAACTATGTTTGGTTGGACCAAACATAAAGCGAGCATGAAATTGTTTCAGTCGCAATGGAAGCGTGGATGGGCCGTGTCTTATGAAGACATAATGGATGGACCAAAATAGTTTGGTTCTAATCCAATGGATGAGAATAAACCAAAGGGTTTGGTTTATTTTAAACGAATGAACCAAAAGTTGGTTCGGTTCGTTTTAACTTAAAATAAACCATCATGGTTTTGTTTATTTTAACTTATCTTAATGGAGCGGGTTAACGGGCTTTATGGATATGATCCATTAACCATTAAGAGAATTAGTTCTCTATAAAATAGGGATTAAACCCTAACCCTAAAACCTAATCTATTTTTTTGGCCGCCCAACACATAGTTGCCGCCCACCTCCTTGGTGAATTCGGCGCCAACAGCCTTGTGCCGCCGCCCAACCACTTGTGCCGCCGTCCAACTTGTTGCCGGCGACCAAGCTTCAGCCGGTGAACCTCCGGCGACCCTCCGGTGATCTCCTATAGGTTTGGCATCAAGGTGAGGCTTTTCTCTCCTTGTTTTGGCCGGCGCCTACTCCTCCACCAAGCTGTCCAGTTTTCTGGACAGCTTCTCCTCCTCTCGTCGGAGCGTCGTTTGGACGACGGTTAGTGCTCCGACAGCGGCTAACATACCGGGGATTTGATCTCCGGTAATCCTCTGAGGTGGAGGACGAAGGATTCGTCAAACGGTTGACGAATACCTCTTCGGAGAAGCGAGTTTTGAGAACTCGTTTTGGATCCGAATTTGGATTCGGATCGTGATCATCTCTCGATCACGTCGTCTTCAACACGAGGCTAGTAACCCGTACGAAGACGAAGCTCGTGACTTAGTGAAGTCATCCCGAGGAGCTCGGCGTGGATACGGATAGAGACGATTCTTACGAGGATCGTTCCGGTTGATGCCGTTCCCGCTACACGTCATACGGAATGTATAACGTAGTTTAATTTCCTTTTATTGCAATTTTAATTTACGGTTATGTCTACACTTGTTGTAATAGCATGCGTGTGTTGTGTGTGTTGTAATAAATAGGAGTATTTATTATTTTTATTGCTTCCGCTGTGCTCATGTTTACGAAACATGATCGAACACACACACGCCGCGGTGCCGGAAACCCAACACAGATGTCATGCCCCGAGAGTATGCTGAGCTAAAAAACAAACGAACAACATCTCCCCTGTACGTGGCAACATATCCTGTTGATACAAGGCCTTTCGACCACAATCACAACAACATATATATAACCGTATATATAACAGAAACATAGCGGAAACTATCACAACGAAATAACAACTACACACAGTGCATACCAGTATGACTAACACCACATAAAGAAAGTATCATCAAAACCTGAATAAATAAGTGCGTACATCAACAATGTCAAACACAACATGCACCATATAAATCCGGATCGATATACGAAACATCCGAAAATAAAAGGAAACATAAATCCACGCCGAGACCCTCGAAAGTGAGATGAAAAGTTGCCAGCCAGCGTTGCTCTAAGTCCATCATGAAGTCGGCTACTTGTTACTTAGGCACCAAGAAAACCCAGGGTCTGTGGTGGTGAGTACAAAACTCAGTGGTAATAAGAATAGAAGTGCATGCATAACATATATATATATATATCACATGTGAATCAATAATAGACTATCTAAAGGTATAATAGGTATACACCAGCATAAATATAATAACTGTATAACTAAACTGATCAATAATAACAACATAAGGTACTGACATTCTTGAAGATCGACAACGATATAACTCATACAACCTGAGTATAGGTACCATAATACAATACCTACAACATGGTAGAGTAAAACTAACTCTATAATCGACAAATCCACCATACTAACATTCTATGGAAAATACAACCATGAACTGGGTCCATCCCGTATCACCTCAAGGTACTGGTCAAAGGTATACAACAGTCTAACCAACTCAACTCTGGTAATCCACACACAACCATATAAGAATATGCAAGTGGAATGCAAGATGATGTACAATCAAATGCAGCAAGCATAGTTCAAACAAATGCAACATCCAACGATCATATATATAGACTCTAGCTATATATATTCTCATCACACTCAACTATATATATATACATGTATACGTATATATATATGTATATGCAAACGCCATCTACAACGACAATGCAAATGCATGGTCATGCTTGCACACCCTACTGCTACCATGATGCCATTGTGGCCTAGGTGGCACGACATGACAACTATCCCAACTCAACAACAACCACTGCTCTCGAGTGGCCGAGTGGGCAGTATGAAGTAGCATATAAGCGTAAATAGCTAACTACACAATGGGGGTCCCTACTGCTGGCCACTCTGACTGACACTACCCATGAGTGGTCGAGTGTCACGCACCCAAGATAATTGCACACAACTCCAACGACCACTGTCAATAGTGGGGCGAGTGCGACACAACAAATGCACTGCCCTCACACCAGTTACTCCTCCATGAGTAACCTGGGAGGCAAGATGACTGACGACCCTCTCAACCATAAGGGAGACCAAGTCGTCAGCATGCATGTAAATGAAATGAATGCATGACAGTACATACATATGTCCACAATACACTCTCTATTCTATAGAGAGTCATATACAACTAACAACAACCAAGCTAGGACCTCCAGTCCGTAGCGACGCTGTATCGACAAATCACACGTCCATACACGACTACATGATCCATAGTAGATATATACACAATATCAGGATATGATATGAAAACTCAACTTTACTTCTAGAACATCACCCACCCCCGGATGATTTATCTAAATTACACAATTTAGTTTAACAATCGAATTTAGCTACGTACACATAGGTAAACCACTACAGGTCCACTTATCATAACATCTATAATTCATAACAAAGATGAATCAATAGATAACCACAATAAGAGAGTATTTAAGTGTAAAGGCAAGTATCAAGCATCAGAAAAACTAGAGTGGAGTCAAGGACAAGGTGACAACAATATGAAGTCATATACTTCAGGGTTTAGTTACTACCTGACCAGGGTAGGAAATATTACCCACCTATTATGTAAATCGTAACTATCTTCACGTCCGCGAACTCGCCTCGCATCAAAGTCCTGTACACCATATAGAATACAATTTAATTCTATCGTACAACGAATGATCAAATTGAATTTTACATCGACTTTGTATTCTAATCTACAAAACGAATATTAACTAAGGTCTCATTTGTTGGGGATCCTTGGAAGACTAGAGGGGGGTGAATAGCCTCTTTTTGAATTCTACAAAAGGGTTAGCGGAACAAAAACAAACAACTAAACGAAATTGAAAAGAAAACAACTACAATCGCTAACAAGGAGATTTACGTGGTTCGAAGATAAAGCTCCTACTCCACGGCGATCCTTAAGGTGGATCAACCCAAGCAATTCCACTAAGAAGCTGTTGGATCAAGCAGATCGCTAGAGGGGGGGGTGAATAGCGATAAAACTTTTTGTACGAATTTGTTGAGTAGACAATTAAAATGCAGCGGAAGATAAATGATAAATAAAAGAGACAAGTGGATTTTTTACTTGGTTTGTAGCCTTCGGCTACTACTCCAAGGCCCTAGTGGTCCTTGACCACAGATGGAGGGAAAAACACTAAACGAACTCCTCCTCGTTGAAGGTAGGAGTTAAACGAATACAAAACTCAAGAAGGACTCAAGGTAGAGGGACACTCCCCCTCTCCTTGATATGATTTAAAGCTCGAAATAAAAAGAATAACTTATACAAATTAAAGCTTATACCGACGACTTTTGAAGACTTGAATCTTGGAGCTTGAGTCGTCGTCTCGGCAGTGCTTCGTCGTAGGGATGTCGGAGACTCGTAGCATATCGGAAGCACTTGGAAGCTTTTGAATTGATGAAAACCCCTAGGACAAGCCCTCCTTTTATAGCCTTTGAGCCCCTCATCGAATGGGTCTTCAACCAATCACAAATGGGCAAAAAGCTCCTTGGAATGAGGTGATAAGGCTTGACTCCTCGAAGTTGATCCTTGACATCAGTCGATTGATGGCCATCATCGATCGGGATGGCGGCATCGATCGAATCGCCGTAGGTAGTCGGTGATGGATGCGATCGAGTCCTCAAGCGGCGATCAATTGATGCTAGCTGCAAGTCAAAGTTAGCTCAACAAAAACCTAATTTTGACGGCCTCCGACCGTCCGATCTCGACCTAGACCATCCATGGGATGTCTTGGGTCAGATATATGCTTAAGACCATCCCCGTAAGGAGGATACGACCTCACTTATGCTTACACACATGAGCTTACCTCGATACTTACTATGTCGCTTTCGCTTCTGGCCTTCCACTCGATTCCTTAGGCTTCCTCTGAAATCACTCGAGTGTCGCCTGACCACCGCGACTTCCTCAGAGTGTCGCCAGCCTTCAGCTCCAACTTTTGCACTTTTCTACACACTCGATTAAGCTCGTGAGATAACGATGTAATCTTAACTTTGCGTCTTTTTCTATAATCAAAACACAGGTTCGATCATCTGGTGCCCCTGCACTAACAATCTCCCCCTTTTTGATCTATGGCAAACTTACTCAAAGTTAAGGAAAAATATAATGTGGAAAATGAGTAAATGTAAATGATGCCCTCATTATAATCAATTCCCCCTTAGAAAGAAGTTTATAAAGAAGTTAATCTTCAAAATTAAAAAATTTTAAATTTTTGTTCTCCCCCTTAACTTGTGCTCTTCTCCCCCTTTTGCCATAAATCAAAAAGATTTGGGGTTGTATATATAAAAAGTAGGGATTTTTAACAAAAAGGTAGCATGCATAAAGATTATCTAACATGAGTCCAAGCATATGTCTCGATTTACTCTGGTTCGAGGTATAACCCTCTGCACCAACAATATAAGTCTTGAGACTAATTTGATTTTCAAAAATACTTATAAAATTAGCTTTGATTTTCAAAATACTTATACGCTAATAAATTTTGAAAATATATAACCCTTAGGGTTAGTTTTCTCTCCCCTTTAATCAAGTATATAAGATATAGAAGAGTTAGGGGGCGCTAAACATTGACCTAAAAGGTTGTATATTTAGAGTTTTGTCCGAATATAAGTAAACGTTTAAGCTCAATAGTTTGAAAAATAGATAACATTTTTGAAAGGACTATGTAAATTGAAATTGTTCCTTATTCATCTCACCCATTCTAAGTGTCTTAGAATTGGTTCACCTTATATGTTGTGTGAGACGATTCCAATTTTATCTTGATTAAATTTAATGATTTGAAACTGGTCAACCTTGCATTAGATTCAGATTTGACCCTAATCTCATCATGTCACCTTTTCAAGATCTTAGCTTCCAGGTCATGGCGAGGCACAGGGGCCTTCTTTGATCGGAAAAATGACCACATCCTTAGACAAAACAAATTTTGAGAAAATAGTAACTTGACTCACCTAAGACCACTTCCTGGTCTAACTAGTCTAGGATATGGCGAGGTAGCTTCAGCTAGTTCCACTCGATCAAGTGAACCGAACTAGATACGCCTTATCTAGCCCAAATACACGAGACTCCGTTTTCCTAGCGTACTATCATCTCGTCGCATCCTGGTACTATGTTATCAAGCATTGACGAGTTATAGTCCTATCTAGCCATTTTTTAAAAAACATTTAAGTTATCGGATATACTATTTTGGTATTAGTTTCCCCTGGATTATTGAACCAATATGGTCTAGTCAAGTAATGAACTTGATCCTGGGGAATCCAAAACCTATTGGTCCTTATATGTGAGTTTAATAAGGTTTTCGGGACCCACGCTTGGACTCAATGATGACTACGGTTTATGATAGACATGTAAGATCTATTCGTAGTCTTTGAGCTATATCCGAGTCCGGCTCTGTTGTACACGACTCTCTGAGTTCCAAGAAGTCGGTTAAGATTCTTGGACCCCGTCGAGAACTTGTTCAACCGAGCTTCGAGCTCTTGGACTCGCCCTTTCAAGAGAGAGTTCTCTTCTTCGAGTTTTTCAACTCGAGTTGAGTCCTCCTCTTGAACTCGACTAGTCGAAGAGTTTAGGGGTGTCTCTTGTTTGAGGGTTTCAACCTCCTCAACCAAGGACTCGACCTTAGACTCGGATTTAGCTAATTTCCTAGTTAGCAATTTAATCGTATTGTAAAGCGTATGAATTAGTGAGCGACTAACCTTAATTTTCTCTTTCAGTCCAGCTTTGAGTTTCTTCTCGAAGTAGTCCTCGAGTTCGGAGTCGGTGTTGTAGTTGGATTCAGATTTCGACTATGACTAGGACTCTTTGGGTCTTGCCATGCATGCTATGCCGACGCCTTCTTCGTTGTCCCATGTTGCATGAAA
Source organism: Wurfbainia villosa (assembly GCA_025175895.1). Classification (NCBI taxonomy): domain Eukaryota; kingdom Viridiplantae; phylum Streptophyta; class Magnoliopsida; order Zingiberales; family Zingiberaceae; genus Wurfbainia; species Wurfbainia villosa. Next base: position 59,401,798 of record CM045997.1, read on the forward strand.
AGCCTTCTTTTGATTTAATTTGAATTGTGCCCTCTTTTGGTTCTTTAGTAGCCTCCTTTCCCTCCAAACGATCTTCCGCACTACGTTCACTATTGCTTCCACCTCTTCGGATTCGAACTCTGATCCATCTTCGGGTTCCAGTCCATCTTCTTGCCTGGTGGGTGTCTTGCTTCTTTGTCCTACAAGTAGAGCAATACCTCTCTCGGCCCAGACCATGTTAGTTTGCTCGTGAAGTTCAAACTCAAAAAATAATTCACCTAATCTAAGCTTTGAAAGGTCCTTAGAGACCTTGTAGGCATCAACCATGGATGCCCACAAGATAGTCCTAGGAAATGAGTTAAGAACTTACCTTAGGAGGTCGCAGTTTTCGACCTTGTGTCTGATGGTGTGTAGGCCGTTGATAATGTCCTGAATGCGGCCGTGTAGTTGCGTTGCCATCTCAGATTCCTGCATTTTTAGGTTATACAATTTATTAAGTAGTAAGTCACGCTTACTTACCTTCACGTCGTTAGTCCCTTCGTGTAGTTCTATGAGTTTTGTCCACAGATCTTTTGCGCTGATGAAGGGTTCGATGCGGTTGAGCTCTTCCTTAGATAAACCGCATTGCAATATTTGGGTTGCTCTTACATCGGCTTCGATTTGCCTCTTGGTTGCATTGGTCCACTTGTTGAAATCTAGGGGCTCGCCTTAATCATTGGTGGGTAGAGCAAAGCCGGTTTGAATGATTATCCAAGACTCGACTTGTGTTTTTAGAAAACACTTCATCCGACCTTTTCAGTAACGGAAATCATCTCCGCTAAAGAACGGAGGTCGGGTGGTGTTGTACCCCTCAATGTGGGCCATAAAGAAAAACTTGCACACACAAAAAAAACACAAAAAAAAAACTTTCCAAGACTCGAGTCTTGGATTAGTGGTGCGGGAAATAAAAAAAACAAATGAGAAATAGAAAGTTAAACAAAGAGATAAGAAACTAAACAAAAAGTAAGTACTCACAACTTTCGATGTCCCCGAAAGGGTACTAAACATCGATTTCTGGGGATGAAAACAACTTGTTATGCGAGTAAACCCCATAAGAAGTGTAGATCTCTTAGAAATCTTCGATTTGGTAGGTAGAACGTTTTATGAGTCCACTTGTAGCAAAAGTTATGCTCGTTTGATCGTGAGGTACTCTGAAGGTGATTAGTACTTGCAAAAACACAACCAAAAACTATGTACCAAGAATTGGTCTTGGATTAGTAGTGTGGGAGAAATCTTAATGTGCTTCGTTCAGTTACGTATTGCTATATTTTGCCTCAGAAACAGCGTCTCCAGATTCCTGATGCGATTGTTGAATTCGGCTGGATAAAGCTGAAGGGGGTGAATAGCGATAAAACTTTTCGTACGAATTCGTTGAGTAGACAATTAAAACGCAGCAGAAGATAAATGATAAATAAAAGAGACAAGTGGATTTTTTACTTAGTTTTTAGCCTTCGGCTACTACTCCAAAGCCCTAGTGGTCCTTGACCATGCACGGAGGGCAAAACACTAAACGAACTCCTCCTCGTTGGAGGTAGGAGTTAAACGAATACAAAACTCAAGAAGGACTCAAGGTAGAGGGACACTCCCCTTCTCCTTGATATGATTTAAAGCTCGAAATAAAAAGAATAACTTATACAAATTAAAGCTTATACTGACGACTTTTGAAGACTTGAATCTTGGAGCTTGAGTCATCGTCTTGGCAGCGCTTCGTCGTAGGGATGTCAGAAACTCGTAGCGTATCGGAAGCACTTGAAAGCTTTTGAATTGATGAAAAACCCTAGGACAAACCCTCCTTTTATAGCCGTTGAGCCCCTCATCGAATGGGTCTTCAACCAATCACAAATGGGCACAAAGCTCCTTGGAATGAGGTGATAAGGCTTGACTCCTCAAAGTTGATCCTTGACCATCAGTCGAATGATGGCAGCATCAGTCGAATGTTGACTGCAGATAGTCGACTGATGGACGACAGTCGAGTCCTCTATGCTGGCAGTCGACTGATGCTAGCTGCAAGTCAAAGTTCGCTCAATAAAAACCTAATTTTGACGGCCTCCGACCGTCTGATCTCGACCTAGACCATCCATGGGATGTCTTGGGTCGGATCTACGCTTAAGACCATCCCCGTAAGGAGGATACGACCTCACTTATGCTTACACACACGAGCTTACCCCGATACTTACTGTGTCGCTTTCACTTCTGGCCTTCCACTCGATTCCTTCGGCTTCCTCCAAAATCACTCGAGTGTCGCCCGACTACCGCAGCTTCCTTCGGGTGTCGCCAGCCTTCAGCTCCAGCTTTTGCACTTTTCTGCACACTCGATTAAGCTCGTGAGATAACGATGTAATCTTAACTTTGTGTCTTTTGCTATAATCAAAACACAGGTTCGATCATCTGATGCCCCTGCACCAACAGAAGCTTTCTCTTACAAGACCCTCTCCTCTTCTTACAATGATGAAAATGAGATTTAGGAGAAGAGGAAGAATTAAACACAAAGAAAGCCTTTGAAAATCGTGGGGAGCTTGAGAATGAAGTTGGAAGATGAGCACTAACCTTCTTAAGCACCCCAAGCCCTATTTTTATAGACAAAGGGTTGTTTTTCCTATTGGACCACGATCAATCGACTGATGTTGTACATCAATCGACTGCTATCGCGGCTAATGGCTTCTTCATAGCCAAATTCGCGGGATTCATAGGCGTCATTATCCAACGGCAGGCTCATCACTCGACTGATCCCTCCATCAGTCGACTAATGGAGTGATCAGTCGAGTGATCACTGCATGCAGTCGAGTGAGACCCCATTCTGTGCCCGATGTCGACTTGATCAGTCGACTGTCACTGTTTGGTAGTCGACTGATGGCGATATCAATCGACTGCCAAGACTAGGCAGTCAACTACTCATCAGCTTTTCAGCCTGACTCAGTCGAGCACCATATTAGTCGACTACTACATCGTATCAGTCGACTGATACTCATCAAATATGAGTAATTCATACTTGAATTGACTCCCTAGACTTAGACTCAACCTTCTAGCTCTTCCTTAAGCCTTGCACCTCCAGGATCCCTCCGAGTCCGCGACTTATTCATCCTTTGCGCTTGCTTCCAAGAGCTTCCTTCGGTTTTGTCATGTCTTGGGTTTCCCTTTACCAAAGTATGCTTGGACATTACGCCACCAAGACTACATGCTTCGACTTATGCTGCCAAGACTTGCCTTTGGACTTCCTTTGCCAAGGTCCGCTTGGACTTTACGCCGCTAAGACTACATGCTTGGTCTTACGCCACCAAGCCCTTTCCTTGGACTTCTCTGGCCAAGATCACACTTGGACTTTGCCTTTTACCAAGTCTTCATACTTGGATTTTCCTGTCACTTAAACACATTCACAATTAGATCACAAAGCATTGCCTAACTTAGATGATTATCCAAACATCAAAACATATAGATGCTTGGGGCATTGTTGCACCAACAATCTCTCCTTTTTGATGTTTGACAATCATTTAAGTTAGGTCTTTAACACATGCACATAATCATATTTCCAATATGAATTCTAACTTAAACATTACTTCTCCCCCTTTGACATACATCAAAAAGAGAAGAATTCAATAATAAGTTCATGAAAGAATTAAATTTGTTATATCTTGAACTAAGGCATAAGATCGATATGAGGCTCCCCCTTAATCCAAGACATGGTTCATGATGTGTGAATAACATGTGGAGAAAAGCATAACAAAGGATAGAAGGTTAAGTCCTAACTTTGCACCAACAATATAAATTTAGGGAATGAAAGGAAACTCCCCCTAGAACATTGCATAAAACAGTCTCATACCCTTTTAATTACTTAAGTCAACATACTATAGGGTTAGGACACTTAATAGCACACTCAAGATCAAGAAATAAGGCTGAAATGCAAAAAAACCAGAGTATCAGTCGACTGAATTCTGATTCAGCCAACTGCTACGCCTGAAGTCCATTTTTTAGATTTTTCAGCCCAACTTCAGAAATGCACTAAACATTCTAGAAACATCGAAAAATCATGAAATTTTGTGTGCATATTTCTGAAATCATTTTCTATCAAGGAAAAATAATTTAAAAAATATATGTTTTCCAAATTTCGAAAATGATACAATTTTGAAACCCAGCAAAAGCTCTAAGTATTTTGCATACTTTGTATCACTTTTGCTTAGCAGTTGAAAACTGTTTTTCAAAGTATGATAAACATAGTTTAAATTATATTTTATTTGACATTTCCAATCATATTCTTGAAGCTATATGCACATCAATTGTGCATAAGCCTTCCCAATGATTGGTCCAATGAAGGATTAATGTCTCTAGATGTCACTTGGTTCATAATAATGCATCATAACAAGCATAATGACCTAAGTGTATCTTCCTAACATCTCACATATTGTCTAAGTGGCTCAATACAAAAATCATGGTTTCTTAGGTGTTTTGTGAGATGCTTAAAGGTATAAATCCTAGAATTTCTATAGGATCATGAAAACTTAGACCTCTATTCTACTAAGCACATCCCAAGTTCTCTCCTTAGTGATGAATATTCTGCTTCGGGGAGAGCCTTGGTGAATATGTCGGCTAAGTTGGACTTAGATTCTATGTAATTAAGTTCAATGTCCCCCTTAGCCACATGATCTCTAATGAAGTGATGCTTCACTTCAATGTGCTTAGTTCTAGAGTGATGTACCAGATTTTTGGTCAAGTTTATGGTACTCACATTATCACAATAAACTTTTACATTGGAGTAGTGTAGCTCATAATCCTCTAATGTGTGTCTCATTCAAAGTAATTGAGCCACACAACCACCCATAGCCACATATTCGACTTCGATCGTTGACAAAGCAACACAAGGTTGCTTTCTACTACTCCAACTTACTAGGGAAGATCCAAGAAATTGGCATCCACCACTAGTACTCTTCTGATCCAACTTCAACTCGCATAGTCGAAATCGGTGTACCCAATTAAATCAAAAGATTTTGTCCTAGGGTACCAAAGTCCTACATTTAGTGTGCCCTTGATATATCTTATGATTCTCTTAACGGCCACTAAATGGGACTCTTTAGCATATGATTGGTACCTTGCACACATACATACCGTAAATAATATATCAGGTCTACTAGCGGTTAGGTACAAAAGGCTACCAATCATACTCCTATAGAGTTTAAGGTCAATTTGTTTTCCTTCATGATCATTATCTATTTTTGTATTAATTTCCATTGGGGTTGAAACTACCTTAGCATTTTCCAAACCAAATTTCTTAATCATTTCCTTAGTATATTTGCTTTGGTATACATAAATTCCTTCATTTGTTTGTTTGACTTGTAGACCTAGGAAGAAATTTAGTTCCCCAACTAGACTCATCTCAAACTCATTCTCCATATTTTTGATGAAGTCTTGAAGGAGCTCATCATTTGTTGACCCAAAGATAATGTCATCTACATATACTTGGGCTATAAAGATGTCCTTATACATTGATTTAATAAAGAGAGTTTGGTCTACTTGACCCCTTCTAAACCCCTTAGAGACCATGAAAGATGACAATCTTTCATACCAAGCCGAGGGAGCTTGTTTCAAACCATATAAAGCCTTTTTAAGCTTGAATACATGGTTTGGATAGTCTATGTTTTCAAACCTGGGAGGTTGTTCTACATATACTTCCTCCTTAATAAACCCATTTAGGAATGCCGACTTTACATTCATTTGATGGAGTTTAAAGCTCATGTAAGAGGCATATCCTAATAGGATTATAACCTAGCAACCGGGGCATATGTTTCATCATAATCAAGTCCTTCAACTTGATTGAAGCCCCTAGCAACTAACCTTGCCTTATTCCTAGCTATATTGCCTTGATCATCTAGTTTGTTCCTAAAAACCCATCTCATAGTAATGATAGTATTATCATTAGGTCTAGGAACTAACTCTCATACTTGACTCCTTTCAAATTAAGCCAATTCATCTTGCATTGCTAAGATCCAATCCGGATCAAGTAATGCATCATTGATTGTTTTGGGCTCAATTTGGGAGATGAGGGTTATATGACTAGAGGGAGCTTTATGAAATGACCTAGTCCTAACACCTTAAAATAATTCACCTACAACTTGATCTAAGGGGTGATTTTGATGAACTCTTATTGTTCTAGGAGGTGTATTAACTTGATTTTGATCATAATTATCCTCAAACCTTCTTTTATCATCGGAATCACCTCTTACTCCCCCTTGATTTAACTCTCCCCATTGATCATTACCCCCTAAAGTCAAATCTTGAAATTTTTGGGTAATTTCTTGATTTTTGTCATTGATATCATCATCAATAGGGGATTTCCTAGGGTTAGTATGAGAGGTTTCATCAAATTGCACATTTGATAATTTCTCAATCTTTTGAGTTCTCTTATTATAAACTCTATACCCTACACTAGTGGATGAGTATCCAACTAGGATTCCTTCATCCGCTTTGGATTCAAATTTACTGAGCTTGTCTTTGGTGTTTAAAATATAAACTTTGCATCCAAAGGCTTTGAAATAGTGAATTGTTGGAATTGTACCATTCCATAATTCAAATGGGGGTTTTCCTAAAAACCTATGAATTAAAACCCTATTTTGGATATAGCAAGCGGTGTTGACCGCTTCCGCCCACAAGTAGCTAGGTAAAAGAATATGCATTGAGCATAGTCCTAGCCGCTTCTTGTAGGGCACGATTTTTCTTTTCCACAACCCCATTTTGTTGAGGTGTTCTAGGACAAGAAAATTCGTGCTTGTACCCTTATTCTAAACAAAAATTGGAGAAGTTAGAATTCTCAAATTCTCCACCATGATCACTATGGATCCGGTTGATTTTGAGATTTCTTTCATTCTCTACTCTTTTGCTAAAGCTTATGATTATTCCTAGGGTTTCATCCTTATGTTTCATGAAGAATACCCAAGTAAATCTAGAAAAATCATCTACTATAACTAAGTAATATTTAATACCAATTAAAGAAGGGGTATTATGATAATCAAATAAATCAACATGCAATAGTTCTAAAGGTAAAGCGGTACTAAGTAAAGTTTTACCTTTGTGTGATGATCTTGATTGCTTTCCTTCTTGACATGCATCACACATTTTGTCTTTAAGATACTTGACTTTTGGCAACCCCTTGACTATCTTCATCTTGGCTATTTTGGCAATGTTTTTCATATTGATGTGCCCTAGCCTCCTATGTCATAGCCAACTCTCTTCTTCTTTTGCAATGAGATACTTAGTAGTAGCATTAGTAGCATAGGATAAATCAACATAATATATATTTGATTTCCTAAAACCTACTAACATGCAATCATTTTGATTTTTCTGTCTTATGAAGCATTTTGAAGAATCAAATTTAACATCAAAATTGGCATCACATAGTTGACTTACACTAAGCAAATTAAATTTCATATTTTTAACTAATAATACTTTGTGAATTGCAAGGTTTGGGGATACCTCAATTGTCCCTTTTCCTAGGATCTTAAGTTTACCACTATTTTCAAAAGACACCTTCCCCTTGCTAATGTGGTTGATTGTTGAAAATTTACTCTCATCACCGGTCATGTGTTTTGAGCAAACACTATCAATAATCCATAAGCTTGGTCCTTCTACCTATACAACATGAAAAATGCAAGTCTTAGGCACCCAAATTTTGGGTCCGGTAGCATCAATTAAAAATTTCTTAGGGACCGAAGCCTTTCTCGAAGGGTTTTGCTTATCGAGTCCATGAGGGGAAACTTCGCTTCCCACTTCACCTCGGTAGCTTGTCCATGGCGATCCCTTCAATGTCCCTGGATTAAAAAAAATTTAATCCTAGAAAAAAGGGATTGCCCAAACCACCAAGTCATCGTCGTGCTATTCGTTTAGAGAGGTCACTTGAACAAACTAGTTGTTCAAGCGACCATCCTCTATTCTACGAGTAGCCACGGAATAGACGATGTTCGGATCGCCGGTTTTCGTGTTTATACTCGGGATCCAAGTATTATTTAGCCATTTACAGATTTATAACATGCTTATAATTGAAAAACAAATACAAGCAATAAACAAAAGAAGAAAGTAGAATAGGTATACCTCTCTATCTTCTAATGTATGACCTTCCTCTTTTTGGACGTCGTGTGGGCGACGATCTACCAAAAGTCGAAGCTCCTAGATCACAAATCTTCCTTCCTTGCTCTTCCAAAGCAAGAGGAAGAATAGAAACAAGGTTTTTCTCCTCTCTAGAAACAACCAACAAGGAACTAAAACTATCCTTGCCGTCGGCCAACTAGATGAAGGAGAAGATGGTGGAAAACAACTAAGACACCAAGGGAAGCCCTATATCTTGTTTCCACCACCTAAGGAGAAGGAGAAGGGGGCTTTTGGGTTCCGACCAAGGCTGGAAAAGAGGCTGGAGAGGTGCTGGACGTTGGCCAAAAGAGGAAGAAGAAGAGAAGAATACCTTTCTTATTTGGTGCCACCCATGCCTCCAAACCCAAATCCAAATCCGATCTCAACTAGGATTCCTTCTTTCCGCCCAAACCCTAGCTCTCCTTCAATTATCCCACGACAACTCCCTTTTATAGATTTAGGGATAAGTCATGAATTAATCTCATCTATTGGTTCTAGGGATTTAATCTCAACCGTCGGATCTAGAGATTTAATCTCAACCGTCGGATCTTAGAGATTTAATCTCTACCTATGGATCTTAGAGTTTTGTTTCTATCCATTGGATCTAAGCTTCATGAGGTGTTAATAGGCTACATTAGGGACCATGAGGAGTTGGGTCTTGGCCACCCATGGATCAAGCTCACATAAAGTCCGATCCACTAATGATGATCCAATCCACTAAAGGTTCATCATTGATCTACCTCACCAACCCCCATATGATAATATGGGCTCAATATATTATTTGTATATTTTCTCCCCGTATTTAAGATCTCGAATGTCCGTCGATTAATTAATTTACTGACCATTAATTAATCAACATCTAACTCCTTGAGTAGTACCACTCAACCTTTTCATCATGCCGGACCAAGTCCACCTGCAGGATTTACATGATGAACCTTATGAGCTCCTCAAGGGGACATCATCATCCTAATATATAGGACACGGTTTCCTCCTATAATCAACGGCACACCATATAAATAATATCATCTCCCAACTTACCGAGCCTATCGATTTAATCTATAAATCTCGCCCATTGGTAAATCAAAGAGATGAATACTAAGTATATGTGCCTGTTATTATATCGGAATTAAGAGCATGTACTAAATAATATCTGAGGTCCGATTCGATTATGTAGTCAGCAATAAATCGAATCACCTCTAAGTCGGTCCTTCTCAATACACACAAAGTGCACTAGTGTGATTCTATGGTCAAGACAAACCAACACCAAATCACACTACAACCATTCCGATGGTTTGTCCAAAGCCATCTCGATTGTGAGCCTTTACTTATACTTTACAAGGAGTCGATAACATGATCTCCCGTGTGACACCACACACCATGTTATCTACAATGTAACGTATTAGACAATATGCATAAAAATATGTAAACAATGATCATGTGATTCTTATTCCAAAATAAAGATGTTCATACAAAAGATAGACTTTTCATTATACATCCCTACAATCTCCCACTTATACTAAAAGACTATGTTGTCCTCAAAGTGCCATACATCTGATCCCCATTCCCTCCACATGCCTATCAAAAGCTCTCGCCGGAAGGGCCTTAGTGAAAGGATTTGCCAGGTTATCCTCCGATGTAATCTTGGCCACAACAACTTCTCATCTCTTTACGATTTCTCATATCAGGTGGTACTTGCGCTCTATGTGTTTACTAGCCTTATGGGCTCATGGTTCCTTCGAGTTTGCAACTGTACCACTATTATCACAATAAATTGTGATAGTTCTGGGCAAACCAGGAATCACATCCAAGTCCATCAGGAAGTTCCTAAGTCATACAACTTCTTTGGCCGCCTCAGAGGCCGCCACATACTCAGCTTCCATGGTGGAGTCCGCCACGCACTTCTGCTTGACACTCCTCCATACAATGGCTCCACCTCCCAAAGTAAACATAAAACCTGAGGTAGACTTAGTGTTATCCCTATCAGATTGGAAGTCGAAATCTGTGTAACCCACAGGGAGTAATTGGTCTGCCCAGTAAACCAGCATATAATCCCTAGTCCTTCTCAGGTACTTCAATATATGCTTTACCGCAGTCCAATGTCCCTATCCTGGATTACTCTGATATCTGGTGACCATGCTCACGATAAAGCAGATATCTAGTCTCGTACAGAGCATCGCATACATGAGGGTTCCTACTACCGAAGCATAAGGAACCGCCTTCATCTCCTCTATCTCCTCAGATGATCTAGGACACATCTCCTTAGATAAAGGAACTCCATGCCTGAAAGGTAGAAAACCCTTCTTGGAGTTCTGCATGCTAAAATGCTCCATAATCGTGTCTATGTATGAAGCTTGGGATAAGCACAACATCCTTTTCCTACGATCCCTTATAACCTTGATCCCAAGGATGTGTCCCACCTCTCCCAAGTCTTTCATATCAAACCGTTTGGACAACCATACCCTTACGTCCGATAACACCTTGATATTGTTGCCAATCAATAAAATGTCATCTACGTATAGTACAAGAAATACCACTATGTTTCCGTCACATCTTTTGTATACACAAGACTCATCCAGACTTTGAATAAATCCATAAGACTGGATCACCTCATCAAAGCGGATGTTCCAAGACCTCGAAGCTTGTTTCAATCCATAAATGGACCGATTAAGCTTACATACAAGATGCTCTTTGCCCGTCCTTAGCAATGAATCTCTCTGGTTGCTTCATGTAAATGTTTTCCTCAAGAATTCCATTAAGGAAAGCTGTCTTGACATCCATCTGCCACACCTCATAATCCATATGAGCTGTTATGCATAAGAGAATCCGGATAGATTTAAGCATGGCTACCGGCGAAAAGGTCTCCTCATAATCGATACCCTCTTTCTGAGTATACCCCTTCGCAACAAGCCTCGCTTTGAAGTGTAGAAATTTTTTTTATGCAAAATAGCATATGCGCAACGGAAAAATAGGATCCCTTCCAAGTGATCCTTGCGAAAGAAAACCTCGTACAAAAAAAATAAATTTATCTAAAAGGAAAAAAAAACTTATCTTATAGGAGTATATTATCTTTGTTGCGTGCCCTTTTTAATCCCGCTTCTCCTTGGGTTTGTTGGATCTTTTAGCACGTTCAAATGTCCGTGCCTCTATATGTATCCACACGAGCAAGCTCTTGTCTCACAAAAGAAACTAGAAGAGCTCTCCTTTACTTCTTGCTAGAGAAGTCCCTAAAGGAGAGGAAGGTAGGGAAAAAGAGAAAGGAAGAAGAAGACCACTCTTCTTGCTAGCCTACACTCACAAAAGCCACACAACCAAAGCCTCTCACCACCAAGCTCTCTCCAAGCCTCAAGCTTCCACACCATCAAGCTTAGGTGGCATGCTTATGTGGCATGCTTAGGTGGCATGTTTATGTGACATTCATGCATGTTGAATTAATCTTATTAATTCAATAAGCTTATGTTATCATATTGAATTAATCTCATTAAATCAATAAGGTAACATATTGAATTAATCTTATTAAATCAATTAAGCTTAGGCTATCATGATAACATATTTATTTAATCTTATTAAATTAATAAGCTTAGCATATTGAATTAATATCATTAAATCAACAAGCTAAAATTCTCATTAAGCTTAAAGTCCAAAAACCATTTTGTACTTAAGCTTATTCCCAAATTATTCTAGTCAAACTAGAATGCACTAATTCTTCTAATCATCATGCTCTTTGTGTGTGACCCTATAGGCTCTCATAACATTGGCAGTGGATCTAAACTCTTTTAGATACACAAGCAATGAGCGACATCTAGCAATACATCATTGCTACCCAAGTTACGAAATAAGTCAAGATCCGACTAACCTTTTCGTGACTACTATAATGTATGACAGTGTCCTTCTATCCTTGATATCAGATTAACCAATGAGGCATAGACCGTGTCATCCTTGATCAATCTATGTGTTTCTTGATCCCTGAGTAAACTAACTCAAACAAATGAGCTCAATATCTCATATTGACTCATTCGAGCATGGACATGCATTTTAGTAGTTCTACTCAATCAAGGGGCCCACAGATATCACTCCCGTCATATGGGAGGGATAGATCCCATCTACATCACTCACATTCCTCTGCATAATTTGTTATATACCCAATAATCGCCTTTATGGTCCACCCTGTTACGGGTGACGTTTGACGATACCAAAGTACATAACTTCTTATGTAGGGAACCGTAGTGACTTCAGGTTTGAGGACTATTCATACCAATAGTCACATGAGAAAGTTTATGACACTCATATGACGATCCATGAAACTTTCTCATGGCGGGTCAGTTCAGTATATATTCTCTAATATATACCCATGTGTCAACTTGATATCATATATCCATGACTTGTGAGATCAAGTCATCAATTGACCTACATGCTAGTCTTTATGTATTAATATTGCCCTTGCATATTAATACTTGACTAGGAACATTTAGGAAAGTGTTCTCTACAGCCTCTCATAATCAATTCTGCCAATTGATGTGCTGTAGATAAGAACCTACTTTTCTAAGGCATTATTATATTTAATTTAGCTGGCACAAGCAAGACGTAAATATAATAACCAATCCTTTGCCTTTATAGAATATGATACAAAATGTTCCCTATTCAACCATCACATGATTGGTTCTAGGGCTATAACTAACAATCTCCCACTAGCACTAGTACCAATCACTATAATATCTGATACTTAGTGACCTAGTGTGACCATCATGCTTCCTCTGTGCCAAAGCCTTGGTCAATGGATCTGCGATGTTAGCTTCTGTCGGTACTCTACATATCCTCACATCTCTTCTATCGATGATCTCTCGAATGAGATGGAAGCGTCGCAGTATGTGTTTGGTCCGCTGATGTGATCGAGGTTCCTTAGCCTGTGCAATAGCCCCATTGTTGTCACAATAGAGGTCTATTGGATCTGCAATGCTAGGAACTACCCTAAGTTCACTGATGAACTTACGGAGCCAAACAACCTCCTTTGCTGCATCAGACGTAGTAATATACTCGGCTTCTGTTGTAGAATCGGCAACTGTGTCCTGCTTCAAACTCTTCCAGCTCACAGCTCCACCATTCAGGCAAAACACATACCCCGATTGAGATCTATAGTCATCCTTGTCTGTTTGGAAGCTTGCATCACTGTAACCCTTTACAGTTAGCTCCTCATTGCCTCCAAATATCAGGAAATATTCTTTCATTCTTCGTAAGTATTTAAGAATATTTTTGACTGCTATCCAGTGACTTTCACCTGGATCCGACTGGTATCTACTCATCATGCTCAAAGCATACGAGACGTCAGGACGAGTACAAAGCATGGCGTACATGATAGACCCTATAGCAGATGCATAAGGGATCTTATCCATGCGATCTCTCTCCTCCTTAGAAGAGGGACATTGAGTCTTCGAAAGACTCACACCATGTGATAAAGGCAGAAATCCTTTCTTGGAATTTTGCATAGCAAAACGATCTAGCACTTTATCAATGTATGTACTCTGACTTAGGCCAAGTAATCTTTTAGATCTATCTCTATAGATCTTGATGCCTAGAATATAGGCAGCTTCACCTAAGTCTTTCATCGAGAAACAATTCCCTAACCACATCTTCATAGACTGGAGTGAGGGAATATCATTTCCGATGAGAAGTATGTCATCTACATACAAGATAAGAAATACAACTGTGCTCCCACTATTTCTCTTGTAGACACAAGGTTCATCTTCATTCTTGATGAAACCAAACTCCTTGATTGCATCATTGAATCGAAGATTCCAGCTTCGAGAGGCTTGCTTTAGTCCATAAATGGACCTTTGCAGTTTGCATACCTTTCCAGGATGCTTTGGATCTTCAAAACCCTCAGGCTGTGTCATGTACACATCCTCGAGTAGCTTTCCATTCAGAAAAGTGGTTTTGACATCCATCTGCCAGATCTCATAATCGTGGTAGGCTGCAATAGCAAGTATGATCCGAATGGATTTAAGCATCGCAACTGGTGAAAAGGTTTCATCATAGTCAATACCATGAATTTGTTTGAATCCTTTAGCCACCAATCTACCTTTATAGGTATGCTTATTACCATCCATGTCAGTCTTTACTTTAAAGACCCACTTACACCCAATGGGTTTTACCCTTTCAGGTGGATCAACCAAAGTCCATACTTGGTTAGTGTACATGGATTCCATTTCGGATCTCATGGCCTCTAGTCATTTCTCAGAATCTGGGCTCATCATAGCTTCTTGATAGGATGTAGGCTCGTCAAGATCGACAAGCAATACATCACCGTTGTCAGTCAAGAGAAAAGAATATCTCTCGGGTTGACGACGGATCCTATCAGATCTACGAAGAGGTTGGTCTACTTGAACAGGTGTTTGCTCCACAACTCTTTGGGCAACAATTTCCTCATCCACAACACTTTGTGGTGCCTGTTCATTTTCCATCGAAGCCTTAGTGTTATCTTCATCTTGAATTTCTTCAAGATAAATTTTACTCCCACTAATTTTTCTAGAAATAAATTCTCTTTCTAGAAAGACAACATTTCTGGCAACAAACACCTTGCCAAGTGTGGGATTGTAAAAGTAATATCCCTTAGTTTCCTTGGGATATCCTACAAAATAACACTTATCTGATTTGGGTCCTAGTTTATCTGAGACTTGACGTCTAACATAAGCTTCACAACCCCAAATCTTTATAAAAGACATTTTGGGACTCTTCCCAGTCCATAACGTATATGGTGTCTTTTCTACGGCTTTTGATGGGATGCGATTAAGTGTGAAAGCGGCTGTCTCTAGAGCTAAACCCCAAAAGGAAGTAGGTAGATCAGTCTGGCTCATCATTGATCGTACCATATCTAATAGAGTACGATTTCTCCTCTCAGATACACCATTCCATTGTGGTGTTCCAGGTGGAGTGAGTTGGGATATTATCCCACACTCAGCCAGGTGATCACGAAACTCTTGACTAAGGTATTCACCACCTCGATATGATCGAAGTAGCTTAATACGCTTACCAAGTTGGTTTTGTACTTCATTCTTGAATTCTTTGAACTTTTCAAAGGATTCTGACTTATGTCTCATCAAATATAAGTAGCCAAATATACTCATATCATCAGTGAAAGTAATAATGTACTTATAGCCTCCTCTGGCTTCGACATTGAAAGGGCCACATACATCAGTATGTATGAGTCCTAACAAGTCTGTCGCTCTCTCGCCATGTCCACTAAATGGAGTTTTAGTCATCTTTCCTAAAAGACAAGATTCGCATACCTCATATGATTCAAAATCAAATGAGTCCAATAATCCATTTTTATGGAGTTGGGATATGCGTTTTTCATTTATGTGACCTAGGCGACAGTGCCAGAGATATGTTTGGTTCAAATTATTTGATTTGAACCGTTTGGTATTTACGTTATAAATTGGGTTTTCTAAATCTAGAACATAGAGACCATTCATAAGTGGTGCATTACAATAGAACATTTCATTCAAATAAATGGAACAACATTTGTCCTTTATTATAAAAGAAAAGTTTTTCTTGTCTAAACAAGATACAGAAATTATGTTCTTCGTTAATGCAGGTACAAAAAAGCACTCCTCTAGTTCTAAGATAAGCCCAGTGGGCAAAGACAAAGAATATGTTCCTACAGCTACAGCAGCAACTTTTGCGCCATTGTCTACTCGTAGGTCCACTTCGCCCTTTGCCATTAGTCTACTATTTCTCAGTCCCTGCACATTAGTACAAATGTGAGATGCACATCCGATATCTAATACCCATGTAGAAGAAATAGATAGATTAACTTCTATAACGTGTATACCTGAGGCAGAAGTCCCACTTCTTTTCTTCTTTACTTCCTCAAGGTAGACTTTGCAGTTCCGCTTCCAGTGTCCAGTCTCACCGCAATAGAAACAGTCCCCTTCCTTAGGTACTTTACCTTTACCCTTTGAAGTGGATGAATTGGCCTTGCCTTTGGCTTGGGTCTTACCCTTGCCTTTGCGCTTACCTTTGCCCTTCTTGACCATTAGTACGTTACTAACTTTCTTCTTGAGATTCGGTTCAGCAGTTCTTAACATGCTGAGAATCTCAGGCAAAGGCTTATCAATTTCATTCATGTTATAATTCATGATGAATTGATTATATGCTTCCGGCAATGATTGAAGGATAACATCGGTTGCCAATTCTTGGCTCAGTGGAAAACCTAGTCTTTCAAGGTTCTCAACGTACCTTATCATTTTAAGTACGTGAGTTCCTACAGGTGTTCCTTCTTGCATCTTGCATGCAAAAAGAGCCTTAGACACTTCAAAACGCTCGTGCCTAGCTTGTCCTTGATATAGTTGTTTCAAATGCTCAACCATACCATAGGCATCCATGTTCTCATGTTGCTTCTGAAGCTCAGAGTTCATGGTGGCAAGCATAAGACATGACACATCTAATGCGTCATCTTGATGCTTCTTATAAGCATCCTTTTCAGCACGAGTGGCCTCAGGGGCGGGTGTTTCAGGGATAGACTGCTCTAGGACATACAGTTTACGTTCTTGCTTGAGGATAATCCTCAAGTTCCTATACCAGTCTAGAAAGTTAGCTCCATTGAGCTTGTCTTTCTCAAGGACAAATCGCAAGTTGAGGGGGTGTGTCATGTTAGATGACATGGTGATCTACAACATTAAAATGCAAAATTAAGTATCATACCTAAGTCATTTAATTAGGTCTTTAATTAAATGAGGCTCTCACTAAATTCTCATAGCTTTGATATGAGCTAATCATTGATGTAGGCAAACACATTTTGCTTACATCATTAGCTTCTATTTAGCTATAAATTTATATGGGATAAAGATCCACATCATACTTCGTCTTGAGTTAGCTT
This sequence comes from Wurfbainia villosa, assembly GCA_025175895.1. Lineage (NCBI taxonomy): Eukaryota > Viridiplantae > Streptophyta > Magnoliopsida > Zingiberales > Zingiberaceae > Wurfbainia > Wurfbainia villosa. The sequence goes on from CM045997.1 coordinate 59,418,797, forward strand.
TGGCTAATCGCCCAAGACGTAGTATGATTAGGTAGGCAATCTTTTGCCAATTACATCTGATGTAACTCTTTAATAGCTTTGGTTAAGTTTAGATTAGTTTAGTGCTTATTCCTAAACCCGACTTCGGTAGTGGCGAGGCACAGAGGCCTTCTTTGATATCAGAGCAACGACCACTTTCTAAGACAAAGTTGATGTTCGGAAATCACACAAAACTAATTTTTAAAACTTATGTTCAAAGCTAATATATGCCTCTACTTTCTTAATTAATTAAGAAAAACTTAATTAAGTCTTAACCAAGTTTGATAGTGGGACATCACGATTGTCCACTCGCACTCTTCCAAGATAAAATGCATTGCTTTGCTTTGGCAAACCCAACAACAAATGATCGAGGAAGTAGTGAGTACCAAACTTTGGTAGGCATATCGTTTTTGACTTATTAAGAAATAAACTTAAACATGCATCACATACATATTAGCATACATCACATATAAGCTAAATTAACATGCATCACATACATATTAAACTAAGCGTGACATGGTTATGGCCCTTATTCTACAATCTTCTCAAGCCAATGAAAAGATTGATTGGTTAACCTAGGGATAGCATCTTCTCCCAAGTGCTTCCTTTTGGTTGTCTTGTGTTGTTGACTTCCTCCTTGTAACGTCATCTTCCAATGGACCCTCCATCTTTGTTTTGTATATTACAAAAGGAGAAATACTCAAGTTACATTCGAGTCTAAAACTAATTTTACAACAAGAATTTTAGGAGAAAGGCACGACACGCAGGCCGTATTAAGAATTACAACACACACATTCACAAACTTTTTGGGACTAGGCCATAACCATGCACCATGTCAATTTTAACTTTTAAAAGACATCGGATATTTTATTATGTTTGAAAAATTGCTAATGCAATTATCAACTCATAATAAAATTTATCCCACTTCTATATCATATAAAAAATAGAGAAAACCTATTTTTTTATACGATCTTTCGCAAGTGGCTCTGATACCACTGTAGGGATTTTTTTTATGCAAAATAGCATATGTGCAACGGAAAAATAGGATCCCTTCCAAGTGATCCTTGTGAAAGAAAATCTCGTACAAAAAAAAATAAATTTCTCTAAAAGGAAAAAAAACTTATCTTATAGGAGAATATTACCTTTGTTGCGTGCCCTTTTTAATCCTGCTTCTCCTTGGGTTTGTTGGATCTTTTAGCACGTTCAAATGTCCGTGCCTCTATATGTATCCACACGAGCAAGCTCTTGTCTCACAAAAGAAACTAGAAGAGGTCTCCTTTACTTCTTGCTAGAGAAGTCCCTAAAGGAGAGGAAGGTAGGGAAAAAGAGAAAGGAAGAAGAAGACCACTCTTCTTGCTAGCCTACACTCACAAAAGCCACACAACTAAAGCCTCTCACCACCAAGCTCTCTCCAAGCCTCAAGCTTCCACACAATCAAGCTTAGGTGGCATGCTTATGTGGCATGCTTAGGTGGCATGCTTATGTGGTATTCATGCATGTTGAATTAATCTTATTAATTCAATAAGCTTATGTTATCATATTGAATTAATCTCATTAAATCAATAAGGTAACATATTGAATTAATCTTATTAAATCAATTAAGCTTAGGCTATCATGATAACATATTTATTTAATCTTATTAAATTAATAAGCTTAGCATATTGAATTAATCTCATTAAATCAACAAGCTAAAATTCTCATTAAGCATAAAGTCCAAAAACCATTTTGTACTTAAGCTTATTCCCAAATTATTCTAGTCAAACTAGAATGCACTAATTCTTCTAATCATCATGCTCTTTGTGTGTGACCCTATAGGCTCTCATAATGTTGGCAGTGGATCTAAACTCTTTTAGATACACAAGCAATGAGCGACATCTAGCAATACATCATTGCTACCCAAGTTACGAAATAAATCAAGATCCGACTAACCTTTCTGTGACTACTATAATGTATGACCGTGTCCTTCTATCCTTGATATCAGATTGACCAATGAGGCATAGATCGTGTCATCCTCGATCAATTTATGTGTTTCTTGATCCCTGAGTAAACTAACTCAAACAAATGAGCTCAATATCTCATATTGACTCATTTGAGCATGGCCATGCATTTTAGTAGGTCTACTTAATCAAGGGGCCCACAGATATCACTCCCGTCATATGGGAGGGATAGATCCCATCTACATCACTCACATTCTCCGCATAATTTGTTATATACCCAGTAATCGCCTTTATGGTCCACCCTGTTACGGGTGACATTTGACGATACCAAAGTACATAACTTCTTATGTAGGGAACCGTAGTGACTTCAGGTTTGAGGACTATTCATACCAATAGTCACATGAGAAAGTTTATGACACTCATATGACGATCCATGAAACTTTCTCATGGCGGGTCAGTTCAGTATATATTCTCTAATATATACCCATGTGTCAACTTAATATCATATATCCATGACTTGTGAGATCAAGTCATCAATTGACCTACATGCTAGTCTTTATGTATTAATATTGCCCTTGCATATTAATACTTGACTAGGAACATTTAGGAAAGTGTTCTCTACAGCCTCTCATAATCAATTCTGCCAATTGATGTGCTGTAGATAAGAACCTACTTTTCTAGGGCATTATTATATTTAATTTAGCTGGCACAAGCAAGACGTAAATATAATAACCAATCCTTTGCCTTTATAGAATATGATACAAAATGTTCTCTATTCAACCATCACATGATTGGTTCTAGGGCTATAACTAACATGAAGGTCTCATCCTTCCCATCTATTCCTCTCTTTCTCTTGTAGATCCACTTGCATCCAATGGTTTTTACACCATCGGGTGGTTCTACTAGCTCCCAGACCTGATTTGAATCCATAGATTCAATCTCAGCATTCATTGCACTTTACCAAGATACTGCATCTTTATCTTGGATTGCCTCATCATATGTCCAGGGATCAGGTTCATGTTCGCCAGGGACCAAATCAGAAGATTCTCCCAAGAACATGAATCTATCAGGCTGTCTCACAACCCTCCCACTACGACGAGGTATCACCTGTGTATCTTCTGTGACACGCGGTGCAGTGACATGTGGTATATCCTCTTATACCGGTGGTACTAAAGAAGTGACTTCCCCTTTTAACTCCTCCAGAACAATTTTACTCTTGGGCTTGTGGCTCATCACATAATCTTCCTCTAGAAATCTGGTGTTCATGCTAACGATCACCCTCTGATCTCTAGGACTATAAAACAATCCACCCTTCGTTCCCCTAGGATAGCCAACGAACAAGCGTACTTTTGTACGAGGTTCCAACTTACCAGCATCTGCCTTCAACACATGTGCTGGACTCCCCCATATCCGAATATGTCTTAGACTAGGCTTTCGCCCAGTCCACAACTTTGTGGGAGTAGAAGGCACTGATTTAGATGGAACCAAGTTCAGAATGTACACCGTCGTATCTAGAGCATATCCCCAGAACGAATCTGGCAAGTCAGAATAACTCATCATCGATCTAACCATCTCCATAAGAGTCCTATTCCTTCGCTCTGTTACACTATTCTGTTGGGGTGTGCCAGGTGTAGTCAATTGGGATTGAATCCCAACCTCTGATAAGTAGTTCCTAAACTCTCCCAAGAGGTACTCATCACCACGATCAGATCGTAGTGTCTTGATACTTTTACCTTGACGTTTCTCCACATCAGCCTTGAATTCTTTGAACTTGTCAAAGCATTCAGACTTGTGACACATCAGGTAAATGTATCTATATCTTGAGTAATCATCTATAAAAGAGACGAAATACTCAAAACCACCTCTATCCTGGATAGACATAGAACCACACAAATCAGAATGAACCAATTCTAACACATCTTTGGCTTTATACCCCTTGGCCTTAAAAGGCCTCTTGGTCATCTTACCCTCTAAGCAAGATTCACAGGTTGGGAGATCCTCCACCACTAATGAACCCAAAGGTCCATCAGCTATCAACCTTTGAATTCTGCTTAGGTTAATGTGACCAAGCCTAAGATGCCAAAGATATGTTTGGTTCATCTTCGAAGGTTCTTTTCTCTTATTGGAATTAGAAGATGAGTTATTAACTTCAATTTGCATCGTGGGAGGTTTTGGTTCAAGTGTGTACAAATTTCCTATCAATACACCCGAACAGATAATGTCCCTATTCCTTCTTATAACAACTCTGTCATTAAAAGAAATAGAATATCCATCCATAAATAATTTAGAAATTGAAATTAAATTCTTTCTAAATAAGGGTACATAAAGGCAATTCTTAAGAACCAAAAGTTTATTTTTCTCAAAAGATAAATGAACATCTCCCACTGCAACAGCCGCCACCTTCGTGGCATCGCCCAAGTACATGGTAATCTCCCCCTCAGCTAGTCGTCTGGTTTACTGGAACCCCTGCAAAGTATTGCAGACATGATCAGTGGCTCCCGTATCTACACACCAGGTGCTGGTAGATAACACCGCTAAACATGTTTCAACGACTAGACCAAAAGATATACCTTTGTTCTTGCGGTTGGGGCAGTCCTTCTTCCAGTGTCCAGTCTGCTTACAAGTGAAGAATTTGCCTTTCGGCTTCTTCACTCCTCCCTGAGTACCTCCCATCGCCTTTGCCCCGGTTTGTTTCTTCTTCTTCTTGCCTTTCAGCTTAGAAGTAGAAACCTTCTGGGTCACCACGGCATGCATCGCTGAGCACTCTGGCTGGAGTTACGCCGGAAGTTCCGCCAATACAACCTCTTGTTCATGTTGTAGTTGGTGCTGCTCAAAACTCCTAGGTAGAGACTGGAGTATGATATCGACCTGGGTTTCCCCATCGATCTCAACTCCTAGGACCTCCATCTCATTCAAATGAGCCATCATCTTGAGAACATGATCCCTCACGGGTTTTCCCTCGACCATGGTGGTCGTCATCAAGTTTCTCATGGCCTCTTGCCTCGCAGCCCGATTCTGGTGTCCGAAAATCTCCTTGAGATTGAGCATCATATCATAAGCAGTGGACATGACTTGATGCTGATATTGCAGTGCATTTGACATAGATGCCAAAATGTAACACCGCGCCATCTCATCGGCCTTGATCCACTTCTTATAGCTCTCTCTCTCCTTTTCCCCAGAATTATCTGCAGGCTTGGGAGGGCACTCTTCGAGGAGTACATATTTGTATTCCTCAGCAGTCAAGACAATGTCTAGATTCCTCTTCCAATCTACATAGTTGGGTCCAGTAAGTTTGTTCTCTTTCAGGATCACAGCAAGTGGGTTGAAAGTCATTTTGAAAGAAAACCTAAGAATCACATAAATCAAAATATTAGATTTCAAAAAATTATTGATTCCTCAAACAATAAAATTTTAAAATCAACCAACACCTCAAAACACCGAGAATATCGTATGCCACGATAGTGTGGACGTATACGAATTCTACATTTGTAAGAGGAGGTTTTACCCATTAATTTTACTATCTTGTCAACCTAACTTTTTGACAAGTAAAATTAATAGTTGGTTCCTCTTTGGCTCTACAAATAAAAGCAGTGACTCCGATGGGGAGGATACTTATATTTGTATCTAAGTGTTCACCATTACTCGATACCAAGATAATTATCTCGGGTTATGTGCCTTACGATGGGCAAGTACACATGCTCCTTAATAATTTCCTATAACCATATTTGACCTTGTGATCTGCAAACAAACCCGTCCGATGGGGAGGAAGGCACTCAGAGCCGACGCGCAAGTTTGTTTGCATCACTTGTCAAATTGTAATGGAGGTTGCGGGAATTTATAAAAATATCCCTCTCCCACTTAATAATTTGAAATTGTGGAATTTTCCTAGCCTACGACATGCATATCAAACAAAAAACAATAAATATGAAAAATAAATTATTTTCCAACTATTATGGTTTTGTCTTCAATATGACTCCCGTCCGCTCCTCCTACGCCATGTACGAGTCATCCGGAGATCCGAGCCGAGACTAAAACCTATTTTATTTTACATCCATCGATCCTATACTCCACGAGGGAGTGTACATGAAATCTAGATCGAAAGTAAAATAAAATAAAGAGCGGCTAAACAATGTCGTATTTAATTTACAAAAACTAAATACTAGCCTCGTCAACCACGAGGATTCAACAAAACAAATATTTACACACATACAATCACATACACACATATGGCCATAATAGTCGGATCTTATGCCTGCAACCAAAGAGTTAAACTACGCATATCCTACTATTATCCGGCACATATAATATATGAAAAAGTGCATAAAAATTAACCGAATCCTAAACACACAAAATAGGAAACCTTGGGTCTGATACCAATTGAAGGGTTTTGCTTATCGAGTCCGTGAGGGGAAACTTCGCTTCCCACTTCACCTCGGTAGCTTGTCCATGGCGATCCCTTCGATGTCCCCTGATTAAAAAAAATTTAATCCTAGACAAAAGGGATTGCCCAAACCACCAAATCATCGTCGTGCTATTCGTTTAGAGAGGTCACTTGAACAAACTAGTTGTTCAAGCGACCATCCTCTATTCTACGAGTAGCCACGGAATAGACGATGTCCGGATTGCCGGTTTCCGTGTTTATACTCGGGATCCAAGTATTATTTATCCATTTACAGATTTATAACATGCTTATAATTGAAAAACAAATATAAGCAATAAACAAAAGAAGAAATTAGAATAGGTATACCTCTCGATCTTCTAATATATGACCTTCCTCTTTTTGGACGTCGTGTGGGCGACGATCTACCAAAAGTCGAAGCTCCTAGATCGCAAATCTTCCTTCCTTGCTCTTCCAAAGCAAGAGGAAGAATAGAAACAAGGTTTTTCTCCTCTCTAGAAACAACCAACAAGAAACTAAAACTATCCTTGCCGTCGGCCAACTAGATGAAGGAGAAGATGGTGGAAAACAACTAAGACTCCAAGGGAAGCCCTATATCTTGTTTCCACCACCTAAGGAGAAGGAGAAGGGGGATTTTGGGCACCGGCCAAGGTTGGAAAAGAGGCTGGAGAGGTGCTGGACGTTGGCCAAAAGAGGAAGAAGAAGAGAAGAATACCTTCCTTATTTGGTGCCACCCTTGCCTCCAAACCCTAATCCTAATCCTATCTCAACTAGGATTCCTTCTTTCCGCCCAAACCCTAGATCTCCTTCAATTATCCCACGCCAACTCCCTTTTATAGAGTTAGGGATAAGTCATGAATTAATCTCATCCATTGGTTCTAGGGATTTAATCTCAACCGTCGGATCTAGAGATTTAATCTCAACCGTCATACCTTAGAGATTTAATCTCTACCTATGGATCTTAGAGTTTTGTTTCTATCCATTGGATCTAAGCTTCATGAGGTGTTAATAGGCTACATTAGGGACCATGAGGAGGAGTTGGATCTTGGCCACCCATGGATCAAGCTCACATAAAGTCCGATCCACTAATGATGATCCAATCCACTAAAGGTTCATCATTGATCTATTTCACCAACCCCCATATGATAATATGGGCTCCATATATTATTTGTACATTTTCTCCCCATGTTTAAGATCTCGAATGTCCGTCGATTAATTAATTTACTGACCATTAATTAATCAACATCTAACTCCTTGAGTAGTACCACTCAACCTTTTCATCATGCCGGACCAAGTCCACCTGCAGGGTTTACATGATGAACCTTATGAGCTCTTCAAGGGGACATCATCATTTTAATATATAGGACACGGTTTCCTCCTATAATCAACGGCACACCATATAAATAATATCATCTCCCAACTTACCGAGTCTATCGATTTAATCTATAAATCTCGCCCATTGGTAAATCAAAGAGATGAATACTAAGTATATGTGCCCGTTATTATATCAGGATTAAGAGCATGTACTAAATAATATCTGAAGTCCGATTCGATTATGTAGTCAGCAATAAATCGAATCACCTCTATGTCGGTCCTTCTCAATACACACAAAGTGCACTAGTGTGATTCTATGGTCAAGACAAACCAATACCAAATCACACTACAACCATTCCGATGGTTTGTCCAAAGACATCTCGGTTGTGAGCCTTTACTTATACTTTCCAAGGGGCCGATAACATGATCTCCTGTGTGACACCACACACCATGTTATCTACAATGTAAAGTATGAGACAATATTTCATAACCATAAAGGATGAAATCCCATTTCATAGATTAATTCTTTTGCATGCAACGTTTTAGGATTAACATGCATTAAATCCCATTTCATTGATTAATTCTTTTTCATGCAACGTTTTAGGATTAACATGCATTAAATCCCATTTCATGCAATTAATTCATTTGCATGTATTAATCCATTTGCATGCAACAACCCCCATTTACATGCATGATTAATCATCATTAATCATGCTAACCTTCTTTAATTGGTTTCATTTGAGTCTAACTCAAATTAAATCAATTTGAGTCCAACTCAAGTTTGGTCAAGCAATGAGTCTAAATCATTCTAGTCCATTCAATTAACTAATGATTCATTTAGTCAAACTAAGATGAACTTCATCTCCAAAACATGTTCTTTGTGTGTGACCCTATAGGTTTTCGTAACGTTGGCAATGTCTCTAAACCACTTTAAATACATAAGCAATGAGCGACATCTAGCAATGCATCATTACTATCCAAGTTATGAAAATGTCAAGATCCGACAAAATCTTTCTGTGGCTACTATCTTATATGACCTTGTCCTTCTATCCTCGATATTTAGATTGATCAATAAGGCATAGACCGTGTCATCCTCTTATCGATCTTTGTGTTTTTGATCCCCAAGTAGACTCACTCAAACAAATGAGCTCAATATCTCATATTGACTCATTAGAGCATGACCATGCATTTCGTGGTCTTACTCTATCAAGAGGCCTAAAGATATCACTCCCGTCATATGGAAGGGATAGATCCCATCTACATCACTCACATCCCTCCACATAGTTTGTTACATACCCAGTTATTACCTTTATAGTCCACCCTATTATGGGTGACATTTGACGACACCAAAATACATAACTCCTTATGTAGGGAACCATAGTGATTTCAGGTCTGAAGACTATTCATACTAATAGTCATATGAGAAAGTTAATGACACTCATATAACGATCCATGAAACTTTCTCATGGCGAGTCAATTCAGTACATAGTCTCTAATATGTACCCATGTGTCAATTTGATATCACATATCCATAACTTGTGAGATTAAGTCATCAATTGACCTACATACCAGTCTCTATACATTAATATTGTCCTTACATATTAATACTCGACTAGGAATAATTAAGAGTATTATATATATATATATATATATATATATATATATATACAGAATTGATCTCCTGCGCGATCAATTTCTCCGCACTCGTGCGCTCCACGCCCGACTTCGCGCCCGCGCCATCCGCACCGATCCGATCACGACCAGCGCGGACGATGCGAACCCACCTCAGCGATCGGTAATGGCTCAGATTCTAGCAAGTTAGCGACCAAAATCTGGCACAAAATTGCCAAAAAATACCACATCACGCGGTCGGCAGTGGGTGCGCCATTGCCGGTTGCGATCGGGCCGGATTCCGACTGAATTTTGACCGAAATCCGGTGCCGGACGGACCGACATCGATGCCAATCCATCTGGTATAATAGGTCGGCCACCATTCGGCTGCCGGTCGACCGAATCGTGGCCGAAATCGGCTGCTAGAATCGGGCGGCCGATTTCGACCCCAATCGGGCTGGATTCCGGCCGAATTACGACCGGAATCCAACAGCAAAATGACCGACAGCTGAAGCCAATCCTTCCGCCACCGAATTCCGACCGAATGGAGGCCGATCAATTAGACCGGACGGATCAGCGTCAGCTGCCGATCCGTCCAACTGCAATTCGGTCGGAATCCGGCCCGATCACAACCAACAGTGGGCGCACTGCCAACCGCGATCTTTGGTGATTTTCGGTCGGTTAGCATCGGATTTCGGCCGCTAACCGGCCGGTAAACTCCCCCCGCCAGACCACCAACCAGTGACGCGTCGATCGCGCTCGGTCCAGCGGCCGGCGGTCGCCGGACGGCGCGGCGGCGACGACGACAACGCGCGTGGCTCGCACTGTTCTCATGGTTGATCGGACGGTTGGGAATGCGTCACACACGGGCGCGCAGGGATCAATCGCGCAGGCGATCAAATATATATATATATTCTACCAATATAAACTCTGACTATCAATTCTACCAATTGAAATGTTGTAAACCTGAACCTACTATTCAAGGACACTATTATATTATTCGTATAGCACAGATAAGAAATAATATAATAAGCAAACCTTATCTGTTATTGATGAAATATGATACATATGATCCCTAATCAATCATCTCATTTACTTTCCGCTGCACTTGTGTTTTAATCGAAATAAAAAGAAATTCGTTTAAAGCTATTCACCCACCCTCTAGCGCTCAAATCGATCCAACAATTGGTATCAGAGACGGGGACACTACGATTTGGTGAAACCACCAATCTAGCAAATTTCTTACAGATTTTTCTTTTTGTTTTACAAGATTTTCATTTAGTTTAAATTCGTCCTTCTGCACTACTAATCCAAGACGAAAGTCTTGGTACATTTTGGTTGATTTTGTTTTTGCGAGGTACTTGGTTTCCTTCTTTTGTCTAAATGGCCAATCTTGAAGGGTTTAGCATCGTCCGACCTCCGTTTTACAACGGAGACGACTTTCGTTATTGGAAGGGTCAGATGGAGTGCTTCCTAAAGACCTAAATCGAGATGTGGACCATAATCCAAACCGGATTCACGCTTCCTACTAATGAAGTGGGTGAATCGTTGGATTACGATCAATGGACTAATGTCATGAAAAGACAAGTGAAAGCCGACACCAAGGCGACCCAAATCTTACAATGTGGCCTGTCCAAAGAAGAACTAAACTGAGTCGGCCCCTTCATTAGTGCAAAAGATTTATGGACTAAACTCGTAGACCTACATGAAGGAACCAACGACGCGAAGGTATGTAAACATGACCTACTTTTCAATAAGTTATATAATCTTAAGATGCAGGAACATGAGACGGCAACACAACTACATGCCCACATTCAAGATATCGTCAATAGCCTGCACGCCATCGGACAAAAGGTCAAAAATCGAGAACTTATAAGGTATGCTTTAAATGCTTTCCCTAGGACTACCTTGTGGGCATCCATGGTCGATGCCTATAAGGTTTCTAAGGACCTTTCAAAAATTAGACTAGATGAATTATTTTCTGAATTTAAACTCCATGAATAGTCTAATTTGATTCTCGAGAATGGTATTGCCTTACTTGTAGGTTCGAAGAAGAAGCCCGTAAACAAACCACCCCCCAAGGAAGAGGATGAGTATGAGTCGGAGGTAGACCCCGAGATGGAAATCGAACTAGTAAATCTAGTTCGGAAAATGATCAAGAGCCAAAGATGACCCATCAATCAAGGTAAATCTAAATCTAATTCTAATTTTAGATGTTTTGAATGTAAAAGGTCCGGACGCATCAAGTCGGAGTGTCCGAAACTCAAGAACAAAGCACCCAAGTCCAAGAAAGCGCTTAACGCTACTTGGGAAGAATTGTCAGAGGAGGAAGATGACGACCTCGTCTTCATGGCCAAGCTGACCGAGCCCGAACAAGAGTCCAAACTCAAGGAAGAGTCTGAGTCCGGATCTGACAATGAGTCGCTATTCAAGACAAGCCACGGATCCGCATCCGGTTCAATAGGGTCACTTAAGGTAAGTCGATCTTTACTTAGCACATTATATAATGCAATTAAATTCTTAACTAGAAAATTAGCTAAGTCCGAGTCCAAGGTCGAGACCTTAGTTGAGGAGGTTAAACTCCTTAAACACGAGGTCTCCCTAACCTCTTCGACTAGTCAAGTTCAAAAGGAGGACTCAACTCGAATTGAAAATCTCGAAGTCGAGAACTCACTTTTGAAAAGTCAAGTCGAAGACCTTAGGCATACGTTGGAAAAGTTTACTTTGGTATCCAAGGGACTTGACCTTTTACTTGGATCACAAAGGGCCGTGTACAATAAAGTGGGGCTTGGGTTTAACTCAAATACGACTAACAAGTCATATATGTCAATTGTAAGTCGAAATAAAAAACATGTCCAAGCATGGGCTTTCAAGACCATTTATTTGCAAATTAGGATCTAAGATGATCCCAAGGACAAACTCAAGCCAATTTAAGGTAATCATTTATGAATATTCACATATTTCATTAATAATGTAGAAGATTGATTATTATATTTATTTTATGCATGTGCCAGCTAAATAAATATAATAATGTCATTCAATAGTAGGTTCTAATCTACAGTATATCAATTGGTAGAATTGATTATGAGAAGCTGTAAAGAACACTATACTTAACATTCCTAGTCAAGTATTGTATTAATAGACAAAGGGATATATTGATACATTGAGACTAGCATGTAGGTTAATGGATGACTTGATCTCATAAGTCATGGATATGTGATATCACATTGTCACATGAGTATATATATTGGAGAATATATGTACTGAATTGACCCGTCATGAGATAGTATCATGGATCGTTATATGAGTGTTATATACTTTCTCATGTGACTATTGGTATGAATAGTCCTTAGACCTGAAGTCACTACGATTTCCTACATAAGAAGTTATGTACTTTGGTATTGTCTAACATCACCCGTAACAAGGTGCACTATAATGGCGATTACTGGGTATGTAACAAATTATGCAGAGGGATGTGAGTGATGTAGATGAGATCTATCCCTCCCATATGATGGGAGTGATATCTTTGGCCTCTTGATAGAGTATGACCACGAAATACATGACCATGCTCAAATGAGTCAATATGAGATATTGAGCTCATTTGTTTGAGTGAGTCTACTTGGGAATCAAGAAAGACAAAGATCGATAAGGGGATGACATGGTCTATGTAAGCCAAGAGAGCCTTCTCCTTCTTCTCCAACTTTCTTTCAAGTTTTCTTGGTGGTTTTTCTAGGGTTGCTAGCACAATGTGACTCCAAAACTGCTGAGTGTCAGTGTGGATACCGTGGAGATACGGTTATACTTACCGTATTGAGATCCGGGAGCGCTTGGAGATCTAGACAAAGTAGGATAATCGAAACGTTTATATGTTTTGCATGGATCTCTGGAGGGATCCAGTTTATATTTAGTTTCCACTGCGGTTGTGCGAAGTATTCACCCACAATATTGTGAATATCACGGTCCAGATTTTCCCTACAAAATCCACTATGTGGAAAGACCGAACTGATTCAATGGTCCAGGGGGAGCTAGTACAAAATTTGTTTGTGTTATTAATTAGACTTTGCATGCTTAGGAATTTTTCTTTATATTTTTAGAATGGTTAGATAGGACCTATAACTAGTCAATTCTTGACAACATAGTACTAGGACGTGGTGAGATGATAGTACGCTAGGGAAGCCAAGTTAGATAAGGCGTATCTAGCTCGGTGCACTCGACTAAGTGGAACTTGCTGAAGCTATATCGTCGTATCCTTAACTAGTTAGACTAGGAGGTGATCTTAGGTTAATCAAGTTATTATTTTCTCGAACTTGACTTTGTCTAAGTGGTCTTTGTTCCGATCAAAGAAGGCCTCTGTGCCTCGCCATGACCTGAAAACCAATTTCTTGAAAAGATAACTTGACGAGCTTAGGGTTAAATCCGAATCTAACCCAAGGTTGACTAGTTTTAATTCATTAAATTTAATCAAGTAAAATTGAAGTCATCTCACAGGAACACATAAGGATAACATGTTTGATCATGTAGAAAAGGGTGAGATGACTCTAGGACCAATAATCTTCAACCAAACCTTAAATTCCAATATCCGATCCAACTACCTTGTGTGTAGGATCAATGGATGTTGGACAGTGGGTGCTCCTGACATATGACCGGAGACCAACTTAAATTTTTGAAACTTAGATTCAAACGACAAGGATCGGTAGCTTTCGGAAACAATGGCAAGCTCAAAATCATCGGATCAGGTGATATTGAGCTAAATTCTAATTTCACAATTCATGATGTTTTATTAGTTGAAGATTTTCAATATAATTTACTTAGTGTAAGTCAATTGTGTGATAACAACTATAAAGTTATATTCTTAGAAAATGAATGCTTAATTAAAATAAATGAAACCTCTAAAACAATACTTAAAGGAACTAGGAATAGAAACATTTATACAATTAATTTACCCAACTCCTCAACCAAGTGTCTTATGACACAACAAGAGGAATCTTGGTTGTGGCACCGACGACTTGGTCACTCGCACCCAAGACTCGTTCACAAGAAGAATCAGATTGGCTTAGTCAGAGGTTTGCCTAACCTTAACAACTTAGACAATAAAATTTGTAATGCTTGTCAACAAGGTAAACAACCTAGGGCACAACATCAACTAACTAATCAAGAACAAACCAAAAGTGTGCTTGAGCTTCTACACATGGATCTATTTGATTCTCATGGAGCCAAGTCACTTAAAGGGAGTCAATTTTGCTTAGTCATAATTGATGACTATTCTAGGTTTACCTGAGTTAGGTTACTTAAACACAAAAGTGATACCTTAGACCAACTCATCAACTTGTTTAAATTAATTGAAAACCAAAAGAACCTTAAAATTAAAAGACTTAGAAGTGATCATGGTGGTGAATTCAAAAATCACAGGTTCACAGATTACTGTAACCTAAATGGATACCACCATGAATTCTCATGTCCTAGAACCCCACAACAAAATGTCCTAGTCGAGCGAAAAAATAGAACCCTACAAGAAGCCGCTAGGACCATGTTGAACGAATATAACCTACCCGATAGGTTTTGGGCAGAAGCTGTTAGTACGGCTTGTTATATCCAAAATAGAATCCTATTGGTAAAGATGCACCTTAAGACCTCATACGAAATCTACCATGACAAAGTACCTAACATTAAATACTTTAGGGTATTTGGATGTAAGGTACATATCCTAAACGCTAAGGACTACCTAGGAAAGTTCACAACCAAAACCTCCACCGGAATCTTCCTAGGATACTCAACTACGAGTAGAGCCTATAGGGTATATAACAACGACACCCTTAAAATTGAGGAAACCATTAATGTAGTATTCGACGAAGGACATGAACCCACAAAACCCGTAGTAGAACCAACTAACGAACCAACTCATACCAGACTCGACTTTGACCATGAAATCGAGTCCAGTATTAATCCTAACTCGAGTCAACCTAGGGTTCAAACTAGAGCGTCATATTGAAACCTTAGTCAAATTTCCTTGATTTCGAAAATCGAACCCAAGTCAATTGAACAAGCTCTTCTTGATCTCGATTTGATTATTGCAATGCAAGAAGAGCTAGCTCAATTTACTAGGAATGAAGTTTGGGAATTAGTACCACCACGTAAAGATAAATCAATTATTGGAACACGGTGGGTCTTCCAAAACAAACTTGATGATAAAGGTGAAGTAGTTAGAAACAAAGCGAGATTGGTCGTGAAAGGGTTTAGTCAAGTAGAAGGGTTAGATTACGATGATTAGAATCCATCCAAATATTTTTGGCATACGCTGCACATCGAGGATTCAAGCTATTTCAAATGGATGTCAAGTCAGCATTTTTGAATGGACTTATTAAGGAAGAAGTATACGTTAGCCAACCCTCATGATTCAAAATCCTAGACAAACCCAACCATGTCTTTAAACTCAACAAAGCTTTATATGGACTAAAACAAGCTCCTAGAGCTTGGTATGAGAGGCTTTCTGTGTACCTTAAGTCTAAGGGGTTTAGCCAAGGCTTAGTCGACCCGACCCTTTTCGTAAAAATCGTAGGCAAAGAAATTTTTATAGCCCAAATCTACATAGATGACATAATATTTGGAACCACAAATTCAATCCTACTAAACGAGTCCATTTCACTCATGGAAAGTGAATTTGAAATGAACATAGTAGGAGAATTAAATTTCTTTCTAGGATTACAAATTAAACAAACTAAGGAAGGAATCTATTTACATCAACAAAAATATGTTAAGGAATTAATTAACCATTTTGGAATGCAAAATGCTAAAATCATTAATACACCCATGGCAATAAATGTTAATATAGGAGAAGATGTAGAAGGAAAACCTATTGACCTAAAATACTATAGGAGCGCAATAGGGAGTCTCCTTTGTTAGGGCAATCTCTTGCCATGATAAGGTTTTGATGTATGTGGCAAAGGGTTTAAGTTAGGTTGTGGTTATGGTTTGATATGTGCGTTGGAGTCTTGCAGGGCTTAGTAATTCGCACATGAAACCTTGGCGAGTTTCACCTCTCATGACTCGGTCCTTGAGTTGGTGAAGGATAGCTTTGCGGAAGCCGTGCGCTTGGAGCATCCGAGGGACCGTCGGACGAGGAGCTTGGAGTGAAGCCGGAGGAAGTAGACTTTAGGGAGAGACGCGAAGGATGGCGCTGCAGAGCCGTGTGCTTGGCGCATCCGAGGGACGTGGCCGGACGAAGAAAACTTCGAAGGCGATGGACTCTGAGAGATGAGAGTGAGCAAATGTAACCCGGGAAAGGGGTAGTAGCTCCTAGGTGAAACTTGGCCTTTTGGCTAAGTGTCGGATGAGTTTTCCCGACATCAGTCGACTGCCATGAATGGCAGTCCACTGTTATGAGTCGAACGGGGTCGACTAGTGTCCGACTCATGGGCATTTGGCCCAAGCATTTAACTGCCATGGACTGGCAGTCGACTGCTGTCGACATCAGTCGACTGCCAAGGGATGGCAGTCGACTGATGGCACTGTGAACGGGCACAGAATGGAGTCGAACTCACGGAGCACTCGACTGATGGTACATCAATCGACTGATGGCAAGATCAGTCGACTGATGATGATACCGTTGGATGAAATCCAACATGGAAAGTGGTCATTATTGGACAACGGCTACAGGACTAGTCGACTGATCGGGGCATCAGTCGACTGCTCCTGTGTCAACGGGAAGAAACCCTCTTCCTCTATAAAAAGGAAGGGGATGAGGCTTTGGGAGGCTAATGCTTCAACTCATAACATCTCCCAAAGTGCTCTAAGGGTTTTTCCACTCTTCTTCTTGTGCTAATTCTCATTCAATTGTAAGAAGAGGGATTGTAAAGAGGTTACCTCCACCTAGCTTGGTGCAAAGGAGAGATTAGTGGATTTGGCAAAGGAGTGATTCACATTGGATGAATCGGGATCGTGGACTAGCGGCGTAGCCGTGAACCACGTTACGACCTTGTGTTAGCCTTGTTTGTTTATCTTTTGCTTTGTCTATTTGTATTTGCATATTCCACTTGCGCTAATATCTTTGTAGACGAGTTAATATCGGAATCCAACGAAAGAAGGCTATTCACCCCCCTCTAGCCGGCCGATCGATCTCCAACAAGTGGTATCAGAGCCAAGTCGCTTATCGAGGACTAACCGCCGCAACAAGCACTTCATCAAAAGATGGCTGTCTCAAACATTCACCCACCGAAGTTCGAAGGCGAATTCTCTTGGTGGAAAAAGAGAATGGAGGTATTCTTCGAAACCGACTTTGAAAGTCTCTTAATAATGGAAAACAGTTTCGAGTTGCCTAGGAATGAAAATGGGGAGCCATTGGAGAAATCAAGGTGGAGCAAGAGGCAAAGAGAAGAATACTTGACAAATTCAAAGGCCAAGCATCACCTATACAATGTCCTCCCCCAACAAGAAGTCAACTGGATAGGAGAGTGTGCTAGCGCCAAGGAAATGTGGGAGAAACTAATAGAGATTCATGAAGGCACATCCGAGGCAAAGCTAGCAAGGAGAGATGTCCTTCGCTCCCAATTGTCCAATATCAAACTCAAAAAGGGAGAGAAGGTAAAATCCCTACACTCTAGATTTAAGGAAATTCTAACCGGCTTGACAAATGTAGGTGAAAATCTCTCCAACCGGGATATGGTAATGAAGGCCATAGATGTCTTTCCCCGGTCCTCAAGATGGAGCTCCATGGTGGATTCATTTTACATCTCCAAGAACTTGGAAGTAAGTACCTTGGAGGAGTTTTTCTCAACAATGGAGCTCCACGAAATGAGGCTTGAAGGAATAGTTGAAGAGCCAAGAATTCAACCTTCAAGAGGAGTAGCACTTTTGGCGAACAAGGGGAAGAAGAAGATGGAGATTCCCTCTTCCTCCGATGAAGCATCCTCCTCCTCCATGGATAGCATGGAAGAAGCTTATATGGTAAGGAGGGTAAGACGTGCATTAAAAGGTTTTAGATTTAATAAATCTAATGATAGGAATAGAAGACCAAGGGGGAAAATTATTTGCTACAATTGCCAAGGAGAGGGACACATAAGGGACAATTGTCTTCTCCTATACAAGAGCAAAGAAAAGAAAAAGAAAAAAGGGAGCAAGAAGAAAAAGGAAGAGGAGAAGAAGGCAAAGGAAAAGGGGAAGGCCAAGGCATTCAAAGCAAAGACATGGGATGACCCTTCCTCCTCCTCTTCATCATCATCCGAGGAAGAAAATGCATTTGTCACCAACTTAGCATTGATGGCATTTGATGACTTGGATTGCTCCTCCACCAAAAATGAAGAATCAAGTTCAAAAGGAGGGAGCTCAAGTGAAGGGGGAGCCTCCTCTACATCCTCATCCAAAGAAGAAGAATAGGACATGGAAACTATGGTAACAAATCTAACTCCCAAGAAAATAGTTTCCATGGTTTCTAGCTTAACTAGGGATTTATTTAGAGCAAAGAAGAAAAATAAATGCATGCTAGATCAAATTAAGGATTTAGAACAAAAATTAGAAAAAGCATGCTTAAATGATGATATTTCTTCTAGTCATGATAATGATGATGCATGCTCACATGATAAGTATATGCCTTTGGATGTTAATGATAAATGCATAGAAGAAAATAGGGCTTTAAGGGAAAAGGTAGACTATTTGACCAAAGCCCTAGAAAAATTCACAATTGGCTCAAATACATTGAACATGATAATTGGGAGCCAAAGGGCAAGCTTTAACAAAAAGGGCCTAGGATATAAAGAAAAGAAAAATGAAAAGGCCTATAAATGCTTAATTGCTAGGGGATAAGATAAGAAGAAAGTAATAACTAGAAAATGAATTCCTAAGGAATTTTTAGTGAACCCCATAGGCAAGAATTTGTATTGGGCTCCAAAATCCATCCTTAAGGGTTAGGAAAACCCTAGGATAGTCAACCATATGTAATTGACCTATATCATATTTTTTGGTTGACTTAGGATGACGGGACAACATTTTTGAAATAGTGTTAGGTGATGATAACGTGCCTATAAATAGATAAAATCATGCTTTAGATGATGTTTGCCTTATTATCATCATGTAATATCTAATGCATGATTATCACTTGATGAATACATTTTTTTCATGATCATAATGTAAAATTAATTCATACATGTCTTTGTGATCATGAGGATTGATAGGATGATACTTAACCTTGATAGAATTGCATGAAAATAATGGTTAAGTACATACAAATACCTTTAGGATACATTTCACACTCACAATAGGCTACCTTGATTGAAAACTTAGCATGAGTGAGATGTTAGGATGATACAAATGTCCACTAATGCCTATGACATTTAGATGGTCATTCAAGGTATCAAAATAGCAATAATAGACCAATCATGGGGAAGGCTTATGTTTAATTCATAGACATATTGCCCAAAGATCATGGTTGGATATTTCATAAGTTTTCAAAACAATTTCTTACTTTAAAATCTGTGTATTCATGTTTTGAAACAATTGGATGCAAAACTAGGTAGTATACTTGATACTAGAATGATAAAAAAACCTAGTGTTTTTTAAAGCCTTTGTATTTTTGGAAAAAACAAGAAAATATAATGGTTTTTCATGAAAAACTATTTTTCATTGATAGATATACTTAAAAGAAATATGTTCTCCAAATTTCATGATTTTTCGAATTTTTTGGAATTTTTAATGCATTTTTGAATTTCACCCCGAAAATCAGAAATCCTGAAATGCACGTGCCAGTCGACTGGTAGTCTGAACCAGTCGATTGGTGGCCTGAAAATCAGACCAGTAAAGGCTAAATTCGGTTTTTAAACAAATCTTTGGTATTTTCTTCTATTAGACTTGATGCCATGAGTTTATAACTTAGTATTAATCTTTTTGATGGTGTCAAAGGGGGAGAAATGATTATGTTTAAGTAAATTATAATAGGGGGAGAAATATGTATGGGGAATCATGGATTAAGGGGGAGTTGCATGTTGCTATATCATGTTTATGTTTACATGCTTTCTTACCTTATAAATTCTATCAAATGTTTTTACCTAACTTAAACGGATTGCCACACATCAAAAAGGGGGAGATTGTTAAGGCAATCTCTTGCCATGATAAGGTTTTGATGTGTGTGGCAAAGGGTTTAAGTTATGTTGTGGTTATGGTTTGATATGTGCGTTGGAGTCTTGCAGGGCTTAGTAATTCGCACATGGAGCCTTGGCGAGTTTCACCTCTCATGACTCGGTCCTTGAGTCGGTGAAGGATAGCTTTGCGGAAGCCGTGCGCTTGGAGCATACGAGGGACCGCCGGATGAGGAGCTTGGAGTGAAGTCGGAGGAAGTAGACTTTAGGGCGAGACGCAAAGGATGGCGCTGCAGAGCCGTGCGCTTGGCGCATCCGAGGGACGTGGTCGGACGAAGAAAACTTCGAAGGCGAGGGACTCCGAGAGATGAGAGTGAGCGAATGTAACCCGAGAAATGGGTAGTAGCTTCTAGGTGAAACTTGGCCTTTTGGCTAAGTGTCGGATGAGTTTTCTCGACATCAGTCGACTGCCATGAATGGCAGTCAACTGCTCTGAGTCGAACGAGTTCGACTAGTGTCCGACTCATGGGCATTTGGCCCAGCGATCGATCGCCATGGATCGGTAGCGATCGCCGTCGACATCACGATCGCCAGGATGGCCGATCGCCAAGGGATGGCAATGATCGATGGCACCGCACGGCATGTATGGATTCGAGCTCGTGGAGCACTCGACTGATGGTACATCAGTCGACTGATGGCAAGATCAGTCGACTGATGATGATACCGTTGGATGAAATCCAACATGGAAAGTGGCCGTTATTGGACAACGACTATAGGATCAGTCGACTGCTCTTGTGTCAACGGGAAGAAACCCTCTTCCTCTATAAAAAGGAAGGGGATGAGGCTTTGGGAGGCTAATGCTTCAACTCATAACATCTCCCAAAGTGCTCTAAGGGTTTTTCCACTCTTCTTCTTGTGCTAATTCTCATTCAATTGTAAGAAGAGGGATTGTAAAGAGGTTACCTCCACCTAGCTTGGTGCAAAGGAGAGATTAGTGGATTTGGCAAAGGTGTGATTCACCTTGGATGAATCGGGATCGTGGACTAGCGGCGTAGCCGTGAACCACGTTACGACCTTGTGTTAGCCTTGTTTGTTTATCTTTTGCTTTGTCTATTTGTATTTGCATATTCCGCTTGCGCTAATATCTTTGTAGATGAGTTAATATCGGAATCCAACGAAAGAAGGCTATTCACCCCCCTCTAGCCGGCCGATCGATCTCCAACATCCTTTACTTAACTGCGAGTCGATCCGATATATTATTTGTAGTAAGTATGTGCGCAAGGTTCCAAACTTGTGCCAAGGAGTCGCACCTAACATTAGTTAAGCGTATCCTTAGATATCTAAAAGGCACGCTAAGCGTAGGGATTTGATATCCTAGATCTACTAAGTTTTAACTAATTGGCTACTCCGAATCGAATTATGCCGGTAGTAAACTCGATAGAAAGAGCACGAGTGGTTGCTGTCAACTTCTCGGCTCAAGTCTAGTGAGTTGGTGCAATAGGAAGCAACACTGTGTTGCCTTATCTACCACCGAAGTCGAATACGTCGCAATGGGTGAGTGTATGGCTCAACTTTTTTGGATGAAGCACACTCTCCAAGACTTTAACTTAAACTTCAACAATATTAAAACTCACATAGATAATATTAGCTCAATCAACTTAACCAAGAATCCCATATGCCACTCTAGGACTAAACATATAGAGGTCAAACACCACTTTATTCAAGAACATATAGTTAATGGAACCATACAACTTGAATACGTGGAATCTAAGTCAAACCTAGACGACCTTTTTACCAAGCCTCTACCCGAAGTCGAATTTAGTCTACTAAGATGAAAATTGGGCATGTGCATAATAGAGTAGGATTTACAGATTTTTATATAATCTATTATTTACTTTTTCATGTTAATGGAGCTAGCTTAGGGTTTACCCTAGATATCATGTGCCTATAGATTTAAGAAGCCAACACATCTCACAACACATAGGACTAATGTGTTTGTGTACTTAGCCACGTAGATGAGTGTAAGATGTTAGAACCTTACTCCTGATTCCAGATGTAGATCTAGTGCATCGACATGAACCACGGAGTATAATTATCTACATTAACCAACTCTAATCAAGACTTGTTGATGATTCCATATCAATCAAGTCAAATAGAGTTGAACATACAAATAGATGAACTTATGTTTAAACTACTATTTTCAAAATTTATTTGGAACATGCTTGGACTTAAAACTAAATTCAAAAACTATGTTTTTTAAAACCCCCCACTCTTTCCGATTTATGGCAAAAGGGGGAGAAAGACCAAAGTTAAGGGATTAATTTTTAATGGCCCTTAACTTAGTACTGTTGGTGAAATCGGCCCAGGTCACGATTGACCAGACTCGAGTGATGTTTTGATGTTTGACAAAGTAAGTTGACATTGATGTTTGACATTAATGTCTGTTGATGTTTTGGAGAGATTGTTTATACAATCAACCCGGGTTATGTTTAACTGGACTTGAGTTTGACTCGAGGGAGACTTTGATGGTTGACTAGGGTTGACCATGTGATTATGGAAAGACCAAGTCATGGGTACTTGGCATGGAAAGTCCAAGTGGGACACTTGACATTTGGGAAAGTCCAAGCATGGGTCTTGGCATGGAAAGTCCAACATGGGTTGGCAAGGGAAAGTACAAGCTTGAGTCTTGGCATTTGAGAAGTCCAAGGGGTTTGATATTGGTGGCGTAAAGTCCAAGCGGGAGTCTTGGCAGCATAAGTCCAATGGTTGGCGGCGTAAATTCCAAGCGGAGTCTTGACGGCGTAAGTCCAATGTGCCTTGGCGGTGTAGACACCGTTAGCATGACATAGCCGATGGAAGCACCTGAAGGCTAGCGCGATGGATAAACAAGTCATGGATGAGTTGGAGGGATTTGAGAGGCATGAGGCTGATGGAGGTGGCTAGAAGGCTTAGGTCTAGGCTAAGGGTGGTCTAGCAAGTATGGGAGAACCATATTTGGGCTAAAACCTCATGTTTGAGGTGTGTCAGTCGACTGGTATCATGTGGCAGTCGACTCGTAAGAGTCAACTAGGGTTTGACTACGAGAATTGCCCTAGCAGTCGACTGCCATAGGTAGGCAATCGACTGATTGGCTCAACAGTCGACTGATCTTGTGATCAGTCGACTGGTGCTCATGAAATCGGGCACATAATGGAGTCAAGACTCGACTGGTCGAGTAAGACTCCATCAGTCGACTAATGGGTATCATCAGTCGACTGATGATGGATCTGTTGGACTTATCCAGCGTGGATCTAGCCATTATCTCACGGCAACAGTGACATCAGTCGACTGATGGTCCTGACCAGTCGACTGATCGACTTTTTCTAGCATAGGTTGAAGCTTTATAAGGAGCTCGAGATGGAGAAAAAAGGTATGGTTTCTTGAGGGCTTTTGTGGCAATTTACTGCTACAAATCACGGTCTCCAAGTGCAAGTCAAGCTACCAAGCATTCAAGCAATCTAAAGGCATTTGTAAAGTGATTTCTTTACTTGTATTGCATTGTATTTCATTGTAATTGCTTGTTGTACTTAGTTTATTGTTGTAAACTATTGTACAAGGTTTCTCCACCTTCGACTTGTGTCGAGAAGGAGTATTTATGATTAGTGAGTGCGTGTGCATCACTAGAGCTCTTTAGAGCTATATCCGTGGAGTAGGAACCATTCGGTTCCGAACCACGTTATATCTCGTGTTGTGAATTGTGTTTGTCTTGTTTCGTTATTGTATTATTTCTATTTCCGCTGCGCTAACAAAATTATAGAGACAAACACAACAATTGACATAAACGTACGAGCATGCACTATTCACCCCCCCTCTAGTGGGTGCACAGGTCCTAACAAGTGGTATCAGAGCGAGGCCGCTCTTGAAGTTTAACAACTAAGGGAGCACGCTAGAGGGTGAAGATGGAAGTCCAAGAACAATTAGGTTGGGACATCAACACATCGGTGCCCTACACTCTATACGGACGAGAAGGCTTCAATTCTTGGAAGAGAAGAATTGAAGATTTTATTATGATGAGGGATTTTGAGGAATGGTCCATTTTGATGGATGGATTTGAATATCCAAGAGGACCAAGAGGTGGATTCCTCAAAGAGAAGAGATGGACCGAAGAGCAAATCCAAGCATCCGAGAAAAATGATAAGGTGATAAAATTTTTAATTGATTTAATGCCTAACAATATCTTGTGTATGTTAGGTAATTATGTAGATGCCAAGGAGCTATGGAGCCAAGTGGCAAAGCTCCATGAAAATTTATCATCGGTCCAAGAAGAAGAAGAAGAAGAGTGCTCACCCACTCAAGCTCAAGCAAGCACATCGCCATCTAAAGAGCTTGAGGAGTCGAAAGTTGATAGGGAGTCAACTTTCGAATCGGCGGAGGAAGTGGAAGAAGCATCCACCTCAAGGATTGAGGGAGAGGAGAGAACTTCCACACCGGAACATCAAGAAGAAGCTTCGTCATCAGGTCAAGATGAAGAAGCTCAAATTCGATTCCGGCACCTAAAACCACCCTAGGTAACTCAAGCATGTTAATTAATAATAAAATTCATATAATATGCTTTGAGTGTAGGGAATCCGGATACTATAAGAGTAAGTGTCCGAAAAGAGTTAAGAAGGCTCCACCGGCACCAAAAGTTAAGGATGTCGGTCCCCCAACAACCAAAAGTAAGGAGCAAGTGATTTGCTTCAAATGTTGGCAACCAGGACTCTACCGGAATCAATGCCCAAAGGGAGAGAAGAAGACTCAAAGGGGAGCATCACAAGTAGGGGGAGCCTCTAAGGCAAACCCTAAGGTATATTTTAATAATGTACCTTCTAAATTTAAAAGTCAAAAGCATGCTAGGAATTTTAATTCTCTTGTAATTCATCATGAAAAGCATGCTAAAAAAAAATATTTGTGTTTAGGTGCTAAAAGTGTCCACTTAGGAGATAAGGAGAAATTTGGGACTAATGTTCCTAGAAAAACCATACCTAGAAAATCTATTAGGAAAATACAAGAGCACCTAGGTTTTAATCCTAAATGGACTAGGCATATACCTAGAAAGGATAATGCCCAAAGACCAAATCAAAATTCTAAAATTGGGCAATTAGAATTAGAAAACTAAGCCTTGAGATCAAGTCTTGAGAAATTGGAAAAGACCCTAAATAAGATACAAAATCAATTTCAAGGGTCTAATGGTCAAAGTCAAGGGTCAGAATCTCAAAGTCAACACTTAGGACCTAAAAGACAAAAGTCAACCAAGGGCAAGCAAGGTTTGAGTCACAAACCTAAGCCTAAGGTGGCTTATCATAGTGTTCCATTTGATTATGGAACACAAACTAGGTCTAGGAAGACCAAGGTTACTAGGGAAGTTATCCCTAAGAGTAACCAAGGTTTGTGCCTAGTGGCTAGGGTTTCTAGGAAACCTAGGATGACCACTAAGAAGGTTGCAAGGGGAGTTACCTCTAGAGTCAACCTAGGTAAGACCATAATGACCAAGGCTAACAAGCCTAGGAGGGACATTAGGAAGGTATCTAGGGAGGTTATCCCTAAGGAATACCTAATTAACCCTAGGAGCTCAAATAGATTTTGAGTTCCTAAGAGCGTGATTGATTCACGTTAGGTGGGTTTAGGGTGTGCCAACCTTGATTGGATGGATAGTTAACTCAACCATGATAAAGGTGACATTTTAGGTCATTTTCAAGGTTATGGTTACCTTGGAAATACATTTGAGCTTTAATCCTAAAAGATTTTAGGATGTGCCAATATTATTTGAGAAGTTTGATAAATCAATCAAATTGACACATTTTAGGTTTAGAGGATATAGTGTGTCATTTTGGATTTTTGGCACACTAGGGAGAAAAGTGAAACTATGGCAAAATATATTTAATTATATCAAATGGCAATTAATATTAAAATTTAGGTATTATTATACCTATACTTTTTATATGTCATGCTTTGTTTTCCATATAACATGCCATGACATCATATTTATTTTTATCATTTATATGTCATGATCATGCTTTTAGGATTAGGTTTAATGTCATGTGTTTTTAGATTTCATCTTATGTCATGACATCATGATTATGAGCATGTGTTTATTTATACCATCTTTAATGTCATAATCATTCATGCATCTAAATTGATTAAAATTGAGTTAAGGACTCTAGCATGACTTGAAGTCCCATTTATAAGGGAATCAAGTAGG
The DNA here is from genome assembly GCA_025175895.1 of Wurfbainia villosa. Classification (NCBI taxonomy): domain Eukaryota; kingdom Viridiplantae; phylum Streptophyta; class Magnoliopsida; order Zingiberales; family Zingiberaceae; genus Wurfbainia; species Wurfbainia villosa. Next base: position 59,445,359 of record CM045997.1, read on the forward strand.
GTTACCTTAGAAAAATCCATGAAACCCTAGATTAAATGAACAAAACCCACATCTCACATCTAAATTGACATGTATGTGTATTTATACACCTTAGATACAAGTGAGATGCTAGGATATGAGTTAAGTTCAAGGTGCATAGTTTTTGCATCTAGATGAACTCAAACTCATCTTATATGAGTGGTGGATCATTGGGAAAACTTGTGTACAAGTCATATACATTAAGCCCAAGGAATATGATCCAAAATAAGATTTTTAAAATATTTTAAAATCATTTTAGAAAACCTTGGTGAAGTCTATCTTTTGATAGCAATCACCATTGATGAAGTAGATACAAAGTGAGCCAAAACTTAGAAGTTTTCTTCACTTTTGAATTTTGTATCAATTTCAGTATTTTATGGGTAAAATAATTTTCAAATATTTTTCACCCATTGTATTGACTATAAGTAATATACGTATCAAATTTTGTGATTTTTTGATATACGTAGAATTACTTATGATTTTCTGAAATTCGATTCTGATAATTGAAATTGGGAAATTTCAGTTATCAGTCAACTGCCCTGGGTGGCAGTCGACTGATGTGAGTGGCAGTCGACTGATATCTGACGGAGTCAACTGCCAATGCTGATTTCGGGAAAACAAGATTGTTTAGCCCATGTTCAGCTGCGGTTAAGGTCCCTAATCACTCCTAACCCTAGGATATGATTTGGGGAGCATTATAAAGGGTGAAAATCCATTGAATATGGATTAGGAGAGTTGTTTAGGGTTTGTATCAAATTTAAGGTGTTTGAAAGTTCAATGTTGAATTTCTAACCTTATCTTTGACGGTTTAGAGTTCCTATTGGCTTAGGGACTTCCCAAAGATATTGTTGGTGCAATGGTCAAGGGGGACCAAGCCTTTAGGGGGAGGTATCCATCATGGGATGATGGATGGTATTTTTCCTCATGGGAAGGAAAAATGAGATTTTGAGATACCCAATTTGGAAGTTGGGAGAGTGACTAGGATTGCCTCTCTTGAGTGATATGGGATTTATCACTAGGAAGATGGTAGGCATCCTAGGTATTTTTGGACCAAGGGGGAGATTGTACAATCTCATTGGGACATGAGACATTGACCTCCTTGGAGTGAACCTTTTTGATGTATGTCAAAAAGGGGGAGAACATAAGATTACCAATTTATGAAATTGGTAAGGGAATTTGAGTTAGGGGCCTAACTCAAGGTTGTTTTTGTCACACATAAAAAAGGAGGAGATTGTTGGTGCAATCGGCCCAGGTCACGATTGACCAGACTCGAGTTTGACTCGAGTGATGTTTTGATGTTTGACAAAGTAAGTTGACATTGATGTTTGACATTAATGTATGTTGATGTTTTGGAGAGATTGTTTATACAATCAACCCGGGTTATATTTAACTGGACTCGAGTTTGAATCGAGGGAGACTTTGATGGTTGACTAGGGTTGACCATGTGATTATGGAAAGTCCAAGTCATGGGTACTTGGCATGGAAAGTACAAGTAGGACACTTGGCATTTGGGAAAGTCCAAGCATGAGTCTTGGCATGGAAAGTCCAACATGGGTTGGCAAGGGAAAGTCCAAGCTTGAGTCTTGGCATTTGAGAAGTCCAAGGGGTTTGATATTGGTGGCGTAAAGTCCAAGCGGGAGTCTTGGCAGCATAAGTCCAATGGTTGGCGGCGTAAAGTCCAAGCGGAGTCTTGGTGGCGTAAGTCCAATGTGCCTTGGCGGTGTAGACACCGTTAGCAAGACACAACCGATTGAAGCACCTGAAGGCTAGCGCGATGGATGAACAAGTCATGGATGACTTGGAGGGATTCGAGAGGCGTGAGGCTGATGGAGGTGGCTAGAAGGCTTAGGTCTAGGCTAAGGGTGGTCTAACAAGTATGGGGGAACCATATTTGGGCTAAAACCTCTTGTTTGAGGTGTGCCAGTCGACTGGTGTCATGTGGCAGTCGACTGGTAAGAGTCAACTAGGGTTTGACTGTGGGAATTGTCATAGCAGTCGATTGTCATAGGTGAGCAGTCGACTGATTGGCTGAACAGTCGACTGATCTTGTGATCAGTCGACTGGTGCTCGTGAAATCGGGCATAGAATGGAGTCGAGACTCGACTGGTCGAGTGAAGGCTCCATCAGTCGACTGATGGGTATCATCAGTCGACTGATGATGGATCCGTTGGACTTATCCAGCTTGGATCTAGCCGTTGTCTCATGACAACAGTGGCATCAGTCGACTGATGGTCCCGACCAGTCGACTGATCAACTTTTTCCAACACAGGTTGAAGCTTTATAAGGAGCTCGTGATGGAGGAAAAAGGTATGGTTTCTTGAGGGCTTTTGGGGCGATTTGCTGCTGCAAATTAGGGTCTCCATGTGCAAGTCAAGCTACCAAGCATTCAAGCAATCTAAAGGCATTTGTAAAGTGATTTCTTTACTTGTATTGCATTGTATTTCATTGTAATTGCTTGTTGTACTTAGTTTATTATTGTAAACTATTGTACGAGGTTTCTCCACCTCCGACTTGTGTCAAGAAGGAGTATTTGTGATTAGTAAGTGCGTGTGCATCACTAGAGCTCGATCCGTGGAGTAGGAACCGTGCGGTTCCGAACCACATTAAATATTTGTGTTTGTGTGTTGTATATTTTGTTATCATTATTATCTTTCTATTTCCGCTGTGCTAACGAAATTGTAGAGACAACCGCGAACGAATTCCATCAACGAACGAACACGCGCTATTCACCCCCCCCTCTAGCGACATCAAAGATCCTAACAGCTCCTTCTAATTTAAATGTCAAAAAGTATGCTAGGAATTTCAATTCCCTTGCAATTTATCATGAAAAGCATGCTAGAAACAATAAATATTTTTGCCTAGGAGCTAAGAATATTCATTTTAATAATAAGGATAAATTTGGGACTAATGTCCTTAAAACAAATTTATCTAAAGACAAATCTAGGTCAAATAATTCTAGACCAATTCTACCTAGGGAGACACTTAGAAAGGTACAAGAGCACCTAGGTTTAAATCCCAAATGGACTAGGCATATGCCTAGAAAGAATAATGCCCGAAAACCAAATCAAAATTCTAAAATTAGGAAATTAGAGGTTGAAAATCAATCCTTGAGGTAAAGGCTTGAGAAATTAGAGAAGACCCTTAGGAATATGCAAAATCAAATAAAAGGGTCAAATGGTCAAAGTCAAGAGTCTAGGACCAAGAGTCAACACCTAGGACCTAAGAGACAAAAGTCAACCAAGGGCAAGAAGGGTTTGGGTCACAAACCTAAGCCTAAGGTGGCTTATTATAGTGTTCCATTTGATTATGGAACACAAACTATGTCTAGGAAGACCAAGGTCAATAGGGAAGTCATCCCTAAGGTTGACCAAGGTGTTTGCCTAGTGGCTAGGGTTTCTAAGAAACCTAGGGTGGCCACTAAGAAGGTTACAAGGGGAGTTACCCCTAGAGTTAACCTAGGCAAGACCCAAATGACCAAGGCTAACAAGCCTAGAAGGGTCATTAGGAAGGTATCTAGGGAGGTTATCCCTAAGGAATATCTAGTAAACCCTAGGAGCTCAAATAGGTTTTGGGTTCCTAAGAGCGTGATCGATTCACGCTAGATGAGTTTAGGGTGTGTCAACTTTAAATGGAAGGATAGTTAACCTAACCATGGTAAAGGTGATACTTTAGGATATTTTCAAGGTTATGGATACCTTGGAAATAGATTTGATTTATGATCCTAAAAGATTTTAGGATGTGCCAATATAATTTAAGAAGTTTGGTAATTCAATCAAATTGGTACAATTTAGGTTTAGGAGTCATAGTGTGTCATTTTTGGTTTTTGGCACATTTGGGAGAAAAGTGATAATATGACAAAATATACTTAATTATATCAAATAACAACTAATATTAAAATTTAGATATTCTTATACCTATACTTTTTATATGACATACCTTGTTTGTCATATAACATGCCATGAGATCATATTTATTTTTATCATTTAATATGTCATGATCATGTTTTTAGGATTAGGTTTAATGTCATGTGTTTTTTAGACTCCATCTTATGCCATGATATCATTATTATGAGCATGTGTTTATTTATACCATATTAATGCCATAATCATTTCATGCATTTAATTTGATTAAAATTGATTTAAGGACAATGGCATGACTTGGAGTCCCATTTATAAGGGAATCAAGTAGTGTTGCCTTAGAAAATGCATAAGGCCTTAGTTTAAGATGAAACAAAATCTACATCTCATATCACATTGACTTGTGTGTGTTTTTATACACCCTAGATATATGTGAGATGCTAGGATATGAGTTAAGTTCAAGGTGCATAGTTTTTGCATCTAGATGAACTAAAACTCATCTTTAACTAAAGGTGGATCATTGGGAAAGCTTTTGTACAAGTCATGTACATTGAGCCTAAGGAACATGATCCAATATAGGTTTTCAAAAATATTTTAAAATCATTTTAGAAAACCTTGGTGAAGTCTATCTTTTGATAGCAATTACCATTGATGAAGTTGATACAAAGTAGGGCCAAAACATTGAAAATTTAAATGGTTTTGAACTTTGTGTCAATTTCACTATTTTATGGGTAAAATAATTTTCAAATATTTTTCACCCATTGTATTGGCCTAACTCAAGGGTGTTTTTGTCAAACATCAAAAAGGGGAAGATTGTTGGTGCAATCGGCCCATGTCACAATTGACCTAACTCGAGTTTGACTCGAGCGATGTTTTAATGTTCGACAAAAACATTTGACAAAGTGATTGTAATAGTAAAGTCCAAGTCATGGGTACTTGGCATGGAAAGTCCAAGTGGGACACTTGGCATTTGGGAAAGTTCAAGTCTTGAGTACTTGGCATGTAAAGTCCAAGCATGGGTTTTGGCAAGGAAAAGTCCAAGCATGGGTCTTGGCATGGAAAGTCCAACATAGGTTGGCAAGGGAAAGTCCAAGATTGAGTCTTGGCATTTGAGAAGTCCAAGGGGTTGGATATTGGCGGCGTAAAGTCCAAGCGGAGTCTTGGAAGCATAAGTCCAATGGTTGGCGGCGTAAAGTCCAAGCGGAGTCTTGACAGCGTAAGTCCAATGTGCCTTGGCGGTGTAGACACCATTAGCATGACATAGCCGATGGAAGCACCTGAAGGTTAGCGCGATGGATGAACAAGTTATGAATGACTTGGAGGGATCCGAGAGGCGTGAGGCTGATGGAGGTGGCTAGAAGGCTTAGGTCTAGGCTAGGGGTGGTCTAGCAAGTATAGGGAACCATACTTTGGTTAAAACCTCATGTTTGAGGTGTGCCAGTTGACTGGTGTCATATAACAGTCGACTGGCATGAGTCAACTAGGGTTTGACTGCGGGAATTAGCCTAGCAGTCGACTGCAAGAGGTGGGCAGTCGACTGATTGGCCGAGCAGTCGATTGATCGTGTGATCAGTCAACTGATGCTCGATTTTTCGGGCACAGAATGGAGTCTAACTCGACTACTTGGGTTAGCAGTCAAGTGGAGGCTTAATCAGTCGACTGATGGTCATAATCAGTCAACTGATGATGGATCCATTGGATTTTTCCAGTGTGGATCTAGTCGTTGTCTCATGACAACAGTGGCATCAGTCTACTGATGGTCCCGAGCAGTCGACTGATCGGCGATTTCCAGCCCAGACAGAAGCTTTAAATTGAGCTCGTGGAGGAGGATTTCACTAAGGTTCTTTGAGGTGTTTTGGGGCGAGTTGCTGCTGCAATTCAGGGTCTCCAAGTGCTACTCGATCAACCTAGCAAGCAAGCATTCAAAAGCTCGGTGTAAAGTTTTCTTTACTTGTATTTTAGTGTAGTTTCTTGTATTCTTATTGTATTACTTTTGTAATCACTTGTAAGGGGTTTGGCCACCTCCGAATTTTTCCGAGAAGGAGTTATTTGTGATTAGTGGTTGCATGTGCATCACTAGAGCTCTTTACAGCTCGATCCGTGGAGTATGAACCGTTCTGAACCACGTTAAATACTTGAGTTTGCGTGTTTTTCTTGTTTCGTTATTGCTATTATTTCTATTTTCGCTGTGCACTAACAAAAATTATAGACGAACGCGAACGAATTTCATCTACGCATCCTACGATGCTATTCACCCCCCTCTAGCGGTCAACATTTTCCCAACAAGCATGACATAGCCGATGGAAGCACCTGAAGGCTAGCGTAATGGATGAACAAGTCATGGATGACTTTGAGGGATCCGAGAGGCGTGAGGCTGACGGAGGTGGCTAGAAGGCTTAGGTCTAGGCTAAGGGTGGTCTAGCAAGCATGGGGGCACCATACTTGGGTTAAACCTCATGTTTGAGGTGTGTCAGTCGACTGGTGCCATGTGACAATCGACTGGCGTGAGTCAACTAGGGTTTGACTGCAAGAATTGGCCCAGCAGTCGACTGCAAGCCTTTGGCAGTCGACTGATTGGCCGAGCAGTCGACTGATCATGTTATCAGTCGACTGGTGCTCAGTTTTTCGGGCACATAATGGAGTCTGACTCGACTGCTGGGGTTAGCAATTGAGTGGAGGCCTGATCAGTCGACTGATAATGGATCCATTGGATTTTTCCAGCGTGGATCTAGCCATTGTCTCACGACAACAGTGGTATCAGTCGACTGATGGTCCAGAGCAGTCGACTGATCAGTGATTTCCAGCTTAGGCAGAAGCTTTAAATGGAGCTCGTGGAAGAGGATTTCACCATGGTTCTTTAAGGTGTTTTGGGGCGAGTTGCTGCTGCAATTCATGGTCTCCAAGTACTACTCGATCAACCTAGCAAGCAAGCATTAAAAAGAGTTTTGTGTAAAGTTTTCTTTGCATCTCTTGTTGTATTTCATATTGTATTTGCTTGTTGAATTTAGTTTATTGTTGTAAACTATTGTTAGAGGTTTCTCCGTCTCCGACTTGTGTCGAGAAGGAGTTATTGCATAGTGGTGTGTGATTGGCATCGCTAGAGCTCTTTAGAGCTCGATCCGTGGAGTAGGAACCATTCGGTTTCGAACCACGTTAAATACTTGTGTAATTGTGTTTGTATTGTTTCATTATTGTTTTATTATTATTCCGCTTCACGCTAACGAAATTTGTAGACAAACACGAACGAATTCCATCTCGCAACTAGCATGATGCTATTCACCCCCTCTAGCAGTCACATTTCCCCAATAATTGGTATCAGAGCCCGGGGCTCTTCTACAGACTACCTGCCGGGAGCAAAGACAAAGATGCTAGAGGGTGAAGATGGAGTTGGAAGAATAACTCGGTTGGTACATCAATACACCGGTGCCCTACACCCTATATGGACGAGAAGGTTTCATTTCTTGGAATAAAAGAATTGAAGATTTTTTGATGATGAGGGATTTAGAGGAGTGGTACATCCTAATAGAAGGGTTCCAATACCCAAGAGGACCAAAAGGTGGCTTCCTCAAAAAGAAAAGATGGAGTGAAGAGCAACTCCAACAATTCGAGAAATACAAGAAGGTAGTCAAATTTATTTTTGATTTAATTCCTAATGACTTCTTGTGTAGCCTAGGTGATTGCATGGATGCCAAGGAGCTTTGGAGGGAATTGGCCAAGCTCCATGAAGACCCATCACCAGCTCAAGAAGAGGAGGTCAAAGATGAATCCTCATCCTCACAAACGAGTGAGGATTTGGAAGTTGATAGGGAGTCAACCTCCAAATCGGTGTAAGAGGAAGAAAAAGTGGAAGAAGCCTCCACTTCATGGATTGAGGGGGAGGAGAGACCATCCACACCGGAGAAATCTCAAGAGGAGTCATCTACATCCGGTAGAGGGGAAGAGCAAGCTCAAGAGAACCTCACCACCACCCTAGGTAACTCGAGCAATTTGGTTTTAAAAAAAATCATATAATTTACTTTGAGTGTAGGGAATTCGGGCACTACAAGAGTAAGTGCCCAAAAAGAGTCAAGAAGGCTCCACCCGTGCCAAAAGTCAAGGAGACCGGTGCCTCAATGCAAAAGAGCAAGGAGAAAGTGATTTGCTTCAAATGCCAACAACCGGGACACTACCGGAGTCAATGCCCGAAGGGGAAGAAGGGGCAAAGGGGAGCATCACAAGTAGGGGGAGCTAAGGCTAACCCTAAGTTATATTTTAGTAATGCTCATTCTAATTTAAATGTCAAAAAGCATGCTAGGAATTTCAATTCCCTTGCAATTTATCATGAAAAGCATGCTAGGAACAATAAATATTTTTTCCTAGGAGCTAAGAATATTCATTTTAATAATAAGGAGAAATTTGAGACAAATGTCCCTAAAACAAATTTATCTAAAGACAAATCTAGGTCAAATAATTCTAGATGAATTCTACCTAGGGAGACACTTAGAAAGGTACAAGAGCACCTAGGTTTAAACCCCAAATGGACTAGGCATATGCCTAGAAAGAACAATGCCCAAAAACCAAATGAAAAATCAAATATTGGGCAATTAGAATTAGAGAACCAAGCCTTGAGGTCAAGGCTTGAGAAACTTGAAAAGACCCTCAAGAAAATGCAAAATCAATTTCAAGAGTCAAGTGATCAAAAATCTAGACCTAGAAATCAAGAGTCAACCAAGGGCAAGCCTAAGCCCAAAAAGACCTACAATAATATTCCATTTGATTATAGAACTCAAATTAGGTCTAGGAAAACCAAGGTTTCTAGGGAAGTCATCCCTGAGGGTAACCAAGGAATGTGCATAGTGGCTAGGGTTTCTAAGAAACCTAGGGTGGCCACTAAGAAGGTTGCAAGGGGAGTTGCCCCTAGAGTCAACCTAGGTAAGACCAAAATGACCAAGGCTAACAAGCCTAGAAGGGTCATTAGGAGGGTATCTAACGAGGTCATCCCTGAGGAATACCTAGTAAACCCTAGGAGCTCAAATAGGTTTTGGGTTCCTAAGAGCGAATCGATTCATGCTAGATGGGTTTAGGGTGTGCCAACTTTAAATGGAAGGGTAGTTAACCTAACCGTGGTAAAGGTGGCACTTTAGGATATTTTCAAGGTTATGGATACCTTGGAAATAGATTTGATTTATATTCCTAAATGATTTTAGGATGTGCCAATACATTTTTAGAGATTATGAAAAATCAATTAAATTGACAAAATTTAGGTTTAGAGGTCATAGTGTGTCATTTTGGGTTTTTGGTACACTAGGGAGAAAAGTGATAATATGGCAAAATATACTTAATTATGTCAAATGACAATTAATATTAAAATTTAGGTATTATTATACCTATATATTTTTTATGTCATGCTTTGTTTGCCATATAATATGTCATGACATCATATCTATTTTTAATCATTTAAAATGTCATGATCATGTTTAGGATTAAGGTTTAATGTCATATGCTTTTAGATTATATCATATGCCATGACATCATGATCATTGGCCATGTTTACTTATGTTATCATTTATGTCATGATCATTCATGCATTTAAGTTAATGAAAATTGATTTAAAGACAATAGCATGACTTGGAGTCCCATTTATAAGGGAATCAAGTAGAGTTGCCTTAGAAAAATGCATGAGGCCTTAGCTTTAGATAAACCAAAACCCTCATCTCCCATCTAACTTGACATGTATGTGTATTTATACACCCTAGATACATGTGAGATGCTAGGATATGAGTTAAGTTCAAGGTGTATAGTTTTTGCATCTAGATGAACTAAAACTCATCTTTAACTTAATGGTGGATCATTAGGAAAGCTTGTGTATAAGTCATGTACATTGAGCTCAAGTAATATGATCCAAAATAAGGTTTTAAAAACATTTTAAAATCATTTTAGAAAACCTTGGTGAAGTCTATCTTTTGATAACAATCACCATTGATGAAGTTGATACAAAGTAGGGCCAAAACATTGAAAATTTCAATAGTTTTGAACTTTGTGTCAATTTCACTATTTTATGGGTAAAATAATTTTCAAATATTTTTAACCCATTGTATTAGTCATAAGTATTATACGTATGAATTTTCATATTTTTTCGATACACGTATATTTATTTATGAATTTTCAAATCTCATTTCTAATAACTGAAAATCGAGATTTTCAGTTAACAATCGACTACCCTTGGTGGCAGTGGACTGATGGAGATGGCAGTTGATTGATCTCTGATAAAGTCGATTGCCAAGCTGATTTCGTAAAAAACAAGGTTGTTTAGCTTGTGTTCAACTACGGTAAAGGACCCTAACCATCCTAACCCTAGGATATGCTTTGGGAAGCAATATAAAGGGTGAAAATCCATTGGATATGGATTAAGAGAGGTGTTAGGATGATGTATCAATTTTAAGGTGAGGAAAAGTTCAATGTTGAACTTTAGGCCTTAATTTTGATGGTTTAAAGTTCCTATTGGCTTAAGGACTTCTCAAGGACATTGTTGGTGCAATGGTTAAGGGGGAGCAAGCCTTTAGGGGGAGGTATCCATCATGAGATGATGGATGGTATTTTTCCTCATGAGGAGGAAAAATGAGATTTTGAGATACCCAATTTGGAAATTGGGAGAGTGTATAGGATTGTCTCTCTTGAGTGATATGAGACTTATCACTAGGAAGATAGTAGACATCCTAGGTATTTTTGGACCAAGGGGGAGATTATAAGATCTCATTGGGACATGTGACATTGACCTCCTTGGAGAGATAACCTTTTTGATGTTAGTCAAAAAGGGGGAGAATGTTTTGTGGGAGAATGGTATGGAGAGTGTTATCAATTTTCAATTCGGAGAATTGGGGAGAATGTTTGGGATTACCAATTTGGCATAATTGGTAAGGAGATTTGAGTTAGTGTTCTAACTCAAAGGTATGTGTTATTGTCAAACATCAAAAAGCGGGAGATTATTGGTGCAATCGGCCCAGGTCATGATTGACCAGACTAGAGTTTGACTCGAGTGATATTTTGATATTTGACATGGAAGTTTGACATTGATGTTTGACATTAATGTCTGATAATGTTTTGGTGAGATTGTTTGCACAATCGACCCGGGTCATGATTGACAGGACTCGAGTTTGACTCAAGGGGATATTGATGGTTGACTGGAGTTGACCATGTCATGGAAATTCCAAGTCTTGAGTACTTGGCATGGAAAGTCCAACATGAGTTGCCAAGGAAAAGTCCAAGCAAAGGTCTTGGCAAAGAAAAGTCCAAGCATGGGTCTTGGCATGGAAAGTCCAACATGGGTTGGCAAGGGAAAGTCCAAGCTTGAGTCTTGGCATTTGAGAAGTCCAAGGGGTTTGATATTGGCGGCGTAAAGTCCAAGCGGGAGTCTTGGAAGCATAAGTCCAATGGTTGACAGCGTAAAGTCCAAGCGAAGTCTTGGCAGCGTAAGTCTAATGTGCCTTGGCAGAGTAGACACCATTAGCATGACATAGTCGATGGAAGCACCTGAAGTCTAGCACAATGGATGAACAAGTCATGGATGACTTGGAGGGATCCGAGAGGCGTGAGGCTGACAGAGGTGGCTAGAAGGCTTAGGTCTAGGCTAAGGGTGGTCTAGTAAGTATGGGGGCATCATACTTGGGTTAAACCTCATTTTTGAGGTTAAAACCTCATGTTTGAGGTGTATCAGTCGACTAGTGTCATGTGGAAGTCGAATGACATGAGGAAATGATCAACCTGACAATGATCACTGACCTTTGTAGTCGACTGATCGTGTTATCTGTCGACTAGTGCATTGTCTCATAAATAACAGACAAGGTTTGCTTATTATATTATTTCTTATCTGTGCTATACGAATAATATAATAGTGTCCTTGAATAGTAGGTTCAGGTTTACAACATTTCAATTGGTAGAATTGATAGTCAGAGTTTATATATATATATATATATATATATATATATATATATATATATTTGATCGCCTGCGCGATTGATCCCTGCGCGCCCGTGTGTGACGCGTTCCCAACCGTCCGATCAACCATGAGAACAGTGCGAGCTAAGCGTGTTGTCGTCGTCGCCACCGCCGGCCGCTGGACCGAGCGCGATCGACGCGTCACTCGTTGGTGGTCTGGCGGGGGAAGTTTACCGCCAGACCACCAGCGAGCCATCCGGAGATCCGAGCCGAGACTAAAACCAATTTTATTTTACATCCATCGATCCTATACTCCACGAGGAAGTGTACATGAAATCTAGATCGAAAGTAAAATATAATAAAGAGCGGCTAAACAATGTCGTATTTAATTTACAAAAACTAAATACTAGCCTCGTCAACCCCGAGGATTCAACAAAATAAATATTTACACACATACACACATATGGCCATAATAGTCGGATCTTATGCCTACAACCAAAGAGTTAAACTACGCATATTCTACTATTATCCGGCACATATAATATATGAAAAAGTGCATAAAAATTAACCAAATCCTAAACACACAAAACAGGAAACCTTGGCTCTGATACCAATTGAAGGGTTTTGCTTATCGAGCCCGTGAGGGGAAACTTCGCTTCCCACTTCACCTCGGTAGCTTGTCCATGGCGATCCCTTCGATCTCCCTGGATTAAAAAAAATTTAATCCTAGACAAAAGGGATTGCCCAAACCACCAAATCATCATCGTGCTATTCGTTTATAGAGGTCACTTGAACAAACTAGTTGTTCAAGCGACCATCCTCTATTCTACGAGTAGCCACGGAATAGACGATGTCCAGATCGTCGGTTTCCATGTTTATACTCGGGATCCAAGTATTATTTAGTCATTTACAGATTTATAACATGCTTATAATTGAAAAATAAATATAAGCAATAAACAAAAGAAGAAAGTAGAATAGGTATACCTCTAGATCTTCTAATGTATGACCTTCCTCCTTTTGGACGTCGTGTGGGCAACGATCTACCAAAAGTCGAAGCTCCTAGATCGCAAATCTTCCTTCCTTGCTCTTCCAAAGCAAGAGGAAGAATAGAAACAAGGTTTTTCTCCTCTCTAGAAACAACCAACAAGAAACTAAAACTATCCTTGCCGTCGGCCAACTAGATGAAGGAGAAGATGGTGTAAAACAACCAAGACTCCAAGGGAAGCCCTATATCTTGTTTCCACCACCTAAGGAGAAGGAGAAGGGGGATTTTGGGCACCGGCCAAGGTTGGAAAAGAGGCTGGAGAGGTGTTGGACGTTGGCCAAAAGAGGAAGAAGAAGAGAAGAATACCTTTCTTATTTGGTGCCACCCGTGCCTCCAAACCCTAATCCTAATCCTATCTCAACTAGGATTCCTTCTTTCCGCCCAAACCCTAGATCTCCTTCAATTATCCCACGCCAACTCCCTTTTATAGAGTTAGGGATAAGTCATGAATTAATCTCATCCATTGGTTCTAGGGATTTAATCTCAACCGTCGGATCTAGAGATTTAATCTCAACCGTCATATCTTAGAGATTTAATCTCTACCTATGGATCTTAGAGTTTTGTTTCTATCCATTGGATCTAAGCTTCATAAGGTGTTAATAGGCTACATTAGGGACCATAAGGTGTTAATAGGCAACCCATGGATCAAGCTCACATAAAGTCCGATCCACTAATGATGATCCAATCCACTAAAGGTTCATCATTGATCTATTTCACCAACCCCCATATGATAATATGGGATCCATATATTATTTGTACATTTTCTCTCCATATTTAAGATCTCGAATGTTCGTCGATTAATTAATTTACTGACCATTAATTAATCAACATCTAACTCCTTGAGTAGTACCACTCAACCTTTTCATCATGCCAGACCAAGTCCACCTGCAGGGTTTACATGAACCTTATGAGCTCCTCAAGGGGACATCATCATCCTAATATATAGGACACGGTTTCCTCCTATAATCAACGGCACACCATATAAATAATATCATCTCTCAACTTACCGAGTCTATCGATTTAATCTATAAATCTCGCCCATTGGTAAATCAAAGAGATGAATACTAAGTATATGTGCCCGTTATTATATCGGGATTAAGAGCATGTACTAAATAATATCTGAGGTCCGATTCAATTATGTAGTCAGCAATAAATCGAATCACCTCTATGTCGGTCCTGCTCAATACACACAAAGTGCACTAGTGTGATTCTATGGTAAAGACAAACCAATACCAAATCACACTACAACCATTCCGATGGTTTGTCCAAAGACATCTCGGTTGTGAGCCTTTACTTATACTTTTCAAGGGGCCGATAACATGATCTCCTGTGTGACACCACACACCATGTTATCTACAATGTAAAGTATGAGACAATATTGCATAACCATAAAGGATGAAATCCCATTTCCTAGATTAATTCTTTTGCATGCAATGTTTTAGGATTAACATGCATTAAATCCCATTTCATGGATTAATTCTTTTTCATGCAACGTTTTAGGATTAACATGCATTAAATCCCATTTCATGCAATTAATTCATTTGCATGTATTAATCCATTTGCATGCAACAACCCCCATTTACATGCATGATTAATCATCATTAATCATGCTAACCTTCTTTAATTGGTTTCATTTGAGTCTAACTCAAATTAAATCAATTTGAGTCCAACTCAAGTTTGGTCAAACAATGAGTCTAAATCATTCTAGTCCATTCAATTAACTAATGATTCATTTAGTCAAACTAAGATGAACTTCATCTCCAAACCATGTTCTTTGTGTGTGACCCTATAGGTTTTCGTAACGTTGACAATGTCTCTAAACCACTTTAAATACATAAGCAATGAGCGACATCTAGCAATGCATCATTGCTATCCAAGTTATGAAAATGTCAAGATCCGACAAAATCTTTCTGTGGCTACTATCTTATATGACCTTGTCCTTCTATCCTCGATATTTAGATTGATCAATGAGGCATAGACCGTGTCATCCTCTTATTGATCTTTGTGTTTTTGATCCCCAAGTAGACTCACTCAAACAAATGAGCTCAATATCTCATATTGACTCATTTGAGCATGACCATGCATTTCGTGGTCTTACTCTATCAAGAGGCCTAAAGATATCACTCCCGTCATATGGAAGGGATAGATCCCATCTACATCACTCACATCCCTCCACATAGTTTGTTACATACCCAGTTATTACCTTTATAGTCCACCCTATTATGGGTAACGTTTGAAGACACCAAAATACATTACTCCTTATGTAGGGAACCATAGTGATTTCAGGTCTGAAGACTATTCATACTAATAGTCATATGAGAAAGTTAATGACACTCATATAACGATCCATGAAACTTTCTCATGGCGAGTCAATTCAGTACATAGTCTCTAATATGTACCCATGTGTCAATTTGATATCACATATCCATAACTTGTGAGATTAAGTCATCAATTAACCTACATACCAGTCTCTATGCATTAATATTGTCCTTACATATTAATACTCGACTAGGAATAATTAAGAGTAGTATTTTATATATATATATATATATATATATATATATATATATATATATATATATATATATATATATATATATATATATATATATATATATACAGAATTGATCTCCTGCGCGATCAATTTCTCCGCACTCGTGCGCTCCACGCCGACTCAGCGCCACTGCCGCCGCCGCACCATCCGATCACCGCCGACCGCCGGACCAGGCGCGATCGATGCGCAACCCACCGGCAGTCCAGCGGGGCTCAGATTCTAGCAAGTTAGCGACCAAAATCTGGCACAAAATCGCCGAAAAATACCACATCACGCGGTCGGCAGTGGGCGCGCCATTGCCGATCGCGATCGAGTCGGATTCCGACTAAGTTTTGACCGAAATCCGATGTCGGATGGACCGACATCGACGCCGATCCATCTGGTATAATAGGTCGGCCGCCATTCGGCCGTCGGTCGACCGAATCGTGGTCGAAATCGGCTGCTAGAATCGGGCGGCCGATTTCGACCCCAATCGGGCTGGATTCCAGCCGAATTGCGACCGGAATCCGGCAGCAAAATGACCGACAGCTGAAGCCAATCCTTCCGCCGCTGGATTCCGGCCGAATGGCGGCCGATCGATTAGACCGGACAGATCGGCCTCAGCTGTCGGTCCGTCCAACTGCAATTCGGTCGGAATCTGGCCCGATCACAACCAACAGTGGGCACACTGCCAACCGCGATCTTTGGTGATTTTCGGTCGGTTAGCATCGGATTTCGGCCGCTAACCGGCCGGTAAACTCCCCTCGCCAGACCACCAGCGAGTGACGCGTCGATCGCGCTCGGTCCAGCGGCCGGCGGTGGCCGGACGGCGCAGCGGCGACGACGGCAACGCGCGTGGCTCGCACTGTTCTCATGGTTGATCGGACGGTTGGGAATGCGTCGCACACGGGCGCGCAGGGATCAATCGCGCAGGTGATCATATATATATATATATATACAAACTCTGACTATCAATTCTACCAATTGAAATGTTGTAAACCTGAAGCTACTATTCAAGGACACTATTATATTATTCGTATAGCACAGATAAGAAATAATATAATAAGTAAACCTTGTCTGTTATTGATGAAATATGATACATATGATCCCTAATCAATCATCTCATGATTGACACTAATGGCTGACACTAACAATCTCCCACTAGCACTAGTGTCTATCATTATAATCTCTAAGATCCAGTGACCTAGTATGACCATCATGCTTCCTCTGTGTTAAAGCCTTGGTTAAGGGATCCATAATGTTAGCATCAGTATCTACTCTGCATATCTGCACATCTCATCTATCGATAATCTCTCGAATAAGGTGATACTGTCGTAGTATATGTTTGGAATGCTGGTGAGAACAAGATTCCTTAGCTTGTGCTATAACCCCATTGTTGTCATAATAAAGCTCTATAGGGTTCACGATGCTAGGAACTACATCAAGCTCAGAAACAAACTTCCTGATCCAAACAGCCTCCTTTGCCGCATCTGAAGCAGCAATATACTCGACCTCTGTAATAGAATTCGTGACTGTGTCTTGCTTTGAACTCTTCCAGCTCACATCACCACCATTTAAACAAAAGACATACACTGACTACGATCTGTAATCGTCCTTGTCTGTTTGAAAGCTAGCATCACTGTAACCCTTTACAGCAAGCTCCTCATTGCCTCCAAATATCAAGAAATATTCTTTAGTTCTTCTCAAGTACTTAAGAATATTCTTGACAACTGTCCAGTGATTGTCACCTGGATTTGACTGGTACCTGCTCGTCATGCTTAAAGAATATGAGACATCAGAACGAGTGCATAGCATGACGTACATAATAGACCCTATAGCAGAAGCATAAGGGATTTGATCCATACGTTGCCTTTCTTCCTTAGAAGAAGGGCATTGAGCCTTTGAAAGGCTCATACCATGTGACATTAGCAGAAATCCCTTCTTGGAATTCTGCATAGCAAAATGTTTAAGCACCTTGTCAATGTATACACTCTGACTTAAGCCAAGAAATCTCTTAAATTTATCTCTATAGATCTTAATGCCTAAAATATAGGCTGCTTCACCTAAGTCCTTCATTGAGAAACAATTCCCAAGCCAAGTCTTTACAGACTGCAGCGTAGGGATGTCATTTCTGATGAGAAGTATGTCATTAAAATATAATATAAGAAAGATAACTATGCTCCCACTAATCCTCTTGTAGACACAGGATTCATCTTCATTCTTGATGAAACCAAACTGTTTGATCGCATCATCGAATCGAAGATTCCATCTTCTAAATGCTTGCTTTAAACCATAAATGGACCTTTGCTGCTTGCATATCTTACCAGCATGCTTTGGATCTACAAGTTGTGTCATGTACACATCCTCGAGGAGGTTTCCATTCAGAAACATAGTTTTGACATTCATTTGTCAGATCTCATAATCGTAGTAAGCTGCAATAGCAAGCATAATCCGAATGGACTTAAGCATCGCAACTGGTGAAAAAGTTTCATCATAGTCAATACCATGAATCTGTTTGAAACCTTTAGCTACCAATCGCCTTTTATAGGTATGCATAAGACCATCCATGTCAGTCTTTCTCTTAAAGACCCACTTATACCCAATGGGTTTGACCCCTTCAGGTGGATCAACCAAAGTCCATACTTAATTAGTGTACATGGATTCCATTTCAGACCTCATGGCCTTTAGCCATTTCTCAGAATCTGGGCTCATCACAGCTTCCTGATAGGATGTAGGCTCGTTCAACTCAACAAGTATAACATCATCATTGTCAGACAAGAGAAATGAATATCTCTCAGGCTGATGACGTATCCTATCAGACTTGCGAAGAAGTTGGTCTACTTGAACAGGTTGTTGCTCCACAACTTCTTGTGCAATAATCTCATCATCCATAACACTTTGTGGTGCCTGTTCAATTTCCATTTCAGTGCTATATTTATCTTGAATTTCTTCAAGATGTATTTTACTCCCACTAGTTCTTCTAGAAATGAATTCTCTTTCTAGAAATACGTCATTTCTAGCGACAAACACTTTGCCTTGTGTGGGATTGTAGAAGTAATATCCTTTTGTTTCCTTAGGATATCCTACAAAGTAGCATTTGTCTAATTTGGGGCCTAGTTTTTCGGAGACTTGACGTCGAACATAAGCCTCACAACCTCAAATCTTCATAAAAGATATCTTGGGACTCTTCCCAGTCCATATCGCATATGGTATCTTTATGACTGCCTTAGATGGGACGCGATTAAGTGTGAAAGCAATCATCTCTAAAGCATATCCCTAGAAGAAAGAAGAAAGATTTGTGTGACTCATCATGAATCGTACCATATCTAATAATGTACGATTTCTCCTTTCTGATACATCATTCTACTGTAGTGTTCCAAGTAGAGTGAGTTGAGATCTAATCCCAAACTCAACGAGATAGTCACGAAAATCTTGGCTAAGGTATTCTCCACCTCAATCTAATCGAAGCACTTTTATACTCTTACCAAGTTGGTTTTGTACTTCATTCTTGAATTCTTTGAACTTTTCAAAGGATTCAGATTTGTGTCTCATAAGATACACATATTCATATCTTCTAAAATTATCAATAAAAGTAATGAAGTAGTGATAGCCTCCTCTAGCTGTTACATTGAAAGGCCCACATACATCAGTATGTATGAGTTCTAACAAATCAGTAACTCGTTCGCCATGTCCACTAAATGGAGTCTTGGTCATCTTGCCTAGAAGACAGGATTCACATGTCTTATATGATTCAAAATCAAATGAGTCCAGTAATCCATCCTTATGGAGCTGGGATATGCGACTCTCATTTACGTGACCCAGGCGACAATGTTAGAGATATGTTTTGTTCAGATTATTAGATTTGAACCGTTTGGTATTTATGTTATAGACTAGGATTTCAAGATCTAGAAGATAGAGACCATTCACAAGGTGTGCACTATAAAAAAAATATATCATTTAAATAAACGGAACAACACTTGTCCTTTATTACAAATGAGAAACCTTTCTTGTCTAAACAAGAAATAGAGATAATATTTTTAGTCAAGGCAGACACATAACAACAATCTTCTAGTTCTAAGATAAGCCCAGTGGGCAAAGATATAAAATATGTCCCTACAGCGATGGTGACAACTTTTGCTCCATTGCCTACCCGTAGGTCCACTTCGCCCTTCGTCAATGATCTAGTCTTTCGAAGGCCCTACACATTGGTACAAATGTGAGAAGCACAGCTGGTATCTAATACCCAAGAAGACGAGATAGATAAATTAACTTCTATAACATATATACCTGAGGCAGAAGTCTCACTTCTCTTCTTTTTCACCTCTTCCAGGTATAGCTTGCAGTTCCTTTTCTAATGTCCAATCTCATTACAATAGAAGCAGGTTCCCTCCTTAGCCACTCCGCCTTTGGGTTTCAATGCATTTGCCTTGCCTTTACCTTTGGCTTGGGTCTTACCCTTACCTTTAGGCTTCTGCTTGCCTTTGCCTTTGTTCACCATCAAAATGGTACTAGGCTTTACCTTCTTAAGGTTCAGTTCAGAGTTCGCAACATGCTCAACATTTCAGGTAAAGGCTTATCAATTTCATTCATGTTGTAGTTCATGACAAATTGACTGTAGTATTCTGGCAATGACTGCAGAACAAGGTCAGTGGTCAGCTCTTGGCCCAATGGAAATCTCAATCTCTCTAGGTTCTCAACGTACCCAATCATTTTGAGTACATGAGTGCCTACGGGAGTTTCTTCTTGCATCTTGCATTGAAACAAGGTCTTTAACACTTTGTATCTCTCGTGTCTTGCTTATCCTTGATATAGTTGTTTTACATGCTCAACCATACCATAGGCATCCATGTTCTCATGTTGCTTCTGAAGCTCAGAGTTCATGGTGGCAAGCATAAGGCATGACACATCCAATGCGTCATCTTGATGCTTCTTATAAGCATCCTTGTCAGCACGAGTGGCCGTAAGGGTGGGTGGTTCAGGAATGGACTGCTCTAGGACGTATAGTTTGCGTTCTTGCTTGAGGACTATCCTCAAGTTCTTGTACCAGTCTAGGAAGTTAGCTCCAATGAGCTTGTCCTTATCAAGGACAGATTACAGAGAGAGTGTGTTTGACGTATTTGATGACATGGTGATCTACAATACAAAAATACAGAAATGTATCACATTTAAATCATTTAATTAGGCCTTTAATTAAATGATTCTCCCACTAGTCACAAAGTGGAACAAGATCCATATTATACCACATCTTGAGTTAGCTTTGGCTAATCGCCCAAGACTCGTATAAGTTAGGTAGGTAACTTGTACTAATTACATCTAATGTAACTCTTGTATATCTATATGAATAACATTATTTGTTCATTGTGCCCATCGCAAGAGATATTCTTCTAAATTATTACTCATCTTGAGTTAGCTTTAGTTAATCGCCCAAGATTTGTATAATGTAGGTAGATGTCTAGTATGAGCTATGCCTCTAAGTTCATCAATCTAATTGAAAGAGCTTAGTTAAGTCAAGTCTAAGGTTTAATAGGCGGACATCACAATTGTCCTGTCGCACTTTACCGAGGTAAATCGAGTTGCTTTGATTTGGCAAATGCGCTACGATTGAACAAGTTAATAGCAAGTATTAAACTTTGGTAGGCATATAATAAGTGACTTAATTATGTGACAACTAACTACGCATGCTTCACATATACAAGCATCACATGCATCACATATAAGCAAAAAAACCGTGATATGGTTATGACCTGTATTCTACGATCCTCTCAAGCCAATGAGAAGATTGAATGGTCAACCTAGGGATAGCATCTTCTCCAAGTGCTTCCTTTGGTCATCATGTGTCATCGGCATCATTCTTGTAACTTCATCCTCCAATGAACTTTTCACTCCTCATTTTGTACATTACAAAATAAGAATACTCGAGTTACATTTGAGTCTAAATATATTTTACAACTAGAAAAATAGAGAGGGATGCACGACACACAGGTCATATTATGAGTTACAACACCCTTATACACATCACGACACGCAGGTCGTATTATGAATTACAACATAATCCAATCTCATTGGGGTAAAGGGTCATAACCATGCACTATGACAACCAACACACAACAAATAGATCTAGGACATCAACATTATTATGTTTGCACAATTTTCTCATGAGCCGAAACCTCATGGCGGTCCCACTAGCCGGTTAGCAGACGGGGTCAAGGGGCAGCGCCCCTGAAACAAAATTTATTTTATCGCCTCTTTGAATGAGTCACTACCCTAAATCCATCAAAATGAATCCAAGCCCCTCTTGTTTCGTTGATGCATCCTTGCAACAAATCTGTTCTCAACAGAGTGACGCAACCACATCAACTAGTATGAAAACCATAGGTTATGAAATTTTTTTCAAGAGCAATCTTTAGTTTGATGAACACTAACTTATTCATCCCGACAAAATATGCTCATACAATTATGCAACCCATAATAAAATATATCCTACTTCTATATCACATATAAAAGTGCATAAAACTTTGTATGATCTTTCGCAAGTGGCCCTGATACCACTGTAGGAAATTCTATTTGATAAATAATGAAATTGCAGCGGAGAAAGGATCCCTTGAGTGATCCATTCGAAAGAAAACTCATACAAAGTATAGATCAAAAAGGCCCTATCCTATAGGGTATACCTTTGATGCGTGCCCTTTGTCTATCTCGCTCGTCCACGGTTCGTCGAATCTTTTACACGTTCAAGTGTACATGCATCTATGGTATCCACACAAACACTTTTTTGGAGAAAGGAGACAACATCTTTGGTTGTGCTAGCAACCAAAACAAGGCTCTCCACACAAGACTTTGGCCAAGAGGAAAGGGAGAAGGGAAGTGGAAAATACCTACACGGAAAAGCAAAGTCCACGTACTCTCACTCACATTTAGGATAGCTTAAATTCCATTTCTCATGCATTAAATCACATTTTATGCATTAACACCTTCTTGCATGCAACGTTTGAGGATGAAATCTCATTTCATGGATTAATTCTTTTGCATACAACGTTTTAGTATTAACTTGCATTAAATCCCATTTCATGGATTAATTCTTTTGCATGCAACGTTTTAGGATTAACATGCATTAAATCTCATTTCATGCAATTAATCCATTTGCATGTATTAATCCATTTGCATGCAACAACTCCCATTTGCATGCATGATTAATCATCATTAATCATGCTAACCTTCTTCAATTGGTTTCATTTGAGTCTAACTCAAATTAAACCAATTTGAGTCCAACTCAAGTTTGGCCAAGCAATAAGTCTAACTCATTCTAGTCCATTAAATTAACTAATGATTCATTTAGTCAAACTAAGATGAACTCCATCTCCAAAACATATTTTTTGTGTGTGACCCTATAGGTTTTCGTAACGTTGACAATGTCTCTAAACCACTTTAAACACATAAGCAATGAGCGACATCTAGCAATACATCATTGCTACCCAAGTTATGAAAATGTCAAGATCCGATAAAACCTTTCTGTGGCTACTATCTTGTATGACCTTGTCCTTCTATCGATATCTAGATTGATCAATGAGGCATAGACCGTGTCATCCTCTTATAAATCTTTGTGTTTCTTGATCCCCAAGTAGACTCACTCAAACAAATGAATTCAATATCTCATATTGACTCATTTGAGCATGGTCATGCATTTCGTGGTCTTACTCTATCAAGAGGCCTAAAGATATCACTCTCGTCATATGGAAGGGATAGATCCCATCTACATCCCTCCGCATAGTTTTTACATACCCAATGATCACCTTTATAGTCCACCCTATTACGGGTGACGTTTGACGACGCCAAAGTACATAACTCCTTATGTAGGGAACTGTAGTGATTTCAGGTCTAAAGACTATTCATACTAATAGTCATATGAGAAAGTTTATGATACTCATATAACGATTCATGAAACTTTCTCATGGCGGGTCAATTCAGTACATAGTCTCTAATATGTACCCATGCGTCAATTTGATATTACATATCCATGACTTGTGAGATTAAGTTATCAATTGACCTACATACCAGTCTCTATGCATTAATATTGTCCTTGCATATTAATACTCGACTAGGAATAATTAAGAGTAATGTTATATATATGTCTTCAGACTCTCACTATCAATTCAACCAATTAAAATGTTGTAAACCTGAACCTACTATTCAATGACACTATTATATTATTCGTATAACACAGATAAGAAATAATATAATAAGCAAACCTTGTCTGTTATTAATGAAATATGATACATATGATCCCTAATCAATCATCTCATGATTGACACTAAGGGTGCGTTTGGTTCAACTAATCATACATAACCTTAGTTATGTGATTACCAGAGAATAAAACATAACCTTGGAATAAAGTATAACCTTAGATAAAAACCTTATTTGGTTGGAGGTTTTAATATATAACTTAGTTTAACATTTTACTAAATTATCCTTTGCGACGGTGGCGTGGTAATCATACGGTCGGCGACGGACGGTTTGCTGACGCATGGTCCAAGGGCGACGACGGGCGACGACGGGCGCGGCGGTGGCGATTACGGTTTAAGAACGGCGACAGCCGACGATCGACGACGGAGCTGGCAAATGGCGACAAGGGCGATATGAGCAAGGCGGCCAAGATTTGGCGGGCGATCGACGATTGATGGCGGCAGAAGGCTGGCCGACGACGGCGGCGGCGGCGGGCGGCGACCGACGACGGCGGGCGCACATGGCGCGGGTCGGTGGAGCGGCGGCGGGTGGCGCTACATGGCGGTTTATACGGTGGTGGTGACGACGGCCAAAGATCGGTGAGCGATCCGATTAACGGACAACAAATCGATTGAGTTTTGACAAATTATCATTTAATATATTGCTTGGGGTAATATTGGAAAAAAAATTTCTTAACCCCGGGAATCAACAAAAACTTTGGTTCTCTAAGGTTTTCCGATTCCCCCTAAAAAGGTTTTTGTTCATAACTTGGTAATGATCAATTACCAGGTAATTGTTTATAACCTAAACTAAACAAGATTTTTGTTGATAACCTAACAAGGTTATCAAAAAAAACCCCAACCAAACGCACCCTAAAGGCTAACACTAACACTTGAAACTTAGTTTTTAAACTTTGAGATGTTCGTGTTGATATCTATACAGCTTCGTTTCATCACTATTGTGGATTACAGACTCTATTTATGTTTGACCTATAGATGTTATATAAATGCATGCAGTTGAGCACAATTGTAGTCTTGGAGTGGGTCATCATGTTATATCACTGGGGATAGGTGGTGGTTTTAAATATGGAGTTGATTGTCGTGTCATATTCCTTTACGTTGTGTATCTGTTATGGATCATGTTTTTTGTGTATGGTTGCGTGGGTTGCCGATAGTGTGTTGTTACGGACTAGAGGTCCTAGCATGGTTAACTGTCAATTATGTATGACTCTCTGTGAGATAGAGAATGTGTTGCGGATTTATGTGTGTGGAATTGTGCATCATTACATTACATGCATGTTGTCAACTGGGTCTGCCTTGTGGTTGAGATGGGTCGCCAGTCATCCTGCCTCCTCGGCCACTCAGGGTAGTGGTAGCTGGGTTGAGTGTAGTTCATTTGTTGTGTCGCACTCGGCCACTGTAGATGGTGGTAGTTGGAGTTGCATCACTCGACCACTGTTGATGGTGGTAGTTGGAGTTGTGCACTCGGCCACTATAGATGGTGGTAGTTAGAGTTGCGTGCAATTTGTCCTATATACGTCACTCGACCACTTATGGGTAGTGACAGTTGGAGTGACCAGTAATAGGGACCCCTGTTGTGTAGCTTATAGCTCAAGTGACTAACTACTTACTCATACTGCCCACTCGACCACTCGAAAGTAGTGGTAGTTGTGAGTTAGGACAGTTGTCATGTCGTGCCACCTAGGCCACACTAGGATCGTGGTAGCGAGCGGGGTGTGCAAGCATTACCATGCATATGCATTGTGCACTTGATATATTTTACATATGCTTGTGAGATGTTGCATTTGTTTGAACTATGATTGTTGCATATGTTTGTACATCATTATACATACCATTTGTACATTCTAAACTGTTGTATGTGGTGTATTTGGGTATGAGTAAAATCAGTGTGGATCGTTGTTTAGGTATGTGTAGTATACCTAATGGATGAAAT
The DNA here is from genome assembly GCA_025175895.1 of Wurfbainia villosa. NCBI lineage: Eukaryota > Viridiplantae > Streptophyta > Magnoliopsida > Zingiberales > Zingiberaceae > Wurfbainia > Wurfbainia villosa. The sequence continues at coordinate 59,470,899 of CM045997.1, forward strand.
TGTTATATGCATTTGATCAGCGTCGTGTTATTGTATAGGATGTACCAGGTTTGTTTATGCATTTGATTATACATTGTTCATATGATTATGTGTTGATCACAGGTGTGGTATTATTCATATATGTTATTTGTATGTGTTACGTTATTGTATACTTGTTTAGGTTGTTATGAGTTGTGTCATTGCAGACCTTCAGGTATGTCAGTACATTACATTATAGTCAGTTGATTAGTTGGTATATGCATTGATTATAATTATACTGATGATTATTTGTTATTACCTTTAAGACTGTATATCTATTGATTTCCATATGTTATATGATGTTCATGCACTATCTTTCATATACCACTGAGTTTTATACTCACTACCACAGACCCTGGGTTTTTCTGTCGCCCAGGTAACAGGTAAAAGATTCCCTGAATGCTCGAAGCTCCGCCAGCTGATCTCATCTCACTTCGAATATTTGGATTTTAATCCATATTGACATTGTATTATTTTGGATTGTATGTTTTGAGATTTTTACCATATATTGTTTTCACATTTTTGGTTTATGGTTGTGTTGTATGTATTTGGCCTTTATTATGGATTTGGTTGGATGTTGGTTCTGATTATGATTTCTTGTTGTGACAAAGTCGTACCGGTACACATGTATTTAAGTCTTTATATCTTTATTATTAGTCAATATCTTCTACTGTGTTTTATAGCTTGTGTGTACAGCAGCTATTTGGGCCATGTATCGATGTTTTCTCTTATATTGTCACAAGAGGGTACCGTCTAATTGACGGACAAATATACTGTTGGGGCATGACAATATCGATAGGAAAGGTCCTGGGCCAAATACCCTGATGGTTGGGCTTGTAAGGAGTCAACTTCCCAAGTCGGGTCGTGAAGTCAGGAGCTCATGGAGTCGGGATGTCACGCCCCGAGGGAATACTTGTCCGTCGTCCGAACGATACCCTCTAGTGAATATATAAGATATACACAGATACAATGCCCACATAGCTGACGACATCGATAAACCATATGTCATAATAAAATAACACTACCAAATAATTCAACTGCAAAGACACAAAGATGCGCATCGGTGCAACTCTGACACACTAACACAATATGATCAAATCCAACATCCAAACCAAAAGCATAATAAAAGCCAAATACAATAATTCACATACACGAACTATAATCCAAAAACAACAGCGGAACAAATATGAACTAAAATACAAATGCTCGATGTGAGATGGCATCAATTGGCGGAGCTCTAAGCATCCTAGGAATCTTCTACCTGTTACCTGGGCGATAAGAAAATCCAGAGTCTGTGATGGTGAGTTTAAAACTCAGCGGTAATACAAAAGATAGTGTATGAACAACATATATATCATATGGAAATCAACAAGTATATCAATGAAGATCTAAAGGTATATATAGGGAGGTCAACAGGTAAACCTACGGAGATCAACAGACATACAATCTTAAAGGAAACAACGAATAACTACCAGTATAATACTAATCAATGCATATACCAAATTGATCAACTGTACAGAATGTAATGTACTGACATACCTGAATGATATACAATGACACAACTTATACAACTTGAGCACCTATACCACCGTATAGGATATACAATATGGAAGAACAACACTACCTCTGTAATCAACAAACCACCTTACGAACATTCTATAACAAATACAACAACGTACCTGGTCCATCCCGTACCACATCATGATATTGGTCAAAGGTGCACAACAGTCCGACCAACTCGTACACTGGTTTCCCACATACAACCAACATAGAATATGCAAATAGTATGTAGATTGATGACAAACATATACAACAAGCATAACTCAAATAAATACAACATCAGAACAAGTATATATATCATAACTATATATACTGATCACACACACATGTATATATATATATATACGCCATCATACATGGCAATGCAAATGGCCTACACAACCCACTCGCTACCACGACCCCAGTGTGGCCTAGGTGGCATGACATGATAACTGTCCCAATTCAATAACAACCACTACTCTCGAGTGACGGAGTGATCAGTATGAATAAGTAGAGATAAGCTAAAGAGCTATAAGCTACACAATGGGGGTCTCCACTGCTGGACATTCTGATTGACACTACTAATGAGTGGTCGATTTACACACATAGGACAACTGCACGCAACTCCAACTACAACTATCAATAGTGGCTGAGTGCGGCACAACAAATGAATTGTCCTCATACCAGTTACTATTACCACGAGTAACCGTGGAGGCAGGATAACTGACGACCCTCTCAACCACAAGGGAGACCAAGTCGCCAGCATGCATGTAAATGGAATGAATGCTCAATCACGCATATATACATCCACAACACACTCTATCTCACAGAGAGTCGTATACAACTAACAATCGACCATGCTAGAACTTTCAGTCTGTAGCGACACACTGTCGACAACCCACACTACCATGAACAGACATATGATCTGTAAGTTATACAACGAAAGGTAAGATGATACAACCACCAACTCTACATTAAGGACATCATCCACTCCCGGATCATTATTCCTAATGACACGAGTCAAGTCAATAACCATACTCAGATACCTACCCATGGTTAAGCATCTAAAGATCCACATACCTTAGCCTCAGTAATTTATAGCAACGATGAATGAAATATGACAACAACAACAGTATATCTTAAAGTGCAAAGTCTAAGTATCAAGCACAGAAGAACATGAGTGGAGTCAAGGTACGATATTAACAACATAGAGCTCATGCACTAAGAATAATCAACTACCTGACCAAGGTAGAAATATTACCCACTTGATATGTAGAACACCAATATTGTCTTCACGTCCGAGAACTCTGCCTAAAATCAAAGTCCAAATATATAACTCATACTAGCTCGAATGATCGGATCAAATCCTAAAATAGTGTAATCCCATACACTTCTTAATCCAAGTTCCCAAGCTTAGCCTCGCTAGAACAACTTCTTGATCCAAGGTTTAAAATATCAGATCTACTCAACTTCATTCTCTTACATGCTACGACAGAAAGAAAACCTACTAGCTTGGCTTCAATCGCCTAGCTCCTTCAATCATGTTTAAGATACCAGATTTGTCCCGATCACTTCGAGCAGGAAACAACCTTACTCTCATCACCTGAAATTCATTACAAACCTTCATGAACCTTACCTCATGAGGCACCAAAATTACAGATCGAGAGTTCTCATCGTAACACAGGCCACTAGGCTCGAAAAATCACTGCAGGGTAGTAATTTTTAGCTACCAACAGATACAACAACCAGTAACCACGTGATGTTGTGTGCTTGCAGCGGAGACAGGCGAGACGATGCTGGAGTCACCGAGAGGAAGAAAGGGCAACTATGTTAAGTTGGCTCGGACGATGTCGATCAAGCAGCAAATCTAATCTGCACGTTCAGATGAAAGGGAGCAACAATCCAATGACGACGGCAAGCAGAGCTTGCAAGGAATGGAAACGGATCAACCGGCTACAACAGATGGAGGAGGCGACTACAAGCTCTCGGCGACTGGTATTGGTCGACCGTGGCGATGGTTGCGCGCGGCGGCGCATGGGCAACTAGGCAGAGGTGGCACGGCGAAAGGCACTACGGAAGAGGAGGGTGACGCGTGCGGCTGGCAGCTCACGATGGCCTAGGCACAGGGAGGGGCGGCGACGAGGAGTAGGCAACGGAGTTTGGCTATGTGACGACGTGCGAAAGGGGGTGACGGTGCGGTGGCGTGCGCGTGGGTCTGGTGGAGAGGCCAGTAGAAGGTTCCTGGCACTTGGCAATGGACTACGGTGACGCAGGGAAGAATGCGATGGCAGTGGCTCGAGCTCGCGAGAAGAGGAAGTGAGTCTGTGATGGTGAGTTTAAAACTCAGCGGTAATACAAAAGATAGTGTATGAACAACATATATATCATATGGAAATCAACAAGTATACCAATGAAGATCTAAAGGTATATATAGGGAGGTCAACAGGTAAACCTACGGAGATCAACAGACATACAATCTTAAAGGAAACAACGAATAACTACCAGTATAATACTAATCAATGCATATACCAAATTGATCAACTGTACAGAACGTAATGTACTGACATACCTGAATGATATACAATGACACAACTTATACAACTTGAGCACCTATACCACCGTATAGGATATACAATATGGAAGAACAACACTACCTCTGTAATCAACAAACCACCTTACGAACATTCTATAACAAATACAACAATGTACCTGGTCCATCCCGTACCACATCATGATACTGGTCAAAGGTGTACAACAGTCCGACCAACTCGTACACTGGTTTCCCACATACAACCAACATAGAATATGCAAATAGTATGCAGATTGATGACAAACATATATAGCAAGCATAGCTCAAACAAATACAACATCACAACAAGTATATATATCATAACTATATATACTGATCACACACACACACACACACACACACACACACACATATATATATATATATATATATATATATATATATATATATATACGCCATCATACATGGCAATGCAAATGGCCTGCACAACCCACTCGCTACCACGACCCCAGTGTGGCCTAGGTGGCATGACATGATAACTGTCCCAATTCAATAACAACCACTACTCTCGAGTGGCGGAGTGAGCAGTATGAATAAGTAGCGATAAGCTAAAGAGCTATAAACTACACAATGGGGGTCTCTACTCTGGCCACTCTGATTGACACTACCAATGAGTGGTCGATTTTCACACACAGGACAACTGCACGCAACTCCAACTACAACTATCAATAGTGGCTGAGTGCGGCACAACAAATGAATTGTCCTCATACCAGTTACTATTACCACGAGTAACCGTGGAGGCAGGATAACTGACGACCCTCTCAACCACAAGGGAGACCAAGTCGCCAGCATGCATGTAAATGGAATGAATGCTCAATCACGCATATATACATCCACAACACACTCTATCTCACAGAGAGTCGTATACAACTAACAATCGACCATGCTAGAACTTTCGATGGCAATAATCGTCGACAACCCACACTACCATGAACAGACATATGATCTGTAAGTTATACAACGAAAGGTAAGATGATACAACCACCAACTCTACATTAAGGACATCATCCACTCCCGGATCATTGTTCCTAATGACACGAGTCAAGTCAATAACCATACTCAGATACCTACCCATGGTTAAGCATCTAAAGATCCACATACCTTAGCCTCAGTAATTTATAGCAACGATGAACGAAATATGACAACAACAACAGTATATCTTAAAGTGCAAAGTCTAAGTATCAAGCACAGAAGAACATGAGTGGAGTCAAGGTACGATATTAACAACATAGAGCTCATGCACTAAGAATAATCAACTACCTGACCAGGGTAGAAATATTACCCACCTGATATGTAGAACACCAATATTGTCTTCACGTCCGAGAACTCTGCCTAAAATCAAAGTCCAAATATATAACTCGTACTAGCTCGAATGATCGGATCAAATCCTAAAATAGTGTAATCCCATACACTTCTTAATCCAAGTTCCCAAGATTAGCCTCGCTAGCACAACTTCTTGATCCAAGGTTTAAAATATCAGATCTACTCAACTTCATTCTCTTGCATGCTACGACAGAAAGAAAACCTACTAGCTTGGCTTCAATCGCCTAGCTCCTTCAATCATGTTTAAGATACCAGATTTGTCCCAATCACTTCGAGCAGGAAACAACCTAACTCTCATCACCTGAAATTCATTACAAACCTTCATGAACCTTACCTCATGAGGCACCAAAATTACAGATCGAGAGTTCTTATCGTAACACAGGCCACTAGGCTCGAAAAATCACTGCAGGGTAGTCATTTTTAGCTACCAACAGATACAACAGCCAGTAACCACGTGATGTTGTGTGCTTGCAGCGGAGACAGGCGAGACGATGCTGGAGTCACCGAGAGGAAGAAAGGGAAACTATGTTAAGTTGGCTCGGACGATGTCGATCAAGCAGCAAATCTAATCTGCACGTTCAGATGAAAGGGAGCAACAATCCAATGACGACGGCAAGCAGAGCTTGCAAGGAATGGAAACGGATCAACCGGCTACAACAGATGGAGGAGGCGACTACAAGCCCTTGGCGACTGGTGTTGGTCGACCGTGGCGACGATTGCGTGCGGCGGCGCATGGGAAGCTAGGCAGAGGTGGCACGGCGAAAGGCACTGCGGCAGAGGAGGGTGACGCGCGTACGGGCGACCACGGCGGCTAGGTACGTGGAGGGGCGGCGACGAGGAGTAGGCAACGGAGTTTGGCTGCGTGACGAAGTGCGAAAGGGGGCGACGGTGCGGTGGCGTGCGCGTGGGTCCAGTAGAGAGGCCAGTAGAAGGTTCCTGGCGCTTGGCAATGGATGCGGCGACGTAGGGAAGAATGCGATGGCAGTGGCTCGAGCTCGCGAGAAGAGGAAGTGAGTCTGTGATGGTGAGTTTAAAATTCAGTGGTAATACAAAAGATAGTGTATGAACAACATATATATCATATGGAAATCAACAAGTATACCAATGAAGATCTAAAGGTATATATAGGGAGGTTAACAGGTAAACCTACGGAGATCAACAGACATACAATCTTAAAGGAAACAACGAATAACTATCAGTATAATACTAATCAATGCATATACCAAATTGATCAACTGTACAGAACGTAATGTACTGACATACCTGAATGATATACAATGACACAACTTATACAACTTGAGCACCTATACCACCGTATAGGATATACAATATGGAAGAACAACACTACCTCTGTAATCAACAAACCACCTTACGAACATTCTATAACAAATACAACAACGTACCTGGTCCATCCCGTACCACATCATGATACTGGTCAGAGGTGTACAACAGTCCGACCAACTCGTACATTGGTTTCCCATATACAACCAACATAGAATATGCAAATAGTATGCAGATTGATGAACAAACATATACAGCAAGCATGCTCAAACAAATACAACATCACAACAAGTATATATATCATAACTATATATACTGATCACACACACACACACACACACACACATATATATATATATACGACATCATACATGGCAATGCAAATGGCCTGCACAACCCACTCGCTACCACGACCCCAGTGTGGCCTAGGTGGCATAACATGATAACTGTCCCAATTCAATAACAACCACTACTCTCGAGTGACGGAGTGAGCAGTATGAATAAGTAGCGATAAACTAAAGAGCTATAAGCTACACAATGGGGGTCTCTACTGCTGGTCACTCCGATTGACACTACCAATGAGTGGTCGAGTGTCACACACAGGACAACTGCACACAACTCCAACTACAACTATCAATAGTGGCCGAGTGCGGCACAACAAATGAACTTCCCTCATACCAGTTACTATTACCACGAGTAACCGTGGAGGTAGGATAACTGACGACCCTCTCAACCACAAGGGAGACCAAGTCGCCAGTATGCATGTAAATGGAATGAATGCTCAATCACGCATATATACATCCACAACACACTCTATCTCACAGAGAGTCGTATACAACTAACAATCGACCATGCTAGAACTTTCAGTCTGTAGCGACACACTGTCGACAACCCACACTACCATGAACAGACATATGATCCGTAAGTTATACAACGAAAGGTAAGATGATACAACCACCAACTCTACATTAAGGACATCATCCACTCCCGGATCATTGTTCCTAATGACACGAGTCAAGTCAATAACCATACTCAGATACCTACCCATGGTTAAGCATCTAAAGATCCACATACCTTAGCCTCAGTAATTTATAGCAACGATGAACAAAATATGACAACAACAACAGTATATCTCAAAGTGCAAAGTCTAAGTATCAAGCACAGAAGAACATGAGTGGAGTCAAGGTACGACATTACAACTGTCCCAACTCAACAACAACCACTACTCTTGAGTGGCCGAGTGGGCAGTATGAATAAGTAGCGATAAGCTAAAGAGCTACAAGCTACACAACGAGGGTCCCTGCTGCTGGCCACTCCGACTGACACTATCCATGAGTGGTCGAGTGTCACACACACAGGATAACTGCACGCAACTCCAACTACAACTATCAATAGTGGTCGAGTGCAGCACAACAAATGAACTGCCCTCACACCAGTTACTGCTACCACGAGTAACTATAGAGGTAGGATGACTGACGACCCTCTCAACCACAAGGGAGACCAAGTCGCCAGCATGCATGTAAATGGAATGAATGCTCAATCACACATATGTACATCCATAACACACTCTCCATCCCACAAAGAGTCGTATACAACTAACAATCGACCATGCTAGGACTTCCAGTCCGTAGTGACACACCGTCGACAACCCACACTACCATGATAGACATATGATCCGTAAGTTATACAACGAAAGGTAAGATGATACAACCATCAACTCTACATTAAGGACAGCATCCACTCCCGGATCATTGTTCCTGATGACACAAGTCAAATCAATAATCATACTCAACTACCTACCCATGGTTAAGCATCTAAAGATCCACATACCTTAGCCTCAATAATTTATAACAACGATGAACGAAATATGACAACAACAACAGTATATCTCAAAGTGCAAAGACTAAGTATCAAGCACAGAAGAACATGAGTGGAGTCAAGGTACGATATTAACAACATAAAGCTCATGCACTAAGAATAATCAACTACCTGACCAGGGTAGAAATATTACCCACCTGATATGTAGAACACCAATATTGTCTTCACGTCCGAGAACTCTGCCTCAAATCAAAGTCCGAATATATAACTCGTACTAGCTCGAATGATCGGATCAAATCCTACAATAGTGTAATCCCATACAATTCTTAATCCAAGTTCTCAAGCTTAGCCTCGCTGGCACAGCTTCTTGATCCAAGGTTTAAAATATCAAATCTACTCAACTTCATTCTCTTGCATGCTATGACAGAAAGAAAACCTACTAGCTTGGCTTCAATCGCCACACAGGACACTAGGCTCGGAAAATCACTACAGAGTAGTAATTTTTAGCTACCAACAGATACAACGGCCAGTAACCACGTGATGCTGCGTGCTTGCAATGGAGACAGGCGAGACGATGCTGGAGTCACCGAGAGGAAGAAAGGGCAACTACGTTAAGCTGGCTCGGACGATGTCGGTCAAGCAACAAATCCAATATGCACGTTCGAATGAAAGGGAGCAATGGTCCGATGGCGACGGCAAGCAAAGCTTGCAAGGAATGGAAATGGATCAGCTGGCTGCAGCAGATGGAGGAGGCGACCGCAAGCTCTGGCTAAGGCCAAGTGGCAACCGCGCGTATGGCGGCATGTACATGTGGCGGTAGGGCAGAAAAAGGCACTGCGGCAGAGGAGGGTGGCGCGTGCGGCTGGAAGCTCATAGCGGCTTAGGCACAGGGAGGGGCGGTGACGAGGAGTAGGCAGCGGAGTTTGGCCGCGTGACGACGAGCAAAAGGCTGCCGCAGCAGTGGCGTGTCGTGGGTCGATGGAGAGGCCGAGAAGGTTCCGGCGCTTGGCGATGGGCAGCGCGCGATGCAGGAAGAAGCGTGGCGATGGCTCGAGCTCGCGAGAAGAGGAAGTGCGGCGGTGAGAAATCGAGAGGGATGAAACGGCGTGAAAGGAATAAGGAGTAGAAAATAACTTAGGTTTTCCCTTAGGTTAATAACATTTATTAACTCTTTAATCATAATTAATCCAAATAGACTCTATCAAGGCCTATTAAATCTCCCTATAAACTTATAGAAATTTAATTTAAATCCAAATAAATTTTTAAAAATTTTTGAAAAATTCCAGTGAATATTTTCCTAATTAACAAGTATTATTTTATTATTGTTTCATTTTTCGATATCTTACACGAGATTATTGAGGGAGCTCGAGGAGTCATAATCATGGAGAAGACAGGGCCATAAGGAGTTGGGAGTCAAGTCGGTATAGCTTCACCCAGACATTACTTAAAGAGGGAGATGGTCGGAAGGGAAGGTTGTAATGAAGAGGTGTGACAACTGACGACCACAAGGTGAAAACGATTATGAACCGAAAGAGCACATCGGTTGGAGATGTCTGTTACCCTAAGAGGTACACAGTAACTATTGAGGGGTCTACAAATAGGGAGTCGGATGGACGAAGGTGGGTATTCTGAATATTTTTTAAAAGTTCAGTGTGCATTTTTTTTATTTCCATTTTCCTTCTCCATTCTAACTTAGGTATCGAAGGAACATTGTTGAAGCACTAACGCCCTCTGACCTATGTTATATTGAATAGATTTCTATTGTGGGTAGGCGAACTAACTCTCGAGAAAGACCTCGAAAAAAGGGGATAGTCTCTCATTGTCTTATATAAAATATTGATAGAGTATGGTGTATTATAAACACCTTCATGACACCCAACAATTACCTTCACCTTTAATTTTGATATGACCCAACAATCATTCATCATGGCTCATACCTCAGCATGTAAATTTTTATATGACAATGAATAACAACCTCAACTAATAGAAGCAATGGACTCTAGCTTTTGCATCGACAAACAGTTATTTTATTTTAGTTTACTTTAGAACTTGTTCTATAGGAGGATAATTGATAAACCTCACTCATCAATATTCCAACCATATACAATAACAATACTTTCAAACTCATTGACAGATAACAAAAACTTAATGTATCGTTGGTCATAGAATAAGAAAAATAATGAAAGAAAATCAGGCAGTATGGTATAAAATTACAAAAGAGAAAATACATTACACAATGTAAAATTAGGAACGAGGTTTGTAAGCATTATAAAAACAATATAAAAGTGAAGGCTAACGCAGTGCTGTGAGCATGGAATGAATTCTGGTTTTTTGATTTTGTGAAGTGTAGGAAGGAACAAACAGGAGTATTTATTAGGTATGTAGTTTCCGAACAAAGTTGGCATACCCTATAGGATCCCAGAAACAATGCTGGAAGTTGCATGAACCGTCAAGGTGTGCTCTGGTATGAACGTCAAGCCTGCGATATTAGAAAAAAAATTTGGCTTTCAGTTTCCAACTTAACTTTTTGTTTGAAGGTAGCTTATGAAATAAACTAGAAACATAATTCTTCTTCAATCGTTTCACTGTTCTATTGGATAGTTGTCCTTTCGGTTATTAATCAAACAGCCTAAGATTTAAAAAAAAATTAAGAGCAACAAGTAACTTCAGTAATGAAAAGTTATTAATGAAATAATTCTCATAAATAACAATTGATGTTTCATGGATGTTAAAAAATTAAAAGATATTACATCTATCCAACATGGGTTCTCTCTGTCTATATATAAAAACATAATAATGATACATTCTAATCAAATGTATTTTTAGAAAGAAGATAAAGAGAGAAATTACGTTACTATCATCAAACTCAGATATGTGAAATTCATAAGATTCAAAGATCCTTTTAAGAATTAGAACATAATAAAAAAAATATTTTTATGTGGTATAAGAGTGAAGTTAAAAAATATATGATTTTACAATTAAATTGTGAATTTATATGATGAATTATATTGCCAATTGAATGATAACATGTAATTGGTGTGGACAAGAGTAAGGACATATAAAAGTGAGAAGGATTCACTCACTTTATTAATTTCAATACTATATGGATATTGATTACGTTTTGGATAGATTTGCAGGACCTAATCCCAATAATTGCTTCAACACATCAATTTTTGTATTGTTATTTTAAGCATTTATATATAGGAAGAGAAATGTTATGTTATACAATTCATCCGTGAGCATCTCCATTATTCACCGTCCGATCGGGTGCGCACTATAACTCAATCCTTGAACCCTAGGCGATCGGACGGTGGATAATGGAGGTATTTACGGATGAGTTGTGTAGTATAACATTTCTATATAGAGAGGAATGATCTCCTACACAACTCATCCGTGAGCACCCGTGAACACCTCCATTATTCACCGTCCGATCAGGTGAACACTATAGTCCAATCCTTGAATCCTAAGAGATCAAACGATGGATAATGGAGGTGCTCATAGGTGCTCACGGATGAATTGTGTAGGATAATATATATATATATATATATATATATATATATATATATATATATATATATATATATATATAACCAAACTAATCAACCCCAATAATGAATTATCATGCATAAAATAATCATTTATTTATGACATTTATAAAATATCTATTAAAACAGTGATGAATAAATGATGTTTATTGATCATTAGAACTACAAAAGGTTTCCAAATGAAAATGAATTTAATTTTTTATGATTAGTGAACATAATTGAAGAAAGTCAAAATTCTAGAATCAAATATATTTTGTTTATCCAAAAAAATGTAGAACTGCCACATTAATAGTCCTCCTACGACTGTCCTATGCTTGAAGAAGGGAGATAAATCGGGAAGTGCTCGCGTGGACAGTCTCAGCTTCCCTAGTTTGTCATCCCATTTGAAAGAAAATTTTACAAATTCACCATAGTTGGGGATCGAACCGTGGATACTTGGGAGCCAAACTGGATGCTCTGCCGCTGTACTATAGCCCCGGGGGCATATTTTGCTTATCTAAAGATCACATATGTGTTTAATTGATGATTTTAATAATTTTTATTTGTATCTATATGTGATTTATTTGCATTGATTTTTCATCCACAAACTTCATATGTTGTTATATATAATGGTTTTAATTTCTCTGGATAAAGTAAGTTTTCATTAAGGTGTATTGGATCTTGACACTACTAAAGGGAAAGTCGCTACCATCACTGATTTGGGCAATCAAAGAGAACTCCAGATATAAAACATGAGAATAATTTAATATATCAAGCCATATGTTTATGTGATTGATTATTGCAAACAAGATTAAACTGTCATTCTATAACTAGAAAATGCAAAAGAATATCTAAAGTTTGTGAAAGAGCATTTTTATTTTATTGATAAGGCACTTGTTAGTACATTAATGGTATAGCTCACAACCATAAAATTCGATAAATTACAAAGTATGCAAGAAAATACCATTGACATGATTAATATTGCAGCAAGATTAAAGATTTTATGAATGACCACAGATGACTCCTTAGTTCAGCTTATTTTGAACTCATTGCCTCTTAAATATAGTGCTCTTCAAATCAACTATAATACTATTGAGGACCATTGGGACATTAATAAATTGATCAATAAACTTATTTAGAGGAGGAATAAAACTCACAAATTTGGAAAGTCATTCCATCAATCTTACTATTGAGAGAGTTGGTAAAGCTTTGAAAGTAAAAGCTAAAAATTTTAAGAAAAAGAAAACCATGTTAAGGGTCCTCGAATTGATAAGAAGGAATAGAATGATGATAAGCGTTAATTTATAAAAAGGACACTAGATTACCCAAACACTAGGTTTGGTTCGAAACCAAGTATATTAAATACTTACATATGTTTAGAATTTAACTTAATTGACATTGCTTGTAATACTTGGTGGCTTGTTTCTGTGCTAATATTTGTATATCCAATATGATGCAAAGATTCATTACAATTCAGCCCATAAGTTGAACAAAAAATTTTTTGTAGGAAATTGTATGAAGTCTCAAATTAAAGGGATACAAACTAATCATTTGGTATTAAATAGTAGCTATTATTAGATCTATTGTAGACTCTTTATGTACTTTTAAATTCTAAGTACCTTATCTCTCTTCCGAATCTTGATGTTTGTGATTTTGGTTTAAATTTTGAACATGATTCTTTTAATTTATATAAGAATTCTAGATTTATTAGTTCTAGAGTTCTTACTAATGGTTTATAGATTGAAGTTTATTAATTGATTTGTTGAATCCTTACTTTACAGCAAAATATCATAATCATGTGTAATATGTTCAATGAAAATTCATCTTGTGACATAAATGTTTAGGTCACCTATCAAAAAAAAAAAGACAATCCAGTGCACATAGCTCCTGCCACTATGAATTCCCAAAAAGGACTTATTATACGTAATCTTACCCTGTTTTACAAGAAATTATTTCATAACTTGAACCCGTAATCTCCAGGTCACATGATAGCAATTTTACTATCGCGTCAAGGTTCCACTTCTCACATATCCAAAAAAAAATTAATAAAGAATGATTCTATATAATCTAGATTTTACAAATTTTGATTTGTGTAGGTTGCATTAAGAGAAAACAAACCACATATAATAAGAAAAGTACTACAAGAAGCCCTTAGCTTCTTGAAATTATATGCACTAACATATGTGGACCTTACGATACTCCATCTTTTAGTGAAGAAAAATATTTTATTATCTTTATGCATGATTTTTCATGTTATAAATATGTTTATTTGTTTTAAGAAAATATCAAATAGTGAATGCTTTTGAAGTATACATAAATGAGATTGAAAAGTAACCAAGGTAAAAAAAAATTAGAAGGTTTAATAGAGGGGTGAATATATGGAAAATATAATGAAATAGGACATCCAAGTGCATTTGCAAAACTTCTTGAAAGATATGACATATATGCAGAATATATTATGTCATGCGCACTTTTACAAAATAGTGTGGCAAAAAGTATAACCGCACACTAATGGATATGGTTAAGAATATGATGAGTAATTTATCATTATCAAAATCATTGTGAATGTATGTATTAATGGATTTTGTTACTAAAGGATATGCTTGTAATGATGACATTGATTAAACTTGTCTCACAGATAGATTACATATGATTATGACATCGAATGGAAAGCTTAAAGAGGAAAAATATATGGATCAACTTGAAGGGTATCGAAAGGAAAAGGACATATACTATGTAAACTTAAGAAATCACCTCTTCTAGTTTAGAAGAAAACATTGTCAATCATTACATTAATGGAAGAAAAATTTTATTTGTAGTTGTTATTTTATAAAAAAAAAACTACATCTATTACATGGAAGAAACCTTATTTATATGCAAAGTTAGGGTCTATTCAAAGAAATAAATCCAACTCTATCCTAAGAAATAAATCAAACTCTATCCTAGGAAATAATTATCCCTAACCATATTTAGGGATAACAAATTATCCTTAGTGATATTTACAATATTCTAACACTCTTCCTCAAGCTGAAGAATATAAATTATATGCACTCAGCTTGTTACATATGTAATCAATTCGGGGACCTCTCAGTGACAGTAAATATATCTGCTAGTTGATCATGTGAGTTAACAAAACTAGTAAATATTTCTTCAGATATGATTTTCTCTCTGACAAAGTGGCAGTCGACTTCAATATGCTTTGTTCTGTCATGAAAAACTGGATTTGAGGTGATATGCATGACAGCCTGATTATCACATATAAGTGACATTTGTGTAATATCTCCAAACCTTAGCTCTTGAAGCAACTGTTTGAAACATATAAGCTCTTGACTGGATATGGTCATAGCTTGATACTCTGCCTCTTCACTGGATCTTGCCACAACGTTCTGCTTTTTGCTTTTCCAAGAAACAAGGTTATTTCCGACAAATATATAAAAACTAGAAGTAGATCTCTTATCAATGGGAGATCCTGCCCAATCTGCATCAGAATACTATATGAATCGAGTATGTCCTTTGTCTTCGTACAAAAGACCCTTTCCTGGAGCGTCTCTGATATATCAAACAATGCGAATCACAACATTCCAATGTTCTTTACATGGAGAGTTGAGAAACTGACTTACTACACTTACTGGAAATGAGATATCTGAACGAATAACAGTAAGGTAACTTAGTCTCCCTACTAATCACCTGTATCGTTCAAGATCTGGTAAAGGCTCCCCCTGATTTGGCAGGAGCTTGACATTAGGATCCATAGAGTTGTCAACTATCTTTGAGTTTAACATTCCTATTTCTTCTAGAATATCCATTGTATACTTTCTTTAGGATATAATGATCCCATTTCTGGACTGTGCTACTTCTGTCCCCAAGAAATATTTGAGTCTGCCAAGATCCTTTGTCTGGAAATATTTGAAAAGATGTTGTTTCACCTGTGAGATCCCGAGATGATCACTACCTGTGATGACAATATCATTAGCATAAACCACTAGGTAGATGCAACCAGTAGATGAGTGACAATAAAAGACAGAATGGTCAGCCTCGCTTCGAGTCATGCCGAACTGTTGAATTACAATACTGAACCATGCTCTGGGTGATTGCTTGAGACCATATAAAGATTTTCGCAAGAAGCACACAATACCAGAAGACTCCCCTGAGCAACAAAACACGGAGATTGCTCTATGTAGACTTCTTCAAGTAGGTCACCATGTAAGAACGCATTCTTGATGTCCAACTGATAAAGAGGCTAGTGTTGAATCGCAACAATGGACATGAATAGACATATGGAGGACATCTTGGCAACAGGAGAAAAGATGTCCCCATAATCCAATCCAAAGATCTAAGTATAGCCTTTAGCAACGAGACGAGCCTTAAGTCAATCAACCGTTCTGTCTGGACCAACCTTCACTGTATATACCCATCGACAACCAATAACTGACTTTCCTGGTGGTAGAGGAACGAGGTCCCAAGTCTCATAGCTCCGTAAGGCACTCATTTCGTCCAACATAGCTTGTTTCCATCCTGGATGGGCAAATGCATCTCTTGCAGTCTTTAGAAGAGAAACAGACGACAAGGAGGAAAGACAAGAATAATAGGAAGGAGAAAGACGATGTAACTCAAAGAAATATAATGAGAAGGATTACGAGTGGAACGTATACCTGTCCGAAGTGCAATGGGAATATCAGATTCAGAAGACTGGACCAGAGGAAGGAGCGGAGGACCTAGCTCCAGAGATTATTCCATGGCAGAGTCAGTGTTGGGCGGCAGCAAAGCAGGATGAGGACGACGCTGATAAATCTGCAACGAAGGAGGAATTAAGGCTGGGGGTGATAGAGAATCCTCTGGAGGATAAAAGACTAGCACAGGCATATAAGGAGGAAACTTGGACGACGACTCTGAAGACCCAAAGAAAGGAACTGAATCAAAGAACGTGACATCAACAGAGATGAAATACCGTCAGAGAGTAGGAGAATAAACTTGTACCCTCTCTGAGACCGTGGGTGCCCAAGGAAAACACATTTATGTGATCGAAGAGAGAGTTTATCAATGTCAGGATCAAGAGCATGAGCAAAATATGTAGAACCAAAGACCCTTGGTGGTAAAGGATGAAGGGGTTGATTTGGATAAAGTACATAATGAGGTATTTGACCCTGTAAAGTAGAGGAAAGCATGCGATTGATGAGATAACATGCAGTAAATACGGCGTCACCCCAAAAACGAAGAGGAACATGAGAGTAGAGGAGAAGAGTCCGGGTGGTCTCGAAAAGATGACGATTCTTGCATTCTGCAACTTCATTCTGTTGGGGGGTATGAGGACAAAACGTCCGATGTAACACGCCGTGAGACGCCAAGAAGGTCCGAAACGGAATAGATAGATATTCATGTGCATTATCACTTTGCAAGGATCGAAGAGGGATACCAAATTGTGTTTTGACTTCATGAAAAAAAGATTTAAAAATAGAAAACAATTCCGAACGATCCTTCATCAAATATAACCAAGTATAACGTGAAAAATCGTCTATAAAAATAACAAAATACCGTGACCCCAATGTAGAAGAAACACGACGCGGACCCCAAACATCGAAATGAACCAAAGCAAAAGAAGACGTAGTCCGACATACAATGCGAGGAGAAAACGAACTAAGAACATACTTGCCTACCTGTTACGACTCACGAGCCAAAGACTCTAAGGAAACAAACTATGCTAGACGAAATAAGTGTCTTACAGAGCTGTGGGACTTAGGACCTCGTTCCTCTACCACCAGGAAAGTCAGTTGTTGGTTGTCGATGGGTATATACAGTGAAGGTTGGTCCAGATGGAACGGTTGATCGGCTTAAGGCTCGTCTTGTTACTAAAGGCTATACTCAGATCTTTGGATTGGATTATGGGGACACTTTTTCCTCTGTTGCCAAGATGTCCTCTATATGCTTATTCATGTCCATTGCTACAATTCAACACTGGCCTTTTTATCAGTTGGACATCAAGAATGCATTCTTAGATGGTGACCTGCTCGAAGAAGTCTACATGGAGCAACCTCCGTATTTTGTTGCTCAGGGAGAGTCTTCTGGTCTTGTGTGCCTCTTGCGAAAATCTTTATATGGTCTCAAGCAGTCAGCCAGAACATGGTTCGGTAGATTCAGTATTGTGATTCAACAATTCGGCATGACTCGGAGCGAGGTTGACCATTCTGTCTTTTATCGTCACTCATCTACTGGTTGCATCTACCTAGTGGTTTATGTTGATGATATTGTCATCAAGGTAGTGATCATCTCGAGATCTCATAGGTGAAACATCTTTTCAAACATTTCCAGACAAAGGATCTTGGCAGACTCAAATATTTCTTGGGGACAGAAGTAGCACAGTCCAGAAATGGGATCATTATATCCCAAAGGAAGTATGCAATGGATATTCTAGAAGAAACAAAAATGTTAAACTCAAAGACAGCTGACAACCCTATGGATCCTAATGTCAAGCTCCTGCCATCCTGAACGATATAGGCGATTAGTAGGGAGACTAAGTTACCTTATTGTTACTCGTCCAGATATCTCATTTGCAGTAAGTGTAGTAAGTCAGTTTCTCAACTTTCCATGTAAAGAACATTGGAATGTTGTGATTCGCATTATTCGATATATCATAGGCGCTCGAGGAAAGGGTCTTTTGTACGAAGACAAAGGGCATACTCGAGTCATAGGATATTCTGATGCAGACTGGGTAGGATCTCCCATTGATAGGAGATCTACCTCTGGTTTTTGTATATTTATCGAAGATAACCTTGTTTCTTGGAAAAGAAAAAAATAGAATGTTGTAGCGAGATCCAGTGCAGAGGCAGAGTATCGAGCTATGACCATAGCCAGTCAAGAGCTTATATGACTCAAACAGTTGCTTCAGGAGCTGAAGTTTAGAGATGTTACACAAATGACACTTATATATGATAACCAGGCCTCCATGCATATCGACTCAAATCCAGTTTTTCATGAGAGGACAAAGCACATTGAAGTCGACTGTCACTTTGTCATAGAGAAAGTCATATATAGAAAAATATCTACTAGTTTTGTCAACTCACATGATCAACTAGCAAATATATTTACTAAGTCACTAAGAGGTTTCCGAATTGACTACATATGTAACAAGCTAGGTGCATATAATTTATATTTTTCAGCTTGAGGGGGAGTGTTAGAATATTGTAAATATGGTTAGGGATAATTATTTCATAGGATAGAGTTTGATTTATTCTTAGGATAGAGTTTGATTTATTTCTTTGAATAGGCTCTAACTTTGGATATAAATAGGGCTTCTTCCATGTAATAAGTGTGCTCTCTTTTTATGAAATAACAATGGCAAATCAAATCTGCAATTAATTTGTAATAAATCTGCCAAGATTGATTTTCCACACTCCCTCTTAATCTAGGCAGTAGATGTTTTGCAACCTAAGGATCACGTTCATCTCACTTAGATTAGGTCTAAATAAGGCCTTGATTAGGATGTCAGCTGATTGATGCTTTGATAAAATATAGTTTAGGACGATTGACTTATCTTCAATTTTCTCATTGATGAAATGTCGATCAATCTCCACATGTTTGGTATGATCATGGTGGACAGGATTCTTGGCAATTGCAATAGTTGACTGATTGTCGCATACGATTTAAATAGGGACTGATGTCTCAACTTTTATATCGTTTAGCAGCCACTTTAGCCATATTCCCTCGCAAATATCTGAGGCTAGCACTCTAAATTCAGCTTTTACACTACTTCTAACAACCACAGTTTGTTTCTTGCTTCGCTATGTCATGAGGTTTCCCTAGACAAAAGAGCAATATCTTGAAGTAAACCGTCTATCATTTGGAGATCCTTCTCAATCAACATCAGTATATACTTCTAAAAATCTACTATCTGATTTTTTAAACATAAGATCCTTGCCTGGATCTTTCTTCAGATATTTCAATATACGATTCACTGCCTCCATGTGATTTATAGATGGATTACTCAGGAACTGACTCACTCGCCTCACTGAGAAACTTATGTCTAGACGTGTATGAGTTAAATCAGCTTACCTACTAACCATTGCTAATTCATCAGTTCTAGGCATAAGCTTTATATTAGGATCAATAGGGGGTTTCAGTTGGCTTGCACCCACTCATTCTGGTCTCACGCAACAAATCAAGATCATATTTGCATTGAGAAATAGATATCTCTTTGTTGCTTCATGCTACTTCCATTCCCAAGGAGTACTTTAAGTGTCCCAAGTCTTTGATCTTGAATTCTTTGGACATGAGAGACTTGAGTCTTCTAATTTCTATCACCATGATTTCCTGTAAGGACAATATCATCAGGATACACAATCAAAATTATGATTTTTTCATCTGTGAAATACTTCATGAACAAGGTGTGATTAGCTTGTGACTAAGAGTATCCATTATTCTTTAAGACTTTTATGAATCTGTCAAATCATGCTCTTGGTGACTGTTTCAGCCCATATAGGGCCTTTTTGAGTTTACATACTTTTCCTTGTGTATCACTCGTCTCAAAACCAACTAGGATGTCTATATATACTTCTTTAGTCAAGTCTCCATTAAGAAAGACATTTTTAACATCAAGCCGATACAATTGCCACTCCAAGTTGACAGCAATGGACAGTAGAACATGAACTATGTTGAGTTTAGCTACTGGCGCAAAGGTCTCCTGATAATTAATACCATATGATTGAATATATCCTTTTGCCACTAGACATGCTTTATACCTGTTTATGCTTCCATCGGCATTTTGTTTAACTAAGAATAGCCACCTACATCCCACAGTTTTCTTTCCTAGTGGTAGCTTTGTTATCACCCTTGTAGCATTCTTTTCTAGTGCATTATACTCCTCAAGAGTTGCCTTATTCCATTCAGGAACTTTAAGAGCTTCATACACAGAGTTAGGAATATTGATTCTGTCTAAAGAAGTCATGAATGCACAGAATGATGGCGATAGTTTCACGTAGGAGATGCAACTGTGAAGAGGGTGTTGAGTGCAGGATCTTATACCTTTCCTATGTGCAATTAGTAGGTTTAATGTAGAATCCAGCTGTGGACTAGAATCTATTGTCTCCTATTGTGATTCAGGTTTAACTTGGCTTGGGGAATTCTCTTGGCAATGTTGAGGTAGTACAGGCACTTGATGTTTCCTTCTTTCATACACCTGTAGAGGAGGATGAGGATGACTATCAAGGTTTGGAGATGATGAATCACTAGTTATTGGGAAAGGTTGAACATACGACTCAAATAATGATAGCTCAAGAAGAGATGTCCACTCTCAATACTGCAATTCACTGGTATTGTTCTCCCCTGAATTGAAGTATTAGAGTAGTAAAGGATAGTCTTAAAGAATGTAATATCCATAGTGTTGTAGAACTTTTTGGTGACCGGTGAATAACATTTGTATCCTTTTTGGTCAAAGGAATAACCAAGAAAGATGCATTTATGAGCCCGAGCATCAAGCTTGTCTCAGTACTGAGAATGAATGTGTACAAAAGTTATACAACCAAAGAGTTTGAGAGGAAGGTTAGAGATAAGGTGAAACTGGGAAAATATATTTTGTAGTGTCTGCAATGGTGTGTGGTGTTTAAGGACTCAAGAAGGCAGACAATTGATAAGGTATGTAGTAGTAAGGATTGCTTCCCCCCAAAGAGTAATTAGGACATTAGTTTGAAACAGTAGAGATCGGGCCACCTCAAGGATGTGGCGATTTTTTCGTTCTGCCACACCATTTTATTGCGATGTGTCGACATTGGAGCTTTGTTAGACAATTCCAAGAGATTTGAGATAAGAGCTAAGATCATAATTGAAGAAATCTTTGCATTGTCGGTCTTAAGTATTTGAATATTCGCTTTGAATTAGTTTTTGAACATGACACAGAAGCTTTGGAAGATATTCTCGGCTTCTGATTTGCCTTTCATTAGGAATGTTCAACATAGTCTAGTGTGATCATCAACCAACAGGAGGAACCACTTTGAGTCTGTGAGAGTTGGAGTATGAAATGGGCCCCAAATGTCACCATGGATGAGAGAAAAAGAATGTGAGGGCTTAAATAGTCTGGGAGAGTAAGCGTTTTGAGTATGTTTTGCAATTTGACAAACTTCACGCTGAAACAAACTTGGATGTTTATTAATAAAGAGTGGGGGAAACAAATATCTTAGATATGAAAAATTAGGATGACCAAGTCGAAAGTGCCACATTATAATATCATATTCTTTATTGGATTGACTAGGATTCAACTAATATTTTTGACTAACCAAATGACTTGAGGATGCATATGTATTCAAAAAGTAAAGGCCTACATGACACTTAGCACTGTCAATCGTCTTCCCGGTGCTCAAGTCCTGAAATACACAAGAGTCAGACAAAAATTTAGTCTCATAGTTGATATCTTTATTCAATCTACTAACAGACACAAGATTACAATCAAGATCAGGAACAAATAGCACAACATGGAGAGTTAATGTGCTTGAGAGATGAACAGTTCCTATCCCAACCACTTTAGCATGTCCCATTTGTTATACGCACTAATTGGGGTTTGTCACTTAATGAAAAAGTGGAGAAAAGTAATCTATCACCTGTCATGTACTCTGAAGTGCCAGAATCCACAATCCAAGAGGAGTGGGGAGATGTGTGCATTGTTGATAGATGTGATATGTTTGTCTTCTGAATCAATTGTTGTAGAATATCAAGGTGTTCCTTAGAGAAAGGAACCGAGTTGTTACACTGGGTTGTGGGTGTGACTACAGAATTTCCCTTTGCTTCGTGGTCTTGGGAGGACTTCCAATCTGTTGGTTTCCCATGAAACTTCCAACATTTGTCTTTGGTGTGTCCTTGCTTTCGACAGTAGTCACACTAAGGACATCCCTTCTTTATGTTGAAAGTGGGTTTCCGGATAGTTAGAGCACTTGCTTCAGTTGACTTAAGTTGCTGAATTTCGGAGTTTGGATACCCCAACATTACTCGCATACGGCTTTCTTCCCTTTGAACTTCTGAAAATTCCTCCCGAAGACTTGGCAATAGTTTTATGCCAAGGATTCTGCCCCTTACTGCATCTAAGGACTTGTCAAGTCCTATTAGAAACTTAAAAACTCTCTTGGTCCCCACAAATTTTTTGAAATATATTGGACCTTTAGAACATTTCCAGTCATGGGTTTCAAAGAGATCCACCTATTGCCAATAGTGAGTGAGAGTTGTGAAATAAATTGTCACTGGATGGTTACCTTGCTTGAATTTCAATGTGAAATAATTCAGTAATGTTATCTTGACTGGAGAAAGTATCTCGAACTGTCTCTCATATATCTTGGGTTGTTGTTAGCAACAGAAAACTCTCACCAATTTCTGCATTCATAGAACTGATTAACCATGACATAACAAGACTATTTTCGGCTCTCCAAGCTCAGTACTCTGGACTGCTAATTTCTGATTTTGGAACACCTAAGAGATAATCATCTTTTCCTCGCCCGCTGATGAACATCATTACAGATTGTGACCATTGAAGATAATTGTGGTCATTCAGCTTGTGAATAGTAATTGAACCAGAGATAGTTTCTGGTTGAGTTGGGAATCGTGGTATTATGGGGAGATTTGGAGCAAAATTAATTGCGGAAGAGCTCATTGAAATCTGCTCGGAGTCCGACATGATTAGTCATAGTATATAGAACCATAAAAGATGTTCTAATCAAATGTTGTCGCCCTTAGATGAAGGTTGCGATAGATGAAAAATATGAGTTGGAGGCAGAACTACAGAACTAGATTTAGGGTTAACCTTGCTCAGATACCATGAAAGTTTTCAAGAGAGAAAATCTTATTCCTTTTAATATGTGTGTTTTCTCTATATACAAGTCACGTACTCCTACTTAAGGAATTGAAATCTCCTAATTAATTACAGAATATCTCCTAATTAATTACAACAAATCAATTCAAAATTAAATCTACAATTAATTTGCAATAAATCTGCCAAGATTGATTTTCCTACCAAGATTGATTTTCCACCGGGTTTAATATGGAAAAGTGTTTTATTAGAATTATTATAATATGAAAAGGGGAACAAATTTAATCTTATGCAATATCCAAATAATGACATAGAATAAAAACAATAGATTCAACTTCCTATGCTTATGTTGTGGGAAGCCTAATGTATGGACCATACTTGTCAAAAGCGAGCACTTCGCTCGCTTAAGCGCGAAGCGACATGAGGCGCAAGTCTCATGCTTTAGTGACCATGGAAGTGCATAAAGTCTCTGAAGCGCACGCATAATTGCGCTCCACAATAAAGCGACGCTTCAGAGAAGTTAAAACCTTTAAAAGCCCTAAAACTATCCACCTTTCTCGAGTCTCGCTCGTAGAGCTCGCCTCTGCCTCTCCTCCATCTCTGATCTCTCCCGAGTCTCGCTCTCAGAGCTCACCAAGCTCACCTTCCGTCCACCCGTCCGCCTCTCTCGAGTCTCGCTTGCCGAGCTCACCTCCCGTTCGCCTCTGTTGAGTCTCACTTGCATCTACCTCTCGTCCACCTCTCTCGAGGCTCACTCACCTCTGCCTCCAGTTCACCTCTCGCCACCGCCACCATAAGATAAAAGACTTAAATCTCTTAAGCCATCTTCTCTCACCTCTGGCCCGCCCCGTCTGCCTCTCGCCGCCTCCCATCTGCCTGGCTGACGCGCCAAGGTAAACCTTTAGCCCTTTGCTTCCCATCCGCCTATTGTCGCCTCCTGTCTGTCTCTACTTCCTCAAGGTATGAATCTTATTTTATGTTACTTTTTTACTATTTTGTATTTTTTTATTGATGGATTATTATTGATTTCAATTGTGATTATTATTGATTTGAATTGTCTTAATTCATGTTAAATTTTTTTTACTATTTTGTATTTTTTTTAATGATTGATTATTATTGATTTCACTTATCTTAATCATGTCAAATACAATAATTCCATCAACTCGAAAGGACATTGCTTGGAATTATAACATATTTGGATCCTAAAAATCCAAATATTGACGGTTGTACTTTTTATGGTAAAATAACAAATGGCGGAATTTATTGAGACGAGCCACATTTAATTGGGGGCAATAGAAATGTGAAAGCTTGTCCGAAATGTCCCGAGCATGTTAAAGAAGAAATTAGAGAGTTCATGCAAAAAAAAGTAATTTGAAGAATCAAATGAATGATATTTCTCATTCTAATGATATTGTTGATTTGGAAGAATATAAAGATGATCTTCAAATTAAAGTGAAAGGGAAACAACCAATATCCAGTCCAAGAAACCATCCAACAGTACAAGGTAAAAAGTGTAAACAAATTGGACCTATTAATCTCTATTTTATGAAAGATGTTGATGAAATTGTCAAACAAAGACATGCAAAAAATAAAGGACAATACGATGAAAATAAAAAGAAGTTAAGAGATATTGCGGTTGAGAAATTTGCTACATGAATGTATGATGTTGGAATTCC
Source organism: Wurfbainia villosa (assembly GCA_025175895.1). Taxonomy (NCBI): domain Eukaryota; kingdom Viridiplantae; phylum Streptophyta; class Magnoliopsida; order Zingiberales; family Zingiberaceae; genus Wurfbainia; species Wurfbainia villosa. Next base: position 59,496,447 of record CM045997.1, read on the forward strand.
TTTCAATGTAGTTAAATATGATTTTTTTTTAGTCATGTATTGAAGCTATTGGGTAATTTGGATCGGAGATGAAACCTCCATCATATCATGAAGTGAGGGTTAAGTATTTGAAGGAGTTGGCAAATACCAACTTGCTTCTCAAATCTCATTAAGAACATCATGCTAAGTTTGGGTGTACAATCATAACAGATGGGTGGACGAATAAAAAGGGTAGGACTCTTATAAATTTTTTGGTAAATGGTCCTGAAGAAAGTGTATTTGTTGAATCAGTTGATGCTTCAGGCTATTCTCATACAACTGACGAGATGTTTGATCTACTTTCTAAATTTGTATATCACATTGGAGAAAAGAATGTAATTCAGGTTATAACAGATAATGCAAGTTGCAATGTCAGTGCAGGTAATATTTTAAATTTATATTACTTTCAATTAAGAATTGGATCATATTTTCTTTTTCTTTTACTAAATTTACTTTGTTTTTTCAGGTCATCTTTTGAAAAACCGATTTCCACACTTGTACTGGATTCCTTGTGCAGCTCATTGTTTAAATTTGTTGCTCGAGAATATATTCAAAATTCCTTATCTCAGAAAATTACATCAATGGACGTTATGTTGGAACATAGGTGAGTGCTAGAGGGGGGTGAATGGCGCGTTCATCGTTGCTTGATGGAATTTGATTGTGCTTGTCTACAATCTTTATTAGCGCAGCGGAATATAGAATAAAGCAATAACGAAATACAACAAACACACCAATACACAAGGATGTAACGTGGTTCGGAACTTTAGGGTTCCTACTCCATGGATTGGGCTCGAATGAACCCTAGCGATGCAAACACTACCACTAATCACAAACACTCCTCGACAACAAGTCGGAGGCGGAGAAACCTCTTACAACGATTACAAAAGTAATACAAAACAAATACAAGCAAATACACTAAAATGCAAGTAAAGAAAACTTTACAAAGAGCATTGGATTGCTTGATCTTTGGTTGCTTGAGAAGAGCCTTGAAGGTCAGGATTGCAACAGCAAATCCCCTCCAAATCGCCTTAAAGAACCATGGCGAAATCCTCCATTTTGAGCTGCTTTTATAACCTCGCACCCGGATTTCGCCGACCGATGATCGTCATAAGACCAGTCAATCGCCAGATGCTCGTTGTCTCACAACGGACTTAATCCACGTCGACATTCAAGCCAACGGATACACTAGCAATGATCACATTACCCATCAAGAATCGCCAAGGTCGTAGCTGATCGACTCGGCCAATGAGCGCTCGCTCGTAATCTCGACCAAAGAATCGATCACATCCATGGTCGATCGATTGCTTATCTCGATCGCGCGATCGGCGCAAATGCCTAGGCCTTTTATCAGAATAACCCGATCGACTTACGAATCGCTGGTGATAATCTCACGATCGTCTGTAGTCAACTCACCGCCAAGTGTCAAACACTGACTAATCTACCGTCCAAAGCCCTAGTCGACTAATAACCTCAACCATCAGATTTAACCTCAAGTATGATGCCCTCATACTTGCTAGACCACCCTTAACTTAGACCTAAGCCTTCTAGCTACCTCCATCAGCCTCACGCCTATCGGATCCCTCCAAGTCATCCATGACTTGTTCATCCATACGCTAGCCTTCAGGTGCTTCCATCGGCTATTGTCATGCTAAGCTGGTCTACACTGCTAAGGCACATTAGGCTTACGCTGCCAAGACTACCGCGTGGACTTTACGCCGTCAAACCATTGGACTTATGCTGCCAAGACTCACATTTGGACTTTACGCCGCCAATATCAACCCTTGGACTTCCCTTGTCAACCCATGTTGCACTTTCCATTTGTCAAGACTCAAGCTTAGACTTTCCCTTGCCAAGACCCATGCTTGGACTTTCCATGTCAACCCATGTTGGACTTTCCAATTGCCAAGACTCAAGCTTGGACTTTCCCTTTTGCCGTAGACGAACTCCAGTCGACTCACAGCAGTCGACTGGTCATTATCCCAATCGACTGCCCAGAGTCAACTCGGCTGCCAAGTGTCAAACACTTGACCAATCGGCTAGTCCAAAGCCCTAGTCGACTGATAACCTCAACCATGAGGTTTAACCTCAAGTATGATGCCCTCATACTTGCTTGACCACCCTTAACTTAGACCTAAGCCTTCTAGCTACCTCCATCAGTCTCACGCCTATCGGATCCCTACAAGTCATCCATGACTTGTTCATCCATACGCTAGCCTTCAGGTGCTTCCATCGGCTATTGTCATGCTAAGCTGGTCTACACCGCTAAGGCACATTGGGCTTACGCTGCCAAGACTACCGCGTGGACTTTACGCCGTCAAACCATTGGACTTATGCTGCCAAGACTCACGCTTGGACTTTACGCCGCCAATATCAACCCTTGGACTTCCCTTGCCAACCCATGTTGCACTTTCCATTTGTCAAGACTCAAGCTTAGACTTTCCCTTGCCAAGACCCATGCTTGGACTTTCCATGTCAACCCATGTTGGACTTTCCAATTGCCAAGACTCAAGCTTGGACTTTCCCTTTTGCCGCAGACGAACTCCAGTCGACTCATAACAGTCGACTGGTCATTATCCCAGTCGACTGCCCAGAGTCAACTCGGCTGCCAAGTGTCAAAACACTTGACCAATCTACTGGTCCAAAGCCCTAGTCAACTGATAGCCTCAACCATGAGGTTTAACCTCAAGTATGATGCCCTCATACTTGCTAGACCACCCTTAACCTAGATCTAAGCCTTCTAGTCACCTCCGTCAGCCTCACACCTATCGGATCTCTCCAAGTCATCCATGACTTGTTCATCCATACGCTAGCCTTCAGGTGCTTCCATCGGCTATTGTCATGTTAAGCTGGTCTACACCGCTAAGACACATTGGGCTTACGCTGCCAAGACTACCGCGTGGACTTTACGCCGTCAAACCATTGGACTTATGCTGCCAAGACTCACACTTGGACTTTACGCCGCCAATATCAACCCTTGGACTTCCCTTGCCAACCCATGTTGCACTTTCCATTTGCCAAGACTCAAGCTTAGACTTTCCCTTGCCAAGACTCATGCTTGGACTTTCCATGACAACCCATGTTGGACTTTCCAATTGCCAAGACTCAAGCTTAGACTTTCCCATGCCAAGACCCATGCTTAGACTTTCCATGCCAATTACTCAAGACTTGGACTTTCCATCATGGTCAACCCCAAATCAACCATCTAGTCAACCTATTGTCAAACAACGGTTAACTCCTTTGTCAAACATCAAAACACTACATCAAACCAAGGTTTTAAAAGTCGTTTCGTTTCGCTCGAAACGGACGAAACATTTCGTTCCAATGCGCGATCGAAACGAAACACTGCACGAAATTTCGCGTGACAGAGCAATGGCGGCGACGCAGAGCAACGGCGATCGCAATCACGTTCCCCGCGCGATCGCGTTCCCCGCGCGATCGCGATCGCATTCGCCGCGCGATCGCAGGATCGCAATCCCCGTGCGATCACGGGATCGCGATCGCGATCCCGCATTAATTAAAAATTAAATTTATATAATTAACTAAATTATAATATTATTAATTAAAATTTTATATATAATATAAATTAATTAAACCGTAAATTTAATTAAATAAATTATTAATTAATTTATATTATCGAAAAAGATTTAAGACGGACGATATTATACGATAATCAAACCGTGATCGCTCGGCCATCGATCAAATCTCTGAGCCGCAAGATTTAAAACCTTGCATCAAACCACTACTCAAGTCAAACTCGAGTCTGATCAATCGTGACCTGGGTCGATTGCACCAACACATTAATGGTGAATGATTATATTTACAATAGACCACAAGTATTGAGCATGATGAGGGAGTTTACTGGACAGAAAGATATGGTAAGAACCGCAAAGACACGTTTCATAACTGCTTCTTTGACTTTAAAGCGGTTTCACGTACAACAAGCAAATCTGAGAAAAATATTTACAACTGAAAAGTGGGTAAATAGTCGATTTTCTAAAGAGGCAGCTGAAAAGTTTGTAGCAGAAGTGCTATTGATACATTCTTTTTGGAAAAATATGATTTTTGCATTAAAAGTTGGCGGTCCATTAGTGAAAGTATTGCGGCTAGTTGACAGTGAAAAAAGATCTCCTATGGGTTATATTTATGAGTTAATGGACAGAGCCAAAAAAGCTATCGTTGCATCATTTAACAATAATGAAGAGAAATATCGTAGTGTTTTTGAATTCATTGATAAAAGATGGAACATTCAACTCTATCGACCTTTGCACGCAGTCGGATATTTTTGAATCCAGAGTTTTTTACTCAAACTCTGACATAGAAAATGATGCAGAAGTGATGGAGGATTTGTATAAGTGCATATCTAGATTGGTAAGAGGTGAGGATTTACAGGATAAGATCATGAATCAATTGGAAAAATACAAAAAAGCATAAGGACTTTTTGGTTTTCCAATGGCTATCAGACAAAGAACTTTAAAATCACTAGGTAAACCCATAAATAATATATTGTGCAATATAAATATTGGATGGTAATAAAGTTAATCTTATATGTTTTTGTATTTTAAACTGATTGGTGGTCTTCTTATGGTGCATCAACACCTGAATTAAAAACATTTGCAATGAAGATTTTGAACCTCACATGCTCTTCTTCAGGTTGTGAACGTAATTGGAGTGTTTTTAAGCATGTAAGTTGCAGTTTTTTTAATACATGTTAAAATTTATATTATGGACTTAAATTCTTCCTTTTTAATTTTTTGACAGATACATTCTAAGAAAAGAAATAGGTTGTCTCAACAACGATTGAATGATTTGGTATATATCAAGTACAATAGAGCTTTAAGGCGAAGATATGACATGTGAGATAAGATCGATCCTATTACTTTGTTAGAGATAGATGATAGTAATGAATGGTTGTTGGGAAAATTAGATGACAATGATAAAGACGATGATAATGATTTTGTCTATGAAGGTGAAGATTTACATTAGAGTGATGTAGCACGAGCGTCTGGGATTGGTGAAAGTGTATATGGCTTTCGATCTCGAAATGCATCTGCTTCAAAAGGAGCATCATCATCTGCTTTAGCAAAAAGAAAGCAATCTTCAGATCGAACTAGTCTTGTAGATGAAGAAGAGATTAACGTTGATGATGAAACTGAAGAAGAAGATATCGATCGATACAAATCAAGCGATGGAGTTGATAACGTAAATTTGGACAATGATGATGAGGATGATGATTATTTTGATATTTGATATTTCATCTATCACATTTTCAAAGACTTTTGACTTATTTTTAGTTTTTTATAAATATTTTGTTTATTGCGCTTTTTTCCATAAAACATGCACTTCGCTTTGCGCTTTAAGCCCCAAGACCCTTAAGCGCTTTTCCACATCTCGTGCTTTTAACAACTATGGTATGGATAAACCTATATAAGACTGAATTTAGTTTTGTTGTTAGAATGCTATTTATGTATCAAATAAATTCTAGAATTGATCATTGAAAAAATTGTTCAAAAAGTTCTAAGATATCTTTAAGTCACTAAGAATTACGTGCTTATGTATAAAAAAACTAATCACTTATAAATGGTTGGTTATTCAAAATCAAATTTTTCTAAATGCATCAATAGAAGAAAACCCATTTTTATTTATTTTGTTTCTTTTTGAAGAAGCGATATCATCGAAAAGTATTAACCAATCTAACATTGCCTCATCCACAAGGAAAGCAAAGTTTTTGATATGTTTGAAGCCACAATTCATGCATCATGGTAGTGGAACTTTATTTTAGAATTTTGAGTTGTCGACACTATTACCAAGTTGTTGAAATTTTAGTGTGATGATTCAATAGTAGTATTCTTCTCCAAAAGAAAATAAACACTTAGAGGTACCAAATATAGAAAATTAAATTATTTTATCGCCAAGAAAGAAGTTTAGAAACAAATAATATATTGAATGTATCTCATAATTTCAAATCCGTTAAATAAAGGTTTACCATCAAAAATATTATTTAAGAGACATGCACATAGAATGATAGGCATGCTTATCGGTTCCGCGGTTTTAGTTCCGGTTTGGTTCTGATCGGTTTCGGATCCGTCGACGTTGGAACCGATCCTAACTGGTTCAAAACCAGTTCCGAACCGGTTCCGGTTCCGAAACGGTTCCGGACCGATTCCAAAACGGTTCCGGACCACCTTCCTCGAACATGAGCTTCCAAATTCATCTAACGTGTTGGTGATCCTATTTTTTTTTCTATCGCAAAATAATCTTGTAGAGATATTAGCATGCTAAGAACTTCCACCTTTAAATTAGCAACCGGAACTAAATCCAAATTGGAACCAGAATCGATTCCGAACCGATTCCGAACCGATTCCGAAACGGTTCTAAACCGGTTGGAACTGAACCGAACCGAAATCGGAACGGTTCTGGTTCGGTTCTGGAACCGCTTCATCCGAATCGGTTCCGATTTCGAATTTAACGGATTGGTTCCGACTCAATTCCGGATTGAACCAATCGGTTAAGCATGCCTATAAAATGAGTCTTAATTGCCCTTTTGAATGATAAACTAAAGTTAACACTCTAAATTCACTGATGTGTTCCTAATATGTACTATTTCTTGTTTCTAGTTATGCATTATTATGTTTTAATATGTTATAACATACATTACTTAAAACCATTATATTATAATGTGTCATTTATAAACTTAATATGAACAAACACTAGTGTTTATGGTATATAAAAGATATTATATTATGTGATCAATGTATTCTATCATATCGAGGTATTACGATATTTTAAGAGGATGAATTTTGATGTTTAAGACTATAATGTATTATACTTATGTTTTAAGCTTCAGTTTCATTTACTTTTTAGAGCAAATAAAAGAATGTTAGATAGTTGCGGTTTGGTAAGTAAATAAATGGCCTAAAATTAAAGACTAGCAAATAACTTCCTATTACGAAAAGTAGCAACCTCATCAAGAAAAGGCCTCTAAAGTTAGAAATATTGGGACTCAGTTTGGTAACATGGAATTGTTTTAGATAATAGGATCAAAGGATTAGGAATGTTAATTTTAGAAATGAAAAAACTATATTGACTACCAGTGAGATGAATTGAACTCATTACTCCTGAATCAAATGTCTTAGCCATGCTTAATGTTACAATCCACCCAATTTCAAGCATAAGAAAGGTTCTCAATCCACCCATTGACCCACTCTCTTGACCCATAATGTTGGCTTATGGCCTTGCTCATAGTCTTTTCTCTAGGTCCTGGAGATCATTTTAGATATTTTTCTAAAATCTTCTTATCATGAAAATATCTAGACATTTTATAGTATTTCTCCAGACATGTAATGTACACCATTTAATCAATTGATCCCAACCGTTTATTCAAAAGAAGGATGCTTATAAATAGCCACCCCCCCCCCCCTCTCCCTTCACTTGTAAATCATTCTCAAGGACATCTTAAAAAATAGTAGAAACTTTTTATTTACTAATCTCACTTAGCAATTTTACTAGGATAAGTTGTCCAAGTGTCACACATGTAAAATTAATCCTCTGACAATTGATATCAAAGCCAAAGTTTTCACCATTTAGCATCTAAGTATTGTACTTAGAAGCAATGTCGTCAGACATTGAGGCACTGAGAAATCAATCTCATACACTAGAGGAATAATATACACAAAGTAGATGCGACCGGCTAAGGCAATGAAGGTGGATGCTCTTGAAGCATAGGTTGGTACCTTGAAGCAAGCTATATCCAAAGTGCAGCCCACCAAAGAGATGATTAGTGTTGATATCTTGAATAAAGATATCTCTGAGATAAAGTCCACTTTGGGATCTGATTAATGATCTAGATTGGGTAGAAACGGAGTGTGGTAAGTTAGGTGGTGTCACAAAGAAAGTCATCCTTGATTGCAAGAATGTTTACCATGTGTAGTTACAAGACATGACTTGAAAGCTTGTTGGACTCAAGGCCTTCAAAGAGTGAGAATTGTCGGATTTACGGGCAGAAATGGAAGCACACACATGAGGGTCATGGGCACACCTATGGGACTAGTTTAGGGTGTTCAAGGAGCCAAGGACCATGAACTTCAATTCTATCCCAATGCTAACAATAGTCATCACCAAGGATGCTTGCAATACCAAGGAGGTCGATAGTTTCTTATACAACCTTTGAGAGGTTTTTTTTATTTCAAGGACAAATGAGATGATGCTTCGAGCATCAATGGTGCATCCATCTACTTACAAGATGCTGCACATATGTGGTGGCATCATATATTTGGTGACAAGAGTAAGAGTTTTCAATCAATAGACACTTGGAAGGACTTCAAAAAGGAACTCAAGAAGTAGTTCAATCCAACCAACATCAAGAATGAGGCATGTGTTCACTTATGACTGAAGACAAACTTGCAGCACTGAGATCAATGGCATGGCCAATAAAGATTATCTCTTCACTTCATGGATGGATTGAAGGTTGAGCTACTCATTAACTACTCTTCCCAAACAAAAGCCAAAGAAGGCCAACTATAGTAAAGGTGGAGGAAAGAAGAGCAGATACAAGTCCAACAATGGTAAAAAGATGGATAAGCCAAAGACAAGTCGAACACACCCAGACCTAAAAAGTCCTGCTTCATTTATGATGGTTCGCATTGAATGAGGGATTGTCCAAAGCCAAGATTTTTAATGCCATGATAAGGCAACATGAAGAAAGCAAACTCCATGACAAATGGTCTCAAGCTAACATGGGATCGCTTCAAATACTGCTTTCAAGGTAAAACCTAACTCCATTGATCAAGAAGGGTATTATGTTTGTAAACACAACCATAGATACTGGAGCAAATTATAATTTCATTGTAGAAGACGAGGCTAAACAGTTGGCCTCAATTTTACTAGCAGTGTAAGTTCCGTCAAGTTGTGAATTCGCAATTAGACCCATTGCTGCATTGCCAAATTGATTCCAATTCATCTTGGAGAATGGAGTGTAAGCCTAAATTTCTTCTTCATTGCATCGATAGATGACTTCCAAGTGGTGCTAGAATTGGAGTTCTTTGATCAAGTGTTTGCATTTTCTCTACCTACAACCAACTCCCCCAACATACTTGCAAGAAACAAGGCATGTGTGTTCCAATAGAGCATGCTGCCAAAATAGAGTCCAAGGTGCTATCGGCCGAGTAATTCAAGCGAGGGTTAAATTCGAATCCAAGCTACCTTGTCACTATCTAAGAGGAAATGATGGGGAAGGTGTTGCCAACTCCAAGGAGCCAATTCCAAAGGATATACAAGTGCTGCTTAAAGCATCCACAGATGTAATGCCATAAGAGTTTCCAAAGAGGTTATCCATTGGACCCTATTAACGGGCTAAAACTGTAACCAGCCAGTCACTTGACAAACTGATTACAGTTCAACAACTCAAAAACTACTAAACCAGCGGTTCGAACCATTGGTTCAAATGGTTTTTTTTTAATATGACCGTTGGAATCGACAATTCCAATGGGAATTCACTTTTATTTTTTATTTTTTTTACAGTCGAGATTATTTGACCTTTTTTATCAATGGTTACGATTTAGTGTCCATTATGCTCTAAACTCTATATATAGAATGTCCATTTCATCATTTTCATACCATCTTCTCTATTTTTCTTTCTAATTTCCAAAATTTCAATAGTTTTCGGGTTTGATTCTCCAATTCTAATGGAAGGAAGTTCTCATTCTTGGAAGGGCAAAGAAGTCATCATTCGATATGTCGATCCTAAGTTCAAGGATGTTCAATTTATCAATGATGAACCAGAATAATTTCCGACAATCGACACACAGAAATATCGAAACTTCCAAAGTTTGAGAAACTTTACTTTTAAAATCATCTATTTTTACTAAACATTTTGAGAAAGTCATTCTTCCCTCTGGAGAAATGTGGGCAAAATGTAAATATTGTAATGCCTCATATAAATTCCAATCGGGTGGTGGCTATGGGTCACTAAAGCGACATCGAAACAAAGCACCTAATGGAATTTGGGATCGAACGTTCTCAAACGCAACTATCAAGATTTTCATCATATACTAAAAGTACGGATACAAGTTTATTTAAATATTTTGATATTAAATTAACATAATCATTAGTTAGATTTATTTCTGTAGAGCATCTTTCTTTTAGTTTCATATTTAAATGCACTTTTGAAGATTTTTGTCAAGAATCTCATAATCCATCTGCTAAATATGTTCCACGAACTATACTTACTCAAATAATTAAAAAATTAGTAAGACGAGGAAAAAGAAATTTAATTAAAATTTTTAGTAAATTAAATAATAAAGTATCTTTAAGTTTTAATATTTGGAGTGATCATTAGTAAATTCATTCATATATGGTGTGACCTGTCATTTAATCGACAGCTCCTGGACAATTCAAAATTATTATATTTAATTTTAAAAGAATATGGATTAACTAATAAAATATTTTAATTTCATTTGATAATATTAGTTCTAATATTGCAAGTATCGATGAACTTAAATTAATTTATCAATCTGTTATTGATGATCATTTTTTCATATTCACTGTGTATGTCATATTCTAAATTTACGTGTTTAAGAATGATTAAAAATTTTAGAAAATAAAATTAAACCAATTAAAATTCCTATTTTTTATTTATACTCACATCCTAATACAATGAAACAATAGGGTAAATTTCATAAAAATAATAGAATGAGATCTAAAAATTTTCCATGTAATGTACCAATACGTTGGAATTCAACATATCAATTACTACTAGATTTATTTCAATATAGAAAATTATTATATTCTTTTTTTCTCAAATTGTTAATAATCCTAATATATATTTATTTTCATATCAATGGAATATATGTAGAAGCATTTATGAAATTTTAAAAGTATTTAATGATGCAACCAAATAATTTTTCAGCATTTATTATTCTACTTCTCATTTAATTATGATAAATTTTTGTAATATAGTTTTAATTTTAAATGAATACATTAATGATGAATTTTTATCTCCTTACGTATTAAAAATGAAAGCAAAATCGAAAAAATATTTCTGATATTTATTTAGTTGTATTTGCTTTAGATCCTATACTAAAGTTAGATGGTTTATGTGAAATATTAGCTATATATTTTGATATTTTAGTTTCAATAAAAGATTGTTCTTCTCTTGATTATGCTAATATAGTACTAGAATTAATTTATATAAAATTTATATAGAATATAGTTTAAAATATGGATTAGAAAGTAATGTATTTGAAATTCAAAATATTAGTAATAGTAGTATAAAACTTACAAAAGTATAAACTTTATTAAAAGAACAGACGAAACGTGAACAAGGATCCTCAAGTTCCTAACATGAACTTAGAATTATTTGATGACTTCTTTTGATTTTAGTGATATAAATAATGAAGCGAATTTCAATATTTTACGATGATGGTCGTCGAAGACTCAAAGTTTTTCTATCCTCTCAATTATCGCAAAAGAAATCCTAACTTGTCCAGTGTCAATCGTCACCAAAAAAAGGACATTCAGTTCCAGAGATAATATATTAGATAAACGACGATCTACTTTGCCCTCTGATTCTTTAGAAGCACAAGCATTAATTGATGATTGGACAAGCACCGAAAAAAGAATACAAAAAACGTAACTTTCTGAGGACAGAGCAGAAATATTTGATACCGAAGAAACTGCCGCTACAGGTGTAAAATACCACAGAAAAAATAATAATAATAATAATATTATCGTATGGGTTTAATTGAAGGGAGCTTGGGGTTAAATTAATCTAGGTTTAATTGAATCTAGGGTTAATGGCTTATAGGATTAAACCTAACCCACTCCCTCAAACACGATCCGTTTTCCCGTTCGGCGCTTTCCTCACCACACGCGACTTTTCCTCTACGCGAGCATTTCCAGCCGCATTCTTTACTTCCTTCTTTATTTCTTCTCCCGATCGCGACGATGCTTCTCCCGACTTATGTCATCTTCGTCTCCGAAGCACCCCGCGGTCGAAGCATTCCCTCCTCGCTATTTTCTTCTCGCGAGCCCCTTTTTCCTCTCGCGTGCCCGTCCCTTTTCTCTGCAAGCGACAACCGACACAGTCGTCCCTTTCTCTGCAAGAGACGACCGACCACAGCTTCCCTTCGCTGCCAACGACGGCGACCGACCTTGACGGTGCCCACGGACAAGCCACAACAGCGAGCTTGGCTCGGCGGCGTCTACAGCATGTTTTGGTCGGAGGCGGGATTTTAATCTCGCTGTTTTCATCGGGTCGCAGCTAGGAGCGGCGAGTTCTGCCGGAGCAAGGTGAGGTTTTGTTTTCCTTCCTTGACCTTGGATGAGATTTTGGTGATGTGATGATCTTCCTTGGTTGAGCCGATTTTTGGTTTGGGCAGCGGTCTCGAGCAATTGAACAGGGCAGAGTTGGGGAGGATCGCCACCGGTGACACTTCTAGGGTTGGTAAGCTGATCTATACTCCCATCTTCATTTGTTTGTTGCTAGATCCTGTTGGTGTCGAATTGTGAGGCATGGGCAGAGTAATCGGAGGGATGGAGTAGGCTGTGAGTGGAGGTTGGACAGTTGCGATGTTCTGTATGGAGACTTGCCGACTGTGAACCCTATTATGTTGTGCGTATTCTGTGTATAGGCAGGTATTGGAGAGTTGAGCCGGCTGTGAATCTGTGGATGGTCCGATGGGTATCGTGTGAGCTGGGAAGGAGTTGTGCGACTATGAGTTAGAGTCTTTGTCGATTGTGATGGTTATGCATGTACTGTGAAGGGGTTGTTCGTTGAGGTAAGCTTGTAAGTAGTTGTGAACGGCTGGTGTTGGTTATGGAAGGTGTTCGGGCTGTACTTTTGATGGAGCAGTGAACGAGAGATTTAAGTGGTTGATAGCTATTTAGGTTTTGGATCCGTCCTGTGGATGGTGAATTTGGTGTATCTAGTTGAATGTGTAGGTTAGCACTTTTGCTACTTGTAACGGTGAGTTTGAGAGATCAACCCGGGGATATTAGCAATCGGAGGTTGATACAGTGGATGTATGGGTATTGGGATATTTGGTTCGTGCCTTGATATTGGGGGATTTCCTAAATCGTATTCGATAAAAAAGATGAGACTATAGGAACGATATAGTAGTAAATAATATGTTGTCGTGTGCTAGAACTTAATGCGTATTATGAATTGTACAGGACGTGGATATGAGGCAGGACCGCGGCCGTGAGGATTATTTAGTAGAGTATGGATGAAGACTTGAATTATAAATGGGATAAAAGGTCATCTTGGGGAGTGAGTAATGTCCTGAACATAGAATTGAATCTTATGTTAAATTCTTGTGTTGTGTACCATTTTGGATCATGTGATTATGTATGGTCATGTGGATTGTCGATAGTGTGTCGCTATGGACCGAAGGTCCTAGTTTGGTTGTGACCAATTGAGAGCGACTCTCTGCAGGATAGAGTGTGTCGATCAGATTGGTATGACTCTCTACAGGATAGAGAGTATTATGATCAGTTGAGTACGACTCTCTACATGATAGAGAGTGCGTTGATCAAATTGATATGACTCTCTGTAGAATAAAGAGTTTGTAGTGGATGTCAGACAGATTGACTACGATTCATGTCATTTTACGACGCCGCAATTAGTCCTTTGTGGTTGAGAGGGTCGTCAGTCATCCTACCTCCACGGTTATTCATAGGAGTAACTGGTGTGAGGGCAGAGCATTTGATGTGCCGCACTCTACCACTATAGACGGTGGTAGTTGGATTTGCGTGCAATTGTCCTACGTGTGTGGCACTCGACCACTCATGGATAGTGACTGTCAGAGTGGCCAACAACAGGGACCCCCATCGGGTAGCTTGCTCTTTACGCTTATATGTTACTCGATCATACTGCCCACTCAGCCACTCGAAAGTAGTGGTTGGTGTTGAGTTGGGACAATTGTCATGTCGAGCCACCGAGGCCACACTGGAGTCGTGGTAGCTTTAGTGGCCGCATTTACCACGATTCTGCATTGTCGACGATATTACCATATATGTATATATATATATGAATGATTGTAATTAGTATATATATATATATATATCCAGTCTATATGTATGTTTACTATGATGTTGCATTTGTTTGTACTATGTTTGCTGCATTTGTTTGTACATATTCATACATGCTATTGCATTTGCTATATGGTGTGTGTCGGATATCTATATACTTGTTGGTCAGTCTATTTGATACCTTTGACCCGTATCATGATATAGTGTGAGTTAGTATTACTCTTCATGTTGTATATTGTGGATATATGCTCAGATTGAATGAGTGTAGCATAGCAGACTTTCAAGTATGGCTGCATTTTACGTTGTTCATTTGGTTAGAGGGTATATGCATATATATATATTTATTATGCTGATGTATACCTGATGTACCTGTAGATTATATTGTAGAATTACATGTGATATTTGATATATACATATTCTTTCATATTACCGCTGAGTTATACTCACCACCATGGACCCTGGATTTTCTGTCGCCCAGGTAACAGATAGAAGTCTTCGTGACGGCTTGGAGCATCGCCAACGATCCATCCCATCTCACTTCCGAGGCTCCTATGGATTTTGGTTTCTTTTCGTATACTATAGTTTGTATTTGGAGTTATTTGATGTTTTGTGTTGTGGACTTGTTCTGTGGGTGTACACCCGTGTTTATTCGGATTTTTATGTCGGTATGGGTTGTTGAACGTTGTTATTATGTTGTGATGTCTTCCGCTGTGTTTTGATATAGATATACTTGTTTATGTTTGTGTGGATGTGGCCGGAAGGTCTTGTATTAACAGGATATGTTGTTGCGTACAGGGGAGATGTCGTCCGTTTGTTTTTCGGCTCGGCATACTCTCGGGGCGTGACAACTTTAGTGGTATCAGAGCACTAGGTTCTGCGATATCATACAATGATTTTTTTGTTGTCTTGGATTTCCCGGGAGTCGATTTGTTTTAGTTTTGATTTTGTGAGATGGGATTGACAGCAACCTGAGCTCCGAGCAGCACGAAGTAAGAATTCCTGATAACTTATATTTTAGTTAGATACTTATCGAAACTTGTTCAACAGATGTATACCGACAGAGTGATGGCATCTGTACAGACTTGTAGTAGGGGTCGTCCACCAAGGCGACCAACCGGAGTTGCCTTTAGTGTTTATACTCTCAGTTGTGTTGGCTATGCATTTAATGTTTATAGCAGGGAATAACACGTAGTGTGTTGGTTATTATTCGTAATCGTGGTTTGAGTTGACCACGGGAACGATCTGTTGAGTCTATGAGTCTTGAACCTGTGTCGAAAAGGTGAATTTCCTTTAAGAGCCGATTGATACCGAGTCGGAAAGCAGGGGTCAAGTCGTCACATTTCTTGTGGAAATCAAAGACTACAGTCCTAGGGATTTTCACTAACAGGGCTAGTCAGATCATTACCTATAGGGTAATGGACTAGGTGTGTATACTATTGTTACTACAGCAAGCAGATGGTTAGTATATGGTGTTTCATCGGGATTTTGATCCCTGAGTCTGTCGTACTGGGTTGTATAACTTTGAGAGTACTTTTGAGTACTTAACTCGTATTATACAGAGAAAGTGGAGTTAGTTGCATACCATTATCGGGATCAAGCCGGTACTTGGTGGAAGATGCAGGAAATAACCTTCGGGGAATAATATATCACTGATCATGGTTTAGTGATGTTGTGAGAGGGTATTTTTCCCGTGTTATTCCTTTAACTTATTGTCATGGAATTCTTGAGCTTCAAGTAGGGTGATTGTCGGTAACGGGAATACCATGCAGAGTCGTTAGACTTGCAGAGTTTACGCTCACCTAATAGATCAAGAGTGTAAATGGATGTCTTAAGCCACCCAGAGTTATTGACTTACATTTGGATGAATCTTCTATCAGATCCTGCCGGAAGACATTAGATCGAGTCAGGAGTTTAGAAATGACTCCGTACAAGTATTTAAGAGTTGGAGACTGATGAGCAGATATTGCAGGTCAAATTATTAGAATCAGAAGTCTCCGAATGTTGGATAAAAGGGGCAAGATCGGAGTCAAGAGTTATGAGCTATTTTCTGATTATAGAAGACCAATCGTAGATCATCAGGATGTTCTCGTGCACATCCGCGAAATCAAAGGAAAGACTCCGGATTATGTCCGTGCAAAGCGGATCACGAAGACACACAAAGTTGGATTATCCGAAGGATCAATCATCCGGGGTGTGGTTTCAGTTTATTCTATATATGCTGATACTCCG
This sequence comes from Wurfbainia villosa, assembly GCA_025175895.1. NCBI lineage: Eukaryota > Viridiplantae > Streptophyta > Magnoliopsida > Zingiberales > Zingiberaceae > Wurfbainia > Wurfbainia villosa. The sequence continues at coordinate 59,512,719 of CM045997.1, forward strand.
ATTGATACGGATAGTTTACAGGTACCTTTGTCAAAAACATTCTAAGATAAAATGAGGAGTGTTATACTCAGATTATGTGGATTGGTGGTATCTTTACCATCAGGCGAGATGTTGACCAACAATTTAAAAAATCAAGAGATGCCCTTGGACTTTGATAAATATATTTTTTACTATAGACATACCCTTATGGATTAGTTGTGTGTCCACCACAGGCGAGATGTTGATTTAATTATTGTGATAATTATTAGAGTGTCATGATATTGGTTTTGATGGTTAGAGGTTGATGGTTGGAGATGTTATATATGGTGGAAGAGTTGACTTAGTTGATAGATTGTTGACTTGATTGATATGATGTGGATATCTTGATATTAACTTGGATGTTATGATGTTGAAATGATGGTATAAAATATCTCTCGGATTATAATCCAAGAGTATTCAGATGTAGTTTCGGATGAACTCCCAGACTTGTCATTACATAGGCAAGGGGAGTATACGATCGGAGTGATTTTGGGAATAATTTCGATACTGAAGACCTCATATTGGGAGAAAATTTCTAATGATTATTTTATCGATTGAGGTAATGATATTTTAGAGTCAAATGTTTGTACTTATGGTGTATTTACTGAGGGCTGGTGTAAAGCACACAAAGTAGTTGAAGCTCGTGATGTACTCAATGCAATGTCATTCGTTGGTTGTGAGCCTAATCAGATTGTTTGATACACTCAGTGATCGATTTTTTGCAAAGTTGGCAAGGTTGATGATCCACAAGAGGTATTTGTTGGAATGACGATTTTACCAGGAGAATCTTATTGGTATCAATGTTGCTAAACACTGATATTATAGAAGAAAATGAATATCCTTTATTGTGGATGATGATCTGTTTAGATCAGCTAAGGACGCCTATGTATACTCTAGGGTTGGTTTGCGACTGGAGTGTTGAGATTGTAGCGACATGGTATCATACAATTATCATTGTCGTTGTGATGATTGATATATCATTAGCCTAGAGTAAAGAGGATGTAGGTGTGTAGAAGACGACATTTCATATATAGTATGAAATTTTATGAGTTTTGATTATGTTGTTAGACTATTTAACGATTTAGTCGTCTATGGATTTGAGAAATCGTGTATTCTGGACACGATAGGATCAGTTTGTGGTTATTGGAGTTGCGTAACTTGGCCACTGTTGATGGTAGTATTTGGAGTTGCGCACTTGGCCACCGTAGATGGTAGTATCCTTGTATGATTTGGTTATTACTGTAAATGTAGATAGAATGTTTTTAGGATTACTATACCACGGACTTGATTGATCAAGGAGCCGATGGAAATCACTTAGTCAAAAGCTTGTGAAACTAGGTTTCAGGGCTTAGATGATGATTAACGTTTGCACAAGTGTTAGCAAATCCTTCCGGTGTGGATGGAAGGGTATTGTACACGGATGCATCATTGTAGGGATTGGAGCAAATCCGATACAGTGCATGAGACGTATCTTAAGCTTACGTCAGTTAAGAAACTACGAGACAAGCGGTCATATACATGACATGGACTTAGTGGATGTTATTATAATTTGTGGATGTATGGAGCAGGAATGCTCATGGGATTTTGACTAGCTACTGGGAAGTTACCATAGAGTTGCTGAAACACGGACAGTTGCAACAAGGGAGATTGGTCGCTATAGTCTCTCATGCACTACAGAGTGTGTGGTGGAGTGGATTTTGGACGGTAAATGGACTTCTCTTGTGAGAAAATAATTTCCCATCTCTAATATGGATATATGTTCCGGACACGCATCCACTTAAGGAAGAGTTGCTTCAGGAAACATATCATTCGAGATTTGCTATACATCCTGGTGGTACTCGGATGTACCGAGATTTGAAACGTTTATACTGGTGGAACGGTATAAAAGAGATAGTGCCAACTTAGCTGCTCGATATTTAGTATACCAGCAGGTGATGCGATTACCTAGAACCCGTAAAGGACATGAAGCGATTTTGGTGATCGTGGATCGACTAACCAAATCAGCCCATTTCCTTCCTATTCGTGGGACGGACTCATTGGATCGTCTGGCGGAATTGTACTGCCAAGAGATTAGCAGATTACATGGTGTACCTTTTGTTAGTGAAAGCCCTAGAGTCAATCATGTGATGATTGTTGTATGGACTTTATTGTATCATATTCCTATTTATAAAGGCATTGTTATTATATTTACTTGTATTGGTGTCAAATAACTAAATATAATAATGTCCTTGAGTAGTAGGTTCTTATCTATATCAATCGATTGGTTGAATCGATAATAAGATGATATAGAGAACACTACTCTTAATCATTCCTAGTCAAGTATTAACATTCAGGGACAATGTTAATGCATAGAGACTAGCATGTAGGTCAACATGATGACTTGATCTCACAAGTCATGGATATGAGATATCGAGTTGACACGTGGGTATCGTTAGAGAATGTATCTTGAATGACCGCCGTGAGAAAGTATCGTGGATCGTTATATGAGTGTCATATACTTTCTCGTGTGGCTATTAGTATAACTATTAGTCCTTGACACTGAAGTCACCATGGTTCCCTACGTAAGGCGTTGCGTACTTTGGCCGTCAGCGTCGCCGTAAATTGGTGGACTATAAAGGTGATTCTTGGGTATATAACAATTATGCGGAGGGATGTGAGTGATGTAGATGGGATCTATCCCTCTATATAGTGAAGAGACATCGATATTCTTGATAGAGTGAGACCATGAAGTGCGTGGCCATGCCCGAATGAATCGATATGAGATATTAAGCTCGTTTGATTAGAGTGAGTCTACTTGGAGTTCAAGATTTAGATTGTCAGGATGACCGCGATCTATGCCTCGATTAGTCGATCTAGATGTCGAGGATAGAAGGGACGTTATCGCGTATTGTGAGTCGCGATTAGTAGTCACAAAGGTGATGTTGGGCTCGGCGTTCTTGTAACTTAGGTAGCGATGATGTGTTGCTAGATATCTGCTCATTGCTTATGTTCTAAATCGGTTTAGGGGCATTGCAGCGTTCTGAGAACCTATAGTAAGCTGGAGATTAGGTTCGTATGATGAACCGTGAGGATTAGGTTAAATGGGATGAACAGGTGGATTAAAGTAATCAGATTAGGTAATTGAGTTGAATCGAATGGTTAGATTTGATCATTATGGGAGATAAGAGTCGAGTTTGACTTGACTTGAGAGGAAGATGAAAGGTAAAGTTTGACTTGACGAATGTCGTATCGTGATGATGACTTAGCGTAGCGACGATGATGATGCTCAGCGTCATCATTGACTTTAAATGTGGTGCCACGATGAGGAGACGAGTCGTGGGAGTTACATGCATCGTATAACCCCCTCTCGTGAAGTGGTCGGCACTTGATGGTTATTCGTGTAGTAATTTTTGTGTGGGTTCTGCTGACTTAAATCTTCTTCTTCCTTGGATCGACTTCCCTCGAGCTCTCTCCCTCTCCCGACCTCCTTGGCGAACCGTCCATAGAGTCTTTGCTTACGCTCGGTGTGTTTTCTCCACCTATTGCTTGTGTGGATACGATAGAGTGTCGCTTGGCGCTCTCGAGTTCGGCGAACCTTTTGGGCCCGGCGGGATTTGCGAAGGCGTCGCTACGAGGGTAACGTCCTTATCGTATGCATCTAAGGTAGATCTAGGGTTTTATATAAACACATCGTGTTTTGTTTTTAATACGTCTTTGCGGATCGTGGTCGGGGCTTAGAGATTTCCTTGTATGGCGGTTTTGCGGCTCGGAAAACCAATGATGATATCGAGCCACGTCTGAAGCGTGTATGTGTTCGTTTTGTAATTTTGTATTAGATATAAAATTACAGATTTATATGTTTACGTAAATTTCTATTTTTATAGAATTTTTGGGTATTTTTATCGAAGAATCGAAAGCGTGTTGGGACACTTGTAGGCTTAAGTCGAGAAAAACTCTCAGTGAGGAGTTCGCTTTAGGTTTTGGGGACGACTTAAGTCATTTGTAAGATCGTGTAGGGACACTCATGAAGTTTATTTTTACGGTAGAGCTGCCTATCCCGAAAGGGCCTTGTCCAGCGATCGCGGAAACAGCTTAAGCGGGATTCTGAGGAGGTGACTCATAAAATTGAAAAGAAAAAAAAAATAGGAAATATTATAGAAATTTTCTATAAAAAAATACATAATTTAGAATTATGTATAATTCTGTGATTGTCATGGCCCAATAACCCCAATATGATTGGATCGAGGTGGAGAATACCTTAGCCATGAGTTTCGTGACTATCTGCGCAGTGTGGGATTACATCTGACTTCATCCTCTGGAACACCACGGTGGAATGGTGTATTGAAAGGAGGAATCGTACCACAATGAATAGTACGATCATGATGATCACAGATCTTCTATATCCTTTTGGGGATATGCTCTGAATCTGGGACCTTTACCTTTAGCGATTGTACCGTCGAGGTTGTGATAAAGGCGCCATTATCTGATATGGGCGGGGAGAAATCCCAGATGTCTTTTATGAGGATTTGGGGTTGTGAGGCTTACGTTAGCGTCGAGTCTCGAGACGAACTAGGACCCGAATCCGATAGGTCTTATTTTGTTGGATATCAGAAGGATCTGAAGGGATCTCCTACGTTCGGTCGGTGAAGTGTTTGTAAGCGGCGAGGTTTTTCTAGAAAGGGATTTTGTTTAGAAAAACTAGTGGGAGAATACCTTCGATCTTGAAGAAATTGAGGAATGTTGAGGCCTTGATGGAGGTTGAACATGAACCTGAAGTGTTGTGGGTGATGAGGTTGTTCTTAGAGTTGGAACAACCACTGTTGATAGAACTACCTCTTGCGGATCGATAGGATCGTCGTCGGCTGAGAGATACTCGTTTCTCTTGTCGACCCGTGATGGCGTTATGCTCATTGAGAATGAGCCTACCTCTATCGAAGTGATGAGCCCGGTCGAGAAATGGCTAGAGTCGTGAGATGCGAGATGGAATCCGTAGTGACCAAGTATGGACTTTGGTTGATCCGCTTTGAAGAATTGAACCCATTGGGTGTAAGTGGGTCTTTAGAAGAAAAGGCGCGTGAATGGACTTACACATACATAAGGGCGATTGGTAGCTAAAGGTTTTGCAAATTCATGGTATTGACTATGTGAAACCTTTTCTCGATGGCGATGTTTAAGTCCATTAAGATCTTGCTTGCTATTACATACCACGATTATGAGATCTGGCGGATGGATGTAAGCCGCGTTTACGAATGGAAACTTACTCGAGGATGTGTGCGTGACCGCGACACGAGGTTTTGAAGATCCGATATCTTTGAGGAAAGTATCGGCTGCGAGTCCATTTATGGGCTAAAGCGAAGCCTCTCGGTGGAATCTTGATTCGATGATCAATCAAGCAGTTTGGTTTCATCGAGAATAAATATGAACCTATGTCTGAGAGGGTTAATGGGAATCTGATTGTCTTCCTTATATTGTATGTGAATGACATCTACTCATTGGGAATAGCGTCCCGCCCATTCTGATCTGTGAAGACTTGGTGGGGCGTCTTCTCGATGAAAGACTTAGGTGAAGCGGACGTATTCTAGGCGTGAGATCTATAGAGATAGATCAGAGATTGTTGCTTTAAGTCGAATGCATACGTTGACCGCGGTATTACTACGATTTGCCGTGCGAGAATTCGAAGGGACTTCGCCGATGTCAGCGTGGTGTAAGTCTTTCGAAGACTTCGAAGTCCCTCTTACAGAGATGAGAGAGGCCGCGTGGATAAGATCTCTTCTGCATCTATATAGGATCTATCGTATGCATTATGTTGTGTACTAAATCACGATGTCTCGTATGCTTTGAGCGTGGCGAGTAGGTACCCGATCGAGATCGGTGGCGTCTGGATAGCGATCGAGAATATTCTTAAGTACTTGAGAAGAACTAAAGAATATTTCTTGATATTTAGGCGATGAAACTAGGGTAAAGGATTACGTGATGCGACTCAGTGACGGGATGATTATAGATCGCGATCGGGGTTCGTGTTTTGCTTGAATGGTGGTGTGGTGGAAGAGTTCAGCGGAACACGATTCTTGATTCTGTAGGCGAATATATCGGTGCTTCCGTCTCATTCGAGAGATTATCGATAGAGGAGATGTGAAGATTTGTAAAGTACCAGCGAGAGGCTAACATCGCGGATCCCTTGACGAGGCTTTGCGCGAAAAGCATGATGGTCACACTAGGTCATTGGGTATTAGATACTACGGTGATTGACACTAGTGCTAGTGGGAGATTGTTAGTGAAAGCTCTAGAATCAATCATGTGATGATTGTTGTATGGACTTTATTGTATCATATTCCTATTTATAAAGGCATGGTTATTATATTTACTTGTATTGGTGTCAAATAACTAAATATAATAATGTCCTTGAGTAGTAGGTTCTTATCTATATCAATCGATTGGTTGAATCGATAATGAGATGATATAGAGAACACTACTCTTAATCGTTCCTAGTCAGTATTAATATTCGGGAATGATGTTAATGCGTAGACTAGCATGTAGACATGACGTGATAACTTGATCTCACAGACGTGGATATGAGATATCGAGTTGTCGTGGGTATACATTAGAGAATGTATACTAAATGACCCATGAGAAAGTATCGTGGATCGTTATATGAGTGGCGTATACTTTCTCGTGGCTATCTATTAGTCCTTAGACACTGAAGTCACCGTGGTTCCCTACGTAAGGCGTTGCGTACTTTGGCCGTCGAATGTCACACGTAAATGGTGAATTTATAAAAGCGATTCTTGGGTATGAGGGATGTGAGTGATGTAGATGGGATCTATCCCTCTATGTAATGGGAGAGACATCGATATTCTTGATAGAGTGAGACCCGAAGTGCGTGGTCGTAGAATGAATCGATATGAGATATTGAGCTCGTTTGATTAGAGTGAGTCTACTTGGAGTTGAGATTTAGATTATGCAGAGGATGACATGGTCATGCCTCGATTGGTCGATCTAGATGTCGAGATAGAAGGGCGTTGTCGCGTATTGTGAGTCGCGATTAGTAGTCATGAGTGATGTTGGGCTCAGCATTCTTGTAACTTAGGTATGATGATGTGTTGCTGAATCTGCTCATTGCTTATGTTCTCTAAATCGGTTTAGGGGCATTGCAGCGTTCTGAGAACCTGTAAGTCATGTGCGTAAGAGCGATTAGATGGAGATTAGGTTAAATATGATGAACCGTGAGGATTAGGTTCATGGGATGAACAGGTGGATTAAGAGTAATCAATTAGGTAATTGAGTTAGACTCGAGTTGATTTAAGTGTTGAATAAGTCGATTTAGATTTGATTCATCGAAATCAATTTAAATTAATGAATAGATTCGTTAAATTAAAATTGACTTGAATCGAATGGTTAGATTTGATCGACCGTGGGAGATAAGAGGTCGAGTTTGACAACTTGCGAGGAAGATGAAAGGTCGAGTTTGACTTGACCGAATGTAAATCGTGATGATGACTTGGCATGGCCGACGATGATGATGCTCAGCGTCATCGTTGACTTTGTCTGTGGTGCCACGATGAGGAGACGAGGTGCGTGGGGTTACGATGCGTATAACCCCTCTCCCGTGAAGTGGTCGGCCGTGATGGTTATTCGTATGGTAATTCATTTTGTGTGGGTTCACAACGTCTTCTTCCTTGGATCGACTTCCCTCAGGCTCTCTCCCTCTCCCGACCTCCTTGGCGAACCATCCATGCGTACTAGCGCTCGAGGTGTGTTTTATCCACTTATTGCTTGTGTGGATACGATAGAGTGTGTGCAGCTCTCGAGTTCGTGAACCTTTTTGAGGCGGGATTTGCGAAGGCGTCGCTACGAGGGTAACATCCTTATCATTATCTTGTTAAATCTTGGAAAATTTAAATAGTAAATTAAATGGCGAATAATTGGGAAATAATCTGAAATTTATCGGGATTTTAGGGAATTTTAGGAATTTTTAGAATTTTTAGGACTCTGTCGAGATTTTCTGAGGATAAAATAGATAGGCTTTATTTAAGGGTTATTATCCTGGCAAAACCCTAATATCTATTTTCTATTCCCTTTTCCCCGCCTTGTAACCACTCCTTGGCGGTTTCTCGCGCGATCCCTTCTTCCCGATTTCCTTTTTCTCTCCCGCCCGAAACCCCGGAACGGCGCCTCGCCCTCTTCTCCTCGCCATGGCCGCCGCGGCCGCAATGCCGTTCTCCTCTGCGGAGCTCGCCGACCCAGCCATGGCAGCGAGATTGCGCCGTGACGGCTCTCGCCGGCTCCTCGCCTCTAACCGCCGCCGATTTCGTTCCCCCACCGCGCCGCCCTCGCTTCAGATCAGCCACCGCTGCTAGCTGTCTCTGGATCGCCGCTCACAGCCGCACGTCGCCGGCCGCGCGTTAGCGATCGATGGCGCCGCCGGCCGTGTCGTCGTCCAACACCACCGATGAAGTGTGGTCTTTCAGTCGCCGGAAGCAAGAGTATTAGAGGCGTGACAGTTTTTCTCCGGTGAGCAAAGCGGCTGGAAGGCTTCCATCACAGGTATAACTTGAATTAACTTCTTTTATCTGTTGTTGGTTGATTCGGGGTGGATTTCCTTCAGAGGAATAGGCTGATAAGGGCTGTCGAGGGCTTGTGGGTGTCGTGCGGTTAGAGTTGGATGTGGAGGGCTGTGGAGGATTGTAAATGGCTGTGAATAATGTTTGAGCCGCTGTAAATTGACTTGGAGATCTGATTTGGGAAAGGAATGGCTGTGGATGAAATTTCTAGAAGCGGGTGAGCTTGATTAGTCGATTTGGGTTGATTAGGAGTTATTCGGTTGATCGGTATAGTTGGAGGATATGGGATTTAGGTGATATTGTTTGATCTTGAGGATATCTTTGTAAGTGATGAATTAGGTTAATTGATTTGGAAATTGGTTTGGGTTAATTGGGATATGAAGAAATCGATTAATTATTCGATTTGTCGTTAATTGTATATTTTGTGCTTATATAATTATGCTATATCACGAGTTTTAGGTCGGCGGGTCCCGATCGTGACGATTCGGTTCTTCTTGCGGATATATATTCAGGCGGGTATTTTGACTTAACGTTTAGATTAAGTCAAATTGATATGCTAGTAGGATAGCTTACTGATAACTTTTCATGTTTATATGCCTAGTATGTTTTTGGTGCCTACTAGATACATGCATGTGATAGGATATGATTATGTTTACTGTTTGATTTGGATCATAGTATGTGGATTAGGGATATGTACATATTGGTTATGCATGCTCGTTCGGATAGGTATATTATGAGTAGGATTTACATGCTTTAGTATCATGCACCATTTTGCATGATTGCATGCTATGGACGAGGGTTCCATTATTGTTGAGCCGCGGTAGTTCATGCACTGCCGCCACTCATGGGTTAGTGGTACATCGGGAGGTGTGTCGATTGCTCTGTCGAGCTCATTGATCAGCTCGTAGGTAGCGATGAGGCGTGGTAGCGAGGATCCCTCCTCGGCTATGACACGGGAGATGAGCTTAGCTCCCCAGCTATGTTTAGGCGGGAGGATAGGTGTACTCGGCGACGATCCTGTCCACTCGGTCGCTCGAGAAGCGATGATGGCGAGTCTGCGATTGTCATGCCCTACCCGCTCGCACCCATTGCGTGTGGTGGTGGTAGCGTCGGGGTGACCATGTCGTTAGTCAGGCATGCATTTTGATTGCATTTGTATTGTGTTTCTTTGCATTATTGTATTGATGCCTTGGATGTGCGTATGATTGTCATGCATCTGGATACATGCTTATATATGATCGAGGACTTTATTACTTCTAGTCGAGCCACGTACTCTATATCGGGGTAGGAGATTCGAGTAAATCTGATCATTTGTATTTCTTGCTTGCATACCCTATTTATGAGGTATCTTGGCGTGATTATTTTATTTAGCTATATACGATTTTGCATATCTACTATACATGAGTTCTTTGAACTCACCCCGTTGATTATATCTATTTCGGGATGAAGGTATCGGAGAAGTCATTCGGATCCCCACTCGTCGTAAAGTTTTGATTTGGATATTTGTTTTACGGTATTTGGATATTTTGGTTAGAGGACATGTATAGGTTTGGAGATTGATTTTGTATTTGGTTTTGGTGTCCTTATGGACCTTATTTGGATTTTAGTTTGGTTGGATTTTGTTGAGTACTCTCCGGATGGCGGAAGGGTAAATCTATTTATTTTATGTTTTATCATTTATTTTGGATGATGGCACGAGGCGAATTATATAGCTAGCGTGTGAGTTTGGATTCGGTCGTGTTGGCCAGATGTATAGTGGGTGTAGGCCTTTGTATATAAATTAGGATTGTCACCCGTCTGAGAGATCTTTGCCGGATTTTTTCGGCAGGGGGTCTCCTTGAGCGGTGACAATTTATTTAATATCAGGCGCTAGGTTTTGAGTTCTAGGGGTTTTGGATTTTTCGGAGTTCGCCATGTATATTGGAGTTTTGCGAGTAATTTGGAAATTTTGGATTAGTATGGATTTAAGCGATTTTATGTTTGAGAAGTCGAGGATTTTTTGAGATTAATATGGGGTTTTTGCACTTGGACCTCTCGGCGGTGAAATAGGTATGATGATAAATTTGATATGTTTTTATTTATGGTAATATCTGTATTCATTTAACGAGATATGAGGCGAGGTGGAGTGTGGCAGGCGTGGTGTGGGGCCACGCCGGAAGGAGAGATCTTTGGTGGTGACTTGCGGAGAGATCTGCGAGGGTGGCGTATTGATCGGTCGAGATTCGAGTCTTCTGCGGGAGTTGTGGATCCTCGATCCTCGGCGGATCCTCCTCGAGATACCCATTCTTTGGGGCATCCGATGTACGGGAGAGATCCTCTTCTTCTGCGAAACCCACTTGATGGGACCTTCTACGGGCCGAGCGAGGCCCGTCAGTGGCCGATCGACCCTCGCTCGATATGCTCGGCCCCTACTTATCCTCAGTGCCACTGCGCGAGCTCGGATTCGAGATTAAGTCGATGAGCCCGGTTCACTTTATTCGGAGGCCATCCGATCGTGGCTCGATCTTGGATCGAGGCGATGGGCGTACCTTCTATATGATGCCTCAAGGTGGGAGAAAGCGAGTTAAGCGGACCTTCCATTTACGGCGAGGCGAGATCACGGTGAGATATCTGGCCTTCGATTATTGGCGAGCGGCGGGTTACTGGCGAGATTTAGAGGCTTTTGAGTCGGTATTTCCGCGGGCATATCGGATGATGAGGCGTCGGGATTTTACGAGTCAGAATAATCGCTCGATGATGGAGTATAATCTGAATTTAATCGGTTAGCGAGTTTTGCCCGAGTTAGTTCTTTGAGGATAGGTCGCGGATGATCGGTTTGTCTGGGGTTTGGATGGGCATCTGGTCGGGATGGCGGGATTTGGTAGTTCTTCCTACAGGAGCGCGTTGGATAGAGCTTTGTTGATCGAGTCGGATTTCAGCGGAGGTCAATCAGGAAGAGGAAGCGGTGAAAGATCTGGTCGGACCCGTGACCGGACTACTGGACATCGATGTGGCGCGATCAGCCGGGTCGAGTCGTTACAGAAATGGCCGGCCTGAAATCGGGCGATCTTGGTGGGCCCTCGCGGTCTTTTCAATGCGGAGAGGCCCTTGGCGACACCTCTTGTATTCGTTGTGGATCGAAAAGAGCATATCTCTCGGCTGCACCTTGGGGCGGCGGTTTGCTATTATTGCTGACACATGGCCGAGATTGTTCGTTGAAGGCTCGGCGTAGCCGGGGTTTATTCGAGGAGGACGTTGCGTCGATGCAGGACTTCGAGAGGGCGAGCGGCGGACCTTGCGCCGCGGAGGGCAGCTCCCCTGCGAAGTCGCTATGGCGTTCGTAGGGCGAGTACACGATGCCCGCGGTGTCGCGAGTTGATTCGAGACGCGATACGGTCTCGATCTCGGCCAGCTGATGCAGTACCATTCGCGGCATCGACGTCTGATATCGGCGCCCGCCACTAGTTCGAGATCAGCGGCCAGCCGTCTGATGCAGTATCGCGGCCGTTATACCGGCCTTCCTATCGGCCTTCGTACGATCTTCGTATCGATCTCGAGCTCGAGCGCGCCCCTTTGGCGGTGATACCACCTCGCGCACCGACCGGGGCGTATTCATGCGATTACGAGAGGATGCGCGAGCAGCGAATCCGTATTTGGCGATGCGGTTTCACTTTATGCATTTTCGGCTATTATCTTTGGTTGATCTTGGTAGTTCGCATTCGTTTATTTCGTACTTTTATGAGAGAGATTGGTAGATTACATTTAGTAGATCGCGAGAGATTAGTCGTCTCCTACCGTCAGCGTCTGATGGATGTTACCCAGGTTCGAGGTTGTCCCTTAGATTTTGGTAACATCGTTCTTACGGTAGATTTATTAGTGCTGGCGTAGTCGAGTTCGACATTATTCTTGGCATGGATTGGTGTCGGCGTATCATGCGCGATGGATGTCGAGACGAGGGTGGTCGCATTCGGACCTCGAACCGACCCTCGTGGGATTTCTTGGCGCATCGGGACGGCGGTATAGCGACCGTTCTGCGATTGGGCTCGAAGCTTTTGTTGCGGTTGTCGGGGTTTTATTATCTATGATCAATAGAAGGCGGTGGTGACTCTCGGATCGCGGGACGTCCCTATTGTCGAGTATCGAATGTCTTTCGGAGGAGTTCACAAGTGCCTCCCGGAAAGCGAAGTGGAGTTCATGATTGAGTTAATACAGGCAGTGGCGTCAGCTCCTTATCGTATGGCCAGAGAGAGTTGGATGAGTTAAAGGTTGACTCAGGGAACTTTTGGGGAGGTTTTATTCGCACTAGTGCATCACCACAGGGTTCTCGGTTCTCTTCGTGAAGAAGAAAGATGGTTCGATGAGGCGTGCGTCGACTACTGAGGATTGAGCGTCGTCGGCTATCAGAATAAATATCCCCTGCGTATTGAGGACTTGTTTGATCGGCTCAGGTACATTGATCTATTCTAAGATTGATCTGCGGTCGGATATCATCGATTAAGGGTTAGAGATTACGGACATTGAGGCAGCGTTAAAGTACGGATATGGGCATTATGAGTTTTGGTAATGCCGTTTGGGCTTAGATGCTCGGCCGGTATTCATGGATTTGATGAGCCGAATTTATGGATTTCTAGATCGGTTCGTCGTTGTTTTTATCGATGACATTACAGTCTATTCTCGTTCAGAGGAGGAGAACAGCCGTCTTCGTCTTGTTCTCGATAGGCTCAAATAGCGGTATATCACGAGTTGATAAATCGCGTTTTGGTTACACTCGATCGGTTTTAGGACATGTGGTTTGAGTAGAGTATTTGATTGACCCCAGGAAGATCGAAGTGTCACTAGTTAGGGAGCAGAAATCGATTCGAGGAGGTTCGCGATTTCTAAACGGCGGTATTCTGCAGTTCGTTGAGGTTTCTCGGCGTTTACATGCCGTTGACCGCGCCTTACGGGAAGGCGTGAAGTTGCGTGGACAGGCGTGCGAGACTAGTTTTCGAGAGTTGAAGAGGAGATTGGTGTCGTACGATTATTACCATCGAGGGCGATGGTTTGTTACTATGAATCGTCTCTACGAGTTTAGGCGCGATATTGATCTGGCCTGCGGCGGGGTAGTCTCTATGCTTCTCAGTTGAAGGATCATGAGAAAAACTACCCGATTCGTGATTTAGTTTGCTATTATTTATGCCTTGAAGATTTGGAGGCATCATTTATATGGTATTACGTTTGAGATTCTTCTTGTCATAAGAGTCTCGAATATACATTCTGAAGGAACTCGATCTCAGACGGAGGAGATGGATGGAGTTCTGAAGGATTATATGTACCATCGGCTACCATCCGGGAAAAGCGATGTGGTTGCCGTGCATGGCCGGAAGTCGGGGACTTTAGCTTCTTCAGAGTTTTGGTCGCATTTGATTGAGGTTTCTCTGAGTTGAGCTTAGAGGAAGCGAGGGGCCAAGCGAGCGAGCGTTCTAGTTACCATGGTTGCTCGATCGTCTATCGGACGAAGTCCAGGAGGCTCGAACGATGATCGGCATTCTGATTCGTTGGTAGTCGGATCATCGGGACGTGAAGTTCACCCGATGATGAGGTATTATATATTTCAGAGCGATTATGTGTACCTCGGCCTCGACGGTTATGGAGGAGTTACTACGGGAGGCACATCGCTCTCGATTTGCGATCCACCAGCGGAACCGCGCATGTATCGAGATTTAAAGCGTTTGTATTGGTGGAGCGGTATGAAGAAAGACATTGCGGATTTTGTAGCAAGATGTCGATTTGTCGGTCAGTGAGCACGGAGACCGGTGGATTACTTGAGGATTCTATTCTGAGTGGAAGTGGGATCGTATTACTATGGATTTTGTGATGGGTTTCAGGGGACCGTCGAGTCATGGCCAGCGATTTGGGTAGTCGTAGATCGACTAAGCGAATCCGCGCTTCTTATCGATTGGAAGCCGACTCTCTGGATCGGTTGGCGAGCTATATTGTCGGAGATCGTGATTGCGGTGTTAGATTGGCGTTATATCGGATAGAGATCCCGTTTCACGTCTAGGTTACAGCGAAATCTGCGGCGGGCTTTAGGCACGACTTGATTTAATGCATTCCGTCCATGAGCGGATGGGCCGATCTGGCGGACCGTTCGGACACTAGAGGATTTCTTTGAGGTCTGTGTTATAGATTTGAGGAAGGGGAGGATCGTTTTACAGATTAGTGGAATTACTTTCTGATACTTGATTATCGTTAATTTATCGAATGGCCCGTATGAGGCATTGTATGGTGGCGATGTCGTACACCCACCCTCTGGGAGGAGGTTGGGAGGCCCGATTGCTTAGGACCCGAGAGCTCGGTATGAGGCGGAGTTGGTCCGTCTTATCGGGCGTAGGATAGCGAGCGCGAGATCGCGGAAGAGTTATGCGGATCGTGAAGCGGAGACCTTTGGAGTTCTCTGTTGGTGATCATGTATTCTTCTGAGTTTCACCCACGAAAGGGGTGAAGAGGTTTGAACTCCGTGGTAAGCTTGCTCTAGATATATCGGTCAGTTTGAGATTTTGGAAGGATCGGGCGATTGCTTATCGTTTAGCGCTACCCCGTCTTTGGCGAGTATCATGATGTATTCCATGTATACATCTTTGAGAAGTATGTGCGGATTCTGTATTCTATCGGATGTATCGAGTTCCATTCGACTGATCTTTACTTCTGAGAGGTTCGTGCGGATTTTGGATTCGAGGCGGCAGGTTGCGGAACAAGGTTGTGCGACTTGTCGAGTCGGAGTCACCACAGCGAGGAGGCTACTTAGGAGCTCGAGGAAAGATTAGAGCTCAATACCCCACTTGTTTACTTAAGGTCGTGAGGTGTATTTTGGTACTTATGGTATTTCTTACTCGTTATGCGTTTGAGTAGGAAATTTGGGGACAAATTTTTATTAGTGGGGAGAATGTTAAATCTTTGGAAAATTTAAATAGTAAATTAAATGGCGAATAATTGGAAATAATCACTGGAAATTTATCGGGATTTTTAGGGAATTTTAGGAATTTTGAATTTTTAGGACTCTGTCTGAGATTTTCTGAGGATAAAATAGATAGGCTTTATTTAAGGGTTATTATCTAAGCGAAACCTAATATCTATTTTCTATTCCCTTTTCCCGCCGCCGTGACCACTCCTTGCGCGATTTCTCGCGCGATCCCTTCTTCCCGATTTCCTTTTTCTCTCCAGCGCCCGAAACCCGGAACCGGCGCCTCGCCCTCTTCTCCTCGCGCCAGGCCCGCCTTGGCCGCAAGCGCCGTTCTCCTCTGCCAGCTCGCGCCGACCTGCGCAACGGGATTCGCCGTGACGGCTCTCGCCGGCTCCTCGCCTCACCGCCGATTTCTTTCCCCCACGCCCCTCGCGGATCGACCACCGCTGCTAGCTTTCTCTTTATCGCCGCTCACAGCCGCACGTCGCCGGCCTCGCGTTAGCGATCGATGGCCCGCCCTTGGCCGTCGTCAGACACCACCGATGAATTTGTGGTCTTCAGTCGGGAGCGAAGTATTAGAGCGGTGACAGATTTTTCTCCGGTGAACAGCGTGGTGGAAGGCTTCCATCAGAGTATAACTTGAATTAACTTCTTTTATCATTGTTGGTTGATTCAGGTGGATTTCCTTGGAGGAATAAGTGATAAGAAATCGAGGGCTTGTGGGTGTCGTGCGGTTAGAGTTGGATGTGGAGATGTGGAGGATTGTAAATGGTATGAATAATGTTTGAGCATTTGTAAATTGACTTGGAATCTGATTTGGGAAAGGAATGGTGTGGATGAAATTTCTAGGCGGGTGAGCTTGATTAGTCGATTTGGGTTGATTAGGAGTTATTGGTTGATCGGTATAGTTGGAGGATATAGGATTTGGGTGATATTGTTTGATCTTGAGGATATCTTTGTAAGTGATGAATTAGGTTAATTGATTTGGAAATTGGTTTTGGGTTAATTGGGATATGAAGGAAATCGATTAATTATTCGATTTGTCGTTGAATTGTATTTTTGTGCTTATTTATTATGCTATATGCGAGTTTTGATCGCGAGGCGAGTCCCGATCGTGGCGATTCGGTTCTTCTTGCGGATATATATTGGTGGGTATTTTGACTTAACGTTTAGATTAAGTCAAATTGATATCTAGTAGGATAGCTTACAATAACTTTTCATGTTTATATATGCTAGTATGTTTTTGGTGCCTACTAGATACATGCATGTGATAGGATATGATTATGTTTACTGTTTGATTTGGATCATAGTATGTGGATTAGGGATATATGCATATTGGTTGTACATTCATCGTTCGGATAAATATATTATGAGTAGGATTTACATGCTTTAGTATCATCCATTTTCGCATGATTGCATGCTAGAATGAGGGTTCCATTATTGTTGAGCCGCATGTGAATTCATGCTTTCTTGTGCTGCCACTCGTGGGTTAGTGGTACATCGGGAGGTGTGTCTGATTGCTCTGTCGAGCTCATTGGTCAGCTCATCGGGTAGCGATGAGGCGTGGTAGCGAGGCGAGGATCCCTCCTCGGCTATGACACGAGGAGATGAGAGCTTAGCTCCCCCTATGTTTGAGGCGGGAGGATAGGTGTACTCGGCGGCATCCATCCACTCGACGCTCGGGAAGCGATGATGGCGAGTCTGCGGTTGTCATAGCCCTACCCACTCGGCTTCACCATTGCGTGTGAAGGTGGTAGCGTCGAGGGTGACCGTGTCATTAGCGGCATGCATTTTGCGATTGCATTTTGTATTGTGTTTCTTTGCATTATTGTATTGATGCCTTGGATGTGCATATGATTATCATGCATCTGAGATACATGCTTATATATGATCGAGACTTTATTACTTCTAGTCGAGCACGTATGCTCCTATATCGGGGTAGGAGATTGAGTAAGAAATCTGATCATTTTGTATTTCTTGCTTGCATACCTATTTATGTGAGGTATCTTGGCGTATTATTTTATTATTAGCTATACGATTTTTGCATATCTACTATACATGAGTTCTTTGAACTCACCCGTTGATTATATCTATTTCGAGGATGAAGTATCGGGAGAGTCACATTTAGGATCCCCACTCGTCGTAAAGTTTTGATTTGGATATTTATTTTTACGGTATTTAGATATTTTGGTTAGAGGACATGTATAGGTTTGGAGATTGATTTTGTATTTGGTTTTGGTGTCCTTATGGACCTTATTTGGATTTTGGTTTGGTTGGATTTTGTTGAGTACTCCTGCCCAGATGGCAGAAGGGGTAAGTCTATTTATTTTAGACTGTTTGTCATTTATTTTGGATGATGGCCTGAGGCCAAATTATATAACTGCGTGTGAGTTTGGATTCCGGTCGTGTTGACCGATGTATAGTGGCCGTGTAGGCCTTTGTATGTAAATTGGGATTGTCACCCGTACAGGGGAGATGCTGCCGGATTTTCGTCTGGTGGGGTCTCCTTCGGGGCGTGACATGTACATCTAAGGTAGATATAGGGTTTTATATAAACACATACATGTTTTGTTTTTAATACATCTTCGCACGAATCCGTGGTCGGAGCTTCCGAGGTTTCCACAACGCAAAAAACGGTTTTTGCGGCTCGGAAAACCCAACACCTTTGAGTATCATATCTGATAGAGATCCGAGATTTACCTCACGATTTTGGAAGAATCTATAGCAGGCCATGGCTATAGAACTTTGACTCGATCTGACATTTCGTCCATGAAGCGGATGGGCCGATCACAGGCGTACCGATTCAGACATTGGAGGATTTGCTGAGGTCTTGTGTTATGGATTTCGGAGGCAGTTGGGAGGACCACGTTCATTTAGTGGAATTTGCCTATAACAATAGCTATCACTCTTCTATTCAGATGGCTCCTTTTGAAGCCTTATATGGCAGACCCTGCAGATCTCGTGTGTTGTGGGAGGAAGTTGGGGAACGACAGCTATTGAGGCCACAGAGTATCCAACATGATGCAGAGTTGGTGCGCGTCATCAGATGATGGTTATTAAAGGCACATGATCGACAAAAGAATTATACAGATCGTAGGCGAAGGCCTTTAGAATTCTCAGTTGGGGATCAGGTATTTCTGCGTGTTTCACCTACAAAAGTGGTGAAACGATTTGGGCTAAAAGGGAAATTAGTTTCACGTTATATTGGCTCATTTAAGATATTGAGTGGATTGGAGGTGTAGTTTACCGATTGGCTTTACCTCCGATACTGTCGGGTGTTCACAACGTATTTCATGTTTCCAGGTTAAGGAAATACGTACCATGAGCTGATCATGTTCTGAAGGAGGTATCAATTCCACTTCAGCCTAATGCGACTTACGAGGAGATTCCAGTGTGAATTCTTGGTCGCAAGGAGCGACAGTTACAGAACAAGACCATCCGACTCATAAAGGTTGGATGACAGCATCATACTGATGAGGAGGCTACATGGGAGCTGAAAGATACTATCCGAGCTCGATACCTTCATCTGTTCACTTGAGGTATACATATGGTCCTTTCGAAAACTTGCTTGAAGTAATTTTTGCATGTTAGTACGAAATTTGGGGACCAAATTTTATTAAGTGGGGGAGAATGTAAAATACCATAGAAAAAAAAAATAATAATAATATTATCGTATGGGTTTAATTGAAGGGAGCTTGGGGTTAAATTAATCTAGGTTTAATTAAATCTAGGGTTAATGGCTTATAGGATTAAACCCAACCCACTCCCTCAAACCCGACCCATTTTCCCGTTCGGCGCTTTCCTCACTGCACGTGACTTTTCCTCTACGCGAGCGTTTCCAACCGCATTCTTTACTTCTTTATTTCTTCTCCTGATCGCGATAATGCTTCTCCCGGCTTATGTCCTCTTCGTCTCCGAAGCACCCCGCGGTCGAAGCATTCCCTCCTCGCTATTTTCTTCTCGTGAGCCCCTTTTTCCTCTCGCGTGCCCGTCCCTTTTCTCTGCAAGCGACGACCGACACAGTCGTCCCTTTCTCTGCAAGAGACGACCGACCACAGCTTCCCTTCACTACCAATGACGGAGATCGACTTGACGGTGCCCACGGACAAGCCACAATAGTGAGCTTGGCTCGGCGACATCTGCAGCGTGTTTTGGTCCGAGGCAGGATTTTAATCTCATTTGTTTTCGTCAGTCGCGACCGTTTTTGCGAGCAGTTTTGCGCTTGACCTTGGATGAGATTTTGGTGATGTGATGATCTTCCTTGGTTGAGCCGATTTTTAGTTTGGGCAGCGGTCTCGAGCAGTTGAACAGGGCAGAGTTGGGGAGGATTGCCACCGGTGACACTTCTAGGGTTGGTAAGCTGATCTATACTCCCATCTTCATCTGTTTGTTGCTAGATCTTGTTGGTGTCAAATTGTGAGGCATGGGCAAAGTAATCGAAGGGATGGAGTAGGCTGTGAGTGGAGGTTGGACGGCTGCGATGTTTTGTATGGAGACTTACCGACTGTGAACCCCATTGTGCTGTGTGTATTCTGTGTATAGGTAGGTATTGGAGAGTTGAGCCGGCTGTGAATCTATGGATGGTCCGATGGGTGATTGTGTGAGCTGGGAAGGAGTTGTGCGATTGTGAGTTGGAGTCTGGGTCGATTGTGATGGTTATGCATGAACTGTGAAGGGGTTGTTCGTTGAGGTAAGCTTGTAGGTAGCTGTGAACGGCTGGTGTTGGTTATGGAAGGTGTTCAGGTTGTGCTTTTGATGGAGCAGTGAACGAGAGATTTAAGTGGTTGATAGCTATTTGGGTTTTGGATCCGTCCTATCGATGGTGAATTTGGTGTATCTAGTTGAATGTGTAGGTTAACACTTTTGCTACTTGTAACGGTGAGTTTGAGAGATCAACCCCGGGATATTGGCAATCGGAGGTTGATACAGTGGATGTATGTGTATAGGGATATTTGGTTCGTGCCTTGATATTGGGGGATTTCCTAAATCGTATTCGATAAAAAGGATGCGACTATAGGAACAATATAGTAGTAAATAATATGTTGTCGTGTGCTTGAACTTAATGCATATTATGAATTATGCAGGACGTGGATACGAGGCAGGACCGCGACCGTAAGGATTTTATTGTCACGAGCTTCTTAGAAGGTGGGTAATTCCCTACCCTGGTCAGGTAGTAGCTAAACCCTGAAGTATATAACTTCATAGTATTATCACTTTGACCTTATATCCACTCTAGTTTTTCTAATGCTTAATACTTAGTCTTTGACCTTTTTTAAATACTCTATTGCTGTTATCACATTTTCCTTCATTATGATTATGAGTTATAGATGTGATGCATGTAAGCCTATAGTTGTCCAATTAGGTGTATTTAGTAGAGTATGGATGAAGACTTGAATTATAAATGGGATAAAAGGTCATCTTGGGGAGTGAGTAATGTCCTGAACATAGAATTGAATCTTATGTTAAATCCTTATGTTGTGTACCATTTCGGATCATGTGATTATGTATGATCATATGAATTGTCGATAGTGCGTCGCTACGGACCGGAGATCCTAGCTTGGCTGTGATCAATTGAGTACGACTCTCTGCAAAATAGAGAGTGCGTTGATCAGATTGGTATGACTCTCTACAGGATAGAGAGTGTTATGATCAGTTGAGTACGACTTTCTGCAGAATAGAAAGTGTTAGAGTATTGGGAATACAATCAAAGTCACACATTGGTAAGACATGGAAAAAATCATGTGCTTATAAGATGAAAATATATCTCCATTGGTAATGAGGCCTTTTGGGTAAAGCCCAAAAACAAAACCATAAGGGCTTAGGCCCAAAGTGGACAATATCATGCCATTGTGGAGATATATGATTCTTATAGACACTAACAATTAGTATCAGAGTTATGGTCCATGTCAAGCCATGAACCTCGAACGAAGGAAGTTGAGCTCCCATATCCGGATCAATAGGGCGGACACCGACGAAAGTCGGTTGGGTCGGAGGCGAACAATGGCGAAGTCGATTGAGCGGAAGGGTTAGGCAATGGCGGGAAGTCAGTAGTCGAAGGACGAACAGTTGACAAAAAGTCCTGGTGGGTTAAGGATCAGACATCAAGCAGAGAATGTCCTTCGAGGAGGACAGATAGGCTTGAGAGGGGGTCAATGTGGTCCTTCGTTTGAGGGGAAGATTGTTGGAGTATTGGGAATACAATCAAAGTCCCACATTGATAAGACATGAAAAAAATCATGTGCTTATAAGATGAAAAGATATCTCTATTGGTAATGAGGCCTTTTGGGTAAAGTCCAAAAACAAAATCATGAGGGCTTAGGCCCAAAGTGGACAATATCATGTCATTGTTGAGATATATAATTCTTATAGGCACTGACAGAGAGTGCGTTGATCAGATTGGTATGACTCTCTGTAGAATAGAGTCTGTGGTGAATGTCTGTATGTGTGACTATGCATTCATGTCATTTACATGCATGCTGGCGATTATGTCTCCCTTGTGGTTGAGAGAGTCGTCAGTCATTCTGCCTCCATGGTTACTCATAGGAAGAGTAACTAGTGTGAGGGCAGAGCATTTGATGTGCCGCACTCTACCACTATAGATGGTGGTAGTTGGATTTGCGTGCAGTTGTCCTGCGTGTGTGGCACTCGACCACTCATGGATAGTGACTGTCGGAGTAGCCAACAGCAGGGACCCCGGTCGGGTAGCTTGCTTTTTATGCTTATATACTACTCGATCATACTGCCCACTCGGTCACTCGAGAGTTGTGGTTGGTGTTAGGATCTTTGTAATGGCTAGAGGGGGGGTGAATAGCGAGTGTTCGTTCGTTGATGGAATTCGTTCGCGGTTGTCTCTACAATTTCGTTAGCGCAGCGGAAATAGAAAGATAATAATGATAACAAAATATACAACGCATGAAACCACGAATATTTAGCGTGGTTGAACCGCGGTTCTACTCACGGATCGGATCGAGCTCTACTGAGCTCTAGTGATGCACTGTCGCAATCACAAATCTCTCTCGGCAAGTCGGAGATTCGTGTACTTCGTTCAGTTACGCATGTTGCTGCTAATTTCCATAACATTTTGCTGAGGTTTGAAGATTATGTTCTTCTAAATGTTTCATCCAGACAAGGCACTTAGATTGCTTGATTGTTTGGTTGCTTGAAATCACCTTGGAGACCGATTTGCAACAGCAAATCGCTCCAAAACCCTCGAAACCGATGCGATTTCCTCCGTCACGAGCTCCTTTTATAAACTGACTGTCTTTGGAAAAGTCTATCGGTCGTGATCGGGACCGTGTCGTGATGCCGTTATTGTCGTGAGACGGGGCTGAATCCACTGGATAAGTCAGCGGATCTACCATCGATCGGTGATCGAACCCGTGATCGTGATGGTGTCCTCCTCATTCTTGGTCGGTCGGTAGCTCCTCAATGGCGAATTCGAGCACCCGGTCGGTGATCGTGAAATCGATCATTTGGTCATTCATCTCGTCGGTCGGCTCTTAGGCGGCTTCCGCGATCGAACCCTAGTTGACTCGGTCATTTAGCCCAGTATGGTGCCCCATTGCTTCTAGACCACCCTTAGCCTAGAATCTAGCCTTACAGCCACCTCAGTGACCTCGCGCCTCTCGGATCCCTCGAGTCATCCGTGACTTGTTCGTCGCTCAGCGTTAGCCTTTATGCTTCCATCGGTATGTCGTCTTAGCGGTGTCTACACCGCGAGGCCACGATGGACTTACGCCGAACTCGCTTGGACTTTCTGTACTGATGATCGTTGGACTTATCTTGAGACTACCGCTTGGACTTTCGCGCCGACCGTTGGACTTATCTTGCCGAGGCTACGCTTGGACTTTCGCCGCCCGATATCGATCCCTTGGACTTGAATGCGAGACTCGAGCTTGGACTTTCCTTGACCCGTATTGGACTTTCCAGTACGAACCGTACTTGGACTTTCCTTGCCCGACCCGTATTGGACTTTCCGTTGCGAGACCCATTGCTTAGACTTTCCGTTTGCAGTACCCAGACTTGGACTTTTAGATGCGATCGCGTTGTATCATACGTTTTTGTCGAATATCGAAACATTACTCGAGTCGAGCTCGAGTCGGTCAATCGTGACTGGGCGATTACGCAACCGGTTGGTGTTGAGTTGGAACGATTATCGTATCGAGCCAGAGGCAGCTGAAGTCGTGGTAGCTTTAAGGTGAGCCGGCATGACCATAAATTCTGCATTGTCGTGTTTGATGACGTTTTGCATATTATCATATATATACATATATGCATGTATATATATATATGGATGATTGTGATTAGTATATATATTGTTAGTTAAAGCCCTAGAACCAATCATGTGATGGTTGAATAGGGAACATTTTGTATCATATTCTATAAAGGCAAAGGATTGGTTATTATATTTACATCTTGCTTGTGCCAGCTAATTTAAATATAATAATGCCCTAGAAAAGTAGGTTCTTATCTACAGCACATCAATTGGCAGAATTGATTATGAGAGGCTGTAGAGAACACTTTCCTAAATGTTCTGATCGAGTATTAATATCACGAGGGCAATATTAATACATAAAGACTAGCATGTAGGTCTATTGCTGACTTGATCTCACAAGTGTTGGATTTATGATATCTAGTTGTCAAATTGGTATATATTTGAGAATATATACTGTACTGACCCGCCATTAGAAAGTTTAATGGATCGTTATATGCGTGTCATAAACTTTCTCATGTGACTATTGGTATGAATAGTCCTTAGACACGAAGTCATTATGGTTCCCTACATGAGAGTTATGTACTTTGGTATCGTCAGCGTCACGCGTAGCGGGGTGGACCGTAAAAGCGATTCTTGGGTATGTAACAAATTATGCGGAGGGATGTGAGTGATGTAGATGGGATCTATCCCTTCCGTATAGCCAGGAGTGATATCGGTGGGCCCCTTGATTGAGTAGAACTACTAAAACGCATGGCCATGCTCGAATGAGTCAATATGAGATATTGAGCTCATTTGTTTGAGTTAGTTTACTCAGGGATCAAGAAACACATAGATTGATCGAGGATGACACGGTCTATGCCTCATTGATCAATCTGATATCAAGGATAGAAGGACACGGTCATATATTATAGTAGTCACGGAAAGGTTAGTCGGATCTTGACTTATCTCGTAACTTGGGTATGATGATGTATTCTTAGATCATGCATTTCGTTGCTTGTGTATCTAAAGAGTTTAGATCCACTTGCCAGCGTTATGAGAGCCTATAGAAGTCACACAAGAGCATGATAATTAGAGGAATTAGAGTATTCTAGTTTGACTAGAATAATATGGGAATAAGCTTAAGTACAAAATGGTTTTGGACTTTAAGCTTAATAAGTACAAGCTAATTGATTTAATGAGATTAATTGATATATTTACCTTATTGATTTAATAAGATTAATTCAATATGATAACATAAAGCAATTGAATTAATAAGATTAATTGATATGATAACATAAGCAATTGAATTAATAAGATTAATTGCGTGCGTGAATGCAGCGTAAGCGTACCCATGGCGTACCACTAAGCGTGGAAGGAAGCAAAATGGTTTTGTCTCCTTAAGTGGTGGCCAAACGAGGATATGTCTCAATCTGATGGATTTGCATTGAATGTGTGGAGAGTGAAAGGGTTTTCGACCTATAAAGGCAGACACTAAGTGGTAGGCCCGAATAGAGCATTGGCTTTTGTTGTTGGTGGAAGCTTTGGTTGTGTGGGTTTGTGAGTGTAGGCTAGCAAGAAGAGGAGTCTTCTTCTTCCTTTCTCATTTTCCCTCTCTTCCTCTCCTTTAGGGACTTCTCTGAAGTAAAGGAGGCTCCTCTGAATTTTCTTTTGTGAGACAAGCGTGCTCGTGTGGATCGTATAAATGGACCATGAGCGTGCTAAAGATCCAACAACCGAAAGGAAAAGCGGGATTCTGAAAGAGCGCATGACAAAGGTAGAACTCTCTATAAGATAGGCTTGGTTTAGAAATTTATTTTATCTGAGTTTGCTTTTGCATGGATCACTTGGAAGGATCCTAATTTTTAGATTCTTGTATGCCATTTTGGCGTAAAGAATTCCCTACAGTGGTATCGAGCGACTTGCGAAGATCATTATAAAAATAGGTTTTCTCTATTTTATATGTGATATAGAAGAAGGATAAATTTTATTATGAGTTGATAATTGCATTAGCAAATTTTCAAACATAATAAAATATCCAAAGTATTTTAAAAGTTAAAATGACATGGTGCATTGTTATGGCCTAGTCCAAAATAGTATGTGATTGTGTTTTGTAATTCTTAATACGGCTGCGTGTAGTGCCTTTCTCTAATATTCTTGTTGTAAAATTAGTTTTAGACTCGAATGTAACTCAGTATTTCTCCTTTTGTAATGTCTGAAACAAGGATGGAGGTACATTGGAAGATGAGGTTCTGAGGAGGAAGTCAACACACAAGACAACCAAAAGGAAGCACTTAGGAGAAGATGCTATCCCTAGGTTGACCAATCAATCTTTTCATTGGCTTGAGAAGATTGTAGAATAAGGGCCATAACCATGACACGTTAGTTTAATATGTATGTGATGCATGTTAGTTTAGCTTGTATGTGATGCATGATTAGTTTAGCTTGTATGTGATGTATGCTAATATGTATATGATACATGTTTATTTCTTAATAAGTCTAAACGATATGCCTACCAAAGTTGGTACTCACTACTTCCTCGATCATTTGTTATTGGGTTTGCCAAAGCAAAGCAATGCATTTTATCTTGGAGGGGTGCGAGTGAATGATCGTGATGTCATTATCGATCTTGGTTAAGACTTAATTAAGTGTTTTCTTAATTGGTTAAGAAAGTAGAGGCATATATTAGCTTTGAACATAAGTGTTAACATTAGTTTTGTGTGATTTCCGAACATCAGCTTTGTCTTAGAAGTGGTCGTTGCTCCGATATCCAAGAAGGCCTCTGTGCCTCGCCACAGCCTGGAAGCTGGTTTAGGAATAAACACTGAACTAATCTAAAACTTAACCAAAGCTATTAAAAGAGTTACATCAAATGTAATTGGCAAAAGATTGCCTACCTAATTATACTACGTCTTGGGCGATTAGCCAAAGCTAACTCAAGACGAATTATGATGTGGATCTTTATCCCATATAAATTTATAGCTAAATAGTAGCTATGAGAATTTAGTGGGAGCCTCATTTAATTAAAGGCCTAATTAAATGATTTAGGTATGATACTTAACTTTGCATTTTAATGTTATAGATCACCATGTCATCTAACACGACACACCCCCTCAACTTGCGATCTGTCCTTGAGAAGGACAAGCTCAATGGAGCAAACTTTCTTGACTGGTATAGGAACTTGAGGATTATCCTCAGCGAAAAGCCTTAAACTATATGTCTAGAAGCTACCCACTGAAATACGCCCTACGGCCCTCGTCTTTGAAAAGGATGCTTATAAGAAGCATCGAATGGCCGCATTAGATGTGTCATGCCTTATGCTTGTCACCATGAACTCTGAGCTTCAGAAGCAACATGAGAACATGGATGCCTATGATATGGTTGAGCATTTGAAACAACTATATCAAGGACAAGCTAGGCACGAGCGTTTTGAAGTGTCTAAGGCTCTTTTTGCATGCAAGATGCAGAAGGAACACTGTAGGAACTCACGTACTCAAAATGATTGGATGCGTTGAGAACCTTGAAAGACTAGGTTTTCAGGCGAATTGCGGTGATGTTATCCTGCAATGTCGTTGCGGAAGCATACAATCAATTAAATCATGAATTATAACATGAATGAAATTGATAAACCTTTGAGATTCTCGGCATGTTGAAGCTATTGAACGAATCTCAAGAAGAAAGTTAGTAATGTACTAATGGTCGAGAAGGAATGAGTGGCCTTGAGGAGGTAAGACCAAGCGAAAGCGAGGCCGATTCATCCACTTGAAGGGTAAAGGTAAAGTACTAAGGAAGGGGCTGTTCCATTGCGGTGAGGCTGGACCTTTGGAGCGGGCTATGAAATCTACCTTGAGAAGTAAAGAACGAAAGTGGGACTTACGCCTCGGTATACCGTTATAGAAGTTAATCTATCTATTTCTTGACATGGGTATTAGATCTGGGATGTCGTCTCACATTTGTACTAATGTGCGGGGGGAAATAGTAGAATAATGTGAGGTGAAGTGGACCTACAGTAAGCGATGGCGAGTTCTTCTTGTATTTGTAGGAACATATTCTTTGTCTTTGCCTTGGGCTTATCTTAGAACTAGAGGAGTGCTTACATGTACCGCGTTAACAAAGAACATAATTTACGTATCTTGTTTAGAGAAAAACTTTTCTTTTATAATAAAGGAAAAATGTTGTTCCATTTATTTAAATGAAATGTTATTGTAATGCACTTATGAATGGTCTCTATGTTGTAGATTTAGATAATCGATTTATAGCGTAAATACGAAGCGGTTGAATCGAATGATTTGAACGAGGCATATCTCTGCAGCTGTAATGACTCCGTAAAGATGGATTATTGGACTCGTTTGATTTTGAATCGTATGAGGTATCACGTCTTGTCTTTAGGAAAGATGACTAAAACTCCATTTAGTGGGACATGGCGAGAGAAGCGGCGGACTTGTTAGGACTCATCATCTTGATGTATGTGGCCCTTTCATGTCGAAGCGAGGAGGAGGCTATAAGTACTTTATTACTTTCAGCGATGATATGAGTAGATTTGGCTACTTATATTTGATGAGACATAAGTCGAGAATCCTTTGAAAAGTTGAAGAATTCGAGAATGAATCTGAAACCAACTTGGTAGCGTATTAAGCTACTTGATCGGATCGGTGGTGAATACCTTAGTCGAGTTTCGTGATCACTGGTGAGTGTGGGATAATATCTGACTCACTCCCCCTGGAACACCACGATGGAATGGTGTATCGAGGAGAAATCGTACTCTATTAGATATAGTACGATCGATGATGAGCAGGTGATCTACTACTTCCTTTTGGGGTTTAGCTCTGAGCAGAAGTAGCTTTCGCATAATCGCGTTCCGTAGCCGTAGAAAAGACACCGTATCTGATATGGGTAAGGAAGAGTCCCAAAATGTCTTTTATAAAGATTTGGGGTTGTGAAGCTTCGTTAGGCGTCGAGTCTCGGATAAACTAGGACCCAAATCGGATAAGTGTTATTTTGTAGGATATCCCAAGGAAACTAAGGGATATTACTTTTCTGATCCACAGCGAGGTGTTTGTTGCGAAATCTTTGTCTTTCTAGAAAGAGAATTTATTTAGAAATACTAGTGGGAGTAAAATTCATCTTGAAGAAGTTGAGATGATGATAACACTAAGGCTTCGATGGAAAATGAGCAGGCACCTGAAGTGTTGT
Organism: Wurfbainia villosa; assembly: GCA_025175895.1. Taxonomy (NCBI): domain Eukaryota; kingdom Viridiplantae; phylum Streptophyta; class Magnoliopsida; order Zingiberales; family Zingiberaceae; genus Wurfbainia; species Wurfbainia villosa. The sequence continues at coordinate 59,541,583 of CM045997.1, forward strand.
GGATGAGAATTTGTTGCCCGAGTTGTGGAACACATTGTTAGTAGACGACCTCTTCGTAGATCTAATAGGATCCGTCGTCGGCAGAGATATTCTTTTCTCTTGGTAGACGGTGATGTATTGCTTATCGATCTTGGCGAGCCTACGTCCTATAAAGAAGCTATGATGAGCCAGTTCAGAAATGGCTAGAGGCCATGAGATCGAAATGGAATCCATGTCTTAACAGTATGGACTTTGGTTGATCCACTTTGAAGGGGTAAAACCCGATTGGGTGTAAGTGGGTCTTTAAAGTAAAAGCGGCGTGGATGGTAATAAGCGTACCTATAAAGGTAGATTGGTGGCTAAAGTTGAAACAAATTCGTGGTATTGGTATGAAGAAACCTTTTCACGATTGCGATGCTTAAATCCATTCGGATCATACTTGCTATTGCGACTACCGTGATTATGAGATCTGGCGGATGGATGTAGCAGCTTTTACGAATGGAAGCTACTCGAGGATGTGTACGTGACCTGACGAGGGTTTTGAAGATCAAAGCATCTGGAAAGGTATCTGGCTGCAAGGTCCATTTATGGACTAAAGCAAGCCTCTCGAAGCTGGAATCTTCGATTCGATGATGCAATCAAAGAGTTTGGTTTCATCGAGAATGAAGATGAGCCTTGTGTCTCTGAGAGAAATAGTGGGGCAGATTGTATTTCTTGTCTTGTATGTAGATGACATACTTCTCATCGAAATGATATTCCCTCTCGATGCTGTGAAGATGTGGTTAGGGAATTGTTTCTCGATGAAGGACTTAGGTGAAGCGGTCTATATTCTAGGCATCGAGATAGATCTAGAAGATTACTTAACTAAGTCAGTCATACATTGATAAAGTGCTAGATCGTTTTTGCTATGAAAAATTCTAAGAAAGGGTTTACGCTTTATCATGGTGTGAGTCTTTCGAAGACTCGATGTCCCTCTTCTAAGGAGGAGAGAGATCGCGTGGATAAGATCCTTATCATCTGTATAGTCTATCGTATCGTATCGCCGTACTTTATGCACTCGGACGTCTCGTATGCTTTGAGCGTAGCGAGTAGATACCGATCGGATCGGTGAAAGTTCTTGGATAGCGATCGAAAATATTCTTAAGTACGAAGAGCGAAAGAATATTTCACGATATTGGAAGCGATGAGGAGCTAGCGTAAGGGTTACGATGATCTGAGCTTCCAAACGACAAGGATGACTATAGATCATGATCGAGTCGTGTTTTGCACGAATGGTGGGTGTGGTGGAAGAGTTGACAGACACGATTCTTGCGATTCTGACAAGAGTATATTGCGTCGATCACGTGAAAGGAGGCTGTTTGGCTCCATGAGTTCATCGATGAACTTGGGGTAGTTCTAGCATTGCAGATCGAATAGACCTCTATTGTGACAACAATGGGGCTATTGCACAGGCTAAGGAACCTCGATCACATCAGCGGACCAAACACATACTGCGGCGCTTCCATCTCATTCGAGAGATCATCGATAGAGGAGATGTGAGGATATCGATGAAACCGAAGCTAACATCGCAGAATCCGTTGACGAGGCTTTGGCGGAGGAGGCGTGATGGGATGGTCGGGTCACTAGGTATTAGATATCATAGTGATTGGTACTAGTGCTAGTGGGAGATTGTTAGTTATAGCCCTAAGAACCAATCATGTGATGGTTGAATAGGGAACATTTTGTATCGTATTCTATAAAGCAAAGGATTGGTTATTATATTTACATCTTGCTTGTGCGGTTTAAATATAATAATGCCCTAGAAAAGTAGGTTCTTTATCTACAGCATCGATTGGCGAATTGATTATGAGAGGCTGTATGAGAACACTTTCTAAATGTTCTGTCAGTATTAATATGCAAGGGCAATATTAATACATAAAGACTAGCATGTAGGTCAATTGATGACTTGATCTCACAAGTCGTGGATATATGATATCAAGTTGACACATGGGTATATATTAGAGAATATATACTGAACTGACCCGCCATGAGAAAGTTTCATGGATCGTTATATGAGTGTCATAAACTTTCTCATGTGACTATTGGTATGAATAGTCCTTAGACACGAAGTCACTATGGTTCCCTACATGGGAGTTATGTACTTTGGTATCGTCAGCGTCACCGTAAGGGTGGACCATAAAGCGATTCTTGGGTATGTAACAAATTATGCGGAGGGATGTGAGTGATGTAGATGGGATCTATCCCTTCCGTATATGGGAGTGATATCGGTGGGCCCCTTGATTGAGTAGAACTACTAAAGCGCGTGGCCATGCTCGAATGAGTCAATATGAGATATTGAGCTCATTTGTTTGAGTTAGTTTACTCAGGGATCAAGAAACACATAGATTGATCGAGGATGACACGGTCTATGCCTCGTTGATCAATCTGATATCAAGGATAGAAGGACACGGTCATATATTATAGTAGTCGCGGAAGGTTAGTCGGATCTTGACTTATCTCGTAAGGTAGCGATGATGTATTGCTAGATGCGCTCATTGCTTGTGTATCTAAAGAGTTTAGATCCGCTTAGCGTTATGAGAGCCTATAGGGTCACACATGAAACATGATAATTAGAGGAATTAGAGTATTCTAGTTTGACTAGAATAATTTGGGAATAAGCTTAAGTACAAAATGGTTTTTGGACTTTAAGCTTAATGAGAATTTTAGCTAATTGATTTAATGAGATTAATTCAATATGTTACCTTATTGATTTCATAAGATTAATTCAATATGATAACATAAGCTTAATTGAATTAATAAGATTAATTCAATATGATAACATAAGCTTAATTGACTGAATAAGATTAAGTCAACATGCATGAATAAGCATGCCAGCGTAAGCATCCATAAGCATGTGGAAGGAAACAAAATGGTTTGTCTCCTTAAGTGGTCCGACGAACAAGGATATGTCTCGTCTGATGGATTGCATTGAATGTGTGGAGGTGAAAGGGTTTTCGACCTATAAAGACACTAAGTGGTACGAATAGAGCATTGGCTTTTGTTGTTGGTGGAAGCTTTGGTTGTGTGGGTTTGTGAGTGTAGGCTAGCAAGAAGAGGAGTCTTCTTCTTCCTTTCTCCTTTTCCCTCTCTTCCTCTCCTTTAGGGACTTCTCTAGCAAGTAAAGGAGAGCTCCTCTAGTTTTTCTTTTGTGAGACAAGAGCGTGCTCGTGTGGATACGTATAGAGGCACGGACACTTGAACGTGCTAAAGATCCAACAAACCGAAAGGAAAAGCGGGATTGCAAAGGGCACGCAACAAAGGTAGAACTCTCCTATAAGATAGGCTTGGTTTAGAGAAATTTATTTTATACGAGTTTGCTTTCGCATGGATCACTTGGAAGGGATCCTAATTTTTCCGTTGCGCATATGCCATTTGGCATAAAGAATTCCCTACATATATATATAGATGCAGTCTATATGTATGCTTACTATGATGTTGCATTTGTTTGTACTATGCTTGCTGCGTTTGTTTGTACATATTCATACATGTTATTGCATTTGCTATATGGTGTGTGTCGGATATCTGTATACTTGTTGGTCGGTCTATTTGATACCTTTGACCCGTATCATGATATAGTGTGAGTTAGTATTACTCTTCATGTTGTATATTGTGGATATATGCTCAGGTTGGATGAGTGTAGCATAGCAGACTTTTAGGTATGACTACATTTTACGTTGTTCATTTGGTTAGAGGGTATATGCATGTATATATATTTATTATGCTGATGTATACCTGATGTACTTGTAGATTATATTGTCGAATTACATGTGATATTTGATATATACATGTTCTTTCATATTACCGCTGAGTTATACTCACCACCATGGACCCTGGATTTTTCTGTCGCCCAGGTAACAGATAGAAGTCTTCGTGATGGCTTGGAGCATTGCCAGCGATCCATCCCATCTCACTTCCGAGGCTCCTATGGATTTTTGTTTCTTTTCGTATACTATAGTTTGTATTTGGAGTTATTTGATGTTTTGTGTTGTGGACTTGTTCTGTGGGTGTACATCCGTGTTTGTTTCGGATTTTTATGTCGGTATGGGTTGTTGAACGTTGTTATTATGTTGTGATGTCTTCCACTGTGTTTTGATATAGATATACTTGTTTATGTTTGTGTGGATGTGGCCGGAATGTCTTGTATTAACAGGATATGTTGCTACGTATAGGGGAGATGTCGTCCGTTTACTTTTCGGCTCGGCATACTCTCGAAGCGTGACAATAGGAACGAAAAATGGTAGTGAATAACAACACCACTTCCTAAAGTCACAAGGGTAAAAAGGTAAGCAAACTACATGGACTTTGATTCATTTCTACCCTATATATATATATATATATATATAGAGAGAGAGAGAGAGAGAGGGGTAGGATCTGTTGCGCACCGAAAATTCCCTATATATATATATATATATAGGGAACCGAATCATGAACTAGCGGTTCTGAACCGTGAATCATAACCATCTTGGACAGTTAAAGTAACGGTCAACCTTTCATGAACCGTCGATTCTGAACTGTGATCGAATCTACTACCAAGCTGTGAGCTAGATCATTGCATGAGAACTCTTGAGTTAGTTGAAATCCAGTACTAAGCCACTAGATATGTTGGAATCCAGTACTAAGCCACTAGATATAGTGGATTATTGCATGAGAACTCTTGAGTTAGTTGAGTTGTAGAAAGAATTTTAGGACTTGCTAAACTCAAGGTATATTCGTCCTTCCAAAGTACCTTTGGCTCACCACTATTGTTTTAGGAGGATGAGTCTCTCTACATGTGCATCGACTATTGAACATTTAACAAGATCACCATCAAGAACAGGTATCCTATTCTTTTAAAAGTTAAACTTTTTAAATAGTTAGTGAAAGTCGGATAAAGATGGGAAAAGCTCAATATTCTCCAGGCTAAACTTGCAGTCAAGATACTATTAAGTGTAGATTGCAATAGGGGATGAGCCCAAGGCAATGTGTGTAACAAGCTATGGTGCCTTTGAATACTTGGTCATGCCCTTTGGTCTTACAAATGCACTAGCTACATTTTGCACCCTTATGAAAGAACTCTTCCACCTTTATATCAACCATTTCATGGTAGTCTATTTAGATGACATTGTAGTGTATCACACTACTATTGAACATCATGTGCAACAGCTCAAACAAGTCTTCCAATTGCTATGTGAGAATAAATTTTATGTTAAGCATAAGAAATGCACATTTGCCTAACAAGAGGTGGAGTTCCTTGACCATAGAATCTACAATGAGAGGCTCATAATGGATCAAGCCAAGGTAAAAGTCATTCAAGACTGGTAGCCACTCATTAAGGTTAGAAAGTTAATCATTCCTTGGGTTAATAAATTACCATTGGAGTTTCATCAAAGGTTTTCTCCTTAAGCTACACCCTTGATCAATCTCATGAAGGATCACTCGTGGCATTGGATAAAGAAATATCACCAAACATTAGAAGAGTTATAGAAGGCAATCATGATGGAATAAGGATTCATATTGTCTGACCATATCAAGTCATTTGAGGTACACACTCATGCCTCTGAATTTTCTATTGGCGAAGTGCTTATGCAAGAGGAACACCCCATTGCCTTCAAAAGCCAAAAGTTGAACAACACTAAGAGGCACTACACAGTGCAAGAGAAGGAAATGGCTACTGTCATACATTGCCTTAGAACATGACGCCATTATTTGTTGGGTTCACACTATTATCCTAATAGACACCATTGCCACAAGTTATTTTTGGACTCAAAAGAAGCTCAGCCCCAAGCAAGCTTGGTGGCAAGATTTTTTAGTACAGTTCGACTACTAACTTGAGTGCAAGCCTAGCAAGACTAATGTGGTGCTTGACGCTCTGAGTAAGAAAGTGGAACTGGTTATATTAAGCATGAGTCGACTAAAAGACACACTTGTCGACCGCATTAAAGAAGGATTAAACAGTGATCCCTTTACCTAAAGTTTGTTGTGGCTAGAGAGGGAAAGACATGATGCTTTTGGAAAACTGATGGTCAACTCCTTACCACCCCAACACAAAATTTTTGTTCCCAAGCATGACAACTTGCAGATGGAAATTATCAAAAAGTGTCATGATTCCAAGTGGATTGGTCATCCAAGTATGGCAAGGACCCTAGCACTCATGGTGAACACATACTACTGGCTATGGATGCAACATGACCGAGATTTATGTGCAGACTTATTTGTCTTGTTTGCTAGCAAGACAAAGTGGAGAATCAACAACCAACAACAACAAGGCTACTTGAACCCCTGTCTCAATGGATTTCATCATGGCCTCAACTAAGTCCTAAACAAGTATATCACTTTCATTCCTTTTTCATCGGATTGCATTGTGGACGAGACAACGGACTTGTTCCTATGACATGTGGTGGAGCTCTAGGGACTTCCACAAAATATAGTAAGTGATGGTGACATCATGACCCTCATTTCATTAGACAATTTTAGGTCAAGTTTTTCAACTTGTTAGGAATGGATTTAAATTTCTCTACAAGTTTCCTTCCTCAAAGCAATGAACAAACTATGTGTATCAATGGCTACTTCAACTTCACTTAAAGCACTATGTGAGTGCTCATCAACGAGATTGGTAAAGTTGCTAGATGTGGCCTAATTCTCCTACAACTAACAATGGATTGAGACGACAAGTAAAAGTCCATTTGAAACTATAATCAAGCAACAACCCATGAAACCTAATGTCATCATCTCGACCTATGAAAGGAGAAGTCCAACAGCCCATACGCTAGCAAAAGGAGTGGCATGAGTAAGTTGATATTACAAGAGTTTTTTTGGACCAAGCCATCAAGAATGTTAGAGTAGGTGCCCTGCAAGCCAACTATTGGCTAGGGCTTTGATGACTTGTGTAAAGACATCCTCTATTTTAATATAATTCAATTTAGTTTGGCATTTACCTTATCTGAATACCCATGTTAGATGCATAGAAAAGTCCTTAAATATACTATAGTGAGATGTGATGGTAATATGATGACCATCATGAAATACATCAATATTCACTGTATATTCTAAACTTGTTCCTAGTCAATTGGGTCGCTTAATAAACAAGGATAAAAGGTCGCTCAAGCTAGAGACTAGCATCTGTGATACAGTGTACCACGTTTCATTGGTAAGGACATAGAGATGCTCGAGCATACAGATGAGTGCTCATATGATAAGTTCATCAAACTACTCTCATTTGGACTTTCCAAGTGATTATCATTTATCGAGTGGATAAGTCTATAGTAGTTCTTATTATCCGAGACAACACTAAGACTCTATATGCTGGGACTGTACTTTGACTCATTTACCGATTTTATTGGAGTCATCAGGTGGTGAGATTGGATACAGCAACGAAACATGCAAGAGTCAGTGCATTGTAGTCGGGGATTCACCATACACCCACGGGTATAGATATCCCATGTAATTTATTGTTATATAATGTATGAAATCTCTTATCAGAGTTGCAAGATGTGCTTTAGGAAAGGAATTTCCTAGTTGCATAAGTGATGTCACTATAAGATATATCACGGGGTTGTCAAATCAATATACAACTCTCGATGTATCAATGGTTGTAGATTTGACCGAAATATATGAGCTGAAGGGACCAGACTGTATGTTAACCATAATCGACTGGTTCTGACAGACACTATTCAATGATACATAGGGAGTCATGGTACAGTGTTGTTAGACGCTATTACCATGATTAGTTGGGTGCTATCAGAATTAGTTCTAACATCCTATAATCATAGAGTTGACCATAGGATAGGGCTATTAAAGGTATGTCCGAATAAAGGACTAGTATAGTACTGAATCACAAAGAGTTGTGAACCTACAGCTATCTGTATTCATGAACCATTGAGGGTCACATAAGAATTGGTTTCCCTATTTCCCATTGAGAAAGTCAAGTTCATGGCGAATGAAATTTGATGTGATCAAACGGTGTATTGATAAATAAAGTTTTATATGACCAAATGTTATGATTCATAAAAAAGTTTATGAATGAATGGAAATAAGGAGAGTGGAAATGTTCCACACATGGTCTACAAATTGAATTCATGATAGAATTCATAATTGGATTCTAGAAAAGTTATAAACCCTAATGGACCATGATGAAAGATGGAAAATGGTCCACATAACTCATAAGCACATTACTTGCACATGATGGGTCATGGGAGGGAAAAGGCTTAGAAGAAGAAGACGAGAAGAAAATTTTAATTTCTCTTCTAAAACTCTTCCTCTTCTCCTTATAAGTTAATGTAGTCATCTTCATCTTAATTTGGTCAGTCCCATCTCATGAAGAAGATGAAATCTTCTTAAAGGAGTAAGAGGAGTTAGGAATTTGGATGGGCATCATCATAAAGGTAGTTTATGGTGGTCGGGCACATTAATAGAGGAGGTGGAGAGTTTCTTTTCAAGGTTATATAAGCAAGAGAAGATAAGAGATTTAGTGTGGTTCTAGCTACAAGCTACTTGCTTCTTGCTTATTGAGAAACTCCTAGCCTTCTCCTCTCCTCCTTGGAGAAAGTGGTCGGATCCTATCTAAGAAGAAGATAGGAGATCTTCTTCCTTAACTTCTCTCAAGAGGGCTAATCTTCTTATTATTGCTTCTCTTCTCGGAGAAGTGTTGTGTCACCCATAACCTTGCAAAGTTCTTATAAGGAAATCCCCTTGTGAAGGGGAGTTTGGCATCACATCCCTCATTTCTAAGGAATACACCTTGATCGTCTCGACGATAAAGAGCTCTTGATCTCTAGTGCGGTCAAACGTTGGAAAAGGGTTTCCGATCGTAGACAGAGTAGACAAAAGAAGCACGAGTTCAAGAAGGAAGCACAAGTTCTAGATATCCCCGACCATAGGTAGTTTGGAATGTAAAAATTTTTACTTGTGTTAAGCTTCATATATGTATATTGATATATGTGATAATAGTTTTATTTAGATTGTACTTAAATAATCTAGCATGATAGTTCTAGATAGTTTAGCATATCTAAATAAAATGATTAGATTGACATTACATGTTCAATCATTTGATAGTTTATCCTTGTCATGCATTTAAGATCTTGCTTAAAAGTTAGATAGTATTGCATGCTTAGATTAAAAGATCATGCTTATATTTATTCTGGAAAATCCATATGAACACTCATTTGATTTAAGTGTTAAATTATAAATAAAATTTAAACTTCTGCTGAAACAAAAATGATATATGCTGCATTAATTTGTTTTGACCACATAAGAAAATTAGATCATAAAGGATTTGATGAGATCAAAATCCCTTTTGGTGAAATATGATTTCACCTATAATAGAAATCATTTTCTTACAAAATGAATAAATCTTAATTATTTATGATAAAATATGATTTTATCTTTGGTAAAATATGATTTTACCTACGATAATTATTTTATCAAAAATTTGATTATAGATAAATTGATTTATCAATTTATTTGATAATCTAGCGGTCTATAAAACAATTGACAAGATGTATATATTGATCAATTAATTAATTAATATATAATATTTGATATTATGCATACGATGCAAAAGATTAAAAATATGATTATGATATTTGAAATATAGTAAATTATGTATGTATGTTATTTGATAATATAGTTGCTTGAATCCGACAAATATACATAAAACAAATCATATCTTTAAAAATGATGAAACCAATATTTAAAATTAAAATTCTTCATTTTGAATACGATTCAAAATTGATAGCAAGCCATAAAGGGAAAAATAAAAGAGTTTGTTATACCCTGCCTTCCATCAATGGTGATTGCATGACGAATGCTACCCACGATCAGTGTCTGACTCATATCATTAGGGAGGCTTGGACACCAAAAAGCTATGACTTCCACTGACATAAGCGATGTGGACTAGGTGGAACTCTCATACCTTCGGCTCATATCATTGGGGAACACATAGCAACCGTCCATTACGATCCAATATTGATGGGTCAGCTTGACATGTAAAGATAATCGACGTCATATCATTGGACCCTTATCAAACATGAGACAAATTACACAGAGATTGCATTTGATGCAATTGAGTTTTACCTTTCGGAATTGTGATCGGCTGATATCATTTAGGGATCACAGTTGGCTAATTGAGCTCTGTATACTCACTAAAGAAATATGATTTTCCATTTCCATTACAAGGTGATGGAAATGTTAAAATAATGGGAGGAAAATTCAAAATATGAAACTCGACATTTTATCTCATGAATTATTTAAAATAGTCAGCAATGTTAATTGTTTATTTTTCATTTCAGTATATTACGATATGGCATCTCGGAATCCACTATTTGTGATAATTGATCAGATCAAATTAATTGGACCTAACTTTTCTGACTGGCTAAGAAATTTAAAAAAATGTTCTAACATTTAAAAAGATCGCATATACACTAGATAAGGCACCTCCAAAAGAGGCTCCTATCAATGTCACCCTTGATGAGTTGGCAAAGCTTGAAAAATGGTGGGACCATAATTTTGAGCAAGTGTTATATAAACCCGATGTCAAATGAAGCTATGGCGGTTCGAGGAGGCAGTGGCTTTGATCTATCGAAACAAGTTTGTTTCCAACTGCACAAGCACTGGACATTTGAGAGCGAAATCACGAGTATCTTACCCAGCGTTACAGCGCGGATATGCTCTATATAGAAGTTAATGTCTCCACTAACTTTACTACTTGGGTATTGGATATCGGTTGTGGCTCTCATCTTTGCAATGACTTGCAGATTATGACAAGAAGTAAGAGACTTCGAGAGGGTGAGACCTTCTTAAGGCTTGGAAACGGAGGAAGAGTTGCTGCGAAAGCTATTGGAGATGTTATTTTGATATTAAGCAATAATTTTAAGTTATATTTAAGAGATGTTTTGGTTGTTCCAGACTTGGTTAAAAACATTATTTCTATTTCTATGCTTGATAGAAGTGGATATTCTTGTTTATTTGCAAAAGGTGTTTGTAATATTTACAAGGATGAATGTTTGATTGGGACTGGCAAATTAGAAAATGATCTCTATAACTTAAAATTAAAAGATATTCCATTAAGCAATATCCAAGAGGAATCAATAACAAAGAAAAGAAAAGAAAAGAAGATAGTTCAAATCAAGCACACATATGGCACGCTAGACTATATCATATTTCCCAAAGAAGGATAACCAAGTTAGTAGGAGGATTGTTTGATTCGTCGGACATAAATTCCCTACCAACTTGTGAATCCTGTCTAAAAGGGAAAAATAACTAAGACCCCTTTTAAAGGTCAAGTGGAACGTGTGCATGAAATGTTAGATTTGATTCATACTGATTTGTGTGACCCGCTAAGTGTTAGCATCAAACATGGTCATCTCTGCTTCATTACTTTTACCAATGATTATTCACGGTGTGGGTACATATATTTGATGAAATATAAGTTTAAATCTTTTGAAAAGTTTAAAGAATGCAAACATGAAGTAGAAAATCAACTAAGAAAAAATACAAAGAAATTTCGATCCGATCGAGGTGGAAAATACTTGAGTACTAAGTTTAAGGACTATCTAAAGGAGAATGAGATTCTCTCACAGTGGACTCCTGCCACGCCACAACTTAATGGTGTAGCAGAACGTCGTAATTGAACATTGATGGATATGGTTCAATCTATGATAGGATTCACTGACTTACCGCCATCGTTTTGGGGTTATGCGCTCGAAACTGCGCCAATGTTGTTGAATAAAGTTCATACGAAAGCAGTAGAAAAGACACTATATGAAATATGGATAGGAAAACCTCCCAGGTATTCATATTTGAGAATATGGTGATGTCCTACTTATGTAAAGCAGGCGGTAAGAGACAAACTGGATAGTAGATCCATTTTGTGTTATTTTATGGGATATCCAAAGAATTCTATCGGATATTATTTATATAGTCCTAAGAAAACAGAAGTATTTGTTTCAATAAATGTTACCTTCTTAGAGAAGAAGTTTCTATTGGATAGAAAAAGCGAGATAATAGAACTTGAAGAGGTTCGAGACAATTTCACAACTAGAATAATAGAACCCACACCCCAACAGCCAGTAGAACAAGTACACACACTAAGAAGATCTGATAGGGTCTCAAGACCACCTATAAGGTATGGTACACTCGAAGGAAATCAGAATGACTCTAATTATGGATGTGATCCAAGGTCTTTTAAGGAGGCGATACCTGATATCGACTCAACACAATGGCTAGAGGCTATGAAATCCAAAATGGACTTCATGCACTCAAACCAAGTTTAGTCATTAGTGGATCCACCTGAAGGAATTGTTCATATAGGATGCAAATAGATCTACAAGAGGAAACTTGGAGTTGATGGGAAGGTGATGACCTTCAAAGTTAGATTGGTGGCAAAAGGCTATAATCAAAAACAAGGAATTGACTATGATGAAATATTTTCGCTAGTCGCAATACTTAAGTCCATTAGGATACTACATGTTATAGCTACATTGTATGACTATGAGATATAACAGATGGATGTGAAGACGGTATTCCTTAATGGTGATATTAAGAAAGAGATTTACATGTCTTAGCCTAAAGGTTTCACATCTGTGGGAAGTGAGCATAAGGTATGCAAACTTCAAAGATCAATTTATGGCCTCAAACAAGCATCGAGAAGTTGGAACCTCAGATTTGATAATACAATTAAAGAGTTTAATTTTATTAGAAATTCTGAGAAATTATGTGTGTACAAGAAAATTAGTGGGAGTGCAGTGACATTCCTGATACTCTATGTTGATGATATTCTTCTCATTGGGAATGATGTAGGAATGTTTCAATCAACAAAAGTATAGTTAGCCAGTAGGTTCTCCATAAAGGATTTGGGTGAAGCATCTTATATATTAGGAATACAGATCTATAGAAATAGATCAAAGAGGATGTTAGGGCTAACCCAATCCACATATATATATATATATATATATATATATATATATATATATATATATATATATATATATAGAAAATTGATCACTTTCTTGCGTTCTGCTGCGCCGTCATGACAGAAGAAATGTACAATAACCGCGCCCGGGCACATTGCCCCGTCGTCCGCCACCTCCGGCCCGAAGGTGCGTTAGCGCCGCCTCGCCGTGATCCGTGACTCGGCCCGGCCGGATTGCGGCCGAGCCGTATGTCAGCCGCGATCCGGCGAATCGCGGCGGCGATCATGACCACGCTGGCGCGGTCGGCCGGATCGCGGCGAATCCGGCGCGCCTGCGTCGGGAAGGACCGCCCGGTCTTGGCGATCCTTCCCGGCCGGATTCGGCTGCGATTGGCCGAATCGGCCCGATCGCGGCGGCGATGGCGGCGTCCGCTGCCGGCATGGTCGTCGGTCCGGCCGAATCGCGACCGGAATCCGGCCGAATCGCGGCCGGAATCCGGCAGGGAAGAACCGCCCGGCCGGCGGTCCTTCCGGCGTGGTCTTGGCCGGGATTAACTGCGATCCGGCGAATCGCGGCCGGCGATGGCGCGCTGCCGCCCGATCGGCCGAATCGCGGCTCTGCGCCGGCCGGAAGCCGACTCTGCCGGGACCGCCGTAGTGCGCTTCAACCGCGGTCGTGGCGGAGGTGGCCGGAGTGGCGGACAGCGGCGCGGCGTGGCGTGGTCGTAGCGTCATGAGCAGTCGCGAAGTTCTGTCATGTGGTCGATTTTACATATATATATATATAGTCAATAGATTCTCAATGGAAGAATCTAAGAGAGGATATTTACCAATGTGTTATGGTATAACTTTATCCAATTCTATGTGCCCCAAGACAAACGAAGAGATAGAGATGATGACACACATTCCCTATGCATCTGCCATTGATAGTATCATGTATAGTATGATATCTACAAGACCTGATATAGTATATGCTCTGAGTATCACGAGTCAATATCAGGCAAATCCCGATCCATTGCATTGGAAAGTTGTGAAAGATATTCTTAAATACTTACGAAGAACTAAGAATTTATTTATGACATACGGGATTGGGGAATAGAAATTGGAAGGTTATACTAATTCTAACTTCCAATCAGATGTGGATGATACAAAATCAATCTCTGGATATGTATCCAAACTAAATGGTGGTGGTGTTTCTTGGAAGAGTTTCAAGCAAGACACAATTACGGATTCCACCACCAAAGCAAAATACATTGCAGCTTCAGAAACAGCAAAGGAGATAGTTTGGATAAGGAATTTCATCCAAGAGTTGGCCGTTATTCCAAATAGAGTTGATCCAATCCCGATTCACTGCGACAATACTGGAGTTATTGCATAAGAAAAGGAACCAAGGTCTCATCATCGATCCAAGCATATACTGAGAAAATTCCACATCATCCGAGAGATTGTGGAAATAAGAGACATCATAGTTGAAAAAGTTTCCTCTGCAAATAACATAGCTGATCCACTTATAAAGCCCTTGCTAGGACCATCATTTGAAAAGCATCGCAAAATGATGGGTTTAAAACTAGTGAGCAGTTGGCAATAGAGAAAGTGAGAGTTTGTTAGAGTAGGTGCCCTGCAAGTCAATTGTTGGCTAGGGCTTTGATGACTCTTGAGTAAAAACATCCTCTAATTTAATATAATTCAATTTAGTTTGGTATTTACTTTATCTGAATACCCATACTAGATGCATAGATAAAGTCCTTGAATATACTATAGTGAGATGTGGTGGTACATATGATGATCATTATGAAATACATCAATATTCACTGTATATTCTAAACCTATTCCTAGTCAATTGGGTCGCTTAATAAATAAGGATAAAAGGTCGCTCAAGCTAGAGACTATCATCTGTGATACAGTATGTTACATTTCATTGGTAAAGACATAGAGATGTTCAAGCATACAGATGGATGCTCAATAGATGAGTTCATCAAACTACCCTCACTCGGACTTTCCAAGTGGTTATCATTTATCGAGCGGATAAGTCCATGGTTGTGGTTGTACACCAGTAGTCTTTATTACCCAGGACAACACTGAGACTCTATATGTTGGAGTTGTACTTTGACTCATTTACCGACTTTATTAGGGTCATCAGGTGGTGAGATTGGTTGCAACAATGAAACATGTAGGAGTCAATGCATTGTAGTCTGGGATTCAATATACACCCACGGGTGTAGATATCCTATGTAATGTATTATTTTATAGTGTATGAAATCTCTAATCAGAGTTGCAAGATGTGCTTTAGGAAAAGGGTTTCCTAGTTGCACATGTGATATCACTCTAAGATACATCACATGGTTGTCAAATCAATATACAAATCTCGACGTACCAATGATTGTAGATTTGATCAGAATATATGAGCTGAAGGAATCGGATTGTACGTTAACCATAATCGACTGGTTCTTGCAAGTACTATTCAGTGATACATAGGGAGTCATAGGACGGTGCTGCTAGACACTCTTACCATGATTCGTTGGGTGCTATCAGAATTAGTTCTGACATCCTATAATCAAAGAGTTGATCATAGAATGGGGTTATTAAGGGTATACCCAAATAAAGGACTAGTATGGTCCTGAATCACAAAGAGTTAGGAACCCACGACTATATGTATCCCTGAACCATTGAGGGTCACACAAGTATTGGTTTTCCTATTTCCAGTTGAGAAAGTCAAATTCAAGGAGTTGAATTTGGCGAATGAAGTTTGATGTGATCTAATGGTGTATTGATAAATAAAGTTTGATATGATCAAATGTTATTATTCATAAAAGAGTTCAAGAATGAATGGAAACAAGGAGAGTGAAAATGTTCCACACATGGTCTACAAATTGAATCCATGATAGAATTCATAATTAGGTTCTAAAAAAGTTCTAAAACCTAATGGGTCATGATGAAAAATAGAAAATGGTCCACATAACTCATAAGCCCATTACTTGCTCATGATGGGTCATGGGAGGGAAAAGGTTTAGAAGAAGAGGAGAAAACTCTTCCTCTTCTCCTTATAAGTTAATGTAGTCATCTTCATCTTAATATGGTCGGCCCCATCTCATGAAGAAGATGAAATCTTCTTAAAGGAGTAAGAGGAGCTAGGAATTTGGATAGGCATCATCATAAAGGTAGTTTATGGTGGTCAGGCACATTAATAGAGGAGGTGGAGAGTTTCTTTTCAAGGTTATATAAGCAAGAGAAGATAAGAGATCTAGTGTGGTTCTTGCTTCTTGAGAAACTCCTAGTCTTCTCCTCACCTCCTTGGAGAAAGTGGTCGGATCCTATCTAAGAAGAAGAAAGGAGATCTTCTTCCTTAACTTCTATCAAGAGGGCTAATCTTCTTGTTATTGATTCTCTTCTCGGAGAAGTGTTGTTGTCACCCATAACCTTGCAAAGTTATTGTAAGGAAATCCCCTTGTTGAGGGATTTTGGGCAGCCCCTTGTGAAGGGGAGTTTGGCATCACATCCCTCATTTTTAAGGAATACACCTTGATTGTCTCGACGATAAAGGGTTCTTGATCTCTAGTGCGATCAAGCGTTAGAAAAGAGTTCAAGGAGGAAGCACAAGTTCTAGATATCCCCAACCAAAGGTAGTTTGGAATGTATAAATCTTTAACTTGTGTTAAGCTTCATATATGTATATTGATACATGTGATAATAGTTTTATTTAGATTGTGCTTAAATGATCTAGCACGATAGTTCTAGATAGTTTAGCATGTCTAAATAAAATAATTAGATTGGCATTAGAGATATTCAATCATTTGATAATTTACCTTTGTCATGCATTTAAGATCTTGCTTAAAAGTTAGATAGTATTGCATACTTAGATTAAAAGATCATGCTTATATTTGTTTTGGAAAATCCATATGAACACTACTTTGATTTAAGTGTTAAATCATAAATAAAATTTAAACTTCCGTTGCACATAGGGGCGTAGAAACACAACATGCAAATGCTAGATTTGCATGTATCAACTGCGGTATCAGAGTTGTGTATGACATAGCCCACAGATACTATGTGGTTCCAACAAAGAAGATGAAGTAATAGGTAAATACAAAGAGGTGACATGCATAATTCAAAGAAGGCGACATGATACTGGTGAAATTCCTACCCATCAAGTCCTCACAGAAAATGCACAAGGGATTAGTAAGAAGATACGAAGGTTTCTTCCCAATCATCGAATATGTGGGTAAGCTATTTTACTAAGTATAACTTCTGTCAATACTCAAGATTCATCGTGTCTTCCATGTGAGTGTTCACAAGCCTTTTCATAAAACGAAAATGACCTAAACAAAAACAAGTTAATCGTGCACCAATAGCTATTGTCACCTCCTTCGATAAAGATATGGAGTACATCATGACCAACGAGATCATTTGAAGGAAAGGGGTTTCACATTACATTGAATACTTGGTAAAGTGGAAGAATCTACTAGACACCAAGGTAAGTTGGGAATGAGAGGATGCCTTATGGCAATTCACCAAGCACATCAAATGCTACAAGGAAGAGAACATGGAAAGTACATCACGAACTTAGTTATGGGTGAATGTCACAACCCACCTAATTTCAAGCTTAAGAGAAGTTCTTGATACACCTTTTGGCCCACTCTCTAGGCTCATGGTCCGGGTTTATAGTCTTTCTTTTAGGTCCTTCTTGAGATCATTCTAGATATTTTTTTAAAATTTTCTTACCATGAAAAAATTTGGATATTTTGTAGAATCTTTCTAAACATATAATGTACACCATTGGATCAAATTCAAGACATGAGAAGTATGCCGATAAGTAGTTCACTTTCCATCACTTGTAAATCATTCTCATGAGCACTCTCAAGAATAGTAAGCATTTCTTTTTTACTTGCTACTCTCTCAAGCACTCTCAATGTCTCTTAGCTTCTTTTATGTGAGTTTTCAACGAGTTAGGCTTTTTTAGTCAAGCCTGTGAAATTAAGGTTGCATTCTCATGATGCAAAGACCTGCAAAAGATAATATGTGAACTAAAAGAGAAATAGTTTTTCTCCATTTCTTTGGTTAGAAATGCACAGTGAAGAAAAAAACATAGAGAATTATCTCCCTTTCTTTTAAACGATTTCCACCCAAATTAAGAGAAAATGCAAAATTTTGATTGCAACCACAATTTTTTAAAAATCTTTTGATACTTAATTTTTCTTATTTTCTACTAAAATTTTAAAAATATAAAATTAAAAAAAAATATTGAATTTTCCCTCCTCTGAATTCCTCCAAGGAAATAAAGGGAAAAAGTCGTATATATTCCCAAGGTTTTAAATGTCAAGCCGTACCGAGGTTTCGATCAGTGACCGAACGATACAGTTTCGGTATCGTATCGTGCGTCCCGATACTGTTTCGATATTTTTTTCTATTTTTTTAAATATTAATATTTAATTATTTTAAAGGTCATTATTCATTTAATTTCAAATATTTATTGTTAAGTATATTTCGATTTTTTTCTTGAAATAATTGATATCAAAGGGATAAAAGTAAATAAATATACTTTTCTTTAAAGAAAATTGATACACCAATAACTTAAATTAAAATTGATACATCATAACATGTTATTTTACTAATACCAAAAAGAGTGTCGTGAATCAGATGAAAACATTAGTTCTTGCGACATTCTGCTTAGATCAATCCCATAATTCTCCAACGCCCAAATCAAATAATTATCTCATAACATGGAATATTGATATTGATTTCTCCACATATCCATCAATGTGTTTTGATTCATCACTGGAAGTTGGATTGGAACTGCTGCCACTAGAATCGGAACTAGTACAGGATAAGGATAAACATACGTCCTCGATGTTGGATATGATTGATCACCATATAATGCATCAGAGCTATAATAAGGCCGAGAGTATGATGAACTCCGATCAGAATCAATCTCAACTAAACTCTCTCGCATATCTCGATAATCATGAGCTTCTTTTTGCCTATCACCCTTATATCGACGCTGATACTGACTTTTAATAGTTCTAGCACTATGATCTTCATCTTGAGTTGCATGTGTGAAATTTTGCTCACATGTCCAAGGCTCTAATGTTGAAGTTAATGGAATATAAGTTTCACCACCACCGGATGCACCATCACTATGATTACTTCCATGAGTACTTGCACTGCTATTAACATCACTATCACCATTTTGAACTTCTCGTCGGATTATAGTATCAGAAGGTGATGATGTTTCATTACTATCATCATGTTCTTGCTCATCAATTGCATCGAGTGGATTTTCATTAATTCTCAGTTGACTCCTTCCTTTAAAAGTAGGAATTATGCCTTTTCTTTTCTCTTTAATAAAAGTTATCAGAGCTTTGCCTTTGTCTTTGTCTTTTCCTTTATCTACAGATGTTTGTTGGATTTTAGATTGAGATGCTTGAGAACGTCTGGGTCGAGATCCAGAAAATCAAAATTCTTAATCAAAAGTTTCATCGTCATCATTTTCCTCAACGATACCTCTTTTAGCTTGTATTATTTCAATTTGCTAAGTAAGAAACTGAGATGGTTGTGATGGATCTCTTGCTTCATCAAGTAAAAGATTTTCGGCCTCAATAGCACTCCACCAATCCATCATTGGATTATAATCACTTTGAACAAATCCAATATCAAATGGGTCTACATTATCAGATTCTTGTTCTTCCTGCTCTTCTGTTATTGCTCTTAGTTGAAGACACATATTATAATAAACATAGACCATTTTTTTTAAACGACGATAAGAAAGACGATTTCGTACTTTGGTATGAAAGAGGGAGAAAGTTGACCAATTTCTTTCACAACCACTTTAAGACGTTGTTTGTGAGAGAATTCGTACTGCAATCTTTTTCAAATTTAAGGTTGATCCTCCATACTATAACCACCACTCAGCTGAAAAATAAATAAAATCAAACTTAACATAGTATTTTCATTTGTAAATAATAATAAGTCATAATTTATGCTATATTTACTTGCATCCATTTTATATCTGCATGATATTACAAAAGGATCAACAAAAGAACTATATCCCTCTCGAAATAATCGACTTTCATTAATAGCCTCAGCAGCTAATTCTCTATTTGTTTGTAGTCTTAATATTACATTTCTGAGGGCGACTAACAAATTATCATTTGTGGCAAGATTATAACGATATTGATATGCTGGATTGAGATAATAATCTGAAATAATTAAAGATATATAATTATTAATAGCAATATTAAAAAAATACGCACCTGCCAAATGAATATACTTTCCCATTTGATTGTCCCACCTTGAAGTGATTATATCAATATAATATTGATATTTAGTCGATGATTGTAGACGTCTTTTAATTTCCTCTTTTTCTTCATGAATCAGGTGGTAAATATTGTCTATCTGTGGCTTCTTGTCCATGTCGACTTTACGTAAAACAATATACAAGGGCTCTATTGCTGCAAGAATCTCTGCAATGTGATCCCAAAATCTAGTAGATATGATAATTTTTTACGCCTCCTTATCTTCAATCGTGCTAGAGTATCGAGAGGTTTCCCAATCCTCAGAAGTGAACATGATCTTCAATCCATTTTTTTTTTAAACGACTTTAATAAGAGAAAGTGAATTGCAAACCTAGTTGCTCCTGGTCATAGAATCTCTCCATCAATAAATCTTCTCATTAATCCATGAACTCAATGATGATTATATATGAATTTCGTTAACAATTGACCTTTTTTTACTACCTTCTTCACTGTATCGAGTTTACCGATATCTGCCATCATCAATCATTATACAGCCGCGTGTGGTGTCTAAAATAATGTTTGATACTCTTGTTCCAGTAATTCTCCGGCTCTTTTAAAGTTGGCACCATTATCTGTAATCACCTGTACTATATACTCTACACCTATCTCTTGCACTACACTATCCATCAAATGATATATATAAGATGCATCATGATATTCTGCAGTTGCATCAACAGATTTATGAAATATCACCTTTCTATTGCAATATAGTAGAAAGTTGATAATGTTCATCTGTGTAGGTCCTGTCCAGCCATCATACATCAATGTAACCCTATATAAGTTTCATTGCTTCTTGCATGATAGAATCCAAGTCTTGATTTCCTCCACTTGTTCATCTAAATATAGATCAGCAATTTCATGCGTAGTTGGAGGTTGAATACCAGGACCACATTTTTGGATGTTAGATACCATGCTGCGGTAGTATGTGTTATTTACCACGTTGGAAGAAATTCGATTAAAATGAAAAAAATTAGCAATACTTTGGCCAATTGATTTCTTCTTCTCTTTTGTATAAGCATCATCAATCCTAGTTTGTTTACTAGCTTAGTCTGAGAATGCAAATGGATCAATATCAGCAATATCAATTGCACGCCTTCGTGTTGTAGAAGGAAAGAAACGACCAATACCAGTTTTTGTTGAAGCAATGCGAGCACTTGCAGTTCTCTCTAGTGTTGCTGCACTAGTTGAGTCACTTCCACTAGCACCAAATGAGCCACTACCACTAGCGTCAACTATTTTGCCACCATATCACATATGTTCATCATATGTATATTGAGTTCTAGAAGCAGAAAGAACTGCTGAAAATTCTTCTTCATTTAAATCTTCACCACGACCTTCAAATTCATCATAAACTGGTATTTCAGAATCTCGCCTATCAAAATTTTTCTGTTGTTGTTGCCGCTTATACTTGATTTTTTTCATCAAGTTCTGTTTATCAGACGGTTTAATTTCATCGTTAACTTCATGAACATCTGTAAACATCCTTGACATCCACTAGCAAGACGTTGTTTTACGCGTAGCTCCACCGCCACGCCCAAATCATATCGCAATATAAACATCGCTAACGAAATCGATTTTCTAATCGACGCATGCCTCCAAGTCGATCATAAGAATGTTGTTTCGCCATTCATTTACCAATGCATTATAAAAATTTAAAAAAAAATACTAAAAAAATAATTCACAATGAATATTCATAATTACAATATTAAAAAATTTAAAATAAAAATTATCTAATTTATCGTTTTAGTCTCGGTCCCATTCTCGATCAATTAATATATCTTCAATTAAATTATTCAAAAAAAATACAATCTAAATAAAAATATATATTGTTATAGATTTTTAATAATTAAATATTTTTTATTTTTTATTATAATTTATATTTATTTTGTTTTTAATATAAAATAATAAAAACATTAATTTATATAAAATAATTATATTAATTAACTATTAATTTTTTAAAATTATACTGATATATATTTATATATTAAAATTTATAAAATATAATAACTATATTAAAGACTATAATTTATATATATTATAAATATATAATTTATATTATATTTTAAAATTATATATATATATATATATATATATACCAGTAACAATTTTAAAATTTATCAAATAAAAATTTTAATTTTTTTATAAAATTCTAAAATTATTTCATTTTTTTTGAAATTTTATTAATTTTTAAAAATAATTAAAGATTTAATTTTAAATAAATTATAAATTGAATTTATAATTTAATTAAAATATTTTTTACTTGTTTAATTTTTATAATTTTAAATAAAAATATAAATTAATTTAATTAAATGTTACCGTTTAATTAATTTATATTATATATAAAATTTTAATTAATAATTTATTTAATTATAATTTTTATATTAGTTATTTATATAAATTAAAATTTTTATTAATCCACAATCAATCGCGATTCTGCGATCCGCGGTGATCGCGATCACCGCTGTGCCGCGCTCGATCATCGCGATCGCGATCCCGAGCGCGATCGGTGATCGCGATCCCGAGCGCACTCGGTGATCGCGAGCGCGATCCCGATCGCGCGCGGGATCGCACGATCGGCGCAAAGATTAAAAATAATCGTACGCGCGCCGCTTTACCGCCAAGCTCTCGCCTGTAAGTTTCCTTCGTTATATAACTTCCTCGATGATCTTTAATCGCGTGAGCGACAGAAGGAATCTGTCGCTCGACAGAAGGAATCGTGCACTTCTGTCTGTCGCACGAAATCTCGCACGGCGTTTCGTTTCGGTCCCACATCGGAACGACGCGTTTCGTCCGTTTCGGGCGAAACAAATCGGCTTTTAAAACCTTGTATATTCCTTTCTTTTAAGAAATTAACACAACACCAAGTAATCCATGAGTTGTTTCCCTTCTACTCACTTTTTATCTCTTCAAGAAGCATGGTGTAAGACAAGCATGGTGTAAGACTTAATTTACTAGGATGGATGAATATATAAGAGGAGAGAGAAAAAAATTAAAAACTAAATATAAGTAATCCATGATTTATGTTTAATTTTGTGATACTTTTCCTCCCTTTTGTCTTCCCCTCTTACATTTGCACTCGAGTAAAAATCAAGCTTAGAGAAAAGAGATTCTCAACTACAATGAATATTTTGAGTGGGTTCGCCCCATTTTAATGTTAGTCCATAATCTAAACATTACTAACCATGGATCATCAATTTGACCACACTTCCACACTAATTATTTTCAATAACCAGACAAGGCCTTGAGGAGAAAAAAGACCAGCTAAGATATGAATGACATCTGTACTAATATCATAAACAAAACAAGAAACTATGTTTATCAAATCACAACTAATATTTGTCATTAGCAAACACACGTCATCTTAGATATCATTCTCTAGCCAGCATGTTTTGGGTATCACATGCACACCTATGTATTGATGCAAAATCATGTATCCTTGGTGAGCCTTAATCATCTATAAATGACTTACTTTTATTTGGGCATTTGCCTATGTACGCATAATGTGTGGAGACACAAGACAAACATCTCTTTCCTCATGGTTGAGTGCCTAACACCTTCCATAAAAGGAGTTAACACAATAGAGAGAATCACATTGAGAAAGCCAATTATCATGACGGACATCTAGATCTATACGAAGGATTCAGAAACTACTATTGATCAATCTGTGATAAATGCCCGTCGCTCTCAACGTATGGCTCTCTAATATGTGAATTTTCAGCCAGTCTCAAATTAGTACCTCCATCATATGAAATTTCCCCATAGACATATGGATGGTACACCACATGTCGGTAAGCTGCCTCATCAGGATTGTAGTATCAAAAAGACTTTGATCCCAAGCTTTGTGTCCTGCATTGACAACTACCAATGTCGCAAAGGCATTTACAATTTGTACGATTGGGCTTTCTTGACATATCAAGAGAGAAAGGACCTAAAATGTCAACCATGAGAGGAATTTACCTCTTCACCTTTTACACCTTTTGTTTAATAGATCAAACTCTTCCAACTTATAATCTATTTTTGATAATGTAAGAAGTTACTACCATTACTATACAAACAAATGTAATTGTTAAAGAAATATAAAAAAATATACATTGGCATACCTTTCTCCTTGACAGCTATACGTAAAGTGTCAAGTGGAATTATCCCATCAGTCAAAGGGAGAAGTTCAAGCTTGACAGTGGCACTTGAATGTGCAGGAATGCATCTGTATCATCAAAACATGCAGAGACACAGCTTTTGTACAGTGAAAATAAAAATGATGATGATGATATAATAATAATAATAATAATAATTGAAAAAGGTTTAGATGGAAAGCTGAGATTGTAGATAATATTACCCAAGGGGTACAGCACTCTGCATCCACAGATGTGTAAGGCCAGAGCAATTGCTAGAAACATGATCAGGCAATGTAGAAGTTTGTTGTCCTTCAGAGCTTAATGTCTTGCTATCATCAGAGCTCTCGTTTTCAAATGTGGTTGTGACAGGCAATGGACTTAGGACCTGAACAATTTTTTTACACCTATCACTAGTTTTTCCCGCATAATCATGAAAGGCAGGATAAATGTTCATTGGAGATTTTGGTGTAGAGTTCAATGACAATACGGAAGGAGAAACAGATGGTTCCGAAGAAAGAACAGTAAATGTAAGATCTTCATTAGTTAAATTAGTAGCTTCAAGGGTTAGCACCTGAAACAATTCACAAGTAAAATGTGATAAATATTTCCAAATGAATAAATCCATAGCTTATATAAAGTAAAAGAAAGAAACATCCAACAGAGTTGTAATACCTTAATGGGAAGTTGAGGAGCTCTAGGAATAGGAGTATCAATTTTCTTATCTGATTCTATGGAGACCATAAGATCCATTGCAATGCGTGGTCGCCAATCTGTTAGATGCTTGAAGAACAATTTTGACTCTATAACAAACCAATTATAAGATCAAGATTAAACTTCTAGCTAAAATTGGACTGTAGGAATTATGACAGCAAGGATTCCCATAATACCAGTATAATTACATCGACAAGATACCAAAATGGCAAACTGATTTACAGTGGATGAAGCCGTCATTCCCTCAGTTGTACTTGAACTCACATGTGTACTTGGTGCAGCTGCATTTGCCCTTAAAAATCGAGCCATCTCACTGTTGCCTTGATTTTTGTTTGCTCTAGCAGCCAGCTTGAGAATGAATGAATGCTCTTCCCCTCTCCTGCAAAGATGTCCCTTATCATTCCTTTTTAATCAGCCAGCCTTATTTAATATATTACAAGTTATTGTTAGTGTTCTAACATAAATTTCTGATTTGACAAAAATAATAGAAGTAAAGTTGCCGGTCTATTAAGTGGAATTTCAACTTTGAGATATTATGTATAATAGGCTTATATTAAAAAGATGAAATTAATTAATATTTCAATAATAAATATTACTGATACATTATATTTGTGTTGATTTTAATGTCAGAATTTCCTCGTTAAATGCACTACCACTAATTGAGATGGATTTAAACATTTGTAAAATTAGGTTGGATTCCCATATTGTTAAGACATGTGGAGCTGAATTATGACCCATTTAATGACCCTTAAATACTCATGAAAAGGATAAATTGATAAACCTTTTGATTTAGACTTTTAATGAGAAGGCCTATATAATTTCTCTATAAAATTGTTAGCTCACCTTGTTGAAGGTCAAGAAGAGAAATATCAACTTACAAAATATAGATATCAAGGGTAACTTCTCATTTCCATTGCAAAAAGTGCACTCTTAAGCCCATGGTTTAAAATCTTATATCATGTTGGGTACAAGAGTCAAACTCTATCATTCTAATAAATTATCAAAACTCGATACTACTCGACACCAAAACAATAGTTTCTATGTCGTGTTAATCATATCAATGAGTATTATTTCATGCCAACACTTGACACCCCTTGACATGTTAAAATTGAGATAAGCTGATATTTTTTATTTTATAGATTGTCTACATACAAGATAATATCAAAATCATAACATTTTAAATAGAAAACAAATATTGAACTTAATTATATATTTAACTATATAGTTGTTTATCTTTTTTTTTCATTGTCTCTTCCTCCTTCCACCTCCAATTTACCACCTACATTATACATCAAAACATTGGCACGATACCATAACAACATCGTTCCAATCAAAGACTGAAACATAGGTACAGCTCAAGATTTCAAACCTTAAGCCCACCAACCATATTTATTATCTAAGTGCATCTATTAAGATCCTAAATCCTTATTGAATTATCTTATAATAGCTAGGTTCCCTTGCAATTACTATTGAATTTACAATCAATATCAAAGCCTAGAACACAAGGACTTAAGTCATTTGTTTGCTTCAAAGATTTCCTTGGGTGATGCTCAACTATATGAGCTTTCTAAATACAAATAACAAATTGACAGTGTTGTAGAAGTTATTTTCTTATTTATTTAGTCCATATGTACATATACATAGGAATAGGGCATGAGAAAATAAAAAGGACTATTGATGAAATGATTTCCAATTAATTTCTCTTTATAAGAGTAATATATATGTAAGAAACTTCCCTTGAACTAATTGATTCTCATCATTAGTATTTTAGATGGTAGAGAATTGTATACATATAAAAAAAAAATTATAGAGAGAATAAATCAAAATCGCTAATGTCGATCCTAAGCTCGGATGAAAAAAGTTGATGGTTGCATTTGGTTGTCAGCCAACGTCAAACACAGACAAATATTCTATGAATAAATCCATTAAACTATTATAATAATACAAGGTTGTTCCCTAAAAGGAACGTGTTGTAAGGTCCCACCGTAATATCTTAACAAGTTTCATTACATCTCTATGAGAAGTTGGGTGCAGTGTTAAATATGCAAGAGTTATCACTATAAGTTGGGTAAGAATGAACATTACAGGAAAACTAATTGTCTTAGATTTAGAACACGGAACGTAGAAACACTCACTAGTAAAGTAATGGAGGTAATAGATATAATGATTAGAAAAAAATTAATATTTTGTGTTTACAAGAAACAAAATGGATAGAAGAGAAGGTAAAGGTGATAAAGAACTTGAGTTTTAAGTTATGGTATACAGGAATAAGTAAAATAAGAAATGAAGTATTATTGTAGATAGTTCGCTAAAGGATGAAGTAGGAGTAGTTAGAAAGGAGAATAGGATTATAGTTTTCAAAATAGTGGTGATCAAGGTTTTAAATATCGATCCATTTCGGTCGAAATGAGCGGTATTCCTCATTCTGACATGGGACCAGCACCGCCACGCTTGTGGAACAACACGCGATCAACGCACTCACGCAGGCACTGTGGGATCGTGATCGTACCCATGCGAGCACTGCGGGATTGCAATCGCACGAACAGTGTGGGATCGCGATCTCACACACGCAAGCACTGCTATAGTTGTTAAAGGCGAGTGCCTCTCACCTCAAGGCGAGAAGCGCCACCAGGCGTTCTTCTTCGTCGGTAGCGAGTCATCCCAGCGCGAGCCCGGTAGAGCCGAGCGCCGCGCTAGTGCTCATGTAGTCGCTCGTAGCGCGCTAAGCGCGCAAGTGTTTTTAATTATTTGTTCAATAATCAATATAAAAAGCTCAAGCCCACGCCCTAACCCTCTAATCCAACGTAAAAGAAGAATAGGCGCAGCGCAGAAGAAAATTATATGAAGAAGATAGCAAGCGAAAGAAAAGGCTCGAAAAAGTTCCAAGTAACAAAATTTTTTTATCAAAGTCAACCATCTGAATAGCGTAAATGATTAGCGTAGTGTAGGATGCCAGCACGGCCATCGTGTCATGGCGTCACACGCTCTGCAGGGGTCGCCGCAGTGTCGCGCGGCCTCCGCGTTGCCGCGGCGGCTCGCGATCTTCGCGTTAGCGCCGTCGCGCGGCCTCTACGTTGGCGCGGCGGCATCGACGGGCCTCGTGTTGGCCGCGGCGGCATCGACGGCCTCCGCGTAGCCACGCGCGCCGCCGCGTCGCGACCCTGAAGGACGCGTGGCCGCGCGGCCTCCGTGAGCGCAGCGGCTCGCGAGAGGCAGCGACTCTGCAGGAGCAAGGAGCGGAGAGGTTTGATTTTAATAATCAACTCCCCAAACTATAGTTCAACCATATAAAAAAATAATTAAAACAATTAAAGTTTAATAAATTTATCTATTTAATTTAAAAATATTTTCATAATTTATTTTAAAATTCATGTTATTAATTTATATATTATGAATAATAATTTTATTATTATTAAAATTTATTTAATTCTTTAATCTTATTTAAATTAATTTTTTGATAATTTTATTTCCATAATTATTTTATTTATTTTTAATAATTAAATTAAAATTGTCATTTTTAATTTACTGATGTATTTTCCATCATTAACCTAATGAATTACTCATATAAATTTATGATATATGTATTCATAGTTGCAATTTTTTCTCCAAAATCTAGATTAATGTCGACTTTTGAAAATTTGGAGAATTAAAAAGATCCTGATTGGAACTATGAGAAATTAATCAATCCAAAAGACACTAATTTCGTGCAATGTGTTTTTTGTGGCAAAATTCTCAAGGGAGGAATTTTTCGTCTAAAGCAACATCTTGCTAGAGGCCATCGAAATGCCAAAGCATGTCCAAAATGCCCTGAGCAAGTTAGAACTGAAATTCAAGTTTACATGTCAAAAAAAAAGAAGTCAAGCATCAAATGGACATGAATCTTGATTTTGATGAATTTGTTGAGCAATTGGAAAATTTGGAAGATGATGATGTGTTTCCAATCTCTCGAAAAGGGAAACAACCATTATCAAATTCAACAGCATGTTCCATGGCCCCCATCCCCCCTGTTTTCTCAAGTCAAAAGACAGACGGTTGGTTCACTTGATTATTTCTTTGTCAATAATATGGATCAAGTTGTGAATCAAGGAAAGCAAAAATGAGCAAAAGATTCAAAGAAATATGATGAATGTCAGAAAAAAGTGAGACTCTGTGGTGCAGTCTTTTGTCAAATTAATGTACGATACAAGTATTCCATTCAACGTTGTAAAGTATGATAGTTTTAAGGAATTTTGCAGAGCTGCATCTTATTGTACTCATGATTGGAAGCCCCCAAGTTACCATGAAATTAAAGTAACTTATTTAAATAAAGAAATACAAAGTACGAAAAAAAATTTGAAAGAGTTTGAGTCAGACTATAAAAAATATGGATGCTCATTAATGGCTGATGGATGGACTGATGGAAAAAATAGAACTTTGATTAATTTTTTGATGAACGGTCCAAGAGGGACAATATTTCTGGAATCTGTAGATGCCTCCGGCTTTTCTCATACAAGTATCAAGTTATTTGACTTACTTGAAAAGTATGTGGAACAAATTGATCCAAAGAATGTTGTTCAAGTGGTTACAGATAATGCCTCTGCAAATGTTTCAGCAGGTATGAAATGTGAATTCAAGTGGTTACTTTCTAATAAGTATTAGATTTGTTACTCATAAGTAATAACATAAATCTTTAATATACAGGGAAGTATTTGATGTCAAGATTTCCACATATATTTAGGACTCCATACGCTGCCCATTGTCTGGATTTAATGCTTGAAGATTTATTCAAAATTCCAGTACTTAAGAAGGTTTATGAGATGGGAATGATGGTGAATGGCTATATATATAACAAACCACAAGTCTTGAATATGATGAGAGAATTCACAAGTCAAAAAGAAATGGTTAGGGCTGGGAAAACTCATTTTGCCACTGCTTTTTTGGCATTGAAGAGGTTTCAAAAGCAAAAGGTAAATTTAAGAAAGATGTTCACTTCAGAAAAGTGGAGCACGAGTCGATTTGCAAAGGAGGCAGAAGATAAACATGTTACAGAGATTATATTGATTTCTTCGTTTTGGAATCATATTGTTTATGTCATTCAAGTTAATGGCCTACTTATCAAAGTGCTTCGATTAGTTGACGGTGAAAAAAAACACCTGCAATGGGGTACATATACGAGGCTATGGATCGAGCTAAGGAGGTAATTGCTTTGGCTTTCAACAATAATGAAAAGAAGTACAAAAAGATTTTTTAAATCATTGATAAAAAGTGGACGGATCAGCTTCATAATCCTTTGTATGTAGCTGGTTACTTTTTGAACCCAAAATTCTTTTATGCGAATCCCGAGATAGAAAAAGATGCTGAAGTTATAAAAGGGTTGTATAAATGTGTTGAAAAGATGTGCGAAGATATTGACCTTCAAGGTAAAGTCATATATCAACTCTCAAAATATAAAAATGCTAATGGGTTTTTTGGCAGTCCTATGGTCATTCGACATAGAAATAAATTATCACCGAGTATACATATTGTTTTTTATTTCAAGATCATTAGTTCATAACATATTGTTGAAAACTTAAATTATTTGAATCATGAAATTTTGGATATCTCATTTGACAGCTGAATGGTGGTCGGTTTATGGTTCTACGACCCCACAATTGTAAGATTTTGCTGTGAGAATTCTCAACCTTACGTGTAGTGCTTCTGGTTGTGAGCGGAATTGGAGTATGTTTCAACATGTAAGTATCTAAATTTTAGCATTGTATAGTTGACTTTTGAGTCTTGAATCTTGATATATTAATTATAATTATTATTATGAACAAATAATGAAGAATGAATTTATTTTAAAATTTTCGCAACTTCATTCGAAAAGAAGAAATAGGTTAGCGCAGAAGTGTTTGAATGATCTGGTCTTCATTAAATATAACAAGGCATTAAAACGTCGATATGATTTGAGTGACAAAATTGATCTTATTTCATTGGATGATATCGATGATAGCAATGAATGGTTAATGGAAGGATTGGACAAATAAAAAAATAATCTAGTCTTTGAGGATGATGATTTGACATTGGGTGATATAAGTCGTGTGGGGTTGGTGAACAGATTTACGATTTTAAATCTCGTGCTTCTTCTTCTTCAAACGAAGTGAGGGAATCTACATCCAAACAACCAAGAAAAGACCAATTTCATATCTTCTGGATGAAGAGGAAGAAGAAATTGATGTTGATCAAGAAATCGATGAAGACCAAGAATACAAGTCCGAAAGTTCTGGGGACTCTGTTGATTCGATGGACTTGATTTGGATGATTGAAGAATTTTATAATGTTACTAATTACTGTAGATTTATTAATTATTTTTTGTTTTGTGTGACATTGTGACTTAATTATTTCAGTTTTTAATATATTTATTCTAAGATAAAATATTTTTTAAACACATTTAAAAATGTGTGCCTTGCTTCAGTAAGGCGCACGCCTTGCCTTGCGCCTCAGGCTCTAGGGCTTTTGTGCGCCTTGGTATACCTTGCGCCCTTGACAACTATGGCCACTGCGAGATTGCGATCACTCCCGCGTGGGTGATGCGAGATCGTGATCGCGCCTGCGCGATCTTGGGATCATTATCGCACCAGCATGCCTTTGGGATCGAAAATAGTAGATCCTAGATATGGAGATTTTGTATTATAATTAATAATATATAAATTATTTATTAATTAATATAAATACTATAAAATTATTTGATTTGAACATTAAAGAATTATAGGATAGATCTAAGCAAAATGTTACAAGAACCTCTTTTTGATATTAGTAAGATAACATGTTATGATTTATCAATTTTAATTTAAGCTAATGATATATCAATTTTCTTTAAAGAAAAGCATATTTATTTACTTTTATCCCTTGGATATCAATCATTTCAAGAGAAAAATCGAAATATACTTAACAATAAACACATGAAATCAAACAAATAATAAGCATTTAAAATAATTAAATATTAATATTTAAAAAATAAAAGAAAAAAAATATCGAAATAGTATCGGCATGCACGATATGATATCCAAATTGTACGTTCTGGTCACGGACTGAAACCTCAGCACAGGTTGAGATTTCAAACCTTGGTGGTGATAAAAGAAACTATTAATATAATTAGCATATATGAATCTCACGTAGAATTAGATAAAATCTTTAATATCACCAATATACACAGGAAAGTGGGGCACAACACACTAAAATCTAGTTTAGAGAGAGAAGCTCTCCCTTCTCTGTAGGAATTCTCTTAGAGGAAGGTGATCGGAAGGTGGCTAGTGGATGCAAGTGAGCTTCACCTGCTCTTGGAAGTGCCTTTGCAACTACACTACAGCACTAGGAGCAATCGGAAATGCTATTGTGATCACTGGCCATGGTGTCCCGATGTGCTGAGGCGAAAGAGTTGGAGTTGCACCGTGCATGGAGGCCTGCCTGAGTGCAGACTGGGAGTGGGGTTGTAGTCGAGTGGAAAGGGCAGAGTTGTGTGTGTGAGGTTGCCGGTGCGTAGCCAGTGGTCTACGAGCAGTGTGTACATAAGCTGGGTGTGTGAGGCGAACCCCTGCAGTGCAAGCGGAGAGTGCCAAGGCAAAACGTGCATGGAGAGCATCAAGGCTATGAGCGCAGGCTATACGCGCGTGGGTTGCGAGCAACTGGAAGAGGAGGTGTGTGTGTGGGTTGTAGATGCACGAGAGTTGTGAGTAGACTGAAGCTAAGTGGGCGGGTTGCAAGGTTGCAGGCAAGGTGCACGTGGGCTGCTCAACACAAAGGTGGTCTGCTGGGGAAGACAAGCCACCTCAGCAAACTTGCTGAACTAGAGTGTTCATACAACCTTGTTCGAATTGTAGTCTTCTGTGTATATCAGTTTTCCAACATGTAAGGTGTGCCCCCCAAGGCAGTCAGAGTTTAGGAGGCGACATCAAATTTTAGGCAGGTTGCATGGTTGCGTTAATTTTTGACTTGCTAATTGGTTTGGCTTAACAGGTATTGGTTCTCTCTAGTTTTACCTACTCGAACCAGTGGGCATATGGACAAAAAATAACAAGATCGTGACTTGCTAATATGGACAAAAAATTTCGATTAAGGCTCGACCGTTTGTTGTGCCTTAGCAGTCGACTGGTGTGGTATACCAGTCGGTAGTTCATGGTAATCGGTGGTGGTAATCGGTAGACGATCGACTCGCTTGCGGTCGATTGATAACGATAATGATCATTGCTCAAATATACATTGGATAGAATCCAACGTGGATTAATCCGTTGTGAGACAACGGTACTGTAGGCAGTCGACTAAGGCTCTTTAGCAGTCGATTGTCAGGCGGAAATCCAAGTCGTATGGAGGCTTAAAAGGAGCTCGCGAAGGAGGATTTTGGCAACAATTCTAGGGTGATTTTGAGGTGAAATGTTGCTGCATTTTAGGTCTTCAAAGGCTTCCCAAAGCAACCAAATCATCAAGCAAACAAAGCTCACTTCTTGTAAAGTGTTTCAGTTCTTTGTTTTGTATTTCATTTGTATTTGGTTGTATTTCATTGTTTACTGTTAGGGGTGTGCAATCTGTTAAAACCGAACCGACCGAACCGATTAAGACCAAAACCGAATAAATCGAAATTTTTTTAACTAAAGCGAACCGACTAAAATTTTTCACCAAACCGAACCGATTTGGCCAAAAAAATCGATTTTTCGGTTAAAAATCGAAAAAACCGATTTTTTACGAACAATCAATTGATGCTCAAATCAGTCGACTGATGGTCCAATCAGTTGATTGATATTATATATCAGTCGACTGGATCTAGTAGACAGGAACACAGAATGTTTCTTAGTCGACAGATGGCTAAAATCAGTTGACTGATGATCCAATCAGTCGACTGATGATCTATAGCAGTCGATAGCTTCAGCTAAAATCGGTCGGTTCGGTTAAACCGAATTTTTTCGGTTCAAATCCGAAACCGAATCGAAAAACCCGAATAAACCGATATTTTTTAAGTAAAAAAAACTGAATTTTCGATTGGACCGAACCGAACTTTCAAGTTCGGTCGGTTCGGTCGGTTTTTTCGGTTTAACCGACCGATTGCACACCCCTATTTACTGTTGTAAACACCTTGTAAAAGGTTTCTCCATAGTTTTACAGAACTCTCTGAGCTGGGCTGCCTCTCCGACCATTCTGCCTGCTTGGTCACGGTTTTGGATGGAAATAACTTCACAATGAAACCTTTTAAGTTCTTTAACATGTGGACAAAGCATGATAGGTCTCCACAGCTCATTGAGGACAAATGGGCAGAGTATACGCAGCAAACTGGATAGCCCAATTCAGATTGTTACAGATTCTGAAATTGCTGAAGTTTGATTTGAAACTGCTGAATTATGAACACTTCCAGCACATTTCTGAGAGAGCTGCTGCTGCTTGCCAACAATTAGAGGAGGCACAAGCTGTTGGACTGACCCTAGGGGTCATGCCGGATGATTACAAATCTCTCCAACAGACCGCAGCCCGCCCCAATGCTGCCAAGCACAGCTTCTACATGCAACGAGCAAAGGTGGGATACTTCAAGCAGGTTGACCGCAACTCCTCGTTTTTCCATGCTCTGGTTAAGCGGAATGAGATAGTCGCTGTAGAGAACCTCAATGGGCACCTTACCACATCAATTTCATAAGTTGTTCAAGTTTTCACTCAATACTTTCAAGAGCAGCTCGGGAAACTGTGAACCGGACAGATTTTCCTCATCACTGCCTAAACTTTGGACCGATGCTTTCCACGGATCAGCATGCCACTCTGATTCGCATGCCATCCAATGATGAAATCAAGGCTGCATTGTTTGATATCAGGTATCGGGGATCAAAGGCTCCCAGCTCTGACGGATATGGCTCTAAGTTTTTTAAAAGTGCATGGGATACTGTAGGACCTGATTTTGTGACTGTGGTTAAGGAGTTTTTCGCAATGGTCAGCTCTTGCGACGATGGAATCATATATTGATTGCCCTTGTCCCAAAGTCTGCTCATGCCCAAAATATTGCTTCCTGCTGCCCTATCTCATGTTGTACAGTTTT
Source organism: Wurfbainia villosa (assembly GCA_025175895.1). Classification (NCBI taxonomy): domain Eukaryota; kingdom Viridiplantae; phylum Streptophyta; class Magnoliopsida; order Zingiberales; family Zingiberaceae; genus Wurfbainia; species Wurfbainia villosa. The sequence goes on from CM045997.1 coordinate 59,576,632, forward strand.
CTACAAAATCATCTCCAAACTGTTAGTTGCCAGATTATCTGATGTCTTGAGTCACATTCTTCACCAATCTCAGGCGACTTTTGTGCAAGGTCAGCTCATCACTGATAACATCCAATTAGCCCAAGAGTTATTCCGTAAATACAGCCGCAAATGTATCTCCCCCCGATGCATCATGAAGATTGACATTCAGAAGGCCTTTGACTCGGTGCATTGGGATTTTCTGCATGAGGCTCTTCAGGGACTCAACTTTCTAGTTCATTTTGTGTCATGGATCATGGAGTGCATCACCATTACTTCCTATTCATTAGCCATTAATGGTGGCACATTTGGACACTTTAGAGGGGCTGAGACTTGAGGCAAGGAGACTCACTATCACCCTACCTATTTGATATATGCATAGAGGTCTTCATGAAACAGCTACAGCAGTGCACCACCGGGGCAGGATTTAGCTTTCATCCATTATGTGCTCACCTCAAATTAGCTCACCTGGCCTATATTGACGATCTTCTTATCCTCTGTCATGGTGATACAGCATCAATTGGTTCATTGACTACTTTCCTATGGGCTTTTGGGGATGCAATAAGACTCCAGGTTAACAGGCTAAAGTTGAGCATTTTTCTGGCTAGGGTTGATGATCAGATGCGCAAGCAATTACTTTCCATTATAGGTTTTCAGGAGGGTGGCATGCCATTCAGATACCTTGGAATCCTTTTAGCTGTTGTGCGTCTACGACTATTTAATTATAGTCCCCTGACTAACTCCCTAAAGCGTAGGATTAATGCTTGGCTGCATAAGACCTTGTCGTATGCCAGCAAAGCACAACTCATCACATCAGTGCTTCAGAGGGTGGAGTGCTTCTGGCTATTCATCCTTCCACTGCCCCAAGGTATTATTGACTGCATTTATAGCATCTGCGGTCTTTCATGTGGACATTCAAATATCCCCCAATGTCATGGGTGGACATATGTAGGTCAAAGGAGGAGGGTGGCTTGGGATTCAGGGACTTACAGGAATGGAACCTTGCTCTCTTGGCTAAGGTTCTCTAGCGAATTCAAGAGGAGGACACACTGTGGATCAAATGGATTCTTCATACATATTTGTGTCGCACAAACATTTGAGTTTGGCAGGCAGCCCATTCAGATTCCCCTCTGATCAAGCATCTACTATAGAAACAGGATCTTATTCTAGAGGCATTGGGTCACTTGCGAATGCTAGACAGAGGTTAGTAGCTTAGTTTGCATGGGACGATGGAGTGGCATAGGCACACGATTTCTTCCGATGTCGTGGACTAGGATAGTGTGGAAAGCTTATCTACAGCCAAGTCATGCAGTCACCTTCTAGAGTATCAAAAGGATTGATAGTGAAGCTTTTGTAGACAGGCACTCGAGTCACAAGAGCATTTGTTCTTTCAATGCCCCACCCCTCCTATTGCAAAGTTACGGAGGAGGATCCGAGGTTGGCTTCACATGCATCCGGAGATGTCCACATATCATCGAACGCTTGAGTTTTTGACCAACACTACCATGGGAGTAGGACATTGACAAAGGCTCGACACCTAGTCTTGTCATCTGTGATACATTATATGTAGCAGGCACGAAATCATAATTTTTTTTAGAGGGATAGTTAGATGTTAAGAGGATATACAAGGGTGTGCAAATCCATGTGTACAAGTCTTTAGGAGTCTACTTAAATCTGCTACTTCATCAAGCATGATTAGCTCCTAAAGACCCATTTTATACATTTTGATATATACTATACAACTTTTACTTATCCAACAAAAAAAAAGAAGCACCAAATCTAGATTTTGGGAAGGACCTAGATAAGGTATTATAAAAAAAAATTATCAAACAAAATGATTTTATCAAAAAGAGAAGTAAATGGGCATATAGGAGTAAGAAATGAGAAATATAATAGGGAGCGTGAGAGTTATGAGTTTAAAATAAGAAATGAAGGACAAACTTATTGAATTTTGCAATAACATATGAACTTATATTAGTCAATATATTTTCCAAGAAAAAAGAATAACACTTGGTTATATTCAAAAGTGAGAATAATAAATCGTAAATTGACTTTTTATGGTTAGAAAGAATGATAGAAAGATTTGTAAAGATTGAACTTATTATTAGAAAGATGGATAGAAAAATTTGTAAAAATTGTAAGATTATCCTTGAAAAAAAAATTAACTACCCACATAAGTTAATAGTATTGGATATGTGCCTCAAACATAGTATCGATAGAAGAAAAACACGTACTGACTACCAAATGGTAGAAGTTAAAGAGTGGTAAGTAAAATATATTTAAGGAGAGGGTAGAAATACACTATTAAGAGAAATACATGATAACTCAAATACGACATGAGATAAGATGACATCAAAGTTAAAAAAAATGATAACTAAGAGTGTACCCGGTAAATCAAAAGAACATCCACCACCAAGTAAAAAATCTTAGTATTGGAAAGAAAAAACATAGGAGAAAGTGAAGAAAAAATGAACAACTTATAAGTTATTATACACTTATAAGAATGAAATTTTTTTTTAAAAGTATACAGTTTCCAAAAAGAGACTAAGAAAGCTGTGAGAGAAGCCAAGAATGAAACATTTAAACACTTATATTGACAGTCGAATATAAAAAAGGAGAAAGAGACATATATAGAATAACTAAAATTAGAAAGAGGAAGACAAGAAATCTTATCCAAATAAGATGCATTAAAGATGAATGCAATAACATACTACTGAATGATGAAGAAATAAAAGAATGATGAAGAAATAAAAGTGCAATGAAAAAGATATTTTCATCAACTTTTTAATGAAGACTTAGATGATCAACTTAGGTAATTTAAGTAGGTCAAAAGAATATAAAAATTTAAATTCTTATCATAGAATTCAAACTTCAGAAGTATAACATACTTTAAATGAGATGCAAAATAGAAAATTAGATAAACCAAATAATATTCGAATAGAGGCATGGAAGTGGCTAAAAAGTAAGATATTGAATGACTTAAGAAGTTATTCAACCTGAAATAATTAAGGTATGTATAAGCATGTAATGACAAAATTTAAAGACTTCAGGAGGATTAACTAAAGTCAAGGTTTAAAATTTCGACTCGTATCGAGATTTCGATTCGCGACCAGAACGATACGATTTCGATATCGTATCGTAGCGCGTATAAATGAATTTCGGTAATTTTTAAATATAAAATATATAAATGAAAAATGAAAAATAAAAAATTATTAAAAAAATACTTTAAATTAATTATAATAATAAAATTAATTTAATTAATTTCAATTAAATACAACAACAATAACAACAACAACAAAGTCTTATCCCACTAAATGGGGTCGGCTATATAGATCCTTCTACGTCATTGGACTCTATCGCCTACTATATCATCATCTATATTTAAATAAATTTTATCTTGTTTTATTATTGCTAACCAAGTCTTTTTGGTCTTCCTCTTCCTCGTTTAATGTGTATATTTTCATCGTTTCACATCGCTTAATTGAAGCATTTATTGGTCGTCTAAGTACATATCTGTACCACCTTAAACGTATCTCTCGGAACTTTCCTTTAATAGATGCAACACCGACTTTTTCTCTAATTCTTTCATTTCTTATTCTGTCCATCCTCGTATGTCCGCACATCCACCTTAACATCCTCATTTCTGCAACTCTCATCTTTTGCTCATGTGCTCGAGTCGTAGCCCAATATTCAGTGTCATATAATATAGCAGGTCTAATCGTCGTTTTGTAAAACTTTCTTTTAAGTTTTAGAGGTACTTTATGATCACATAAAACACCCGACGTTTTCCTCCATTTCAACAATCCTGCTTGTATTCTATGTAAGACATCTCTCTCAAATTTCAATTAAATAGGATTAATAAAATAAAATAAATTTTAATAATAATAAAATTATTATTTATAATATATAAATTGATAAAATAAATTTTAATTGATTTTATTTAACCTATAGTTAAACTATAGTTTGGAAAGTTAATTGAATTCATTCGTAAAGTCGTCCCATGATTGTCGCGGAGGTCTCATCTTGCTCGGCGACCTCAGCGACCCGTGCGAGGCCACTATGGATGTTGTGGCCCCGGCGGCGGCGACTCTTTCGCTCGCCCGTGGTAAATCTTGCGGTGCCCGTGGCCTCGTCGCCCGCCGAGCCGCAGCTGGCCTCTGACCCAGCAATGCGTCGACTCTTCTGTATGGACTTTATTGTATCGTATTCCTATTTATAAAGCGTGGTTATTATATTTACTTGTATTTGTATCAAATAACTAAATATAATAATATCCTTAGTAGTAGGTTCTTATCTATATCAATCGATTGGTTGAATCGATAATGAGATGATATAGAACACCTACTCTTAATCGTTCTATCAGTATTAACATTCGGGGATAATGTTAATGCGTAGAGACTAGCGTGTAGTCAACGTGATGACTTGATCTCACAGTCAGATACGTGGATATGAGTCGACGATTTGGGTATACATTGAGAACGATATCTTGAATGACCCGCCACGTAGAAAGTATCGTGGATCGTTATATGAGTGTCATATACTTTCTAGTGGCTATTAGTATGACTTTAATCCTTAGACTGTCACCACGGTTCCTACATGGTTCCTACTACTTCGTTCACAAACGTCACGTAAACAAGTAAATGGGTGGACTATAAAGGCGATTCTTGGGTATGTAGCAAATTATACGGAGGGATGTGAGTGATGTAGATGGGATCTATCCCTCTATACGACGGGAGAGACATCGATATTCTTGATAGAGTGAGACGCGAAGTCGTGGTCACGAATGAATCGATATGAGATATTGAGCTCATTTGATTTTAGAGTGAGTCTACTTGGAGTTCAAGATTTAGATTATGCAGGGATGACCGCTTATGCCTACGCTCGATTAGTCAATCTAGATGTCGAGGATAGAGGGCGTATCGCATATTGTGAGTCGCGATTAGTAGTCACAAAGGTGATGTTGGGCTCAACATTCTTGTAACTTGCAGATGATGTGTTGCTAGATACCTCATTGCTTATGTTCTAAATCGGTTTAGGGACATCACAACGCATCGGAACCCTGTAGGTCACATTGGAGATTAGGTTCATATGAGGAACCATGAGGATTAGGTTCATGGGATGAACCAAATTGGATTAAGAGTAATCCAAATTAGACGAATTGAGTTAGACTCAAGTTGATTCAAGTGTTGAATGAGTCTAATTTAGATTTGATTCATCAAATCAATTTAAATTAATGAATAGAGATTCATTAAATTAAAATTGACTTGAATCAAATGGTTGGATTTGATCAACCGTGGAGATAAGAGGTCAAGTTTGACTTGACCAAATGTCATCGTGATGATGACTTGGCGTGGCGCGACGATGATGATGCTCATCATCATTGACTTTATAAATGGTGCCACCTCGTGAGACCAGTCGTGGGAGTTACGTCGTGCACGTAACCCCTCTCCGTAAGTGGCCACTTGATGGTTATTCATGTGGTAATTCATTTTGTGTGGGTTACACAACTTCATCTTCTTCCTTGGATCAACTTCCCTCAAGATCTCTCCCTCTCCCAACCTCCTTGGCCGAACCATCCATAGAGTGCTAGCACACTCAAGGGTGTGTTTTCTCCACCTATTGCTTGTGTGGATACTAATAGAGGGGTGTGCACTTGACACTCTCGAGTTCCGACGAACCTTTTGGACGAGCGGGATTTGCGAAGGGCATCGCTACGAGGGTAACATCCTTATCATGTAGATCTAAGGTAGATCTAGGGTTTTATATAAACACATACATGTTTTGTTTTTAATACATCTTCGCACGGATCCGTGGCCGGGGCTTCCGAGGTTTCTGCAACGCAAAAAGCGATTTTTGCGGCTCGGAAAACCCAACAGTGGTATCAGAGCCACGTGCGAAGCATGTATGTGTTTCGTTTTTTGTAATTTTTGTATTAGATATAAAAATTACAGATTTATATGTTTCTGTAAATTTCCTATTTTTATAGAATTTTTGGGTATTTTTCTCGAAGAATCGAAGCAACGAGTGTTGGGACACTTGTAGGCTTCAATCGTCGAGAAAAACTCTCCGTAACGGCGAGTTCTCACTTTAGGTTTTTGGGACAACGACTTAAATCGTTGTAAGATCATTGTAGGGACACTCGCAAAGTTTATTTTGCGAGTAGGGGCGCTGCCCCTATCCCCGAAAGAGGTCTTGTCCCGCGATCGTGCCCGGAAACCGCTTAGCGGGACCATTACTGGGAGGTGACTCATAAAATTGAAAAAAAAAAAAAATAGGAAATATTATAGAAATTTTCTGTAAAAATACATAATTTAGAATTATATATAATTCTGTGATTGTCATGGCCCAATAACCCCAATATGATTGGATGTGATGTGTTGTAATTCATAATACGGCCTGCGTGCCGTTTTGTGGTTGTGCATGTTGTATAGTGTATGCGACCTGTGCGTCGTACCTCTTCTTTTGATATTCTAATTGTAAATAGTTTTAGACTCGAATGTAACTCGAGTTTCATATTTGTAATGTACAAAATCAAGCGGTGGAAAGTCCACTTGAAGACGAGATTACGAGAAGGGTGAAGACACACGAAGGCGAAGGCGGTGAGAAGCGCAGCCTTAGGTTGATCTCCGATCTTCTCATTGGCTTGAGAAGATCGTAGTAGGGCCATGACTACATCACTTTAATTATATATATAGATATGTTGATATATATATATATATATATATATATATATATATATATATATATATATATATATTTGATTTTGCTTGTATGTATGTGATCGTCTAGTAGAATAATGCTTGTATGTATGATCATACTAGGATAATTTTCTTGTATGTATATGATCGTGCTAGAATAATGATTGTATATATGTGATCGTGCTAATATAGGATAATAAAGGCCTAAATGCGTATAAGATACACATTACGATTAGATTAGATCATAATCGAATCAACTCGAAAATGCCTACCGAGCTCTTGATACCCATCACTACCTCGATCATTGTTGTTGTTGAATCGCCAAAGCAGAGCAACGATACTATCTTGGTAGCGGAGGGACAATCTTGGTCCCGCCTATCACGCAGGTTAGAGTAAGCTCAATTAGATTGAGCAAAACTAGTTAACTCAATTGGATCGAGTAGTAACTATGGCGTATTCCAATCGTTGGAAAGATAGGATAAGATCGCATTTACACTAAATCTTGGGCGATTTAGCGAAAGCTAACTCAAGTCTTTTGTAAATGTGGGTCTTGATCCTATAAACAAGAGTGCGTAGACGTAATCGGTAATGTGTTTATTACCACCGATTGTACTAAGTCTTGGCGATTTGCGAACTCAAGGCTTAAGATGACGACAAGCGATTCTGTCTCAAGAATTATAGCTTAGTTCAGATTTAATCTAGTAATGTGGTTCACCACATCCATAACTCGATTCTACAAAATTCCTATAATTCAGTGGGAGCATCATTCGATTAAAGGCCTAATTAAACGATAAAAGGAATACGACATTAATTCTCAGATCAGATGTCAGAGATAACTATGTCGACAAACACGAACACTCTTCTCTCGCTTCGTCTCGAGAAGGACAAGCTCAATGGAGCAAATTTCCGATCGGGTACAAGAACCCGAGAATCGTTTCTCACCTAAGAAAGGAAGTCAGACGCCCCGAGCAACCCATTCGAGGCACCTCCGCCACACGCCTCGCGAAATGGCAAAGACGCTTATAAGAAGCATCAAGACGATGATTACGCGGTCATGTCTAATCGCTCGCGATCACGAACTCGAGCTTCGTATAAATACGAGTTCATGACGCCATGATGATATAATGACATCTTCGCCAACTATATCAAGGACAAGCAAGGTACGAGAGATACGATCGGGTCTCTAAGGCATTATTTGGGTCTAAATGCAAGGGACTCTAGTCAATACGTACTCAAGATGATCGGGTACGAAAACCTACAAAGGTCAGATTCCCACTGCCAAGGCCACGACCGATCTGCACCCACATAAGCCTTCAATCAATTACGCTTAATTATAACACGAACGAAATCGATAAGTCATCGTCAAATGCTCAAAGATGCTGAGAATCACGAGCTTAACCTTAATGAGATTAGATCTTAATCAAGTTAACTCGAAATGCCTACCAAATTTTGATACTCATCACTACCTCGATCATTCGTCATTGCTGAATCCGCCAAAGCGTAACAATGCATATTATCTCGTAGGTGCAAGGACAATCTCGTCCCACCTATCAAAGTCAAAGTAGAATAAGTTTCAATTAGATCGAGTGAAACTAGTTAACTCAATCGATCGGATAAAACTATGTGCATATTCCAACGTCGAAAGATAGATAAGATTACATTTACACTAAATTCGGGTAATTTAGCCAAAGCTAACTCAAGTTCTTTTGTAAATACGGATCTCGATCCTATAAACAAGAGTCGCATAAAGATGTAATCGGTAATGTTATTCACCGATCATACTAAGTCTGGGCGATTTAGCCAAAGCTAACTCAAGGCGTAGTATGACGTGGATCTGTCTCGCGAGAATTATAGCTAGCTCAGATGAATCTAGAATGTGGTTCACCACATCCAGACTCAATTCCCTACAAAAGTCCTATAATTCGGGAAGCATCATTTACTTAAAGGTCTAATTAAACGATAAACGGAATATGATATTTACTTTCTATTGCTTACGTGTAGATCACGCCACAAACACGAACACTCTCTCCTCGCTCGTCTCGAGAAGGACAAGCTCAACGAAGCTTAATTTCGGATCGCATGTAACCGAGAATTATTCTCACACAAGAAAGAAAATCAGACGCCCCGAGCACTATTCCTAAGCACCTCCGCCATCGCCGCGAGTCGACCGAGATGCTTACAAGAAGCATCAAGATGACGATTAGATGTGCATGCCTCACGCCACTTACGAAACTCGAGCTTCAAAAGCAACACGAGTTCATTTAACGCCATACGGTCCGAACATCTTCATCAACTATATCAAGGACAAGCAAGGCATGAGAGATACGAGATCTCTAAGGCACTGTTTCAGTGCAAGATACAAGATAAGACTCCCGTGGGTCCATATGTACTCAAGATGATTGGGTACATAGAGAACCTACAGAGGTTGGGATTCCCACTTGGCCAAGAACATCGACTGATTCGCAATTCGCCGTAAAAGTCGCAATCAATTATGCGAATTACAACACGGATTTAAATCGATAAGTCATCGCCTCGAGACGCTAAAGATGTCGAGAATCACGAGCTCAACCTTAAGAAGGTAAAACCCGACTCCATTTTGATGGTGCAGAAGAAGAAAGGCAAGGGCAAGCATAAAGGTAAAGGAAAGTCCCAAGCCAAGGGCAAAGGCAAAGAACTCAAACCCAAAGGAGGGGTAGCCAAGGAAGGGGCTTGCTTCTACTACAAGGAAGCAGGACACTGGAAGCGTAACTGCAAGGCATACCTGAAAGATCTTAAGAAGAAGAGAAGTGAGACTTCTACTTCAGGTATAAATGTTATAGAAGTCAATCTATCTATTTCTTCATCATGGGTATTAGATACCGGATGTGCATCTCACATTCGTAAACGTGCAGCGCCGAGAATAAAGCAGGCATCGACAAAGGGCGAGGTGGACCCACGAGCAGTAAAATGGAGCAAGAGTCGCCGTGATAGGAACTTACGATCTATCTTCGCCTCCGGGCTCAGACTAATTAATGAGAACGTTATGCATTCCGCTTTAACTAAGAACATAATTTTAGTTTCTTGTTTCGACAAGAAAGGATTTTCATTTATAATAAAGAACAAACGCTTGCTCACTTTATTTAAACGACATGCTCTATCAGAAGCACCTCTAATGAACGGACTCTATTTTCTAGACTTAGAGAGCCCTATCTATAACATAAGTACCAAAAAGTTCAAGTCAAACGACCGAACTAAACCTATCTTCGCACCGCCGCCAGTCACATAAACGAGAGTCGCTTATCTCACCCATAAGGACGGGTCGCTAGACTCATTTGATTAATCATATGAGAGATGCGAGTCTCGCTTTTTGTGCAAGATTTACCAAGACTCCTTTAATGATAACGAAAGAGCAACAGATTATAGACTTATACATAAATGATGATGCCCTTTCAACGTCATACCAGAGGTGGTTAAGGTGTACTTCATTACATTTATCATGACTTCAAGAGATACGGTTACGTGTATCTCATGACATAAATCGTAATCCTTTCAAAAGTTCAAAGAATTCAAGAACGGTACAAAACCACTGCAAGAGTATTAAAATACTTCGATCGATCGAGCGGAGAATACCTTAGCACAGTTTCACGACTATCTAGCCGAGTGTGGGATTCTATCCCAACTCACTCCTCCCGAACACCACTGGAACGGTGTATCCGAAAGGAGGAATCAGACTTATCGATACGGGTACGATCTACGATGAGTCACATGATCTTCCTATATCCTCGGGATACGCCTAGATACTACAAATTTTACCCTTAACCGTACAATCCAAGGTCATGATAAAGACACCATATACGAGCATGGACAGGAGAAATCCCAAGATGTCTTTTATGAGGATTCGGGGTCATGAGGCTTACGCTCGACGCCAAGTCTCGCATAAACTAGGATCCAAACCGACAGTGCTATTTCATTGATATCCCAAGGATACAAAGGGATACTACTTACATTCCCAATCAAAGACAAAGTGTTTCGCGGTAAAGACCGGGTTTTTCTGTAAAGGATTTTGTTTCTAGAAAACTAGTGGAGTACCTTCGATCTCAAGAAATTCAAGATAAGGACCATAAAGATCGAGGCCTCACGGAGGTTAAACAGAACCACAAAGTGTCAGAGGTGATGAGGTTGTTGCGACAAAGAATCGCTGAACAACCACCTGCTCGTGCAGACTACCTCTTCGCAGATCCGATAGATACGCCGTCACCGAGAGATACTCATTTCTCTGTCGACCACGATGACGCACGCTATCGAGAACGAGCCTACCTCCAATCGTGAAGCCGCTGATGAGCCCAGCATTCTCGAGAAATGACCAGAGGCCACGAGATCCGAGACGGAATCCATATACACCAACCAAGTGGACTTCGTCGATCCACCAAGGGGTCAAACTATCGGGTGTAAGTGGGTCTTTAGAGAAAGATCGATAATGGACGGACTTACACATACCTATAAGGGCCGATTAGTAGCCTAAAGGTTTCAAGCAAATTCATGGTATCGACTACGAAACCTTTTCTCCAAAGCGATGTTTAAGTCCATTAGATCTTACTGCTATCGCAAAGATACCACGACATGAGATCCGCAGACGGATGTCAAAACCGATTGAATGGAAACTTACTCGAGGATGTGTATACGACACAACCCGAGGGTTTCAAGATCCACAAAGATAATCGGGAAAGTATACAAGCCGCAAAGGTCCATTTACGGGCTAAAGCAAGCCTTCCTGAGCGGAATCTTCGATTCACGACGCGATCAAACATTGTTTCATCAAGAATAAATTCAACCCTATGTCTACAAGAGGGTTAATGGGAACACAATCGTCTTCCTTATATCAGATGATAACATACTACTATCGGGAACGACATCCTTCGCCACACCCGCAAGACTGGGTCAGACGGCTTCAAACGAAAGACTTAAAGCGGCACAGATTCTAGGCATCAAGATCTATAGAGATAGATCTAAGAGATCGCTTGCCTAAGTCGAGTACATACATCGACACTAGATTACTACGGTCACATGCGCAGAATTCCAAGAAGGGACTTCTACTAACGTTACACGCGCGAGTCTTTCAAGACTCAAAGTCCTCTTCTAGAGAGGAGAGAGACTGACGATAAGATCCCTTACGATCACCTATAGGATCTATCATGACGCTACGCCACAGACTGTTCTCGATGTCTCGTGACTGCTGAGACTTTAGTAGTACTCAGATCCAAAGTGAAGGCCATCGATAATAGCCAAGAATATTCTTAAGTACTGAGAAGAACTAAAGAATATTTCGATATTCGAGGCGAGAGAGCTAGTCAGAAGGGTTACAATGATGCACTTTCCAAACCCAAGTGATTTAATATGATCGCAATGTGGTTCGTGGTTTTGCTGAACGGTGGCTACCGTGAGCTAAAAGAGTTCAAGGAGGACACAAATACGATTTTACAACAGGTTTAGTATATCGCTACATCCGAGGCAAAGAAAGGAGGCGCTGATCCGCAAGTTCATTACTGTTGGGACGGTTCCTAGCATACAGATCCCATAGAGCTCTATCAGGACAACAATGGAGCGATCAGACAAAGCAAGGAACCTCGCCACACCAAATGACCAAACACATACTACGGCCCATCTCATCTCGAGATCATCAATGGAGGAGATGCGAAGATTTGCAGAGTACCCACAGAGGCTAACATCGCAGATCCTCGACAAGGCTTACGTAAAAGCACACGGTCACACCAGTCATCGGGAGATACTACGGTGATCGCACTCGCGCTATGGGAGATCGAATGAAAGCCCCAGAGTCAATCATGCACGATCATTGTCAGATGGACTTTATCAGATCATATTCCTATTTATAAAGGCATGGTTATTATATTTACTTGTATTGTGTCACAAATAACTAAATATAATAATGTCCTCGAGTAGAGTTCTATCTATATCAATCGATCGTCAATCGATAATGACGACATAGAGAACACTACTCTTAATCATTCCTAGTCAAGTATTAACATTCAGAACAATGTTAATGCGCAGAGACTAAAGACGTAGGTCAACACGACGACTGATCTCACAAGTCACGGATACGAGATATCGAAGTCGATACAATGGGTATACATTGTGAGAACGATATCGAATCGACCCGCCACGAAAGTATCGCGATCGTTATACGAGTGTCATACTTTCTCACGCTATTAGTACGACTATTACCTAGACCAAGTCACCACGGTTCCCTACATAAGGCGCTCAGATACTTGCTTCACAAACGCCACCCGTAAACGTGGACTATAAAGGCGACATCGGGTATGTAAATAAATTACGCGAGGGACGCGAGCGATGATAGACGAATCTATCCTCCTATACGACGGAGAGACATCGATATTCTTGATAGAGCGAGACTAATGGCGTACGGTCACGCCTAAACGAATCAATACGAGATATCGAGCTCATTCTGACAGAGCGAGTCTACTGAGTTTAAGATTTAGATTGCATCGAGGATTTACATCGCCTACGCCGATCGTCAATCTAGTACGCCAAGGATGAGGACATTATCATATCGCGAGAGTCACAATTGAGTCACAAAGGTGACGCTGAGCTCAACATTCTTGAACTCGGGTAGCAAGAATGACGTGTTGCTAGATACCGCCATCGCTTATGCTTCCTAAATCGTTTAGTGACATCATTAACGCTACAAGAACCTATAGGTCACACACATAAGGGCAATTAGATGGAGATTAGGTTCATATGATGAACTACGAGGATTGTGTTCACGGATTTGAACCAAATCGATTAAGAATAATCCAAATTAGACTAATCGAAAGGACTCAAGTCGATTCAAGTGTTAAATGAGTCTAATTTAGATTGATTCATCAAATCAATTTAAATTAATGAATAGAGATTTATTAAATTAAAATCGACTTGAGTCAAGTGGTTAGATTCGATCAACCATGGGAGATTAGAGGTCAAGTTTGACTTGACTTGAGAGGGAAGATGAAAGGTCAAGTTTGACTTGACCAAATGTCACGTCACGACGACGACTGCACGTGGCCAACGACGCTGGTACCACCTCACGAGGGAGACCATGGTCACGGGAGTTACGATGCACGTAACCCCTCTCCACGGCTGGTCGGCCACTTGATGGTTATTCATGTGGTAATTCATTTTGTGTGGGTTACACAACTTCATCTTCAACCTTGGATCAACTTCCCTCAAGCTCTCTCCCTCTCCCAACCTCCTTGGCCGAACCATCCATAGAGTACTAGCACACTCAAGGGTGTGTTTTCTCCACCTATTGCTTGTGTGGATACCAATAGAGGGGTGTGCACTTGACACTCTCGAGTTCCGGCGAACCTTTTGGACGAGCGGGATTTGCGAAGGGCGTCGCTACGAGGGTAACATCCTTATCATGTAAATCTAAGGTAGATCTAGGGTTTTATATAAACACATACATGTTTTGTTTTTAATACATCTTCGCACAGATCCGTGGCGGGGGCTTCCGAGGTTTCCGCAACGCAAAAAGCGGTTTTTGTGGCTCGGAAAACCCAACAGGACGAGGCCCCACTATCGTCATTCTGCGGCCCCACAGAGGCCCGCTGTTGTCCCACCGCCATCATTACCACGTCTCGTGGGCGTGTCGGTATCAGTGCCATGTCGGAACGAGAAAAACCACCCGTTTTATCGGAAATGGGTCGGTATTTCAAACCATTACCAAAGCATTTCCCATAAAGATCGGATTATATTAAGGATCAACTTTAAGTCTCTGTCTTCTTGTATTAATCGTGGATGAACTCATTGGACACATCCAAGATACCGTATTATAGTTCATATTGTTTATAGATGATATGATTTTGGTAAATAAGACACATAAAGGAGTAAATGTGTATTATAGTTCATATTGTTTGTAGATGATATGATTTTGGTAAATAAGACACATAAAGGAGTAAATGTGTATTATAGTTCATATTGTTTGTAGATGATATGATTTTGGTAAATGAGACACATAAAGGAATAAATGTTGAACTCGAATATTAACGAAAAATATTGGAAGTGAAAAGTTTTAAGCTCAGTAAAGACGAAATGTATGAAATTTAAGTTTAGGAATATTTGACATAATAAAACAATTATTAAGATAAAAGATAACGAATTATCTGTAACCGAGAGTTTTAAATATTTATGATCATTTATGCAAAAAAATATAGAGGTTGAGAAAGATAACTTATACAAAATACAAGTAGAATAGTTGAAATAGAGAAAAGCAACAAGTGTTTTTTGTGACCGTAAATACCTTTAAAATTTAAAGGGAAGTTTTATAAAATAAGGGTTAGATCTGCTATATTATATGGAGTTAAATGTTAGACCATGACTCGAGCACATAAGCAGAAGATACGAGTCGCAGAGATGAAGATGTTAAGGTGAATGTACGGACATACGAAGATAAATAGGATAAGAAATGAAAATATTAAAGAGAATATCGAAGTCGTACCTATTAAGGGAAAGCTCTGAGAGACACATTTAAGATGACACATATATGTACCTAAACGACTAATAAATATTCTGGTTAGGTGATATGAAACTATAACAAATATGCACGTTAAACGAGAAAGAAAAAGACCAAAGAAGAATTGATTAGCAACGATAAAATAAAATAAATTTTATTTAAATACAGATGATGATGTAATAGAAGATAGAGCTCAATGGCGTAGAATGATCCATATAACCGATCTCACCTAGTGAGATAAGGCTTAGTTGTTATTATAGAGAGAATAAATTAGTTTCTTTTTTTAGTAACTAGAGAGAACAAATTGGATTTATAGAATTTAGATAAAGTACATATTGCTTCTTAAGTGGACATACAAGTATACATGTTTGCTTCCTTGTGAGCATGCAAATCTATTGAAATTTTATCATAGAATGCAACATTTTAGTCAACCATTTCAACTAAGTTGTCCTTGTTATACAAATATCTTTATTAATTCATGTGGTGACAATTAATATTGCCTATCTTGCATCTACATAGTGACAATCAATATTACCTATCTTGCATCTACATGGTGACAATCAATTGCCTATCTTATATCTACATGGCAACAATCAACTGTATTATATGACTTAGTCTTTGAAGGTATTTTACTTAATACAATTAAAAGAATTATATGAAACTTTGCAATAAGTTGATAAACGTTAATATTTTATCCATCCAAGGTGATAAAATCTTTGAGTTTTAGAACTCATATGGTTAATTTCATAGTGGAGTAACCCATTAGATTATTACATTTTTATCTCAAAGGAAAGTTTGCAACTAGTTTTCTCTAAATATGGTAGTTATATTTCATCTTACATAATATTATTGATGTTCACATTTTGTGCGTGATATTGATTTTATTTCAATAGTCTCCTTTAGTGTGAACAAAAATGCAGCTGAGGTCCTGCCTGGTTCTAATTAAAAAAATCTAAGGATAATATAGAATTTGCCCTTGGCATGATTAATATTAATTTTGCATTACAAGAAATTAAGGCTTCTAATTTGATATTGATGATCTTTTTTATTTCAAAGGGCATTATGTCTAGCAAGAGGGATTCAATCGTTTGTGTTTACATACTCTTAGGAAACCAATTTGATAGCATTTCTTAAGTGGCATCCCTAGTTGAGAAATAGCAAGAACCCTAGGTCTTGTATATCTGATAAGTCTAAAGGTGGTAAACCTACAAGTGAATTGGCATTATGGATAGTGTCAGGGATTATATTTTCAAAATGCTCCACATTCAAACCAACCTTAAATCTGATGATTTGATATCTTTAATAAGTTTGTCATTCACCATGATATTAATTCTCTGCCACGCTAATTTTCTCGAATCAAGTATTATTTGTACAATCTTATTCTAAGTGGTTGAACCTTGGGATTTTTGATATTTGTGCAAAGAGTTTAAATTAGGCTTTGAATTTATAATTAATATGCATGTTTAGGTTGTGCAAGAACTTGATATTGTTGGTGCTTATAAGATTCGCATATCTCCACAATGGTATGATATTATCCACTTTGAGCATAAGCCCTCATGGTTTTATTTTTATCCAAAAGGCCTCATACCAATGGAGGTATATTTTTTAATCTTATAAGCACGTGTTCTTTTCTATGTCTTACTAATGTGGGACTTTGATTGTATTCTCAATACTCACAACAATTTTCCCCTCAAACGAAGGACCACATTAAACCCTCCCTCAAGTCTATCCATCCTCAAAGGACTTCCTCTACTTGATGTCCGATCCTCAACCCACAAGGTCTTCCTGCCAACTGTCTGGCCCTTCTGACCCAGCTGGACCTCCTGTTAGTTGTATGATCCTTCTGACCCAACTGAACTTCCTACCAGTTGTCCGATCCTCCTGACCCAACTGGACTTCCTGTCTGGTATCTGATTCTCTTGATCCGGACATGGGAGTCTCACTTCCTTCATTCGAAGTGCATGGCTTGATATGAATCATGACTCTGATACTAATTGTTGGTGCCTATAAGATTCATATATCTCCATAATGGTATGATATTGTCCACTTTGGACTTAAGCTTTCATGGTTTTATTTTTGAGATTTACCCAAAAGGTCTCATACCAATGGAGATAACTTTTTCATCTTATAAGCACATGATTTTTTCCTATCTTACCAATGTGGAACTTTGATTGTATTCCTAATACTCCCAACAAATAGGATACAAATAAAGCTTATAGAGATTGTGACTCAACCAGATCGAGTGTGGATAAATAACTTGGTGCAACAAGGCAACAAGGCAACAATTCAATGGCTTGAAGGTTCGATGGAGTTCGAAGAAAGTTTCATAAGGCATGGGATTGTAGGATGTGAAGGATTGATATGGTGTTAGAGTAACTCATGAAGCATGACTTCGTGTGACCAAATTAATTGGCCTAGTGGCTCAAGGTCCACTAGAGGTCAAAGAAGGATGTTGTAAGACATCTTAAGAATTGCAGAACAAGAAGCAACATCAGCGATAGTTGAAATAAGGCGAACTATAGAGTTGGTCATGAAGTCAAGCTGCAAAAGTTAAACTTTTGCATGAAATGTGAGAGTCGAGAGATATGTATCTTTGAAATAGGGTAATCTTCAATTTAGACAGATTTGATCATTAGAATAATTGTAGTTGGAGCTCTAGTCAATTGAAGATTGATTCTAGTCGATTAGTGAGCTGATTCGAAAGGCGTCGACTCAAGCTAATCAGCCAGCTAATAGAATATATGTTTCACGACTCAATCAACTGATCTAGAAAAACTGAAAGTAGTCATTGATCTAACAAAGTTGCACTATAAGGAGGCAAGTGACTCATAGTAGATTTTAGTGAATTGATGATGGATCCAGCCAATTGATTGGTGACAAAGAAACAAAACAATAAGTGAAGCTAGAAGTATTTAAAGGCTTTCGAACCATGTTACATGTGTTAACAATTAGTATGCATCAATTTCTTATGTTTTTATTTTCACTGCATAAGTTGATTTTTGTGACCTTTTTAAGGCATTAGCAAGAGTAGAATGATTATTCACACACTCTAGCTATCTGATCATCCATACACACCGCTCCTAACACATAATGTATTGATTAAGTCGATACTTAAATGACCTTATACTTTCATTTGCAAGTAGAATCACTATTCATCCCCCTCTAGCTATCTGGTCATTCATACACATCGGTCCTAACACATATAATGTGTTGATTAAGTCCCGGTGTATAAATGATTTTACACTTTTAAGTGCATCTATCATGAAGATAAATTAAGGAAAAATAAAGAGTGCAGTGGTTGTATCTCAACCTAAACTAAATCATTTGAAGAGTACCATTATTCACCCCAAGAAATTCACCTATCCTAACATGTATAATGTTTTGATTAAGTCCCGGTGGTTAGATGATCTTACACTTCTAAGTGTGTCTATGAGGAAGAAAAATCAAGGAAAAATAGAGTTTGTTGGTTGTATCTCAACCTAAACTAAATTATTTTAAGAGTATCATTCACCCCAAGAAATTCAACCCAACAGATTACAAACAAACTCAAGATATCAAGCATAGGAATGGTCATAATATCAAGATAAGTGATTCGGCCACAATAAACAAGAAGACTATCAAGTGTTTCTTTTGTAAAAAGATCAAGGCCACAAAAGAAGTGCTTGCTTAAAGTTTAAAACTGGTTAAAGAAAAGAGAGAATGCTCAAGGTAACTCTTGTGCCCTTGTCTGTTATGAATCCAATCTAGTTCAAGTACCATATAACACATGGTGGTTAGATAGTGATTCACCTGTTAACATTGTTATAACTTTACATGAGTTCATAAACAAAGAGACACCAAATGAAGAAGAGGTTAGATTAAAGATTAGGAATGAAGTATAAGTAAAGCTTATGGGGACTGATAAGTTAAGTTAGAGCCTAGTTTTAGTTTCATACTAGATAAAACCTTTCTATACCATCATTTAGAAATAAAAACTTGATTTCACTCTGTTTGGATAAACTTGGATACTATTTTCATATTAGAGGTGGAGTGGCTAAGTTGCTTTTTTAATTCTGTGGTAATTGAGAGTTTTGTCTTGACTGATAATTTTTATAAATTATGTTGTATCCAAAAAGGCCTAAAATTTAAGAAAAAGTCTTTATATTGTGGCATAAGCATCTAGGTCACCTTTCTAGATAAAAATTGAAAGACTAATAAAGGAAAACATTTCACTTCATCTAGATTTTGCTGATGAAGAGGTATGTGAAGAATACATTGGAGGTAAGATGAACCAAGAAACAAAATAAAGGTACTACTCGATCTAAAAAACTTTTTGAAATAGTGTGCACTAATACTTATGGACCTCTTTCTTCTACCATATGCAGTTGTAGATATTTTATTACCTTTTAATAGCCTACAATACGGATATTTTTATTTGACTAAAGCAAATCTGATAAGCCTTGTGAAACTTAAAATATTTAAAGTTGAGGTAGAGATTCAACTACGAAAGATTATAATACCATCCAACCACAGAGGTGAGTATTATTAACAAATATGATATGATTGAACAACAAAGTGGACCATTTGTCAAATACTTGCAAGAGTGGGGGATAATTGCCATGCCTAATAGTCTTGAACAAAATGGTGTGCTGAAAGGCAAGATCACACACATAAACATACGATGAAGTTCATATTGTCTGCACTAAAATTACCTGAATTTCTCCTGAGTAAAGCTTTTGGAACTTCCTTATTCTTAACTGAATGCCAAATGAATTTGTACCTAAACGTGTTTTAAATTATGGATTGGTAAGAAACCTAGCTTTAACAAAGTTAAAGTTTGAAGTTATCCGGACTTATAATCTACAACAAGAGAAAGATCCAGTCATAACTACTCAATGCTACTTTATAAGGTATCCAACTCATTTTAAAGGGTATAGATATTTATTTACTCTAGAGACAGTAAGATTGTTAACCTCAACATGCTAAATTTCTAAAGAATGACATCGTTGTTGCATCAAAAATGTTAATTGCATCTGAGAAGATGGCAATTAAACATTCTGAATCACACAAGTACATTTCCACCCTTTTGCTGGTGATAGATAAGAGAACTATTGACATATTTGAATATACAAAGATCAATGAACAAATAGTTAAAATCATAATTTTAGTGATCAACCACATTGTAAAAAATTACCTTCTAATTCACAATTAAAACAATCCACGAGAAATATAAGACTAGCCATTTCTAATGATTATTATTTTTCTTTGTGAGCATGATTTTGATATTGGTAGTGATCTTGATCTAGTATCATATGATAATTCCCTTAATAGTCCCAAATCAGAAACATAGTAGAGGAGGTGAAAGAACAAATGCATTTATTGGCATATAATGGTGTATGGGAACTAGTAGAACCACTAGAAAATTACAAACCCACTAGTCGCAAATGGGTTTTATAAGACAAAGAAATACTAAATGTAAAATTGAAAGACTTAAAGCTAAATTTGTAGCTAAAGGTTTTACTCAGAGAGGGAATAGATTGCGATGAAACATTTTCTCATGTAACTCCAAGGACTTCGTTAGGATCATCATGGCCTTGGTAGCTTACTTTAACTTACATCATGGCCTTACTAGCTTATTCTAACTTAGAACAATATTAGATGGATGTGAATAAAGCTTTCTTTAATGAAGATCTAGGAGAGGAAAGTTACATGAAGCAAGTAGAAGCTTTCACGAAACATGGCAAAGAACACATGGTATGTAGATTAAAGAAATCTAGTTATTGTCTCAAATAAGCATCCAGATATGGTATTTAAAATTTTATGGAATTGTGACTTCTAATTTCAAGAAAACCTAGCTCAGTCAATGTGTTTATCTCGAGAATAGTAGGAGAGAATTTGTGTTTCTCATTCTTTATGTTAATGATATTTTGCTAGTCAATAATGATTTTGGTTTGCTACCTGAGTGTAAACAATTTCTTTTAGTGAATTTTGACATGAAAGACCTTGGTGAGGCAACCTTTGTTCTTGGGATTGAAATCCATTAAGACATCTTGGTATTTTGAAACTACCATAAAATGCCTATATTGGTTGACTTCTTAAAAGATTCCATATGCAAGATTGCAAGGCTAAAAATGCTCCAGTTGTAAGAGGTGACAAATTCAATTTAGATCAATGTCCTAACAATGATATTGAAAAGGAATCCATGAAAATTTTACCATATCCTGTTGGCAATTTAATGTACATACACAAGTGATATTGCTTGCATGGCAAGTTGAAAGGACAATATCAATCAAATCCTAGCCATAATCATTGGGTTTCTACTAAGAAAGTTTTGAGATATTTAAAGAGAGCTAACAATTATATGCTCACGTATAAAACAAGTGGAGAATCTTGAACAAACTGGTTATTTAGATTATTCGGATTTTGTTGGATGTACTGATGATATAAAATCAACTTCTGGATATATTATTCTTTTAGCTGGAGGTGCCATTTCATGAAAAAGTACTAAACAAATGCTTAACATTTCTTCCACAATGCAAGATGAGTTTATCACGTGCTATGATGCATTTATTCAAGCCAAGTGGTTAAAACATTTTAGATTAGAACTTGATATGATTAATTCTATAGCTAGAGCGTTACAAGTCTACTGTGTTTTGTGTCTATTATATTTTTGCTAAGAATGACAAAATGTCTAGCAGATCAAAGCATCTAGAGATCAAGTATCTTAATGTAAGATATCATGAAAAGAGACATTGTCATTCACACCAATAGCTTATTAAAAAAACATATAATAAAGTATAGGTATCTCAAAATGGTTCAATGCACTTGGCAGGCGGTACTTATTCAACTTATGTTGTGTACTTGATATGATCTAAAATTTTGATGTTAATGAATTGTGTTCATCATGGCTTTTAAATGTCTACATATATATGATGTGGTCTTTACATATTAAGATATTAGAATTTATGAAAATGGGTTAATGTCTCCCTGATGATACTGTCACAAAACATTGAAATTTTTAAAGCATCACAAGATTAATTATAAATATTGTCTCAAGAGTTAATCTATTTCTTGTTGTTAGCTTCTGAGAACTACTAGGTAAGTTATTTTCTTTGATTAAAAAATCAATCAATGTAGCCAAGTGAGAGAATATTGAAATTTCCTCATTAAATGAGCTATCATTAATTGATATGTATTTAAACATTTAGAAAATTGGGTTGGATTAACCCCTATTGTTTTGGTATGCTGAGCTCAATTATGATCCATTTATTGCCTTGGACACTTATGATATGGGCCAAAATTAGTGAGCCTCTTGATTTAGGTTTTTAAAGGGAAGACAAATACATGACAAATACCTGAGTTCTATTCACTGTGTGCTCACCTTGTTGAAGGTCAAGAAGAAGATTAACCTAAAAAGAAAGCAATATCAAAGGTGCCTTTTCTTTTCCATGGCAGAGATTGGTAACTCTAATCCTATCTAGCATATTTACTATTTTAAGTTCATGTAACAGATCCTAAATCCTTGTTGAATTATCTTACAATAGCTAGGTTCATTTACAATTGCTATTGCATTCTCTTACACCTAGTACTGTAATAATTATGAAAATTGGTGGTTGCTATGTATCGCCCATAGACAATATTGCAAAAAGTTGGGGTCCAGGATAGAAAAACATGATGGTAAGGACTTAAAAAATGAGAAATCATTGGGATTGTATCTGTTTATAAAGAATAAATTCCTGCATTGATTCTAAGGCAGCATAGTGGCTTTCTTTACCTTTACTTCTGACATCAATTTGATGAACCATAATAATATTTACGTTAGGCATGGTGGCATCTTTGGTTATCTCATGCATTATATAAAGCTATTTTATTTTTTTCTTTCTTTTTGAATTTTTTTTTTACTAATTCCAATCCCACCATTCTAATATGGCTTCGATGCTTATACTGTCTGATGTCAATCACTCTGTAGAAAAGCAATGATAGCAACTTTGATAATCATTTTATTAGATTAACCAACCAAACAAGACATTATATAATATCATCAGATTATTAATAAGAATACAAATAATAGACTCCTGTGCTAAAAGTGAATAGGAAAAGTTACTTGGAGTCATGCCAGAAAGCATACTCAAACTTATGATATTAAATATTGACTGAAAGTTGTCATGATATGCAACAAAAGCAGCAAAATGAATGAAGCAACAGAGTCGGAAGACTAGAAAGAAACCTGAGGGCAAGGTTTGGTAAGTTGTGACTATTTCCTGTCTCAATGCTAGCAAGTGGTATGGATAGGGGTGAACCTCCTATTGGTGCCTCATCTTCAGAGACAATAGTCATTGCATCCACAAAGATAACTATATCTGGTGTATGAACTGGAGAAACATTCTGCAAACAAAATCATAGCCCTTCAAGTAGAATTGAAAGAAGCAAACAAAATATGAACACTAATACCTTCAGTTTTACACAAAGAAGATCCTCTGTATTGCATTCAGTAGTAAAAGAGTGTATTTCAACTGGATTAATAATTTCAAGCTTTCTTCGCCATCTTCGACCAGGTAAATACATGCCTTCCAAACCACAATGTGCAGAAAAGCGTTGTGGCTCAAGTGACACACCTCGAAATGATAAAAGCCCCTCATTAACTATATCCTTACTCTTTTGAAAATTCTCCAAAGAAAATCGATTGTAATCTTCAGGTTCAGAAGCAGGTTTTGTGTTGGAAAATGAAGTTACAGAAGCTGGTCCACTCCCTTGAGGAAGTGAAGGCATGGAGTAGCTTCTTAGAGCAAAAGAGAAAATTTGTGATCCAGATGTAGATGTTATTTTCTGCGATATACTTGAGCTTAAAGGAGATGAAAGTGGACGAGGTGGAGGCATAATACGATCTAAAGGGAGCAACCAATGAAGTAGTTCATGATATGGATCATCTTTATTTGCAACTGGCAAATCAATGAAGTCCCCAATATCATTATTACTCTTTTGGTATTTCTCGAATTGAATAACTTCAAGGATAGGATCCTTTAAATTACTAACTCCGACATTAACTTCTAGAAGAACCTGCATCATCCAAGATAAATGTTATGGATCAATTTGAAAAATGATACCAGTGTGATTTTAGTTTCAATGAAAAAGATCAATGACAAAAAAAAATGCCAAAACAAAGATAAATAAAAGTAAGCTCTGGAAAGACTGATTAATCTGATGTGCTGAGAATTTTGCCTTTTAAGATGACCATAATTAAGAAATGTTGTTTTTTAGCCATTCTACAGACTTATAAGAATTTTGTTGATCTTACTTTCCTAGTAAGCAGCTAAAAGGTCAATCCGCCTTTTGCTTCAATAACTTGTATGCAAGAAAATATGTCAGGAGGCCTCAGTTTTTGCTAGATAAGTTTCTCTAAAGCTCTTGTAAATGTAGATTGACTCAAAAAAGATAATAGTTGGTGGAAGAAACCTAATATGTCATTTATCATGCACTTTTTCAAGATTTAAGAACTATTAAATTAGTTGTAGTGAAAATACAGTTATGTCAGAACATGGCAGTAGTGAAATATTGGAAGTTATCTTTCATTAATCAAAATAAAACAGCTAAACAAGTAGACAATGACAACAGACGTTTCCAATCTTCTTTCTTGTCTGAGCGCTCTTATTAATTAAGCTTGCCTTCACCCCTTTCTTTTATTACTGTTGCTGCTGAGATACATTGATGAACTTAATAATTGACTTGACTATTTGTTGGGATTACAATCGAAGTCTCACATTGAGTCTAAGTTAAGATTAATTGTTTAATTTTATTGAATCTTAAACTCGTTAGATTAATGGATTAATCTAATCGGATTCAAAATTTATTAGATTACTAAATTAATCTAATTGGATCCGAACTTATTGGATTAATGGATTAATCCAATATGCGTTTGAATTTTTCAAACAAGACTATAGATTATGCCCACATTTTATAAAATAAAGAAAAATATCATATTAGATATGACTTGGAGATTAAGTAATAAACACGATCTTATCTGATAAGGCCATGTAAGATTGCATTGACCCTAAAAGTTATGGTTTTTTTATATCTCCTTATATATAGTAGCTAGCAATACGGCGTAGGGTAATTTTTCCTCCAAGTGTGCTCATGAGACAGGTGACGACGGTTGTGCGCGTGTGGATACCGATATGATTGGTTGTGTATGATTGTTGTAAAAATTAATATAGCCTGCGTGTCATGTCTTTTCTCCTTAATTCAAGTTGTAAAATTTCTCTTCTCATCCAAATCCCCTCGAATGTAACTCGAGATTTCTTTTATTATAATGTACAAATTAGAATAGTGTTAGTATAGTACTCGACGACAGGGTTATTATTGAGAAGGAGACCAACAAAACATGTCAACTGAGAAGCACTTGGAGAAGATGCAGTTCCCTTAGATTGACCTTTTCAATCTTCTCATTGGCTTAAGAAATTCGTAATAGTTTGGGTCATAATCATGTTATGTTTATTTTTAATTTTTTTTCCATGTATGTTGATATATGTCATGATTATATGTGTATATGATGCATGTTAAATTAGTAATTTTACTGAAATTAAGTTAATTTAAAATGTCTGTCGAAGTTTGATACTCATTACTACCTTGATCAATAGTAGACATGTTTGCCAAAGTAAAGTGCCTTTATTTATCTTGGTAGAATGTAATAGGATAATTGTGATATCCAACTTATCAAACATTGGATATAATTTTACTAAGGTTATCACAATAAGATTGAGACCTTAGAGGCATACCATTAGATGGGCAAAGAACAAATAGGATGTTCACCTATTTATCCAAGAGTTGCATTAGATGCAATTGGTAAATGTTACCTACCTAAATAGCCAAGTCTTAGGTGATTAGCCAAAGCCAACTCAAGATAGGTAAAATATAAATCTTGGTTCACTAAAATGTAATTACAATTGAGTGTGGGGCTAATAGTGTGGGTAAACTATGTCTACCCACATCTATGACTTACTCCTATCCAACCTTACATTTTAGTGGGAGGATCATTTAATTAAAGACCTAATTAAGTGAATTTTAAATATGATATTTATTTTTGTATTTATTATTATTGTAGATAACCATATCTGCAAATACATCAAATACCCTATCACTGCGATCTATCCTTGAGAAGGACAAGCTCAATGGAGTTAATTTCTTAGATTGGTACAGAAACTTAAAGATTGTCCTTAAGTAAGAAAGGAAATTGTATGTCCTAGAGCAGACTATTCCTGAACCACCTACTTCTAATGCCCTTCATGCTGATAAGGATGCATATAAAAAGCATCAAGATGCTGCTTTGGATGTGGCATGACTTATGCTTGCCACCATAAACTCTAAGCTTCAAAAGCAACATGAGAACATGGATGCTTATGGTATGGTTGAATATTTAAGACGATTATATCAAGACTAAGCAAGGCATGAGAGGTTTGACGTTTCAAATGTGTTATTTAATTGCAAAATATTAGAAGGAAACCCTGTAGGAACTCATGTTCTTAAAATGATTGAATACATTGAGAACCTTGACAGACCGAGCTTTCTATTGGGCCAAGAGTTGGCCATGACTTCTGTAAGCTTTACCAATAAGTTATAGTCAATTTGTCATTAATTATAACATGAATGAAATTGATAAATCCTTGTTTGAGCTGTTAAACATGTAAAGAATTGTTGAACAAAATCTTACAAAGACCAAGCCCATATTGATGGTGCAAAAGGGCAAAGGAAAACATAAGCCTAAAGGTAAAGGTAAGATCTAAACCAAAGGCAAAGCAAAGTCTACTGCATTGAAACCTAAAGAAGGGGTGGCTAAGGAAGGAACTTGCTTCCATTGTAGTCAGACTGGACATTAGAAGAGGAACTGCAAAATTTACCTAGAGGAATTGAAAAAGAAGAAGGAAAGTGAGACTTCGACCTCAGGTATTTATATTATAGAAGTCAATTTATCTACTTCTTCATCATGGGTATTAAATACCGGATGTGCTTCTCACATTTGTACTAATATGCAAGATCTAAGAAAGAGTAGATCATTAACAAAGAACGAAGTGGACCAACGAGTTAGCAATGATGCAAGAGTTGCAACTATAACTGTAGGATCCTATTATTTATGTTTGCCTACTGGGCTTATTTTAGAACTTGATAATTGTTATTATGTGTCTGCTTGACTAGAAACATTATTTTTATTTCTTGTTTGGACAAGAAAGGTTTTACATTTACAATAAAGATCAAATGTTATTCTATTTATTTAAATGACATGTTTTATTATATTGCACAATTAATAAATGGGTTTTACGTTCTAGACCTTGAAAATCCAGTTTATAACATAAATACAAAAACAGTTAAAATCAAATGATTTAAATCAAACTTATCTCTAGCACTGTCGCTTGGGTCATATAAATGAGAAACACATATCAAAACTTCATAAGGATGGACTTTTAGACTCATTTGATTTTGAATCATATGAGATATGCAAATCTAGTCTATTAGGCAAGATGACTAAAACTTTATTTAGTGGACAAAGCAAATGAGCTAATGAATTGTTAGGACTTATACATAGTGATGTATGTGGCCCTTTCAATATCACAGCCAGAGGAGGCCACCAATATTTCATTACTTTTACTAATGATTTCAATAGATAGGGTTATGTGTATTTAATGAAATACAAGTCAGAATCCTTTGAAAAGTTCAAAGAATTCAAGAATGAAGTACAAAATCAACTTGGAAAAAGTATTAAAATACTTCGATTAAATCGAGGTGATGAATACCTAAGCCAAGAATTTCGTGATCATCTTATTGAGTTTGGGATTATATCCTAACTCACTCCACCTGGAACACCCCAATAGAATGGTGTATCAGAAGGGAGAAATCGTACTTTGTTAGACACGGTACGATCAATGATGAGTATATAGATCTTTCTTCTTCTTTACGAGGCGTATTACAGAGGCTTTTACTTTCGCATAATCGTGTTCAATAGCGATGAAGACATCATATGATATATGGATCGGAAAGAGTCTCAAAATGTCTTTTATGAAGATTTGGGGTTATGAGGCTTACGTTACACGTCAAGTCTCAAACAAACTATGACCTAAATCAGATAAGTGTTATTTTATAGGATATCCCAAAGAAACAAAGGGATATTACTTTTACAATCCTACACAAGACAAAGTGTTTGTTGCTAGAAATGGTGTTTTTTTAAAAAAAGAATTTATTTCTAGAGAAATTAGTGGAAGAAAAGTATATCTTGAAGAAATTCAAGATATACAAATTAGCACTGAGACTTTGATTGAACCTGAGCAAGTACCACAAGGTGGTGTGGATCATGAACTTGTTACACCACAAAAAGTTGTGGAATAACAAACTGTTCGAGTAGAACAAGCTCTACGTAGATCTAGTAGGATTAGTCGTTAATCTGAGAAACATTCTCTTCTCTTGTCTGACCACGGTGATGTAATGTTTGTTGACCAAAACGAATCTACATCATATCGTGAAGCTATAATGAGCCCAAATTCTGAGAAATAGCTAGAGGTCATGAGATCTGAAATGGAATCCATGTATGTCAACCAAGTATAGACTCTGGTTGACCCACCTAAAGGGATAAATTCCATTGGATGCAAATGGATTTTCAAGAAGAAAATTGTCATAGATGGAAATGTCCATACCTTTAAAGAGCGACTGGTAGCTAAAGGATTTAAGCAAATTCATGGTATAGACTATGATGAAACCTTTTCACCAGTTGCGATACTTAAATCCATTCAAATCTTGCTTGTTATTGTAGCTTACCATAATTATGAGATCGGGCAAATGGATATCAAAACAACATTTCTTAATGAGAATCTACTCGAGGATGTGTACATGACACAATCTGAGGGTTTTGTTGATCCAAAGAGTGCTAGAAAGGTATGTAAGTTGCAAAAATCCATTTATGGATTAAAACAAACTTCTAGAAGCTGGAATCCTCGATTCGATGATACAATCAAAGAGTTTGGTTTCATTAAGAACGAAGATGAACCTTGTGTCTACAAAAGAATTAGTGGGAGCACAGCTGTCTTTCTCATTTTGTATATAGATGACATACTTCTCATTGGAAATGATATTGGTATTACTTTCCAATAACCACAACCTGATCCAATCGTGTCTCGAGTACACGATTTCTCAAATTCATGGACGACTAAATCGTTTAATAGTCTAACAACATAATCAAACTCATAAAATTCATACCAAGTATGAAATTGTCGTCTCTACACACCCGCATCCTCTTTACTCTACACAGATGATATATCAATCATCACAACGACAATGATAATTGTATGACATCATGTCACTACAATATCAATACTCCAGTCGTAAATCAACCTTAGAGTATACACAGGTGTCCTTTGCTGATCTAAACAGATCATCTATCCACAACGAAGGATATTCACTTTTAACAACTATCGTATTCCATCATCGATAATCGATGTATAATCGCAAAGGTTCATTTCTCTTTCAACAAAGAGTTCTGGATCTTCTCAAGAAAATATTGGGACAGATAAACATCCCATCCAACACCTCCTGTAATCGCAACTTACATTCTTCCAATTCCCATAGTGTTTAGTAACATTATACCAATCAAATTATCACCCGATATGGGATCTTGATCTAGGAACTATTTCATGATCATTTGATCGCTTACTCCACTTGCTATCGTGAGCTAGAAGTTCATCCGAAACTACATCCGAATGCTCTTGGATTATACGCACATCCTAGAGACATAATCATACCATAATCTCAATAATTTAACCATCCGTAAGGTTATGTCTACCGTAAAGATATATCTAAAGTCTAGGCATCCCTTGACTTCTTAATTGTTGGTCCACATCTCACTTTGACGGTAGAGATGCGACCAAGTCGATGTAAAGGAACCCTTCTTATCGAGACTAAAAATGTTCACAAGGATACTTATGAAACTACTGAATATCTCTATATTAATCCGGAGGGTAAACTGAGTAATACCTTAACGATTAATTATCTGTCGATCGATCGAAGGCTCGCGAAAGGTCTCGGCCTTTCTCGAAGAGAAAAGATCGAAATCCGGCGGTCGCGATAAAGCGGTCGGCGTTTCTGCGACGAATGACGAGGATTTTCCTAGATCATCGATCCCATCACTTAATCCTCTTACATTTGTAGAATCTCAGAATAGATCTGATCGATCGTCGTATACTTTCTCCTGCTGTCTGAAAGTCGATCACATCTGGGGTGCTGTTTATGCGTAGAGTCTTAAGATGTCTTCTGGCGTCTTTACATGCTAATCTCTGCTGAAGGAAGTATCGAGGAACTCGACCGTACGAGGTAGTAGGTCATTGTTGATGAGATAACCCAATCTTACGTGTTGATCTCTGTTGTCGAGGCGGTCATCCTCTCGGAACACCGTTGATAGTCTTGGTGAGTCTTGAAATACACCTCCTCGATTATGCTGGTTGCTTACAATAGCAGCGAATGATATGATCAGCGGATAATCCGACTTCGCGTGACCGTGATCCATGCTGCCGTAGCGTAATTCCTTGAGTCTTTGTTAATTTATTTGATAACATCGAGACAATTACGACGATCTACGATGGGTCTTATGATCGGAAAAACTCTCTCAGTAGCTCGCGGCTATGACTCGATTTTGCTCCTTTTGTCAGCGTTCGGAGCTTCTTATTCCAACATCGACTTGCGATATCGCTCGTTGGTACCTGACTCTTAAACACTTGGGCGGGTCGTTTAATCTCGTGACTCGATCCGATGTCTTGGCGAGGATCGATAGAAGATTGGATCATCTTAATCCAAAGTAAGCCAGCAATGGTGAGTGGCTTGACGTTTATTCGTTCTTGAGTTATTAGGTGGCGTAAACTCTGCGAAGTCGAGCGACTCTGCGTGGTATTCCGTTACCAAGCGATCACCTACTTGAAGCTCGAGAATTCCACTATAATGTGTCTTTGAAAGTGATCGGGAAAATACTCTCTTTCAACGTCACTAAACCGTGATCAGTGATATATCGTTTCGAATGTTATTTTCTGCGTTTACCACGAATCTGAAGCAATCCAGATATAATGGTATCTGTTAACTCTACTTTCTCTGTATAACACGAGTTAAGTACTCAAAGTACCTTGAGTTATCTGACCCAATCTGACAACTCGGGGATCGAAATCCTATGAAACACCTTATCTTAACCCTCCGTTTCTTTGTGATAATAGTATACACACTGTCCATTACCCGGGTAATGATCGACTAAGCGTAACCGGTGAAAATCCTAAGGCTGTAGTCTTTGATTTTCCTGAAATGTAACAATTTGACCCCTGCTTTCCGACTCGGTATCAGTCGGCTCTCAAAGAAAATTCACCTTTTACGGCGGGTTGAGACTCGCGGACTCAGCGAGTTATTCCGTGGTCGACTCGACCACGATTACGAATAATAACCAACATCTACAGTTATTCCACTGTTATATACACTAAATGCATAGCACAAAGCAGGAGTATAAACCCTAGCAGCGACTCGGTTGGTCGCCTCGATGAATGACCCTACTACTGAAGTCTGCAGTGTCATAACTCTGATTGTATACGTCTGTTGAATAAGTTTAGATAAGTATCTAACCAGGCTATAAGTTATCAGGAATTCTTACCTCGTGTTGCTTGGAGCTCGGGTATTATCGATCTAAATCTCGAAAAGAAAACCGAACAAATCGACTCAGAGAATCCAAGACTCGACCAAAACAACATTGTATGGCATCGAGAACCTGGGGCTCACGATACGATAAAGTTGTCACGCCAGAGAGTATCTTAGGAACGAAAATCGAGCGGATAACATCTCACATGCGTGTGGCATATCACTGTTTATCTGAGGCCCTTGGGCCCGCGATAACATATAAATGTAAATCTGATAAAGCATAGCAAAAACTAATACAGACATCCTGAGCTACCTGCGGTGTATACGGTATATGGTGACACCGGCGTAAAGGAAACATCGGTAAAACCGAATCCTGAGTGTGTATGCGTACATGCAAGTCAATAGTAAATCAGGATCAAAATAAGGAACATTCGAAATCAAAAGAAAACATAAATCCATGCTATGACCCTCGGAGATGAGATGAGACAATGTCGACCGATGCTCGGCCGTCGCAAAGACTTACACATTGCAGGCGACGGAAAAACCGAGTCAGTGGTGGTGAGTATAACTCGGTAATATGAAAAAAACATGTATATATATCAAATATCGCATGTAATTCATCAATAACCTAGTACATCGGTATACACCGGCGTAATATATAAATACATGCGTATACCGTCCCAACGAATAAGCAACGTAAAATGCGAGGACATACGAAAGTCCATTCTGTTACTCGATCGACTGACGTATATCCTGATATATAACATGAAGAGTAATATTAACTCTCCTATAATTATGATCTGGTCGAAGGTATCTAATGGTCATTAATAAGTATCTGGTATCCAGCATCGTAGCAGTATAGCGGATGAGTAGCGTGTATGAAGATGATGTCTGACGAATCACATGACGTAGATCTGATCGAATCTGACATCGTAATAAGCGTATATATAGAGACTACGTACATATATATGTCATGATAAATCCGTATATATATATATATATGCGTATATATATATATGGTAATATCTGTGCCGTAAGACAGCGATCTGGCGTCGTAGTCGTGCCGACTCACCCTAAAGCTACCACGACCCGTGTAGCCTCGGTGGCTCGATATGATAAGCTGTCTCACTTCACCGCAATTACTCTCGGTGGCGGTGGGTGATGAGATCAGTAGCGTATAAGTGTAAAAGCGAAGCTCTGTATGGGGGTCCTGCATTGGTCGCTCAAGCGGTCACTACCCGTAGTGGTCGAGTGTCACACGTGGGAAGACGCAATCCGAATCAACTACCACCGTCTCCGTCTCGTAAATGCGAATGGCGTGAATCTTTTTATCGCGCATCTGAGCATCCACGCGGACTCTCTGATTCTACGAGTCATGCAATCGATCAGCGCACTCTACATCTGCGAAGAGTCGTACTCGGTTGATCGTAACACTCTACATCTGTAGAAATCGCGATCGACGCACTCCTATCACAGTGAAGTCGTACTCATTGATCATAACAAGCTAGGACCGTGTCCGTAGCGGCACTACCTGATTTACGACCGTTTACACATGCGTGATCGGTAGTAACAGCGGCGATAAGGGTATTGATATCGATCCTCGTTGGGGCATTACCTACTTACGGATGCCCTCTTTCCGATTACAAATCACGTCATCCAGTACTCCATTTATTTACACGTAAGCTAGCGTTTATAGATTTACCTACATCGCGTTTGTAACCACAATCGTGATGAAGGAAATGTGATAACAATGATACATCTGAGCCCGAAGAAAAGTATCAACCTGAGAATAAATAAGGCGGTCGAGTAATATGATCGTATATCTAAATCTGCGTGCGATAACACTACGACTAGGGTGAAAATTACCCACTAATATGTAGGTGTAGTCGATAGTCTTGGCGTCCATCGACTATCTTGAATCGAGGTCTGGCCTTAGAATACAACTGTAAACAACATTATCGTACATCTTTATAGGAATTTGGATCTAAACGATCTTAGTCCGTTTAACCACGTATATCTATGTGTAAAATTTCCTTCTGATGTCAATTAAATTAATTCACAAAACCTCACGATCGATAGTAAGGTATAAGCTCGAATCGATAGCCCGGAAGTAGCATCTCCGATCCCATTCGCTTATCACTGCAAACACACCGTAGATAAATTTCGAATTCGATTCGGCTACGAGATCGGCCGTAATGCCATGTCGAAAACCTATAATTCCGTATTTGTATCGGTAGCTTACCTTCTACAATCCGCGATACGGTTCGTCGGCGAGGTTGTTTCTGTTGTCGACCCCTTCGCGGCCGCCGCAGGCGTATATAAGCGTAACCGGTCTCTTACTCTTATGGCGACTCCGGAAACCATTCGTGATTCTCGACATTGACTAGATTAATCGAGGAAAAAGACTTGAGCAACTAAAATTAGAGTTGTATTAACGGCTTACACCTTTAGAAGTCCCTCGGCGATGACCTTCCATTACCACGTTCGCGGCAGCGCCCGCGATCGCGACTCGATGGCGATCCTTGAACTCGCGGAGCGGAGTGCGAATCGGCGTCAGCGCTATCTGTCGAGCGTGAGGTCGACCCAATAATCTAAGAGAAGAGATCGCCCTACGGCTCTGATGCGTGCTCGCGGTGGAGATATCCGTAGATGAAGCGGTGGAAGAAGGTCGTCATTGCGGCGATATAGATCGTAGAAATGGAAATCAAGCGAGTAAAGGCGAAGAACTCGGAGGGCTGTTGTCGACTAGCGACAGCGATCTAGATCGTGGTCGTGTATTGTCTATCAGTGGCGGAGATCTAGCCACAGAAGTCGAGGCGAAGAAATCGTGATCGAGAAGAAGAGTCGTGGATCGAAATCAGCGACTCCGTCGGGTTGAGAAGGAGAAAAGTCCGATCGGGAAAAAACGGAAGGATCGAGAAAAATAAACGTTTAGCATTTATAGGTTAATTAAACCTATTAATTCCTCAGTAGCATATAGTCTAAACAGAATTTACAAAAGCCTATCCATTTTTATCCCCATGAAATGTCCATAAAACTTTCGTTTAAATCCAGAAAAATTTCTAAAAATTTCTGAAAAATTCTATAGGATAATTTCTTAATTGACAAGGGTATTTATTTTTTATTTTTTCGATATCTTACACCCTACATAAGAAGTTGTGTACTTTAGTATCGATAAGCGTCACCAATAACAAGGTCTATTATAAAGTCGTTCACTAAATTATGCGGAGGGATGTGAGTGATGTAGATAAAATTTGTCCCTTCTATATAACGGAAGTGATGTTTGTGAGCCCCTTGATTAAGTACAACAACAACCAAGCATTATCCCACTATGTGAGGTCGGCTATATGGATCCTTCTACGCCATTGGGCTCTATCTCCTACTATATTATCATTTATACTTAAATAAATTTTATCTTGTTTTATTGTTGCTAACCAAGTCTTTTTTGGCTTCCGTTTCCTCGTTTGATATGTATATTTATCATTATTTCACATCGCCTAACTGGAGCATTTATTGGTCGTCTAAGTACAGGTTCATACCACCTTAAACGTGTGTCTCGAAGCTTTTCTTCAATAGATGCAACTTCGACTTTCTCTCTAATGCTCTCATTTCTTATTTTGTCCATTCTCATATGTCCGTACATCCACCTTGACATCCTCATCTCTGCAACTCTCATCTTTTGCTCATGTGCTCGAGTCGTAGCCCAACATTCAGCGTCATATAACATAGCAGGTCAAACCGCCATTTTGTAGAACTTCCCTTTCAGTTTTAGAGGTACTTTACGATCACATCAAACACCCGATATTTTTCTCCATTTCAACCATCTTGCTTATATTCTATATAAGACATCTCTCTCAATCCCTCCATCACCTTGCAAATATGATCCTAAATATTTAAAGCTCTCAGTTCCAGACAACTCGTCATCTCCTATCTTAACACTTGTCTCATTACGTCTTATATTGTCAAACTTAAATTTCATATATTCTGTCTTTACTCTACTAAGTCTAAAACTTTTGACTTCTAGTATTTCCCGCTAAGATTCTAGTTTAGCATTTACTCCTTCACGTGTCTCATCTACTAAAACAATATCGTCTGCAAACAATATACACCACGGTACTGTGTCTTGAATGTGTCCAGTGAGTTCATCCATGATTAGTGTAAAAAGATAGGGACTTAGAGTTAATCCTTGATGTAACCCTATTTTTATTGGAAATGCTTCAGTTAATCCGCCTGAAGTCTTCACTCTAGTCGTTACTTCCTCGTATACATCCTTAATTAGTTTAACATATGTTACGCTAACACCTCTCTTTTCTAGAATTCTCCATATAATTTCTCTTAGGACTCTATCATAAGCTTTTTCTAAGTCAATGAATACCATGTGTAGATCCTATTTTTGCTCCAGATACTTTTCAATGAGTTGTCTAAGATATATAGCTTCTATTGTCGACCTTCCTGGTATGAACCTAAATTGATTTTCAAGAACCATGGTCTCCTTTCTTAATCTTTTTTCTATTATTTTTTCCCAAAGTTTCATGGTATGACTCATTAGTTTAATACCCCTATAATTTGCACAAGTTTATGTCTCCCTTATTCTTATATAAGAGAATTAGAGTACTTATCCTCCATTGATCAGGAATCTTTTTTGTTTTCAATATCATGTTAAATAATTTTATAAGTTATTCGATACCTTGTTTCCCTAGGCACTTCTATACCTCTTGTTATTTCGTAACTTAGAGATACCTAACTTATATGAAAGAAACCCTATTTATATACAAGATTAGGGTATATTCAACAGAATAAATCAAACTCTATCCTAAGAATAAATCAAATTCTATCCTAGGAAATAATTATTCCTAATGATATTTAGGGATAATAAATCATCCCTAATAATATCTATAATATTCTAACACTCCCCCTCAAGCTGAAGAATATAAATTATATGCACCCAGCTTGTTACATATACGTATATCGATTCGTGGACCTCAAATGACTTAGTAAATATATCTTAGTTGATCATTTGAGTTAACAAAACTAGTAGATATTTCTCCTGATATGACTCTCTCTCGACAAAGTGAATGATCGACTTGATACGCTTTGTCCTCTTATAAAAACTGGATTTGAGGCGATGTCGTGCGGTTATCACATATAAGTGACATTTGTGTAACGCCTTCAAACCTTAGCTCTGAGCAACCGCTTTGAGCCATATAAGTTCTTGATCATGGCCATAGCTCGATACTCGCCTCTCATCGATCTTGCCACAACATTCTGCTTTTTGCTTTTCCAAGACACAAGGTTATCTCCGACAAATATACAAAAACCAGAAGTAGATCTCCTATCAATGGGAGATCCTACCCAGTCTGCATCAGAATATCCTATGACTCGAGTATGTCCTTTGTCTTCATACAAAAGACCTTTTCCTGGAGCGCCTCTGATATATCGAACAATGCGAATCACAGCATCCCAATGTTCTTTACATAAAAAGTTGAGAAACTGACTTACTACACTTACTGCAAATGAGATATCTGGACGAGTAACAGTAAGGTAACTTAGTCTTCCTACCAATCGCCTGTATCGTTCAGGATCTAGTAGAGGCTCCCCTAAATTTGGTAGGAGGTTGATATTAGGATTCATAGGGTTGTCAACTGTCTTTGAGTTTAACATTCCTGTTTCTTCTAGAATATCCATTGCATACTTCCTTTGAAATATAATGATCTCATTTCTGGACTGTGCTACTTCTATCCCCAAGAAGTATTTAAGTTTACCGAGATCCTTTGTCTGAAAATGTTTGAAAAGATGTTTCACCTGTGAGATCCCGAGATGATCACTACCTGTGATGACAATATCATCAACATAAACCATTAGGTAGATGCATCCAGTAGATGAGTGACGATAAAAGACAGAATGATCGCTCGCTCGAAGTCACGCCAATCGGCTGAATTACAATCAATCTACCGAACCATGCCCGAGTGATTGCTTGAGACCGTATAAAGATTTTCGCAAGCGAAACACAAGATCAGAAGACTCCCCCTGAGAAACAAAACACGGAGGTTGCTCACGTAGACTTCTTCGAGCGGTCACTACGTGAACGCATTCTTGATGTCCAACTGATAAAGAGACCAGTGTTGAATTACAGCAATGGACATGAATAAGCGTATAGAGGACATCTTGATCACAGGAGAAAATGTGTCCCCATAATCCAATCCAAAGATCTGAGTATAACCTTTAGCAATGAGACGAGCCTTACGATTGACAACCAACAACTGACTTTCCTAGTGGTAGAGGAACGAGATCCCAAGTCCCACAACTCTGTAAGGCACTCATTTCGTCTAGCATAGCCTGTTTCCATCCCGATGGGTAAATCATCTCCCGCTTTGGAAGAGAAGCAGCATAAACAAGGAGGAAAGCGAGAATAATATGAAGGAGAAAGACAATGGTAACTCAAAGAAACATAATGTGGAGAAGGATTACGAGTGGAACGTATACCTTTCCGAAGGGCAATGGGAATATCAGACTCGGAAGACTGGACCGGAGGGAGGGGCGGAGGACCTGGTTCTAGAGATGATTCCATGGCAAAGTCAGTGTTGGCGTGGCGGGGACGAGGGCGATAAACTGCCGGAGGAGAAATTGGGGTTGGGGTGATAGAGAATCCTCCGGAGGATCAAAGACTAATACAGGCATAGAAGGATATAATTCAGATGATGACTCTGAAGACCCAAAGAAAGGAACTGAATCAAAGAACGTGACATCGGCAGAGATGAAATCTGAAGCGAGAGTAGGGAATAGCACTTATACCCTTTCGAGACCGTGGGTACCCAAGGAAAACACATTTATGTGACCGAGAGAGAGTTTATCAATGTCGGGATCGAGTCGCTAGCAAAACATATAGAACCAAAGTCGAGGTGGTAAAGGATGAAGGCGGGACCGCTTTGGATAAAGACGATGAGGTATTAAGACATCCGATTGATGAGATAACATGCACGATAAATCTGGCGTCGTCCCAGCGAAGAGGAACGAGAGTGAAGGAGAAGAGTCAGTGGTCTCGAGAAGATGGCGATTCTTGCGTTCGCAACTCCATTCTGTTGGGGGTATGAGACAAGACTTTCGATGTAATATGCGTGAGATGCCAGGTTTGAAATGGAGTAGATAGATATTCACGTGCGTTATCACTCTGCAAAGATTGAAGAGGATACCAAATTGTGTTTTAACCATTAAAAAGATTGAAAAATAAAGCAATTCCGAGCGATCTTTCATCGATATAACCCAAGTACAACGGAAAAATCGTCTACAAAAGTAACAAAATATCGTGTCCCCGATGTAGAAGCAACCAACTCGGACCCCGAATATCGAGAATGAACAAAGCGAAGGGAGGCGTAACCGACTTATAATGCGAGGAGAAAAGCAGAACTACGTACGTGCACTTTTCGGCGACTCACAAGACAAAGACTACAAATGGGCATGACTAGGATGTAATTGTTTTAACTTATCAAGACCGGGATGTCCCAGTGGCGTGGATAATAAGTGGAATCTTTCGCACGATAAGAGAGTTTTGGTGAAGTTGATATAAACCATGAGACTCATATCCGCAGCCAATCATCCTCCCCGTACTCCGGTCCTATAATGAAACAGAAGATTTAGTAAATGAGATAACACAATCAAGAAACCGAGTGAGCTGGCTTATTGATAATAAATTAAAGGGAGCTCCGGGAACAAAAAGAACATTCTGAATGGGAAGAGATGGAGAAGAATGAACAATTCCAACACCTTGGGACTGAGTTTGAGAACCATTTGCCATGGTGATAAAGGGTAAATAACCGAAAGTAAATAGTGAGGAAAATAGAGATCTATTACCAGTGATATCATCAGTGGCCCCAGAGTCGTATTCAAGGACCCGAAGAGGGAGATATGCCAGCAAAGGAAGTACCATCTTGTGTAATGGCAGCAAGAGAATTAGACTCCCGTTGATCCTCATACCACTTCAGAAAGTCATCATAGGAAGACGGTGGAGTTGGAGCTGGTGTCAACTGAGGCGATGGGGTTGGGTAGCCGTGTCAATTGAAGTAGGTGAAGACGCGTGGCGAGCGAGCGATCGAAAGCGATCTGAGTCGACCATGGAGACTCAACATTTATCAATCGTGTGTCTGGTTGGTAAATGATTACACCAAGGCGCCTTTGCCATTCTTACGCATGGAGGTTTGTTGTTGTTTCAGAGACCCGATCTTTGAAGAGTCAACCGAACGGAAGATGGTGATGTCAAGACTTTGGTAGGGACACGGAGGAGAGTCGCCCAGTAGAGTCCGTGGTGCATGAGGCCGCCAGATCCGATCACGAGCGTAGAATAATCGAGGCGGACCATACAACGCCGAGACATAAAAATTTCTTCCGATTTTCAAGCTGCAACGGGAGTGGCCGCGGTGGGAGCAGTCGTTGAACTCACAGAAGACTAGAGGCGATTCCAAATAAGTTGGCATAGACTCCGATCGATGGGCATTAAGGATGGTCATAAGGTCGTCACAAACTTGATAGAGTCGCCGAGAAGTATTCGTAAAAAGTTGTTGAGCTTGTATCCAAACATCCTTGCAGGTCTTATGAGTTCGGAAGACATCCCGGAGAGATGGATGGATGGTGGCTCGGATAATGCAACACAACTGAGCATCAACCTTTCTCCATAAAGGACGATCGACCACTTGAATATCCTCTTCAGTTTGTGTGAGATGTGTTTCATAACCCTGTCCAACAAGCCAAAGTTCAATGTGAGAGACCCAAAAAGAATAGTTCTTACCATCCAAGAGCTCGACGAGGCGGGTAACGTGGTTAGTAAAATCAAAATCAGCCGAGGTAGCCATGACCGAGGAAGACCGGATGGTTCAAAAGAAAGCCGCCGGAAGTACTGGAGAAGTCCGCCTCTGTCCTTGGAGTGGCTCGTTGACGCCGGAGGCAAGATCGCGAGGCCAGTGCCGGAGGCGATCTTGGCAGTGCGGCAAGCGACTGGCGCGGGCCTCTGTGATGTCAGGCGGCCGCTGGAGGTGCGGGCCGAGGCGGCGCTGCAACACAGTGGACAGTCTTTGGGCCTTAGGCCGAGGCGCTGGCGAGTCTTGGCGGCTAGAGGCTTGGGCGAGGCAATAAATCTCGCCGGAACGAGATGGTAAAGGCCGGAGGAGTTGGCGGAGTTGGCGCGAACAGCCGGAGGAGAATGGCTCGGGGTTCGGTAGCGTCGGTTCGCCCAGAAATTTGGAGGCGCCGGTCCGTCGGCTTGGCCACGCGATCGCGATCCTTCGCGTGGCGAAGAAAGCGCCGGGAAGGAGATCGGCCAGGGTTTTGATCCGAGTATGCAAAGAATAAGGAAAGGGAGGAAGAATCGGAAGAGGGGAGTTGGGCCTTGGGGCGGTAGAGAATCTGCGATCCGCTCGAGTCGAGTCCGGCGAGCGCGAAGAAGAAGGGCGAGCCTTGCGGCGAGCGTGCTCTCATGGCTGCGTCGCGAGGAAGATATCGCGGCGTGGAAGGCTGCGCTCGGGAGAAGAACGCGAGCAAGCAGAGCGGAAAATTACGAAAGATGGAAAACCTAAAGCTCTGATACCATGTTATTTCGTAACTTAGAGATACACAACTACATGAAGAAGCTCTGTTATATCTGAGATTAGGGCTCATTGGAATAAATCGAACTACATCTAGAATAAATCAAATTCTATCCTAGGAAATAATTATTCCTAATGATATTTAGGGATAATAAATCATCCCTAATAATATCTATAATATTCTAACACCTCTATTGGAATATCATCTGATCTAATGGTTTTTCTATTTTGCATTCCATTTAAAGCTTGTTCGACTTCTAAAATTTGAATCCTATGATAAAAATTTAAATTTCTATACTCAACCTATTTAAATTACCTAAATTAAGTTGGTCATTTAAACCTTCATTAAAAAGTTTA
Source organism: Wurfbainia villosa (assembly GCA_025175895.1). Classification (NCBI taxonomy): domain Eukaryota; kingdom Viridiplantae; phylum Streptophyta; class Magnoliopsida; order Zingiberales; family Zingiberaceae; genus Wurfbainia; species Wurfbainia villosa. Next base: position 59,618,403 of record CM045997.1, read on the forward strand.
TGAAAATATTTCTTCCACCGCTCTTTTATTTCTTCATCATTTACTAGTACCCTATTGCATTCATCTTTAATATATCTTATTTGATTAAGATCTTTTGACCTCCTCTCTCTCACTTTAGCTATTCTATAAATGTCTCTTTCACCTTCTTTTGTATCTAATTTTCGATATAACAGTTCAAAAGTTTCATTCTTAGCTTCATTCACTGCTCTCTTAGCCTCTTTCTTGGCTATTGTATATGTTTTCAAGTTTTCCTCATTCTTACAAATATATAATTCCTTATAGGTTCATTTTTCCTTCACTTTCTCTTGTACTTTCTCATTCCACCACCAAGATTCCTTACTTGGTAGTGCATGCCCCTTTGACTGACCGAGTACACTCTTGGTTACTATTTTCAACTTTGATATCATCTTATTCCATATCATATTATGGTCACCGTATATTTCATCTAATACTTGGACTTCTACATTCTCCTTAAATATGGTTTGTTTCCCATCCTTTAACTTCCACCATTTAATTTTAGGAGTCATGTGTATTTTTTTTCTCTTAATACTATGTTTGAGGCGTATATCCAATACTACTAACCTATGTTGGATAGTTAAACTTTCTCCAGGGATGACCTTACAAATCTTTCTATCTCTCTTTCTAACCATAAAAAAGTCAATTTGTGATTTATTATATTCACTTTTGAACATGACCAAGTGTTCTTCTCTTTTCTTAAAAAACGTATTAGCTAGTATAAGATCATATGTTATTGCAAAATCCAATATAGTTTTACCTTCTTCATTTCTTGTTCCAAACCCATAACCTCCATGCACCTTCTCATATTCCTCATTTTTCACTCCGACATGCCCATTTAAATCGCCTCCTATTAAAATCATTTCATTTGACGGAATATTTTGTAATACTTCATCTAGGTCGTCTCAAAACCTTAATTTGGTATCTTTATCTAATCCTGCTTGAGGTGCATATGCACTAATTATGTTCATAGTTTCTTTCTCCACTTTTATTTTGAGAGATATAATTCTATCTCCCTTTCTAACTACTCCTACAACTTCATCTTTTAACGAAATATCTACAATAATATCCACTTCATTTGTTGTTTTACTCTTTCCTGTATATCATAACTTAAATCCCGAGTTCTCTATCATCTTTGCCTTCTCGCCTACTCATTTTATCTCTTGTACACACAAAATAGTAATTCTTATCTTAATCATCGTATCTACTACCTCCATTGTTTTACCAATGAGGGTTCCTATGTTCTATGTACCAAATCTTAGACTATTAGCTTTCCTATAATATTTCTTTTTACCCAATCTATGGTGTGAGAACTCTTGCTTATTTAACAATACACCAAGTTCTCATGAAGATGTAGTGGTCCTTGCCGATACATTACAGTCGAACCGTGCAATACGAACTCTTGCATATTATCACTACACCCGAGTTCTAGAGATGTAGCGGTCCTTGCCGAGACGTTACAGTCGGACCCTGTAATGCGTTCCTTCCGAAAAACAACCTAGCATTAGCACAATAGTTTGATAGATCATTCATTGAACATTTGCCTTAGTTTAACGCTGGCTGACAACCTAATACAACCCTCTTCTTTTATCCAGGCTTAGGACCGGTCACGACAAGGTTAACTTATCATAGGCGGAGTCACCCCTTGATTAAGTAGGACTACTAAAATGTATAGTCATGCTTAAATAAGTCAATATGAAATATTGAGCTTATTTGGTTAAGTTAGTCTACTTAGAGATCAAGAAACACATGGATTGATAAGAGGATGACACATTATATGCCTCATAAATCAATCTAGACGTTATAAACAAAAGAACTAAGTTATGTAATATAATATTCATAGACAAGTTAAGTCGGATCTACAATATTCTCGTCGCTTGGGTAGTCATGATGTATTGCTAGATGTCACTCATAGCTTGTGCCTTTAAAATGAGATTCAAAAGTATGAGAACCTATTGGGTCACACACAAAGAGCGCATCGATTTTGGTATTTGATGGTCCTTCGTTTGAGGGGAGGATTGTTGGGAATACAATCGAAGTCTCACATTGGGTCTAAGTTAAGATTAATGGGTTAATCTTATTGGATCCTAAACTTGTTATATTCATGCATTAATTTAATCGGATTCGAAACTTATTGAATTACTAGATTAATCTAATTGGATCCAAACTTATTGGATTAATGGATTAATCCAATATGCGTTTGAGTTTTTCAAACAAGACCATGGATTATGCCCACGTTTTATAAAATAAAGGAAAATATCATATTAGATATGACTTGGAGATTAAGTAATAAACACGATCTTATCTGATAAGATCGTGTAAGATTGCGTCAACCATAAAAGTTTCTGATATCTCCTTATATATAGTATCTAGCACTACGGCATAGGGTAATTTTTCCTCCAAGTGTGCTCATGAGACGGGTGACGACAGCTGTGCTGTGTGGATACCAAAGAGGCACGAACATACTGTTCACGCTCAAATCGACTTGGCTTTCCAAATTTGCAAAGTTCACGCATCAAGGGTAAGACTCTAAACAAAACGATCAATTCGAAACCGCATGGATCTTTGTTGGGTTCCTTTTTCCGCTGCATATTTTATTTTAATTTCGCTTAAAAAAAACCAACAGTATCATCATCCCATTCTTGGCATAACTATTTGATGGCGGCTATAAGAATATTATCCCTCCATTGTGCTTTATAAAGGATAGTCTAGTGCACGAAACTCCTGTAAAGTCGCGAGGAAGAATCGAATCACATTGGATCTATTATACGCAATCTTATCTGCATTACAAAAGCTATTTTTACAACTCGAACCCATGGCCACAAGGTCACATGACAGTAACCTTACCATTGTAGTAATCTTATACAAAATAATACTATTAGCAGTATTCAAATCAATTTCTTGTTGCATATGCTAATGTATTCTTTGATCTCTCTCTATCCCTTACATGTTCCATTTTAATAAATTTAACTCTCTATCTATAGAAACTATGATCATATTTGAGAATATCCATACTAGCTTAACCTATTTTCTCTCATTCTATTATCTATTGGAGTTGCATCTAACTTGTTTCAGTGGCTTTGAACTCAACAATTAGGAGGAAATGAAAAGATTAGATTCTACACTCAATACAGCATAAGATGGTATCTAAAGTGATATGCTTATATTGGCCACCAAAAAGGTGAAATTTATGGTAAAAATATGTGATAATTGTTTGGAACAATAAACATTTAAACAATAAAGGGAAAAAAAATGGTCGGCATATATTTGCAAACAAAAGCACAGTGTACACTTGGAATTAATGCATAAGCATCTTAAAGTGTGTTTGATTTGTTGATTAAGTGAAAGAAAATAATACAAAAATATATTGGAAGCTTACTGCTACATCACCATTGGATAAAGAACAGCATCTGACAGTATCTCTAGCCACTCCACCAGATGTGTTACCATCAAAACCGCCCATATCAACAACTTCAGCAATAGCATTGCTCTTTGGAATCTTTTTTGATCGTCCATCAGACTGCCTTCTCCCAACTATTACCTCAGGTTTCACATGAGAGGGGGCATTTTTTTTTGACCAGAGTTCTTCATCTTCCTCAGTTATCCTTACAAAGAAATTTGAATTTCTAAAACTTTCAAGTAATCTCTCTGTTTGGTGTGTATGGCACCCCAAACGGACTGGAAACTCAGTCAAAGAAATATCAATCTCAGAACTCAATATACTTGCATCTGGATCAGTCAGGCTATTACTTTCTACCGGTTGGCACAAAGCTTCTCCAGTTATGCTATTAGCTAATTCATTCACAGTTTCAATAGGATGTAATTTATTTGGGTTGGATTTGGCATTGCTCGGCAATGGAGCGACAGTTGTAAGTGGAGTAGCGATTTTTGATTCCTCTATAGAATTAGATGCTGATAGACAAACCAGTATACAAATTTGTTCACCTGAAAGAAAGTAGATAAGTTTACACAAAAGGCAGCAAAAAAGAACAATCGAAAATAGGAAGCTATAAGAAAGAACTACCAGGAAAAATGAATGAGCGATCCCAGGACCTCAGTTGTGATATGTCATTTGCATAAGCCCAATTATCTGGAAGTTCCTCTGCAAACATACAAGAAGAAAAGATAACCATGTGAATAATCAAATATGAATAATGACACAAGCTCTGCACACAAGGCCAGTACATGATTTCTTTCTTCAAATATGAATAATGATACAAGCTCTGCACACAAGGGCAGTACAAGATTTCTTTCTTTTGATTTTGATATTTTGTGCCTTGGAAGTATGAATTTTTTTTATAGTATTCAACTCGTATAGTTAAAATTTGATAAAACCATAAGCTGAATTATGTCAAATTTGATGGTAGTGCAAAGCCAAATACGAAGTGGATAGTGCAAGTTAAAGAATATGCTTAATTTATGGTTTAAAATATTGATCAATATCAGTCAGCACCAATATATTGTCCTCATCATTGACCAATGATAAATGTCAATCCTCACCCCAATGGAGTTTCCATGGTAACGACCAAGAAAGGGTTTGTTCTGGGTGACACTAGAGATGTCAAAATAGGATTATCCGACCCAGTCAACACATTTTCTTAGTGTGTTGGGTTGGACATGTCAAGCAAGACCTGTGAGTTCAGGTTGACCATTCGACCCAGGCCATGCCTAGTTTAGTTGTACCTAAGCTGGCCTGAAAAAATTTATATTTTTCTATTTTCTTTAATTTATATTTTTTTTTCTCTATTTTTTTTATTTTAAAATATTCAAGTTGGGCCCAACACATGGGTCATGCTAGTCTGTACTAACCAATCCAATTTTTCTTCTCATGACATCCATTTATTTCATTTACCAGTCACCGTAAGGAGATGAAAAGCTATAAAATATGAGACAAGGAGTGGAATTGGAGTGGCTCCTACTTAACCAACCAGAGCACCAATAGTGAAAAAAGGAGTGATATCGAAGTTGGGAAACCTTAGGAACTAAACAAATTAAGTGGACACAGATTACAGATTAAACAAATGATCTCAGCACACTTCAAAAAGTATTGAAGCATAACAATTGTTGGTAGGCATGGCAACCAAACTGTATCATTTAGGTCAAAGGCTAAAACTTAGGCACATAATGATACTTCAAACATTGCTTGTTTCTACCTTTTGGTTAAGAAATGATTCTAATGCTACATAACATCGTAGAAAATGGGCATCTAAATGAAACCATTTACAAGAATAAGAACACACAGACTGAAACAAAAAGAGAATATGTTCTTCGATCTCGTATAAAAATATTTCAATCTGTTAGCCAACAGCCAAATAGGATACTGTAGTGATGTAAATTGGTGAAAATGATAGTACTGAAAAGGTTAATTCAGTGCACGAAGCTTCCGCCAATGCGGGGTCTTAGGAAGGGATCTATTGTACTAGTCTTACTCTGTTTTACAAGATATCACCACCTTTTATGAAATGACAACCTAATTTATGCCAGCATAATGCTGTAAATTTCAAGTCCACATTCAGATGTTGATGCTAAATCACCCCACTAAAGTTGTTTGAAGGGTTAATGAGATTGAAAGAGAACATACTGTTTGGGATTGTTATCCACCCATCATTTTTGGGCACATCAATATGGTGTCCTTGGTTTCTGTAAGTTGCATCAGGTGCTGGGCTACCTTCATCACCAACTCTGTCACTGTCTGTTGCATCATTCCCAGTAGAACCATTAGGTACTTGGTCTTTTGCAATAAGGCCCTCCAAAGTGGAAGTTAGTTGTTGCACAAGTTGCAAAGAATTGTCATTATCAGACTCTGCAACCCTGGATACCTCAGGAACTACAGGAAGCGTAGATCGGATAAGAAAATTCATATTGATACCCAATGTTCCTGTTAAGTAAAATAGTAAGTAGATGTAGCATGTTTCTCCTCCTTGTTCTACATGGAACAAGATTCTGGAAGATTTAACACTTGCAAGAAGCTTTCGTATAGATAGGCAAATTGATGAAATGTGCAGCGTTCCTATAGATAGCATGAAAATAACACATGAAATGCTCAAAAACAAAATGGTGCATTGAAGTACTCATGCACTGCTATAAACATATAAGCAACATTAGCTAAAGCAATATAAAATACAAAATTGAAATGCTATGAATGCCAAAGAGAAAAAAAAAACATATGAAACTACCATTGAGCTCTCTACAAGGCAGCATCTGCAATTAAACTACCAATCTTTTTTTCAATAATAGTAAATCTTCTTAGGTTTACCTTTCTTTCCTCATATTATTATTGACAATGACAAATATACATCTATTCTTCTTGAATATGTTTATATTATATTGGGCGGTTTCCTTTATTTCATGATCTATTTGGTAACAACTAGTTACTTGTACATGATATTTTCTTATCTTCCAGGAACTTTATGCATGAACCACGCCATTCTCATCTTACTGACACTTCACTCATGTACATATGATTCTTAATTTTCCATACTTTATTTGGGGAAACATAGATGACCCTCTAACTTCCAAATCAAACTCTTCTTTCAACCATAAGATACAATGAAAACATAAAATCTTGAATACCCAACATTAACTTAATCCATAATTTTTAATCCATGATAATGCAATTATCAATAATATCCTCCTTGAATAACAAATAAATCAATAAAGCACACCAAATTCCATATAGATTCATATACTTTCTTAGAGGAACCTAACTAAAGCAAGATATTATTCCAGGATGAAGCAATATATTGAAAAAGGAAAGAAACAAGAAATCCCTATAACAAAACAAATGCTAAAAGAGCAAACAATCTTTTTATGAAAACTAGATAATGAAATAAATTAACTACAGGGATTATTAACTTTTCAGAAAACCCTTTAGGCATTGCGTTCCAACAAGATCCATTAGGGTGAAAACAACCATCTCAACTCCAATTTTTCTGGTTAGGATCATATGCAAGTGCAAATGCCCTTGAAACAAAGAGGCTATTGATGTCTAAGAAGAGGCATTGACTATCTAATGTTGGTGCAATTAGTTTTGATGTTGAGCAAAAGGTTAGGTCAAAACATGTATTTCATAAGTTTGTGACAAGTGTATGCTTCAATTGACTGAATTTTAATTACCCTACCAATGTGTTAGTCTACTGGTACTGTGTGCCAATCAATGATTGAACAAATCAATTGAGGAGTTGACCCATATAAGGGAACAAAAAGGTATTATTTTTGAACAGTCCAACTAGTGAGTCGGACTAGTGGTTCTTAAGTCAATTGGAATGGAATGAGATTTAATTAGTTATAAAAGAAGGACTAGTTTATTATAAACAGTTGTTTCTAGAATCTACTTATGAAGACAGTCGACTCATGAGTTATTGAGTTGATTGAGACAATTAATTGGTTATAACAAAATGGTTAGTTCGTTATAACAGCTATTTCCAACATATACTGTTGGAGGTAATCAACTAATGGCTACAAGAAGTAAACTAAAACAATGAGTAAAATCGTTGAGCATAAAAAATTAGTCAATTGATGCTAAGGAGCAATCGATTAATATAGGGTAGATTGGATGATTGATTCTAGAAGACACTTGGAAGCTTGGGAGACACTTATAAATCTAGGGCATGTTCACTATGAAAAGTATTCAATCTATAACAAAGATAGTCAGCTAAACTATCAACTCTCAAGCTCTTCCCTCCACTTGTTGTAATTTTCTTAGGAGCATGTATCATCTTAGAAGCTTGGGGCATTGTATCATCTTAGAAAGCATAAAATGACTACTATAGGCCTAGTGAAAATTATAATGCTTCTCCATCTCCGAAAGCTTTCTGAAAAGGAGAAAGCTACTAGAATTTATGGAGTGGCATGCCAAAAGTCATAGGTCATGGAGTAGAAATTTAGAGGTTGCCAAACCATGTAAATCATTGAGTTAGCATTTTCTCCCTCTTTTTCTTTGTGCATTTGTTTTATTGTGTGTTGCTTTCTGCTTTCTTGTTGTGATATAACTTTTCTTGCTACGCTCTAAGTCTTGCTTAAGGCTATTATTCAGCCCTCTCCTCTCTGGCCTTCTTTTGTTTCTATGATTGGTATCAAAGCAGGTTCTAACCACTAAAGGAAGGACATCACCCTAGCATTACAAGAATGCTTTAGCAAGACAAGACCACCCTACTTTGACAACACCAGTTTCTCTTATTAGAAGGATAGGATAAGCCCTTAGGGCTAGCCCAGTTGGTAAGTGCAAAGGGGCAACTCTTAAGTGGGCAGGGTTAATTCCCGGGGAAGTCATGACTCTGGGCTATCGACGGACCCCCTCTTTTACACTTGCCACCTGGGTCCTGATTTACCTCCTCCACCGGTAGGGACAGCCGGAGGGGGCCGCTAATGTGGCGGTTCCACATTTTTTTTTTATTAGAAGGATAAGATAGAATATTATTTAATGAATGATATAGATGCATGGTTTAGTATTCTTAAAAAGTTTTGAGATGTTGGTGGACGAATTTAGGAAATCAAAAATTAGATGTCATAGATGAAAAAGAAAGCTTAATCTAATGCCAAAGCTACTACCACTTTAAAATATGGATTATCCCCTGAACAATATATAAGGATCAGCCCCTTTAAAAGCACAAAGGAACCTTGGGAAAAAAATGATAGAATTGCATGAAAGTATGTATGACTCTAAGGTAGAAAAAAGATATTTATTATATAATTGATTGTAGAATTTTAGCCTTAAAGATAGAGAACTGGTAGGTCAAATGCATGAGATGTTCAAATACATCCTAAATGGTCCACATGATAGGAGAAAAGGTAAAAAACTAAGATGTCATAGCTACGTTCTAAAATTCTTCCCTAAAACTTCTTTGTGGTCAGATGCTTACAAGTTTCAAAAGATTTATCTAATGCAAAAATTGATGAGCCATTTTATGAGTTTAAGTTTCATGAACAACAAGCTAACCATATTTGTTAGGATTGACGAAATTCATATATCTCCACAATAATATAATATTATCCACTTTGGATTTAAACCCTTATAGATTTGTTTTTGGACTTTACCCAAAAGGTCTCATACCAATGAAGATATCTTTTTCATTTTATAAGCCCATGATCTTTTCCATATCTTCCAATATAGGACTTTGATTATACTACCAACAATCCCACCTCGAATGAAGGACCACATCGAATCCCCCCCTCAAGCTCATTCATCCTCAAAGGACTTCCTCTTTTTGATGTCCGATCCTCAACCTACAAGATCTTCCTGCCAGTTATCCAATCCTGGACTTCCTACCTAGTGTCCCACCAAATCTTTCCTACTAGTTGTTCGGTGCTCCTGACCCAATTGGACTTCCTGCCACTAGGTATTCCTACTAGTTGTCCGGTCCTTCTAATCCAACTAGACTTCCTACTTGATCCGGACATAGGAGCCCCCACTTCCTTCGTTCAAGGTTCATGATTCGACTTGGACCATTAGCTCTGATACCACTTGTTATGATCGATGAAATTCATATATCTCCACAATGGTATGATATTATCCACTTTAGGCCTAAACACTCATAGATTTGTTTTTGAACTTTACCCAAAAGGTCATACCAATGGAGATATCTTTTTCATCTTATAAGCTCATGATTTTTTTCATGTCTTATCAATATGGAACTTTAATTGTACTCCCAACAATTCTAATAATATTGTCAAGGATAAAGGATTAACCCTTGTAGCGGAGAAAAAGAAGGGCAATGCTACATCACCATCCTAATCCAAGAGCTCCTCCAATTCAAAAGTGGGGATTCTTCAACCAAAGTAGCAAATCTAGTAGAGGTTCATGAAGTAGAAAAAAAAACACTAACAAAAGGGGCATCAAGAAGATTTCTAAAGATTCGAAGAAGAGAACCAAAATAAGAGGTAAGATTAGACCTAAGCATTTATCACTTGAGTAAATTTTCTATAACATAAAAGTGTTACCTTTGAAATATTTACAAATTATTGTAAAAAAGTAGAAAATAAAAAAGAACCCCGAATCAATGGATCCAAAGTGTTCACGTGGAGAATTTAAGAGACTCGACTTTAACAAACTCTACAAAGATAAAGGTCATGCTTATGATTTCTATTCATTTAGAACACCACAACAAAATGGTGTTATACAAAGAAGGAATACAACTTTACAGAAGTCATAAGAACCATGCTTTACGAATACCCTTTACCAAATATTTTTTGGCGGAAGCATTTAATATTGCTTGTCATGTTCATATTTACACAAAATATTAAATAAAATCCCCTATAATCTATACTATGGTAGAACACCAACTATAAGTATTTTAAAATATTTAGGTGTAAAGTTCATATTTTTAATATTAATGACTACTTAGGAAAGTTCTCACCTAAAGTTGATGAGGGAATTCTTGTATAATATAACTCATCTAGTAAAGTTTATAGAATATATAATAAAAAGACATTAAGAAGAGAAGAAACACCTACTTCATGAAAATATCTATAAATGAAAATATTCAAAAGGAAACAAATGAAGAAAATATAATTAAAAGTGAAGAAAAATTTATAGAAAATTTAACAAATGAAAAGACTATAGAAGATACACAAAAACAAATTTTAACACTTGAAATAAATCTCAATCTCCCTATAAAACAAGTAGTAGAGATATTACTAATAGAGTAAAAACAAGGTCCTACTTTAAAAACCTAATCAATAATTTTGCACTTACCTCACAAAGAATCCCTAAGTACCATGAACATGTTTCGAACAACTTAAATGGAAAAACATTTAGAATAAGGAATAAAATAGTAATAATAATGCATTGCTTATGATAGAATGCATGTAAAGGATAGTTTGATACATAATTTAAGCCATTTTACCAAAGATTTTGGCATACTTGAAACTTTGTACCAAAGTATAAAAATATTAAAAGTTTAAACAAAACCTATTTTTCATGGATACATAATGCTAAAACAAATGTATGTACAAAATTCCATGAATTTCTAAAATTTATATAATTTTTTAGAATTTTCTTAAACTCGACTGAAAAATCATTACACAAATTCTCATAGGTTATCATAGTTGTCTGCAGCTCAGTTGACTAGAAATGGCATTCAGTCGAATCCGGACTAAAAACCATATGCATCCCTAATTACCACAACTTAAGGAGGAGTTGTATTCAAGGTTTAAAATCTCGACTCGTATCGGAATTTCAGTCTGCGACCGGAACGATACGGTTTCGGTACCGTATTGTCCATGCCAATACTATTTCGGTATTTTTTTTAAACATTAATATTAATTATATGATTTTTTTTAAAAAAAATTAGTTAATTTTTAAAAAAGAATTTAAGATTTAATTTTACCTAAATTATAAATTCGAATTTAGAATTTTAATTAAAATATCTTTTATTTTTAAATTTTTATTTAATATATATATATATATATATATATATATATATATATATATATATATATATTTAGAAATTTAGAAATTTCACGCGATCGCCTTGTGTGATCGCGATCATATTCTTGTGATCGAGAATCGATCGATCGCTCTGCGATCGCCGCCGCCGCCGCTTCCTTCCAAGACTCCGACTTTCACGCCTGCCACCGGCTACGCTCTCTTCAGATTTCCAGGGTACGCGCTTCAGCCAGTGGTTTGTTTGAACGAATTTTCTAATTTCGTCTCAAACCTACCAAAGATTTAAAACCTCGTCAGATTGCATCGTCTATCATATTCATTACTATATTGTATTGGCTATCATGTTCATTATTATCTATTATGTTCATATCCATATTCATATTTTTTTCTACCCTCATGATCTAACTTGGTAATCAAACATCAAGAGGAGATTGTTGGTGCAATTGGTTTTGATGTTAGACAAATGGTTAAGTCAAAACATGTATTTAATAATCTTGAAACAAGTGTACGCAGGAGCAGCTCACACAACAACAGAACAAGGACAATTAGATGTCTGGCAAGAGGAAGTCTTGAAAAATTAAAGGAGATTGATTAGATGTCTTGCAACACAAAGTCCCGATACGTCAAAGTTAACCGAAGGTTTAGTAATGCAAGGAAGACCTCATATAAAGGTCATAGAGAAGTGTATTCTTAAGTAACTTAGTCAATTTCATTGGCGCAATGATGAGTGTGTGCAGATATAGAATTGGGTAATTGACGACTAGATCAGGCTCAAATGAAAGCCTTAGAAGTGGCTTAGTCAATGCTCCAATCGATAAAATTATGATTGCCATGATAGTTGAACCAACTCAATAAATGACCTAGACCTTCAGTTCACTAATGTATTTGCTCAATCAAATGATAGTGTGTTAGTTGACTAGTTGAACTAGTCGACTTAGCTAAGAGAATGGAAGGGTGTTGTTTCCATCATCTTTGTTGACTAAAATTCAGTTAATTAGTTACAACAGAACAGTTAGTTTGTTATAAATAATCATTTTTAGAAGCTACTATTAAAGGCATTCAACTTATGGGTATTTGAGTCAACTAATAGATAGTTAATTGATTATAACGAAATGGTTAGTTTGTTAGAAGTATTCTTTAGAAGTTACTGTTGAGTCGACTGATTGATGGTTATAAGGAGTCGACTAAAATGATGGGCAAAGTCATTAATTGTCGGGGACCATGCACTATTGTTGAGGAGCAATCAAATGATACAGGGTAGATAGGATGATTTCTAGAAGACACTTAGAAACTTAGGAGACGCCTATAAATATAGGGCATGTTGGCTATGAAAAGCATTCAATCTATAGCAAAGATACTCTGCCAAACTAATTGCTCTCAAGCTCCTCTCCCCTTGTAATTTTTCTTTCACTTTTGTAACCACGGCATTGTAAGAAGTTTCTCTATCTCTGGAGGGACAGTCCGGTGCACGAAGCTCCCTTCGTGCAGGGTCCCAGGGAAGAATCCATTGTACGTAGCCTTACCTTGCTTTTACAAAAGGCTATTTCCAGAATTAAAACCCGTGACCTCTAGATCATAAGGCAACAACTTTACCGTTTCTCTATCTTTGGAGGATTTTCAAAAATGAGAAAATTAATGAATTCATGGTGTAACTTGCCAAAAGGTCATAGGGAATGGAGTAGGAGCCCGAGGACTGCCGAACCACATAAATCATTGAATTAGCATTATGTCCCACTCTTTTTCTTGACGTGTTTCTTTTATTGTGTGTTGACTTTTATTTTCTTGTTGTGGAATAACTTTTCTTACTGGACTCTAAGTTCAGGTTAAGGCTAAAAGAAAATTTCTATTAGTAAGGCCCATCATACTTCATGGATCAAAATGTTAGGCAGTTAGGAAACAACATATAAAAGAAATTAGAGTAACAAAGATGAAAATTTGAAGATGAATAGTTGGAGTTATTGGAAAAGAGAATAAAAACATGACAATTGAAAAGCAACTAAGTGTAAATTCATAGATTATAAAATGATAGAAAATAAATTAAGGTGGTACAAATTGAAAAATTGAACTGATTAGAGTTGACGCTGTGATAGAGAGAGTGATAAATTTCATACAGTGGATCCCAAATAATTGGAATTAATACGGCTTAACCATCATGATAATTGTGTCCAGCTAATTCTTAAATGAACCCATTAGAGAACAATAGCAAATTTAAGAGATTAAACAGACCGGTCGATGGAATCATAATCAGGATTTAGGATCAGCAAAGTTCAGCCTGTAAAACCAGCTGGGTGAGAAAAGGTCAGAGGCCGTCTATTATCGAATCTCATTACAATATGAGCGAGAAGAAGATACGCCCAAATCACTGCATTAGAAGTGAATTATTCCAACAGCAGGTTCAACATTCTGTCGATTTCTGCATCAGATCTTGTATCCCGGTGGCCTTAGGAACCAACAGGAAGTTTCCGTCCACCTTCCACCTGTTCCTGGGGCATCGGACCACAGAGACGACGATACTGGGGCAACAATTTCAATTCGCAAAGGGAGGGATGAATACAGAGAACCGAAGCACATGCAGCGAAAAGAATTTCCTTTTTGTTGTTGTTGTTGTTTGGTACCTGTATGCGGTGGTCTGTTCGCCACTCAACGCCGTTCGCCGTGGACCGAGTGCGCCGTTTCGTTCGCCAATGCCGCAAGCTGTGCGAAACGGAGAAGGGAGAGAGAGAGAGAGAGAGGCGACGAGGAGTTGTGATCGGGCGATCGAGGATCCTTTATTTTGGGAGGGAATGTTTTACGTAACACATAATTCCAAATTAGTCCTAAAAATAATAACAGTAAAATTTTGGGGAAAAAAAATAAAAGGACATTTATTATTTTTTATCCGATGCCCTTAATTTTAGTATTCTATTTTATTTTTATTCTTAAAAATATCTTTTATTTTAATATTATTATAATAATTTCAGCTAGAGCGATTATAATAAAAAATAAAATTATTATAAACTGATCGAATTATTATACATAAAAATATTGATATACCAAAATATTATTAATTAAAAACATTAAACATGATCAAATTCGCTTTAACGCTAAAGAAAATTTATTCAAAACTATTAGCTTTAGAAAATTTTAATCGCTCAATGGAAGCGGCGCAACGGTAAAACGGTGTGGTATATCACAGATTAGCACAATTCGATCTTTGATTGGGATAAATTCAGTTTTAAATTTCAAAAAAATTTAGACAGACAATTTTAAGCCGGATATAGATCGAGAGTTTATCTTTTTAGATAAAGTACATCTTCGATATTCGACCTATCTTACAGGGACGATGTCATTGTATTGTCAGACTTAATTATTGAACCACGAGTACTTCTCTGATTTACTCTATAATGAAATATATTTCGTCTAAAAATTACTTAGTATTTCGTCGGAGATTCATAGAACCTTATCGCCGACCATCCTTTTAATCAAATTGTTTTATATCATGAGAGTTTTAAATAAAATTATTATATATTATAAAATTTTGAATAAAATTATTACACGTTGTATTATATATCATGAATAAAATTGCTAGAATAATACTAAAATAAAAAAAAACTTTTGAAAAAAAAAAAAAATAGGATGGCTATTGTTTTAATTTTTTTTAAACTTCGGAGCTTTTTATGAAAATAATAATAATAATATATTTTTAATTTTTGCGTCCAATGTTTTTTATCATATATGGGATTTTTTCAAAGGGAGCCGAGTTTATTCTCTCACTTTTTTTTGGAGTAAAAGGGTGCATTCTATTTTTATTTTTCTTCTTTTTAAAATATTCGCATTAACTAATATTAATTAAAATTTTTAATTACATAAACAAACTCTTAAACTTTAGAAGTATGATAATAATATTTTTAATTTCAAACTAAGTATTTGTTGGTACAATCTTGCCCCAATCCTAAGTATTAATTATTTTTTATGTTTGCACAATCAAATTTAAGATAGGCAATATTAGTGATTTAACATGAATATCAAGTGACAGACACGAAGACAATCTTGGCAAAGAAAATTTAGGCTGTATTTGGTAGGTCATAATCTGCCTTGTAATGTAATCCAGATTACATTACAAGGTTGATTACTTTATTTGTTGTTGTTTTAAAATTGTAATATAATATAATCTGGATTACGAAAGTCACAAAAGTTTTGTAATTTGGATTACAAGACAAAATCTATGCAATATGATTACATTACAAGCTGTAATCTGAAAAGTATTGGATGCTCAACAATTGAAGTCGATTGTTGTCGTCCGTTGTCACCGTCGATCGGTCGGTCGTCATCGTCGCCGCCGCTGCTGCCATCGTCGCCCCGCCACCATCGTCGCCCGGTCGGGCGATCATCGCCATTCGTCGCCAACCGACTATCGTCGTCACCATCGCCATCGATCAATTCCTACCGTCTTTGTAATAGACACCAAACAAAAGAATGTAATTATCTTTGTAATCCAAGATTACATACAATTTTTATCCAAACATAGTAATGTAATCAAAATTACATTGCATTCCATTACAACCTTGATTACATTACAACTTGGATTACATTACGTTCTACCAAATGTAGCCTTAAGGATGAAGGTGATGGAGTCAAAGATGTTTTTGATGAACCGTTACACATAATTAAAGGTCCAATTACAAGATCTAGAGCTAGAAAGATGAAGGAAGCACTAAATGTGTTAATTGAAAATTCTAAGGCCAAAACTACAATTGAAGCGGATTTGACTAAGAGCGAATCATGTGGCTTAGTCAACCTAATTCAAGCCATAAATGAGCTTAATTAGCCTCCAAGTCATATTTTGATATAATTCTAATTTTTAGGCTCAATTGCTATCCTTATTTGGGTTGTAATGGTAACTTAAGGCCAATATAGCTATGTAGTCTACTTAGGTCTTATCTAAATGGGCTTCCTTTTGGCCTTTTAGAGTTTTTAGGTCACCCTAAAGCTATAAATAAAGGGGGTGGCGACCACACATGTAATCTTTGATTATTTTCAATCTATAGCATGGTGAGGCTCTCACTTGTTGGTTCTTCATTGAACTAGAACTTATTAAAGCAATCCATTGTGACGTTCAAAGGCTTATCAATCTCAATCCCAAGGTTATAGCGTCTTCCATCTCCTATACCAAGTTTCGTGCTTTCTTAAGCATTGGGTCGAGGTTCTTTTCATCCCTCTTATCGATTTAGACTTTCCTTATTTCTTCTTCAATTTGTTATAGGTTCTTGAGACTTTCTTCTCATCGGGTTCACATTAGAAGGTTTGGCGGCATAAGTCCAAGTATATAATATTGGCGGTGTAAGACCAAGTAAAACTTGGCAATAGAAGTCCAAAAGGCACGACCTCTTGGTAAATGAAGACCCGATAGCATGACTAAGCCGAAGGAAGTACTTAAAAGCAAACACAAGGATGTGGAGTCATGGACTCCGAGGCATCCTAAAGACGTGAGGCTGATGGAAGAAGCTTAAAGGCTTTAATTTAGGCTAAGGGTAAGTGTCAAGTATAAAAGGATCATACTTAACGCGTTAAACCTCAAATTTGAGATGTATCAATCGAGTCAATGCCTCGACTAGTAGTGCTCGGGAAGTCTCAAGTGATGCTCAGAAAGAACCGAGCATGGCACCTTACCCAGTCGAGGCGCCGCCTCGACTGGTGTTGCTCGGGAAGTCCCGAGCGGACTCGAGAAATCTCGAGCGATGCTCGGGAAGTCCCGAACACCAATCAAGGCAGCACCTCAATTAGTGATGCTTGGTGTTTAGAAAGCAGGTGTTCGGGGAACTAGGGAAAATGTTGGTGCAACAAGCCCCAGGTCAATGCTAACCAAATTCGAGTGGCATTCTAGTAGTATTTTGATGTTTGACAATAGGTTGACAATGGATTCGACCATTGGTTGACTATAATGGTTTGGTCATATGATGATCATATGACTAGTGGATGATTAGGATATCCAAAGTTATATGGGGGAGATTGTTGTAGCAATCAACCTTGGAAGTCCAAGTTTAAATACTTGGCATGGAAAGTCCAAGTCGGGTACTTGGCCATGGTAAAGTCCAAAGATATAGTCTTGGCAGCATAAGTCCAAGTGTGTAGTATTTGCGATATAAAGTCTAAGTTAACTTTTGCAATTGGAAAATCCAACATGGAGTTGGCAAGGAAAGTCCAAGCATGGTTTTAGTGATTGAAAAGTCCAAGTCATTGGGACTTGATAATTGAAAGTCTAACTCATGGGTCTTGGCGGCACAAGTCCAAATAGATCTTGGCAATATGAAAGTCCAAGGGTGTAGTTTTGGCGACGTAAAGTTCAGGCATGGGTCTTTGCGGCATAAGTTCAAATGAATCTTGGTAAAGTACCTAGTTAGTATGACATAGCTGATGGAATCCCCTGAAGGTTAACGTGAAGGATAAAGAGTCATGGACTCAAGGGATCCGAGAGGCGTGAGGCTGATGGAGGTGGCTAGAAGGCTTAAGTCTAGGCTATGGGTGGTTATCAAGTATGAGAGAATCATACTTGGGTTAAATCTCATGTTTGAGGTTTACCAGTCGACTGGGGTCATGGACCAGTCGACTGGCCGAGTGTTTGACACTCGGAAGCCTAGTTGACTCAGAGCAGTCGACTGGTCAGTAGTCGACTGGAGGCTCGACTGCTGTTGTGTTCCACTGGTAGTCGACTGCTATGTAGATGGGAAGTTGATTGGAATCTGTGGACATGAGCAAAGAAAGGTCCATAGTCAACTGCTATGTAAGGACAATCGATTGAGGACTTTAGGCAGTCGACTGATGGGTCAGAGCAGTCGACTTGTGTGCTCTAATCTAACGTGGATTAGTCCGTTGTGAGACAATGGATAGGTGAGCAATCGATTGGGGTTTTTTAACAGTCGACTACTTGGTGGAAAATCAGCTTTATGGAGGACTTCAAAGGAGCTCGATAGGGAGGTTTTCCACAGTGGTTTCTTGGGCAATTTTGAAGCGAAGTGTTAGTGCATTTCAGGGTCTTCAAAGGCATCTCCAAGCAACCAACAAGTAAGCAAAAGCGATCTTCTTTGTAAAGTTTTCTTTACTTGTATTTCATTGTATTTGCTTGTATTTATTTTTTATTATTGTAAGAACCTTGTAAGAGATTTCTCTGCCTCTGGATTGTTCCAAGAAGGAGAAATTTATTAGTGGTGGTGTGCATCACTAGAGCATAACTAGAGCTCGACCCGTGGATTAGGAATCCTAGTTTCGAACCATGTTAAATCACCTTGTCTTTTACCTTGTGTTTATGTGATGTATATTTGTATTTCACTGTGCTAACTTGTGTAGACAAGAACACACGAACACGATCGAGTCGAAGAATCACAAAATCGCTATTCACCCTCCCCCCCTCTAGCGCAGTCATCGATTACTCTACAATTGGTATCAGAGTAAGGATGCTCTTGTTAGTAATATATGAGAGATGTCCTAAGGCAATCGCCTTATGTATGAACCATTTATATGATAAATGAAGATTCACTATTTGAGTATACATGTTTTATGTATTTGATTGGATCTTAAACTCATTTACTGAATGTCCACGATACGATTCACAGCATGAGAGAATTTATGATTGGATCAAAACTAGTGAGTATCTCTATATGTGTAATTGTGATGTATCGGAATTATCCCTAGTCGATGAATTGATGAATCTGGACACCATCAATTCTGTGGAGACTAGCACGAGGTATACTCCTTGGTGTATCCAAGCAGCTGATTCTCACTGGCTGGAGACATAGTGATGTCCGGAGTTAATCGTGGATGCTAGTTATGGTAACTAGTTCATTGGAGTGACCAGCCGTAAGACTTCATATGGTTCTCTGCATATATAGATATGTCGATGAAGTTCTTCGTGGCTTAAGTGCGATGTTCCTTTGACTTGCGGTATTCAAGTCATCTTGATCATGGAGACTTATGCTTTGACATCTTAAGCAAACATCTCTAAGGAGATGTGGACCCGGGATGATTGGGTATAAGTCGAAGTGATCGAAGGTGTTTGAATAGCTTATAAAGGATTCACCACTCCTTGCGAGGAGATGTATACCCATGGCCTCTCGTCGGATTGTTACTAAAGTCTTTGGCCAAAGCATTACATGTTTAGAGTAAGGTACTCTTCGATACATGTGGAGTAACTAGAATCCGTAGGACGAGGAAATGATACTTGGGCTAGGTGTGACGTAGTCGGCCCTAGTGGGGCTGACACAATAGACCATGTCTGAACCAAGTGGGTATAAGATGAGTGAAGGGAATGGGGCACGATTCATTCGAGCCATCAAGGGTTTCGTAAATAGTTCGATCAACCGCTGATCTTTTCGTAATCGGGGGATCATGATGTACTACTAGGTGCCACTCATGATCGTTCTATAATTAATGGTTAATTATAGACGGCCAACATAAACCGAGAACCTATTTGGTCACACGCACAACGAGTGTAATCCAAAGGATTTAAAACGAGCTTGAGAATTGGATTCTCAGACCGAGAGAAACTAGGTTTGGTTGGACCAAACATAAAGCGAGCATGAAATCGTTTCAGTCGCAATGGAAGCGTGGATGGGCTGCGTCTTATGAAGACGTAATGGATGGACCAAAATGGTTTGGTTCTAATCCAATGGATAAGCCAAAGGGTTTGGTTTATTTTAAACGAATGAACCAAAAGTTGGTTCGGTTCGTTTTAACTTAAAATAAACCATCATGGTTTGGTTTATTTTAACTTATCTTAATGGAGCGGGTTAACGGGCTTTATGGATATGATCCATTAACCATTAAGAGAATTAGTTCTCTATAAAAGTGGGCTTAAGGGATTGTTAAACCCTAATCATCCAAAACCCTAAACCTTGGCCGCCCAACATAGTTGCCGCCCACCTCCTTGGTGATTTCGGCGCCCAGCTTTGTGCCGCCGTCCAAGACCCTTGCCGGCGTCCAAGCTCCAGCCGGTGAACCTCCGGCGACCCTCCGGTGATCTCCTATAGGTTTGGCATCAAGGTGAGGCTTTTTCTCTCCTTGTTTTGGCCGGCGCCTACTCCTCCACCAAGCTGTCCAGTTTTCTGGACAGCTTCTCCTCCTCTCGTCGGAGCGTCGTTTGGACGACGGTTAGTGCTCCGACAGCGGCTAACTTACCGGGGATTTGATCTCCGGTAATCCTCTGAGGTGGAGGACGAAGGATTCGTCAAATCGTTGACGAACACCTCTCCGGAGAAGCGAGTTTTGAGAACTCGTTTTGGATCCGAATTTGGATTCGGATCGTGATCATCTCTCGATCACGTCGTCTTCAACACGAGGCTAGTAACCCATACGAAGACGAAGCTCGTGACTTAGCGAAGTCATCCCGAGGAGCTCGGCGTGGATACGGATAGAGACGATTCTTACGAGGATCGTTCCGGTTGATGCCGTTCCCGCTACACGTCATACGGAAGGTATAACGTAGTTTAATTTCCTTTTATTGCAATTGTAATTTACGGTTATGTCTACACTTGTTGTAATAGCATGCGTGTGTTGTGTGTGTTGTAATAAATAGGAGTATTTATTATTTTTATTGCTTCCGCTGTGCTCATGTTTACGAAACATGATCGAACACACACACGCCGCGGTGCCGGAAACCCAACAGTGGTATCAGAGCCCAGGTTGTGTTTCGACATAATCGTCAAAATGGTTTTGCGATAGTCATAATGTATTTCTGGAAATTTTCTAAATTTTGGAAATTTAGAAGTATTTATGGAAATTTTTCAATTTTGGAAAGTCTAGAAGTATTTATGGAAATCTTCCACTTTTGGAAAGTTGGAAGTATTTATGGAAATTGATATTTTCCATAAATAAAATATTTGATTAGATTCTGGAAATTTGTTTCCTAATTTAATCATGATTTGATTTGGGAAATCAAATCTTAAAATATTTTATTTCCATAAGTAGTTTCAATGATTTAGGAAATTGGTTTCCTAAATAGATTTTCCTTAATCAAATAATTCCATGAATAAAATATGTGATTAGATTTGGAAATTTGTTTCCTAATTTAATTATGATTTGATTTGGAGAATCAAATCTTAAACATATTTTATTTCCATAAATAGTTATGACATATAAGGAAATTATATACATGACATAATTGTATGCCATGTAATTGCATTAGATGCATAACATTATGCCATGCGTGTTGTGACATGTAGATGTATGCCATGTATGCCATGCCATGTAGATAATAGTTATTTGCATGCAAAGAGGATGAGACATAAAAACCCTTAATCAATATTAAAGCCTACACCTTCCATTAATATGGTTAGAACCAGAGTTCTGTTTCTTGTTTGGGTTGTTGGACTCTATCCAAGCCCGGCTCGAACCTGAATATGTTCAAACCATGGAATAGTTTAATACTAATATGGTAAGAGTCAGAGGTCAATCGTTAGCTTTGGTTGTTGGACTCTCTCCAAGCTGGGCTAATTGGTTGAATGCGCTCTAACCATATTAAAACTATGTCCTGATTAATGGGTTGGCTTTAACCTGGAGCATCGGTTTGTTGGACTCTCTCCAAGGTCGATGTAAAGGGAGGTGAAGTTGGGTGCTATGCATATGATGCATACTTGTTAATGTGTTAACAACCCGATGTATGTGTGAACATTCAATTAGTTGATAGCACATTGTGATAGTTGCATATACGTGATATGCAATCGGTATAGATGATACCTACCGTCGTAGTTATGAATGGCTTGTTGGACTCTCTCCAAGGTTGTTCATAACTATGATGGATATCAGCCCATTCGGAGATGGACCTACAATCTCCCGAAGTGATTTTGGGGTTTTTGAAATTCGAAAAATGAATGGGATTTATAAATGTATATTGATGCATTTTAAAATCATTTTCTCATATATGCTCATTTTGTATTTCTAGGTCAATAAATTGATCATGACGTCTTTGAATTTGTGCACTATTTTGGATTCGAACAAACTGACTGGGCCTAACTTCCTGGACTGGCTTAGAAACCTGAGAATTGTTCTCAAGGCGGAAAAGCTTGCATATGTCCTTGAAGAGCCTCTTCACGGATCTAAGGACGATGCAACTCCAGACCAAATGTTGGTCTATCAGAAGCATGTGGCAGATTCTGAGCTGGCGAGTTGCATCATGCTAGCGGCGATGGTACCTGAGCTGCAGAAGCAGCATGAGCATATGGATGCTAACACTATGGTCTTCCATCTTCATGAGTTGTTCGATGAGCAAGCGAGATCCGAAAGGTTCGAGGTCTCTAGGCTCCTCTTCACCACGAAGATGCAAGAAGGTTCGTCTGTAGTACAGTTTGTGCTAAAGATGAACGGGTACATCGAGCGGCTAGCTACCCTCGGTTTTGTGATGGATCATGAGTTAAGTATTGACTTAATTCTGCATTGTTTGCCCAAGAGTTTCGCAATTTGTGATGAACTATCGGATGAACAAATTGGAATCCACCATTCCCGAGCTCCTCAATATGCTGAAGACTGTGGAGCCTTCTGTGAAGCATGAGGAGAAGGCGGTTCTGTTAGTTGATTCCTCAAAGAAAGGTTCTAAGAGGAAGGCAAAAGAACAGAAGAAAGGAAAGAAAAAGGCAAAGAAGGCGGAACCAGAAAAGGGCACTTGCCATCGTGGCAAGGAAGGCCATGCGAAGAAATCGCAAGATTTATCTTGAGTCCATGAAGAAGAAGAAGGCATCCGATGCCCCATCCTCTTCAGGTATCTTCGTTATTGATTGTCATTCTATTTCCTTAGACACTTGGGTATTGGATACTGGGTGTGGCTCACATATATGTAATGACATACAGGGGCTAAGGAATAGAAGAAGACTTGTCAGAGGGGAGTCAAATTAGTTGGCAATGGAGCAAAGGTTCTGTACGCCATCGAACTTATTCTTTGAAGCTCCCGAGTGGACTAGTCTTGGAACTGGACAATTGCTATTATGTTCCTTCTCTACTAAAGAACATTGTTTCTATTTCCTGCTTAAATAGAAATGGTTTCCATTTAACGTTTAGTAACAATTGTTGTTATATAACTTTGAATGGCGTACTTTATGGAACTGGAACTTTGAGTAATGGCATTTATACGTTGGACGATTCAAAGGACATTTTCAATATCGGCGAGCAACACGCGTGCTCGAAAGGATAATCACATAGACTCCTATATGTGGCATTGTCGTCTTGGCCATATAAGCAAGAAATGCATGTCCGAATTACACCGATGTGGAATTCTGGAATCGTTTGAATTGGATTCATACGATACATGCGAATCATGCTTAAAAGGCAAGATGACTAAGTTACCTTTTACTGGAAAAGGTGAACGAGTGGGAGAGTTACTAGGTTTAGTACATACTGATGTATGTGGACCTATGTCAACTCAAGCATTAGGAGGCTATAGCTACTTCATTACCTTCACCGATGATCACTCACGGTTTGGGTATGTGTTCTTGATGAAACACAAGTCTGAAGCCTTTGAAAGGTTCAAAGAATTCAGAAATGAAGTAGAGAAACAACATGACAAGAGTATTAAAATACTTCGATCGGATCGAGGTGGTGAATACTTAAGTCAAGAGTTTCTTGATTATCTAAGAGACAATGGCATATTGTCTCAATGGACTCCGCCTTATACACCACAGCATAATGGTGTATCTGAGAGGCGTAACCGGACCTTGTTGGACATGGTCAGGTCAATGATGAATCATGCGACTCTTCCCAAGTCCTTTTGGGGTTATGCACTTTAGACAGCTGTTTACTTGTTAAACAGAATGCCTACCAAGGTAGTCTCAACTACTCCATATGAGATATGGAATGGTAAGAAACCTCATGTATCTTACTTGAAGATATGGGGTTGTCCTGCTTATGTGAAGCGGACTGTATCAGACAAACTGGATGCTAAGTCTAATAAATGTCTATTTATTGGATACCCTAAGGAAACAAGGGGTTACCAATTCTATCATCCTGTGGAACAAAAGGTGTTTGTTTCAAGGCATGCTGTATTTCTAGAGAAAGAGTTTCTCTTGCAAGAAAACAGTGGGAGTGTCGTCGAGCTTGAGGAGGCTCGAGAGACTCAAATAGACATTAATGAGATACCTGGTGAAGCACAACAGCCGACAACTCATAGTGATGAGCAATCGGCTGGACCTATTGTAACACCACATCTTCGTAGATCTGGTAGAACACGCAATATTCCTGAGAGATATGGATTTCCCGTAAGTGAATCGAACGACGTGTTACTCATTGATGATGAGGAGCCTACCAGTTATGAAGAAGTGCTGACAAGTTCAGAAAGGGATAAGTGGCTTGGTGCCATGAAGTCGGAAATGGATTCCATGTACGAAAACCAAGTTTGGAACTTGGTTGACCCACCTGAAGGCATAAAGCCTATAGGGTGCAAGTGGGTTTTCAAGAAGAAAACCGACATGGATGGTAATGTGATTACCTATAAGGCTAGATTGGTGGCGAAAGGATATCGTCAAAAGCAAGGTGTTGATTATGACGAAACCTATTCGCTGTAGCTATGCTTAAATCCATTCGGATGCTCGCCATAGCTGACTCATTATGATTATGAGATATGGCGGATAGATGAAAATGACTTTCCTTAATGGAAACTTGCTCGAGGACGTGTATATGATACGACTGAGGGTTTCACATCGGTTGATAAAACCAAGGTATGCAAGTTGCGACGATCCATTTATGGATCAAGCAAGCATCCAGAGGAATATCCGCTTTTGATGAGACGATCAAAAAGTTTGATTTCACAAAATCCGCGAACCTTGTGTGTACAAGAAGGTTAGTGGGAGTGCATCGTGTTCCTAGTATTGTATGTCGATGACATATTACTTATAGGAAGCGATGTGTCCATCTTCTGATCGATTAAGGTTTGGTTATCCAAGACATTCTCCATGAAAGACTCGGGAGAAGCAACCTACATCCTTGGGATTAAGATCTATAGAGATAGATCGAAACGGCCGCTTGGTCTTTCATCTACATATATAGACCGAAAGTGCTAAAGAGGTTTAGCATGTCGGAATCCAAGAAAGGTTATCCGCCCATCGTGCATGGGGTACACCTTTCAAGTCTATGTGTCCGCGCACGTAAGACGAGAGGATTTGCATGAGTAAGATTCCCTATGCATCCGCAATAGGATCTATCATGTATGCTATGTTATGTACGAGGCCCGATGTATCGTATGCTCGAGTGTCACGAGCAGATACTCGCCCGATCCAGAATGGATCATTGGCTATAAGACGATCCTTAAGTACTTGAGAAGAACTAAGGATGTGTTCTAATATATGGAGAAGGGGACATGGTGATACGCGGTATACAGATGCGCCTTCTAGACAGACAAGGATGATTCCGTGTCTTAGTGCGGATCGTGTTCACCTTGAATGGGGGCACGCGTGAGTTGGAAAAGTTCCAAACAAGAGATCAGAGCGATTCTACCATCGAGGGAATATATTGCGGCAAAGAAAGGAAGCGGTTTGGATCAAGAAGTTTGTTTATGAACTTGGTGTGATTCCTGCCATTGTTGAAGCAATACCAGTCTACTGCGATAACAATGGAGCAATTGCACAGGCGAAAGAGCCAAGGTCTCATCAACGATCCAAACATGTACTTTGCCACTATCATCTTATCAGAGAGATCATCAGTAGGAACGAAATACAAATGGAGAAAATTCCCACTGAAAGGAACTTAGCGGATCCTTTGACTAAGGCATTACCTCAAAGTAAGTTTGAGGGTCATGTTCGAGCTTATGGTATTGGATACCGTAGCGATTGGCATTAGGCCAAGTGGGAGTCTATTAGTAATATATGAGAGATGTCCTAAGGCAATCGCCTTATGTATGAACCATTTATATGATAAATGAAGATTCACTATTTGAGTATACATGTTTAATGTATTTGATTGGATCTTAAACTCATTTACTGAATGTCCACGATACGATTCACAGCATGAGAGAATTTGTGATTGGATCACAACTAGTGAGTATCTCTACATGTGTAATTGTGATGTATCGGAATTATCCCTAGTCGATGAATTGATGGATTTTGACACCATCAATTCTGTTGAGACTAGCACGAGGTATACTCCTTGGTGTATCCAAGCAGCTGATTCTCACTGGCTGGAGACATTGTGATGTCCAGAGTTAATCGTGGATGCTAGTTATGGTAACTAGTTCATTGGAGTGACCAGCCATAAGACTTCATATGGTTCTCTGCATATATAGATATGTCAATGAAGTTCTTACTGTGGCTTAAGTGCGATGTTCCTTTGACTTGCGGTATTCAAGTCATCTTGATCATGGAGACTTATGCTTTGACATTTTAAGCAAACATCTCTAAGGAGATGTGGACCCGGGATGATTGGGTATAAGTCGAAGTGATCGAAGGTGTTTGAATAGCCTATAAAGGATTCACCACTCCTTGCGAGGAGATGTATACCCATGGCCTCTCGTCGGATTGTTACTAAAGTCTTTGGCCAAAGCATTACATGTTTAGAGTAAGGTACTCTTCGATACATGTGGAGTAACTAGAATCCGTAGGACAAGGAAATGATACTTGGGCTAGGTGTGACGTAGTCAGCCTAGTGGGGACTGACACAATAGACCATGTCCTGAACCAAGTGGGTATAAGATGAGTGAAGGGAATGGGGCACGATTCATTCGAGCTACTGAAGGGTTTCAGAAATAGTTCTGGATCAACCGTTGATCTTTCCGGTTAATTGGGGATCATGATGTACTACTAGGTGCCACTCATGATCGTTCTATAATTAATGGTTAATTATAGACGGCCAACATAAACCGAGAACCTATTTGGTCACACGCACAACGAGTGTAATCCAAAGGATTTAAAACGAGCTTGAGAATTGGATTCTCAGACCGAGAGAAACTAGGTTTGGTTGGACCAAACATAAAGCGAGCATGAAATC
This sequence comes from Wurfbainia villosa, assembly GCA_025175895.1. NCBI lineage: Eukaryota > Viridiplantae > Streptophyta > Magnoliopsida > Zingiberales > Zingiberaceae > Wurfbainia > Wurfbainia villosa. The sequence continues at coordinate 59,645,737 of CM045997.1, forward strand.
GTTTCAGTCGCAATGGAAGCGTGGATGGGCTGCGTCTTATGAAGACGTAATGGATGGACCAAAATGGTTTGGTTCTAATCCAATGGATAAGAATAAACCAAAGGGTTTGGTTTATTTTAAACGAATGAACCAAAAGTTGGTTCGGTTCGTTTTAACTTAAAATAAACCATCATGGTTTGGTTTATTTTAACTTATCTTAATGGAGCAGGTTAACGGGCTTTATGGATATGATCCATTAACCATTAAGAGAATTAGTTCTCTATAAAAGTGGGCTTAAGGGATTGTTAAACCCTAATCATCCAAAATCCTAAACCTTGGCCGCCCAACATAGTTGCCGCCCACCTCCTTGGTGATTTCGGCGCCCAGCTTTGTGCCGCCGTCCAAGACCCTTGCCGGCGTCCAAGCTCCAGCCGGTGAACCTCCGGCGACCCTCCGGTGATCTCCTATAGGTTTGGCATCAAGGTGAGGCTTTTCTCTCCTTGTTTTGGCCGGCGCCTACTCCTCCACCAAGCTGTCCAGTTTTCTGGACAGCTTCTCCTCCTCTCGTCGGAGCGTCGTTTGGACGACGGTTAGTGCTCCGACAGTGGCTAACTTATTGGGGATTTGATCTCCGGTAATCCTCTGAGGTGGAGGACGAAGGATTCGTCAAACCGTTGACGAACACCTCTCCGGAGAAGCGAGTTTTGAGAACTCGTTTTGGATCCGAATTTGGATTCGGATCGTGATCATCTCTCGATCACGTCGTCTTCAACACGAGGCTAGTAACCCGTACGAAGACGAAGCTCGTGACTTAGCGAAGTCATCCCGAGGAGCTCGGCGTGGATACGGATAGAGACGATTCTTACGAGGATCGTTCCGGTTGATGTCGTTCCCGCTACACGTCATACGGAAGGTATAACGTAGTTTAATTTCCTTTTATTGCAAATTTTAATTTACGGTTATGTCTACACTTGTTGTAATAGCATGCGTGTGTTGTGTGTGTTGTAATAAATAGGAGTATTTATTATTTTTATTGCTTCCGCTGTGCTCATATTTACGAAACATGATCGAACACACACACGCCGCGGTGCCGGAAACCCAACAGCTCTTCAAGGACTAACTGCCAAGAGAGCACAAGTACTAGAGGATGGAGCTATCCAATGATGGATTGGGATACGACATTACCATTCCACCTATCTTCGACGGCGAAGACTTCACTTATTGGAAAGGTAGGATGACATATTTCTTAATGAACAAATTTGACAATTAGCTTTGTATTGTGCATGGATTTGATTCCCCCGAGGACAAAAAAGGGAAAGCTCTCAAGGCGAAGAAGTGGACCCAAGAACAAAATCGAAAATACAAAGTTAATAAAAAGGTAATGCTAATGTTAGCTAAATCAATTCCTAAGAATTTATTGTATAACCTAGGAGAATTCTACGATGCTAAGGAGCTATGAGACAAGTTAGTTGAGCTCCACGAAAAACCCTCACCGACACAAGATAAGGAGGAAGTCAAGGAAAGATCATCATCAGCTCAAGAATGCGAGGAATCCAAAGTTGAGAGATGCTCAACATCCGAGGAAGATGAGGTCTTAAAAGTCTCCACCTCTAGGATTGAGGGGGAGGAGAGACACTCAACACCAAAACAAGAAGAACCTTCTACCTCTGGAGCCCATTAATAACAAGCTCAAAGTTCTTCCCTAGGTAACTCAAGCATGTGTATTAAAAATAAAAATTATATAATATGTTTTGAGTGTAAGGAACAAGGTTACTACAAAAGTAAGTGTCCAAAAAGAGTCAAGAAGACTCAACCAACACCCAAGGTCAAGGAAAAGATCAAGGTGGTCAAAGCCCCAATTCGAAAGAGCAAGGAGCATATAGTATGCTTTCGATGCAACAAAAGGGGTCACTATAGAAGTCAATGTCCGAAGGGGAGAAACCCAAAGAAGGACAAGGTAGAGAGCTCGAGTGTAGGGGGATCTCTAAAGGCAAAGCCTAAGGTAACTTTCAATAATAAAATTTCAATTTAATGACAAGAAGCATGCTAGGAATGTTGTTAGTACACTTGCAATTTATCATAAAAAGCATACTAGCAATTGTTGGGTTCCCATGGCACTGACGTGGGTGTTGTGTTCGAATGCGTTTCGTAAATATGCACACAGCGGATGCAAAAATAAGTAATAAACTATTTATTACAACACACACACCACATGTATGCAAGGATACAACATGTGTAGACATAATTGACATTTCAAATTTTGCAATAAAGGAAAACTACTCTAGGTATCCCTGATAAATTATGTGAAGCGGGAATGACATCAACCGAGTGATACTTGCAAGTCTCGCCTCTATCCGTATCCACGCCGAGTATCGTCGGGATAGCTTCACAAAGCCACGCGCCCTGTCTTCTCACGAGATACTAATCTCGAATCAAAGACGTTGTGATCGAGAGATGATCACAATCCGAATCAAATTCAGATCCAAAATCGAGTTCCACGAACTCGCTTCTCGAAAGCAGTCATCGTCAACCAATTGACAAAACCTTTGGTCCTCCACTAATAGGATTGTCAGAGATCCAATCCCCGGCAAGTAGGTCACTGCCGGAACATGAAACAATGGCCAAACGACCTCTCTACACAAGGGACAACAAGCTATCCAAAACTGGACAGTTTGTGGTGGAGGAGTTGGCGTCGGCCAGAGGAGATGGTTCAGTTACATGTGCTTCCCGAGTTGAGGAGGATGGCGGAGAGGTGAGTAGGTGGATGGGCGGCTAGGGTGGTGGCAGGAGACAGAGCAAGGTTAGGCGACAACCTTGTTGGCGGCAACTTCAGAGGGAAGAGGAGAGGCTAGAGTTTTAAAATCGATTGATTATTCTTTGTATCACAAAAACCCTTAAGCTATAATTTTATAGAGAACATATTCTCCTAACGATTATTGGTTCATAACTAAAATCCGTTAATCCGCTCCAATAAATTAAGTTAAAATAAACCAAACTGCGTTGGTCTATTTTAAGTTAAAACGAACCGAACCAATTTTAGTTCATTCGTTTAAAACAAACCAAACCACTTTGGTTTATTTTTCACCATTGGATTAGAACCAAACCGATTAGGTTCATCCATCATGTCTTCATAAGACTCGGCCCATCTATGCTTCCGTTGCGGCTGAAATAATTTCATGTTCGCTCTTCGTTTGGTCCAACCAATCCATGTCTCTCTTGATCTGAGAATCCTATTCTCAAGATCATTTTAAATTCTTCGGATTACGCTCATTGTGCATGTGACCAAATAAGTTCCCAATTTATATTGGCCGTCTATAATTAACCATTAATTATAGAACAATCATGAGTGACACCTAGTAGTACATCATGATCCCCAATTAATCGAAAAATCAATGGTTGATCCTAAAACCTTTTCTTAAAACCCTTCAGTAGCTACAATGAATCGTGCCCCATTCCTTTCACTCATCTTATACCCATTTGGTTCAGGACATGATCTATTGTGTCAGTCCCCACTAGGCTGACTACATCACACCTAGCCCAAGTATTACTTCCTCGTCCTCCGGATTCTAGTTACTGCACATGTATCCAAGAGTACCATACTCTAAACTTGTAATGCTTTGACCAAAGATTTTAGTAACAATCCGACGAGGGCCATAGGGTATACATCTCCTCGCAAGGAGTAATGAATCCTTTGTAGGCTATTCAAACACCTTCGGCCACTTTGACTTATACCCAATCATCCTGGATCCACATCTCCTCAGAGATGCTTACTTAAGATGTCAAAGCATAAGTCTTCATGACCAAGATGACTTGAATACCGCAAGTTGAAGGAACATCGCACTTAAGCTGCTATAAGAACTTCATTGACATATTCATATATGCAGAGAACCATATGAAGTCTTACAATTGGTCACTTCAATGAACTAGTTACCATAACTAGCATCCACGATCAACTCTGGACATCCCAATGTCTCCAGCTAGTGAGAAACAACTGCTTGGTTAAACCAAAGAGTATACCTCGTGCTAGTCTCAACAGAATTGATGGCGTCCGTATGCATCAATTCATTGACTAGGGATAATTCCAATACATCACAATTACATATGTAGAGATACTCACTAATTGTGATCCAATCACAAATTCTCTCATGTTGTGAATCGTATTGCGGACATTCAGTAATTGAGTTTAAGATTCAATCAAATACATAAAAACATGTACACTCAAATAGTGAATCTTTATTTATCAAATAAATGGTACAATCATAAGGCGATTGCCTTAGGACACCTCTCTTTATATAACTAATAAACTCCCACTTGACCTAATGTCAGTCGCCACAGTATCCAATACCATAAGCTCTAACATGACCCTCAAACTTACTTTGAGGTAAGACCTTAGTTAAAGGATCCGCTAAGTTCCTTTCAGTGGGAATCTTCTCGATTTGTATTTCCTTCCTACTAATAATCTCTCTGATTAAATGATAGCTATGAAGCACATGTTTGGATCGTTGATGAGACCACATCAAGTTCATAGATGAACTTCTTGATCCAAACCGCTTCCTTTGCTATTTCCGAAGCTTCAATGTATTCTGCCTCAGTAGCAGAATCTTCTATAGTGTTTTACTTGGAACTTTTCAACTTATTGCGCCTCCATTCAAGGTAAATACGTAATCAGACTGAGACCTGAAATCATCCTTGTCTGTCTGAAAGCTGACATCCATATACCCACGTATTACCATATCACTTTCTTCATATATTAGGAATACATCCTTAGTTCTTCTTAAGTAGTTAAGGATTATCTTAATAGTCGTTCTATGATCCATTCCTGGATCAAATTGGTATATGCTCATGACACTTAGAGCATACGATACATCGGGTCTTATACATAACATAACATACATGATAGATCCTATTGCAGATGCATAGGGGATCTTTCTCATGCAAATCCTCTCATCTCCTGTGCGCGGACACATAGACTTCGAAAGGTGTATCCCATGCATGATGGGAAGGAAACCTTTCTTGGATTCTGACATGCTAAACCTCTTTAGCACTCGGTCTATATATGTAGACTGCGAAAGACCAAGCAATCGTTTCGATCTATCTCTATAGATCTTGATCCCGAGGATGTAGGTCACTTCTCCTAGGTCTTTCATAAAGAATATTTTGGATAACTAAATTTTGATTAATTGTAAGACAGATATATCGTTTCCTATAAGTAATATGTCATCGACATACAATACTAGGAACACGACTACACTCCCACTAACCATCTTGTACACACAGGGTTCGTCTGGATTCTGTGAGAAATCAAACCTTTTGATTGTCTCATCAAAATGGATATTCCAGCTCCTGGATGCTTGCTTCAGTCCATATATGGATCGTCAAAGCTTGCATACTTTGATTTTATCAACCGATGTGAAACTCTCGGGTTGTATCATATACACGTCCTCGAGTAGGTTTTCGTTAAGGAAAGCCATTTTCACATCCATCTGTCATATATTATAATCATAATGAGCCACTATGGCTAGGAGCATCCGAATGAATTTAAGCATAACTACCGGTGAATAGGTCTCGTCATAATCAACACCTTGCTTTTGATGATAGTCTTTTGCCACTAATCTAGCCTTAAAGGTAATCACATTACCATCCATGTCGATTTTCTTCTTGAAAATCCACTTGCACCCTATAGGCTTTATGCTTTCAGGTGGGTCCACCAAGTTCCAAACTTGATTTTCATACATGGAATCCATTTTCGACTTCATGACATCAAGCCATTTGCCCCTTTTTGAACTTTTCAGAACCTCTTCATAACTGGTAGGCTCCTCATCATCAATGAGTAATACGTCGTTCGATTCACTTACGAGAAATCTATATCTCTTAGGAATATTGCGTGTTCTACCAGATCTACGAAGAAGTGGTGTCACAATAGGTTCAATCGATGGCTCATCACTATGAGTTATCGGTTGTGGCGCTTGACCAGGTATCTCATCAATGTCTATTGGAGTCTCTTGAACCTCCTCAAGTTCAACGACACTCTCACTGTTTTCTTGCAAGAGAAACTCTTTCTCTAGAAATACAACATGCATTGAAACAAACACCTTTTATTCCACAGGATGATAAAATTGGTAACCCCTCATTTCCTTAGGGTATCCAATAAATAGACATCTATCAGACTTAACATCCAGTTTTTCTGATACACTCCGCTTCACATAAGCAGGACAACCTCATATCTTTAAGTAAGATAAATGAGGTTTCTTATTATTCCATATCTCATATAGAGTAGTGGAGACTACCTTAGTCGGGACTCTGTTTAGCAAGTAAACAGCTGTCTGAAGTGCATAGCCCCAAAAGAACTTGGGAAGATTCACGTGATTCATCATTGACCTAACCATGTCCAACAAGGTTCGATTTTGCCTTTCAGATATACCATTCAGCTGTAGTGTATACGGCGGAGTCCATTGAGACAATATATCATTGTCCCTAAGATAATCTAGAAACTCTTGACTCAAGTATTCACCACCTTGATCAGATCGAAGTATTTATATACTTTTGCCAAGTTATTCTCTACTTTATTTTTGAATTCTTTGAACTTTTCAAAGGCTTCAGATTTGTGTTTCATCAAGAACACATACCTAAATCATGAGTGATCATCGACAAAGTTAATGAAGTAGCTATAGCCTCCTAAAGCTTGAGTTGACATAGGTCTGCATACATCAATATGTATTGACCAAGCAACTCTCCCACCGGTTCACCTTTTTCAGTAAATGGTAACTTAGACATCTTGCCTTTTAAGCATGATTCGCATGTATCAAATGAATCAGATTCAAATGATTCCATATGTAGGAGTCTAATTGATTATCTTTCCGAGCATGCTTGTTGCTCGCTTCGATATTAAAAATGTCATCGGATACGTCTAACGTATATATTCCATTGCACAAAGTTTTAGTCCCATAAAGAACGCTATTCAAAGTTATGTAACAACAATTGTTATTAAAAATCAAATGGTACCCATTTCTATTTAAACAATAAATAGAAATGATGTTCATTATCAACGAAGGAACGAAATAGCAATTGTCTAGTTCTAAGACAAGTCCTGTAGGGAGCTTCAACAAATAAGTTCCGATGGCGAGTGCAGCAAACTTTGCTTCATTCACAACACGTAAATTTGATACTCCCTTGACGAGTCTTCTTCTATTCCTTAGCCCATGTATGTTATTACATATATGTGAACCACACCCGGTATCGAATACCTAAGTGTCTAAGGAAATAGAATGACAATCAATAATGAAGATATCTGAAAAGGATGGGGCATCATATGTCTTCTTCTTTATGGACTCAAGATAAATCTTGCAGTTTCTTCGCCAATGGCCCTCCTTGCCACAGTGATGGCAAGTGCCCTTTTGAGCCGGTTCCGTCTTCTTAGCCTTTTTCTTCTTCTTCCCCTTCTGCTGTTCCTTTGACTTCCTCTTAGAACCTTTCTTCGAGGAATCAACTAACAGCGTTGTCTTCTCCTCATGCTTCACAGAAGGCTCCACAGTCTTCAGCATATTGAGCAGTACCACAGATGAACCTTCTTGCATTGTAGAGGTGAAGAGGAGCTTGGAGACTTCGAACCTTTCAGATCTCACTTGCTCATCAAACAATTCATAAAGATGAAATACAATAGTATGAGCATCCATATGCTAATACTGCTTCCGTAACTCGGGTACCATCACGGCTAGCATGATGCAACTCACTAGTTCAAAATCACTCACATATTTCTGATGGGCCAACAATTGGTCCGGAGTTGCGTCATCACTAGGACGGGCGGGAAGATGCACTTCGAGAACATACACAAGCATTCAGCCTTGAGAATAGTTCTTAAGTTTCTAAGCCAGTCTAAGAAGTTCGGCCCAGTCAATTTATTCGAATCCAAAATAGAGCTCAAATTCAAAGACATCATGATCAAGCGATTAACCTAGAAATACAAATCGAGCATATATGAGAAAAATGATTTAAAATGCATCAACATACATTTATAAACCCCATTCATTTTTCCAAATTCAAAACCCCCTAAAATCAATTTGGGAGATCGTAGGTCCATATTTGAATGGGTTGATATCCAACATAGATAAGAAAAACCTTGGAGAGAGTCCAACAAGTCATTCTTAGCTACGATGGTAGGTATCAAGTATACCAATTGCATATCACATATATACAACTATGACAATGTGCTATCAACTAATTGAATGCTCACACATACATCGGGTTGTTAACTCATTAACAAGTATGCATCATATGCATAAGACCCAACTTCACCTCTCTTCACATCGACCTTGGAGAGAGTCCAACAAACCAATGCTCCAAGTTAAAGCCGACCCATTAATCGCGAAATAGTTTTAATATGGTTAGAGCGCATTCAACCAATTAGCTAGGCTTGGAGAGAGTCCAATAACCCAAACTAACGATTGACCTCTGATTCTTGCCATATTAGTAATAAACTATTTCAATGGTTTGAACATATTCAGGTTTGAGTCGGGCTTGGAGAGAGTCCAACAACCCAGACAAGAAACGAAACTCCGATTCTAACTATATTAATGGAAGGTGTAAGCTTTAATATTGTGTATGGGTTTTAAAGACTCATCCTCTTTTTCATGCAAATAACTATTATCTACATGACATGACACACATGACATACATCTACATGTCACGACACGCATGACATAATGTTATGCATCTAATGCAATTACATGGAATACAATTATGGCTTGTACAAATAGTTTTCTTATTTGTCATAACTAATTTTGGAAATAAAATATGTTCGAGATTCGATTTCTTAAATCAAATATTGATTAAATTAGGAAACAAATTTCCAAATCTAATCACATATTTTATTTATGGAAAATATTAATTAAGAAAATTCAAATTTAATTTAGGAAACAAATTTCCTAAATTGTAATTTCCTAATCACATTAGAAAATTTCCAATTTGAAATTATTTACTAATTAAAATTTTCACAATTATTTCTAAACTTTCCAAAAATAGAAAATTTCCAAAAATATAATTATGACTATCACAAAATAATTTTACGATTATGTCGGAAAACAGTCTGGCTCTGATACCACTATTGGGTTTCCATGGCACCAACGTGGGTGTTGTGTTCGAATACGTTTCGTAAACATGCACACAGCGGAAGTAAAAACAAGTAATAAACTATTTATTACAACACACACACCACACGCATGCAAGGATACAACATGTGTAGACATAATCGACATTTCAAATTTTGCAATAAAGGAAAACTACTCTAGGTATACCTGACGAATTACGTGAAGTAGAAATGACATCAACCGAACGATACTTGCAAGTCTCACCTCTATCCGTATCCACGTCGAGTATCGTCGGGATAGCTTCACAAAGACATGAGCCCCGCCTTCTCACAAGATACTAGTCTCGAATCGAAGACGTTGTGATCGAGAGATGATCACAATTCGAATCAAATTCGAATCCAAAACCGAGTTCCACGAACTTGCTTCTCGGAAGCGGTTATCGTCAACCAATTGATGAAACCTTTGGTCCTCCACCAAGAGGATTTCCAGAGATCTAAACCCCAGCAAGTAGGTCACTTCCGGAGCACGAAACAATGGCCAAATGACCTCCCCACGCAAGGGACAACAAGCTGTCAAAAATTGGACAGCTTTGTTGGTGCAATCAGCCTAGGCCATGATTGACCAGACTCGAGTTTGACTCGAGTAGTGTTTTGATGTTTGACAAATGTTTTGGGGAGATTGTTGATGCAATCGACCCAGGTCATGATTGACCGGACTTGAGTTTAACTCGAGTGGGATTTTGATGTTTGACGATGGTTTGACCATTGTCATGGGAGAAGTCTAAGTCTTGTGTACTTGGTATGGAAAGTCCAACATGGGTTGGCAAGGAAAGTCCAAGAATGGATCTTGGCAAGGGAAAGTCCAAGCTTGAGTCTTGACAATTGGAAAGTCCAAGGGGTGATATTGGTGGCGTAAAGTCCAAGGGTGGAGTCTTGGTAGCATAAGTCCAATGGTTGGGTGCGTAAAGTCCAAGCGAGAGTCTTAGCAACGTAAGTTCAATGTGCCTTGGCGGTGTAGACCACATTAGCATGACAATAGCTGATGGAAGCACTTGAAGGCTAGCGTATGGATGAACAAGTCATGGATGACTTGGAGGGATCCGATAGGCGTGAGGCTGACGGAGGTGACTAGAAGGCTTAGGTCTAGGCTAAGGGTGGTCTAGCAAGTATGAAGGCATCATACTTGGGGTAAAACCTTATGTTTGAGGTGTATCAGTCGACTGGGACTATGGTCAATTGACTGATGTGAGTTGACTGGTGTTCGACTATAGGAAATGACCTAGCAATCGACTGCCAGCATTGGGCAGTCGACTAATCTAGAGATCAGTTAGCTGCTGGTCGAGTTTCCGAGGATAAAAGGTTTCCGAGTCGACTGTTAGGGGTTGATAGTCGAGTGATGACTCGATCAGTCGACTGATGGGCATGATCAGTCGACTGATGGTCTATCCATTGGAACTTATCCAACGTGGCTCGGGCCGTTGTGAGACAACGACTATAGGAGCAGTCGACTGATGATCTCGATTAGTCGACTACTAGGTAAAATCCAGCCCGAGTTGCAAGTTTAAAAGGACCAGGAAGGGAGGATTTTCAGCATGGTCTTTGAGGATATTTGGGGCGATTTGTTGGTGCAATTCAGGGTCTCCAAGTGCAACTCAAGCAACCAAACAAGCAAACTTCCAAAAGATCATTTGTAAAGTTTTCTTTGCATTCTTTTGTTGTATTTCATTTGTAATTGTTTGTTTTACTTTGTATTACTATTGCAATCATTGTATGAGGTTTCTACGCCTCCGACTTGTTGTCGAGAAGGAGTATTTGTGATTAGTGGTGTGTATTTGCATCGCTAGGGCTCTTTCGAGCCCAATCTGTGGAGTAGGAACCTTAAGGTTCCAAACCACGTTATATATTTGCGTCGTGATTGTGTATCTTGTTATTTGTCTTTGTTATTATTATTCTACTGTGCTAACAAGATTGTGTTGGGAGATTGTTGGTGCAATCGTCCCAGGTTGACTCGAGCAGTACCCTGATAGTATTTTGATGATAGACAAAACTGGGAAAGTCCAACATGGAGTTGACATGTAAAATCCAAGCATGGAGCTTGGTGTGGGAAAGTCCAACATGGGGTTGGCATGGAAAGTCCAAAGCATTGCGAAGTCGTGCGCTTGGTGCTTGGCATGGGAAATCCAAAGCATTGCGAAGTCGTGCGCTTGGTGCTTGGTGAGAGATGCATTGCGAAGCCGTGCGCTTGGTGCATATGGGAAGTCTTGAGGACTTGGTAAGTTCACTAGGCTCGGGGTCCTTGATTCGGTGAAGGATGGCATTGCGAAGCCGTGCACTTGGTGCATCCGAGGGACCGCCGGACGGGGAGCGAATGGAGTGAGCCCAAAGGGAAGCATACTTCTAGGGCATGATACGTGAAAGATGGTGTTGCGAAGCCGTGCGCTTGGCGCATCCGAGGGACGTAGGCCGAGGGAAGAGAGCTTCGGTGGGGAACTCCATGAGGGATAAGGTGGACTTGGCCAAGTGGCTAAGACTGAGTGTCGGAGGCTCAAACATCGTTATGATTGAGGTTTTAGCCGACATTAGTCGACTGGCATAGATGCCAGTCGACTGCTCTAGGTCGTTGGGTTCGACCAGTGTTCGACTGAACCAAGATTGGTTTTATCAGTCGACTGCCATGGGAGGTCGGATCGTTGGGAGAATCGATCATTGCCAAGGGCGGCGATCGATGACACCTGCAGACGCGAGAATGGAGTCGACTCGGGGCACTCGATCGATGGATGATCGATCGGTGATGGGTGCCATCAGTCGACTGATGTGTGATCCGTTGGAACTTAACCAACGTGGATCCGGCCGTTGTGAGACAATGGCTACGATACCAGTCGACTGATGGTCACGATCAGTCGACTGATGGGCGCGAAAACAACTTGATGCAGGTTATAAATGGAGCTCGAGTTGGAGGATTTCGCTAAGACTTTAAGGGAGCTATTGGAGGGGAATTGCTGCTGCATTCCAGTCCTTCAAGAGCCAACCAAAGCAAGCAACAAACAAGTGATCAAAAGCAATCGGTGAAAAGAGTTTCTTTTGTATTGTATTTGTATTCTTGTTTGTATTTCTATATTACTTTGTAATTGCTTGTGAGAGGTTTCTCCACCTCCGACGTGTTGTCGAGAAGGAGTTTGAGTTAGTGCCGTGAGCATAACTAGAGCTCAAGGAGCTCGCCCGTGGAGTAGGAACCATTCGGTTCCGAACCACGTATATCGTGTGTATTGCATGTGCTTGTGTTGTTGTTAGTATTATTATTGTTTCTATTATTTCCGCTGCGCTAACAACAATCGTAGACAAGCAACGCAACGAAAACGAGCAAAGTCCGACATCCAAAGAACGAGGGCTATTCACCCCCTCTAGCCGGCCGTACCGATCCCCTACAAGTGGTATCAGAGCGAGGTCGCTCTTCGAGGACTAATCGCCGCGAGAGCACTACAAATGGCCGGCTTCATCCATCCACCGAAATTTGATGGAGATTTTGCTTGGTGGAGGAAACGGATGGAGGTATATCTTGAAACCGATTTTGATTCTATGTTAATTGTAGAAAATGGTTTTAAGATGCCTAGGGACAAATACAACAAGCCAATTGAAAAGTCAAGGTGGACCCAAGACCAAATTAAGGACTTCAAGACAAATCTTGAGGTAATAAAATTACTTAGTGATTTATTACCTAACACTATTTGGTCTAGATTGGGTGACTATAGGGATGCGAAGGAATTATGGGAGAAAATAATGAAATTCCAAGAAAATTTTAATCGGGTACAAGTAGAGGAGAATGTCAAGAAGAAGCACCCACAACATTTGAAGATGTTGATGATTTGGTGGAGACCTCCACCTCTAGCATTGAGGGGGAGGAAAGGAAATCTTCTATCCCGGAGCAAGAACAAGAAGCATCCACATCCGGGAGAAGTGAAGATCATGAAGAGGCCTCCACCACCTCCCTAGGTAACTCAAGTATTATTATTTTAAATAAAAATCATATAATATGCTTTGAGTGTAGGGAGAAAGGGCATTACAAGAGCAAATGCCCTAAATTGGCTAAGGAGAAGGCATTGATACCAAAAGTCAACTCAAAGTCAAACGATGCCGGTGTTCCCAAAATCAAGAGCAAAGAGCACATTGTGTGCTACAAATGCAATCAAAAGGGACACTACCGAAGGCAATGCCCTAGGGGGAGGAAGAAAGGGCAAGAAGGTGCAACTCATGTAGGGGGAGCTCCTAAAGCTAACCCTAAGGTACATTTAGTTAATGCACCTTTAATTCCTAAAGTCAAAAAGCATGCTAAAAATTATTTTAGTTCTCTTATTATTATCAATGAAAAGCATGCCAAGAGAAATAATAAGGTGTATTGTCTAGGTGCTAAACATGTTCATATCTCTAAGGACAAACCTAGGACTCAAAACACTAGATCTATTTTACCTAGAGTCAATTAGGAGAATTGAAGAAAACTTGGGCATTAATCCCAAGAAATCTAGGCACATGCCTAAGAAGAAGAACATTTCCCAAAAACCTAATGAAAATTCAAAATTGGGAAAATTAGAGCTAGAGAACCAAGTCCTTGAGGTCAAGACTAGAAAATGGAGAAGACCCTAGAATCATAGAAAATTCAATTTAGGGTCAAATGCCCAAAAGTCAAGACCTAGGTTCAAAAACGTCTAAGGGCAAGAAGGTTTGGGTCACAAACCTAAGCCCAAGAAGACTTATCATAATGTTCCATTTAATTATGGAACTATTTCTAGGTCTAGGAAAACCAAGGCTAATAGGAAGTCATCCCTAAGTCTAGCCATGGTATGTGTTTAGTGGCTAACACCTCAAAGAAATCAAATGTAGCCACTAAAAAGGTCAATGGAGGAGTCACCTCTAGAGTTGACCTAGGAAAGACCCAAAAGACTATGGCTTCAAAACCTAAAAGGGTCATTAGGAAGGTATCTAGGGAAGTTATCCCTAGAGAATACCTTGTTAACCCAAGGAGCTCCAATAGATATTGGGTTCCTAAAAGCGTGATCGATTCACGCTAAATGGGTTAGGGTGTGTCAACCCTAAGTGGATGGGTAGTTAACCTAACCATAGTAGAGTTGACACATTAGGGTGTGCCAATATGGTTTGAGAAGTTAAAAATGATTTAAATTGGCACATTTAGGTCTTAGAGGTATTGGTGTGCCATTTTGGGTTTTTGGCACACTAGGGAAATGAATGGCGTTAAGGCAAAATGAATTTAATTCCTAGAAATGGCAATTTAATTTTAACACTTAGGTATTCTATACCTTAGTATATTTTACTTGCCATGATTTGTTTGTCTTGCCATGTCATGACATCATTCTCATTTTTTTTATTATTTATAAAAATGTCATGATAATGTTTAGATTTATATTTGTATGTCATGTATGCTTAATTTTCATTCACATGCCATGACATCATGATTTTGACATATGTCTTTATCTATATCATAATTATGCCATAATCATCATTATGCATAAATTAAAATGAAACTAAGGACTATGGCATGATTTGATGGGAATCAAATAATATTGCCTAGAAATATGCATGAGACCATTTAAAGAACAAAAAAAACCCACATCTCACTAGAAATTTGCCTTGAATGTGTTTACACATCTAGATATTGGTGAGATGTTTAGGAAAATGAAAATAAAGGTTTTGAAAACATTTTGAAAAACCTTGGTGAAGCCTATCTTTTGATAGCTATCACCATTGAATGGGATGATACAAAGAAGGCTTATTATTGAAGCTTTTCTAAAGTTTTGAACTTTGTATAAATCTCCTAATTTAATGGGTAAAATAATTTTCCAACATTTTTCACCCATAGTGTTTAGGATAAGTAATATGCATATGAAATTTCACGATTTTTAAACAAAATCCAATGTCCAAATCAAAACTGATTTAGCATTTATCATCACCGATCGCTCAATGTCACGATCGATGGTAAGTCCAATGACCGTATCCGACGAGTCGACTAGCACAGGCTGATTTCGGGTAAACTTGATAGTTAGGCCCATGTTTAGCCATGTTTTGGTCCCCTAACCACTCCTAACCCTAGGATATGCTTGGGAGAGCATTAGAAAGGGTGGAAATCCATTGGATATGGATTAGGAGTTGGGTTGAGGGTGAGTATCAATTTTAAGGTGGAAGAGAGTTCATTGTTGAACTTTGCCTTAATTTTGATTTGGTAAATGTCCTATTGGCTTAGGGACTCTCCAAGGACATTGTTGGTGCAATGGTCAAGGGGGAGCAAGCCTCTAGGGGGAGGTATCCATCATGGGAAGATGGATGTGTATTTCCTCATGGGAGGAAAATTGGGTTGCCTCTCTTTAAGTGATATGGGATCACTAGAATGATGGTAGGCATGTGTTCCTCCAAGGGAGAGATTGTAAGATCTCATTGGGATATGAGACATTCATACCCTTGGGGAGGACCTTTTTGATGTAATGTCAAAAAGGGGGAGAAGTTACCAAGTTACCAATTAGGGTTCGTTGGAATTCTCATTGGGATATGAGAATTGCCAATATGGGAGAATTGGTAGACTTGAGATGGTAGTTTTGTCAATCATCAAAAAGGGGGAGATTGTTGGTGCAATCGTCCCAGGTTGACTCGAGCAGTACCCTGATAGTATTTTGATGATAGAAAAAACTGGGAAAGTCCAACATGGAGTTGGCATGTAAAATCCAAGCATGGAGCTTGGTGTGGGAAAGTCCAACATGGGGTTGGCATGGAAAGTCCAAAGCATTGCGAAGCCGTGCGCTTGGTGCTTGGCATGGGAAATCCAAAGCATTGCGAAGCCGTGCGCTTGGTTCTTGGTGAGAGATGCATTGCGAAGCCGTGCGCTTGGTGCATATGGGAAGTCTTGAGGACTTGGTAAGTTCACTAGGCTCGGGGTCCTTGAGTCGGTGAAGGATGACATTGCGGCCGCGGCGCTTGGTGCATCCGAGGGACCGCCGGACGGGAGCGAATGGAGTGAGCCCAAAGGGAAGCATACTTCTAGGCATGATACGCGAAGGATGGCGCTATGCGGCCGCGGCGCTGGCGATCCGAGGGACGAGGCCGAGGGAAGAGAGCTTCGTGGGGAACTCCATGAGGGATAAGGTGGACTTGGCCAAGTGGCTAAGATCGAGTGTCGGAGGCTCAAACATCGTTATGATTGAGGTTTTAGTTTACATTAGTCGATCGCATAGATGCCCGATCGCTTCTAGGTCGCTGGGTTCGACCGGTTCGATCGAACCAAGATTGGTTTTATCCGATCGCCATGGAGGTCGGGCCGACTTTTGGGAGAATCACGATCGCCAAGGGACTAGCGATCGATGACACCGCGGCACGGCACGTAATGGAGTCGACGATCGGGCACTCGATCGATGGGTGCCATCACGATCGATGTGTGATCCGCTGGAACTTAACTAACGTGATCCTGAGAGACAACGGCCACGATACCGATACCGATCGATGGTCACGATCACGATCGATGGGCGAAAAAATTTGATGCAGGTTATAAATAGAGCTCGAGTTGGAGGATTTCGCTAAGACTTTAAGGGAGCTATTGGAGGGGAATTGCTGCTGCATTCCAGTCCTTCAAGAGCCAACCAAAGCAAGCAACAAACAAGTGATCAAAAGCAATCGGTGAAAAGAGTTTCTTTTGTATTGTATTTGTATTCTTGTTTGTATTTCTATATTACTTTGTAATTGCTTGTGAGAGGTTTCTCCACCTCCGACGTGTTATCGAGAAGGAGTTTGAGTTAGTGCCGTGAGCATAACTAGAGCTCAAGGAGCTCGCCCGTGGAGTAGGAACCATTCGGTTCCGAACCACGTATATCGTGTGTATTGCATGTGCTTATGTTGTTGTTAGTATTATTATTGTTTCTATTATTTCCGCTGCGCTAACAACAATCGTAGACAAGCAACGCAACGAAAACGAGCAAAGTCCGACATCCAAAGAACGAGGGCTATTCACCCCCCTCTAGCCGGCCGTACCGATCCCCTACAGATTGTAGACAATCAAACGTGAACAAATTCCATCGACAAGCGAACACGCTATTCACCCCCCCTCTAGCGGACACATAGGTCCTAACAAGCTTGTGGTGGAGGAGTTGGTGCCGGCCAAAGGAGATGGTCGGCTGGTCCTTGGTCACCGGAGGCAAGGGAGGATGGCTGGAGGATGGCCGATGGAAGCTAGGGTCATTCGGCCAAGGAGGGCAGCGACAACAAGGTTGGGCGACAACCTTGTTTGGCGACAACTCAAAAGGAGGAAGAGGAGAGGAGGCTAGAGTTTTCCAAAACCTTGAACCGATTCAATTATTCTCTGTATCACAAAAACCCTTAAGCCATGTTTTTATAGAGAACATATTCTCCTAACAATTATTGGTTCATAGCCAAAATCCGTTAACCCACCCCAATAACTTAAGTTAAAATAAACCAAACCGCATTGGTCTATTTTAAGTTAAAATGAACCGAATCGATTTTGGTTCATTCGTTTAAAATAAACCAAACCACTTTGGTTTATTTTCCACCATTGGATTAGAACCAAACTGATTTGGTTCATCCATCATGTCTTCATAAGACTCGCCCCATCCATGCTTCCGTTGCGACTGAAACAATTTCATGCTCGGTCTTCATTTGGTCCAACCAAACCATGCCTCTCTCGATCTGAGAATCCTATTCTCAAGCTTGTCTTAAATCCTTCGGATTACGCTCATTATGCGTGTGACCAAATAGGTTCCCGATTTATGTCGGTCGTCTATAATTAACCATTAATTATAGAACGATCATGAGTGGCACCTAGTAGTGCATCATGATCCCTAATTAATCGGAAAATCAATGGTTGATCCCATAACCTTTTCTGAAACCCTTCAGCAACTACAATGAATCATTCCCCATTCCTTTCACTCATCTGATGCCCACTTGGTTCATTACATGATCTATTATGTCAGTCCCCACTAGGCTGACTACGTTACACCTAGCCCAAGTATTACTTTCTCGTCATCCGGATTCTAGTTACTGCACATGTATATAAGAGTACCATACTTTAAACATGTAATGCTTTGGCCAAAGACTTTAGTAACAATCCGATGAGAGGCCATAGGGTATACATCTCCTCGCAAGGAGTGGTGAATCCTCTGTAGGCTATTCAAACACCTTTGGCCACTTTGACTTATACCCAATCATCCCGGGTCCACATCTCCTCGGAGATGCTTGCTTAAGATGTCAAAGCATAAGTCTTCATGACCAAGATGACTTGAATACCTCAAGTCAAAGGAACATCGCACTTAAGCTGCTGTAAGAACTTCATTGACATATCCATATATGGAGAGAAGCATATAAACTCTTACAGCTGGTCACTCCAATGAACTAGTTACCATAACTAGCATCCATGATCAACTTCGGACATCCTAATGCCTCCAACCAGTGAGAAACAACTGCTTGGTTAAACCAAAGAGTATACCTCGTGCTAGTCTCAACAGAATCGATGGCGTCCGTATGCATCAATTCATTGACTAGGGATAATTCCAATACATCACAATTACACATGTAGAGATACTCACTAATTGTGATCCAATCACAAATTCTCTCATGTTGTGAATCGTATTGTGGACATTCAGTAATTGAGTTTAAGATTCAATCAAATACATAAAAACATGTACACTCAAATAGTGAATCTTTATTTATCAAATAAATGGTACAATCATAAGGCGATTGCCTTAGGACACCTCTCATATATAACTAACAGTAATAAGTTATTTTTGCTTATATGCTAAACATGATACTTGGCCTAAGGACAATTCTAGAAAAATTAGCTCTAAGACTACTTTACCTAAGGATAGGAAGGTAGATAACAATGTCCCCACGGGGATGGCATGGTGGCTAAGGCATGGCGGTGCTTACAGAAGTGGTATGGGTCGATTTCAGTGGAGGTCTAAAATCCTTTCCTGGATTCAGATGACCTCCACATGTCTTGGCCACCACGTCAAGGGCCATAGAACCCTCCATGATTTACCTC
Organism: Wurfbainia villosa; assembly: GCA_025175895.1. NCBI lineage: Eukaryota > Viridiplantae > Streptophyta > Magnoliopsida > Zingiberales > Zingiberaceae > Wurfbainia > Wurfbainia villosa. The sequence goes on from CM045997.1 coordinate 59,664,843, forward strand.
CCTCACAATGATCGTGGGACAGGCCGGTGGGGGGCACTAGGTTGGCGGTTTAATTCCAACCTTTTATAGGAGGAAGGTAGATAACAACAACCTAGGTATTAATCTCAAGAATTATAGACACATGCCTAGAAGAAAGAAAAATGTCCAAAATTATAATGGTAATTCAAAAATTGAGGGATTAGAAAAAGAAAATCAAGCCTTGAGGTCAAGGCTTGAAAGATTAGAGAAAACTCTTGCAAGAATGACAAATTCAATTAAAAGGTCTAATGGGCAAAACTTAGGATGTATGAGGCAAGAACCAGCTAGGAGGCAAGGTTTGAGTCACAAAATTAGGCCTAAGGAGACCTACCACAATGTTCCATTTAACTATGGAACAAATCTTAGGTCTAGGAAAATCAAAGTCACAAGGAAAGTCATCCCTAGAGTTGATCATGGTAGGTGTCTAGTGGCTAAGGTGTTGGGAGTTCTGGGATCATGTGCAGCGGAATAAAGTGAATAAAATAATTTTTATTATATCCCAGACACCCCCTGAGGACCAGAAAAACTTGTTTTGTCATAATCACGTATAAACACACAAAAAGAGGAGGAGAAGTTATACCTTCGAGATTCTTTCGAATCCGTCGAAACTACAAGCATGACCAATGACCCTTGCCTCAATCAGTATCCACATCGAGATCACCTGAGACAACTCCTAAAGCAGCAAGTCTTTCACTACAATAAAAATGCTAAAAGACAACACCATAAAGACAACGGTTTTAGGAGAAACCGTTGAGATTTTGATAAAAGACAACAATTTTTAACAAAATCGTTGTCTTTGAGCGCCCATATAACACAAAAGACAACGGTTTTACACTATCCGTTGTCATTTGAGCGTATTTTTTTAAAATCAACAATGTATTTTACAACAATTTTCCAAAACTATTTTCTTTATGAACTTTTTGTTATCTTAATAATAATTGGGACAACGGTGAAATGAACCGTTGTCAATGAGAATATTTTCACAACGTTTAGTACAACAGTAAAAAACCGTTGTCATTGTGGTAATAATACAACAGTTATAAACTATTGTCAATGAATGTTTTCACAATGTTTAGTACAATAGTCAAAAACCATTGTTGTTGTGATAATAATACAACGGTTATAAACTATTGTTAATGAGGGGTTAATAATGTCGATTAACCTAGGTTTAATATCAAAACCTATATTTCTTATTTCCTCTCATTTCTCTCGCCTCCTCCTCATTCTCGATTCCCTTTTTTCTTCGGATTTATGCATCTCAAATCATGCGAGCCCTATTTCTTCTCTTCGGTTGTCCTTTCTTTGTTTGATTCCGATCGAAGCCATCTACTCCTCACATTCATCATCGCATAACCCTTCCTCATCGCGTAACCCACTACTAGAAAAGCTACTTTTAATGACAAAATTTTAACGATGGTATCAAATATCGTCATTATTGGTGGTTCAATAGCGACCAGATTTAGTGTCCATCGTTAATGTATATGCATTAACGATATTTTATCCCGTTGTCAATACTTTCTCATCAACGATGTTTTTTTTTATTTCAATCGTTAATGTCATATTTTTAATGACGATATTTCCTTCTGTCGTTATTGCAAGATCTTTAACGATGGATTAAGAAAAAAATTCTGATAAAAATTTAAATACAAAATTATTTCTTGATTTAACAATTGAGATAATCCGAATTTTTGATTCAAATCTTTCCATTGAAAAAATAAAATAATAATTATTAATTAAGTAATTACTTATATATATATTTTAGAAAATTTTTAAAATTTAAATCAAATTTTGATAAGATGAAAAATTCAATTAGCCTAAGCAACTAAACCTAAAGTTATCTCCCCTCATTTATCCCAAACCCTTTCTTCTCACCGCCGCTTCTCTCCTCCCTTCACTGTCGTGAACCTCCCGCTTCCCTTCCATCACCTGCCTCCGTCGAGAGCAATAGTCGTCGCCCTCTCCTTCCTCGGTCGTTGGTTCCTCCACCATGAGCAACGTCGTCATCGTCCCTCTCCTTCCCGCGGCTAAACGCCGCTCTCCTTATCGCGCCCCATCGGTCTCGATGGTAGTGAATGTTGAGAGCTCTCTGTGTCGTGTTTCGACCATTTGCCTAAGCCGCGAGCAACGATCCAGAGGCTTCTCGATGGAAAGGAGGATCACCACAGCGATAGCGGTTTGTCGTCCTCGGTCACGACCCATGGTTACCTTCCCTGGCCTTCCTCTATGAGTCACATCTCCAGAGGCCGAACTGTTGGGGAATTGATCGTCGCTAGAGGGGAGGGGTGAATAGCATTTTGACGTTGATGGATATCGTTCGCGTGCTTGCTACAATTTGATTAGTATGCAATGGAAATAATAGAAAAACATAAACAAAGAAACAAGCACACAATTACACAATCGATATAACGTGGTTCGGAATCTCAAGGTTCCTACTCCATGGGTTTGGCTCGAACGAGCCCTAGCGATGCAAATATCACCACTAATCAACAATACTCCTTATCGACAACACGTCGGAGGCGGAGAAACCTCGTACAATGATTACAACAGTAATACAAAACAAATACAAGCAAATACAAAGTGAAATACACAAAAGCATGCAAAGAACACTTTACAAACTATCTTTTGGAAGCTTGCTTGTTTGGTTGCTTGAGATACACTTGGAGACCCTGAATTGCACCAGCAAATCGCCCCAAATCGCCCTAAGAAACCATGGCAGAAACCTTCTCCATGAGCTTCTTTTATAACCTGCATTCGGGCTGGATTTCACCTAGCAGTCGACTGATCGAGACAATCAGTCGATTGCTCCTGTATTTGTTGTCTCACAATGGCCCGAGCCACGTTAGATAAGTTCCAACAGATAGACCATTAGTCGACTGATCATGCCCATCAGTTGACTGTCAAACCCTAACAGTTGACACGGAAACTTTTTGTTCCCGAAAACTCGACCATCAATCGATTGCTAGCCATAGCAGTCGACTGCTAAGGCTATCAGTCGACTGCCAGGCTATTTCCTGCAGTCGAACACCAATCGACTTCCAACAGTCGAAGACCAATCGACTTCCAATAGTCGACTGATAACCTCATCCATGAGGTTTTAACATCAAGTATGATGCCCTCATACTTGCTAGACCACCCTTAGCCTAGACCTAAGCCTTCTAGCCACCTCCGTCAGCCTCACACCTATCGGATCTCTCCAAGTCATCCATGACTTATTCATCCATACGCTAGCCTTCAGGTGCTTCCATCAGCTATTGTCATGCTAACGTGGTCTATACTGCCAAGGCACATTGGTCTTACGCTGCCAAGACTACCGCTTGGATTTTACGTTGCCAACCATTGGACATATACTACCAAGACTCTCTCTTGGACTTTACGCGACCAATATCACCCCTTGGACTTCCTTTGCCAACCCAGGTTGAACTTTCCATTTGCCAAGACTCAAACTTGGACTTTCCCTTGCCAAGACCCATGCTTGGACTTTCCATGCCAAGTACCCATGACTTGAACTTTCCCATTGCCAAGTGTTCCACTTGGACTTTCCATGCCAGGTATACAAGACTTGGACTTTTCCATCATATGGTCAATCTCATGTCAACCATATAGTCAAACAATGGTCAAATCATCGTCAACACATCAAAATACCCCTCGAGTCAAAATCGAGTTCGGTCAATCATGACCTGAGTCGATTGCACCAATAGTCTCCCCAAAATATTGTCAAACATCAAAACACTATTCGAGTCCAACTCGAGTCTGGTCAATCATGACCTGGGTGAATTGCACCAACAATCTTCCCCTTTTTGATGTTTGACAAAAACCAAACAACTTTGAGTTAGGCCACCTAACTCAAATCTCCTTACCAATTGTCCCAAATTGGTATTCCCATAAATTCTCCCCCTTTTTGACATACATCAAAAAGGTTCTCCTCAAGGAGGTCAATGTCTCATATTCCAATGAGATCTTATAATATCCCCCTTGGTCCAAAACATCTAGGATGTCTTCACTCTTTCTAGTGATAAGTCCCATATCACTTAAGAGAGGCTTCCTATAAACTCTTCTAATTTCCAAATTGGGCATCTCACATTCCCAAAATTCTCCCCCTCATGAGGAAGAACACATCCATCATCCCAGGATGGCTACCTCCCCCTAAAGGTTTGCTCCCCTTTGAACATTGCACCAACAATGTCCTTGGAGAGTCCCTAAGCCTATAAGAATACTAACCAATCAGAATTAAGGGCAAAAGTTCAAACATGAACTCTCATACACCTTAAAATTGATACACACTCTAAACAAATCTCCTAATCCATATCCAAAGGATTTTCACCATTTCTAATACTTTCCAAAGCATATCCTAGGGTTAGGAGCAGTTAGGGTAGCCAAACCTAGCTGAAACATGGGCTAAACATCCTTGTTTACCCGAAATCAACTTTGGCAGTCGACTCTTACAATCACCAGTCGACTGTCCTATCATCAGTCGACTGCCATCAAGCAGCAGTCGACTGATATCTGTAAAATGCAGAAATCAGAAATCAGAAATGAATTTTAGAAATTCATAAGTAATTATACATAATATGAAAAATCATGAAAATTCATATGTATAATACTTATGACAAATATAATGGGCGAAAAATATTTGAAAATTAAAATACTCATAAAATTAGGAGATTGACACAAAGTTCAAAACCATTCAAAAGTTCAATGTTTTGGCCCTGCTTTGTATCAACTCCATCAATGGTGATTGCTATCGAAAGATAGACTTCACTAAGGTTTTCTAAAATAATTTTAAAATGTTTTGGAAAGCCTATATTGGGTCATGATCAATGGGCTCAATGCACATGACTTGCACATTAGCTTTCCCCATGATCCACCCATGATATAAGATGAGTTTAGTTCATCTAGATGTAAAAACTATGAACCTTAAACTTAACTCATTTCCTAGCATCTCACATGTGTCTAGGGCGTTTGAAAACACACACATGTCAATTTGATATGATATGTGGGTTTTGTTCATCCTAAACTAGGATTTTATGCATTTTCTAAGGCAACATTACTTGATTCCCTTATACATGGGACTTCAAGTCATGACAATTGTCCTTAAATCAATTTTAATTAATGCATAAATGATCATGGCATAATTGATAGCAAAAATAAACATGACCAGTGATCATGATGTCATGATATATGATTTAATCTAAACATACATGACATAACCTATTATCATGACATATTAAATGATAAAATAAATATAATGTCATGACATGTTATATGGAAAATCAAGGAATGATAAATAAAGTATAAGGCATAAGAATACCTAAATTTTAATATTTGTTGCCATTTGTTATTATTAATTTCATTTTTCCATATTATCACTCATCCCCCAAATGTGCTAAAAATTCAAAATGACACACTATGACCTAAGACCTAAATTGTGCCAATTTGATCAATTTATCATAATTCTCAAAATGTATTTGCACACCCTAAAATTCTTTAGGATATAAATTCAAACCCCATTTCCAAGGTACCCATAACTTTGAAAATGACCTAAAGTGTCACTTTTACCATGGTTAGGTTAACTACCCATCCATTTAAAGTTGGCACACTCTAACCCATTTAGCGTGAATCGATCAAGCTCCTAGGAACCCAAAACCTATTGGAGCTCCTTGGGTTTACTAGGTATTCCTTAGGGATGATCTCCCTAGATACCCTCCTAATGTCCCTTCTAGGCTTATTAGCCTTGGTCATTTGGGTCTTGCCTAGGTTAACTCTAGGGGTGACTCCCCTTGTAACCTTCTTAGTGGCTTTCCTAGGTTTCTTGAAAACCCTTGCCACTAGGCACTTGCCTTGGTTAACCTTAGGGATGACCTCCCTAGTAACCATGACCTTCCTAGACCTAGATTGTGTTTCATAATCAAATGGAACATTGTGATAAATCTCCTTAGGTTTAGGTTTGTGACCCAAATCTTGCTTTCCCTTGGATGATTCTTGTTTCCTAGGCTTTGGACTTTGACTCCTAGACCCTAGATTTTGACAATTTGACTCTTTAACTTGATTTTGCATCTTTTTGAGGGTTTTTTTTTCCATTTTCTCAAGCCTTGACCTCAAGACTTGATTTTCTAGCTCTAATTGCCCAATTTTTGAATTTTGATTTTGTATTTGGGCATTGTTCAATTTCTTAGGCATATGTCTACCCTTCTTAGGTTTAATGTCTAAATGGTTTTCTTCCATTTTAATGGACTCCCTAGATAAAATGGGTCTAGAATTGTTGTTCCTAGATTTGTCCTTAGATACATTAATATGCTTAGCACCTAAGCAATAAAGCCTATTATTCCTAGCATGCCTTTGTTCATGAGTAATAGCAAGAGTATTAAAAGCATGATTTTTAACCCTAGAACTAAAAGGTGCATTAAGATATACCTTAGGGTTTGCCTTAGAGGCTCCCCCTACATATATAGCTCCTTCTTGACCCTTGCTAAGGTTCCTCCCCCTAGAGCATTGGCTCATATAATGTCCTTTTTGGTTGCATTTGAAGTACACCACGTGCTCCTTTCTCTTCCTAGTGGAGACTCCCGCATCCTTCACCTTGTTGGTGTAGTAGGCATCTAAGTCGAACCTGAGTTTTGATTATAGCAAACGATACAAAGTTAAGCTCATGTCGTTATCTCACGAGCTGAATCGAGTATGCAGAAGATTGATATAACTGGAGCTGAAGGCTAGCGACACCCGGAGGAAGCCGCGGTGGTCGGACGACACTCGAGTGACTTCGGAGGGAGCCGAAGGAATCGAGTGGAAGGCCGAAAGCAAAAGCAACATGTAAGTGTCGAGGTAAGCTCGTGTGTGCGAGCGTAAGTGAGGTCGTATCCTCTTTATGGGGATGATCTTAAGCGTAGATCCGACCAAAGACATCCTATAGATGGTCTAGGTCAAGATCGGACGGTCGACGACCGTCGAAATTATGTTTTTGTTGAGCTAACTTTGACTTGCAGCAAGCATCGGTCATTGCGGCTTGGAGGACTCATTGCCGTCAATCGATCGACTACTGAGGTCGGACTGACGATGTCGCCATCGATCGTGATGATAGCCATCGATCCGATGGTCAATGATCAGATTCGAGGAGTCAAGGCTTATCACCCCATTTCAAGGAGATTGGTGCTCAATTGTGATTGGCTAGGGTTCCTCTCGAAAAGGGGCTCAAAGGCTATAAAAGGAGGGCCAAACCTAGGGTTTCTTCATCATTCTAAAGCTTCCAAAAAGCCTCCGCCAAGCTACAACTTTTCGACCACGAAGTGCTTTCTCTCCGATGTCTAGGTCTTAAATTCTTTCTTATTGTAACGTCGGTTTTTTAGCTCTTATTTAAGTTCATTTATTTTCAGAGCTTTTATCGTATACGAGGAGAGGGGGAGTGTCCCTCTACCTCAAGCTTTTTCCTTCTTGTATCGATTAACTCCTACCTCCAACGAGGAGGAGTTCCTTTAGTGCTTTTGCCCTCCGTACGTGGTCAAGGACCACTAGGGCATTGGAGGAGTAGCCGAAGGCTACGAACCAAGTAAAAACCTTCATTGTCTCTTTTTACTTTACATTTCCGCTGCAATTAATTATCTCTCGAGTTTTAACGAACGTAAAAAAAAAAGAAAAGGTTTTTTAGCGAACCGCATCGATCCAACAATTGGTATCAGAGCCAGGGGCGCTTAGATTTGGTGAAACCACCAATCTAACATTTTTTACAAATTTGTTTTTCGTTCGCTTAAATTTTTTCCCGCACTACTAATCCAAGACGAAGTCTTGGTACTCTTCGTTTGGTTTTGTTTTGCAAGTATTCGCTTTTGGAGTAGCCGACGGTCAAACGGGCATAACTTTTCGTACAAGTTGATCCACGACACGGTCTACCTACCAAATTGAAGCCCTCGCAGAGATCTACACTTCTTATGGGGGTTTACCCCTGTAACAAGTTGTTTTCATCCTCAAAAATTGATGTTTATTAGCCTTTCGGAGACATCGAAGGTTGTGAGTACTTACTTTTTATTTAGGTTCTTATTTCTTTGCTTAACTTTCTATTTTTCGTTTATTTCTTTTTATTTCCCACACTACTAATCCAAGACGCAAGTCTTGATACTTTCGTGTGTTTTTGTCGTTGCTAGGTCTTCTTTTTAGTCTCCTTGTTTTTTGTTCTAATGGCCCATCTCGAGGGTTTTAGCACCGTCCGACCTCCGTTTTACAATGGAGATGACTTCCGTTATTGGAAGGGTCGGATGAAATGCTTTCTCAAAACCCAAATCGATATGTGGATTATAATCCAAACGGGTTTCACACTTCCGACTAATGAAGTGGGTGACTCCTTGGATTATGATCAATGGACCATTGCGACAAAACGACAAGTCGAAGCCGACACCAAGGCAACACAAATCCTCCAATGCGGCCTATCCAAGGAGGAGCTAAATCGCGTCGGCCCCTTCATAAGCGCAAAAGATCTTTGGACAAAACTAGTGGAGCTACACGAAGGGACCGATGAAGCCAAGGTATGTAAGCGTGATCTTCTTTTCAATAAACTATATAACCTAAAAATATAGGAACACGAGTCCACGACGCAACTCCACGCCTTGGTCCAAGACATAGTCAACAACCTACACGCAATCGGGCAAAAGGTCGAAAACCGCGACCTTATAAGGTATGTTCTAAACTCTTTTCCGAGGACTACCTTGTGGGCATCCATGGTCGACGCCTACAAGGTCTCCAAGGATCTTTCTAAAATTAGGTTAGATGAACTCTTTTTAGATTTCGAATTACATGAGCAGTCCAACTCGGAACCCGAGAGGGGTATAGCCTTGTTTGCAGGTTCAAAGAAGAAAATCGCAAGCAAGCCACCACCAACCGAGGAGGAAGACGAGTCCGAAGAAGAAGTTGACCCGGAGTTGACTGCCGAACTAATGAACCTAGCTCGAAGGATAGCCAAGGAACAAAAGCGAACCACGACTCGACCCAACCAAGGTAAGCCTAAAAGTTCTAATATTAGGTGTTATGAGTGTAACAGGTTTGGACATATCAAGTCCGAGTGACCCAAGCTCAACCACCAAGCACCTAAGCACAAGAAGACCCTCAATGCGACATGGGAAGAAGCGTCATCCGAAGAAGACGAAGACCACGTCTTCATGGCGAAATCAATTGAGTCAGACACGGAGACCGAACCTGAACTTGAGTCAGAACCTGAGGATGACTCGGACTACGAAGCTACCTTCAAGTCAAGCCACGGATATGCATCTGGTTCAAAAGATACCCTTAAAGTGAGTCGAACTTTATTTAATACTTTACATAATACGGTTAGGTTTTTGTCTAGGAAATTAGTTAAGTCTGAGTCCAAGGTCGAGACCCTGATTGAGGAGGTCAAACTCCTCAAACACAAGGTCTCCCTAACCTCTTCGACTAGTCAAGTTCGAGAAGAGGACCCAACTCGAGCTGAAAAGCTCGAAGTTGAGAACTCCCTCTTGAAAAGTCAAGTTAAAGATCTTAGGAACACGTTGGAAAGGTTCACTTCGGGATTCAAAGGACTTGACCTCCTACTTGGATCTCAAAGGGCCGTGTACAACAAGGCTGGACTAGGGTTTAACTCAAACACGACTAATAGGTCGTATATGTCGATTGTAAGTCGACATAGGAAACATGTCCAAGCATGGGTCCCTAAGAACTTTTTGATTTCAACTCTAGGATCCAACCCGTAGTGGATTCCCAAGGACCAAATCCACTATGTGGATAGACCGAACCGATTCAACGGTCTAGGGGGAGCCAGTACAAAACATGTTTGTGCTTTAACTTAGAAATTGCATGCTTTAACTTAGAAAGTTTGTGCTTTAACTTAGAAAGTTTGTGCTTTAACTTAGAAATTACATGCTTTAACTTAGAAAGTTTGTGCTTTAAAACTTGTGAACTCACTTAGAACACGTACATAACCAACTAAAATCCTTCGAAAAAATTGAGCCTCGGGGAGCCTCTTTTCAAAAATAAACAGTTAGACTAGGAAATAGTCTTAGGTGAGTCAAGTCATCATTTTCTTGAAAATGGCTTTGTCTAAGAAAGTGGTTGATGATTCGATAAAAGAAGACCCCTGTGTCTCGCCACGACCTGGAAGCCATGATCTTGAAAAGGTAAACTTGACAAGCCTAGGGTCAAATCCAAATCTAACATAAAATTACTTGAACCTAAATGCACTTAATCAACTTAATTGGAAGTCATCTCACAAAAAAAACACATAAGTATAACATGCTTGATCATATAGACACAGGTGAGATGACCTAGGTTTAACAACTTACAACCAATTTTTTTTTTAAAAAAAAATCTGACATCCAATCCAACCACCTTGTGTGTAGGATCAATGGATGTTGGACAGCGGTTGCTCCCGACACATGACCGGGGATCAACTCAAATTCACGAAGCTTCGAATCAAACGACAAGGATCGGTAGCCTTTGGGAATAACAGCAAGCTCAAAATCATCGGATTAGGTGATATCGAGCTTAACTCGAATTTTGTTATTAAAAATGTATTACTTGTAGAGAATTTTGAATATAACCTGCTTAGCGTAAGCCAATTATGTGACAATAACTATAAGGTCGTATTTTTAGAAAATGAATGTGTAATTAAAACAAATAAAATAGCTAAAACAATACTCAAAGGAACTAGGACAAATAACATTTATACAATTAACTTAATCAAATCCTCAGCCAAATGTCTTATGACACAGGAAGAGGAATCATGGTTGTGGCACCAACGACTCGGTCACTCGCACCCAAGACTCGTCCACAAGATGAGTCAGAGTGGCTTAGTCAGAGGCTTACCCAACCTCAACAATTTGGTTAATAAAATTTGTAATGCTTGTCAACAAGGAAAACAACCTAGGACACAACACAAGTTAACTAACCAAGAATGAACCTCAAGTGTACTTGAGCTCCTGCATATGGATCTATTCGATTCACATGGAGCCAAGTCACTCAATAGAAGTCAATATTGCTTAGTCATAATTGACGACTACTCCAGGTTTACCTAGGTTAGGTTCATCAAACATAAAAATGATACCCTAGATCAATTAATCAATCTATTCAAATTAATCGAGAATCAAAAAAATCTTAAGGTTAAAAGACTTAGAAGCGATCATGGTGGTGAATTCGAAAATCAAAGGTTCACTGACTTTTGTAACCTAAACGGATACCACCATGAATTCTTTTGTCCTAGGACCCCTCAACAAAATGGCCTAGTGGAGCGGAAAAACCGAACTCTACAAGAAGCCGCTAGGACCTTGTTGAATGAATACGACCTACCTGATAGGTTTTGGGCAGAAGCCGTTAGCACGGCTTGCTATGTCCAGAATAGGATCCTTATGGTAAAGAGGCACCTTAAGACCTCGTACGAGATTTATCACAATAAAGTACCCAACATCAAGTACTTTGGGGTATTTGGATGTAAGGTACATATCTTAAACACTAAGAACCACCTAGGGAAATTCAAATCCAAAACCTCCACCGGAATCTTCTTAGGATACTCAACCATGAGTAGGGCCTATAGGGTATATAACCATGATACCCTTAAAGTCGAAGAGACTATTAATGTAGTGTTCGATGAAGTACCCGAACCTACAAAACTCTTAATGACCCCAAGTGTTGAGCCCACTGATACCATACTCGTCTCCGACCCTGAGATCGAGTCTAATCCACATCAACCAACTTCTCTTGTCGATCAAGTGACAAGTGATCCGAGTCAAACTAGTGTTCAACCAAGTCACCCCATTGATCAAGCATTAGGTGACACAAACCCAACCCAATCTAGGGTTCAGACTAACCACCCTATCGATCAAGTGATAGGAGATCCTAATCTGGGAGTTCGAACTAGAGCATCCTATAGGAACCTTAGTCAAATTTCCTTAATTTCAAAGATAGAACCCAAATCAATTGAACAAGCTCTTCTTGATCCCGATTGGATTATTGCAATGCAAGAAGAGCTAGCTCAATTTACTAGGAATGAAGTGTGGGAATTAGTACCACCACCTAAAGACAAAACGATAATTGGAACAAGGTGGGTGTTTCGAAATAAGCTTGATGATAAAGGTGAAGTAGTTAGAAACAAGGCTAGGTTAGTCGCCAAAGGGTTTAGTCAAGTCGAAGGCTTAGATTACGACGAAACCTATGCCCCAGTAGCTAGACTCGAATCCATTCGAATGTTGCTAGCTTATGCCGCACATCGAGGATTTAAGCTGTTTCAAATGGATGTTAAGTCGGCATTCCTAAATGGATACATTAAAGAAGAAGTTTATGTTAGCCAACCCCCCGGATTCAAAAATCTAGATAAACCCGACCATGTTCTAAAACTTAAGAAAGCTCTCTATGGACTTAAACAAGCTCCTCAAGCTTGGTACGAGAGACTTTCAATCCATCTTAAGTCAAAAGGGTTTAACCAAGGCTTAGTTGACCCAACTCTCTTCGTAAAAACCTTAGGTAAAGAAATATTCATAGCTCAAATTTACGTAGACGATATAATTTTTGGAACCTCTAACTCAACCTTACTAAACGAGTTCGTTTCACTCATGGAAAGTGAGTTCGAAATGAACTTGGTAGGCGAGTTAAGTTTCTTTTTAGGTCTACAAATTAAACAAACTAAGGATGGTATATACCTATATCAACAGAAATACACTAAGGAGTTAATTAAAAGATTTGGAATGCAAGACGCTAAGATAATAAACACCCCAATGGCGATTAATGTTAACATAGGAGAAGACCCAGAAAGTAAGTCCATTGACTTAAAGTACTATAGGAGCGCGATAGGAAGTCTCCTATACTTAACTGCGAGTCGACTCGACATCCTATTCGCAGTAAGTATGTGCGCCAGGTTTCAAACCTGTGCTAAGGAGTCTCACCTAACCCTAGTTAAGCGTATCCTTAGATATCTTAAGGGTACACTTAACGTTGGTATTTGGTACCCTAGATCTACGGAGTTCGAACTAATCGGCTACTCCGATTCGGATTATGCCGGTAGTAAACTCGATAGAAAGAGCACGAGTGGTTGTTGTCAACTACTCGGCTCGAGTCTAGTGAGTTGGTGCAGTAGGAAGCAATATTGTGTTGCCTTATCTACCACCGAAGCCGAATACATTGCGATGGGTGAGTGTGTAACTCAGCTTCTTTGGATGAAGCACACTCTCTGAGACTTTGGGTTGGACTTCACCAAAACTAAAATTTTTGTAGACAACATAAGTTCGATAAATCTAACTAAGAACCCTATATGCCATTCAAGGACAAAGCATATAGAGGTAAAACACCATTTCATTCGAGAACATGTAGCCAACGGCTCCATACAACTCGAATATGTTGACTCGAAGTCTAACCTAACAGACCTATTTACTAAACCCCTACCCGAAGTCGAATTTAGTCTATTAAGACGAAAATTGGGCATGTGCGTAATAGAATAGGTACTTGCAAATTATATGTTCTTACTACTATTTCTTTAATTTCATTATTATGGAACTAGCATAGGACATACCTTAGATATCATGCACCTATAGATTTAAGGAGCCAATACATCTCACAACACATAGGACTAATGTGTTTGTGTACTTAGCCACGTAGATGGGTGTGAGATGTTAGGACCTTACTCCTGGTTCCAGATGTAGAGCTAGTGCATCGCTATGAACCACGGAGTATAATCATACATACTAACCGACTCTGACCAGGACTGGTTGATCCTTCATATCAATCAAGCCAAATATGAGTCGAACATTTTATAGATGAACCTATTTTCAGTATATTATTTTCAAAATAATGTGTAACATGCTTGGACTTTAAAATTAAAACTTATTTTTTATTCCACACACATCCTCACTCTTTTCGATATATGGCAAAAGGGGGAGAAAAAGGCCAAAGTTAAGGGATCAATTTTTTTTTATGGCCAAGGCTTACTTAACTTTAAGTTAACAAAACAAGTTAAGGGAACTCTTAACTTAAACACATTTAGTTAACTTGTTTTCGTTAACAATACAATAATTTACTTAACTCTTACTTAACTTGTTAACAAAAAGTAATTTACTTAACTTGTTAACAAAATAGAAGTAAAGGCCAAGGTTAAGAAATCAATTTTTTCTTAACTTAAAACTTATTTTAAACACTATGGCCAATATTAAGTAATTTCGGTCACTTAATTCTTTTTTAGTAGCAAATATCAAGGGGGAGAGTTAAAACCCTTTCTCAAGTACTCACCCTCGGTCAAGGGGGAGCACTTGAAAAAGAGTTTTTACTCCTACACATTCATGCATATCTCTTGCTCATTTTACTTAATGCACTTAATTTGTTTTTTCTTAACTTTGTATGTGGGTTTACCATAAATCAAAAAGGGGGAGATTGTTGGTGCAGTAGGCACCTAAGTCGAACCTGAGTTTTGATTATAGCAAACGATACAAAGTTAAGCTCATGTCGTTATCTCACGAGCTGAATCGAGTATGTAGAAGATAGATATAGCTGGAGCTGAAGGCTAGCGACACCCGGAGGAAGTCACGGTGGTCAGGCGACACTCGAGTGACTTCGGAGGGAGCCGAAGGAATCGAGTGGAAGGCCGGAAGCAAAAGCAACATGTAAGTGTCGAGGTAAGCTCGTGTGTGCGAGCGTAAGTGAGGTCGTATCCTCTTTATGGGGATGATCTTAAGCGTAGATCCGACCAAAGACATCCTATAGATGGTCTAGGTCGAGATCGGATGGTCGACGACCGTCGAAATTATATTTTTGTTGAGCTAACTTTGACTTGCAGCAAGCATTAGTCATTGCCGACTTAGAGGACTCATTGCCGTCAATCGATCATCGAGGTCGACTCGACAGAATCCGCCATCGATCGTGATGATAGCCATTAGTCGACTGATGGTCAATGATCAGATTCGAGGAGTCAAGGCTTATCACCCCATTTCAAGGAGATTGGTGCTCAATTGTGATTGGCTAGGGTTCCTCTCGAAAAGGGGCTCAAAGGCTATAAAAAGAGGGCCAAACCTAGGGTTTCTTCATCATTCTAAAGCTTCCAAAAAGCCTCCGCCAAGCTACAACTTTTCAACCACGAAGTGCTTTCTCTCCGACGTCTAGGTCTTAAATTCTTTCTTATTGTAACGTCGGTTTTTTAGCTCTTATTTAAGTTCATTTCTTTTCAGAGCTTTTATCGTATACGAGGAGAGGGGGAGTGTCCCTCTACCTCAAGCTTTTTCCTTCTTGTATCGATTAACTCCTACCTCCAACGAGGAGGAGTTCCTTTAGTGCTTTTGCCCTCCGTACGTGGTCAAGGACCACTAGGGCCTTGGAGTAGTAGCCGAAGGCTACGAACCAAGTAAAAACCTTCATTGTCTCTTTTTACTTTACATTTCCGCTGCAATTAATTATCTCTCGAGTTTTAACGAATGTAAAAAAAAAGGAAAATGTTTTTCGCTATTCACCCCCCTCTAGCGAACCGCATCGATCCAACACACCTTTGGCGCCGGTTGACTTTTCATGACCTTCTTAGGGCACTTTCTCTTATAGTGCTCATATTCCCTACACTCAAAACACATTATATGAATTTTATTTTGAATTAATGTGCTTGAGTTACCTAGGGTGATGGTGATGGCCTCTTGAGCTTGCTCATCACTTCTCCTGGAAGTAGATGACTCTTCTTGCTCTTGCCCTTGCTCCGGAGTAGATGGTCTCTCCTCCCCCTTAATCTTAGAGGTGGTGGTTTCCTCCAATTCTTCTTCTTCCATCGATCCGAAAGTTGACTCATTCTCAACCTCCGACTCCTCACTTTCTTGTGAGGAAGAGCTTGTTTCCTCAGCCTCCTCCTCTTCTTGAGCCGATGAACATTCTTCGGCTTCCTCTTCTTCTTGGACCGGTTGTGGGTTCTCATGGAATCTTGCCACTTGGCTCCATAGCTCCTTGGCATCCATGTAATCCCCTACCTTGCACAAAATGTCATTAGAGATTAAATCAACCAAGAATTTTATTACCTTTGTATTTTTCTCAAATTCTTGGATTTGTTCTCCGGTCCACTTCTTCATTTTTAGGAAACCTCCCTTTTGTTGGGATTTTCCGAGCCGCAAAAACCGCTTTTTGCGTTGCGGAAACCTCGGAAGCCCCCGGCCACGGATCCGTGCGAAGTAAAAAAAATTATAATTACATGTATGTGCTTACAGAAATCCTAGATCTACCTTAGATCTAAGAGGTTAGAACGTTACCCTCGTAGCGATGCCCTTCGCTTATCCCGCTCGTCCAAAAGTCCGCCGGAACTCGAGAGTGTCAAGTGCACACTCCTCTATGGTATCCACACAAGCAATAGGTGGAGAAAAAGACACTTGAGTGTGCTAGCACTCCTCTATAGTGTCTCGGCAAGATGAGGTTGGAGAGGGAGAGCTTGAGAGAAAAATTCCCAAGGAAGAAGATGATGTTATGGAGAGTTACACACACAATGAATTTCACCCATGAAACCCCTAAAGTGTTGGCCGGCCACATTATGGAGAGGGAGTTACATGCATGCATGTAACTCCCATGTCCCTTGGTCTCCCTCATGAGGTGACACCAATTGACAAAGTCAATGATGATGTGGAGTATCATCATTGGCCGGCCATGCCTAGTCATCATCATGACATGGCATTTGGTCAAGTCAAACTTGACCTTTCATCTTCCCTCTCAAGTCAAGTCAAACTTGACCTCTAATCTCCCATGGTTGATCAAATCTAACCACTTGACTCAAGTCAATTTAATTTAATGAATCTCTATTCATTAATTTAAATTGATTTGATGAATCAAATCTCAATTAGACTCATTCAACACTTGAATCAACTTGAGTCTAACTCAATTAGTCTAATTTGGATTACTCTTAATCCAATTTGGTTCATCCCATGAACCTAATCCTCATGGTTCATCATATGAACCTAATCTCCATCTAATTGCTCTTATGTGTGTGACCCTATAGGTTCTTGTAACATTGGCAATGTCCCTAAACTGATTTAGGAACATAAGCAATGAGCGGTATCTAGCAACACATCATTGCTACCCAAGTTACAAGAATGTTGAGCTCCAACATCACCTTTGTGACTACTAATTGTGACTCTCACAATATGTGACAATGTCCTCTATCCTTGACATCTAGATTGACCAATCGAGGCATAGACCGTGTCATCCTGGACAATCTAAATCTTGAACTCAAGTAGACTCACTCTAATCAAATGAGCTCAATATCTCATATTGACTCATTTGGGCATAACCATGCACTTCGTGGTCTCACTCTATCAAGAATATCGATGTCACCCCGTATATAGGAGGATAGATCCCATCTACATCACTCATCCTCGCATAATTCGTTTACATACCCGATGTCGCCTTTATAGTCCACCCATTTACGGTGACGTTGACGGCCAAAGTATGCAACTCCTTATGTAGGGAACCATGGTGACTTCAGGTCTAAGGACTAATAGTCATACTAATAGCCACATGAGAAAGTATATGACACTCATATAACGATCCATGATACTTTCTCATGGCGGGTCATTCAAGATACATTCTCCAATGCATACCCATGTGTCAACTTGATATCTCATATCCATGACTTGTGAGATCAAGTCATCTTGTTGACCTACATGCTAGTCTCTACGCATTAACATTGTCCCTGAATGTTAATACTCGACTAGGAATGATTAAGAGTAGTGTTCTCTATATCATCTCATTATCGATTCAACGAATCGATTGATATAGATAAGAACCTACTACTCAAGGACATTATTATATTTAGTTATTTGGCACCAATATAAGCAAATATAATAACCATGCCTTTATAAATAGGAATATGATACAATAAAGTCCATACAACAATCATCACATGATTGGCTCTAGGGCTTTCACTAACAATCTCCCACTAGCACTAGTGCCAATCACCGTAGTATCTAATACTCAATGACCTAGTGTGACCATCATGCTTTTTCTGTGCCAAAGCCTTGGTCAAGGGATCTGCGATGTTAGCCTCTGTGGGTACTCTGCAAATCTTCACATCTCCTCGATCGACAATCTCACGAATGAGATGGAAGCACCGATATATTCGGCCTCTATTGTAGAATCAATAACTGTGTCTGCTTGGAACTCTTCGACTCACGATTGCTACCTATTCAAGCAAAACACGAACCACATTGCGATCTATAATCATCACAGTGGGTTTGGAAGTAGCATCATTTGTAACCCTTCTGACTAGCTCCTCATCGCCTCGAATATCAAGAAATATTCTTTAGTCCTTCTCAAGTACTTAAGAATATTCTTGGTATGCTATCGATGGCGCTCACGGATCATTTGGTATCTACTCGTCATGCTCAAAGCATCACGAGACATCGGAGACAGTACGACATGGCGTACATGATAGATCCTATAGCGGATCGTAGGGATCTTATCCATGCGGTCTCTCTCCTCTCTAGAAGAGGGACTTTGAGTCTTGAAGACTCACACCATGTGACATCGTGAAGTCTTTTCTTGGAATTCTGCGCAAACCGTAATACCATGTCGATGTATGTACTCGACTTAGGCCAAGCAATCTCTTAGATCTATCTCTATAGATCTTTATGCCTAGAATACTGGTGCTTCACCTAAGTCCTTCATTGAGAAGCACGTCCCAAGTCTTCACGGTGTAGCGAAGGATGTCATTCCCAATGAGTAGTATGTCATCCACATACAATACAAGGAACACGTGTTCCCATTAACCCTCTTGTAGACACGGGGTTCATCTTCATTCTTGATGAAACCAACTGTTTGATTGCATCATCGAATCGAAGATTCCAGCTCAGAAGCTTGCTTTAGCCCATAAATGGACCTTTGCGGCTTGCATACCTTCCCAATATCTTTGTGGATCTACAAAACCCTCGAGGTTGTGTCATGTACACATCCTCGAGTAAGTTTCCATTCGAAGCGCGGTTTTGACATCCATCTGCCGGATCTCATAATCGTGGTATCTTTGCAATAGCAAGCAAGATCGAATGGACTTAAACATCGCCCGGAGAAAAGGTTTCATCATAGTCAATACCATGAATTTGCTTGAAACCTTTAGCCACCAATCGGCCCTTATAGGTATCGTAAGTCCATCCATGTCGTCTTTCTCCTAAAGACCCACTTACACCCAATGGGTTTGACCCTTGGTGGATCAACCAAAGTCCATACTTGGTTAGTGTACATGGATTCCATCTCGGATCTCATGGCGTCTAGCCATTTCTCGAATCTGGGCTCATCGGCTTCACGATAGGAGGTAGGCTCATTCTCAATGAGCATAACGTCATCATGGTCAGACAAGAGAAATGAGTATCTCTCAGGCTGACGACGTACCCTATCAGACCTGCGAAGAGGTAGGTCTACTTGAACAGTTGGTTGTTCCACAACTCTTTGTGCAACAACCTCATCACTCACAACACTTTGTGGTTCCTGTTCAACCTCCATCAAGGCCTCAGTGCTATGGTCCTTATCTTGAATTTCTTCAAGATCGAAGGTACTCCCACTAGTTTTTCTAGAAACAAAATCTCTTTCTAGAAAAACCCCAGTCTTTGCCACAAACACTTTGTGCTGACTGGGAATGTAGAAGTAATATCCCTTTGTATCCTTGGGATATCCAACAAAATAGCACCTATCGGATTTGGGTCCCAGTTTGTCTGAGACTTGACGTCGAACGTAAGCCTCACAACCCCAAATCCTCATAAAAGACATCTTGGGATTTTTCCCTGTCCATATCGTATATGGTGTCTTTACCACAGCCTTGGATGGTACACGGTTAAGGGTAAAGGCTGCTGTGTCCAGAGCATATCCCCAAAAGGATATAGGAAGATCTGTGTGACTCATCATAGATCGTACCATATCCAATAGGGTACGATTCCTCCTTTCGGATACACCATTCCACTGTGGTGTTCCAGGAGGAGTGAGTTGGGATAGAATCTCACACTCAGCTAGATAGTCACGAAACTCATGGCTAAGGTATTCACCACCTCGATCTGATCGAAGTATCTTAATACTCTTGCCAAGCTGGTTTTGTACTTCATTCTTGAATTCTTTGAACTTTTCAAAGGATTCTGATTTATGTGTCATAAGATACACATAACCATATCTACTGAAGTCATCAGTAAATGTAATGAAGTATCTGTAACCACCTCTAGCAGCAACATTGAAAGGACCACATACATCACTATGTATAAGTCCTAACAAATCTGTTGCTCTTTCACTATGTCCACTAAAGGGAGTCTTGGTCATCTTGCCTAAAAGGCAAGACTCGCATGTCTCATATGATTCAAAATCAAATGAGTCTAGCAGCCCATCCTTATGGAGCTGAGATAAGCGACTCTCATTTATGTGACCTAAGCGACAATGTCAGAGATAGGTTTGGTTCAACTCATTTGACTTGAACCTCTTGGTACTTATGTTATAGATAGGGCTCTCTAAGTCTAGAAAGTAGAGTCCGTTCATTAGAGGTGCACTACAATAGAACATATCATTTAAATAAACTGAACAACATTTGTTCTTTATTATAAATGAAAATCCTTTCTTGTCCAAACAAGAAAGCTGAAATGATGTTCTTAGTTAAAGGCGGGCACATAACAACATTCATCTAATTCTAGTACAAGCCCGGAGGCGAGATAGATCATAAGTTCCTCTGAATGGCTGACAACCCTTGCTCCATTGCCTACTCGTAGGTCCACCTCGCCCTTTGTCAATGCCTTGCTATTTCTCAGCCCCTGCACATTGGTACAAATGTGAGATGCACATCCGGTATCTAATACCCATGATGAAGAAATAGATAGA
This sequence comes from Wurfbainia villosa, assembly GCA_025175895.1. Classification (NCBI taxonomy): domain Eukaryota; kingdom Viridiplantae; phylum Streptophyta; class Magnoliopsida; order Zingiberales; family Zingiberaceae; genus Wurfbainia; species Wurfbainia villosa. The sequence goes on from CM045997.1 coordinate 59,685,651, forward strand.
TTGACTTCTATAACATTTATACCTGAAGTAGAAGTCTCACTTCTCTTCTTCTTAAGATCTTCGGTATGCCTTGCGATTCGCTTCCAGTGTCTGCTTCCTTGCAGAAAAGCAAGCCCCTTCCTTGGCTACCCCTCCTTTGGGTTTAAGTTCTTTGCCTTTGCCCTTGGCTTGGGACTTTCCCTTACCTTTAGGCTTGCCCTTGCCTTTCTTCGTCTGCACCATCAAAATGGTGTCAGATTTACCCTTCTTAAGGTTTAGCTCGTGATTCTCAACATCTTTGAGCATTTGATAATGACTTATCAATTTCATTCATGTTATAATTCATGACAAATTGATTGAAGGATTGTGGCAAAGATTGCAAGATTAGGTCAGTGGCCAGCTCTTGGCCAAGTGGGAATCCCAACCTTTGTAGGTTTTCTACGTACCCAATCATCTTGAGTACATATGTACCTACGGGAGTCCCTTCTTGCATTTTGGACCCAAATAATGCCTTAGAGACTTCATATCTCTCATGCCTAGCTTGTCCTTGATATAGTTGACGAAGATGTCCAACCATATCATAAGCATTCATGAACTCGTGTTGCTTCTGAAGCTCAGAGTTCATGGTCGCGAGCATTAGACATGACACATCTAATGCATCATCTTGATGCTTCTTGTAAGCATCTTTGTCAGCTCGCAAGGCATTGGTAGGAGGTGCCTCCGGAATGGGCTGCTCCAGGACGTACAACTTCCTTTCTTGGGTGAGAACAATTCTCAAGTTCCTGTACCAGTCTAGGAAATTTGCTCCATTGAGCTTGTCCTTCTCAAGGACGGATCGCAGAGAGAGAGTGTTCGTGGTTGTCGACATAGTTATCTACAACATACAATGCAGAGAATTTATATCATATTCCTTTTATCATTTAATTAGGCCTTTAATCAAATGATGCTCCCACTGAATTATAGGAATTTTGTAGAATCAAGTTATGGATGTGGTCAAACCACATTATTAGATTCAAACAAACTAGCTATAATTCTTGTGGGACAAGATCCACATCATACTAAGCCTTGAGTTATCTTTGGCTAAATCGCCCAAGATTTAGTACGATCGGTGGGTAACACATTACCGATTACATCTCTATGCAACTCTTGTTTATAGGATTAAGACCCACATTTACAAAAGACCTTGAGTTAGCTTTGGCTAAATCGCCCAAGATTTAGTGTAAATGCGATCTTAACCTATCTTTCCAACGATTGGAATATGCCTATAGTTCTACTCGATCCAATTGAGTTAACTAGTTTTGCTCAATCTAATTGAGCTTACTCTAACCCGAGTCGTGATAGGCGGGACCAAGATTGTCCCTCCGCACCCTACCAAGATAATATGTGTTGCTCTGGGCAGATTCAACAACGACAAATGATCGAGGTAGTGATGGGTACCAAGGCTCAGTAGGCATTTTCGAGTTGATTCGATTATGATCTAATCTAATCGTAATGTGTATCTTATACGCATTTAGGCCTTTATTATCCTATATTAGCATGCATCATATACATACATTAATTATTCTAGCATGCATCATATACATACAAGAAAATTAACCTAGCATGCATCATATACATACATTAATTATTCTACTAGCATGCATCACATACATACAAGCAAAAAATCAATTAAATATATATATATATATATCAACATATATATATATATATATATATAATTAAGCGTGATATAGTCATGGCCCTACTACGATCTTCTCAAGCCAATGAGAAGATCGGACGGTCTCATAAGGCTAGCGGCTTCTCAAGCGCTTCCTTTGACCGCCATGTGTCTCGTCACCCTTCTTCTCGTAAGCTCGTCTTCAAGTGGACTTTCCACGCTCTATTTTTGTACATTACAAATCTCTCGAGTTACATTAGTCTAAAACTATTTACAACTAGAATATTAAAGAATAGGTGCGGCAGCGCGGTCGCAAACACTTTACAACCACGCACTGACCACAAAGCGGCCTTACAACACACTTAATCCAATCCAATTGGGTTATTGGGCCATGACAATCACAGAATTATACATAATTCTAAATTATGTATTTTACAGAAATTTCTATAATTTTTCCTAATTTATTTCAGAATTTATGAGTCAACTCTCCTGCGGTCCGCTAAGCGGTTTCCGGGCGCGATCGCGGGACATGGCCCCTTTCGGGGATAGGGGCAGCGCCCCTACTCGCAAAATAAACTTCGCGAGTGTCCCTACAATGATCTTACAGCGACTTAAGTCGCTGTCCCAAAAACCTAAAGCGAGAACTCACCGATTCGGAGAGTTTTTCTCGATGGTTGAAGCCTACGAGTGTCCCAACACTCGTTGCTTCGACTCTACGAGAAAAATACCCAAAAATTCTATAAAATAAGAAAATTTACAGAAACATATAAATCTGTAATTTTTATATCTAATATAAAAACTACAAAAATGAAACACATACATGCTTCGCACGTGGCTCTGATACCACTGTTGGGATTTTCTGAGCCGCAAAAACCGCTTTTTGCGTTGCGGAAACCTCGGAAGCCCCCGGCCACGGATCCGTGCGAAGTAAAAAAAATTATAATTACATGTATGTGCTTACAGAAATCCTAGATCTACCTTAGATCTAAGAGGTTAGAACGTTACCCTCGTAGCGACGCCCTTCGCTTATCCCGCTCGTCCAAAAGTCCGCCGGAACTCGAGAGTGTCAAGTGCACACTCCTCTATGGTATCCACACAAGCAATAGGTGGAGAAAAAGACACTTGAGTGTGCTAGCACTCCTCTATGGTGTCTCGGCAAGATGAGGTTGGAGAGGGAGAGCTTGAGAGAAAAATTCCCAAGGAAGAAGATGATGTTATGGAGAGTTACACACACAATGAATTTCACCCATGAAACCCCTAAAGTGTTGGCCGGCCACATTATGGAGAGGGAGTTACATGCATGCATGTAACTCCCATGTCCCTTGGTCTCCCTCATGAGGTGGCACCAATTGACAAAGTCAATGATGATGTGGAGTATCATCATTGGCCGGCCATGCCTAGTCATCATCATGACATGGCATTTGGTCAAGTCAAACTTGACCTTTCATCTTCCCTCTCAAGTCAAGTCAAACTTGACCTCTAATCTCCCATGGTTGATCAAATCTAACCACTTGACTCAAGTCAATTTAATTTAATGAATCTCTATTCATTAATTTAAATTGATTTGATGAATCAAATCTCAATTAGACTCATTCAACACTTGAATCAACTTGAGTCTAACTCAATTAGTCTAATTTGGATTACTCTTAATCCAATTTGGTTCATCCCATGAACCTAATCCTCATGGTTCATCATATGAACCTAATCTCCATCTAATTGCTCTTATGTGTGTGACCCTATAGGTTCTTGTAACGTTGGCAATGTCCCTAAACCGATTTAGGAACATAAGCAATGAGCGGTATCTAGCAACACATCATTGCTACCCAAGTTACAAGAATGTTGAGCTCCAACATCACCTTTGTGACTACTAATTGTGACTCTCAATATGTGACAATGTCCCTCTATCCTTGACATCTAGATTGACCAATCGAGGCATAGACCGTGTCATCCTCGGTACAATCTAAATCTTGAACTCAAGTAGACTCACTCTAATCAAATGAGCTCAATATCTCATATTGACTCATTTGGGCATAACCATGCGCCGTGGTCTCACTCTATCAAGAATATCGATGTCACCCGTCATATAGGAGGATAGATCTCATCTACATCACTCACATCCCTCCGCATAATTAGATTACATACCCGATGTCGCCTTTATAGTCCACCCATTTACGGGTGACGTTTGACGAAGCCAAAGTATGCAACTCCTTATGTAGGGAACCATGGTGACTTCAGGTCTAAGGACTAATAGTCATACTAATAGCCACATGAGAAAGTATATGACACTCATATAATGATCCATGATACTTTCTCATGGCGGGTCATTCAGTATACATTCTCCAATGCATACCCATGTGTCAACTTGATATCTCATATCCATGACTTGTGAGATCAAGTCATCTTGTTGACCTACATGCTAGTCTCTATGCATTAACATTGTCCCTGAATGTTAATACTCGACTAGGAATGATTAAGAGTAGTGTTCTCTATATCATCTCATTATCGATTCAACTAATCGATTGATATAGATAAGAACCTACTACTCAAGGACATTATTATATTTAGTTATTTGGCACCAATACAAGTAAATATAATAACCATGCCTTTATAAATAGGAATATGATACAATAAAGTCCATACAACAATCATCATATGATTGGCTCTAGGGCTTTCACTAACACCTTTGGCCCTCTTGTATAATTAAATCCTTCCATTAAGATGACCCATTCTTCAAAGTCCTTCATTATGATGAAGTATTCAATCCTTGCCTTCCATTGATTGAAGCCTTCTTGTCCATAAAGCGCATATGAGACCGGCGTGTTGATATCTCATCATAATGTTTCTTCAATCACAATCTTCTTCTTCACTCTCTAGCGGTGATCCCTTGGCGGTTAGTCTAAATGAAGAGCGGCCTCGCTTTGATACCACTTGTTGGGGAATTTATCATCGCTAGAGGGGGGTGAATAGCATTTCGACGTTGATAGATATCGTTTGCGTGCTTGCTACAATTTGATTAATATGCAGTGGAAATAATAGAAAAACATAAACAAAGACACAAGCACACAATTACACAATCGATATAACGTGGTTCGGAACCTCAAGGTTCCTACTCCACGGGTTGGGCTCGAACGAGCCCTAGCGATGCAAATATCACTACTAATCAATAATACTCCTTATCGACAATATATCGGAGTCGGAGAAACCTCGTACAATGATTACAATAGTAATACAAAATAAATACAAGCAAATACAAAGTGAAATACACAAAAGCATGCAAAGAACACTTTACAAATGATCTTTTGGAAGCTTCCTTGTTTGGTTGGTTGAGATGCACTTGGAGACCCTGAATTGCACCAGCAAATCGCCCCAAATCGCCCTAAGAAACCATGGAAGAAACCTTCTCCACGAGCTACTTTTATAACCTACATTCGGGCTAGATTTCGCCTAGCAGTCAACTGATCGAGACAATCAGTCGATTGCTCATGTAGTCATTGTCTCACAATGGCCTGAGCCACGTTGGATGAATTCCAACGGATAGACCATCAGTCAACTGATCATGCACATCGCCATCAATGATCGCTAACCGTGAGTAGCCGATCGCTTGTGCCATCGGGCCGATCGCCTTTAACGCCGGCAAATGACTCAAAGATTTTCACAATAAACACCAAATGATCGATAACCTCATCCATAAGGTTTTAATACCAAGTATGATGCCCTCATACTTTCTAGGCCACCCTTAGCCTAAACTTAAGCCTTCTAGCCACCTTCGTCAGCCTCACGTCTATCGGCTCCCTCCAAGTCATCCATGACTTGTTCATCCATATGCCAGGTGCTTCCATCAGCTATTGTCATGCTAACGTGGTCTATACCGCCAAGGCACATTGGTCTTATGCAGCCAAAACTACCGCTTGGACTTTACGCCGTCAACCATTGGACTTATGCTGCCAAGACTCCCGCTTGGACTTAGCACCGCCAATATCACCCCTTGGACTTCCCTTGTCAACCCATGTTGGACTTTCCATTTGCCAAGACTCAAGCTTGGACTTTCCCTTGCCATGACCTATGCTTGGACTTTCCATGCTAAGTACCCATGACTTGGACTTTCCCATTGCCAAGTGTCCCACTTAGACTTTCCATGCCAAGTACACAAGACTTGGACTTCTCCATCATATGGTCAATCCTATGTCAACCATATAGTCACACAATGGTTAAACCATCATCAAATATCAAAATACCCCTCGAGTCAAACTCGAGTCCGATCAATCATGACTTGGGTCGATTACACCAATAATTTCCCCAAAACATTATCAAACATCAAAATACTACTTGAGTCCAACTCGAGTCTGGTCAGTTATGATCTAGGCCGATTGCACCAATACGAATAGCTCGTATCGTTCTGCCATTTCATTCATCATTAAAAGTACACAGAGGGAACACCACAACGTCAAGCGGAGGATAAAATGGATCACATCGCCTCTTTGTCGCCTTTAGGGTTTATCCTTGAATTGACTTCGCCGCTCGTGGAATCTCACGAAAGGACTGTTAGATCTTTGGTCTTTTAGGTACTATGGTTGTTCTAGCAAATTTGAACTTTTTTTTGTATGTAGTTTCATTTTTTGACACGTTAATGGTTGAGATCATTAGTTTGCTTTACCTCACTAGCATTTAAGCTAATTTTTGTTTAATGAATCATATTACACTACAAAAGTTTGTTTGCATCTTTTGTGTGGTTGATGACATGATCCTTGTTCTTTCAACTATGCTGATTTTACCAAATTTCATTTGTTATGGATTTTTTTCATCACATTTTTATCTATAACGATAATTTTGTCCCATTTGTATTTTTTTAACAGACCTAATCACATTATTATTTCTATCATTTTTGTGGTTGATGGTAATCTTTGCATTTTAGGGGCTCCAGTCCATCTATGGCTTCTTTACACTTTTCTGGATTGGCGATCGCCTCTACTGCTGTGGCACCTATGTCTTCCTTTAGAGGGATGTGATTTTCTCCAGCAACGTTCAGTCTTCCTTTTTCAGTTGGATCCCTTAACAGAAGGGGCTTTGTTGTGAAGGTCGCGGCGGTTATTGCTCCAAAGGTACTGGAACCTATTCTAGGTTTTGCAGTTCCGATTTTGAATAGATTGGTTACGTTCACTTGTTCAAAGAAACATATCTTGAAAGTTAGTACACTTCAAATTGGGATGCTTAAGCATAACAAAAGTAGTTTTAATTTTATGGTGATTGATACCGCCATTACCTCTTCTTTATGAAGAGCTCATAGGCAAGGTGCTACCCGAATCAATTAGAGGGTTCAGTGGAAGGAAAAGAGAGGAACGGGTTGGGCGTAAGCGCCTAAAATAATTGGTACGGTAAAGTTAGCGAGGGTACTTCGTTGGGAGATAGGCCAACGGGGTGGATAAGAATCGGTTCGACCAAATAAGCCTAGAAGGCCAACGGGGCAGATAAGAATCGGTTCGGCCAAATAAGCCTAGAAGGCCAACGGGGCGGATAAGAATCGGTTCGTCCAAATAAGCCTAGAGGGCCAACGGGGCGGATAAGAATTGGTTCGGCCAAATAAGCCTAGAAGGCCAACGGGGCGGATAAGAATCGGTTCGGCCAAATAAGCCTAGAGGGCCAATGGGGCGGATAAGAATCAGTTCGGCTAAATAAGCCTAGAAGGCCAACGGGGCGGATAAGAATCGGTTCGGCCAAATAAGCCTAGAAGGCCAACGGGGCGGATAAGAATCAGTTCGGCCAAATAATCCTAGAGGGCCAACGGGGCGGATAAGAATCGGTTCGGCCAAATAAGCCTAGAAGGCCAACAGGGCAGATAAGAATCGGTTCGGCCAAATAAGCCTAGAGGGCCAACGGGGCGGATAAGAATCGGTTCGGCCAAATAAGCCTAGAAGGCCAACGAGGTAGATAAGAATCGGTTCGGCCACATAAGTCTAAAGACAGATGGGGCAGATGAGAATCGGTCCGGCCAAATGAGCCTTAAGGCTATACTATCCGTGAGCTGGAGACCTAAATTAGTTTTACCAGAAGTAGATGGTTGAGGGGGACGGGCTAACCTAGTTTCCTGGAATAGGGATGAGGGGGTGATATGTAACAGAAAGAGAGGTCCCCACAGAAGATTCCGAGGAGCCTTCGCCCCTCGTACCTGTAACAGAATTATTCTCCAGGTGGACATGGTGGCCACGTGTACGATGAAAATAACCCGCGAGATAATGATGGATCAGAGGAGGAGGATAAAAGGCGAAAGGAGGAGAAGAGGAAGAGGATCCGCAATCATTCCATCAGACACGAAACGAAGACACAGGAGGAGAAGGAGGAGAGTTGTCATCACTTCGCCGGAGAAGAAGAGCAGCGACCTTGATCTCGAGTTGCACGTACTCTTTCTTGTATTTGTAACCCAACTGTAAGAGGTTTTCTCCTCCGCCTCAGGAAGTTTTCTTTCCGTAAAGGAGGGCATTCACAGTGGAAAGTGCTTGGGCATTGTCCCCGGTGAGAGAGCTCACCTTCGTGGAGTAGGAATACTCATTCCGAACCACGTTATATCTTGCGTTCTAGTTTTCGCTGTCTGTTTGGGGGTTTTTCGCTTCTTGACTTCGTCTTCTACATCCATTTTACTGTTGCGGCCGATGAGAACCCCCAAAAAGCTCCCTGCATGCCTTCGTCGCATCGAAAGGGGGTTGAAGGCGAATTTTCCTCGCCGCATCAGTTGGCGCCGTCTGTGGGAACATTTGAGCTGGACATCGAGATGCAACCAGAAGAGATACAACAACCCGCTGCCTCCGCAGCAGAGGAGCGGCCCATCATCCTCCTACCATCACAGTTAAAGGCCCTGATGGACGTCACTATTGCAGAGGCCCTTGCTAGAGAAAGGAGACGGACCGGATATCTGCATCCTCATTCCGGCGAACCTTCTTCCCGAGGCCCACCCCCAGAAATGCCTCCTCCATCTCGTACTGTCGATAATGTGGAAGTATTGCCTGGAGAAGGACTAGGGGGAAGAGCACCTCAGAACACTATGCCCTTAACCCAAACTCGAAGGGAGGAACAGGGTGAAAGTCAATCGACCAGACCTCCAGAAATTTACGAGCCCAGTCCCTTTACCATAGACATCCTCTCTGAAGTCCCCCCATCCTATTTCCGGAATCCTCAGATCAATAAGTATGATGGCTCAATAGATCCAGAAGAGCACTTATCGCAGTTCGACGGAGCGGCCTCGCTCCACTATTATACCGATGCCCTCAAATGCCGAGTTTTCTGGACCACCTTAACCGGCTCGGCACAAAAATGGTTTAATACTTTGCCTCCGGGATCCATCACTTGTTTCGCTGATTTTCGGGGGGTGTTCAGCCGGGAGTTTGCCAGCTGCAAGGTGTATAAGCATGACGCCTCTATCCTAATGCACATCACCCAGGAACCCTCAGAATCCCTTAGAGGGTATCTCCACCGATTCACTTTTGCAGTTAGGGGAATCCTCTCTGCCAGATTAGAAGCTTTCAGAGGCGCTATTCTGCATGGGCTGAAGGAGGGCTCCTTCCTCAGTTCCTCGTTAAGATAACCTGCTGATAGTTATGAGGAGCTGCTAGGCCGTGCGGAGCAATTTATCCACGAGGAGGAAGGATTGAAGGTGCGGAGAGCTGAACGGGTTGCCGCAGCAGTTTCGACTGAAAGAGCTCGCCCCGCCCCTCCTCAAGCACCCCCTCGGCAGGGATATGTGTGACCTTTTCGACAAGAGGCTCCTAGGCCTCGTCCACTGCTACAGGGTGTTCGCCCCATACCGCCGTTACAAATTATGGTCGCTGAAGCACTTTCTCCTGCGAGGACTTGGAAGGAGCGGGAGATGGAATTTTATGACCAACAGGGTCTGATGCAATGACCCTTAGGATACAGGGGGATCCCACGTAACCCCCCCGCCCCATTCTTCTGCCAATATCATACGGAATATGGCCACGCTAGTGGCTGATGCTTCAAGTTACAGGAGGAACTGGATCGCCTCCGAACCGCATATCCGCAATTGCGGTTCCAGATAGGAGGAACAACATGGCGAGGCCCCCGACCCGATGTAGCCCGTCCAGGGCCGTATAACCAACAACCTCAAGTTACTTTCCCCCAAACGCCGTCCCAGGAGGTTGTTTCTCAAGAAGGCCCATCAGGTGAGGGCCCATCATCCAATCTAAATAACGCTCCCACACGGGGGGTTATCCATGTTATAGCCGGAGGACCCACTGACGGGGACTCCAACCGGGCGCGGAAGTCATATGCCCGTCTTATGGAGAGTTTGGCCATCATCACTGACCAGACTGTACAGACTGCACCGCCCGTTTCATTCGGGCCAGAAGATCTACAAGGTGTCCTATTGCCCCACATGGATGCCTTAGTTATCCGAATATCCCTAGCCAATTACGAAGTGGCTAGGGTGCTGGTCGACTCGGGAAGCTATGTTAATATCCTTTTTCAAGAAGCTTTCGGACATATGCAGCTGGGAAATGCCCAGCTGGAATATGTGGCTACACCCCTGTTTGGGTTCGCAGGGCATGTGGTCCACCCTACCGGGCAGATTTCACTGCCCCTAACTCTAGGCGTAAAGTCCAGCCAGAAAACCAGTATTATACCTTTCCTCATTGTGGATGCTCCGTCCACTTATAATGCTATTCTTGGTCATCCTTTCCTTACTATCTTTCAGGCAGTGGCTTCCCCGTACCACCAGAAGTTGAAGTTCCCAGTTGGATCGTTGGTGGGAGAAGTGCGAGGGGAACAGAAGGCCGCCCGTAGCTGTTATGTACAAATGGTTCGGGATGACCAGAAGAAGGCCCGAACCGATGATCTCAAAGGAAAAGCTATCATCATTTCTGATGTCTGCGTCTTGGAGGAATTCCCCCCAAAGCCGACAAAATAGAGGAAGGAGAGCTGGTGGAAATTGCTCCAGGAAAGGCCACACGAGTCGCGCAGCAGCTGGAAGCCAAGGAGGAGCTGGTGGCCTGCTTGCGGGAGAATGAAGACATCTTTGCGGGAGGTGTACATGATCTCACCGGGATTGATCCTCGCGTGGCTAAACACCATCTCAATATAACCAGAGGAGCCTGACCGGTCCAACAGAAGCGGCGACATTTTGGACCTGAGAAGGATAAGGTCATAGCTGAAGAGGTGGAAAAACTGCTAAAGGCGGGTCATGTAAAGGAAGTCCAGTTCCCCGAATGGGTTTCCAATGAAGTCTTGGTCCCCAAGCCTTCTGTGCAGTGGAGTATGTGTATCGATTTTCGTGATTTGAATAAAGCGTGCCCTAAATACTGCTACCCCTTGCCTCGTATTGATCAGTTGGTAGACTCCACTGTAGGATATGAAGTGGTGTCCCTAATGGATGCATATCAAGGATACCATCAAATACCTTTGGCCAAAGAAGATCAAAAGAGGGTTAGCTTTATGACGGCCGGAGGGTTATATGCTTATGTGGTAATGTCGTTCGGATTAAAGAACGCAGGAGCCACCTATCAGCGCCTTATGGACAAGATCTTTGCAGAGCAGAAAGGGAAAAATGTGGAAGTCTACGTGGATGACATCCTGGTCAAATCAAAGACTACTGGGGATTTAGTCAAGGATTTAAATGAAACCTTCGCTACATTGAGACGGTTTAATATGAAGCTAAACCCTAACAAATGCCTATTCGGGATAAAAAGCGACAAGTTCTTGGGGTACATAGTAACTGGGAAGGGGTTGCAAGCCAACCCTGAGAAGGTGTAGGCGCTGTGCAACATGAAATCACCCACTAATCTGTGAGAGACCCAGAAGTTGGTGGGCAGGATTGTTTCCTTATCCCGATTCATAGCCAGATCGGCGGACAAAGGGCTGCCTTTCTTCAAGATTCTGCATAAGGCTACTAAATTTCAGTGGGATGATCAATGCGAGCAGGCTTTCCAGGAGTTAAAGAAATATTTGGCTGGACTCTCACTGCTAGCCAAACCAGTGGCTGGAGAACCGTTATGGATGTATTTGGCCATCTTAGAGGGAGCTATTAGTTCGGTTTTATTGAAACAAGAAGGCTCTCACCAGCAGCCTATTTATTATACTAGCCATATTCTGAAGGGGGCTGAATTCCGTTATACAGAGCTGGAGAAGCTGGCATATATTCTGGTGTTGACCGCTTGCAAGTTGAGGCTATATTTTCTGGCTCATCCCATCACTGTTCTAACTCACAGCGAATTGGGTAAGGTCGTCACTAAGTCCGATTTCTCCGGAAGATTGGCCAAATGGGTGGTAGAACTAAGCGAATATGATATTCACTACCAACCCCGAACGGTTATCAAGGCCCAAGCGCTCGCTGATTTTCTAGCGGAGGTACCTTGCGGCCCAGAAGATGGTTCGTTGGCAAAAGAGGAAGGATCAGATGCATGGAGCATATTCGTAGACGGTTCTTCAGGATCTACGGGTAGCGACGTCGGTGTTCTGTTAATTTCCCCTGATAAGGAGGAGACCCGCATAGCCGTACGCCTGGGATATCGGGCATCCAATAATGAGGCAAAATATGAAGCCATTCTAGTGGGATTGCAGGCTGCTAAGGCGGTGAGGGCTTCTTCAATTTTAATCCATTCGGATTCCCAGTTGGTAATATCACAACTTCAAGGTTCTTTCGCGGTTCGGGAGGAAAGGATGCATAAGTACTTGAAGGCTTTTGAGAAAGAAAAAGCTCAATTTTGGCAAGTCCTCTTAAAGCAAATCCCACGGGAGAATAATGGGAAGGCAGATGAATTGGCTCGGATGGCTAGTGCTATGGAAGGAGTGAAGTCATTGGAAACGGTCCATGCGGAAATCCATACTTCCTTAGCGATATGCAACGTGGAGGAAGACGCACCCGAATCAAGCCTAATTCCTGATTGGAGGACTGACATCATATCTTATTTACGGCACGGGAAGGTCCCTGAAGAAAAAGTAGCGACATCTGCTTTAATGTGCCGAGCCAGACGGTTCACCCTCTTAAATGGAGACTTATACAAGACCTCTTTCGGACGACCCTTATTGAAATGTTTAGGAAGTGAGGATGCTGAATGGGTACTCCGGGAGATCCATGAAGGTTGTTACAGAAATCATCTAGGAGGGAGAGCTTTAGCAAGGAAGGCCCTGTTAGCAGGATATTTTTGGCCTACTCTCCAACAGGATGCCGCTCGTATAGTGCAGGCTTGCCCAGCTTGTCAGAAGCATAGCAACCGGTCCGAACGGCCGGCTGAATTAATGAAAGTTGTGGTCGCTTCATGTCCTTTTGATCAATGGGGAATGGATATAGTGGGTCCGATGCCAGTGGCACCTTTACAGAAGAAATTTTTGTTGGTGGCTGTAGATTACTTCTCCAAATGGGTGGAAGCAGAGCCCCTGGCCAAAATTATCGAGAAGGCTATCATACAATTCTTGTGGAAGAATATTGTCTGTCGATATGGTATTCCTCGGAGGATAGTTAGTGATAATGGACGTCAATTCCAAGGCAAAAAGATTAAAGAATGGTGCCAAAGTCTCAACATTCAGCAAGCTTTTACTTCAGTAGCCCACCCTCAAGCTAATGGTCAAGTTGAAGTCACTAATAGAATTCTCATTCAAGGGTTGAAGACTAAATTGGGCAGTCAAAGGGGGAATTGGGTGGAAGAATTACCCGGAATCTTGTGGGCCTATCGAACCACACCAAAAACTGCAATGGGAGAGACTCCTTTCAGTTTAGTATATGGGACGAAAGCTGTTATTCTGGTTGAGGCCCTTTTAAGTAGCGCTCGGATAGAGGTGTACGAACCGGAGCAGAACCAACTTATCCGAAGTACTGAGTTGGACCTGGTGGAAGAAAAGCGGGAGACAGCACGGAGGCGAGCGGAATTTTACAAGCAGAGAGTGCAACAAGCCTTTAATAAGAAGGTGATGCCTCAAAGATTTCAGGAAGGGGATTGGGTTTTGCGTAAAGCTAATCCCGCTGGAGACCCTGGAAAGTCAGCTCCGAACTGGGAAGAACCCTATGAAGTAACGTGTCGCATAGCAGAGTCAGCATATTATCTGAAAGATGTCCAGGGCAAAAAACTTCCACGACCTTGGAATGCCATTCATTTAAAACTTTTTCACACTGTATGAAAAGTAAGGGATAGAAGAAAAGGAGTTGTGGGACTCCTGAAGGGGTGTACTTCCTAACTTGATTATTTTAGTCAGATGCAAAGGGAACCCGAATTTGATTGATGGGCTATTCACAGTCGCGATACAGTATTTCTGATAAACTTTGAAAAAGAGAAGAGGACGGAAAGAAAGTGCTATTCCGAGACAATACATCAAGCTATAACTTAAACCTGTCCGGGGGATAGCGCCAAAAGTCAGCTTCCCAATTTAAAGAGAAAGTAGGATATGTCGGGGGAGGAAATCCTTGATCAGCGTATTGCCGGATTGCTTCATTAAACCCGTCTTGATAAGTGGCGCACAGTAGGATGATTAATCGCTCCTGGCGGTTCGGACGGTTAGGGCTACGATCCCGATGAAGCCTACGACATTTCTCTTATTGCTCTCGAAGATTTCGGTGTACGTCAACATAGCGTCGGGACACCTCCTTAATAGCATCGGCTAGGATGGAAATATCATCGGCTCGGGAGGATTGATCTTGCTAGACAAGGGTTGTCATGTCCATCATGTTCTGGCGCATCGAGGCCGAAATTCCCTCCACCGCCTCAGAGTAGGATCTGGTGCGGGTCAGCTCAATGCCTAACCTCTGGAGGGAGGTTTCCTGCCTGCATAGACGGGTGTGAGCTTGCGCCCTAGAATTTATGAGAGAGGAGTTTTCTTGTACCTCCTTGCACAGGTGAGTGTGGAGGTCCCCTATTTTATCCTCCGTTTTATGATATCGAACCTGAAGTCGAGCAATGGTGTCTGAGTCCTATTGCTTTCCCTGAAGGAGTTCCGTTTCCTGTTCTCGAAGGCAGGTCAATTCTTGAGAAGAGGAAGACTCCTTGTCAAGATGGGTCGGCTAAACCTCCCGCTGTAGTAAAGGTGATTTCACACCTGCTCGCTGTTGTTCTTGTAAGGCTGCGATGGCATTGGTGTCTTTTTAAATTTGGTAGCGAGCTCCTACCAATTGCTCCTGGCATAGTTGCAGTTGTTGCGACAGGAGCTGTTCCCGATGTTGGGTAGTCTCTAAATCCTCCTGATGCCGCCGTTTCGATTCCAGAAATTGAGCTCGATGTTGGTGTAGAGAGCGGGCCAACTCTTGGTAGTTGGTTAGGGCCTGTACGCCGGTTGTTGAAAAGAAGTTATTCAGTAAGAAAAATTAGAAGAGCTGATTAGAAAAACATACCAAGTCGAGGGCGTGGTGCAGGCCTTCCATTCGGGGGATCAGTTCCTCTAAATTCAAGATTCGAAGACCCCGAGGAGAACAGGAAGAAGAAGGGACGGACGACCCCGAATGTAAAGGTTTGCTCATCGGGGGAAGAATGGGGGTGGTATCTATAGGTTGAGACGGGGCTTCGAAAGGGGAAGAAGGAGGAGCGCTAATCGGAAGGTTCCCTGGGGACGAAGTCGGAGGCAGAAAATCAGAAGCAGAAGGTGAAAGATGTACATCGACTGGCGGAGAAGAGGGTATATCAGAAGTGGCGGAGAGGAATTTGTTGGGCGAAAAGTTTGGAGAAGATGATATGATGAGCATGGGGCTGGAGGAGCCTTCGGGGGGAAGGCAAGAAGTGGAAGGAGGTGGACTATTGCCCATTGGAAGAGAAGAGCTCTCTAGGCGAAGCGCGGAAGGGGAAATAGGCAGAGGGGAGATGTCAATTACCATTGGCTCAAAGATGGAAGCATGGTCAGGGGAAAATGAAGGCAAGGATGCCCCATCATCTGCGGTTAAAGGACATGGGCACACGGTTTCCCCAGAATCCTCTTCGGGTTGTGACGAGGGAGGAGGTGACGCCCGTATACCCGAGGTAGAATGGGAGGAAAGGGGAGTGTTAGGGTTTGTCGGTTGCCTAGGGGAGGAAGATAGGCTGATTAGGGCAGTCTCGCGTGGAGTGGATGTAGCAGGGGTTTCAGACGGAGGTGGAGAAGAAGATCGAGGGGTAACATGGGGAACGATGGTAGACGGAGGTGAAGGCGAAGATGAAGATGGTGGTTGACCATCCCCCCGTTGAACCCATGGGAAACGCCTTGCTATTTCGTGGAAGAAGGAGGAATGCATCCTGTCCATGGAAGAAGAAAAGAAAAGGCTAAAGGAGATGATTGGGGGCACCGGAAGACGACGACGGAAAGAAGAGTAAATGCAGGAAAGGGAGACGAGAAGGCGGAAAGGATGAAGGTAACTAAGGAGAAGAAGATAAAGAATCCCCTATAAAAAGGGGGAGGAATGGACTTATAATGATTATTGGGCTCCTCGTTTATAGAAAAGGAGGCCCTAAGTGGAAGTAAAACGAAGATTTATTCGGCAGGTGGCCCATTATGTGTTAAGTTAGGATAAGGTTTTGATGTGTGTGGCAAAGGGTTTAAGTTAGGATGATATTGTTATTTGATATGTGCGTTGGAGTCTTGCCGGACTTAGTAATTCGCACATGGAGCCTTGGCGGGTTCACCCTCACAACCTCGGTCCTTGAGTCGGTGAAGGATGACTTTGCGGAAGTCGTGCGCTCGGAGCACCTGAGGGACCGCCAGACGAGATGACTTGAAGTGAAGCCAAGGAAGCAGACTTCGGAGGCAAGAGACGCGAAGGAGCATTGCAGAGCCGTGCGCCTGATGCTGCCGAGGGACGTGGCCGCGAACGAAGAGAGCTTCGGCGAGGGACTTCGAGTGAGATGAGAGAATGAGTGAAATGTAAGTAGCTCATTAGGTGAACTTAGCCGAATGGCTGAGTGTCGGAGACTTGACCGCAAGGGTTAAGGTTTACCCGACCGCCGGAAGCTCAAACTTATGTTAAGTTTGAGTTTCACCGATCATTGCCATGTAATTGATCATTGCTCTGTCAGTGGGTTCGGTATCCGTGATGGGTTTATGCCCATCGATTGGCTACGCGAAGGATATCGCGAGCCGAAAGCGCTCGTAGCCGACTACGAGCTGACCCGATCGTGGTGAGGTCCATCGATCGGCCAAAGTTCCGTTGGACTACAGCGGTCGGGATCCGGCGTGTTCGGAGGCCCGTTGTAGTAAAGCGGATCAGCCAAGGCGTGATCGGTAGTGGCGTAACGGAAGAAATCAGCCCTCTCTATAAAAAGAGAGGGTGTGAGCCTTTGAGAGGCTAATGCTTATGCTCTAAGTGATCTTCCTAGTGCCCCACAAGCTCTAAACTCTTCTTACTTGTTTTTACTCCATTCTTATTGTAAGAAGAGTGATCTTGATTGTAAAGGTTACCTCCACCTAGCTTGGTGCAAAGGAGAGACCAATAGTGATTGGCTTTGGAGGAGTGATTCACCTCGGACGAATCGGGATCGTGGATTAGCGGCGTAGCCGTGAACCACATTACATTCTTTGTTAGCGTTTGTATTTTCATTTATTGCTTTGTCTTTATTGTTTATGCTTCCTCTTGCGCTAACGATTGTGTAGACGAGCAAACGAACAAGAGAATTCCGACATCCATCGGAAGAGGGCTATTCACCCCCCTCTAGCCGGCCAATCGATCCCTTACAAGTGGTATCAGAGCCAAGGAAAGCTTGTCGAGGACTAACCGCCACAACAAGAAACTTTCGAAATGGCTGGCTCCAACATCCATCCTCCGAAGTTTGAAGGAGAATTCTCTTAGTGGAAGAAGCGAATGGAGGTATTTTTCGAAACGGATTTTGATATTATGATTACAATGGAATCCGGTTTCGTTTTGCCTAGGGACAAAGAGGGGAAGCCAATAGAGAAATCTAGGTGGACCAAAAGGCAAAGGGAAGAGCACCTTGCAAATTCAAAAGCCAAGCATCATCTCTTCAATGTGCTCCCCCAACAAGAAATCAACCGAATAGGAGAATGCCTAAGCGCCAAGGAGATGTCGGAGAAGCTAATTGAGCTTCATGAAGGCACATCCGAGGCGAAGCTAGCAAGGAGAGATCTCCTCCGCTCTCAAATATCCAACATTAAATTAGAAAAGGGAGAAAAGGTAACTTCTTTGCATTCTAGATTCAAAGAAATTTTAAATGGACTAACAAGTGTAGGAGAAAGGCTCTCCAATCGCGATATGATAATGAAGGCCATAGATGCTTTCCCCCGATCATCCAAGTGGAGTTCAATGGTGGACTCATTTTACATTTCAAAGAATCTAGAGGTAAGTACTCTAGATGAATTTTTCTCCACTATGGAATTACATGAATCTAGGCTTGAAGGAATACAAGAAGAGCCAAAAATACAACCTTCAAGGGGAGTAGCATTGTTGGCAAATAAGGGGAAGAAGAAGATAGAGATCCCCTCCTCCTCCGATGATGAAGCCTCTACCTCCTCCATGGATAGCACGGAAGAAGCTTACATGGTAAAGAAGGTAAGACGTGCATTTAAGAATTTTAGATTTGATAAATCTCATGATAGGAATAGAAGACCAAGGGGGAAGGTCATATGCTACAATTGCCAAGGAGAGGGGTACATAAGGGACAATTGTCCTCTCCTAAACAAGAGCAAGAAAGAGAGGAAAAAGAAAGAAGAAAAGAAGAAGAAAAAGGGGAGCAAGAAAAAGAAGGAAGAGGAGAAGAAGACAAAAGAAAAGGGGAAGACCAAAGCTCTAAAGGCAAGGACTTGGGATGACCCATCCTCATCCTCCTCATCATCATCGGATGAGGAGAATGCCTTTGTCACCAATTTGGCCTTGATGGTCTTTGATGACTTGGATTGCTCTTCATCCGAAAATGAAGGATCAAGCTCAAGAGGAGAGAGCTCAAGTGAAGGGGGAGCTTCTACATCCTCCTCATCCGAAGAAGAAGAAGAGGATATGGAAACTATGGTAACGAAAGCCTCTCCTAAGAAAATAGTTTCCATAATTTCTAGTTTAACTAAGGACTTATTTGTAATGAAAAATAAAAATAAAAGCATGCTTAATCAAATTAAGGCATTGGAAAATAAGCTAGAAAATGCATGCTTAAATGATAATATTTCTTCTAGCTTAAATGATGCATGCTCACAAGACCTTTATGTGCCATTAGATGTTAGTGATGCATGTATAAATGAAAATAGGGCCTTAAGGGAAAAGGTAGATTATTTAACAAAAGCCCTAGAAAAATTCACAATTGGCTCCAACACATTGAACATGATCTTAGGGAGCCAAAGAGCTAGTTTCAACAAAAAGGGCCTAGGTTATAAAGAAAAGAAAAATGAAAAGGCCTATAAATGCCTAATTGCTAGGGGACAAGATAAAAAGAAGGTAATAGCTAGGAAATGGATCCCCAAGGAGTATCTAGTGAACCCAATAGGCAAGAACTTATTTTGGGTTCCAAAATCCATCCTTAAGGGTTAGAAAACCCCTAGGGTAGTCAACCATATGCAATTGACCTATATCATATTTTGGTTGACTTAGGATGGCGGGACAACATTTTTAGAATAGTGTTGGGTGATGATAACGTGCCCAAAAATAGATAATAATGCTTAAATCATGATGATTAATGTGATTCCTATGTATGGTTGCAATCATGATTTATGATTTTGAAATTTGGCACATTATCATAAGAAATAGGTTTAAATCATGTTTTAGGTGATACTTTGTTTATTATCATGACATAATACCTAATGCATGATTATTATTTAATGAATACATGTATTTCATGATCATAATGTAGAATTAATTGATATATGCCTTTATGATCATGAGGATTGTTAGGTTGATACTTAACCTTGATAGAATTGTATGAATATAATGGTTAAGTATATACAAATACCCCCTAGGATGCATCTCACACTCACCATAGACTACCTTGATTTAAAACATAGCATGAGTGAGATGTTAGGATGATACACATGTCCACTAATGCCTATGGCATTTAGATGGTCATTTAAGGTATCAAAATAGCAATAATAGACCAATCATGGGGAAGACTTATGTTTAATTCATAGACATATTGCCCAAAGATCATGGTTGGATATTTCATATGTTTTCAAAACAATTTCTTACCCTAAAATCTATGTATTCATGTTTTGAAACAATTGGATGCGAAACTAGGTAGTTAACTTGATACTAACATGCTCAAAAACTAGTGGTTTTTAAAGCTTTTGGAATTTTGGATAATCTAAAAAAATATAATGATTTTTCTTGAAAAACTATTTTTCATTGATAGATATACTTACAAGAAATATGTTCCCCAAATTTCATGTTTTTTCGAATTTTTTGGAATTTTTAATGCATTTCTGAAGTTCACCCAGAAAATCAGAATTTCAGAATCCTTTGTGCCAGTCGACTGCCATACTGATAGCAGTCGACTGCTAGCCTGAAAAACAGCCAAATATTTTTTGATTTCAGATTTTAATCTTGTTTTTGGTATTTTTCTTTTATTTAACTTGATGCCATGGATTTATAACTTAGTGTTAATCTCTTTGATGGTGTCAAAGGGGGAGAAGTAATTATGTTTAAGTAAATTATGATAGGGGGAGAAAATTTGAAAATTTGTATGGGAAGTTTCATGGATTAAGGGGGAGTTGCATGTTGTTATATCATGTTTATGTTTACATGCTTTCTTACCTTAGAAATTTTCATCAAATGTTTTTACCTAACTTAAACGGATTGCCACACATCAAAAAGGGGGAGATTGTTAGGGCAATCTCTTGCCATGATAAGGTTTTGATGTGTGTGGCAAAGGGTTTAAGTTAGGATGATATTGTTATTTGATATGTGCGTTGGAGTATTGCAGGACTTAGTAATTCGCACATGGAGCCTTGGCGGGTTCACCCTCACAACCTCGGTCCTTGAGTCGGTGAAGGATGACTTTGCGGAAGCTGTGCGCTTGGAGCATCCGAGGGACCGTCGGACGAGATGACTTGAAGTGAAGCCAAGGAAGCAGACTTCGGAGGCAAGAGACGCGAAGGAGCATTGCAGAGCCGTGCGCCTGATGCTGCCGAGGGACGTGGCCGCGAACGAAGAGAGCTTCGGCGAGGGACTTCGAGTGAGATGAGAGAATGAGTGAAATGTAAGTAGCTCATTAGGTGAACTTGGCCGAATGGCTGAGTGTCGGAGACTTGACCGCAAGGGTTAAGGTTTACCCGACCGCCGGAAGCTCAAACTTATGTTAAGTTTGAGTTTCACACGGTACCAGTCGAGTGGGTTCGACTGGTATCCGACTGATGGGTTTATGCCCAGCAGTCGACTGCCATGGAATGACAGTCGACTGCCAGAGGATATCGCGGGCACAGAACCGCTCGTAGCCGACTGGGCAGTCGACTACGGAGGCAGCAGTCGACTGGTGAGGTCCATCAGTCGACTGCCAAGAGTTCCATTGGACTACAACGGTCGGGATCCGACGTGTTCGGAGGTTAACGACGATCGGCCAAGGGCCGATCGTAGTGGCGGCCAACGGGAAGAAATCAACCCTCTCTATAAAAAGAGAGGGTGTGAGCCTTTGAGAGGCTAATGCTTATGCTCTAAGTGATCTTCCTAGTGCCCCACAAGCTCTAAACTCTTCTTACTTGTTTTTACTCCATTCTTATTGTAAGAAGAGTGATCTTGATTGTAAAGGTTACCTCCACCTAGCTTGGTGCAAAGGAGAGACCAATAGTGATTGGCTTTGGAGGAGTGATTCACCTCGGACGAATCGGGATCGTGGATTAGCGGCGTAGCCGTGAACCACGTTACATTCTTTGTTAGCGTTTGTATTTTCATTTATTGCTTTGTCTTTATTGTTTATGCTTCCGCTTGCGCTAACGATTGTGTAGACGAGCAAACGAACGAGAGAATTCCGACATCCATCGGAAGAGGGCTATTCACCCCCCTCTAGCCGGCCAATCGATCCCCTACACTTGTATGGCTTAATGTCCCAAAGTTGAAAGGGCCTCAGAGTACTCTTTGTGAAGGGTGGACTATTGCCGAGCCACCGGTGATAAGGCTTGAGGAAGAGCCGCCACCATGGAGCAAAGCTCCTGACATTTTTCTATACAGGATTTCTTGGTAGCTTCCCATGCTTGACGCTCCAGTTGAAGCCTGTAGCGTTCTTGCTGAAGCTGTAGAATTGTAGTCGAGGAGTTAGCAGCTTTGATCATGGCGTCCCCAAGGTGCCCTTTATATTCCTTCAGTTCACGGGCCAAGACGTCCACCTGTTGCAGTTCACTAGATTGGAGGAAAACTTACCATTCGAGTTCCTCATTCTTTCACTGCAGTTCCTCCTTCTCACTTTGGACCAGAACCAATTTCATCATCGCATTTTCACATTGGCTCTTCAAGTCAGCTTCCTTCACCTCTCTCTCGCTTAATTGCTGAACTAGCTTTTTCTGTTGCGTTATAGAGGCGAAGTGGCGTGTTTCTATGCTGGATTAGAACTGAGCCAGTTGTACTACCATTTTGTCGTGCTGGGATGAGGCCTAGAAGAAGGAAAGTAACATTAGGATATGCTGACACATAGAGACATACAGTAAATAGGAAGAAGAGATAGTAAATACCTCAGCCAGTAGTTTGCTCACTTGTTCACAAGGGCCTTGTACGCCCGATTGATTGAAAAATTTCACCTCCGAGGGATGACGAATCTTCAACAAAGACCCCAATGTGGCCCTCGGAGGAATGGGAAGGGGAAGATCCTCTCCTTCAGAGGGAAGTGTGGGTCCAACGCGCCGAAGAGGGGTAGGAGAAGCAAGTGCATCGGCAGGGATAGGAGCAGAGAGGGACTCGGTGTGGGAAGGTAGAGGCGAGTTATGTGTAGAAGGGGATGAATTGGGAGAATAAGAAGGAGAGCCCCCCTTGAGGAGATGAAGACGGGATGGATAGGGTAGTGCCCCTTTTTCTCAGTTCATAGATGGTCAGAGATTGCGAACTAGGTTGACCGGCAGAAGGAGGGGGAAGAGCCGATGAGCTGGGGGCTCCTTTCTTGACGAGTCATAATTTTTTCCGGGGGGAAGAAGGGGCTGCCGCAGATTTACCCCTCTTCGTTGAGGTTTTCTTTTGCTTGGCCGCCTCAATCGCCTCTCCTTCTACCAAAGCTTCCTGCATTAGATTATCTGCAAAATGTATTGGTGAGAAAGATGAATAATGTAGGAAGAAAATTATATTGCAAGGTAAGTATCATCCTACCTACAACAACCGAGGTCGTCGAAGGGAGGGGGGATAGTCCAAAGTGCCTTAAAAGGGGAGTCTTTATTAGATGGTTCGAATAGTAGTGTGACTCCCCTAATATCCTATAAACTTCTGAGAAAGGACATTTGGTCCTCATTTCCCGGAAGGAAGGCAACTCGGGAAGGTCTACCTTCCAGGTATCGGAATAAGGTAAAGAGGCTGGAAGTTGTACAAAAAAGTATAATTCTTCCCATCCCTTATGGGAAGTAGGCAGGTTCACTAGGAATTGACAGTCGGGGCGGCTAGATAAATAAAAAAGACCTGCCTTAGAAGATTTCAATTGGAAGAAGCAATGGAATATTTCGGGGGTTAAAGAGAGGTTTAAGTGTTGGAACACTATATGGGCTCTCGACAGAATCCGAAAGGAATTGGGGGTGAATTGGTTCAGGGGTAGTCCATAGAAGTCTAAACGGTCTAAATAGATAGTCGGTGCTGGTAGGGACATGCCGTTAAGAAACTGTTCAGAGAAGAAGCAAGTCAGACCAGGAGGAGGACGATTTGGTCGGTGCATTTTGGTCGTGAAGCCGCATTTTAAGGAAAGGGTCTATAAATTTGTCCTTAAGATTATAAAAGTAGTGGTCGCGGTCTAGTTGGGTTATGGTATGCTCATACCATGCAGGGGAAGGGATGGTCTTAGGGGCCGTGGGTATAAAGCAGGACAGAGCACTTACTTGGAGGATGAGAAGAAGAACGTATAAGAAGGAGAAGATTGGGTCGCTGGAACGCCGCCGGCGAAAGTCGCAGGAGAGAAGAAGTTGAAGGGACGGTGTTGTTGGGCACACTAAGTAATACCTAAAAGAAAAAGGCGGAGGTTTATATAGGGTTTTTGTGACGATTCGAGTATAGGAGAGAAAAAGGAAAAGTGGGGCCCATGGGCCCATTAGGTCGCCTCAAGCATATGTGGAAAAGCTTTACGAAAGGAGTAAATTTGAATTGGTAAAGCCAGGGATGAAGTAGGAACCTTATATAGTGGGAAAGTCAAGCTTATAACTTCGCTTGACTATTTTTTGGGGTTGACTAATGATACCGCCATTACCTCTTCTTTATAAAGAGCTCATAGGCAAGGCGCTACCCGAACCAATTAGAGGGTTCAGTGGAAGGAAAAGAGAGGAACGGGTCGGGTGCAAGCGCCTGAAATAATTGGTACGGTAAAGTTAGCGAGGGTACTTCATTGGGAGATAGACCAACGGGGCGGATAAGAATCGGTTCGGCCAAATAAGCCTAGAGGGCCAACGGGGCGGATAAGAATCGGTTCGGTCAAATAAGCCTAGAAGGCCAATGGGGCGGATAAGAATCGGTTCGGCCAAATAAGCCTAGAAGGCCAACGGGGCGGATAAGAATCGGTTCGGCCAAATAAGCCTAGAGGGCCAATGGGGCGGATAAGAATCGGTTCGGCCAAATAAGCCTAGAGGGCCAACGGGGCGGATAAGAATCGGTTCGGCTAAATAAGCCTAGAAGGCCAACGGGGCGGATAAGAATCAGTTCGGCCAAATAAGCCTAGAAGGCCAATGGGGCGAATAAGAATCGGTTAGGCCAAATAAACCTAGAGGGCCAACGGGGCGGATAAGAATCGGTTCGGCCAAATAAGCCTAGAAGGCCAACAGGGCAGATAAGAATCGGTTCGGCCAAATAAGCCTAGAGGGCCAACGGGGCGGATAAGAATCGGTTCGGCCAAATAAGCCTAGAAGGCCAACGAGGTAGATAAGAATCGGTTCGGCCACATAAGTCTAAAGACAGATGGGGCAGATGAGAATCGGTCCGGCCAAATGAGCCTTAAGGCTATACTATCCGTGAGCTGGAGACCTAAATTAGTTTTACCAGAAGTAGATGGTTGAGGGGGACGGGCTAACCTAGTTTCCTGGAATAGGGATGAGGGGGTGATATGTAACAGAAAGAGAGGTCCCCACAGAAGATTCCGAGGAGCCTTCGCCCCTCGTACCTGTAACAGAATTATTCTCCAGGTGGACATGGTGGCCACGTGTACGATGAAAATAACCCGCGAGATAATGATGGATCAGAGGAGGAGGATAAAAGGCGAAAGGAGGAGAAGAGGAAGAGGATCCGCGATCATTCCATCAGACACGAAACGAAGACACAGGAGGAGAAGGAGGAGAGTTGTCATCACTTCGCCGGAGAAGAAGAGCAGCGACCTTGATCTTGAGTTGCACGTACTCTTTCTTGTATTTGTAACCCAACTGTAAGAGGTTTTCTCCTCCGTCTCAGGAAGTTTCCTTTCCGTAAAGGAGGGCATTCATAGTGGAATGTGCTTGGCCATTGTCCCCGGTGAGAGAGCTCATCTCCGTGGAGTAGGAATACTCATTCCAAACCACGTTATATCTTGCGTTCTAGTTTCCGCTGTCTGTTTGGGGGTTTTACGCTTCTTGACTTCGTCTTCTACATCCATTTTACTGTTGTGGCCTGTGAGAACCCCCAAAAAGCTCCCTGCGTGCCTTCGTCGCATCGAAAGGGGGTTGAAGGCGTATTTTCCTCGCCGCATCAGTGATGTATACTTTTAACCAATTCTCCGTTAAAATTTTGGATCGAGATTTTATAGTCCCATAACGATCCTTTTCTTGGGATTTATTGAAAGTTCAGAACGAAATGCATTTGCAAGCTTTTACTATTTTGCAATTCATGGATTGTAGTGGGTATGTTTGCTACAAAAGCCTACTTTCATTTAGTTTAATGATTGAATTCCTATGTCAACCATATGTAGAGACACATTGTGGAGCTATATTTCTTGTTGGAGTAAGATGTTGATAATAATTAGTGGAGCTTGTTTTTTTGGTTTTATGCTAACCAGGATGACTTTTATAACTTTAAAGAATTTTTGTTGATCATCATTTGAATAATTTGTTCAGTTCTTTATCTTCCTAGTTTGTTTACAGTTTTGTGCTAATTTGAGTAGATAGATATATATTTCATAAGAAGGTGTCTAGTGCCTAAGTGCAAGTTTAAAATTTAATCCTAAAACAATTTGTATAGTAATTCCTGATTATGGATATTTAAAAGTTCATCTTCTTGTAAGAAAAGTGTTAGAATATTATGACTAGGGATAATTTATTATCCCTAAATATCATTAGGAATAATTATTTCCTAGGATAAAATTTGTTATATTCCTAGGATAGGGTTTGGTTTAGTCTTTTGAATAGGTCCTAATCTTGTATATAAATAGGGCTTCTTTCGTGTAATTGTAAAATCCAAGGTTACGAAATAACATGGTATCAGAGCCATCCATCACTTTCCAAACCTAAAGTCGCTCGTACTCCTCGCGCCGATTTTTTCTTTTCGGGCGCTATTGTTTCTTTTCTTCTCTTCCTCGACACCGCAGCGTTCCTCTTCTTCCTCACGCGCGGCGATCGGCGGCCTCCCTCCACGAGCGGCGACAACAGCTTATGCAGCCCGTCTCCGGCGACCCTTCTCCGATCCTTTCCCGTACCCTGCTTCCACTTCATCGTCTCTGTGCATAAAGCCGACCGAGCTTCCTTCGCTGCAATTTCAGTCGAAGCCTATTGGTGGAGAAGCCCAGCACCACCTCAACGTTGTTGCCGATCCTTGCCAGTCGAGGCCGCAGTGGATTCGGCCTCAAGCATTTTCCTGGCCTCCTCGAGTCTCCCATCGATCTCGTCTTCGGTGTACCCCTGATCCCTCTGCGCCACCTCTCCAGCGTCACCTCCGCATTTTTCTCCCGAACGCGAACCTAGCCGTCGTCCGTGACATCCTCCAGCATCGCCTCCGCGTCGAGCGCGTCCGCGCCTCCAGCGCGTCGAGCACCGAGCGTGTCTGTGACATCCTCCCGTGGTGTCTTCCACAGGGACCTCAAGCCGAAGAATATCCTTCTCGACGAAGAGGGCGACATCAAGGTCTCCGATTTCGAATTCACCGCCCTCCGATCCTCCAGCTCCTCCAGTGATGCCAGCGCCTCCAGCGTCGTCTACCAGCGCCTCCAGCGCCGCCTCCGGCGCTGCCAGCCCCTCCAGTGCCACCTCCGGCGTCAACGAGCCTCTCCAAGGACAGAGGCGGACTTCTCCAGTACTTCCGGCCGCTTTCTTTCGAACCATCCAGTCTTCCTCGGTCATGGCTACCTCGAAGCCAGATTTCCCAATTTTTACTAACCACGTTACGGCGCCGCTCTCGTCCGAGCTCTTGGATGGTAAGAACTACTCCTCTTGGGCCTCTCACATTGAACTTTGGCTTGTTGGACAGGGGTATGAAACACATCTCACACAAACTGAAGAGGATATTCAAGTGGTCGATCGTCCTTTATGGAGAAAGGTTGATGCTCAGTTGTGTTGCATTATCCGAGCCACCATCCATCCATCTCTCCGGGATGTCTTTCGGACTCATAAGACCTGCAAGGATGTTTGGATACAAGCTCAACAACTTTTTACGAATACTTCTCGGCGACTCTATCAAGTTTGTGACGACCTTATGACCATCCTTAATGCCCATCAGATCAAGGAGTCTATGTCAACTTATTTAGGATCAGTCTCTAGCCTTCTGTGTGAGTTCAATGACCTGCTCCCACCTGCGGCCACTCCTGTTGCAGAGCTTGAAAATCGAAAGAAATTTTTTATGTCTCTGGCATTCTATGGTCTGCTTTCAGATTACTCTCATGTTCGTGATCAGATCCTGGGCAGCCCCATAGAAGCCACCATGGACTCTACCTGGGCGACTCTCCTCCGTGTCCCTACTAAAGTCTTGACATTACCATCTTCCGTTCCAGTTGACTCTTCAGCATTGGTTTCTGGAAACAACAACAAACCTCCATCGTGTAAGAATGGCAAAGGACATCCTTGGTGTAATCATTGTCACCGACCAGGACACACGATTGATAAATGTTGGAGTCTCCATGGTCGACCTCCTCGTACTGCTCAGATCGCCCAGAGTTCTGTCACGTCTTCAGCTTCCAGTTCACAGTTGACATCAGCCCCAACTCCACCGCCCCAGTCAACACCAGCTCCAACTCCACCGCCTTCCTATGATGACTTTCTGAAGTGGTATGAGGATCGACGAGAGTCTAATTCCCTTGCTGCCATTACACAAGCTGGTAATTCCTTTGCTGACATATCTCGCTCTTCGGGTCCTTGGGTACTTGACTCTGGGGCCACCGATCATATCACTGGTAATAAATCTCTTTTTTCCTCACTATCTACTTCCGGTTATTTACCCTTTGTCACCATGGCAAATGGTTCTCAAACTCAGTCCCAAGGTGTTGGTATTGTTCATTCTTCTCCATCTCTTCCCATTCAGAATGTTCTTTATGTTCCCGGAGCTCCCTTTAATTTATTATCAATAAGTCAGCTCACTCGGTCTCTTGATTGTGTCATCTCATTTACTAAATCTTCTGTTTCATTGCAGGACCGGAGTACGGGGAGGATGATTGGCTCCGGATGTGAGTCTCATGGTCTATATCAACTTCACCAAAACTCTCTTGTTGGCGCAGCGGCAGCATCTCCACTAGTTATCCATGCTCAGTTGGGACATCCTGGTCTTGATAAGTTAAAACAATTACATCCTAGTCTATCTCACTTAGAGTCTTTGTCTTGTGAGTCATGTCAGTTAGGCAAACATGTACGTAGTTCGTTTTCTCCTCGCATTATAAGTCGGGCTACGTCTCCCTTTGCTTTGGTTCATTCCGATATTTGGGGTCCGAGTCGTGTTGCCTCTACATTGGGGTCACGATATTTTGTTACTTTTGTAGACGATTTTTCCCGTTGTACTTGGTTATATCTAATGAAGGATCGCTCGGAATTGTTTTCTATTTTTCAATCTTTTTTTAATGAAGTCAAAACACAATTTGGTATCCCTCTTCGATCCTTGCAGAGTGATAATGCACGTGAATATCTATCTACTCCGTTTCAAACATTTTTGGCATCTCACGGCATATTACATCGGAAGTCTTGTCCTCATACCCCCCAACAGAATGGAGTTGCAGAACGCAAGAATCGTCATCTTCTCGAGACCACCCGGACTCTTCTCCTCCACTCTCATGTTCCTCTTCGTTTTTGGGGTGACGCCGTACTTACTGCATGTTATCTCATCAATCGCATGCCTTCCTCTACTTTACAGGGTCAAATACCTCATCATGTACTTTATCCGAAGCAGTCCCTTCATCCTTTACCACCTAGGGTCTTTGGTTCTACATGTTTTCTCATGCTCTTGATCCTGGCATTGATAAACTCTCTCCTCAGTCTCATAAATGTGTTTTCCTTGGGTACCCACGGTCTCAAAAAGGGTATAAGTGCTATTCCCCTACTCTCCGTCGGTATTTCATCTCTGCCGATGTCACGTTATTTGATTCAGTTCCTTTCTTTGGGTCTTTAGAGTCATCGTCTGAGTTTCATCCTTCTATGCCTGTATCAGTCTTTGATTCTCCGGAAGTTTCTCTATCACCCCCAGCCCCAATTCCTCCTCCGTTGCAGGTTTATCAGCGTCGTCCTCGTTCTGCTTTGCTGTCGGCCAACACTGACTCTGCCATAGAATCATCTCTGGAGCCAGGTCCTCCGCTCCCTCCTCCGGTCCAGTCTTCTGAATATGATATTCCCATTTCCCTTAGAAAAGGTATATGTTCCACTCGTAATCCTTCTCTACATTATGTTTCTTTGAGTTACCATCGTCTTTCTCCTTCCTATTATTCTTGTCTTTCCTCTTTGTCGTCTGTTTCTCTTCCAAAGACTGCAGGAGATGCATTTGCCCATCCAGGATGAAAACAGGCTATGTTAGATGAAATGAGTGCCTTACAGAGTTGTGGGAATTGGGATCTCATTCCTCTACCACCAGGAAAGTCAGTTGTTGGTTGTCGATGGGTATATACAGTGAAGGTTGGTCCAGACGGAATGGTTGATCAGCTTAAGGCTCGTCTCATTGCTAAAGGTTATACTCAGATCTTCGGATTGGATTATGGGGACATGTTTTCTCCTGTTGCCAAGATGTCCTCTATAAGCTTACTCATGTCCATTGCTGCGATTCAACACTGGTCTCTTTATCAGCTGGACATCAAGAATGCGTTCTTACATGGTGACCTGCTCGAAGAAGTCTACATGGAGCAACCTCCGTGTTTTGTTGCTCAGGGGGAGTCTTCTGGTCTTGTGTGTCACTTGCGAAAATCTTTATATGGTCTCAAGCAGTCACCCAGAGCATGGTTCGATAGATTGAGTATTGTAATTCAACAGTTCGGCATGACTCGGAGCGAGGCTGACCATTCTGTCTTTTATCGCCACTCATCGACTGGTTGCATCTACCTAGTGGTTTATGTTGATGATATTGTCATCACATGTATTGATCATCTCGGGATCTCACAGGTGAAACAACATCTTTTCAAACATTTCCAGAAAAAGGATCTCGGCAGACTTAAATACTTCTTGGGGATAGAAGTAGCACAGTCCAGAAATGGGATCATTATATTTCAAAGGAAGTATGCAATGGATATTCTAGAAGAAACATGAATGTTAAACTCAAAGACAGTTGACAACCCTATGGATCATAATGTCAAGCTCCTACCAATCAGGGGGAGCCTCTACTAGATCCTGAACGATACAGGCGATTAGTAGGAAGACTAAGTTACCTTACTGTTACTCGTCCAGATATCTCATTTGCAGTAAGTGTAGTAAGTCAGTTTCTCAACTCTCTGTGTAAAGAACATTGGGATGATGTGATTCACATTGTTCGATATATCAGAGGCGCTCCAGGAAAGGGTCTTTTGTATGAAGACAAAGGACATACTCGAGTTATAGGATATTCTGATGCAGACTAGGCAGGATCTCCCATTGATAGGAGATCTACTTCTGGTTTTTGTATATTTGTCGGAGATAACCTTGTTTCTTGGAAAAGCAAAAAGCAGAATGTTGTGGCAAGATCTAGTGCAGAGGCAGAGTATCGAGCTATGGTCATAGTCAGTCAAGAACTTATATGGCTCAAACAGTTGCTTCAAGAGCTAAGGTTTGGAGACGTTACACAAATGTCACTTATATGTGATAACCAAGCCGCCATGCATATTGCCTCAAATCCAGTTTTTCATGAGAGGACAAAGCATATTGAAGTCGACTGTCACTTTGTCAGAGAGAAAGTCATATCTGGAGAAATATCTACTAGTTTTGTTAACTCACATGATCAGCTAGCAGATATATTTACTAAGTCACTGAGAGGTCCTCGAATTGACTACATATGTAACAAGCTGGGTGCATATAATTTATATTCTTCAGCTTGAGGGGGAGTGTTAGAATATTATGACTAGGGATAATTTATTATCCCTAAATATCATTAGGAATAATTATTTCCTAGGATAAAATTTGTTATATTCCTAGGATAGGGTTTGGTTTAGTCTTTTGAATAGGTCCTAATCTTGTATATAAATAGGGCTTCTTTCGTGTAATTGTAAAATCCAAGGTTACGAAATAACAAAAAGAAATACTTACAGTATATGGATTAATGTTGAATGCCTGATTAGGATAGTTGGATAATTTGATCAGCTTAGTGTAATTAAAGGATTAATCTAGAATTAATTGGTTTAATGGATTATTGAGGTTAATTGAGTTAGGTATTGACTCTATTACCGAATGACGATAGAACTTAGTTATATTTTGTATTCTATGATTACAGGTATTTGGTTCGAGATAGATTGACAGACGTGAAGATCATTAGCACAATTTACATACCAGGTGGGTAGTTGTGGAAATGTGAGTATATTATTCCTTTGTATCATTTGGAGCAAATTACAGGCAATTGTGTAGCTGGCTACATATGGTAAGTGATATGTTTTAATTATTTCAGCAACTAATTCTATTAAGATTCTATTTTATTTCCATTGTAGTAAACTTGAAATCTTATTTTTTTTAGCATAACATTCTATGATCATTTTGTCTTCTTTATGTTTGCAATGACATACATCTTTATATTCACTAGGGAGGACATATATTTTTTTGTGTTGAAAATTAATCACATGGTAGTTTCTCTAGAGATAACTAAATGTGCTCCTAAATGAAAATCTTGTGTATGGGGCATAAAATAACTCTGTCCATTTATTTCAATAAAATATAGCTCAATAACTTTATGGGAACTTGAAGTATCTTTGTGAAATTTAGTCAGTTTGTTCTGAATTGAAACGGTGCTTTGCAGGTGAATGAATCTCATTTGAATGAAGACTTAGACTAGACTTGTGAAGTCCTTGCGGAGCCTATACAAACTGTAAGCCATGCAAAATTAATTGCTCTCCATCATCACATCATTAAGCCATGTTCATCCCAACTATGTGGCATTGGCTATATAAATCTTCCATCATTAATTGCTCAAGTTCTTGTTATTGGAAAAATTTAAGCCGATGTGTTGTTTGACTATGTTTGTATCGTTAGGTAATGTGAAGATATGTTGTTCCAGAGGCATATGAGAAGTTGAAGGAATTAACTAGAGGAAGAGAAGTCTCTAAGCTTACAAGAGCACATATCTAATGAATAGGAAATTTAGGTATCCATAAATCTTTTGATTAGATGTAATCTGTAAGTGTTTTGGTTTTTCATAACTCTTTTTATGTAGTACTAAACATACGATGTGTAGTTGTTTTGCTACAAGTACTATTGTAATATATGTTTTTAAGGGTGATCATTTAAAATGGGATGATATGAGCTTGTACTTCATGTTGCTACAAGTGCACTTGTGCATATATTTTCTACAATTCTTTTTGAAGTTGTTATATGATGTATATTAAAAATACAATATTGTAAATCGACAATGGTTTATTGTTCTCTAGTGTGTGTCGAGAAATGACAATGGTTAAAATAACAATACAAACAAAGGTTATAATTCGTTGTATTTTGTTTTGAAACACAACGGTGAAAAACCATTGACTATGACCCAACTAATCTATGGTAAATTGACGTGTTGAGAAAGATAGGGCGTTCAAAGACAACGGTTATAACCTATTGTAGTTTCACTAGAAACACAATAGTGAAAAACCATTGTCTATGATACAAAAAAATCGTGATAAATCGACGCGTTGAAAAAGATAGGACGCTCAAAGACAACGGTGAAAAACCATTGTCGATTTAAGGAAAAGACAATGGTTAAAAACTGTTGTCTTTGAGCGCCCTATCTTTCTCAATGTGTCGATTTACCACAGTTTTTTTGGGTCATAGACAATGATTTTCCACTGTTGTCTCTTAGAATTTTTGTTGTAGTGTTTGTCTTCGATCGGTGCTAGCCAACTGGCAGAGACAAGAGAAGAAGAGAGAGAGAGATGACTACCAAGGAAAACCTAAGAGAAACTCTTATCTCCAAAGATTATCAAGGGATCTATTTATACATCTCTTGTTTAGGGCATCTTAGGAGGCTTAAACAGGACCTATCATACCATAATTATCCCATAATTATGATAAGAACAACTAAGGAAATTTCCATAAGAGAAATCTCTAAAAATGGCGGAGACGCGACACGACCGTGTGTCTTACACGTAGTCGATCGTGCCAAAAAGGCACCACCGTGCCAGGACACACAACCAGCCTTGTGACCTTCTGGGCATAACCTAGACTTTAGCCATTTTTGTCCTGAGCCAGGCATGGCCCATGCCTGGTTAGGCACGCCCCTGTGAAGCTCTATATGGTCCATTTGACTTTGTTTACGTGTGATATGGTCGTGTTAAGTCCGACAAAGCCATAGGAGGTTTCATAGCCTCCGTTTTGCACCCCCTTAGTCTGGTCCAACCAGATATATCCTCTCTCATCGAGAATCTCATTCTCAGACTTGTTTTACATCTCAAGATCACCCATAGTGCGTGTGACCCAATAGGTTTCCAGTTATGTTGGTCATTCATAATTAATCCTTTAATTATGAATAGATCATGAGTGACACCTAGCAGTACATCATGACCCCCAATTGATCGGAAAGTCTAAATCAACTTTAGAATATTTTTGAACCCTTCAGCAGCTACAGTTGTTCGTGTCTTGTTCCTTTCACTCATCCTATACCTACTTGGTTTAGGACATGGTTTGTGTGTTCGTCCCCACTAGGATGACTACGTCACACCTAACCCAAGTTAGTTTTCTTGTCCTGTGGATTCAAGTTACTCTTTCATGTTCCCAAGAGGACCATCTTCTTAACATATTTGCTCTGGCCAGAGACTTTTGAGTAACAATCCTGACAAGAGGCTTAGGGTATACATCCCCTTTATCAGGAGTGGTAAATCCTCTGTAGGCTATTCAAACACCTTCGATCACTTTGGCTCATACCCAATCATCCCGGAGTTACACCTACTATGTAGATAGCTGCGAAGAAGTCAAAGTATAAGACGCCATAATCAAGGTGACTTGAATACCTCAAGTCTAAGGAAGCTCGCACTCGAGCTATAATGAGATCCTCAACGACATATAGAACCATATGAAGTCTCATAGCAGATCACTCCAATGAACTAGTTACCATAACTAGCATCCACATGTTCACTCTCACATTCATATGCTTCCATTCAGTGAGTACCGAATGCTTGGATAAACTAAGGAGCATAACATGTGCTAGTCTCACAAAATTGATGATGTCTAATCTCATCAATTCATCGACTAGGGATAGTTTCAATACTTATATGATTACACATGATAAGATACCCACTAATTGTGATCCAATCACAATTCTTTCATGTCATGCATCATATTGTGGATTTCAGTACATGAGTTTAAGATCCAATCAAATACATAAATAATGTATACTCAAATAGTGAATTTTATTAATAACTTTTAAGGTGATTGCCTTAGGACACCTCTAAATTATATCATAAAGTTTCGAAGAAACCTAGAAAAGCCACTGAGAAGGTCACAAGAGAAGTCATCCCTAGAGTTGACCTAGACAAGACTATTATGACCAAGGCTTCAAAGCCTAAGAGGGTCATAAGGAAGGTATCTAGGGAGGTCATCCCTAGTGAATACCTAGTTAACCCAAGGAGCTCAAATAGGTTTTGGATTCCTAGGAGCGTGATTCCCTCATACTAGATGGGTTAGGATGTGTTAACTTGAATTGATAAGGTAGTTAACCTAACCATAGCAAAGTTGGCACATTAGGTCATTTTCAAGGTTATGTGATACCTTGGAAATGAGATTGATAATTTAATCCTAAAGGATTTTAGGATGTGCCAATAGAAATTTAAGAAGTTTGAAAAATCAATCATAATTGACACAATTAGGTGTTAGAGTCAATGGTGTGCCATTTTGAATTTTTGGCACACTTGGGTAATTGATGCATTATATGGAAAAATGAGATTGAAGCCTAGAAAATGGAAAATTTTCTTTAAAACTTACATATTCTTATACCTTTATACTTAATTTTCCATGATTTGTTTGTCATATACCATGTCATGACATCATGCTTCATATTAATTATTTTATAATGTCATGATCATGCTTAGGGTAATATGTCATGTTTGTATTTAGGTTATTTTTATGCTATGACATCATGATTATTCACAAATGTTTTAATTTATGCTATCACTATATGCCATGATCATCTTTCATGCATTAAGGTTAATAAATTGAATTA
Organism: Wurfbainia villosa; assembly: GCA_025175895.1. Classification (NCBI taxonomy): domain Eukaryota; kingdom Viridiplantae; phylum Streptophyta; class Magnoliopsida; order Zingiberales; family Zingiberaceae; genus Wurfbainia; species Wurfbainia villosa. The sequence goes on from CM045997.1 coordinate 59,721,008, forward strand.
AGGACAATGATAATTTGAAGTATCATTATAAGGGAAAGTCTAAGGGTAGGTTTGGCGGTGTAAAGTCCAAGCATGGGTCTTGGCGGCGTAAGTCCAAATGGATCTTGTCAATGTGAAAAATTCAAAGGTGTATTTTTGGCAGCGTAAAGTCCAAGCATGGGTCTTGGCGGCATAAGTCCAAATGAACCTTGGCAAAGTACTCGGTTAGCATGACATAGCCGATGGAAGCACCTGAAGACTAACGCGAAGGATGAAGAGTTATGGACTCGAGGGATCTGAGAGGCGTGAGGTTGATAGAGGTGGCTAGAAGGCTTAAGTCTATGTTGGTGCTTGTAAGATTCACATATCTCTACAATGGTATGATATTGTCCACTTTAGGCCTAAGCCCTCATGGTTTTTTTTTTTTTGAATTTTACCTAAAAGGCCTCATACCAATGGAGATATCTTTTCATCTTATAAGCATATGATTTTTTCCATGTCTTACCAATGTGAGACTTTGATTTTATTCCTAATAATCTTAATAATCCTCCCCTCAAACGAAGGACCACATTGGTCCTTCCCTCAAGCCTATCCCTCCTCGAAGGACTTCCTCTGCTTAATGTCCGATCTTCAACCCACCAGGACTTTCTGTCAACTGTCTGGTCCTCCTGATCCAATTGAACTTCCTGTCAGTTGTATGGTCCTTCTGACCCAATTGGACTTCCTTCTAGTTGTCTGGTTATCCTGACCCAACAGGACTTCTTGTCTGGTGTTTGGTTCTCTTAATCCAGACATGGGAGCTCATTTCCTTCGTTCGAGGTGCATGACTTGACATGGACCATGACTCTGATACCAATTATTGGTGTCTATAAGATTCACATATCCCCACAATGGTATGATATTGTCTACTTTGGCCTAAGCTCTCATGGTTTTGTTTTTGAGTTTTACCCAAAAGGCCTCATACTAATGGAGATATCTTTTTATCTTATAAGCATATGATCTTTATCATGTCTTACCAATGTGGGACTTTGATTGTATTCACAATATTCTCAACAGTCTAGGATATGGGTGATTATCAAGTATGAGGGGATCAAACTTAGGTTAAACCTCATGTTTGAGGTTTACTAGTCACTGGGGTTATGGACCAGTCGATTGGCTGAGTGTTTGACACTCTGAAATCTAGTTGACTCGGTGCAGTCGATTGGTCAGTAGTTGACTAGAGGCTTGATTACTGTTGTATGCCACTGGTAGTCAACTGCCATTTATGGGTAGTCGACTAGCCTTGAGCAGTCAACTGCCATGGATGGGCAGTCGACTGAAATTTATGGACACGAGCACAGAAAGGTCCGTAATCTATTGCTATGTAAGGGCAGTCAACTAACGACTATGGGCAGTCGATTGATGGGTCAGAGCAGTCGACTGGTGTGCTCTAATCTAATGTGGATTAGTTCATTGTGTGACAACGGATAGGTGAGTAGTCGATTGGGGCACGTAGTCGATTGTTTGGAAGAAAATTAGCCTGACGGAGGACTTAAAAGGAGCTCAATGGGGAGGTTTTCCATAGTAATTTCTTGGGAGATTTTGAAGCGAAGTGTTGGTGCATTCAGGGTCTTCAAAGGCATCTCCAAGCAGCCAATAAGCAAGCAAAAATGATCTTCTTTGTAAAGTTTTCTTTACTTGTATTTCATTGTATTTGCTTGTATTTATTTCTTATTGTTGTAAGAACTATGTAAGAGGTTTCTCTGCCTCCGGATTGCTCCGAGAAGGAGAAGTTTATTAGTGGTGGTGTGCATTACTAGAGCTGACCCATAGAGTAGGAATCCTAGTTCTGAACCACGTTAAATCGCCTTGTCTTTTGCCTTGTGTTTATATTTTTTATATTTGTATTTATTTTTGTATTATGATGTGCTAACTTGTGTAGACAAGAACACATGAACATGATCATGTCAAAGAATCGCAAAATCGCTATTCACCCCCTCTAGCGTGGTTACCGATTACTCTATAGAAAAGTCATAGCATGCGCTCAGAAGTGAGGCACACTCGACCAAGACCTCAATTAGGAGGTAGTCAATGTGGTGTCTTGACTGGACCTGGGAGCAAGTGTGATAGTAGGCGCTCAAAAGCAAGGTCAGTTCGGCCAAGACCTCGACTAGGATCTAGTCGAGGTGGCGCCTCGATTGGACAACCACCTCGACTGGACATGAACTGCGGCAATGCAGAAATGTCTGAACGACACTTTCGACTATTGGCTTCCAGGTCTTTATAAAAGGGGGTTTGAGGCTCGGAGGAGACAATGTTTTTCCTTGAGAAAAAAGATCCTAAAAGCTCTCTAAGCATTCTCAAAGTGATTTCTAGGTTTTCTCTTCTCTAAATCTCTTCTTCCAAAACTCATCCCTAAAATCTTGTAAGAAGAAGGGATAGTGATTGTAAGAAATGTTTCTCCACCTTGGTGTTCATCCGAAGGAGAAATAGTGAAAGCTTGCAAGAGGAGTAATCCACCTTAAGTATTGTCATGGAGTAGGAGTGAATCTCCGAACCATGTTGCATTGCTCGTGTTAGCATTGGTTTGCAATGTTTTTCATTCTAGCTTTTAATTTGTATTTGCTTCGGCTAACAAGTTTGTAAAAAGAATCGAAGAAAGACTATTCACCCCCTCTAGCTTTAGCAATATCCCTAACAATTAGTATCAGAGCTTGGATCGCCTCGGAAGAACTAACTGTCAACCGAAGCATCGAGATGACATTTCAAGAAGGATATAGCACCGCACGATTACCTTTCTTCAACGATAATGATTTCACCTATTGGAAATGTAGAATGGAGTATTATCTAATGAACGATATAGAAAATTGGTTTAGTGTTGTAGATGGGTTCAAGAAACCGACGGACAAATTTTGAGCACCTCTCCCGACCAAGGATTGGACGAGAGAAATGACCAAAAAGGATCAAGAAAATATAAAGGCCACAGCCGCACTTCAATGTGGACTCTCAAAGGAGCAACTCAACAAGGTTGGGTCATTCAATTCCGCGAAGGAGCTTTGGGAAAAGCTCATTGAGTTAAATGAAGGATCAAAAGAATCAAGGAGAGCAAAAAGGTATCTCTTGGCGGGTCAACTCTAGACATTCACCATGAAAGCAAATGAAACCATAAGTCAAAATCATGGTAGGTTCAAGGAGATTGTCGACAGACTTCATGTAATAGGTGAGAAAATTGACAATCGAGATCTAGTGAGGTATTTCAAGCTTTCCCAAGAAACACTCTATGGGCATCAATAGTTGATGCTTACAAGGTTTCTAGAGATTTTTCACTAGTTAAAATAGCTGAACTATTTTGTGAATTTGAACTTCATGAACAAGCTAACATATCTTCAAAAGAGAAAAGTTTAGCTTCTTTTTGTAGAAAAGAAAGAAAAGAAGAAGAAGGAGAGGAAGGAAGAATCTCCATCGTCAGAATAGGATAATAAATCAAAGAGTCATTTATAATAAGGTCAAAATAGGATATAAACCTAAGTACAAAGAAGTTGCATACATTTCCCTTATAAATATAAACTCAACCATTAAGGATAAGGTTAAGAAAGCATGGGTACCTAAGAAGTATTTAATTGATAGTTCCGGACCAAATGTATGGGTATCAAAGAATGTTATTTTTCGTGTTGTCTAGGCAGAAGAATCAAGTATGTGGATTGTGGATAGCAATTGCTTAAAACATATGACCAAGGATGTGAGCAAGTTTTCCACAATTGACTACGTAAATAAGGGAATGGTGTCTTTTGGAAATAGTGAAAAACTCAAGAGAGGTATCTGTAGGGTCGATGACGTCGTGCTAGAGGGGGGTGAATAGCGATTTCGATTTCGTCCTTCGATTGTCATTGCGTGTGCTCGTCTACAAAACTTATTAATGCACAACAAAATATACAACAATGGAAATAAAATGCACAACAAGAATAAACACACAAGTACACAAACACAAGGGATTTAACATGGTTCGAAACTAGGGTTCCTACTCCACGGGTCGAGCTCTAGTTGAGCTCTAGTGATGCACACCACCACTATCAAACTTCTTGACACCAAAGGTGGAGAAACATCTTACAAGGTCTTACAACAATAAGAAAACAACCAAAATGAAATATAAAGCAAATACAATTACAAGTAAAGAACACTTTACAAATAGAGCTTTTGATTGCTTGCACTTTGGTTGCTTTGGACGAGCTTGGAAGGTCTAAAATGCAACAACAATTGTCCTTCAAGATCACCAAAAACCAACAGCACCAAATCCTTCATGAAGCTTCCTTATAAAGCTGAGCTCGGGCTAATTTTCCACCTTCCAATCGACTGTTCTTACTTAGCAATTGACTAACCTCAATACTGTTGTCTCACAACAACTCTATTCACACTGAAATCTGCTAAATGGATTGCTCGGCCAAATCTCACAACAAGAATACATCAGCAGTCGACTTCACTTACTACTAGTCAACTGCTGCTCAGTAGTCGACTAGCCAGTCGACTATGCAAGAATCTGTGGATTGCTACAGTGCCATCAGTCGACTGCCACAGCCTTGCCGAGCAATCGAGCCTTAGTCGACTCCTCGACTAGTCATAATCCTAATCGACTGCTCTGAGTTGACTAGACTCCCGAGTGTCAAACACTGGGCCAGTCGACTGTCGACTAGTCCATAATCCTAGCCGACTGTTAAACCTCAAATATGAGGTTTAACTGAAGTATGATCCCCTCATACTTGATCATCACCCATAGCCTAGACCTAAGCCTTCTAGCCACCTCTATCAGTCTCATGCCTCTCGGATCCCTCGAGTCCATGACTCTTCATCCTTCGCGTTAGCCTTCAGGTACTTTCATCGACTATATCATGTTAACCGGGGTTCTTTGGTAAGGTTCATTTAGACTTATGTTGTCAAGACCACATGCTTGGACTTTACGCTACCAAAACCTCACCCTTGAACTTCCTTGCTAAGATCCATTTGGACTTACGTCATCAAGACTACATGCTTGGACTTTACGCTGCCAAACCTACAAACTTTAACTTTCCCTTTGCCAAGTACCCATGACTTGACCTCTTAATTGCCAAGTACCCATGACTTGGACTTTCTAATTGCCAAGATCATGCTTGGACTTTCCAATTGCCAAGATCATGCTTGGACTTTCCATGCCAACTCCATGTTGGACTTTTCAATTGCTAAAGTTCCATTGGACTTTACGCCGCCAAGACTGCACACTTAGATTTATACTGTCAAGACTTTACATTTGAACTTCCTTTGCCAAATATCTATATTTGGGCTTTCCTTGCCAAGTATCTAAACTTAGACTTTCGATGTTGATTGCTCCAATAATCTCTCCCAAATAATCTTATGATTTTGGATATCTCAATCATCCACTAGTCATATGGTCAACATATGGTCGAACCCATATAGTCAAACAATGGTCAAATCCATTGTTAACCCATTGTCAAATATCAAAATACTGCTCGAGTCCCACTTGAGTTTGGTCAACATTGACCCGGGGCTTATTGCACCAAATTTCCCCCCCTTTTTGATGTTTGACAATACCTTTAAGTTAGGCTAATAATAACCCAACTTAACTCTTCCAATGCCAAAGTATAGTGACGATTTACCTTACTTAAACCTCACTTCTTCGCCTTTGGCATACATCAAAAAGGCCACTATGGTTTTCAATGGCTTATTTCTCAAAGAGATTCTACATTCTCCCCCTTGATTCAAAAACATCTTGGATGCCTTTACTCCTCCTAGTGATAAGTCCCATATCACTAAATGAGAGACAATCCATGATGAAGATTTACCTAACCCTCATTTCTTCCCTTTGATCAAAATTACATCCATCATCCCTTGATGGACACACTCCCCCTAAAGGCTTGCTCCCCCTTGACCATTGCACCAACAATGTCCTTGAAAAATTCCTAAACCTATAGGAAACTTAAACCATCGAAAATAAGGGTAAAAGTTCAAACTTAACTTTAATCTCCTTTCTAATGCTTTCCAAAGCATATCATAGGGTTAGAAGACATTAGGGTACCACAAAATAGCTGATACATGGCTAAACAAATCTTGTTCAGTCAAAATCGATAGACTATTGTCGACTGAATCAGAAATCAGTAGAATGCCTTACCATTAGTCAACTGCTCCAAGCAGCAGTCGATCCATTTTTGCAAAATGCAAAAATCAATTTCAGAAATTGAATTTGCATAAATCATAAGTAAATATATGTATTTTAAAAAATCATGAAACTTTATTTGTACATTACTTACATGAAATGTAATGAGCGAAAAATAATTTTATATAAAAATACCCATTAAATTGCAATATTGATACAAAGTTTAAAATCATTGAAAATTTTAATGTTTTTGTCTAACTTAGTGCCAATTTTCTCAGTGGTGATTGCTATCAAAAGATGACTTCACCAAGGTTTTTAAAAATGATTTTAAAATGTTTTCAAAATCTTATTTTGAACCATGGTCTATGGGCTAGATGTACATGACTTGTACATTAACTTTCCTCATGATTCCTTAATGTCATATTATGAGTTTGAGTTCATCTAGATGCAAGAACTATGTATCTTGAACTTTACCCATTTTTTTAACATATCACATGTGTCTAGGGTGCATCAATACACACACATATCAATTTAATATTTTTGTGAGATGTGGATTTTTGTTCTTCCTTATCTAAGGTCTCATGCATTTTATCTAGGCAACTCTATTTGATTCCCTTATCATGGGACTTCAAATCATGTCTGATGGGGTCAGGGTTTTTGGAGTAGTTAGAAGGGTTATTGAGCTGTTTGTATATTTCCAGAGCAGTATGTGTAGTTTCAGAGTAGTATGTGTAGTTTCATAGCAGTATGTATATTTTTAGAGCAATATGTGTAGTTTCAAAGCAGTATGTGTATTTCCAGAACAGTATGTTCAGTCCCAGGGCAGTATGAGTATTTCCAGAGCAGTATGTGTATTTCCAAAATAGTATGTTCAGTTTCAGAGCAGTATGTCCAGCTCTAGGGTAGTATGGATATTTCCATAGCAATATGTGTATTTCCAGAGCAATATGTGTATTTTCAGAGCAGTATGTTCAGTTTCAAAGTAGTATGTATATTTCCAGAGTAGTATGTATAGTTTAAGAGTAGTATGTGTATTTCTAGAATAGTATGTTCAGTCCCAGAGCAGTATGGGTATTTCCAGAGCAGTATGTGTATTTCCAGAATAGTATGTTCAGTTTCAGAGTAGTATGTGTATTTCTAGAGCAATATGTCCAGCTCCAGGGCAGTATGGATATTTCTAGAGTAGTATGTGTATTTCCAGAGTAGTTTATGTATTTTCAGGGCAGTTAGTATACTTCCTGAGCAGTTTATGTATTTCCAGGGCAGTTAGTGTACTTCCCGAGCAGTTTATGTGTTCCCAGGGCAGTTAGTGTACTTCTTAAGCAGTTTGTGTGTTTCCAGGGCAGTATGTGTTGTTTTAGATCTTAGAGGGGAAGGGTAGTGCAATTTTTTAGGTATTAGCAGTAGTAGAGCGATTTAGGTATTTCCAGGATAGTTTATGCATTCCCTGAGCGGTATGTATGATTCCCGAGCAATGCATTCATTTCCTGGGCAGTAAGTTTATTTCCTGAGCAGTATATTTATCTCCCAAGCTATTTTTAGATTTTAGTATTTTCTTTTGAATATGGTGAAATGAGGAAGGGGGTGTGCTGGAAAATAGTAAGTTGTCAAGGATAACTAATTGCATTTATTTTTGTATTTTATTTAATTTAATTTAGGGTGTGGCAGGAGATATTTTGAATAAGAGCGGGAAAAGCGATTACAAATATAGCTTGGCAAAGGGCATTAAAGTAAATTCACCTCATAAAGCCATCTATAACAGGGGATAGAGGTGGACGAAATGGGGGATGGTTGTTTCTTCTCTCTTCTTCTCCAGTTCATTGCTTTCCTCATACTCGTACTAACTTGATCGTCGGAGTAGCCACACTGGGAAGCCAAGCAACCCTTAACGCTCTTCCTTGGTATGACAAATCTAGCTTAATTCCTATGACTAGAGATGGTTTCAGCAACTAATCTTCTTTTCTTTAAGACTCTCTCGGAGATATATCCAGTGACCCATAAGGAGGGGGAGGGAGGTCTTGGCAGTCCAAAGAAGTAAGCACCATCAAATTGGCACCGCCTGTGGGAATCTAAACAAAAAGTTGTGATGGTGAATACTAGAGAACGTTGAAGGAGCCAGCGGAAAGGGAGAAGTCCGTCTCTAGTACCTCCAAAGGGGGTACCAGCAAAAGGTGTCAAGAGCCCTTATATAAGGAAGATATGATGCAAATCATGGCTGAGATGATGGTTCAGATGTCACAAAGGGCCACCCCGAAAAGGGTTAAAGAAGATGATAGTTCTGATAGTGATTCTGAGGAAGAAGAGAGTAAGATTTCTCGATTGAAGAAAGGTTCTTCTTGTGCCCGCAAGAAAGTGAAGGGGAAAGAAAAATATGTTGCTCCTCCGGAGAATGCACCACCTGAAGAGGAAGTGCTTACTGTAGGTACTATGGTAAAAGTAGAAGAGGAAAATCCTTTTGTTGAGAATATCTTGAATGATGAATTACCTCGACATTTTTGGTTGCCTCAAATATCTGAATATGCTGGTTCTTCCGATCCTAAAGATCATTTAAGAAGATTTGAAAATGCTGCTATGTTATATCATTATACCGATGGGGTTAAATGTCGAGTATTCCTTACTACCTTAGTAGAACTGACACAACAATGGTTTAGTGATTTGAAGCCACGGAGTATTACATCCTTTAAGGATTTATCCACGTTATTTTTAAGGCATTTCTCCAGTTCTAAAAAGTATTTGCCTCAACCCCTAAGTCTTTTTGATCTTAAGCAAAGAGAACCAGAAAGTTTGCGATAATATGTGCATAGATTTACACAATCTGCTCGAGAAATTCTTGCTATAGACCCCAGTATGATGGTGGGAGCTTTCACTCAGGGGCTCAGAGAAGGAGATTTCTTTAAGTCATTGGTTAAGAGGCCTCCTACAAGCTTTGAGGATCTATTATCCCGGGCCGAGAAGTTTATTAACTTGGAGGATGCTCAAAAGTCTCGGCAAACTTCTTAGGATTTCAGAGTAATAGAGAGACCTGAGAGGAGGATTGAATGGGTGAGGCATGTTCAACCTTTGGATGATAGATCTCTGTGCGCTCTGCCGTTGCAGTTTTCTAAGGAAAGAGCCATTAATATTTGTATAGAGCAGTGACTGTTGAGGAGACCTTTTGGAGCTGACAGAGGGCCTAGGAGATTACCAACTCCTACTTTTTACACTTTTCATCAAGAATATGAGCATAATACTCAAAATTGTCAGTAGTTAGATTTTGAGCTACAAAGAATTATGGGAGCTCATCCTCATATTCAAAATTTGGTTATGAATTCGGCTCCTTATCAGTGGGGGCTTGGAAGAAGAAACTACGGTAGAGGAAATGCGGGAAGGCCTCTTATAAATCGTCCTGTACAGACTGCTCAGATATGGGAATTAACCTCTAATTAGGTAGCACTTGCCAATCGACCCCCTGTTAGAGGCTCCATTAACAAGATATCTGGTGGTTCCACTAACGGAGATTCTAATAGAGCACGAAAGAGACACAGTAGAGAAGAATGCGCAACTATTGCTGCTCTGTCCAAAGCAAAAGGACCCATGATAGAGTTTGATTCTAATGACTTAGAGGGAGTAATGACCCCTCATACAGATGCCTTGGTCATTCGAGCTCTTATTGCCAATTTTGATGTAGGAAGAGTTTTTGTTGATCCGGGGAGTTTAGTGGATATCATGTACTGGTCAGCCTTAGAGCAAATGGGAGTTAACATTACTAATTTGTAGCCGATCGAAACTTCTTTATTTGGATTTTCTGGTCATGAGGTACAACCAATGGGTCAAATCAAGTTACCTTTATCTTTAGGAGAAGAGCCAAGAAAGAAAACGATGCTTATTAATTTTACAGTAGTTGACATGCCTTCTTCTTATAATGCTATCCTAGGCAGACCAGTCCTAAGTTGTCTACAAGCAGTAGCTTCTCCTTATAATCAAAAAATTAAGTTCCCTGTTGGAAGTGAAGTAGGAGAAGTTAATGGTGATCAGCATATTTCACGGAGGTGTTATGTGGATGCTATCCGGATAGGGCAAAAAGGAAAATTTGTTGACAAACCTCTGCATAAATCTAAGTATGGAGATGTAATGTGTATCGTTCAAAAGGGGGTTGCGGAAGAGATAGGAGAGCCTGATAAGAAGACAATTGTGTTAGATGATAAGTGTGCTGAACATACTACATTTATAGCCCGAGACCTTCCTTTGCAACTTAAAGAAGATTTAATACAATGCCTTATCAAAAATGTTGATATTTTTGCATGGGATCCTACTGTCATGGAGCATAAATTGTATATCTTACCTACTATAGCTCCTATGAAATAGAAGCGTCGCCACTTTGGAGTTGGGAAGGATGCTATTATTAAAGAAGAAGTATATAAATTGTTGAAGGCTAGACATATCAAAGAAATATAGTATCCAACTTGGTTATCTAATGTTGTGTTGGTACCTAAGCCATCGGGAAAATGGAGAATGTGTGTGGACTTCAGAGATCTTAACAAAGCTTGTCCTAAGGATTGCTATCCTTTGCCCTGAATTGATCAGTTGGTAGATTCCACTGCTGAGCATCAGTTTATATCAATGACGAACGCTTATCAAGGGTATCACCAGATACCATTGACTTTAGAAGATCAGAATAAAGTTAGTTTTATTACTGCAGAGGGGATTTTCTGTTATGTGGTTATGCTTTTTGGATTGAAAAATGCCGGGGCTACTTATCAGAGGTTAATGGATAAAATTTTCGAAAAATTGTTGGGGAGGAATGTGGAGGTATATGTAGATGATATTTTGGTTAAAACTTTACATCTCGAGCAGTTAATATCTGACTTGGAGAAAACTTTTGGCACTTTACATAAATATAAGATGAAATTAAATCCAGAGAAGTGCATATTTGGGGTTACTCAGGATAGTTTCTTGGGATATGTGGTTACTGAACAAGGTATAAAAGCTAATCCTATTAAGATTGAGGCTATTCAACAGATGCAACCTCAAAAAAATTTGAAGGAAGTATAGAGGTTGTTGGGCAGGATTACTGCTTTATCTAGATTCATATCCCGATCAGCAGATAGAAGTCTTCCTTTCTTCAAGATATTAAAGAGAGCTACACAGTTCCAATGGGATGAACACTGTGATAAAGCTTTTCGATCTCTGAAAGAAACTTGGTGGAGCCACCTTTTTTAACTAAATCTCAGCCTGGAGAAATGTTATGGGCATATCTAGCTCTTTCTGAGGTTGCCATAAGCTTGGTATTGGTTAGAGAAGACAAGGGTCAGCAACATCTAATCTATTATATCAGTTATCTGTTAAAGGGACCTAAAATTCATTATACTAATCTAGAAAAGTTAACTTGGGGTTTGATTTTAATTTCTCGAAGACTACGACCCTATTTTCTATCGCATCCCTTGGTAGTACTCACTGATACTCCTTTGGGTAGAATACTTACTCATCCGGAAGCTACAGGAAAGCTTATTAAATGGGCTACTGAACTTAGTGAATATGACATCACTTATCAGCCTCGTATCTCTATTAAAGCACAAGCCTTAGCTGATTTCTTAGTGGAGACTATGCACAAGGAGGAGTCCGAGCCTTGGACTATATATGTAGATGGGTCTTCTAAGAAAGAGGGTTGTGAAGTAGGGGTAATTTTGATTTCACCACAGGGAGAAGAGGTTAAGTTGGTAGTTAGCTTACATTTTAGAGCTTCTAATAATGAGGCTGAATATGTGGCTTTACTTATAGCTTTGCAGGATGCTAAAAATGTAGGAACCGAGTAGGTGATTGTGTATATGGATTCTCAATTAGTGGTGCAACAGACTTGGGGTGGGTTCGAAGTTAAAGATGATAAGTGTCGAAGTTACTATGAAATAATAGAAAAGGCTAAAGAAGATTTTTCAGAGGTGTTAATAAAGAAAATAACTAGGGCAGAAAATCAGAAGGCTGATGAATTGGCTCAATTGGCTAGCTCATTGGGGAATTGGAACACTCGTGAAATAATTGCGCAGGTTGAGTTGTTACCACATAATGAAAAATCAGGAGAAGTAATAGAAGATGATTGGAGAAAGGAGTTGGTTTCATTCTTCAAGGACAAGAGGGTACCAATTGACTCTGTAAGGGCTAGGCAATTTCGGTAACGAGTAGCTCATTTTTGTATGCTAAAAGGATTTTTGTATAAAAGAACTTGTGCTATCCCTCTATTGCAGTGTTTGGGAAAGGCGGAGGCGAGTTATGTTCTGAAGGAAGTGCATGAAGGAGCTTGTGGCAGTCATATAGGGGGGGGTGGGCATTGGCTCGAAAGGTGTTATTTGCTGGATATTTTTAGCCCACTTTGATGAAAGACTCTATACAGTTGGTACAACACTGTGAGAGTTGTCAGAAACATCACAATTGGCAGCATCAACTGGCTGAATATATGAGAGTAGTGGTAGCATCTTGTCCATTTGATTAATGAGGTATGGATATCGTAGGACCATTCCTTGTCGGGACTGGTCAAAAGAAGTTTTTGTTGGTGGCCATTGATTATTTTTCTAAGTGGGTAGAAGTTGAACCCTTAGCTCGTATCACTGAACAAATGGTGTTGAAGTTTTTATGGAAAAATATTGTGTGTCATTTTGGTATTCCTAGAAGACTAATATCTGATAATGGTTGACAATTTCAGAATAAAAATTTAGCAAAATGGTGTCAAAACTTTAAAATTGAGCAAGTGTTCACATCTGTAGCTTATCCTCAAAATAATGGGCAAGCTGTGACTAATAGAGAACTGGTGCATGACTTAAAAACTAAGTTAGAGCATGTAGGGGGTAGTTGGGTGGAGGAGTTACCTAGCATATTATGGTCTTTCCGAACCACTTCTAGGAGAGCTACGGGGGCTACTCCCTTTAGTATGGTGTACGGTTTGGAAGCTGTGTTACCTGTAGAAGTTGGAGTGGAGTCCGCCCGGGTAATGAGTTATTTCCCGAGCAACAATAGTGTGGCTCGGAGTATGGAATTGGACTTGATTCAAGAGAAGAGGGATGTTGCTGAATATAATGTTGAAAGGTATAAATCACAGTCTTATAATAAAAAGGTAGTGACTCATTCTTTTCAGGTGGTCGACCTAGTACTAAGGAGGGTATTACCTGAGGGATCTAAAGGCAAGTTGGGACCCAAGCGGGAAGGACCTTTTCAGGTAGAGAGCTAAGCGGGAATAGGGGCTTATTATTTGAAGGATGCTCAAAGAAGACTTTTATCATGACCCTGGAATGTATATCATTTACGACCTTATTTTAGTGGATGAAATATTGTAAAATCAGTGTTTTTTTGTTAAGAATAGTCATTAATAATAATTTTTTTTTGGAAGTTTGTGGTATTTTTGGAAGGAGCTATGCGACGATAAGATTTTATCTTTTTATGTATCCACTTGCTTTGTCAATGACTTCAGAGAATTCATGGTTATTTGTTCTTATACAATGTTTGTAACTGGTGAGAATTCTGAGTTGTTTGCAAATAAATGGATGCCCTTACACAATGTTGAATCATACGGTTATTACACTAGTTCAGACATTCCATGAGGATGATTTGTTGGATCGTTAGTGGCCGGCTAAAGGGGGTGAATAGCCCTAATCGCGTGTACGGTGGAATTCGATGGCTCTTCGCGTGCTCATCTACAATTCTTGTTAATGCGTAGCGGAATGATAATAAAACAAATACTAACATGATATACAAATACACACAAGCACACAAGAGACAATAATATACGTGGTTTAGAACCTTAGGGTTCCTACTCCATGGGGTGAGCTCAACGAGCTCAAGTTATGCGCACGACACTAACTAAACTCCTTCTCAACTACAAGTCGGAGGTGGAGAAACCTTGTACAAGCAATTACACAAGTAATATAAAAATACAAGCAAATACAAAGAACACAAATGAAATCTTTACACAAATGGCTTTGATCACTTTTGTTTGTTGCTTGCTTTGGTTTGACTCTTGGAGGTATGGAATGCAGCACCAATTTCCCTCCAAAATCTCCCCAAAAAGTCTTGTTGAAATCCTCCCCAAGCTCCTCTTTTTATGCTTGTCTTGGGCTGATTTCGCACCGATCAGTCGACTGCTCATGACCTCCAGTCGACTGCTGCTGTAGCCGTTATCTCACAACGGCCGAATCCAAGTTGGCAAAAACCCAATGGATAACCATCAGTCGACTGATCACACACATCAGTCGAATGGTAATCCCATCAATCAAGTGCTCGACACAATCACTCGACTGGAAAGTGTTCTGTGCCCAGAAACACTTTGATCAATCGACTGATCTTCATCATCAGTCGACTGATGGTGTCGGTAGTCGACTGCCCTCCTTCGACAGTCGACTGTTCAGCTAGAACCTAGTCAGTCGAACACCGATCGAGTTCAATCGACCTAGAGCAGTCGACTAGTACCTATACCAGTCGACTGAAGTCGGGTAAAACCTCAAACACCAAGTTGTTTGAGCATCCGACCGTTGGGTAAACCCTCAAACACCACGTTTGAGCATCCGACACTCAGTCTTAGGCACTTGGCTAAGTCCACCTCATCCTCTCATGGAGTTCCCCACTGAAGCTCTCTTCCCTCGGCCTACATCCCTCGGATGCACCAAGCGCACGACTTCGCAATGTCATCCTTCGCGTCTCTTGCCCTCGAAGTCTGCTTCCCTTGGGCCTCACTCCATTCGCTCCCCGTCCGGCAGTCCCTCGGATGCACCAAGCGCACGACTTCGCAATGCCATCCTTCACCGACTCAAGGACCCCGAACCTAGTGAACTTGCTAAGTCCTCAAGACTTCCCACACCAAGCCTCATGCTTGGATTTTCCATGCCAATCCCCATGCTTGGACTTTCACCGCCAAGGCTACACACTTGGACTTACGTGACCAACCCATGTTAGACTTTCCAACACCAAGCCCTATGCTTGGATTTTCCCAACACCAAGCCCCATGCTTGGACTTTTCACCACCAAGGCTACACACTTGGATTTACGTGGCCAACCCATGTTGAACTTCCCATGACAATCCCATGTCATACGTTTTGTCTAACATCAAAATACAGCTCGAGTCAAACTCGAGTCCTGGGCCGATTGCACCAACAATCTCCCCCTTTTTGATATTTGACAAAACCTCAAACTCAAGTCTACCAATTATCCTCAATTGGCAATTCTCACATCCCAATGAGAATTCCAACTATCCCAATTGGTAACTTCTTCCCCTTTTTGACATACATCAAAAAGGCCCTCCCCAAGGGTATGAATGTCTCATATCCCAATGAGATCTTACAATCTCTCCCTTGGAGGAACAAAAATGCCTACAATCTTCCTAGTGATAAGTCCCATATCACTTAAGAGAGGCAATCCCAAATTTTCCTCCAATGAGGAAAAGTACACATCCATCTTCCCATGATGGATACCTCCCCCTAAAGGCGTGCTCCCCCTTGACCATTGCACCAATAATATCCTTGGAGAGTCCCTAAGCCAATAGGAACATTTAAACAATCAAAATTAAGGCACAAGTTCAACATTGAACCTCCATGCACCTTAAATTGATACTCACCCTAAACACTTCTCCCAATCCATATCCAATGGATTTCCACCATTTCTAATGCTCTCTAAAGCATGTCCTAGGGTTAGGAGTGGTTAGAGAACCAAAACATAGCTGAACGTGGGCCTAACAACCAAGGTTTACCAAAAATCAGCATTATCAGTCGACTCCTTCCCACATCAGTCGACTGCCATCCATGGCAGTCGACTGATAACTGCAAAATACAATTTTCAATTTTCAGAACCTAAGTTCCGAAATTCATAAGTAAATATACATAAAGAGAAAAATCATGAAATTTTGTATGTATATTACTTATTAAAATAATTATGGGTGAAAAATATTAAAAAATTATTTTACCCATAAAATATTGAGATTGATACAAAGTTTAAAAGTTGAGAAAAGCTTCAATATTGAGCCCTCCTTGTATCATCCCATTCAATGGTGATTGCTATCAAAAGATAGACTTCACCAAGGTTTTTCAAAATATTTTTGAAATGTTTTTTAAAACCTTTAATTTAATTTTCCTAAAAATCTCACTTGTATCTAGATGTGTAAAACACATACAAGTCAAGTATTAGTGAGATGTGGGGTCTTTGTTATTTAGGGTTTCATGCATATCTCTAGGCAACAATATTTGATTCCCTTCAAATCATGTCTTAGTCCTTAAATCCATTTTATTTATGCATGAATGATGATTATGGCATAAATGATACAAAGATAAGAGCATGTGCCAAAATCATGATGTCATGGCATGTGAATGAAATCTAAGCATACATGACATATAGAAATAACCCTAAAAATGATCATGACATTTTATATGATAAAACTAAATATGATGTCATGTCATGGAAAGGCAAACAAAGCATGACAATTATAAAATACTAAGGTATAGAATACCTCAGTGTTAAGCCCAAATTGCCATTTCTCGGATTAAGTCCATTTTTGCCTTAATGCCAATTATCCCCCTAGTGTGCCAAAAGCTCAAAATGACACACCATTACTCCTAAGATCTAATTGTACCAATTTAATCATTTTTCAACTTCTCAAAGTACATTGACACATCCTAATGTGTCAACTCACCATGGCTAGGTTAACTACCCATCCACTTAGGGTTGACATACCCTAACCCATCTAGCGTGAATCCATCACACTCCTAGGAACCTAATACCTATTAGATCTCCTTGGGTTAACAAGGTATTCACTAGGGATAACTTCCCTAGATACCTTCCTAATGACCCTTTTTTGGCTTTGAAGCTTTAGTCAATTGGTCTTTCCTAGGTGAACTCTAGAGGTGACTCCTCCTTTGACCTTCTTAGTGGCTTTCTTGTTTTTTCTTAAGTCCTTGGTCACTAAACACACACCATGGCTAGTCTTAGGGATAGCTTCCCTATTAGCCTTGATTTTTCTAGACCTAGAAGTAGTTCCATAATTGAATGGAACCTTATGGAAGGACATAGATTTGTGACCAAAACCTTTCTTGCCCTTGGACATTTCTTGTTTCCTAGGCCTTAAATTTTGATCCTTTGACCCCTTAAATGAATTTGTAATTATTGCTAGGGTCTTCTCAAGTTTCTCAAGCCTTGACCTCAAGGTTCGATTATATAACTCTAATTTTCTCAATTTTGAATTTTCATTAATCTTTTGGGAAGGACTCTTCCTAGGCATATGCCTAGATTGCTTGGGGTTAATGCCCAAGTTTTCTTCTATTCTCCTTATAGACTCCCTAGGTAGAATTGGTCTAGAGTTATGGTGTCTAGGTTTGTCCTTAGGTAATTCTACATGCTTGGCACCTAAACAAAAGTATTTATTTCTATTAGCATGCTTTTCATTAATAATAGCAAGAGAACTAAAATAATTTTTAGCATGCTTTTTAACCTTAGGAATTGAAGGTGCATTAACTAAATTTACATGAGGGTTAGCTTTGGAAGCTCCCCCTACATGACATGCCCCTTCTTGCCCTTTCTTCCTCCCCCTAGGGCATTGACTTATGTAGTGTCCTCTTTGGTTGCATTTAAAGCACACAATGTGCTCTTTGCTCTTTCTAGCGAGGACTCTGGCATCCTTTGACTTTTGGTACCGGTGCCTTTTCCTTAGCCATTTTTGGGCATTTACTCTTGTAATGCCTTTTCTTCCGACACTCAAAGCAAATTATGTGATATTTATTATTAATTACATTGCTTGAGTTACCTAGGGTGGTGGAATCTTCTTGATCACTTCTCCCGGATGTTGAAGCTTCTTCTAGATCTTGTTCCGGGATGGAAGTCTTCTCCTTCCCCTCAATGCTAGAGGTGGAGGTCTCCACCAAGTCATCAACATCGTCGAAGGTTGATGGCAATTCTTTCTCATCATGGACCAATGTGGGCTCTTCATGAAATTTGATCACCTTGCCCCATAGGTCCTTAGCATCCCTATAATTACCTAATCTAGACCAAATATGGTTAGGAATCAAATCACTTAGCAATTTGATTACCTTGAGGTTTGTCTTGAAATCCTTCATTTAGTCCTTGGTCCATCTTGGTTTTTCTATTGGCTTATTTTCCTTATCCCTAGGCACTTCAAAGCCATTTTCTAGAATTAACATTATATCAAAATTGGTTTCGAGATATACCTCCATCCTTTTCTTCCACCAAGAAAAGTCTCCGTCGAATTTCGGTGGATGGATGTTGTAGCCGACCATCTTGTCGTTCTTGTGTTGATGGTTAGTCCTCGACAAGCTCCTTGGCTCTGATACCACTTGTTGGATCATCGGTGGCCTACTAGAGGGGGGTGAATAGCCCTAATCGCGTGTATGGTGAAATTCGATCGCTCTTCGCTTGCTCGTCTACAATTCTTGTTAATGCACAGTGGAATGATAATAAAACAAATACTAATAAGATATACAAATACACACAAGCACACAAGAGACAACAATATACTTGGTTCAGAACCTTAGGGTTCCTACTCCACGGGGTGAGCTCAACGAGCTCGAGTTATGTGCACGACACTAACCAAACTCCTTCTCGACTACAAGTCGGAGGTGGAGAAACTTCGTACAAGCAATTACACAAGTAATATAAAAATATAAGCAAATATAAAGAACACAAATGAAATCTTTACACAAATGGCTTTGATCACTTTTGCTTGTTGCTTGCTTTGGTTTGACTCTTGAAGGTCTGGAATGCAGCAACAATTCCCCTCCAAAATCTCCCCAAAAAGTCTTGTTGAAATCCTCCCCAAGCTCCTCCTTTTATGCTTGTCTCGGGCTGATTTCGCGCCGATAAGTCGACTGCTCGTGACCTCCAGTCGGCTGTTGCTGTAGACGTTGTCTCACAACGGCCGAATCCACGTTGGCAAAAACCCAACGGATAACCATCAGTCGACTGATCACACACATCAGTCGACTAGTAACCCCATCAGTCAAGTGCTCGGTGCAATCACTCGATTGGAAAGTGTTCTGTGCCCAGAAACACCCCGATCAGTTGGCTGATCTCCATCATCAGTCGACTGATGGTGTCGACAGTCAACTGCCCTCCCTCGGCAGTCGACTATTCAGCTAGAAACTGGTCAGTCGAACACCTATCGAGTCCAATCGACCTAGAGCAGTCGACTGGTACTTATACTAGTCGATTGATGTCGGGTAAAACCTCAAACACCAAGTTGTTTGAGCATCCGACTGTCGGGTAAACCCTCAAACACTACGTTTGAGCATTCGACACTCAGTCTTAGCCACTTGGCTAAGTCCACCTCATCCTCTCATGGAGTTTCCCACCGAAGCTCTCTTCCCTCGGCCTATGTCCCTCAGATGCACCAAGCGCATGACTTCGTAATGTCATCCTGCACGTCTCTTGCCCTCGAAGTCTACTTCTCTTGCGCCTCACTCCATTCGCTCCCCATCTGGCGGTCCCTCGGATGCACCAAGCACACGACTTTGCAATGCCATCCTTCACCGACTCAAGGACCTCGAGCCTAGTGAACTTGCCAAGTCCTCAAGACTTCCCACACCAAGCCTCATGCTTGGATTTTCCATGCCAAGCCCCATGCTTGGACTTTCACCGCCAAGGCTACACACTTGGACTTACGTGGCCAACCCATGTTGGACTTTCCAACACCAAGCCCTATGCTTGGATTTTTCCAACACCAAGCCCCATGCTTGGACTTTTCACCACCAAGGCCACACACTTAGATTTATGTGGCCAACCCATGTTGGACTTCCCATGACAATCCCATGTTATACATTTTGTCTAACATCAAAATATAGTTCGAGTAAAACTTGAGTCCTGGGCCGATTGCACCAAAATGATTTTATATTAGAATTTCTTTGTCATTATGCATGGAAAAAGAAAGGTACAAGATTCTTCATAAAATTTAAATGGAAATACAGATGGGAACGTCTTTATTTGCAAACAACTAAGGGGGATAAGAATCTATAGAGGAGTCTCCCATGATCATCACGAAAATATCTTCTCCTTGGAAAGTTAGTGGAGCTGCTAGACGAGGGTCAGCTGGAGGAGGAGGAGCTAGTTGGGGTTTTTTTTGGGGTGTTGGAGGGCGCCATAAGCAGTTGCCGAAGGAAGGAAAGGGTCCTGTGAGGGGTAGGGGGGCAATACGCAGAAGTTGTCATAGATTGAGCCTCTTAGTCGACGGTGGAGTTTGTATCAGAGCTTATGAGAATAGGTTGGGATGGAGAAGCCATGAAAGAAAGAGAGTAGGGATAAAGGAATATAGGGATTTCAGTTTTTATAGAAGGAAAGAAGGGGAAAACGAAGGGGCAAGTATAAATTCCCGAGGAGTGGAACTAGTACCGAGGGGTTTTTAAGTAAGGAGGTTGAGAAATCATTTTAATGACCTGCGTGGTAGTGGTCAGGGAGAGAAGGGTTGTTTTTGAAAGAAAAAAAGTGTTCGAATGATAGCTTATTCCCCGAGCGATAATCATATGAACAAAATGTAAATCATTGGTGTCCTTGTTTCAAAAGATAAAACATTATGAAATACATGTTTTGTTTTCTGGAAAAATAGGTAATAAAGACAAGTTTAGCATTATATTGCATGTATGATGAAAAATACAAGTTATATTTTTTCATCAAAAGGGAATGGAAAAGATATTAAATCGGGGAGAGTTCGGTCAATGGTATTACCTATGTCTAAAAAGTTAGCAGAGTGTCCTGGAGGAGAATAATCAGCTGCCTTGAATTGAGCGATACAGTCTTGAAAGCCCCAGTGAAGAAATGCAAAATCTCTGTCCAAGAACATGTCATTGATGGTAGCAGAGGTCTAGGAGTTTTCATGAGAAGTGCTGGTTCCTTTTGGAAGTGGTCGGGACTTTAAAATGTCTAAGGTATTTTGCAGATAAGTGGTTTGGAATTAGAGGGCTGATAATTCTGCTCGATCAGCTTGTGCTTTTATGAAAGAAGCTTGCAATTCTCTTTCGAGTCATTGGTAGGCTTGTTGTAGTGATAATTCTCTGGCTTGATACTCTTGTAGTTCCTTTTTAAGAATGTTAGTGTATTGAATCCATTAGTTGTTCAGGTGATGGATGGTGATGATGTCCTAAGAATGAAGGTATCAGTATTAAGAAAGAGAAAAATAGGAAAATAATGTGTCAACCTCGTTAATGTTGGATAACAGGGAATCTGGTGGATCGGGTATTGAGGGGGAGGAGAGAAGTGTTGGTGGAGTCTGACAAGGAGGAGGTGGAAGGGTAAGTGTTGGTAGACGAGGACGGAGTTGAATGGGGTTTATGCGGGAAGGCAGTGGAGTATGGTCAGTAGCCTGTAGTAGTTGTGATTTTGAAAAAGAAACAAGTAAACACTTGCATAAGTCTTGATTGTAGGGTCGATCGGTGGTCGGCTAGAGGGGGGTGAATAGCCTTTATCGTAGACGGTGGAAGTCGTTCGTTCATTGCTAGTCTACAAACACTATTAGCGCAAGCAAAATATACTAATATAGACAATTAAAGACAAAGCAAAGGAAGAATACAAACACAAACGCTAACACCACAATGTAACGTGGTTCATGGCTTCGCCGCTAATCCACGGTCTGATTCGTCCAAGGTGAATCACACCTCAAGCTTTCACTATTCTCTCCTTTGCACCAAGCTAGGTGGAGGTAACCTCTTTACACAAGAATCACTCCTCTTACAATTATGATGTAAATAAACTCAAGTAAGAGGA
Source organism: Wurfbainia villosa (assembly GCA_025175895.1). Classification (NCBI taxonomy): domain Eukaryota; kingdom Viridiplantae; phylum Streptophyta; class Magnoliopsida; order Zingiberales; family Zingiberaceae; genus Wurfbainia; species Wurfbainia villosa. The sequence continues at coordinate 59,742,816 of CM045997.1, forward strand.
TGGAAAACCTTTAGAGCACTTTGGGAGAGTTTAGAGCATGAACATTAGCCTCCCAAAGGCCCTCACCCCTCCTCTTTATAGAGGAAGAGGGTTTCTTCCCGTTGACACATGACCAGTCGACTAATGCCCCGATCAGTCGACTGATCCCGTAGCCATTGCCCAATAACGGCTTCTTCCACATTGGATTCCATCCAATGACTCCCACATCAGTTGACTGATCTTACCATCAGTCGACTGTTGGAGATATCAATCGAGTGCCAGAAGCGAACACTCCATTATGTGCCCGAAACCCTTGCAACCAGTCGACTGATGCCTTCATGGTAGGTCTCTCGATCGCTAATCCATGGCGATCATTTGGCACATGAACCAGACTCGAACACTAGTCGAGTCACAGTCGACTTAGAGTAGTCGACTACCATTACATGACAGTCGACTGGTGTTGGGAAATCCCATCCGACACTTAGCCAATTGGCCAAGTTCCACCTAAGCGCACTACCCCTTCCCGGGTTACATTCGCTCACTCTTATCCCTTGGAGTGCCTCGCCTTTGAAGTTGTCTTCGTCCGGCCACGTCCCTCGGATGCGCCAAGTGCACGGCTCTGCGGTGCCATCCTTCGCGTCTCGCCCTGAAGTCTACTTCCTTCGGCTTCACTCCAATCTCCTTGTCCGGCGATCCCTCCGATGCTCCAAGCATACGACTTCTGCAAAGCCATCCTTCACCGACTCAAGGACCGAGTCATGAGAGGTGAAACTCGTCAATGCTCCATGTGCGAATTACTAAGTCCTACAAGACTCCAACGCACATATCAAATCCAAACATCCTAACTTAAACCCTTTATCACACACATCAAAACCATATCACGGGTTGATTGCCCTAACATTGACAAATATGTAGGGGTACAGTCAAAAGTAATTATTACCGAGCGTATCAATCGACTGGAGAGAATAGCTGGTTCTGATTAGCGATAGTGCCGATCTGGTCAATAGCTGGTTCAGGTTGAATCCTTCTTTTGATAATGATAGAATCATCGCTTGATACTCTTCGTTATCACAGTAAGAGCCAAGAGAAGGGCAGAGAGGAAGATCCCTTAACCATGTAGAGGAAAAAGGAAAGGGAGAGGGAGAATGTATAAAGAAGTAATGTTCCTTCCATCCTTTGTGTGAAGAGGGGATACCCGTGAGGAATTGAAAGTCCGATCAGGCTTGGAAGTAGAAGATGCTTATTTTGGAAGATTTTATTTGAAAAAAGCAGTGGAAGAGAAAGGCTAAAGGGGTAATGGATAAAAAATAAGTGATAAGATAGAATCCTTTCATTAAATGGAATGAGTTGGGGCTTAGTTGATTTAGGGGGATAGAAAAATATTTTGAAACTTCTAGGAGGAAGGGATGAATGGGGAAAAATAGAGCAGCCTCTATTTGATCGGAGAAAAAAGATTTGGTGCGGCCAGGAGGCAGGTGAGGATGCTCGGTGGAGTTTGTTGCGATAAGATGGTAATTGAAGGGAAGTTGTATCTGAGAGGATAGAGATCGACATTGTTCTCCTGTCATTTTGGAACATGTGGAAGCAAACCATGGATGGGGAATTAAGGCAAGGGGTTGCATTTTTTGAAAAGTATGGGATGGAAAGTAATTTTGATGAGTTTCTGGTCAGCTTGAAGGAGAGGAGATTTCTTCTATATTTATAGGGAAAGAAGAGGGTTGAATTGAAGGGAAATAACAACTTTTCCTGCTTAGCATTGTGAGGTGGTGTTGTAGAGTTGCACGACATAAATTTGTTAGGGTGGAAATGGTGGGTAGGTAAAGATTTTAATTTTTTAATAAGGGAAAAAGGGGGTATGATAGTTTCTGTTAGAAGATGATGTGTGAGGACTATTTTTGAGAGGCAAAAAATGTATCAAGGCGGTTTCTCTTTGAATGTTTGGAGGGATTTTGAAATAGAGTATAGAATTGTTTCCTGAGTGCTGATTTGTTGTGTCTAAATATTTCAATCTGTTGAACTGATAATGAGGAGTTGTCTGTTATGGTATATTCTTAATTCTTATGAATTTTTGGGATATTGGTACAAATAAGGTGAAAATGTTTGGAGGGTATTGATCGTTATTTCTTTCTGTACATATGATATCTGGTGTGCATATTCGGGAAGTACTTCATTGCATGAATTAACTGATAGTTTATATGGTATGAAGGGGCTATTTCTTGTAAAGGGAGTAGTACATCTATACATGACAGTACAAAATGATGCAAAAATAGATGCAATTTAACAGATTTTCCATTGATTGAAGGGAATGTTCAAATACAGATAAGTATGGCATACAGTAGATATTCATATGAAATTGTTACAGGTATCAATCTTAATAATTATTGCTCAAAATCAGTTTCCGAGTTAGTGTTGAATGCCTCATGAGGAAATTTTTTATAAGTCTCTTCGATGTTTAGCTCGTGATTTGGCATACCAGGTATAAGGTACTTCTTCTCAATGACTGTCTGCAGAGCACCTTCAAATTCTCTTTGAAAGTATTTGCTGAACTTTTTTGGTTATTCTAGTAAGAATTCTAGTTTGTTCAGCAGTCCATCTGTCAGCTTCTGTTTCTTTCAGATGGGACAACTCTTGGTTTAGATGTTTGATGTGGGCAACATGATCATTTACGGTATTGACCAAGTTATGAAAGTGCTGTGTTAATATGTCGAAATTGAAATTGAATTTGTTTAGGCTTTGGAAAATTGTGTCTTTGAGGGCAATGTGGGCATCTATAAGGTTTTCCATGGGTTGGAAGCAATCACCTGACTGGAGGTGCCAGTAGCTTTCCCTTTCGTTCCATTTTTGGATTACTGATCGTTGGGAGGCGATGGTCTTGGTTGATACTTTTTCTCATTATTTCAACCACCTTATGTGTGTGTCTCTAAGAGAGAGTTCTTTTTTGTAATCTGTTGTTAATTGTTCTCGATCGGCAGAGAGGGTTTCCACTTGTAGTTGCAACCATTGCATTTTTTGTTGGAGTTCTTTTTCTTTTGCTGCTCCGTCAGGGGAAGGAGGAAGACTGGCTTGTGTGCCCATGGTGATAGTAGTGGTTTTTCTGGGGTCAATTTGAGTGTCCGTTGATGTGGTTGAAGGGGTGTTACATGCTGAAAGGATGGCGGTGGTTCTGTGGAGGTGGAGGGTCTGCAGTGCTGGCTTTGGAAGGCAGAGAACCACTATTCGATGGTGTGAAGCTTGGATGTACTCTGAAAAATATAGGGAGGTATTGTAAAATGGGTTGTTTGTGTAGGAAAATAATTAGTAGGTGAAGAAACTTACTGTATGGAGGCTTTCTTTTAGTTCTTGAATAATAGGAGGAATATTAGAGGAAAGGAGGTGGTAAGTGGGTTGCTGCAGAAATGAATTTGATATGTGGGGGATGTTATCAGAAGGGGAGTCAGGCGAAGGGAATGAAGAGGGAGGATTTAAAATAGGCATGACAGGATGGGTGGAAAGTAGATGGCTAGGGTAGGAATCTGATACAGCCTGTATTAATAAATCTAAGGGAGTGGAGGTTGTAGGTTATGAAGTGGGGTGGCTGATAGGAGGTGGGGATTTTTGTCGTCGGTGGGGAATAAAGAATTAAAGGAAGGTCGTCTACAAAGAATTGCTTCCCGCTTCGGTCACTTGTGCATGGCGATCCTATCACATGTCCTCGGGAAAGAAAAAATTAATCCGGACGAAGATGAATTACCCAAGCAACCGATCCATCATCGTGCTATTCGATTTGAGTGGTCACTTGAACAAACTTGTTGTTCAAGCAACCTAACTCTTTTCCTCGATTAGCCGTGGAATAGATGATGTACGGATCGCCGATTTTTGTGTTTATCATCGGGGTCCATGTTAATCAATAACATACAAATTACAAGAGAACTAGAATAAAAAATAAACAAGATTATACCTCTTGTTTTACCTCTTAATCTTCTATTGTATTCCTATCCTCCTCTTGGACGTCGTGTGGGCGACGATCTTCCAAGAGTCGAAGCCTCCTAGATCACGTGTCTTCCCTTCCTTGCTCACTCCGAACAAGGGAAGAACAAAAGCTCCCTTCTTCTCCTTTCTTGTGCCGACCACCAAGCACCAAGTTCTTGGTGTCCGCCGGCCCTAAGGAGAGGGAGTAGATGAACCGGCCAAGACAAAGGAAGAAAGAACCCTTTCCTCCTTGCTTTGCCGCCGACCCTAGGTGAGGAAGAAGAAGAAGCGCCGACCTTTGCTTGAAGGAAGGAGCGCTGACCCTAAAGAGATGAAGAAGAGGCGCCGGCTAAACCTTAGGAAGAGAGGAAAACAAAAACCCTAAACCTCTTCCACTTGTTGCCGCCGCCCAAAGCCAACTCCAAACCCTAGAACTTCTATATTCCGCCCTAGCCTCTTCCCTTTCTTATATATATCTAGGCTTCATGAGGTATTTATAATAGGCTACAATAGGAACCATGAGGAGGAGTTGGATCTTGGCCACCCAATGGATCCGAACCACACAAAACCCGAACCATTAATGATGATCCATTCCACTAGAGGATTATCATTGATCAACCTCACCAACCCCCATAAATAAATATGGGTTCCACATATTATTTGTACAAAATATCTCCCCGTGTTTAAGATATTGAATGTCCATTAATTAATTAAATTACTAAAAATTTAATTAATTAATATCTAACTCCATGAGTAGTACCACTCATCCTTATCATCATGTTGGACTAAGTCCACCTGCAAGATTTACATGATGAACCTTATGAGCTCCTCAAGGGGACATCATCATCCTAGTGTATAGGACACGGTTTCCTCCTATAATCAACGACACACCATATAAATAATATTATTTCCCAACTTACTAGGCCTATCGATTTAATACATAAATCTCGCCCATTGGTAAATCAAAGAAATAAATACTAAGTACATGTGTCCGTTATTATATCGGGATTAAGAGCATGTACACCATAATATCGGAGGTCAGATTCAATTATATAGTCAGTATAAATTGAATCACCTCTAAATCGGTCCTGCTCAATACACACAAAGTGTACTAGTGTAATTCTATGGTCAAGATAAACCAATACCAATTCACACTATAACCATGCCAATGGTTTGTCCAAAACCATCTTGGTTGTGAGCCTCTACTTATACTCTACAAGGAATTGATAACATGATCTTCTGTGCGACACCACACACATGTTATCTACAATGTACAATGTAACGTATCATAAAATATGTATAAATATAAAATACAAACAATGATCATGTGATTCTTATTTCAAAATGAAGATGTTCATACAAAGAACTAGGCTTTCAGTATACATCTCAACAAAGGGAAGAGGCTGGGAATTGGTTTTGTTGGAGGAGGGGTAAGGTCGGGAGTTACTAAGGTAATGGTTGGTTGATTTGGTTCATTAATAATTAAAAGGGGGACTTCAGGAAGTGTAGGGGGAACCTGTGACAAGGAAGTATAAGTAATACTGGGTAAGTTTAAATCGAGATATGCAGAGGATAGTAAAGTTGTTAAGTAGGAGTTATTTACTAGAAGAGGGGGTTCCTCGGTGAGTTGGCTAGGCGTGGTCTTGTACTAGGGGGTGATGGAAGAGGAGGAGGCCATTGGGAAGAAAGGGTTGCAGGAGGAAGGAAGATGTCGGAGAAAGGAGCTAGGGGTTTTTGATGAGAGTTGTGGTTGAGCAGTAAGGTGTTAACGGGGGCAGGGGTCTTTATATGTGGTTATAATGGATAAATGTGATTTGTGGTTAAGGGGTGTTTCATTCTGCGCTTATTATGGAGGCTAAGCGTTAATGAAAGGGTTCTTGTGAAGGTCGTCAATTTTGCTAGGGGATTTTAGGCTATCTAGTGAAGTGGAAGGGTTCCTTATAGTCTTTCATTGAGGAATGCTATTTAATTCTTCTAAGGTGTTATTTAAATGTTGTTAATGAATTTCATATTGAAGGATATTATGTTTGTTCGGAATTTTTCTTTTCATTGGTATTCTTTCTAAGGTATGGTAAGTTTGATGCTATTTTTTCTAAGTGTAGAAAACTAATTCAGGCTCTACTGCTATTATAACAGCCTAAGGGCTAGATACGCTATTTTCTCCACGGGAAACTATAACGCCTCTATATGACATATGTAAATTTTCTCACGATTCTCCTATAAAAGCTTAAGGGCTAGATAGCTATTTTCCCCCACGGAAAACTATAATGCCAGTTATAATGGACAGGTAGCATGCTAACAAGGCTCAATGCCTCCAGTATTCTAAGGCATGAAGCACCTCTTACAGTATTCCAAGGCATGAAACACCTCTTACAATATTCTAAGGCATGAAACGTCTCTTACGGTATACTAAGGCATGAAACGCCTCTTACATTATTCTAAGGCATAAAACACCTCTTATGGTATGATAAGGCATAAAATGTCTCTTATAGTATTCTAAGGCATAAAACGCCTGTTACTGCATTCTAAGGCATAAAATGCCTAATGTAATATTTTAGGCATCTCGTACAATGTTAAAGTTCAATGGCTCATACAGTGTTCAGAATGCAATGTACAAGGGATAATACCTAAGTATAACAGAATGATATATGTGGGTATGGGAGGGTGATATTAAAAGGGGTTATGCGTTTATGGATACTTGTGAAACTTCACTCGACTTCACTCTTTCAGCTAAGGCAGAGAAATTTTTTGTTGAAGATACTTGTAAAACTTCACTCGACTTCGCTCTTCAGTTTTACTAAAGAGGGGGAATTTTTGATGGGGTTGGAGTTTTTGGAGTAGTTAGAAGGGTTCTTGAGCTGTTTGTATATTTCCAGAGCAGTATGTGTAGTTTCATAGCAGTATGTATATTTGTGTAGTTTCAGAGCAGTATGTATATTTCCAGAGCAGTATGTGTATTTCTAGAATAGTATGTTCAGTCCCAGAACAATATGTGTATTTCCAGAGCAGTATGTGTATTTTCAGAACAATATGTATATTTCTAGAGCAGTATGTCTAGCTCTAGGGCAATATGGATATTCCATAGTAGTATGTGTATTTCCAGAGCAGTATGTGTATTTCTAGAGCAGTATATTCAGTTTCAGAGCAGTATGTATATTTTCAGAGTAGTATGTGTTATTTCAGAGCAGTATGTATATTTTTAGAGCAGTATGTGTATTTCCAGAATAGTATGTTCAGTCCCAGAGCAGTATGGGTATTTCTAGAGCAGTATGTGTATTTCTAGAATAGTATGTTCAGTTTCAGGGCAGTATGTATATTTCTAGAGTAGTATGTCCAACTCCAGGGCAGTATGGATATTTCCAGAGTGTATTTCCAGGGCAATTAGTGTACTTCCTGAGCAGTTTATGTGTTTTCAGGGTAGTTAGTGTACTTTTCGAGTAGTTTATGTGTTCCCAGGGCAGTTAGTGTACTTCCTGAGCAGTTTGTGTGTTTCTAGGATAGTATGTATTATTTTCGATCTTAGAGGGGAAGGGTAGTGCAGTTGTTTAGGTATTAGCAGTAGTAGAGTAATTTAGGTATTTCCAGGGCAGTTTATGCATTCCCTGAGCAGTATGTATGATTTCTGAGCAGCACATTCATTTCCTGGGCGATAAGTTCATTTCCCGAGTAGTATATTTATCTCCCGAGCTATTTTCAGATTTTAGGATTTTCTTCTGAATACGGTGAAATAAGGAAGGGGGGGTGTGTTGGAGGATAGTAAGTAGTCGAGGATAAATAATTGCATTTATTTTTGTATTTTATTTAATTTAATTTAGGGTGTGACAAGAGATATTTTGAATAAGAGTGGGAAAAGCGATTACAAATACTGCTTAGAAAAGGGCATTAAAGTAAATTCACCTCATAAAGGCATCTATAAAAGGGGACAAAGGAGGACGGAACGAGGGATGATTGTTTCTTCGCCATTTGGTATTTCCAAGATCTCTCTTCCTCTCCAGTTCATTGCTTTTTTCATACTCGTACTAACTTAATCGTCGGAGTGGCCATGCCGGAAAGCCGACCTGTTAGTGCCTACAAGATTTACATATCTCCATAATGGTATGATATTGTCCACTTTGGGCCTAAACCCTCATGGTTTTGTTTTTCGGCTTTACCCAAAAGGTCTTATACCAATGGAGATATCTTTTCATCTTATAAGCATATGATCTTTTCCATGTCTTACCAATGTGGGACTTTGATTGTATTCCCAATACTCCAACAATCCCCCCCTCAAACGAAGGACCACATTGACTCCCCTCAAGCCTATCCGTCCTCGAAGGACATCCTCTACTTGATGTTCGATCCTCAACCCACCAGGACTTCCTGCCAACTGTCTGGTCCTCTTGACCCAACTGGACTTTCTGCCAGTTGTCTAGCCTTCTGGCCCAACTGGACTTCCTGTCAGTTGTTCGGTCCTCCCGACCCAACTGGACTTCCTACCTGGTGTCTGGTTCTCTTGATCCCGACATGGGAGCTCAACTTCTTTCGTTTGAGGTTCATGGCTTGACATGGACCATGGATCTGATACCAATTGTTAGTGCCTACAAGATTTACATATCTCCATAATGGTATGATATTGTCCACTTTGGGCCTAAGCCCTCATGGTTTTGTTTTTCGGCTTTATCCAAAAGGCCTCATACCAATGGAGATATCTTTTCATCTTATAAGCACATGATCTTTTCCATGTCTTACCAATGGAGATATCTTTTCATCTTATAAGCACATGATCTTTTCCATGTCTTACCAATGTGGGACTTTGATTGTATTCCCAATACTCCAACATGGCCAACCCTTAATGCTCTTCCTTGGTGTGTCAGATATAGCTTAATTCCTAAGAACAGAGGTGGTTTCAGCTAGAGCTGTCAAACTGGCCGACCTATGGCGGGGCGGGCTAACCCATCGTAAACCCAATATTTAACGGGGAGAGGCGGGCCGACCCACCATCTTGGCGGGTTGAGAAATCTCCATCCCAACCCAACCCAAGGTGGGCTGCAAATTAGGTGGGCCAACACGCAGACCAAAAAATTAAATAAATATATCTAAAATTATTAAGACATTTAGGGCTTGAGATAATAATCGGTAAGGCAGATGGATACCATGATTAAAAAAAATAAGTATTTGAAGTAACTAAAATATTATAATTGAGATTTAATTATTGACCTACAAAGTTGAGTACCGATGTTTTTTATTCCTTTCCAATGTTCCAAAATATCCAAATCTTGATAATATGCAAAGGTAAATTTTTGCTCTTCCAAATAGAGATTCAATTGAGATCTTCTAGCCCTTGTAATTATTTGATTTTGATATGTCATTATTTCCTACATTGATTAGAATAGTAGTGACAAGATAATATAAAACAATTAAAGTATACAAAAAAAAATAGAGTACTTCATCAAATATTCTTTTGTTTTTTCCTCTTAACTTCTTTTATACTTTGTTGAGGTGTATGTGTGATAGAAGAAGATTGTGATGGAAAAACTTGTCTTGTTAATATTAAAATATTGGTTAAAAATCTTATATAATTTTATTTTCACATGTTCCATCTTTTGACATTTTTCAACCAGCGGGTCAACCCGTGCCTAGGGCGGGCCGACCCGTCTAGGCCCACAACCTGTGCGGGTCGATCCGTTTAGGCCTTCCAAAATTGCGGATTGATAAAATTTCAACCCAATCCACTTAAATTATTTGGCGGGGTGGGCCAACCCGTCGGGCCCAACCCAACTTGACAACTCTAGTTTCATCAGCTAATCTTCTTTTCTCTAAGCCTCTCTCAGTGAGAGATCTAGCAACCCATAAGGAGGGGGAGGGAGGTCTTGGCAGTCCAAAGAAGTAAGCACCATCAATGTCATTGTCCTTGATTTCATTTTAATTACCTTAAATGCATGAATAATGATCATGGCATAAAAATGTGCATAATTTAAAATATTTTCCAATAATAATGATGTTATGGTATAAAAGATAAACTTAAACATAAACATGACATTATCAAATAACTTAAGTATTTTCATGACATTATAAAATGATCATATTAAGCATGATGCAATGACATGACATATGACAAACAAAGTATGACACATATATAATATCAAGGTATAAAAATACCTATATTTTAAGCCTAATTGTCATTTACTAGGATTAATCCTATTTTTCTATAATAAACCAATTTCCCTCAAGTGTGTCAAAAACCTAAAATGACACACCATTGACTCTAACTTATCTTGTGTCAATTTTGATTGACTTTTTAAATTTCTCAAATTTTATTAGCACATCCTAAATTCTTTTAGGATTAAAATCTAAACCCATTTTCAAAGTATTATAATTCTTCAAAAATACCCTAAAGTGTCACCTTTACCATGGTTAGATTAACTACCTATCCATTCAAGGTTGGCACACCTTAAACCCATCAGCGTGATGGAATCAGGCTCTTAGGTGTGGGAACCGATGTGGTCGCTAGAGGGGGGGGGGTGAATAGCGATTCTGATTTTGCTTCTTTCGATTGCATGCGTGATTGTCTCTATAAAATAGTTAGTGCACAATGGAAAATAAAAGCACAAATACAACCACAAAATCACACACAAACATGAGGATATAATGTGGTTCGAAATCTAGGGTTCCTACTCCATAGGTCGAGCTTAAATGAGCTTTAGTGATGCACACCACCACTTATAAACTCCTTCATGGTGGCACACCGGAGGTGGAGAAACCTCTTACAACAATAAGAATGAAGATACAACCAAATACAACAAGAGTACAAATGAAATTTAAAGAAAACATTATAAACTAGGGATTTTGATTGCTTGTTGATGTGGTTGCTCGGATGAGATTGAAGGACCTTGAAATGCACCAGCACTTCGCCTCAAAATTGTCCTTAGAACCGTTGTCGAAATCCTCTCCATCGAGCTCCTTTTATGCCTCCGCATGACCTGGATTTTTTCTTGGCAGTCGACTGTCCAAAGACACCAATCAACTGCCTACAGTGTCGTTGTCTCACAATTAACTTGATTCACGTTGGCTTTCCAGCCAATGAATACACCAGCAGTTGACTGCCTTTACTAGCAATTGACTGTTGCTTAGTAGTCGACTGGCCAGTCGACTATTAGAGCTTCTGTGTTCGTGTCCACAAACACCAGTCAACTGCCCAAGGCTAGTCGACTGCTCACAATTGGCAGTTGACTGTCGGAGCATAGCTTTATCAGTTGAGCTTCAGTCGATTACATGACCAGTCGACTGCTTTGAGACAACTTGCCTCCCGAGTGTCAAACACTCAGCCAGTCGACTGATAAACCTCAACAATGAGGTTTAACCCTAAGTATGATCCCCTCATACTTGATAAACATCCTTATCCTTGACCTAAGACTTCAACCCACTTCCATCAGCCTCACGCCTCTCGGATCCCTCGAGTCCGTGACTCTTCATCCTTGCGCTAACCTTCAAGTTCCTCCATCGTCTATGTTATGCTAATTGGGTTCCTTGCCATGGTAAATTTGGACTTATGCTGCCAAGACTCCATGCTTGGACTTTACGCTGCCAAACATTGGACTTATGCTGCCAAGACTACATGCTTGTACTTTACGCCGCCAATATCATACCCTTGGACTTCCCAATTGCCAAGCATCCATACTTGGACTTTCACCACCAAAGTTCATTTGGACTTTACGCCGCCAAGACTACACACTTGAACTTATGCCGCCAAGACTATACTTTTGGACTTTCCTTGCCAAGTACCCATGACTTGGACATTCCATTGCCAAGACCCATGCTTGGACTTTCTAATTGCCAAGTACTCATGACTCAGACTTTCACATGCCAAGTACCCATGACTTGGACTTTACCATCACCAAGTATCCAAACTTGGACTTCTCTAGAGTCCTACTCAAGCTAGGTTAACCTTGACCGAAGGCCAATTGCTTCAACAATCTCCCTATAAAGCTATCTCCTCATATGGTCAAACCCATGTCAACCATATGATCAACCTATTGTCAAAAAATAGTCAAACCATTGTCAAATATCAAAACACTACTCAAGTCCTACTCGAGTCTGGTCAATCGTGACCTAGGCCGATTGCACCAACAATCTCTCCCTTTTTGATGTTTGACAACACCTTTAAGTTAGGCTAACCAACAAGCCCAAACTTAACTCTTCCAATGTCAAAGCATAGTGAAGGTTTACCTAACTTAAACCTCACTTCTCCCCTTTGGCATACATCAAAAAGACTACCAAGGGTATCCATGTCTCATATACCAATGAGATCTTACATTCTCCCCCTTGGTACAAAAACATCTAGGATACCTTCACGTTTCATAGTGATAAGTCTCATACCACTAAATGAGAGGAAACCATCACTTCTCTAATTTTTCCCCTTTGGTTGAACACAATGAGGGTTTCCTAACACAAACCCTTCATTTCTCCCTCTTTAAGGAAAAACAATCCATCATCCCTTGATGGATAACCTCCCCCTTGACCATTGCACCAACAATGTCTTTGGAGAGTTCCTAAGACAATAGGAAACTTAAACCATAAAAAAAAGGGGTAAAAGTTCAAACTTGAACTTTAACCTCCCTTAAAATTTGATACTTCATCCTAAACAACTCTCCTAAATATTTTCAATGATATTTCACCCTTCTCATGCTTTCCAAAGCATATCCTAGGATTAGGAGACATTAGGGTAACCTAAAGTGGCTGATATTGGGCTAAACAAATCTTGTTCATCCGAAATCAAACCCATCAGTCAACTTGAAATCAGAATTCAATCGACTGACCTACCACCAGTCGACTGCCCAAAGTGGCAGTCGATTGATTTTTGTGTTTTCTGAAATCAGTTGAATTTCAACGAAATTCAAAAATGCATAAATAATTCTAGAAAATTTGAAAAATCATGAAACTTCATGAGCATATTACTTATGATAAATACAATGGGTGAAAAATGGGTTTTTGATAAAATACTGATCAAATTGTGAGATTGATACAAAGTTCAAAACCATTGAAAACTTCAATGTTTTGAGCCTACTTTGTATCAACTTCATCAATAGGGATTGTTATCAAAAGATAGACTTCACCAAGATTTTTCAAAATGGTTTTAAAATATTTTCAAAACTTTATTTTCTGCAAAAGATTGGAACTGCCAACCTAGCGGCTCCCACCGGCCTGTCCCATGACCATTGTGAGGGAGGTAAATCACGGAGGAGCCTATGGGCTTTAACGTGGTGGCCAAGATACATGGAGGTCATCTGAATCCAGGAAAGGGCTTTAGACCTCCTCCGGAATCAATCCATGCCACTTCTGCAAGCACCATTGTACCTTAGCCACCATGCCATCCCCATGGGGACTTCAAATCCTTATTTTAAACTATGGTCTATGGGCTTAATGCACATGATTTATACATAAGCTTTCCTCATGATTCCACCATGTTATATGATGAGTTTAAGTTCACCTAGATGCAATGTTTATGCACCTTGAACTTAACTCATTTTCTTAATATCTCACATGTGTCTAGGGTGTATCAATACACACACATGTCAATTTAATATAAGATGAGGGTTCGGGTTCTTCCTAGTCTAAGGTCTCATGCATTTTAGCTAGGCAATTCTATTTGATTCTCTTATCATGGGACTTCAAGTCATGTCATTGTCCTTAAATCAATTTTAATTAACCTAAATGCATGAATGGTGATCATGGCATAAAATGATAGCATAAATTAAGCATGTGTCAATAATCATGATGTCATGGCATAACCATAAGCCTAAATACAAACATGACAAAATAACCTAAGCATTTTCATGATATTTTATATGATTAAATGAAATATGATGTCATGACATGGCAAGACAAGTAAAGCATGACAAGTATAAAATACAAAGGTGTATAATATCTAAGTGTTAAGTCCAAATTGTCATTTTCTAAAATCAAAACTAATTTGCCATAACCAACAAATCTACCAAGTGTGTCAAAAATCCAAAATGACACACCAGTGACCCTACACCTAATTATCCCAATCTTGATCAATTTTTCAACTTTCATAATTTCTATTGGCACATCCTAAAATCTTTTAGGATTAAATCTCAATCTCATTTTCAATGTACCCCATTACCTTGAAAATGTCCTAAGGTGCCAACTTTTCTATAGTTAGGTTAACTACCTTACTAATTCAAGATGACACACCCTAACCCATCTAGCATGAGGGAATCACGCTCCTAGGAACCCAAAACCTATTTGAGCTCCTTGGGTAACTAGGTACTCACTAGGGATATCCTCCTTTAGTACCTTCCTAATGATCCTCCTAGGCTTTGAAGTCTTGGTCATTTGAGTCTTATCTAGGTTAACCTTAGGGGTAACTCCCCTTGTAACCTTGTTAGTGACATTCCTAGGTTTCTTTGAAACCTTAGCCACTAGACATCTACCATGGTCAACTCTAGGGATGATTTCCCTTGTGACCTTGGTTTTCCTTGACCTTGTAGTGGTTCCATAGTTAAATGGAATGCTATGATAAGTAGGCATGACTACCTTGGATTTAGGTTTGTGACCCAAACCTTTCCTACCCTTGGGTAGTTGTTGCCTCCTAACACCTAAGGTTTGCTCATTAGACCCTTTAATTGCATTTTCCATCTTCCTAAGGGTCTTTTCCATTTTCTCAAGCTTTGACCTCAAAACTTGATTTTCTAATTTCAATTGCCAAATTTTTGAATTTTCATTTTTTTCTTGGGGCATTCCCTTTTCTTCTAGGCATATGTCTAGTCCATTTAGGATTGATGCCTAGGTTGTTCTCGATCTTCCTAATGGTTTTCTTAGGTAAAATAGTTCTAGGATTAATAGGTCTAGATTTATCCTTAGACAAAGTAGGTCTAGCATTATCCTTAGACCAAATATTATAACTTCTAGCACCCAAACAAAAGTATTTTTTGCTAGCATGCCTTTTATCATTATGAATAATAGCAAGATCATTAAAATTATTCCTAGCATGCTTCTTGACATTAGAATTTAAAGGTGAATCAATAAATAATACCTTAGGATTTGCTTTAGCTCCTCCTACATGTGATGCTCCTCCTTTGTCCTTGGTTGCATGGCTCCCCTAGGACATTGACTTCGATAATGGCCCCGTTGTTGACACTTGAAGCATACAATATGCTCTTTGCTCTTGTGGATTAGGCCACCAACCTCCTTTGACTTACACTTTGTTGGTGATCGTATGATGGCTAGAGGGGGGTGAATAACCTCTCTTGACTTCTACAATTACTTTAGCGGAAGAAAAAAAAATACAAGTATAATTGAAATCAAGAAACAAAAATAACAATGCTAAGATGGTTGTTTAACGTGGTTCGGAGATTATGCTCCTACTTCACGGCGATCCATAAGGTGGATCAACCCTAGCAAGTCTTCACTAAGAATCTCCTTTTGATGCAATCACGAAGGTGGAGAAGCCTTCTTTACAATGCACTCTTCTTCTTACAAATGATGGAAATTAAGAATAGAGAAGAAGAAGTTAAGAGCACAAAAAGACTTGGAGAAGACTTGGTGAGCTTGAGAGCAGAGTTAGGAATGAGAGCACTAGCCCTCTCAAGCTCCCCAATGCCTCCTTTTATAGAGAAGAGGCTAAATTTTCCATTGGGGCTGCAACAGTCAACTGATCAAGCCATCAGTCGACTGCTACTATAGCTGACCTCATCCAACGACTTCTGACAAAGCTTGATCTGTGGTCATCACAACCCAACGGGATTCTGATCAGTCGACTGATCACATAAGAAGTTAACTAATCGAGCCATTAGTCGATTGCTCCAAGCAATCAGTCGACTAAAAATATTTCTATGCCCGTGTCCACTTATAATAGTCGACTGCTAGGGTATGGCAGTCGACTGATGGTGGACCAGTTGATTGCCAAACCCTAGCAGTCAACTGATGGACACCAGAACTCAGCCGACTTCAGTTGATTGGCTGATCAATTGACTAACACACTTCAAGTATGATCAAGTCATACTTGAAATCAACTCTCTAGATCTAGACTCAACCTTCTAGCTCTTCCTTCATCCTTGCACCTCTAGGATTCCTCCAAGTCCATGACTCCTTCATCCTTGTGCTTGCTTCCAAGAGCTTCCCTCGGTTTCATCATGTCTCGGGTTTCTCTTTTGCCAAAGTCCGCTTGGACTTTGCGTCGCCAAGACTACATGCTTGGACTTATACTGCCAAGACCTTGTCTTTGGACTTCCTTTGCCAAGGTCCGCTTGGACTTTACGCTGCCAAGACTACATGCTTGGACTTATGCTGCCAAGACCTTCCCTTGGACTTCTCTTGCCAAGATCACACTTGGACTTTTCTTTACTAAGTCTTAACACTTGGATTTTCCTGTCACATAACACTTCACGGTTAGACCACAAATATTGCCTAACTATAAATGATTATCCAAACATCAAAATACATAAATGCTTGGGGCATTGTTGCACCAACAATCTCCCCCTTTTTGATGTTTGACAATCATTTAAGTTAGGTCTTGAAATATGCTCAAAAATAAAACATCATACATCACAATATGAATTCTAACTTAAAGTCTCCTTCTCCCCCTTTAACACACATAAAAAAGAGGACACATAAACAAAAAGTGTATGATGAATAAGATTGATTATGCTTTGAACTAAGGTATGAAATATTTTTAAAGCTCCCACTTAATCCAAGACATACTTCATGGTGTGTAAAGAACATGTGGATCAAAGCATGAAAACATAGATAAGAAATATATCCTAACTTTGCACCAACAATTAATACCATGCATATAGTTTTTGGGATGAAAAGGATGTCATAATAAAACTCCCCCTAAATCAATACATTAATCAATCCTATTCCCTCTTATGTGTTGTGCTTATCATACCATAGGGTTAGGACACTTAGCATTGAGTTATAAAAAAGTAAACAAGGCTGATTTACAGAAAAATTAGTCTGTCAGTTGACTGAACACTGAAGCAGTCGACTGCCAACCCTGAAACGCCAAGTTCAGGTTTTTAGCCTAACTTCAAAAATGTATTAAAAATTCAAGAAGTGTCAAAAAATTACGAAATTTTGTGGACACATTTTGAAAGACATTTTCTATCAAGGAAAAATAATTTGAAAAATATATATTTTCCAGATTTCGAAAATGATATAAATTTGAAAGCTAGCAAAAAACTTTAAGGTTTTTCAAAAACTTTATACCACTTTTGCCTACCAATTGAAAACTGTTTTTAAAAATATGATAAACATAGTTTAAAATCTATTTTGTTTGACATTTTCAATCATGCTCTTAGAGCTATATGCACATCAATTGTACACAAGCCTTCTCAATGATTGGTCCAATTAAGGATCAATGTGTCTAGATGACACTTTGGTTCATAGTAATGCATCATAACAAGCATGATGAACCAAGTGCATCTTCCTAACATCTCACATGATGTCTAAGTGGCTCAATACAAAAATCATGGATTCTTAGGTGTTTTGTGAGATGCTTAGAGGTATAGTTTTAGATTTTCTATAGGATCATGCACACCTAAACCTCTACTCTACTAAGCACATTCTAAGTTCTCTCCTAAGTGATGAAAAATCCGCTTCGGGGACAACCTTGGTGAAAATGTCGGCAAGGTTGGACTTAGATTCTATGTAGTTGAGGTCAATGCCCCCCTTTGCCACATGATCTCTAATGAAGTGATGCTTCACTTCAATGTGTTTGGTCCTAGAGTGATGTATCGGATTTTTGGTCAAATTAATGGTACTCACATTATCACAATAAATTTTAATGTTGGAGTATTGTAGCTCATAATCTTCTAGAGTGTGTCTCATCCAAAGCAATTGAGCTACACAACCACCCATGACTACATATTCGGCCTCGGTGGTGGATAAAGAAAAACAAGGTTGCTTCCTACTACTCCAACTAACTAGGGAGGACCCAAGAAATTAGAATCTACCACTAGTACTCTTTTGATCCAACTTGCAACCCGCATAATCAGAATTGGTATACCCAACTAAATTAAAAGACTTTGTCCTAGGGTACCAAAGTCTTACATTTAGTGTGCCTTTGATACATCTTAAGATTCTCTTAATGACCACTAAGTGAGACTCTTTGGCACAAGATTGATATCTTGCACACATGCCTACCACAAATAAAATATCGGGTCTACTAGTGGTTAGGTATAGTAGGCTATCAATTATACTCCTATAAAGTTTTAGGTCAATTGATTTACCTTCACGATCATTGTCTATTTTAGTGTTAGTTGCCATTGGGGTTGATTCTACCTTAGGATTTTCTAAACCAAATTTCTTGATCATTTCTTTGGCATATTTGGTTTGATATATATAGATTCTCTCATTAGTTTGTTTGACTTGTAAATCTAAGAAGAAATTTAATTCTCTAACTAGACTCATTTCAAACTCATTTTCCATATTGTTGATGAAGTCTTGAAGAAGTTCATCATTTGTTGACCTAAAAATGATATCATCAACTTACACTTGGGCCACAAAGATATCCTTAGACTTTGACTTAATGAAAAGATGATAATCTTTCATACCAAGCCTGGGGAGCTTGTTTTAACCCATATAAAGCTTTTCTAAGCTTATATACATGGTTTGGATAGTCTACAATCTCAAACCCAGGAGGTTGTTCTACATACACTTCTTCCTTAATAAATCTATTTAAGAATGCTGATTTTACATCCATTTGATAAAGTTTAACCCCATGTAAGCAATATATCCTAATAGGATTCTAATTGACTCTAATCTAGCAACCGGGGCATAAGTTTCATCATAGTCAAGTCCCTCAACTTGATTGAAACCGCTTGCAACTAACCTAGCTTTGTTTCTAGTTATGTTTCCTTTGTCATCTAGCTTATGTTGAATATTTGAGGCCGCTAGAGGGGAGTGAATAGCGTCACATGATGGAATTCGATCGCGTGTTCATCTCTACAATTTCGTTAGTACGCAGCGGAATAGTAATAAAAGCAATAACGAAACAATTAACAACACTCAAACACAATTGTTTAACGTGGTTCAGAACCGAACGGTTCCTACTCCACGGATCGGGTTCGTACGAACCCTAGCGATGCCAATCACACACCACTATAATAAACACTCCTTCTCGGAACAATCCGGAGGTGGAGAAACCTCGTACAAGATGATTACAACAATAATAAAAAGCTACAAGCAAATACATTGAAATACAAAGCAAGACTAATAAAGAAAAACACTTTACAAATGCTCTTGAATGCTTGATCGCTAGGTTGATCGAGTAGCACTTGGAGACCCTGAATTGCAGCAGCAACTCGCCCCAAATCGCCTCAAAGAACCATTGCCATTTCCTCCATCACGAGCTCTTTATAAAGCTTCAACCTGTGCTGGAAAAAGTCGATCAGTCGACTGATCGGGACCATCAGTCGACTGATGCCATGGTTGTTGTGAGACAACGGCTAGATCCACGTTGGATAAGTCCAACGGATCTACCATTAGTCGACTGATCATACCCATCAGTCGACTGATGGAGTCCTCACTCGACCAGTCGAGTCTCGACTCCATTCTGTGGCCGATTTCTCGAGCACCAGTCGACTGATCACACGATCAGTCGACTGCTCGAGACATTAGTCGACTGCCCACCTCTGGAAGTCGACTGCTAGGCCACTTCCCGCAGTCAAATCCTAGTTGACTCGGTCCAGTTGACTGCCACATGGCACCAGTCGACTGGCACACCTCAAACATGAGGTTTTAGCCCAAGTATGGTTCCCCCATACTTGCTAGACCACCCTTAGCCTAGACCTAAGCCTTCTAGCCACCTCCATCAGCCTCACGCCTCTCGGATCCCTCCAAGTCATCCATGACTTGTTCATCCATCACGCTAGCCTCCAGGTGCTTCCATCGGCTATATCATGCTAATGGTGTCTACACCGCCAAGGCACATTGGACTTACGCCGCCAAGACTTCGCTTGGACTTTACGCCGCCAACCATTGGACTTATGCTGCCAAGACTCCCGCTTGGACTTTACGCCGCCAATATCAAACCCTTGGACTTCTCAAATGCCAAGACTCAAGCTTGGACTTTCCCTTGCCAACCCATGTTGGACTTTTTATGCCAAGACCCATGCTTGGACTTTCCATGCCAAGACCCATGCTTGGACTTTCCCTTGCCAACCCATGTTGGACTTTCCATTGCCAAGACCCATGCTTGGACTTTACCAAATGCCAAGTGTCCCACTTGGACTTTCCACGCCAAGTACCCAAGACTTGGACTTTCCCATGACAATTACATTGTCATATGTTTTTGTCGAACATCAAAACATCACTCGAGTCAAACTCGAGTCCTGGTCAATTGTGACCTAGGCCGATTACATCAACAATCTCCCCCTTTTTGATGTTTGACAAAAACCAAACAAAACATTGAGTTAGAACACTAACTCAAATCCCTTACTAATTATCCCAAATTGGTAATCTTAAACATTCTCCAAATGTTCTCCCCCAAACATTCTCCCCCTTTTTGACTAACATCAAAAAAGGTCTTCTCTCCAAGGAGGTCAATGTCTCATGTTCCAATGAGATCTTACAATCTCCCCCTTGGTCTAAAAATATCTAGGATGCCTACCATCTTCCTAGTGATAAGTCCCATATCACTCAAGAGAGGCAATCCTATTCACTCTCCCAATTTCCAAATTGGGTATCAAAAACCCATAAAATTTTCCAAATTGATGATACTCTTCCAATAACTTCTCCTCTTCAAGGAGAAAAACACATCCATCATCCCAAGATGGATACCTCCCCCTAAAGGCTTGTTCCCCCTTGACTATTGCACCAACAATGTCCTTGGGAAGTCCCTAAGCCAATAGGAACTCTAAGCCATCAAAATTAAGGTTAGAAATTCAACATTGAACTTTTCAACACCTTAAAATTGATACAAACCCTAAACACCTCTCCTAATCCATATCCAATGGATTTTCACCCTTTATCATGCTTCCCAAAGCATATCCTAGGGTTAGGAGTGGTTAGAGACCTTAACCGTAGCTGAAATCGGGTTAAACAACCTTGGTTACCCCGAAATCAGGCTATCAGTCGAGTGATTCAGAAATCAATCGATCGACACGCATCACGATCGCGCCACCCAAGGCCGATCGTGATCTTAATCTCGATTTTCAGTTATCAAAAATGAGTTTTGGAAAATCATAACTAATTATACGTATATCGAAAAATCATGAAATTTGATACGTATAATACTTATGACCAATACAATGGGTGAAAAATGTTTGAAAAATATTTTACCCATAAAATAGCAAAATTTATACAAAATCCAAAAGTGACTAACAACTTTAAAGTTTAAGCTCACTTTGTATCAATCTCATCAATGGTGATTGCTATCAAAAGATAGACTTCACCAAGGTTTTTCAAAATGATTTTAAAATGTTTTTAAAACCCTATTTTGGATCATATTCCTTGGGCTCTATGTACATGACTTGTACACAAGCTTTCCTAATGATCCACCTGTTGAGTTAAGATGAGTTTGGGTTCAACTAGATGCAAAAACTATGCACCTTGAACTTAACTCATATCCTAGCATCTCACATGTATTTAGGGTGTATAAATACACATACATGTCAATTGGATGTGAGATGTGGGTTTTGGTTTATTTAATCTAGGGTTTCATGCATTTCCTAGGCAACCCTACTTGATTCTCTTATAAATGGGACTTCAAGTCATGTCATTGTCCTTAGTTCAATTTTAATCAAATTAATGCATGAAATGATCATGGCATAAAGATAGCAATAATTAAGCATGACCAATGACCATGATGTCATGGCATATGATAAAATCTAAAAACACATGACATTTAAAACCTTAATCCTAAAACATGAACATGACATATACAATGAATAAAAGTAAGCATGATGTCATGACATGTTATATGGCAAACAAAGCATGACATATAAAATATATAGGTATAATAATACCTAAATCTTAATATTAATTGTCATTTGATATAATTCATCATATTTTGCCATATTTCTACTTTTCTCCTAAGTGTGCCAAAAACCCAAAATGGCACACCAACCTCTAAACCTAAATTGTGCCACCTAGCTTTGTTTTTAGTTATGTTTCCTTGGTCATCTAGCTTATTCCTAAAGACCCATCTTGTGGTAACAATAGTGCTATCATTGGGTCTAGGGACTAGCTCCAACACTTGACTTCTCTCAAATTGAGCTAAATTTTCTTGCATTGCTAAAATCCAATCTGGATCAAGTAATGCATCATTGATTGATTTGGGTTCAATTTGGAAGATGAGAGCTACTTGACTAGTAGGAGCTCTATGAAAGGACCTAGTTCTCACTCCTTGGGATAGTTCTCCTACAACTTGGTCTAGGGGATGATTTTGATGAATCCTTAATGTTTTAAGAGGTGATTCAAATTGATTTTGATCATGGTTGTCTTCCTTCCTCCTCTCATCATCGGAGTCTCCTCTTCCTCCCCCTTGATCTAATCCTCCCCTTTGATCATTACCCCCTAAGGTCAAGTTTTGAAGTTTTTAGGTAATGTCTTGATTATTGTCATTGATATCCTTATCAATGGAGGATTTTTTAGGATAGGTACTAGAGGTCTCATCAAATTGAATATTAGAGGATTCCTCAACCTTTTGGGTCCTCTTGTTGTAGACTCTATATCCTCTACTAGTGGATGAGTATCCAACTAGGATTCTCTTATCCACTTTGGACTCAAATTTTCCTAAGTTGTCTTTGGTGTTTAAAATGTAGACTTTGCATCCAAAGACTTTGGAGTAATGAATTGTAGGAATTGTGTCATTCCATAATTCAAATGGTGTTTTGCCTAAAAACCTATGGATTAGAACTCGATTTTAGATATAGCAAGCAGTATTAATTGATTCCGCCCACAAGTAGCTAGGTAGAGAATATGCATTAAGCAAAGTCCTAGCCGCCTCTTGTAGGACACGATTTCTCCTTTCCACCACCCCATTTTGTTGGAGTGTTCTTGGACAAGAGAACTCATGCTTGTACCTTTTTTCTAAGAAATTTTTTGAGAAATTAGAATTCTCAAATTTTTCACCATGATCACTACGGATCCGATTGATTTTGAGATTTCTTTCATTCTCAACTCTTTTGCTAAAACCTATGATTATTTCTAAGGTATCATCCTTATGTTTCATAAAGTAAACCCATGTATACCTAGAAAAATCATCAACTATGACTAAGCAATATTTACTACTATTCAAAGAAGGAGTACTATGACAATCAAATAAATCCAAATGTAAAAGCTCTGGAGGTAATAAAGTACTAGTTAGGGTTTTACCTTTGTGTGATGATTTTGATTGTTTTCCTTCTTGGCATACATCACACATCTTGTCTTTAATGTATTTGATCTTTGGTAACCCCTTCACTAGCTCCAATTTTGCTACCTTGGCTATGTTATTCATATTGATATGCCCTAACCTTCTATGCCATAGCCATCCTTCATCTTCTTTTGCTATAAGACACTTAGTGAAAATGTTAGAAGCATAGGATAAATCAACATAATAAATATTGGATTTCCTATATCCAACTAACATGCAATCATTCAATTTCTTGTGTCTTATAACACACTTTGTGGAATTGAATTCAACATTAAAATTGGCATCACAAAGTTAGCTAACACTAAGTAAATTGAATTTCATGTTTTTAACTAGAAAGACTTTATGAATAATAAGTTTTGGGAAGACCTCAATTGTGCTTTTACCTAGAATTTTGAGTTTACCACTATTCCCAAAAGACACAGTTCCCTTGCTAAGGTAGTTGACTGTGGAAAACTTGCTCACATCTCCAGTCATGTGTCTTGAGCAACCACTATCCACAATCCACATACTTGGTCCACCTACCTAAACAACATGAAAAATAAATTCCTTAGGTACCCAAACTTTTGGACTGGTAGCATCAATCAACAACTTCTTGGGAACCCAAGCCTTTTTAACCTTACTCCTAATTGTTGCTTTTCTACTAATTAGGGAGGTATAGGCTACTTCCTTCTCCTTAGGTCTATATCCTATGTCGACCTTATTATAAATGACCCTTTGATCCCTAAGTATCATATCAAGATATTTAGATCCACTAGTAAATTTTTCTAAGCATGTCCTTAGTTCACAAACTTCATTTTTGAGATTTTCATTTTCTATTCTAAAATGCAAGAGTCATCACATGAAGGTTTTTCATTCATTTTGAGGTTCTAAAATGCAAGAGTCGAGGGAGATCGAGAGTCAGGAAGCAGGGGAATCGTGAGGTGTCTGGGTGCGGCGTAGAGAAGAAATTGGAGGGATGTTTCGGCTGGGAAAAATGCTCGACGAAGTTGGCGAGGAGTCGGCGAGGAGTGAAGAAAGTCGCCGTCGGGGGGGGGGGGGGTTAATGAGGTGCGGCTGAAACGTTTGCATGGAGAAATCGCGTGCGGAAGAAAACGCCGAATGGACCCAAAATGGGTCAGATTTTTCTTTGGGTTCTAATGGGTTATTGAGTTTGGGTTTTAAATCCTTTAAGCCATTAACCCAAGGTTCAATTAAACCTAGGTTAATTTAACCCCAAGCTCCATTAACTAACCCATATGATATATCTAGGTTAGGTTTAAAAATTCCTAACCCAGCATCACCAACCTAAATTATTTTTTTTCTGTGGTATTTTACACACACTATGCCGAGCACTCAGTCATAAAACCGAGCCACACAGTGCCGAGCACTCAGTCTAAAAATCGAGCCACAATGTGACCAGTCGACTAGGAAAAACCTCCAATCGACTGTTGAACCTCAAACATTGAACGATTGCAAGATGCACACTCATTGTAAGAAGGGAGACCAACAGATTAATGAATGCAAGGTACAGAGATAATAGAAATAAGATGCATGCTCATTATAAGAGCCTACTGCATCTATGTTAGTGTCAATCATGAGATGATTGATTAGGAATTCATATGTATCATATTTCATTAATAACAATCAAGGTTTACTTATTATATTATTTCTTATCTGTGCTATATGAATAATATAATAGTGTCCTTGAATAGTAGATTCAAGTTTATAGCATATCAATTGGTTGAATTGATAGTGAGAGTCTGTAAGTCTGTAGACATATATATATGTGTATATATATATAACACTACTCTTAACTATTCCTAGTCAAGTATTAATATTCAAGGACAATATTAATGCATAGAGACTAGCATGTAGGTCAATTGATGACTTAATCTCATAAGTCATGGATATGTGATATCAAGTTGACACATGGGTACATATTAGAGACTATGTACTGAATTGACCCGTCATGAGAATATTTCATGGATCGTTATATGAGTGTCATAAACATTCTCATGTGACTATTGGTATGAATAATCCTTCGACCTGAAGTCACTACGGTTCCCTACATAATGAGTTGTATACTTTGACTTCGTCAAACGTCACTCGTAATAGGGTGACTATAAGAGCGATCACTGGGTATGCAATAAGTTATGCGGAGGAATGTGAGTGATGTAGATGGGATCTATCCCTTCCATATAATGGAAGTGATATCTATGGGCCCCTTGATAGAGTAGGACTGCTAAAATGCATGGTCATGCTCAAATAAGTCAATATGAGATATTGAGCTCATTTGGTTGAGTAGTCTACTTGGAGATCAAGAAACTCTTGATTGATAAGAGGATGACACAGTTTATGTCTCATTGATCAATCTAGATATCAAGGATAGAAGGACTGAGTCACACAAGATAGTAGTCATGGAAAGGTTATGTCAGATCTCGACATTCTCGTCACTTGGGTAGCAATGATGTATTGCAAGATGCCGCTCATTGCTTATGTCTCTAAAAGGGTTTTAGAAACATTTGTTAGGGCAATCAACCCATGATGTGGTTTTGATGTGTGTGGCAAAGGGTTTAAGTTAGGATTGCATTGGATTTGATATGTGCGTTGGAGTCTTGCAGGACTTAGTAATTCGCACATGGAGCATTGGCGAGTTTCACCTCTCATGACTCGGTCCTTGAGTCAGTGAAAGATGCATTGCGGAAGTCGTGCGCTTAGTGCATCCGAGGGACCGTCGGACGAGGAGCATTAGAGTGAAGCCGGAGGAAGTAGACTTCAGGGCGAGACGCGAAGGATGACACTGCGAAGCCGTGCGCTTGGTGCATCTGAGGAACATGGTCGGACGAAGATAACTTCGAAGGCGAGGAACTCCAAGGAAATGAGAGTGAGCGATTGTAACCCGAGATGGGGTAGATCATAGGTGAAACTTGGCCATTTGGCTAAGTGTCGGATAGGATTTCCCGACATCAGTCGACTGCCATGACATGGCAGTCGACTGTTCCAAGTCGAAGGAACTTGACTGGTGTCCGACTGATGGCATTCTGGTCTAGTAGTCGACTGCCAATGGATGACAGTCGACTACCGTGCCATCAGTCGACTGCCAAGGGACGACAATCGACTAATGAAGAAGGGCGCGAGCACAGAATGCTTCGTAGCTGACTGATCAGTCGGCTACAAAGGCATCAGTCGACTGATAGGTTTACCGTTGGACCATGATGATTGCGGATCAAGGCTGGTTAGAAGCCGTTACGAACGGCGACAGTCGACTGCTAAAGGTATCAGTCGACTATTGGGTGGCCAACGGGAAGAAATCAACCCTCTTTATAAAAAGAGAGGGTGTGGGCTTTGGGGAGGTTAATCTTTATGCTCCTAAGTGCTCCACACGATTTCTAATCCTTCTTTTGCATTTCTTTCAATCATATTGTAGAAGGAGTGTTGTGTTGTAAGAAAGGTTTACCTCCACCTAGCTTTGTGCAAAGGAGAGAATAGTTGAAAGCTTGAGGCGTGATTCACCTTGGACGAATTGGGTCGTGGACTAGCAGCAAGGGTTGTGAACCATGTTATGACTTGGTGTTAGCATTTGCATCTATGCTTTCTTTACTTTGTCTTAATTGCTTGTTTAGTTTTATTTCCGTTGCGCTAATCATATTCTTAGACGAGAAATCAACGAACGACTTCCATCGTCTACGAAGAGGGCTATTCACCCCCCTCTAGCCGGCCACTGATGTTCCAACAAGTGGTATCAGAGCCAAGGAGCTTGTCACCGGACTAACCGCAGCAACAAGCACAACAACTACGATGGTCGGCTCAAACATTCACCCACCGAAGTTTGAAGGAGAATTCTCTTGGTGGAAAAAGAGAATGGAGGTATTCTTTGAAACCGATTTCGATATTATGCTTATAATGGAAAATGATTTTGAGTTGCCTAGGGACGAAGAGGGTGAACCAATAGAGAAGTCAATGTTGGATCGATGCGATTCGCTAGAGGGGTGAATAGCGATAAAAACTTTTTCGTAATCGTTCATTAAGGTACGAGTAAAATGCAGCAGAAAGATAACAATAAATAAATAAAAACACGAGGGTTTTTACTTGGTTCGTAGCCTACGGCTACTACTCCAAGGCCCTAGTGGTCCTTGACCACGCACGGAGGGCAAAATACTAACCAAACTCCTCCTCGTTGGAGATAGGAGTTAAACGAATACAAAACTCGATAAAGACTCAAGGTAGAGGGACACTCCCCCTCTCCTTGATATGATTTAAATCTTTACTAAAAGAAATAAACTGAAATACAATTTAAAACTTTCGTTACCGACGACTTTAAAGGTTAGGAGGTTGAAGCTCTAGTCGTCGTCTCAGCCGTCAGAGGGATGTCGGAGAGTGAGCGATGTCGGAAGCACTTGGAAGCTTTTTAATTGATCAAAAACCCTAGGTTTGGCCCTCCTTTTATAGCCTTTAAGCCCCTCATCGAATGGGTCTTCAACCAATAAGAATTGGGCACAAAACTCCTTGAAAAATGGTGATAAAGCTTGACTCCTCGAGGCTGATCCTTTGACCAACGATCGATGGCCATCACCCGATCGGCTCGGCGGCTATCGATCAGTGTTGACCTTCGGCAAATCGGTCGCAAGTCAAGGTTAGCTCAACAAAAACATAATTTCGACGGTCGTCGACCATCCGATCTCGACCTAGACCACCTATGAGATGTCTTGGGTCGGATCTACGCTTAAGTCTTTCCCCGTAAAGAGGATACGACCTTGCTTACACTCGCACACACGAGCTTACCTTAGTACTTACGTGTTGCTTTTGCTTCCGGCCTTCCACTCAATTCCTTCGGCTCCCTCCGAAGTCTCTTGAGTGTCGCCCGACCACCGCTTCTTCCTCCGGGAGTCGCTAGCCTTCAGCTCCAGCGTTGAGACTTTTCTGCACACTTGATTTAGCTCATGAGATAACAATATATGCTTAACTTTGTATCGTTTGCTATAATCAAAACTTAGGTTCGACTTAGGTGCCTACTGCACCAACAATCTCCCCCTTTTTGATTTATGACAAACCCACATACAAAGTTAAGTAAATAGCGAGCATGAAGAGTAATAATGTGCATGAGAAACAAAAAAATATGAAGATTAAGTTGGAGTAGTAAGGATTTTCTTCAAGTACTCCCCCTTGAGGAAACCTCCCCCTTGACCGAGGGTGAGTCTTGAAGAAAGACCTTAATCCTCCCCCTTGAGGGTTGCTTTAAGTAATTAACATTACTTAAAGTTGGCCTTAGTAAAACATTTTAGTTAAGCCCTTTTTCCCCCTTAAGTAAAACATTAACGACATAAAGTTTAAAAAATATGTTTAAGTAAAACGTAGACGGCACAAATAAGTTTAAGTTAAGAATTCTTTGGCCTTTTGTTAAAAGTCTCTTTGGCCTTTTGTTAAAAGTTAACTAAGTTTTAACTTTTGGTTTAAATATGAAGTAAGAGTTAAGTTATCAAAAAAAAAATTTTGACCCCTTAACTTACTTTGGCCTTTTTGTCCCCCTTTTGCCATATATCGAAAAGAGTGAGAGTGTGTGTGGAATAAAAGCAAGTCTTAATTTTAAAGTCCAAGCATGTTCCACATTATTTCAAAAATAATATACTGAAAATAGGTTCATCTATAAAATGTTCGACTCATATTTGGCTTGATTGATATGAAGGATCAACCAGTCCTGGTCAGAGTCGGTTAGTATGTATGATTATACTCCGTGGCTCATAGCGATGCACTAGCTCTACATCTGGAACCAGGAGTAAGGTCCTAAAAAATCACGCCCAACTACGTGGCTAAGTACACAAACACATTAGTCCTATGTGTTGTGAGATGTACTGGCTCCTTAAATCTATAGGTGCATGATATCTAAGGTATGTCCTATGCTAGTTCCATAAAAATGAAATTAAAGAAATAGTAGTAAGAACATATAATTTGCATGTACCTATTCTATTACGCACATGCCCAATTTTCGTCTTAATAGACTAAATTCGGCTTCGGGTAGGGGTTTAGTAAATAGGTCTGCTAAGTTAGACTTCGATTCGACGTATTCGAGTTGTATGGCTCCGTTGGCCACATGTTCTCGAATGAAATGGTGTTTAACTTCTATATGTTTGGTCCTAGAGTGACATATCGGATTCTTTGTAAGATTAATTGAACTAATGTTGTCTACGTGAAGTTTAGTATTCGTAAAGTCTAACTTAAAGTCGCGGAGAGTGTGCTTCATCCAAAGAAGTTGAGTGACACACTCACCCATCGCAATGTATTCGGCTTCGGTGGTAGATAAAGCGACACAGTGTTGCTTCCTACTGCACCAACTTACTAGACTCGAGCCGAGTAGTTGACAACAACCACTCGTGCTCTTTCTATCGAGTTTACTACTGGCATAATCCGAATCGGAGTAGCCGATTAGTTCGAACTCCGTAGATCTAGGGTACCAAATACCAACGTTAAGTGTACCCTTTAGATATCTAAGGATACGCTTAACTAGGGTTAAGTGAGACTCCTTAGCATAGGTTTGAAACCTGGTGCACATACTTACTGCGAATAGGATGTCGGGTCGACTCGCAGTTAAGTATAGGAGACTTCCTATCACGCTCCTATAGTACTTTAAGTCAATGGTCTTACTTTCTAGGTCTTCTCCTATGTTAACGTTAATCGCCATTGGGGTGTTTATTACCTTGGCGTCTTGCATTCCAAATCTTTTAATTAACTCCTTAGTGTATTTTTGTTGATATAGGTATATACCATCCTTAGTTTGTTTAATTTGTAGACCTAAAAAGTGTCACGCCCGCCCTTTTTGCCAGACCCTGAATGTCCGGAGAGGCGGCGCGTGACGCGATCGTACATACATTTCATACAGCGGAAGACTTTATATATGTACTTCTTAGTTCTTACAGCGGAAGACTTTAGACCTAAATACTTTTCTTTTCTTTTTTTTTCTTTTAAACATAAACATGCATTAACGCTTCTTCTTAACATAGAGTATGTTTCATACCATGCATGGATGGATACTTCTTCTTACTTCTTCTTTACTTCTTCTTATCAACATAAAGCATGCATCATATATATATAGATACTTAGTGCTTAGTAGGTTCATAACATCATCGTCATAGGGAGACATAAGTAAAGACATCCATAGACATCATCATCATAGGTAACATGTATAAATAGACTTAACGGATCTTCTCCACCGTGCCACTACCACACACATTGGCCCCTCCTGCTGCTCCCTTTAGTTTACCCATCCCTTACCCTTATCTGCAGTACGAGGGAAAGATAAACTATAAGCTCATAGGCTTAGTAAGATCCTGTCCTACTCACAAAAACTATACATCATTATTAATCATGGCTTGTAGCATTTATAACGTAAAATCAATATAACATGTAACTTGTTGGGAGTATGGGGAATACAATCAAAGTCCCACATTGGTAAGACATGGAAAAGATCATGTGCTTATAAGAAAAAAGATATCTCCATTGGCATGAGGCCTTTTGGGTAAAGCCCAAAAACAAAACCATGAGGGCTTGGGCCCAAAGTGGACAATATCATACCATTGTGGAGATATGTGGATCTTATATGCACTAACAATTGGTATCAGAGCCATGGTCCATGTCAAGCCATGAACCTCGAACGAAGGAAGTTGAGCTCCCACGTCCGGATCAAGAGAACCAGACATCAGGAAGGAAGTCTAGTTGGGTCGGGGGGACCGAACAACTGGCAGGAAGTCCTGGTGGGTTGAAGATCGGACATCAAGCAGAGAAAATCCTTCGAGGAGGGATAGGCTTGAGGGGGGGCCCAATGTGGTCCTTCGTTTGAGGGGGGGATTGTTGGGAGTATGGGGAATACAATCAAAGTCCCACATTGGTAAGACATGGAAAAGATCATGTGCTTATAAGAAAAAAGATATCTCCATTGGTATGAGGCCTTTTGGGTAAAGCCCAAAAACAAAACCATGAGGGCTTGGGCCCAAAGTGGACAATATCATATCATTGTGGAGATATATGAATCTTATAGGCACTAACATAACTTACATGGTGTCATCAACTCATCATGTAGCATAAGTAACATAAGTGAAATATAGCATGGATCATCCCTAACTTAGTAGCATAACATGAATATATACTTAATCAGCATAATATGCATCATATGTAACTTAGTAACATAGACATCATAGCGTACCATCGAACATAACATGTAACGTATACATCATGACAGATCATTCAATCATAACATGTAACTTAAACATTATGGCATATTATCAAACATAACATGTAAACATATGGCATATCATCAAACATAACATGTAAACATCATGGCATATCATCAAACATAACATGTAAACATCATGGCATATCATTAAACATAACATGTAAACATCATGGCATATCATTAAACATAACATGTAAACATCATGGCATATCATCAAACATAACATGCAAACATCATGGCATATCATCAAACATAACATGTAAACATCATGACATATCATCAAACATAACATGTAAACATATGGCATATCATCAAACATAACATGTAAACATCATGGCATATCATTAAACATAACATGTAAACATCATGGCATATCATTAAACATAACATGTAAACATCATGGCATATCATCAAACATAACATGCAAACATCATGGCATATCATCAAACATAACATGTAAACATCATGGCATATCATCAAACATAACATGTAAACATATGGCATATCATCAAACATAACATGTAAACATCATGCAGGATGCTTTTGAAAACATATATGTTAGGTACGTAAATATAAATCTCAACATATTTGGGCCCGGCATTGTACCACTTCTTCATTATCATAGCGCGCATCCCTAAATAGGCCCGAGGTAGCAAGTCTCGAACCTAATAGGTTTCTAGGCCCGAGTCTTATTCCATCGACCTAGGGGCAATCGTCATAGCGTAGAAGCCCATCCTAGGCCCGAGTCTTACTCCATCGACCTAAGGCATCTTGGAGCCCATCCCGTACTAGGCCCGAGTCTTATTCCATCGACCTAGGGGCAATCATACATAGAAGCCCATCCTAGGCCCGAGTCTTATTCCATCAACCTAGGGCATCTTAGGAGCCCATCCCTTCTTGGACCTTGTTAAGGTCTTGGTACAAGCCATGCAGAAGGTAAAATACTTATATGCTTAATATATAACATAGCTTATTTCATTTCTTGACAAACATAGCATAGCATACTTCATTTCATAACCCATCATGCTTCATTTCATGAACATATCTTCTTTCATTTCATAACATAGCATACTTCATTTCATAACATATCATACTTCATTTTATCATCATATCATATTCATTTTTGTGAACATATCCTTTTGTTTCATTCCATAGTCTTATCGTATTCCATTTCGTAATATTAGATATCACATACACAAAGGCATGGCATCAAGAGTAAGTAAATGCTAACTAAGGCATGGTATCTTCACCTAGCATTATTTAAGATCACATGTCATCATAAATTCACTCAAACACAAAGCACATGTAAACCTAATTCATTTAGCATGGCTACAACTTCATAAGCAGCATTATTTAAGACCACAAGTCATCATGAATTCACTCAAACACAAGGCACATGTGAACCTAATTCATTTAGCATGGCTACAACTTCATAAGCACATAGAGTTTGAATTAAACTTCATCTATTCCCCAAAACATAGGTTGGCCGAATGGTCCATGGAGGATTTATCTACATACTAAACAACATTATATGCATACCAATCATGGTATGAAACTTCATTGAACATAATAACCAAGGGTGGCCAAATGGCCCTTATAGGCTTTTTAGGGATTAGACTTTTAACTAATTCAATTAACATACATATGCCTACACTTCATGGTGTAAACTTCATTGAAACAAACAAAGAAAGAAACAACCAACGGTGGCCGAATGGCCCCTTTTTGCTTCTTAGGTTTCTTGTCACCCAACATTCATTCATGAGCATTATAACCTAGCATAGCATTATTAGGGACATTTTCATGCAACCCTAACCCTAATTCCCTAGGGTGGCCGAAACACATAAGGGGCTCAACTAGGGTTCTTGTTACCCAACATTCATTCATGAGCCTTATAACCTAGCATAGCATCATTAGGGACATTTTCATGCAACCCTAACCCTAATTCCCTAGGGTGGCCGAAACACATAAGGGCTCAACTAGGGTTAGCTTTTGGTCCTAATCCATTTTTAAATCTTAACTACATCATATAGTGAATAAAACATAGCGTGTAACTTCATGTAAAACCCCAATCCTAAGCTTGGCGAATAGGTCTTGGTAGCCATTAGGGCTAGCTTTTTAACCAAACCTCTTTTCCCATCTTAGCATCATCATATACTTCCTAACATAGATTACAAACATAGATTACCACTTCATTGATAAACCAAAACATGCTTGGCCGGATCTAACATATAGGTTGTTCAAACATTCAATCGAAACTACTTGTATGCAGGTGAGGGATACTTACTTCCTTCGCTTTGCTTGTAGTGTGAAGAAGATGACCTAACACAAACCCTAGCCCTTTCTTCTTGCTTGGAGGAGTTTCGGCCAAGGGAGGAAGAAAATGGAGAGGGAGAGCTTCTAGGGTTTCGGTGAGAAGAAGGAAAGAAGAGAGGAAGTGACCAAATTCAATCTTCCCTCTTCTTTATAAAGGGGAGGAAGAGAAGTTTCTCTTTTCTTTTCTATGCCTCTTCATTTACCCTTAGTCCCACTTATCTATAGTTTCCCCTCTTCCTTAATCATATAATCCTATTGGGCTTCTGGTTAGTGGGTGCATCTATAAGGCTTGGCTATCTCTAGAGGAAAGGGGTTCAATTCCTAGGCCTTGCACTTTTTGGCTTATTTTCTTTTATTTTTGAAAAGGCCCACATAAAGTCCATGATCATCAAGCCAAAAATTCTTGTAAAATTTGCTAGGAATTTTACGGGCGTTACAAAAAGAAACTTAACTCGCCTACCAAGTTCATTTTGAACTCACTTTCCATGAGTGAAACGAACTCGTTTAGTAAGGCTGAGTTAGAGGTTCCAAAAATTATATCATCTGCGTAAATTTGAGCTATGAATATTTCTTTACCTAAGGTTTTTACGAAGAGAGTTGGGTCAACTAAGCCTTGGTCAAACCCTTTTGACTTAAGATGGATTGAAAGTCTCTCGTACCAAGCTCGAGGAGCTTGTTTAAGTCCATAGAGAGCTTTCTTAAGTTTTAGAACATGGTCGGGTTTATCTAGATTTTCGAATCCGGGGGGTTGGCTAACATAAACTTCTTCTTTAATGTATCCATTTAGGAATGCCGACTTAACATCCATTTGAAACAGCTTAAATCCTCGATGTGCGGCATAAGCTAGCAACATTCGAATGGATTCGAGTCTAGCTACTGGGGCATAGGTTTCGTCGTAATCTAATCCTTCGACTTGACTAAACCCTTTGGCGACTAACCTAGCCTTGTTTCTAACTACTTCACCTTTATCATCAAGCTTATTTCGAAACACCCACTGTAATGCCCGTAAAAAGTCTCCAGCAATTTTACGAGAATTTTTGGCTTTACGATAATGGGCTTTATGTGGGTTTTCCGAAAATAAAAGGAAATAGACAAAAAGAGATGCAAGACCTAGGAATTGAACCCCAAACCTCTAGAGATAGCCAAGCCCTATAGATTCACCCACTAACCATAAGCCCAATAGGATTATATCATTAAGAGAAGAGGAGAATTATAGATAAGGGTGATGAGGGTAAATGAAGGGGCATGGAGAAGAAAAAGAGGAACTTCTCTTCCTCCCTTTATAAAGAAGAGGGAAGCTCCCATTTGGCCACTTCCTCCTCTCCTCTTCATCCTCACCGAAACCACCTTGCTCCCCCTCTCCATTTGCACCTTTGGCCAAATTCCTCCAAGCAAGAAGAAGGCTAGGGTTGGCTTCCATTAGGTCATCTTCCAACTAAAAAGCAAAGCGAAGGATGTAAGATTTCCTCACCTGCAGTATATTAGTTTTGTAGGATGAATTACATGAAAGAAATATGAGATTGGAGCTTCATATGTTTCGGACAACTAAGTCTTGGGCTAGGATTCATGAAATATGCTATTAGGGAAACCTTTTATATGTTGTATGCTCCAAGTAGGGATCTTTAGGTAACAAAAGTCCAAGGGTTTTAACCCTACATGTTTCGGCCACCAAGGGTTTAGGGTTAGGGTTTCATGAAGAGCTCCCCCTTATGAAGTTAGGTTATGATATATGCCTACATGAATAGATTTAGGTGATAAAAATCCAAAGATCTTAACCCTACAAGTTTCGGCCAACCCATGAAATTAGGGTTAGGGTTGCATGAAAAATATTTCTAAGGATACTATGATAGGTTGGCTTCTAAGGGAACTAGGGGATGTTGTAGGAGTATTAGGTGATGAACATGCTTTGTGATTAATATGCCATGAATATACCAAAGAAATAGGCTTCATGTTATGATGTAATGTGACATGAAATATGCTTAGGTGATGAACATGTTTTTACGATTTAATATGCCATGAATATGCCTAGGAAATATGCTTCATGTTTATGATGTAATGTGCCATGAAATATGCTTAGGTGATGAACATGCTTTGTGAGTTAATATGCCATGAATATGCCAAAGAAATAGGCTTCATGTTATGATGTAATGTGCCATGAAATATGCTTAGGTGATAAACATGTTTTTGTGATTTAATATGCCATGAATATGCCAAGGAAATATGCTTCATGTTTATGATGTAATGTGCCACGAACTATGCTTATGTGATGAACATGTCTATACTTTAGGACCCCGTTAGGGTACTCTTATGTTATGAATGCATGTGTCCTTATGATAAGATGGAGATGCTTCCCTTTCAAGTAGGTAGGGATCAAGAGCTCTCCTTATGATAAGATGGAGATGCTTCCCTTTCAAGTAGGGATCAAGAGCTCTCATTAAGATAAGATAAAATGGAGATGCTTCCCTTTCAAGTAGGGATCAAGAGCTCTCCTTATGATAAGATAAGATTAAGATGCTTCCCTTTTTATGTTGGGGATCAAGAGCATTCTTTATAATATGACAAGAAAAGAAAGGAATTAAGTATTTTACTTTGTAAGAGGTTAAGTACCCGACCCGTTAGGTGGTCGTTAATCAAATCCATAGGGACATAAGAAGACGTAAGAGGTCTTGCCCTGGTAGGTCTGGTGGCTCGCTACCCCAGCCTATTAGGGAACGCGCATTATGTGGTACTTAACCTGGGCCCCCAAACAAGTTATGATATTGAAGTACCTATATATATATATATGTTTTGAAAAGAAAAGACTTTTATGAAATTGTGTATGCTTATGTTAAGGATTATGAATGCTTACGAACTCGTCCTTTATGCATGTTAGACTCTATGAAGTTATGATGCTTACAGTAGTTAAGAATACTTGTGATTATGTACCTTATACATGTTTAGGATTTATGTCATTATAAATGTTTATGCTCAAGTTAAAAATGCTTATAATTATGTCCCTTATGTATGTTAGACTCTATGAAGTTATGATGCTTACAGTAGTTTAAGAATACTTGTGATTATGTACCTTATGCATGTTTAGGATTTATGTCATTACAAATGTTTATGCTCAAGTTAAAAATGCTTATGATTATGTCCTTTATGCATTTTAGATGCTATGAAGTTATGATGCTTACAGTAGTTTAAGAATACTTGTGATTATGTACCTTATGCATGTTTAGGATTTATGTCATTATAAATGTTTATGCTCAAGTTAAAAATGCTTATGATTATGTCTTTTATGCATTTTAGATGCTATGAAGTTATGATGCTTACAGTAGTTTAAGAATACTTGTGATTATGTACCTTATGCATGTTTAGGATTTATGTCATTATAAATTTAGACTTAAGTGAAGGCGATACTTACAGAGTTTAAGAACACTTGTGATGTACCTTATGCATGTTTAGGATTTATGTCATTATAAATGTTTATGCTCAAGTTAAAAATGCTTATGATTATGTTCTTTAATCATGTTAGATTTTACTAAGTTATGATGCTTATAGTAAGAACATTTGGGTTTATGTACTTCCTGCATGTCTAAGATTTATACCATGAATGCTTATGTTTAGATTATGCCCTGCTTGGTTTTAATTATGCTTAGCATGCTGATGTAAACTCTATGCCATGCTTAGGTTTCATTACATGGTATGTTGTTGATTAGTGTTACTATGGAATACTTAGGCCATTTATGCTAGCATGCTTATGTTTCTAATTGCTTGATGTAGTTCGTGTTTTTGTGAGTAGGCAAGAATCTTACTAAGCTATATGCTTATAGTTTATGTTGTCCATATACTGCAGATCAAGGAAACCTGAACTAGAGGAAGTAGCAGGAAGGGCCCCGTGTGTGTGATAGTGGCATGGTGGAGAAAGACTCTATTACTATCTGCTTATATTTATATGCTCAATTAACAACTTAAGACATTGCTTCCGCTTATAAGACTTGTGAATTATTAGTACCATGCTGGATGTTGCTTAGTTATGTTATTGTTCAATTACTTAAGAAAGTTGATATGATAGAACTCACGAATGGATCCTTATGATGGGCATATTATGAAATGAGATAAGATATGGTAACATGCTAACTATGAATAAGATAGGTGATGCATGTAGAAAAGAAGGTTTATGCCATGATAACATGCTTAAGTAAATGGTGAAATGATCCATGTGTATTATGTTTTAAAAGAAAAAAAAAGAAAGGGGTCAAGTAGCGCCGCCCTGAGAGCAGATAAGGGCGGGCGTTACACCCACCTTGTTCCAATTATCGTTTTGTCTTTAGGTGGTGGTACTAATTCCCACACTTCATTCCTAGTAAATTGAGCTAGCTCTTCTTGCATTGCAATAATCCAATCGGGATCAAGAAGAGCTTGTTCAATTGATTTGGGTTCTATCTTTGAAATTAAGGAAATTTGACTAAGGTTCCTATAGGATGCTCTAGTTCGAACTCCTAGATTAGGATCTCCTATCACTTGGTCGATAGGATGATTCGTTTGAGTCCTAGTTGGATTTGGGTTTGAGTCTACAACTTGATCCATAGGATGACTCGTTTGAGTTCTAGTTTGGTTGGAGTCATCTATCACTTGATCAATAGAGTGATTTGGTTGAACACTAGTTTGACTCGGATCACTTGTCACTTGGTCGACAAGAGAAGTTGGTTGATGTGGATTAGACTCGATCTCAGGGTCGGAGACGAGTTTGGTATCAGTGGGCTCAACACTTGGGGTCATTAAGGGTTTTGTAGGTTCGGGCACTTCATCGAACACTACATTAATAGTCTCTTCGACTCTAAGGGTGTCGTGGTTATATACTCTATAAGCTCGACTTGTAGTCGAGTATCCTAGAAAGATTCCGGTCGTGGTTTTGGATGTAAATTTCCCTAGGTAATCCTTAGTGTTTAGGATATGTACCTTACACCCAAATACCCTAAAGTACTTGATGTTAGGTATTTTATCGTGATAAATCTCGTACGAGGTCTTAAGGTGCCTTTTTACCATAAGGATCCTATTTTGGACATAGCATGCTGTACTTACGGCTTCTGCCCAAAACCTATCGGGTAGGTCGTATTCGTTCAACATGGTCCTAGCGGCTTCTTGTAGAGTTCGGTTTTTCCGCTCCACTAGGCCATTTTGTTGAGGGGTCCTAGGGCAAGAGAATTCATGGTGGTATCCATTTAGGTTACAGAAGTCGGTGAACCTTTGATTTTCGAATTCACCACCATGATCGCTTCTAAGTCTTTTAACCTTAAGGTCTTTTTGATTCTCGATTAATTTGAATAGATTGATTAATTGATCTAGGGTATCATTTTTATGTTTGATGAACCTAACCCAGGTAAACCTGGAGTAGTCGTCAATTATGACTAAGCAATATTGACTTTTATTGAGTGACTTGGCTCCATGTGAATCGAATAGATCCATATGTAGGAGCTCAAGTACACTTGAGGTTCGTTCTTGGTTAGTTAACTTGTGTTGTGTCCTAGGTTGTTTTCCTTGTTGACAAGCATTACATATTTTATTAACCAAGTTGTTGAGGTTGGGTAAGCCTCTGACTAAGCCACTCTGACTCATCTTGTGGACGAGTCTTGGGTGCGAGTGACCGAGTCATCGGTGCCACAACCATGATTCCTCTTCCAGTGTCATAAGACATTTAGCTGAGGAATTGATTAAGTTAATTGTATAAATGTTATTTGTCCTAGTTCCTTTGAGTATTGTTTTAGCTGTTTTATTTGTTTTAATTACACATTCATTTTCTAAAAATATGACCTTATAGTTATTGTCACATAATTGGCTTACGCTAAGCAGGTTATATTCGAAATTCTCTACAAGTAATACATTTTTAATAATAAAATTCGAGTTAAGCTCGATATCACCTGATCCGATGATTTTGAGCTTGCCGTCATTCCCAAAAGCTACCGATCCTTGTCGTTTGAATCAAAGCTTTGTGAATTTGAGTTGATCCCCGGTCATGTGTCGGGAGCAACCGCTGTCCAACATCCATTGATCCTACACATAAGGTGGTTGGATTGGATGTTAGATTTTTTTTAAAAAAAAAATTGGTTGTAAGTTGTTAAACCTAGGTCATCTCACCTGTGTCTATATGATTAAGCATGTTATACTTATGTGTTTTTTGTGAGATGATTTCTAATTAAGTTGATTAAGTGTATTTAGGTTCAAGTAATTTTATGTTAGATTTGGATTTGACCCTAGGCTTGTCAAGTTTACCTTTTCAAGATCATGGCTTCCAGGTCGTGGCGAGGCACAGGGGCCTTCTTTTATCGGATCATCGACCACTTCCTTAGACAAAGCCATGTTCAAGAAAATGATGACTTGACTCACCTAAGATTATTTCCTAGTCTAACTGGTTATTTTTGAAAAGAGGCTCCCCGAGGCTCAATCTTTTCGAAGAATTTTAGTTGGTTATGTTTTTGAAAAGAGGCTCCCCGAGGCTCAATCTTTTCGAAGAATTTTAGTTGGTTATGTTTTTGAAAAGAGGCTCCCCGAGGCTCAATCTTTTCGAAGTTGATTATGTTCATGTTCTAAGTGAGTTCACAAGTTTTAAAGTACAAACTTTCTAAGTTAAAGCATGCAATTTCTAAGTTAAAGCACAAACATTCTAAGTTAAAACATGCAATTTCTAAGTTAAAGCACAAACATGTTTTGTATCTTGGCTCCCCTAGACCGTTGAATCGGTTCGGTCTATCCACATAGTGGATTTGGTCCTGGGAATCGAAAGACGGGTTGGATCCTAGAGTTGAAATCAAAAGGTTCTTAGGGACCCATGCTTGGACATGTTTCCTATGTCGACTTACAATCGACATATACGACCTATTAGTCGTGTTTGAGTTAAATCCTAGTCCAGCCTTGTTGTACACGGCCCTTTGAGATCCAAGTAGGAGGTCAAGTCCTTTGGATCCTGAAGTGAACCTTTCCAACGTGTTCCTAAGATCTTCGACTTGACTTTTCAAGAGAGAGTTCTCAACTTCGAGCTTTTCAACTCGAGTTGAGTCCTTCTCTTGAACTCGACTAGTCGAAGAGGTTAGGGAGACCTCGTGTTTGAGGAGTTTAACCTCCTCAACAAGGGTCTCGACCTTGGACTCGGACTTAGCTAACTTCCTAGACAAAAACCTAACCGTATTATGTAAAGTATTAAATAAAGTTCGACTTACTTTAAGGGTATCTTTTGAACCGGATGCGTATTCATGGCTTGACTTGAAGGTAGCTTCGTAGTCCGAGTCATCCTCAGGTTCTGACTCAAGTTCAGGCTCGGTCTCCATGTCCGACTCAATTGATTTCGCCATGAAGACGTGGTCTTCGTCTTCTTCGGATGACGCTTCTTCCCATGTCGCGTTGAGGGCCTTCTTGTGCTTAGGTGCTTGGTGGTTCAGCTTGGGGCACTCGGACTTGATATGTCCAAACCTGTTACACTCATAACACCTAATATTAGAACTTTTAGGCTTACCTTGGTTGAGTCGAGTCGTGGTTCGCTTTCTTCCCTTGGCTATCCTTCGAGCTAGGTTCATTAGTTTGGCAGTCAACTCCGGGTCAACTTCTTCTTCGGACTCGTCTTCCTCCTCGGTTGGTGGTGGCTTGCTTGCGATTTTCTTCTTCTTTGATCATGCAAACAAGGCTATACCCCTCTCGGGTTCCGAGTTGGACTGCTCATGTAATTCGAAATCGGAAAAGAGTTCATCTAACCTAATTTTAGAAAGATCCTTGGAGACCTTGTAGGCATCGACCATGGATGCCCACAAGGTAGTCCTCGAAGCAGTTTAGAACATACCTTATAAGGTCGCGGTTTTCGACCTTTTGCCCGAATGCGTGTAGGTTGTTGACTATGTCCCGGACTCAAGTGAAGTGTTAGTAATATATGAGAGATGTCCTAAGGCAATCGCCTTATGTATGAACCATTTATATGATAAATGAAGATTCACTATTTGAGTATACATGTTTTATGTATTTGATTGGATCTTAAACTCATTTCTTGAATGTCCACGATACGATTCACAAAGATGAGAGAATTTGTGATTGGATCACAACTAGTGAGTATCTCTACATGTGTAATTGTGATGTATCGGAATTATCCTAGTCGATGAATTGATGGATTTGGACACCATCAATTCGCCGAGACTAGCACGCAGGTATACCTTGGTGTATCCAAGCGGTGATTCTCACCGGGCCGGAGACATTGTGATGTCCGGAGTTAATCGTGGATGCTAGTTATGGTAACTAGTTCATTGGAGTGACCAGTAGTAAGACTTCATATGGTTCTCTGCATATATAGATATGTCAATGAAGTTCTTCTTGTGGCTTAAGTGCGATGTTCCTTTGACTTGCGGTATTCAAGTCATCTTGATCATGGAGACTTATGCTTTGACATCTTAAGCAAACATCTCAGGAGATGTGGACCCGGATGATTGGGTATAAGTCAAGTGATCGAAGGTGTTTGAATAGCCTATAAAGGATTCACCACTCCGAGGAGATGTATACCCATGGCCTCTCGTCGGATTGTTACTAAAGTCTTTGGCCAAAGCATTACATGTTTAGAGTAAAGTACTCTTCGATACATGTGGAGTAACTAGAATCCGTAGGACGAGGAAATGATACTTGGGCTAGGTGTGACGTAGTCAGCCTAGTGGGGACTGACACAATAGACCATGTCCCGAACCAAGTGGGTATAAGATGAGTGAAGGGAATGGGGCACGATTCATTCGAAAGCATCAAGGGTTTGAAAATAGTTCTGGATCAACCGTTGATCTTTTTGGTTAATTGGGGATCATGATGTACTACTAGGTGCCACTCATGATCGTTCTATAATTAATGGTTAATTACAGACGGCCAACATAAACCGAGAACCTATTTGGTCACACGCACAACGAGTGTAATCCAAAGGATTTAAAACGAGCTTGAGAATGGGATTCTCAGACCGAGAGAAACTATGTTTGGTTGGACCAAACATAAAGCGAGCATGAAATTATTTCGATCAATGGAAGCGTGGATGGGCGTTGTGTCTTATGAAGACATAATGGATGGACCAAAATGGTTTGGTTCTAATCCAATGGATGAGAATAAACCAAAGGGTTTGGTTTATATTAAGCGAATGAACCAAAGGTTGGTTCGGTTCGTTTTAACTTAAAATAAACCATCATGGTTTGGTTTATTTTAACTTATCTTAATGGAGCGGGTTAACGGGCTTTATGGATATGATCCATTAACCATTAAGAGAATTAGTTCTCTATAAAAGTGGGCTTAAGGGATTGTTAAACCCTAACTAATCCAAACCCTAGCCGCCCAACATGTTGTTGCCGCCCAACACATTGTTGCCGCCCAGCTTGTGGTGCCGCCGTCCAGCTCCTTGCCGGCGTCCAAGCTCCAGCCGGTGAACCTCCGGGGACCCTCCGGTGATCTCCTATAGGTTCGGCATCAAGGTGAGCCTTTTCTCTCCTTGTTTTGGCCGGCGCCTACTCCTCCACCAAGCTGTCCAGTTTTCTGGACAGCTTCTCCTCCTCTCGTCGGAGCGTCGTTTGGACGACGGTTAGTGCTCCGACAGCGGCTAACTTACTGGGGATTTGATCTCCGGTAATCCTCTGAGGTGGAGGACGAAGGATTCGTCAAACGGTTGACGAACACCTCTCCGGAGAAGCGAGTTTTGAGAACTCGTTTTGGATCCGAATTTGGATTCGGATCGTGATCATCTCTCGATCACGTCGTCTTCAACACGAGGCTAGTAACCCGTACGAAGAAGAAGCTCGTGACTTAGCGAAGTCATCCCGAGGAGCTCGGCGTGGATACGGATAGAGACGATTCTTACGAGGATCGTTCCGGTTGATGCCGTTCCCGCTGCACGTCATACGGAAGGTATAACGTAGTTTAATTTCCTTTTATTGCAAATTTTAATTTACGGTTATGTCTACACTTGTTGTAATAGCATGCGTGTGTTGTGTGTGTTGTAATAAATATAGATTTATTATTTTTAATTGCTTTCGTTGTGCTCATGTTTACGAAACATGATCGAACACACACACGCCGCGGTGCCGGAAACCCAACAGTGGTATCAAAGCCCAGGTTG
This sequence comes from Wurfbainia villosa, assembly GCA_025175895.1. NCBI lineage: Eukaryota > Viridiplantae > Streptophyta > Magnoliopsida > Zingiberales > Zingiberaceae > Wurfbainia > Wurfbainia villosa. The sequence goes on from CM045997.1 coordinate 59,786,715, forward strand.
TGTTTCGACATAATCGTAAAATGGTTTTGCGATAGTCATAATGTATTTCTGGAAATTTTCTAATTTTGGAAATTTAGAAGTATTTATGGAAATTTTTCAATTTTGGAAAGTCTAGAAGTATTTATGGAAATCTTCCACTTTTGGAAAGTTGGAAGTATTTATGGAAATTGATATTTTCCATAAATAAAATATTTGATTAGATTCTAGAAATTTGTTTCCTAATTTAATCATGATTTGATTTGGGAAATCAAATCTTAAAATATTTTATTTCCATAAGTTGTTTTAATGATTTAGGAAATTGGTTTCCTAAATAGATTTTCCTTAATCAAATAATTCCATGAATAAAATATGTGATTAGATTTGGAAATTTGTTTCCTAATTTAATTATGATTTGATTTGGAGAATCAAATCTTAAACATATTTTATTTCCATAAATAGTTATGACATATAAGGAAATATATACATGACATAATTGTATGCCATGTAATTGCATTAGATGCATAACATTATGTCATGCGTGTCGTGACATGTAGATGTATGTCATGTATGCCATGCCATGTAGATAATAGTTATTTGCATGCAAAGAGGATGAGACATAAAAACCCTAACTCAATATTAAAGCCTACACCTTCCATTAATATGGTTAGAACTAGAGTTCTGTTTCCTGTTTGGGTTGTTGGACTCACTCCAAGCCCGACTCGAACCTGAACATGTTCAAATTATTGGAATAGTTTAACTCTAATATGGTAAGAGTCAGAGGTCAATCGTTAGTTTGGGTTGTTGGACTCACTCCAAGCCTGGCTAATTGGTTGAATGCGCTCTAACCATATTAAAACTATTTCACGATTAATGGGTCGGCTTTAACTTGGAGCATCGATTTGTTGGACTCACTCCAAGGTCGATGTGAAGAGAGGTGAAGTTGGGTGCTATGCATATGATGCATACTTGTTAATGTGTTAACAACCCAATGTATGTGTAAACATTCAATTAGTTGATAGCACATTGTGATAGTTACATATACATGATATGTAATCGGTATACTTGATACCCACCATCATAGCTAAGAATGGCTTGTTGGACTCACTCCAAGGTTGTTCTTATCTATGATGGATATCAGCCCATTCGGAGATGGACCTACGATCTCCCGAAGTGATTTTGGGGTTTTTGAATTCGAAAAATGAATGGGATTTATAAATGTATATTGATGCATTTTAAAATCATTTTCTCATATATGCTCATTTTGTATTTCTAGGTTAATATATTGATCATGATGTGTTTGAATTTGCGTTCCATTTTGGATTCAAATAAATTGACTGGGCCGAACTTCTTGGACTGGCTTAGAAACTTGAGAATTGTTCTCAAGGTGAAAAGCTTGTGTATGTCCTCGAAGCGCCTCTTCCCGCCCGTCCTAGTGACGATGCAACTTTGGACCAATTGTTGGCCTATCAGAAACATATGAGTGATTCTGAACAAATGAGTTGCATCATGCTAGCCGCGATGGAACCCAAGCTACGAAAGCAGCATGAGCATATGGATGCTCATATCGTAGTCCTTCATCTCTGTGAGTTGGTTGATGAGCAAGTGAGATTCGAAAGGTTCGAAGTCTCCAAGCTCCTCTTCACCTCTGAGATGCGAGGAGGCTCATCTGTGGTACTGCTCAACATGCTGAAGACTGTGGAGCCTTCTGAGAAGCATGAGTAGGGGACAGTGTTGTTAGTTGATTCCTCGAAGAAAGGTTCTAAGAGGGAGTCAAAGGAACAATAGAAGGGGAAGAAGAAAAAGGCTAAAAGGCAGAACCAGCTCAAAAGGGCACTTGCCATCATTATGGCAAGGAGGGTCATTGGCGAAGAAATTGCAAGGTTTATCAAGAGTCCATGAAGAAGGATAAGGCATTGGATGCCCCATCTTCTTCAGAAATCTTCTTTATTGATTGTCATTCTATTTCCTTAGACACTTGGGTATTGGATACTGGGTGTGGCTCACATATATGTAATGACATACATGGGCTAAGGAATAGAAGAAGACTCGTCAAGGGAGAGTCAAATTTATGTGTTGGGAATGAAGCAAAGGTTGCTGCACTCGCCATCGGAACGTATTTGTTGAAACTCCCTGCAGGACTTGTCTTAGAACTGGACAATTGCTTTTATATTCCTTTGTTGATAAAGAACATCATTTCTATTTCTTGTTTAAATAGAAATGATTTCCATTTGACGTTTAGTAACAATTGTTGTTACATAACTTTGAATGGGGTTCTTTATGGGACTGGAACTTTAAGCAATGGTGTTTATACGTTGGACGTATCCAGTGACATTTGCAATATCGAAGCGAGCAACAAGAGTGCTCGAAAGGATAATCAAATAGACTCCTACATGTGGCATTGTCGTCTTGGCCATGTAAGCAAGAAACGCATGTCCGAATTACACCGATGTGGAATTCTGGAATCGTTTGAATTGGATTCATACGATACATGCGAATCATGCTTAAAAGGCAAGATGACTAAGTTACCTTTTACTGGAAAAGGTGAACGAGTGGGAGAGTTACTAGGTCTAGTACATACTGATGTATGTGGACCTATGTCAACTCAAGCATTAGGAGGCTATAGCTACTTCATTACCTTCACCGATGATCACTCACGGTTTGGGTATGTGTTCTTGATGAAATACAAGTCTGAAGCCTTTGAAAGGTTCAAGGAATTCAGAAATGAAGTAGAGAAACAACATGACAAGAGTATTAAAATACTTCGATCGGATCGAGGAGGTGAATACTTAAGTCAAGAGTTTCTTGATTATCTAAGAGACAATGGCATATTGTCTCAAAGGACTCCGCCCTATACACCACAGTATAATGGTGTATCTGAGAGGCGTAACCAGACCTTGTTGGACATGGTCAGGTCAATGATGAATCATGCAACTCTTCCCAAGTCCTTTTGGGGCTATGCACTTCAGACAGCTGTTTACTTGTTAAACAGAATGCCTACCAAGGTAGTCTCAACTACTCCATATGAGATATGGAATGGTAAGAAACCTCATGTATCTTACTTGAAGATATGGGGTTGTCCTACTTATATGAAGCGGACTGTATCAGACAAACTGGATGCTAAGTCTGATAAATGTCTATTTATTGGATACCCTAAGGAAATAAGGGGTTACCAATTCTATCATCCTGTGGAACAAAAGGTGTTTGTTTCAAGGCATGCTGTGTTTCTAGAGAAAGAGTTTCTCTTGCAAGAAAACAGTGGGAGTGTCGTCGAGCTTGAGGAGGCTCGAGAGACTCAAATAGACATTGATGAGATACCTGGTGAAGCACAACAGCCGACAACTCATAGTGATGAGCAATCGGCTGGACCTATTGTAACACCACATCTTCGTAGATCTGGTAGAACACGCAATATTCCTGAGAGATATGGATTTCACGTAAGTGAATCGAACGACGTGTTACTCATTGATGATGAGGAGCCTACCAGTTATGAAGAAGTGCTGACAAGTTCAGAAAGGGATAAGTGGCTCGGTGCCATGAAGTCGGAAATGGATTCCATGTACGAAAACCAAGTTTGGAACTTGGTTGACCCACCTGAAGGCATAAAGCCTATAGGGTGCAAGTGGGTTTTCAAGAAGAAAACCGACATGGATGGTGATGAGATTACCTATAAGGCTAGATTGGTGGCGAAAGGATATCGTCAAAAACAAGGTGTTGATTATGACGAATCCTATTCGCCTGTAGCTATGCTTAAATCCATTCGGATGCTCCTGGCCATAGCGGCTCATTATGATTATGAGATATGGCAGATGGATGTGAAAACAGCTTTCCTTAATGGAAACCTGCTCGAGGATGTGTATATGATACAGCCTGAGGGTTTCACATCGGTTGACAAAACCAAGGTATGCAAATTGCGACGATCCATTTTTGGATTGAAGCAAGCATCCAGGAGCTGGAATATCCATTTTGATGAGACAATCAAAAGTTTGATTTCTCACAAAATCCAGACGAACCTTGTGTGTACAAGAAGGTTAGTGGGAGTGCAGTCGTGTTCCTAGTATTGTATGTCGATGACATACTACTTATAGGAAACGATGTTTCAATCTTACAGTCAGTGAAGGTTTAGTTATCCAAGACATTCTCCATGAAAGACCTGGGAGAGGCAACCTACATCCTCGGGATTAAGATCTATAGAGATAGATCGAAACGGTTGCTTGGTCTTTCGCAGTCTACATATATAGACCGAGTGCTAAAGAGGTTTAGCATGTCGGAATCCAAGAAAGGTTTCCTACCCATCAGGCATGGGGTACACCTTTCGAAGTCTATGTGTCCGCGCACAGAAGACGAGAGGATTTGCATGAGTAAGATTCCCTATGCATCCGCAATAGGATCTATCATGTATGTTATGTTATGTACGAGGCCCGATGTATCATATGCTCTGAGTGTCACGAGCAGATACCAGTCTGATCCAGGAATGGATCATAGGGTGACTGTTAAGACGATCCTTAAGTACTTAAGAAGAACTAAGGATGCGTTCCTAATATATGGAGAAGGGTACATGGTGATACGTGGGTATACGGATGCCAGATCCAGACAGACAAGGATGATTCCATGTCTTAGTCTGGGTATGTATTCACCTAGAATGGAGGCGCAATAAATTGGAAAGGTTCCAAGCTTGACACTATAGCGGATTCTGCCACTAAGGCAGAATACGTTGCAGCTTTGGAAGCAGCAAAGGAAGCGGTTTGTATCAAATAGTTCATCTATGAACTTGATGTGGTCTCATCAATGATCCAAACATGTGCTTCGCCACTATCATCTTATCAGAGAGATCATAAGTAGGAACGAAATACAAATCGAGAAAATTCCCAGTGAAAGGAACTTAGCGGATCCTTTGACTAAAGCATTACCTCAAAGTAAGTTTGAGGGTCATGTTGGTGCTTATGGTATTGGATACCGTAGCGATTGGCATTATGCCAAGTGGGAGTCTGTTAGTAATATATGAGAGATGTCCTAAGGCAATCGCCTTATGTATGAACCATTTATATGATAAATGAAGATTCACTATTTGAGTATACATGTTTTATGTATTTGATTGGATCTTAAACTCATTTATCTTGAATGTCACGATCGATTCACGGCATGAGAGAATTTGTGATTGGATCACAACTAGTGAGTATCTCTACATGTGTAATTGTGATGTATCGGAATTATCCTAGTCGATGAATTGATGGATTTGGACACCATCAATTCGCCGAGACTAGCACGAGGTATACTCCTTGGTGTATCCAAGCAGCTGATTCTCACTGGCTGGAGACATAGTGATGTCCGGAGTTAATCGTGGATGCTAGTTATGGTAACTAGTTCATTGGAGTGACCAGTCGTAAGACTTCATATGGTTCTCTGCATATATAGATATGTCAATGAAGTTCTTACTGTGACTTAAGTGCGATGTTCCTTTGACTTGCGGTATTCAAGTCATCTTGATCATGGAGACTTATGCTTTGACATCTTAAGCAAACATCTCCGAGGAGATGTGGACCCGGGATGATTGGGTATAAGTCGAAGTGATCGAAGGTGTTTGAATAGCCTATAAAGGATTCACCACTCCTTGCGAGGAGATGTATACCCATGGCCTCTCGTCGGATTGTTACTAAAGTCTTTGGCCAAAGCATTACATGTTTAGAGTAAAGTACTCTTCGATACATGTGGAGTAACTAGAATCCGTAGGACGAGGAAATGATACTTGGGCTAGGTGTGAGTGAGTCGACCTAGTGGGAGACACAATAGACCATGTCACAACCAAGTGGGTATAAGATGAGTGAAGGGAATGGGGCACGATTCATTCGAGCTCTTGAAGGGTTTGAGAAATAGTTGGATCAATCAGTTGATCTTTTAGGTTAATTGGGGATCATGATGTACTACTAGGTGCCACTCATGATCGTTCTATAATTAATGGTTAATTATAGACGGCCAACATAAACCGAGAACCTATTTGGTCACACGCACAACGAGTGTAATCCAAAGGATTTAAAATGAGCTTGAGAATGGGATTCTCAGACCGAGAGAAACTATGTTTGGTTGGACCAAACATAAAGCGAGCATGAAATTGTTTCAGTCGCAATGGAAGCGTGGATGGGCAGTGTCTTATGAAGACATAATGGATGGACCAAAATGGTTTGGTTCTAATCCAATGGATGAGAATAAACCAAAGGGTTTGGTTTATATTAAACGAATGAACCAAAGGTTGGTTTGGTTCGTTTTAACTTAAAATAAACCATCATGGTTTGGTTTATTTTAACTTATCTTAATGGAGCGGGTTAACGGGCTTTATGGATATGATCCATTAACCATTAAGAGAATTAGTTCTCTATAAAAGTGGGCTTAAGGGATTGTTAAACCCTAACTAATCCAAACCCTAGCCGCCCAACATGTTGTTGCCGCCCAACACATTGTTGCCGCCCAGCTTGTGGTGTCGCCGTCCAGCTCCTTGCCGGCGTCCAAGCTCCAGACGGTGAACCTCCGGGGACCCTCCGGTGATCTCCTATAGGTTCGGCATCAAGGTGAGCCTTTTCTCTCCTTGTTTTGGCCGGCGCCTACTCCTCCACCAAGCTGTCCAGTTTTCTGGACAGCTTCTCCTCCTCTCGTCGGAGCGTCGTTTGGACGACGGTTAGTGCTCCGACAGCGGCTAACTTACCGGGGATTTGATCTCCGGTAATCCTCTGAGGTGGAGGACGAAGGATTCGTCAAACGGTTGACGAACACCTCTCCGGAGAAGCGAGTTTTGAGAACTCATTTTGGATCCGAATTTGGATTCGGATCGTGATCATCTCTCGATCACGTCGTCTTCAACACAAGGCTAGTAACCCGTACGAAGACGAAGCTCGTGACTTAGCGAAGTCATCCCGAGGAGCTCGGCGTGGATACGGATAGAGACGATTCTTACGAGGATCGTTCCGGTTGATGCCGTTCCCGCTACACGTCATACGGAAGGTATAACGCGTAGTTTAATTTCCTTTATTGCAAATTTTAATTTACGGTTATGTCTACACTTGTTGTAATAGCATGCGTGTGTTGTGTGTGTTGTAATAAATATAGATTTATTATTTTTAATTGCTTCCGCTGTGCTCATGTTTACGAAACATGATCGAACACACACACGCCGCGGTGCCGGAAACCCAACATGAAGTTGGGTCGCGGACTCGTGTTCCTGCATTTTTAGGTTATATAGTTTATTGAAAAGAAGATCACGCTTACATACCTTGGCTTCATCGGTCCCTTCGTGTAGCTCCACTAGTTTCGTCCAAAGATCTTTTGCGCTTATGAAGGGGCCGACGCGATTTAGCTCCTCCTTGGATAGGCCGCATTGGAGGATTTGTGTTGCCTTGGCGTCGGCTTCGACTTGTCGTTTTGTCGCAATGGTCCATTGATCATAATCCAAGGAGTCACCCACTTCATTAGTCGGAAGTGTGAAACCCGTTTGGATTATGATCCACATCTCGATTTGGATTTTGAGAAAGCATTCCATCCGACCCTTCCAATAACGGAAGTCATCTCCGTTGTAAAACGGAGGTCGGACGGTGCTAAAACGCTCGAGATGGGCCATTAGAACAAAAGACACAAATAGACGGAGACGAAGAAACTAACAATGACAAAAACACGAAAACAAGTACCAAGACTCGCGTCTTGGATTAGTAGTGCGGAAGAAAAACTTAACAAGGCGAAATAAATAAAAAAAATAGAATTAAAAGAAAAATAAATCTGTAAAAAGGCTAGATTGGTGGTTTCACCAAATCTTAGCAACCCCCGGCTCTGATACCAATTGTTGGATCGATGCGGTTCGCTAGAGGGGGGGGGGCGAATAGCGATAAAAACTTTTTCGTAATCGTTCGTTAAGGTACGAGTAAAACACAGCGGAAAGATAACAATAAATAAATAAAAACACGAGGGTTTTTACTTGGTTCATAGCCTACGGCTACTACTCCAAGGCCCTAGTGGTCCTTGACCACGCACGGAGGGCAAAATACTAACCAAACTCCTCCTCGTTGGAGATAGGAGTTAAACGAATACAAAACTCGATAAAGACTCAAGGTAGAGGGACACTCCCCCTCTCCTTGATATGATTTAAATCTTTACTAAAAGAAATAAACTGAAATACAATTTAGAACTTTCGTTACCGATGACTTTAAAGGTTAGGAGGTTGAAGCTCTAGTCGTCGTCTCGGCAGCGCTTCGTCGTAGGGATGTCGGAGAGTCGGAGCGTATCGGAAGCACTTGGAAGCTTTTTTAATTGATCAAAAACCCTAGGTTTGGCCCTCCTTTTATAGCCTTTAAGCCCCTCATCGAATGGGTCTTCAACCAATAAGAATTGGGCACAAAACTCCTTGAAAAATGGTGATAAAGCTTGACTCCTCGAGGCTGATCCTTTGACCAGCAGTCGACTGATGGCCATCACCCGGTCATCGCGCGATCGATCAGTGTTGACCTTCAGCCGATCGGTGATTGACGACAGTCGAGTCCTCTAAGCTGGCAGTCGACTGATGCTTGCTGCAAGTCAAGGTTAGCTCAACAAAAACATAATTTCGACGGTCGTCGACCATCCGATCTCGACCTAGACCACCTATGAGATGTCTTGGGTCGGATCTACGCTTAAGTCTTTCCCCGTAAAGAGGATACGACCTTGCTTACACTCGCACACACGAGCTTACCTTAGTACTTACGTGTTGCTTTTGCTTCCGGCCTTCCACTCAATTCCTTCGGCTCCCTCCGAAGTCTCTTGAGTGTCGCCCGACCACCGCTTCTTCCTCCGGGAGTCGCTAGCCTTCAGCTCCAGCGTTGAGACTTTTCTGCACACTTGATTTAGCTCATGAGATAACAATATATGCTTAACTTTGTATCGTTTGCTATAATCAAAACTTAGGTTCGACTTAGGTGCCTACTGCACCAACAGTCAAGGTGGGCTAAAAAGCAAAGGGAGGAGCACCTTGCAAATTCAAAGGCCAAGCACCACCTCTTAAATGTGCTCCCCCAACAAGAGATCAACCGAATTGGAGAGCGTGCAAGCGCCAAGGAGATGTGGGAAAGATTGATAGAGCTTCATGAAGCCACTTTCAAGGCGAAGCTTGCAAGAAGAGATGTCCTACGCTTCCAACTCAACAATATTAAACTCGATAAAGGGGAGAAGGTAACATCTCTACATTCTAGATTTAAAGAAATTCTTAACTGTTTATCTAGTGCAGGGGAGAAGCTCTCCAATAGGAACATGATTATGAAGGCAATTGATGCCTTTCCCCGATCATCCAAGTGGAGTTCAATAGTGGACTCATTCTATATCTCAAAGAATCTAGAGGTAAGTACTCTAGATGAATTTTTCTTTACTATGGAATTGCATGAATCTAGGCTTGAAGGCATAAGTGAAGAACCAAGCATCAAGCCATCAAGGGGAATGACACTAGTAGCCAACAAGGGGAAGAAGAAGAAGAAGACTCCCTCCTCATCCGATGAAGGCTCCTCCTCCTCCTCCATGGATAGCACGGAAGAAGCATACATGGTAAGGAAGGTAAGACGTGCTTTGAAAAATTTTAAATTTAACAAATCTAATGATAGGAGGAGAAGGCCAAGGAAAAAGATAATTTACTACAATTGCCAAGGAGAGAGACATATAAGAGATGATTGTCCTCTCTTGAACAAAAGCAAGGAGGAAAGGAGAAAGAAAGAAGAAAAGAAGAAAGGGAGCAAGAAAAAGGAAGAAGAGAAGAAAACCAAGGAAAAAGGGAAGGCAAAGGCACTCAAAGCAAGGACATGGGATGATCCTTCATCATCATCATCGGAGGAAGAAAATGCCTTTGTCACAAATCTAGCTCTAATGGCAATAGAAGATGTGGACTCCACCTGCTCTGAGGAAGAAGAAAGAAGCACTAGCGAGGAGGAGAGCACGAGTGAAGGGGGAGCATCCTCATCTTCATCCTCATCATCGGAAGGGGATTTGGTAAGTGAGGTAACAAATCTTCCTCCCAAAAAAATTATGTCCATGATATCTAGCTTAATTAAGGAGTTATTTAGGGCTAAAAAGAAAAATAAGAGCATGCTTGATGAAATTAAGGCCCTATAAGTAAAGTTAGAAAAATCATGTTTGGATATTAATGATAATGTTTCTTCTAGTATCAGTGATGCATGCTCACATGATAATTACATGCCTTTTAATGTTAGTGATGCATGTATGGAGGAAAATAGGGTCTTAAGGGAAAAGGTAGACCATTTAACCAAGGCCCTAGAAAAATTCACTATAGGCTCCAATACTTTGAACATGATAATTGGGAGTCAAAGGGCAAGCTTTAATAGAAAAGGGCTAGGATATAAGGGAAACAAAAATGAAAAGGCCTATCATTGTTTAATTGCTAGGGGTCAAGCCAAAAACAAAACAATTGCTAGAAAATGGATCCCTAAGAAATATTTAGTGAACCCTATAGGAAAGAACTTGTATTGGGTTTCTAAATCCATCCTTAAGGGTTAGGAAAACCCTAGGATAGTCAACCATAAGTGGACTTCACTTATATCATATTATATGGTTGACTTAGGATGATGTGGGTAGTGAGATTTAATTTATAAGCATGATGGAGGAAGTGATTATAATGTTAGAATCATATACTTGATTTGAATAATGATACATGCTTATGACTTAGAATGATCGGGACTTAATTTTTGAAATAGTGTTGGGTGATGATAATGCACCCATAAAATAGCCTAAATCATGCTTTGGGTGATACTTGACTTATTATCATGATTTTATTCCTAATGCATGATTATAAATTGATTGATACACTTGTTTAATGATCATAATGTGAAATCAATGCATACATGACTTTATGATCATGTGGTATGTTAGAGTGATACTTAATCTTGTGTAGAATTGCATGAATTTGAAGGTAAAGTATATAAATACCTTTAGGAACATCTCACACTCACCATAAGGATAACCTTGATTAAAAACTTAGCATGGGTGAGATGTTCGGATGATACTAATGGTCCACTAATGCTTATGGCATTTAGATGGGTCATTAAGTGTATCAATAGAGCAATAATAGACCAATCATGGGGAAACATATGTTTAATTCATATACATATTTCCCAAAGATCATGGTTGGATATTTTAAATGTTTTTAAAACCATGTTATACCTTGCAAATAGTGAGTTCATGTTTTAAAAAGTTTCAAGGCAAAACTAGGTTTAAAAGTGGATACAAACTTTAGATATTTTTGTAACTTTTGAGTTTTTGCCAAACTTTCAAAAATAAAATGAATTTTCATGGAAAATAAGTTTTCATTGATAAAGGAACTCACAAGAAATATGTATTTCAAATTTCATGATTTTTTGAATTTTCTAGAATTTTTAACGCATTTCTGAAATTGGATTTCGAAAATCAAAAAAATTATAAACTGAGTGCCAGTCGACTAGTAGTCTGATCCAATCGACTGATGTACTGTGCACGAGCACAGTAACCTAATTTTATTAGGTTTTGTTTGGTTTTTGGTCTTTTTCTTCCTTCGAGTTGATGTCATGCGTGTATAACATTTGGATAATATTTTTGATGGTGTCAAAGGAGGAGAATTGATAGGTTTAAGTTAATCATGCTAAAAGGGAAAATTTAGCATGTCTTAAGGGGGAGTTTGATACTCATGTTTTTATTTACATGCATTCTTGCCTTATGCTTTACGTATTTGTTTTACCTAACTTAAACGGATTGCCACACATCAAAAAAGGGGAGATTGTTAGGGCAATCAACCCATGATGTGGTTTTGATGTGTATGACAAAGGGTTTAAGTTAGGATTGTATTTGATTTGATATGTGCGTTGGAGTCTTGCAGGACTTAGTAATTTGCACATGGAGCATTGGCGAGTTTCACCTCTCATGACTCGGTCCTTGAGTCGGTGAAAGATACATTACGGAAGCTGTGCGCTTGGTGCATCTGAGGGACCACCGGACGAGGAGCATTGGAGTGAAGCCGGAGGAAGTAGACTTCAGGGCGAGACACGAAGGATGGCGCTGCGAAGCCGTGCGCTTGGTGCATCTGAGGGACGTGGCCGGACGAAGACAACTTCGAAGGCGAGGGACTCCAAGGGAATGAGAGTAAGCGATTGTAACCCGGGATGGGGTAGATCGTAGGTGAAACTTGACCATTTGGCTAAGTGTTGGATGGGATTTCCCGACATCAGTCGGCTGCCATGACATGGCAGTCGACTGCTCCAAGTCAAAGGAACTCGACTGGTGTCCGACTGATGGCATTCTAGTCTAGTAGTCGATTGCCAAGGGATGGTAGTCGACTACCGTGCCATCAGTCGACTGATGAAGAAGGGCACGAGCACAGAATGCTTTGTAGCCGACTGATCAGTCAGCTACGAAGGCATCAGTTGACTGATGGATATTATCAAACGACTGATAGGGTTACCGTTGGACCATGATGATCGCGGATCAAGGCTGGTCGAGCGCGTTCTGACGGCAACTGATCGCTAAAGGCATCGCCATCTCATTCTTTGGGCGAAGAAATCATCCCTCTCTATAAAAAGAGAGAGTGTGGGCTTTGAGGAGGTTAATCTTTATGCTCCTAAGTGCTCCCTAAGTGCTCCACATGATTTCTACTCCTTCTTTTGCATTTCTTTCAATCATATTGTAGAAGGAGTGTTGTGTTGTAAGAAAGGTTTACCTCCACCTAGCTTTGTGCAAAGGAGAGAATAGTGGAAAGCTTGAGGCATGATTCACCTTGGACGAATCAGGTCGTGGAATAGCGACAAGGGCCGTGAACCACGTTACGACTTGGTGTTAGCATTTGCATCTATTCTTTCTTTACTTTATCTTAATTTCTTGTTTAGTTTTCTTTCCATTGTGCTAATCATATTCTTAGACGAGCAATCAACAAACGACTTCCATCGTCTACGAAGAGGGCTATTCACCCCCCTCTAGCCGGCCATTGATGTTCCAACAACATTGTCAACGTTACGAGAACCTATTGGGTCACATACTTAGGACATGTGAGTCAGAGATGGCTCATGTGATGAGCCATTGGGCCATCGGGTTGATTCTAATGTAGATTAGACTCATTGAGTGGGATTCAAGGTATACCTAATGAATTTAACTCGAGTTAGACTCAAGTCAAATTCGGATTGAGTAGGACTCAAGGTATACCTAAAGAATTTGACTCGAGTTAGACTCAAGTCAAATTCGGATTGAATGAGACTCACCATTAAGAAGGGTTGCATGATCATTAATATGGAATTAATGAGTTGTTAATTCCATGGAAAGTCACAAACCCTTCATATTCAATGGTTGAATATAAAAGAGGATTTGATGAGACTTTTGGTTTCGTGGGTGTTGTTTTTTTGAGTGTGATCTTGTTCACCTTCTTCTCCTACCTTCTTGGCTAAACAAACCTTGTGGCTAGCACCACAATTTGGTTTCTCTTTGTCTCACGGTTCGTGTGGATACCTTGGAGATTCGGACATCCTGACCGCGCTGAGATCCGGACACCTTGCACGCAAGTGTTGCTGATAGGATTTCGAAGGGCTCGCATCGAAGGTAACTATGAATCTCATAGGACAGAATCGGTCAAACGAGTATGGTTTTCGCATGGATCTTTGGAGGGATCCTATTTTTCCGCTGCTATGTTCTTGTAAAATGTTTTCGAGCATGCATGGATTCCCTACAATCTACCCCCTGCTGAGTGCCGACATCATATGTCGATCGAGTTTTATGAGACACTGGAAGATTGGCACTATATGTGCGATCTGTTTGAATATGAGAAATTGCAGGTAACTCAATCTACTAATTATCTATGTTATATAAAAATTAAAATATTTGTGCTATAACTCATGCTTTATGTTTTATTTTAATAAATTTTTATATTGTAGACGCGTTCGTCTACAAAACTTGTTATGCACAGCGGAATATATATATATAATAGTAAAAACAAAACACAACAAGTACACAAACACAAACGGTAAGGCGATATAACGTAGTTCGGAATCTTAGGGTTCTTACTCTACGAGTCGAGCTCAAATGAGCTCTAATGATGCAAACCACCACTAATACACTCATTCTCGAAACAAACCGGAGGTGGAGAAACCTCTTACAATGTTTACAACAATAAATAATATAAACACAAGCAACTACAATGAAATATAAGTATAAAAAACTTTACAATGAAGAATGCTTTTGCTTGCTTGTTTGGTTGCTTGGACTGCTCTTGAAGACCCTGAAATGCACCAGCACTTTGCCTCAAATCACCCAAGGAACCGATGCCGAAAACCTCCCCTTCGTACTCCTTAAAAGCTGCAACTTGGGTTAATTTTCGCCTCATAGTCGATTGCCCATACCTAGCAGTCGACTTCTCCTGTAGTCGTTGCCTCACAACAGCTCGATCCACGCTGAAAAAATTCTAACATATAGCCGATCAGTTGAGGCGGTGATCGAGCTTGCCTCACTTCTGACCTGCTCCAGTTGACTGATCTACCACATCAGTCGATTGCTCATCGGGGATACTATTTCTCAAATCGCTCGACCTTCCAACAGCTTTCCCGAGCTCACACTATCCAGTCGACTGCCCATATACAACAGTCGATTGCTGAGCACCTAAGCTGTTTGCCGAGCCACACAGTGTCGAGCAGTCAATCTGAATGTCGTGCCACATAGTGTTGAGCACTCAGTCTGAATGTCGAGCTACACTATGCCGAGCACTCAGTCTTAATGGCGAGCCACACTGTGCTGAGCACTCAGTCAGAAAATCAAGCCACACAGTGTCGAGCACTTAGTCTAAAAACCGAGCCACACGGTGACCAGTCGACTAGGAAAAACCTCCAGTCAACTGCTGAAACTCAAATATGAGGTTTACCCCAAGTATGATTCCCTCATACTTACTAGACCACCCTTAGCCTAAACCTAAGCCTTCTAGCCACCTCCATCAACCTCACACCTATTGGATCCCTCCAAGTCATCCATGACTCGTTCATCCATACGCTAGCCTTTAAGTGCTTCCATCGGCTATTGTCATACTACTCGAGTCTACAATGCCAAGGTATATTTGGCCTTACACTGCCAAGATACACGCTTGGACTTTTGCCGCCAAACATTGGACTTATGCCGCCAAGACTACAGCTTGGAATTTACGTCACCAATATCACACCTTTGGACTTCCCAAATGCCAAGATCCATTTGGACTTATGCTGCCAAGACTCCACGCTTAGACTTTACACTATCAAACATTGGACTTATGCTGCCAAGACACATGCTTGGACTTTACGCTGCCAATATCACACTCTTGGACTTTCCTTGTCAACTCCATGTTGGACTTTCCAATTGCCAAGACCCATGCTTGGACTTTACGCTTCCAATATCACACTCTTGGACTTTCCTTGCCAACTCCATGTTGGACTTTCCAATTGCCAAGACCCGTGCTTGTACTTTCCATTGTCAAGTGCCCATGACTTGAACTTTACCATTGCCAAGACCCATGCTTGGACTTTCCATGCCAAGTACTCAAGACTTGGACTTCCCATGCCAAGTACACAAGACTTGGACTTTCCATGACAATCACATTGTCATACATTTTGTCGAACATCAAAATACTGCTTGAGTCAAACTTGAGTCTGGTCAATCATGACCTGGGTCGATTGCACCAACAGAGAAAGCCCCACTAGACTGGTCACCTCTCTAGTCAACTATTAACATGGTTTTTGACTAAATATGTTCGGTTTAGCTAGTTACATCAAACCCTAGGTAGTCTAACTACTTGAACATCATTAAAAATGAATGATTTTCAGTAACCATGAATGGGAAAGTCAATTAGGGTAAAATACAAATGTTTAAGGGATGTTAAAGTTCAAGGTTGGACTTTTATCTATTCTTTTGAAGTTTGAATCTCCTATAGGCTTAGGATTCCTTCAAAGACATTGTTGGTGCAAAGGTTAAAGGGGAGCAAGCCTTTAGGGGGAGACTTAAATATACAAACTCAAGACATAAGTTTGAATGTTCTAGTGCAAAGTTAGGCAATGATTTTATTCATGTTTCAATACTTTGCCCTATCATAACAAAGTTATCTTTCAAAGGTTCAATGATTCAACATTTTAACTTTCAAAAATGTCTTGGATTAAGGGGGAACCTTAAGTGTATTTTATTTCTTAATTCAAAGTATAACTCTTATGACAACTTTGTGTTTTGACATGTCTTTTGTTGTCATTATTAAATATGTTGGTTAAATAACTAAGTGACATTTCTTTCTCCTTTTGATGTATGTCAAAGGGGGAGAAATAAAAATTTAAGTTAGAACCTTCATCTTAAGGAAAAAGACATATCGTTCTTTCATAATATGTCTTATTGCATATTTAAAGACCTAACTTAAATGTTCGTCAAACATCAAAATGAGGGAGATTGTTGGTGCAATCTGTTGGTGCAACGGCACCAGATAATCGAACCTAGGTTTTGTTTATGGCAAAGACTCAAAGTTAAGGTATTATCATTATCTCATAAGCTACTCTTAAGTGTGCAGAAATGTTTAAGCTGAGCTAAAGGTCAGTGACACCCGGAGAATCTTGAGTCGAGAAACCGTGGTGGTCGGACGACACTAGGAGAACTTCGAATGGAGTCGAAGAACCTAGGTGAAGACTAGAAGCTAAGTGGCAAGTCACAAAGGACCAGAAGATAAGCACAAGTGTGAGTAATGGTGAGGTCGGGTCCTTTGTATGGGGATAACTTTAGGCGGTGGTCCGACTAAGACTTCCAGCGGAAGGTCTGGGTCGAGATCGAATGGTAAGTAGCCATCAAATTTATTATTACTTATGTTTTTGTGCTAACTCTTTGTTGCAATTAAAAAATCTAGCTGGCAGTCGACTGATGGCTTGTAGCAGTCGATTGCTACTAGTATCAGTCGACTGATGAAGGTCATCAGTTGATTGCAATTCAAACTGTCCAGCTCAAAGAAAGTCAAGATAAGCTCCACTTATCTTGAGGAGATGAGGCTCATTGACTCAGATCCAGATCTCTACGAATTAGGGCTTGGAGGGCTATAAAAGAGGAGGGGGGGGGGGGGGTTCACCCCTTTGGGATCATAAAATTGCTCTCCAAGTGCTCCCACAACGCCGCATCATCAACGACTACTCTACGCTATCGAAACGCTGTCGCAACTCCGATAAAACGCCATCAATTCAAGTCTTGATCTTCGTCAATATATTTTAAAGTTTTCACTTCAATATTTATAGTTTGTATTCGAGCTTTTATCCTTGAGTTTTCGTTGTAAAGAGGAGAGGTGGGATTGTGCCTCTACCTCTATCTTTCTTCTTATTGTAACCGTTGTCTCCTACCTCCAACGAGGAGATCTTTAGTTCATTGCCCTTCGTACGCGGTCTAGGATCGCAGGGCCTTGGAGTAGCAACCGTTAGGTTGTGAACCAAGTAAAAAAATAAATTGTGTCCTTTACTTTTTGCATCTTAATTTCCGCTGTGTCACTCGAGTTTTAACGAAACAAAAAGAACATTTTACGCTCGCTATTCAAACCCCCCCCCCCTATAGCTTGCTTTCGATCCAACACAATCTTGCCCAAATCATTAATTACTTTTGATGTTTGGGCAATCAAGTTTAAGTTAGGCAATGTTGGTGATCTAACATGAATATTAAGTGACAGCCACAAAGAAAGTCCAAGTATGGAGACTTGGCAAGGAAAGTCCAAGGATGAAGGCTTGGCGGCATAAGTCCAAATATATAATCTTAGCGGTGTAAGACCAAGTGTAACTTGGCAATGGAAGTCCCGGAGGTGCGACCTCTTGGCAAATGAAGATCTGATAGCATGACTAAGCCGAAGGAAGTACTTGAAGGCAAGCGTAAGGATGAGGAGTCATGGACTCAGAGGCATCCTTAAGCCGTGAGGCTGATGGAAGAAGCTTGAAGGCTTTGGTCTAGGCTAAGGGTAAGTGTCAAGTATGAAAAGATTATACTTGATGCATTAAACCTCAACTTTGAGGTGTACCATCTTGATGACTGGAAGTGCTTGAGAAGTCCCGAGTGGTGCTCAGGAAGAACCGTTCAAAGCACCTTACCCAATCAAGGTAGCACCTAGACTGGTAGTGCTCGGGAAGTCCCAAGCAGATTCGGAAAATCTCGAGCGGTGCTCAGGAAGTCCCGAGTGGGACATGAGTGTTGATGCAGTGAGAATCACTCCTTAGTTTTGATGTATGAACCATAGTTAAAAGTTAGGATTTTCTTGTGTTCTAATATCAGTGTTAAGTGTGCAGGCTTAACAGAAAGTCCTAGTAGGTCGTGTTGATAGGATACTAGGTAAGTATCTTGACAGATCAGGAGGACCGGACACCAAGCATGAAGTCCAGATGGGTCGCGTGGACCGGACATCTTGCATGAAGACCGGTTGGGTTAGGAGACCAAACAATCGGCAAAAAGTCCAGCTGGGTCAGGCAGACTGGATAGCTGGTGGAAGCCCTGGTGGGTTAGATCATATGTCAAGAGTGGTAATTTCGACAGGTAGCTGGCAGGTAAGCCTCGAGTGAAGAGGTGAGGCCGAGTCCTCTGTAGGGAGACAAAGCTATGCGTCGATTCGACGAAAAGTTCGCATGGGACTTAGTAGTCAAGATCGAGTAGTATTACTACTGCTATCATAGTTTATATTATCTATTTGTGCTAATCTTGTCTTGCAGGGATCAATTAACTGAATGAATTCAAGTCGACTGAATTTCAGTCGACTAGACATGTATTAGTTGATTGGATACCTATTTTGCAGGATTAGCTGGTAATCGATCGGAGATCATGCGGCGTAGATGGAAAGGGTTTCAGTCAACTGAAGGGTTTGAGTCGACTAGAGAGATTTCAGTCGGCTAGAAGACCACAAATTCCATATCGACGGATAGTCGTGGAGTCGACTGGAAGGCATTACAGTCGACTGGAAAAGGTTTATAAAATATGTGCTCGACCGTATCCAAGTCAAACATTCAATCTACGTCGAAGTACTGCTGAAATTCCTACTCATCCACGAAAATTCTCATTCCACAACAAGGAGACCTTCCGACACTCTGTGACTTCCTCAACAATCTTTAAGTGTCGGTATAATGTCTTGTAATTTCTTTTAATCATATTTTCGCTTATTGTACTTAACTTCAAGAGTGGGTAGTGTGCTACCCATCTCTAATATTTGTAAAAAGTGAAACCCTCCGAAGTCGAGAGTTCTTGAGTTGGAGGGCA
This sequence comes from Wurfbainia villosa, assembly GCA_025175895.1. Taxonomy (NCBI): domain Eukaryota; kingdom Viridiplantae; phylum Streptophyta; class Magnoliopsida; order Zingiberales; family Zingiberaceae; genus Wurfbainia; species Wurfbainia villosa. The sequence goes on from CM045997.1 coordinate 59,805,921, forward strand.
GTTAGTGATTGTCCATTGAGGTAGCTCTCGGAAGAGCTACGAGCCTTGGACTAGCAACCCAGTTAGGGTTGTGAACAAAGTAAAATAAAGTGTTATTATTTTCCGCTGCATACTCACAATAGTTTTCAAATATCCTAAATTGTTTTAAAAATTAAAATAAATTTTTTAAACTCCGAGATTCACCCCCCTCTCTTGGAGATATACGATCCTACAATTGGTATCAGAACCATAGTCCATGTCAAGCCTGTTGGGTTTCCCCGGCACCGACATGGGTGTGCGTTCGAACATGTTTCGTAAACATACACACAGCAGAAGCAAAAACAAGTAATAAAGTAATTTATTATAACATACACACCATACGCATGCAAGGATACATCAAGTGTAGACATAATCAACATTTTAAATTTTGCAATAAAAGAAAATTTATTCTAGTTATACCTGACGAATCACGTGTAGCAGGAATGACATCAACCGTAGCGACCCTCGCTAGAACCGTCTCTATTCGTATCCACGTTGAGTATCGTCGGGATAGCTTCACAAAGCCACGATCCCTGACTTCACAAAAGGTAGTAGCCTCACGATGAAGTCATTGTGATCCAAGAGACGATCACAATCCGAATCAAATTTGGATCTAAAAACGAGTTCCACAAACTTGCTTCTTGGAAGCGGTTTTCGTCAATCAATTGACGAAAACTTAACCCTCCACCTATGAGGATTGTCGAAGATCCAATCCCCGGTAAGTAGGTCACTGTCGGAGCGCAAAACATCGACCAAATGACCTCTTCACAAAAAGGAGAACAACCTGTCCAAAATTTAGGTGGAAGAGATGGTCGGCCAAAGCTTGGCCGGTTGCTCCTTGGTCACCGTCGGCCAAAGGAGGATCGCTGGAGGAGTCATCGACGGCTGGTGGATGGCCGGCAGAAAGGAGGAAGTGGTGGCAGCAACTTGGGCAGCAACACAAAGGCTGGGCAGCAAGGACTCCCTCCTTGTGTTGGGCGACAAGAAGCAAGGAGAAGGAGAAGAGGTGGGCGGCAACTCCAAAAATAACTCTCTCTCTAGGTTTTCACAAAACCTTTAAGCCGTGTTTTTATAGAGAGCATATTCTCCTAACGGTTATTGGTTCATAACCAAAATCCGTTAAACAAACCGAACCAACTTTGGTTCATTCGTTTAAAACAAACCAAATCACTTTGGTTTATTTTTCCACCATTGGATTAGAACCAAACCGATTTGGTTCATCCATCATGTCTTCATAAGACTCGGCCCATCCATGCTTCCGATGCAACTGAAATAATTTCATACTTGCTCTTTGTTTGGTCCAACTAAACCAAGTCTCTCTCGATCTGAGAATCCTATTCTCAAGCTCGTTTTAAATCCTTCGGATTACACTCATTGTGTGTGTGACCAAATAGGTTCTCGATTTATGTTGGTCGTCTATAATTAAACATTAATTATAGAACGATCATGAGTGGCACCTAGTAGTACATCATGATCCCCAATTAACCAAAAAATCAACGGTTGATCCCAGAACCTTTTTCTAAAACCCTTCAGCAGCTACAATGAATCGTGTCCCATTCCCTTCACTCATCTTATACCCACTTGGTTCAGGACATGGTCTATTGTATCAGTCCCCGCTAGGTTGACTACGTCACACCTAGCTAAAGTATTTACTTCCTTGTCCTGTAGATTCTAGTTACTGCACATGTATTCAAGAGTATCATACTCTAAACATATAATGCTTTGGTCAAAGACTTTAGTAACAATTCGAAGAGAGGTCATAGGGTATACATCTCCTCACAAGGAGTGGTGAATCCTCTATTAGATATTCAAACACCCTCGGGCACTTCGACTTATGCCTAATCATCCTGAGTCCACATCTCCTCGGAGATGCTTACTTAAGATGTCAAAGCATAAGTCTCCGTGACCAAGATGACTTGAATACCTCAAGTCAAAGGAATATCACTCTTAAGCTGCAGTAAGGACTTCATTGACATATCTATATATATAGAAAACCATATGAAGTCTTACAACTGGTCACTCTAATGAACTAGTTACCATAACTAACATCCACGATCAACTCCGGACATCCCAATGTCTCCAGCCAATGATAAACCAAAGAGTACACCTCGTGCTAGTCTCTACAGAATCGATGGCGTTCGAATGCATCAATTCATCGACTAGGGATAATTCCAATACATCACAATTACACATGTAGAGATACTCACTAGTTGTGATCCAATCACAAATTCTCTCATGTTGTGAATTGTATTGCGGACATTTAGTAAATGAGTTTTAGATCCAATCAAATACATGAAAACATGTATACTCAAATAATGAATCTTCATTTATTAAATAAATGGTACAACCATAAGGCGATTGTCTTAGGACACCTCTTATGTATTACTAACAAACTCCCACTTGGCCTAATGTCAATCGCCACGGTACCCGATACCATAAGCTCTAACATGGCCCTTAAACTTACTTTGAGGTAAGACCTTAGTTAAAGGGTCTGCTAAGTTCTTTTCAATGGGAATCTTCTCGATTTGTATTTCCTTTCTACTGATAATCTCTCTGATCAGATGATAGCGGAGAAGCACATGTTTGGATCGTTGATGAGACCACATCAAGTTCAGAGATGAACTTCTTGATCTAAACCGCTTCCTTTGCTGCTTCTGAAGCTGCAATGTATTTTGCCTCAGTGGCAGAATTCGCTATAGTGTCATGGTTGGAACCTTTCCAACTTATTGTGCCTCCATTCAAGGTGAATACATACCCAGACTGAGACCTAGAATCATCCTTGTCTGTCTAGAAATTGGCATCCGTATACCCGCGTATTACCATATCACCTTCTCCATATATTAGGAACACATCCTTAGTTCTTCTCAAGTACTTAAGGATTATCTTAATAGTCACCCAATGATCCATTCTTGGATCAGACTTATATCTGCTCATGACACTCAAAGCATATGATATATTGGGCCTTGTACATAACATAGCATACATGATAGATCCTATTGCAGATGCATAGGGGATCTTACTCATACAAATCCTCTCATCTTCTGTGCGCGGACACATAGACTTTGAAAGGTGTACCCCATGCTTGATGGGTAGGAAATCTTTCTTGGATTCCGATATGCTGAACCTCTTTAGCACTCGATCTGTATAAGTAGATTGCGAAAGACCAAGCAACCGTTTCGATCTATCTCTATAGATCTTAATCCCAAGGATGTAGGTCGCTTCTCCCAGGTCTTTCATGGAGAATATTTTGGATAACCAAATTTTAACTGACTGTAAGATAGATATATCGTTTCCTATAAGTAATATGTCATCGACATACAATACTAGGAATATGATTGCACTCCTAATAACCTTCTTATACACACACAAGGTTCGTCTAGATTTTATGAGAAATCAAACCTTTTTATTGTCTCATCAAAACGGATATTCCAGCTCCTGGATGCTTGCTTCAATCCATATATGAACCGTCGAAGCTTGCATACCTTGGTTTTATCAATCGATGTGAAACCCTCGGGTTGTATCATATACACGTCCTCAAGTAGGTTTCCATTAAGGAAAGTCATTTTCACATCCATTTGTCATATCTCATAATCATAATGAGCCGCTATGGCCAGGAGCATCTGAATGGATTTAAGCATAGCTACTGGTGAATAGGTCTCGTCATAATCAACACCTTACTTTTGACAATAGCCTTTCACCACTAATCTAGTCTTATAGGTAATCACATTACCATCCATGTCGGTTTTCTTCTTGAAAACCCACTTGCACCCTATAGGCTTAATGCCTTCAGGTGGGTCCACCAAGTTCCAAACTTGATTTTCATACATGGAATCCATTTCCGACTTCATGGCTTCAAGCCATTTGTTCCTTTCTGAACTTTTCAGAACTTCTTCATAACTGGTAGGCTCCTCATCATCAATGAGTAACACGTCGTTCAATTCACTTACGAGAAATCCATATCTCTTGGGAATGTTGCGTGTTCTACTAGATCTACGAAGATGTGGTGTCACAATAGGTTCAGCCAATGTCTCATCACTATAAGTTATTGGTTGAGGTGCTTGACTAGGTATCTCTTCAATGTCTATTGGAGTCTCTTGAACCTCCTCAAGTTCAACGCCACTCCCACTATTTTCTTGCAAGAGAAACTCTTTCTCTAAAAACACAACATGCCTTGAAACAAACACCTTTTGTTCCACTGGATGATAGAATTGGTAACCCCTTGGTTCCTTAGGGTATCCAATAAATAGACATTTATCAGAATTAGCATCTAGTTTATCTGATACAGTCCACTTCACATAAGCAGGACAACCTCATATCTTCAAGTAAGATAAATGAGGTTTCTTACTATTTCATATCTCATATGGAGTAGTAGAGACTACCTTGGTCGGAATTTTATTTAGCAAGTAAACAACTGTCTGAAGTGCATAGCCCCAAATGGACTTGGGAAGATTTGCATGATTCATCATCGACCTGACCATGTCCAACAAGGTCCAGTTTCGCCTCTCAAATACACCATTAAGCTGTGGTGTATACGGTGGAGTCCATTGAGACAATATACCATTGTCCCTCAGATAATCTAGAAACTCTTGACTCAAGTATTCACCACCTCGATCCGATCGAAGTATTTTAATATTCTTTCCAAGTTGTTTCTCTACTTCATTTCTGAATTTTTTTGAACCTTTCAAAGGCTTCAGACTTGTGTTTCATCAAGAAAATATACCTAAACCGTGAGTGGTCATCGGTGAAGGTAATGAAGTAGTTATAGCCTCCTAGAGCTTGAGTTGACATAGGTCCGCATACTTCAGTATGTATTAGACCAAATAACTCTCCCACCGGTTCATGATTTCCAGTAAAAGGTAACTTGGTCATCTTGCCCTTTAAGCATGATTCACATGTATCGTATGAATCTAATTCAAACGATTCCAGAATTCCACATCGGTGTAATTCAGACATGCCTTTCTTGCTTACATGGCCAAGACGACAATGCCACATGTAGGAGTCTAATTGATTATCTTTTCGAGCACACTTGTTGCTCGCTTCGATATTTAAAATGTCACTGGATACGTCCAACGTATAAATACCAGTGCTTAAAGTTCCAGTCCCATAAAGAACGCCATTCAAAGTTATGTAACAACAATTATTACTAAAAGTTAAATGGTACCCATTTCTATTTAAACAAGAAATAGAAGTGATGTTCTTTATCAACGAAGGAACATAAAAGCAATTGTCCAGTTCTAAGACAAGTCCTATAGGGAGTTTCAACAAATACATTCTGATGGCGAGTGCAGCAACCTTTGCTTCATTCCTAACACGTAAATTTGACTCTCCCTTGACGAGTCTTCTTCTATTCCTTAGCCCATGTATGTTATTACATATATGTGAACCACACCCGGTATCCAATACCCAAGTGTCTAAGGAAATAGAATGATAATCAATAACGAAGATATCTGAAGAAGATGGGGCATCGGATGCCTTATTCTTCTTCATAGACTCAAGATAAATCTTGTAGTTTCTTTGCCAATGACCCTCCTTGCCGCAATGATGGCAAGTGCCCTATTGAGATGGTTCTGCCTTCCTTGCCTTCTTCTTCCCCTTGTGTTGTTCCTTTGATTTCCTCTTAGAACCTTTCTTTGAGGAATCAACTAACAACACCGTCCCCTGCTCATGCTTCATAGAAGACTCCACAGTCTTCAGCATGTTGAGTAGTACCACAGATGAACCTTCTTGCATCTTAGAGGTGAAGAGGATCTTGGAGACCACTTGCTCATCAAATAACTCATAAAGATGAAAGACTCAGTTGCGTATTGCTGTCAGACACTATTTTCAAGCCCTACACCGAAGCGGGAATTTGTAAAGTACGGCGAGCTACTTACTAAGACATATCACATATTTCTGATGGGCCAACAATTGGTCCGGAGTTGCGTCATCACTTGGACGGGCGGGAAGAGGCGCTTCAAGGACATACTCAAACTTTTCAACCTTGAGAATAGTTCTCAAGTTTCTAAGTCAGTCCAAGAAGTTCCATCCAGTCAATTTATTCGAATAAAAAATAAAACGCAAATTCAAAGACATCATGATCAAGCGATTAACCTAGAAATACAAATCGAGTATATATGAGAAAATGATTTTAAAATGCATCAACATACATTTATATATCCCATTCATTTTTCGAAATTCAAAAACCCTCAAAATCAATTCGGGAGATCGTAGGTCCATATCCGAATGGGTTGATATCAAACATATATAAGAACAACCTTGGAGTGAGTCCAACAAGCCATTCTTAGCTATGATGGTAGGTATCAAGTATAACGATTACATATCATGTATATGTAACTATCACAATGTGCTATCAATTAATTGAATGTTCACACATACATTGGGTTGTTAACACATTAACAAGTATGCATCATATGCATAGCACCCAACTTCACCTCTCTTCACATCAACCTTGGAGTGAGCCCAACAAATCAATGCTCCAAGTTAGAGCCGACCCAATAATCGCGAAATAGTTTTAATATGGTTAGAGTGCATTCAACCAATTAGCCAGGCTTGGAGTGAGTCCAACAACCCAAACTAACGATTGACCTCTGACTCTTACCATATTAGTGTCAAACTATTCTAATGATTTGAACATGTTCAGGTTCAAGCCGGGCTTGGAGTGACTCCAACAACCCAAACAAGAAACGGAACTCTAGTTCTAACCATATTAATGGAAGGTGTAGGCTTTAATATTGTGTAAGGGATTTAAGGTCTCATCCTCTTTGCATGAAAATAACTATTATCTACATGACATTGTTGGTGCAGTAGGCACCTAAGTCGAACCTGAGTTTTGATTATAGCAAACAATACAAAGTTAAACTTATGTCATTATCTCACGAGCTGAATCGAGTGTGCAAAAGATTGCTAAAGCTGGAGCTGAAGGCTAGCGACACCCGGAGGAAGCCGAGTGGTCGGGCGACACTCGAGTGACTTCGGAGGGAGCCGAAGGAATCGAGTGGAAGGCCGGAAGCAAAAGCGACATGGTAAGTATCGAGGTAAGCTCGTGTGTGCGAGCGTAAGTGAGGTCGTATCCTCCTTACGGGGATGGTCTTAAGCGTAGATCCGACCAAAGACATTCCATCGATGGTCTAGGTCGAGATCGGACGGTCGAAGGCCGTCGAAATAATATTTTCTTTGAGCTAACTTTGCCTTTGCAGCTAGCATCAGTCGACTGCCAGCTTGGAGGACTCGACTGCCCTTCATTAGTCGGTCTTGTCGGCCTCGTGATGCTACCATCGATCGTGATGATGGCCATCGATCGTGATGGTCAATGATCAGCTTCGAGGAGTCAAGGCTTATCACCCCATTTCAAGGAGGTTTTGTGTCCATTTGTGATTGGTTGAAGACCCATTCGATGAGGGGCTCAAAGGCTATAAAAGGAGGGCTTGTCTTAGGGTTTTTCATCAATTAAAAAGGCTTCCAAGTTCTTCCGATACGCTCTGACTCTCCGACATCCCTACGACGAAGCGCTGCCGAGACGACGACTAGAGATTCAACCTCCAACCTTTGAAGTCGTCGGTAACGAAAGTTTAAATTGTATTTCAGTTTATTTTTTAGTAAAGCTTTCATTATAATGAGGAGAGGGGGAGTGTCCCTCTACCTCGAGCTTTTGTCATTTTGTGTATCCGTCTAACTCCTACCTCCAACGAGGAGTTCTTTAGTAGTTTTCCCTCCGTACGTGGTCAAGGACCACTAGGGACTTGGAGTAGTAGCCTTCGGCTACGAACCAAGTAAAACCCTTGTGTCTATTGTCTTGCTTATTTTGTTTTTATCTTCCGCTGTGTCTACTCGCATTTTAACGAATGATTTTGAACGAAAAATTGCTATCGCTATTCACCCCCCCCCTCTAGCGATCCGCTCGATCCAACAGACATGACACACATGACATACATCTATATGTCACGACACACATGGTATAATGATATGCATCTAATGCAATTACATGACATACAATTATGCATGTACAAGTAGTTTCCATATTGTCAAAATTAATTTTTGGAAATAAAATATGTTTGCGATTTGATTTCCCAAATCAAATATTGATTAAATTAGGAAACAAATTTTCAAATTTAATCACATATTCTATTTATGGAAAATATTAATTAATAAAATTCAAATTTAATTTAGGAAATAAATTTTCTAATCACATTAGAAAATTTCCAATTTGAATTTCTTTACTAATTAAAATTTCCATAATTATTTCTAAACTTTCCAAAAGTAGAAAATTTTCAAAAATATAATTATGATTATCGCAAAACAATTTTACAATTATGTCGAAACACAGTCGGGCTCTAATACTATTATTGGGTTTCCCCGGCACCAACGTGGGTGTGCGTTCAAACATATTTTGTAAACATGCACACAACGGAAGCAAAAACAAGTAATAAACTAATTTATTACAACACACACACCACACGCATGCAAGGATACATCAAGTGTAGACATAATCGACACTTGATCATCGAAAAAGAAAAAGAAAGAAAGCATCTAAGGCAAACTTGGAAAAGTCATCATCGGAAGAGTTGAGTGCGGAAATATCAACGACTTGCTTCGTAGCACTCACGGCGGCCGACGAGTCCAAAGTCGAGTCAAGACAAGAGTCCGAATCCGAGTCTGAGTCTGAGAGAAGCCACAGATCCGCATCCGTTTCCGAAGGTTCAAACGAGGTACCATCTCCCCTAGAAGATAAATTGTATAACATTATTGCATGTTTAGGTAGGAAACTAGCCAAGTATAAGAATCGAGTCGACTCACTTCTTGAGGAAGTCCAAGTACTTAAGGAGCAAGTCAACTTGAAGACTTTGACTTGCCAAATTAAGGATAGAGTCTCAACTCGAGTTGCAAAGCTTGAGGAAGAGAACTCGGTCCTAAAAAGGCAAGTAGAAGATCTAACCAGATCGTTGGAAAGGTTCACTTTGGGCTCCAAGTATCTCAACATGATGCTTGGGTCTCAACGAGCCGTGTACAACAAGTCCGAACTCGAATACAAGGCTAAGAACACAAATAGATCATACATGTCCTTGTTTAATAGAAATGTTAAGGGTCGAGTCCAAGCTTGGGTTCCAAAGACTAGATTAGTCAATCAAGTTGGATCGAACCAATTTTCGATTCCCAAAGGACAAGTTTACTTAGTGAACAAGACCCAACAGAGCTACTATGCAGGGGGAACTAACTCGTTGATTGTTTCCTTAATTAGATAAAACTCTTGCATGCTTTAGTTCACTTTACTTGCTTAATTTAGAATGGACTAGATAGGAAACAAAGTAGTTTAAACTTGAACAACCTAGTATTAAGACGAAGTGAACTGATAGTAAGTTAGGGAAACTCTTCGAAGTGAATGTCTAGGAAGTGGTCGTTGCTCCGATATCCAAGAAGGACATGTGCCTCGCCACGTCCTAGTGCACTAAGTTGAGTGGAACTGATCGACGCTAACTCACTAAGTCATTGACTAGTTATACCAAGGCTTAGTCCAAAGTGAATCAAATACTTGATTCCTTCATTGACTTTGTCTAGGAAGTGGTCATTGCTCCAATAACCAAGAAGGTCATGTGTCTCGCTACGACCTGGAAGTCAATGTTGGAAAAACTTACTTGACTAGCTCAAACCAAGCTTGAATCTAACACAAGTTTAAAAACATTGAAATTGCTCATTGAATTTAATTAAGATAAAAAAAAATCCTCATCTCACAAAACCCATAGGAATAAATGAATTGAAAACCTAGCTTGGGTGAGATGATTTAGAACTTAAATGAGATTAATTAGTTTAATTTAGCTTAACTCAACCTAATAGACTTAAATCAAAATTAATAAATTTAACTTAACAACAACTTAATTAAACATAACAAAAATTTATTTAAACTTAACAACAACTTGATTAAACTTAACAACAACTTAATTAAACTTAATAACTTACCTAAAAACCTAACCTAACCAATTTAATCAGTTCAACTCTAATCAACTCAATCGATTCAACCCCAATCAACATATTCAACTCAATTCTAATCAACTCAACTCAATTTTAATTAATTCAATCAACTCAACTTTAATTCTAAGAGAATCAACATAATTAAGGGGGAGTTAAGATATATTATAATTCTAGGGGGAGCTAAACATTTAAAATTTTATTTTGAAAAGAAATAAAGTATAAATATAAATATGTTACTTTAAGGGGGAGATCAAGAGTCTAGGGGGAACCTAAAATATTTTGCTAAATTATGATATGTTTAATATCTTTTCAAAAATTATGCTTTAAAAAAATATTCTTAAGGGGGGAACAAAAACATTTTAAGCTAGCTAAGAATCAATGAGAAACTATCTTCTTAAAAACTTAAAGCTTTAATTAAGGAGAAGTTTTAAAATGTTAATTAAGGGGGAGAAAAACTTAAGCTTGAATGTTCTTTGAAAAAATTAAATATTTTCAAGTTTAAAATACATAAAAATTCTACTTAGGTTTCGATGTATGGGAGGAAAATAATTAAACATTGTAAAGCTTTAATTGAGGGGGAGTCTCAAAAGTGTCCTAATGTTATGAAAAAGTTCTTAGTTTTGAAAATTTATAATATAAAGGGGGAGTTTGAAAATATTTAGAAATTTTTGAAAAATAGTGTTATTAAGAGAGAGCTAGAATTTTTGAAAACTGAAAATTTAAAAATAAGTTTTTATTCAGGGGGAGTTTGAAAAGTTTGAATTTTTTTTTGAAAATTTTGAAAATAAGTTGTCATTCAGGAGGAGTTTGAAAAATTGTTTAAAAAGTTTGAAAATTCTTGAAAATTTTGAAAATAAGTTGTTATTTAGGGGGAGTTAGAAAAATTGTTTAAAAAGTTTGAAAATTCTTGAAAATTTTGAAAATAAGTTGTTATTAAGGGGTAGTTAGAAAAATTGTTTGAAATTTTTGAAAACCTTGAATTTTTAAACTTTTAAATAATAAGAGGGAGTTAGAAAAAATTGTTTGAAAATTTTAAATTAAGTTTTTAAAATCAAATTCGTGGGTGAAATATTTTAAAACTTAATTTTTGAGCTTGAAAATTTTTCATTTTTGTAATTTCAACTCTCCACTATATCATTTTGGAATTTTAAATTTGTTCTTTATTTTGATGTGTGCCAATGGGGGAGAGAAGAGATATAAAGTTAGAGATTTATTAAAAGAAGAAATTTATTGAAATAAAGATGCAAAAATTCGATAAGGTTTTATCCATCTCATACATGGTTAATTTTATGCATCTATTATACATGTCAATATTTAGGTATTGATATTTGATTCTCCTAACTTTAACTGATGTGTTGTCATACATCAAAAAGGGGGAGATTGTTGATGCAGTGAGCATCACTCCTTAGTTTTGATGTATGAACCATATTTAAAAGTTAGGATTCACTTGTGTTCTAATATCAGTGTTAAGTGTGTAGCCTTAACAGAAAAGTCCTAGTAGGTCGTGTTGACCAGATAATAGGCAAGTATCTTGACAGATCAGGAGGACCAGACACCAGGCATGAAGTCCAGATGGGTCGCGTGGATTGGACATCTGGCATGAAGACCGATTGAGTCAGGAGACCAGATAATCGACAAAAAATCCAGCTGGGTCAGGCAAGCCGAATAGCTGGTGGAAGCCCTGGTGGGTCAGATTGGATGTCAAGAGTGGTAAGTTCGACAGGTAGCTGGTAGGTAAGCCTCGAGTGAAGAGGTAAGACCGAGTCCTCTGTAGGGGGACAAAGCTAAGCGTCGATCTGATGAAAAGTCCGCATGGGACTTTATCATGCCCCGAGTGTAAAATATCGCAGTAAAAAAAAATCTGGAATTAAATGGAGTTCGAATAACCATTTTAGAGGAAGATTGAGATTTTATTGGGTGTTGGACTCAAATTGGGTTAGGACTTGACCCAAGACCGGTTCAAAGGTGGAACGACTTAAATCCAAACCCGATCGCGATCTTTCCTCGCGCGATCCTTTCCTTCTCTTCCTCATGCACCTTCAACCTTCTCCTCTCGGCCGTTTCTCTGCCACCATAACGCCAAGCCATTTCATTAATCTCTGCGATTCCCCTTCCCCATCGCAAGCTATTCCTCTTCCCAACCTCGCCGCCGCTCGTCGCGCCCTATTTCCCTGCTTCATCTCTTCACCGACAGTGCCGATCTCATCGGTGAAGGTGAAGGGGCGCGATTGTGGGTGAAGCCAACAATGTCGATCTCCTTCCTGTGCTCACTGCCGCCGCCCTAGCGCCGACTACTCAAGCTGATCACTGCGCACGCCACTGGGCGTAAGCCCTGTCGCCGCCGTCCCCGCTCGACGCGAGATCGATCTACCAGATCGCTGCCGCCTTTCGTTCGTCGGTCGTCACGCGGCCAGACTCCGCCGCCTGGCCACTCGTCGCCGCTGGATCTGGTCGCTGCTCCATCACCGACGACCGCTTTCTCTTCTGTGGATGCTCTCCCTCATTACTGCCCTCTGTCGATCCAAGCCGCAGCGAGCTCAGATCGGCAAGATCTGTGTCGCGTCTTCTTGCTGTGTTCCCCTGATCGTGTGGTGGACATCACCAACTTTGATCGATGCCAGCCCTTCTGCTCACACAACGCAGCCATCATTCTAGCCCTCTGCCACCGGAGATCTGATCGACAGTGCCGATCAGCTACCGAATTACGCGATCACAGAGGCACTGTTGTCCTAGCCACTGCCTGTTGCGTCGACTCGTCACCGGTGCCATAGGTTGCTCAACATCCTTGTTGTGGTTTACCGATGTGCAGATTATCTTGAGCGTATTCGTGTTGTAAATTGCACTATCAATGGCCGGACAAATCCTCCAACAACCTGTTCGGGTAATCTCATTGTTTCCTTGTTATTTTGGATTTATGGACTCTAGAGATGGGTTAGGAGGGAAGCTTATGTCTCTATGATTACAGGTTATGAGGGTGTTGGGATCGGGTTTCTTTTACATCCAATCCGACAATGGACTCAAATCTAATACCCTTAAGTGGAGCAGGAAATTGTGCAAGGAAAGTTAAGTGTGGTAAGTTCAAACCTAGATGTTTATGGATGCATATTGTTATTGCAATTGATCCGGTGGTTATGAATATTGGATTGTATCTATTATATAGATTGTGGTGAAATTTCAAGAACTTGGATCAAGAAGCTAGTGCCATGGATTCGGAGCTGGGTAAGTCTTAATTTATATATGATAGCTATGTAATAAGTTGATACAATAGTGTTAATTGGAGAGTTGATTTAGTAATAATGAATGGTATGAGATTGTACAACTATGGGAATTCGTTGATCGATCAGGGATTAGGATTGTATTAGACTCATATTCCTATAGATTGATTATGTTAGTGTTGAGTTATGTTGTATGTTAATTGCAGGACATGGGTTCAGGATGGTCCTGTGGACGTGGAGATGCTCAAATAAGTCTTCATAGCAGGTAGGTAATTTTCTACCGGTCGGGTAGATGTAATGATTTCCAGATTTAGATATAGATATGAACATGTTAGGTGTTCATATTACCTTGATCATGCTCTGTTTATCGTATGCTTGAACTTACCGTTGATATATATGTGTGCTCGATTATTGATAACACATATTCCCTAGCATGATCTAGAAGTTACAGATGTGATGTAAGTAGGTCTAACTGTTTAGTAGGGTGTAGATGTTAGAGTACGGAGGTTGACCTAAATCATAAATTTGGCAAAAAGGTCCTCTGTGGATAAGATGGCCCTAGATGTAGGACTTATTCCATACCTGTATGTTGCACATTTATTCACCAATCACGGGTTGTGTGAATGGTCATGTGAGTCGTGGACAGTGTGTCGCTACGGACCGATGGTCCTAGCTTGTCATGATCAGATGAGTGACTCTCTACAGGGTAGAGAGTGTACTGATCAATTGGGTGTGACTCTTTGTTGAACAGAGAGTCTAGGGTAGATGTTCTGTATGTGAGACAGTACCCTCATGTCATTGCATGCATACTGACGACATCGTCTCCCCTTGGGGTTGAGAGAGAGTTGTCAGTTATCCTGCCTCCCAGGTTACTTCCAGAGGAGTAACTGGTGTGAGGGCATAGCATTTGTTGTGCCGCACTCTACCATTATTGACGATGGTTGTTGGAGTCGCGTGCAGTTGTCCTGGGTGCGTGACACTCGACCGCTCATTGGCAGTGTCAGTCGGAGTGGCCAGCAGCAGGGACCCCCGTTGCGTAGCGAGCTCTTTACGCTCATATGCTACTTGATCATACTACCCAACTCGGTCACTCCAGAGTGGTGGCGGATGGAGTCAGGATAGTTGTCATGTCGTGCCACCTAGGCCACACTGGGGTTGTGGTAGAGAGTAGGGGTGAGCAGGCATGACCATGCATGCTGCATTGCCGTATCATACGGTGTTTTGCATATGATTATATATATATATACATACCTGCTTGTATATATATATATATATATGGATGATGGTGATTAGTATACATACAGATACAGTCTATATGTATACTCACTTTGATAATGCATTTGTATGTACTATGCTTGTTGCATTTGTTTGTACATATTCATACATGATACTGCATTTCCTGTATGGTAGTAGGTTGATATTTGTATACCTATCGGATATTCACAGTGATACCCTTGACTCAGGTTAGGATATTGTGTAAGTACTATACTGTTATACCCTATGATGTGATTATATGCCCAGGTTGGATCAGGATAGAGTAGTATCGTGGTATGTCAAACATCGTTGATGTTCAGTTTATTTAGTATATGCATGCATATCTATTGTTATGCTGATGTATACTTGTTGTACGAGTAGATTAAACTGTTGAATGACATATAATATTGATACATATATTTACATGTTTTCTCTGATTACCTGCTGAGTTTTACTCACCACCTCGACCTCGGTTTTTCACGTCGCCTGTAATGTAGACTCCTTTGTGACGACTTGAGTCGCTACCGATCGATCCATCCCATCTCCATTTTCTCGATGTCTCCGAGGAGTTTATTTTGTTTCTCTCTTATGGTTATGGATTTTGGTCCTATGTCATGGACCCTTGTTTTGTTATGGACTTGTCGTGATGTCGATGTTTTATTTATTTTGATCAGGACTTGTCAGGTGGTGTACACCTGTATATTTTTGTTATGTATGTTGTGGGTATGCGCTCTTTATTTCCGCTGTTGTTATTTGTTATTTGTTATATATATTGTTGTTGTTGTGGGCCTACGGGCCTTGTATTAACCCGAAATGTTGCCACGTACAGGGGAGGTGCCGTCCGTTTGATTTTCGGCTCGGCATGCTCTCGGGGCGTGACAACTTTAGTGGTATCAGAGCCCAAGGTTCTGCGATGCCATATTATGTTGTTTTTGAGTCGAGTCTTGGATTCTCGGGAGTCGATTTATTCGGTTTTGGTTTTCTGAGATGAGATGGACAGCGACCTGAGCTCCAAGCAGCACGAGGTAAGAATTCCTGAAAAACTTATGGTTTAGTAGATATTTATCTAAACTTGATTAGTAGGTGTATACAATAGAGTTATGACACCTGTGCAGACTTGTAGTAGGGGTCGTCCACCGAGGCGACCAACCGGAGTGACCTTTAGGGTTTATACTCTCGGTTATGTTGGCTATGTATTTAGATGCTTATACCAAGGAATAACTTGTAGTGTGTTGGTTATTATTTGTAACCGTGGTATGAGTTGACCACGGGAATGACCTGTTGAGTCTGTGAGTCTTGAACCTGTGTCGAGGAGGTGATTTACCTCTGAGAGTCGACTGATACCGAGTCGAAAAACAGGGGTCAAGTCGTCACATTTATTATGAAAATCAGAGACTACAGTCTTAGAGATTTCCACTAACTGTGCTAGTTAGATCATTACCTGTGGGTAATGAACAGACTTGTAGACTATTTGTGGTGCAGATAGCGGAAGGCTAGGGTACGGTGTTTCATAGGGATTTTATTTCTGAGTTGTTCGTACTTAGTAGGATAACTTTGAGAGTACTTTTGAGTACTTAACTCATGTTATATCGAGAAAGAAGAGTTGTTTGCATACCATTATCGGGATCAAGCCGGTATTTGGTGATATGCAGAAAATAATCTTCGGGAAATAATATATCACTTGATCATGGATTAGTGATGCTGGAAGAGTGTATTTTCCCGTGTCACTTTTAGTGACGCATTGTAAGGAATTCTTGAGCTTCAAGAAAGGGTGATCGGTTAGTAATAGTATACGGTGCAGAGTCGTGAGACTTGCGGAGGTTACGGCCACCTAATAGCTCAAGAAGATGGATGGATGATTTAAGCCACCCATAGTTTGGCTTATAGTTGGATTAGGATGTCGAGATCTTCTACCAGATCCTACTGGAAGACGTTGGATTGAGACAGGAGTTTAGAAATGACTCCGTATAAGTGTTTAAAAGATGAAGATCGATAAGCAGATATTGCAAGTCAGATATTGGAGTAAGAAGCCTCCAAATGTTGAACAAAAGGAGCAAGATCGGAGTCAGAGGCCTTGGGGCTACTTTTCGATTATAGAAGACCAATCGCAGATCATCAGAAGGTTCTTGTGGATATCAGCAAAATCAGAACAAAGACTCCGAAGGAATTGTGCGTCGATGCGGATCACGAAGACACGAAGTCGATATCCGTTGGGCGCGTTCAAATTGTACTATTGTGAGCAACGATGCATGGAGGAGGTGTACTTTGAAGACTCAGTTGAAGACTACCAATGGTGTTCCGGGAGGATGATGCACCATCTCAACAACAGAGATCAGCACAGAAGATTGGGTTATCTCAACAACAACAACCTACTACCTCAGGCATGGGTGGAGTTCCTTGATACTCCCCTGTAGCAGAGATCAGCACAGAAGCAGCATCAGCAGAAGACATCTTAGAAGATTCAGCAGACAACAACAGTTACCTCCAGATGTGATTTGATTAGTACAGAGGAGAGAGTACACGATGATGGTCGTATCCATTTTGTATTCTATAGTTGCAGCTCGTAGGATTAAGTGATGTGATCGGATGATCTAGCAAGATCCTCGGATCATTCATTGCAGAAATGTGACCGCTTTGTCGCGGACTGTTGGATCTGATCTTGTTCTCTTCGGAGAAAGGCCAAGACCTGCGGGGAGCCTTTGGATCGGATCGACAGATAATTGATCGTTCAGGGTATTACTTTAGTTTACCCTCTAGGTTAATATGTTGAGAGATGCTTGTAGTTACAGGTATCTGTAACTAGAACATTCTCAGTTGGATTAGAAGGGTCCTTTACATCGACTTGTGGGTCGATGGTATCTCTACCGTCAGGTGAGATGAGAATCAACAATTAAGAAGTCAAGGGATGCCCTTAGACTCTGATAGACATATCTTTACTGTAGACATATCCTTACGGATGGTCAAATTGTTGGAAGTATGGTACGATATGTCTCTCGGATGTGCGTAAAATCTGAGAGCCTTCGGATGTAATTTCGGATGAACTCCAAGGCTTGTCGTTGCTTAGGCAAGTGGAGTAGGTGATCGAAATGATTGTGAAAATAGTCCAGTATCGAAGATCACATATCGAGTGATATTTTTGTTGGTATCAGTGTTGTTAAACACTATAAAAGAATTGGGATAACGTGAGTCATGACATAGGAGATGTGGGAAGCGATATTTATATATCCCAAGATTCTCCGAAAATTTGGAACTCTTTATTGAAAGAGAAATGAACCTTTGAAGGTATGCATCGATTATCGATGATGGAATACAGTAGTTGTCATGATAAACATCCTTGTTATGGACAAATGATCTATTTAGATCAGCTAAGGACACCTGCGTATACTCTAGGGTTGATTTACGACTGGAGTGTTGATATTGTAGTGACATGATGTCATACGATTAGCATTGTCGTTATGATGATTAATATATATCATCAGCCTAGAGAAAAGGGGATGCAAGTGTGTGGAGACGACAATTTCATACTTGGTATGAATTGTATGAATTTTGATTAAGTTGCTAGACTAATTAACGATTTAGTCGTCATTGGATTTGAGAATCGTGTATCCTTAACACGATTGGATCCTTTTGTAGTTGTTTGAGTTGCGTAACCTGACCACTGTTGATTGTGATAGTTGGAGTTGCGCACTCGACCACCGTAGGTGATGGTTTGCCTTGTATGGGTTGGTTAATTCCGTAGATGTGGATAGAATGCTTGACATTACTATACCACAGACTTGTTTGACAAAGGTGATGTTGGAAATCCTTTAGTCGGAAGCTGGTGAAACCAGTTGACAAAACCTAGATGGCGGTTAACTTTTATGCAAGTATTAGTTAATCCTTCCGAAGTGGATAAAAAGGAGGTTGTACGCGGATGCATCGTTTCAGGGATCGGAGTGATTCCGATGCAGTTGAATGAGGCATATCTTATGCCTACATCAGTTAAGAAACTACGAGATAGTCTGTCATATACATGACATGACTTTAGTAGTTATTATCTGGATTTGAAATTGTATGGAGCAGAAGTGCTCATTGAATTTAACTAGCTACTCGGTAGCTACTATAGAGTTTCTCTAACGCGAACAGTTGCAACTGGAGAGATTGATCGGTATAGTCTTCCATGAGCTTAGAGAGTGTGTGGTAGAGTGGATTATGAATGGTTGATGGACTTCTCTTTTGAGAAGATAATTCCCCGTCTCTGAGAAGGATAGTGGATTTCGGAGTTGCAGTGTTAAGAAAGAGTTGCTACAGAAAGCACATCATTCGAGATGGACTATATACCTTGGTGGTACTCTGATGTACCGAGAGTTGAAACGTTTATACTGGTGAAATGGTATAAAGAGAGTTATAGCAGATTTTGCTGCTCGATGTTTAGTATGCCAGTAGGTGAAGGTTGAACATTAGAAATTCGCTAGATTGCTCTAGAAAATTCCGATTCCGGAATGGAAGTAGGAGCATATCACTATTGATTGCGTTACGGGATTGCCTAGGACCCGTAAAGGACATGATGCGATTTGGGTGAGTGTGGATCGACTGACCAAATCAGCTCATTTCCTTTCTATACGTGAGTTGTACTTGTTGGATCATCTAGTAGAGTTGTATCACCGAGAGATTATCAGATTGTGTGGGATACTTTTAAGTACCATATCGGATAGAGATTCGCAGTTTACCTCGCGATTTTGGCAGAGTCTGCACTAGACTATGGACACAGAGCTTCGCCTTAATTCAACATTTCATCCGCAGTCAGATGAACAGTCTGAGTGTATTATTTAGACGTTGGAGGATCTATTCAGATCTTGTGTCGTGGATTATGGAGGTGTAGATGATCGATTGGCTTTACCTCCGACACTGGCGGGTGTACACAACGTATTTCATGTTTATATGCTGAGGAAATACGTGCCGCGATCTAACCATGTTCTGTAAGAGGTTCCGATTCTACCTCAGTTTAATGCAACTTACGAGGTGATTCCAGGGTGGAGCCTGGGTCGCAAGGAGCGACAGTAGTGGGACGAACATCATCCGACTCGTAAAGGTTGGATGACAGCATCATACCGATGAGGAGGCTATGTGGGAGCTGGAAGATACTATCCGAGCTTGATAGTCTCATCTGGTCACTTGAGGAAGATATGTGGTCCTGTCGGAAACTTGCTGGAAGTAAATTTTTGCATGTTAGTACAAAATTTGGGGACCAAATTTTTATAAGTGGGGGAGAATGTAAAATACCGCAGTAAAAAAAAATGTTGGATAATTGGGAGAATATCCCATGGAAATTTTCAGGAATTTAAAAAAAAATCTGCAATTAAATGGAGTTCGAATAACCGTTTTAGAGGAAGATTGAGATTTTATTGGGTGTTGGACTCAAATTGGGTTAGGACTTGACCCAAGACCGGTTCAAAGGTGGAACGACTTAAATCCAAACCCGATCGCGATCTTTCCTCGCGCGATCCTTTCCTTCTCTTCCTCACGCACCTCCAACCTTCTCCTCTCGGCCGTTTCTCTGCCGCCGTAACGCCAAGCCATTTCATTAATCTCTGCGATTCCCCTTCCCCATCGCAAGCTATTCCTCTTCCCAACCTCGTCGCCGCTCGTCGCGCCCTATTTCCCTGCTTCATCTTTTCACCGACAGTGCCGATCTCATCGGTGAAGGTGAAGGGGCGCGATTGTGGGTGAAGCCAACAACGTCGATCTCCTTCCTGTGCTCACTGTCACCGCCCTAGCGTCGACTACTCGAGCTGATCACTGCGCACGCCACTGGGCGTAAGCCCTGTCGCCGTCGTCCCCGCTCGACGCGAGATTGATCTACCAGATCGCTGCCGCCTTTCATTCGTCGGTCGTCACGCGGCCAGACTCCACCACCTGGCCACTCGTCGCCGCTGGATCTGGTCGCTGCTCCATCACCGACGACCACTTTCTCTTCTGTGGAAGCTCTCCCTCATTACTGCCCTCCGTCGATCCAAGTCGCAGCGAGCTCAGATCGGCAAGATCAATGTCGCGTCTTCTTTCTGTGTTCCCCTGATCGTGTTGTGGACATCACCAACTTTGATCGATGCCAGCCCTTATGCTCACACAACGCAGCCATCATTCTAGCCTTCTGCCACCGGAGATCTTACCGATCAGCTACCGAATTACGCGATCACAGAGGCGCTGTTGTCCTAGCCACTGCCTGTTGCGTCGACTCGTCACCGGTGCCATAGGTTGCTCAACATCCTTGTTGTGGTTTACCGATGTGCAGATTATCTTGAGCGTATTCGTGTTGTAAATTGCACTATCAATGGTCGGACAAATCCTCCAACAACCTGTTCAGGTAATCTCATTGTTTCCTTGCTATTTTGGATTTATGGACTCTAGAGATGGGTTAGGAGGGAAGCTTATGTCTCTATGATTACAGGTTATGAGGGTGTTGGGATTGGGTTTCTTTTACATCCAATCCAACAATGGACTCAAATCTAATACCCTTAAGTGGAGCAGGAAACTGTGCAAGGAAAGTTAAGTGTGGTAAGTTCAAACCTAGATGTTTATGGATGCATATTGTTATTGCAATTGATCCGGTGGTTATGAATATTGGATTGTATCTATTATATAGATTGTGGTGAAATTTCAAGAACTTGGATCAAGAAGCTAGTGCCATGGATTCGGAGCTGGGTAAGTCTTGATTTATATATGATAGCTATGTAATAAGTTGATACAATAGTGTTAATTGGAGAGTTGATTTAGTAATAATGAATGGTATGAGATTGTACAACTATGGGAATTTGTTGATCGATCAGGGATTAGGATTGTATTAGACTCATATTCCTATAGATTGATTATGTTAGTGTTGAGTTATGTTGTATGTTAATTGTAGGACCTGGGTTCAGGATGGTCCTATGGACGTGGAGATGCTCAGATAAGTCTTCATAGCAGGTAGGTAATTTTCTACCGGTCGGGTAGATGTAATGATTTCCAGATTTAGATATAGATATGAACATGTTAGGTGTTCATATTACCTTGATCATGCTCTGTTTATCGTATGCTTGAACTTACCGTTGATATATATGTGTGCTCGATTATTGATAACACATATTCCCTAGCATGATCTAGAAGTTACAGATATGATGTAAGTAGGTCTAACTATTTAGTAGGGTGTAGATGTTAGAGTACGGAGGTTGACCTAAATCATAAATTTGGCAAAAAGGTCCTCTGTGGATAAGATAGCCCTAGATGTAGGACTTATTCCATACCTGTATGTTGCACATTTATTCACCAATCACGGGTTGTGTGAATGGTCATGTGAGTCGTGGACAGTGTGTCGCTACGGACCGATGGTCCTAGCTTGTCATGATCAGATGAGTGACTCTCTACAGGGTAGAGAGTGTACTGATCAATTGGGTGTGACTCTTTGTTGAACAGAGAGTCTAGGGTAGATGTTCTGTATGTGAGACAGTACCCTCATGTCATTGCATGCATACTGACGACATCGTCTCCCCTTGGGGTTGAGAGAGAGTCGTCAGTCATCCTGCCTCCCAGGTTACTTCCAGAGGAGTAACTGGTGTGAGGGCATAGCATTTGTTGTGCCGCACTCTACCATTATTGACGATGGTTGTTGGAGTCGTGTGCAGTTGTCCTGGGTGTGTGGCACTCGACCGCTCATTGGCAGTGTCAGTCGGAGTGGCCAGCAGCAGGGACCCCCGTTGCGTAGCGAGCTCTTTACGCTCATATGCTACTTGATCATACTACCCAACTCGGTCACTCGAGAGTGGTGGCGGCTGGAGTCGGGATAGTTGTCATGTCGTGCCACCTAGGCCACACTGGGGTCGTGGTAGCGAGTAGGGGTGAGCAGGCATGACCATGCATGCTGCATTGCCGTATCATACGGTGTTTTGCATATGATTATATATATATACATACCTGCTTGTATATATATATATATGGATGATGGTGATTAGTATACATACAGATACAGTCTATATGTATACTCACTTTGATGATGCATTTGTATGTACTATGCTTGTTGCATTTGTTTGTACATATTCATATATGATACTGCATTTCCTGTATGGTAGTAGGTTGATATTTGTATACCTATCGGATATTCACGTGATACCCTTGACTCAGGTTAGGATATTGTGTAAGTACTATACTGTTATACCCTATGATGTGATTATATGTCCAGGTTGGATCAGGATAGAGTAGCTGACTGCCAGGTATGTCAGCATCGTTGATGTTCAGTTTATTTAGTATATGCATGCATATCTATTGTTATGTTGATGTATACTTGTTGTACAAGTAGATTAAACTGTTGAATGACATATAATATTGATACATATATTTACATGTTTTCTCTGATTACCTGTTGAGTTTTATTCACCACCTCCGACCCTGGGTTTTTCTGTCGCCCAGGTAACAGGTAGACGCCTTTGTGACGACTTGGAGCTGCGCCGATCGATCCATCCCATCTCCATTTTTCAATGTCTCCCGAGGAGTTTATTTTGTTTCTCTCTTATGGTTATGGATTTTGGTCCTATGTCATGGACCCTTGTTTTGTTATGGACTTGTCGTGATGTCGATGTTTTATTTACGGTTTTGACTGTGGACTTGTCAGGTGGTGTACACCTGTATATTTTTGTTATGTATGTTGTGGGTATGCGCTCTTTATTTCCGCTGCTGTTATTTGTTATATATATTGTTGTTGTTGTGGGCCTATGGGCCTTGTATTAACCCGAAATGTTGCCACGTACAGGGGAGGTGCCGTCCGTTTGATTTTCGGCTCGGCATGCTCTCGGGGCGTGACACCGAGAGTATGCCAATTTGAAGAAAAATGGACAGCATCTCCCTTGTACGTGGCAACATATCCTGTTAATACAAGGCCTTTCATCCACAATCACAATAACATATATAATGTAAATACAACAAAACACAGTGGAAACTATCAAAATGAAATAACAACTACACACAGTGTATACCAGTATGACTAACACCAAAACATAAAGAAAATATTGTCAAAACCCGCACCAACATGTGCGTACATCAACAATGTCAAACACACATCTATCATATAAATCCATATCGATATAAGAAACATCCGAAAACAACGGAGACATAAAACCAAGCTGGGACCCTCGGAAGTGAGATGAGAGGTTGCCAGCCAGCGTTGCTCCAAGCCCATCACGAAGTCGGCTACCTGTTACATGGGCGACAAGAAAACCCAGGGTCTGTGGTGGTGAGTACAAAACTCAGCGGTAATAAGAATAAAAGTGCATGCATAATTTATATATATCACATGCGAGTCAACAATATGTTGTCTAATAGTATAACAGGTATACAACAGTATAATATAACAACTGTATAACTAAACTTATCAATAATAACACCATAAGATACTGACATACTTGAAAATCGACAACGTTGTAACTCACAAGATCAGTCGACTGCTCGTCCAATCATTCGACTTCCAAGCTTTTGGCGATCATTGACACATCCATGAGGTTTTAGCCCAAGTATGGTTCCCCCATACTTGCTAGACCACCCTTACCTAGACCTAAGCCTTCTAGCCATCTCCATCAGCCTCAGGCCTCTCGGATCCCTCTAAGTCATCCATGACTTGTTCATCCATCGCTCTAGCCTTCAGGTGCTTCCATCGGTTATGTCATGCTAACGGTGTCTACACCGCCAAGGCACATTGAACTTACGCCGCCAAGACTCCGCTTGGACTTTGCGCCGCCAACCATTAGACTTATGCTGCCAAGACTCCCGCTTGGACTTTACGCCGACAATATCAAACCCCTTGGACTTCTCAAATGCCAAGACTCAAGCTTGGACTTTCCCTTGCCAACCCATGTTGGACTTTCCATGCCAAGACCCATGCTTGGACTTTCCCTTGCCAAGACTCATACTTAGACTTTCCCTTGCCAAGACCCATGCTTGGACTTTACATGTCAAGTACTCAAGACTTGGACTTTCCAAATGCAAAGTGTCCCACTTGGACTTTCCATGCCAAGTACTCAAGACTTGGACTTTCCCATGACAATCACATTGTCATATGTTTTTGTCGAACATCAAAACATCTCTCGAGTCAAGCCCAAGTCCTGGTCAATCGTGACCTAGGCCGATTGCACCAACAATCTCCCCCTTTTTGATGTTTGACAAAAACCTAACAAACCATTGAGTTAGACCATCTAACTCAACCCAATCATCCCCATCAATTTTCCCAATTGATGTCATTCTCTAAATCAGTTCTCCCCCAAAACATTCTCCCCCTTTTTGACTAGCATCAAAAAGGTTCTCTCCAAAGAGGTCAAAGTCTCATGTCCCAATGAGATCTTACAATCTCCCCCTTGGTCCAAAAATATCTAGTATGCCTACCATCTTCCTAGTGATAAGTCTCATATCACTCAAGAGAGGAAATCCTATACACTCTCCTAATTTCCAAATTGGGTATCTCAAAATCTCATTTTCCCTCCTCATGAGGAAAAAAATACCATCCATCATCCCATGATGGATATCTCCCCCTAAAGGCTTGCTCCCCCTTGACCATTGCACCAATAATGTCCTTGGGAAGTCCCTAAGCCAATAGGAACTCGAAACCATCAAAAATAAGGTTCAAAGTTCAAACATGAACTTTCCTATACCTTAAATTTGATACATCATCCTAACACCTCTCCTAATCCATATCCAATGGATTTTTACCCTTTATAATGCTTCCCAAAGCATATCCTAGGGTTAGAAGTAGTTAGGAACCTTACCGTAGCTGAAAACAGGCTAAACAACCTTGTTTTTCCTGAAATCAGCATTGACAGTCGACTCTCTCAGCTACCAGTCGACTGCCACCCTAATCAGTCGACTGATAACTGAAATTTTAGAATTTCAGTTATCAGAAATGAAATTCGGAAAATCATAAATAATTATACGTAATTCAAAAAATCATGAAATTTCATACGTATAATACTTATGACTAATAAAATAGGTGAAAAATGATAGAAAAATATTTTACCCATAAAATATCGAAATTGATACAAAATCCAAAAGTGAATAAAAACTTCAAAGTCTTAGCTCACTTTGTATCAATCTCATCAATGGTGATTGCTATCAAAAGATAGACTTCACCAAGGTTTTTCAAAAGGATTTTAAAATATTTTCAAAACCTTATTTTGGATCATATTCCTTGGGCTCAATGTACATGACTTGTACACAGTCTTTTCCAATGATCCACCCAATGACATTAGATGAGTTTTAGTTCATCTAGATGCAATAACTATGCACCTTGAACTTAACTCATATCCTAGCATCTCACATGTATCTAGGGTGTATAAATACACATATATGTCAATGTGATGTGAGATGTGAGTTTTGTTCATCCTAATTTAGGGTTTCATGCACTCTCTAAGGTAACTCTACTTGATTCCCTTATAAATGGGACTCCAAGTCATGTCAAAATCCTTAACTCAATTTTAATCAATTTAAATGCATGAAGTATGATCATGGCATAGATGATAGTATAATTAAGCATGACCAATGATCATGATGTCATGGCATATGATGTAATCTAAAAATACATGACATTAAGCCTTAATCCTAAACATGATCATGACATTTTAAATGATTAAAAATAAGCATGATGTCATGACATGCTATATGGAAAACAAGCATGGCATATAAAATGTATAGGTATAATAATACCTAAATTTTAATGTTAATTATCATTTTATATAATTAAGTATATTTTGTCATAATATCACTTTCCTCCCTAGTGTGCCAAAAATCCAAAATGACACACTATAACCTCTAATCCTAAATTGTGTTAATTCAATTGATTTTTCATAATCCCAAAAATACATTGGCACATCCTAAAATGTTTTAGGATCACAATATCAATTCTATTTCCAAGGTATCCATAACCTTGAAAATATCCTAAAGTGTCACCTTTACCATAGTTGAGTTAACTACCCATCCAATCAAGGTTGGCACACCCTAAACCAATCTAGCATGAATCAATCACGCTCTTAGGAACCCAAAACCTATTTGAGCTCCTAGGGTTTACTAGGTATTTCTTAGGGATAACCTCCCTAGATACCCTCCTAATGACCCTTCTAGGCTTGTTAGCCTTGGTCATTGTGGTCTTACCTAGGTTGACTCTAGGGGTAGCTCCCCTTGCAACCTTCTTAGTAGCTACCCTAGGTTTCCTTGAAACCCTAGCCACTAGGCACACACCATGGTCAACTCTAGGGATGACTTCCCTTGTGACCTTGGCTTTCCTAGACCTAATTTGTGTTCCATAATCAAATGGAACACTATGATAAGCCACCTTAGGTTTAGGTTTGTGACCCAAACCCTTCTTGACCTTGGTTTCCTTTTCTCTCTTTGGCCCTAGGTGTTGACTCTTGGTCCTAGACTCTTGACTTTGACCATATAACCCTTTTAGTTGATTTTGCATAATCCTAAGGGTCTTCTCAAGTTTTTCAAGCCTTGACCTCAAGGCTTGGTTCTCAATCTCTAATTGCTCAATTTTAGAATTTTAATTTGGTCCTTGGGTAATGTTCTTCCTAGACATATGCCTAGTCCACTTGGGATTAAAACCTAGATGTTCTCCTATTTTCTTCATAGACTCCCTAGGTAAAATATTTTTAGGGACATTAGTCCTAAATTTCTTTTTATTCCTAAGGTTTACACTCTTAGCACCTAGACAAAAATATTTGTTATTGCTCCTAGCATGCTTTTCATGATAAATAGAAAGTGAATTAAAATTTCTAGCATGTTGTTTAACATTTAAATTAGAAGGTATATTAATAAATTTTACCTTAGGGTTTGCCTTGGAGACTCCCCCTACATGTATAGCTCCCTCTTTGACTCTCTTGCTCCCCCTAGGGCATTGATTCCTAAAATGCCCCGGTTGTTGGCACTAGAAGAAAATGATGTGCTCTTTGCTTCTTTTAGTGGGTACACCGACATCTTTTGATTTTTCTTGAGGTTTTGGTGTCGGAGGAGTCTTTTTGACTTTCTTTGGGCACTTGCTCTTGTAGTGCCCACTTTTCCTACACTCAAATCAAATTATATGTTTTTTATTTAAAACCAAATTGCTTGAGTTACCTAGTTCGGTGGTGAGGGTCTCTTGAGCTTTCTCTTCCTCTCGACCGGATGTGGATGGTTCCTCTTGTTGCTCCGGTGTTGAGGATGCTCTAATCTCCTCCCCCTCAATCCTAGAGGTGGAGGTCTCCTATTCTTCTACTTCCTCTTCCTCCTTGGACGTTGATGGTCTCTCAACCTCCAAGTCCTCACTTCCTTGTGAGGATGATGATGATTCTTCATCGGCTTCTTGCTCTTCTTAAGCCGATGAAGATTCTTCTTCTTCTACTTGTGCCAAGTGAGGCTTCTCATGAAACTTAGCCAATTTGTCCCATAGCTCCTTGGCATCAGGATATTCACCTAGCCTAGACAAAACATCATTAGGTATTAAATCTTCTAAAAGTTTTGTTACCTTGGCTTCAGTTTTGAATTTTTGCATTGCTCTTGGGTCTATTTCTTCTACTTGAGGACTTGTCCCTTCTTATCCCTAGGAGGTTCAAAGCCTTCTACGAGGATAAACCAATCCTTTATGTCCATCATCAAGAATGTCTCCATTCTTGCTCTCCAAGCCGGAAAATCTTCTTGGTCGTATGGTGGTGGAGTGTTGATATCCCATCTAAGCTGGTCTTTGAATTCCATCTTGTTCCCTTTAGCGTGCTCCCTTAGTTGTTAAACTTAGAAGAGTGGCCTCGCTTTGATACCACTTGTAGGAGGATCGTTGGAACACTAGAGGGGAGGGGTGAATAGCTTGAATTCGTTGCTCGATGGAAATCGTTCGCGTGTTCGTCTACAATCTTGTTAGTACGCAGCAAAATATACAATAATACAACAATCACAATAACAAACACACAAACACAAGCATATAACGTGGTTCGGAACCTCAAGGTTCCTACTCCACGGTTGAGCTCAACGAGCTCTAGTGATGCACACGCAACCACTAATAAACACTCTTTCTCGGAACAATCCGGAGGTGGAGAAACCTCGTACAATAGTTTACAACAATAAACTAAATACAACAAGCAAATACAATATGAAATACAGTGTAATACAAGTAAAGAAAACACTTTACAAATGCCTTTGGATTGCTTGCTTTTGGTTGATTGAAGAATGACCTTGGAGACCCTAATTTGCAGCAATAAATCGCTCCAAGGAAGCTCAAGAACCATATGGCTCTTTCTCCTTCACGAGCTCCATTTATATCTTCTGCCTGGGCTGGAAAAAGTCGATCAGTCGACTGCTCGGGACCATCAGTCGACTGATCACACTGTTGCTGTGAGATAACGGTGTAATCCACACTGGAAAAATCCAACGGCTAGCACATTAGTCGACTGATAATGACCATCAGTCGACTGTTCAAACCATCACTCGACTGCTACCCGCAGCGGTCGAGTGAGACTCCATTTTATGCCCCAAAACCCGAGCATCAGTCGACTGATCACAAGATCAGTCGACTGCTCATCCAATTAGTCAACTTCCAAGCTCTGGCAGTCGACTGCTGGGACACATCCTACAGTCAAACCCTAGTTGACTCTCACCAGTCGACTGTCATATGACACCAGTCGACTGGCACATCTCAAACATGAGGTTTTAGCCCAAGTATGGTTCTCCCATACTTGCTAGACCACCCTTAGCCTAGACTTAAGCCTTCTAGCCACCTCCATTAGCCTTACGCCTCTCGGATCCCTCCAAGTCATCCATGACTTGTTCATCCATCGCACTAGCCTTCAGGTGCTTCCATCGTCTATGTCATGCTAACGGTGTCTACACCACCAAGGCACATTAGACTTACACCGCCAAGACTCCGCTTGGACTTTACGCCGCCAACCATTGAACTTATGCTGTCAAGATTCCCGCTTGGACTTTACGCCGCCAATATCAAATCCCTTAGACTTCTCAAATGCCAAGACTCAAGCTTGGACTTTCCCTTGCCAACCCATGTTGGACTTTCCATGCCAAGACCCATGCTTGGACTTTCCCTTGCCAAGACCCATGCTTGGACTTTACATGCCAAGTACTCAAGACTTGGACTTTCCAAATGCCAAGTGTCCCACTTGGACTTTCCCGAATGCCAAGTGTCCCACTTGGACTTTTCATGCCAAGTACTCAAGACTTGGACTTTCCCATGACAATCACATTGTCATATGTTTTTGTCGAACATCAAAACATCTCTCGAGTCAAGCTCAAGTCCTGGTCAATCGTGACCTGGGCCGATTGCACCAACATATATGTATAGGGATACATACCTATAAGCTGGGGTCGTCTTGATATGTGTATCAAGATCAGATCATTTAAGAAAAGTGATCGAAGTAAATGTTCCCACCATTTACTATACATGTTTATGAGCCAAATTAGAATTCATATGTTGAATTTAGGATTGGACATTTGGAATGTCTGGATCAAAAATTTGTACGATGTTGAGGAAAACATACTCTCTTTATTGGTAAAGAGAATAACATCGTAGCATGTGATTCATATCACATGTGCTAAGGCAACAATAAAGGGTAGTAGGAGAATGGATCCCTGCTTCTCTACTATGTGTGCCCTTTGAGATTATATGTTAATCTCAGCTTTTGCTCTATGTGACTATTTAGGTGTCTGCTTGAAGTTTTAATCAGGGTCTACTACTTTAGCATGTAAACCTATTGACTATGGATGATTCATTCTATGGAACATGACTAGGAAAGTGACTGATTAAAATGAATAGATTCACGCTAAAAAGGAAGGTTAAATAAATTTACATCTTTTGAGAATTATTCACTGGTCGACCCATTTCTGTTATATATGGAAATGATTATGAATATTAAAAATATGGAACATGCTCTTGACTTGATGGTCATTATAAAGGATTAGAGATGTTCATATTGATGTAAATGGAGATTATTTAATCTGGGTAAATAGCAAGACATTATATCCAGAAAAAAGGTTATGTACCACCAAGAAAATGGTTATGTACCACTTGGAAAACGGTTGTGTGCCACCTGGAGGATGACTATGGGTTATCAGGTGAATGACTATGTGTCATTCAGAGAATGATTATGTATCATTAGAAGAGCGGCTAAGTTAGGCGTAATAACTTTTCTTAGCATGCATCGCTCTATGAGCAGTTATGTAAGGTGTAACAACTTTCTTAGCATTGGATTGCTCAGTGCGCTTGCTGTCGCACGAACCATTTTCCTATATATGAATTGGTTATTCTAATGGTCTTTGTGACTATTAATTTCTCTTCTATTAGTCTTTTGGGACTATGGTTTCCGACTTTATTCTGGTCTATGTGACTGGATACTTCTATTAGTCTTTTGGGACTATTGACTCCGGCTCTATTTAGTTTATGTGACTAAATACCTCTTATTTGTCTATGTCGTATGCTTTGGACGAGTGGGAGATGTAAGACGTGGAGTGATTACTGCGTGCATTGCGCAGTAACCGCGCACGCACACGCACTCAAAGGAGTGCGTGCAGTTTCTCCATGATGATGAGTGTCCAAACTTTTATTTAAAGGAGGGAGTGTCCAAGGTCTTTCGATTGGACGAACAGAGAGGTGTGGCTGTGCTATGGTGAGATCAAGAGGTTCTTGCACTGCCTGAGAGAGAAGTTGGCTTTCGATGCCGTCAGGCTGTCGGAGAGAACAGAGAGAGTAGAGAACACCAAGGCGCGGCTGGATCTTGGCTCGTGGAGGAGGAGGATCTTTCCGGCGTGATCGACCCTCAGACGGCATGCAAAATCGTCGTCCTAACGATCCAGGAAGCAAGAAGACTCTGACGACTCATTGTAAGTATCATTTACAGTAATATAGGTTTTTGTTTCAATATTTCTATAGCACAAACAGATGCTTTAATTACCAACAGAAGAGATAGTGATTGTAAAAAAGGTTTCTCCACCTTGATATTCATCTGAACGAGAAATAATGAGAGCTTGCAAGAGAAGTAATCCGCCTTAAGAATTGTTGTGGAGTAAGAGTGAATCTCCAAACCACATTACATTGCTCGTGTTAACATTGGTTTGCATTTTTTTTTCATTCTAGCTTTTAATTTGTATTTGCTTTTGCTAACAAGTTTGTAGAAAGAATTGAAGAAAGACTATTCACCCTCTTCTAGCCTTAGCAAGATCCCCGACAACATTCATCAAGCTATTTCAATTAAAATATTTTGGTGGACTCAAATAACTTATTTTATATTCAAGTAGATTAATCTAATGGTAATTTTATTTATAAAAATAATGAAGGTTAGATATAAAAGTAATAAAAGTAAAATATATAGTTCGCGGTAACTTTAAATTATAAAATAAGACTAAATTTATTTTTATGACGGCATGAAATTCAAATGTAGCCTTGCTTTTTTATTTTTCAAAAATATATTAAAATTTTAAATTATTTTAACTAAAAATTTAATAACTTATTTTAAATTAAGATATATTCAAATATTTTTTATTTTCACAGAGCTAATGTTAATTTTTTTATTTGTCAAATATGACAAAGTTTTAAAATAAAAAAACTTTAAAAAATCATAACTTTCATTAAAATGAAATAAAATATTCTTAGTGTTGGTATGCTCTAACTAGTGAGAATCAACTATGGTCTCCCATATGCAAGAGTCAAAAAGAAGATTGTCGATCATGTAGAGAGAGACTAAATTTTTAAATAGGAAGAGTGATTAAGTTGGATAATCAACCGAAGACTATATTCATTGGGTTGCGCTTGGAAAGCTTGTAAAATTGATATTGTTGGCCAAGTTCGATCAAAAGCTTGTTAGGTTGCAAAGTTCGTAAATCCATAAAAATCTCAAGTGATCAAAATTAACCAAAAGCTTAACAAGTTGCTCATAAAAGAGGTGAACTAGAAGTTTAATAGGTTGCTCCTAACTCAACAAGATCAAGTAAGAAGATTAAGCTTGGCTAAAAAGCTTGATAAGTTACTAGTGGATTAAGAAAGTCTATGATTGGGATAGAGTTAAATTGTACTCACATAGTTAAGTGGATTTTTGATCGATGGCGTAAAGACATAACCACGAGAACTTTATGGATAGAAAATAATAAAATGGAGCAAACTTTGAAAGATTAGGATATCTAACCGATTGAAAGTTAGTAAGTTGAATTCAAAAGCTAGAACCATTTGTGATATTAAAAAAAATATGAAATCGTCATATTAACGACTCTCCACCGCTGACCATTCATGATATTAAAGACTTGATGATATATGAGTTGTGAGAGATTATAAGAAATTATAATATTGAATTAGTGAGTAAATTGATTACAAAAGTTCTACTTGAGGATAAAAAGGTTTTCTTTAGCTCAAGACTACTAAAGGAAGAATTTACTCGATTGAAGATACTGAATTGATTAGGTTGTCAATTATTTTGAAACAAGATGCTCTTTTATTCGACTCTAACCTTAAGAATTTATTAAAGAGGACTCCAAATATTTTCTAGTCAATTGAAAATGAAAATAACATATTAATAGATTTATAGTTAACTAAAAAGCTAAATGTTGAAGGATAACATCACTATCTTGGTCAATGGAGTCAACTAGAATTGTATATAGTTCACTAATGGGTTGAGAAGTCTACTAAAAAAGTGTTTGAGTTGACTCGAACAGTATTGATAAAAAAGTTTATAGTGAATTATATATTAAATACTATAAATAAGCAACAAAGGAACCTCGAAAATCATCACTCTCAATCAATCGAAACCAACTGCATACATGAGGTCTTTCTTCCTAAGGGCTTCAATGACTTTTTAAGCTTCTACTATTATAAGATTTTTATTTTACTTTTTCCTCTTTGTTCTTGTAATGTTGTGTAGAGAGAAACTAAAAATTCTTAAGTGATAATGAGTAGCTTATAGAGTAAAACAAAAAGAATTTGAATGGTCCTCCAAGACACAATGCAATAGTAAAAGTTAGAATGATTTTTTATGCAAGTAGAATTCAATACTCACCTCAAATATATTATATATCTACGGTGTTCAAATTATTAGTGATGTTGAATCTTTTATTAGGATTCATCTGTACTTTTTATATTTATTTTAGTTACCGATAAAATTTTTTTATGGAACTATATCGATTGTCTCTAAAATTAATTGAATCGCAAAATTTGAATATCTAAATTATATATTAAAAATGGAGTTTGAATGGCATTAAAGAATGATGTTTTTTATTCCTTTTATTATTTTGGATGCATTCAAATATCTAATTTTAGTTGACAAACACAAGACTCTTTGATAATCTAATAGACCTTGCATCTGAAAAAAAAATAGATTTCAGTTTATTAGCAATGCATCCCATTCAAATATTATACTCATTTCATGCACTTTAACAAAAATTTCTTTTTTAACCTTAAGAGAGGCACAGAAATTGCATTAGCTCTTTTAATCGATCAAGTGGGACACTTGGCATTTGGGAAAGTCCAAGTCATGGGTACTTGGCATGAGAAGTCCAAGGGGTTTGATTTTGGCAACGTAAAGTCCAAGCGGGAGTCTTGGTAGTATAAGTCCAATGGTTGGCGGCATAAAGTCCAAGCGGAGTCTTGGCGGCGTAAGTCCAATGTGCCTTAGCGGTGTAAACACCGTTAGCATGACATAGCCGATGGAAGCACTTGAAGGCTAGCGTGATGGATGAGCAAGTCATGGATGACTTGGAGGGATCCGAGAGGCGTGAGGCTGATGGAGGTGACTAGAAGGCTTAGGTCTAGGCTAAGGGTGGTCTAGCAAGTATGGGGGAACCATACTTGGGCTAAAATCTCATATTTGAGGTGTGTCAGTCGACTAGTGTTATATGACAGTCGACTGGTGAGAGTCAACTAGCATTTAATCGGAATCGGCCTAGCAATGATCGCTAGAGGAAGGCATCGGCGATCGGGATCGATCCGGGTGCTCGGTTTTGAGCAGTAATGGAGTCTCACTCAACTGCTGCGGTCAGTAGTCGAGTGATGGCTTGATCAGTCGACTGATGATGGATCTGTTGGATTTTTCCAGCGTGGATCTAGCCGTTGTCTCACGACAACAGTGACATCAGGCGACTGATGGTCCCGAGTTGTTGACTAATCGGCATTTTCCAGCACAGGTAGAAGCTTTAAATGGAGCTCGTAAAGGAGGAAAAAGCCAATGTTTCTTGAGGGCTTTTGGGGCGATTTGCTACTGCAAATCAGGGTCTCTAAGTTCATTTCAAGCAACCAAGTGATCAAGCATTCAAAGAGCAATTATAAAGTAGTTTTCTTTACTTGCATTGTATTTCATTATTGTAATTGCTTGTATCCATTTTTTATTGTTGTAAGAATAGTTTGTAAGAGGTTTCTCCACCTCCGACTTGTGTCGAGAAGGAGTTATTGCATAGTGGTGTGTGATTGGCATCACTAGAGCTCCTTAGAGCTTGATCCGTGGAGTAGGAACCGTTTGGTTCCGAACCACATTACATAGTTGTGTTCTTGTGTGATTGTCTATTTCATTATTGTTATTATTATCCATATTCCGCTGCGCTAATGAAGCTTGTAGACGAACATGCGAACGTATTCCATCGACGCATAGCACGATGCTATTCACCCCCCCTCTAGCGTTCCAATGATCCCCTGTCACGCCCCGAAGGAGACCCCACCAGACAAAAATCCGACAGCATCTCCCCTGTACGGGTGACAATCCAAATTTACATACAAAGGCCTACACGGCCACTATACATCGGTCAACACGACCGGAATCCAAACTCACACGCAGTTATATAATTTGGCCTCAGGCCATCATCCAAAATAAATGACAAACAGTCTAAAATAAATAGACTTACCCCTTCTGCCATCTGGGCAGGAATACTCAACAAAATCCAACCAAACCAAAATCCAAATAAGGTCCATAAGGACACCAAAACCAAATACAAAATCAATCTCCAAACCTATACATGTCCTCTAACCAAAATATCCAAATACCGTAAAAAAAAAAAAACAAATATCCAAATCAAAACTTTACGACGAGTGGGGTCCTAAGAATCGACTCTCCTCTCTGACTTCATCCCGAAATAGATATAAACCAACGGGTGAGTTCAAAGAACTCTGCGGGTAAAGTAGATATGCAAAATCGTATAGCTAATAATAAAATATCATGCCAAGATCAGTCTCACATAAATAGGGTATGCAAGCAAGAAATACAAAATGATCAGATTACAATCTCCTACCCTGATATAGGAGCATGTGCCTGACTAGAAGTAATAAAGTCCTGATCATATATAAGCATGTATCCTGTATGCATGACAATCATATGCACATCCAAGGCATCAATAAAAATGCAAAGAAACACAAAGACAAATGCAATCTATGCAAAGTGCATGCCGTGCCAATGACATGGTCACCCCTGACGCCAGTCAGCTGCCTCACACGCAATGGTGAAGCCGAGTGGGTAGGGCTATGACAACTGTGCACTCTGCCATCACTGCTCCCGAGTGACCGAGTGGACAGGATGCTGTCGGAGTACACCTATCCTCCTGCCCCAAACATAGTGGGGGAGCTAAGCTCTCATCTCCTGGTGTCATAGGCCAGAGGAGGGATCCCTGCCCGCTACCACGCGCCTGCCGCTACCCATGAGCGGTCCAATGGAGTCGACAGAGCAATCGACACACCTCTCGATGTACCACTAACCCATGAGTGGCGGTGTGTGCGAGCCATGTAACTAGTCATGGGCTCAACAATAATGGAACCTCCATTTAGCATGCAATCATGCGAAAATGGTGCATGATACTAAAGCATGTAAATCCTACTCATAATATCTATCCAAATGATATGTACAACCAATATATATACATATCCCTAATCCATGTACTATGATCCATATCAAACAGGTAAATATAATCATATCCTAACACATGCATGTATCTAGTAGGCACCAAAAATATATCAGGCATATAAACATGAAAATGTTATTGTAAGCTATCCTACTAGCATATCAATTTGACTTAATCTAAACGTTAAGTCAAAATACCCAAAATATATCCGAAGAAGAATCAATCGTCCACGATCGGGACTCCTGTGACCAAACTCGTGATATAGCATAATTATAGTCAAGCACAAAATATACAATTCACCGACAAATCGAATAAATAAATCGATTTCCTTTATATCCCAATTAAACCCAAATCTCATATCCTCCAAATATCATACAAATCAATCGATCAACACCTGAATAACTCTGGAATCAACCCAAATCGACCAATCAAGTCACCCGTCCTAGGAATTCCATCCACAGCCATTCCTTTCCCAAATTAGATCTCCAACTCAATTTACAGTGGCTCACACATTATTCACAGCCAACCTTGCACAATCACCTCCAACCTTAACAGCACGACGCCCCCAAATAGAACACTCACAGCCCCTCTCAAATCAACTAGCCGAAAAAACTAAGTACTTACCGAAAACTCCACTCTCACCTGCGACACCAAGGGAGCTCGCGGCGGCGGAAGGCAAGCAGTTGGTTATAAAAAGGACAATACCGCAGGGACTCGGGTGGCTGCGACACGAAGCAGAGTAGCCGACGGCTTGGGCCCCGGGAAGGTGGCGCCGGCGCTGTCGGAGGGATGGCCGACCGCAAGACACAGGCGGCTGCAGACGGGCGCGGTGGAGGAAAGAAAAGAGGGCTTCGGCCGGCGAAAGACAGACGCTGGGCGGCCGGGCGGCGCGGCTGGCGTCGAGCGGCGCGGGCGACGCCGGCTATCGCGAGGAAGAAGGGCTCGGGCGGTCGAGGGGAGGTGCCGGCACGATCTCGCCGCCGGCTGCGTTCCCGCCGCGATCGGCGGGGCCAAGAAGAGGGCGCGGCGAAGGTGAGGACAATGCTCAAAGGCAAGGACCGGCGCCGAGCACCGGAAGGCGACAAGGACGAGCTCACGTCGCCGATGACCGCGGAGCGCGAGCGCGGCAGGCTGGCGTGGGCAAGGCCATGGCGAGGAGAGAAGAGGGCTCACATGAGGAACTGCCGAAGGGATTAGCGGCGGGGAAAAAGGGAATAGAAAAAAATAGATATTAGGGTTTCCGGTTTAGGATAATAACCCTTAAATAAAGCCTATCTATTTTATCCCCGTAAAAATCTCGTACAGAGTCCGTTTAAATCCAGAAAAATTCCGGAAAAATTCCTAAAATTCCATAAAAATCCCGATAAATTTCCAGGATTATTTCCCCAATTATTTGGCCATTAAATTTAGTGTTTTAAATTTTCCAGTATTTAACATTCTCCCCCACTAATAAAAATTTGGTCCCCAAATTTCCTACTCAAATGCATAACGAGTAAGAAATACCATAAGTACTGAAAATACACCTCACGTACCTTAAGTAAACAAGTGGGGGTATTGAGCTCTGATCTTTTCCTCGAGCTCCCAAGTAGCCTCCTCGTCGGTGTGGTGACTCCACCCGACCTTGACAAGTCGCACAACCTTGTTCCAAGAACTGCCGTTCCTTGAAATCCAAAATCCGCACGGAACCTCTGCGTAAGTAGCATCGGGTTGAATGGAACTCGATACATCTGATAGAATATGTGTAGAATCTGGCACATACTTCCTCAGCATAGACACATGGAATACATCATGTATACTCGTCAAAGATGGGGGTAGCGCTAGACGATAAGCAACTGCTCCGATCCTCTCCAAAATCTCAAACGGACCGATATATCTAGGAGCAAGCTTACCACGGAGTCCAAACCTTTTCACCCCTTTCGTGGGTGAAACTCGCAAGAATACATGATCACCAACAGAGAACTCCAAAGGTCTCCGTCTACGATCTGCATAACTCTTCTGGCGATCCTGCGCCTCTGACATCCTACGTCTGATAATACGGACCAACTCTGCCTCATACTGAGCTCTCTGGGGTCCTAGCAACTGGGCCTCCCCAACCTCCTCCCAGAGGGTGGGTGTACGACACTGCCTACCATACAATGCCTCATACGGGGCCATTTGGATAGCCGAATGATAACTGTTATTGTAGGCGAATTCCACTAACGGTAAATGATCCTCCCAGTTGCCTCCGAAATCTATAACACAGGACCTCAGCAAATCCTCTAGTGTCTGAATGGTCCGCTCGGATCGCCATCGATCTGCGGATGGAATGCAAGATTAAACCAAGCCGTGTGCCTAAAGCTCACGCAGACTCGCGTAACCTAGAAGTGAACCGGGATCTCTATCTCGATATAATGCTCAAAGGAACACCATGCAACTGATGATCTCCCGACAATATAGCTCGCCAATCGATCCAGAGTCGGTCTTCCGAATCGATAAGAAGCGTGGATTTGGTTAGTCGGTCTCACGACTACCCAAATCGCATCATGGCCTCGACGTGTCCTCGCAAACCCATCACAAAATCCATAGTAATATGATCCCACTTCCACTCGAATAGGAATCCTCAAGTAATCCACCGGTCTCTCGTGCTCACCGACTGGCCGACAAATCAGACATCTAGCTACAAAATCCGCGATGTCTTTCTTCATACCGTTCCACCAATACAACCGCTTTAAATCTCAATACATACGGGTTCCGCCTGGGTGGATCGCAAATCGAGAGCGATGTGCCTCTAATAACTCCTCCATAACTGGTGAGGCCGAGGTACACATAATCTACCTCGGAAATATATAATACCTCATCATCTAGGGTGAACTCTGTCCGTGATCCGACTACCAATGAATCAGAATGCCGATCATCGCTCGAGCCTCCCGGACTCTCGTCCGGATAGACGACTGAGCAACCATGGTAACTAGAACGCCCTGCTCTGTCGGTCCCTGCTCCTCTAAGCTCAACTCAGAGAAACCCTGAATCAAATCCGTGACCAAAACTCGGAAGAAGCTAAAGTCCCCAGACTTCCGGCTAAGTGCATCTAAGAACCACATTGGCTTTTCCTCGGATGGTAGCCGATGGTACAGCCATAATCCTTCAGAACTCCATCCATCTTCTCTGTCGGAGATTGAGTTCTTCATGTAACAGATATTTGAGACTCTTATGATCAAGAAGAATCTCAAACGTAATACCATATAAATGATGCCAAATCTTCAAGGCATAGATAATAGCAAACTCTAAATCGTGAATGGGTAGTTTTTCTCATGATCCTTCAAGCCGAGAAGCATAGAGACTACCTGCCGTCTTGCATCAATATCGCGCTAAACTCGAGAGACGATCTCAGTATAAAGAACGAAACCATCGCCCTCGATGGCAATACAATCGGTGTCGACACCAATCTCCTCTTCAACTCCACGAAAACTAGTCTCGCACGCCTCTGTCACGTGAACTTCACGCCTTCCCGGTAAGGCGTGTCAATGGCATAGAAATGCTCGAGAAACCTCAACGAACCATCTCTGTAATACCGCCAAGCCTAGGAAGCTGCGAACCTCCTCGATTTGGTTGCTCCCAACTAGTGACCTCGATCTTCGGGGTCAATGAAATACCTCTACCAAAACCACATGTCCTAAAACCGAGTGTAACCAAACGCGCATTTATTGAACTCGATATAGCCGCTTCTGTCGGAGCCTATCGAGAACAAGTCGAAGATGCTGCGCGTGTTCCTCCTCGGAACGAGAATAAACCAGAATGTCATCGATAAAAACAATGACGAACCGATCTAGAAAATCCATAAATTCACGGTTCATTAAGTCCATGAATACCAGAGCATTGGTAAGCCCAAATGGCATTACCAAAACTCATAATGTCCATATCCGCACGGAACGCCTTCTCAATGTCGTAATCTCTAACCCTTAATTGATGATATCCGCAGCAGATCAATCTTAGAATAGACCGATGTACCTCCGAGTGATCAAACAAGTCCTCAATACGTGGCGGGGATATTTATTCTTGATAGTGACGGCGTTCAATTGCTCGTAGTCGATGCACGCCTCATCGAACCATCTTTCTTCTTCACGAAGAGAACCGAGAACCCTGTGGTGATGCACTAGGAATAAAACCTCTGTCCAAAAGTTCCGGAGTGAACCTTTAACTCATCCAACTCTCGGGCCATACGATAAGGAGCTTTAAGGCGCCCGTGTATTAACTCAATCATGAACTCCACTTGCCGGGAGGCGGACCAGAACTCCTCTGGAAAGACATCTGGATACTCTCGGACAATAGGGATGTCCGCGATCTGAGAATCACCACTATCTTCTACATTGACCATAGATAATAGAAAACCCTGGCAACCGTGAAATAAAAGCTTCTGAGCCTGAATAGCTGAAATGGTCGCTATACCGTCGTCCCGGATGCCAGTGAAATCCCACGAGGGTTGGTTCGGAGGTCTGAATGTGACCACCCTCGTCTGACAATCCACTGTGGCATGATATGCTGACAGCCAATCCATGCCAAGAATAATATCGAACTCGACCATATCCAGTACCAATAAATCTACCGTAAGAATGATGTTACCAAAATCTAAAGGACAACCTCGGACCTCCTGGGTAACATCCAATGTATTGCCAGATGGTAGGGAGACGACTAATCTCTGTGATCTACTAGCCGGTAATCTACCAATCTCTCTCATAAAAGTACGAGAAATAAACGAATGCGAACTACCAGTATCAACTAGCATAATAGCTGAAAATGCATAAAGTGAAACCGTACCGCGAAATACGGATTCGTTGGCTCGCTGCGCATCCTCTCTGGTAATCGCATGAATCCGCCCAGTCTCCGGTGGCGGTGGAGGTGGTATCACTGCCAAAGGTGGTTGTGCCTGAGCCTGAGACTGATACGAAGACTGGTACGAAGGCTGATAGGAAGGCTGGTATAACGGCTGCGATCGCATCAGACGGCTGCAGGCCACCGATCCCGAACTAGTGGCGAAGGGCGCGTACGAGCATCGAGACGCTGGTCGATGTCGCGAATAGTATCATCGATGGCCGGGACGGGGTCTGCATCATGCGCTCAAATCAACCTGTGGACACCGTGACGGCATCGGTGTACTCGCCCATGAATACCATAGCGACTCGGGGGGAGCGCCTCCGCGGGCGCTAAGGCGGTCCGCCGTTCCCCCTCTCCGAGTCCTGCAGATCGACGCAACGGTCCTCCCCGAATAAAACCCGGAAGCCACATGCTGAGCCTTCAACGAACAATCTCGGCCATGTGTCCAGCTGCTGCACAGCACACTGCCGTCCCAAGGTGCGCCGAGATGATATGCTCCTTCGATCCACAACGAGTAGAGGTGTCGCCAATGGGCGGTCTCCGCTCTGGAAAAGACCGCGAGGCCCACCAAGATCGCCCCGATTTCGAGGCCGCTAGATGCCCTGTAATGACTGACTTGGCTGATCGCGCCACTGGCGATGTCCAAGAGTCTGTGGTCGATGGGTCCGACTGTAGATCTTTCACCGCTTTCCTCTTCCTGCTCAGATAACCCTTTGTTGAGCCGACTCGATCAACAAAGCTCTATCCAACGCCTCAGAGGGAAGAACTACCAAATCCTCGCCATCCTAACTCAGATGCCCATCCACCCCTGACAAACCGTGATCATCCGTGACCTATCCTCAAAGAACTAACTCGGGCAAAACTCGCTAACCGATTAAATTTCGATTATACTCCATCACTGAGCGATTATTCTGTCTTAGACTCAGAAAATCCTGACGTCTCATCATCTGATATGCCCGGGAAATACTGACTCTCAAAAGCCTCTCTAAATCTCGCCCAGTAACTCACGCCGCTAATAATCGAGCAGATATCTCACTGATCTCGGCCTCGCCTCGTAAATGGAAGGCCGCTAACTCGCTTTCTCCCACTGAGCGCACTATATAGTAGAAGGTACGCTCCATCGCTCCGATCCAAGACTGAGCCACGATCGGATCAGTCTCTCCGCTGAATAAAGTGAACCGGCTCTTCATCGACTTAGCCAATCCTGGAATCCGAGCTCGTGCCGCAGCTACATCAGTAGGATAAGTAGGGGCCGATACTGAGTGAGGGCCTCGGCCTACCGATGGGCCTGCGGGTCAGTAGTAGAAGGTCCCATCTTGGCGGGGATTCGCGTGTAGCAGTAGGATCTCCCGCTGGTACATCGGATGCCCCAGCAGTGGGTATCTCGGGAGGAGGATCCGCTGAGGACTGAGGATCCACAACTCCCGTAGCACCCTGTGGAATCCGACCCTGATCAATATGCTCATCCTCGAGATCTCTCCGCAAGTCACCACCAAAGATCTGGGTCCTCTCGGCGTGGCTGCCCCACACCACGCCTCCCAGATATACGCCCACCTCGTCTCATATCTGTTAAATGAATACAGATATTACCATAAATAAAAACATACCAAATTTATCATCATACCTATTTCACCGTCAGGAGAGGTCCAGTAGCCGCCAAAACCCCATATTAATCTCGTCAAAATCCTCGAATTTCCGAAACATAAAATCGTCGGAAATCCATACCAATCCAAATTACCTCGCAAAACCTGCCAATACATGGCGAACTCCGAAAAATCCAAAAACCCCTAGGAACTCGAAAACCTAGGCGCTCTGATACCAAATAAATTGTCACGCCCCGAAGGAGACCCCACCAGACAAAAATCCGACAGCATCTCCCCTGTACGGGTGACAATCCAAATTTACATACAAAGGCCTACACGGCCACTATACATCGGTCAACACGACCGGAATCCAAACTCACACGCAGTTATATAATTTGGCCTCAGGCCATCATCCAAAATAAATGACAAACAAATGACCTAAAATAAATAGACTTACCCCTTCTGCCATCTGGGCAGGAATACTCAACAAAATCCAACCAAACCAAAATCCAAATAAGGTCCATAAGGACACCAAAACCAAATACAAAATCAATCTCCAAACCTATACATGTCCTCTAACCAAAATATCCAAATACCGTAAAAAAACAAATATCCAAATCAAAACTTTACGACGAGTGGGGGTCCGGCAACTGCACTCTCCTGACAGCTTCATCCTGAAATAGATATAAACCAACGGGGTGAGTTCAAAGAACTCTGCGGGTAAAGTAGATATGCAAAATCAGGTATAGCTAACAATAAAAATATCATGCCAAGATCTCACATAAATAGGGTATGCAAGCAAGAAATACAAAATGACTGTACTTACCTGAATCTCCTACCCTGATATAGGAGCATGTGCCTGACTAGAAGTAATAAAGTCCTGATCATATATAAGCATGTATCCTGTATGCATGACAATCATATGCACATCCAAGGCATCAATAAAAATGCAGCAAACACAAAGACAAATGCAATCTATGCAAAGTGCATGTGCAATGACATGGTCACCTCGACGCTACCACCGCCTACACGCAATGGTGAAGCCGAGTGGGTAGGGCTATGACAATCGCTGTGCACTCGCCATCATCGCCTCTCTGAGTGACCGAGTGGACGAGGATTTGTCGGAGTACACCTATCCTCCTGCCCCAAACATAGTGGGGGAGCTAAGCTCTCATCTCCTGGTGTCATAGGCCAGAGGAGGGATCCCTGCCCGCTACCACGCTGCCTCGTCGCTACCCATGAGCGGTCCAGCGGAGCCTGACAGAGCAACTGCACACACCCTCCTGATGTACCACTAACCCATGAGTGGCAGTGTGTGCAGGCCATGTAACTAGCTGCGGGCTCAACAATAATGGAACCCCGTCCAGCTAGCATGCAATCATGCGAAAATGGTGCATGATACTAAAGCATGTAAATCCTACTCATAATATCTATCCAAATGATATGTACAACCAATATATATACATATCCCTAATCCATGTACTATGATCCATATCAAACAGGTAAATATAATCATATCCTAACACATGCATGTATCTAGTAGGCACCAAAAA
The DNA here is from genome assembly GCA_025175895.1 of Wurfbainia villosa. Taxonomy (NCBI): domain Eukaryota; kingdom Viridiplantae; phylum Streptophyta; class Magnoliopsida; order Zingiberales; family Zingiberaceae; genus Wurfbainia; species Wurfbainia villosa. The sequence continues at coordinate 59,850,186 of CM045997.1, forward strand.
TATATCAGGCATATAAACATGAAAATGTTATTGTAAGCTATCCTACTAGCATATCAATTTGACTTAATCTAAACGTTAAGTCAAAATACCCGCCTGAAAATATATCCGCAAGAAGAACTGAATCGTCACGACTGGGGACCTGCCTCGTGACCGAAACCTGCATATAGCATAATTATAGTCAAGCACAAAATATACAATTCACCGACAAATCGAATAAATAAATCGATTTCCTTTATATCCCAATTAAACCCAAATCTCATATCCTCCAAATATCATACAAATCAATCGATCAACACCTGAATAACTCTGGAATCAACCCAAATCGACCAATCAAGTCACCCGTCCTAGGAATTCCATCCACAGCCATTCCTTTCCCAAATTAGATCTCCAACTCAATTTACAGTGGCTCACACATTATTCACAGCCAACCTTGCACAATCACCTCCAACCTTAACAGCACGACGCCCCCAAATAGAACACTCACAGCCCCTCTCAAATCAACTAGCCGAAAAACTAAGTACTTACCGAACTCCACTCTCACCGCGACACCAAGGAGCTCGCGGCGGAAGGCATTCGCAGGTGCTTACAAAGGACAATGCATAGGACTCCTGTGGTCCGACATCGGCAGAGTAGCCGACGGCTTGGGCCCCGGGAAGGTGGCGCCGGCGCTGTCGGAGGGATGGCCGACCGCAAGACACAGGCGGCTGCAGACGGGCGCGGTGGAGGAAAGAAAAGAGGGCTTCGGCCGGCGAAAGACAGACGCGTCGGGGCGGCGGCGGTGCTCGCGTCGGGCGGCGTCGGGCGCGGCGACGTCGGGCTGTCGCGAGGAAGAAGGGCTCGGCGGCGGTCAGAGGGGAGGTGCCGGCGCGATCCTGCTGCCGGCGCGTTCCTGCTGCCGCGACTGTGGCCGGCGAAGAAGAGGGCGTCGGCGAAGGTGAGGACAGCGGCTCAAAGGCAAGGACCGGCGGCCAGAGCACCGGGAAGGCGACAGTGGACGGCGAGCTCACGTCGCGCCGATGCTCGCGGGAGCGCAAGCGAGCGGGCGGCATGTCGGCAGGCGGCGCGCATGGCGAGAGAAGAGGGCTCACAAGGAACTGCCGAAGGGATTAGCGGCGGGGAAAAAGGGAATAGAAAAAATAGATATTAGGGTTTCCGGTTTAGGATAATAACCCTTAAATAAAGCCTATCTATTTTATCCCCGTAAAAATCTCGTACAGAGTCCGTTTAAATCCAGAAAAATTCCGGAAAAATTCCTAAAATTCCATAAAAATCCCGATAAATTTCCAGGATTATTTCCCCAATTATTTGGCCATTAAATTTAGTGTTTTAAATTTTCCAGTATTTAACATCCCCAACAAGTGGTATCAGAGCGAGGTCGCTCTTCAAAGTTTAACAACTGAGGGAGCACGCTAGAGGGTGAAGATGGAGTTGGAAGAACAATTGGGATGGGATATCAACACCCCAATTCCCTATACCTTATATAGACGAGAAGGCTTCAATTCTTGGAAGGTGAGAATTGAAAACTTTTTGATAATGAGAGACCATGAGGAGTGGTCCGTTTTGATGGAAGGATTCGAATATCCAAAAGGACCAAAGGGTGGCTTCCTCAAGAAGAAGAAATGGAGTGAAGATCAACTCCAAAGATTTGAGAAAAACAAGAAGGTAATCAATTTCATTTTTAATTTAATTCCTAATGACTTCTTGTGTAGCCTAGGTGAGTGCATGGATGCCAAGGAGCTATGGAGCGATTTGGCCAAGCTTCATGAAAATTTATTATCAATCCAAGAAGAAGAAGAAGAATAAGAAGAAGAAGAAGAAGAAGAGTGCTCACCCTCTCAAGCTCAAGCAAGTACATCATCATCTAAAGAGCTTGAGGATTCGGAAGTTGATAAGGAATCAATTTCCATATCGGTGGAAGAAGTGGAAGAAGCCTCCACTTCAAGGATTGAGGGGGAGGAGAGACCATCCACACCGGAGCCGGAGCAAAATCAAGGAGAAGCCTCAACCTCCGGGAGGGATGAAAAACCCACTCTGATCACCACCACAAATACCCTAGGTAACTCAAGCAATTTAGGGTTAAATAAAAATAATATAATTTTCTTTGAGTATAGGAAAAGTGGGCATTACAAGAGCAAATGCCCAAAGAGATTAAGAAAAGCTCCACCGGCACCTAAAAGTCAAGAGAAGTCAAAGGAAGCCAGAGCCCCGACAATTAAAAGGAAAAAGCACGTGGTGTGCTTCAAGTGTCACCAAAAAGGACATTATAGGAGTCAATGTCCTATGAGGAAGAAGAAGGGGCAAGAAGGAGCAACTCATGTAGGGGGAGCTAAGGCTAACCCTAAGGTATATTTCATTAATGCACCTTCAAATTTTAAAGTCAAACAGCATGCTAGAAATAATGTTAGCAATCTTGCTATTTATCATAAAGAGCATGCTAGGAATAACAAATATTTTTGTTTAGGAGCTAAAAATGTCCACTTAGGAAATAAGGAGAAATTTGAGACTAATGTCCCTAAAAATATTTTACCTAGGGAATCTATCAAGAAAATAGGAGAACATCTAGATTTTAACCCTAAATGGACTAGGCATATGCCTAGAAAGGACAATGCCCAAGGATTAAATTAAAATTCTAAAATTGGGCAATTAGAGGTTGAAAATCAAGCCTTGAGGTCAAAGCTTGAGAAACTTGAGAAGACCCTCAAGATTATGCAAAATCAACTAAAAGGGTCAAATGGTCAAAGTCGAGAGTCTAGGACTAAGAGTCAACACCTAGGGCCCAAGAGAAAAAAGTCAACCAAGGGCAAGAAGGGTTTAGGTCACAAACCTAAGCCTAAGGTGACTTATCATAGTGTTCCATTTGATTATGGAACACAAATTAGGTCTAGGAAAGCCAAGGTCACAAGGGAAGTCATCCCTAGAGTTGACCATGGTGTGTGCCTAGTGGCTAGGGTTTCAAGGAAACCTAGGGTAGCCACTAAGAAGGTTGCAAGGGGAGTTATCCCTAGAGTCAACCTAGGCAAGACTCAAATGACCAAGGCTACCAAGCCTAGGAGGGTCATTAGGAAGGTATCTAGGGAGATTATTCATAAGAAATACCTAATTAATCCTAGGAGCTCAAATAGGTTTTGGGTTCCTAAGAGCGTGATTGATTCACGCTAGATGAGTTTAGGGTGTGTCAACCTTGACTGGATGGGTAGTTAACTCAACCATGATAAAGGTGGTATTTTAGGTAATTTTCAAGGTTATGGGTACCTTGAAAATAGATTTGATTCTTAATCCTAAAAGATTTTAGAATGTGCCAATACATTCTTGGAATTATGAAAAATTAATTAAATTGACACAATTTAGGCTTAGAGGTTAGTGTGTCATTTTGGGTTTTTTGCACACTTGGGAAGTTAGTAGTAATATGGAAAAATAAATCTAATTATATCAAATGACAATTAATATTAAAATTTAGGTATTATTATACCTATACATTTTATATGTCATGCTTGATTTGTCATATAACATGTCATGACATCATGTTTATTTTTATCATTTATATGTCATGATTATGTGTAGGATTAAGGGTTAAATGTCATATGTTTTTAGATTTCATCTTATGCCATGAAATCATGATTATGAGCATGTGTTTATTTATATCATCATTTATTCCATAATCATTCATACATTTAAATTGATTAAAATTAATTTAAGGATAATGACATGACTTGGAGTCCCATTTATAAGGAATCAAGTAGAGTTGCCTTAGAAAAATACATGAAATCCTAGATTAGGGAGAACAAAACCCGCATCTCACATTACATTGACATATATGTGTATTTATACACCCTAGATACATGTGAGATGCTAAGATATGAGTTAAGTTCAAGGTGCATAGTTTTTGCATCTAGATGAACTAAAACTCATCTTATATCATTGGTGGATCATTGGGAAAGCTTGTGTACAAGTCATGTACATTGAGCCCAAGGAATATTATCCAAAATAAGGTTTTGAAAACATTTTAAAATCCTTTTGAAAAACCTTGGTGAAGTCTATCTTTTGATAACAATCACCATTGATGAGATTGATACAAAGTGAGCTAAAACTAAAAAGTTTTTATTCACTTTTGGATTTTGTATCAATTTTGATATTTTATGGTTAAAATATTTTTCCAATATTTTTCACCGATTGTATGTGTTATAAGTATTATACATATGAAATTTCGTGATTTTTTGAGCTATATATAATTACTTATGGTTTTTCAAACTTGGATTCTGATAATTGAAAAACTGGGTTTTTCAGTTATCAGTTGACTACCTCTACAGGGCAATCGACTGATGGGCGACAGCTGCTCCAGCGGCAACAGCTCTGGCTAAAACCGCTCTGGCGGCAAAACCGCCCTAGCAAAATTGCCCAGGCGTCAAAATCGCCCTGGCAAAACCACCCTGGTGCCCTGGCGCATGGCGACACTGCCCTGGCAGAAATCGCTCTGGCGGAAATCGCCCTGGCGAAAGTGGCCTGGCAGACTGCCTGGCGCAGATGTCGATCGGCTCGCCGTGCGGTCAATCGATGGGCACTTGATCGTTTCTACAGACTCGATCGATAGCTTTGATTTCGGGATAAAGGTTGTTTAACTTTGATTTTCTCTGATAAGGTTCCTAGCCACTCCTAACCCTAGGATATGCTTTGGGAAGCATTTTAAAGGGTGAAAATCCATTGGATATGGATTAGGAGAGGTGTTAGGTCGATGTATTAAATTTAAGGGTAGAAAAGTTTATGTTTGGACTTTTAACCTTATTTTTGATGGTTTAGAGTTCCTATTGACTTAGGGACTTCCCAAGGACATTGTTGGTGCATTGGTCAAGGGGGAGCAAGCCTTTAGGGAGAGGTATCCATCATGGGATGATGGATGATATTTTTCCTCATGGGAAGGAAAAATGAGATTTTGAGATATCCAATTTAGAAATTGGGAGAGTGTATAGGATTGCCTCTCTTGAGTGATATGAGACTTATCACTAGGAAGATGGTAGGTATCCTAGGTATTTTTGGACCAAGGGGGAGATTGTAAGATCTCATTGGGACATGAGACATTGACCTCCTTGGAGAGATAACCTTTTTGATGTTAGTCAAAAAGTGGGAGAATGTTTTGGGGGAGAAGTTAGAATTTCCAATTTGGGATAATTGGTAAGGGATTTGAGTTAGTGTTCTACCTCAATGGTTTGTTTAGTTTTTGTCAAACATCAAAAAGGGGGAGATTGTTGATGCAATCTGCCCAGGTTACGATTGACCAGGACTCGAGTTTGACTCAAGTGATGTTTTGATGTTCGACAAAAACATATGACAATTTGATTATCATGGGAAAGTCCAAGTCTTGAGTACTTGGCATGGAAAGTCCAAGTGGGACACTTGGCATTTGGAAAAGTCCAAGTCATGGGTACTTGGCATGAGAAGTCCAAGGGGTTTGATATTGGCGGCGTAAAGTCCAAGCGGGAGTCTTGGTAGCATAAGTCCAATGGTTAGCGGCGTAAAGTCCAAGCAGAGTCTTGGCGGCGTAAGTCCAATGTGCCTTGGCGGTGTAGACACCGTTAGCATGACATAGCCGATGGAAGTACCTGAAGGCTAGCGTGATGGATGAACAAGTCATGGATGACTTGGAGGGATCCGAGAGGCGTGAGGTTGATGGAGGTGGCTAGAAGGCTTAGGTCTAGGCTAAGGGTGGTCTAGCAAGTATGGGGGAACCATACTTGGGCTTAAACCTCATGTTTGAGGTGTGTTAGTCGATTGGTGTCATATGACAGTCGACTGGTGAGAGTCAACTAGGGTTTGACTGTAAAATACCAAAAAAAAAAAAAAAAAAAAAAAAAAAAAAAAAAAAAATGTGTTTGGCGATACCTGGTTAGGGATATACCTAGATCTAAATGGGTTGGGTTTAATTAATGGAGCTTAGGGTTAAATTAACCTAGGCTTAATTGAACTTTTGGGTTAATGGATTTTAGGATTAAACCCAAACCACTAACCCTCAAACCCGACCCGTTAAATCATTAAAACCATCGCCGTTTCCTTCCCATTAAACTCCCCGTTCGTCCGTTTCTTCACCGCACGCACGCCGAAATCTCTTCTTTCGGTTTCTTATCTCCTCCGCCGCGACAAATCGCCGATCGATCTTCTCTCTGCTCCTGACCCTGTTTTCTCTCCTCCGCGCGACTTCTGCAACCCCTGCCGGCCGGAGATCGTCGGCGATTCCCTGCGCACCAGCCGGAGCAGGATCTTCCTCCCTCGAAACGAAGACCTCGCTCATCTGCCTTCTTCTCGCGCCTCCAACCTTCCTCTGCCGACTCTCCCCTGTGTCGAGAGGACCCATCGAGCAGGCCCCCGCGACCTTCGGAGTTCTTCCCTGCCAAATCGCCGGCTGCCGACGTTGTCCTGTGCTCGGTGAAAGGTCCGGCTGGAGGGGGGAGTGCCGGGTTTGGTCTCTGGTGGAGGTTTTCTCTGGTTAGGGCAGCCATCTGCGAGCCTTTTTCCCTCGCGATTGTTGATCTCTGTTGATGATCAACGCTCGAACTAGGTAAGGGTGATCGTTTCCTTCTTTTGGGACGGGGATACATATCCCTTTGTGATTTGCCGTGACCTAAATTGTGGGCAGGGATCGTGAGCGACGATCGCAATCAGTGAACGGAACTGTTGGTTTCCGGCCGACTGGGAATTACAACAGCAAGGTGAGGACTGTCCGTTCCTTTGTTTTTTCTCGATCTCGGAAGGGATCTGCCTGTGAATGTGTTCCTTCGTGTTGGGCAGTAATCTTGAGCACGGATTCTCCGAGGAACGCGAGATAGGAAGGAGGGGGGGCTGTTGGTGAAATCCAGGGCAGGTATATCTCAAATTGCTCTTTTTCTGTCGTTGACTGTTTGATTGTTCGTTGTGGTAGGCTTAGAAGGAGCTGTAAATGGTAGGTGGTGTTCTGTAGTAGGGTTGTAAATGAGCTAGGAGCTGGATCTGGAATTTCAGTAATCTGGCTAGTTATTGTTTCCATAGTTGTGAGAGATAAATGAGGTTGTTCTTGATTTTTATTCAAGATTGGGTTGTTGTGATTATGATGTTAATCGTACCAATTGAGGGTATACTGTTGATGGTTGGTTATAGTGAATCGACCATGGTTGATTGGGACTTTTAATTCACATTCGATAGAAGGATGCGAATATAAGAACGATGTAGTAGTGAATTTATCTATGTATTTTGTAAACTGTTTGTACTAAAATGTAATTGATGCTAATTGCAGGACGTGGATACGAGACAGGTCCGCGACCGTGAGGATTTCATTGCTACGAACATTTACAGCAGGTGGGTGATTCCTACCCCGGTCAGGTAGTAATGCATACAGATTTAGATGCATGATCATCTTAAATGATCATGTTACCTTGATCTTGTTCTATTCATCTTATGCTTGATACTTTATCCGTTGGCTTTTAACTCCTTGCTGCTATCATGTTATGTTACCATGATTAGGAGTTATACACATAGATGATGTAAATAACTTAGAATTTGTTTAAGTTAAAAACAAGTAGTAAGGCACAGATGACAACCTGATTGTAAATTTGGCAAAAAGGTCGTTCGTAGGTAGATGATGTCTTGAACCTAGAGTTAATTCTAGTACCCCTTAGATTGCATGTTTCTCTCACCATGCATTATGCAAATGGTCGGGTGAATGGTATTTTAGGGTGTCGCTACGGACCGGTGGTCCTAGTATGATCTGATCGGTTGAGTACGACTCTCTGAGGATAGAGAGTGCGTTGATCAGTTAGCATGACCCTCTGTAGAGTAGAGAGTCTATGGTGGATGTCTGTTTGTGAGACCTTACATTCATGTCATTTGCATGCACGCTGGCGACGATGTCTCCCTTGTGGTCGAGAGTGTCGCCAGTCATCCTGCCTCCACGGTTACTCATAGGAGGAGTAACCGGTGTGAGAGCAGAGCATTGTAGTGCCGCACTCTATCACTACAGACGGTGATAGTTGGATTTGCGTGCCGTAGTCCTGCGTGTGTGGCACTCGACCACTCATGGGTAGTGACTGTCGGATTGGCCAACAGCAGGGACCCCCATCGTGTAGCTTGCTCTTTACGCTTATATGCTACTCGATCATACTGCCCACTCGGCCACTCGAGAGTAGTGGTTGGTGTTGAGTTGGGACAGTTGTCATGCTCGAGCCACCGAGGCCACACTGGGGTCGTGGTAGCTTTAGGGTGAGCCGACATGACCATGCATACTGCATTGCCGACTTATGGCATTATTGCATATTACCATATATATACATATATGCATGTATCTATATATATGGATGATTGTAATTAGCATACGTATATAGATGCAGTCTATATATAGATATGCTCATTGTGATGCTGCATTTGTATGTACTATGTTTGTTGCATTTGTTTGCACATATTCATACATGTTATTACATTCTTATGATAGTAGGCCATCACTTGTATCTTGGTTAGTTATTCACCTGTTACCCTTGACCCGTGAGCGAGGATGTAGTATGAGTTAGTTTTATTCTTTATACCATATGTTGTGTATATGTGCTCGGGTTGGATAGATGTAGCGTAGCGTGACGTTGCGTATGTCTGCAGTCATATTGACTTTTGGTTAGATGGTATATACATGGATATATTATCATGCTAGTGATACCGAGATTTTCTTGTCGAAATACATGTGATATTAATATACATGTTTATCTATCACCTGGAGTTTTACTCACTCCCACGGACCACAGGTTTTTCCGCCCTGCAATGGTAGAGATCTTCGTGGACGACTTGGAGTCGCTACCGATCCATCCCATCTCCACCTTTTGAGTCTCCCGAGGATTTGTGATTTGTATTGGTGTTATGGATTTTGTTCTATGTATGGACTTCGTCTTATGTTGTGGATGTCACTTTATGTCGATGTTTTATGTACGGATTTTTGTACCGTGGTCTTGTCAGGGGTGTACACCCGTATGTTTTGGTAGATTTTGTTGTGGGTATGTGTTTATGTTTCCGCTGTGTGTTTGATATATTTATATCTGTTTATGATGTTGTTGTTGTGGGCCTACGGGCCTTGTATTAACCTGAGATGTTGCCACGTACAGGGGAGATGCCGTCCGTTTGATTTTCGGCACGGCATACTCTCGGGGGCGTGACATTGACTACGGGAACTGGCCTAGCAGTCGACTGCCAGAGGAAGGCAATCCACTGATCGACTGAGAAGTCGACTGATCGTGTGATCAGTCGATTGGTGCTCGGGTTTTGAAGCACAGAATGGAGTCTCACTCGACCGTTGCGGTCAGCAGTCGAGTGATGGCTTGATCAGTCGACTGATGGTCATAATCAGTCGACTAATGATGGATCTGTTGGATTTTTTCAGCATGGATCTAGCCGTTGTCTCACGACAACAGTGACATCATGCTACTGATGGTCCCGAGTAGTCGACTGATTGGCGTTTTTCAACATAGGTAGAAGCTTTAAATGGAGCTCGTGAAGGAGGAAAAAGCCAACGTTTCTTGAGGGCTTTTGGGGTGATTTGCTGCTGCAAATCAGGGTCTCCAAGTTCATTTCAAGCAACCAAGTGATCAAGCATTCAAAGAGCAATTGTAAAGTAGTTTTCTTTACTTGCATTGTATTTCATTATTGTAATTGCTTGTATCCATTTCTTATTGTTGTAAGAATAGTTTGTAAGGGGTTTCTCCACCTCCAACTTGTGTTGAGAAGGAGTTATTGCATAGTGGTGTGTGATTGACATCACTAGAGCTCCTTAGAACTCGATCCGTGGAGTAGGAACCGTTCGGTTCCGAACTACGTTACATAGTTGTGTTCTTGTGTGATTTTCTATTTCGTTATTGTTATTATTATCCATATTCCGCTGCGCTAACGAAGCTTGTAGACGAACACGCGAACGTATTCCATCGATGCATAACACGACGCTATTCACCCTCCCTCTAGCGTTCCAATGATCTCCAACACATAACCACCATCCTCCTTTGGCATACAAATGGTGTCCCTTCTATAGGTGGATACTTTGAGTCCCATACAAATATACGACATATGGCTTTGATCTTTTTAATCACTCCTCCCGGTATTGAGAGCAACGAAAACCAATAGCATTCCATTCCTTGAAGGACGGTCTTAACAAGCTCTAGCCTTCTCGCATAGGAAAAAGACTTCTTTGGCCATCCACTAATCCTTCTTGTGATCGCATCCAATAAAGGCCCATAGTTTGCAATACTTAGCTTCTCCGTCGCCAATGGGATACCCAAATATCTAAAGGGAAAACCCCCTCTTGAAAGCCCAAGATTTTTAACAACTCACCTTTTGTATTACCATCAACTCCCACCATATATAGCTGCGATTTTATGGGATTGACCCTCAAGTGTAAAATACTGAAATTAAAATACGAAATTTAATGGCCAAAATTTCGGGGAAATAATCCTAGGGATTATTTTTGAGATTTTTAGGAATTTTTCAAAATTTTTCTGGATTTAAACGGACTCCGTACGAGATATTTTTCGGAGATAAAATAAATAGGCTTTTGTGGGGTCTATTTAAAGGGTATTAACCTAAACCAGAAAAAAAAAAAAACTAAAATGCTATTTTCCTTTCTTTTTCTTTCCTCGCCGATCGGCAGTTCCTTCTGCCCGACGCCCTCCCCTTTCGCGCAATCGCCGGCTTCTCTTCGTGTCTACCGCCAGCAGCCCGACGCCGGCATCCACTTCTTCGCCGGCGACGCCTTTCCTCGAGCCGACGCCGTTCACAGCCGCAACCCTAGTTTGCGCTCCCGCGAGCACCGCCGCCCGACGCGACGCGAGCTCGCCGTCCACCGCCGCAGACGCTGGCCCCCTCCACGCCGACGCCGAGACCGGTCGTCCCTCCATAAGCGCCGGCAACAGTGCCCTTCCCTGTGTCAGCCGCCACTCCTTCGTCGGCGATGCCTGCAGCCACCGGATCGCCGTCGTTTTTCACCTTCGCTGTGATTTCTGGCCGGAGGTTGTCGGAGCAGACTATTAGGGCATCGGCAGGTCCTCGTTCCGGTGAACCAAGCGGCTAGGAGGTTTCAATCGCAGGTATATTTTGGGTTATTTACTGTTGGTATGTTGGTTAATTTGGTTTGGGTAGATGGTGGTTGTGGGAGGATGTGGTCACCGCTCCAATAAAGGTTGTGACCAGTTGGAGGTGGGTATAGAAGGTGTTTTGGGACGTTCATAGGGTGTAAAAGGATGTGGACCTGATTTGTGGTCGACTTGGGCTGATTTTGGTGTTATACGGTTGATCGGTACGGTATTCGAAGGATATGGGATTTGGGTGATATTGTTTGATCTTGAGGATATTTTTATGGGTAATGAATTAGGTAAATTGATTTGGAATTAATTGGGCTAAATTAATTGTATGGATATTTGTGGACAAGGAAAATTGGAAATAGTTTGGGTTAATTGGGATATAAAGGAAATCGATTAATTATTCGATTTGTCGTTGAATTGTATTTTTGTGCTTGACTATAGTCATGCTTTATGCAGGTTTCGGTCACGAGGCGGGTCCCCAGTCGTGACGATTTGGTTCATTCTTGCAGATATATATTCAGGCGAGTATTTTGACTTAACGTTTAGATTAAGTCAAATTGATATGCTAGTAGGATAGCTTACAATAACTTTTTCATGTTTATATGCCTGGTATACTTTTGGTGCCTACTAGATACATGCATGTGATAGGATATGATTATATTTCCCTGTTTGATTTGGATCATAGTATGTGGATTAGGGATATGTACATATTGGTTGTACATATCATTCGACAGTATTAGGATTTACATGCTTTAGTATCATGCACCATTTTCGCATGATTGCATGCTAGCCGGACGGTTCCATTATTGTTGAGCCCGCTAGTTACATGGCTCGCACACACCGCCACTCATGGGTTAGTGGTACATCGAGGGTGTGTGCTGATTGCTCTGTCATCACGGTCCGCTCATGGGTAGCGATGAGGCGTGCGTGGTAGCGGGCAGGATCCCTCCTCCGGCCTATGACAGGAGATGAGCTTAGCTCCCCACTATGTTTGGGGGCAGGAGGATAGGTGTACTCGACAAAGATCCCGTCCCACTCCTGGCCACTCAGAGCGATGATGGCAGAGTGCATAGCCTACCCACTCGGCTTCACCATTGCGTGTGAGGCGGTGGTAGCGTCGGGGTGACCATGTCATTAGCACGACATGCATTTTGCCTGGATTGCATTTTGTATTGTGTTTGTCTTGCATTTTATTGATGCCTTGGATGTGCATATGATTGTCATGCATCTGGATACATGTTTATATATGGCCAGGACTATATTACTTCTAGTCAGGCACATGCTCCTATATCAGGGTAGGAGATTCAGGTAAGTACAGTCATTTTGTATTTCTTGCTTGCATACCCTATTTATGTGAGACTGATCGACATGATATTTTATTATTAGCTATACCTGATTTTGCATATCTACTATACCCGCAGAGTTCTTTGAACTCACCCCGTTGATTTATATTTATTTCAGGATGAAGCTGTCAGGAGAGTCCAGCTGCCAAACCCCCTCGTCGTGGAAGTGTATTTGGATATTTGCTTTATGGTTTGGATATTTTGGTTAGAGGACATGTATAGGTTTGGAGATTGATTTTGTATTTGGAATTTTTTGGTGTCCTTATGGACCTCGGTGTTTTCTTCGGGATTGGATTTTGATTGAGTATTCCTGCCCAGATGGCAGAAGGGGTAGGTTTATATGTGATATACTTTTGATTAGGTCATTTGGTTGATGGCCTGAGGCCAAATTATATAACTGCGTGTGAGTTTGGATTCCGGTCGTGTTGACCGATGTATAGTGGCCGTGTAGGCCTTGTATGTAAATTGGGATTGTCACACCCGTCAGGAGATCTTTGCCGGATTTTTGTCTCAAGTGGCGGGTCTCCTCTTCATGTGATAATTTATTCGTATCGTGAGCCTAGGTTTTCGAGTTCCTAGGGTTTTGGATTATTTCTGAGTTCGCCACATTTGGCGGTGTTTTTAAGGTAAATTTGGAAAATTTTGGATTGATATGGATTTCATGATTTTTATATTTCGAATTGAGGATTTATGATGAGGTCAATATGGGGATTTGGCTGATAACCTCTCTGTGCAAAATAGGTATGATGAAAATTTTATATATTTTTACTTCTAGTAACATCTGTTCTAGTAGCATCTGTAATAATTTAACAGATATGAGACGAGGTGGGTGTGCACCTGCACCGAGACATGGTGCAGGGTAACCACGCAAGAGGACAGTGAGATCTCTGGTTATGGAGTTTTCAGAAAGGGTCTATTGAGTTTTGACTCATGTGCAGACTCGTAGTAGGGGTCGCTCACCAAGGTGACCAACCGGAGTTGCCGTAGTGTTTATACTCCAGGTTAGATTTGGCTATGTGTTTAGTGGATAACCGGAAATAACATTTAGTGTATTGGTCACTATTCGTAATCGTGGATGGAGTTGACCACAAATGACTTGTTCAGTTTGTGAGTCTTGAACCCGTGTCGAAAAGGTAAATTTTCTTTGAGAGCTGACTGATACCGAGTCAGAAAAGCAAGGGTCAAGTCGTCACATTGGTTGTGGAAATCAAGGACTACAGTGTTAGAGATTTTCACTGATTATACTAGGCCGATTATTACTCTGTGGGGTAATGGACAAAGAATGTATACTATTGTTGATACAGTCCTTGGAGGTTTAAGTTACGAAGTTCCATAGGGATTTTGATCCTTGAGCGGCTTGAGCCTTAGATTGATAACATTGAAGGTATTGTTAAGTACCTAACTGGTATTTATATAGGAGTGGAGATAGTTTCTTACTATTGCAATGATCAAGTTGTTACTTGGTGGAATATGTAGAAGAAATTTATTTGGGGAAATAACCCATTACGGGATCATGGGTTCAGGATGTTTTCGAGAGACGGTATTTCTCCAGGTTATTTTGTATGACTCATTGTTGAGGAATTCTTGAAGCTTAAGTTGAGTGATCAATTGATAATGGAGTTTCACTATAGAGTTTAATAGACTCGCGGAGTTTACCCCCTCCACTTAATGGTTTAAGATAGTGATTGAGTTGCCTTCGATCGCCCCTAATTTATTTGCTTACATTTGGATTAGGATAGTTGGATTTTTTCATCAGATCCTATCGGGAGGCATTAGGGTGAGTCATATTTATAAAAATGACTGCAACAAGGGTCTCAAGAGAATAGTGTAGTCAATCTAGTGATAATAATCTACACTTCGGATAAGGTAACGGTAGGAGACGTGAACGTGCTTTTCTAGCTGAATTCACGTGACATTATTTCGTTCCCATGTTGATGCTTGATATTGATCAGGTTGTTGCTAGAGGTGGTAATTTGATGTTGATGATGAAAGTTTACAATCTCTTGAGTGATTGAGGGTTTAGTTGGAATTTTAGTTTATTTTGGTAGGTGATCAAGGCTCTGTCTTGAGAATGAAGGATTTATGAAACACTTCAATTTCCCAGCGGAAAACAGGAATATGGATTTAAGTTTTCTCCTCAGATATATGTCGCTATCAGAAGTGGTTTGTACACTTGTGGAGATATGAGGCTGGTTGTATGTGTTGGATCGAAAGTGTCGCTAGAGGGGGGGGGGTGAATAGCGATACGATGTCGTTAAAAAACTTTTGCAATAAGTAAAAAACAAGTAGAGAGTGCACAGCGGAAATATAAAGTAGACAAGATATTTTTACGTGGTTCACAATCTTTCGATTGCTAATCCACGGCCCTAGTGATCCTTGATCACGTACGGAGGGCAATTCACTAAAACCACTCCTCTTCGTTGGAAGTAGGAGCAACGATTACAAAAAGAAATCAAGGCAAAGGGACACTCCCCCTTTCCTTGTTACGATTAAAGCACAAAGACAATTTAAAGAAGTAGAACTTAAATAAATATACCGACAACTCTTATAAGTAGAAGATGTAGCTTTCGTCGTAGCAAATGTGAGTAGTAGTAGCGGCGTTACGACGGCGTGTTGAGAGCTCTTGAATTCTTGTTATTTGCTTGGAGTGAACATGTCTATTTATGGATATTGATCTATGAATTTAGACATAGGTAGTGTCCAAGGTGAGGTTCTTATCCCAACTCAAGGATGAGGTGTTTCATCCAACCACCTTGTGCCACCTCCAACCTTCTTGTGCCAACTCAAGGATGAGGTGTTTCATCCAACCACCTTGTGCCACCTCCAACCTCCTTGGGCGCCAACTTGAGGATGAGGTGTTTCATCCAACCACCTTGTGCCACCTCCAACCTCCTTGGGCGCCAACTTGTTGGAGCCATTCAACTTGTGCCACATCATGGGAGCCAACCATCTTGTGCCAACTCACCTTATTTTGGGCGCCCACCACAAGGAAGCTTGGTGATGGTTTGGATGTCCACCTTGATGCCACATCACCCTTTGTACCAAAACACGAGTCAAGTCCAAATTCACCCCTTGAAATTCGAGCTCTTCGAGGCTGGAACTTGACTAGCAGTTGACTGTAGTCAAAGGGTTTTGGACTGCAGTACAAGTTAGCTTAAAATATAAAGTACGATGGTTCTAACCATCTGATCTCGACCTAGACCTTCCATTGGAGGTATTGGGTCGGATCTACGCTTAACGACCTTGCTTCGCTTTCACACGAGCTTACCTTGTATCCTCGCTTCCGGTCTTCACCCGAGTACCTCGGCTTCCTCCGAAGTCCCTCTGGCGTTGCCCGACCACCTCGGTTCCCACCGGGTGTCGCAGACCTTCCGCTCAACTTTAGCATTTCTGCACACTTAATTGAGCTCGTAAGATAACAAATATACCCTTAACTATTGAGCCTTTTGCCATAATCAAAATACCGGTTCGACTTTGGTGCCCACTGCACCAACAATCTCCCCCTTTTTGATTCATGGCAAACCGACACAAAAGTTAAGGAAAAATTAAGCATAACAGTAAGCTAGCATAATGATTAAGCATGAATGAGCTAGCATAAAGATTAAATATGAATGAGCTAGCATAATGATTAAGCATGAATGAGCTAGCATAAAGATTAAATATGAATGAGCTAGCATAAAGATTAAATATGAATGAGCTAGCATAGCTAGCATAAAGATTAAATATGAATGAGCTAGCATAAAGATTAAATATGAATGAGCTAGCATAATGATTAAATATGAATGAGCTAGCATAATGATTAAGTATGAGTGAGAAATATTATTGTTTCAAGTTCTCCCCTTTGAGGTAACCTCCCCCTTGACCGAAGGTGAGTTCTTGAAAAATAATTTTTACTCCCCCTTAATAGTTGCTTAAGTAATCGGAATTACTTAATATAAAAGGTAATAATTTTGTTTACTTTCTTCCCCTTTAATTTTGGTTAATTTTGGTTACTTTTGTGACTTTCTCCCCCTTTTGCCTTAACTCAAAAAGTTTGTAAATATATTTTAGGGTTTGTAAGTCCAAGCAAGTTCCCAATATGATTTCTAAGGTAAGACTTAGGCTAATTTCATAAAAAGAAGCAAAAATAGAGTACATATATAGAAAAATTTAAATCCTACTCTATTACGCACATACCTAACTTTTAATGTTGTTAAAGATTAAGCTAAAGTCTTGGAGAGTGTGCTTCATCCACAGGAGCTGAGAGACACACTCACCCATCGCAACGTATTAAGGCAACGCAATGCTGCTTCCTACTGCACCAACTCACTAGACTCGAGCCGAGGATTTGACAACAACCACTCGTGCTCTTTCTATCGAGTTTACTACCGGCATAGTCGGAGTCGGAGTAGCCGATTAGATTAAACTCGGTAGATCTAGGGTACCAAATACCTACGTTTAGCGTGCCCTTTAGATATCTAAGGATACGCTTGACTAGGGTTAGGTGAGACTCCTTGGCACAGGTTTGTAACCTTGCGCACATACTTACCGCGAATAAAATGTCGGGTCGGCTCGCGGTTAAGTATAGGAGACTTCCTATTGCGCTCCTATAGTATTTTAGGTCAACGGGTTTTCCTTCTACATCTTCGTTTATATTAACATTAGTTGCTATAGGTGTATTAATTATTTTAGCATCTTGCATTCCAAATCGATTTATTAAGTCCTTAGTATATTTTTGTTGATGTAAATATATTCCATCTTTAGTTTGTTTAATTTGTAAACCTAAGAAGAAACTTAACTCTCCTACTAATTTGGATCACCTATAACTTGATTGATAGGATGACTTGGGTGAGTTCTAGTTTGACTTGGGTTAGAGTCATCTATCACTTGGTCGATAGGATGACTTGGGTTAAGACGAGATTCAAGTTCAAGATCAGAGTCGGGTTCGCTATAAGTTGATTTGCTAGTTGGTTTTGTTAAGGATTGAACGGGTTCGTGTCCTTCGTCGAAAACTATATTAATGGTTTCTTCGACTCTTATGTGTAGGATCAATGGAATTACTAAAGGGTTGTTTGTAAGTTTTTAAACCTAAATCATCTCACCAATATCTACATGATCAAAACATGTTATTCCTATGTGTTACTGTGAGATGACTTTCAATTTTACTTGATTAATTTTAATGAATTTAAATTAACCAACATTAGGTTAGATTCGGATTTAGTCTAAGCTCATCAAGTAATCTTTTCAAGAGATTAGCTTCCAGGTCGTGGCGAGGCACAGAGGCCTTCTTTGATCGGAACAACGACCACTTCCTTAGACAAAGCTAATTTCAAGAAATTGATAACTCGACTTACTTGAGACTACATCTTGGTCTAACTAGTTATTTTTGAAAAGAGGCTCCCCGAGGCTCAATCTTTTCGTAGGATTTTAGTTGATTTATTTTTGAAAAGAGGCTCCCCGATGCTCAATCTTTTCGCAGGATTTTAGTTGGTTATGAGTCCTATCTAACCATTCTAAAAATAAAGGAAAAACTAAGCATGCAATTTCTAAGACTTAACAAAAATACATTTTGTATTGGCTCCCCCTGGACCATTGAATCGAGTGGGTCTATTCACATAGTGAATTTGGTCCTTGGGAACCCAATACATGTTAGATCCTAAAGTTGAAATCAAAGTGATCTTAGGGACCCATGCTTGGACATTTTTCTTATGTTGGTTTACTATAGACATATATGACTTATTGGTTGTATTTGAGTTAAACCCGAGTCCGGCCTTGTTGTACACGGCCCTTTGTGATCCAAGTAAGAGGTCAAGTCCCTTGGATCCCAAAGTGAACCTTTCCAACGTGTTCCTAAGGTCTTCGACTTGTGTTTTTAAAAGCGAGTTCTCAACTTCAAGCTTTTCAACTTGAGTTGAGTCCTCCTCTTGAATACGAGTAGTCGAAGAGGTTAGGGAGACCTCATGTTTGAGAAGGTTAACCTCCTCAATTAGGGTCTCGACCTTGGACTCGGACTTAGCTAGTTTCTTATTTAAAAATTTAATTGCACCATACAAAGTATTAAGTAACGACCGACTTACCCTTAATGATTCTTTTGAACCGGATACGGATCCGTGGCTTGTCTTGAATGGAAGCTCATCATCGGATTCGGACTCGGACTCTTCTTCGGTTTCGGAGTCGTGCTCGGTCGGCTTGGCCATTAGAGCTTGGATATCGTCTTCTTCCTCCGACAACTCCTCCCAAGTAGCGTTTAGCGCTTTCTTGGTCTTTGATGCGTTATTCTTTAGCTTTGGGCACTCGGACTTGATGTGACCGAACTCGTTGCACTCATAGCATCTAAAATTAGAAGTATTTGAATTAGGTTTAGGCTTACCTTGAGTTGTTGGTCGTCCTCTTGATCATCTTCCGAACTAGATTGACTAGTTCGGATTCTATTTCGAGTCTACTTCCGATTCGGACTCGTCTTCCTTCTGGGGTGGCTTGCTTGTGGGCTTCTTCTTCTTGGAACTCAACTAACGCAATACTCTTCTCGGCACCGGACCACGTTAGTTTGCTCATGTAATTCAAGTTCCGAAAACAATTCGTCTAACCTAATTTTAGAAAGGTCCTTGGAGACCTTGTAGGCATCGACCATGGATGCCCACAAGGTGGTCCTAGGAAACGAGTTAAGAGAATACCTGATAAGGTCGCGATTCTCGACCTTTTGTCCGATGGCATGGAGTTGGTTGACGATGTCTTGGATACGAGCATGTAGTTGAGTTGCGGTCTCGTTTTTCCTGCATTTTCAAGTAATACAATTTATTTAAAAGTAAATCTCTTTTACATACCTTCGTGTCGTCGGTGCCTTCGTGTAGTTCCACTAGCTTGGTCCATAAGTCCTTTGCACTAATGAAGGGGCCGACGCGTTTGAGCTCTTCCTTGGACAACCCACATTGCAAGATTTGAGTTGCCTTGGCATCGGCTTCTACTTGTTTTTTCATGGAATTTGACCATTGATCGTAACCCAAAGATTCACCATCTTCACTAATAGGAAGTGTGAAACCGGTTTGGATTACGATCCACATCTCGATTTGGGTTTTAAGAAAGCATTCCATCCGACCCTTCCAATAAGGAAAGTCATTACCGTTGTAAAACGGGGTGAGGCGGTGCTAAACCCTTCGAGATGGGCCATTTAAAAACAAGAAGAAGAACGACGATTTAAAAGAATCATGCAAAACACACACGGAAACAATATTCCAAGACGTTCGTCTAGGATTAGTAGTGCCGGACATAAAATAAAGATATAGAAAATGTAACTTGCAAAAAGAAATAAACAATCAAATGCGAATGTCGTTGAAGTTCCGGAGGACAACCTTACTCGGGATCTAACCCGAAGGACAACCTTATCCGGATCCTAAAGCCTCTAATGCAATTCTATATGTAGGAGAAGATAAGCAAGTGAAATAATTATACGAAAACAGAAATAAAAAAATAAAAATCTGTAAAAAAGAAAAACAAAGCTAGATTGGTGGTTTCACGAATCTTAGCGCCCGACTCGATACCAATTGTTGGATCGAAGTGTCGCTAGAGGGGGGGGGGTGAAGAGCGATACGATGTCGTTAAAAAACTTTTGCAATAAGTAAAAAACAAGTAGAGAGTGCACAGCGGAAATATAAAGTAGACAAGATATTTTTACGTGGTTCACAATCTTTCGATTGCTAATCCACGGCCCTAGTGATCCTTGATCACGTACGGAGGGCAATTCACTAAAACCACTCCTCTTAGTAGGAGCAACGACACGATTACAAAGAAATCAAGGCAAAGGACACTCCCCTTTCCTTGTTACGATTAAAGCACAAAGACAATTTAAAGAAGTAGAACTTAAATAAATATACCGACAACTCTTATAAGTAGAAGATGTAGCTTTCGTTGTCGGCGGCACTTCGTCGTAGCAAATGTGAGTAGTAGTAGCGGCGTTACGACGGCGTGTTGAGAGCTCTTGAATTCTTGTTATTTGCTTGGAGTGAACATGTCTATTTATGGATATTGATCTATGAATTTAGACATAGGTAGTGTCCAAGGTGAGGTTCTTATCCCAACTCAAGGATGAGGTGTTTCATCCAACCACCTTGTGCCACCTCCAACCTTCTTGTGCGCCAACTCAAGGATGAGGTGTTTCATCCAACCACCTTGTGCCACCTCCAACCTCCTTGGGCGCCAACTTGAGGATGAGGTGTTTCATCCAACCACCTTGTGCCACCTCCAACCTCCTTGGGCGCCAACTTGTTGGAGCCATTCAACTTGTGCCACATCATGGGAGCCAACCATCTTGTGCCAACTCACCTTATTTTGGGCGTCCACCACAAGGAAGCTTGGTGATGGTTTGGATGTCCACCTTGATGCCACATCACCCTTTGTACCAAAACACGAGTCAAGTCCAAATTCACCCCCTTGAAATTCGAGCTCTTCTCGAGGCTGGAACTTGACTAGCAGTTGACTGTAGTCAAAGGGTTTTGGACTGCAGTACAAGTTAGCTTAAAATATAAAATACGATGGTTCTAACCATCTGATCTCGACCTAGACCTTCCATTGGAGGTATTGGGTCGGATCTACGCTTAACGACCTTGCTTCGCTTTCACACGAGCTTACCTTGTAGCCTCGCTTCCGGTCTTCACCCGAGTACCTCGGCTTCCTCCGAAGTCCCTCTGGCGTTGTCCGACCACCTCGGTTCCCACCGGGTGTCGCAGACCTTCCGCTCAACTTTAGCATTTCTGCACACTTAATTGAGCTCGTAAGATAACAAATATACCCTTAACTATTGAGCCTTTTGCCATAATCAAAATACCGGTTCGACTTTGGTGCCCACTGCACCAACAGTATGGTTCTTGAAGAAAAGGAGAGGAAGAGGTGTATACACCTAGATTCATACAGTTATCGAATTCTTTTTCTAGATTACTGTGAAATAGGGAATCCATTAAGAGCAGAAGTGGGATGAGTTTACATCTTTACTCGAAAGGAGTTGTAGATGGTTGAAGGATTGATCATTGAGGTTGGTATCAGATGATTGAAGAATTGATCATTGAGGTTGGTATCAGATGATTGAAGGATTGATCATTGAGGTATTACTTTAGTTTACCTTATTTGATGATATATTGAGAGATACATGTGTTTACAGATATCTGTGGTTAAAACATGTACAGATAGGATTAAAAGGATTTTTATATTTGGATTATGTGGATTAATAGTGTTTCCACTGAGAGGTGAGATGTTGAGATGATTACTGTGATGATTATCACAGGGGTATGAAAATGATTTTGGATGTTTATAGGTTGATTGATGGAGTTATTTTATTATGGTGAGAGAGTTGACTTAATTGTTTTATAGTTGACTTGGTTGTTATGATGTGAATATCTGGATATTAACTTGGAGGTTATGCTTGTGACATGATGGTATAAGAAGGTCTCGGATGCTGTATAATTCGAGAGTAATGTCGGATGTAGTGTTGGAGGAACTTCAGGCTTGCATTTGTATAGGCAAGTAGAGTAGGCGATCGGAGGGATTTGAAAATAGTTTCGATATCGAAGATCCTCTGTGAGATAATTTATTTGCTTGAGGTAATGTTATTTTTACGAGCTAATATTTTTACTTAGTGCGTTGGTGAGGCTAGTGTAAAGCGCACAAGGTTGTTAAAGCTCGTGATGTACTCAAGGCAATGTCATTCAATTGGTGTAATCCAATCGAGTTGCTTAGATACCAGTCATCGATCGGTCTTCGAATTAGCAAGGTTGATGATGCCAAGAGATATTTGTTAGAATGACGATTTTTCAGGGGATAATTTAGTTGATATCAGTGTTGCTTAACACTATGGGAATTGGAAGAATCTAAGTTCCAATTAAAGAAGGTATTTGATGGGATATTTGTTGTCCCAGTATTTTATTTCTTGAGAAGCTCTGGAACTCGTTGTTCAATGAGAGATGAACTTTTGAGGTTGTACATCGATTATCGATGATGGAATGCGGTAGTGGTAGAAGGAAAAGAATATCCTTCATGGTGGATTGAGGATCTAATTAGATCAGCTTTAGGACACCTGTGTATACTCTAGGATTGATTTATGATTGGTGTGTTGATATTGTAGTGACAGGGTGTCATACAATTATCAAAGTCGCAGGGATGATTGATATATCATCAGTCTAGAGTAAAGAGGATGCAGGTGTATAGTGGTGACAATTTCATACTTGGTATGAATTGTACGAGGTTTGTTTATCTTGTTTGACTTATGACGACTTAGTCGTCCAGGGATTTAGGAAATCGTGTATTCTGGACACGATTGGATCATTTATGATGGTGGCAGTTGGAGTTGAGCACTCGGCCACCTATGATGATGGTTTTCTCGTATGGATTTGATTATTACCATAGATATGGATAGGATGCTCTAGCGGTATTACACCGCTGATTGGTGATGGAATTTATTTGGTCTGAAGCTTGTGAACATAGTTTCAGGGCTCAGACGATGGTTGACTTTTACACCAGTGTTGTGTGATCATTCTCGGGTGAAAGGAAAGTTAATTTATATGCGGATGCGATGTTTCAGAGAATGGAGCATTTCTGATTTAGTTGATTGAGACGTATCCCATGGTTACGTCAAATGAGGAACTACGAGATGGGTTGTCATATATATATATATGACATGGACCTAGTAGGAGTTGTTATGTTGTTTTGTATGAGGAGCGTAAATGCTTATGAGGTTTAGCTAGCTAGCTTTGTGTAGTTACATTTGAATTTAGGAAGAGTTACTATTGATTCAGGAACAACAGATAGATTCCTGTTGTGATGATAGAGAGCATCTATCATAGAGTTGTACTTTTGCTCTACCGGTTCGGAATTAGTGATATTGGAATTTGTATCTAGTAGGTGGCTAGATAGCTACTATGAGTACCTGGCTGGTAGCATGTCGCTGTTCGTAAGTAGTGCCTTTTGCATTACTCAGAGCCACGAGACTTAGTCACGATATTTTGATAAGTATTGCTAAAGATTGCAATAGGTTGCGTGATGTTTAAGATTGTATCCGGAAAATAGTAAGTATTGAAACGTTCTCCGTGGAGGAACGACATGCGGAATATAGTTGATTTGGAAGTCTGGTAAAGGTGGTATATAAATAATCAGCAAGGTTCTGTACCAAGAGAGAAGTGGAAGCCTAGTATGATGGACAGTGTTGGGAGATTATTTGGAATTCGGAAAGGACTTAGTATGATTAGCTAAGTCCGCTCATTTTCATTCGATCCATACGGTGAGTTTGTTGGATCGCTGGATAGGTTATACTGTGGCGATTTCTAGTTCATGGAGTATCTTTGAGTATCGGATGCGATAGCGATTCAAGATTTACCTTAGGATTATGGTAAAGTCTTTAATAGGTCACGGATATAGAGCTCCACTCGGGTACAGATAGGTACTTATGATAAGTGGTCGATATGAAGATACTATTCATATTTTGGAAGGGCTGCTAGAAGCGAGTGTGATTTGATTTTAAGGGATATCAGTAACCCCACTTAGTCACTTGAGGTGTGACTTGTCTCCAGATGCTTGAGATGGTTGTTGGGACATTTCGTACTAATATACGAGTAGGAAATTTGGGGACCAAATTTTTATTAGTGGGGGAGAATGTAAAATACTGAAATTAAAATACGAAATTTAATGGCCAAAATTTCGGGGAAATAATCCTAGGGATTATTTTTGAGATTTTTAGGAATTTTTCGAAATTTTTCTGGATTTAAACGGACTCCGTACGAGATATTTTTCGGAGATAAAATAAATAGGCTTTTGTGGGGTCTATTTAAAGGGTATTAACCTAAACCAGAAAAAAAAAAAACTAAAATGCTATTTTCCTTTCTTTTTCTTTCCTCGACGCCTCCCTTTCAATCACGGGCTTCTTCGGACGGCAGATCCACTTCTTCACGGCGACGCTTTCCTCGAGCCAACGCTGCTCACACCGAACCCTAGTTTGCGCCCCCGCGAGCATCCCGCCAGACGCGACGCGAGCTCGCCGTCCACCGCGGTACGCGCCGGGCTCCCCTCCGCTGCCCGACGCCGAGACCGGTCGTCCCTCCATAAGCGCCGGCAACAGTGCCCTTCCCTGTGTCAGCCGCCACTCCTTCGTCGGCGACGCCTGCAGCCACCGGATCGCCGTCGTTTTTCACCTTCGCTGTGATTTCTGGCCGGAGGTTGTCGGAGCAGACTATTAGGGCATCGGCAGGTCCTCGTTCCGGTGAACCAAGCGGCTAGGAGGTTTCAATCGCAGGTATATTTTGGGTTATTTACTGTTGGTATGTTGGTTAATTTGGTTTGGGTAGATGGTGGTTGTGGGAGGATGTGGTCGGCTGCGAAACAGAGATTTAGTCTCCAATAAAGGCTGTGACCAGTTGGAGGTGGGTATAGAAGGTGTTTTGGGACGTTCATAGGGTGTAAAAGGATGTGGACCTGATTTGTGGTCGACTTGGGCTGATTTTGGTGTTATACGGTTGATCGGTACGGTATTCGAAGGATATGGGATTTGGGTGATATTGTTTGATCTTGAGGATATTTTTGTGGGTAATGAATTAGGTAAATTGATTTGGAATTAATTGGGCTAAATTAATTGTATGGATATTTGTGGACAAGGAAAATTGGAAATAGTTTGGGTTAATTGGGATATAAAGGAAATCGATTAATTATTCGATTTGTCGTTGAATTGTATTTTTGTGCTTGACTATAGTCATGCTTTATGCAGGTTTCGGTCACGAGGCGGGTCCCCAGTCGTGACGATTTGGTTCATTCTTGCGGATATATATTCAGGCGGGTATTTTGACTTAACGTTTAGATTAAGTCAAATTGATATGCTAGTAGGATAGCTTACAATAACTTTTTCATGTTTATATGCCTGGTATACTTTTGGTGCCTACTAGATACATGCATGTGATAGGATATGATTATATTTTCCTGTTTGATTTGGATCATAGTATGTGGATTAGGGATATGTACATATTGGTTGTACATATCATTGGAGACAGTATTCGAGTAGGATTTACATGCTTTAGTATCATGCACCATTTTCGCATGATGGACGGGGTTCCATTATTGTTGAGCATGACTAGTTACATGGCTCACGCATTTGCCACTCATGGGTTAGTGGTACATCAGGAGGGTGTGTGCAGTTGCTCTGTCAGGCTCCGCTGGTCCGCTCATGGGTAGCGATGAGGCAGCGTGGTAGCGGGCAGGGATCCCTCCTCTGGCCTATGACACCGGGAGATGAGAGCTTAGCTCCCCCACTATGTTTGGGGCAGGAGGATAGGTGTACTCCGACAGCATCCTGTCCACTCGGTCACTCAGGAGCAGTGATGGCAGAGTGCACAGTTGTCATAGCCCTACCCACTCGGCTTCACCATTGCGTGTGGGCGTAAGCGTCAGGGGTGACCATGTCATTGGCACGACATGCATTTTGCACGGATTGCATTTTGTATTGTGTTTGCTGCATTTTTATTGATGCCTTGGATGTGCATATGATTGTCATGCATACAGGATACATGTTTATATATGGCCAGGACTCTATTACTTCTAGTCAGGCACATGCTCCTATATCAGGGTAGGAGATTCAGGTAAGTACAGTCATTTTGTATTTCTTGCTTGCATACCCTATTTATGTGAGACTGTACTGACATGATATTTTTATTGTTAGCTATACCTGATTTTGCATATCTACTATACCCGCAGAGTTCTTTGAACTCACCCCGTTGATTTATATTTATTTCAGGATGAAGCTGTCAGGAGAGTCCAGCTGCCAAACCCCCTCGTCGTGGAAGTGTATTTGGATATTTGCTTTATGGTTTGGATTTTTTGGTTAGAGGACATGTATAGGTTTGGAGATTGATTTTGTATTTGGATTTTTTTGGTGTCCTTATGGACCTCTGTTCGGTGTTTTCTTCGGGATTGGATTTTGATTGAGTATTCCTGCCCAGATGGCAGAAGGGGTAGGTTTATATGTGATATACTTTTGATTAGGTCATTTGGTTGATGGCCTGAGGCCAAATTATATAACTGCGTGTGAGTTTGGATTCCGGTCGTGTTGACCGATGTATAGTGGCCGTGTAGGCCTTGTATGTAAATTGGGATTGTCACCCGTACAGGGGAGATGCTGCCGGATTTTTGTCTGGCGGGGTCTCCTTCGGGGCGTGACATCAAGCCCACCTCCTTCCCAAACCTCTCTAAACAGCCCGCAAGCAAGCTCAAGGAAGTCTCATCCGCTTTTGCAAACAACATTAGATCATCCGCATAAATAAGATGGGTGATGTCAACTTCTTTACACCTTGGATGATAATGAAAGGATGGAAGCACCGAAATATCCTTGATTCTTCTTGATAGCACCTCTACACATAATTCAAAGAGGAGTGGGGATAGTGGATCACCTTGCCTTAAGCCCCTCCTTCCACCAAAGAAGCCATAGACTCCTCCATTAAGAGATATAGAAAAGGTTGTCATAGTCACACATTGCTTTATCCAAGCACAATATTGTTGGGGAAAACCAAAACCAACTAGTGCTTCCATTAGAAAATCCCAATTTAGCATATCAAAGGCCTTCTTTAAGTCCACTTTAGCCATACACCTTAGGGAAACCCTTTTGCGAGCATACCTCCTTAGAAGATCTTGGGTAAGAAAAATATTATCCCCAATATTTCTCCCTTGCACAAAAGCCGCTTGAGTCGGATCAATCAAGAACTCCATCACCTTAGATAGCCTCCTTGCCAAAATCTTAGCAATAACTTTATAAAAGACATTACAACACGAGATAGGCCAATAGTCCAAGACACCCTCTGCATGATCACTTTTTGGCACAAGGTATATGAGGGAATGATTCCATTGATTCAAAAGATTACCTGTCCCAAAGAATTCTTGTATTTCAGCCACAAAATCCTCCCCCACAATATCCTAGGTCGAAGTGAAGAATTTAGCTCCATAGCCATCCGGACCCGACACTTTTTCACTCCCAATATCATGTAAGGCAAACTTAATCTCATCCACCCCAACCGGTTGAACAAGGCCATCCGCTTGTCCATCATTGAGCTTCCTTCCCATGAGGGAAGCACCATCCAAAGGATCACACATCCCCGGTTGACCAAGAATCTCATGGAAATAATCAATAAATTCATCTGTCACTTCCTTAATGGTTGTTGTTCTTTCACCATTCCTCTTTGTAAGCATAATGATCGCATTCCTCTTGTTATTCTGCTTGACCACATCATGAAAGAACTTTGTGCATTTGTTCGCACCTCTCAAATATGCATGTTTTGCTCTTTGTTGATAAAACAACTTCTCCGCTTCCGATAATAGAATTGCCCGCTTCCTTACCTCACCATGGTTTGAAGGAATGGGTTCACCCAACAATACAGTCTTTTGTTCCTCTTCCAACTCCAAATTCGCCCTCTTTTCCGTCTCCGATATGTGGTCAAACTCCTTCTTATTTATCTCCCTCAAAACTGCCTTCAATCTAAACAATTTGCTCTTTAATCAGAATTGGGCATTCCCGTGAACCGGTGCTGCCCATGATTGTTCGACCACTCTTTTATAATCTTGATGTAGAATCCACATGTTTAAGAACTTAAAAGGCCTTGTTGCTCCCCTCTCCTTGTCAAAAATATGTACCATGATACAAGAGTGATTCGATAAACATCCTGGAGGCAAAAATTCTGCAAAAGCATCAAACTCCTCCAAAAGCCAAGCCGGATTCACCATTGCTCTATCCAATTTGCAAGTCACCTCCCCATTGGACCAAGTGAATCTACACCCTATGCATCACAAGTCCACCATTCCACATACATGAATGAAACTTTGAAGGTCCCTCATCTCATAGTTTGTAACCGGATTACCCCCTTGCCTTTCATGAATATCCCGTATAGCATTGAGGTCTCCCATAATCATTCAAGGTCCTGAAATAGCTTCACACAAGTCCGAGAGATTCTCCCAAAGCGGCCTTCTAGTAGTCACCGAATGAAGCCCATATATGAAAGTGACAAAGAAACCCCGTCTAGAGACCCGACAACAAATATAAGTATGCATGAATTGCTCCGAAGTATTGATAATTTCCATATCAACCTGTTGATCATCCCAAAGAAGTAATATCCGACCATGATTAGAAGTATCAAAATTATGCACATACTTCATACTTGAAAATCTTTTCTCCATGATTGGCCCAATAGATTGCTCTGTGAGCTTAGTCTCCAATAGTGCTAATACTTGTATCTCCTTGCTCCTCAAGAGGTGCTTCACACCCCCTTGTTTTAGGGACTTGTGGAAGCCCCTAATATTCCATGAAGCCACCTTCATTGTCCACCCCCTCGAGTTGCTCGTGCTCGTAGATTACGACCATTTGTCGAGGTCAGTCCATTCACGCTCCTTCGCTTGTTCACTCTAGGGGTTGTGACGGATGGTAGGGATGACGTAGATGCTTCACATGTCACGCCAATCGTCCCACTTACAGTTGTGCTTGACGACGAAACCGAAGCACCATTGCCAACCTCATGGGATGACCGGCCAGCTTGTTGTGGGGTTGTTCGAACCTTTGACGAACCCCCATTCAATCCTTCCTTCTCCACCTTCTATTGCCCCTCATGATGCTCCTGCTCTTGAGCCTTTTGATGTGGTTCTTGTGATCCGGTGCTCTCTTCAATTGGCAGCTCAACAACTATTGGAACGGGAGTATCCATAGCTACCATAGCAAGATCATTTTGCACCTCCACCCGATCCCTGTTCAGCCCTTGTCGTTCGTGCACCGATCGCCATTGTGGATGTTGTTGTTGCCCCGACCTATACCACGATCTCCTTCTTTCCCACCCTCTCGCTGATTGAGATCGTTGCCTACTAGTTACATTGGCATTTTGCCCAGCTTGCACATTTGGCCTTGCTTCATGAGTTTGTTGCCCGACCGACACATTCCCCCCATTACACACATCTTGACCATGCCCCATTCTCATGCACCTTTGACAATAATCTGGAACCATTTCATAGATGATCTTTAATTCCACTTGAACCCCAGTAGGTAAGGTGATAGGAATCTCATGAATTCGATCCCCAATACTCGAAACTTCAACCATAAGTCGTGCATAATCCAATCGTTCCCTAGTTCTTGTTAATCTATCTGTGTACAAAGGTTTCCCTACTTCGGAGCCAATCATACTAAGAACTTTTTGAGACATTATTATAGTCGGTGGCATAGCCACATGGGGGGGGGGGGGGTGCAAACAACCCCTAAAATTAAAATAATAATAATAGTATATATAATATATATATTAAAAAAATCTTACTATAAAAAATTTCTCTCCTTAATCACTCCATTTATATTTAATTTATAGGAACAAAGATATAATGGAGCTAATAATATAAGAGGAGAATTCGATGACTTAAAAAACTTAATTATGATAGAGAACAAGTCCGCTTATTATGTTTATTATTTTGCTCATCAACTGTAACTTTTACTTGTAGCCATTGATGAAAATTACATGAGGATTTCTATTTTTTGATGTGGTTGTATAGCTGAACAATATTATTGGAGCGTCATACAAGCAAAGAGATATATTTTGTGAGAAATAATTTGAAAAAATTATTGAAAGAATTGACAATGATGATGTTTTCACTGAATGAGGTATGAATCAAGAGAAGAAATTAAAAAAAAACTAGGAGTAAACATTGGGATTCACATTATAATGTATTTGTTGAGTTTGATATACTTGTGTCCTTCAATTATTGATGTCCTTTTAATTGTTGAAGATGAAAAAAAAAAAGATCATAAGCAAAGGTGCAAATAAATAATCTATTAGAATTGATGGTAAAATATGAATCTGTATTTCAGATGCACTTACTGAAAAATATCTTGGGAGTCATGAATGATTTATCGTAAGCTTTGCAAAGAAAAGATCAAGACAATGTAAATGCCATGATTTTTGTAAGATCAAATAAACATCAATTGCAAATCATTAGAGATGACTGTTGGGATTTATTACTGAATGAAATTTCTTTATTTTGTGTTAAAAATGAGATAGTTACCCCACACATGAAAGACTTGTTCATTTTTCATGAGATATCATAACGAAATATTAAAGGAAAGATAAATCTTCACTATTATCGCGTTGAAATTTTTTATGAAGTGATAAATTTGCAAGTTCAAAATTTGAATAGTGGCTTTAATGAGATGAATACAGAGTTGTTATGTGTGACTTATCTTGATCCATCAAATTCATTATCTGCTTATGATAAAAGAAAATTACTTCATTTTACTCAATTTTATCTATTCGATCTCTCTCCGATGGAGTTAATGCATCTTGAGCACCAACTTGATAACTTTATTTTTGACATACGAAGTAGCAATCAATTCTCTGAGATTGTAGGGATTAGCGAGCTTGCTAAAAGGATGATTCAATTGAAGAAACATCGACTGTATCCTTTGATATATTTACTTTTAAAGTTAATATTTTGATTATCCATTGCAACTACAACTATAGAGAGAATATTTTTAG
This sequence comes from Wurfbainia villosa, assembly GCA_025175895.1. Taxonomy (NCBI): domain Eukaryota; kingdom Viridiplantae; phylum Streptophyta; class Magnoliopsida; order Zingiberales; family Zingiberaceae; genus Wurfbainia; species Wurfbainia villosa. The sequence continues at coordinate 59,881,086 of CM045997.1, forward strand.
CAATGAAAATAATCAAAATTTTACTTCGTAATCGATTGAGAGATGATATGCTACATGATTGTTTGATATTATATATAGAGCGAGATGTGTTTGCTACAATTGATAATGGAACTATTATTCAGTATTTTCAAAGTATGAAATCTCAAAAAATATTATTGTAAAAACATATAAAGTTAATCTATAATTTTTATTATATATTTTATATTGTATTATATTTTTTTTTAATTTATTGAATCATTCTGTTTGAAAATCTTAGCTACGCCACTGATTATAGTCTTTAACTATTTCTTTGAACTTTTTTTTTTCTGATTGCAAAACCATACATTTATGTATCTAGTTTTTGCTCTACAAATCTTAAACCCTCTAGTTTTCAAAATTTTTATTTAGAGTTCACGCTTCAAATTTAAAATAATTGGACACCGATGAATTGATATAATGTTATCTCAAAAATGATTAATTCGCTTAAGTCTAATTGTGAAAAAATACATTAAAAAACTTATAGCAACAACATTTTTATAAAATTACTACTACAACAAAAAGAGAAAATAGCAACGAACTTTTTTCGTCGCTAATACCAAAAATTCACTGCTAAATAAATTCTACGACGAAAATATTTCGTCGCTAGAGTCGTCATAATAAGCTTGTCGCTAAGACACATTAGTGACGAATTAATACTTTTTCATCGTTAATATTACCGACGAAATAATAAAGGTCACGAAAAACAAAAATTTCATCGCAAAATCTAGAATAACGAAAAGAGGAAAATCACTGATATTGGCGACGAAATATACCAAATTCATCACTAAATATCAATCGAGTGATGTAATAAAGCAGTCAACTATCTATTTTTTTAGCCAGCCATAGAATCGGGAGAGACACGACTAGCGACTCGATTGACGAGTTAATGACAAAAAAAACTCATTTCGTCATTAAATTTTAGTCGACTAATGTAAGAAATCACTTGACTATCTATTTTTTGGCTAGCCATGGAATCACGAGACCCTCGATTGGCGACTCGACTGGAGACTCCTTTGCGACGAATATTGTAAATTTTGATGCTAATTTCCTATAGCAGGCGATCGCGTCAATTGGCGACTTGACTGATACGCCAAACTCTAGCAACGATATTAGAAATTTTGTCGCTAAACCTCAAAATCCTGATGTTGTATATCGACGGTTAGCGACGAAATTGGAAAAAATCATTGCTAACCATCAAAATACAGATTTTCAGAATTCATTTAATTTGTATTCGAAATCTTATAATATAATATCAATCACACAATTTAACTTAACAACATACAACTCAAACAATTTAACAACAACTAACATAACATCTAATTTCACAAATACATCCAATATAAAGTCCAAAACATCAAATTTCACAAATTCATAGTCTCCAAATTCAAAAACATTCAAGTTCACAATTTCACTAACTTAAAATAGAAGTGTTCAAAAACTCTAAGATGAAGGAGGAGGTGGTGTTGAAGATGACATATGTATCAATGATTGTAAAGCTCTAGGTGCAAGCCGATTCAGAATTGTTTCAAACATATCTTGTCTTGATCTCATTGATATCAACTCATCTTGGGTGCTAGCTAATTGAACTCAAGTGTTTGCTAGATCCTCTTTCGTCCCCTCTAATTGTTGTTGGGTGGACTCAAGTTTTTCATGCAGTGCTGCATTAGTTGTTCTAGAGGAGGAGCTGGCATCCGAAGAAGTGGATCTAACTGGTTTTAGCCCACTTCCAAGTCCTCTAATATATCTAGAACGATGACCGAGGACTTGATACCAAATCTGATATGTAATCAGACCTGCATCGATGTATCTCCGATTTCTTGTAATTGGATGTGCTTATCTCACAGTCTCACCATATCACCCTAAGAATAAAAAAATATATTATTAATATGTTTACAAAGAATTATGCAAATTTAAAAATAACTTTACTAAATTATATTGATTATATCTTACGTATGCAGCCTCGACTCTCTCCCCACTCCACCCTTTTGATGAGCTACAGTGGCTTGTATTAAAGACAGTAATCCGATCTTTTCTCTGAGACTGATCAGTCTGAAAAATATTATAATGTGTTAATATCAAAAATACCAAACAATATACTGTAACTATAAAGTTTTTACTTATACCGTCGTAACTGTATTGAATGAATGATTTTGAGCTACCTCGATGGGTATATGGTAGTTGTGCTCGATTTTGGGCAGTTATTGCCGATCGTCTCTACAATATCAAAATTTGTTAAGATAAAACATAAAACATGAGTTGTAGAAAAAATATTTTAATTTATATATAACTCAGCTAATTAGGATAGATTAAGTTACCTAAAATTTCTATGATTCAAACAGATCGCACATATAGTTCCAATCTTCCCGTGTCTCACAAAACTCGATCGACATATGATGTGGGTGCTCAGTAGGGGGAACATGTAGTAGACTCCTATAATGAGTGTGCATCTTACTTCGATTATTTCTGTACCTTACACTCATTAATATGTCAGTCTCCTTTCTTACCGAAGTTGCCTCCTCGAGAAAACTGATATCGAAAGCAGCCTGAAAAAATATCAATATTGAAATTTATTAACGAATGATGACTGATTATATAAATATCAAATTACTCGTACTTACTGATAATCGATTATATATCATCTGTTTATTATCTGCGAGGATATGCTTCCAACTTTTAGCTTGTAGGGGAGTGAATTTCTTAATTAACAGATCTAACTCTGTCATAAACACAACTGTATTTCTCCCGATAAGGTGCCCATCACTCTTACGAAAGGTAATGGATAATCTATCCTGTTCCTCGATTTGCCATCGGAGCCAATCGGAGTGTGTGCCTTGTGTCTCTCTATGTGTCGGATGAACTGTAAATCAAAGAATGTTAACAATTAACAAGTTAAATAAATAGTAAACAAAATAAACATATTTAAAACCACATAACTAACCAGTAGGAGCAAGAGCACTGTTATCATCAAGTGTAGGCACAACTGGGGGGCGCTCAATTCTCTTAGGCGGCATAGTTGTGACAAACATTATATACAGATCAACGTATAATGAAACATTATATTAAATACATGAATTATAAATGAAGAACAATATAAATACCATGTAAATACATCTAATCGCTATCATCATCTGAAAAGGATAAATAATCATCCGCCTCACTATCAATTTGACTATCTTCACCCTCAGCAATACGATTACTTTGAGCGCCCATATCCAGATCCACTTGTGCATTTGACATATTTATTTGTTGATGCTCAACATCTAATCAACATAGTTGAGTTATCGCTAAGTCTTCACCGACTACTGAAGTTGAATCATTGGATGAAATATCTTGGTTTGGCTCCATATTTAAGATATTAACACCCTCAACATCTTCAGATACTTCATCAACTTCAGTTACTTCATATATTTCTCGGTGGTGAACCCTTTGCACGACCTTCCAATGACCTCCACATTTGATATCATTCAAATAATACACTTGATTTGCTTGGTTTGCCAAAATGAATGGGTCGTCATCGTACCATGTTTTAGAAGTATTAATACACAAGAGATCATACTCTTCCACCAATGTTTTTTTTTGGATTACATCGGAACCATTCACACCAAAATAATTGGACTTTATACCTAAAAGAGTAAAATATTTGAACCACATCCTTCAACACACTAAAAAAATCCAAATTGTCCCCATCGTTAGAGGATGGTACACTAACCCCACTATTCTGAGTAGTTCTGCGTGAATCACGGGACCTCGTATGATATCGAATCTCATTTACAATGCATGCATCATATAGTTGAACTTTAGCATCAGGTCTCATTGCTAAATAATACAACTCATTCGTTATCTCTAAATTTGTATAAAAACTTAATCAATTTAAAATATGTTAATGTAATAGAATTAAAGTAATAACTTAATGTAAATACTTACTTTCGATATCAGTCAACTTCTTTACAATTATTCAGAATGTACCAATGTGCTTTCTTAAACAATGACAATGTCAATTTCGGATTTTGTTGGTTACCAAAGACTCTTGTTTTCTATGAGAAAACACTTAATTTGCATATTGATGGTTGAACATCTTTATTCCGTTTCGGCCTAGAAAAGCTTGTCTCAATCTGACTCATATATAACGAACTGAAAGTCAATGCCTCATTTACAATATACCCCTCTACAATAGATCCTTCGGGTCATGCTTTATTATGAACATATTTTGTTAGTCTTCTCAAATATCGTTCAAAGGGATACATCCATCGTGACAAAACTGGCCTAGCCAACATGGCTTCACGAGGTAAATGAACTATCAAAATAAACTACAATGTCAAAAAATACCAGAGGAAATATCCATTCCATCTTACACAATATCAGGACTATTTGTTCCTCCATTCTACATATGTGAGCTATGTGTAAAGATCTTGTAGTGATCTTTTTGAAGAAATCACATAACTCAATTAGTGTGCTATGTCTTTTGGGAAAAATTTACGTACATCAACTGGAAGTATTCTTTACAACAATACATGACAATCATGTGATTTTAGTCCATATATCTTTTCTTCATTTGCATTCACATGTCTAGATATATTAGCAGTATAACCATCTGGAAACTTCATAGATTTAAAAAATTGACAAAATTCACGCCTTTCTTCTAATGTCAACGTATAACTTGCATATGGTTTTCTGAATTTGTCTCATACCGACTGTAAATACAACTCACTCCTTATCCCCATATCCTGTAAGTCTAATCTTGCTTTGAGAGTGTCCTTTGATTTTCCATCTATATTTAATAATGTGCTAATTAAAGCATCACAGACATTCTTTTCGATATGCATCACATCTAAATTGTGTCTTAACTTTAAATCTGATTAATATGATGTTGGGAGTATTGAGAATACAATCAAAGTCTCACATTGGTAAGATATGGAAAAAATCATGTGCTTATAAGATGAAAAGATATTTCCATTGGTATGAAGTCTTTTGGGTAAAGCCCAAAAATAAAACCATGAGAGCTTAGGCCCAAAGTGGACAATATCATACCATTGTGGAGATATGTGAATCTTATATACACTAATAATTGGTATCAGAGCCATGGTCCATATCAAGCCATGAACCTTGAACGAAGGAAGTGGAGCTCCCATATCCGGATCAAGAGAATCAGACATCAAGTAGGAAGTCTAGTTGGGTCGGGAGGACCGAACAACTGGCAGAAAATCTAGTTGGTCCAAAAGAGCTGGACAACTGGCAGGAAGTCCAATTGGGTCAGGAGGACCAAACAGTTGGCAGGAAGTGTTGGTGGGTTGAGGATCAAACATCAAGCAGAGCCTTTAAGGACAGATAGACTTAGGGGGGGGGTCCAATGTGGTCATTCGTTTGGGGGGGGGGGATTGTTGGGAGTATTGAGAATACAATCAAAGTCCCACATTGGTAAGACATGGAAAATATCATATGCTTATAAGATGAAAAGATATCTCCATTGGTATGAGGCCTTTTGGGTAAAACCCAAAAATAAAACCATGAGAGCTTAAGCCCAAAGTGGACAATATCATACCATTATGGAGATATGTGAATCTTAGATGCACTAACATATGGTAAATCAAAAATTATAGACTTCTTTACCCAATTTGTATCATCCAAAGATCATTGTCGTTTTTTACTGAATGAAGGATGTTTACTGAATGTCACTTGGGGTAACGTGTCTAACTGCACTAAAATCTCATATCTATTCATTACTCGTGGTGGTCCTTCTTTTTCAACCTTTCCATTGAAATCTTTATTTCTATGCCATGGGTGTTGCGCATTCAAGAATCGACGGTGACATGTGTAGCATATTTTACTCCTTAATCCTTGACATTTGGTTTCATTCAAACATACTGGACATGCCTTATATCCCTTTGTGCTCCATCCAAAAATTGTTCCACATGCTGAAAAGTCGTGAATGGTCCACATCACAATAGCATATAATTGAAATACTTGTTTAGTCGATGCATCATATGCTTCCACCCTGTCATCCCATAGCTCCTTCAGTCCGTTTATCAGAAGTCGTAGGTATACATCTATCTCTTTGCTAGGTGATTTAGGCCCAGAAATTAAAAGAGACATAATCATATATGGCTGCTTCATCATTTTCCATAGTGGCAAATTATAATTCACAAGTATAACAGGCCACATACTATAAACATTTGACATGTTTCCAAATGGATTAAACCCGTCAGTAGCCAACCCTAAGTAAATATTTCATGGATCACCTGCAAATATTTCATGTGCATTGACAAATTCTTTCCATGATTCACTATCAGCTAGGTGTCTTAATACACCATCTGTTTCAACTCGCTTTTCTTTATGCCATCTCATCTCTTTAGCCGTATGCTTCGAAATAAACCACTTAAGTTTCGGTTTCAAAGGAAAATATCGAAGAATTTTTTGAGGATTCTTTTTCTTATTCATCCCTTCGTACTTGTATCTAAGTTTCTTGCACACTGAACATGCATCCTTATTCTCATGCTCATCCCAAAATAATATACAATCATTCTTACAGACATGTATTTACTCATATGTCAATCCTAACTCTTTTAATAATTTTTTCGGTTTCATAATAAGAGTTTGGAATTGCATTCAGTTTAGGAAATGCCTCTTTCAATAACTGAAGTAACATATCAAAAGATTTATTGCTCCAACCATTTTACACCTTCACATTCATTAGCTTCACCATAAAATTAAAAATCGAAAAAATTAGTATAATTGTGATACAGTTCTTTTTGTGCTTCTTCCAACATTGAAGTATAACTTCGTCTATAATCATTTGCATTCGTGTTTACATTGATATCATCGATTGAGGCTCATTGTTGTTTAGATTTTCTATTGGTGCAATCGACCCACGTCACGATTGATCGAACTCGAGTTTGACTCGAGTAGTATTTTGATGTTTGACATTGATGTTTGATAAGGGAGTTGACCATTGTTTGATAATGGGTTGACTATATGGTTGACAAGGGGTTGACCATATGATGGAAAGTCTAAGTGAGACACTTGGCAATTGGAAAGTCCAACATGGGTTGGCATGGAAAGTCCAAGTATGGGTCTTTGCAAGGGAAAGTCCAAGCTTGAGTCTTGGCAAATGGAAAGTCCAAGCATGGGTCTTGGCAAGGGAAAGTCCAAGCTTGAGTCTTGAAAAATGAAAAGTCCAACATGGGTTGGCAAGGGAAGTCCAAGGGGTGATATTTGCAGCGTAAAGTCCAAGCAGGAGTCATGGCAGCATAAGTCCAATGGTTTGACGACGTAAAGTCCAAGCGGTAGTCTTGGCAATGTAAATTCAAATGTTCCTTGGCAGTGTAGACCAGCTTAGTACGACAATAGCCGATGGAAGCACCTGAAGGCTAGCGTATGGATGAATAAGTCATGGATGACTTGAAGGGATTTGATATGCATGAGGTTGACGGAGGTGGCTAAAAGGCTTAGGTCTAGGCTAAGGGTGGTCTAGCAAGTATGAGGGCATCATACTTGGGGTTAAACCTCATGGTTAAGGTTATCAGTCGACTGGGGCTTTGGACCAGTTGATTGGTCAAGTCTTTTGACACTTGGCAGAGCAGTTGACTAAGATTATGACCAGTGGACTGCCGTGAGTCGACTGGCGATCAATCGCAGCCGATCAGACTCGCATCACGCGCAAGGCACCATCGCACCTTGGTAGTGTCCCGATTGGCGGCGCCTCGACTTACCTCGGTTGCGGTGACCACAGATGCAAGGCACCTCGATTGCTTGATCAGTCGACTACCAATGAAGGGTAGTCGACTGATGGGTTGGTCGTGAGAGCAGAATGCTCGATAGTCGAGTCGTTAGCCACCTGGCGTCGGCTTCACTGGTAATGAACAATCAATTGCGTGTATCCGCTGGAACTTTTCCAAAGATGGATCAAATCAAGTATCTCACAACAAGATACTATTGGCGTCAGCCAGGCATAAAATTAGCCTGATGCAGGCATAAAAGGAGTTTGGGGAGGATTTCCATAGCGATTTTGGGGGAGATTTTGGAGGGGAATTGCTACTGTATTCCAGACCTTCAAGAGCAAACCAAAGCAAACAATAAGAAAGCATTTAAAGCAAAGTATTGTAAAGTGTTTCTTTACTTGTATTTCTTATTGTCTTTGTTATTGTTTGTATCTTGTATATTATTGTTGTAATTTCTTGTACGAGGTTTGTCCACCTCCGACTTATTGTCGAGAAGGAGTTTTAGTAGTGGTGTGTTCATCACTCGAGCTCGTTAAGCTCACACCGTGGAGTAGGAACCCTAAGGTTCCAAATCACGTATATTGGTTTGTTGTGTGCTTGTGTTGTGTATTTGTTTTTATCATTATATATTCCGCTGCGTACACTAACACTTGTAGAAAGCACACGATCAAAATCCATTAAGCAACAAACGCGCTATTCACCCCCCCCCCCTCTAGCGGTCACCAACGGTCCTTACAATTGGTATCAGAGCGAGGCCGCTCTTCATTTGGACTAATCGCCAAGGACTCACCTCTAGAGGGTGAAGAAGAAGATGGAGGAGTCAAGTCTTAAATTGGGTCGCGACATCAACACACCTCCTTCATACGAAATTTTTGGAGCTAAGGGATTTGACCAATGGAGGATGTGGAAGGAGAATTTCTTGATGATGGACATCGAGCAATGGTTCATCATACTAGACGGATTCAAACTTCCGAAGGGTCCAAAAGGTGGATATCTCAAGAAGAAGAAATGGACCGAAGAGCAAGTCCAAGCCTTCGAAAGAAACGATAAGGTAATGCAATTGATATTAAATTCATTGCTTAACGATATTGTGTCTAGGTTAAGTGAATTTCTAAATGCCAAGGATCTATGGGAAAAATTAACCAAGCTCCATGAAGAATCATCCATAACTCAAGTAAAGAGAGAGCCCAAAGAAGAAGAAAGCTCCTCCTCACAAAAAAGTGAGGATTCAAAAGTTGATAGGGAATCAACATCCGGATCGAGATCGGTGGAAGAAGAGGTAAAAGTAGAAGAAGTCTCCACCTCTAGGATTGAGGGGGAGGAGATTAGATCTTCGGAGCAAGGGCAAGAGCAAGAAGTAGATTCAACCTCTGGAAGAAGTGAAAAATCAACTCCGATGCTGACCACCATTGACCTAGGTAATTCAAACACATGTGTTAATAATAAAATTCATATAATATATTTTGAGTGTGGGGGAGCCGGACACTATAAGAGCAAGTGTCTGAAGAAGGTCAAAAAGACGGCATAAGTCGTGCCAAAGACCAAGGAAATCGGTGCCCAAAGTCAAAAGAACAAGGAACATGTCATTTGCTTCAAATGCCATCAAAAGGGGCACTATAGAAGTCAATGCCCTAGGAGAAGAGAAAGAGCATCAAATGTAGGGGGAGCCTCTAAGTAAAACCCTAAGGTATATTTTAGCAATGCACCTTCTAGTTTTAATGTCAAAAATCATGCTAGAAATAATTTAAATACTCTTGCTATTGTCCATAGAGAGCATGCTAAAAATAGGCTTTATTGCTTAGGTGCTAAGAGTTGTAATTTTAGGTCTAAGGATCATACTAGACCTACCTTATCTAAGGACAAATCTAGAAACAACAACTCTAGACCCATTCTACCTAGGGAGTCTATTAAGAAGGTAGAAGAACACCTAGGCATTAATCCCAAAAACCATAGACATGCCTGGGAAGTCTCATTCCCAAAAGATTAATGAAAAATCTAAATTGGAAAGATTAGAATTAGAGAACCAAGCCTTGAGATCAAGGCTTGAGAAATTTGAAAAAACCCTTAGAAATATGCAAAATCAAACTCAAGGGTCTAGGAGTCAAAGTCAAGGGTTTAGAAAGCAAGGCTCATCTATGGGCAAGAAAGGCTTGAGCCCCAAGCCTAGGTCCAAGGTAGATAATCCTACCTATCACAATGTTCCATTTGATTATGGAACTCAAACTAGGTCTAGAAAAACCAAGGTTACAAGAGAAGTCATCCCTAGAGTTGACCATGGTGTGTGCCTAGTGGCTAAGGTTTCAAGGAAACCTAGGGAGGACACTAAGAAGGTTATAAGGGGAATCACCCTTAGAGTTAACCTAGGCAAGACCACAATGACCAAGGCTACCGAGCCTAGGAGGGTCATTAGGAGGGTGTCTAGGGAGGTTATCCCTAAGAAATATCTAGTAAACCCAAGGAGCTCCAATATGTATTGGGTTCCTAGGAGCGTGATCGATGCACGCTAAATGGATTAGGTTGTGTCAACTTTAAATGGATGGATAGTTAACCTAACTATGGTAAAAGTGGCACTTTAAGTCATTTTCAAGGTTATGGGTACATTGGAAATAAGTTTTGATCTTATATCCTAAAGGATTTTAGGATGTGCCAATATCATTTAAGAAGATTGATAAATTAATCAAATTGACACAAATTAGGCTTAGAGTCATGGTGTGTCATTTTGAGTTTTTGGCACACTTGGGGGATAAGTGATTATATAACAAAATTAACTTAATCCCAACAAATGAAAACTAATATTAAAATTTAGGTATTATTATGCCTTATATTTTATTTGTCATGATTGATTTGTCATATAACATGTCATGACATCATATTTATTTTTATCATATAATATGTCATGATCATGTTTAGATTTTAGTTTTAATGTCATATATGTTTAGTGTTTAATCATATGTCATGACATCATGATTATGTTGGAGTATTGGGAATACAATCAAAGTCCCACATTGGTAAGACATGGAAAATATCATGTGCTTATATGATGAAAAGATATCTCCATTAGCATGACGCCTTTTGGGTAAAGCCCAAAAATAAAACCACGAGGGCTTAGGCCCAAAGTAGACAATATCATGTCATTGTGGAGATATATGATTCTTATAGGCACTAACAATTGGTATCAAAGTCATGGTCCATGTCAAGCCATGAACCTCGAATGAAGGAAGTTGAGCTCTCATGTCCGGATCAAGAGAACCAGACACCAGGCAGGAAGTCCAGTTGGGTTGGGAGGACCGAACAACTGGCAAGAAGTCCAATTGGGCTAGAAGGGTTGGACAACTGACAGGAAGTCCAGCTGGGTCAAGAGGACCAGATAGTTGGCAGGAAGTCCTAGTGGGTTAAGGATCGGACATCAAACAGAGGATGTCCTTTGAGGATGGATAGGCTTGAGGGGGGATCAATGTGGTCCTTCGTTTGAGGGGGAGATTGTTGAAGTATTGGGAATACATGGAAAAGATCATGTGCTTATAAGATGAAAAAATATCTCCATTAGCATGATGCCTTTTGGGTAAGACCCAAAAATAAAACCATGAGGGCTTAGGACCAAAGTGGACAATATCATATCATTGTGGAGATATATGATTCTTATATGTACTAATAGATTATTGGAATGCTAATGATTGTTCATGTATTAATAAAATTAATTTAAGGACTATGACATGACTTGAAGTCTCATATATAAAGGAATCAAGTAGTGTTGCCTTAGAGAATGCTTGAGAACTTAGTATAGGTATAACCAAAACCCACATCTCACATCAAATCGATATGTGTGTGTTTTCAAACACTCTAGACACATGTGAGATGCTAGAAAATGAGTTAAGTTCAAGGTGCATAGTTTTTGCATCTAGATGAACTCAAACTCATCATATACCATGGGTGGATCATGGGGAAAGCTAATGTGCAAGTCATGTGCATTGAGCCCATTGATCATGATCCAATATAGGTTTTCAAAATCATTTTAAAAATATTTTAGAAAACCTTGGTGAAGTTTATCTTTTGATAGCAATCACCATTGATAGAGTTGATACAAAGTAGAGCCAAAATATTAAACTTTTCAATGGTTTTGAACTTTATGTCAATTTCACTATTTTATGGGTATTTTATTTTTTAAATATTTTTCACCCATAATGTTTGACATAAGTATTATACATATGAATTTTTATGATTTTTCGTATTATGTATAATTACTTATGAATTTTCAAAATTCAGATTCTGATTTTTGAAATTCTACATTTGCAAAAATCAGTCGACTGCCATGGATGGCAGTTGACTAGCGTCAATGACAGTCGACTGGTAACTGTAAGAGTCGATTGTCAATCCTAATTTCAGGTAAACAAGATTTATTTAGTCTGATTTCAGCTATGTTAGGCTACTCTAACTGCTCTTAACCCTAGGATATGCTTTAAAAAGCATTGGAAAGGGTGGAAATCCATTGGATATGGATTAGGAGAGTTGTTTAGGATATGTATCAATTTTAAGGTGTATGAAAGTTCAAGGTTGAACTTTTACCCTTAATTTTGATGGTTTAGTGTTCCTATAGGCTTAGAGACTCTCCAAGGACATTGTTGATGCAATGGTCAAGGGGGAGCAAGCCTTTAGGGGGAGGTATCTATCATGGGATGATGGATGTGTTCTTCCTCACGAGGGGGAGAATTTTGGGAGAATGTGAGATGCCCAATTTAGAAATTGGGAGAGTTTGTAGGATTGTCTCTCTTGAGTGATATGAGACTTATCACTAGGAAGAGTGAAGGCATCCTAGATATTTTTGGACTAAGAGGGAGATTGTAAGATCTCATTGGGATATGAGACATTGACACCATTGGAGAGAACCTTTTTGATGTATGTCAAAAAGGGAGAGAAGTTATGGGAGAATTGATGAGAGAAGTTGGGAATTACCAATTTGGGAGAATTAGTAAGGAGATTTGAGTTAGGTGGCCTAACTCAAAGGTGTTTGTGTTTTTTGTCGAACATAAAAAAGGGAGAGATTGTTGGTGCAATCGGCCCAGGTCACGATTGACCGGACTCGAGTTTGACTCGAGTAGTGTTTTGATGTTTGACAAGGGAGTTGACCATTGTTTGACAATGGGTTGACTATATGGTTGACATGGGGTTGACCATATGATGGAAAGTCCAAGTGGGACACTTGGCAATTAGAAAGTCCAACATGGGTTGGCATGGAAAGTCCAAGCTTGAGTCTTGGTAAATGGAAAGTCCAAGCATGAGTCTTGGCAAGGGAAAGTCCAAGCTTGAGTCTTGGCAAATGGAAAGTCCAACATGGGTTGGCAAGGGAAGTCCAAGGGGTGATATTGGCAGGGTAAAGTCCAAGCAGGAGTCTTGGCAGCATAAGTCCAATGGTTTTGCAGCGTAAAGTCCAAGCAGTAGTCTTGGCAGCATAAGTCCAAATGTGCCTTGGCAGTGTAGACCAGCTTAGCATGACAATAGCCGATGGAAGCACCTTAAAGCTAGCGTATGGATGAATAAGTCATAGATGACTTGGAGGAATCCGATAGGTATGAGGCTAACGGAGGTAGCTAGAAGGCTTAGGTCTAGGCTAAGGGTGGTCTAGCAAGTATGAGGACATCATACTTGGGGTTAAACCTCATGGTTGATGTTATCAGTCTACTGGGGCTTTGGACCAGTCGATTGGTCAAGTGTTTTGACACTTGACAGCCGAGTTGACTCTTGGTAGTCGACTGGGATTATGACCAGTCGACTGCCATGAGTCGACTGGCGATCGACTGCCGTCGGCCTACTGTCACAGACGCAAGGCGCCTCGACTGGTGCCTTAATTGGTATCCCAGTGGAGGCGACGCCTCGACTTACCTCGGTTGCGGCGACCATAGATGTAAGGCGCCTCGATCGGCGCCTCGACTACTTGATCAGTCGACTACCAATGAAGGACAGTCGACTGATGGGTTGGTTGCGAGAGCAGAATGCTCGATAGTCGACTGGTCAGTTGGATATGACTCTGGCAATCGATTGCTAGGTAATGACAATCGACTGCCAGTGTAAACTTTGGAACTTTTTCAGTGTGAATCAAGTCGTTGTCTCACAACGGTACAGTTGGTCGTCGATTGGGGCCTTATGGCAGTCGACTGTCAGGCACGAAATCAGCCCGATGTAGGCTAAAAGGAGAAGTTTGAGGAGGATTTCCATAATGATTTTTGGGGAGATTTTGATAGGGAATTGCTACTGCATTCTAGACCTTCAAGAGAAAACCAAAGTAAGCAACAAAAAGCATTCAAAGCAAAGTGTTTCTTTACTTGTATTTCTTATTGTCTTTGTTATTGTTTGTATCTTGTATATTACTATTGTAATTGCTTGTACGAGGTTTCTCCACCTCCGACTTATTGTCGAGAAGGAGTTTTAGTAGTGGTGTGTTCATCACTCGAGCTCGTTGAGCTCACCCCGTGAAGTAGGAAACCTAAGGTTACGAACCATGTATATCGGTTTGTTGTGTGCTTGTGTTGTGTATTTGTCTTTATCATTATATATTCTGCTGCGTACACTAACACTTGTAGAAAGCACACAATCAAAATCCATTAAGCAACGAATGCGCTATTCACCCACCCCCTCTAGCGGTCACCAACGATCCCTACATTTTATGCATTTCGTAAATCAGTAAATATGTCTTCAAAATCATCTTCAAAATCATCTACTTCAACATCAAAATCATTTCCATCTTGATTGACAATATTTATACTATCGGATGATGTAGAAGCTTCTTCATAAAAGTTTCAGACTTTATATAATCTATCGAATCCCCACCAATAAAGATGTCCTCACACATAATCTAATTCATATTGAAACAAATTATCACACCGTCGATATGGACAATGAATTTTCGATAAATTCAGATTGATCATGTAATTTTCTACCATATTTATTAACTGATTCAACCCATTTATTTATTCAGAACTAATCTGATTCTGAATCGTTATCCAATTTTTATCCATATTTTTAAACCCTAGTTAAACATATATAAAATAATTTTTATATTAATTTTTAATAAAAATAATTTAGCAACTTAAATTTAGTTATCACATTCAAAATAATCAAAAAATTTATAATTTAAATCTCACATAATATACATAACTTACAATTTGCATTATAACTCTTTGTTTATCATTGAGCATTATAATCTAAGAATAAGAAAATCTTAAACTTATCCTCTAATTGCAAAATAATCCTAAAATCATCATCTAATTGACAATATATCTTCAAATTTATTATCTAAGCAATAAGTTACTGCTTAATTACCATGAACAAATCTAAATGATAAAAAAAATCCTAAATTCATCATCTAATCCCTAACAAAACCCTAACAATCATAAATATAATCTACAATAACCTTAAACCCTAACAAAATCCTAAATTCATCATCTGAGTATAACAAAACCCTAAATTTATCATCTAATCATAACAACAATATAAAAAAAATCCTAAATGTATTTTAAAACCTTGAAGAAAGAATTCGGATAAACCTAAGTCTTCGCGTCAAGGATGAGCTTGAGATGACATCGAGAAGAGATCGAAGCTAGAGATCGGAGGCCGAAGGTCGGAGCTGTCGCCGAAGCCGGACAACCGAGAGAGAAGCACCGGGAAGAAGTCACGCACGAGCGAAAGTTAGGGCACCTAGCTTGTCGCTGGAGCTTGTCGCCGAAGAGTCGCACGGAGCTTGTCACTGGAGAATCGCCGGAGAGCAAGAGAATCGCCGGAAGAGAGGAAGTTGCGCGAAGAAAATGAGAGAATCGATGCGGGAGAGGGTTTTTCCATAGATATTAGTGACGAAATATTTTTATTCGCCACTAATATTTATTATCTTAGCTATGAAAATTTAAATTTTCGTCGCTAAAGCAAAAATTGTCAGGCCACAGAATCTAGTTCACTCGATTGGCCAATCGACGAAATAGTTTACAATGAATATTTATTTATTTCGTCGCTAAATACTAGTCGAGTGGCCAATTTGACTGCTATTATTGGCGACGAATTTATAAATATCGTCGCTAACCTTAATATGTTAGCGATCAAATATATATTTCATCGCTAATACTAATTTAGAATATAGTCTAGCGATGAATATTTTTATTTTGTCACTAATATATTTTATATTTGTGATGAAATATTACTTTTTCGTCGCAAATATAATATTATTTATGATGATCAAGAAATTCGTCGTTAATTTCTAGTTTTAGCGACGAATTTTTAATTCGTCGCTAATATTTCATCGCTATTTTCTAATTTTTTTTTGTAGTGTACCTTTTTTTCACCATCAATATAATTACTAAATATTTATTTCTTTTAGAACCACACAACTGGGTAGTTATTTAAGAAGTCCATCCAAATTTTTCCTGAATCAATAAAAAATCATATACGAATTATTTTTTATTTATTTTTAAATAATCTTCGTATTAAATATAGGGTAAGTTAGAGTAAAATCCCTCTGCTCTTGTTTATATTTGGATTCAGTCCCTATATAATATTTTTTTGGATTTGATACCTGACAACCACCCAATCTTAGTTTTAACTCCCTATAAGGCTAAATTTCCATTTTTACCCTTATTATTTACATAGATTGATTAATTTTTTCATTCATCTTCTCCCACTGATTCATCTTGCAACAACTCATCTTCTTCCCTTCCCCTTAACAGAAACTCTTGGTTGATCCCGACCAAATCATTTGCTTGCGCCCTTGAAAACCATCGGCTCTCCTACCTTGACCACTAGCGACTTGAGGTAGCAAATGTGATAGCAGCAATTTTCTTCCCAACAAGTCGTCGTCTTCCCTCCCCCAACGGTAACCCTAAACACTTGATTCATCCCTTACTTGACCAAACCGTTTGCTCACCCCCTTGAAAACTATTTTGTTTCCCTTATTTCAACCACTAGTGACCCACGACATCAAGCAAATGCGATAGGAGTGAGCAAGGAGACTAACGAGCAAGTGCATAAAAAAGATTAAACAAGGTAAATATGATTAATTACATACAATTTTGGATAATTTTTTTATGATAATTACATAATTTTTTTATTGATACAAAGAGTATATAATTTGAGTCAATAGGTATTTGATTTTGTGCTTGAAATATTCTGATTTGATTTTTGGGGATGTAAAAAAATTATACTTTGAAGTTAATAATAATGGTTTTTGTTTGATGTTCATGAAGTAAAAATATGATATATAAATTGTTATAAAAGATTTTGTACCTAATGTGAGTCAATAGATACTTATTTTAGCTCATTAAATACTCTGATTCGATTATTAGTTGTGTTATTCATAAAATAAAATAATGATACCGAAATTTGTAGAAAATGTACTTAATGTTAGTCAATCGATACTTGTTTTGATCATTTACATACCAAAATTTGATTATTTGAGAATGTCAAAAAGATTATTTAAAAGTTAATATTAAGTGACTTATGTTTGTAGCCTTCGTCAATCGGTTCTTATTGTGGTACTGATTTTACATATAATTTTGGGTAAATTTTTTGCGATAATTACATAATTTTTTTTATTGGTACAAAGAACATCTAATTTGAGTCGATAGATATTTGATTTTGTGCCTGAAATATTCGGAATCAATTTTTGGTGTTGTAAATAAATTATAATTTGAAGTTAATAATATTGGCTTTTGTTTGACGTTCATGACATAAAAATATGATACCTAAATTGCTACAAAAGATTTTATATCTAATGTGAGTCAATAGGTACTTATTTTGGCTCATTAAATACCCTAATTCGATTATTATTTGTGTTATTCATGAAATAAAATCATGATACCTAAATTGGTAGAAAAAGTATTTAATGTTAGTCAATCGATACTTGTTTTGGTCATTTAAATACCAAAATTTGATTATCTGAGGATGTCAAAAAAAATATTTAAAAGTTAATATTAAGTGGCATATGTTTGTGGCTTTCGTCAATCGATACTTATTGTAATACTAATTTTGTCCTATATTGCTTAATGTATTATCTAGATTAATATGTCATGTTGTGTTTTTTATTGACTTATTTTATGGAAATATTTATTGAAATTATTGCTAATTCAGCTTTTTGTCAATTAGAAATGACAAGGACTAAAAAACACACTGATGATAATGATGAAGATGTTGAACCAAGTGGAAAAGAAGGTTATTCAAGGTGTTCCCCAACAAAATTTATGTCAGTCATGGAACAATTGGTTCCCAAACTAGGTGAACTACAATTAAAGAAGATCAAGGCTTCACCTCTTGCACCTTGGTTGAAGATTCAAAAGCTTTCTATAAGCACCTCAAGAGTTTATGCAATGCTTAAACGCTTTGAAGTAGAGACATGCAGCTTTTGTTTTGGAAATAATATCATGGTGCCATTCACTTCTAAGGAGTTCTCAATCGTTATTGGTTTACCTAGCATTGGTCAACCGGTTAATATCGATTTGAAATTGGGTTCTAACTTCCTTGAGCGACATTTCAAGGGGATGAAATGTGTTAAGAGAAATGTCATCATAGAGAAGTTATTTGTGTTGGTGGATAAAGAATTAGAAATTGATGATTTTTTTAGGTTTTTTATTTTGCTACTTTTTAATTGTGTTATATTTCCTATTAGCAATTTTGGTACATCTAGTTTTATTTTCCCATACTTAGACAATTTGGAAACATTTTTTGAGTATGGTTGGGGAGATGCAGCTTTTAGAATTTTGCGTGCTGAAATTGAAGACTATCTTGGATACTCCAAAGTGGACAAAAAAGAGAAAACATATATGGAAGGTTGCATAGTTGGACTGATGGTATTATTTTCAGCATATATGTGTTATTTGTTGAGTGAGTAAATGCTAATCATTGTAGGATACAACCCAATATGGCTTTAAGGATTCCCCACATATACATGATGAAGGTCATACCGAGAAAGATGTAGCTGTGGATGCTGATCCTAGTGTTGAAAGTTTGAACAAAGTTGTTGACGACAAAGTGCCAATGAACACAGACGACAAAGGTAAGTCGGAGAGTTTTTTCAAAGTGGTTATAGATGAAGCGCAAATGAACACAAATGCTAGAGATAATGATAATGTAGGTAGAAATACCGAAAAAGGAAAAGAGATGATTGTTTATAATCCAAAATCATCTATTGTGAAGACTGTTCAGAGAAGAACAGATAGATTGAAAAAAAAAAGAAAAATCCGGACTACATGACACCCCCTAGTACTGTCCCAAAGCGAAAGAGTAAACGACATTTGACCCAAGTCGTGGATGAGGTAGTTTCAGTAAATATTTTTTACAATGCCTGCATATATTTTATATATTTGATGAGTATTGTAGTGTTTAATTTTTTGATTGAATTTTGTATTTCTATATGTTGTTGTTTCTATATAGGATGATATGAGTATAGATATTCAAAATATTACTGATAGTGTTGTAGAGGAATCTCTACAGGAGTTCCGAGGAAGATTAGACTTTCATGGGCATGATAAAATATCAACGGAAGAAAAAAATATTATTGAGAAGTACATCTGCGGGGATATTTTGGGGTAAAAATATCTTATAATACTTTAATGTTTCTGAAATCTTATTTTACTATTTTATTTTTTGAGTTGCTAAGTTTGGTATTTTGGCTTTGTAGTGGTGTAGTCTGGCAAGATGATGATGTATTATTGTATGAGTATGAGTTATTGCAGTGTTTGTTTGGCACCGAACTACGATCTGACCTCATTCATGCCTATTTCAATGTTTTGAGCAACAAAGAAAATAACTATGGGCATGAAATATATTGCATGTCTCCTAATGTCCCTGTAAAATACCACAAAAAAAAATAATAATAATAATAATATGGTTAGGAGTTAATTACATTTAACCTAGCTTAAAAATTATATATTGGTTCAATTAACCTAGATTTAATTAAACATAGGGTTAATGGGTTAATGGGTTTAAAGCCCATCCCATTTGAAATCCGACCCATTAACCCATTAAAAGGCTTCCGTTTTTCGCCGAAACCTCTCTATTTCTTCCGTTTCGCTGCAGCCCGTCTCCACCGAACGCACGCCGCCAAAAACTTCCTCTCCACTTCTCGCGATTCCTTCCCTATTTTTCGGCGATCTCCTTCCATCGATCGGAGCACGCCCTTCTCCTTCGAAGCGACCGCGACGGATCTGGCCCTCTCCTCCTCGCGAGCCTTTCTCCGCTTGCGACCTCTTCGACGCCGGGCCGTTTCCTCTGCGAGCGCCGGTCTTCTTCCTCGCGGCAGGCGGCGGTCGTTGGCCGGGACGACCCCCGGACGGGCTGGAACCGGGAGGACAGGAACGGGCTGGAAGCTCCGTGTTGGCTACTTCCCGACGATAGGCGACCGAGTGAGTTCAAATCGCTGCTGTCCGTTCGTCGCCGGAGCGAGGTAAGGGCTGTCTGTCCCCCGTTTCCCTTGATTTTGGAAGGAATCCAACTGTTAACGCATTTTGTGCGTTTAAACATAGATCCTGCAGAAACTAGGGTTGGCGTTGGCGTTGTTCTGTCCGGCAGACCAAGCAATTGGGAAGGTTTTTCTTCGGATCAGGGGCACCAGAAGTCTTGGCCGACGAATAGGGCAACCCACTTTGAGTTATTTTCCCTCGCGATTACTGATCTCCGTTGCCGATCAGTGCTGGAACTAGGTAAGAGTGATCGTATCATTTTTGGGATGAGTATACAGCTCCAATTTGTGATGTCCTGCGCGTGACCTAAGCTGTGTTTGGGCAGAATCGGTGAACAAGGAGATAGGACGGGGAAGGGCTGCCGGTTCGGGGATTTGTATCGCCGGTGACACTTCAATTGTTGGTAAGCATGATCCCCTTCCTTATTTTTATGCGGTCAATTCAGTGCAATGTGTGGGATTACGGTTCTTAATACCGATTTACTGTTGTGTGATTGTTACGGTTGTGAATCAAGTTGTGATGGGGTTGTTTAGTAGAAATAAGCATAGGAATGTTCCGGTTAGTGTGGAATTGAATGTATAGACTGATGTATTGGTTAAATTGGGAATGGGGGATTTTTAATTATGATGTTAACCGTATCAGTTGAGGGATTTTCCTAATCCGTATTCGATAAAAAGAATGCGACTATAGGAGCAAGATAGTAGCAAATAATATGTTGTCATATGCTTGAGTTAATGCATATTATGATTTGTGCAGGACGTGGATACGGCGAGTGAGGATTATATTGTCACGAGCTTCTTATCAGGTGGGTGATTCCTACCCCGGTCAGGTAGTAATGCATACAGATTTAGATGCATGATCATCTTAAATGATCATGTTACCTTGATCTTGTTCTATTCATCTTATGCTTGATACTTTATCCGTTGGCTTTTAACTCCTTGCTGTTATCATGTTATGTTACCATGATTAGGAGTTATACACATAGATTATGTAAATAACTTAGAATTTGTTTAAGTTAAATACAAGTAGTAAGGTACGGATGACAACCTGATTGTAAATTTGGCAAAAAGGTCATCCGTAGGTAGATGATGTCTTGAACCTAGAGTTAATTCTAGTACCCCTTAGATTGCATGTTTCTACCGACCATGCATTATGTAAATGGTCGTGTGAATGGTATTTAGGGTGTCGCTACGGACCGGTGGTACTAGTCTAATACGATCAGTTGAGTACGACTCTCTACAGGATAGAGAGTGCGTTGATCTGGTTAGCTTGACCCTCTGTAAGATAGAGAGTCTATGGTGGATGTCCATTTGTGAGACCTTACATTCATGTCATTTGCATGCACGCTGGCGACGATGTCTCCCTTGTGGTCGAGAGTGTCGCCAGTCATCCTGCCTCCACGGTTACTCATAGGAGGAGTAACCGGTGTGAGGGCAGAGCATTGTAGTGCCGCACTCTATCACTACAGACGGTGATAGTTGGATTTGCGCGCCATAGTCCTGCGTGTGTGGCACTCGACCACTCATGGGTAGTGACTGTCGGATTGGCCAACAGCAGGGACCCCCATCGTGTAGCTTGTTCTTTACGCTTATATGCTACTCGATCATACTGCCCACTCGGCCACTCGAGAGTAGTGGTTGGTGTTGAGTTGGGACAGTTGTCATGCTCGAGCCACCGAGGCCACACTGGGGTCGTGGTAGCTTTAGGGTGAGCCGACATGACCATGCATACTGCATTGCCGACTTATGGCATTTTTGCATATTACCATATATATACATATATGCATGTATATATATATATGGATGATTGTGATTAGCATACGTATATAGATGCAGTCTATATATAGATATGCTTATTGTGATCGCATTTGTATGTACTATGATTGTTGCATTTCATTGCACAAATTCATACATGATAAAACATTCTTCTCTATGATAGTAGGCCATCACTTGTATACTGGTTAGTTATTCACTGTGATACCCTTGACCCATAGCAGGATGTAGTATGAGTTAGTTCTATTCTTTATACCATATGTTGTGTATATGTGCTCAGGTTGGATAGATGTAGCGTAGCAGACGTTCAGGTATGTCTGCAGTTCATATTGACTTTTGGTTAGGTGGTATATACATAGATATATATATTATCATGCTAGTGATACCTGTAGATTTTACTGTCGAAATACATGTGATATTGATGTACATGTTTATCTATTACCTGCTGAGTTTTACTCACTCCCACTGACTCGGTTTTTCGTCGCGTAATGTAGAGATCTTCGTGATTTACGACTTGGAGTTCATGGCGATCCATCCCATCTCCACCTTTTGAGTCTCCCGAGGATTTGTGATTTGTATTGGTGTTATGGATTTTGTTCTATGTATGGACTTCGTCTTATGTTGTGGATGTCACTTTGTGTCGATGTTTTATGTACGGATTTTAGTACCGTGGTCTTGTCAGGGGTGTACACCCGTATGTTTTTGGTATTCTTGTTGTGGTATGTGTTTAT
Source organism: Wurfbainia villosa (assembly GCA_025175895.1). Lineage (NCBI taxonomy): Eukaryota > Viridiplantae > Streptophyta > Magnoliopsida > Zingiberales > Zingiberaceae > Wurfbainia > Wurfbainia villosa. Next base: position 59,903,753 of record CM045997.1, read on the forward strand.
GTTTCCGCTGTGTGTGTTTGATATACTTATATCTGTTCATTATTATGTTGTTGTGGGCCTACGGGCCTTGTATTAACCTGAGATGTTGCCACGTATAGGGGAGATGCCGTCCGTTTGATTTTCGGCACGGCATACTCCTGGGGGCGTGACAACTTTATTGGTATCAGAGCCCAAGGTTCTGCGATGCCATACAATATTGTTTTTGAGTCGAGTCTTGGATTCTCGGGAGTCGGTATATTTTTTTTCGGTTTTGGTTTTTATGAGATGGGATAGACAGCGGCATAAGCTCCGAGCAGCACGAAGTAAGTATTCCTGATAATTTATATTTTAGTTAGATGCTTATCTAGACTTGTTCAACAGGTGAATACTGTCAGAGTCATGCCACCTGTTCAGACTCGTGGTCGAGGCCGTCCATCGAGCGAAAGCGGCACCAGAGGGGGACGAGATATCATGAGATCGAGCCTCAGCCGCCAAGCACACCACCACTATTGGTGATCCGGAGCCTCAGAATCCGGATACACCACTGACTACGCCAGAGCCCACAGAGTCCAGTAGGCTCAATGATAAGTCATGGATACTCGTGTTAGAACGATCAGCCAAGGAGAAGTTCACCTTGTTCCGAGGGGAGTCCGACCCATGGATTGCCCGATCTTGGCTGGAAAATATGGAAGACACCTTCGAGTATATGAACTGCACAGATGTGGAGAAGGTGGGCCTTGCTGCATATCATCTCAGAGATCATGCTATCACTTGGTGGAAATTACAGAAGACTCTGTTTGGGGAGTGTGGGATTACTTGGTCCAGCTTTCGAGATGCTTTCGAGGCGATTTTCTTCGGCGCTTACAAAGACGGCGTCGAGTTTCTAAGCTCAAGCAAGGTGACCGCTCATATGGAGTACAACGCAGAGTTTACTGCACTATCGAGTTCTCGCTCTCATCCGTAGCACAGATCTGCACCGGATGTACCAGTTCACCCAGGGCCTAGCAGCTTATATCAGAGCTAGGATGTCAGGATCTAGCATTACCTCCTACAGGGAGGCATTGGACCGTGCCCTCTTTATCGAGATGACTTCCCAGCAAATCTCCAAGGAGAAAGATATCGAGAAACAGATGACTAAGGCAAGCGAGCAGAACGTGGTTCACTCGGGGACTCGTAAGAAAGGGAGCAAAAGGAACTACACGAGGTGCATGAAGGGTCACTAGATTGCAAAGGGAAGCGCCCAAAGATCGTAGTTCTCTGGAGGGTCTCGGAAGAACCATAAGAGTCGAGCGTAGTGGATGTTATAAATGCGGATCCGAAGTCATAGAGCTCAGAGTGTCCTTTGGAGCAGCGGCTTTACTATTGCAAGCAACCCGGACATACTAGCCGAGATCAGACGTTGAGAGCACACTGGAGTTTCTGTAGCTCTAATAAGGGAAGACAATCCAACCAAAGAATGATAAGAGAGGACAAAGATCGCAGATATGCGATCTTATGGACAGAGGCCCAAGATCCACCATCACACTTATATCGATGCAGAAGCGCTCCTACAGATGCCGACAATGATCCAAAGATCCTGCATCTCCTGATCTACTACTCGGGGTATCTGCACCGCTGCTCCCAACCTCTCGGGGATACCTTATGCCTCAACTGCTACTCACCTCCGATCACAGAGCGATCCAAATGAGTGGAGGCACACTACTACTTCATCCGGGATGCAACCGACGAATATAGAGACTGGACGAGTCTTTGCTATCACTAGAGAGGAGGCACAATGGGTGATGGATCACCATACACAGATGGTTTCAGTTTATGCTATATATGCTGATACGTTGATAGATACAGGTAGTTCCCATTCATTTGTATCTAGAGTATTTCTGGGTAGAGTTGGAAGAATCCCCAGGGTTCGTTCTTGTGGGTTAGCAGTATCCTTGCCATCAGGAGAGGTGCTAACTAGCCACCAAGAAATCAAGGGTTGCCCATTAGACTTTGACGGGCATATCCTTACAGTGGACCTTCAGGTGTTGGAAATGATAGAGTTCGATATTATTCTCGGTATGGACTGGTTGGCCGCTTATCACGCTACAGTGGATTGTAGAGCAAGAGTGGTGACTTTCCGACCACCAGATCAACCAGCTTGGGAATTTGTTGGTACTAGAGACGATGGATTATCCATTATATCAGCTCTACAGGCTCAGAAGCTATTGGCTCATGGTTGTCAAGGTTATCTGTTATCTCTAGTCAAAGTTGAGAACGAAGGACTACCACCCCTCTCTGATGTGCGAGTAGTCCGAGAGTATCCAGATGTATTTCCCGATGAACTTCCAGGCTTGCCACCTCCTAGGCAAGTTGAATTTGCGATAGAGGTGATTCCAGGAACCGCGCCTATATCGAAACCTCCTTATCGGATGGCGCCAAAGGAGCTGAATGAACTTAAGGTTCAACTGCAGGAGTTGCTGGATAATGGATTCATCCGACCTAGTGTTTCACCATGGGGAGCACCAGTACTCTTTGTCAAGAAGAAGGATGGATCGTTGCGGTTATGTATTGACTATCGGCAACTGAATGCAGTCACAGTTAAGAACAAATATCCACTGCCGAGGATAGAAGATTTGTTCGATCAGCTTAAGGATACATGTGTGTATTCTAAAATTGATCTCAAGCCGTGATATCATCGCTTCGGATAAGAGATGAGGATGTTCGTAAAACAACTTTCCGCACTATGGACATTACGAGTTTCTAGTGATGTGCGTTTGGTCTCACGAATGCCCCAGCTGCATTTATGGACTTAATGAACCGGGTATTCCTGAGGTATATAGATCAGTTCGTAATAGTGTTCATCGACGATATATTGATTTATTCTCGATCCGAGGAAGAGCATGAACAACATCTGCGGATAGTATTGGAAATTTTGCGACAGGAGCAGTTGTATGCCAAGTTTAGCAAATGTGCGTTCTGGTTATCCTCAGTGGGTTTTCTTGGACATGTGGTGTCCAACAGAGGTATTTCTGTAGATCCCCAGAAGATTGATTCGATTACCTGGGAGCAAACAAAATCGATTCAGAAGTCCGTAGTTTCCTTGGTCCGCCGGGTATTATTGGAGATTCGTGGGGATTCTCAGTATCGCCATGCCACTCACTCGTCCGACTCGGAAAGGGGTCAAATTACCGTCGGAGGCTTGTGAAACTAGCTTCCAGGAGCTTGCGACGGCTAGTTTCGCACCTATCTAGTGATTCCTTACGGTGTTGATGGGATGGTCCTCTATACGGATGCTTCTATCCAAGGGTTGGAGTGCGATCTTGATGCGATCCAAGCGTGTGGTGTCTTATGCCTCCGTCAACTAAAAGATCACGAGAGAAATTACCCGATTGCGATCTAGAGTTAGCCGCCATTATTTTCGCATTGAAGATATGGAGGCACTACTTGTATGGGATTACCTTTGAGATCTACACCGACCATAAAAGTCTGAAGTACCTGTTCACACAGAAAGAGGTGAATCTGAGACAGAGACGATGGATGGAATATCTGAAGGATTACGTGCACCATCGTATCATCCGGGAAAGCTAATGTGGTAGCGGATGCTCGAGCAGAAGTCTCGTGGAGTTACGGCGATCATCGGTGATTCTTGACCTAGTTCGGCAGTTCTCGAGTTGGGATGCGAACACGGCCAAACACCGAGGATATTAGTTTCTATGGTTGCCCAGTCCGCCATTGCCGAGAGGATCAAGGAAGCACAAGTCAGTGATCAGCATCTACAGTTCTTGAGCAGCACGATAGACTCAGAACGTCAGATGGATTTCTCGAGCGACGAGAAGGGTGTACTTCGTTTCCGAGGACGACTATGTGTCCTCGGACACACACCCGATTAAGGAAGAACTGCTACAGAAGCACATCGATCGAGATTTGCTATACATCTGGTGGCACTTTCGGATGTACCGAGATCTTAAGCGCTTATACTAGTGGACTGTTATGAAACGAGATATTTCGGACTGTGTCGCACGATGCCTAGTATGCCAGCAAGTGAAGGCTGAACATCATAAACCTGCGGGGTTACTTCAGGAAATCGATCCCGGAATGGAAGTGGGAGCATATCACGATGGACTTCGTTACGGGATTACCCAGAACCCGTAAAGGACATACTGCGATTTGGGTGATCGTGGATCGATTAACCAAATCAGCTCACTCCTTCGATCGTGAGGCGGATTCATTGGATCGTCTGGCGGGCTATCTTGCTCGCCGAGAGATCATCAGATTGCATGGTGTACCATTGAGTATCATATCTGATAGAGATCCGCGCTTTACTTCCCGATTCTGGCAGAGTCTGCAGCAGGCCATGGGCACAGAGCTTCGACTCAGTACAGCCTTTCATCCGCAGACAGACGGACAGTCCGAACGTACCATTCAGACTTTGGAGGATCTATTGAGATCTTGCGTCATGGATTTCGGTGGCAGTTGGGAGGATCACATTCCTTTAGTGGAGTTTGCCTACAACAACAGCTACCACTCTTCTATCCAGATGGCTCCATTTGAGGCATTATACGGCAGACCCTGCAGATCTCCTGTGTTATGGGAGGAAGTTGGGGAACGACAGATATTGGGGCCTCAGAGTATTCAGCATGATGCAGAGTTGGTACGAGTGATCAGACGACGGTTATCTGAGGCACAGGACCGACAGAAGAGTTATGCGGACCGGAGGCGAAGGCCTCTGGAATTTTCAGTCGGGGACCATGTGTTCCTACGAGTGTCACCCACCAAAGGAGTCAAGAGATTTGGGCTAAAAGGGAAATTAGCTCCACGTTACATTGGCCCATTTGAGATATTAGAGCGGATTGGAGGTGTAGCTTATCGGTTGGCCTTACCTCCGACACTTGCGGGTGTTCACGACGTATTCCATGTATCTATGCTGAGGAAATACGTGCCGCGATCTGACCATGTTCTGAAAGAAGTTCCGATACCACTCCAGGCGAATGCGACTTATGAGGAGACTCCGGTGCGGATTCTTGTTCGCAAGGAGCGACAGCTGCGAAACAAAATCATCCGACTTGTAAAGGTGGGATGGCAGCATCATACAGATGAGGAGGCTACATGGGAGCTGGAAGATACTATCCGAGCTCGATACCCTCATCTATTTACCTGAGGTATATGGTTATTTCGGAATATGCTTAAATTAATTTTTTGCATTTAAGTATGAAATTTGGGGACCAAATTTTAATAAGTGGGGGAGAATGTAAAATACCACAAAAAAATAAAAATAATAATAATAATATGGTTAGGAGTTAATTACATTTAACCTAGCTTAAAAATTATATATTGGTTCAATTAACCTAGATTTAATTAAACATAGGGTTAATGGGTTAATGGGTTTAAAGCCCATCCCATTTGAAATCCGACCCATTAACCCATTAAAAGGCTTCCGTTTTTCGCTGAAACCTCTCTATTTCTTCCGTTTCGCTGCAGCCCGTCTCCACCGAACGCACACCGCCAAAAACTTCCTCTCCACTTCTCGCGATTCCTTCCCTATTTTTCGGCGATCTCCTTCCATCGATCGGAGCACGCCCTTCTCCTTCGAAGCGACCGCGATGGATCTGGCCCTCTCCTCCTCGCGAGCCTTTCTCCGCTTGCGACCTCTTCGACGCCGGGCCGTTTCCTCTGCGAGCGCCGGTCTTCTTCCTCGCGGCAGGCGGCGGTCGTTGGCCGGGATGACCCCCGGACGGGCTGGAACCGAGAGGAAAGGAACGGGCTGGAAGCTCCGTGTTGGCTACTTCCCGACGATAGGCGACCGAGTGAGTTCAAATCGCTGCTGTCCGTTCGTCGCCGGAGCGAGTAAGGGCATCCCGTTTCCCTTGATTTTGGAAGGAATCCAACTGTTAACACATTTTGTGCGTTTAAACATAGATCCTGCAGAAACTAGGGTTGGCGTTGGCGTTGTTCTGTCCGGCAGACCAAGCAATTGGGAAGGTTTTTCTTCGGATCAGGGGCACCAGAAGTCTTGGCCGACGAATAGGGCAACTCACTTTGAGTTATTTTCCCTCGCGATTACTGATCTCCGTTGCCGATCAGTGCTGGAACTAGGTAAGAGTGATCGTATCATTTTTGGGATGAGTATACAGCTCCAATTTGTGATGTCTGCGTGACCTAAGTGTTTGGCGAATCAGTGAACAAGGAGATAGGACGGGGAAGGGCTGCCGGTTCGGGGATTTGTATCGCCGGTGACACTTCAATTGTTGGTAAGCATGATCCCCTTCCTTATTTTTATGCGGTCAATTCAGTGCAATGTGTGGGATTACGGTTCTTAATACCGATTTACTGTTGTGTGATTGTTACGGTTGTGATGGGGTTGTTTAGTAGAAATAAGCATAGGAATGTTCCGGTTAGTGTGGAATTGAATGTATAGACTGATGTATTGGTTAAATTGGGAATGGGGGATTTTTAATTATGATGTTAACCGTATCAGTTGAGGGATTTTCCTAATCCGTATTCGATAAAAAGAATGCGACTATAGGAGCAAGATAGTAGCAAATAATATGTTGTCATATGCTTGAGTTAATGCATATTATGATTTGTGCAGGACGTGGATACGAGGCAGGACCGCGACCATGAGGATTATATTGTCACGAGCTTCTTATCAGGTGGGTGATTCCTACCCCGGTCAGGTAGTAATGCATACAGATTTAGATGCATGATCATCTTAAATGATCATGTTACCTTGATCTTGTTCTATTCATCTTATGCTTGATACTTTATCCGTTGGCTTTTAACTCCTTGCTGTTATCATGTTATGTTACCATGATTAGGAGTTATACACATAGATGATGTAAATAACTTAGAATTTGTTTAAGTTAAATACAAGTAGTAAGGTACGGATGACAACCTGATTGTAAATTTGGCAAAAAGGTCATCCGTAGGTAGATGATGTCTTGAACCTAGAGTTAATTCTAGTACCCCTTAGATTGCATGTTTCTACCGACCATGCATTATGTAAATGGTCGGGTGAATGGTATTTAGGGTGTCGCTACGGACCGGTGGTCCTAATCGTCTGATCGATTGAGTATGACTCTCTACAGGATAGAGAGTCGTTGATCTGTTAGCTTGACCCTCTAGCATAGAGAGTCTATGGTGGATGTCTATTTGAGAGACCTTACATTCATGTCATTTACATGCACTCTGGCGACGATGTCTCCCTTGAGGTCGAGAGTGTCGCCCTATCTCGCTCCACGGTTACTCATAGGAGGAGTAACGGTGTGAGGGCGAGCATTGTAGTGCCGCACTCTATCACTACGAGCGGTGATAGTTGGATTTGCGGCGCCCATAGTCCTGCGTGTGTGGCACTCGACCACTCATGGGTAGTGATCGGATTGGCCAAAGCCAGGACCCCCATCGTGTAGCTTGCTCTTTACGCTTATATGCTACTCGATCATATCGCCCACTCGGAGAGTAGTGGTTGGTGTTGAGTTGGGACAGTTGTCATGCTCGAGCCACCGAGGCCACACTGGGGTCGTGGTAGTTTTAGGGTGAGCCGACATGACCATGCATACTGCATTGCCGACTTATGGCATTTTTGCATATTACCATATATATACATATATGCATGTATATATATATATGGATGATTGTGATTAACATACGTATATAGATGCAGTCTATATATAGATATGCTTATTGTGATGCTGCATTTGTATGTACTATGTTTGTTGCATTTGTTTGCACATATTCATACATGTTATTACATTCTTCTGTATGATAGTAGGCCATCACTTGTATACTGGTTAGTTATTCACTGTGATACCCTTGACCCATAGCAGGATGTAGTATGAGTTAGTTCTATTCTTTATACCATATGTTGTGTATATGTGCTCAGGTTGGATAGATGTAGCGTAGCAGACGTTCAGGTATGTCTGCAGTTCATATTGACTTTTGGTTAGGTGGTATATACATAGATATATATATTATCATGCTAGTGATACCTGTAGATTTTACTGTCGAAATACATGTGATATTGATGTACATGTTTATCTATTACCTGCTGAGTTTTACTCACTCCCACGGACCCTGGGTTTTTCTGTCGCCCAGGTAACAGGTAGAGATCTTCGTGACGACTTGGAGCTGCGCCGGTGATCCATCCCATCTCCACCTTTTGAGTCTCCCGAGGATTTGTGATTTGTATTGGTGTTATGGATTTTGTTCTATGTATGGACTTCGTCTTATGTTGTGGATGTCACTTTGTGTCGATGTTTTATGTACGGATTTTAGTACCGTGGTCTTGTCAGGGGTGTACACCCGTATGTTTTTGGTATTCTTGTTGTGGTATGTATTTATGTTTCCGCTGTGTGTGTTTGATATACTTATATCTGTTCATTATTATGTTGTTGTGGGCCTACGGGCCTTGTATTAACCCGAGATGTTGCCACGCGTGGAGATGCTCGTTTGATTTTCGCACTCGTGATACTCCCTGCTTAATAGTATTTGATTTATATTATCATCATAGTGATAGTTAATGATTATTTTTTAATTTTTTATAGGATGATGTGATTACTATGCTCGAAAATACCAAGCAGAAGAGGATTACTGATAACAATTTTTCAGTATTTTTATCAAAGTTGACCAAGAGTTCATTGGTCAAGCTGTCAGAGCTAAAGAAAGAGCTCCTAGAATACTGTAAACACATACTTTTCCCTATGCATTATAAAGCACATTGGTTCTTGCTCGTGTATACTCCAAGCGAAAAATCTTTCACGCTGAAAAATTCTATTAGCAGCCCTATTTACAAATGTGCAGCGAAGAAATTTGTAAGTTGGATAAAAAAATAAGTTATTTTTATTTTTTTAAAATTGGTACACATCTTTTATGATTGATTTGATAAATATGTTTGTTTGAATTGGTTGTGTAGGCAAAATTTTTGGCGAGATATCTTTGGAATGTGGAACAATGTGATATTGGCATAGGTGAAGTAATTGCAGTAAAGAGTCGACAACAAGGAAATGATTTGAATTGTGGTGTTTATATTTGTCTATGGGGTGAATGCTTTGCCAGAGATAATCCAACATTTTGGAAAGAAGAATGGGACACATCAATCGAAGGGTATAGAGCTCGGATTGCTTCGGCCATTTTGTCTGATAAACGAGGCTTGTTCAAAGGATTGAAATGACTTATCAGTGCGTTGTCAGTGTTTCGACGATCTTGTCTGATAGTTGTTATGTATTGGTGATGATGGAGATATAATTATGTTTTAAATTGGTGTCCTGATATTATGAATTTGTAGAACAGTATTTTGGTGGGATGATAATTTCATGATTGATGTATGAATTGACCTTTGAGTGTTGGATTTATGGTATTAGTCTCGCCCTTTTCTTCTTCTACTTTTGTAGTGATGGTATGTTATTCGTGCATTAAGATCATGCCGAATTTTTTAATATTTAAGGGGTCAAAATAAGTACCAATTGATTAATATTAAGTACTTCTTATACCTATTTAGGTATTATATTTTAATTTCACGAATCACACACACAATAATTGAATCAGGGTATTTAATGGGATAAAATAAGTATCCATTAACTAAAATTTGGTATCATTTTTAACAATTTATATATCATATTTTTACTTCATGATTGTCAAACAAAAGTCACTAATATTAACTTCAATGTATATTTAAGGGGTCAAAACAAGTATTGGTTGACTAATATTTAGGTTTATTTTATAAATCCCACAAACAAATTAAAGTCATTCAATAATTGAATCAGAGTATTTAATGAGCCAAAATAAGTATTTATTAACTAAATTTTGGTATTTTTAAAAATAATTTAGGTATTATATTTTGTTTATTTCATTGTCTGGAACATTTGTACTTATCACTCCCAAATTTGATTCTCTCGTACTCAGATCTTGGGTTTCCATACTCAGTCAGATGCTTCTATAGGCATCCCACCAATTTCCCGAGTACGAGGAACCTTGGTCGAGTACCATTGTCCAGCAAACATACTGTTTTCTCCGACTAATTGAGTACCCAATATTACTTATGCTTTTGTACTCGACATTCCTAATTTCGAGTTTCTTGTACTCGATTCTTCCAAGTACAAGACTCCATACTTGAGCATGAGCCTTCTCATACTCTTTCCCGAGAATGAATACTTGAGCCTTCTCTTTCTAGTTTGCAGAGACATTTTTTGTATCACTTTAAGTATTCTATTGTTATTTAATTGTTTAAGGGGTCACATCAAGTACCACTTAAAAAAATTAGATATTCGTTGTGTCAGTGCCTATAAGATTTACATATCTCCACAATGGCATGATATTGTCCATTTTGGGCCTAAGCTCTCATAGTTTTGTTTTTAGGCTTTACCCAAAAGGTCTCATACCAATGAAGATATATTTTCATCTTATAAGCACATGATCTTTTTCATGTCTTACCTATGTGGGACTTTGATTGTATTCTCAATACTCCAACAATCCCCCCTCAAACGAAGGACCACATTGACCAAAGTGTCTGCTTCAAGCCTATCCGTCCTCAAAGGACATCCTATGCTTGATGTCCGATCCTCAACCGATCAAGACTTCCTGCCAACTGTGTGGTAATCCTGACTCAGTTAAATTTTCTGCTAGTTGTTCAGCCCATCTGACCCAACTGGACTTCCTGCCAGTTGTTCGGTCCTCCCGACCCAACTGGACTTCTTGCCTGATGTCTGGTTCTCTTGATCCGGACATGGGAGCTCAACTTCCTTCGTTCGAGGTTCATGACTTGACATGGACCATGACTCTGATACCAATTGTTAGTGCCTATAAGATTCACATATCTCCACAATGGCATGATAGTCTCCACTTTGGGTCTAAGCCCTCATGGTTTTATTTTTGAGCTTTACCCAAAAGGTCTCATACCAATGGAGATATCTTTTCATCTTATAAGCACATGATCTTTTCCATGTCTTAACAATGTGAAACTTTGATTGTATTCCCAATACTCCAACACGTTGTATCACTTTAGATATCTTATAGTTTATTTGATGAATGCCAAATAGTCATTCAAGATTAAATTCTAAGTGTAGTTTTTTAACCGAATCGAGTAGTTAAAGGGTCATAATAAATATCACTTGATAAAAATTAGGTACTCATTGTATCGCTTTAGGTATTCTATTATTATTTAGTGTTTAAGGGGTCACGTCAAGTAGCACTTGATAAAAATTAGATACTCATTGTATCACTTTAGATATCCTATAATTTATTTTATGAATGTCAAATAAGTCATTCAAGATTAAATTTCAAATGTAGTTTTTTAACTAAATTCGAGTAGTTAAAGGGCCATTACAAGTATTATTTGATAAAAAATTAGGTATTTGTTGTATCACTTTAGGTATGCTATTGTTATTTAAGTGTTTAAGGGGTCACGCCAAGTAGCACTTGATAAAAATTACATACCCGTTGTATCACTTTAGATATCCTATGGTTTATTTGATGAATGCCAAATAAGTCATTCAAGATTAAATTCTAAGTGTAATTTTTTAACCGAATCGAGTAGCTAAAGGGTCATAACAAGTATCACTTGATAAAAATTAGGTACTCATTGTATCACTTTAGGTATTCTATTATTATTTAAGTATTTAAGGGGTCACGTCAAGTACCACTTAATAAAATTAGATATTCGTTGTGTCATTGCCTATAAGATTTACATATCTCCACAATGACATGATATTGTCCATTTTGGGCCAAGCCCTCATGGTTTTGTTTTTAGACTTTACCCAAAAGGTCTCATACCAATGAAGATATCTTTTCATCTTATAAGCACATGATCTTTTCCATGTCTTATCAATGTGGGACTTTGATTGTATTCCTAATACTCCAATAATCCCCCCTCAAACGAAGGACCACATTGACCAAAGTGTCTGCTTCAAGCCTATCCGTCCTCAAAGGACATCCTATGCTTGATGTCTGATCCTCAACCCATCAAGACTTCCTGCTAACTGTCTGGTTATCCTGACTCAGTTGAATTTTCTGCTAGTTGTTCAGCCCATCTGGCCCAACTAGACTTCCTGCCAGTTGTTCGGTCCTCCCGACCCAACTGGACTTCTTGCCTGGTGTCTGGTTCTCTTGATCCGGACATGGGAGCTCAACTTCCTTTGTTCGAGGTTCATGACTTGACATGGACCATGACTCTGATACCAATTGTTAGTGCCTATAAGATTCACATATCTCCACAATGACATGATAGTCTCCACTTTAGGTCTAAGCCCTCATGGTTTTATTTTTGAGCTTTACCCAAAAGGTCTCATACTAATGGAGATATCTTTTCATCTTATAAGCACATGATCTTTTCCATGTCTTAACAATGTGAAACTTTGATTGTATTCCCAATACTCCAACACGTTGTATCACTTTAGATATCTTATAGTTTATTTGATGAATGCCAAATAGCCATTCAAGATTAAATTCTAAGTGTAGTTTTTTAACCGAATCGAGTAGTTAAAGGGTCATAACAAGTATCACTTGATAAAAATTAGGTACTCCTTGTATCGCTTTAGGTATTCTATTATTATTTAGTGTTTAAGGGGTCACGTCAAGTAGCACTTGATAAAAATTAGATACTCGTTGTATCACTTTAGATATCCTATAATTTATTTTATGAATGTCAAATAAGTCATTCAAGATTAAATTTCAAATGTAGTTTTTTAACTGAATTCGAGTAGTTAAAGGCCCATTACAAGTATTATTTGTTAAAAATTAAGTATTTGTTGTATCACTTTAGGTATGCTATTGTTATTTAAGTGTTTAAGGGGTCACGCCAAGTAGCACTTGATAAAAATTACATACCCGTTGTATCACTTTAGATATCCTATGGTTTATTTGATGAATGTCAAATAAGTCATTCAAGATTAAATTCTAAGTGTAATTTTTTAACTGAATCGAGTAGCTAAAGGGTCATAACAAGTATCACTTGATAAAAATTAGGTACTCATTGTATCACTTTAGGTATTCTATTATTATTTAAGTATTTAAGGGGTCACGTCAAGTACCACTTAATAAAATTAGATATTCGTTGTGTCAGTGCCTATAAGATTTACATATCTACACAATGGCATGATATTATCCATTTTGGGCCTAAGCCCTCATGGTTATATTTTTAGTCTTTACCCAAAAGGTCTCATACCAATGAAGATATCTTTTCATCTTATAAGCACATGATCTTTTCCATGTCTTATCGATGTGGGACTTTGATTGTATTTCCAATACTCCAACAATCCCCCCTCAAACGAAGGACCACATTGACCAAAGTGTCTGCTTCAAGCCTATCCGTCCTCAAAGGACATCCTATGCTTGATGTCTGATCCTCAACCCATCAAGACTTCCTGCCAACTGTCTGGTAATCCTGACTCAGTTGAATTTTCTGCTAGTTATTCAGCCCATCTGGTCCAACTGGACTTCCTGCCAGTTGTTCGGTCCTCCCGACCCAACTGGACTTCTTGCCTGATGTCTGGTTCTCTTGATCCGGACATGGGAGCTCAACTTCCTTCATTCGAGGTTCATGACTTGACATGGACCATGACTCTGATACCAATTGTTAGTGCCTATAAGATTCACATATCTCCACAATGGCATGATAGTCTCCACTTTGGGTCTAAGCCCTCATGGTTTTATTTTTGAGCTTTACCCAAAAGGTTTCATACCAATGGAGATATCTTTTCATCTTATAAGCATATGATCTTTTCCATGTCTTAACAATGTGAAACTTTGATTGTATTCCCAATACTCCAACACGTTGTATCACTTTAGATATCTTATAGTTTATTTGATGAATGCCAAATAGTCATTCAAGATTAAATTCTAAGTGTAGTTTTTTAACCGAATCGAGTAGTTAAAGGGTCATAACAAGTATCACTTGATAAAAATTAGGTACTCCTTGTATCGCTTTAGGTATTCTATTATTATTTAGTGTTTAAGGGGTCACGTCAAGTAGCACTTGATAAAAATTAGATACTCGTTGTATCACTTTAGATATCCTATAATTTATTTTATGAATGTAAAATAAGTCATTCAAGATTAAATTTCAAATGTAGTTTTTTAACTGAATTCGAGTAGTTAAAGGCCCATAACAAGTATTACTTGATGAAAATTAGGTATTTGTTGTATCACTTTAGGTATGCTATTGTTATTTAAGTGTTTAAGGGGTCACGCCAAGTAGCACTTGATAAAAATTACATACTCGTTGTATCACTTTAGATATCCTATAGTTTATTTGATGAATGTCAAATAAGTCATTCAAGATTAAATTCTAAGTGTAGTTTTTTAACCGAATCGAGTAGCTAAAGGGCCATAACAAGTATCACTTGATAAAAATTACATACTCGTTGTATCACTTTAGATATTCTATTATTATTTAAGTGTTTAAGGGGTCACGTCAAGTAGCACTTGATAAAAATTAGATACTCGTTGTATCACTTTATATATCCTATGGTTTATTTGATGAATGCCAAATAAGTCATTCAAGAAACAATTCTAAGTGTAGTTTTTTAACCGAATTCGAGTATTTAAAGAGATATAACAAGTATCACTTGATAAAAATTAGGCATTTTTTGTATCACTTTAAGTATTCTATTGTTATTTAATTGTTTAAGGGGTCATATCAAGTACCACTTGATAAAATTAGATATTCGTTGTATCACTTTAAATATCCTATAGTTTATTTGATGAATGCCAAATAGTCATTCAAGATTAAATTCTAAGTGTAATTTTTTAATCGAATCAAGTAGTTAAAGGGTCATAACAAGTATCACTTGATAAAAATTAGGTACTTGTTATATCACTTTAGGTATTCTATTATTATTTAGTGTTTAAGGGGTCACGTCAAGTAGCACTTGATAAAAATTAGATACTCGTTGTATCACTTTAGATATCTTATAATTTATTTGGTGAATGTCAAATAAGTCATTCAAGATTAAATTTCAAGTATAGTTTTTTAACCGAATTCGAGTAGTTAAAAGGTCACAATAAGTATTACTTGATGAAAATTAGGTATTTATTTTATCACTTTAGGTATGCTATTGGTATTTAAGTGTTTAAGGGGTCACGTCAAGTAGTACTTGATAAAAATTACATACTCGTTGTATTACTTTAGATATCCTATGTTTTATTTGATGAATGACTTATTTCAAATGTAAGTTTTTAACCGAATTCAAGTAGTTAAAGGGCCATAATAAACATCACTTGATAAAAATTAGATATTTGTTGTATCACTTTAGATATTCTTTTGTTTATTTTATGAATGTCAAATAAGTACTTATATTCTATGATGAGTGGAGAACATGTTTCTTTTAAAAATTAAATAATTGAGTACTTTTTTAAATAATCATAAAATTGGGTATCACTTGAGGTAAATTAAGTTCTGAGAGCCTAAAATTGAGTACTTTTTCAAATATTTCTGGGAAAAATTTGTCAAGGTACATTTGTAGTTGTATGAAACCACAACATATAACAACATATATAAAACTACCATTAAACACAATATTTTAATAATTAATGTATAAATCACTTCATAAAGTATCTCTTAGTTGCAATTACATAACCAACATCCAACTTTTAACCACATAAATGGATCATTAAAGTCTTATATATAAATAACAAAGTTTTATACCAACACTAGTTTTGTTTAATACAAATCACAAAATATCACTAGATCTTGTAGATATTTTTTAAAAACCTTCAAAATTGCTTCCTCGGTTTAGCAATTGCTTATGCCTGCAAGAAATTAAAACAAAAAAAATAAGATGTTAGTTTGACATTTTGAAAATAAATAACAAATTTACATGACATAGTTAGTTTAATTATATGAAACAATATAGTATTAAGGTCTATGTGACTTATACCAATTATGACACTGGTTCTTTGCATGTTCGTCTATTATGCCCTCACCCATGACATCTCCCACACGTTGTCACACGTTGTTCAACTTGAGAAGGTATCCGCTTAGTCCTTCTACGTCCTGGTTGGCTACGAGTTGTAGGAGCGTAAATGGTATCTCCATCATCGAGATAGCTCTCGTACATGTCAAATGTTGGAATGGGATTAATAATTCCTTTGTAAGCTTGGCAGTACATGTCTATCTTAAAATATCCATCACAGAATTGATAAACCGACATGGATTTTGATTCTATGCAAGAGCAAGCATGCTTGCATGGTAGTCTATAGATTTGCCAAACTCGACAAGAACAATGCCATTAATTCAAATCCACTGCAAAACTTTTGTCCCCATCTATGACTTCAAACCGAACTCCACAAGACTTGTGCACCTTTAAGGTTCGAGATTTACTATATGCAACTGACATTTCCTTCTCCTTTTTTGGACTTAGTTCTTGTGTCATCTCCAATGTTTTTTCACGCCTTTGGTGCATCATGGTCATAATTTGAATGCGTATATTATCTACCATAGCCACAATAGGTAGATAGCGAGCAGGTTTTATCCAATTGTTCCAGCTTTCAGCAATATTATTATTAATGACACCCCATCGATCACCCATAAATAGAGCATTGGCCCAATTTTCAGGGGATGAGTTCACAAGAAACTCCTGGGCAAGTGGCATCAAATTTGTTATACTTAACATATGTTGAGTGAACTCATATCTTGATGGGGCATATGTATCTTTCTTTAAAACAGAAGACCAATGTTTTTTGTTATGGAGAAGGTATTTACGCAATACCTACAAGAATAAAATTTAAAATATATATATATATATAATAACCAGTTGATAGAAAATAAAAAAAAATAAATGGCTAACATATTGGTAAAGCAACATACGACGCACCTGCTTGACAAAGTTATCGATCAGATGTCTCAGACAATAAGCATGGTGACTACCAGGGAACACAAATTGAATAGCCTTGATCAATCCAGGATATCAGTCAGAGAAAAAAGTATAGTTACGGAATACCATGATATATTGGGAAGCCAAGACATGTTTTAACTGGTAGCAAAACCATTCCCAATTAGAATCATTTTCTGCATCTACAACTGCATACGCCAGTGTAAAAATATCATCATTCGCATCCTTAGCCACATCGACTAATAGACATCCTTTGTACTTGTTCTTAATGTGAGTTCTATCCAAAAAAATTAATGGACGACAACCACTAATAAAACCAATAAGACATGCATGAAAACATATGAACAATCGTCTAAATTTATTTGTCATCGGATCAATTTCACATTCAGCATAACTCCCTGGATTTGTTTCTTTGACAGCATGACAATACCATCGCAACTTATCATATGACCCCTTATCAGTCCCATGAATATCATGCATTGTCATTTCTTTGCCCGCCCAAACTTTATGATACTCAAGTTCTACTCCATAATCTCGTTGAATGTCCTTCATCATTGTACATGGACGATATGATAGCTCTCCCCTTAACTTCTCCTTCACCACATTAGCTACCCAAGTTGAATCAGCTTTAGGGTGACCTCTAGTCCTCAAATTATCATCCCCACAACTATGGATTAAGTTGCATTTTCTTATGCCGAATAAATTATCTGATTTATATTTGGAGGCATAAATTCTCCACTCACAATTTTCTTTGCTGCAAACAACTATGATCTTATCACTATCATTTTTCTTGTAAGAAAATGATCATCTAGTAGCAATAGCATAATTTTTAAGACAAATTCTGAACTCTGTAGAATCTTTAAATGTTTGGCCTTCATAGGATATGCAATGCATCCAAGAATCAATAGAATTACTTATAGTGCAAACTTCAAGCTCATTGCCTCCGTTCGAACAAACTTCATCATCAAAATCAAACCTTACCATTTTAATACAAATCAAAACAATACATTAGCAACCAACTCAATTTTCAATTAATGACAATTTAACTTGCAATATAAATTATAATACATATTTTAAAATTATTAACTAACTAATATACACAATCAATAATGAAAAATAATAGTCATGTGCTGCAAAAAAAAAACTAGTGCAAAAAAATATATGAACATTGTAAATTCTGAATCTTGCACTCAAACCAAAACAACATTATAAATAAAAATTACCTTTCAATATTTATGTTAACCTGACTCTGATAATCTTTTGGAGTTGCTCTCAATTTGATTATATTCAATTTCAGACAACTATGAAGATTTATCATATTTCGGACATCATCATCTTCGTTCAATGTTACTGCAATCTTCTCATGTGGTGCTATGTATTGCAATATCGTTAACTCGGAATTAATAACATCACATTTTCGCTTTAGACTCTGGAATATCTCTATTAGAGTTGCACCATTAGGAATTAAAATCAAATAAAGATCATTGACATAACGACAACTTCCAATAAATGAAAAATTAGCACTCCCAGATCCGACTTCCATCAATACAATGACCGTGGAATATCTTAAAAATTAAAAAATTTATCATGCTTTCTACAACATCATCTTCAACAAACAAACATTGAACTTTAAAAAATCATAATCAAATTTTTTATATGCTAATTTAACCAATTTAAATGGAATAGGTTGCCATTAAAATTCAAAACATTAGAATTTGAAAGGGAAAGTTAAGAAAGGCTATGAAAATTAATGAAATTTCTAGTGACATACCCCATGAAGTTACTATTGGTAAAATTTAGGTATATATACCAATTCACAAATTATATTACATAGGGGTTGAATTTTAAGTAAAATAATTTGGAGCCAAAATAAGTACTTATTAACTCACATTAGGTATCATATTTTTATTTCATGAACGTCAAACAAAAGTCACTATTATTAACTTCAAGATATAATTTCTTTACATCCCCAAAAATCAAATCCGATTATTTTAGACACAAAATCAAATACATATTGACTTTTGTATCAATAAAAAAAATTATGTAATTATCATAAAAAAATTATCCAAAATTATATGTAATTAAGCATATTTACCTTGTTTAATCTTTTTTACGCACTTGCTCGTTGCTCTCCTAGCTCACTCCTATCGCATTTTCTTGATGTCGTGGGTCGCTAGTGGTTGAAATAAGAGAGACAAAATGATTTTCAAGGGGGCGAACAAACAGTTTGGTTAAGTGAGGGATGAATCAAGTGTTTAGGGTTACCGTTATGAGGAGGGAAGACGATGACTTGTTGGGAAGAAAATTGCTGCTATCACATTTGCTGTCTCAAGTCGCTAGTGGTCAAGGTAGGAGAGCCGATGGTTTTCAAGGGTGCTAGCAAATGGTTTGGTCGGGATCAACCGAGAGTTTCTGTTAGGGGGAGGGAAGAAGATGGGTTGTTGCAAGATGAATCGGTGGGAGAAGATGGATGAAAAAATTAATCAAATCTATGTAAATAATAAGGGTAAAAATGGAAATTCAACCTTATAGGGAGTTAAAACTAAGATTTGGGTGGTTGTCAGATACCAAATCCTAAAAAAATTTACATAGGGACTGAATCCAAATATAAACATGGGCAGAGGGATTTTAGTCTAATTTACCGTTAAATATATAACTTTTATAGTATCTAAATTAATTAAATAAATCATACCACCTTAACTAGTATTGTAAATGAATCAAACATGTCGTCACGGACATAGCATAGTGGTTAAGGTACTGCGGTGCTGTAGAAGTGACATGGATCAATTTCGAAGGAGATCTAAAGTTCTTTTCTGAATTCAAATAATCCCTATGTGTCTTGGCTATCACGTCAAGATGCATAGGATCCTCTGTGATTTACCTCCCTCACAATAGTCATGGGACAGGTCGGTGGGGGCCGCTAGATTGACGGTTCTAATATTTTACAGTAAATGAATCAAACATTATGAACAAGGATCAATTTTCATTGCTCAATGGAATATCAATCGGATTGTCTGTCCTCCATTGCGACTAGACGTCGGTACAACTGAAGGTCGACCATAATTTATCATCCTTTATATTGCTGTGGAACCAATATTAAAAGATGTTTGAAGTGAGTGTTATCATCTGTCATGCCCCGAGAGCATACCGAGCCGAAAATCAAACGGACGACACCTTCCCTGTACGTGGTAACATTTCGGGTTAATACAAGGCCCGTAGGCCCACAATAACAACAATATATATGTATGAAAACAAAAACTACATAAGACACAGTGGAAACATACTACAACAATACAACAATCCCACACATGCATATCGGTATGGCTAACACACACAACAACACAGAACCTCGACAAAATCTGAATATACAATATGTACATCAAGAAAACTCCAAATACAATACACGGCGGACGCAAAGCCCAAATACACACGGGAGCCTCGGAGGTGAGATGAGACGATGTCAGTCGACGGTGCTCCAATGTCATCACGAAGTCTTCTACCTGTTACCTGGGCGACAGAAAACCCAAGGTCCGCGGGGGCGGGGGGGTGAGTAAAACTCAGCAGGTAATAGAAAACATGTATATATATGTAATATCACATGTATTTCGACAACATAATCTAGATGTACAACAGGTATATCAGCATAGTATATAAATACAAGCATATACCGTCTAACTGAAATGAATAACATAAAATGCAGACATACCTGAAGTCTGCTACGCTACTCTGATCCAACCTGAACATATATCCAACATATATATAACAGGAAGAGTAATACTAACACATAATCTACTCATGCTACAGGCCACGGTATCTATGGTCTATCCAACCCATACCAATATCCGACACAACTGTATAACATATGCAAGAAACATGCATGAATATGATGTACAATCAAATCAAAGAAACATAATACAATCAAATGCAACATCACAATAAGCATATATATATAGATCAGATCTATATATGTATACTAATCACAATCATCCATATATATATATACATGCATATATGTATATATATGGCAATATGCAAAAATGTCATCAGTCGGCAATGCAGCATGCATGGTCATGTCGGCTCACCCTAAAGCTACCACGACCCCAGTGTGGCCTCGGTGGCTCGAGCATGACAACCGTCCCAACTCAACACCAACCACTACTCTCGAGTGGCCGAGTGGGCAGTATGATCGAGTAGCATATAAGCGTAAAGAGCAAGCTACACGATGGGGGTCCCTGCTGGTCACTCGTGATCACTACCCATGAGTGGTCGAGTACCACACACGCAGGACTACTGACACGCAAATCAAACTACCTCCGTCTGTAGTGGTAGAGTGCGGCACCTCAATTCTTCTGCCCACACCGTTACTCCTATGAGTAAGCGTGGAAGGCGGATGATTAGCGACCCTCTCAACCACAAGGAGACCTCGTTGCGGCGTGCATGTAAATGCATGAATGCAATGTCTCACATATGACATCCACCATAGACTCTCTATCCCATGCAGTCATACCAATCTACTCAACGCACTCTCTATCCTGTAGAGTCGTACTAATCGATCATAATACTCTCTATCCGTGAGAGTCATACTAATCTACTCGACGCACTCTCTATCCCGTGAGAGTCGCACTCATCCGATTATAACAAGCTAGGACCACCGGTCCAGTAGCGATACCCTAAGTATCATTCCTCTGACCATTTACACAACACATGTTCGGTGGTAACATACAACCTAAGGGTACTAGAACTAACCCTAGGTTAAAGACATTATCTACCTACGGATGACCTTTTTGCCCAATGTACAATCAGGTTGTCATCTGGACTTTACCATTTGCACTTAACTTAAACAAATTCTAAGTTACTTGCATCACCTATATGTATAACTCCTAATCATGATAAAATAAACATGATATCAGCAATAGAGTTAATAGCCAACGGTAAAGGATCAAGCATACGATAAAAAGAACAGGGTCAAGGTAATATGAACACCTAACATGCTCATATCAATGACTAAATCTGAATGAAATACAACTACCCGGACCAGGTAGGAAATTACCCACCTGCTTTGTAGACACCAATCATCTTCACGTCCGCGAATATCTCGAATCGAAATCCTGCAAAAAAAACATATATGATCAAATCATATACCAATTCTAATATTAGGATCAAATCATAATCCTACATCAACTTTATATCTAGATTCGTAGCCCAAACAAGACTACTACTTCACAGCCATTACAATGACACAACAGCCCATTTACTACACAACTTCTGCCTTACAACACAGTCGAAACATAGGTCAATACACATCTCACCCCAAGATCAATCAACACCTCGATCCACACCAATATAGGGGAAGATCAACAACACCCGCTGCCCACCATACACTCAATCATAGCTGTGAACAGAATTAAATCAAGCTCAACCATTACCCAACAAAGGAGACACTATCAAATAACTTACCTCATGAACACAACCATCATCGGCTCTCGACGACAGTCACAAGATACCCAACTCACCTCCACAGCCAAGCAAACCCCATCATAGCACACCATCAGGCTTGCTCCACAGAAATTGAAGCTTCACCGATACTAGAAAATCCCTCGACAACAACCTTCCCTTCTCCTCTGCTCACCGGCTCCGGATCACTGCCCAACCACCCAAAATTCCCTTCAACCAAGGAAAAATCAAATCCAAGATCCCAGTTGCCATCAAAATGCTCAACCCTGCTCAACTCTAATCTCCGTGGCAGATTCAACAACCTCTACCCTCAATCAAATCCCTAAAGAACAATTAACTCTAAATCAAGCTGTAAACACATACCTTCTCGTTCCAACCTTAGCCATCGGATCACATTCTTGGCCTCATCGTCAGCGGATCGGAGTTAGCAATGAAGATCTCGGTTGCTGGTGGAGGCCACTGCTAATCAGACGAAGAAATCGACACCGACGGTCTGCACAGCGTGCTCACAATGGAGATCGACAGAAATGGCCTAGCTCCAGATGTCGGCGAGCTCAGGTGGCGACGTTGGCTCACACCGATCCGCTAGGTTGGGCAAGTAGAAGGTCGGCGACGATTCGAGCGTGGCTGCTGCAAACGCTCGATGGACTGGCATTCACAGCGACAACCCGAGACTGTGGCGTGCTGTCCGTGAGCGGCAAACGAAAGGGCAGCGGCGGCAGCAGTGGCTCTAATTTTTGCGATGGCAGCGGCGATCGACGATCCTGTGCGTGCGACGAACAGAGCGGTGAGAAACCGAGAGGAAGCACAGCCGGCACCCGATGTGGTGCGCGATCGAGGGCAGGAGGGGACGGCGGTGGCGATTTAAGCTCGGGCGTCGGCGAGCGGCGGCGAGTGGCGCGGCGTGGAGGCAGAGATCACCCGGCGAGAAGGTCCCTCGCGATCGGGAAGGAGAAGAGGAAGAAGAGAAGTCGGGAAAAAGGAACGGAAAGGGGATCAGCGGAAATAAACGCGTCCGTTAACCCATTTAATTCCTCAATATAAACAGGCTTTACAAAAGCCTGTTCGTTTTATCCCCATAAAATGTCCATAAGACCTCCGTTTAAATCCAGAAAAATTTCTAAAATTTTTTGAAAAATTCCACAAGATGTTTTATCAATTACCGAGGAATATATTATTATTATTTTTTTTCCCAGTATTTTACATCATCTTTTTGCAATAGATAAATGAATCGAACATTTAAAAACCACCTTGGTAACTCGGAATCCGATAAAACTTATTTATATTTATTTAATAGTAAACAAATATAGAAAAAATCCGCTTGAACATTACGAGAAGTTCATAAATAATTTTTAAATAAATTTATTTATTAATTTATATAAAATTTATTTTTAAATTTCTTATTCAAATGCATTAAAAAATTGATAATTTATAAATTTTATAATACATTAAAATAAAAAATATATAAATTTCATGTATAAAAAAACGTTGAACCTAATTTATAAGGACAATAAATAAACTCGTTAAAAAAGCTCTAGCTCGGCTCGAGCTAGATGATTTCTAATAAATAAGTTTGAACAAAATCGATGAGTAAATAAATAAATTAGAACACAACTAAGCTTGCCTCATCTATACCCCTAATCGTAGTCTATCGTACATATACCATAGATGCATGATTTGACAATAATGATTTACTGAGATGATATGAACAACAAGGAACTCCGCCCACGATGAGTCGACTTTGTCGTGGCTAGGCCCAAGTCGAGATAAAGGAGGAAAATTGCATTAGGTTGCCAACCAACATTAAACTAAAATAAATATTCAATGAATGAATCCATTAAACTATTGTGCTAATGTTAGGTTGTTCCCTGGAAGGAATGCATTACAGGATTCGACTGTAATATAAGATAATGCCCATGTAGGGGCATGCCAAATGGGATCATGGGATGGTGGTTAACCCCATTATCTCATGTTCATGAATCCCATGACATCTTCTTCTCTCCTCCCTTATATATGCTTCTTGTGAAGAAGTATGAAGGGTTGGTTGTGCATTTCTCTCCTCCCTCTCCTCCCTTATATATACTTCTTGTGAAGAAGTATGAAGGGTTGGTTGTGCGTTGTCAGTGGTTGAGGCAAGGAGAGTTGTGCACGAGTGAAGAAAGAAGATATGAGGTTTCTTGTGTGCAGTGTTGTGCGTGAAGGCAGGCAATGCAAGATGCATATCTCTTGTTGAGAAGAATAAGAGATAGTCATCACAATCATCGAGTTTAGGATTGAGACATTATGAAGATTGTGGTGGTTGTTCATTCTATGTGACTACCATCCCGACTGCAAAGATTGTGAGGAGTTTGTGATTGAAGATCGTAGTTCATCTTGTCGGCATCTACATACAGTGAGGTATGATAACTTATGATTCCGCAATTTCTATTTCATAAGTTTAAACATTGGTATCATAGCCAAGTTGAATGTGAAATCGAGTTCGTGTTCAACGTTTTCTTGAGTTAGAACTTGAGGAATGATTGTTGTGTCTGTGATCGCGGGACACGGTTCTTGTATGCGTCGCTGTCTACACGAAGAAGATGATCAACAATATTTTTCTGTCGAGTGGATGCCCGACTGAGAAACGAGTTGGTCAAGCACTTTGGGTGCTCGGGACAGCAAAGCGCGAAGCGCTTTCTTTTCTCATAGAAATTTCGAGTGGAAAACTTTGTTGCGGATTTCTCTGTGTCAGCCGAGCACCTAAGGGTGTTCGGGATGCCTGTGCACGTAGAGGTGCTCGAGCGCGCATAGTACTCGACATGTCCACGACAGAGAAACAATGCTCGGGATGTTCGAGACGCGAAGTTCTCGGCCACGTGAGAAGTTCTTGAGCACGTAGAGGTATTCGGGGATGCCCAAGAATGCGACCAGGTGAGGTGCTCAAGAGTGCTATACTCGAGAGCATGGGACGAGCATTGGGTTCGGGATGCTTAGGATGCTCGAGCATGCAGAGGTGCTCGGTCCACGCACGCTGAGGTGCTCAAACATGCACAGTGCTAGGGCACACGGAGGTGCTCAGGCCTTGTATGCGTAAGGTGCTCAGACTCATGTGCATGTAAGGCACAGAGGTGCTCGAGCATTAGAGCTGAGTACCGCGGTGCTCAGTAACTGCGGTACTCGGGCTCATTGCGATGCTCCATGGTGATCGAACGACATCGAGAAGGAGGTGCTCGATTGCATGCGCACTGCTCGGACACGCATAGTGCTGGGGGCTTATGCGGTACGCGTACGATGGAGATCAAGTGCAGAAGAGTCGACTGTGAGCTGCTCATGCCCGATGGGAAACCTGGAGCCACGCGAGAAGTGCTCGAGTGCGTAGAGGTGTTCGGCGTTGATGGTGCTCTGGGGTTTCTCTTTGGTGCGGTGCTTTGGGAAGCCGAGATTCTCAATCAGGAGTACTCGGAGGTGCTCGGAAAGTGCTTGGTAGTTCCCAAGAGTACTCAGCAGTAATCTACAGGGCTCAGATGCACTTGGTAGTGCTCGGTTAGATGTTTCTTGGTAAGAACTGAGGAGCCACGGGTACTCAGGAAGAGCTAAGGTGCTCGAAAGCTTGAGATGCCGACCACGTGAAGAGATTCTCAGGTACTCGAGAAGAGTCAAGTAACTCGAGAGCTCGAAACAACTAAAGGTACTCGGGTTGCACTGAGTTGGTAGGCATGAGTAATAATACTCAGTAAACATCCGAATTCATTCAGACTTGGTCAGAGAGTGGGAGTAGTCCACTTGGTTCAAACCTAAGTCGAGTGTCTTGGAGAAGACGAAAAGGTCTAACTCTGAGAAATGTGACAAATAGTTGTTGGTGTTGGGTGACTTGCAAACCCTCAAAGTGGCGTGCAAGCTTACCAAGGGTATTATAGTACATGTGACTATTTGTGTACCGCATCTTAATTCAAATGGTGAGATGCAATTCTAGATTGTCGTGTATGGTGTCTGATGATTCATATGCTTGTCTTGGAATTTATATTCGAGTCATTTTGAGTTTCGATGAGCAGTAGGGTATACAAAGTAGAGACATTAAGTATCAAAAGTCACTTACGTCTCTCTTTTTTGTGTGACAGAGAAATGGTTGCGACAAAGAGTGTCATACTGTATCTCGTGAAGGGAGACAAGTAAAATGGTGACAACTATGAGATTTGGCCCTTACCAGCAGTCAACTGCCAAGCCTGTAGTCGACTGTCCAGTCGACTATCGAGCATTCTATGCTAATGTTTGCAAACACCAGTCGACTGTCATACATAGCAGTCGACTGCTCAAGGACACTCGACTGCCCACAACTAGCAGTCGACTGCCAGAGCATAGCTTGAGCAGTTGAGCCTAAGTTGACTACACGACTAGTCGACTGGGGCATTAACTAGGCCTCCCAAGTGTCCAATACTCATCCAGTCGACTGGCCAAAGCCATCAGTCGACTGGTAAACCTCAACAATGAGGTTTAACCCAAATATGATCCTCTCATACTTGATAACCGCCCATAGCCTAGACCTAAACCTTCTAGCCATCTCCATCAGTCTCATAACTATCGGATCCCTCGAGTCCTCCATGACTCATTCACCCATCGCGCTAGCCTTTAAGTGCTTTCATCGGCTATGTCATGCTAACTGGGTACCCTTAGCCTAGACGTCGGCCTTCTATCCACTTCCATCAGCCTCACGCCTCTTGGATCCCTCAAGTCCACGATTTTTCATTCTCGTGCTAGCCTTTAAATGCTTCCGTCAGCTTAGTCATGCTAATCGGGTCTACCTTTGCCAAAGTTCACTTGGACTTTACACCGCCAAGACTATACACTTGAACTTATGCTGTCAAGACTTCACCTTTAAACTTTTTCCTTGCCAAGTATCCATATTTAGACTTTCTTTGCATACTCCATGTTAGACTTTCATGTCAAGACCATTCTTGGACTTTCCATGCCAAGTACCCATGACTTGAGCTTTCCAATTGTCAAGACCTATGCTTGGACTTTCATTGCCAAGTCCCCATGACAATCACATTGTCAATCCATTGTTAGGTATTGTACGTCACTAGAGGGGGGGGGGTGAATGGCGCATCTTCGATCGTTTGATGTAATTCGATCATGCTTGTCTCTATAAAATGATAAGTGTGCAGCGAAAAATAAAAGCACAAACTAAAACAAAGACAAACAACACAATCACACACAATAACACCAAGATATAATATGGTTCGGAACCTTAGGGTTCCTATTCCACAGATTGGGATCGAATGAGCCCTAGCGATGCAAACACCACCACTAAATCAATAATACTCCTTCTCGATAACAAGTCGGAGGCGGAGAAACCTCGTATAGGATTCTTACAACAATAAGAAAGAAATACAAGCAAATACAAGTAAACTACACAAATACTGTTGGTGCAGGGGCACTAGATAATCGAACCTGTATTTTGATTATGGCAAAGACACAAAGTTAAGTTTATATTGTTATCTCACGAGCTAAATCAAGTGTGCAGAAAAGTACTAAAGCTGGAGCTGAAGGCTAGCGACACCCGGAGGAAGCCGTGGTGGTCGGGCGACACTTGAGTGAATTCGGAGGGAGCCGAAGGAATCGAGTGGAAGGCCGGAAGCGAGAGCTACTATCGAGGTAAGCTCGTGTGAGTGAGAGATTGTAAGGTCGTGTCCTCTTTACGGGGACGACCGTAGGCGACGATTCGACTAAGACTTCCTGTGGAAGGTCTAGGTCGAGATCGGACGGTTAGAAACCGTCGTATTTATCATTTTCCGAGCTAATCTCTTACTGCAGGGAAGTGGCGCCAGCCGGGCAATTCGGACATTGGGCCGATCATTTATCGCGGATCGATGAGATGCATCGATCGTCATCGATCGGATCGATGAGAGGTATCAGTCGATTGATGGCGACGATTCAGCTTTTGCGCTAGGTCAAAACGGATAACGTTTGACGCGGCCACTTCGCGATAAAAATTTGGAAAAATTCATGATCCGTTCCAAAGAAATAGGAGACAAATTCAGAGGCTAAAGTCTATAAAAGGAGGGGAGGATTCATCTCCAAATCACATCAATTATTCATCAAGTGCTCCTACAACGCCAACGCTTCAACACCGTCATAACGCCGACGCGACGCCAAGTTTTGATCTTCTTCGTCGGCAGCAGATTCAAGTAATATTTTTGATATTATATTCTATATTTTTATCTTCATAACGAGGTGAGGTAGGCTTGTTGCCTCATCCTCGTATATTCGGTTTTTGTAATCGTTGTCTCCTACCTCCAACGAGGAGGAGACGTTTTAGTGCTTTGCCCTCCGTACGCGGTCTAGGACCGATAGGGCCTTGGAGTAGCAACCGCTGGGTTGTGAACCAAGTAAAATAAACGTGTTCATTTATTTTCCGCTGTGCTTACTTTGCGTATCGAACGAACGAAAAAGAAAAGATTTACGATCGCTATTCACCCCCCCCTCTAGCGACGCTTCTCGATCCAACAAATACAACTAAAGAGAACTTTATAAAATGTGAACTTGAATGCTTGCTTTTGGTTGCTTGAGAGTAGCCTTGAAGGTCTGGATTACAGTAGCAAATCCCCTCTAAATCGCCTCAAAGAACTATAGCGAAATCCTCCATTTCGAGCTGCTTTTATAACATGCATCGGGTTGATTTCGCGTCTGACAGTTGACTGCCATAAAGCCCCAGTCGACTGCCAACAGTGTTGTTGTCTCACAACAGACTTAATCCACGTCGGCATTCAAGCCAACGGATACACTGGCAGTCGACTGCCATTACTCATCAATCGATCGCAAGGCCGTGGACGACTAGTCGGCTCACCGAAGCGCTCGCTCCGCAACCTCGATAGCGCGATCATCATCCATGGCCGATCGCTGCCATCGATCGATTGCCCAATCTTGGCCAAATCGCCAAGGCCTTTTGTAGTCCATGGCGATCGTTTGCTTCATCGATCAATCGCCCAATCTTGTGCCATTCGCCAAGGCCTTTTGAACCCTAGTTGACTCACGATTGGATCGTCATAATCCAAACACTTGATCAATCGACTGGTCCAAAGCCCCAGTCGACTGATAACCTCAACCATGAGGTCTAACCCCAAGTATGATGCCCTCATACTTGCTAGACCACCCTTAGCCTAGATCAAAGCCTTCTAGCCACCTCCATTAGCCTCACGCTTATCGGATCCCTCCAAGTCATCCATGACTTGTTCATCTATACGCTAGCCTTCAGGTGCTTCTATCGGCTATTGTCATGCTAAGCTGGTCTACACCGCCAAGGCACATTTGGGCATACACTGCCAAGACTATCGTTTGGACTTTACGCCGCCAAACCATTAGACTTATGCTGCCAATACTCCCACTTGGACTTTACGCCGCTAATATCAAACCTTGGACTTCCCTTGCCAACCCATGTTGGACTTTCCATTTTCCAAGACTCAAGCTTGGACTTTCCCTTACCAAGACCCATGCTTGGACTTTCCATGCCAACCCATGTTGGACTTTCTAATTGCCAAAACTCAAGCTTGGACTTTCCCTTGCCAATACCCATGCTTGGACTTTCTATGCCAAGTACCCAAGACTTGGACTTTCCATGCCAAGTACACAAGACATGGAGTTTCCATTGCCAAGTGTCCCACTTGGACTTCTGCATCATGGTCAAACCCAAGTCAACTATCTAGTCAATCCATTGTCAACAATGGTCAACTCATTGTCATATATCAATGTCAAACATCAAAACACTAAGATCAAATCACTACTTGAGTCAAACTCGAGTCTGGTCAATCATGACCTAGGCCGATTGCACCAACAATCTCTCCCTTTTTGGTGTTTGACAAAAACCAATACCTTTTAGTTAGAACACTAACTCAAACTAATCCTCCCAATTTTTCAAATTGGGAATTCCCAAATTCTCTTAATTCTCCCCCTTTTTGACATACATCAAAAAGGTACTCTCCAAGGGTGTCAATGTCTCATATCCCAATGAGATCTTACAATCTCCCCTTGGTTCAAAAATATCTAGGATGTCTTCACTCTTTCTAGTGATAATTCTCATATCACTCAAGAGAGGCAATCCTCACTTCTCCAAATTCTCCCCCTCTTGAGGAAGAACACATCCATCATCCCATGATGGATAACCTCTCCCTAAAGGCTTGCTTCCCCTTGACCATTGCACCAACAATGTCATTGAAGAGTCCCTAAGCCTATAGGAATACTAAACCATCAAAATTAAGGTTAAAAGTTCAACCTTGAACTTTCACACACCTTAAAAATGATACACACCCAAACAACTCTCCTAATCCATATCCAATGGATTTTCACCATTTCTAATACTTTCCAAAGCATATCCTAGGGTTAGGAGCAGTTAAGGTAGCCTAACATAGCTGAAATCAAGCTAAACAATCTTTGTTTACCCAAAATCAGGCCTGACGATGACTCGACGATACAATCGATATCGCCCTTGGCCTTGATTAGTATCATCAATGGCGATCGGTGATTCTACAAATCTGAAATCAGAGTTTAGAAAATGAAATTTGAAAATTCATAAATAATTATAGGTAATTTAAAAAATCTTGAAACCTCATACGTATAATACTTAAGTCAATCATTATGGATGAAAAATATTGGAAAAAATAAAATACCCATAAAATATTGAAATTGATACAAAGTTCAAAAGCAAAAAAAAACTTCAATGTTTTGACCCTACTTTGTATCAACTTCATCAATGGTGATTACTATCAAAAAATAGAATTCACCAAGGTTTTCTAAAATGATTTTAAAATATTTTTGAAAACCTATATTGGATCATGATCAATGGGCTCAATGCACATGACTTGCACATTAGCTTTTCCCATGATCCACACATGATAAAAGATGAGTTTGAGTTCATTTATATGCAAAAACTGTGCACCTTGAACTTAACTCATTTCCTAGCATCTCACATGTATCTAGGGTGTATGAATATACACACAAGTCAATGTGATGTGAGATGTGAATTTTGTTCATCCTAAACTAAGGTTTCATGCATTTTTCTAAGGCAACATTATTTGATTTCCTTATACATGAGACTTCAAATCATGTCATTTTTCCTTAAATCAATTTTTATAAATCCTAAATGCATAAATGATGATTATGGCATAAATGATAGCATAATTAAGAACATGTGCCAATAATCATGATGTCATGGCATATGATTTAATTTAAACATACATGACATAAAAGATAAATCCTAAGCATGATCATGATATTTTATATGATTAAAAATAAGAATGATGTCATGACATGTTATATGACAATCAAGACATGACAAATAAAATATAAAGGTATATAATACTTAAATTTTAATATTAGTTGTCATTTATTAGGATTAATTCCATTTTGCCATATTATCACTCTTCTCTCAAGTGTGCCAAAAACACAAAATGACACACTATGACCTCTAAACCTAGTTTGTGTCAATTTGATCAATTTTTTATAGTTCTCAAAATATATTGGCACATCCTAAAATCCTTTAGGATTATGATCAAAACTTATTTCCAAGGTATCCCAAAACCTTGAAAATGTTCTAGAGTGTCAACTCTACCATGGTTAGGTTAACTATCCATCCACTTAGGGTTGACACACTCTAACCCATTTAGCGTAAATTAATTACGCTCCTAGGAACCCAATACCTATTGGAGCTCCTTAGGTTTACTAGGTATTCCTTAGGGATGACCTCCCTAGATACCCTCCTAATGCCCCTTCTAGGCTTAGAAGCCTTGGTCATTTGGGTCTTGCCTAGGTTAACTCTAGAGGTGACTCCCCTTGTAACCTTCTTAGTGGTCTCCCTAGGTTTCCTTGAAACCTTAGCCACTAGGCACATGTCATGGTTACCCTTAGGGATGACTTCCCTAGTAACTTTGATTTTTCTAAACCTAGTACTAGTTCCTTAATCGAATGGAACATTATGATAGGTAGGCTTATCTACCTTGGACCTAGGCTTGTGGCTCAAGCCTTTCTTGCCCATAGATGAGCCTTGCCTCCTAGACTCTAAGCTTTGACCATTTTCCCCCTTAATTTGATTTTGCATATTCTTAAGGATCTTTTCTAGTTTCTCAAGCCTTGACCTCAAGGCTTGATTCTCCAATTCTAATTGTCCAATTTTTAAATTTTGATTTAGTCTTTGGGCATTACCATTTCTTCTAGGCATATGTCTACCCTTCTTAGGGTTAATGCCTAAATGATTTTCTATCTTCCTAATACTTTCCTTAGGTAAAATTATTTTAGGGGCATTAGTCCCAAATTTCTCCTTATTTTCAAAATTACAACTCTTAGCACGCAAGCAAAAATATTTGTTATTCCTAGCATGCTTTTCATGAACAATAACAAGAGTATTTAAATTATTTCTAGCATGCTTTTTGACATTAAAATTAGAATGTGCATTACTAAATTTTACCTTAGAGTTTACTTTAGAAGCTCCCCTACATTTGATGCTCTTTCTTGGACCTTCTTCCTCCTCCTAGGGCATTGACTCATATAATGCCATTTTTTTATTGCATTTGAAGCACATTACATGCTTCTTGCTTTTACTTATTGGGGCTCCGACATCCTTTGACTTTTCTTGAGGTTTTGGTGTCAGTTGACTTTTCTTGACTCTTTTAAGACACTTACTCTTCTAATGCCCGACTTCCCTACACTCAAAGCAAATTATATAATTTTTATTTTTAACTAAATTGCTTGAGTTACCTAGGTCAATGGTGGTGGAATTTTGAGCTTCTTCATCTTCTCGACCGGAGGTGGATGGTTCCTCTTGAGTTGGCTCCGACATTGAAGATGACCAATCTCCTCCCCCTCAATCCTAGAGGTGGAGGCTTCTTCCACCTCTTCTACCTCTCTCCTTCCTCCTCGGACGTCGAACACCTTTCAACCCCGAATCCTCACTTTCTTGTGAGGATGAGCTTTCTTCCTTCTCCTCTTCTTCTTCTTGTGTCGAGTGAGGCTCCTCATGGAATCTTGCCAACTTGCTCCATAGCTCCTTGACATCCATGTAGTTCTCTAAACTACACAAAATATCATTAGGGATTAAATCATCCGAGAATTTTATTACCTTCTTGTTTTTCTCGAATTCTTGGAATTGTTCCCCGATCCACTTCTTCATTCCGAGGAATCCTCCTTTTGTCCCTTTTGGATATTCAAATCTTTCCATCAATGTGGACAAATCTTCGAAGTCCCTCATCAAAATGAATTCTTCAATCCTTGCCTTCCATTGATTGAAGCTTTCTCATCCATAGAGCGCATATGGAACCGACGTGTTGATGTCTCATCCCAATTTTTCTTCAAATTCCATCTTCTTTCCTCTAGCGCTTTGCTCCCGGTTGTTAATCCGTAGAAGAGCCCCGGGCTCTGATACCACTTGTTAGGTATCGGAGTATCTTCTTCTTATTAGCTATGATACCACTTGTTAGGTATTGAACGTCACTAGAGGGGGGGGTGAATGGCGCGTCTTCGATCGCTTGACGTAATTTGATTGTGCTTGTCTCTATAAAATGATTAGTGCGCAGCGAAAAATAAAAGCACAAACTAAAATAAAGACAAACAACACAATCACATGCAATAACACCAAGATATAACGTAGTTCGGAACATTAGGGTTCCTACTTCACGGGTTGGGCTCGAATAAGCCCTAGCGATGCAAACACCACCACTAAACTAATAAAACTCCTTCTCGACAACAAGTCGGAGGAGGAGAAACCTCGTACAAGATTCTTACAACAATAAGAAAGAAATACAAGCAAATATAAGTAAACTACACAAATACAAGTAAAGAGAACTTTATAAAATGTGAACTTGAATGCTTGCTTTTGGTTGCTTGAGAGTAGCCTTGAAGGTCTGGATTGTAGTAGCAAATCGCCTCAAAGAACCTTGGCGAAATCCTCCATTTCAAGCTGCTTTTATAACCTGCATCGGGCTGATTTTGCGCTTGACAATCGACTGTCATAAGGCCCCAGTTGACTGCCAACAATATCGTTGTCTCACAACAAACTTAATCCATGTCGATATTCAAGCCAACAGATACACTGGCAATCGACTGCCATTACCCATCGATTGATCGCTAAAGCGTGAGCCGATCGACTAGTTGGCTATCGGCGTTCTTCTCCGCAATCGACCAAAGAAGCATCAGCTATCCATGGCGATCATTGCTCGATCGCTAATCCATTAGTCGATCGCCTAATGTGGTCGCCGATCGCTAAGGCCTTTTACCGTAGTCGAACCCTAGTCGACTCACAACAGTCGACTGGTCATAATCCCAATCGACTACCCAAAGTCAACTCGACTGCCAAGTGTCAAAATACTTGACCAATCGATTGGTCCAAAGCACCAGTCAAACTGATAATCTCAACCATGTGGTTTAACCCCAAGTATGATGCCCTCATACTTGCTAGACCACCCTTAGCCTAGACCTAAGCCTTCTAGCCACCTCCGTCAGCCTCATGCCTATCGAATCCCTCCAAGTCATCCATGACTTATTCATCCATATGCTAACTTTTAGGTGTTTCCATCAGCTATTATCATTCTAAGATGGTCTATACCGCCAAGGCACATTTGGGCTTACATTGCCAAGACTACCGCTTGGACTTTACGCCACCAAACCATTGAACTTATGCTGCCAAGACTCCCGCTTGGACTTTACGCCGCCAATATCAACCCTTGGACTTCCCTTGCCAACCAATGTTGGACTTTCCATTTTCTAAGACTCAAGCTTGGACTTTCCCTTGCCAAGACCCATGCTTGGACTTTCCATGCCAACCCATATTAGACTTTCCAATTGCCAAAACTCAAGCTTGAGTTTTCTCTTGCCAAGACTCATGCTTGGACTTTTCATGCCAAGTACCCAAGACTTGGACTTTCCATGTCAAGTACACAAGACTTGGAGTTTCCATTGCCAAGTGTCCCACTTGGACTTCTCCATCATGGTCAACCCCAAGTCAATCATCTAGTCAATCCATTGTCAAACAATGGTCAACTCATTATCAAACATCAATGTTAAACATCAAAACACTAAGATCAAACCACTACTCGAGTCAAACTCGAGTCTGGTCAATCGTGACCTGGGTCGATTACACCAACATTCATTTGTCAAACATCAAAATACTACTTGAGTCCCACTCGAGTTCGATCAACCGTGACCCGGGTCGATTGCACCAACAGAAGAGACCCAATCATACTATGAAACAATATTTAATGCATATGTTAAGTATGATTACTTCTCTAAATAATATGGGGGAGTTAATGTTGAATGAGCTTCATGTACTGAGTGATCCAGTCATTGTCTGACTCCTGGGATGTAGTTAAGACCTACCTCACATACACTGAAAGTATCCATACTTTCATGGATGTGAGTAGGCACTGTGAGCTCAAGGAGGAGCGTCAGGAGGTGACAAAGTCAGCTTTAGGTCATGCCAATCTTGCAGAGTCGAGTAAGGGATCTTTGGGTACAAAACGCAAGTGATACAAACATGAGAAGAAAACTAAGGGTCTTGGCAAGAAGAAGTCATTTATCAAGACAATTGAAAAGGGACAGAAAAGTAAGAAGAAGGAGCTCGTAAAGAGCAAAGTCTGATGCTATGTATGTGGTAAGCTTGAGCATTTTGCATGCGAGTGTAGCGAGCGAAAGGTATATCCTTCTTCTTTTATATGGTTTGAGTTATTTTTCATCTAGTGTGATGTTTGCTAACTCATCTTCTTTATAGATTGTAGACTCAGGAGCAACATACCATGTAGCTCGAGATAGAAGTGCTTATGTAGATTTTCATCATTTAAGTCCACATGCGAGAAGGCTATATATGGGGAATGGGGCATTCGTGGAGGTGAGAGGGATTGGAACTTGCAAGTTATTACTGCAAAATAATCAAGTCTTGTATCTTCATGATGTGTTTATGCTCCAAAGATTCGATGAAATCTCATTTTTGTTCGTTGTCTAGATCAATTACGATACAATGTTTCTATTAGAAACTCTAATGTTTCCATTTCGTATGATAATACTCTAATATATTTTGATATAGTCTATGAGGGGCTTTATGCACTTAACTTAATTTCATTTCATGAATTTTATCCTGCTTCTACTATTGCCTTTACATCTGATAGTGTAACGGATGATGTAAGCGTATGACATAGTAAACTTGGCCACATAGGACAAGAGAGAATGGACCGATTAGCATCAAGTGGAATGTTAGGTCAGTTAACCAAGATTGAGTTGCCATTGTATGAGTTTTGCCTAGCAGGCAAATCTACGAGAAAATCATTTGGGAAAGCATTGAAAGCTGGGACTCCATTGCAGTTTGTTCATTCCGACATTTGGGGACCTATGAATGTGAGAGCACAAAATGGAGCTACGTATTTTATTACGTTTATATATGATTACACATATTTCAGTTATGTCTACGTAATCTCGCAGAAGTCTGAGGCACTAGAGTGCTTCAGAAGGTTTATTAACGAGGTTGAAAATCAGCTAGACTTGAGAGTAAAAACTCTTAGAACTGATCAGGAGTACGAGTATCTGTCTGAGAAATTTAAGGAGTTCTGTTTCGAAAAAGGCATTACAAGACAGCTGACTATTCTTGCTACTCCTCAGCAAAATGGAGTCTCGAGAGAAGGAATATAACTTTTTTGAAAATGGTGAGGTCTATAATGGCGTAGGCCAATTTACCTATCTACCATTGGGGAGATGCATTATTGATTGTTGCCTATGTCTTTAATCGTGTTCTAATGAAGTCCGTAGTCAGCACCCTATATGAGCTTTGGACAGGGAGGCAGCCTATCCTTAGTTATTTAAGTAATGGGGTTGTGTCGCATATGTAAATGATTCATCACACAAATACGATAAATTAGGCCCACAAGGAAAGAAGTGTATCTTTATCAGATACTCTGAACACTCTAAGGGATATGTGTTCCTAGGAGAACAGACAGACAACACAGTCACAGAGATTGAGTCTCTTGACGTCGTATTTTTTCAAGAATGATTTTTCTAAGAAAGGAGAAATCGGTCGAGATTTCACCTTCTATGAGATGGAAGAGCCTAGTGACTCGGTGGATCCCAATGATAGGATTCAAGGCCCTGAAGTGGATCTTGGTTCTAGCAGGAGTGGTCCATCTGAAGGTGTGGAGGCTCTCTCTCCTCATCGAAGTGGTCGGGGAAATGTACCTCATCATCGATTCCCAATTGAGAATGAGATACTTATTGTGACTCCAGAGGACGAGGAAGATCCGAGTACTCTAAGAGAGACCCTCAAGAGTTATATAAAAGACCAATGATTTAAGATCATGCATGAAGAAATAGAATCAATGAAAGTCAATGAGGTTTAGGACCTAGTTGACTTATTGGAGGATAGACAGGTTATTAGGAACAAGTGGGTTCTCAATGTCAAAAGGAAGGCCGATGGATAGATCGAGAGGTATATGACCCATCTGGTAGACAAGGATTACACAGAGACAAAGGGTATTGACTACGAGGAGACTTCTCTCCAGTTGTCAAATTTACTTCGATCCATTTACTTTTAGTGATTGTCGCGAGTTTAGATCTAGAGTTACATCAGATGGACGTGAAGACCACCTTTCTTAATGGAAATTTGAATGAAGAGATCTACATAGAACAATTTGTTGAGTTTGTTCTAGTAGGTCAAGAAGATAAGGTTTGTCGACTTCAAAAATTGACATATGGCCTAAAGCAATCATCCAGGTGGTGGTATCTAAAATTTCATGAGGAAGTGATATCTTATGGTTTTACAATGGTCGAGGAGGATCATTGTGCCTATATGATAAGATCAGATAACTCGTTTGTGATTTTGTCATTATATGTGGATGACATAATGTTGGCTAGGAACAACATTGAGTATTGATAACTATTAAAACATGATTATCATCCATTTTTGACATGAAAGATATGGGTAAAACTGAGTTCATCCTCGAAGTACATATCCAAAGGAATCACTCGAGAAGATTTCTGGCTCTTTCACAAGAGACCTATATTAAAAAATTCTCGAGCATTTTAGGATGAGTAATTGTAATCCCATAGATAGTCCAATCACTAAAGGTGAAGGTCTTAGTTTGATGATGTATCTTAAAACTCAGGAAGAAATAAGGGAAATGAGTAAAGTACTTTATTAGAGTGTAGTTGGAAGTTTGATGTATGTAATGATGTGTACACAATCAGATATATGTTATGCAGTCGATTGAGTATGTAGATATCAAGAAAATCCAAGAAGGGGTGGAGGGCAATGAAAAGCATTTTTCGATATCTTAAAGAAATTGCAAACTTCTCTTTGTACTATGAAGGAGGTAATTTACAACTAGTGGGATATTCAGATGCCGATTAGGGAGACATTCTGGATAAACACAAATCAATATTAGGTTTCATATTCTTGCTCAATGGTGGGACCATCTCTTGGAGAAGTAAGAAGCAAACCTGTGTTGCTCAATCTACGATGGAGGTTGAGTTCATGACATGCTCAGTAGCAATTCAGGAGAGTGTTTGGCTCAGAAGACTGTTAGATGTATTAGGAGTTATAGCGGATAGTGGGAGGTCAGCAATGATTTATTGTGATAATCAGGTCGCTATCTCTTACACTCAAGATCTTAAGTTTCATAGTAGAACCAAACACATAGATACCAGATATCATTATGTGAGAGACATCATTGAGAAGAATGAAGTGATTGTCAAGTACATTTCAACACACAACATGGTAGCTGACTCCTTTATCAAACCTATCACTAGAGACTCCTTTGTGGAACATAGAGAGTCATTGGGTTTGGATATTTTATGAAATTTCTCAACTTATATTTTATTGACAACAAATGCTTAATAAAATATATAACTTCTTGTGCATTAATTGGTCACATTGATATTTTAAGTAATGTATTAGTTATATATATGTTATGAGATATAATAGATATAACAGACATATAAAGTCAACTCTCTCACACAAGTGACCACCTCCAAGAGTAGAGATAAGACTGTTTCTAGCTGTAAGAGATTTTGAGAGTAACTCTGTTAGAACTTAAGTCGCCCTGATAAGTGTTCAAGATGAGGTCATGTTCGACATGACCGACATGGACGTAGTCACATCCATGTAGCCTATAAGTAGTCAAGTTTAAGATCTTAGATATCACCAGCAATTTGTGATATTGTCTATGAGATACTCTTTGAAATCTCTGGGTATATTATGTGTAGACTGAGTCTCATACCTGTACAGTGTTAGAGAAATCTGACATATGCCCTTATGAGAAATGAAGAATAACACTGTGACATGTGTTTCATACCACGTGTGATAAATCGACTAGGAAAAGTGGAAGTTATATTACTTGAGACAGTAAATGAATATCCCTGAGCCCCACTGTGTGAGATTCGAGATCCTCTAGGAGGGATCTCTTGTACCTTTATTACTTTCGGTTGTTTTTTGAGGTTCTGATTCAGTGTTTGCTACTTTAGTTTGTTTGTCGATGGTCCGAAAGATAAATTGAGGTCTGAGGGACATGTTTAGGAAAGCAGTTGAGTTGTGACTGATAGATTCAAGTTTGTGAAAAGGAAGACTAATTGACAATACATCATTATGAAATATTCACCGACTAGTCTTTTATGTTTATCCATGTAGGGATTAAATATATTAGTAAATATAAAATCGTGCAAAATTTGGGGATTATTTTCGATGACGAAAGAAGCTTGATAGATGTAATTACTCTTGGATATGAGGTGTAATGAGATTGTATCTTATGATACAAAGATGACTACTCAACCATCCTAACATGCACATTGAACGATTTTTATTTGCAGATGTACTCGCAAGTTGCATGACATCTAACTCTGTGTTAAAGCCTAGTAGGGTGATGTGATCTAATGACAAGAGTTATATGCTCACGTGTGCAAGTGGGAGATGTGGGATAATGCCCATGTAGGGACATCCCAAGTGGGATAATAGAATGGTGGTTAACCCCATTATCCCATGTTCATGAACCCCATGACATCTTCTTCTCTCCTCCTTTATATATACTTCTTGTGAAGAAGTATGAAGGGTTGGCTATGCATTGAAAGTGGTTGAGGTAAGGAGAGTTGTGCACGAGTGAAGGAAGAAGTCATGAGGTTTCTTGTATGCAATGTAGTGCGTGAAGGAAGACAGTGCAAGGTGCATATCTCTTGTTGAGAAGAACAAGAGATAGTCGTCACAATCACTGAATTTAGGATTGAGACGCTGTGAAGATTATGGTGGTAGTTCGTTCTACGTGATTATCATCCCAACTGTGAGGATTGCGAGGAGTTTGTGATTGAAGATCGCAGTTCATCTTCTCGACATCTACATACAATAAGGTAGGATAACTTATGATTCTACAATTTTTATTTCATAAGTTTAAACATGTAATGTCTCGGCAAAGACCATTATATCTTCAGAACTCGGGTGTAGTGATAAATATGTAAGAGTTCACATTGTAGAGTCCGACTGTAACGTATTGGCAAGGACCGCTGCATCTCCATGAGAACTTGGGTGCAGTGCTAAAAAAGCAAAAGTTCTCACACCATAGGTTGGGTAAGAACGAATATTATAAGAAAACTAATAGTCTAAAATTTGATACATGAAACATAGAAAGCCTCACTGGTAAAGCAATGGAGGTAGTAGATATGATGATTAGGAGAAAAATTAATATTTTGTGTGTACAAGAGACCAAATGGATTGGCGGGAAGAAAAAGATGATAGAGAATTCAAATTTTAAGTTATGGTATACAAGAAAGAGTAAAACAAAAAATGGAGTGGATATTATTATAAATAGTTCATTAAAGGATGAAGTTGTGGAGTAGTTAGAAAGAGAGATAAAATTATAGCTTTTAAAATAGTAGCGGAGAAAGAAACTATGAACGTAATTAGTGTATATGCACCTCAAGCAGGATTAGATGAAGATACTAAATTAAGATTATGGGATGACTTAGATGAAATATTACAAAATATTCCATCAAATTAAATGATTTTAATAGGAGACGATTTAAATGAGCATGTCGGAATAAAAAATGAAGAATACAAGAGAGTGCATGGAGGTTATGAGTTTAGATTAAGAAATAAAGAAAGTAAAACTATATTGAATTTTATAATAGCATATGATCTTATACTAGTTAATATATTTTTTAAGAAAAAAGAAAAACACTTGGTCACGTTCAAAAGTGAAAATAATAAATCGCAAATTGACTTTCTTATGGTTAGGAAGAGAGATAGAAAGATTTGTAAAAATTATAAGGTCATCCTTGGAGGAAGCTTAACTACCCAACATAGGTTAGTGATATTGGATATACGCCTCAAACATAGTATTAATAGAAGAAAAATATACATGACTCATAGAATTAAGTGATGGAAATTAAAGGATGGGATGCAAAATATATTTAAGGAGAAGGTAGAAGTATAAGTATTAGATGAAATATATAGTGACCATAATATGACATAGGATAAGATGGTATCAAAATTAAAAATAATAGCCAAGAGTGTACTAGGTGAGTCAAAAGGGCATACATCACCAAGTAAGAAATCTTGGTGGTGAACAAGAAAGTACAAGAGAAAGTGAAAAAAAAAATGAACAACGTATAAGGAATTATATATTTGAAAGAACGAGGAAAACTTGAAAAAATATACAATAGCCAAGAAAGATGCTAAGAAAGTACTGAATGAAGCTAAGAAAGAAACTTTTGAACGGTTATATAAAAAATTAGATACAAAAGAAGGAAAAAGAGACATTTATAAATAGCTAGAGAGAGAGAGAGAGAGAAAGACAAAAGATCTTATTCAAATAAGATGTATTAAAGATGAATGTAATAGAGTACTAGTAAATGATAAAGATGTTAGTAAAAGCCCTAGAGTCAATCATGTGATGATTGTTGTATGGACTTGTTGTATCATATTCCTATATTTATAAAGGCATTTTTTTATAGTTATTATATTTACTTGTATTGGTGTCAAATAACTAAGTATAATAACGTCCTTGAGTAAAAGGTTCTTATCTATATCAATTGATTGGTTGAATCGATAATGAGATGATATAGAGAATACTACTCTTAATCATTCCTAGTCAAGTATTAACATTCAGGGACAATGTTAATAGACTAGCATGTAGGTCAACTCGATGACTTAATCTCACAATTCATGGATAT
This sequence comes from Wurfbainia villosa, assembly GCA_025175895.1. NCBI lineage: Eukaryota > Viridiplantae > Streptophyta > Magnoliopsida > Zingiberales > Zingiberaceae > Wurfbainia > Wurfbainia villosa. Next base: position 59,946,139 of record CM045997.1, read on the forward strand.
GAGATATCAAGTTGACACATGGGTATGCATTGGAAAATGTATACTGAATGACCTGCTATGAGAAAGTATCATGGATCGTTATATAAGTGTCATATACTTTCTCATATGACTATTAGTCCTTGGACCAGAAGTAATCATGGTTCCCTACATAAGGAGTTACACACTTTAGTTTCGTATGTATGTGATGCATGTTAGTATGTTTTTGCTTGTATGTATGTGATGCATGTTAGTATGTTTTTGCTTGTATATACGTGATGCATGCTAGTATAGGGTAATTAATGCATATATGATACACATTCATGATTAGATTAGATCTTAATCAAGTTAACTCGAAATGCCTACCAAATTTTGATACTCATCACTACCTCGATCATTTGTTGTTGTTGAATCTGCCAAAGCAGAACAATGCATATTATCTTGGTAGGGTGCGAAGGGACAATCTTGGTCCGCCTATCAAAGCTTGGGTGAGAATAAGCTCAATTAGATTGAGTGAAACTAGTTAACTCAATTGGATCGGATAAAACTATAGGCATATTCCAACGGTTAGAAAGATAGGATAAGATTACATTTACACTAAATCTTGGGTGATTTAGCCAAAGCTAACTCAAGTTCTTTTGTAAATGTGGATCTTGATCCTATAAACAAGAGTTGCATAAAGATGTAATCGGTAATTTGTTACCTACCGATCATACTAAGTCTTGGGCGATTTAGCCAAAGCTAACTCAAGGCGTAGTATGATGTGGATCTTGTCCTGCGAGAATTATAGCTAGTTTGTATGAATCTAGTAATATGGTTTGACCACATCCATGACTCAATTCTACAAAAGTCCTATAATTCAGTGGGAGCATCATTTACTTAAAGGCCTAATTAAATGATAAATAGAATATGATATTTACTTTCTGCATTGTTTATGTTGTAGATTGTCATGTCATCAAACACGAACACTCTCTTCCTGTATTCTGTCCTTGAGAAGGACAAGCTCAATGAAGCTAATTTCTGATCGGTGATGCAGAATCTGAATTATTCTCACACAAGAAAGAAAGCATCGACGTCTGGGCGGCCCATTCAAGCACCTCCGCCATCTTTGCCTCGCGGTGGCCAGAGATGCTTACAAGAAGCATCAAGATGATGCATTAGATGTGTCATGCCTCATGCTCGCGACCATGAACTCTGAGCTTCAGAAGCAACACGAGTTCATGAATGCTTTTGATATGGTTGAACATCTTCGTCAACTGTATCAAGGACAAGCAAGGCACGAGAGATACGAGATCTCTAAGGCACTGTTTCGGTACAAGATGCAAGATAGGACTCCCGTAGGTCCATATGTATTCAAGATGATTGGGTACATAGAGAACCTACAGAGGTTGGGATTCCCACTTGGCCAAGAACTGGCCACTAACTTGATCTTGCAATTCTTGCCAGAAAGCTGCAATCAATTTGTCATGAATTACAACATGGATGAAATTGATAAGTCACTGCCTGAGATGCTTAGCATGTTGAGAACTGCTGAGCTCAACCTTAAGAAGGTAAAACCCGACTCCATTTTGATAGTGCAAAAGAAGAAAGGCAAGGGCAAGCCTAAAGGTAAGGGAAAGTCCCAAGCCAAGGGCAAAGGCAAGACACTGAAACCGAAAGGACAGGTGGCCAAGGAAGAGACTTGCTTCCACTGTAAGGAAGCTGAACACTGGAAGCGTAACTGTAAAGCATACCTGGAAGATTTTAAGAAGAAGAGAAGTGAGACTTCTACTTCAGGTATATATATTATAGAAGTCAATCTATCTATTTCTTCATCGTGGGTATTTGATACCGGATGTGCTTCTCACATTTGTACTAATGTACAGGCGTTGAGAAATAATAGGGCATTGATGAAGGGCGAGGTGGACCTACGAGTAGGTAATGGAGCAAGGGTTGCTGCTGTTGCTGTAGAAACTTATTTTCTATCTCTGTCCTCTGGGCTTGTACTAGAATTAGATGAATGTTGTTATATGTCTGCTCTTACGAAGAACATAATTTCAGTTTCTTGTTTAGACAAGAAAGGCTTTTCATTTATAATAAAGAATAAATGTTGTTCAGTTTATTTAAATGATATGTTCTATTGTAGTGCACCTCTGATAAACGGACTCTACATTCTAGACTTAGAGAATCCCATCTATAACATAAGCACCAAAAGGTTCAAGTCAAATGAGTTGAACCAAACCTATCTCTGGCATTGTCGTTTAGGTCACATAAATGAGAGTCGCTTATCCCAACTCCATAAGAATAGGTTGCTGGACTCATTTGATTTTGAATCATATGAGACATGTGAGTCTTGCCTTCTAGGCAAGATGACCAAGACTCCCTTTAGTGGACACAGCGAAAGAGCAACAGGCTTATTAGGACTTATACATAGTGATGTATGTGGCTCTTTCAATGTTGCTGCTAGAGGTGGTTATAGGTACTTCATTACATTTACTGATGACTTCAGTAGATATGGTTATGTGTATCTGATGACACATAAGTTAGAATCCTTTGAAAAGTTCAAAGAATTCAAGAATGAAGTACAAAACCAGCTTGACAAAAGTATTAAGATACTTTGATCAGATCGAGGTGGTGAATACCTTAGCCATGAGTTTCGTGACTATCTAGCTGAGTGTGGGATTCTATCCCAATTTACTCCTCCTGGAACACCACAATCAAATGGTGTATCCGAAAGGAGGAATCGTACCCTATTAGATATGGTACGATCTATGATGAGTCACACAGATCTTCCTATATCCTTTTGGGGATATGCTCTAGACACAGCAGCCTTCACATTTAATCGTGTTCCATCCAAAGTTGTGATAAAGACACCATATACGATATAGATAGGGAAAAGTCCCAAGATATCTTTCATGAGGATTTAGGGTTGTGAGGCTTACGTTCGACGTCAAGTCTCAGACAAACTAGGACCCAAATCCAATAAGTGTTATTTTGTTAGATAACCCAAGGAGACGAAGGGATATTACTTCTACATTCTCAGTTAGCACAAAGTGTTTGTGGAAAAGACTGGGGTATTTCTAGAAAGGGACTTTGTTTCTAGAAAAAATAGTGGGAGTACGTTCAATCTCGAAGAAATTCAAGATATGGACTATAGCACTGAGGCCGAGATAGAGGTTGAACAGGAACCATAAAGTGTTGTGGGTGGTGAGATTGTTGCATAAAGAGTTGTGGAACAACAACCTGTTCAGGTAGACCTATCTCTTCGCAGGTCTGATAGGGTACGTTGTCAACCTGAGAGATACTCATTTCTCTTGTCTGACTATGATGACGTTATGCTCGTTGAGAATGAGCCTACCTCCTATCAGGAAGCTGTGATGAGCCTAGATTCTAAGAAATAGCTAGAGGGCATGAGATCCGAGATGGAATCCATGTACACCAATCAAGTTTGGACTTTGGTTGATCCACCTGAAGGCGTTAAACCCATTGGGTGTAAGTGGGTCTTTAAGAGAAAGACTGACATGGATGGACTTACGCATACCTATAAGGGAAGATTTGTAGCTAAAGGTTTCAAGCAAATTCATGGTATTGACTATGATGAAATTTTTTCTCCAGTTGCGATGTTTAAGTCCATTTAGATCATGCTTGCTATTGCAGCATACCACGATTATGAGATCTGGCAGATGGATGTCAAAACCGCGTTTCTGAATGGAAACTTACTCGAGGATGTGTACATGACACAACCTGAGGGTTTTGTAGATCTACAACATACTGACAAAGTATGCAAGCTGCAAAGGTCCATTTATGGTCTAAAGCAAGCTTCTAGGAGCTAGAATCTTCGATTTGATGATACGATCAAACAGTTTGGTTTCATCAAGAATAAAGATGAACCCTGTGTCTACAAGAGGGTTAATGGGAATACAGTTGTCTTTCTTATATTGTATGTGGATGACATACTGCTCATTAGGAATGACATCCCTTCGCTACAGTCTGTAAAGACTTGGCTAGGGAAGTGTTTCTCAATGAAGGGCTTAGGTGAAGCAGTTTGTATTCTAGGCATCAAGATCTATAGAGATAGATCTAAGAGATTGCTTTGCCTAAGTCAGAGTACATATATTGACATAGTATTACTACGGTTTGTCATGCAGAATTCCAAGAAGGGACTTCTAACGATGTCACATGGTGTGAGTCTTTCAAATACTTAAAGTCCCTCTTCTAGAGAGGAGAGAGACCGCATGAATAAGATCTTTTATGCATCTGTCATAGGATCTATCATGTACGTCATGTTATGTACTCGTCCTGATGTCTCGTATGCTTTGAGCATGATGAGCAGATACCAGTCAGATCCAGGTGAGCGTCACTGGATAGCAGTCAAGAATATTCTTAAGTACTTAAGAAGGACTAAAGAATATTTCTTGATATTTAGAGACGATGAGGAGCTAGATGTAAAGGGTTACAGCGATGTCAGCTTCCAAACTGACCAGGATGATTATAGATCGTAGTCAGGGTTCGTGTTTTGCTTGAATGGTGACACTGTGAGCTGGAAGAGTTCGAAGCAGGATACAGTTACTGATTCTACAATAGAGACCGAGTATATTGCTGCATCAGAGGCAGCAAAGTAGGCAGTTTGGATCCGCAAGTTCATTACTGAGCTTGGGGTGGTTCCTAACATAGCAGATCCTATAGAGCTCTATTGTGACAACAATGGAGCGATTGCGCAGGCTAAGGAATCTCGCTCACACCAGCGGACCAAACACATACTACGACGCTTCCATCTCATTCGAGAGATTATCGATAGATAAGATGTGAAGATTTGCAGAGTACCCACAGAGGCTAACGTCGCAGATCCCTTGACCAAGGCTTTGGCACAGAAAAAGTATGATGGTCACACTAGGTCATTAGGTATTAGATACTACAGTAATTAATACTAGTACTAATGGGAGATTGTTAGTGAAAATCCTAGAGTTAATCATGTGATGATTATTGTATGAACTTGTTGTATCATATTCCTATATTTATAAAGGCATTTCTTTATGGTTATTATACTTACTTGTATTGGTGTCAAATAACTAAGTATAATAACGTCCTTGAGTAGAATGTTCTTATGTATATCAATCGATTGGTTGAATCGATAATGAGATGATATAGAGAATACTACTCTTAATCATTCCTAGTCAAGTATTAACATTCAGGGACAATGTTAATAGACTAATGTTGGTGCAATCGACCCAGGTCACAATTGACCAGGACTCGAGTTTGACTCGAGTGATGTTTTGATGTTTGACAAAGTGGTTTGACATTGATGTTTGACATTGATGTCGGTTAATATGTTGGGGAGATTGTTTATACAATCGATCCAGGTTATAATTGACTAGACTCGAGTTTGACTCGAGGGAGACTTTGATGGTTGACTGGGGTTGACCATGTGATTATGGGAAAGTCCAAGCATGGATCTTGGCAAGGTAATGTCCAAGTCATGGGTACTTGGCATGGAAAGTCCAAGTGGGACACTTGGCAATTGGGAAGGTCCAAGTCTTGTGTACTTGGCATGAGAAGTCCAAGCATGAGTCTTGGCAAATGAGAAGTCACTAGTTTATGGGTAAAATAATTTTCAAATATTTTTCACCCATTTGTATTGACTATAAGTAATATACGTATCAAATTTTATGATTTTTCAAAATACGTAGAATTACTTATGTTTTTCCAAATCTCGATTCTGATATAAATTGAAATTGAAATTTATCGGTCGATCAGCCTTTAGTGGCGGATCGTGATATAGTGTGATCGATTCTTGTCGAGTCATTGCCAGTCGATATCGGGTTAACAAGGTTTGTTTAGCCCGTGTTCAGCTATGGAAAAGGTTCCTAATCACTCCTAACCCTAGGATATGCTTTAGGAAGCATTATAAAGGGTGAAAATCCATTGGATATGGATTAGGAGCTGTGTTAGGTCAAAGTATCAAATTTTAGGGTGAGTGAAAGTTCTATGTTGAACTTAGAACCTTAATTTTGATGGTTTAGAGTTCCTATTGGCTTAGGGGCTTCCCAAGGACATTGTTGGTGCAATGGTCAAGGGGGAGCAAGCCTTTAGGGGGAGGTATCCATCTTGGGATGATGGATGTGTTTTTCTCCTTGAAGAGGAGAAGTTATTGGGAGAGTATCATCAATTGGGAAAATTGATGGGTTTTTGATACTCAATTTGGAAATTGGGAGAGATTATAGGATTGCCTCTCTTGAGTGATATGTGACTTATCACTAGGAAGATGGTAGGCATCCTAGGTATTTATTTTTGGATCAAGGGGGAGATTGTAAGATCTCATTGGGACATGAGACATTGACCTCCTTGGAGAGAAAACCTTTTTGATGTTAGTCAAAAAGGGAGAGAATGTTTGAGGGAGAACATTTGGAGAGTGTTTACCAATTTAGGATAATTGGTAAGGGATTTGAGTTAGTGGTCTAACTCAAATGATTTGTTTGGTTTTTGTCAAACATCAAAAAGGGGGAGATTGTTGGTGCAATCGGCCCAGGTCACGATTGACCATGACTCGAGTTTGACTCGAGTGATGTTTTGATGTTTGACAAAGTAGTTTGACATTGATGTTTGACATTGATGTCGGTTAATATGTTGGGGAGATTATTTATACAATCGATCCAGGTTATAATTGACTAGACTCGAGTTTGACTCGAGGGAGACTTTGATGGTTGACTGGGGTTGACCATGTGATTATGGGAAAGTCCAAGCATGGGTCTTGGCAAGGTAAAGTCCAAGTCATGGGTACTTAGCATGGAAAGTCCAAGTGGGATACTTGGCAATTGGGAAGGTCCAAGTCTTGTGTACTTGGCATGAGAAGTCCAAGCATGGGTCTTGGCAAATGAGAAGTCCAAGCATGGGTCTTGGCAAATGGAAAGTCCAAGCATGGGTCTTGGCATGGAAAGTCCAACATGAGTTGGCAAGGGAAAGTCCAAGCTTGAGTCTTGGCATTTGGAAGTCCAAGGGGATTGATATTGGCAGCGTAAAGTCCAAGCGGAGTCTTGACGGCGTAAGTCTAATGTGTCTTGGCGGTGTAGACACCGTTAGCATGACATAGCCGAGGGAAGCACCTGGAGGCTAGCGCGATGGATGAACAAGTCATGGATGACTTGGAGGGATCCGAGAGGCGTGAGGCTGATGGAGGTGGCTAGAAGGCTTAGGTCTAGGCTAAGGATGGTCTAGCAAGTATGGGGGCACCATATTTGGGTTTAAACCTCATGTTTGAGGTTATGGCGGTCGGCTCGATTATAGTCGACTTGAGTTCGAGTCGACGAGTTATTGATAGTTTGGAATCGCTCGCGATTGCTCATTGGCGATCGGGTGTCGGCTGACGATCGACCCAAGGGACGGTCATTGCTAGTTCACCATGAGCACAATGCTCGTGCCGGCGCGGATCGACTACCGGGCGATCGCCAAGAGATCCGTTGGAGTTTTTTCAGCGTGGATCGAGCCGTTGTCTCACGACAACAGTGGCATCAGTCGACTGGTGACTTATGGCAGTCGACTGATGGGCAGAAATCCAGGTCGCGCGCAAGGATAAAAGGAGCTCGACGGGAGGGTTTTTGGCACCGATTTTCTTGGACGTTTTGAAGCGATTTGCTGCTGCAAATCAGGGCTTTCAAGTGCTAGTCCAAGGCAATCAACAAGCAAGCTTCTAAAGAGTTTTTGTAAAGTGTTCTTTACTTCTCTTGTTGTATTTCCTCTTATATTTGCTTGTTGTATTTAGATTATTGTTGTAATCTTATTGTAAGAGGTTTCTCCACCTCCGACTTGTGTCGAGAAAGAGTATTTATCATAGTGGTGTGTGATTGGCATCGCTAGGGTTCGTACGAACCCAATCCGTGGAGTATGAACCGTTTCGGTTCCGAACCACGTTATATCTTTGTGTTTGCGTGTTGTATGTTTCGTTATCATTATTATTCTTGTTATTCCGCTGCGTACTAACGAAATTGTAGACAAGCACGCGAACGATTTCCATCTACAAACGAATTCTACGCTATTCACCCCCCTCTAGCGACGTCAAATCTTCAACAACTAACATGTAGGTCAACTCGATGACTTGATCTCACAAGTCATAAATATGAGATATCAAGTTGACACATGGGTATGCATTGGATAATGTATACTGAATGACCCGCCATGAGAAAGTATCATAAATCATTATATGAGTGTCATATACTTTCTCATGTGACTATTAGTATAACTATTAGTCCTTGGACCTGAAGTCACCATGGTTCCCTACATAAGGAGTTGTACACTTTGGCTTCGTCAAACGTCACCCGTAAATGGGTGGACTATAAAAGCGATTACTGAGTATGTAACAAATTATGCGGAGAGATGTGAGTGATGTAGATGAGATCTATCTCTCCTATACGACGGGAGTGATATCATGATTCTTGATAGAGTGAGACCGCTAAGTGCATAGTCATGCCCAAATGAGTCAATATGAGATATTGAGCTCATTTGATTAAAGTGATCTACTTGGAGTTCAAGATATAGATTGTACAGAGGATGACACGGTCTATGCCTCAATTGGTCAATCTAGATGTCATGGATAGAGGGACATTGTCACATATTGTGAGAGTCACAATTTGTAGTCACAAAAGTGATGTTGGATCTCAACATTCTTGTAACTTGGGTAGCAATGATGTGTTGCTAGATACCGCTCATTGCTTATGTTTCTAAATCGATTTAGGAACATTGCCAACATAACAAAAACCTATAGGGTCACACACAAAGGACAATTAGATGGAGATTAGGTTCATATGATGGACCAAGAGGATTAGGTTCATGTGATGAACCAAATTGGATTAAGAGTAATCCAAATTAGACTAATTGAGTTGGACTCAATTTAATTCAAGTGTTGAATGAGTCTAATTTAGATTTGATTCATTGAGTCAATTTAAACTAATGAATAGAGATTCATTAAATTAAATTGACTTGAATCAAATGGTTGGATTTGATCAACCATAAGAGATAAGAGGTCAAGTTTTACTTGACTTGAGAGGGAAGTTGAAAGATCAAGTTTGACTTGACCAAATGTCATGTCATGGTGACTTGGCATGGGGCCGGCCAATGATGATATTCCACATCATCATGGACACATCATGGTGTGCCACCTCATGAGAGAGACCAAGAGCCATGGCTCTTGGTATTACATGGTTTAAGCCTCCTTAATGTTGCCGGCCAAACCTATGCATGAGTTAGTGGTTAATTGAAGGGAATTAACTTCATCTTCTTCCCCCTCTCCTCTCTAGCTCTCTCCCTCATCCTCCTTGCCGTGAGCTTCTATGAGTGCTAGCACACTCTAAGTTATTCTCTCCACCTATTGTCCGTGTGGATAGTTGTAGAGGAGTGTACACTTGACACTCTATGAGATCCGACAAAGCGTTTGGACGAGTGGGATAAGCGAAAGGCGTCGCTACAAGGGTAACGCTCTTTTTATGTAGATCTAAGGTAGATCTAGGTTTTCTAAACATGTACACGAATTATTTTTGTTAATCTTCGCACGGATCCGTGGCCGACTTCCGAGGTTTCTAGAACGCAAAAAGCGATTTTTACAGCTCGGAAAGTCCAACAGAAGAAATAAAAGAATGATTGAAAATGTATTTTCATCAACTTTTTAATGAAGATTTAAGTGATCAACTTAATTTAGATAATTTAAGTAGCTCAAATGAGTATAAAAATTTAACTTTTTATCATATAATTCAAATTTCAGAAGTAGAACAAACTTTAAATAGGATGCAAAATGGGAAACCAGTTGGATTAGATGATATTCCGATAAAGGTACGGAAGTGCCTAGGAAAATAAGATATTGAATGATTTACAAAATTATTTAATATGATATTGAAAACAAAAAAAAAATGTCTGATCAATAAAGGGTAATTGCTCTAATTCCTTTATACAAGAATAAGGGAGGCATACAAATTTGTGCAAACTATAAAAGCATTAAACAAATGAGTCATACCATAAAACTTTGAGAAAGAGTAATAGAAAAAAAATAAAGAAGGAGACCATGATTCTCGAAAATCAATTTGAGAGTAATTGAAAAGTTTATGATAGAGTCTCAAGAGAAATCATGTCAGGAAGGTCAACAATAGAAGTTATATATCTTCTCAGACAACTAATTAAAAAGTATCAAGAGTAAAAACAAAATCTACACATGATGTTCATTGACTTAGAAAAAGCTTATGATAGAGTCTCAAGAGAAATTACATGGAGAATTCTAAAAAAGAGAGGTGTTAGCATGACATATATTGAACTAATTAAGGATATGTATGAGGAAGTAACGACCAGAGTGAAGACTTTAGGCGGATTAACCGAAGCATTTTCAATAAAGATAGAGTTACATCAAGGATCATCTTTAAGTCCTTATCTTTTTACACTAATCATGGACAAACTCACTGAATACATTCAAGGCACAGTACCATGGTGCATGTTGTTTGCAGATGATATTATGTTGATAGATGAGACACGTGATGGAGTAAATGCTAAACTAAAATCTTGGTGGGAAACATTAGAACTGAAAGGTTTTAGACTTAGTAGAGTAGATATGAAATTTAAGTTTAGCAATATTAGATATAATAAGACAAATATTAAGATAGGAGATGACGAGTTATTCAAAACTGAAAGCTTTAAATATTTAGGATCATTTTTGCAAGGTGATGGAGAGATTGAGAGAGATGTCTTACATAGAATACACATAGAATGATTAAAATGGCGGAAAGCGTCAGATGTTTTATGTGAATGTAAAAAACCTTTAAAACTTAAAGGGAAGTTCTACAATACGACGGTTAGATCTGTTATATTATATGGAATTGAATGTTGGGCTACGACTCAAGCACATAAGCAAAAGATAAGAACTGCAGAGATGAGGATGTTAAGGTGGATGTGTTGACATACAAAGATGGACAAAATAAAAATGAGAACACTAAAGAGAAAGTCAAAGTTGCATCTATTGAAGAAAAGCTCCAAGAGACACGTCTAAAGTAGTACGGATATGTACTTAAATAACCGATAAATGCTTCAGTTAGGTGATGTGAAACGATGATAAATATACACATCAAACGAGAAAGAAGATAAAAAAAACTTGATTAATAATAATAAAATAAAATAAAATTTATTTAAGTATAGACGATGATATAGTAGGAGATAGAGTCGAATGTGTAGAAGAATTCATATAGCCGATCTCACCTATTAAGATAAAACTTGGTTATTATTGTTATTATTATTGATACGAACAACAAGAAAAAAAAACCTCGTCCATCCCAAAAGACATGTTATATTTATTGCTCTAATCAAAGTTTAATGATAGATTCGTAACTTTTCTTAGAGGAACAATTAAGAAAATCAAGATTTGAATCCGGATAAGTATAGATATTTTGAAGGTCAACTTCTGAATAAAATTATCAATAAGCAAAATAAGAAGACTATCTATCTAATAAAAAGACTTTCTAAAACCCAAGAAAATGACACAAGCGCCGAAGTTGCGATGACAATGGCAATCCATCCTTGTACCTCTTCAACCATTCCTTAAAGAAGATATGCTATTCAACAATACAAATAAACGATAAGGCATCTTGGAGAGATCACTTTAGGATAAACACAGCCATATCATATGGAATAGAAAGCAGAATGCGCAGTCGAGTTACTCAAGGACAAACACAACCATTTTCTATCATCTAGATTTTGTGTATAATTTAATCATATATAGCCTTAATTATCCACAAACATCTGTTTCGTTAAACATTTTACTAATACAAAAGTTTTATATTACCTGGCTACACTGAAAAGTTTGATGACTGGCAGGAAGGGCAGCAGCCATGTGCACTGACCATACAATCTGTCAATTGCATCTATTCATCAGAGATTTCTTGTCTCAAAGCATGGGGACACTGGAGTAGGTTTGAGTGGATTGGCACAGAATGCTGCCTAGTTGAGTTGACGAGGCCATGTTCATTGATCCTTCCGACCTCTTTGCATACCTGATCGAGAATGACTAGGAAATCTCTAACTACCATGAAAATTCTAAAAGGATGAGCTTCTTCTTTCACTGAGTCTCCATGGAAGTACTCGGTCAATTCTTGGACGAGGGACAGTGCCATGCTCTCTTGATCTTGCAGCTTTACAATCTTGTTCTCGGTCTTCTTTAGGAAGTCAGTCATGGCAGCATTGAACCTACGGTGTTGTCCAGATTGGGCTGATGCTTCGTTCAATCTTAGAACGTCAGTGATCTTTCCAATTCCGCCAGCAAATTTTGCGACGTAACCACTGAGTACATCAGAGTCCATGGCAGCTGCTTTCTTCACGTTGCTGAGCTCGCCTCCCAAGCCAGCAACAACTTGAAGGCCAAGCTTCGTGCATTCATGGTTGGATTGAAGAGTCTGGGTTTTGGCAGTGAGGCTTTTGGTGCCGCATAGGCGAGAGCATTCAGCTCTCGTGATTTCCTGCACAACAAAGTGTAGGAGTGTAGTCTTTTGATCAGTGCCTTTGATGTCCACTAATTTGAGAAGTGTGTCGAGCTTGAAGGCATGTGCATCACTGCGATTGGTACCAACATTCATGCGGTTCCCGGTTTTTAGAACAGCCTCTAGAAGCTTGAGAAACAACTTGCTGCTCTTCAGCTCTTCACAAGCAGCCTGGAATTTAGTCAACAAGAGTGTAAGGTCTCTAAATAGTACCCCAAGGACACAATTAACACCTTCAATCGAATTGCCTAATTCCAACATTTGGGTTGATACTTGTGAGAACCAAAATCCAAAACATGATAAACTAATAGTGCAGGTAATAATATATCACTTGTTTCATTCATCAAAATAATTTAGAGAGAGGATAAACTACATATGGGAAATATCCTCCAAACATAAGGGAAAATCTAGCACATCAAGAGTTGAATCATTATCATCAAGTTGTTCTTATTTCATCTAGTTACCTCCATCAATCAAATTCCTCCATTGGGCTCGGTACAATGCTATCATTAGTAATATCCAAATTAATCAAATCATTGTTTGCATTGACCAATATTGTTTTTGGCCTCAATTAAAACCTTGCGCCTTCCACTCTATTGATTCAACTCTTCTATAAAATCAATCACTTGTCTTTCCACATCATCTCAATCTCAACAGTTGAATGAATCTTGAAATACAATTTAAATTGTAGCTCAAGGAATTGCCCCTTCCAAGAAAGGCTAATACAAATATTTGTTAAGTAGAGAGGTCATTCTGTATTCCTCTCAACAAATTATAAAGAGTTTAATACATTTCAATATTTCTTGGATAAATTTCTTGAGATTGCACTAGAATTTGTTAGGTACCAAAATTGTATTTTTGAAAATCTAAACTTCCCTAAACACGATTTTATGTCTATTCAATGTTTATCAACAAGTTGTCGAGCAAATATGCCCTATTTGCCCAGACTACGTGGATTCAACTACATAAACCTTATTATCCCTTTCAAGACTATATCAATAGTAATATTCAAATTAATTAATTAACTTAACTAATATTTGTTCTCTAGCTACCCCTTAATTAAAGGGAAGCTTTAATGCAACGGTAAAGTTATTATCTTATGACAAGTCACGGGTTCGAATTTCTGAAAACAACCTTTTGCAAAGTAGGGTAAGGTTGCATACAATAGATCCTTCTCTGAGACCCCGCATGGCGAGAGTTTCATGCACCGGATTACCTTTTTACCCCTTAATCAATTTAACTAATGTTCAAATTAGTTAATCAATTTAACCAGCAACTCACAGTTCGAGTCATGGAAACAACTACTTGCAATGTAGGATAACACTACATACAATAGATCTAATGTGGTCTGATTCTTCCACGGAAACTTATAATGAACTTATAGGTACCCGTGCATTAGCGGGAACTTCTTGAGTTGGGTTACCCTTCACCTCTTATATCTTCCATTATAATGAATTTCACTCTTTTAACTATGGAATTCACTAGTCACCTTTGAATATATTTATCCCGTCTCAATCTATTTTCTCTCATTTTATCATTTTTTAAAATATACAACTAATTGCTATAGAATTATATATAAGGAAGATTGAACCCAATGACATAGAAGGATTCATATAGCTAATCCTACTTAGTAGGATAAAGACTTGATTGTTGTTCTTGTAGTGTGTATTATCTTTTTTCATGGCTCCCATAAATTTATTTTAGTATTCTATCTAAACTACCTTACCATTATGTATAAATTGCTTCCTAGAAACTCAACATTCCAATTAAAGTATTGTATCTTGCATCATAGTCCTATAAAATTTTTCCATTTAAATTAAAGGGCATACAACAATCACATAAAATTCCACAAGCTACTTTCTATTTTAACTACTTATTCTTTATCCTATTGATGTTACTCTCATCAATATATCTTTGTCAAATAATAGATCTATGACATAAAAATTCTTACTTGTAGGAATTTCAAATCCTTCCACTTAGTCATTTGTCTATTATTTTTTATTAAAAAAACCTACATTTCTTACATTTAGATTTGCTATTTACCCTAAAAACCATTAGTTTCTGAGTTGTTCTCCATAATTTAAACTTAAAATTTAGCCTAGGGAAAAAGTTATAATGGTGCACCATATTTTCATGTTTGTCGAGGAGATGCCCCTCCTATACAAATTATCAAAGGGATGCCCAAGTTATTCCTAGCTACCATTTCTACTACCGTTGAATAGATTTCAATTCGAGGAAAAAAAATCTAAAACTGTCCATTTCATCTCCTTCCGTGATCGTATTCTCCAATATCAGTGGTTTCCTTTTCTGCCAGTATCCACCTCATGGTCATCTTTAACATTGCATTGACACTCTCTCCTTGTCGAGATCTTCCCTGTTGTTAATTGAAGCCCTCTCTGTCCTCTTCACCCAACCCTTTGAAATGACCACTATAAAAAATGAATAGTTTCATGAAACTACTAATTTTTATATTGATGGACAAATCACTCATTCCTCAATCAAAATAAACTACACAAAAAAATATATATAAAACGAAGACAAGTGTATCCATTAGATCTTTGAAATGGAAAAAGTGTCAAAACCAAACGGTTCCTTTTGTTATTCACTTTTTCCTATTAATTGAAAATTTCACTCACTCCCTATCACAAACAACTATTATTATAAGCTCATAAAAACTCATACAACCTCTACCTTGTCCATAGATTTTGAGGTCTCATCAGAAGATGAAGGTGCTGGTGTCTGACCGCAGGCGAGAGGATGTTGATGGAGCAGCTATTCTAGTTGGGGCATGACAATGACACAAATAGCAAGAGAGAGAAAGGAAGGTTAAATAATAATAAAAAAATATTTTAGAGATCGTTTTCAACCTGCTTTTACTTTTGGTTGTTTAGATCTAATCATTTAAAGACCAGATAAATTAGGAACTAATTCCCTAATTTATCTCAACCACAACCATAATAACTAAGCCTTTATTTCACTAAGTAGGGTGGATTATATGGATCCTCCTATGCTATTAGACTCAATCCCCTATTCTATCCTTGTCTATATTTAAATCAATCTTATCCTATTTTATTGTTGCTAACTAAGTCTCTTTTTTTTCTTCTTTTTTCTCAATTAATATACATATTTATCATGATCTCATATGCCTAGCAGGAGTATTTATTGATTGCCTAAGTACATGTTGATATGAACCCCACCAACAACTGTGATGGAACCCGAGACAATGATGGATAAAACCCCAGGACTAGAAGACAAGAGTTTGAGCTTTGACCCGTAACCGAGTATCGGAACAAACCAAGACTACGAAAGAGAAGAAATGCCACACCCAGAGAGTGATAAGTTTCGATTGTTTAAACGCCACGAAGATAAACCCGATCAGTTTAGAATTCCTTCCAAGAACTAAGAGAGCACACAAATATTTCTCACCAAAGAGTCCCCTTCCATATTTGGATTTCCCTCCCTTATATAGTGAGAGTAAGCAAGTAAGAGTACAAAATACATGCAAACAATTAGAGTACCTATGCTTGCATATAAGCATGCACACAACTTAAAAACTCAAAACAATTAAAGTACCAATGCTTGCATGTAACTCAAATCTTCATATGTCTTTAATGCATGAGCAAGTCCCCTTAATTATTTAGTGTTCTTTCACCCATCATGCAAGACTGAGTTAAAGATCGATAAGTCCGATTACGTTGATTAGACCTTGATCTGCACTTGAGCTTATCTTGGTCTCTTCTTTCTCATGATCAATCCAATGTTCGTCGATTAATCCATTTAATGCTTCCTTGAAACGCTTTGCTCGAAGTCTTGTAATTAGACCTTCTGAAAGTGATAAATGATCCTTCATAGCTTTATCCTTAAGACGACAATCAGCCCCTTGACTTGCATCATTCTCCCCCCTCTTGAAAAGGATTTGCCCTCAAATCATTACCTACATCAAATGGGGATAAATTAGCAACATTAAAAGTAGAATGTGTACCATACTCACCTGACAACTCAAGTTTGTAGGCATTATCATTGATGCACTCAATCACTTGGAATGGTCCATTGCCACGAGGTAGAAGTTTACAACGTCGTTTTTCTGGAAATCGTTCCTTCCGTAGGTACAACCAGACCCATTCTTCTGGTTTAAACACAACTTTCTTGCGCCCCTTGTAAGCTTGTTGAACATATTATTGGGTTCTTCTCTCAATATTCAGTCGTGCTTGATCATGAATCCTCTTCACAAATTCAACCTTTTGCTTACCATCTAAGTTTAAATGCTCACTCAAAGGCAAAGGAATCAAATCTAGGAGTGACAAGGGATTGAATCCATAAACAACTTCAAAAGGAGAAAACTTAGTTGCAAAATATATGCTTCTGTTGTAAGCAAATTCAACATGAGGTAAACAATCTTCCTGTGTTTTCAGGTTCTTTTTAATGATGGCACGGAGTAAGAAGGACAAAGTTCGATTGACAATTTCAGTTTGCCCATCGGTTTGGGGATGACAAGTAGTAGAGAATAACAATTTAGTACCAAATTTTTCCCGTAAAGTCTTCCAAAAATAACTCAAAAACTTTTCATCCCTATCAAAAACAATGGTCCTAGGCATGCCATGCAACCTAATAACCTCTCTAAAAAAATAAATCAGCTATATGTGAGGCATCATCGGTTTTATGACATGGAATGAAATGTGTCATCTTGAAAAACCTATCTACCACGCCAAAAACTAAGTCTCTCCCCCTCTTAGTTCAGGGCAGTCCCAAAATAAAGTCCATAGAAATATCAATCCAAGGTTCACTGGGTATAGGCAAAGGTGTATACAAGCTATGTTGTTTCAACTTTAATTTAACTTGTTTGCAAGTGATACACTTCTCACAAATTTTCTTGACATCACGCTTCATATGAGGCCAAAAAAATGATCTTGTAAAACCTCTAAAGTCTTAGTAACACCAAAATGCCCCATCAAGCCACCCCCATGGGCTTCTACGTAACGAACACCAAGGCACACAATCTATTTTCACGAAATAAAAATTCATCCTGCTTATAAAACTTACCAAATACAACCTTTTCACATACTTTAAACACATCAGAAAAATGCTTGGTCTTAAAACTTGTCTTTCATTCATCACCTTCCTTCATCCTAATCTGATGATATCCGCTCCTAAGATCAATTTTTGTGAACATGCAAGAATCCTGCTACTTATCAAGCATATCATCGAGTCTAGGAATTAGGTGGTGATACTTTACCGTTATGTTGTTGATGGCTCGACAATCCCCATACATCCTCCATATACCATCCTTCTTGGGAACAAGTAATGCAGGGACGACACAAGAGCTCATGCTTTCTCGAACATATCCTTTTTTAAGTAATTCAGTAACTTGCCTTTGAAGTTCCTTGGTTTCCTCCGGATTGCTTCTATATGCAAGTCGATTTGGGATGGATGCACCGGGTATGAAGTCGATTTGGCATTCAATTCCACGAATCGGAGGCAAACTATGTGGAACCTCTTCAAGAAAAACATCCTTGAATTCCTGTAAAAGAGAAAAAACAACACTTGGCGAAGAATTGTTAAGCTCATTAGTACTTAAGAGTGTCTCCTTATATAAAAGGATAAGAGGCACCATATTTGAAAACAAAGCTGGTTTGATCTCACTTTTTTTTACATAGAAATTATTTTCCTTTCTCTCAACTATTTTTTTCTTAATTTCTTTTCTCGATTCTTTTCTTTTGTCTCTGTTTCTTTTTCTCTCTTCTTTTCTTTTTTCTTAGTTTCTTTTCTCTCAATTTCTTTTTCTCTATTCTTTTCTTTTGTCTCTATTTCTTTTTCTCTTCTTTTCTTTTTTCTCAGTTTCTTTTTTCTTAATTTCTTTTTCTCTCTTCTTCTCTGTAGCTCTTTGTAATTTTAGCTGATCCTCCATAACTTGTCTTGGAGTCAATGGTACAAGAGTAATAGGTTGTCCCCTTCCAAGTAAAGGAATATCTATTTGTGAACCCATAATGAGTTACCTTCCGATCAAATTGCTACGGTCTCCCTAATAATAGATGGCATGCATGCATGGAAACCATATCACACAACAACTCATCTTCATATTTGCCAATGAAAATTGCTACCAAGACTTGCTTTGTTACCTTGATTTCACCACAATCATTCAGCCACTGAAGTCAATAGGGACACGGATGTTTCTGAGTTGATAAAGATAATTTTTCCACCAAATCAGTACTTGTCACATTGGTGCAACTCCCTCCATCAATAATAACGCTACAAACCTTATTATTCATAAAACAACGAGTATGAAATAAGTTCTCCCTTTGATTATTTTCTTCCTCCTTAACTTGTAGATTGAGAACTCGTCGGGCTATCAATAAGTCTCCCACAACATCATGTAGTTCATCATCACTGTCCTCTTTTGGTGACACTTACTTAGTTACTTCATCCTCATCTTCCGACTCAAGCTCTCCTTGGGCATTTATCATCATTACCTTTTTGTTCACACATTGGCTGGCTATGTGGCCACGCCCTTGGCATTTAAAGCACTTGATATCATAGGATTTAGAAGAAGTGGACTCGATAGTACCTTGAGTAGCGGATGTTGTTGGTTTGGGCTTCTTGAAGGGTTCAAACTTTGACTTATTTTGTAGTTGCTCGTACCTTCTTGGAGCTGCTCTCCATGGGTTGTTAGTAGCCATGGGTTGTCCCTTCCTTGCCAATCCCCTAAGCTTGAGTTGTTCCTCCACTTTTAGTGTCTGGTGGACCATATCCGTCAGTTCAATATAATGTTGCAATTCAATAATATCAGCAATTTCTGGGTTTAAACCATGCAAAAATCTAGCCATGGTAGCTTCCCGATCTTCATCGACATTAGCACGCATCAACTCCATCTCTTTGAAATACTCATCAACACTTTTGGAGTCTTAAGATAACCTCTGCAGCCGCTGATATAAGCTCCTATAGTAATGACTGGGTACTGTTAGTGCTTATAAGCTCCACATATCTCCACAATGGCATGATATTGTCCACTTTGGGTCTAAGCCCTCATGGTTTTATTTTTGGGCTTTACCCAAAAGGCCTCATACCAATGGAGATATCTTTTTTCTTATAAGCACATGATCTTTTCCATGTCTTACCAATGTGGGACTTTGATTGTATTCCCCATACTCCCAACAATCCCCCCCTCAAACGAAGGACCACATTGGGCCCCCCCTCAAGCCTATCCCTCCTCGAAGGATTTTCTCTGCTTGATGTCCGATCTTCAACCCACCAGGACTTCCTGCCAGTTGTTCGGTCCCCCCGACCCAACTAGACTTCCTTCCTGATGTCTGGTTCTCTTGATCCGGACGTGGGAGCTCAACTTCCTTCGTTCGAGGTTCATGGCTTGACATGGACCATGGCTCTGATACCAATTGACTTTGATTGTATTCCCCATACTCCCAACAATCCCCCCCTCAAACGAAGGATCACATTGGGCCCCCCCTCAAGCCTATCCCTCCTCGAAGGATTTTCTCTGCTTGATGTCCGATCTTCAACCCACCAGGACTTCCTGCCAGTTGTTCGGTCCCCCCGACCCAACTAGACTTCCTTCCTGATGTCTGGTTCTCTTGATCCGGACGTGGGAGCTCAACTTCCTTCGTTCGAGGTTCATGGCTTGACATGGACCATGGCTCTGATACCAATTGTTAGTGCCTATAAGATCCACATATCTCCACAATGGTATGATATTGTCCACTTTGGATCTAAGCCCTCATGGTTTTATTTTTGGGCTTTACCCAAAAGGCCTCATACCAATGGAGATATCTTTTTTCTTATAAGCACATGATCTTTTCCATGTCTTACCAATGTGGGACTTTGATTGTATTCCCCATACTCCCAACAGGTACAAACCTTCTTCTCATCAACACTTTTATCTCCTCTAAGTGGACACAAGTTGCTCTCTATTTCTTCTCCGATTTATCACCACTGAATCCCACTAAACAATAGCATAATCAGTGAATTCAATTATTCCTTTTATTTCCACTCAAATTCTGATCCTCATTACGTCTGTTAAATACTGGAAAATTTAACATGTAAATTTAATGGCCAAATAATTAAGGAAATAATCCTGGAAATTTTTCGGGATTTTTAGGAATTTTTCCGAAATTTTTCTGGATTTAAACGGACTCCATACGAGATTTTTATGGGGATAAAATAAATAGGCTTTAGAGAGGTCTATTTAAAGGGGATAAATACACGATAGAAAACCTAAAATTCTAATTTCTTTTCCCCGCCGCACCGCGACCCCTCTTTCCCTTTCCCCTTCGGCAGTTCGTCCGCACAACCTTATCTCACGCGTGACTCACCGACGCCAACTTTCTTCGCCGGACCCCTCGTCCTCCTCGCCCGATGCCCTCTCCTCAGCGCGAGCACCGTGCCGTCGGCAGCGATGTCTTGCCGCCGGCGCGATCGCAATGGCCGATTATTCTCCGTCGCCGGCCGCGCTCGCCGACGGCCGATCCCGGCCGCCGTGGTGGTCGCCGCCGTGGTTGTCGCCCGAGCCGCATTCGCCTACGGCCCGTCCGCAGCCGCCTGGGTCTTGCGGTCGACCATCCCTCCGACAGTCTGCAGCGCCTTCCGGTGCCTGCGGCCGTCATTACTCTTCTTCGTGTCCGTAGCCACGAGTCCTGCGGTATTATCCCTTCGCAAGCCGTGATATCGCCTTCATGCATGAGCTCCCTTGGTATCACCGGTGAGGTGGAGCTTGAGTAAATACCTAGATTTCCTCTTGTTTCCTTCTTCGAGGATTATGGGTTGTGGTGGGGCGATGATTAGGCGTGAGAATTTGGGCGGTGAGAGTGGGTATCTGGTCGGATGTTAGTGGTGTGGGTGGTGTGGTCATTGTGAAAGTGCGAGCAGTTAGGAGTAGGCAGTCTGTGATTGTGGGCGGAGTTGTAGTCGATTTGGTGATTTCGGTGTAATTCGGTTGATATTCGAAGGATATGGGATTTTGATCTTGAGGATATTTTTGTGGGTGATGAATTAGGTTAATTGATTTGGAATTAATTAAATTAATTGTATGGATATTGTGGACAAGGAAAATTAAATAATTTGGGTTAATTGGGTTATGAAGGAAATCGATTAATTATTGATTTGTCAGAATTGTATTTTGTTTATTATAGTCATGCTTTATGCGAGTTTATCGCGTGTCCCCAAATGACGATTTAGTTCATTCTTGCGGATATATATATTCAAAGTGTATTTTGACTTAACTTTTAGATTAAGTCAATTGATATCTTTAGTAGGATAGCTTCTGATAACTTTTTCATGTTTATATGCAGTATACTTTTGGTGTCTCTTAGATACATGCGTGTGATAGGATATTATTATATTTCCACTGTTTGATTTGGATCATAAATGCATGGATTAGGGATATGTATATATTGATTATACATATTATTCGGATAGTGTTTTGAGTAGGATTTACATGTTTAGTATCATGCACCATTTTGCGTGATTGCACGCTAGACGAGGTTCCATTATTGTTGAGCGCGACTAGTTACATGCTCGCACACCGCCACTCGTGGGTTAGTGGTACATCGTGAGGGTGTGTGCGATTGCTCTGTCGAACTCACCGGTCCGCCACGTGGGTAGCGATGAGGCGTGGTAGCGAGGCGGATCCCTCCTCCGTCTATAACACCGGAGATGAGAGCTTAGCTCCCCACTATGTTTAGGCAGAGGATAGGTGTACTCAAAGATCCGTCGCTCGGCCACTCGAAGCATGATGGCGAGTCTGCATTTATTCATGTAACATACCCACTCCTGGCCGCCATTGCGTGTGAATCGGTGGTGGCGTCGGGGTGACCATCGCACGTACGATTGTCATTTACGGATTGCATTTTGTATTGTGTTTCTTTGCATTATTGTATTGATGCCTTGGATGTGCGTATGATTATAAATGCATACGGGATACATGTTTATATATGGTCGACTCTATTACTTAGTCAGTACACGCCTCTATATCGGTAGGAGATTCGGTAAGTCTGATTTTGTATTTCTTGCTTGCATACCTATTTATGTGAGGCTATCTTGGCATGATATTTTTATTATTAGTTATACCTTATTTTGCAGATATCTACTATACATGAGTTCTTTGAACTCACCGTTGATTATATATCATTTGGGATGAAATGTCAGAGTCGCAATTCTTAGGACCCCCACTCGTCATGAATGTTTTATTTTGGATATTTGCTTTATGGTTTGGATATTTTGGTTAGAGGACATGTATAGGTTTGGAGATTGATTTTGTATTCTGGATTTTTTTGGTGTCCTTATGGACCTCTATTCGGAGTTTGTTCTGGATTGGATTTTGGTTGAGTATTCTGCCGGATGGCGAGAAGGGGTAGGATTTAGTTATGATATTCTTTTGTGTATATCATTTGATTGTTGCTGAGGCACTGATTTATTATCTGCGTGGGTGTTTGGATTAGGTCGTGTTGGCCAGATGTATAATGTAGGTAGGCCTTGTATGTAAATTGGGATTGTCACCGTCACAGAGATCTTTGCCGGATTTTAAATGCGCGGGGACTCCTTGAGCGTGACAATTTATTTGTATCGAGCGCTAGGTTTTGAGTTCTAGGGGTTTTGGATTTTTCGGAGTTCGCGTTTGGCGAGTTTCTGAGTAATTTGGAAAATTTTGGATTGGTATGGATTTTCGGCGATTTTTATATTTGGAAATTAGGATTTATGGCGAGTCTATATGGGGATTTGTGGCGGCAGAACCTCTCCTGCGTGAAAATAGGTATGATGAAAATTTTATATATTTTACTTCTAGTAACATCATTACAGTAGCATCCTGTAATAATTTAACAGATATGAGGCGAGGTGGCGTGCGACCTGCAGGCGTGGTGCGAGGTAACCACGCAAGAGACGAGTGAGATCTCTGGTTATGGGTTGTCGAGAAAGTCTTGAGTTTTGATTCATGCGGACTCATGGTAGGGTCGCCCAAGGTGACTCAACCGAAGTTAGTAGTGTTTATACTCGGGTTAGATTTGGCTATGTGTTTAGTGGATAACCCGAAATAACATTAGTGTGTTGTCATTATTAATCGTAGATGGAGTTGACGCGTGACAACCTGCTCAGCCGTAAGTCTTGATCTTGTATCGAAAGATGAATTGTCTTTGAGAGTGATTGATAAGTCGTAAAGCGTGGGTCAAGTCGCCATATTGGTTGTGGGAAATCAAGGACTACAAGTGTTAGGGATTTTCACCGACATGCTAGTGTATAATTACCCCGGGTATTGACAAGGATCAGATACTATTGTTGATGCGCATATATCGGAGGTTTCTTACGGTTCCATAGGATTTTGATCCTCGAGCTTGAGCCTTAGAGTAATAACATCAAGGTACCGTAAGTACCTAATTAGTATTTATATAGGAGTGAGATTAGTTTCTTACTACGCAATGATCAAGTTGTTACTTAGTGGAATACGTAGAAGGAATTTATTCGAGGAAATAACCCATTACGATCACGTTCGTAGATGTTTTCGAGAGACAAGATTTCTCCATGTTATTTCAGATGACTATCATTGTTGGGAAATTCTTGAGTCTTAAGTTGAGTGATCAATTGTTAATGGAGTTCACTATAGAGTTTAATAGACTCATGAGTTTACCCCTCCACTTAATGGTTTAAGATAGTGATTGAGTTGCCTTCGATCACCCCCAATTTATTTGGCTTACATTTGGATTAGATAGTTGGATTTTTCCATCGATCCTATCTGGAGGCATTAGGGTGAGTCATATTTATAAAAACGACTGCAACAAGGGTCTCAAGAGAATAGTGTAGTCAATCTAGTGATAATAACCTACACTTCTGGATAAGGTAACGATAGAGTCGTGAACGTGCTTTTCTAGGAATTCACGACATTATTTCGCTCCTATGTTGATGTTCGATATTGATCAAGGCTCATTCCTGAACGAAAGGTGGATGAAACACCTCATTTCAAAGGAAAACAGTGAATATGGATTTAAGTTTTCTCCTCGATATATGTCGCTATCGTAAGTGGTTTCAGACACTTTGGAGATACGAGGCTAGTTGTATGGTTCTCAAGAAAAGGAGAGGAAGAGGTGTATACACCTAGATTCATACGCTTATCGAATTCTTTTTCTAGATCATCGCAAATAGGGAATCCATTAAGAGCGTAAGTTGGATGAGTTTACATCTTTACTCGAAAGGAGTCAGATGGTCAAGGATCGTCATCGAGGTATTACTATAGTTTACCTTACTTGAGGATATATCGAGAGATACAGATGTTTACGTATATCCGTGGTTAAAACATGCATGCATAGGATTAAAAGGATTTTTATATTTGGATTATGTGGATTAATAGTGTTTCCACTGATAGGTGAGATGTTGAGATGATTTCTGTGATGATTATCACAGGGGTATGAAAATGATTTTGGATGTTTAGAGGTTGATTGATGGAAATGTTATATTATGGTGAGAGAGTTGACTTAATTATTTTATAGTTGACTTGGTTGATATGATGTGAATATCTGGATATTAACTTTGAGGTTATGCTTGTGACGATGATATAAGAAGGTCTCGGATGCTATATAATTCGAGAGTAATCGGATGTAGTGTTGTTGGAACTTCTAGGCTTGCACCAGTATAGGCAAGTAGAGTAGCGATCGGAGTGATTTGAAAATAGTTTCGATATCGAAGATCCTCTTGTGAGATAATTTATTTGCATCGAGGTAATGTTATTTTTACGATCATAATATTTTTACTTATGGTGCGTTGGTTGAGGGCTAGTGTAAAGCGCACAAGGTTGTTAAAGCTCGTGATATACTCAAAGCAATGTCATTAAATTAGCTGTAAGCCAAATCGAGTTGCTTGGATATCGTTATCGATCGGTCTTTTAATCGTGGCAAGGTTGATGATGCCAAGAGGTATTTGTTAGAATGACGATTTTGAGGATAATTTAGTTGGTATCGTGTTGCTTAACACTACGGGAATTGGAAGAATCTAAGTTCCAATTAAAGGAGGTATTGGATGGGATATTTGTTGTCCCAAGATTTTATTTCTTGAGAAGCTCGAACTTGTTGTTCAAAGAGATATGAACCTTTGAGGTTATACATCAATTATTGATGATGGAATGCGGTAGTGGTAGAAGGAAATGAATATCCTTCATGGTGGATCGAGGATCTAATTAGATCTTTAGGACACCCGGTATACTCTAGGATTGATTTATGATAGGTGTGTTGATATTGTAGTGACGGTGTCATACAATTATCAAAGTCGTAGGGATGATTGATATATCATCGCCTAGAGTAAAGAGGATGCAGTGTATAGTGGTGACAATTTTATACTTGGTATGAATTATGCGAGGTTTGTTTATCTTGTTTGACTTATGGCGACTTAGTCGTCCCAGGATTTAGGAAATCGTGTATTCGGACACGATTGGATCATTTATGATGGTGGCGGTTGGAGTTGAGCACTCCCACCGTAGATGATGGTTTTAGTATTGATTTGATCATTACCATAGATATGGATAGGATGCTCTAGCGGTATTACATCGATGGTAGTTGGATCGGAAGGTGTTGGAATTTATTCGTCCAAGCTTGTGAATATAGTTTGGGCTCGACGATGATTGACTTTTTCACGGTGTGTGCGATCATTCTCGGGTGAAAGGAAAGTTAATTTATATACGGATGCGATGTTTCGCAGAATGGAGCGCTTCGATTTAGTTGATCGAGACGATCCCATGTTTACGCCAAAAGAGGAACTACGAGATGGGTTGTCATTATATAGATATCGACGGACCTAGCAGGAGTTGTTATGTTGTTTTATAGAGCGAGGAGCGAAATGCTCATGGGTTTCAAGCTACCGACGAGTAGTTGCAAAAGATAAATAGTGAAAACGAAAGCAAGTTCTATTACAAATAGATCTTAGAAATGCAGATAGATGCCCTTGTGAGGAAATATTTCTTCGCCTCGAGAAGATGGTGGATTATATAGTTGCAGATTCAATTTCGAAGAGTTACTATCGATTCAGAACAATGGATAGATTCCTGTTTGGAGGACGGAGAGCATTTACCATGTAGTCAGTACTCTTGCTCTCACCGTTCGAGTAAGTGATAATCAATTCAGATGTCGTGCGCTGTGGCTAGTTAGCTACCCGACATCTGACCGCTACGAGTCTCGGTGGTGTAGCGTGTACGCCGCGTAGAATAGTGCCTTTCAGATTACTCCGAGAGCCACGAGACTCGGTCGCGATATTTTGATAGGTATCAAAAGATCGCAATAGGTCAGTACGCAGATGTTTAAGATCAGTATCCTAAAATAGTAAGTATCAAACGCTCTGTGGAGGAACGACATGCGGAATATAGTTGATTTGGAAGTTTGGTAAAGGTGGTATATAAATAATTAGTAAGGTTATGTACCAAGAGGAAAGTGGGAGCCTAGTATGATGGACGGTGTTGAGAGATTATTTGGAATTTGGAAAGGGCTTAGTATGATTAGCTAAGTTCGCTCATTTTCGTTCGATCCATACGATGAGTTTGTTGGATCGCTGGATAGGTTATACTATGGCGATTTCCAGTTCATGGAGGATCTGTGAGTATCGTATGTGATAGCGGTTCAGGATTTACCTTCGGATTATGGATAGTCTTTAACAGGTCACGGATATAGAGATCCACTCAGGTACAGTTAGGTACTTGTTATAGGTGGACGAAATGAAGATACTATTCATATTTTGGAAGGGCTGCTAGAAGCAAGTGTGATTTGATGTTAAGGGATATCAAGAACCCACTTAGTCACTGAGGTGTGACTTGTCTCGACGCTTGAGATAGTTGTTGGGACATCTCGCATTAATATATTTAGTTGGAAATTTGGGGGACCAAATTTTTATTAGTGGGAGAATGTTAAATCTTGGAAAATTTAACATGTAAATTTAATCCAAATAATTAAGGAAATAATCCCGAAATTTTTCGAATTTTTAGGAATTTTAGAATTTTTCCGAATTTTTCTCGATTTAAACGGACTGAGATTTGAGATTTTTATGGGATAAAATAAATAGCTTTAGAGTCTATTTAAAGGTGATAAATACACGATAGAAAACCTAAAATTCTAATTTCTTTTTATTTCTTTTCCTCGCCGCGCAGCGACCCCTCTTTCCCTTTCCCCTTCGGCAGTTCGTCCGCACAACCTTATCTCACGCGTGACTCACCGACGCCTAACTTTCTCTTTCAGACTTTCGCCCTCCTCCGTCGCCGACGCCCTCTCCGGCGCGAGCACCCATTGCCGATCGCACACGGCTGGCCGCGGCCAGGGATCGCAATGGCCGATCGTTTCTCCGTCGCCGCTCGGCCGCTGGACGGCCACCGCAGCTACCGCCCGGGTCGCCGCCGTGGTTGCCGCCGAGCCGATTCGCTTACGGCCGTCGCACTACTGGTTCATGGCCGACCATCCTCCGACAGCCGGCCGCTTCCCGGTGCCGCTTGGCCATTTTCTGTGGTCCAGAGCCACCCGAGTCGCGGCCGGCCGGTCATCCTTCGCAGCGCAGACCGCTTGCCTTCCACCGCCATGAGCTCCTTGGTGTCACCGGTGAGGGTGGAGCCTGTAAATACCTAGATTTCCTCTTGTTCTTTGCCTGTGGATTCATGGGTTGTGGGCGTGATTAGCGGGAGGAATCTGGGCCGAGAGTGGGAGGTCCTGGATGTTAGTGGGCAGCGTGGGTGGTATGAAGTACATGAAGTAGGTAGACAGACGGTCTGGGCCTGGAGTCAGTGGTCGATTTAGATTTCCGGTGTTATTTGATTGATCGCAGTATTGAAGATTCGAAGATATGGGATTTTGATCTTGAGGATATTTTGTGGGTGATGAATTAGGTTAATTGATTTGGAATTAATTGGGCTAAATTAATTGTATGGATATTTGTGGACAAGGAAAATTGGAAATAGTTTGGGTTAATTGGGTTATGAAGAAATCGATTAATTATTAATTTGTCGAGAATCAGATTTTTGTGACTATAGTCATGCTTTATGCAGAGGTTTCGACGAGGGTCCCTATCGTGACGATTTGTTCATTCTTGCGGATATATTCATATATTGGTTATTTTGACTTAACTTTTAGATTAAGTCAAATCGATACGCTAGTAGGATACAATAACTTTTTCATGTTTATATGCAGTATACTTTTGGTGTCTACTAGATACACGTACGTGATAGGATATGATTATATTTCTGTTTGATTTGGATCATAAGATACATGGATTAGGGATAGATATATCGATTATACATTGATAGTATTGGTCAGATTTTGACATAAGATGTTTAATTATTTCGCATTTTTACACGCTAGCCGGACGGTTCCATTATTGTTGAGCCCGCAGTGATACGGCTCGCATACACGCCACTACGGGTTAGTGGTACATCAGAGGTGCGGTTGCTTCGTAGTTCACGGTCCGCCGCGTAATGGCGAGGCGCGTAATGGGCGGGATCCTCCTCCGTCTATAACACCGGAGAGCTACCCCACTACAAGGCGGGGGCAGGAGGATAGTGTACCGACAAAGATCCGCCCAGGCCACTCAGAAATGCGAGAGCGCATAAATTATAGCCATACCCACTCCACCATTATGTGGCGGTAGGCGTCGGGTGACCACGCCATCGCACATACGATTTCAGGATTGATTTTGTATGGCTCACGATTATCAGATACTTGGATGACGCAAGATACGATCATCGCACAGGATACATGTTTATATACGGTCGACTCTATTACTTCTAGTGCACACGCTCCTATAACAGGTAGAGATTCTGTAAGCATACCATTTTTGTATTTCTTGCGATACCCTATTTATGTAGATCAGATCGTAATGATATTTTTATTGTTATACCTTATTTTGCAGATATCTATACCCGCATGAGTTCTTTGAACTCACCCCACGATTTATATCCGCTTCGTGGACGGTCGGGAGAGTGCATTGTATCGGACCCCACTCGTCGTGAATGTTTTATTTTGGATATTTGCTTTATGGTTTGGATATTTTGGTTAGAGGGCATGATAAGCTTTGAGATCGATTTTGTATTCGTGGATTTTTGTGTCCTGGACCTCTATTCGAGTTTGTTCGGATCGGATTTTGGTTGAGTATTCGCCTGCACGGGCGTAAGGGGTTTAGTTAGTTATATTCTTTTGTGTATATCATTCGATTGTTGCCCGAGGCCCCGATTTATTATCTGCGTGGTGTTTGGATTGTGTTGACCGATGTATATGGCCGTAGGCCTCAGTATGTAATTGGGATCACACCCGCAGGGAGGAGATCTTTGCCGGATTTTCGTCTGGCGGGGACTCCTTCGGGGCGTGACAACATCTGTTTTTATCTCCTCTATCTCCAATCTAACCCCGGTTGTAGTTTTGCTCACCAAATTCTTCTACTCCCTCTTCTTCTTCCTCATCAACCCACTCCACACGCCTCTATTGTGGCACAGTAGAATGGTCTGGCTGATGTCTTCTCGGTGTCCCCTCTGTTGGTGCAATTGACCCAGGTCACGATTGATCGGACTCGAGTTGGACTCAAGTAGTGTTTTGATGTTTAACAATGTTTTAGGGAGATTGTTGGTGCAATCGACCCAGGTCATGATTGACCGGACTTGAATTTGACTCAAGGGGTATTTTGATGTTTGACGATAGTTTGACCATTGTTTGGCTATATGGTTAACATGGGGTTGACCATATGATGGAGAAGTCCAAGACTTGTGTACTTGGCATGAAAAGTCCAAGTCATGGATACTTGGCATGTAAAGTCCAAGCATGGGTCTTGGCAAGGGAAAGTTCAAGCTTGAGTCTTGGCAAATGGAAAGTCCAACATGGGTTGGCAAGGGAAGTCCAAGGGCTGATATTGGCGACGTAAAGTCTAAGAGTGGAGTCTCACAAGATAAGTCCAACGTCGATGGTTGAAAGTCCAAGCGATAGTCTCGACAAAGATAAGCCTAATGCCTTGGTGGGATAGACAAAGATAACAATAACAATGGAAGCACTAAGGCTGGGCGATGGACGAACAAGTCATGGATGATTTGGAGGGATCCGATAGACGAGGTCGACGGTGGAAGGTGGCTAGAAGGCTTAAGGCTGGTAGCTAAGTAGCAGTATGAGTCATACTGAGGTTAAACCACGTTGAGGTTATCGACCGAGACTTCGACTTCGATCGGGTCAAGTGTTTTGACACTTAGCGCAGAGTTGACT
Source organism: Wurfbainia villosa (assembly GCA_025175895.1). Taxonomy (NCBI): domain Eukaryota; kingdom Viridiplantae; phylum Streptophyta; class Magnoliopsida; order Zingiberales; family Zingiberaceae; genus Wurfbainia; species Wurfbainia villosa. Next base: position 59,976,788 of record CM045997.1, read on the forward strand.
CGTGGCGATCGATTATGGGCCACCGAATCGCCAGAGTAGATCGTGTTCATAGGAAATAAGCTGACGATCGATGAGCGAAGCTGATCGGCTATGGACGATGATCACGGTCAAGGTTACGGAGCAGATCGCTCATGATCGTCACGGCCATCGACTCGCAATGATCGTTAGCGGCAATGATCACGTGTATCCCAGAACTTATCCATCGTGGATTAAGCCTGTCACAACTCTATGGAGCAATGATGGTCGCGATCGATCGATCACAGCGGAATCCAGCCTGAGGTGAAGCTTTAAAAGGAGCTCGTGGAGAAGGATTTGACTATGGTTTCTTAGGGTGATTTGCTGGTGCAATTCAAAGTCTTCAAGTGCATCTCAAGCAACCAAACAAGCAAGCTTCCAAAAGATCATTTGCAAAGTGTTCTTTCAGATTCTTCGTATTGACTTTCAGATTTGCTTGTATTTGTTTCAGACATCACTGTAATCATCAGACGAGATTTCTCCGCCTCCGACGTGTTGTCGAGGAGTATTATTAATTAGTGGTGATATTTGTATCGCTAGGGCTCGTTCGAGCCCAACCCGTGGAGTAGGAACCTTGAGGTTCCGAACCACGTATATCCTTGTGCATTTGTGATTGTGCTTGTGTATTATTTTCATTGTATATTTCGTATTTCCACTGCATACTAACATTTTATAGCAAGCAAGATCGAATTTCATCATCCGACGAAAAACATTATTCACCCCTCCAGCGACGATCAATTCCCCAACAAGTGGTATCAGAGCGAGTCGCTCTTCACCGACTTCACATTCGAGGGAGCACGTTAGAAGGAAGAAGATGGATCTTCAAGAAAGATTGGGTGACGACATCAATATTCCGCCTTCCTTCGACCGCGAAGATTTCGCGTATTGAAATGGTAGAATGATGCACTTTTTTATGTGCGATTTTGATAATTGAATTAGTATCATAGTAGGTTTTGACACTCCAAAGGACGAAGAAGGAAGAAAACTCAAGAAGAAGAATTGAAGCAAAGAGCAACTCCGATACTTCAATATAAATAATAAGGTAATGGATATATTACTTAGCGTAATTCCTAATGATATATTGTGTAAGATAGGAGATTGTAAAGATGCCAAGGAGCTTTGGAGCAAGTTGACAAGATATCATGAAAACCCATCATCGCCATAAGAAATAGAAGAGGAGTCCAAGGAGGAGTGTTCATCCTCTCAAGCTTAAAAAGAAGCAAGCACATCTTCATCCCAAAAGCTTGATAATTTAGAGGTTGATAAGGAATCAACATCCGGATCGGAAGAGGTGGAAGAAGTGGAAGAAGCCTCTACCTCTAGGATTGAGGGGGAGGAGAGACTATCCACTCCGGAGCATCAAGAAGAAGCTTCTACTTTCGGTCAAGAAGAAGAGGAAACTCAAAATTCTACTACCATTGCCCTATGTAACTCAAGCAATTTAGTTAAAAATAAAAATCATATAATTTACTTTGAGTGTAGGGAATATGGGCACTACAAGAGCAAGTGCCTTAGAAGGTCAAGAAAAGTCTACCGACACCAAAACCTCAAGAAATCTCAAAGGATGTCGGAGCCCCAACCATTAAGAGCAAGGAGCGTGTAGTGTGCTTCAAGTGTTATCAAGAGGGGCACTATATAAGTCAATGCTCTAGGGAAAAGAAGGTTCAAAGAGGAGTTACACATATAGGGGGAGCTTCTAAAGCAAACCCTAAGGTATATTTTAATGCACCTTCTAATTCTAGGTTTAAAAAACATGTTTTTAGCACTCTTGCTATTACTCATGAAAAGTATACTAGGAATAATAGGCTTTATTGCTTAGGAGTCAAACACGTCAACTTTAGAAATAAGGAGAAATTTGAGACTAATGTCCCTAGAAAAATTCTACCTAGGGAGACCATTAAAAAGATAGAGGATCACCTAAGCATCAATCCTAAATGAACTCGACATATGCCTAAAAAGAACAACCCTACTCAAAGAAATAATAGACCCACAAAATTTGATAAATTAGAGCTAGAAAATCAAGTTTTGAGGTCAAAACTTGAGAAATTAGAAAAGACCCTTAGGATTATGCAAAATCAAATGCAAGGGTCAAATGGTCAGAGTCTAAGTCCTAGGAGACAAGGCTCATCTAATGGCAAGAAATATTTGGGTCACAAACCTAAGCCTAAGGAGACCTACCATAGTGTTTCATTTAATTATTGAACACAACCTAGGTCTAGGAAAACCAAAGTCACAAGGGAAGTCATCCCTAGAGTTGACCATGGTAGATGTCTAGTGGCTAGGGTTTCAAAGAAACCTAGGGAAGCCACTAAGAAGGTTATAAGGGAAGTCACCCCTAGAGTTAACCTAGGCAAGACCCAAATGACCAAGGCTACCAAGCCTAGAAGAGTCATTAGGAGGGTATCTAGGGAGGTCATCCCTAAGGAATACCTAGTTAACCCAAGGAGCTCAAATAGATTTTAGGTTCCTAGGAGCGTGATCGATTCACGCTAAATGGGTTAGGGTGTGCCAACTTTAAATGGATGGGTAGTTAACCTAACCATGGTAAAGGTGACACTTTAGGTCATTCTCAAAGTTATGGGTACCTTGGAAATAAGTTTAATCTTATATCCTAAAGGATTTTAGGATGTGCCAATATCATTTGAGAATTATGATAAATTGATCAAATTGACACAATTTAGGTCTTAAGTCATAGTGTGTTATTTTGGATTTTTGACACTCTTGGGGGATGAGTGATAATATAGCAAAATGAAATTAATAATAACAAATGGCAACAAATGTTAAAATTTATGTATCATATATCTTTATATTTTATTTGTCATGATTGATTTGTCATATGACATGTCATAATATTATTCTTATTTTTAATTATATAAAATGTCATGATCATGCTTAGAATTAGATTTATGTCATGTATGCTTAGATTTATATTTTATGTCATGACATCATGATCATTGGTCATGCTTATTTATGTTATTATTTATGACATAATCATTCATGCATTAATTAAAATTGATTTAAGAAAAATTGACATGACTTAAAATCCCATGTATAAAGGAATTAAGTAGTGTTGCCTTAGAAAATACAAGAAACCCTAGTTTAGGATGAACAAAACTCACATCTCACATCAAATTGACTTGTATATGTTTTCATACACCTTAGACATATGTGAGATGCTAGGAAATGAGTTAAGTTAACGGTGCATAATTTTTGCATCTAGATAAACTCAAACTCATCTTATACCACGGTGGATCATGAGGAAAACTAATGTGCAAGTCATATGCATTGAGCTCATTGATTATGATCAATATAGGTTTTCAAAAACATTTTAAAATCATTTTAGAAAACCTTGGTGAAGTCTATCTTTTGATAGCAATCACCATTGAGAGAGTTGATACAAAGTAGGGCCAAAATATTGAACTTTTCAATGGTTTTGAACTTTGTGTCAATCTCATTACTTTATGGATATTTTATTTTTCCATTATTTTTCACCCATAATATTTGGCATAAGTATTATACATATGAATTTTCGTGATTTTTCGATTTATGTATAATTACTTATAAATTTCCAAAATTCGATTCTGATTTCTGATTGATTTCAGAATATCCCACGATGGCAATGATCGAGATAAAGCGATCGGGTGATCGAAGAGTCGATCGTCGAGTGATTTCGAATAAACAAGATTGTTTAGCCCATGTTTCAGCTATGTTAAGTTACCCTAATTGCTCTTAACCCTAGAATATATTTTGGAAAGCATTAGAAAGAGTAAAAATCCATTGCATATGGATTAGGAGAGTTGTTTAGGGTGTGTATCAATTTTAAGGTGTGTGAGAGTTCATGTTTGAACTTTTGCCCTTAATTTTGATGATTTAGTGTTTCTATAGACTTAAGGACTCTCCAAGGACATTGTTGGTGCAATGGTCAAAGGGAAGCAAGCCTTTAGGGAGAGGTATCCATCATAGGATGATGGATGTATTCTTCCTCATGAGGGGGAGAATTGAAAGAGTTTATAGGAAGTCTCTCTTAAGTGATATGGAACTTATCACTAGAAAGAGTGAAGGCATCCTAGATGTCTTTAGACCAAGGGGGAGATTGTAAAATCTCATTGGGATATAAGACATTAACCTCCTTGAGAAGAACCTTTTTGATGTATGTCAAAAAGGGAGAGAATTTATGAAATTACTAATTTGGGAGAATTGGTAAGGAGATTTGAGTTAGGTAGCCTAACTCAATGGTTTTGAGGTTTTTGTCAAACATAAAAAAGGAGGAGATTGTTAGTGCAATCGGCCCAGGTCACGATTGACCAGACTCGAGTTGGACTCGAGTAGTGTTTTGATGTTTAACAATGTTTTGAGGAGATTATTGGTGCAATCGACCCAGGTCATGATTAACCGGACTCGAGTTTGACTCGAGGGGTATTTTAATGTTTGACGATAGTTTGACCATTGTTTGACTATATGGTTGACTTGGGGTTGACCATATGATGGAGAAGTCCAAGTCTTGTGTACTTGGCATGAAAAGTCCAAGTCATAGGTACCTGGCATGGAAAGTCCAAGAATGGGTCTTGGCAAGGGAAAGTCTAAGCTTGAGTCTTGGCAAATGGAAAATCCAACATGGGTTGGCAAGGGAAGTCAAAGGGGTGATATTGGCGGCGTAAAGTCTAAGGGTGGAGTCTTGCAACATAAGTCCAACGATGTCGACAGAAAGTTCAAGTGGTAGTCTCGCAACGTAAGCCCAATGGCCTCCGGGATAGAATAACTTAAGATGATAATACCTGGAAAGCATCCGAAGGCTAACAGATGGATGAACAAGTCATGGATGACTTGGAGGGATCCAATAGGCGTGAGGCTGATGGAGGTGGCTAGAAGGCTTAGGTATAGGTTAAAGGTGATCTAGCAAGTATGAGGGCATCATACTGGGATTAAACCTCACGCTTTGAGGTTATCAATGACAGAGGCTTTGGACTACCAATCGTAAAGTGTTTTGACACTCGCACCGAGCGACTCGTGGCGAATGACCGATTACGGCTACCGAACCGCTCGAGTCGATCGCAGAAATACTGATCGACCGCCAACATCGATCGTGACGGCGAGCGACCGATTATGGATTTACAATCGATCACGGTCGTGGTTACGGAGCGAATGCTCGCAGATTGATCGTCATTATAGCTCGATAATGATCGTTGGGTTATGGAAGTCGATTGCGGTGTATCTTTAACTTATCCAACGCGTGATTAAGCCGTTGTCTCATTAACGGCTAGAAGAATCGGCCGACCGATAATCGCGATCGATCGATTGCAAGCGAATCCCCGAGGTGAAGCTTTAAAAGGAGCTCGTGGAGAAGGATTTGGCTATGGTTTCTTAGGGCGATTTGCTGGTACAATTCAGGGTCTCCAAGTGCAGCTCAAGCAACCAAATAAACAAGCTTCCAAAATATCGTTTGTAAAGTGTTTTTTGCATTCTTTTGTTTATTTCACTTTGTATTTGTTTTGTATTACTGTTGTAATCATTGTACGAGATTTCTCCACCTCCAAAGTATTGTCAAGGAGTATTATTGATTAGGGGTGATATTTGCATCGCTAGAGCTCGTTCGAGCCCAAAGCATGGAATAGGAACCTTGAAGTTCCGAACCACGTATATCCTTGTACATTTGTGATTGTACTTGTGTTTTACTTTCATTGTATATTTCGTATTTCCGCTGCATACTAACATTTTATAGCAAACACGATCGAATTCCATCATTCGACGAAAAACGCTATTCACCCCCCCTCTAGCGACGATCAATTCCCTAACAACCCCTTTCACTCGATCCAACCTCTTATGGATAGCTTCTAATTCAACCCTCATCATCCGCCTCATTTCTCCATCAACGCAAAGTTTTAAAAGTCGACTCGTATCGGGCGAAACCGACGAAACATTTCGTTCCGACATGGGATCGAAACGGAACGATCGCGAGGTTTCGGTAAAACGCGTGCCCGACGGCGGAGAAGGGAAGACAGCGGAGAAGGGAAGACGCGTACCTGGAAGCAACGGTGAAGGCAGAGACGACGACAAAGAGGCGGCGACGACGCAGAGGCGGCGACGACGCAGAGGCGGCAATCGCGATCCCGCGCGCGCTCGAGATCGCTATCGCGATCGCGATCGCGATCTCCGAGCGCGCGTGGGATCGCGATCGCGATCACCGCGCGCTCGCAGGATTGCGATCACCTCGCGATCGCAAGATCGCAATCGCGATCTCGCGATCCCGATCCGCGATCCCAGGTTAATTAAAAATTAAAATTATATAATTAACTAATATTAGAAATTATAATATAATTATAATTAAATAAATTATTAATTAAAATTTTATATATAATATAAATTAATTAAATCGTAAATTTAATTAAATAAATTATTAATTAATTTATATTATCGAAACTGTATCGGCACGCACGATACGATACCAAAACCGTATCGTTCCGGTCATTGACCGAAACTTCGGTACGGCTCGATATTTAAAATCTTGCATCAACGCTTGCACTTGCAGATTTAGAGGTTGTTTAGTCGCCTTAACTGTACCATCTTCCTAGTTGTTGGGCATTTCTGTAAAGATGAAAGAAACCTCACAAAGCACTCCCTCACGTATATGTTTTTTTTTTCTCGCAGGAGTAGGGCACTCACACTCGTGTTTGTTGGAGGATCTCTTTAGTTCTTGATCAAACTTTAGAACAAATCGGAATATCATGTAGCAATTCAAATAAGAGAACACAAACGAAACTTATGATGACGAAAGAGAAAATGAAAGAGTAGACAAGAGAAACAAACGAAACTTATGATAGCAGAATAGAAAACGAAAGACAAAAGATTAAGAGAAAAAACGAGTAAACAAGGAATGAACTCTTGAAGTTAATTCTAAGGGTTTAATAAAACCTGACTTGCACAACAATCTTTTTTTTTTTATACTTTCTCTCTCTTTTTTTTTTTGTACCACGATTTTTTTTTTAACCACGAATTTTTTTTTTACCACAATTTTTTTTCCTTTTTTTTTATATACAACAGTAAATAAAGATAGATTTAGCACTTGCCTTTAAAACAAAGCTCTGATACTAGAGGATACGAACCCCACCAACAACTGTGATGGAACCCAAGACAATGATGGATAGAACCCTAGGACTAGAAGACAAGAGTTTGAGCCTTGACCCGTAACCAAGTATTGGAATATACAAAGACTACGAAAGAGAAGAAACGCCACACCCAGAGAGTGATAAATTTTGGTTGTTTGAATGCCACGAGGATAAACCCGATAAGTTCAGAAGTCCTTTCAAGAACTAAGAGAGCACACAAATATTTCTCACCAAAGCCCTTCCACATTTGGATTTTCCTCCCTTATATAGTGGGAGTAAGTAAGTAGTACAAAATGCATGCAAACAATTAAAGTACCCATGCTTGCATGTAAGCATGCACACAACTTAGAAACTCAAAACAATTAAAGTATTAAGGCATGCATGTAAGCATGCACACAACTTAGGAACCCATAAAACTCAAGTCTTCATACGTCTTTAATGCATGAGCAAGCCCCCTTAATTATTTAGTGTTCTTCCACCCATCATGCAAGGCTGAGTTAAGGATCGATAAGTCTGATTAAGTTGATTAGACCTTAATCTGCACTTGGGCTTATCTTGGTCTCTTCTTTCTCATGATCAATCCAATGTTCGTCGATTAGTCCATTTAATGCTTCCTTGAAACACTTTGCTCGAAGTCTTGTAATTGGACCTTCTGAAAGTGATAAATGATCTTTCGTAGCTTCATCCTTAAGCCAATAATCAACCACTTGACTTACATCACATGTCCATACCATCTTAAATGCATCTCTCGATGTTTTTCCTCAATAGGCATAACCTTCACTTTCTCTTTAATGTTCTCGTTTCATATCTTATTCATCCTCATATGTCTGCATATTCATTTTAATATTCTCATCTCTGCAACTCTCATCGTCTACTTGAGTGCTCGATCCATAGTCTAACATTCATATATATATATATATATATATATATATATATATATATATATATATATATATAACATAGTGAATTTAATTGTCATTTTTATAAAACTTCCCCTTTAAATTTGAATGGTATATTTTTTTCACAAAGAATTTGATGCCCTCGTCCATTTTAATCATCCTACTTGTATTCTATATAAAATATCTTTATCAACCCCTTCATCTTTCTTGAAAAATAATCCTAATACTTAAGCTCTCGGTTATAGATAACTTGTCATTTTTTGTCTTAACAATTGCCTTGCTATGTCTAATATTACTAAAATTTTATATATTTTATTTTTACTCTATTAAGCCTAAAGCCTTTTACTTACAATATTTTTCGATAAGATCCAAACCTAGTATTTACTCTTTTATGTCTCATCAACCAAAATAATGTCATCTGTAAACAACATGCATCATGATAATGTGTTTTGGATGTATCTAGTGAGTTCGTCCATGACTAATGTAAAAAGATATGAACTTAGAGTTGATCCTTGATGTAACCCTATCTTTATAGAAAATCTTTTGGTTAGTTCGCTTAGAGTATTCACTCTTGTCGTTATATCATTATACATTGTTGGTGCAAGGGCACTAGATAATCAAACCTAAATTTTAATTATGACAAAACTTCAAAGTTAAGTCATAATGTTATCTTATGTGTTATGTTAAGTGTGCACAATTTAAATAGTCTTAGCTAAGATCAAAGGATAAGATGTTAAGCAACAGATAAGAGGACCAAGGTTAAGCAAAGGTAAGCTCCTTGTGAGGAGTGATGGTAAGGTCGCATCCTCGGTATGGGGACAACCTTAGGCGTCAATGCGACTAAGAGTTCCGGAGGAAGGTCGAAGCCGAGATTGAATAGTCAAGGACTGTCATGATTACTATTGTTGAGGAAGAGAATTCTCTCCTGAGAGGACAAGTTCAAGAGCTTAGGACAACATTGGAAAGGTTCACATTGGGCTCCAAGGGTCTTGACCTAATCCTTGGATCTCAAAGAGTTGTGTACAATAGGACCGGACTCGAATTTAGATTAACAAATAGATCGTTTCCTTCGCTTGTAAATTGTAATCATTGAAGAATCCAAGCATGGGTCCCTAAATCAAGTTTAAAACCACAATTAGGTTCAACCAAGTATTGAGTTCCCAAGGATCAAATCTACTATGTAGATAGACCGTATCGACTCAATTATTCAGGGGGAGCCAATACTAAATTTGCATACATGATTATATAAATAACTTAATTAGTTTAGTCTTTAATTTTGCATGTTTAGCTTATTTTAATTGCTTAAAGTAGAATGGTTAGATAGGAAATGGTTAATTAACCTTACAGCATAGTATCAGGATGCGGTGAAATGATAATATGTTAGGGAAATGAAGTCAAGTGTATTCGGATTAGATAAGGACTATCTAACTTGGTATACTTAATTAAGTGATTCTAACTGAAACTACCTCACCACATCCTAAATTAGTTAGACCAGGATTTGACCCTAAGTAAATTAAGTGTATAATTTTTTAAGTTGGTTTTGTCTAAGGAAGTGATCGTTGTTCTGATCAAAGAAGGCCTCTGTGCCTCGCCACGACCTGAAAGTCTTCTTTCGAAATGTTCACTTAACTAATTAAAGGTTAAATCCGAATCTAAAAGGTTAATTAATTTTCAAGCCAATAAAATTAATTAATTAGTCTATGATGCATGTCAATAAGGAAAACAAACTAAATCTTCACATAAATTGACCAATCTAGAGAAAATTAAAAGTGTACTTGAGCTTCTACACTTGGACTTATTTGACTCACATGAAGCCAAGCTACTAAATGAAAGTCAATACTATTTAGTAATAGTAGATGACTAGGTTCACTTGGGTCAAATTCTTAAAACATAAAAATGAAACAATTGATCAATTTACTAATCTATATAAATTATTAGAAAATGAAAAGAACTTAAAAATTAAAAGAATTAGAAGTGACCATGGTGGGGAATTTGAAAATCATATGTTTACCGAATTTTGTAATCAAAATGGATATTACTATGAAATCTCTTGCCCTAGAACTTCTCAACAAAATGGATTAGTTGAAAGAAAAAATAGAACTCTACAAAAAGCTGCTAGGACTATCTTAAACGAATATAGATTACCCGATAAATTCTAGGTTGAGGCGGTAAATACCGCTTGTTATGTCCAAAATAGAACATTAATTATTAAACGATATAATAGAACACCTTATGAGACATATTACAATAAAATACCTAATATTAAATATTTTAAAGTCTTTGGTTGTAAAATACATATACTAAACACTAAAGATAACTTAGGAAAATTTACATCTAAATTATCGAGTGACAATTTCTAGGTTATTCAGCCACTATTAGAGTATATAGGGTGCATAATAATGACTCCTTAAGAATTAAAGAAACCAATAATGTAATATTTAATGAAGATAATAATCCTATAAAATCCGAATCAATCATTGAATTAACCAATAAAAACTTAGATAGTGAAGCTAGACTTGATCATAACCTATAAAATGAAACAACCATCGACCCTAATTCAAGAACACCTCGAGTTAGATTTGATCATCCAATAGATCAAGTATTAGGTGGCCCTAAACTAGCTGCTCGAACTCGGGCATCCTATAGAAATATAAGTCAGATCTCACTTATATCTAAAATTGAACCCAAAACCAGAGATTAAGCTCTTCTAGACCCTGATTGGATTATTGTTATGCAAGAAGAGTTAGCCCAATTCACAAGAAATCAAGTATGGGAGTTAGTACCAACACCTAAAGACAAAACCATTATAGGTACAAAATGGGCATTTCGAAACAAACTTGATGATAAATGTGAGATTGTTAGGAATAAGACTAGGTTAGTAGCAAAAGGTTTTAGTCAAGTAGAGAGATTAGATTATGATGAAACTTATGCACTAGTAGCTAGACTTGAGTTGATTAGGATGTTGTTAGCCTATGTTGCATATAAGAGTTTTAGGTTGTATCAAATGGATATTAAATCAACATTCTTAAATGGTTTCATCAAAGAGGAGATATATGTAAACCAACCACCAAGATTTGAAGACCTAGATCAACCTAACCATGTATTCAAACTTAGGAAAGCCTTATATGGATTAAAACAAGCACCTAGGACATGGTATGAGAGACTAACTATTCACTTACTATCTAAAGGATTTAAGCAAGGACTAGTTGATCCAACTCTATTTGTAAAAATCTTAGGTCAAGAAATATTTATAACTCAAATTTATGTAAACAACATAGTATTTGCTCAATAAATACCGCATTTTTAAATGAATTTGTCTCACTGATGGAGAGTGAGTTTGAAATGAGTCTAGTAGGTGAACTCATTTTCTTTTTAGGTTTACAAATAAAACAAACTAAGGAGGGAACTTATGTGTATCAAAATAAATATGCTAAAAAATTAATTAGAAAATTTAGTATGGAAAATGCTAAGGATATTACTACACCTATGGCAACTAATATAAAAATTGATAATGACTTCGATGGAAAATCCGTAGATTTAAAGCAATATAGGAGTGTGATAGGTAGCTTGTTGTACTTGACTGCAAGTCGACCTGATATACTTTTTGTAGTAGTAGGTATGTGTGTAAGATTTCAATTTGTGCCAAAGAATCGCACTTAACCTTAGTAAAAAGAATTTTTAGATATATAAAAGGAACACTAAATGTAAGAATATGGTACCCTAGGACTAATAATTTTGAGTTAATCGAATATTCTGACTTCAATTATGCCAGTTGTAAGCTCGATAGGAAAAGTACAAATGGTAGCTGCCAACTTCTAGGTCTAAGTCAAGTTAGTTGGTATAGTAGGAAACAACATTGTGTTGTATTATCTACTACCGAAGCAAAGTACATAACAATGGGTGAGTGTGTAGCTCAACTTCTTTTGATGAAACACACTCTAAATGACTTTCAACTAAACTTTAAGGACACTAAAGTCATGATAGATAATATTAGTTCAATCAATCTAACTAAAAATCCAATACATCATTCAGGAACTAAACACATAGGAGTAAAACATCATTTTGTTAGGGAGCATGTAAGTAACGGTGATATAAAACTTGATTATGTGGAGTCTAAATCGAAACCCTTACTTGAAGCTGAATTCAGTTTATTTAGAAGAAAAGTAGGGATGTGTTTAGTAGAATAGGAATTGGTTTTACTTATATTATTTATCTATCTTTTATATTCTTTGGAACTAGCGTAGGACTTACCTTAGAAATCATAAGCCTATAGATTTAAGGAACCAATGCATCTCACAATACTTAGGTTTAACTTAATTGTGTACTGAGTCACGTAGAAAGGCATGAGATGTTAGGACTTTACTCTTAATTCCAGATGTAGAACAAGTGCATCAACATGCATCATGGAGCATAATCTTTAAACTAATCACTTAAGTGACTACTCTCACCGAGACTAAGTGATAATTTAATATCATTTGAGTCAAAACGGAGTTGGACATTTTATTAAGGACAATTTATTAGAATGTGTATGTTAAAATATTATTTTTCTAAAGTAAATGACTTATGTTGGATTCATAAATTTGTTATTTCATACTTTAAGTGTTTTTGAACTTAAATTATTTTTTAATCTTAAGTGATTTTTCGAAATTCACCTTGGAAATGCTCTCTTCTTTACATTGTTTTTGATATATGTCAAAGGGGGAGAGAGAAAAGTTAAGGAGAGAGAGAAGTTTTCTTTGAAATTCTGATTATTGTTTTTCAAAACTCACTAAACATTAAGGGGGAGTGTTTGAAAACTAAGTGGTTAATGCATTTATTTCCTTAATTTTGAATCATGTTGTCATAGATCAAAAAGGGAGAGATTATTAGTGTAGAGGCACTAGATAATCGAACCTAAGTTTTGATTATGACAAAGGTTTAAAGTTAAGTCATAATGTTATCTTATGTGTTACGTTAAGTGTATAGAATTTAAATAGTCTTAACTGAGGTCAAAGGATCAGATGTTAAGCAATAGGTAAGAGGACTAAGGTTAAGCAAAAGTAAACTCTTTGTGAGGAGTGATGGTAACGTCGCGTCCTCGATACGAGGACAATCTTAGGTGTCGGTCAGATAAGGGTTCCGAGGAAGGTCGAAGTCGAGATCGGATGGTCAAGGATTGTCATGATTATTGTTGTTGTGCTAATCTTATAATCCAGGTGAAGACTGGATGAGAATGAGCTCTATATGCTCTGGTCGAGCACCATGTGCTCTGGCCGAGCACCAAGTGCTCTGGCCGAGCACCAAGTGCTCTGGCCGAGCACCAAGTGCTCTGGCCGAGCACCCTGTTCAAATGTCGAGCAGCCTGTATAAATATCGATAACCCTGCAGCAGTCGACTAATCGGATGGCAGTCGACTGAAACTAAACACCATGTTCTTCAGTTGAGCACCCTGTACTCCAGCCGACTACGAAGGATCTATGAACCAGCAGTCGACTGGTACAGACGGATCAGTCAAAATGCAAGGTTGTTTGGATCAGTCAAGAGCAAGGTACCACCTCAGGATAAGATCCAATTAAGATCTAGATCTGGACTTTATCAAAGCTGCTGGTCTATAAAAGAAGGGTTGGACACAAACCCTAATCATCAGTTTTGCTCAAGTGCTCTTGCCCTTATAACTTCGCAGACAACCTCTCGTGCCTCAACGTCACAACTCCGACCGTGCCTCTTCAATTTATCATTTTTGTCAGTATAAGTTTGTTATTTTTCTTGTACTTAATTTTCATATAGGGAGCGGTAAGGTTATTATCGTATCCCTTACTTTTTGTAAGCATTGAATCTCTTACCTCTAATGAGGAAGAGATCACTTGTGAATTGTCCGACGAAAGTGATCAAAGATCGCGGGCCTTGAACTAGCAGCCTTCGACCGTGAACCAAGTAAAATTGATTGTGTTGTTTTTCTTTCATTTTCTGCTGCATATTAGTTTGATTTTACGTGTTTTAAAATGAAAGAAATTTTTTTTACACATTATTCACACCTCCCCCCCTCTAGCATGTAACGCCCGTAAAATTTCTAGCAATTTTACAAGAATTTTTGGCTTGATGATAATGGACTTTATGTGGGCTCTTTCAAAAATAAAAAAAAATAAGCCAAAAAGGAAGCAAGGCCTAGGAATTGAACCTCAAACCTCTAGAGATAGCCAAACCCTATAGATGCATCCACTAACCAGAAGCCCAATAAGATTTTATTATTAGAGGAAGATGGTAAATTATAGTTAGGGGTAAGGGAGATGAAGGGACTCTTCAAGTGAATAAATAGGGGGAATGAGGGGGCATGAGTTATCAAAAAATTGTTTTCTCCTCCTCTTCTTCTTCCTCACCGAACCCTAGAGCTCCCCTCTCCATTCTTTGGCCGAAACTCATCCAAGCAAGAAGCAAGGCTAGGTTGCTTCCCTTAGGTCATCTTCCAACCAAAAAGAAAAGCGAAGGATGTAAGTATCCCCTCACCTGCATACGAGTAGCTTTTCGATTGATGTTTTGTGTCAATTTTCCATGATCCATTCGGCCAAGCCCTTTTAATTGAGTTCTCCATGAAGTTATATACCCTACTTGTATGAATAAGATGATGTTAGGATGTAAAATGGATTAGGTTAAAAATTAACCCTAAAAGTCTCCATGATCCATTCGGCCAAGCTTTGTTTTTGATGATTCAATGAAGTTCTATGCCATGTTTCGTAAGCATAAGATGATGTTAGGATGTAAAATGGATTAGGTTAAAAATTAACCCTAAAAGTCTCCATGATCCATTCGCCAAGCTTTGTTTTGATGATTGATGAAGTTACATGCCGTGTTTTGTAAGCGTAAGATGATGTTAGGATGTAAAATGGATTGGGTAAAAATTAACCCTAAAAGTCTCCATGATCCATTCGCCTGACTTTGTTTTGATGATTGATGAAGTTACATGCCATGTTTTGTAAGCATAAGATGATGTTAGGATGTAAAATGGATTAGGTTAAAAATTAACCCTAAAAGTCTCCGTGATCCATTCGCCAAGCTTTGTTTTGATGATTCAATGAAGTTCTATGTCATGTTTTGTAAGCATAAGATGATGTTAGGATGTAAAATGGATTAGGTTAAAATTAACCTGAAAGTCTCCGTGATCCATTCGCCAAGCTTTGTTTTTGATGATTGATGAAGTTACATGCCATGTTTTGTAAGCATAAGATGATGTTAGGATGTAAAATGGATTAGGTTAAAAATTAACCCTAAAAGTCTCCATGATCCATTCGGCCAAGCTTTGTTTTTGATGATTCAATGAAGTTTACATGCCATGTTTTGTAAGCATAAGATGATGTTAGGATGTAAAATGGATTAGGTAAAAAATTAACCCTAAAAGTCTCCATGATCCATTCGGACTTTGTTTTTGATGATTGATGAAGTTCTATGCCATGTTTTGTAAGCATAAGATGATGTTAGGATGTGAAATGGATTAGGTTAAAAATTAACCCTAAAAGTCTCCATGATCCATTCGGCCAAGCTTTGTTTTTGATGATTCAATGAAGTTCTATGCCATGTTTTGTAAGCATAAGATGATGTTAGGATGTAAAATGGATTAGGTTAAAAATTAACCCTAAAAGTCTCCATGATCCATTCGGCCAAGCTTTGTTTTTTGATGATTCAATGAAGTTCTATGCCATGTTTTGTAAGCATAAGATGATGTTAGGATGTAAAATGGATTAGGTTAAAAAAATCAACCCCAAAAGCCTCCATGAACCATTCGGCCAACCTTTGCTTTTGATGTTTCAATGAAGTTCTATACCATATTTTGTATGCATATGATGATGTTAGGATGTTAAATGGATTAGGTTAAAAGTTTAACCCTAAAAGCCCCTATGAACCATTCGGCCAAACATTGTTTTTGAGGTTTCAATGAAATTCTATACCATATTTTGTATGTATATGATGATGTTAAGATGCTAGATGAAGATAACATGCTCTAGGTTAGGTTAACATGTGTTTTATGTTTAGGTGAATTCATGTTGACTCGTGATATTAAATGATGCTAGATGAAGATAACATGTTCTAGGTTAGGTTAACATGTGTTTTATGCTTAGATGAATTCATGTTAACTTGTAATATTAAATGATGCTAGATGAAGATAACATGCCCTAGGTTAGTGTTTATTTCCTCTTGATGTTTATACCTTATGTCATGCCCTATATGTGTGTGATATTAAGATATGTTATGAAATGAATATGATATGATTATGAAATGAAAAATGATATGTTCATGAAATGAAACATGATATGATTATGAAGTGAAATATGACATGTTATGAAATGAAGTATGATATGTTTATGAAATGAAATATGATATGTTCATGAAGTGAAATATGATATATTATGAAATGAAGTATGATATGTTTGCGAAATGAAATAAGATATGTTATAATAAAAAACATATAAGTATTTTACCTTCTGCATGGCTTGTACCAGGACCCTAACACGGTCCAAAGGGATGGGCTCCTAAGATGCCCTAGGCCGACGGACTAAGATCGGGCCTAGGATGGGCTTCTATGTATGATTGCCCCTAGGTCGACGGACTAAGATCGGGCCTAGTACGGGATGGGCTCCCAGATGCCCTAGGTCGATGGACTAAAATCGGGCCTAGGATGGGCTTCTACGCTATGACGATGGCCCCTAGGTCGACGGACTAAGATCGGGCCTAGTAACCTAGTAGGTTCAAGACTTGCTACCTCGGGTCTATTTAGGGATGCGCGCTATGATGATGATGATGTGGTACAATGTCGGGCCCAAATATGTTGAGATTTATGTTTACGTACCTATAATATATGTTTTCAAAGAGCATCCTCCATATGTTACATGATATGATTGTTTTGTTCACATGTTATGATTGTTATGTTTACATTTATGTTCTTTATATTACATATGTTGTATGTTATGTTTGATATATCATATATATGTTGCTATATTATATATATTGCATGTCATATATATATTGCTATATTACACATGTTGTATGTTATGTTTGATTATATACATATACGTATATGATATGTGCTATGTTATATAGGTTGTATGTTATGTTTGATTATGTATATACGCATACGATATGTTGCTATGTTATATATGTTACATGTTATGTTTGCTCATGTTACTTATGCTACATGTTATGTTTGCTTACGTCATATATGTTACATGTTATGTTTGCTCATGTTACTTATGCTACATGTTATGTTTGCTTACGTCATGTTACATGTTATGTTGCTTATATGTTATGAATGTTACATGTCATGCTTAATGTCGATGTATGGTTTTTGTGAGTAGGACAGGATCTTACTAAGCCTATGTGCTTATAGTTTATTTTTCCCTTGTACTGCAGATAAGGGTAAGGGATGGATAAACTAAAGGGAGCAGCAGGAGGGGCCAAGTGTGTGTGGTAGTGGCATGGTGGAGGAGATCTGTTATGTCCTTATATATGTTTCCTTATGATGATGATGTTTATGGTCTTGAACTAAGCACTAAGTACTTATGAAATAATGATGCATGCCCTATGTTAAGAAGAAGTATCTATAAATGACGATGCATGTTTATGTTTAAAAGAAAAAAAAAATGTCTAAAGTCTTCCGCTGTAAGTAGTACGATGTATGTATGTACGGTCACGTCACGCGCCGCCCCTCCGGACCCTAAGAAAGGGCGGGCGTGACATAGCATGCTTTCTGATCTACATATCCTTAATTGTTTCAATATATGCTATACTAACACTTTTCGTTTCTAGAATTCTTCGTACAATATCCCTTGGGGCTCTTAATAAGCTTTGTCTAGGTCAATGAATACCATATATAAATCTTGATTTTTCTCCTGATACTTTTTAATTAGTTATACGCGAAGATATATAGCTTCTATCGTCGATTTTTCAAGCATGAATTTAAATTGATCTTTGGTCACCTTGATCTCCCTCCTTAATCTTTTATTTCTATCATTTTTTTCCAAGTTTTATGGTATGAATCATTAGCTTAATGCTCATATAATTCACACAATTTTATACATTTCCTTTGTTTGTATACAGTGAACTAGAGTACTTACCCTCCACTGATTAGACATCTTCTTCGTTTTCAATATCAGATTAAATAACTTTATAAATTATTCAATATTCTGATTCCCTAAGTACTTTCATACCTCTATTAAAATATTATCTGATGCAATGCTTTTTCATTTTGCATCTCAACAAACATTTTAGTTGAAAATTAATTTATTTTAAAAGATTTTAAACCTTTAAAATTTTACAACTCTTATAAAAATAACTTTTTTAAATATTTCTTTTCTAAATTAATTGCTACCTTTAAAATTAATTTAAATATTTTATAATTTCAAATTGGAATTTAATTAATCTTAATTAATTTTAATTTGATCCCTCATATTTATATCTTAATTATACAAATAAGCTCTAATTAATTTAATTTAATACATTAACTCTTAATCTGTTCGAGTTAAATTCTCTATTATTAATTAGAATAATTAAATTAATTATTTGATAATTAATTGGGATAATTCTCTTAATTATGTGGTTGCCACCCTAGGGCTACATGAATGTTATGTTGACTGCTCAAACATCATGCGTGTCACTTTGTAGGCACTTAGAGATGGTGACCGTGTACCTAAGTGATCAAACTCTTTAATCCCATAAAGACCTTCTCTATCACTTTAGATATAGTCTTGATTGACCTTTAGAAAGACATCAAGACTATCTAATATTCCATGTAAGAGTTCCACAAAAGTCCTTCCATAGCACAATTATCATGCACTTCAATTTCTTTATCATCTTGTATTATGACATGCCCCTAGACCTTAGATTAATGTTTGTCTTACTTGAAGGAACCCCAGTGATGCTCCTGTTGATAGTTTATCTTAACATTCTAATCGCACCTTAGACTGGGCACTTGCTCTTAGTCTAGCGAAAAGATAACACGAGTGACTTCTTCCAAGCTACTCTTGCTCTTGGTCCAATGACAACATCCTTGGAGGCTATCCATCTCATCTCATAAGATACAAGTAGTGAGGATGCATAAAGGCTTATCTTCGAGATGGCATCTTCCTCCTGTCCTCACTAATAGTAGGCATCTCCGGTCACCCAAGTCCTAGCAACCAGTCTAATACTCCTTTTACGATGCACTAGCTGTTGTATCTGTCAACAACTTTTCATTATGTTTATTGTTTCAATTATTGTTGGATCAAACATTGCAAATGGTTGCTTTATCTGAAGTTGGTGCCAACAGATGGATCTGCATCAAATTCTTTATGTTTGTCTTTGAGTCATCAACCCCAACAAACCCCGACAATTAACTTTTCTTTACCTTCTTCTCTCATAGTCTACAACTCTCTAGCCCTTGTAGTATCATACCTCCCTGAGATCACAGCCAAATCACCCTAGTACCAACTCCACCTACTAGATCTAGAAGAATCTCGCTAAATTGAGCATCATGAATCTTGATATTTTAGCAAAGAGTGACATAAAACTCTCAAGTGACGGATCTCTTTCTTTAACAGATTTAGTCCACCTAATATCCTTACATATTGATCCTCAATCTGATAGTTGCTTTTGATTTATCCTTTTTGGAAATATGCTGCTCTCTTCTTGTTCTTAGATTTTCCTCTTTGCTGAATCCGCTGCTTATTGCTCTTACTCCTCTCCTCATTTGTCCTTTTCAAAAATTACCTGTATCTTACTTGTGTGTTGCATACTTGTCTAAAACCTAGTGAAGATCTGGATATAGAAAATATCTTCTTATTTGGCTATGCCAAACAACAGATAGGATATACTATCCTTCATTGGTAAATACCTAAACTAAGAAAACGCCTTGTTTCTTATTTTGTTATGCCCAGGAAAGGCTCAAACTATGTTATCTGTCTTTCTTCTAGGACCCTCAAAAGCTTTCTTTTTCTTCCAGTTCATTGTCTACTGTTTTCTTTATAAACTGCTTCAAGGAGAAGCAGTTTTGTCTCATCCTTTATCTTTATTCTCTCTTATCAATGTTGTTAGCAAGGGTTCCCTAGAGACAATCATATTCATATTGTATGGGACAATCATATTATATCCATATATGAATTGCACAATCCATCTTGTTATCTTGTATAATCATATAATCTGATGATTGTAATAAGGTTCAAAATAGTCCACTTTGCTGGTGATCAATCCGTAAGGATAAAATAATACTAATTTGTACTTGGGTAACAAACACCATTGAATGTCCCTAGTCGTAGTAATGTTAAGACTGGATATTTGCAATTAAGAAATATTAGTACGTACATAATATGTTTCTGCTATTGAATAACAATAAGTAATCTCACACTAATACAAATGATGCCGATTTAGCAAGTAGGTAATAACATTGGTAAATCACTGAACGTGACTCATTAAAATCTATTTGGTGTTTACCAAATGTCTTGGTTTTATATAGGGTAGGTGTTGATGCTCCTTAGAGTTAAAAATGTCATCCTCAACTCATTTGAGGATCCATATAATTCTTGTGGATTGAATGTTGAAAAGGTTGCATATCATTTATCAGTGTTATATTGCGAAACTTATAGAGGCGGGTGTCAGTCAATATAAGAGTTATCACTATAGTAAAAGAAGAATATATCTTTGACTATTTGATAGGCAATCACTTGAAAATCACACATGTAGTAAAAACTAACTCAAAAGGAGTTCTCAATTCGTTTTTCCGAGTGAATCATCTAAAAAATCAAATACCAACTGGATACGACTATTAAAACCTATATTAATCTAGCCATAAGCTACTTGACAGTATTAGCTACTAAAAGAACGAATTGAATAGGAATTATTCTTGTGAAAGATTTCGTGTGACATCACATCATTCTATGATTCTTAGTCACAATGTCTTGCTAGAGGCCAATCATAGTTTGTCTAAATTCTTAAAGAAAAGTCTTTGTGCTGAATTAAAAGTTTTAATCATTTAGGTATATTGTCGATCATAGTTTAAAATTTCGGTTCGTGTCGAAGTCTCGATCTATGACCGGAAGGATATGAGTATCGTATTGTGCCGTACTATTATAATTTCGGTACTTCTTAAATATAAAATATATTAATTAAAAATAAATTATTTTAACTTAAATATTAAAAAAATAAAAAATAATTTTAAAAAACAGAAAAGGAAAAAAGGATAGAAAAAATATTTATAATAAAAAATTAATTATAATAGTACGATTAATTTAATTAGTTTTGATTGTATAGATTAAAAAATAAAATTAATAATAGAAATATTATTATTCATAATATATAAATAAATAAATAAATTTATAGAATATTTTCAAATTAATGAGATAATTTTATTAGATTTTGATTTAAATCTCAAACTAGGAATTAATTGAAGTTATTAACTAAAGTTTTTATTAAAAATATAAGGCTCTAAGGTTCTAATTGATTTTTTGTGCTCACCCTGACTCACCCGACGTTCCTCCGCAGAGGTCGTCCTGACCCCAGGGCGGCCGCCATAGGCCTCCGCAACCTTGTGGAGGTTGCCACGATCCTACAGAGGCTACTATGACTCTGCGATACCACGACAACCTCCGTGACTTTGCAGAGGCTACCGCAATATCGGTATTGGTATCGGTGTCGAACAATGAGTGGAACGAAATATTTCGCTCGTACCACTCGACATGGGTTGAGATTTTAAAGCATCCTGTCAATATTTCTAATAAGTCAAACACACAAAGTTTAAATCCTCTCAACATATTATCCTTTTAACAATTGAAGGGATATTAATTGCAGTAATTAAAGGATAATTATTTCAATTAGAAAAATAAAGGGACTTAATTAAAATAAATTAAAAGGATTATTTTAATTAAAATTAGAAGACCTAATTGAAATTTAATTAAGAGTTAGCAATTAGCAATTTCTAGTATTGTGAAATTTAAAACGTTTTTGAGATTTTAAAAAGGTTTTTCTATCCAGAATTAATTTCCTTTTATTTAGACCTTTTAATATGAAAGTTATTTTCTATAAAAGGGTTTACTAGAAGATAGGTCAAAGAGTTCTCACAGATTTTTTCAAAAAGTGTGCAAAATAAGGTTAAAAAAAAAAACTAGCCTCCCTTCCCTAGCCACCATCATATCCACATTATCCCTCTCATTTGAGGAACAAACTTTAGAAGAGTGCTTGGGCACTAGCACCTTCATCCACAAGGATGTGTGGAGATGAACCATGTCGATGATCTAGAGACTTATAATCAAAGTTGTTCAACTTGCATGTTTAATCTAATATATTAGTGAAAATTGGAGATTTTTAAAAATGTTAAACTTCCATGGTGCATCCATTCCATCTCTATTCCAACAAATCTGTTGGTTGTTTTGAGGTCCAATGAATCGTTGATTGGATGACCCATCAACTGATTCATAAGTTATATTGATGTGAGGTTGAAGGGATCAATGATTGCGTTCTTCTTAACTCAAATTTGATTTCACCTATATGCATATAAATATGTTAATTTATTTTATTATGATCATATCTCAGTTTATATTTTCTGGTTCATGTAATAGCTAGGATCTATTTGTCTCATCTCGAGGGAGTGTTAAAAGCTAGGTTAAAAGAAATATAAAGTATAGTGGGTTTAGTTCCATTGATATTTTAAGTTGAGGCTATGTTAAATCCTTTATACATGTAATACGCCTTTCCAATATATACGATACAATATTTTTATCACAAACTTAACAAGCTAGCAATGTCCCTCTATTGGGTTAGAACTTACAAGAATGATATCTTGGTGCACGCAACACTAAATGATCGAACTTGTATTTTGATGTATGACAGGATTTAAAGTTAGACATCGGATATTCTGAACCGCATGTTAAGTGAGTAGGTGTAGAGAATTTGACCGGAGGAATTCTAGTGGGTCAGGAGGATCAAACACCAAGCAAGTAAAGCCTTGGTTTGCCAAAAGGATTAGACAATAGGTAGGCGAAGTCTTGGTGGAAAAGGAGGATTGAACATTAGGCAGATAAAGTCCTAGTAGGTCAATAGGACAGAACACCAAGCACGATAAGTCTAAATGGGTTGACAAACTACACATCTGATAGGATAAGTCTAGATCGGTCAATGAGATTAGACATCAAATTGAGGAAGTCAAAATGGGTCAGCAAGATCGGATATTTGGCAAGGTAAGAAGTCCGGGGTAACCAAGCCAAGTAAGTCCAAGAAAGGACCTTCTAACAAAGAAGACTATGAGGAGCATCTCAACTCTAGGACATGAGTAGACTTGCACCGAAATGCGAACATAATTGAGAAACCAATAGGAGTTTCAAAGTCAAAGTCGATTAACAATTTTAACCATCTTAATATGAATTATGTGATATCTATATTGAAGGCACATGGTGTGCACGTTGCCAAACGTTGCCAAGCAACATGCACACCTTGGCCATGTACCATCCAGCCTATAAAAGGCTTGGCATCCAAGTGAATGAAAAGTGCCAAGTGCAAGGAGCAAGTGCAAGAGTGCAAGTGCAAGAGGTAGAGTGTGAGTGAGGGATCAAAAGCGCTGCGGAAGCGCTGTCGAGACTCTGTGTCGAGATCTTGAGAACACCAAGACACGGGCGGATCTTGGTTCATGGATTAGAGGAGACTTTTCATTCGTAATTGTCTTCCAGACGGTGAGCAAACGATCGAGAGATCATCTTCCCTACAGTCCATCTTCGGAAGCGCGAAGATTCTGACAAATCGTTGTAAGTTCCATATTTATAGTTTTATTTACTATCATTTAAATTCATGCAATAGATGCAATAATTCCAACAATGATAACAAACCAAATGTTGGTTTGCATCTGTTCGTGTTAATTTATACTGTAAATTTCATAATTCATCGCGAAAACGATAAACGGTGAAAATTGTCATGTTGAACATGACTAGGAAATGCGGTTACACGAGTATTTTCTATGCTCGGGACAAGGAGCGCGAAGCGCTCGGTGATTTCCCAATAGGCGAGCGACAATTTCTGAGTGGGAAACAACCGCCGCTTGGGTCACTCAACGAGAAGGAATCGGGTGTGCGGTACTCGAGCACTGGGTGCTCGACACTGCGTCAGGCGCACAACGCCCGAGCACGTGGTGCTTAGCCGCGCGATGGTTAAGCATTGGCTTCACGACACCACAACAAAGCACAATGCCCTAGCGCACGGTGCTTGGGCGCACGGTGCTCGAGCATTGGGTGCTCGGCACTGCGGCAGACACAAAGCTCCCGAGCAAGCGGTAAGTCGAGCGATGAATCTCCCAGGTTGTGTGCTCAAGAGTACTCGGTCGCTGGACAAAAGTGCTCAGCAATCTGCTCGACAGTGAAATGCACAGTGCTCGGGTTGAACATGTGGTGGTTGGGCGACAGAGACGGCCATGCTCGATACCCGGGGTGCTCAGCCAGAGCACAGGGTGCTCGGCTAGCACTAACGGTGGTCGGCTTGCACACTTGGCGCTCGACCGAACCTCATAGTGGTCGGCTTGCACACTTGGTGCTCGACCGGACTTAACAGTGGTCGGCTTGCACACTTGGTGCTTGGTCGAACCTAACAGTGGTTGGCTTGCACACTTGGTGCTCGGTCGGACCTAACAGTGGTCGGCTTGCACACTTGGTGCTCGCCGAGACCTAATGGTGGTCAATTAGCACATAAGGTGCTCTGCCACACCATATGGTGGTCGACATTGGTTGACCTGCCATAGTTGACTATGGTTAACTTAACTCATAATTTGATTGTCGAGTAGTTGTTTAGAACAATTAGGACTCCGAATAAACAACTTAATAATAGGCTTAGTCAACTAGGGTTGGTGGCTAGAGACGATGAGAAGACAGAATACCATACACAGGTGCTCTCGGGTGCTCGGAGCAAATCAAATAGTGTTTGAATTCTCACGAATTAATAGCCAAGTTGAGTCTTCATGGTTCTAGTCGACTGGACGTAGATGACGATCGGTGATAAAAGTGTCGATCGGTGATCTAAGTGGATCGGTCGGTGAGCGTAGATAAACGATCGGTGATAAAGTGTCAATCGAGTGCAAGTGGATCGATCATTGTTCTCCAACAAATCAAAGAAATTTATTTTTTCTTGATTTATTGTGTTGGTTCTATGCCTGTATAAATTGAATTAAGTCGATATATGTGTTGGTTTGTCGGTTTGGTACTGACTTAATTAATTTTAATTTTTCATATGGCACGGATGATTACTATCATGACTCGTCGCGATATGATGCGAAGTCAGCTGAGGGAATCTATCCAGGGGATAGAGTACGACCTAGCTTACAGAGTCGATGGACATATAGGGAGATTGGACAGACTATTTTAGCGCTTAGAGATGCAAGATTTTCCGATTCTGGACAACTATAGGATTTGGGCATTGGTTCGTTCATTGCCTGAAAACCTAAGTGATACAGCGCATCAGATATGGGGGCACTGTGAGAGGCGCATTTCCTATATCCAGTTGTGCACAAAGTTGCTTCACTATGCAGATTGTGAAGAAGATCTAGAAGAAGACCCTGTAGAGGATTTTTCTATAAGATCTCTTCGTGTAGGTTCTTTATAGGATTTTGTGTCCTGGCATCATCTTAAGAGCATCCCAGCTGAAGATATCCTAGTTCAGCCTAGAAAGATAGGATATGTTTGGACTACTACTACGCTAGGGTTTGTCCTAGTGGGAGTAGTAATTGTTTATCTAGCTTGTTTGAGTTGTTGCTCAAGTTATGAGTAAGAAGAATGTCATGTGTAATATTCTTAGTAGAGTTTTGTTATCTATTAACAATGTAAAACATATGTATGTTAATGATTTGTTCATTTTATGCTGTTTACTCTACATGATGCACGATATTTGTTTATTGCAATATACTCTTTGATTAGTTCATTATGAGTATAATTTTAAATGATAAGTTCATTTAAAGCTAAGTATCATGATTGTATAATGATTAGTTCATTAGATGAGATGTATGTAATAGAATAGATCAATGTAAGTCAGATTGACACATACAGATGATGAGTGAAAACGTAGTTGTCACTTGATTTTTTAAACCAAATCAGATTTACATTAAGTCGATTTACATATTACATATATAAAGACATACACTGAATCACTAAATAATCTGTTTATTTATGGTAGATTATGGCAACGAAGGACATTATAGTTGAATTGAATAAAGGTGAAAAACTTAATGGTGAAAACTACAAAATCTAGCACCTCAAGATTCAGTATGTTCTTGAGGAACAAGAAGTTCTAAAGGTTGTACATCAGGTTATGGTAGAACCTGTTAAGGGTCCTAATGCACAGCATAAACGAGACCTTAGATCATCACGCTAACCGATGACCCAAGATTGCACAGTGCTTCATTCACGCTCTCACCATAAACCATGCAGGGTATGACATATTCACCAGGGTCCTCCATCTTGGGTGGAATTTTATTTTCAATTTTAGCATGATTTCATAACGTTGATATCATGGCTGCACACCCCTTGGTGAATCTATTTTTCTGACCTACTCTCTCACCGCATACTCCCTCTTCCTCAGTCTAATTTTTCTCGAGTAATGGTGGAGAGCCATCCATGGTATGTGACACGGTCTGGGTTATTTAAGCTACTTGCGTTTCCAGTATTTTAGTGTGGCTCGCGAGTCCATCGACAGAGGCCTTCAACTCCCTAATTACCTCTTCTGATATCTGATGTTGGCGTTGGAATTCTGCATTGGCCTTTGTTTGGGTAGCAATAAAGTCTTCCATCATCAGTTCTAGCCTAGACTTCTGCGGTTGCTGCTGCCCATTGCCCTATTCTTGCCCATATCCTCCGGACGGTTGGAAATTCCCCGAGTTATTCCGATAGAAAAAATTCGGGTGGTTCCTTCATCCGAAATTGTAGGTGTTGGAATACGGGTTGTTGGGCCTTTGATTATGATCCCCGACCGGGTCGACATACTCAATCTGCTCGTCTAAGCTGCCCTGCCTTCCATAATAGTCCTCTTTATATGCTGTTGCCCCCTCTCCAAAGGTATTGGTCACACATACAGAAATAGGATTTAGAGAGTCAAACCGTCTGCTAAGTGCATCCATCCTTACCGCTAGGTGATCTACGGAGTTGACAACATATCGACCCACTGCAGGAGCGGGATGACTACGCTCAAAAGCTCATTGATGGTGGTTCTGGGTCATCTCTTCGATCAGCTCCTCTACTTCCTCGATAGTCTTATTCATCAATGCTCCTCCTACAGCAGAATCGAGGGACACCTTGGTGGTATACGTGATCCCATTATAGAATATATGAATCACTAACCACCTCTCTAAATCATGATGAGGGCATTAATAGAGTAACCATTTGTAATGATCCTAGGCTTCAAACAAGGACTCACTTTCCTTCTGACAGAAGCTAGTAATTAAATGACGCATGTGAGCCATCTTACTTGGTGGGAAGAATTTGTTTAAGAACTGTTGTTCACACTGCTCCCATGTGGTGATGCTTCCATAGGGAAGGGAGTGGAGCCATGTCTTCGCCTTATCCCGCAGTGAGAACGGGAATAGGCTCAGACGGATCACATCAGCAGGTACTCCATTGAATTTCATTGTAGAGCATATTTTCAAAAATGTCTCCAGGTGCCGGTTCGAATCTTCAATTGCAGCTCCTCCAAATTAGCTCTGTTGGACCATGTGTATGAGTGCAAGTTTCAGCTCAAAGTTATTGGCTGAAATTGATGGTCCAGATATGCTCGGCTTATATCCTCTAGCACTAGGGGTTGCATAGTCTCATAGGGGTCAACTACCTAAGTTTACCACAGATGCGTCGAGGTCTTCCATGTTTCTCTGCTCAACTCTTCTGCGATGGTAGGTTCTTTCAATTTCTGGGTCTATCGGAAGTAGATTTTCCGATCCTAAGCGTCTATGCATACGAAGAACCGAGCCACTAAATTAAGAGTATACCTAATGCTCAAAAACAGGAAATAAACTAGTCTAAATACTAAATCAAATGCAGAAAATTTAAACTGAAGGTTAATGCAATGTAACTACTGAAATTAATCTAAACTTAATCTAGATATTGAAAATCTAAAGATGAAGTAAATGAAATAAAAATAAAAATAAAACAAGCAAATAAATCTAACCTAAGTCTGATACAACTATCCACCTCTTGATTCGATATCGAATCAATCAGTCCCCGGCAACGACGCCAAAAACTTGATGCACGCGAACGCGACCTCAAATCTAGCGACGGGAACCGTCGAGGACTCGAAGCGTGCGCTCGCGCTCAACGCCCGCAAGTGCACGGATGTCGTCAAATAATAAATAGATTATCGATCCCACAGGGACTGAGATTCGAGTACCGATTGTTCAATGAACGTTCTTGTTCGGAGTTTAGTTCTAGCGATTGTGATTACGAGGATTGGCGGCGGTCTTAACTCCAGTACGGTGTCACACGGAGGAAGAGAAGGGTTTCTACAAGTCTTTGGAAGGAATTTTAGGATTTTGATTTTGCTTGTGCGTCGCAAAACATGCTATCAATTGGGTGTTGTCTAGACGTCTAACTACCGTCTTGTGGAAGGGACATCATACACTTCCCCGATGAGCCTTTGCATCTATCGGGAACTACCTATGCCATACCAGGTCGACCCTGGCTTTAGGACGAGGTAGGCGGTACGAGGATGCCGAATCAATCACTGTGACGAATCAAAACGTATCTCGTTCTCGACTCTATCATAACCTTCTATCCGCGATTAGTAGATCGGGGTGCCACAATCTCGGATGGAGGAACCACAAGAATTTTTCCTATCGGAATAACTCGGGGAATTTCCAACCGTCCGGAGGATATGGGCATTAAGTATACTCCTAATTTAATGGCTCGATTCTTCGTATGCATAGACGCTTAGGATCAAAAAATCTACTTCCGATAGACCCAGAAATCGAAAGAACCTACCATCGCAGAAGAGCTGAGCAGAGAAGCATGGAAGACCTCGATACATCTGTGGTAAATTTAAATAGCCGACCCCTACGAGACTATGCAGCCCCTAGTGCTAGAGGATATAAGTCGAGCATATCTGGACCATCAATTTCGGCCAATAACTTTGAGCTGAAACCTGCACTCATACACATGGTCCAACAGAGTCAATTTGGAGGAGCTGCAACTGAAGATCTGAACCGGCACCTGGAGACATTTTTGGAAATATGCTCTATAATGAAATTCAATGGAGTACCTGCTGATGCGATCCGTCTGAGCTTATTTCCGTTCTCACTGCGGGATAAGGCAAAGACATGACTCCACTCCCTTCCCTCTGGAAACATCACCACATGGGAGCAGTGTGAGCAGCAGTTCTTAAACAAATTCTTCCCACCAAGTAAGACTGCTCACATGCGTCATTTAATTACTAGCTTCCGTCAAAAGGAAGGGAAGTCCTTGTTCGAAGCCTGGGATCGTTACAAAGGGCTACTCTATCAATGCCCTCATCATGGTTTAGAGAGGTGGTTGGTGATTCACATATTCTATAATGGGATCACGTATGTCACTAAGGTGTCCCTCGATTCTGCTGCAGGAGAAGCATTGATGAATAAGACTATCAAGGAAGCAGAGGAGCTGATCGAAGTGGTGGCCCAGAACCACCATCAATAGGCTTCCGAGCGTAGTCATCCCGCTCCTGCAACGGGTCGATATGCTGTCAACTCCGTAGACCACCTAGCGGCAAGGATGGATGCACTTAGCAGACGGTTCAACTCTCTAAATCCTATTTCTGCATATGCGGCCAATACATTTGGAAAGGGGGCAGCAGCATATAAAGAGGACTATTATTGGAAGGCAGGACAGCTTAGACGAGCAGATCGAGCATGTCAACGCAGTTGGGGATAATAATCAAAGGCCAACAACCCATATTCTAACACCTACAATCCCGGATGGAGGAACCACCCGAATTTTTCCTATCGAAATAACTCGGGGAATTTTCAATCGTCCGGAGGATATGGGCATTAAGTATACTCTTAATTTAGTGGCTCGGTTCTTCGTATGCATAGACACTTAGGATCGAAAAATCTACTTCCGATAGACACAGAAATCGAAAGAACCTATCATCGCAGAAGAGCTGAGCAGAGAAGCATGAAAGACCTCGACGCATCTGTGGTAAACTTAGGTAGTCGACCCCTACGAGACTATGCATCCCCTAGTGCTAGAGGATATAAGCCGAGCATATTTGGACCATCAATTTCGGCCAACAACTTTGAGATGAAACCTGCACTCATAAACATAGTCCAGCAGAGCCAATTTGGAGAAGTTGCAACTGAAGATCCGAACCGACACCTAGAGACATTTTTGGAAATATGCTCTACAATGAAATTCAATGGAGTACCTGCTGATGCGATTCGTCTGAGCCTATTCCCATTCTCACTGCGGGATAAGGCGAAGACATGGCTCCACTCCCTTCCCTCTGGAAGCATCACCACATGAGAGCAGTGTGAGCAACAGTTCTTAAACAAATTCTTCCCACCAAGTAAGACTGCTCACCTACGCCATTTAATTACTAGCTTTCGTCAAAAGGAAGGAGAGTCCTTGTTCGAAACCTGGGATCGTTACAAAAGGCTACTCTATCAATGCCCTTATCATGGTTTAGAGAGGTGGCTGGTGATCCACATATTCTATAATAGGATCACGTATGCCACCAAGGTGTCCCTCGATTCTGCTGCAGGAGGAGCATTGATGAATAAGACTATCGAGGAAGAGGAGTTGATCGAAGAGGTGGCCCAGAACCACCATCAATGGGCTTCCGAGCGTCCCGCTCCTGCAGCGGGTCGATATTCTGTTAACTCCGTAGACCACCTAGCGACAAGGATAGATGCACTTAGCAGACGGTTCGACTCTCTAAATCCTATTTCTGCATGTGCGGCCAATACCTTTGGAAAGGGGGCAGCAGTATATAAAGAGGACTATTATGGAAGACAGGGCATCTTAGACGAGCAGATCGAGCATGTCGATGCAGTTGGGGATCATAATCAAAGGCCAACAATCCGTATTCCAACACCTATAATCCTGAATGGAGGAACCACCCAAATTTTTCCTTTCGGAATAACTTGGGGAATTTCCAACCGTCCAAAGGATATGGGCAACAACAGGGCAATGGGCAGCAGCAACCACAGAAGTCTAGGCTAGAACTGATGATGGAAGACTTCATTGCTACCCAAACGAAGGCTAATGCAGAATTCCAACGCCAACATCAGAGATCGGAAGAGGAAATTAGGGAGTTGAAGGCCTCTGTCGATGGACTCGCGAGCCACACTAAAATGCTGGAAACACAAGTGGCTCTAATAGTCAGGGAGGTCGATAATAGAAGTTATACATCTTCTTAGACAACTAATTGAAAAGTATCGAGATCAAAAGCAGGATCTACACATGGTATTCATTGACTTAGAAAAAGCTTATGATAGAGTTCTATGAAAAATTATATGGAGAATTTAAAAAAAATATTAGGGTAACATATATTGAACTAATTAAGAATATGTATGAGGAAGTAGCAACCGGAGTGAAGACTTCAGACGGATTAATTGAAGTATTTCCAATAAAGATAGGGTTACATCAAGGATTAACTTTAAGTCCCAGTCTTTTTACATTAATCATGGACGAACTCACTGGCCACATTCAAGACACAGTACTATGGTGCATGTTGTTTGTAGATGATATTGTTTTGGTAAATAAAACACGTGAAGAAGTAAATGCTAAACTAGAATCTTAGTGGGAAACACTAGAAGTGAGATTTTAGGTTTAGTAGAGTAAAGACAGAATATATAGAATTTAAGTTCAACAATATTAGACGTAATGAGACAAGTGTTAAGATAGGAAATAGCGACTTGTCTGGAACTAAGAGCTTTAAATATTTAGGATCATTTTTACAAAATGATGGAGGAATTAAGAGAGATGTCTTATATAGAATACAAGTAGGATAGTTGAAATGGAGGAAAGTATCGGGTAAAGGGAAGTTCTACAAAACGACGATTAGACCTGCTATATTATATGGCGCTGAATGTTGAGCTACGACTCGAGCACATGAGCAAAAGATGAGAGTTGCAGAGATGAGGATGTTAAGGTGGATGTGCGGACATACGAAGATGGACAGAATAAGAAATGAGAGCATTAGAGAAAAAGTTGGTGTTGCATCTATTGAAGGAAAGCTCTGAAAGACACGTTTAAGGTGGTACGGACATAAATACTTAGATTTAATTAACAAATACTCCAGCGAAAGGATATAAAACACGATAAATAATTGATTGCCAACAATAAAACAAGATAAAATTTATTTAAATATAGATGATGATATAATAGGGGATAGAGTCCAATGGCGTAAATAATCCATATAGCCGACCCCACCTAATGGGATAAGGCTTTGTTGTTGTTATTGTTGTTGTATGAGAATGTAATGGCAAGAGTGAAAAAGCAAGAGGATTAATCGAAGCATTTTCCATAAAAATAGGGATACACTAAAGATCAATTTTAAGTTTTTATCTTTTTACACTAATCATAGATAAAGTCACTAGATACATCCAAGATATAGTACTATGGTGTATATTATTTGCAGATGATATTGTTTTAGTAGATAAGACACGTAAAAAAGTAAATGCTAAATTTGAATCTTCGAAGGAAACAATAAAAGTGAAAGGTCTTATACTTAGTAGAGTAAAGATAATATATGGAATGTAAATTTAGCAATGTTCAATATAATGAGATAATTATTAAACTAGAAGATAATGAGTTGTCTGTAACTGAATATTTTATATATTTAGGATTATTTTTACAAAAGAATAGATGAATTGAGAGAGATGTATTACATAGAATACAAATAAGATGATTGAAATGACCTCCGAGACTTTGGTGTAGCGGCAGGGCGCCCATGCAGTTTCCCAAATATCTAAGGTTCAAACCCTAGCTGCAACACATTTGCAAGAATTTCCTTCAAATGAGGTATTGGGCCTAAGAAAACTGGGTTGTTGGGTCGCCCGCTGCGAGCACTTTCCGATTTACCCTAGCGGCCGGTGGGAAACTTTTGTGGGGTCGGGTCGGTCGCCCCTAGGATTAGTCGGGCCAAAGACCTGGATACCTGATGCCAACTATAAAAAAAAATGGTTGAAATTGAGAAGAGCATCGGGTGCTCTTTGTGATCGTAAAGTACCTTTAAAACTTAAAGAAAAGCTTTATACAATGGCAGTTAGGACTGCTATATTATATAAAGCTAAATGTTTGGCTACAACTTGAGCACATAAGTAGAAGATGAAAGTTGCAAAAATAAAAATGTTAAATTAGATATATGGACATACGAGGATGGATAAAATAAGAAATGAGAACATTAAAGTGAAAATTGGAGTTGTACCTATTGAGAGAAAATTCCGATAAACATGTTTAAAATGGTACGGACATATACTTAGACAACCAGTAAATGCTCTAATTATGCGATATGAAACTATTATAAATATACAAATCAAACGAGAAAGAGGAAGACCTAAGAAGACTTAATTAGCAACGATAAAATAAGATAAAATAATAATATATTCATATTAGAGGATAAAGTCCAATGATGCAGGATGATCCATATAGATGACTCCACCTAGTAGAATAAGATTTGATTGTTGTTGTTGTTGTTCCTATTCCCCTATATCACTTATATTCCCTCCACTTCAAATGCCTCTTCCCCCTCCTCCCACACAAAGATCCTTACCACTTCTCTCTTTCCATGTAATGTATCATCACCTTTTGAAGTGCAACCATCAATTCAGCACTTTTAAGCATTATATCTCCTTCCTATCCATTTCATAATTCCCTTTCCAACGTCATATTCATATCTCTCGACTTCAGGATGAAATCTTAAGGCTCTACCTCCACTTTTATAGAGATGAAGACCATAAAGATTCACAGTATTTGTCCTACTATAGTAGAAGATTAACACAAATTTGCTAGGGTTGGCCGACAACTGGTTTGAGCAATGTAAGCATAAACTAGTCAGTTGAACAATTGTAAGTGAACTTGTTCACAGATCCTCATAACACATGATGGTCATTGAAAAGATTGGTCTACTAGATAAAAAAAATAGCTATCAGTAGAAAAAAGAGCCACTGCAGCACATAACCCAAAAAAGGAGCAACAGAGAAGAAAGTCAAGGCAATAAAAAACAGCAGACTTACAGCTATCCATTTTGGCAACTTGATCCACAAATATGCAGCATATTGAGCAGTAATTTTAAATGATAAGGAAAAATAACTTCTTCAGACAGTCCAAGTTTTACCTCGAGAGTTTCAAAAGATTTCTTGAGAAAATTGACCTCCGAATCAAAATTGGTGATATAAAGCATGGCCTCGACCCTCTTAAAAGCAAATGGAATTTCAAGAACTGCTCTGAGAAATTTTTCTGCTGAACCAAGCTTAATAACTGAGTCCTCTTTGAATTGTTTTAATTTATGTTCTTCTTCTTTGTTAGGAGCCATCTTTAATAAGGTCTCCAGCAGTTCAGTTCCCAAACTATCTGCATTCCCTGTGTACAGCAATGACCAACTTGTAACTCATCTTAAAAGAGTCATTTGAGCAGGAATGCCAAAAGTATCATAATAAACAAGAAGATTCTAGGACATGACATCACGCTTGAGATTGTGCAAAGTTTAAATGTATTAACTAGAAGAACAGCAAAATAAAACTGAAGATTGACAGGATTTTTCCAAGACAATTAAGTGGAAGCTTCCAAAGAAAAGGATGAATTGTGAACTCTTACAGTTGACTCCATGATTTGGAATAGCAGGGTAAGATTTATGTAGCTGGTACCAATGGTTGGGCCTAACACAGCTTGTGTGCAATGTTCCTATTTTTCTATCTTGTGCAAGTGAATCTTGTGACAATTTATGTGTGAAGTTCCTATTTCAGGCAAATAGCTGAAGATTATATGTCTACATGTATACTGCTCATGAGATCTTCCAGTGATTTGATTGGAAGTCTGGCAATCTTGAGGAAGAGATCCTTCCTACTAGATATGGAAGCCTATCAGTAAATATGCTTAGTTTGCATAGGATTTTAGGGGAAAATACACATAGATATGTTGTTCTTCAAGATAGAAAGGAACATTTTCATGTCAAAAGCATCTTAAATGGCTTAGGATGGGTTTGACTTTTCTTTGATCTCAAAAGCGAATTGAGCAAAAGAATTTTAAGGAAGATTGCATAATCAGAAACAACTTGGTGTTTGGCAACCAGACTGATATGTATGATATATCCAATGTAAGTAACATATAATATGATAAATATGGAAAACCAGACTGATATGTAAGATAATCCAATGTATATAACATATAATACGATATAAATAATAATAATATTTATTTAACATCTAATTTTGTTAATTACAGGTCAATAATTAATACATAATGTTTACTATGCAATATCACGTAGTATTTTTTATTGTTGGACATTGTCGATGTTGATCCAACAACCTGAGTCTAGTCAGTCATCTTGTTGATAAATTAACGGCTCAAACCGGTGGAGCTTGGTATGACAACGTAGATCTAGCCTCCTTTATATTCTCGATGTATCCTTCTCGGTATCATCATCACCGACTTGGTATTGTCAGTCATTGACATGATATCGTCGATTGTCGAACACCTTCTCGGATGTCAATACACCCTTTTGGGAAATCTTATTCCATTGATCAAATAAGAGATTTAAGGTGGAAACGAAGGCTAGGCCTTCTGCCCTTAAGATAATATTGTCTATCTAGTTGCTAAAGTTTATTGGCAATCAACTCCTCAGATACAACGACCTACGACTTGAAATAGTAACACTCCAATTTTTGAATCACAATAAACTTTCAAAACCTTGAAACTTTTAGAGAGGGATATAAGAAAGCACAAGAAGAAAGCTTGTGTTGCTTGTTGTGTATGTGGTCTTGTAATCTTTTCTTAATTCTGCAACAGCGGTCGTAATAAAATTAATTAATCAGGTTATTAACTAATAATTAACTAAAACAAACTCGATAGAGAATTAGTAGAAGCCAAGGGGATTATTGTGTGGATATAATTATCTTGGTTTACACCAACAGTTGAACAATTCAAAACATAGTTTATTATGCAGTCAAGTAAAATATATTCCACTAGAGAAGGTTCAAAGCCATAATTTACCTTCCTAATGCAATAGTCTTCCATTGGAACTCTTATTTGAGACTTGAAACTTATCCATAATTTTCATTCATATAAGGGATTGTTAGAAAATTAAATTCCATGACCAATAAATCGAATAAGGATATGGATGGCTATTTCGCGAGTAGACCGTCATAAATCAATTTCTCAAGTGAATGAGAAATTGATGTCTAAAATTATTCGAGTAAAGAAGGGTTGATCTATTATTATTGGACGAAAGTATTGGTTCGGATATGAGCTAGGTTCAAGTACATAAATATACAAGGACATAAATATACAAGCACTAATTCAAGTATGCGTGAATATCAATTCACATAAAACTATTTAGGGGGCGATGAGAAATTGATAATTAATTTGGATGCAAAATAAATTGAGAAATCAATTGATTGATTGATTGATTGGTCCACCTAGGTGCTCATGGCTTATTGGCAATCGCTTTCCAATATACAATGATTTATAACTTAAAAGAATAGTACTTTAAATTTCGAATTCCGATAAACTTTCAAAACCTTGGAACTCTATTTGAGAGTCGAAGGAGAGAAGCAAGCTCACAACTCGTTCGGATTGTTGTGTTGTGAAAGGAGAAAGGGAGACTATTTATAAAATTAAAGGGCATACCAAGGGGTGAAAAGTATGATTAAATCAATTAATTACCTTTTAATTTCAACACCATGCAACCATAATTAATTACTTAATTAATCAATTAGCATATAATAATAATCAACTGATTAATTAATTAATTAATCAATTAATTAGGTAGAAAACTAATTGTTCCTGCCATGGTCACAAATAATTGATTAATTAAATTTTAATTAATCGGCTAATTAATCTCAATTACGGCATTATCAATTAATCTTATAATTAATTAATCAATCAATTAATTCTCAATGATTAATTCATTTTCTCAATTTATTTTGCAACAAAATTAATTATCAATTTTTCATTCCCTTAAATAGTTCCACGTGAATTGACATTCACCCATCCTCAAATACCACTCATGTGTTCATGTACATGAACCTAACTTGTATATAACATACCAACCCTTCATTGCTCGAGTGCTCTTAAAATTAATTTCTCATCCACTCCAAAAATTAGTCTACGACGGTTTACTCGCAAAATAATCTTCCATGTATATATTCAATTTATTAGTAAAGGAAACCAAATTTCCAATATTTTTAACCTTGTTTATAATAATAGTATCTACACATGGTTATTTCCAATATTTTGCACAAATTTATAATAATTTAGTAGTTTTTTTGGGAAGCAGCTATTAGTAATGCTCGCTAAAGGGCATTTAACATAGGGTAATTGATGGATCACCTATTATCCCAATGAAAGTTAAATGCCCACTATGGAGCATTTACAATGTGCTAATGAGGTAATCCTTGAGCTCATGATGTCATTAACATTATTACATGTAGATAACTCCCCTATGGATGACTATCCATATTCTCATCTTCTCCTATATATACTTCTTGTGTGAAATATAGGAAAGGAGGAGAGGAGTTATGCAAGAGTGCACGGGTTGTGCATAAAAGAGATTGCAGGTGTGCGTACAGGCTATATTTATGATCTGTGTACTTATCTCTTGTTGAGTAGAATAAGAGGATTGTCACAATCACCGGGCTTTGGATTGCAACGTGAACCTGTGGTGAAAGTTCGAATTAACAACTCGTGATTTTCATCCTAACTGCGAGCCTTCGGTGAGGATCAGAGTTCGCAGTAAAATTTTCTAGCAGTAGAGTGTCAGCGAATCTACATCTACTTTTAGGTATACTTATGATTCCGCATTTTTTTTTCATA
This sequence comes from Wurfbainia villosa, assembly GCA_025175895.1. Classification (NCBI taxonomy): domain Eukaryota; kingdom Viridiplantae; phylum Streptophyta; class Magnoliopsida; order Zingiberales; family Zingiberaceae; genus Wurfbainia; species Wurfbainia villosa. The sequence goes on from CM045997.1 coordinate 60,014,759, forward strand.
AGTATCTAACAGCGGTATCAGAGAAGGCGAGCCTTGGCGCAACGGTAAGGTTGCTGCCTTGTGACCAAGAGGTCACGGATTCGAATCCTGGAAACAGCCTCTTGCAAAAAGCAAGGTAAGGTTGTGCATACAATTGATCCTTCTCCGGAATCTCACATGGCGGGAGCTTCGTGCACCGGGCTGCTTTTTTTTATCTAACGGCGGTATCAGAGCCAGATTGAACGTGAGATCATTCGATAAATTCTTGAGTTAAAACTCAAGAAGTGGTTATTGATCGCGGAATGCAATTCTCATCGAAGACGATGAACAGTGTTCCATATCACAAGCATGAGAAAGGTGCTCAGTCGCGCGTGGTTCTCAGCCGCATGCAAGATTGCTCAAGACACCCATCGCGTATCGGAGCATGAGAAGCACTCGAGCGCATGTTTGGCCAAGCACAGAGGTGCTTGGACGACTTGAGACGTCAGCAAGGCGTTGTCTCCATCACGCGTAGAAGACTCAAGCACGTAGAGGTGCTCGAGACAAGCTCTGACACATGCGTTTCACCGTGCGTAATAGTTCCCGAGCATACAGAGGTGCTCAGGATGCAGAGTTCCACTGCATAAGGTGATCCCAGGCGCGATGAGTCGCTTGGGACCGAGACAGAGGAGCACGGACCACGTATGAGGTGCTCGGCAGTGCGTGCGGTGCTCGGTCGCACGCACGGTGCTCGGCAACGCGTGAGGTGCTCGGCAGCACGCATGGTGCCCGACCGCGTGCATGGTGCTCAGCTAGCACAAGTGGTGCTCGACTAGCATAAGTAGTGTGTTCGGCCAGAGCTTGTGGTGTTTGGCCAAAGTTTGTAGTGCTCGGCTAGCACAAGTGGTGCTCAGCGTGGCTATGAAAAACACAGTGCAAGTGGTGCTCGGTAAAATGGTGCTCGGGCTATGCATGAGGTGCTCGGGCTATGCATGAGTTGCTCGGCAGTGGTCAGCAAGTGCTTGAGAAAGTCGGCAAAGTGGTCGGCAGCACTCGCAAGAGCCCGGCATGAGTAAGGTCTTTGGTGCTCGAGGATCTTGAGAGTTTGACACGAGTAGTACTCGGGTTGCACTGAGTGCTTGGCACACAGAGATGCTATGCTAAGTGTTCAAAACCGAGTTAGATTTTGAGATTATTCAAAATCTGATCTGAAGGTCGTGAAGGATTTTCAAAATTGACTCGATTTATGTCGAGTCACTCAGGGAAGACAAAGAGGTCTGATTCCGAGGTGTGTGGACCATTTCGGTAGCGCATAGGCTTACCAAAAGTACTACCAGTGTATGACGATGCATAGGCTCTCATAGCGGCGTGTAAGTTAGCCTTGAGAGTATAAAGTGACTAATTATGTACTGCATCTTAATTTGAATGATAAAATACAATTTCAGATTGTGGTTAAGACCTATCTTATGCACACAGAAAGTATTCGTACCTTCACGGATGTGAGTAGGCACTGCGAGCTCGAGGAGGAGCGACAGGAGGTGACCAAGTTTGCTTCAGATCATGCTAATATTGTGAAGTCGAGTAAGGGCTCCCGAAGTACCAAGCGCAAGTAGCATAAGCATGAGAAGAAGACCAATGGTCCTGGTAAGAAGAAGCAAAAGACAAATGAGAAGAGACAGAAAAACAAAAAGAAGGAGCTCGTAAAGAGTAAAGTCCGACGCTACGAATGTGGTAAGCTTGGGCATTTTGCATGCAAGTATAACGAGCGAAAGATAAATGCTTCTTCTTTATATGGTTTGAGTTATGTGTCATCTAGTGTGATGTTCGCTAACTCATCTCCTTTATGGATTGTAGACTTAGGAGCCACAAACCATGTAGCTCGAGGTAGGAGTGCTTACGTAGATTTTCGCTGTATTAGTCCACATGCGAGAAGGTTATATGTGGGGAATGGGACATTCGTGGAGGTGAAAGGGATTGACACTTGCAAGCTGATGTAGCGAAATCTAGATGTATTGTATGCTCCAGAGTAGTCTAGACCAGTTAGGATATAATGTTTGTATAGGAAACTCTAAAGTTTCTATCTCATATGACAATTCTTGAATATGTTCGGGTATAGTCCATGAGAGACTTTATGCACTAAATTTGATTTCATTTCATGAGTTTTATCCTACGTCTCCTATTACCTTTGCATTTGATAGTGTAGTGAGTGATGTGAGTATATGACATAATAGACTTGACCGCATAGAGTAAGAGAGGATAGGTCAGTTAGCAACATATGGCACGTTAGGTCAACTAACCAAGGTCGAGTTACCCTTATGTGAGTTTTGTCTAACAGGCAAATATATGAGAAAATCATTTGGGAAAACAATAAGATCTGAAACTCTGTTACAGTTGGTTCATTCCGACATTTGCGGATACATAAATGTGAGAGCACGAAACGGAGCCACGTATTTTATTACGTTTATAGACGATTACACGCGTTTCGATTATGTCTACCTGATCTCGCACAAGGCTGAGGCACTAGAGTGCTTTAGGAGATTTATTAACGAGGTTGAAAATCAACTAGACTTGAGAGTGAAAACTCTCAGAATCGATCGTGGGTGTGAGTATTTATCTGAGCAATTTAAAGAGCTCTGTTTCGAAAAAGACATTACAAGACAACTGACTATTCCTGCTACTCAGTAGAACGGAGTCGTCGAGAGAAGAAATATGATTCTTTTAAAAATGGTAAGGTCTATGATGGCTCAGGTTAAATTATTTATCTCCCATTGGAGGGATGCGTTATTGACTGTTGCCTATGTCCTTAATCGTGTTCGAACAAAGTCTGCAGTCAGCACCCCATACGAGCTTTGGACAGTAAGACAACCTATCCTTAGTCATTTAAAGTCACGGGATTGTGCCGCATATATTAATGATTCATCGCACAAGTATGACAAGTTAGGCCCGCGAGATACTCTGAACACCCAAAGGATATGCGTTCCTAGGAGAATATACGGATGACACAGTCACTGAGATTAAGTCTCGTGATGCTATTTTTCTCGAGAATGATTTTTCTAAGAGAGGAGAAATTGATCAGGACTTCACCTTCTATGAGATAGATGAGCCAAGCAGCTCAGTTGATTCCAGCGACAGGAATCAAGACCCTGAAATGGATATTGGTCATATTGGGAGTGGTCCCTCCCAAGGTGAGGATGCTCTCTCTCCTCGTCGGAGTGGTCGGGGAAATGTACATCGTCGTCATTTCCTGATTGAGAATGAGATACTCATTGTGACTCTAGAGGACGAGGAAGATCCGAGGACTCTGAGAGAGACTCTCGAGGGTTCTACAAAAGACCAATGGTTCAAGACCATGCAGGATGAAATGAAATTGATGGAAGAACGAAGTCTGGGAGCTTATTGACTTACCTGAGAATAGAAAGGTCATTGGGAACAAGTGGGTTCTCAAAATCAAGAGGAAGGATGACGAATCGATCGAGAGGTATAAAGCTCGTCTGTGTAGCCAAGGGTTACACACAGACAAAGGACATTAACTATGAGGAGACTTTCTCTCCTATAGTCAAGTTTACTTCGATCCGTTTACTTCTAGCGATTGTCACGACTTTACATCTAGAGTTACATCAGATGGACGTAAAGACCGCCTTCCTTAATGGAAGTTTGAATGAGAAGATCTATATGGAGCAACCCTCTGAGTTTATTAAAGTAGGTCAAGAAGATAAGGTTTGTCGACTTCAGAAGTCGATATATGGCCTAAAATAATCATTCAGGCGATGGTACCTAAGATTTCACGAGGAGGTGATATCTTATGGTTTTACAATAGTTGAGGATCATTGTGTCTATCTGATTAGATCAAATAACTTATTTGTGATTCTGTCGTTATATGTGCATGACATAATATTGACTGGGAACAACATTAAGCATCTGATAACTATTAAAATATGGTTATCATCCACTTTTGACATAAAAGACATGGGTGAAGCTGAGTTCATCCTTGGAGTACATATCTAGAGGAATTGCTCGAGAAGATTTCTGGCTCTTTCACAAGAGACCTATATTAAGAAAATTCTCAAGCACTTTGGGATGAGTGACTATATCTCATAGATACTCCAATCGCTAAAAGTGATGGTTTTAATTTGATGATGAGTCCTAAAACTCAAGAAGAAATAAGGAAAATGAGCAAAGTATCTTATTCAAGTGCAGTAGAAAGTATGATATATGCAATGTTGTGTACACGACTGGACATATGTTATATAGTTGGTCTGGTATGTAGATATCAAGCAAATCCAAGAAGGGGTCAGTGAAGAGCAGTGAAAAAGGAACTGCAAACATTTGTCTGTGTCATGGAGGAGGTGATTTGCGACTAGTGGGTTATTTGGATGCCGATTGGGGAGGCGATTTGGATAAACACAAATGAACATCAGGTTTTGCTTTCTTACTCAATGGCGGAGCTATCTCTTAGAGTAATAAGAAGCAAACTTGCATAGCTCTATCGATGATGGAGGTTAAGTTCATGGCATGCTCAGTAGCAGTTCAGGAGAGTGTTTGGCTCAGAAGACTACTGAATAAATTAGGGATTGTAGCGGATAATGGAAGGTCAATAATGATTTATTGTGATAATTAGGCCGCTATCGCTTACACACGAGACCGTAAGTTTCATAGTAGAACCAAACACATAGATACCAGATACCATGTTGTGAGAGACATCATTGAGAAGAATGAAGTGACTGTCAAGTACATTTCAACATACAGTATGGTAGATGACCCCTTTACCAAACATATCACAAGAGACTCCTTTGTGGGACATAGAGAATCATTAGATTTGGGTATTTTATAAAATTTCTCAACTTGTACTTTATTGACAACAAATGCTTAATGAAATATATAACTTCTTGTGCATTATTTGGTCTGTTTACCGATGACCCAAAAGATAAATTGAGATTTGAGGGACAGTGTTAGGACCCTTGGAATGGCTAGAGGGGGGGTGATTAGCCTTTCTTCTTTTCTACAACAATGTTAGAGGAAGCAATACAAACATAAACACAAATCAAAGCAAGAACAAAGCTAACACCCGATGTACGTGGTTCGGAGATGACGCTCCTACTCCACGGCAATCCGTAAGGTGGATTAGCCCTAATCAACCTTCACTAGAACCTCCTTTGGATGAACCAAGGTGGAGAAACTTTTCTTACAATGCTCTCCTCTTCTTTACAATGATGGATGATCAAGAACAAGAGAAGAGGAGGATTTAAATCACTAAAAACACTTGGAAGGCTTGGTGAGCACGAGAGTATAGTTAGGAGCAAGAGCACTAGCTTCACCAAGCTCCCCATGGCCCCTTTTTATAGAAGAGGGGTTGTTTTTCCCGTTGGGCATCGATCAGTCGAATGATGCATACCATCGATCGCTCGCCAAGCCACGGCCACGCGTGATTTCGCGAGATTCGTAGCCGCATTTCAACGGCCGGTGATCGATCGGTGATCCTTCCATTGATCGTGATGGGGTGATCGATCAGTGATCAAGGCAAAGTCGAGTGAGGCTGCGTTACGGCGATATTTCCCTTGATCGATCGGTGATGCCCTTAGCGATCGGTGATCGCGCATCGATCATTGCTCGACGAAGCGGTCGTGATGTTCGGTTTCATCTGACTCGGTCGAGCGCTGACGACGGATCGATATCATCAGTAGTAATTCATACTTGATTTTATACCCTAGACCTAGACTCAACCTTCTAGCTCCTCAATAAGCCTTGCGCCTTCAGGATCCCTCCGAGTCCGCGACTTGTTCATCCTTTGCGCTTTGCTTCCAAGAGCTTCCTTCGGTTTCGTCATGTCTTGGGTTGCCAAATGCTTGGACTTTACGCCGCCAAGACTACAAGCTTGGACTTATGCTGCCAAGACTTTACTTTGGACTTCCTTTGCCAAGGTTCACTTGGACTTTATGCTGCCAAGACTACAAGCTTGGTCTTATGCCGCCAAGTCCATCCCTTGGACTTCCTTTGCCAAGATCATACTTGGACTTCCTTTTACCAAGTCTTCATCCTTGGATTTCCCTGTCACTTAAACACATGCTTAATTAGATCACAAGATATTGCCTAACTTAGATGATTAGCCAAACATCAAAACATATAAATGCTTGGAGCATTGTTGCACCAACAGACAGGTCTAGGAAAGCAACTGAGATAAGACTGACAGAATCGAGTTTGGGAAAAGAAAGGTCAATTGATATTACATCTGGATTCAATATTCGCCGACTAATCTTTTATTTTTATCCGTGTAGGGATTAAATATATTAGTGAATATAAAATTGAGCAAAATTTAGGGATTACTTTCGATGAGGAAAGAAGCTCAATGGATGTAATTAGTCTTGGATCTGGGGTGCTGCGAGCTTTATATCTTTGGATACAATGATGACCACTCAATCATCCTAATAAGTGCATTGAGCAATTTTCATTTGCAGGTGAACTCGCAAGCCACACAACGTCCAATCCTATATGAAAGCCTTATAGGGTGATGTAATGGGTCACATGAGTTGTGATCAAATGACGATAGAAGAATGCCCTCATGTGTAAGTGAGAGATGTTAGTAATGCTCACTAAAGGGCATTCAACATGGAGCAATGGAGAGGTCACCCATTATCCCAATAAGGTGACCCTTGAGCTCATGATGTCACTAACATTATTACATATAGGTAACTCCCCTATGGATGACTATCTATATTCTCATTTTCTTCTATATATACTTCTTATGTAAAGTATAGGAAAGGAGAGTGCACAGGTTGTGCATAGAAGAGATTGCAGGTGTGCATGCAGGCTATACTTGTGATATGTGTACTTATTATCTCTTATTGAGTAGAACAAGAGGATCATCACAATCACCGAGCTTTGGATTACAACGTTGTGAACCTGCAGTGAAAGTTCGAATTAACAACTCATGATTTTCATCCCAACTACGAGCCTTCGGCGAGGATCAGAGTTTGCAGCAAAATTCTCTAATAGTAGAGTGTCAGCGAATCTACATTTACTTTGAGGTATACTTATGATTCCGTATTATTTTTCACAAGTATCTAACAGTAGTATTAGAGTCAGGTTGAACGTGAGATCATTAGACAAATTCTTGAGTTAAAACTCAAGAAATGGTTGTTGATCACGGAACGCAGTTCTCGTTAAAGACGATGAACATGTTGGTGCAGTGGGCACCTAAGTCGAACCTAAGTTTTGATTATAGCAAACGATATAAAGTTAAGCTTATATTGTTATCTCACGAGCTAAATCAAGTGTGCAAAAAAGTCTCAATGCTGGAGCTGAAGGCTAGCGACACCCGGAGGAAGCCGCGGTGGTCGGGCGACACTCGAGTTACTTCGGAGGGAGCCGAAGGAATCGAGTGGAAGGCCGGAAGCAAAAGCGACACGTAAGTATCGAGGTAAGCTCGTGTGTGCGAGCGTAAGTGAGGTCGTATCCTCTTTACGGGGATGATCTTAGGCGACGATCCGACCCAAGACTTCCCATGGAAGGTCTATGTTGAGATCAGACGGCAAGTGGCCGTCGAATCCACTTATATTTTGAGCTAACTCTTTATTGTAGTCAAAAATCCTGGCCATCAGTTCAACGGCGATTCGGCCAAGCCGATTCAGCCAAGCATTCAACCGGTGGTCAAAAATCAGCCTTGAGGAGTCAAGCTTTATCACCATTTTTCAAGGAGTTTTGTGCCCATTTGTGATTGGTTGAAGACCCATTCGTTGAGGGGCTTAAAGGCTATAAAAGGAGGGCCAAACCTAGGGTTTCATCCTTAATTCTAAGTGCTCAAAAGCCTCTGTTACGCTGCAACTCTCCGACGACTCTACAACAACGAAGTGCTGCCAACAACCCTAGCTTAAAGTTTCTTTTGTTTAGTTGTTGGTATAATCTTAATTTGTTATTGCTTTCAATATTGCAATTCTTTTTAATCGAGGCTTTTCGTTGCATTTTACTTTAATAGAAAGAGGTTTGTCTCTATCTTTCTTTTTGCTTGAAGGCTTTTGTAATCGTGAAACTCCTACCTCCAACGAGGAGGAGTGTTTTAGTGAATTGCCCTCGTCTGTGATGCAGGACCGTTAGGGCTTTGGAGTAATGTAGGCCACTGAACCAATAAAAAACTATTTGTCTCATTTAGTTTTTATTTACATTTCCGCTGCGTTTAATTGTCTATCGAACGATTTAAAAGAAAAATTTTTATCGCTATTCACCCCCTCTAATGATCCGCCGATCCAACAATCGTATCGAGTCGGTTGCTAAGATTTGGTGAAACCACCAATCTAGCCATTTTTCACAGATTTATTTTTCTTTTATTTCTGCTTATTTCTGATTTATTTCGCTTTGTTAAATTTACTCTCACGACTACTAATCCAAGACGCGAGTCTTAGTACTTTGTTTTGTGTTTTTTGTCGTTCTAGTTTCTTCGTCTTCGTCCCTTTTGTCTTTTGTTCTAATGGCCCATCTCGAGGGTTTTAGCACCGTCCGACCTCCGCTTTACAGCGGAGATGACTTCCGTTATTGGAAGGGCCTCGGATGGAATGTTTTCTCAAAACCCAATCGAGATGTGGATCATAATCCAAATGTGTTTCACACTTCCGACTAATGAAGTGGGTGACTCCTTGGATTATGATCAATGGACCATCGCGACAAAACGACAAGTCGGCCGACGCCGACGCAACACAAATCCTCCAACGCGGCTTGTCAAGGAGGAGTTAAATCGCGTCGGCCCTTCATTAGCGCAGAAGGACCTTTGACAAAGCCGATCGAGTTACACGAAGGATCGGATCAAGCTAAGGTTCTGAACGTGATTTGTTGTTCAATAAATTGTATCACTAAAAATGCAGAACACGAGTCCGCGACGCAACTCCACGCCCGTGTCCAAGACATAGTCAACAACCTACACGCCCGGGCAAAAGGTCGAAAACCGCGACCTTATAAGGTATGTTCTAAACTCTTTTCCGAGGACTACCTTGTAGGCATCCATGGTCGATCTACTTAAGGTCTCGAGGCTTAAACTTAGATTAGATGAACTCTTTCGGATTTTGAATTACATGAGCAAATTCAACTCGAACCCGAGAGGGTATAGCCTTGTTTGCAGTGTTCAAAGAAGAAGAAAATCGCAAGCAAGCCACCACCAACCGAGGAGGAAGATGAGTCCAAGAAGAAGTTGACTCGACTGAATCGATCATAACTAATGAACCTAGCTCAAGGATAGCCAAGGGATAAAAAGCAAAACCACAACTCGACTCAACCAAGGTAAGCCTAAAAGTTCTAATATTAGGTGTTATGAGTGTAACAGTTTGGACATATAAAGTCCGAAAGTGCCCCAAGCTCAACCACCAAGCACCTAAGCACAAGAAGGCCCTCAATGCGACATGGGAAGAAGGCCATCCAAGAAGACGAAGACCACGCCTTCACGGCGAAATCGATTGAGTCCGACACGGAGACCGAACTCGAACTTAAGTCAACTCGAGGATGACTTGACTACGGTTACCTTCAAGTCAAGCCACGGATACGCATCCTGCTCAAAAGATACCCTTAAGGTGAGTCAACCTTATTTAATACTTTACATAATACTTAGGTTTTTGTCTAGAAGTTAGCTAAGTCCGAGTCCAAGGTCGAGACTCGTCGAGGAAGTTAAACTCCTTAAACACGAGGTCTCTAACCTCTTCGACTAGTCGAGTTCAAGAGAAGGACTCAACTCGGGTTGAAAACTCAAGTTGAGAACTCACTCTTGAAAAGTCAAGTCAAGATCTTAGGAATACGCTGAAAGGTTTACTTGGGATCCAAAGGACTGACCTCCTACTTGATCGCAAAGGGCCGGTACAACAAGGTCGGACTAGGGTTTAGCTCAAACACGACTAATAAGTCGATATGTCAATCGTAAGTACATAAAAATGTGTCCAAGCACGGGTCCCTAAGACCACTTGATTTCAACTCTAGGATCCAACTCATCGGGTTCTCATGACCAAATCCACTATGCTGATAGACCGAACCGATTCAATCTGCCTAGGGGAGCCAAGACAAAACATGCTCAGGTTTTAACTTAAATCAGACGCTTAGATTTTTTTTTCTTTCGTGAACTCACTTAGAACACGAAATAACCAACTAAAATTCTTCGAAAAGATCGAGCCTGGGAGCCTCTTTTCAAATAACCAACTAAAATCCTTCGAAAAGATCGAGCCTCTGGGAGCCTCTTTTCAAATAATCAACTAAAATCCTTCAAAAGATCGAGCCTGGGAGCCTCTTTCAAATAATCAACTAAAATCCTTCAAAAGATCGAGCCTGGGAGCCTCTTTTCAAAAATAACTAGTTAAACGAGGAAATAATTTTAGGTGAGTCAAGTCATCATTTTCTTGAAAATGGCTTTGCTAAGGAAGTGGTCGATGATCCGATAAAAGAAGGCCTCGTGCCTCGCCACGACTGAAGCCATGATCTTGAAAAGGTAAACTTGACAAGCCTAGGTCAAATCCAAATCTAACATTACTTAAATATAAATGCACTTAATCAACTTAATCGAAGTCATCTCACAAAGAACACATAAGTATAACATGCTTGATCATATAGACTCCGGTGAGATGACCTAGGTTTAATAACTTACAACCAATTTTTTAAAAATATATAATAATCTAACATCCAATTGGATGTTAGACAATGGTCGCTTCCCGGCTACACGACCGGATCAACTCAAATCGCAAGCTTCGATTCAAACGACAAGGATCTAGCCTTTGGGAATAAGCAAAGCTCAAAATCATCGGATCGTGATATCGAGCTTAACTCGAATTTTGTTATTAAAAATGTATTACTTGTAGAGAATTTTGAATATAACCTGCTTAGCGTAAGCCAATTATGTGACAATAATTATAAGGTCGTATTTTTAGAAAATGAATGTGTAATTAAAACAAATGAAACAGCTAAAACAATACTCAAAGGAACTAGGACAAATAACATTTATACAATTAACTTAATCAAATCCTCACCAGAAGAGGAATCATGGTCAGGCACCGATTTAATCCAATACTGCACCCAAGACTCGTCCACAAGATGAGTCAGAGTGGCCTAGTCAGAGGCTTACCCAACCTTAACAATTTGGTTAATAAAATATGTAATGCTTGTCAACAAGGAAAACAACCTAGGACACAACACAAGAAACCCTGATACCAAAAAGAAAAAGATCGACTCTCTAATACGAAATGAAACCCTGAGAAAAACTCGGAGATTTGATTTCTTTAGAAAGATTTCAGAAAACTAGCACACTTGCACACTTGCTCACACTTGCTCTCTCTATTTAGGAATGACAGTCTTGGTTATGCTCAAGTCTGATCAAACCCTTACACTCCTTGGCCTTATATAGATAGGAGAGGGTTATATCAATGATTAAAGCGGGTGCTCGTTTATTAGCCCCATCGTCCTTTAGTCATGATATCCTTTGTCCTTCTATCAGCCTTACAGCTCACACATCTCACACTTTAGCTTTACAGCTATACTGATAAGATAAAAGGGGATTCCATTATCTTTTGATGAGACGGCTCCCCGGGGCTCAATCTCATTTATTGGGCTCACCATTTGCTTTCGCTTAGTGGGGTGTGTCCTTGATTCCTCCCAAGATGGAGTTTAGCATGTTGGCCACTCGCCAAAGTTCCTTTCTCGTGTCCTTTATTTTGGGTAGTGCACTTAGAAAGTAGTTGTGGTATCCGCCTTCTTGATAACGTCTAGCGATAAAGTCGGATTCCTTGAGTTGTTCTTTTCCTTTCTGTAAATCTCCGAGATTTAGCTGTTGCAGTTCATTAGCTAAATCCTCACTTAAAGTAGCCTCCGCTTCATGATTTCTTTTAAAAACTCTCTCTAGTTCTGCTTGCAATCTTCTAATTTCCACCTGTAAGTATTCGATATAACCAAATAATTCAGATATTAGGTTATTCTCCTCATACTTACTTGGTACTGGTGGCATTGTTGGCGTTTCAATTTTCAAATAATAATCTGAGCATAGAGTACAGGATGTCCATTTGCACTCTGAGCAATGCCTTCTTGCTCGTTGGGTTGTCACTGCACCACAAAAGTTGCATTTTATGAATAATGTACCAATTTCTTGGTTTACCTGCCATTGATGCTCACAATAAAACTTCTCTTCTGGCATATCCACTTGAACTTGCCAGCCTTGCGGTTCTCCTACCAGGACAAACATAAACTCATTTGTCGGTAAAACACTTGTGATATTTGCGGTGTTGCTCGATGGCATTTTCTCCTTAGGCGTACTCTGAGTGCGTCCATTGCTACTTTCATCCGGATCAACTGATACAACATCAAAGTCTTCCGGTAGATCTAGGTCGTTGATCATGGCCACTCTCTCCTTGTTGCCAATTTTGTTACGGCATTCCCTAGCAAAATGCCCTTCTTCTCCGCAGATGAAGCACTTGCATTTCTTGACTCTTGTTCTATCATTCTGATATTTTCTCTTGATAACTCTAACATGGGATTTGTGTGGCTTCCCTTTGTAAGTGCTTGCCTTTCTGAGTCCATACTTCTTTCTTTCCCCTTGATAGTAACTGGGAATTGGAATCTGCGAACAGAATTGTAAATCTTTTAAACTTCTCTGGAGTGTGGCTTGTTTGCACATCTCAGTCAACTCCTGATAAGCATGATGAATTCTGGGAAGGACTCCAATAGTATTGCCTCTGAATTTCTCCTGAAATTTGGCTTCTAGATGCTGCCCAATTAATGGTGGCATCTTTCTATAGAATTTGCTTGATAATTCTTCATTAATAAACATCCTTCCTGTTCTTGCTGCTAAATCTTTGTAAGTGTTCATATAATTAACAAGATCTTTTGTACCATGGCATACTAACCTTTCAAGGTCCAAATCGCTTTGGTTTTGTTCGTGATTGCTCTGAGCGAGATCTTCAAGAGTAATGATCCTCGATGCGAGGCGAACATTACATGTTTAAATCGGCGTTGATCGATTTATCATCTTCGATCTGGAAACATCATTCTCCATTGAATAAATGTTTTCTTCTCAATTTCCCCCAGTAAATTTTCAATATACTGGACTTTTGTTCTTTTGTCAGGTCATATTTTTGAATCCACCACATTTGTCGTTATGGATTCCCATCTGGAAATAACATCATTATATAATCCAATATTGTTAGGAAGAATAAGCATAGCACCTGTTGCCTGCTGTGCTGATGGTAGTGTCAATTGATTATCACTATTGTAGCTTCTTCGAAACTTCCCTATCTTTGCACCCATGAAGTCCAGACTTTTATATGGGTTGGATGTTGTTGGCCTCTCCTCTGCAGGACCATATTGGGGTGGTCCCATCATTGTGTCTTCTGGTGGATTGAAAGTAGATGTTACCGATGATGCCAAAATCTGCTTCTTCTTCTGTACTGGGTAATCTAATTCAAAATCTCCTTCAACAATATGAGCTATTTGCTCAATCAGTTGGTCATTAGCAGATAAATAACTATCAAAATCAGATTCGGAAGTATCTCCACCACCTTCCGCGAATGGATTGATCCATTCCTTATCTTCTTGCAAGGTTATGAGGTGTTCTTCATCTAGCCATTTTTGCCACATATACCTGCTTGATCCTTCATCTTCTTTTGGTTCTGGTGCTGTAGCTGGTGGTTCTGCTGGTTTTTGTCGTGGTACCAATATGTTCATCAAATTAGTCCATTCCGGAGTTCCCATCTGCGCTGGTTTTGATGAGGTAGATCCAAAACCATGTTGTCCACGTGTAGTGCTTTCAAGACAAGAAACCATGGTCACAGTTGGTGTGCATATTTTCTCCAGAATAATTTGTGCTACAGCCTCTCCTGCCTTTATGAAAAGATCAGTATTTTGCATATTAAAAACAAGAATTTTCACCTCGCCTCTATAATCAGAGTCAATAGCTCCTGCTCCGATTATAATGCCTTTCTTCCATGCACTGCCGGATCTTGCCATAATATCCTTCTGGTATTGCGAACGCTATACCTGTGTAGAGCAAAGATCTTCCCCAAGGTTGAATTTTATAATTATTACAGACATGCAAATCATACCCTGCAGCTCCCGAAGTTCGTCTGACTGGGGCTATGGCTTCAGCATGTAGTCGCATGACCTCCAAAACTGGTTCCTCTGTAATTAATACTGATAAAATCTCCCTTTCCGAGCAATCCTCTATATCATTATTATTTGTTGCTGTAATTGCTCTTGGCTCGGCTATGGGTGTATATCCTTGAAATTGCAGGGACACACTTCCATCCAGTAGCATCCTTGTATCTACTCTGGTTGGAGCCATGGGGTTTCTTCTCTGTGTTGGCCTCAATATCCATCTTTGTCTTTGCAATTCATCAGTTGTGAACCTTGTCCCTGGGAGTGCTACCACTCCTCTGCTCGCTAGATAATCTGCGACATTTTGAACATTATATGAAAAGTTTGTAAAACTGGTGTTTGTTAGTCGCCCTATCATCATTCTAGTAACCAACAGATTACTAGATCCCCCTTGCCAATCTTGGTAACCCCTTGTTTGAATGGATATTTCAATATGGTTGGCGAAGTCTTCCAGATTCATCATAATATCTGGAATTACATACACCATCTGGGTTCCCTTGGTTAGATCCATTTCCATTGTTGCGATTATGGACCTATCGCCTCGTCATCTTGTATCTCGTAGTATTACTAGTACCATGACACCTGTGTTCCTTCTGTGTAGAGTGTAAATTCTTATCATTACTAAACCCATATGAATATGATAAAAACCTGATTCTCTCAAGGTCTGATGACTCTGGTCAGTTACAAGTGGGAGATCCACTTGTCCTTCCTCCACACACAGTATGTCTTCTTCCGAGTAATGTTGATATACTCGGTGTTGTGTTGGTTGAAAGCCTGTTGAATATAGTACCTTAGCTGGTACCATGTTTGCTCTCTGAGATCTTGAAATCTCAAGCTGTTCTTCTGGATTGACCTGACTTTCTATCGTTCTTCTGAATCTTCTTTGACTTGGAATAAGCCTTCTCTGCATATTATACAGTCTTCTTTGTCCTCTTCGATAGTCCCTGATCTGATCTTCAGAACTAGGCACCTGCAACTCAGTGGGTAATGTCACTGCTGGTGGCCTTGTACTGGTGGACGTCCTGGATGCCATCACTTTTCTTTCTCTTTTCTCAAAATTTCTGATGGATTCCTGAAGACAAGTATAGATCCCTTCTTCTTTGGGATTACAGTTTCAGGCCCTAAGTTTAGGCCAGAAATTCTCTTTGTCAAGTCGTCAATTGCACCTTCAAGCTCCTTTGGTGCTGCAGTTGACACACTAGAAGCTTGCTTAAGACCCTGAACCTGAGTCTTAATTTCCTGCACTTGATTATGTAACTCAATTATAAGAGATAACAGGGTATTATTCTGTTTAATCAAAACCCTTTGGAACTCAAACGCTGTTTTTAATTGGGAAGGTACAGAAAATCCTTGAGCTGGTGCTTCAATATTTTCTGTTGCTTTGAGGGCTCCTAGATAAGCTGAGTTTTCTGTCTGTTTTTCCCAACTCATCCGCCAATTACAGACTTTAAATCATGTAGCAATACCTCTACTTCTTTAACCTCCCTTTTTAGGTTTTCAGTGATTTTGGCTATTTCCTTTTCAATTGTTCTGGGTTGGTTTAAAGCCTCTGCTACAATTACTCTAATTTCACTTCCTGTTACAGGTTTGCTTCTGACTACCTCGTTCTCAAGTAAGCTTACAGCTGTCCTTAGCTTTGCAATCTCACTTCGTAATTCCTTATTTTCCTCTTCTAAGGAATAAAAATGTTTTAAAGAAACTTTTGACAGTAGAGAGATTTTGTTGTGAACAATTTCCAAATTGTTTGCTAGGTCACTGGTTGTTGGTGGTGATTTGTCTGTAAATTTAAGATATTCTAGGCTCGGGTTTCCGGTTTTCTCATACCATTCTCTAATACTTTTCTCAAATTTATCACTCATTTAGGAGGTAATTAATCTTTTCCTTACTTACAGCTTAGGATCTATAAAATTTTCATGCTCACCTGACGGTCTTGGCTCCTTCTTAGAGACTTATAAGAACTGCAATCTTTTGCAATCAATTAATAGATCGGTCGCCTTATCATAAAGTTAAGATTTAATAGACCTACCGTCTCCTAATTCTTAAATAAGTTCTGAGAATATCATTAGCTTGGGACTTTGGGCTTACCGTCTTACGCACTTACTAGCCTTGTGGATAAACCGAACCAAGGATGCATGTCGAGTCTCCACCTTTCATCCCGTTAATTACTTCTCAGGAACAAACTTTAGAATTTTAAGTTTATGAGAAAAAGCACAAGAGATAGTATGAACCGGTTACCTTTGCCTAGAACTTGGGATTCTTAGCCTTGCATGTTGAATCAAAACAACCTTCTAGCTCTGATACCAAAAAGAAAAAGATCGACTTTCTAATACGAAATGAAACCCTGAGAAAAACTCGGAGATTTGATTTCTTTAGAAAGATTTCAGAAAACTAGCACACTTGCACACTTGCTCACACTTGCTCTCTCTATTTAGGAATGACAGTCTTGGTTATGCTCAAGTCTGATCAAACCCTTACACTCCTTGGCCTTATATAGATAGGAGAGGGTTATATCAATGATTAAAGCGGGTGCTCGTTTATTAGCCCCATCGTCCTTTAGTCATGATATCCTTTGTCCTTCTATCAGCCTTACAGCTCACACATCTCACACTTTAGCTTTACAGCTATACTGATAAGATAAAAGGGGATTCCATTATCTTTTGATGAGACGGCTCCCCGGGGCTCAATCTCATTTATTGGGCTCACCATTTGCTTTCGCTTAGTGGGGTGTGTCCTTGATTCCTCCCAAGATGGAGTTTAGCATGTTGGCCACTCGCCAAAGTTCCTTTCTCGTGTCCTTTATTTTAGGTAGTGCGCTTAGAAAGTAGTTGTGGTATCCGCCTTCTTGATAACGTCTAGCGGTAAAGTCGGATTCCTTGAGTTGTTCAATCCTTTCAAGTTCCTGTAGCGCATAATAAAGGTTCTGAGACGCCTGCTCTTCAATCTCGTCAAGCATCTTTCTTTTCTCGTGGTCCTGTGGGGTAAAGATAACTAACCAAGAACGAACCTCAAGTGTACTTGAGCTCCTGCATATGGATCTATTCGATTCACATGGAGCCAAGTCACTCAATAAAAGTCAATATTGCTTAGTCATAATTGACGACTACTCCAGGTTTACCTGGGTTAGGTTCATCAAACATAAAAATGATACCCTAGATCAATTAATCAATTTATTCAAATTAATCGAGAATCAAAAAAAAACCTTAAGGTTAAAAGAATTAGAAGCGATCATAGTGGTGAATTCGAAAATCAAAGGTTCACCGACTTCTGTAACCTAAACGGATACCACCATGAATTCTCTTGCCCTAGGACCCCTCAACAAAATGGCCTAGTGGAGCGGAAAAACCGAACTCTAAGAAGCGCCTAGGACCATGTATTGAGCAGATATGACTGCAGATAGGTTTGGCGAATAGTTCTTATGGTAAAGAGGCACCTTAAGACCTCATCGAGATTTATCACGATAAAATACCTAACATCAGTACTTTAGGGTATTTGGGTGTAAGGTACATATCCTAAACACTAAGGATTACCTAGGGAAATTTACATCCAAGACCACGAATCTTTCTAGGATGCTCATTCTGACAAGTCGAGCTTATAGAATATATAACCACGACACCCTTAGAGTCGAGGAGACTATCGATGTAGTATTTGATGAAGGGCGTGAACCTCTGAAAACCCCGTGACCCCAATTAGCGAGCCGATTCATACTAGACCTAACTCGATCAGGAGATCGGTGCAGTGTTAATCTAACCTAAGTCGACAAGTCACTCTATTGATCGAGTGATAGATGACTCGACCAAACTAATGTTGACGAGTCACCCGTTGATCGGCGTTAGGTGGCCAAAGCCCAACCCGATCTAGGATTCGGACTAACCACCCTATCGATCAAGTGATAGGAGATCCTAATCTAGGAGTTCGAACTAGAGCATCCTATAGGAACCTTAGTCGAATTTCCTTAATTTCAAAGATAGAACCCAAATCAATTGAACAAGCTCTTCTTGATCCCGATTGGATTATTGCAATGCAAGAAGAGCTAGCTCAATTTACTAGGAATGAAGTGTAGGAATTAGTACCACCACACAAAGACAAAGCGATAATTGGAGCAAGGTGGGTGTTTGAAATAAGCGATGATAAAGGTGAAGTAGTTAGAAACAAGGCTAGGTTAGTCGCCAAAGGGTTTAGTCAGTCGAAGGCTTAGATTACGGGAAACCTATGGATGGCTAGACTCGAATCCGTTCGGATGTTGCTAGCTTATCAGCATCGAGGATTTAAGGATTTGAATGGATGTTAAGTCGGCGTTCTTAAATGGATACATTAAAGAAGAAGTTTATGTTGCTGACCCGGGTTGAAAATCTAGATAAACCGACCATGTTTAAAACTTAAGAAAGCTCTCTATGGACTTAAACAAGCTCCTCGAGGCTTAGTGCGAGACTTTCAATCCATCTTAAGTCAAAAGGGTTTAACGAGGCTTAGTTGACTGACTCTCTTCAAACCTTAGGTAAAGAAATATTCATAGCTCAAATTTACGTAGGCGATATAATTTTTGGAACCTCTAACTCGTCTTACTAAGCGAGTTCGTTTCACTCATGGAAAGTGAGTTTGAAATGAACTTGGTAGTGAGTTAAGTTTCTTTTAGGTCTACAAATTAAGCAAACTAAGGATGGTATATACCTATATCAACAAAAATACACTAAGGAGTTAATTAAAAGATTTGGAATGCAAGACGCTAAGATAATAAACACCCCACTGGCGACTAATGTTAACATGAGAAGACACAGAAAGTAAGTCCATCGACTTAAAGTACTTATAGAGCGCGATAGGAAGTCTCCTATACTTAAGCTATGATCGACGACATCCTATTCGATAAGTACGTGCGCCGGAGTTTGAGCAAACTGTTAAGGAGTCTCACCTAACCCTAGTTAAGCGTATCCTTAGATATCTTAAGGGTACACTTAACGTTGGTATTTGGTACCCTAGATCTACGGAGTTCGAACTAATCGGCTACTCCGATTCGGATTATGCCGGTAGTAAACTCGATAGAAAGAGCACGAGTGGTTGTTGTCAACTACTCGGCTCAAGTCTAGTGAGTTGGTGCAGTAAGAAGCAACATTGTGTTGCCTTATCTACCACCGAAGCCGAATACGTTGCGATGGGTGAGTGTGTATGTCAAGTCTCAAAAAAAAAAAAAAAAAAAAAACCATGATAAAATGGTAAAAATACACGGGCGAATGTCATCGGAAAGGTGGATAAATGTCGGGGTCTAGTACACCCTAAATAATCACCGTTTGGGGGCATGAAAAGGGAAAACCCCTAAACCACCCTATTTAACCGGCCAAACCCTATTTATTTCTTTTTTTTATTTTCTTCTTTTTCCCTTCGCCTCCGTTCGCGCGACCCTCTTTCTTCCGCGAGCCGCCGCATGCGTAAAGCGATCGTCGAATCCTTCTTGCCGGGTCGGCCACCGCCGAGCGCCTGAGCCTTCCTCCTCCCTCTTGCGGTGAGTAGTCTTTGAGCGTGAGGTGGAGTGTTTAGCCGTTTTGTCGAGTATGGCGGAGCAGATGGGAGATCGGGATTGACGAGGTTTGAGCTTGTGGTTCTGAGATAGGAGTTAGCGGGGTTCGTGGGAATTTCGTAGGTTTGGAAGGGATGGAGCTAGAAAGCCGGTGGAGCTTGGATCCGTCGGTGATGGAGGAGCAGGGGTCGGGTTCTCATCGGGTCTGGGTATTTGGCCTCCAGGTGGTGTTCTAGCAGGGTCATGGGGGAGGAATTTTCGGTAGCTGGAAGAGATGGAGCTATGGAAACCGGTGGGGGGCTTGGTTCCCGTCGGCTAGAAGAAGGGGAGGAGCAGAGAGAGATTTGTGAGAGGTGGTTAGGGATTTAAACCTTTGGGTTTGAATTCTAGATGGAGGTGATCGGACCCGGTGGTTTAGGGTGCTCGGTAGGTGAGGCGAGAAATAGAATGGGAAAATAGTTTCTTTGGGTTCTTATGATAGAAGGGGGTCGGATTATGATCTTAGGATCACTGTTGTTGAACGGATGCGTGGATATAGAAAAATTATATGTACATGAGTATTATGTATGTAGATGATTCCTGCTTATTTGTTCTCGGTCAGCATGTTTAGTTAACCCTTTTTAAATTGTTCTTAATGCTGTAAATGATATATAATATGTGTTAAATATAAATGCACATGTATGAGGTTAGATCTATATATATATATATGAGTAATTACCATCTACACAGGTATGAGGTTAGATCTTTATATGTATGTGTGTGTAACTACCATCTACATGTATGAGGTTAGATCTATATATAGATATATATATCGTTTGTTACTATGATGTTTAATGTTCTTATTTTCTTTAGCTAAAATGTTAATCCGATCCTTCTTATGCTTGATGTTATGTGAATAGGTTATGTTAACATCTACACATGTATGAGGTTAGATCTTTATATATAGATATACATAGATATATATATATATATCGTCCGTTCGATGTTACATGTTATCATACATGTAAGTATGATAGATAATGTCGAAATTCTTAGTTAGCTAAGCTGTATGTACATGGCATTAGTGGTGCACAGACGGGTTGGGCTTCGGGTTGAGCTCGGGAGGGCCCTGAGTGTGATTGATGATGTGATTCCTTAGTTTCTTCTAGAGGTACCTCGAGATTGCCTGAGAAATTAAGATATTTGGTAGCTCGGCATTTTAAATGCATAATGTGAGGCACCACGAGGTTTATGTTTAGATGCAGTTAAGCATACTTGAAAGCGTGATTGGGTTATTGTACTTGTTATAAGGGTATGATGTGAAAAGTATTAGTTATGTTTGTTGACTTACAAAGTGTAATCGAAAATGTATGTGGAGCTACTGATAATTTACATTTCTGATTGTAGAGATATATGTTTTCTTTTGAAATTTTCCTCCTCCTGTGTGATATATCCTGTCGTTGATCTACTTCTTTGTGAACTCGTGATGTCATGTGATTTGGGTAGGAACAGGATACCCGATCGAGATCGTAAGCGGAGGTGGTAGCGAGGAGATGATGATGATGGCGTAACACATTGTCCGGCATCATGGATCGAGGTTTCAGTTGAGGAGATGATTTGATGTTTTATTTTCTTGAGTTTTGAGGGTTAAGTGTGTAGTTGAGGCTACTGGATGGAATAAATTAAACTGTTGCCTGGCGTTAAGATCTTGTGTATAATGGATAATATTTACGTGTGACTAGGGATTTTGTATATGCATACTGGGTTAGGTCTTTTCAGTTGGTATCAGAGCCAACGATCCTAAAGGATGTGGACAAGGTGTGCATGCAACTTCATCATGACTCAGATACATCCATCCTCCAAGGCTTGTAGAAGCTTTTTAAATTTTACTTTTCAAGTAGTCTTAATATAATCATGTTTAGGTTTAAGATAACGATACTGTATTGGTTTTATAGAGAACGACGCGTCAAGAAACAATGGTGCGGGGGCATTAGGCCACCGATTGCCGCAATTATGCAGGAACAGAGTCGGATTCAGGGGGAACAGATCCAACAGCTGCTGAGAGCCAGGGAGCATGGAAACACCCACAGTGGTCCCACAGCCAGTGTGAACCCAATTTATAAGCAGTTCAGGGACCTTGGACCGACAGAGTTTAAGGGAAGCTCATACCCGACAGGCGTAAGGATGTGGATTCGATCATCGAGACGATATATGACTTACGATGTCGACAAGGTGAGGTGCGCCATATTCATGTTGCGGGGGCGATGCTCAGATATGGTGGGAGGGTGCACGTTCAGCGGTGGATTTAGCTACAACTACTTGGGTTGAATTCAAGGAGGTATTTTATGGTAAATACTTTACTGCTGACACCAGAACCCGAATGACCAGAGAATTCCTAGAGCTTCGCCAAGGGGACCGACAAAGGGTCGAGTATGTCAAGGAATTTGAGAAGGGACGATTTTGATACCTATGATTGCACACCAACCAAACAGAGGAGCTAAAACATTTCACCGAGGATCGAGGGCGCCATTCGCCATGCATGTCGGTGGTGAGTTACCACCTTCAGAGAGGTCGTGGATCGTGCTCACGATGGCAGAGAGGGACAGAATGACATGATAAAGGAAGTACAGACTAAGAGGTCTAGTTACTGTGAGGGAACCTCTGCCGAGTCAAGAGGTTTGCACCGAGCCAGCTGAGGCAAAACCATGCCAGACGCACGATAATGACCCAAGAGCCACCACCAATGACTATACGGCTTCTCAAGGGTGAAAGCAAAACTGTCCCAAGTGCGATAAGACTCATGCAGTCGTTGTTTGGTGGTATAGATGTGCTACAAGTGCAAGAAGTCCGCACTTTGCATGAATCGCCTCACCAAGAGCCAACTAGAGGCGGGGTGTATGCTATGACACAGAGCAGTGGATCCGATTCGGCCATTATCACTGTAGAATTTCTATTGT
The DNA here is from genome assembly GCA_025175895.1 of Wurfbainia villosa. Lineage (NCBI taxonomy): Eukaryota > Viridiplantae > Streptophyta > Magnoliopsida > Zingiberales > Zingiberaceae > Wurfbainia > Wurfbainia villosa. The sequence goes on from CM045997.1 coordinate 60,037,259, forward strand.
CAACCTACCGCGCCATGCCTTAATAGATTCTCGAGCTACACACTTTTCATATCGGTGGCCTACGCTGCAAAACTAGGTATTTCATGTGATCCGATGGCTACCGGCTATACCGCGGTCCTCGCTTTCGGGAAGAATCCGACCAAAGAATAGAATAGTGAGGAATGTCTGATAAGGATGCGTAACTATACAATATACGCCAACTTATTGTATTAGAGATGGTGGACTTTGATGTACTCGGTATGGATTGGGTCGAATCTTGCATGCGGCCATTATCGATCAGAAACAAAGGACTGCTAAACCGAAACTACAAAATGATGGATTTGTCATCTTCAATGCAACCTCCACGCTGAGTCATCTACCTATTATATCAAGCGTAAAAAAATGTTAAGTAAGGGTGTAACGGAATTCTAGTCAACATAATGGGAAGTTCGAGACTTTTAAACCAAGTATGGAGGAAGTAGAGGTAGTCCGATTTCTCCGAGAGGATATTGCAGATTACCCCGCCGGGGAGGTTGAGTTTGGGATAGAATTAATATCGAACCACCCCGCGTCTAAAGCACCGCATCGCCTCGCACCCACCGAAATGAAGGAATCAAGGAGCAACTACAAGAACTACCGGATAAAGGTTTCATCCGACCCAGGTGTCACCCCCGGGAGCGCCAGTTGTTCGTCTGTAGAAGAAGGACGCTCAACGCGGCCAGGTATTGACCACCGAGAGTCGAACCGGTTACATAAGAATAAGTATCCGCTGCTTAGAATCGATGATCCGCTCGATCAACTATAGGGAGCAACGGTATTCTCAAAATCGACTTGAGGTCGGGTACCACCAATCGAGGGTGAAAGGAGAAGATGTTCATAAAACCGCCTTCGTAACTCGAGCATGGTCATTATGAAGTTTCTAGTTATGCGCGCTTGACTCACTAATGCCCGCAGCCTTTATGGATTTGATGAACCGATTTTCCACCATACCGGATCTGGCCAGGATTATCTTCATCGATGATATACTAATTTACTTTACTCGTAGTCGCTAAGAGCACCGACAACATCCGACTGCATCGCAGATCAAGGATAAGCGTTATACGCTAAGTTCAAAGAAATGCGATTTCCGAGACAAATAGCATTTTTAGGACATATAGTCTCTGAGAGGGAATAGAGGTGGATCCACCAAAGTGAGGCAATCCAGAGTCAGCTACCCGAGGAATGTTACGTAAATTCAAGTTTCGACGGGAAGGGTATTATCGCAGATTTATTCAGAATTTTTCACGAATCGGCTACCCCCGACTTCGACTAAGAAGGGGGTGAGGTACGAATGGACTACTCGCGAGAAGAGTTTTATGGAGCTAAAGGAAAGGCCGATGATAAGACTTTGTGCTCATAGCCTGACACTTCGGCATTTGTGGTGTACACGATGCCTCCAAACGGGTCTAGGGCCGATTGATGCATGACGGGAGGGTCATTACCTCATGATCACGTCGATTGAAGGTCGTAAGCGTAATTATCCTACACATGACCGAACTAGAAATTGCCGCTTCGTAAGATCCGGCGACACTACCTTTACGGGAGAACGACGCGAGATCTACATGATCATAAAAGTTCAAATATTTCTTTACTCAAAAGGAACCAATACGCGCAGAGACGATGGTTGAGTTGGTAAAAGATTATGAACGCAATATTAACTATCACCCGTAAGGCTAATGTGGTGGCGGATGCGCGAGTCGCAAGACGGCGACGCTATTACAATTGACCACCCAAAGAAAGATTGAGCATCGTAATTTCAACAGATAAGAGTGGAGGTGATAGACCAGCGAGCAGTTAGTCCGACTGACGGTTACATCGAACTTACGGGATCGATCCGCGTAATGCCTCGATCAATAATGGAATGGAAACGCAAAGATGCAAAGGGGGCACCATCTACTCTTGATTGATGGGATAGTGATACAAGGGCCGCATATGGGTGCTAAGGGTGAATCCTCGAGGAGAATCTCATGAGGGAAGCTCACACTACCGTGCACTCTATCCACCGGCAAAGACAAAGATGTATAAGGATACGCGACTATTATATCGTGGTCGCACGAAGAGAGACATAAGCAAGATGGTCCATGAGTGTCTTACTCAACAGTGAAAGCAGAGCAAAGGCCCGCTGGATCGGCCAACCGCCTCGATACATGCGGAAGTGGGAAAATGTTGCCATGGATTTTGTGGTAGGATTACCGATCTCGACTAAGGGATCAAATGCGGTGTGGGTTATCAGGATCGATCGACGAAGTCCCACTTTTGCGGTGAAAACCACTTTCACTATGATACAATACGCAGAGTCAGACATACGGGAAATAGTAAGGTTACATGGAATTCGGATCGATCAGTTCGATAGGGATCCAAAATTTACATCGTGTTCGGAAGAGTTTCAGATCGGGATTGGGTATAAAACTTGCTTTCGATCGCTTTCCATCCCAGATCGACGGCCAAACTGAGCGAATAATTGATTTTGGAAGATATGCTACGAGCTTGCATTATAGATTTCAAAGGAGTTGGGAGTCCAAACCGCCCTTCGTAGTTCACCTATAATAATAGTTATCAATCCACCATCTAGATGGCTCCGGCTATACGGAAGAAGGTGTAGAACCCCACTACACCGGGAAGAGGTAGGAGAAAGGGCGCTTCGGGTCCAGATGGTGACACAAACTGTGGAACTAGTAGCAAAGATCCGGATGAGAACGCATCGACAGTCGCCAAAAGAGTTATCTTGGATTGTCGAAGGAGGGACCTAGAGTTCACGATGGAGACCAGTATATTTCTCAAAGTGTCACCCATGAAGGGAGTAATCTGCGGTTCTAAGGAAGGGCAAACTTAGTCCGAGGAATATTGGGCCTTTTGAGATCCTCGACGGATTGGAACACGAGCATACCGAAGTTGCGCTACCAAACTGGCGGAGTTCATAATGTGTTTCATCCATCCACGCCAGGAGGTACCTTTCCAATCTCGCATACGTGTGATTGGGTATGAAGCATCTGATGGACACCGATCTATCCTACGAGGTAATACGAACGAATATGGATCGCTGGCGCGAAGCCGAGGAATAAAGAAATCGGGATGGTGAAAGTTTTAGGGGAAATCAACAACAGAGGAAGCTACCGGGAGACCGAGCAAGATATGCGCGATCGCTACTCGAACTATTTGGTAAGTCAAATTTCGAGGACGAAATTCTTTGTTTTAGAAAGAGTCACAAGTCTCAAAAAAAAAAAAACCATGATAAAATGGTAAAAATACACAAATGTCACTAGGAAGGTGGATAAATGTCGGGGTCTAGTACACCCTAAATAATCACCGGTTGGGGGCATGAACAGGGAAAACCCCTAAACCACCCGATTTAACCGGCCAAACCCTATTTATTTCTTTTTTCATATTTTCTTCTTTTTCCCTTCGCCTCCGTTCGCACGACCCACTTTCTTCCGCGAGCCGAATGACGAAAAGGCGATCGCGAATCCTCGCCGCCGAGTCGACACCCACTGCCGGAGCTACACCGACCTTCCTCCTCCCTCTTCGGTGAGTAGTCTTTGGCTAGAGGGCGAGTGTTTAGCTTTTGTTGGAATGTGGTAGAGCAGATGGGAGATCGGGATTCGACGAGGTTTGAGCCAGGTTACAGATAGAGTTCTAGCGGGGTTCATGGAATTTCGTAGGTTTGGAAGGGATGGAGCTAGAGAAAGCCGGTGGAGCTTGGATCCCGTCTGATGGAGGTGAGGAGCAGGGTCGGGTTCATCGTGTGCAGGTATTTGGCCTCCGGTGGTGTTCTAGTAGGGCCGTGGGAGGAATTTCCAGAGGAAGAGATGGAGCTATGGAAACCTGGGGCTTAGTTCCGTCGGCTAGAAGAAGGGAGGAGCAGAGAGAGATTTGTGAGAGGTGGTTAGGGATTTAAACCTTTGGGTTTGAATTGGGAATTCTAGATGGAGGTGATCGGACCCGGTGGTTTAGGGTGCTCGGTAGGTGAGGCGTGGAAATGGAATGGGAAATAGTTTCTTTGGGTTCTTATGATAGAAGGGGTCGGATTATGATCTTAGGATCACCGTTGTTGAATCGGATGCGTGGATATAGAAAAAATTATATGCATACGAGTATTATGTATGTAGATGATTCTCGCTTATTTGTTCTCTTGACATGTTTAGTTAACCCTTTTAAATCGTTCTTAATCTTGTAAATGATATATAATATGTGTTAAATATAAATACACTGTATGAGGTTAGATCTATATATATATATATGAGTAATTACCATCTACACACAGGTATGAGGTTAGATCTTTATATGTATGTGTGTGTAACTACCATCTACTGTGTATGAGGTTAGATCTTTATATATAGATATATATATCGTTTGTTCACTATGATGTTTAATGTTCTTATTTTCTTTAGCTAAAATGTTCATCCGATCCTTCTTACGCTCGATGTTATGTGAATAGGTTATGTTAACATCTACTCACATGTATGAGGTTAGATCTATATATAGATATACATAGATATATATATATATATACGTCCATTCACGATGTTACATGTTATCCTTCTAATGGCCAGAGTATGATAGATAATGTCAAATTCTTAGTTAGCTAAGCTGTATGCATACATGAGCATTAGTGGTGCTGACGGGTTGGGCTTCGGGTTGAGCTCGGGAGGCCCACCAAATCGATTGATCGATCACGATCGATTCCTTAGTTTCTTCTAGAGGTACCTCAGATCGCACAAGAAATTAAGATATTGGCTCGATTTTAAATGCATAATGCGAGGCACCACGAGGGTTTATGTTTAGTGCGAAGATTAGCATATGAAGCGTGATTGGGTTATTTGTACTTGTTATAAGGGTATGATGTGAAAAGTATTAGTTATGTTTCAGTATTGACTTACCGAAAGTGTAATCGAAAATGTATGTGGAGCTACAGAATTTACATTCTGATTGTAGAGATATATGTTTTCTTTTGAAATTTTCCTCCTCCCTGTGTGATATCCCTGTCATTGATCTACTTACTGGGCTGTGAACTCATGATGTCACATAACAATTTCAGGTAGGGAACAGGATACCCCGATCGAGATGCATGAAGCGGAGGTGGTGTAACTGAGGAGATGATGATGAGCATGACACACATTGTCCGGGGCATCTATGGATCAGGGTTTCCAGATTGAGGGGAGATGATTTGATGTTTTATTTTCTTCAGGTTTTGAGGGTTAAGTGTGTAGTTGAGACTGCTAAACTGGATGGAATAAAATAAATTGTTGCCTGGCGTTACGACCTTGTGTATAATGGATAATATTTACGTGTGACTAGGGATTTTGTATATACATACTGGGTTAGGTCTTTTCAGTGTAACTCAGCTTCTTTGGATGAAGCACACTCTCCGAGACTTTGGTTGGACTTCACCAAAACTAAAATTTTTGTAGACAACATAAGTTCGATAAATCTAACTAAGAACCCTATATGTCACTCAAGGACAAAGCATATAGAGGTAAAACACCATTTCATTCGAGAACATGTAGCCAACGGCTCCATACAACTCGAATATGTTGACTCGAAGTCTAACCTAGCAGACATATTTACTAAACCACTACCCGAAGCCGAATTTAGTCTCTTGAGACGAAGATTAGGCATGTGCGTAATAGAATAGGAACTTACAAATTATATTTTCTTACTACTATTTCTTACTTTTTTTTTCATGGAACTAGCATAGGACATACCTTAGATATCATGCACCTATAGATTTAAGGAGCCAATACATCTCACAACACATAGGACTAATGTGTTTGTGTACTTAGCCACGTAGATGGGCGTGAGATGTTAGGACCTTACTCGGTTCCAGGATGTAGAGCTAGTCATCGCATGAACCACGAGTATAATCATACCGAAACTCGACTGGTTGATCCTTCATATCAATTAAGCCAAATATAAATCGAACATTTTATAGATTTAACTTATTTTGATATTATTTTTAAAAATAAAAATGTGGAACATGCTTGGACTTTAAATTTAACATTTATTTTGTTTTCCACACACCCCTTACTCTTTTCGATATACGGAAAAAGGGGGAGAAAAAGGACAAAAGTTAAGGGGTCAAAAAAAATTTTTTTTTATAACTTAACTCTTACTTCATAATTAAACCAAAAGTTAACTTTAAGTTTTGAAAACTTATTTAACTTTTAACAAAAGGCCAAGGTTAAGAAATCATTTGGTTTCTTAACTTAAAACTTATTTTAAACACTATGGCCAATATTAAGTAATTTGATTTAATTCTTTTTCTTAGTAGCACATATCAAGGGGGAGAGTTAAAACCCTTTCTCAAGTACTCACCCTCGGTCAAGGGAGAGGATTCCTCAAGGGGGAGCACTTGAAAAAGAATTTTTATATACTCCTACTCATTCATGCATAATCTCATACTTATTTTTGTCTTAACTTTGTATATGGGTTTGCCATAAATCAAAAAGGGGGAGATTGTTGGTGCAGTGGGCACCTAAGTCGAACCTAAATTTTGATTATAGTAAACGATATAAAGTTAAGCTTATATTGTTATCTCACGAGCTAAATCAAGTGTGTAGAAAAGTCTCAATGCTGGAGCTGAAGGCTAGCGACACCCGGAGGAAGCCGCGGTGGTCGGGCGACACTCGAGTTACTTCGGAGGGAGCCGAAGGAATCGAGTGGAAGGCCGGAAGCAAAAGCGACACGTAAGTATCGAGATAAGCTCGTGTGTGCGAGCGTAAGTGAGGTCGTATCCTCTTTACGGGGATGATCTTAGGCGATGATCCGACCCAAGACTTCTCATGGAAGGTCTATGTTGAGATCGGACGGCAAGTGGCCGTCGAATCCACTTATATTTTGATAACTCTTTATTGTAGTCAAAAATCCGGCCATCGATTCAGCCGGCCCGATTGGCCGGCGCAGCCGGTGGTCAAAAATCAGCCTCGAGTCGAGCTTTATCACCCATTTTCAAGGAGTTTTGTGCCCATTTGTGATTGGTTGAAGACCCATTCGTTGAGGGCTTAAAGGCTATAAAGGAGGTCGAACCTAGGGTTTCATCCTTAATTCTAAGTGCTCAAAAGCCTCCGTTCTGACTCTCAAGCGACTCTCTAACAATGAAGTCTTTGCCATGACCCTAGCTTAAAGTTTCTTTTGTTTAGTTGTTGGTATAATCTTAATTTGTTATTGCTTTCAATATTGCAATTCTTTTTAATCGAGGCTTTTCGTTGCATTTTACTTTAATAGAAGAGAGGGTTTGTCTCTCTATCTTTTTGCTTCGAAGGCTTTTGTAATCGTAAAACTCCTACCTCCAACGAGGAGTGTTTTAGTGAATTGCCCTCCGTACACGGTCTAGGACCGTTAGGGCCTTGGAGTAGTAGCCGAAGGCTACGAACCAAGTAAAAAAACTATTTGTCTCATTTAGTTTTTATTTACATTTCCGCTGCGTTTAATTGTCTATCGAACGATTTAAAAGAAAAGTTTTTATCGCTATTCACCACCCCCTCTAGCGATCCGCTTCGATCCAACAGAATAGTGTTCCGTATCGCGAGCATGAGAAAGATGCTCAGTCGCATGTGATTCTTAGTCATGCACAAGATTGCTCGGGACACCCGTCGCATATCGGAGCGTGAGAAATGCTCGAGCGTGCGTTCAGCCGAGCACAGAGGTGCTCGGATGGCTCGAGACCTTAGCAAGGCATTGTCTCCGTCACGCGCAAAAGATCCGAGCATGTAGAGGTGCTCGGGACAAGCTTCGACACATGTGTTTCACCGCGCGCAATAGTTCCTGAGCACACAGAGGTGCTCGGGATGCGGAGTTCCACCGCACAAGGTGATCCCAAGTGCGATGAGGCGCTTGGGATCGAGACAGAAGAGCACGAGCTGCACATGTACCTCCTTATTTCAATGCATTGACAAAATGCTTTGGGAAGGTGGTGCATTAGGAATTGTTCTTGAGCATCAATTGAATCCCCAAATTCTTTGAGGCTCGAAACATTATAGAAATGCATTAGGTATGCCTCTATTAGGTTGATTAACCCATGGATATTAGTAGTTGTTGTTATTAATTATATATGATAATTGTTATTCTCATCAGTTGGTGTAATTTCTTCCTTTTCCTTTATCTCAAGTACTTTGCTTCAGTTAGTGTCCAAGAAAAAAATGTTTAATAAAGTTTGATTTTCAAGGAAAAAACAAGGGCAAAAAACAATATGGCGACCCTTATTATCGTGCAACATTAAAAAAAGGCACCCCAATATATTTTTTTATCTGAAAATAACTTTATTCCAATGACATAGTTGCTACACTATCGGAGCAACTGTGTCATAATTACTACAATAGCAATTGGAATAAAGATATTTTTTTCGACCAGGAATATGCTGGAGTGTTGTTTTGAATTTTTTATTTTTGAAAAAGAAAAAAAGTGCTCTCTTTTGACAAAAACAACAATGAGGGTGCCTTTTTGACTTTTTTTCCCAGAAAAACAAATAAGGACATCTCCACCCCATACACCAAAACACAAAATTTGATGTTAAAACCACACCAAATCCCTCCAATCCATATACCATTTCCTTACACCAAATATGGTGCATGAATAGTGTCACACCATTTTTGGTGTGACACTATTCATATCACCATATTTGGTGTTAGAATTTTTTTATATTTTATTATATTATATAATTAATAAACTTAAATATAATATATATTATTAAATATCATAAATAAAAATTAATTTGTAATTTTTTTTATCCTCATTATTTATAGTAATATTAATTAATTATTATAAATTTAAATTAAATATATTTAATAGTATATTTTAATTTTATTATATATATTTGTAAAATTTTAATTTATTTAATATATTTTAATTATAATTATATTTATAAATTATACCATTAATTTCATAAAAAAATAATAAAATATTAAACATTTTGACATCCATAAATATAAATTACATCACCTGCAAATACAAACACGAGTAACACTAAATTAAAATATTACTAATAAAATCTTAAAAACATGAGTAACCCTAAATCTAACAAACAACTACAAATACAAACTATACTAATAAAGCACACAAACTTAAAATTACTTCAATAATATTATAATACTAATATTCGGGAAAATCACTCCCCATTCCACTAAAATAATTGCGAAATTGGCCGAAAATATTCACAGGATTCTGAGATTCTGGATCTTCACCTTGATATTGATTGAGTTGTGATCCTTCTCCCTGTACTGGAGATGATTGAGATCCTTCTCCTTGATGTACAACTGGATGAGATTCCTGAGCTTGCATTCTCTTTTGCATAATTTTAATTTATTCATTCCGAAAATATTCACGCATCATCGTGAATTCGAGATCGAGTTGAATTTTTAACAAAATTTTTGTTTCTTCCTTGTAAATCATAGCATCGGCCGTTTTGTAGCGTGATATTTGCGTTAAATCGCCTCAGCAAGTTGAGAATTAATTTTAATTACCTTTCGATTTGTTCATCGTTTTTTCTTCATTTTGCTTTCTTCACCCCGAAGTCGTTTACTAGAAGTACCACCGCTTATCTGAATCGGTGATATTTAGATCAGCGACGCGAGACGAAGGTATATCAAATTCTTCCTCCGAGAATCGTTGTTCGATTTAACTAGCATTAGCATTTTGTTGTCGCGATTTCATGCGCTCGAGTATTCATGTTGTCGCAAGCAAATTTTTTCAATATCTTTGAGAATATTCCATACGGTCAAATTTGAAACCCTTTGTGTATTTCGATCTTCGCTAACAACACTTTAGCACGAGTTAACTACAACAAAACAATCAACATCAATTATGAAGACAATGCTATTAATGAACTCAAACTGATTATAAAATTTAGATAGCCTAAAATAAATATGAGTATAAGAACTTACAATATCTTGTTCAAATGTTCGCTAGATTCATACGCCGATTTGTCAGATGCAACCTTTCATTTCGATAATCGCACTAAGCATAAGAAGCATTCTTTTTGCAAAGATCTTGGTGGTCGCTACAATGCGCAAAATTCGGATCTTCATGATACTTTCTCACCTCGCCTGTAATCGATCCTTCGATCGTCGATTCCTATGATCGGATTTTATAAATATGAAGATAAATACGACATAAGTGTTTATCTTCTTTAAACGAGTAATTAAGGTTTGTCGGGGTCGAACTCATTTTAGTAGAAGAGAATACTCTAAACAAAAGGAGCAAGTAAAATGTGTTATACCAATATCCGTAAGCCATTATATAGAGAAAAATCGGGAATATAAAATTATACAAAATTTGTGTTCAAAGGTCGTCATGTCACCGCTAAACTTGTTTTTAATGTCATTATGTTGTCACGCATTCAGATAATTTTGTCCAAATATATTCATTGTTATATCACGCCATCAAGACACACAAAAATACGCTCGTCGCGTCATGTCACTTCCAACTCATTCCGATATGCTATCATTGTTGTTTCACATCATCTCGTGCGATTTTGTTCAAATACGCTCATTATTAGCCGTCATCCGCACACATAAAATATACGCTTCGGTCGTCACGCCACCGCATAAACTTGTCTCCGATGTTGTCATTATCGGTCACATCATCTATATAATTTTGTCCAAATGTGTTCATTATTAGTTCACGCCATCCGTATACATAAAAATACGTGTTCAATGTCAGTCACGCCATCCGCACAACTTGTCTTGATGTTGCATTGTTTGCGGTCACATCATCTGCATAATTTTGTTTTAAATGTGTTCATTATTAGTTCACGCTATCCGCACATATAAAATACGCTTCAATGTGTCAAGTCACGCCACCGCACAACTTGCTCGATGTTGTCATTGTTGTCACGCCATCTGCATAATTTTGTCCAAATGTATTCATTGTTATATCACGCCGAGACACAAAAATACGCTCAATGTCAGCTCATGTCACTTCCAACTTATCCCGAGACATTATCATTGTTGTTCACATTATCTCGGTGGATTTTGTCCAAAATACGTTTCATTGTTAAGTCATATCATCTCGCACACATAAAAATATATGTGCTCGTGTCGTCACGCTACACGCACAACTTCCCCGATATTGCCATTGTTGTGGTCACGCCATCCGCATAATTTTGTCCAAATGTATTTATTATTAGGTCACGCTATCTCGCACACATAAAAATACGTGTTCGTGTCGCCACGCCACCGCACAACTTTGTCCCGATGTCATTGGTTGTGTCACGCCATTCGCAGGTAATTTTGTCCAAATGTGTTCATTGTTATATCACGCCGCTTGTACAAAATAAAAAATATAGATATAATACACATTATAAATGCACACCCCATAAGCAATATATATCTCATTCATTCAATTACTTTAAAACGGATAACAACAATAAAGGTTCATCAAATTTATCATCTTCAAGCTCACGATGATAGCTATGCGGAAATGTTCGTGCAAGACAATTTGATTAAGGCAACAATCGACGCTCAGTGATTTCTACCAATAATCAAATGATCTTCAATTATCTCAACGAAGAAAATAACCAAAGCATGCATCGAGGGTCAATTCCTGGTCACAACGTGATCAATCGTAATCGTGAAGCTGCTGATCGTAATCTATTCAATGATTATTTCGTCGAAAATCCATCAGATAACGATGCAATGTTTCAATGTAAGATTCCGAACGGGACAAATTTATTTACGCAGATTTCGATGATAGTAATCACGACAACTATTTTATACGTAAAAGAGACGGCCTGAAGACTTGGTTCTCTAGCTCGCAAAAAATAATAAAGCCTACATTTCTGATATCAGCATGGTGTAAAGAAAAGCATCGAGTATATTAAAATAGAGAATCAACGCCATCAAAGTGTGAAACGATTTTGTGGCCGTTGTTGAAGTTTTGAGGGTAGTACTTTACGATCTCCAAACGCTCAAGACGCGCTAGGCTACTCCATATCGCGAGCAACGAGGTTTTCCGTATGTTAGGTAGCCTAGATCGATGCAGACTGAGAGATGGAAAATCATGTCCAACAAAGCAGGGCGGATAATATTCTCGCCGAGTGGAAAACCAATAATTATTCGAAGTCAGATGACATGATCTATGGATCCGCATGCATATTTCGGGTCTTGATCGAACAACGATATTAATCGCATTTCGAGTCTTCATCTTTCGCTAATCTGCAGAAGGTACATCGCTCTCGCCATTACGCTCATTCAAGGAAAAGTACAATATGGATTATTATTTAGATGGTATATACCCAAAACGGTCAACACTGCTCAAACGATTCACGATCCACAAAGTCAAAAGAATAAATTATTTGCAACGGCAAGCGTGTAGAAGGATGTTGAGCGAGCATTCATGCGTGCTCCAATCACGCTTTGCAATTATTACAGACCTTCACGTTTTTGGCGAAAAATGTTTTACATGATATAACGACATCATGTATTATTACGCATAATACGATGATAATCAAGATGAACGCGATTTAAATGCAAAGAATCGTAGAAGACTTCGAGGTGTCAACTCCGGATGTTGAGCTAGCAGAGATGATAAGACTCGATTCAAGAATTTTAGTCGATATGCATAAATCAAAGACAAAGAAGCTCATATTGCCCTTCAAAATGCATTATTTGAGCATTTGTGGGAACAATATAGTAATTCTGAAAGTTAAAGTCCCATAATATTGTATTTTTAATTAAGTGTTATTGTTTGTTTTCAATAAAAATTAGTAAAATATTTTATTCTAATTGTGTGTGATTTTATAATATTTTTAACATATATTTATACTTGAACAGTTATGTAATAAAAAATAAAGATGGAAAATTATAATTTTTTTATATATATTAGTTGGAGGCAAAATTTTAAAATATATATATATCTTAAATATTAATGAAGTATTAATTTTAAATATAATAATTATCATATAAAAATATTAATAACTTAAAATGTATATTGCTAATTATATTACAACTAAGAAAAATAGAATATTCTAATGAATATTTCTTTTTGGTGTGATATGGTATGAGTGGGTTGGAGTTGTAATAGTGTTTGGTGTTAAAATTACACCATTTTGGTGTCAAAATTACACCAAATTTGGTGTTGTTGGTTGGAGATGGTCTAAGAGATCTACCTTAATCTTGTTAAAAAAACAAGAAAGAGTTTGGAGGTTTCAGATATTTAAACAGAGATTTACCAGACCTTCTAATAGGGCTTCACAGACTTCCTCTTTAGTCACATTCAACGCCCTAAGAAGAATAGCGATGTTTTGAGACTTCTTAGGATCGAGGACTCTATTCTCTTGAGTCAGCGGGGAAAGGATGCGCCTCTTGTTCATCTCCTCCATCGCCGTGCTGGTCACATTGCGGATGAAAAGTGTCTCGATCATCTCCTCATTCACTCTACCAATCCAACAATGATCCCAACAAATGAGTAAAAAAAAATGTAAAGAGAGATAGAGAGAAATCAGTTTCAGTATCTTACTGGAATGAACTCGACCGCAGCTGATCCCACACCATTGTTCGATCCGAGCTTGCCCGGACCTTGTCCCAGAGCAAAGGCTTCAGCTTTGGCCGAGGAGTCTCCTCATCCTTCGCATTCTTCGATGATTCTTCCAATGCTGAGGGATTCCTGACCTTCTTGTCCGGTACCAGGTCTGGTCGCTGCAAATCCTTCAGTTTCCTGACCGGACCATCCCGAAAACAAAAAGGTCGAGATGGCTGCGGAGGTGGAGGAGGTGGAGGCGGCGGCGGAAGCGGAGGTATCGGAAGTTGTCGTTGCGGCGATGCAGATGGGGCGTTAGTAGCGAAATGTCTGTGAGTGAAGTCGTTATCATATAACGATTCCACTGGATTTGGGTGAGAGAAATCAAATGTTTTTAGTTTTCCATCAAATTCCTTTTTCTTGGCTGAAAATGGCGAAGGTAGCGAAGCAGGCTTTCGCTTCGGAGGTGAAGGGGTCATTGGCCGGAGAGGAGGCGGAGAAGGCAGTGGCGGGTATAGAAATTCAACGCCTACTGAAGCCAAGTTCCTCTCAGTCATTGTCTTGAGCGATCTGCCGCTCGAATTCGAAGGGCTCAACCCGAACGGCGGAGACGGAATCGTCGGCGTAGACGGAATCGTCGGCGGAGACGGAGAAAGCAATGTCGCCGAGATCGAGGACACCGTGCTGATCGCCGATCCACATTTCTCTACGATGGCCGGAGGCGATGCATTCCCGGAGCTCGAAGCCACCTTCGGCGAGTAGAACTCCTCCGCCGGCGAGCTGCCACCGTCAGCATTCCCGTACCCCTGCGGGATCTGTCGTGACAGAGGCGGAAGCGGGCGAAGCTCAGGCGACCCAGTCTTGGAAAGCTCAGGTGACGGGGCCACCTGCAGGCTGGCGTCGGCGGAAGAGGAGAGGGGGTGGTTTTGGTGGCCGCGAGAGTCGACGAGGGTGCCGAGATACAAGAACTCAGAGGAAGCAGAGCACTTTGAGTCGGAGATAGTGGGCTGGAACAGGCGAACCGAGTCGGAGCGGGCGTCAAAGCCTCGCGCTGGGCGGATTCGACGGAGGAAAAACGCGACGGCGAGGGCAAGCGCAAGGAGGGGGAGGAGGAGCGCTGGGAGGAGGAGGAGGTGGGTGGCCGGGGATCGGCGGGGTGGAGCGGAGCGGGAGGTCGGGAAGATGAGCGAAGAAAGGTTGGCGGGGAAGATGGGGAGCGCGGGCGGAGGAGGGGCGAGGTAGGTCGGGAAGAAGCCCTGCTGCGGTTGCGACGCCGAAGACGAAGACGACGAAGAAGAAGAAGACGAAGCGGAGGGATACTTAGGGAAGGGCGAGGAGGCAGAAGGAGGCGGCGCGGGGAAGAAAGGGACGTGGAGAGCTCTGCGGTTGTGGAATGGCGACGGCATTGTGGGAGTTGGGGATCAATGCATTGCATGAAGGAAAGAGGAGTTTTGTGAGATTTTGTACCGTTGTGGGAGGAAGGAGACGAAGACGATGATGATGTCGTGCGACAGAAAAGGCAGAGGAAAAAGACGAGAGTGGCCATGTGAGGTGGACGACTCTGGGATAAGTAAAATAGTAAACGCTCGTCGGACGACTCGCATAAGCTTCCAAATCTCCCACCAAATCTATCGTCCTTTTAAAAAATGCTTTGTACATTCTCCATGGTTAAAATAATCTTTCAATTTTAAAACGACAATTTATTAAAGGCGCATATCAAATTTGACCAACATAAGTTTTAAAATTTTTAGAGTGCATTTAGTTGGGGGTTTTTATTGATAACTTTGTTAGATTATTAACAAAAACTTTGTTTGGTTTAGATTATAAACAATTACCTGGTAATTGATCATTATCAAGTTATGAATAAAAACCTTTTTAGGGGGAATCGGAAAACCTTAGAGAACTAAGAGTTTTGTTGATTCCCGGGGTTAAGGAAACTTTTTTCTAATATTACCCCAAGCAATATATTAAATGACAATTTGTCAAAACTCAATCGATTTATCGTCCGTCGCGCCGTCGCTTTAGTCGCCGCCGCCGCCACCGCCGCTTCCACTACCCGCCATCGTCACATCCGTCGCCGCCGTGCCGCTCGTTGCCGCTGTTGCCGCCGCCGCCGCCGCTGCGCTGCCGTTGCCGCCGTTGCCGCTCGCCGCCTCGCCGTCGTCGCCGCCGCCGCTGGGCCGATCACCACCGTCGCCATTCCGCCGCTGCCGCCGTCGGTCGTACCGCCATCGTCGCTGCCGCCGTCCATTGCCATTCGCCGTGCTGCCGTCCGCCGTCTGACCGACCGACGGGCATCGCTGTCGGCTACCGCCGTCGCCCGTCGCCGACCGACCGGGCACTGTCGTCACCCGTCATCGATCGGCCGATCGCTACCATCGTCATTAATATTTCTGTCGTTGTTGTCGAATTGATTGAGCAAAGACAAAAGATAATTTAGTAAAATGTTAAACTAAGTTATATATTAAAACCTCCAACCAAACAAAATTTTTATCTAAGGTTATACTTTATTCCAAGGTTATGTTTTATTCTCTGGTAATTACATAACTAAGGTTATGTATGATTACTTGAACCAAACGCACCCAAGGTGCATTTAATTCCTATATTATTTCTCTTGTCAAGTATTTTATTTAATTTTTTATTTTATATGCATTCGAATCACAATAAAAAAAAAATTCAAGTCACCCATATATCATATCGATCCACATGCATCCTAAACACAATATCGAGTTATGTGCTTTCCATATCGTAATTTATTGGACACGCAAGTATTCCTGCGCATCAACAGAGGAAAAAGGATTCGAAGAAATGACATAAGTCTGATTTTCTTCTATGTGAATATTCGACATTAGGGTTTGCATAATTTGGTATAACTCATTCAACTTCTACTTCTCAAAGTATTCTGATGTATATATGATATCAATTTTTGTACATTTTAGAGGTTTTGATCGAGATTTTTGTTTATAAATTTAGGTTTTTTATAAGATGAATGTATAAAATGAAAAAATATAGTATCTATTAGCAAACGTTTTGCCTTTTAATATTATTTTCATATTTCTTATAGAACAAAGTGTTGTTGTTCTTTATGGTGGTTAATGTGAAAGTCTAGAACCAAGGTGGGGTTAGACTTTGAACATCAACATCAATGGGCTGGCTATCAAAAACCTTCTTAGTACTGGTCTGATAGTACGGGATCATTATGGGTGGTGTACCTTGAACATCAGCACCACTGTGTATATCATCTCAAACCTGCACGATGCTGGTTTTCAAAGTCCAACACTATAATGGTGCTAGAATTTGAACACTAGCACCACAGATTACCTCGAACTCGAAATATTATTGTTCCTGATTTTGTAAGTATAGCACCTAAATATTAATGGTGTTGATTTGTAAAGTACAACACCAAGGTATTGTCGGAGCTTGAATATCAACACCACTACGTAGCTATGCTAAAATATCAATGGTGTTGATTTTTAAAGAACAACACCAAAGTGATATTGGACATTCAACATCACACCACCGTGGTGTTTGACATTCAACATCAACACCAAGGTGGTGCTGGACATTAAACATCAGGACCAAAGTGATGTTGGACCTTCAACATCAACACCACCGTGTTCGATATTCCTTACTCTTCCACTCCATGTGAAGGATTCTCAATTTCAACTCCTCAAGGTTCATCAATGTGTTTCTGTCAAAACTCATTGATAACGCCCTATCCACCTCTTATTCAACTCAATCCAAGTCTATTAGATTTCCGAACTAACACTGGGTCTAAACCTACCCTAAGATCTCATCCTTAAGGGTTACATAGTCTTACACAGCCTAATTTCAAAATTCATCTTCTGTACCAATTGGCACGAACACTTTATTACTGGTATGAGGCTCAGAACCCAGTTTGGTTGCCACCTAAACTTTCCATATTCCTTCCTCTTCCACTCCTTGTGAAGGATTCTCAATTTCAACTCCTCAAGCTCCATCAATGAGTTTTTGCCAAAACTCATTGATGACCCTATCCACCTCCTATTCAACCCAATTCAAGTCCATTAGAGTTCCAAACTGACCATGGGTCTAACCCTACCCTAAGATCTCATCCTTAAGGGTTGCATAGCCTTGTACAACCTAATTTCAAAATTCAACCTCTGTGTTAATTGACACAAACACTTTACTACTGGTAGGAGGCTCAGAACCCAGTTTGGTCACTACCTAAACCTTCCATATTCCTTCCTCTTCCACTCCATATGAAGGATTCTCAATTTCAACTCCTCAAGGTCCATCAATGGGTTTATGCCAAACCCCCTATACACCTCCTATTCAACCCAATTCAAGTCCAATAGATTTCTGAACTAACCCTGGGTCCAACTCTATCCTAAGATCTCATCCTCAAGGCTTGTATAGGCTTGCACAATCTGATTTCAAAATTTAGCCTCTATGCCAATTAGCATACACATTGAAATACTTTTCAACTGAGCAAAAAAGTCCAAGACCACTTTGAAAAGTGGTGCTGATCTTCAAAATTCAAGACCATCGTGGTGCTGGTCTTGAAATACCAACACCATGAAGGTTTGAGCTGATATAAAATGTGGTGCTAATCTTCAAAGTCCAAGACTACCGTGGTGCTGGTCTTGAAATACCGAGACTATGAAGGTTTGAGCTGATATAAAATGTGGTGTTGATCTTCAAAGTCTAGGACCATTGTGGTGTTGGTCTTGAAATACCATCATCAAGAAGGTTTGAGCCGATATAAAAAATGGTGTTGATCTTTAAAGTCCAGGACCGTAGTGGTGCTGATCTTGAAATACTAGCACCATGAAGGTTTTAACTGATATAAAATGTGGTGATGATCTTCAAAGTCCAAGTTGAACCAAGTCCATTAGGTTTATGAATTCACCCTGGGTGCAAGTCTACCATAAACTCCCATTCTCAAGGGTTGCATAACCTTGCATAGGATGATTTCAAATTCATCTTTCGTGCCAATTGGCACACACACATAACTATGGGATAGGAGTATTATAACCCTGTTTGGCCAACACCTAAACCTTCTATATGCAATCTTCTTTCACTCCATGTCAAGGATTCTAAATTTCAACTCTTCTAAGTCCATCAATGGATTTCGGACGAAATCCATTGATGTGTTGGGGGATCGGGACGGCCGGCTAGAGGGGGGTGAATAGCCCTCGTTCGTTGGTTTACGGATTTTGCTCATCTACACAAAGATTAACGCAAGAGGAATACAAATACAAATAAATAAAGATAAGCAAATAAACAATGAGAACAAATAATACAAACACCGAGATGTAACGTGGTTCACGGCTACACCGCTAATCCATGGTCTGATTCGTCCACGGTGAATCACTCCGCAATCTATCCACTAGATCTCTCATTTGCACAAAGCTAGGTGGAGGTAACCTCTTTACACAAAAACACTCCTCTTACAAATATAATGGAAATAAGCTTGAGTAAGAGGATGGAAAGCTTTAGGAAACTTTGGGAGAGTATTAGAGCATAAGCATTAACCCCCCAAAGCTCCATCCCCTTCCTTTTTATAGAGGAAGAGGGTTTCTTCCCGTTGACACAGGAGCAGTCGACTGATGCCCTCGATCAGTCGACTGGTCCTGTAGCCGTTGCCCAATAACGACCGCTTTCCACGTTGGACTTCATCCAACGGTACTGGCATCAGTCGACTGATCCTACCATCAGTCGACTAATGCTCGATCAGTCGAGTGCTCAATGGAGTCGACTCCATTCTGTGCCCGTGCATAGTGCCATCAGTCGACTGTCATTCCATGGCAGTCGATGCCGTCGTATCAATCAGCGATCCATGGCGATCGACGCTAGCACTAAATCGGTCTTATACGGTCCGATCGAACCATCGAAGAAAGCCGATCGCATGATCGGCAATGATCGGTGTTGTCGGAAAAACTTATCCGATACTTGGCCAAATGACCAAGTTTCACCTAAGAGCTACCCCTTTCCGGGTTACATTCGCTCACTCTCATCTCTCGAAGTCCCTCGCCTTCGAAGTTCTCTTCGTTCGCGGCCACGTCCCTCGGCAGCATCAGGCGCACGGCTCTGCAATGCTCCTTCGCATTTTTTGCCTCGAAGTCTACTTCCTCCGGCTTCACTCCAAGCTCCTCGTCCGGCGGTCCCTCGAATGCTCCAAGCGCACGGCTTCCGCAAAGCTATCCTTCACCGACTCAAGGCACGAGTCAAGAGATGTGAAACTTGCCACGACTCCATGTGTGAATTACTAAGTCCTGCACGACTTCAACGCACATATCAAATCAGCATAACAAACTAACTTAAACCCTTTGCCACACACATCAAAACCTTATCACGGCAAGAGATTTCCCTAACAATCTCCCCCTTTTTGATGTGTGGCAATCCATTTAAGTTAGGTAAAAATATTTGATAAAAATTTTAAGGTAAGAAAGCATGTAAACATAAACATGATATAGCAACATGCAACTCCCCCTTAATCCATGAAACTCCTCATACAAATTTTCTCCCCCTATCACATTTTAACAATTTCTCCCCCTATCACAATTTACTTAAACATAATTATTTCTCCCCCTTTGACACCATCAAAAAGATTAACACTAAGTTATAAACTCATGGCATCAAGTCTAATAGGAGAAAAATACCAAAAATTATGTTAAAACCTGAAATCAACCTTCGCTTGAATATCAGCCACCCGGGTTCAGACTACGGTCGGTAGCCGCAAAGGTTTTCAGGAATTCCTGATTTTCGGACCGAAATTCAGAAATGCATTAAAAATTCCAGAAAATTCGAAAACTCATGAAATTTGGGGAACATATTTCTTGTAAGATTCTTTATCAGTGAAAAATAGGTCTTCATGAAAAATCATTATATTTTCACGTATTTGCCAAAAATCCAAAAGGTTTTAAAAAACCACTAGGTTTTTGATCATGTGAGTACCAAGTTTAACACCTAGTTTTGGTTTGATTTGTTTCAAAACATGAATACACAAATTTTAAAGTAAGAAATTGTTTTGAAAACATATGAAATATCCAACCATGATCTTTGGGCAATATGTCTATGAATTAAACATAAGCCTTCCCCATGATTGGTCTATTTATTGCTATTTTGATACTTTAAATGACCATCTAAATGTCATAGGCATTAGTGGACATTTGTATCATCCTAATATCTCACCCATGCTAAGTTTGCTATCAAGTTAGCCTATAGTGAGTGTGAGATGCAACCTAGAGGTATTTGTATGTACTTAACCATTAAATTCATGCAATTCTATCAAGGTTAAGTATCACCCTAACAATCTACATGATCACAAAGACATATATGAATTAATTTTATATTATGATCATGAAACACATGTATTCATCAAATAATAATCATGCATTAGGTATTATATGATGATAATAAACAAAGTATCACCTAAAGCATGATTCAAACCTATTTTCCATGATTATGTGCCAAATATCAATATCATAAATCATGATTGCAAACATGTGTAACAATTACATTAATTATCATGATTTATGCATTATTATCTATTTATGGGCACGTTATCATCACCCAACACTATTAAAAATGTTGTCCCGCCATCCTAAGTCAACCAAAAATATGATATAGGTCAAGTCCATATGGTTGACTACCCTTAAGGATGGATTTTGGAACCCAAAATAAGTTCTTTCCTATTGGGTTCACTAAGTATTCCTTGGGGATCCATTTCCTAGCTATTACTTTCTTCTTATCTTGTCCCCTAGCTATTAGACATTTGTAGGCCTTTTCATTTTTCTTTTCTTTATAACCTAGGCCCTTTTTGTTAAAGCTAGCTCTTTGACTCCCAATTATCATGTTTAATGTATTTGAGCCAATTGTAAATTTTTCTAGGGATTTGGTTAAATAATCTACTTTATCTCTTAAAGCCCTATTTTCTTCTATACATGCATCACTAACATTCAAAGACATATAGTTATCATGTGAGCATGCATCATTTAAGCTAGAAGAAATATTATCATCATTTAAGCATGCTTTTTCTAGTTTATTTTCTAAGTCCTTAATTTGATCTAGCATGATTTTGTTCTTCTTCTTAGCTCTAAACAAATCCCTAGTTAAGCTAGAAACCATGGAAACTATTTTCTTAGGAGTTAGATTCGTTACCATAGTTTCCATGTCCTCTTCTTCTTCTTCGGATGAGGAGGATGTAGAGGCTCCCCCTTCACTTGAACTCTCTCCACTTGAGCTTGATTCTTCATTTTCAGTGGAGGAGCAATCCAAGTCATCGAAGGCCATCAATGCAAGGTTGGAATAGACTTGTTCCTCTTCTTCGGATGAGGAGGAAGAAGCAAGGTCATCCCATGTCTTTGCTTTGAGAGCCATGACCTTTCCCTTTTCCTTTGCCTTCTTCTCCTCTTCCTTCTTTTTACTCCCCTTTTTCTTCTTCTTTTCTTCTTTCTTCTTCCTTTCTTCCTTGCTCTTGTTTAGGAGGGGATAATTATCCCTTATATGTCCCTCTCCTTGGCAATTGTAACAAATCACCTTTCCTCTTGGTCTTCTCCTCCTATCATTAGATTTATTAAAATGAAAACCTTTTAAAGCACGTCTTACCCTCCTCACCATATATGCTTCTTCCGTGCTATCCATGGAGGAGGATGAGGATGCTTCATCATCGGAGGAGGAGGGGATCTCCACCTTCTTCTTCCCCTTATTTGCCATCAATGCTACTCCCCTTGAAGATTGGATTCTAGGCTCTTCTTGTATTCCTTCAAGCCTTGTCTCGTGGAGCTCCATTGTTGAGAAGAATTCCTCCAAGGTGCTTACTTCTAAGTGTAGGGGATTTGAGGCCGCTAGAGGGGGGGGGGGTGAATAGCGTTGTGCCCGTACGTAGATGGAATTCGTTCGCATTGCTTGTCTACAATCTTGTTAGTACGCAGCGGAATAAACAATAATAAATACAAACACAAGATACAATCACAACACGCACGATATAACATGGTTCGGAACCGAATGGTTCCTACTCCACGGATTGAGCTCTAAAGAGCTCTAGTGATGCACACGCAATCACTAATCAATAATAACTCCTTCTCGGAATAATCCGGAGGCGGAGAAACCTCGTACAAGGATTACACTAAGTAATGCACAAGATACAAGCAAATACAAGTAAGAAATACAATTGCAAGTAAAGGAAAAACAACTTTACAAGAGCTTTGGATTGCTTGATCTTTGATTGCCTTGAACTAGCTTTGAAGGACTGGAAAGCACCAACTTCCCCCTTCAATTTTGCCCAAGAAAATCGCTTTAAAAACCCTCCTTCCGAGCTGCCTTTATAACCTGCATCGGGCTGGATTTCCTCCTATCAGTCGACTGCCATAAGTCACCAGTCGACTGATGCCACTGTTGTCGTGAGACAACGGATCGATCCACGCTGAAAAAACTCCAACGGATCTCTTGTGATCGGCGCCACCGTAGGTCGATCGCCTAATCGGCTACGCGAGCATTCTCGGCTCGTGGTGAACTAGCGATCGATCAGCGATCGGCGGGCCGATCGTCAGAGACATCGGGCCTGATGCTTCCAATGAGCGATGCGGCGATTCGAGAGCGGCTCAAACGGTCGAACTCAAGTCGACTCACGACAGTCGAACCGGCCATAATGCCAGTCGACTGCCAACCTCAAAGATGAGGTTTTAACCCAAGTATGGTGCCCCCATACTTGCTAGACCACCCTTAGCCTAGACCTAAGCCTTCTAGCCACCTCTATCAGCCTCACGCCTCTCGGATCCCTCCAAGTCATCCATGACTTGTTCATCCATCGCGCTAGCCTCCAGGTGCTTCCCTCGGCTATGTCATGCTAACGGTGTCTACACCGCCAAGGCACATTGGACTTACGCCGCCAAGACTCTGCTTGGACTTTACGCTGCCAATATCAATCCCCTTGGACTTCCAAATGCCAAGACTCAAGCTTGGACTTTCCCTTGCCAATCCATGTTGGACTTTCCATGCCAAGACCCATGCTTGGACTTTCCATTTGCCAAGACCCATGCTTGGACTTCTCATTTGCCAAGACCCATGCTTGGACTTCTCATGCCAAGTACACAAGACTTAGACCTTCCCAAATTGCCAAGTGTCCCACTTGGACTTTCCATGCCAAGTACCCATGACTTGGACTTTACCTTGCCAAGACCCATGCTTGGACTTTCCAAAATCACATGGCTAGCGTTGTGCCCGTACGTAGATGGAATTCGTTCGCGTTGTTTGTCTACAATCTTGTTAGTACGCAGCGGAATAAACAATAACAAATACAAACACAAGATACAATCACAACACGCACGATATAACGTGGTTCGGAACCGAACGGTTCCTACTCCACGGATTGAGCTCTAAAGAGCTCTAGTGATGCACACGCAATCACTAATCAATAATAACTCCTTCTCGGAACAATCCGGAGGCGGAGAAACCTCGTACAAGGATTACACTAAGTAATGCACAAGATACAAGCAAATACAAGTAAGAAATACAATTGCAAGTAAAGGAAAAACAACTTTACAAGAGCTTTGGATTGCTTGATCTTTGATTGCCTTGAACTAGCTTTGAAGGACTGGAAAGCACCAACTTCCCCCTTCAATTTCACCCAAGAAAATCGCTTTAAAAACCCTCCTTCCGAGCTGCCTTTATAACCTGTGTCGGGCTGGATTTCCGCCTATCAGTCGACTGCCATAAGTCACCAGTCGACTGATGCCACTGTTGTCGTGAGACAACGGATCGATCCACGCTGGAAAAACTCCAACGGATCTCTTGGCAGTCGACTGCCAACATTGGCAGTCGACTGCCAGCCGCGTAGTCGACTGCCCAGTCGACTACGGAGCATTCTGTGCTCGTGGCTGAACTAGCAGTCGACTGCTAGCCCTTGGCGATCGCGTAGACATATCATTGCTCCAATGAGAGCCGACGCCAGAGCGATTCGGCTCACAAGCGGCTCGAACTCAAGTCGACTCACGGCAGTCGAACCGGCCATAATGTCAGTCGACTGCCAACCTCAAAGATGAGGTTTTAACCCAAGTATGGTGCCCCCATACTTGCTAGACCACCCTTAGCCTAGACCTAAGCCTTCTAGCCACCTCCATCAGCCTCACGCCTCTCGGATCCCTCCAAGTCATCCATGACTTGTTCATCCATCGCGCTAGCCTCCAGGTGCTTCCCTCGGCTATGTCATGCTAACGGTGTCTACACCGCCAAGGCACATTGGACTTACGCCACCAAGACTCCGCTTGGACTTTACGCTGCCAATATCAATCCCCTTGGACTTCCAAATGCCAAGACTCAAGCTTGGACTTTCCCTTGCCAATCCATGTTGGACTTTCCATGCCAAGACCCATGCTTGGACTTTCCATTTGCCAAGACCCATGCTTGGACTTCTCATGCCAAGTACACAAGACTTGGACCTTCCCAAATTGCCAAGTGTCCCACTTGGACTTTCCATGCCAAGTACCCATGACTTGGACTTTACCTTGCCAAGACCCATGCTTGGACTTTCCAAAATCATATGGTCAACCCTAGTCAACCATCAAGGTCTTCCTCGAGTCAAACTCGAGTCCGGTCAAACATAACCCGGGTCGATTGCTCTAATAATCTCCCCAACATATTAACCGACATTAATGTCAAACATCAATGCCAAACCACTTTGTCAAATCCCTTTGTCAAACATCAAAACATCCCTCGAGTCAAACTCGAATCTGGTCAATCGTGACCTGGGCCGATTGCACCAAAAATCTCCCCCTTTTTGATGTTTGACAAAAACCAAAACAAATCATCTGAGTTAGACCACTAACTCAAATCCCTTATAAATTATCCCAAATTGGTAAACACTCTCCAAATGTTCTCCCCCAAACATTCATACTTCTCTCTCAAATGTTCTCCCCCAAACATTCTCCCCCTTTTTGACTAACATCAAAAAGGTTTTCTCTCCAAGGAGGTCAATGTCTCATGTCTCAATGAGATCTTCCAATCTCCCCCTTTATCCAAAAATAAATACCTAGGATGCCTACCATCTTCCTAGTGATAATTCACATATCACTCAAGAGAGACAATCCTATACTCTCTCCCAATTTCCAAATTGGGTATAAAAAAAAAACCCATCAATTTTCCCAATTGATGATACTCTCCCAATAACTTCTCCTCTTCAAGGAGAAAAACACATCCATCATCCCAAGATGAATACCTCCCCCTAAAGGCTTGCTCCCCCTTGATCATTGCACCAACAATGTCCTTGGGAAGCCCCTAAGCCAATAGGAACTCTAAACCATCAAAATTAAGGTTCTAAGTTCAACATAGAACTTTCACTCACCCTTAATTTGATACTTTGACCTAACACAGCTCCTAATTCATATCCAATGAATTTTCACCCTTTATAATGCTTCCTAAAGCATATCCTAGGGTTAGGAGTGATTAGGAACCTTTTCCATAGCTGAACACGGGCTAAACAAACCTTGTTAACCCGAAATCAGACCTGGCATCGACTCGAATCACGATGTCGATCACCACTCCTGATCGATCATTGCCACAGTAGGCGATCGGTGATCAATAAAATCTCGATTTTCAGCTATCAGAAATGAATTTTGGAAATACATAAATAATTATACGTAATTTAAAAAATCGTGAAAATTCATACGTATAATACTTATGACATACACAATGGGTGAAAAATATTTGAAAATTATTTTACCCATAAACTAGTGAGTTTGATACAAAACTCAAAACCATTGAAATTTTTAATGTTTTGGCCCTATTTTGTATCAACTCTATCAATGGTGATTTCTATCAAAAGATAGACTTCACCAAGGTTTTTCAAGATGATTTTAAAATGTTTTCAAAACCTTATTTTGGATCATATTCCTTGGGCTCTATGTACATGACTTGTACACATGCTTTCCTAATGATCTACAAATGAAACAAGATGAGTTTTAGTTTATCTAGATGCAAAAACTATGCACCTTGAACTCAACTCATATCCTAGCATCTCACATGTATCTAAGGTGTATAAAATACACATACATGTCAATTTAATGTGAGATGTGGGTTTTGTTCATCCTAATCTAGGGTTTCATGCATTCTCTAAGGCAACCCTACTTGATTCCCTTATAAATGAGACTTCAAGTCATGCCATAGTCCTTAGTTCAATTTTAATTGAGATTTTCTTAAATGCATGAATGATTATGGCATAAATGATGACATAAATAAACATATGCTCATAACCATGATGTCATGACATAATATGAAATCTAAAACACATGACATTTAAATCCTTAAACCTAAGCATAATCATGACATATAAAATGATTAGAAATACACATGATATCATGACATGGCATATGGAAAACAAGGCATGGCATATAAAATATATAGGTATAGTAATACCCAAATTTTAATATTAATTGCCATTTGATATAATTAGATATATTTTGCCATATTATCATTAATCTCCCTAGTGTGCCAAAAACCCAAAATGACACACTAACCTCTAAACCTAAATTGTGACAATTTAATTGATTTTTCTTAAATTCAAAAGTGCATTGGCACATCCTAAAATCTTTTAGGATATTGATTCAAATCTATTTCCAAGGTAGCCATAACCTTGAAAACATCCTAAAGTGCCACCTTTACCATGATTGAGTTAACTACCCATCCACTCAAGGTTGACACATCCTAAACCCATCTAGCGTGAATCAATCACGCTCTTAGGAACCCAAAACCGATTTGAGCTCCTAGGGTTAATTAGGTATTCCTTAGGGATAACCTCCCTAGATACCTTCCTAATGACCCTCCTAGGCTTGTTAGCCTTGGTCATTTGGGTCTTACCTAGGTTGACTCTAGGGGTAACTCCCCTTGCAACCTTCTTAGTGGCCACCCTAGGTTTCCTTGAAACCTTAGCCACTAGGCACACCCTTTGGTCAACTCTAGGGATAACCTCCCTATTGACCTTGGTCTTTCTAGACCTAGTTTGTGTTCCATAGTCTAGTGGAACACTATGGTAAGCTACCTTAGGCTTAGGTTTGTGACTCAAACCTTGCTTGCCCTTGGTTGACTTTTGACTCTTAGGTCCTTGGTGTTGACTTTGACTTTTGGACCTTTGACTTTGACCATTACACCCTTTAAATTGATTTTGTATATTCCTAAGGGTCTTTTCAAGTTTTTCAAGCCTTGACCTCAAGACTTGATTTTCCTTTTCTAATTGCCCAATTTTAGAATTTTGATTTAAATCTTGGGCATTGGACTTTCTAGGCATATGCCTAGTCCCTTTAGGATTTAGATCTAGATGTTCTCCTATTTTCCTAATTGATTCCTTAGGTAAAATATTTTTAGGGACATTAGTCCCAAATTTTTCCTTACTCCTAAGGTAAACATTTTTAGCACCTAAGCAAAAGTATTTATTTCTATTAGCATGCTTTTCATGGCAAATTGCTAGGGAATTGAAATTTCTAGCATGCTTTTGTCTATTAACTAAAGAAAAAGCATTATTAACTTGATATACCTTAGGGTTAGCCTTAGTAGCTCCCCCTACTTGTGATGCTCCCCTTTGCCCCTTCTTCTCCCCCTTCGGGTATTGACTCCGATAATGACCCGGTAGTCGGCATTTGAAGCAAATCACTTGCTCCTTGCTCTTTTTCATTGAGGCACCAGTCTCCTTGACTTTTGGCACGGGTGGAGTCTTCTTAACCCGTTTAGGACACTTACTCTTGTAGTGTCCTTTCTCCCTACACACAAAGCATATAATATTCATTTTATTATTAATTGACATGCTTGAGTTACCTAGGGTGGTTGTGGTGGTCGGAGTGGATTCTTGAGCTTGCTCTTCCTCTCTACCGGATGTCGATGGTTCTTCTTGTTGCTCCGGTATCGAGGATGCCCTAATCTCCTCCTCAATCCTAGAAGTGGATGCTTCTTTCACTTCCTCCACCTCTTCCGATCCGGATGTTGATTCCCTATCAACCTCCGAATCCTCACTTCCTTGTGAGGATGATCTCTCTTCTTCACCCTCCTTATCTTCTTGAATTGATGGTGAACTTTCTTGAGCTTGAGAGGGTGAGCACTCCTCTTCTTCTTCTTCTTCTTCTTGGACCGATGATGAGTTTTCATGGAGCTTTGCCACTTGGCTCCATAACTCTTTAGCATCTACATAATTACCTAACATATACAAGATATTGTTAGGCATTAAATCAATTAAAAATTTTATCACCTTATCATTTTTCTCGGATGCTTGAACTTGCTCTTCGGTCCATCTTTTCTTTTTGAGAAATCCACCTCTTGGTCCTCTTGGATATTCAAATCCATCCATCAAAATGGATCATTCCTCAAAGTCTCTCATCATAATAAAATCCTCAATTCTTCCCTTCCAAGAATTGAATCCTTCTCGTCCGTATAGGGTGTAGGGCACCGGTGTGTTGATGTCCCAACCTAATTGATCTTGGACTTCCATCTTCACCCTCTAGCTTCTTTGTCCTAGCTCCCGGCGATTAGTCCGTAGAAGAGCCCCGGGCTCTGATACCACTTGTAGGAGCTTAGAAGAATGACCAGAATATAAGCATTAGCCCCTTCTTGCTCCCCTTGGGTTCTTTTTATAGGAAAGAGCCTCTTTTTCCCGTTGGAGGTCCATCAGTCGACTGATGACTTACATCAGTCGACTGCCGCCGATTCTAACGGCTTCTGAACAGCCGGATTCGCGGGATTTACCGTCATCATCGCCAACGGGAAGACTATCACCGATCGCCAACGATGGGCAATATTCTGTTGGGGCAATGATCAATAATGCGGCGATCGCTCTTGCGTCAGCCGAACCGAGTCGACTCTCATCGTGACCGATAACTCTATCGCTAATGATCTTCCAACCTCTAATGCTGCATTTTAAGGGCCAGTTCGACCGACACCATGTTCCAGTCGACTGACACACCCCAAGTATGACTAATTCATACTTGAAAACATAACCTAAGCCTAGACTTAACCTTATAGCTTCTCCATCAGCCTTGCGCCTTTAGGATTTCTTTGAGTCCACGACTCCATCCATGCGCTTGCCTTCAAAAGCTTCCTTCGGTTTCGTCATACTTTGGTTTTCTTCTTTGCCAAAGTACGCTTGGACTTTACGCCGCCAAGACTACATGCTTGGACTTATGCCGCCAAGACTTTCCTTTGGTCTTTCTTTTCCAAGGACTGCTTGGACTTTCCAAAATCACATGGTCAACCCTAGTCAACCATCAAGGTCTTCCTCGAGTCAAACTTGAGTCCGGTCAAACATGACCCGGGTCGATTGCTCCAACAATCTCCCCAACATATTAACTGACATTAATGTCAAACATCAATGCCAAACCACTTTGTCAAACATCAAAACATCCCTCGAGTCAAACTCGAGTCTGGTCAATCGTGACCTGGGCCGATTGCACCAACACTAAGTTCTTGGAGATGTAAAACGAATCCACCATGGAGCTCCATCTTGAGGACCGGGGAAAGGCATCTATGACCTTCATTACCATATCCCAGTTGGAGAGCTTTTCTCCTACACTCGTTAGCTCAATTAAAATTTCTTTAAATCTAGAATGCAATGAAGTTACCTTTTCTCCCTTTTCTAATTTTATGTTGGATAGTTGGGAGCGGAGGAGGTCTCTCCTTGCAAGTTTGGCTTCCGAGGTGCCTTCATAAAGCTCCACTAGCTTCTCCCACATCTCCTTCGCACTAGAACACTCCCCTATTCTATTTACTTCTTGTTGAGGGAGCACATTGTAGAGGTGGTGCTTGGCCTTTGAATTTGCCAAATACTCCTCTCTTTGTCTTTTGCTCCATTTCGATTTTTCCAAAGGCTCCCCATCATCGTTCCTAGGCAATTCGAAACCATTTTCCATGATTAAAAGAATTTCAAAATTGGTCTCGAAAAATACCTCCATTCGCTTCTTCCACCAAGCGAATTCCCCTTCGAACTTTGGCGGATGAATGTTTGAGCCGACCATTTTTGATGTAGAGCTTGTTGCGGCGGTTAGTCCGGTGACAAGCAACCTGGCTCTGATACCACTTGTTGGGGGATCGGGACGGCCGACTAGAGGGGGGTGAATAGCCCTTGTTCGTTGGTTTATAGATTTTGCTCGTCTACACAAAGATTAACGCAAGCGGAATACAAATACAAATAAATAAAGACAAGCAAATAAACAATGAGAACAAACAATACAAACACCGAGATGTAACGTGGTTCACGGCTACGTCGCTAATCCACGGTCTGATTCGTCCACGGTGAATCACTCCGCAATCTATCCACTAGATCTCTCCTTTGCACAAAGCTAGGTGGAGGTAACCTCTTTACACAAAAACACTCCTCTTATAAATATAATGGAAATAAGCTTGAGTAAGAGGATGGAAAGCTTTAGGGAACTTTGGGAGAGTATTAGAGCATAAGCATTAACCCCCCAAAGCCCCATTCCCTTCCTTTTTATAGAGGAAGAGGGTTTCTTCCCGTTGACACAGGAGCAGTCGACTGATGCCCTCGATCAGTCGACTGGTCTTGTAGTCGTTGCCCAATAACGGCCGCTTTCCACGTTGGACTTCATCCAACGGTACTGACATCAGTTGACTGATCCTACCATCAGTCGACTGATGCTCAATCAGTCGAGTGCTCAATGGAGTGCCATTGATCGACTATTCCACGCGATCATGCATCGACATCGATCATTGCCGACCGATACCATGGTAGTTGACTGCCAAGCACTAAACTGGTCTTATACCAGTCGATCGAACCATCGACTCAGAGCAGTCGACTGCCATGACATGGCAGTCGACTGGTGTCGGGAAAACTTATCCGACACTTGGCCAAATGGCCAAGTTTCACCTAAGAGCTACCCCTTCCCGGGTTACATTCGCTCACTCTCATCTCTCAGAGTCCCTCGCATTCGAAGTTCTCTTCGTTCGCGGCCACGTCCCTCGGCAGCATCAGGCGCACGGCTCTGCAATGCTCCTTCGCGTTTCTTGCCTCGAAGTCTACTTCCTCCGGCTTCACTCCAAGCTCCTCGTCCGGTGGTCCCTCGGATGCTCCAAGCGCACGACTTCCGCAAAGCTATCCTTCACCGACTCAAGGCACAAGTCAAGAGATGTGAAACTTGCCACGGCTCCATGTACGAATTACTAAGTCCTGCACGACTTCAACGCACATATCAAATCAAAATAACAAACTAACTTAAACCCTTTGCCACACACATCAAAACCTTATCACGGCAAAAGATTGCCTTAACATGATGTCCCTATCCACCTCCTTTTCAAACCAAATCCAAGTCCATTAGGTTTATGAATTCACCCTGGGTACAAGTCTACCCTTAACTCCCATCCTCAATGGTTGCATAGCCTTGCACAGGATGATTCCAAAATTCAACCTCCGTGTCAATTGGCACACACACATAACCGTAGGATAGGAGTATCAGAACCCTATTTTGTTGCCACCTAAACCTTTCTATATGCATTCTTCTTCCACTCCATGTCAAAGATTCTAAATTTCAACTCCTTTAGGTCCATCACTATCTTTATCTTTTCTTCTATGTCATTGTTGTAATTGTAAAATTGCTTGCAGGGATGACTCTCTTCCTAATGAAGTTCTCTAATTTTTTGAATCAAATTTAGAGGAGAGAGAGCTAGCAAATCTACACTCCATAAATGTGTCCCCAAGTAATATTCCATCTACATCTAGGAATGTTAATGCAGAAAATAAAAGTAACATCTATTTCACCTTTGACCTAAATCAAGAAGCTAGTGTAATAGAAGTTAAGCTACCCAATACTTATACAATATTTGGAGATTACTTTGCAGAAACTTAGAGCCAGGAAGAAGTAAATAATATACAAGTGACACAACGAGGTGAATATAATATTGCTTCGAAAGAATACTTAGCTGAGGATATTCAACTTGAACAATTTGAATTTAACCCGGATTAGTACAGTGACTTAGAGGAGGAGTTTCCACCTGCAGATGATCTATATGGTTTGAATTCACGATTAACACAATTACCAAATGTCAATGCATTAGATCTAAATGAATTTTTTATTGGATAAGTTTTTCCCTCTCGACAAGAGTTTAAGGATACACTAGTAAGATATGTCATGTTAAAAAACTTTAGATACAATTAAGTTGACACTAGACTAAATAGAATTAAAGTTATTTACTTCAATCAACCATGTACTTGGAGAGTCGTTGCAAGGGGAGACGTGGAGTTCACTGTGATAAAATATGTGCAGTAACACCAATGTAGCACGATTAGGGAAACACCAGATCATCATGCTTGCACATCCACATTTGTAGCTTCTCAGATCGAAGGACAATTAGTTTTTTCTAATGATTACAAACCAAGGATGATTCAAAGAGAAATGAAATTTATGTTTGGTGTTCACATCTCATATAAGAAAGCATATTCTGCCTGAGAGAAAGCATTAAAGAAAGTAGTTGGTGATTTTGATGAGACTTATAGTTATCTTCCAATGTATTTGCATGAGTTAAGAGCAAGGGATCCTGATACTTATGTAGCACTATATAGAAATGATGAAAAGCAATTCCAGCACTATTTTTGAGCTTTTGGTGCTTGCAAAAGAGTATTCAGGTCCTATCTACGTAATTTTTTTTGGAATTGATGCAACACATCTGACTGGAAAATACCTCGGTGTGTTGCTAATGGCAACAACAATCAATGGCAATGCCAAAATTATCCTAGTGGGATTTGGAATTACTAAAGTTGAATATGGGTCTGCTTGGGAGTGGTTTCTATACTATTTAAAGAGATTTCTTGTTGTTGATCCATAGTCATTGAACATTGTATCTGACAGATATCAGAGTATTATATCAGTAGTTAACAAAGTATACGCTACTTTTGTAATGCTCAAAAAATAAAATAAAATAAAATAAGGTTCATTATAGCTAGGATTCGAACCATGAACCTTCTAATTGTGAGATAACCTTGATACCACTAGGACATAGGAGAATTCTTGTCTAGAATGTACAAAGATTATATAATAAAAGTATGAGAAGATGAGGAGTTTTATTTTCATCTCCCTAAATATTAAAGGGGAATTAAGAAAGGGAAAACTGAAATTTTCTTCCTCCTTCTCCCTTCTCCACCGAAAATTCTCTTCATCCTTCTTCCTCCTCCACCGAAACCTAGAAACTCCATCTCCTTGTTTTGCCTTCTCATCCGATCCCTTAGGGCTCTTGGTTGGGGTTCTCAAAAGAAGTTTCAAGGGCTTAGTATATGCTAGAGTATCACTCCTAAGGCTAAGGGACAAGGGAAAGTCTTCATCTCACAAAAACCCAAGCGGTATATTAGTAAGATAGCGAGAGGATGTAAGTATTTCTCACATGTAGTATAAGTAGCTATTCGATTGTTTTATCTAGCTTCTTTTCCTATGTTTTGTTAGATTATATATTTTGATCAGATTATATGTGTGTGTTCAGATTTATAGGTAAGGTATATTTGTTTTAAGCAAGACATAAGATCACCAGGATGCTATTTTTCCCCTATAGTATAAGTAACTCTCGATTTATACATCTAGCTTCTATTATTATGTTTTGTTCAGATTTATATGTTTCTGTTCAGATTATGGTTGTTCGGATTTATGAGTATTTTAGGTATATTTTTTTGGAAGCAAGACATAAGATCGCAAGGATGCTTCCCCTACGAGTTTTGGGGGACAAAGAGCATGATCAAATATCCTGAAAGGCTTCCTATATGAGTTTTTAGAGTATGATCATGTTAAATGTCATTATATGGCAAAATCAGTATGTCATATATAAAGAAAGTATTTTACTTTAAAGTGACATGTACTGGGCCCTTAGATCGCCCATGGGCCCTAGACCACCCTTAGTTAGTTGTCCTAATAAGTTTGGTGACTAGCTACCCCGAATTCTATTAGGGTTGCGCACAAATTGGTACTATGTCGGGCTGCCCAAACAAGGATGATTAGTATTTTAAAGTATATATGTATATATGATTTCTAAAGTTAACCAAAGCACAAGGTTTACAAGCTTAAGTATATCTCATGTGCATGTTTCTACAAGCGAAGCATATTTTGCAAGTTGTGTATTTCAAGTTCATGCATTTCAGGTTGAACCATTATGATACGTACAAGGGTCTCTAAATGTTTAATGAAGAAAGTTCATGCATTTCAAGTTGAACCATCATATTATGTGCAAGTATTTCTAAATGTTAATGAAGAATTTTTCTTAAATGCAAGTATGAGCATGTGTTGCATGCAAGCATTCTAGCAGCATGTTTTCCTAATGCAATGTTTTGTGAGAATAGGAGGTACTTACTAAGCTCCATTGCTTATAGTTTGCATTCCTTATACTCTAGATAAGGGTAAAGCAAGACTTGAGTAAGAGTGGGCAGCGGATGAAGTGATTGGTGTGTGTGGCAGCGGAATAGTGGATTACGATTCTAAACTTGCTAGAATTTATGTTATGTTAAGAACTCTGAATTTACTAATGGTTATGTTGTATTTAAGAATGTTGAACTTGCTAGTATTATGTTATATTAAAACCTTTGAAAGTGCTAGTGGGTTAGTGTCCATGTTATATGCGTGAGTATATTGTGTCTACGAATGTCGAACTTGCTAGTATCATGTTATGTTAAGTTTTTTGAACGCGCTAGTATTATGTTATGTTAAGACCTTTGAACGTGCTAGTGTGCTAGAGTTCGTGTATGTGCTTGACTATCATTCTGGGGTGAATAGAGGTGCACATGGTCAGGCCGTGTTTTTCAGCACGGTCGTGGGTGGGACACACGGCCAGGCCGTGTTTTTCAACACGATCGTGTGTCGTTGTTTTTATGGGTTGAGTTATTTCTCTATCTTCCGTTGTTTCAAGTTAAGAGTATTATGATACTTGTTATCAAAACCATGTTTAGATCTTGTTACGAGCTATTGACACTCTTCTGTTTAAATCAGGTATTAGTTAAATTAGTAAATAGTGTAAGTGAGATCATGGACTAATTGAGACATGTTTGGTTTATATCTAAAGTATGACGGTAACACCTCGCTTCCTAGTGTAAGAAAGAGGGGGGGGGGTGTTACAGTATGATATCAGAGCGAGTTTCACCCTTCCGTCACACACACATCAAGCATCAATCCTACCGCTTCTAAGTAAGAAAGTACATATATGTTTTACCTCATTCTATGCTAGTAAAGAATGTTTTGTTAAACATGCTTACATGTTTAGGTGATGATGATAGAAAGTAAGTAATAGTAGTAGTCTTATATTAGTCTTACTTCATGAAGAAAAATGGCTAGAACACGGACCAATGGAAATCAGAGGACAAAAGAAAGTAGTACCACCACCTGATTTGATGCAGGTAGTCATTCAGCTTCAGCATCAAGTTGCAGAGAAGCAACAGGTTATCAATACCTTAATGATGAGCCAACAAGATAATCATGTCACTCCATCAGCTACTCAGAATGTCATACCGACTGCACCCCTTGCCCCACTAGTTCCCCCGATAGCCCCAACGGTGGGGGTGAGGCAAGAGGCGTACTTAATTCAATGGCAAAAGCTGAAGCCAGAGAGTTTTGCTGGTACGAGTGAACCATGGGATGCTCAGGCCTGGTTCAAGACGTTAGAAAGTATTTTAGAATTGCTGGATTGGCCTGAAAATGAGAAAGTCAAATGTGCATCATTCTGCTTGACTGGAGATGCCAGAATGTGGTGGGAACGGGTAAAGGCAAAAAGAGTGATTAATCAGATGACTTGGGATGACTTTAAAATAGAGTTCTTTGAAAGAGTTCTTCCATATGCGAGTCACGAATAGGCACTACGACGAGTTCACAGAATTTCGACAAGGGGACTTATCAGTTAATGAAGTCGTGAATAAATTTAATAGACTAGCTCGCTTATGTCCAGAATTAGTCAGCACGGAACGACAAAGGGTTAGACTTATGCTCAAAATGCTTAGACCTGAGATAGCTCTGAATGTGGCCAGCGGAATTAATAGACCGCAGACTGCAGAGGAGTTAATCAGTAGTGCTTTAATTGCAGAACATTACATGAACAACATTAAGCGACAGAATCAGGCCTCAACTGAAAGCAGAACTCATGGAAGTTTTGGAGGTCCGAAATCTCAGAGCAATAATTCTAACTGGAAGGGAAATAACAATGGCAAGAGGAAGCAATGGAATAACCCAAAGGGAGGTTCAACAAACAAGCGACCTAAGTATCCTACATGTTCTAAATGTGGGAAGATGCATCCAGGAGTTTACCGCCAGGGCACGAGCAGGTGTTATACATGTGGCTTAGAGGGACACTTGGCCAGAAATTGCCCTACCAAGACCAATCCACCTCCACCACAGTCAAATCAGTATGGGGGTAAACCTGCTCAGTTACACCAAATGTAAGCATCATTGGAGGGTCCTCACATTAGTCAAGGAAGATTGGAGGCCCCACCAGTTACACCGAATGCTTGGATCTTCTCTCTCACTAAAGAAGATGTAGCAAATGCTTCTACTGTTATCACAGGTCATATACTTATATTTAATCAGTATTCTACTATGCTATTTGATAATGGGACAACTCATTTGTTTATTTCCATGATATTTGCTAAGAAGATAAATATACCTCCGGATGTCCTAGATCTTAAGTTTGTAACAACATTGCCTTCGGGATAGGTGATGACATCTACGCATTGGTTGCGTGCTGCACCAGTCAGAATTTCAGAAAGAGAACTTTATAGTGACTTGATAATGCTGGACATGCATGATTATGATGTCATCTTGGGAATGGACTTTCTGAGCAAGTATGGTGCATCCATTGAGTGTCGTAAGCAAAGAGTCGTATTCCAATCTGAGGCAGAGTCTAAGTTTGAATTTATAGGAGAACCAAAGAAAAGAACTAAGAAGTTCTTATCTACCATAAAAGCTCAAAAGATGTTAGTCACTGGATGCACTTAGTATCTAGCACATGTGGTGGATACAAAGCAAGAAAGAGGCCAAAAGCTCGATGAAGTCCGAGTTGTATGTGACTACCCAGAAGTATTCCCTAATGAATTGCTAGGGTTGACTCTTAAAAGAGAAATTGAATTTGAGATTGAACTTATTCCTGGTAACAAACCAATCTCAAAAGCACCCTATCGTATGGCTCTGGCAGAACTGAAAGAGCTTCAGGAACAATTACAGGAGTTACTCGACAAGGAATTCATTCAACCTAGTCACTCACCGTGGGGAGCTCCGGTATTGTTCGTGAAGAAGAAAGATG
The DNA here is from genome assembly GCA_025175895.1 of Wurfbainia villosa. Lineage (NCBI taxonomy): Eukaryota > Viridiplantae > Streptophyta > Magnoliopsida > Zingiberales > Zingiberaceae > Wurfbainia > Wurfbainia villosa. The sequence continues at coordinate 60,074,954 of CM045997.1, forward strand.
AGTCTATGAGAATGTGCATAGACTACTGAGCACTGAATAAAGTGACAATCAAAAACAAATATCCTTTGCCAAGGATTGATGATTTGTTTGATCAGTTGAAGGGAGCCACAGTTTTCTCCAAGATTGACTTGCGGTCCGGGTATCATTAAGTAAAAGTTAAAGAGGATGATGTACCGAAAACAACTTTTTGAACGAGGTATGAACACTATGAGTTCGTGGTCATGCCTTTCAGAGTGACAAATGCTCCCGCAACATTTATGGACTTAATGAATTGGGTATTTAAGGCATTCCTCAACAAGTTTGTGATTGTCTTCATTGACGATATCCTTATTTACTCAAGAACTCAGAAAGAGCATGCTGAACATTTGAAGACAGTGTTACAAACCCTTCAGCAGAGGCAATTGTATGCCAAGTTCTCCAAGTGTGAATTTTAGCTCGATCGAGTATCTTTCCTGGGTCACATTATTTCAAAAGATGGGGTTATGGTAGATCCGACAAAGATAGAAGTTGTTAGTAACTGGAGTCGACCAAAGAATGTCAGTGAAATCAGAAGTTTCCTTGGTTTAGCAGGGTACTACAGAAAATTTGTAGAAGACTTCTCAAGGATAGCTTCACCATTGACGATTCTTACCAGAAAGAACAGGAAGTTTGAATGGACCGAGGATTGTGAGAAGAGTTTCATTGAACTAAAGAGGAGACTAACAAGTGCTTAAATTCTTACTCTTATCGAAAGTAATGAAAGCTTTGATATGTATAGTGATGCATCCCAAAATGGGACTCGAAGCGGTGCTTATGCAAAATGGGAAAGTCATTACCTATGCATCTAGACAGCTCAAGGATTATGAAAAGAATTATCCCACTCATGATCTTGAGTTGGCAGCAGTGGTCTTCACTATCAAAATTTGGAGACATTATTTGTATGGAGTTCAGTGCAAGATTTATACAGATCACCAGAGTCTGAAATATTTCTTCACTCAGAAGGATTTAAACATGAGACAGCATAGATGGCTTGAGCTGGTTAAAGATTATGACTGTGAAATCTTCTACCATCCTGGAAAGGCAAACAAAGTAGCAGACGCACTGAGTAGGAAATCATGCGCCACCTTAATGTCCTTATCTTCATTATCTCAACCATTGGAGAAAGAGATGTTGAACTATGGGGGTTGAGATTATTTCTGGACAGCTTTCTACCCTGACGATAGCGCCAACACTGTTTGATGATATACTAGCAAAGCAAGATGAAGATCCAAGCATCCAAAGGATCAAGCAAGAGATCCAAGAAGGAAAGGATGAAGGATTTCGTATCACTAACAGTGGGGTACTATATCTTGGTGAACGCTTATGTATTCCCAATGATCTAGAATTAAGAAAGAGAATTTTAGAAGAAGCTCATGGGACCCCATATTCAATGCATCCTGGATCTACCAAGATGTATTAAGATTTGAAAGAAAAGTTCTGGTAGTTCGATATGAAAAGGGATGTGGCTAAATATGTTAGCACCTGTCTAACTGTCAAAGGGTCAAAGCAAAACATCAGAGACCTGGAGGAGTTCTGCAACCTATTCAAATCCCAGAATGGAAGTGGGAAGATATAGCTATGGATTTTATAGTAGGACTACCCAAAACAACTAATGGTTATGATGCTATTTGGGTGATTATTGATAGATTGATAAAATCTGCTCATTTTTTGGCAATCAAAATATCGTACTCAATGGAACAACTAGCTCAGTTGCATGTTAAGGAGGTGATCAGATTGCATGGAGTTCCTAAGACCATCATTTCTGATAGGGATAGCCGATTTACTTCACACTTTTGGGAGTGTGTTCAGAAGACCCTTGGCACTAAACTACGATTTAGCACAACATTTCATCCTCAAACAGATGGGAAAATCGAACGAGTAAATCAAATTCTAGAGGATATGCTACGAGCTTGTGCCTTAGATTTTAAAGGAAGTTGGTGCAAATACCTATGTCTGACAGAGTTTGCTTACAATAACAACTACCAAGCTACAATTGGAATGACACCCTATGAAGCTTTATATGGAAGAAAATGTAGGTCTCCTATTTGTTGGTATGAAGGTGGGGAGAAGAAAGAAATGTGGCTCAAGATAGACTTTATAGATGACACCACCAAAGCTATAAAGAGCATCCGCCAAAGAATAGAGACTGCTCAGAGTCGGCAGAAAAGTTATGCCGACATACGGCGTAGGCCACTTGAATTTGAAGCTGGGGATTCTGTATTTCTTAAAGTAGCTCCTATGAAAGGGGTGATGAGATTTGGGAAGAAAGGCAAGCTGAGTCCACGTTATGTAGGACCTTACCGGATCACAAAAAGAGTTGGCAAAGTAGCTTATAAGTTAGAGCTACCTCAAGAAATGTCAGCAATTCACAACGTATTTCATGTCTCAATGCTGAAAAAGTACGTTTCTGATGCAGATCATGTGATTGAGCCACAGACGGTACAAGTTCAAGAAGATTTGAGTTATGAAAGTTAACCTATTCAGATAATAGATCGAGAAATCAAGAAATTGAGAAACAAAGAAGTACCCTTAGTGAAAGTCATATGGCAAAATCAAAAGTTCGAAGAAGCAACTTGGGAACGCGAGGATGACATGAAACAAAAGTATCCAGAGTTGTTTTAAGTTTCCAGAATGAAACTTTTATAAGGTATGAAGGATTGTAATGCCAAAAAAATAAAATAAAATAAAATAAAATAAAATAAAAATAAAATAAGGTTCGTTATAGCTAGGATTCGAACCATGAACCTCCTAATTGTGAGATAGCCTTGATACCACTAGGACATAAGAGATTTCTTGTCTAAAATGTACAAAGATTATATAATAAAAGTATAAGAAGATGAGGAGTTTTCTTTTCATCTCCCTAAATATTAAAGGGGAATTAAGAGAGGGAAAACTGAAATTTTCTTCCTCCTTCTCCCCTCTCCACCGAAAATTCTCTTCATCCTTCTCCACCGAAACCTAGAATCTCCATCTCCTTGTTTTGCCTTCTCATCCGATCCCTTAGGGCTCTTGGTTGGGGTTCTCAAGAGAGGTTTCAAGGGCTTAGTATATGCTAGAGGATCACTCCTAATGCTAAGGGACAAGGGAAGGTCTTCATCTCACAAAAACCCTAGCGGTATATTAGTAAGATAGCGAGAGGATGTAAGTATTTTTCACCTACAGTATAAGTAGCTCTTCGATTGTTTTATCTAGCTTATTTTCCTATATTTTGTTAGATTATATGTTTTGATCAGATTATATGTGAGTGTTCAGATTTATAGGTAAGGTATATTTGTTTTAAGCAAGACATAAGGTCACCAGGATGTTATTTCTCCCTTATAGTATAAGTAACTCTCGATTTGTACATCTATCTTCTATTATCATGTTTTGTTCAGATTTATATGTTTATGTTCAGATTATGGTTGTTCGTATTTATGGGTATTTTAGGTATATTTCTTTGGAAGCAAGACATAAGATCGCAAGGATGCTTCCCCTACAAGTTTTGGGGGACAAAGAGCATGATCAAATGTCTTGAAAGGCTTCCTATATGAGTTTTTAGAGTATGATCATGTTAAATGTTATTATATGGCAAAATCAGTATGTCATATATAAAGAAAGTATTTTACTTTAAAGTGGCATGTACCGGGCCCTTAGATCGCCCACAGGCCCTAGATCGCCCTTAGTAAGTTGCCCTAATAAGTTTGATGGCTAGCTACCCCGAATTCTATTAGGGTTGCGTGCAAATTGGTACTATGTCGGGCTGCCCAAACAAGGATGATTAGTATTTTAAAGTATATATGTATATATGGTTTCTAAAGTTAACCAAAGCACAAGGTTTACAAGCTTAAGTATATCTCATGTGCATGTTTCTACAAGCGAAGCATATTTTGTAAGTTGTGTATTTCAAGTTTATGCATTTCAGGTTGAACCATTGTGATATGTACAAGGATCTCTAAATGTTTAATGAAGAAAGTTCATGCATTTCAAGTTGAACCATCGTATTATGTGCAAGTATTTCTAAATGTTAATGAAGAATTTTTCTTAAATGCAAGTATGAGCATGTGTTGCATGCAAGCATTCTAATAGCATGTTTTCCTAATGCGATGTTTTGTGAGAATAGGAGGTACTTACTAAGCTTCATTGCTTATAGTTTCCATTCCTTATACTCTAGATAAGGGTAAAGCAAGGCTTGAGTAAGAGAGGGCAGCGGATGAAGAGATTGGTGTGTGTGGCGGCAGAACAGTGGATTACGATTCTGAACTTGCTAGAATTTATTTTATGTTAAGAACTCTGAATTTACTAATGGTTATGTTGTGTTTAAGAATGTTGAACTTGCTAGTATTATGTTATATTAAGACCTTTGAATGTGCTAGTGGGTTAGTGTCCATGTTATGTGCGTGAGTATATTGTGTCTAAGAATGTCGAACTTGCTAGTATCATGTTATGTTAAGTCCTTTGAACATGCTAGTATTATGTTATGTTAAGACCTTTGAACGTGCTAGTGTGCTAGAGTTCATGTATGTTCTTGACTATCATTCTAGGGTGAATAGAGGTGCACACGGCCAGGCCATGTTTTTCAGCGCGATTGTGGGTGGGACACATGGCTAGGCCATGTTTTTCAATACGGTCATGTGTCGTTGTTTTTATGGGTTGAGTTATTTCTCTATCTTCCGCTGTTTCGAGTTAAGAGTATTATGATACTTGTTATCAAAACCATGTTTAGATCTTTTTACGAGTTATTGACACCCTTCTGTTTAAATCAGGTATTAGTTAAATTAGTAAATAGTGTAAGTGATGTCATGGACTAATTGAGACATGTTTGGTTTATATCTAAAGTATGATGGTAACACCTCCCTTTCTAGAGTAAGAGAGAGGGGGGGGGGTGTTGGCAATGTGCTATTCCTCGGAGGCTCATTGGCTCCCATGTCCCCGGATTAAAATTTTCAACAAATGAAAAACTAATCCGGATGGGATGAGTTTCCTAAGAACAACCAATTCGTCATCGTGCCAACGACTCGAGCAATCGCTTGAACAAACTAGTTGTTCAAGCAACCAAACTCTTCTAGTCGATTAGCCGCGGAAGAGACGATGGACGGATCGCCGGTTTTTGTGTTTCTTATTCGGGGTCCATGATTATACAAATACATACAAATGTAAACTAGTATAATCAACATATACTAACATAAAGAACATAAGCTAGCATATCAATAAGAACATGCAAAGAACAATAATAAAAGTTGTAAAACTTTTATACCTCTTGATCTTCTATCGTATGTCCTAACCTCCTTGTAGACTTCGTGTGGATGAAGATCCTCCACAAGTTGAAGCTTCCTAGATCTTCTTCAATCCAAAGAATGAAGAACTCTCTTTCCCTTCTTGCTTGAGCCAACCACCAATCCACAAAGGATTGATCCACGCCCCAAGAATAGAGAGAACAAAATGGAAACAAAACTCATCTCTTATCTAGGACCAACCATCAAGCTCCAAGCATGATGTTTTGCCGTCCAAAGAGAACAAGAAGAGGATGAGAGGAATAGGTTGAGCGCCACCAAGGTAGAGGGAAAAGATCTAGGAGCCCAACACCCTAGGAAGAAGAAGAAGATATCCTCTCCTATAGTTGTGCCCACTTTCCCTCCATAACCTAGCCGCCCAACCAAGGAAAGGAAAACTCTAGGGTTTCTTGCGCCCACTAATGGAAGGGCAAACCCTAATTTCCCAAACCAACCTACTCCATAGAAAGAAGGGTGAAGCTTGGGCGCCGGCCAAACCAAGGAGGAAGGAGGAAGAAGGGTTGCCGCCCACCATCATGAACTAAACCCTAACCCTAGCCTCTTCCTATTTCTTGCCGCCCAACCATGGTGGAAGGAGGAGATCTAGAACCGCCACCTTCCCTAGGAAGAAGAAGAACTCTTCCATAAGTTGCCGCCCACTCTCCTTTCTCACCATGGTCGCCAACCCAAGGAGCCAAACCCTAATTAGGGTTTCCTCCTTAGGGTTTCTTGCCGCTGCCAAAGAGAGGCTAAACCCTAATTTCCATCATCCAAAAAAACTTATTGCCACCCAACCCATGCTCCCTTATATATAGAGTTAGGTTTAGGCCTTGGTTTAATCTCCACCGTCGGTTCTAGGGTTTTAATCTCAACCGTCGGATCTAGAGATTTAATCTCAACCGTCGGTTCTAGGGTTTTAATCCCAACCGTCGGATCTAGAGATTTAATCTCAACCGTCGGATCTAGGGATTTAATCCGAACCGTCGGATTTAGAGATTTGTTTTCCATCATTTGATCTAGACTTCATGAGGTTTATATTAGGCTACGATAGGGACCATGAGGAGGAGTTGGGTCTTGGCCACCCGATGGATCGGAACCACACAAACTTGATCCATCAATGATGTTCCATTCCACTAGAGGATCATCATCGAACTACCTCACCACCCCCCATAAATTAATATGGGCTCCATATATTATTTGTACATCCATCTCCCCGTGTTTAAGATATCGAATGTCCGTAAATTAATTGATTTACTGACCATCAATTAATTAACATCTAAATCCTCGAGTAGTACCACTCAACCTTATCATCATGTTGACTAAGTCAACCTGCAGGGTTTACATGATGAACCTTATGAGCTCCTCAAGGGGACATCATCAACCTAATACATAGGACACGGTTTCCTCCTATAATCAACGACACACCATGTAAATAATATCATTTCCCAACTTACCGGGCATATTGATTTAATCCATAGAAATCTCACCCTCTGGTAAATCAAAGAAATAAGTATTAAGTACATGTGCCCATTATTATATCGGGATTAAGAGCATGTACAACATAATATCCGAGGTCCGATTCAATTATGCAGTCAGTAATAAATTGAATCACCTCTATGTCGGTCCTGCTCAATACACCTAAGTGTACTAGTGTAACTTTATATATTCAAGACAAAACAATACCAAGATACACTACAACCATGCCAATGGTTTGTCCAAAACCATCTTGGTTGTGATCCTCTACTTATATTCTACAAGGAACTGATAACATGATCTTCTGTGCCACACCAAGCACCATGTTATCTACAATGTAAAATAATTTTGCATAATCATAAAAATATGCAAACAATGATCATGTGATTCTTATTTCAAAATAAAGATGTTTATACAAAAGAGCTAGGCTTTCAGTATACATCCCAACAGGGGGGTGTTACAACTTCCCATCATGGTTTTCGTTGCTACCACTTGTCTTTTAACATGGTAATAGAAATACGAGATAGACCCTTATTAGGTCTGTTTTGGGCAGTAACACGAGCCAATACAACAGAATTGTATGACTGAGTAATGCACACTATGCTTGAAAAGCACCCAAATGCTCATGCTTGGTTGTAAAATATCAATCCAAAAAGATGGGTCACACTTTACTAGGAGAAGGTACACAATTCTAACAACTAATTGTTCTGAGAGTTTAAATGTTTTATTCAAGGAAACACATGAACTCCCCATCAACAATTTAATTGATAATACTAGAATAAAGGTTGCTCAATGGTTCTTTAACTGTAGGGAAGAAACTTCAAAATGTATTGGTGTTTTAATGCCTTATGCTATCAACAAATTTGATATAAGGAGAGAAAGAACTAGACTATATTCGGTCTTCCCGTACTCTCAAAATGAAATGGAAGTACAAACAACAGCTTCTCCCTATATTGTTGATTTACAAAGGCACACTTACAATTGCAGTGAGTTTCATATTTCAAGAATTCCTTGCTCACGTGCAATTGCATTCATCACATATCGGAACAAGGATCTTGATGGGTTTAAGGATTCTTGTGCTTATGTGTGAAGTGTAGCATGATAGGGTACTATGTTTGTTTGAGTTTAGTAAGGCATTCTATATAGATAGTTGTAAAACTTCATTAGACTTTGTTTTTCAGTTTTACTAAAGAGGATAAACTTATGATGGGTCCGGGATTTTCAGCTAGAGCATGTTAGTAGTTGTTAGAGATCATGTGGTAGAACACCAAGTGTTTGCTGAGCTTAGTAGGGTTGGAGTGTCATTGTCTATTCAGAATTCCAAGCAGTCTTGGTTTTCCTGAGTGTCATATGCTTTTTCAGAGTATAGAAGGTTGAGTATAGCAGTTAAGTCAGACGCATACATCCTTTGTCGACCCAGGTCACGATTGACCAGACTCGAGTGGGACTTGAGTATGATTTTTATGTTTGACAATGGGTTTGATCATTGTTTGACAATATGTATTTGACCATATGTTGACCATATGACAAGTGGATGATTGAGATATCCAAAAACATATGGGGGAGATTATTTAAGGGAAATTATTGGAGCAATCAAACCTTAGGTCAAGGTTGACCAAACTCGAGTGAGACTCGAGAGAAAGTTCAAGCATGAATACTTGACAATGGTGAAGTCCAAGTTTAGAGACTTGGCAAGGGAATGTCCAAGAATAGTCTTGGCAATGGAGAAGTCCAAGTTTGGAGACTTAGCAAGGGAAAGTCCAAGAATGGTCTTGGCATGGAGAAGTCCAAGTATGGATACTTGGAAAATAAAAAGTCCTAGGATGTAGTCTTGGCTACGTAAGTCCAAGGGTGTAGTCTTGATAGTAAAAGTTCAAATATGGATATTTGGAAAAGGAAAAAATCAAGGGTGTAATCTTGGCCATGTAAGTCTAAGTGTGTAGTATTGGCGGCGTACGTGTAAGTCCAAGGGTATAGTCTTGGCGACGTAAGACCCAATGACATGACATAGCTGACGGAAGCACCTGAAGACTAACGTAAAGGGTGAGCGAGTTGTGGAGGACTTGGATGAACCCTCAAGGCATGAGGATGATAGAGGTGGCTAGAAGGCTTAGGTCTAGGCTAAGGGTGGTAGATCAAGTATGAGGGGAGTATACTTAGGTTAAACCTCACTTTTGAGGTTTACCAGTCGACTGGTTGTATTGACCAATCGACTGGTCAAGTATTCAGCACTCGAGAGGCCTAGTTTACTTGATCAGTTGACTAGGTCATCAGTTAACTAGGGTTATGACCCAGTCGACTAGCAGAGTAGTCGACTGAGGCTCGACTGCTTGTTGTGCCTTAGCAGTTGATTGATGTGTTACACCAGTTGACTGGTCCACGACAGTCGATTGCAAATAATGGGCAGTCGACTGGTGGTAGTGGACACGAGCACAAAAGCTCTAGTAGTCGACTGGGTAGTCGACTGAGGTCTTGGCAGTCGACTGCTGGTAAGGGTAGTCGATTGCTCAAGTATACGTTGGGCAGAATCTAATGTGGATTAGTCTGTTGTGAGACAACGGTACTGTGGACAGTAGACTGAGAACTTTTGGCAATCAATTGTCAAGCGAAAATCAATCCGATGCAGGATATAAAGGAGGTTGCGATGGAGGGTTGAAGAAAGTCGGTTCTTGAGCATTTGGGAGGGGTTTTACTATTGCATTCCAGACCTTCCAAGGCATTCAAAGCAACCACATCAACAAACATACAAAAGTTCTCTTTGTAAAGTGTTCTTTACATTTGTGTTTTCATTCTTATTATATTTGCTTGTATTTGGTTGTATCTTGTGTTCTTATTGTTGTAAGATATTGTAAGAGGTTTCTCTACCTCTGGATTGTTTCCGAGAAGGAGAAGATATAGTGGTGGTTTGGTTTGTGTGTGTTTGTCTTGGTATTTATTTGTAATTATGCTTTTGTATTCCGTTGCACACTAATCATTTTGTAGACAAACACGAACCAACCAAAGAAGGTAAAAAACCACTATTCATCCCCCTCTAGCGCTCATCACGATCCCTATAATTGATATCAGAGCGGGTTGCTCTTAAATGATTAACAACTAAGAGAGAAAAACCGCTAGAGGAGTAGAGAAAGATGGTTTTCCCAATGACGAACTTGGATATGACATCAACGCTCCACCTGTTTTCGTCCACGATGATTTTCAATATTGGAAAAATAGAATGATGCATTTTCTTATGTGTAACATAAAAGATTAGTTTATCCTTGTAGATGGATTCAAACATCCAAGGGGTCCAAAGGGTGGATTTCTTAAGAAGAAAAGATGGATCGAGGAGTAACTTTGAAAATCCAAAATTAATGATAAGGTAGAAAAATATTAGTTAAATTAATACCTAACGATATTTTACCAGTTATAAGGACGCAAAGGATTTATGGAACAACTTGATTAAGTTCCATGAAGATCCCTCATCGGCTCAAGAAGTAGAGGAGGAGTCTGAGGAATGCTCATCCTCTCAAGCTCATGAAGATTCGTAAGTTGATAGATGTTTAACATTCGAAGAAGAAATTGAGGAAGCTTCCACTTCTAGGATTAAGGGGGAGGAGAGACCACCAATGTCAGAGCAAGAAGAGGAACCTTCTACATCTGGGAGAAATGAAGAACAACCCAATGAGTCCCCTATCACCAAGCTAGGTAACTCAAGCTCAAGCTCTAAAAATAAAGATTATATTATATATTTTGAGTATAGGGAGGTAGGACATACAAGAGCAAGTGTCCACAAAGTGCCAAGGTGAAGGCTCACATAGTGCCAAAAGGGAAGGTGAAGACCAAGGAGTTCGATGCCCCAATCCACAAGAACAAGGAGCACATTATGTGCTTTAAATGCCAACAAAAAGTTCACTATAGAAAAAAAAAATGTGGAACCGCCACATTAGCGGCCCCCTCCGGCTGCCCCTACCGGTGGAGGAGGTAAATCAGGACCCAGGTGGTAAAAAAAAAAAAAAAAAAAAAAAGGTCACTATAGAAGTCAATGTTCTAGGGGGAGTCACCCAACCAAGGGAAAAGGAGGAGCATCATATATAGAGGAAGCTAATGCAAACCCTAAGGTAACATTTAATAATGCTCTTCAAATTATTAATAATAAAAAAGCATGCTAAGAATTTTCTAGCTATTGTTAATCATGAAAGGCATTCTAATAACAAATATTTTTTTCTTAGGAGCTAAATCCTATGAATTTAAATCTAAGGATAAATCTAGACCCATTAACTCTAGGACTACCACACCTAAGGATAGGGAGGTAGAGAATCTAGGCATTAACCCTAAGAAGGGTAGGAATATGCCTAGAAGAAAGGGGAATGTTCAAAGAAACAATAAAAATTCAAAAATTGGGCAATAGGAATTAGAAAATCAAGCTCTGAGGTCAAAGCTTGAGAAATTAGAAAGGACTCTTAAGAAGATGAAAAATTCAACAAAGGGTTAAATGGTCAAAATCTAGGTGTTAGGAGGCAAGAGCCGTCTAAGGGTAAGAAGGACTTGGGTCATAAACCTAAGTCCAAGGAGGTAATGCCAACCTACCATAATGTTCTATTTAACTATAGAATAAATACTAGGTCTAGGAAAATCATGGTCACAAGGGAAATTATCCTTAGTGTTGACTATAGTAGATGTCTAGTGGCTCAGGTTTCGAAGAAATCTAGGAAAGACACTAACAAGATTACAAGGAAAGTTATCCCTTGGATTAACCTTGAAAAGACCACAATGACCAAAGCTTCCAAGCCTAGGAGGGTCATTAGGAAGGTACTAAGGGAAGTCATCCCTAGTGAGTACCTAGTAAACCCAAGGAGCTCTAATAGATATTAGGTTCCTAGGAGCGTGATTCCCCTAGGCTAGATGGGTTAGAGTGTGTCAACCTCAAATGGAAGGGTAGTTAATCTAACCATGGTAAAGTTGACACTTTAGAATATTTTTAAGGTTATGTAATACCTTGAAAATGAGTTTAGAAATTAATCCTAAAAGAATTTAGGATGTGCCAATAAAAATAATGAAGTTGAAAAGTTGATCATAATTGACACAAATAGATTAGAAGGTCATAGTGTCATTTTGGATTTTGGCACACTTGTGATTTAGTTGGTTATGACAAATTGATATAAGTCTTAGCAAATGCCAATTGGGTTTAAGACTTAGGTATTCTATACCTTTGTATTTTATATACTTGTCATGCTTTATGTGCCATAATATATGTCATGATATCATGCTCATATTATTATTCTTAAATGTCATGATAATACTTAGTTTAATTATATCATGCATCATTGACAAATATGCTTAATTTATGCAAATCATTTATGCCATGATCATTTTAATGTAGGGATCTTTTGCGAAAACAATCACAAATGCAGCGAGGGGAAAAAAACTTGATCCCTCCAGAGATCCATGTATATACATAAAAGGAAATCGTTTCTTCTAACTACACCCTAGTTGAGAAGTTACCCTTATAGCGTAGCCCTTCGCAATCCCGACAACAACTCCTTGATGACGGATCTTAGCCTGATCAAAATGGTCGCGCCTCTACGGTATCCACATGAACACTTTCTTGGAGGAGGAGACGAAACCTTTGGTTGTGCTAGCAACCACACAAAGGCTCTCCACCAAAGACAAGTTTCGGCCAAGAAGAAAGGAGAAGGGAAAAGGGGATGCAAGGCCAAGAGGAGATCACACCAACTCCACTCATGTTGAGGAGCCTTTTTAAATCCCAGTTGCATGCATGATTAATCATGCTAACCTTTGATGCTCCCTTTCATTAATGCATGATTAATCTTCATTCATCATGCATGAACGTTCAACCCCTTCTTATTACCATTATCATGCATGATTAATCATCATTAATCATGAGCATTTAATGCTCCACTAATCTCCATGCATGAGGTCTTAAGTGGTTGAATCAAATCCAAATGAGTCTAATCCGGATTAGACTCAATCCTTGGATTCATTTGAGTCTAACTCAATTAATAGATTCAATCCTTGGATTCATTTGAGTGTAACTCAATAAATTCAACTTAACCCACATAATCTTATGGTCCATAATTTTAGTCACACTAGAATAAGCTTGTCTCCAAACCAATATGTTCTTTGTGTGTGACCCAATAGGTTCTTGCAACGTTGGCAATGTTTTTAAAACCCTTTTAGAAACATAAGCAATGAGTGACATCTAGAAATGCATCATTGCTACCCAAGTGGCAAGAATGTCGAGATCCGACATAACCTTACTGTGGCTATTATAATATATAACCTTGTCCTTCTATCCTCGATATCTAGATCGATCAATGAGGCATAGATCGTGTCATCCTCTTATCAATCTTTGTGCTCTTGATACCCAAGTAGACTCATTCAATCAAATGAGCTCAATATCTCATATTGGCTCATCTGAGCATGACCATGTATTTCGTGGTCCTACTCTATCAAGGGGCCTAAAGATATCACTCCCGTCATATATGAGGGATAGATTCCATCTACATCACTCACATCTCTCGACATAATTTGTTACATACCCAGTGATCGCCTTTATAATCCACCCTATTATGGGTAACGTTTAACGATACCAAAGTACATAACTCTTTATGTAGGGTACCGTAGTGATTTCAGGTCTAAGGATTAATCATACCAATAGTCACAATGAGAAAATTTATGACACTCATATGATGATCCATGAAACTTTCTCATGGCGGGTCAATTCAATATATATTCTCTAATATATACCCATGTGTCAACGTGATATCACATATCCATGACTTGTGAGATCAAGTCATCAATTGACCTACATGTTAGTCTCAATGCATTAATATTGCTTTTGTATATTAATGCTTGACTAGGAATATTTAAGAATAGTATTCTCTACAGCCTCTCACAATCAATTTTACCAATTGATGTGTTGTAGATAAGAACCTACTTTCTAGGGCATTATTATATTTATTCGGCTGACACAAGCATGAAGTAAATATAATAATCAAACTTTGCCTTTATTATTAATAGAATATGATACATAAGTCCTTAGTCAATCACCACATAATTGACTCTAGAGTTTACTACTAACAATCTCCCACTAGCACTAGTGTTAATCATTGAATATCTATTACCCAGTGACCTAGTATAACCATCATGCTTTCTCTGTGCCAAAGCCTTGGTCAAAGGATTTGCGATGTTAGCATCCGTTAGTGCACATCTTCTCTATTGATGATCTCTCGAATGAGATGGAAGCGCCATAGTATGTGTTTGGTCCGCTGATGAGAGCGAGGTTCCTTAGTCTGTGCAATAGCCCCATTGTTGTCACAATAGTATAGGGCTAGGAACCACCCCAAGTTCAGTGATGAACTTCCAGATCCAAACATCCTCCTTTACCGTATCAGACACAACAATAGGGAGGAGCGACTCGGATCTCAGCCCCATTGATTAAAGATGTGAACGTCTAGGGTTTCCAAGTCTATAAAAGTAGGGGTTCTCCACCCCATTTCCATCATCAAAAGCTCTCCAAAAAGCCTCTGCTACGATACTCTTCTACGATGACCTTACAACGACGAAGTGCTACCGCATCTCCGACGACAAGTGTCTAACTTTCATTTCTTTATTAGTCGTTGGTATTTTCCTTATTGTCGTCTTTATTTCTATATTTGTCATACTTTAATCGTAACAAGGAGAGGGGGAGTGTCTCTCTACCTTGAGCTTTTCGTATCGATTGTATTCGCTTACTCCTACCTCTAACAAGGAGGAGTGTTTTTAGTGCTTTGCCCTCCATACGCGGTCTAGGACCATTAGGGCCTTGGACTAGTAGCCGAAGGCTGTGAACCAAGTAAAAATAAATGAGTATTATTTTCTTTCCACTGCATTTACTTTCACTCGCATTTTATATCGAACGAACAAAAATTGTCTTGCGCTATTCACCCCTCCTCTAGCGCTCTAATCGATCCAACAATTGGTATCAGAGCCGGGGGTGCTAAGATTTGGTGAAACCACCAATCTAGTTTTTTTTTACAGATTTATTTTTGTTTTATTTCTGTTTATTTTGATTTTTTTTACTAGCTCTTTCGTTCATTTAGATTCTCTCTTGCACTACTAATCCAAGATGCGAGTCTTGGTACCTTTCGCTTGTTTTTGTCATTGCTAGATTTCTTCTTCTTTTTCTTGCTCTTTTTTGTATCAATGGCCCATATCGAGGGTTTTAGCACCGTCCGACCTCTGTTTTACAATGGAGATGACTTTCATTATTGGAAGGGTCGGATGGAGTGCTTCCTTAAGACCCAAATCGAGATGTGGATCATAATCCAAACGGGATTCACACTTCCGATTAACGAAGTGGGTGAATCTTTGGATTATGAACAATGGACCAATGCTACAAAGAGACAAGTTGAAGTCAACGCCAAGGCGACTCAAATCCTCCAATGCGGCTTGTCCAAGGAGGAGCTTAATCGCGTCGACCCCTTCATCAGTGCAAAGGATTTGTGGACCAAATTAGTGGAACTGCACGAAGGAACCGACGAAGCAAAGGTATGCAAACGGGACCTTCGTTTTAATAAATTATATAATTTAAAAATGCAGGAACATGAGATCGCAACTCAACTACATGCCCGGTACAAGACATCGTCAACAACTTGCATGCCATTGGACAAAAGGTCGAAAACCGCGACCTAATAAGGTATGTCTTGAATTTATTTCCTAGGACTACCTTGTGGGCATCCATGGTCGATGCTTACAAGGTCTCTAAGGACTTATCAAAAATTAGGTTAGATGAATTATTTTCAGAATTCAAACTCCACGAACAGTCTAATTCGGTACTCGAGAAAGGTATAGTTCTTATTGCAGGTCAAAAGAAGAAGCCCGCAAGTAAGCCACCCCCGAAGGAAGAAGAAGACGAGTACAAGTCGGAGGTCGATCTAGAGATGGAGACCAAACTAGTCAACCTAGTTCAAAGGATGATTAAGAGCCGAAAATGACCCATCACTCAACCCAAAGAAGGTAAATCTAAAGCTAGTTCTAACATTAGGTGTTATGAATGCAACAGGTTCGGACATGTCAAGTTAGAATGTTCGAAGCTTAAAAACAAAGAACCGAAGTTCAAGAAGGCGCTCAATGCTACGTGGGAAGAGGCATCGGAGGAAGAAGACAATGACCTCGTCTTCATGGCTAAACCAACCGAATCGGAGCCGAATTCCGAATCTAAACCCGAGGATGAGTCGGACTACGAATCTCTATTCAAGACAAGCCACGGATATACATCCGGTTCAAGAGATACTCTCAAGGTAAGTCGGTCCCTCATTAGTACTTTATACAATGCAATTAAGTTTCTAACTAAGAAGTTAGCTAAGTCCGAGTCCAAGGTCGCGACCCTGTTCGAGGAGGTTAAACTCCTTAAACACGAGGTCTCCCTAACCTCTTCGACTAGTCAAGTTCAAGAGGAGGACTCAACTCGAGTTGAAAAGCTTGAAGTTGAGAACTCACTTTTGAAAAGTCAAGTCGAAGATCTTAGGAACACATAGGAAAGGTTCACTTTGGGATCCAAGGGACTTGACCTCTTACTTGGATCGCAAAGGGCCGTGTACAACAAGGTCGGGCTTGGGTTTAGCTCAAGTACGACTAACAAGTCATACATGTCAATCGTAAGTCGAAATAGAATACATGTCCAAGCATGGGTCCCTAAGACCACTTTGATTTCTCAATTAGGATCTAACTAGTACTGGGTTCCCAAGGACCAAATCCACTATGTGGAAAGACCGAACCGATTCAATGGTCCAGGGGGAGCTAATACAAAACTTATTTGTGCTATTACTTAGAAATTGCATGCTTAGTTTTTTTCTTTTCTTTTTAGAATGGTTAGATAGGGACTATAACTCATCAATACTTGATAACATAGTACCAGGACGCGGCGAGATGATAGTACGCTAGGAAAATGAAGTCTTGGGTACTCGAGCTAGATAAGACGTATCTAGTTCGGTTCACTTGACCGAGTCGAACTAGCTGAAGCTACCTCGCCGTATCGTAGACTAGTTATACCAGGAAGTGGTCTTAAGTGAGTCAAGTTACTATTTTCTTGAAATTGGCTTTGTTTAAGGAAGTGGTCATTTTTTCGATCAAAGAAGGCCTCTGTGCCTCGCCATAACTTGGAAGCCAAGATCTTGAAAAAGTGACTTGATTAGCTTAGGGTCAAATTCGAATCTAACACAAGGTTGACTAGTTTCGATTCATTAAAATTAATAAAGTAAAATTGAATTCATCTCAAAAGAATACATAAGGATAACATGTTTGATCATGTAGAAATGGGAGAGATGACCTAGGACTAATAATCTTCAACTAACCCTTAAATTCCAATATCTGATCCAACTACCTTGTGTGTAGGATCAATGGATGTTGGATAGTGGTTGCTCCCAACACATGACCGGGGATCAACTTAAGTTTTCAAAGCTTCGATTCAAACGACAAAGATCGGTAGCCTTTGGAAACAATGGCAAGCTCAAAATCATCGGATCAGGTGATATTGAGCTCAACTCAAACTTTATCATTCAAAATGTTTTACTAGTTGAAAATTTCGAATATAATTTACTTAGTGTAAGTCAATTGTGTGATAATAACTATAAGGTCATATTTCTAGAAAATGAATGCATAATTAAAACAAATGAAACCTTTAAAACAATCCTTAAAGGAACTAGGAATAGCAACATCTATACTATTAATCTACATAACTCCTCAACCAAGTGTCTTATGACACAGCAAGAGGAATTCGGTCACTCGCACCCAAGACTCATCCACAAGATGAGTCAGAGTGACTTAGTTAGAGGTTTGCCCAACCTTAACAACTTAGACAATAAAATTTATATTGATTGTCAACAAGGTAAACAATCTAGGACACAACATCAACTAACTAATCAAGAACGAACCAAAAGTGTTCTTGAGCTCCTACATATGGATCTATTCGATTCACATGGAGCTAAGTCACTTAACGGTAGTCAATTCTACTTAGTCATAATTGACAACTATTTTAGGTTTACCTGGGTTAGGTTCATCAAACATAAAAGTGATATCCTAGATCAACTCATCAACTTGTTCAAACTAATTGAAAATCAAAAGAACCTTAAAATTAAAAGACTTAGGAGCGATCATGGTGGTGAATTCGAAAACTATAGGTTTACAGATTTCTGTAACCTAAACGGATATCACCATGAATTCGCATGTCCTAGAACCCCACAATAAAATGGTCTAGTTAAATGTAAAAATAGAACCCTACAAGAAGCCACTAGGATAATGCTAAACGAGTATAACCTACCTGACAGGTTTTGGGCAGAAGCTATTAGTACGACTTGCTATATCCAAAATAGGATCCTTTTGGTAAAGAGGCACCTTAAGACCTCGTACGAAATCTACCATGACAAAGTACCTAACATCAAGTACTTTAAGGTATTTGGATGTATGG
Organism: Wurfbainia villosa; assembly: GCA_025175895.1. NCBI lineage: Eukaryota > Viridiplantae > Streptophyta > Magnoliopsida > Zingiberales > Zingiberaceae > Wurfbainia > Wurfbainia villosa. Next base: position 60,093,140 of record CM045997.1, read on the forward strand.
TACATATCCTGAACTCTAAGGATTACCTAGGAAAGTTCACCTCCAAAATCTCTATCAGAATCTTCTTAGGATACTCGACTACAAGTAGAACCTATAGGGTATACAACCATGACACCCTTAGAGTTGAAGATACTATTAATATAGTGTTCGATGAAGGACACGAACCTACAAAAGCCGTAGCTACACCAACTAGTGAACTGACTCATACCAGACTCGACTCCGACCCTGAGATCGAGTCTAGTATTAATCCTAACCCAAGTCCAACAAGTCATCCAGCCGACCAAGTGATAGGTGACCCTAACCCAAGTCAAATTAGGATTCAAACAAATCATCCTATCGACCAAGTGATAGGTGATCCTAGATTAGGGGTTTGAACTAGATCATCTTATAGAAACCTTAGTCAAATCTCCTTGATTTCGAAAATCGAACCCAAAACCATTGAACAAGCTCTTCTTGATCCCGATTGGATTATTGCAATGCAGGAAGAGCTAGCTCAATTCACTAGGAATGATGTTTGGGAATTAGTACCACCACCTAAAGATCAATCAGTTATTCGAACAAGGTGGGTCTTCTGAAACGAACATAATGACAAAGGTGAAGTAGTTAGAACTAAAGCAAGGTTAGTCGCCAAAGGTTTTAGTCAATTTGAAGGATTAGATTACGATGAAACCTATGCCCCCGTAGCTAGACTAGAATCCATCCGAATGTTGTTAGCCTACGTTGCACATCGAGGATTTAAGTTATTTCAAATGGATGTCAAGTCGACATTTTTAAATGGACTTATTAAGGAAGAGGTGTACGTTAGCCAACCCCCAGGATTCGAAAGCCTAGATAAACCTGACCATGTCTTTAAACTAAAGAAAGCTCTTTATGGACTTAAGCAAGCTCCTCGAGCTTGGTACGAGAGGCTTTCAATTTATCTTAAGTCAAAAGGGTTTAACCAAGGCCTAGTCGATCCAACCCTCTTCGTAAAAACCGTAGGTAAGGAAATCTTTATAGCCCAAATCTACGTAGACGATATCATTTTCGGAACAACCAATTCGATCATACTAAATGGATTCATTTCACTTATGGAAAGTGAATTTGAAATGAATTTAGTAGGTGAATTGAGTTTCTTTCTAGGACTACAAATTAAACAAATTAAGGATGGAATATATTTACATCAACAAAAATATACTAGGGAATTAATTAAATATTTTGGAATACAAGATGCTAAAACCATCATTACACCCATGGCCACTAATGTCAATATAGGAGAGGACTTAGAAGGAAAACCCATTGACCTAAAACACTATAGGAGTGCGATAGGGAGTCTCACCTAACATTAGTTAAGCATATCCTTAGGTATTTAAAGGGCACGCTAAGTGTAGGTATTTGGTACCCTAGATCTACCGAGTTTGAACTAATCGGCTATTCCGATTCGGACTACGCCGATAGTAAACTCGATAGAAAGAGCACGAGTGGTTGTTGTCAACTTCTCGGCTCGAGTCTAGTGAGTTGGTGCAGTAGGAAGCAACATTGTGTTGCCTTATCTACCACTAAAGCCGAATATGTCACGATGGGTGAGTGTGTAGCTCAGCTTCTTTGGATGAAACACACTCTCCAAGACTTTAACTTAAACTTCAACAATATTAAAACTCACATAGATAATATTAGCTCCATCAACTTAACCAAAAATCCTATTTTCCATTCAGGACCAAATATATAGAAGTTAAACACCACTTTATTCGAGAACATGTAGCTAACGGAACCATTAAACTCGAATATGTGGAATCCAAGTCAAACCTAGCTGATCTTTTTACCAAGCCACTACCCGAAGACGAATTTAGTCTACTAAGATGAAAATTAGGCATGTGCGTAATAGAGTAGGACCTACATTCTTTTTATATACTCTAGTATTTACTTCTCTTTTCATGTTAATGGAACTAGCTTAGGGCTCACCCTAGATATCATGCACCTATAGATTTAAAGAGACAATACATCTCACAACACATAGGACTAATGTGTTTGTGTACTTAGCCACGTAGATGGGCGTGAGATGTTAGGACCTTACTCCTGGTTCCATATGTAGAGCTAGTACATCGCCATGAACCACAGAGTATAATCATATATATTAACCAGGACTTGTTGATCTTTCAAATCAATCAAGTTAAATAAGAGTTGAACATTTAAATAGATGAGCTTATTTTTAGTATATTATTTTCAAAATAATATGGAACATGCTTGGACTTGGAACTTAAACTTAATACTTATATTTTTCAAAACCCACTCTTTTCGATTTATGGCAAAAGGGGGAGAAAAGGCCAAATTTAAGGGATCATTTTTTTTATTGTTAGTAATATATGAGAGATGTCCTAAGGCAATCGCCTTATGTATGGACCATTTATATGATAAATGAAGATTCACTATTTGAGTATACATGTTTTATGTATTTGATTGGATCTTAAACTCATTTACTGAATGTCCACGATACGATTCACAGCATGAGAGAATTTGTGATTGGATCACAACTAGTGAGTATCTCTACATGTGTAATTGTGATGTATCAGAATTATCCCTAGTCGATGAATTGATGGATTTGGACACCATCAATTCTGTCGAGACTAGCACGAGGTATACTCCCTGGTGTATCCAAGCAGCTGATTCTCACTGGCTGGAGACATTGTGATGTCCGGAGTTAATCATGGATGCTAGTTATGGTAACTAGTTCATTGGAGTGACCAGCCGTAAGACTTCATATGGTTCTCTGCATATATAGATATGTCAATGAAGTTCTTACTGTGGCTTAAGTGCGATATTCCTTAGACTTGCGGTATTCAAGTCATCTTGATCATGGAGACTTATGCTTTGACATCTTAAGCAAACATCTCTAAGGAGATGTGGACCCGGGATGATTGGGTATAAGTCGAAGTGATCGAAGGTGTTTGAATAGCCTATAAAGGATTCACCACTCCTTGCGAGGAGATGTATACCCATGGCCTCTCGTCGGATTGTTACTAAAGTCTTTGGCCAAAACATTACATGTTTAGAGTAAGGTACTCTTCGATACATGTGGAGTAACTAGAATCCGTAGGACGAGGAAATGATACTTGGGCTAGGTGTGACGTAGTCAGCCTAGTGGGGACTGACACTATAGACCATGTCCCAACCAAGTGGGTATAAGATGAGTGAAGGGAATGGGGCACGATTCATTCGAGCTGCTGAAGGGTTTCAGAAATAGTTCTGGATCAACCGTTGATCTTTTCGGTTAATTGGGGATCATGATGTACTACTAGGTACCACTCATGATCGTGTTGGATCGATGCGGTTCGCTAGAGGGGGGGTGAATAGCGAAAAACCTTTTCTTTTTCTTTCGTTAAAACTCGAGAGATAATTAGTTAATTGCAGCGGAAATGTAAAAATAAAAAAAACAATCGACACAAGGGTTTTACTTGGTTCGTAGCCGAAGGCTACTACTCCAAGGCCCTAGTGGTCCTTGACCACGTACGGAGGGCAAAAGCACTAAAGGAACTCCTCCTCGTTAGAGGTAGGAGTTAATTGATACAAGAAGGAACCACAAAAACTTGAGGTAGAGGGACACTCCCCCTCTCCTCGTATACGATAAAAGCTCCGGAAATGTAAATGACAAGAAAAACTAATACCGACGTACTAGAATAATAAGAGTTAAACCTAGACGTCGGAATGGAAGGACTTCGTTATCGGAGAGTTGCAGCGTAACGTAGACTTTTTGGAGGCTTAGAATTGTTGTTCAAACCCTAGGTTTGGCCCTCCTTTTATAGCCTTTGAGCCCCTTTTCGAGTGGGTCTTCACCCAATCACAAATGGACACCAAACCGCTTTGAGGTGGAGTGATAAGCCTTGACTCCTCGAATCTGATCATTGACCATCAGTCGGCTGATGGCCATCATCGATCGATGGCAAGACATCGATCGACGACTTCGGCAATGATCGCTTGACGGCAATGAGTCCTCCAGTCCTCAATGATCGATGCTTGCTGCAAGTCAAAGTTAGCACAACAAAAACATAATTTCGATGGTCGTCGACCATCCGATCTCGACCTAGACCATCTATAAGAAGTCTTTGGTCGGATCTATGCTTAAGATCATCCCCGTAAAGAGGATACGACCTTACTTACTCTCGCACACACGAGCTTACCTCGATACTTACGTGTCGCTTTTGCTTCCGGCCTTCCACTCGATACCTTCGGCTCCCTCCGAAGTAACTCGAGTATCGCCCGACCACCGCGGCTTCCTCCGGGTGTCGCTAGCCTTCAGCTCCAGCTATATCAATCTTCTGCACACTCGATTCAGCTCGTGAGAAAACAAAATAGACTTAACTTTTGTGTCTTTGCTATAATCAAAACACAGGTTCGATTTCGGTGCCTCACTGCACCAACAGATCGTTCTATAATTAATGGTTAATTATAGACGACCAACATAAACTGAGAACCTATTTGGTCACACGCACAACGAGCGTAATCCGAAGGATTTAAAACGAGCTTGAGAATGGGATTCTCAGACCGAGAGAAACTATGTTTGGTTGGACCAAACATGGAGCGAGCATGAAATCGTTTCAGGCGCAATGGAAGCGTGGATGAGCCGTGTCTTATGAAGACATAATGGATGGACCAAAATGGTTTGGTTCTAATCCAATGGAGGAGAATAAACCAAAGGGTTTGGTTTATTTTAAACTAATGAACCAAAAGTTGGTTCGGTTCGTTTTAACTTAAAATAAACCATCATGGTTTGGTTTATTTTAACTTATCTTAATGGAGCGGGTTAACGGGCCTAATGGTTATGATCCAATAACCATTAAGAGAATTAGTTCTCTATAAAAGAGGGCTTAAGGGATAATTAAGCCCTAATCCAAAACCCTAGCTTGGAGTTGCCGCCCAACCTCCATTGCCGCCCAGCTTGTTGTGCCGCCGTCCAGCTCCTTGTCGGCGACCAAGCTTCAGCCGGTGATCCTCCGGCGACCCTCCGGTGATCTCCTATAGGTTTGGCATCAAGGTGAGCCTTTTCTTCCCTTGGTTGGCCGGCGCCTATCTCCTCCACCAAAGCTGTCCAGTTTTTCTGGACAGCTTGTTCTCCTCTCGTCGGAGCGTCATTTGGACGACGGTTAGAGCTCCGACAGTGGCTAACTTACCGGGGATTCGATCTCCGGTAATCCTCTGAGGTGGAGGACGAAGGATTCGTCAATTGGTTGACGAATACCTCTCCGGAGAAGCGAGTTTTGAGAACTCGTATTAGGATCCGAATTTGGATTCGGATCGTGATCATCTCTCGATCACGTCATCTTCAACACGAGGCTAGTAACCCATACGAAGACGAAGCTCGTGGCTTAGCGAAGTCATCCTAAGGATACTCAGCGTGGATACGGATAGAGACGATTCTAGCGAGGATCGTTCCGGTTGATGCCGTTCCCGCTACACGTCATACGAAAGGTATAACGTAGATAAATTTCCTTTTATTGCAAATTTAAATTTACGGTTATGTCTACACTTGTTGTAATATGCATGCGTGTGTGTGTGTTGTAATAAATATAGATTTATTATACTCATGTTTTCGCTCATAAACGTGATCGAACACACACACGCCATGATGCCTAAACCCAACAAAGGGTATCGAGCCGGGTTGTGTTTCGACATAATCATAAAAATGGTTTTGCGATAGTCATAATGTATTTCTGGAAATTTTCTAATTTTAGAAATTTAGAAGTATTTATGGAAATTTTTCAATTTTGGAAAGTCTAGAAGTATTTATGGAAATCTTCCACTTTTGGAAAGTTGGAAGTATTTATGGAAATTGATATTTTCCATAAATAAAATATTTGATTAGATTCGGGAAATTTGTTTCCTAATTTAATCATGATTTGATTTGGGAAATCAAATCTTTAAATATTTAATTTCCATAAGTAGTTTTAATGATTTAGGAAATTGGTTTCCTAAATAGATTTTCCTTAATCAAATAATTCCATGAATAAAATATGTGATTAGATTTGGAAATTTGTTTTCTAATTTAATTATGATTTGATTTGGAGAATCAAATCTTAAACATATTTTATTTCCATAAATAGTTATGACATATAAGGAAATATATACATGACATAATTGTATGCCATGTAATTGCATTAGATGCATAACATTATGCCATGCGTGTCGTGACATGTAAATGTATGCCATGCCATGTAGATAATAGTTATTTGCATGCAAAGAGGATGAGACATAAAAACCCTTAAACAATATTAAAGCCTACACCTTCCATTAATATGGTTAGAACCAGAGTTCCGTTTCTCGTTTGGGTTGTTGGACTCTCTCCAAGCCCGGCTCGAACCCGAACATGTTCAAACCATGGAATAGTTTAATACTAATATGGTAAGAGTCAGAGGTCAATCATTAGCTTTGGTTGTTGGACTCTCTCCAAGCTGGGCTAATTGGTTGAATGCGCTCTAACCATATTAAAACTGTTTCCCGATTAATGGGTTGACTCTAACCTGGAGCATCGGCTTGTTGGACTCTCTCCAAGGTCGATGTAAAGGGAGGTGAAGTTGGGTGCTATGCATATGATGCATACTTGTTAATGTGTTAACAACCCGATGTATGTGTGAACATTCAATTAGTTGATAGCACATTGTGATAGTTGCATATACGTGATATGCAATCGGTATAGTTGATATCTACCGTCGTAGTTATGAATGGCTTGTTGGACTCTCTCCAAGGTTGTTCATAACTTTGATGGATATCAGCCCATTCGGAGATGGACCTACGATCTCCCGAAGTGATTTTGGGGTTTTTGAAATTCGAAAAATGAATGGGATTTATAAATGTATATTGATGCATTTTAAAATCATTTTCTCATATATACTCGTTTTGTATTTCTAGGTCAATAAATTGATCATGACGTCTTTGAATTTGCGCACTATTTTGGATTCGAACAAACTGACTGGGCCTAACTTCCTGGACTGGCTTAGAAACCTGAGAATTATTCTCAAGGCGGAAAAGCTTGCATATGTCCTCGAAGCGCCTCTTCCCGCCCGTCCTAGTGACGATGTAACTCTGGATCAATTGTTGGCCTATCAGAAACATGTGAGTGATTCTGAACAAATGAGTTGCATCATGCTAGCCGTGATGGAACCCAAGCTACGAAAGCAGCATGAGCATATGGATGCTCATATCGTAGTCCTTCATCTTTGTGAGTTGGTTGATGAGCAAGTGAGATTCGAAAGGTTCAAAGTCTCAAAGCTCCTCTTCACCTCTGAGATGCTAGAATCGCTTTCTATGCTCAATATCGTGGAGTCTAGAAGCATGGCGAGGGGCAGTCTTGTTAGTTGATTCCTCGAAGAAAGGTTCTAAGAGGAAGTCAAAGGAACAGCAGAAGGGAAAGAAGAGAAGGGCTAAGAAGGTAGAACTAGCACAAAAGAAAACTTGCCATCATTATGGCAAGGATAGCCATTTGCGAAGAAAGTGCAAGATTTATCTTGAGTCCGTGAAGAAGAACAAGGCATCGGATGCCCCATCTTCTTCAGATATCTTCGTTATTGATTGTCATTCTATTTCCTCAAACACTTGAATATTGGATACTGGGTGTGGCTCACATATATGTAATGACATACATGGGCTAAGGATTAGAAGAAGACTCGTCAAGGGAGAGTCAAATTTGCGTGTTGGGAATGGAGCAAAGGTTGATGCAGTCGCCATTGGAACGCATTTGTTGAAACTCCCTACAGGACTTGTCTTAGAACTGGACAATTGCTTTTATGTTCCTTCATTGATAAAGAACATCATTTCTATTTCTTGTTTAAATAGAAATGGGTACCATTTGACTTTTAGTAACAATTGTTGTTACATAACTTTGAATGGAGTTCTTTATGGGACTGGAACTTTAAGCAATGGTATTTATACGTTGGACGTATCCAATGATATTTTCAATATTGAAGCGAGCAACAAGCGTGCTCGAAAAGATAATGAATTAGACTCCTACATGTGGTATTGTCGTCTTGGCCATGTAAGCAAGAAACGCATGTCCGAATTACACCGATGTGGAATTCTAGAATTGTTTGAATTGGATTCATACGATACATGTGAATCATGCTTAAAAGGCAAGATGACTAAGTTACCTTTTCCAGGAAAAGGTGAACGAGTGGGAGAGTTACTAGGTCTAATACATACTGATGTATGTGGACCTATGTCAACTCAAGCATTAGGAGGCTATAGCTACTTCATTACCTTCACCGATGATCACTTACGGTTTGGGTATGTGTTCTTGATGAAACACAAGTCTGAAGCCTTTGAAAGGTTCAAAGAATTCAGAAATGAAGTAGAGAAACAACATGATAAGAGTATTAAAATACTTCGATCGGATCGAGGTGGTGAATACTTAAGTCAAGAGTTTCTTGATTATCTAAGAGACAATGGTATATTGTCTCAATGGACTCCGCCATATACACCACAGCATAATGGTGTATCTGAGAGGCGTAACCGGACCTTGTTGGACATGGTCAGGTCAATGATGAATCATGCGACTCTTCCCAAGTCCTTTTAGGGCTATGCACTTCAGACAGCTGTTTACTTGTTAAACAGAATGCCTACCAAGGTAGTCTCAACTACTCCATATGAGATATGGAATGGTAAGAAACCTCATGTATCTTACTTGAAGATATGGGATTGTCCTGCTTATGTGAAGCGAACTGTGTCAGACAAATTGGATGCTAAGTCTGATAAATATCTATTTGTTGGATACCCTAAGGAAACAAGGGGTTACCAATTCTATCATCCTGTGGAACAAAAGGTGTTTGTTTCAAGGCATGCTGTGTTTCTAGAGAAAGAGTTTCTCTTGCAAGAGAAAGCGATTGGGAGTGTCGTAGCTTGAGGAGGCTCGAGAGACTCAAATAGACATTAATGAGATACAGTGAAGCACAACGTTGAGCAACTCATAGTGATGAGCAATCATTTGGACCTATTGTAACACCACATCTTCGTAGATCTGGTAGAACATAATATTCCCCAGAGATATGGATTTCTCGTAGTGAATTGAACGACGGTTACTCATTGATGATGAGGAGCCTACTTATGAAGAAGTGCCGACAAGTTCAGAAGGGATAAGTGGCTTGGTGCCATGAAGTCGAAATGGATTCCATGTACGAAAACCAAGTTCGAACTCGTCTGACCCACCTGAAGGAATAAAGCCTATAGGGTGCAAGTGGGTTTTCAAGAAGAAAACCGACATGGATGGTAATGTGATTACCTATAAGGTTAGATTGGTGGCGAAAGGATATCGTCAAAAATAAGGTGTTGATTATGACGAAACCTATTCTCCTGTAGCTATGCTTAAATCCATTCGGATGCTCCTGGCCATAGCGGCTCATTATGATTATGAGATATGGCAGATGGATGTGAAAACAGCTTTCCTTAATGGAAACCTGCTCGAGGACGTGTATATGATACAGCCTGAGGGTTTCACATCGGTTGATAAAACCAAGGTATGCAAATTGCGACGGTCCATTTATGGATTGAAGCAAGCATCCAGGAGCTGGAATATCCGTTTTGATGAGACAATCAAAAAGTTTGATTTCTCACAAAATCCAGACGAACCTTGTGTGTACAAGAAGGTTAGTGGGAGTGCAGTCGTGTTCCAAGTATTGTATGTCGATGACATACTACTTATAGGAAACGATGTTTCAATCTTACAGTCAGTGAAGGTTTGGTTATCCAAGATATTCTCCATGAAAGACCTGGGAGAAGCAACCTACATCCTCGGGATTAAGATCTATAGAGATAGATCGAAACGGTTGCTTGGTCTTTCGCAGTCTACATATATAGACCGAGTGCTAAAGAGGTTTAGCATGTCGGAATCCAAGAAAGGTTTCTTACTCATCAGGCATGGGGTACACCTTTCGAAGTCTATGTGTCCGCTCACAGAAGATGAGAGGATTTGCTTGAGTAAGATTCCCTATGCATCCGCAATAGGATCTATCATGTATGCTATGTTATGTACAAGGCCCGATGTATCGTACGCTTTGAGTGTCACGAGCAGATACTAGTCCGATCCAGGAATGGATCATTGGGCGGCTGTTAAGACGATACTTAAGTACTTGAGAAGAACTAAGGATGTGTTCCTAATATATGGAGAAGGGTACATGGTGATACGTGGGTATACGGATGCCAGATCCAGACAGATAAGGATGATTCCATGTCTTAGTCTGGGTATGTATTCACCTGGAATGAAGGCGCAATAAGTTGGAAAGGTTCCAAGCTTGACACTATAGCGGATTCTGCCACTAAGGCAGAATACATTGCAGCTTTGGAAGCAGCAAAGGAAGCGGTTTGGATCAAGAAGTTCATCTCTGAACTTGATGTAGTCTCATCAATGATCCAAACATGTGCTTCGCCGCTATCATCTTATCAGAGAGATAATCAGTAGGAACGAAATACAAATCGAGAAAATTCCCACTGAAAGGAACTTAGCGGATCCCTTGACTAAGGCATTACCTCAAAATAAGTTTGAGGGTCATGTTCGAGCTTATGGTATTGGATACCGTAGCGATTGGCATTAGGCCAAGTGGGAATCTGTTAGTAATATATGAGAGATGTCCTAAGACAATCGCCTTATGTATGAACCATTTATATGATAAATGAAGATTCACTATTTGAGTATACATGTTTTATGTATTTTATTGGATCTTAAACTCATTTACTGAATGTCCATGATACGATTCACAGCATGAGAGAATTTGTGATTGGATCACAACTAGTGAGTATCTCTACATGTGTAATTGTGATGTATCGGAATTATCCCTAGTCGATGAATTGATGGATTTGGACACCATCAATTACACGAGACTAGCACGAGGTATACTCCTAGTGTATCCAAGCGGTGATTCTCACCGGTGGAGACATTGTGATGTCCGGAGTTAATCGTGGATGCTAGTTATGGTAACTAGTTCATTGGAGTGACCAGCCGTAAGACTTCATATGGTTCTCTGCATATATAGATATGTCAATGAAGTTCTTACTGTGGCTTAAGTGCGATGTTCCTTAGACTTGCGGTATTCAAGTCATCTTGATCATGGAGACTTATGCTTTGACATCTTAAGCAAACATCTCTAAGGAGATGTGGACCCGGGATGATTGGGTATAAGTCGAAGTGATCGAAGGTGTTTGAATAGCCTATAAAGGATTCACCACTCCTTGCGAGGAGATGTATACCCATGGCCTCTCGTCGGATTGTTACTAAAGTCTTTGGCCAAAGCATTACATGTTTAGAGTAAGGTACTCTTCGATACATGTGGAGTAACTAGAATTCGTAGGACGAGAAAATGATACTTGGGCTAGGTGTGACGTAGTCAGCCTAGTGGGGACTGACACTATAGACCATGTCCTGAACCAAGTGGGTATAAGATGAGTGAAGGGAATGAGGCACGATTCATTTGAGCTGCTGAAGGGTTTCAGAAATAGTTCTGAATCAACCGTTGATCTTTTCGGTTAATTGGGGATCATGATGTACTACTAGGTGCCACTCATGATCGTTCTATAATTAATGGTTAATTATAGACGACCAACATAAACCGAGAACCTATTTGGTCACACGCACAATGAGTGTAATCCGAAGGATTTAAAACGAGCTTGAGAATGGGATTCTCAGACCGAGAGAAACTATGTTTGGTTGGACCAAACATGGAGCGAGCATGAAATCGTTTCAGGCGCAATGGAAGCGTGGATGAGCCGTGTCTTATGAAGACATAATGGATGGACCAAAATGGTTTGGTTCTAATCCAATGGAGGAGAATAAACCAAAGGGTTTGGTTTATTTTAAACGAATGAACCAAAAGTTGGTTCGGTTCATTTTAACTTAAAATAAACCATCATGGTTTGGTTTATTTTAACTTATCTTAATGGAGCGGGTTAATAGGCCTAATGGTTATGATCCAATAACCATTAATAGAATTAGTTCTCTATAAAAGAGGGCTTAAGGGATAATTAAGCCCTAATCCAAAACCCTAGCTTGGAGTTGCCGCCCAACCTCCATTGCCGCCCAGCTTGTTGTGCCGCCGTCCAGCTCCTTGCCGGCGACCAAGCTTCAGCCGGTGATCCTCCGGCGACCCTCCGGTGATCTCCTATAGGTTTGACATCAAGGTGAGCCTTTTCTTCCCTTGGTTGGCCGGCGCCTATCTCCTCCACCAAAGCTGTCCAGTTTTTCTGGACAGCTTGCTCTCCTCTCGTCGGAGCGTTGTTTGGACGACGGTTAGAGCTCTGACAGCGGCTAACTTACCGGGGATTCGATCTCCGCTAATCCTCTGAGGTGGAGGACGAAGGATTCGTCAATTGGTTGACGAATACCTCTCCAGAGAAGCGAGTTTTGAGAACTCGTATTAGGATCCGAATTTGGATTCGGATCGTGATCATCTCTCGATCACGTCGTCTTCAACACGAGGCTAGTAACCCGTACGAAGACGAAGCTCGTGGCTTAGCGAAGTCATCCTAAGGATACTCGGCGTGGATACGGATAGAGACGATTCTAGCGAGGATCGTTCCGGTTGATGTCGTTCCCGCTACACGTCATACGAAAGGTATAACGTAGATAAATTTCCTTTTATTGCAAATTTAAATTTACGGTTATGTCTACACTTGTTGTAATATGCATGCGTGTGTTGTGTGTGTTGTAATAAATATAGATTTATTATATTTTATTGCTTCCGCTGTGCTCATGTTTGCGAAACGTGATCGAACACACACACGCCGCGGTGCCGGAAACCCAACATTTATAACTTAACTTAGTGACTTAATTCTATATTCTTATGGCCAAAAGTTAATGTTTTACTTAACATAATATTTGCAAATTTATTAGTTGAGGAAGGGGGAGAAAGGCCAAGTTAAGAAATCTTCTTAACTTAAACTTATTTTAAAACTAAGGCCAACTTTAAGTAATTGTTAATTACTTAAACTCTTCCTAAGTAGCAAACATCAAGGGGGAGGATTAAGACCTTCTTTCAAGACTCACCTTCGGTCAAGGGGGAGGTTACTCCTACTTAATTTTTAATTTTTCATGCATATTATTTCCTTAACTTTGTATGGGTTTGCCATAGATCAAAAAGGGTGAGATTGTTGGTGCAGTAGACACCTAAGTCAAACCTGAGTTTTGATTATAGCAAATGATACAAAGTTAAGCTCATTTTGTTATCTCACGAGCTAAATGTGTAGAAAAGTAGTAAAGCTAGAGCTGAAGGTCAGCAACACCTCGAGGGAGCCGTGGTGGTTGAGCGACATCGGGATGACTTCAGAGGGAGTCGAAGGAATCAAGTGGAAGGCCGGAAGCAGAAGCTACAAGGTAAATGTTGAGGTAAGCTCGTATGAGTGAGCGCAAGGAAGGTCGTGTCTTCTGTACGGGGATGTTTTTAGGCGACGATCCGACCAAGACCTCCCATGGAAGGTCTAAGTCGAGATCGGATGGTATATGGCCATTTGATTTACTTATATTAACTGTATTTTCGAGCTAACTCTTCGTTGTAGTTGGAAAACTTGCCATCAGTCGACTGAGGGCTTGTATCAGTCGACCGATACATTTATCAGTCGACTGGTAAGGGTAGCAGTCGACTGTTGGTCAAGGATCAGCTTCGAGGAGAATCAAAGCTTATCTCCATTTTTAAAGGGATAGAAGGCTTGCTCTCATTGGTTGAAGATGTGGACGTCTAGGGTTTCCAAGGCTATAAAAGTAGGGGTTCTCCACCTCATTTCCATCATCAAAAGCTCTCCAAAAAGCCTCTACTATGATACTCTTCTACGACGACCTTATGAAAATGAAGTGCTACCGCATCTCGATGACAAGTGTATAACTTTCATTTCTTTATTAGTCGTTGGTATTTTCCTTATTATCATCTTTATTTCTGTATTTATCATACTTTAATCGTAACAAGGAGAGGGGGAGTGTCTCTCTACCTTGAGCTTTTCATATCGATTGTATTCGCTTACTCCTACCTCTAACGAGGAGGAGTGTTTTTAGTGTTTTGCCCTCCGTACACGGTCTAGGACTGTTAGGGCCTTGGACTAGCAGCCGAAGGTTGTGAACCAAGTAAAAACAAACGAGTATTATTTTCTTTCCGGTGCATTTACTCTCACTCACATTTTATATCGAACGAACGAAAATTGTCTTGCGCTATTCACCCCCCCCTCTAGTGCTCTAATCGATCCAACACAATATTATTTGTGGAATCAAACCAGGTCATGATTGACCAGACTCGAGTTGGACTCGAGTAATGTTTTGATGTTTGATAATATTTCGAGGAGATTGTTGGTGCAGTTGACCCAGGTCATGATTGACTAGACTCGAGTTTTACTCTAGGGGTATTTTAATGTTTGGCGATGGTTTGAACATTGTTTGACTATATGGTTGACATGGGATTAAACATATGATGGAGAAGTCCAAGTCTTATGTACTTGGCATGGAAAGTCCAAGTGGGACACTTGGCAATGAGAAAGTCCAAGTCATGGGTACTTGGCATGGAAAGTCCAAGCATGGGTCTTGGCAAGGGAAAGTCCAAGCTTGAGTCTTGGCAAATAGAAAGTCCAACATGGGTTGGCAAGGGAAGTCCAAGGGGTGATATTGGCGACGTAAAGTCCAAGCGGGAGTCTTGGCAGCATAAGTGTTAAATACTGGAAAATTTAACATATAAATTAAATGGCCAAATAATTGAGGAAATAATCCTGGAAATTTTTCGGGATTTTTAGGAATTTTTTCGGAATTTTTCTGGATTTAAACGGACTTTGTACGAGAGTTTTACGGGGATAAAGTAAACGCGCTTTAGAGGGATCTATTTAAAGGGGATAAAGACACGGAAAACCCTAATTTCTATTTTCTATTTCTTTTTTTTCTTTTCCCCGCCGCTAACTCCCTCGGCAGTTCTCTCCTCTCGCGCGAGCCCTCTCATTGCCGGCGACGCCTTCTTCTCCGCCCGAGCCCGAGCCGAGCCTTCCCCCCCTCCCCCGCGGTCGAAACCGCCGCCGCCGACAGCGCCGCAGCCCTCGCTTGCGCTCCCGCGAGCATCGGCGCGACGCCCTCTTCTTCGCCGGCCACGGCCGGCGTGGCGAACGCCACGGCAGCGGATCGCCGCACCTCACCTCCGACCGCCGAGCCCTTCTTCCTCGCGTCAGCCGTAGTCTGTCAGGACGGACGTCCGTCATGCGCCAGCCGTGGCCAGACTGCGTCGATCCTTCTCTCCGCTGTGTCTTCTTCACTCGCCTCCGTCGCCGTAGCCTTCCCCTTCGCGCGGATAGATCAACGACGGTGAGTTTTTGTTGGAGTAAACTATTTTAGGGCAGCAAGGGGGGTGCCGGTTGAGAGGGGCTGTGAGTGTTTTATTTGGGGGCGTCGTGCTGTTAAGGTTGGAGGTGATTGTGCAAGGTTGGCTGTGAATAATGTGAGCCATGTAAATTGACTTGGAGATCTAATTTGGGAAAGGAATGGTGTGGATGGAATTTCTAGGGCGTGAGCTTGATTGGTCGTCGATTTAGGTTGATTCGAGTTATTGGTGTTGATCGGTTGATTTGTATGATATTTGGAGGATATGAGATTTGGGTTTAATTGGGATATAAAGGAAATCGATTTATTATTCGATTTGTTGTTGAATTGTATATTTTGTGCTTGACTATAATTACGCTATATATGAGTGTTTGGCCACGAGGCAGTCCCATCGTGATTTATCTCTTCTTCTTGCGGATATATTTTCAAAGTGTATTTTGACTTAACGCTTAGATTAAGTCAAATTGATATGCTAGTTAGGATAGCTTACAATAATTTTTCATGTTTATATGCCTAGTATGTTTTTGGTGCCTACTAGATACATGCATGTGATAGGATATGATTATATTTACTTGATTTGGATCATAGTATTGGATTAGGGATATGTACATATTGGTTGTACATATCATTCGGATAGGTATATTATGAGTAGGATTTACATGCTTTAGTATCATGCACCATTTTCGCATGATTGCATGCTAGGACGGGTTCCATTATTGTTGAGCCCGCACTAGTTACATGGCTCGCATACACCGCCACTCATGGGTTAGTGGTACATCGGGAGGGTGTGTGCGATTGCTCTGTCGAGTTCACCGGACCGCTCATGGGTAGCGACGAGGCGCGTGGTAGCGGGCGAGGATCCCTCCTCGTGCCTATGACAGAGATGAGCTTAGCTCCCCACTATGTTTGGGGCAGAGGATAGGTGTACTCCGGCAGATCCCGTCCACTCTGGCCACCAGAGCGTGATGGCGAGTGCACGATTGTCATAGCCCTACCCACTCGGCTTCACCATTGCGTGTGAGGTGGCGGCCGATCAAGGCGGGTGACCATGTCATCGTACGGCACGCACTTTGCATAGATTGCATTTGTCGTGTTTCTGCATTTTTATTGATGCCTTGGATGTGCATATGATTGTCATGCATACAAGATACATGCTTATATATGATCGGGACTTTATTACTTCTAGTCGTGCACATGCTCCTATATCGTAGTAGAGATTCGTAATCTGATCATTTTGTATTTCTTGCTTGCATACCCTATTTATGTGAGACTGTACTGGCATGATATTTTTATTGTTAGCTATACCTAATTTTGCATATCTACTATACCCGCAGAGTTCTTTGAACTCACCCCGTTGGTTTATATCTATTTCAGGATGAAGCTGTCAGGAGAGTGCAGTTGCCGGACCCCCACTCGTCGTAAAGTTTTGATTTGGATATTTGATTTAAAGTTATTTGGATATTTTGGTTAGAGGACATGTATAGGTTTGGAGATTGATTTTGTATTTGGTTTTGGTGTCCTTATGGACCTTATTTGGATTTTGGTTTGGTTGGATTTTGTTGAGTATTCCTGCCCAGATGGCAGAAGGGGTAAGTCTATTTATTTTAGACTGTTTGTCATTTATTTTGGATGATGGCCTGAGGCCAAATTATATAACTGCGTGTGAGTTTGGATTCCGGTCGTGTTGACCGATGTATAGTGGCCGTGTAGGCCTTGTATGTAAATTGGCATTGTCACCCGTACAGGGGAGGTGCTGCCGGATTTTCGTCTGGCGGAGACTCCCTCGGGGCGTGACAATTTATTTGGTATCAGAGCCCTAGGTTTTCGAGTTCCTAGGGGTTTTTGGATTTTTCGGAGTTCGCCATGTATTGGCAGGTTTTGCGAGGTAATTTGGAAATTTTGGATTGGTATGGATTTCCGACGATTTTATGTTTCGGAAATTCGAGGATTTTGACGAGATTAATATGGGGTTTTGGCGCATCGGACCTCTCCTGACGGTGAAATAGGTATGATGATAAATTTGGTATGTTTTTATTTATGGTAATATCTGTATTCATTTAACAGATATGAGACGAGGTGGGCGTACTTCTGCGCCGAGACGTGGTGTGGGACGGCCACGCCAGAGGACCCAGAGATCTTTGGTGACTGACTTGCCAGAGAGATCTACTGAGGATGAGCATATTGATCAGGGTCAGATTCCACAGGGTGCTACGGGAGTTGTGGATCCTCGGCCCCTCGGATCCTCCTCCCGAGATACCCATCGCCGGGCATCCGATGTACCAATGGAGATCCCTCTTGCTACACATCGGACTTCCCCGCCAAGGACCTTCTACTACAGACCGGCAGCCCATCAATGAGCCGTCGACCCTCACTCGATGCCCCTACTTATCCTATTGATGTAGCGCACGGCCTCGATTCCGTGATTGGCTAAGTCGATGAAGAGCCGGCTCACTTTATTCACGGAGAGACCGATCCGATCGTGGCTCGATCTTGGATCGAGACGATGGAGCGTACCTTCTACTATATGGTTCGCTTTCGAGTGGGAGAAGGCGAGTTAGCGACCTTCCATTTACGAGGCGAGGCCGAGATCTGTGGGATATGCGCGCCGATTATTGGCGGCGGCAGTTACTGGCGAGATTTAGAGGCTTTTGAGAGTCGTGATTTCCGCGGGCATATCGGATGATGAGGCGTGATTTTCGAGTCTAAGATGCAATAATCGCCGATGATGGAGTATAATACGGAATTTAATCGGTTAGCCAGTTTTGCCCGAGTTAGTTCGAGGATAGGTCACGGATGATGCACGGTTTGTCTGACTGGATGGGCATTTACAGGTCAGGATGGCAGGATTTGGTAGTTCTTCCTACCGAGAGGCGTTGGATAGAGCTTTGTTGATCGAGTCAGCTCAACAGAGGGTCAATACAGACAGGAAGAGGAAACAGACTGAAAGATCTACAGTCGACCCATCACCACAGACTCGGACATCGCCAGAGTGGCCGCGATCACCGGTCGAGAGTCATTCAGGGCATCTAGCGGCCTCGTAAATCGGACGATCTTGGTGGGCCCTCGCGGTCTTTTCAAAGAGCAGGAGACCGCCCATTGGCGACACCTACTGTACTCGTTGTGGATCGAAGGAGCATATCATCTCAGCCTGCACCTTGGGACAGCCAGTTTGCTATTACTGCAAGCTGCCTGGACACATGAGCCGAGATTGTTCGTTGAAGGCTCAGCATGTGGCTTCCGGGGTTTCTATTCAGGGAGGACCGTTGCGTCGATGCAGGACTCGAGAGAGGGGGGCCGACCGCAACGCGCGAGGGCAGCTCCCCTTCGAGAGTCGCCTATGGTATTCATGGACAGAGTACACCGATTGCACATGACGGTGTCACAGGTTCGATTTGAGGCCGCAGATGCGGATGCGATCTCGGCCGCAGAGATTACCATTCGCAGCAGCAGCCACTGTTACAGTATCAGCTGCAGCCTTCGCCACTAGTTCAGGATCACCACGAACGATGCAGTACCAATCGCGGCCGTTATACCCCTTCCTATCACCGCCGTACGGTCTTAGATCGATCCTCGGGCTCGAGCACAACCACCTTTGGCGGTGATACCACCTCCACCGCCACCGAGATGGCGGATTCATGCGATTACCGGAGAGGATCGCAATGAGCCAACGAATCCGTATTTGATGCGGTTTCACTTTATGCATTTTCACTATTATGCTAGTTGATCGTAGTTCGCATTCGTTTATTTCTCGTACTTTTATGAGAGAGATTGGTAGATTACCGGCTAGTAGATCACAGAGATTAGTCGTCTCCCTACCATCTGGCAATACATTGGATGTTACCCAGGAGGTCCGAGGTTGTCCTTTAGATTTTGGTAACATCATTCTTACGGTAGATTTATTGGTACTGGATATGGTCGAGTTCGATATTATTCTTGGCATGGATTGGCTGTCAGCATATCATGCCACAGTGGATTGTCAGACGAGGGTGGTCACATTTCGACCTCCGAACCAACCCTCCTTGGGATTTTCGCATCCGGACGACGGTATAGCGACCATTATTTCGCGATTCGTGCTCGTAAGCTTTTATTGCAGTTGCGGGGTTTTCTATTATCTATGATCAATGTAGAAGACAGTAGTGACTCTCAGATCGCGGACATCCCTATTGTCCGAGAGTATTCAGATGTCTTTCCAGAGGAGTTACCGGGTCTGCCTCCCAGAAGGCAAGTGGAGTTCATGATTGAGTTAATACCTGGGACGGCGCCGGCATCGAAAGCTCCTTATCGTATGGCCCCGAGAGAGTTGGATGAGTTAAAGGTTCAGCTCCAGGAACTTTTGGACAGAGGTTTTATTCGCCCTAGTGCATCACCCTGGGGTTCTCCGGTTCTCTTTGTGAAGAAGAAAGATGGTTCGATGAGACTGTGCATCGACTACAGGCAATTGAACGCCGTCACTATCAAGAATAAATATCCTCGCCACGACAGGACTTGTTTGATCACCTCGAGGTACATCAGTCTATTCTAAGATTGATCCTGTCGATGGGATATCATCAATTACGAGTTAGAGATTACGACATTGAAGACAAAGTCTGCATGCGATATGGGCATTATGAGTTTTTGGTAATGCCATTTGGGCTTACCAATGCTCCAGCGGTATTCATGGATTTGATGAACCGTGAATTTATGGATTTTCTAGATCGGTTCGTCATTGTTTTTATCGATGACATTCTGGTTTATTCTCGTTCCGAGGAGGAACACGCGCAGCATCTTCGTCTTGTTCTCGATAGGCTCCGACAAAAGCGGCTATATGCGAAGTTCAATAAATGCGCGTTTTGGTTACACTCAGTCGGTTTTCTGGGACATGTGGTTTCGAGTAGAGGTATTTCAGTTGACCCCCAGAAGATCGAGGTCATCACGATTGGGAGCAAAGTCGGGATTCAGGAGGTTCGCAGTTTCCTAGGCTTGGCCGGATATTACAGACGGTTCGTTGAGGGTTTCTCGAGCATTTCTATGCCATTGACACGCCTTACCAGGAAGGGCGTGAAGTTCACGTGGACAGAGGCGTGCGAGACTAGTTTTCAGGAGTTAAAGAGGAGATTGGTGTCAGCACCGATCCTGGTATTACCATCAGGGGACGATGGTTTCGTTCTTTATACAGATGCGTCTCTACAGGGTTTAGGCGCAGTGTTGATGTAAGACGCAGGTAGTTTCTTATGCATCTCGCCTTGAAGGAGCATGAGAAAAACTACCCGATTCATGATTTAGAGTTTGCCTATTATTTATGCCTTGAAGATTTGGAGGCATCATTTATATGGTATTACGTTTGAGATTCTTCGATCATAAGAGTCTCAAATATCTTACCATACGAAGGAACTCAATCTCCGGCGAGAGGAGATGGATGGAGTTCTGAAGGATTATATTTGTACCATCGGCTACCACCCGAGGAAAGCCAATGTGGTTCTTGGACGCACTTAGCCGGAAGTCCCGAGGGACTTTAGCTTCTTTCCGAGTTTTGGTCACGGATTTGATTCAGGGTTTCTCTGAGTTGAGCTTAGAGGAGCAGGGACCGACAGAGCAGGGCGTTCTAGTTACCATGGTTGCTCAGTCGTCTATCCGGACGAGAGTCCGGAGGCTCGTGCGTTGATCAAGATTTACAGCTCATTGGTAGTCGGATCACTTCGACAAGAGACCGAGTTCACCCTAGATGATGAGGGTATTATATATTTCCGAGGTAGATTATGTGTACCTCGGCCTCACCGGTTATGGAGGAGTTACTACAGAGGCACATCGCTCGATTTGCGATCCACCCAGTGGAACCCGTATGTATCGAGATTTAAAGCGGTTGTATTGGTGGAACGGTATGAAGAAAGACATCGCGGATTTTGTAGCTAGATATGTCCGATTTGTCGGTCAAGGTCAAGTGAGCACGGAGACCACCGGATTACTTGAGGATTCCTATTCACGAGTGGAAGTGGGATCATATTACTATGGATTTTGTGATGGGTTTGCCTAGGACACGTCGAAGCCGCCATGATGCGATTTGGGTAGTCGTGAACCGACTAACCAAATCCGCACTTTATCGATTCGGAAGACCGACTCTCCGGATCGGTTGGCGAGCTATATTGTCGGAGATCATCGATTGCATGGTGTTCCTTTGAGCATCATATCGAGATAGAGATCCCCGCTTCACGCCTAGGTTCTCGCAGAGTCCGCAGCAGCTTTAGGCACACAGCCGGTTTTAATCGGCATTCCATCCATGAGCAGATGGGCGGTCTGGCGGACCATTCGGACACTAGAGGATTTCTTGAGGTCTGTGTTATAGATTTGGAGGCAAGCCCCAGGAGGATCATTTACAGATTAGTGGAATTACCTACAATACTTGATTATCATTCGGCTATCCAAATGGCCCGTATGAGGCATTGTATGGTAAGCGATGTGTACACCCACCCTGCAGGAGGAGGTTGGGGAGGCCCGATTGCTAGGACCCGAAGGCTCGGTATGAGGCGAGTTGGTCCGTACTATCGGGCGTAGGATAGCGAGTAGCGAGATCGCGGAAGAGTTATCTGGATCGTGAGCGGAGACCTTTGGAGTTCTCTGTGGGTGATCATGTATTCGTGCGAGTTTCACCCACGAAAGGGGTGAAGAGGTTTGGACTCCGTGGGAAGCTTGCTCCTAGATATATCGGTCAGTTTGAGATTTTGGAGAGGATCGGGCGATTGCTTATCGTCTGGCGCTACCCCATCTTTGTAGTATACATGATGTATTCCATGTGTCTATCTTTGAGGAAGTATGTGCGGATTCTACACATATTCTATCGGATGTATCGAGTTCCATTCAACTTTGATGCTACTTCTGTGAAGGTTCGGTGCGGATTTTGGATTTCAAGGAGCAGCGGTTCTTGGAACAAGGTTGTGCGACTTGTCAAGGTCGATGGTGTCACCACACGGCGAGGAGTCTACTTGGGAGCTCGAGGAAAGATCGAGCTCAATACCCCACTTGTTTACTTGAAGTCGTGAGGTGTATTTTCAGTACTTATGGTATTTCTTACTCGTTATGCATCTGAGTAGGAAATTTGGGGACCAAATTTTAATTAGTAGGGGAGAATGTTAAATACTGGAAAATTTAACATATAAATTAAATGGCCAAATAATTGAGGAAATAATCCTGGAAATTTTTCGGGATTTTAGGAATTTTTCGAATTTTACGGATTTAAGCGGACTTTGTCTGAGAGTTTTCTGAGGATAAAATAAACGCGCTTTAGAGGATCTATTTAAAGGGATAAAGACACGGAAAACCCTAATTTCTATTTTCTATTTCTTTTTTCTTTTCCCGCCGCTAACTCCTCGGAGTTCTCTCCTCTCGCGAGCCCTCTCATTCTGCGACGCCTTCTTCTCACTTGAGCCGAGCCAGCCTTCCCCCTCCATGGTCGAAACTGGCCGCCGCCGTTGCACGCCCGCTTGCTCCCAGCATCGGTGCGCGACGCCTCTTCTTCACGCCCGAGATCAGCAGCGGCGCCGCAAGCACCTCACCTCACCGCCGAGCCCTTCTTCCTCGCGTCACTTGTGCCGTCGTCCAGACGGACGGCCGTGGCTTCCGTCATAGCGCCGGCGATCGTGGAGGGGATCCTTCTCTCCGCTTCTGTCTTCTTCACTCGCCTCCGTCGCCGTAGCCTTCCTTGGCGGATAGATCAACGACGGTGAGTTTTTGTTGGAGTAAACTATTTTAGGGCGAAGGGGGTTGAGTGAGTGTTTTATTTGCGTCGTCTAAGGTTGGAGGTGATTGTGCAAGGTTGGTGAATAATGTGTGAGCCGTAAATTGACTTGGAGATCTAATTTGGGAAAGGAATGGTGTGGATGGAATTTCTAGGAGTGAGCTTGATTGGTCGATTTGGGTTGATTCGAGAGTTATTCGGGTGTTGATCGGTTGATTTGTATGATATTTGGAGGATATGAGATTTGGGTTTAATTGGGATATAAAGGAAATCGATTTATTATTCGATTTGTTGTTGAATTGTATATTTTGTGCTTGACTATAATTACGCTATATGCAGGTTTCGGTCACGAGGCAGGTCCCCAGTCGTGACGATTCAGTTCTTCTTGCGGATATATTTTCAGGCGGGTATTTTGACTTAACGTTTAGATTAAGTCAAATTGATATGCTAGTTAGGATAGCTTACAATAATTTTTCATGTTTATATGCCTAGTATGTTTTTGGTGCCTACTAGATACATGCATGTGATAGGATATGATTATATTTACCTGTTTGATTTGGATCATAGTATTGGATTAGGGATATGTACATATTGGTTGTACATATCATTCGGATAGGTATATTATGAGTAGGATTTACATGCTTTAGTATCATGCACCATCTTGCATGATTGCATGCTGGCTGGACGTGGTTCCATTATTGTTGAGC
The DNA here is from genome assembly GCA_025175895.1 of Wurfbainia villosa. NCBI lineage: Eukaryota > Viridiplantae > Streptophyta > Magnoliopsida > Zingiberales > Zingiberaceae > Wurfbainia > Wurfbainia villosa. The sequence continues at coordinate 60,116,844 of CM045997.1, forward strand.
CCGCAGCTAGTTACATGGCCTGCACACACTGCCACTCATGGGTTAGTGGTACATCAGGAGGGTGTGTGCAGTTGCTCTGTCAGGCTCCGCTGGACCGCTCATGGGTAGCGACGAGGCAGCGTGGTAGCGGGCAGGGATCCCTCCTCTGGCCTATGACACCAGGAGATGAGAGCTTAGCTCCCCCACTATGTTTGGGGCAGGAGGATAGGTGTACTCCGACAGCATCCTGTCCACTCGGTCACTCAGGAGCAGTGATGGCAGAGTGCACAGTTGTCATAGCCCTACCCACTCGGCTTCACCATTGCGTGTGAGGCGGCTGACTGGCGTCAGGGGTGACCATGTCATTGGCACGGCATGCACTTTGCATAGATTGCATTTGTACTGTGTTTGCTGCATTTTTTATTGATGCCTTGGATGTGCATATGATTGTCATGCATACAGGATACATGCTTATATATGATCAGGACTTTATTACTTCTAGTCAGGATGCTCCTATATCAGGGTAGGAGATTGTAAGTCAATCTGATCATTTTGTATTTCTTGCTTGCATACCCTATTTATGTGAGACTGTACTGGCATGATATTTTTATTGTTAGCTATACCTGATTTTGCATATCTACTATACCCGCAGAGTTCTTTGAACTCACCCCGTTGGTTTATATCTATTTCAGGATGAAGATATCGTCGGAGAGTTTTGATTTGGATATTTGTTTTTACGGTATTTGGATATTTTGGTTAGAGGACATGTATAGGTTTGGAGATTGATTTTGTATTTGGTTTTGGTGTCCTTATGGACCTTATTTGGATTTTGGTTTGGTTGGATTTTGTTGAGTATTCCTGCCCAGATGGCAGAAGGGGTAAGTCTATTTATTTTAGACTGTTTGTCATTTATTTTGGATGATGGCCTGAGGCCAAATTATATAACTGCGTGTGAGTTTGGATTCCGGTCGTGTTGACCGATGTATAGTGGCCGTGTAGGCCTTGTATGTAAATTGGCATTGTCACCCGTCTGAGGAGGTCTTTCTTTGGATTTTAAATGCTGGCGGAGACTCCTCGGGCGTGATGACAATTTATTTGGTATCGAGCCCTAGGTTTCGAGTTCCTAGGGGTTTTGGATTTTTCGGAGTTCGCCATGTATTGGCGAGTTTTGCGAGTAATTTGGAAATTTTGGATTGGTATGGATTTCACGATTTTATGTTTCTAAATTGAGGATTTTTGTGAGATTAATATGGGGTTTTGCGTTCTGGACCTCTCTGACGGTGAAATAGGTATGATGATAAATTTGGTATGTTTTTATTTATGGTAATATCACGTATTCATTTAACGAGATATGAGGCGAGGTGGCGTATGCGAGGCGTGGTGTGGGGCGAGGAGGACCCGAAGATCTTTGGTGGTGACTTGCGGAGATCTACTGAGGGTGAGCATATTGATCAGGGTCAGATTCCACAGGGTGCTACGGGAGTTGTGGATCCTCAGTCCTCGGCGGATCCTCCTCCCGAGATACCCACGGCTGGGGCATCCGATGTACCAGCGGGAGATCCTACTGCTACACATCAGACTCCCCCGCCAGTAGGACCTTCTACTACAGACCCGACAGGCCCATCAGCGGAGCCGGTCGACCCTCACTCAGTATCGGCCCCTACTTATCCTACTGATGTAGCTGCGGCACGAGCTCGGATTCCAGGATTGGCTAAGTCGATGAAGAGCCGGTTCACTTTATTCAGCGGAGAGACTGATCCGATCGTGGCTCAGTCTTGGATCGAGACGATGGAGCGTACCTTCTACTATATGGTCTGCTCCGAGTGGGAGAAGGCAGAGTTAGCGGCCTTCCATTTACGAGGCGAGGCCGAGATCTGGTGGGATATGCAGCGCTCGATTATTGGCGAGCAGCAGGTTACCTGGGCGAGATTTAGAGAGGCTTTTGAGAGTCAGTATTTCCCGCGGGCATATCAGATGATGAGACGTCAGGATTTTCTGAGTCTAAGACAGAATAATCGCTCAGTGATGGAGTATAATACGGAATTTAATCGGTTAGCCAGGTTTTGCCCAGAGTTAGTTGCTGAGGATAGGTCACGGATGATCACGGTTTGTCGAGGGGATGGGCATTCTGGTCGGGATGGCGGGATTTGGTAGTTCTTCCTCAGAGGCGTTGGATAGAGCTTTGTTGATCGAGTCGGCTCAGCAGGGTCAATATCTGACAGGAAGAAAGCGGTGAAGATCTACATGGTCGGACCCATCGACCACGGACTCGGACATCGCCAGAGTGGCCGTGATCAACCGGGTCGAGTCATTACAGGGCATCTAGCCGGCCTCGAAATCGGGGCGATCTTTGAGCCCTCGCGGTCTTTTCTGACGAGCCGAGAGGCCCATTGGCGACACCTACTGTACTCGTTGTGGATCGAAGGAGCATATCATCTCAGCATGCACCTTGGGACAGCCAGTTTGCTATTATTGCAAGCTGCCTGGACACATGAGCCGAGATTGTTCGTTGAAGGCTCAGCATGTGGCTTCCGGGGTTTCTATTCAGGGAGGACCGTTGCGTCGATGCAGGACTCGAGAGGGGGCGAACGGCGGACCTTATCGCCGCCGAGAGGCAGCTCCCCTTCAGAGTCGCCATGGTATTCATGGACAGAGTACACGATTGCACTGACGGTGTCACGAGTTGATTGAGGACCGCGATGCGAGATCACGATCCTCGGCCACGATGCAGTACCATTCGCAGCAGCGGCTATTCTGATATCGGTACGGCCGCCGCCACTAGTTCGAGATCGGCCCGGCCGTCTGATGCAATCGCGGCCGTTATACCACCTTCCTATCGGCCTTCGTGCAGTCTTCGTATCGATCCGGGCTCGAGGCACAACCACCTTTGGCGGTGATACCACCTCCACCACCGAGATCGGCGGATTCATGCGATTACCAGAGAGGATGCGCAGCGAGCCAACAAATCCATATTTCGCGGTACGATTTCACTTTATGCATTTTCAGCTATTATGCTAGTTGATACTGGTAGTTCGCATTCGTTTATTTCTCGTACTTTTATGAGAGAGATTGGTAGATTACCGGCTAGTAGATCACAGAGATTAGTCGTCTCCCTACCATCTGGCAATACATTGGATGTTACCCAGGAGGTCCGAGGTTGTCCTTTAGATTTTGGTAACATCATTCTTACGGTAGATTTATTGGTACTGGATATGGTCGAGTTCGATATTATTCTTGGCATGGATTGGCTGTCAGCATATCATGCCACAGTGGATTGTCAGACGAGGGTGGTCACATTTTGACCTCCGAACCAACCCTTGTGGGATTTTACTGGCATCCGGGACGACGGTATAGCGACCATTTCTGCGATTGAGCTCGAAGCTTTTATTGCACGGTTGCGGGGTTTTCTATTATCTATGATCAAGGTAGAAGGCAGTAGTGACTCTCGGATCGCGGACATCCCTATTGTCAGAGTATTCGAATGTCTTTCGGAGGAGTTCTGCAAGTGCGCCTCCCGAAGGCAAGTGGAGTTCATGATTGAGTTAATACAGGGCGGCACCGTCAGCTCCTTATCGTATGGCCCCGAGAGAGTTGGATGAGTTAAAGGTTCAGCTCCGGGAACTTTTGACAGAGGTTTTATTCGCCTAGTGCATCACCACAGGGTTCTCCGGTTCTCTTCGTGAAGAAGAAAGATGGTTCGATGAGGCGTGCATCGACTACGCAATTGAGCGCCGTCACTATCAAGAATAAATATCCCACGTATTGAGGACTTGTTTGATCACTCGGTACATCGTCTATTCTAAGATTGATCTGCGGTCGGATATCATCAATTACGAGTTAGAGATTCGACATTGAAGGCGTTAAGTACGGATATGGGCATTATGAGTTTTTGGTAATGCCATTTGGGCTTACCAATGCTCCAGCGGTATTCATGGATTTGATGAACCGTGAATTTATGGATTTTCTAGATCGGTTCGTCATTGTTTTTATCGATGACATTCTGGTTTATTCTCGTTCCGAGGAGGAACACGCGCAGCATCTTCGTCTTGTTCTCGATAGGCTCCGACAAAAGCGGCTATATGCGAAGTTCAATAAATGCGCGTTTTGGTTACACTCAGTCGGTTTTCTGGGACATGTGGTTTCGAGTAGAGGTATTTCAGTTGACCCCCAGAAGATCGAGGCTGTCACCAGTTGGGAGCAGCCGAAGTCAGTTCAGGAGGTTCGCAGTTTCCTAGGCTTGGCCGGATATTACAGACGGTTCGTTGAGGGTTTCTCGAGCATTTCTATGCCATTGACACGCCTTACGGGAAGGGCGTGAAGTTCACGTGACAGAGGCGTGCGAGACTAGTTTTGAGAGTTAAAGAGGAGATTGGTGTCCGACTGATCCTGATTACCATCGAGGGACAATGGTTTCGTTCTTTATACTGAGATCGTCTCTACGAGGTTTAGAAGCGCGGTGTTGATCGAAGACGGCGAGGTAGTTTCTTATGCATCTCGTTGAAGGAGCATGAGAAAAACTACCCGATTCATGATTTAGAGTTTGCGCTATTATTTATGCCTTGAAGATTTGGAGGCATCATTTATATGGTATTACGTTTGAGATTCTTCGATCATAAGAGTCTCAAATATCTGTTACGAAGGAACTCAATCTCCGGCAGAGGAGATGGATGGAGTTCTGAAGGATTATGATGTACCATCGCTACCACCCGGGAAAGCCAATGTGGTTCTTGGCGCATAGCCTAAGTCCCGAGGACTTTAGCTTCTTTCCGAAGTTTTGGTCACTGATTTGATTCGGGGTTTCTCCGAGTTGAGCTTAGAGGAGCAGGACCGGCGAGTTACCATGGTTGCTCGATCGTCTATCCGACGAGTCCGGAGGCTCGAAGCCGATGATCAGCATTCTGATTCATTGGTAGTCGGATCGCCGGACATGATGAGTTCACCCTAGATGATGAGGGTATTATATATTTCCGAGGTAGATTATGTGTACCTCAGCCTCACCCGGTTATGGAGGAGTTACTACAGGAGGCACATCGCTCTCGATTTGCGATCCACCCAGGCGGAACCCGTATGTATCGAGATTTAAAGCGGTTGTATTGGTGGAACGGTATGAAGAAAGACATCGCGGATTTTGTAGCTAGATGTCTGATTTGTCAGCAGGTCAAGGCTGAGCACCAGAGACCAGCTGGATTACTTCAGAGGATTCCTATTCCTGAGTGGAAGTGGGATCATATTACTATGGATTTTGTGATGGGTTTGCCTAGGACACGTCAAGGCCATGATGCGATTTGGGTAGTCGTAGACCGACTAACCAAATCCGCGCACTTCTTATCGATTCGGAAGACCGACTCTCTGGATCGGTTGGCAGAGCTATATTGTCGGGAGATCATCAGATTGCATGGTGTTCCTTTGAGCATTATATCAGATAGAGATCCCCGTTTCACGTCTAGGTTACGCGAGTCCGAGCTTTAGGCACACGGTTTAATGCATTCCATCCGCATGAGCAGATGGATCGAGCGGACCATTGAACACTAGAGGATTTCTTTGAGGTCCTGTGTTATAGATTTCGGAGGCAACTGGGAGGATCATTTACCGTTAGTGGAATTCGCCTACAATAACAGTTATCATTCGGCTATCCAAATGGCCCCGTATGAGGCATTGTATGGTAGGCAGTGTCGTACACCCACCCTCTGGGAGGAGGTTGGGGAGGCCCAGTTGCTAGGACCCCAGAGAGCTCAGTATGAGGCAGAGTTGGTCCGTACTATCAGACGTAGGATGACAGAGGCGCAGGATCGCCAGAAGAGTTATGCAGATCGTAGACGGAGACCTTTGGAGTTCTCTGTTGGTGATCATGTATTCTTGCGAGTGTCACCCACGAAAGGGGTGAAGAGGTTTGGACTCCGTGGTAAGCTTGCTCCTAGATATATCGGTCCGTTTGAGATTTTGGAGAGGATCGGAGCGATTGCTTATCGCCTAGCGCTACCCCATCTTTGGCAGTATACATGATGTATTCCATGTGTCTATCTTGAGAAGTATGTGCGATTCTACATATTCTATCGGATGTATCGGGTTCCATTCAACTTTGATGCTACTTACCTGTGAAGGTTAAGGTGCGGATTTTGGATTTCAAGGAGCGCATTCTTGGAACAAGGTTGTGCGACTTGTCAAGGTCGGGTGGAGTCACCACACCGAGGAGGCTACTTGGGAGCTCGAGGAAAGATCGAGCTCAATACCCCACTTGTTTACTTGAGGTACGTGAGGTGTATTTTCAGTACTTATGGTATTTCTTACTCGTTATGCATCTGAGTAGGAAATTTGGGGACCAAATTTTAATTAGTGGGGGAGAATGTTAAATACTGGAAAATTTAACATATAAATTAAATGGCCAAATAATTGAGGAAATAATCCTGGAAATTTTTCGGGATTTTTAGGAATTTTGAATTTTGGATTTAAGCGGACTTTGTCGAGAGTTTCTGAGGATAAAATGCAGCGCTTTAGAGGATCTATTTAAAGGGGATAAAGACACGGAAAACCCTAATTTCTATTTTCTATTTCTTTTTTTCTTTTCCCGCCGCTAACTCCTCGGCGTTCTCTCCTCTCATGTGAGCCCTCTCATTCTTGCGTGGCGCCTTCTTCTCACTTGAGCGAGCCGAGCCTTCCCCCTCCCCGGTGAAACCGCCGCGCCGCTGCCTGACCCCGCTTGCGCTCCACGGCTCATCGCGACGCCTCTCTTCTTCGCCGACCCGATCGCGGCGGCGAGAATCTGGCCGTGGCGAGATCGCGGCACCTCACCTCGACGCCGAGCCCTTCTTCCTCGCGTCCGCGCCAGTCAGTCTCATGCGGACGATCGTCCGTCATAGCGCCGGCGTGTGGCCAGACCGTCGATCCTTCTCTCCGCTGCTTGTGTCTTCTTCACTCGCCTCGTCGCGTAGCCTTCCCCTTGGCGGATAGATCAACGACGGTGAGTTTTTGTTGGAGTAAACTATTTTAGGGCAGCAAGGGGGTGCCGGTTGAGAGAAATTTGTGAGTGTTTTATTTGGCGTCGTCTTTGTTAAGGTTGGAGGTGATTGTGCAAGGTTGGTGAATAATGTGTGAGCCCTTTGTAAATTGACTTGGAGATCTAATTTGGGAAAGGAATGATGGCGTGGATGGAATTTCTAGGGCGGGTGAGCTTGATTCGATTTGGGTTGATTCGAGTTATTCGGGTGTTGATCGGTTGATTTGTATGATATTTGGAGGATATGAGATTTGGGTTTAATTGGGATATAAAGGAAATCGATTTATTATTCGATTTGTTGTTGAATTGTATATTTTGTGCTTGACTATAATTACGCTATATACGAGTTTTGATCCAGGCGGTCCCGATCGTGGCGATTGATTCTTCTTGCGGATATATTTTCAGGTGGGTATTTTGACTTAACGTTTAGATTAAGTCAAATTGATATGCTAGTTAGGATAGCTTACAATAATTTTTCATGTTTATATGCCTAGTATGTTTTTGGTGCCTACTAGATACATGCATGTGATAGGATATGATTTTTATTTCCCTGTTTGATTTGGATCATAGTATTGGATTAGGGATATGTACATATTGGTTGTACATATCATTCGGATAGGTATATTATGAGTAGGATTTACATGCTTTAGTATCATGCACCATTTTCGCATGATTGCATGCTAGCTGGACGGGGTTCCATTATTGTTGAGCCCGCAGCTAGTTACATGGCCTGCACACACTGCCACTCATGGGTTAGTGGTACATCATGAGGGTGTGTGCAGTTGCTCTGTCGAGCTCATTGACCGCTCATGGGTAGCAGCAGGCAGCGTGGTAGCGAGATCCCTCCTCGAGCCTATGACACCGGGAGATGAGAGCTTAGCTCCCCCACTATGTTTGGGGCAGGAGGATAGGTGTACTCCGACAGCATCCTGTCCACTCGGTCACTCAGGAGCAGTGATGGCAGAGTGCACAGTTGTCATATCCCTACCCACTCGGCTTCACCATTGCGTGTGAGGCGGCTGACTGGCGTCAGGGGTGACCATGTCATTGGCACGACATGCACTTTGCATAGATTGCATTTGTCTTGTGTTTCTTTGCATTTTATTGATGCCTTGGATGTGCATATGATTGTCATGCATGCATACAGGATACATGTGTATATATGATCAGGACTTTATTACTTCTAGTCAGGCACATGCTCCTATATCAGGGTAGGAGATTCAGGTAAGTACAGTCATTTTGTATTTCTTGCTTGCATACCCTATTTATGTGAGACTGTACTGGCATGATATTTTTATTGTTAGCTATACCTGATTTTGCATATCTACTATACCCGCAGAGTTCTTTGAACTCACCCCCGTTGGTTTATATCTATTTCAGGATGAAGCTGTCAGGAGAGTGCAGTTGCCGGACCCCCACTCGTCGTAAAGTTTTGATTTGGATATTTGTTTTTACGGTATTTGGATATTTTGGTTAGAGGACATGTATAGGTTTGGAGATTGATTTTGTATTTGGTTTTGGTGTCCTTATGGACCTTATTTGGATTTTGGTTTGGTTGGATTTTGTTGAGTATTCCTGCCCAGATGGCAGAAGGGGTAAGTCTATTTATTTTAGACTGTTTGTCATTTATTTTGGATGATGGCCTGAGGCCAAATTATATAACTGCGTGTGAGTTTGGATTCCGGTCGTGTTGACCGATGTATAGTGGCCGTGTAGGCCTTGTATGTAAATTGGCATTGTCACCCGTACAGGGGAGGTGCTGCCGGATTTTCGTCTGGCGGAGACTCCCTCGGGGCGTGACAATAAGTCCAAGCGGTAGTCTTGGCAGCGTAAGACCAATGTGCCTTGGCGGTATAGACCATGTTAGCATGACAATTGCTGATGGAAGCACCTAAAGGCTAGCGTATGGATGAACAAGTCATGGAAGACTTGGAGGGATACGATAGGCATGAGGCTGAAGGAGGTGGCTAGAAGGTTTAGGTCTAGGCTAAGGGTTGTCTAGCAAGTATGAGGGCATTATACTTGGTGTTAAAACCTCATAGATGAGGTTATTAGTGGACTGATATTATGATCAGTCGACTGTTGGGAGTCGATTGGTGTTCGACTGCCATCATTGGGCAGTCGACTAATGGCCTGATCAGTCGACTGCTATAGTTGGCAGTCGACTAATGGTCGAGTTTTCGAGAACAAAAAGTGTCCGAGTCAACTGTTAGGGTTTGGCAGTTGAGTGATGGTTTGATCAGTCAACTGATGGACATGATCAGTCGATTGATGGGCATGATCAGTCGACTAATGGCCTATCCATTGGAACTTATCCAATGTGGCTCGGACCATTGTGAGACAACGTCTATAGGAGCAGTCGACTGATGGTCTCGATCAGTTGACTGCTAGGCGAAATCCAGCCCGAATGCAGGTTATAAAAGCAGCTCGTGGAGAAGGTTTTTGCCATGGTTTCTTAGGGCGATTTGGGGTGATTTGCTAGTGCAATTCAGGATCTCCAAGTGTGGCTCAAGCAATGATGCGCACATATGCATCCTCAAATCTCGCGATGGATACCGTCGTGGAATCAAAGTGCGCGCTCGCGCTCAACGCTCACGAGTGCACGGATGTCATCAAGTAATAAAGATTATCGATCCCACAGGGACTGGGATTCGAGTACCAATACACTAAGTGGTTGCGATTGTTCGAACGTGATCTCTGAGAGAGAGTCGGTTGGTGAGGACTATCGGTGGACACTACTCTGTGCAGTGTAACACGGAGGAGGAAAAGAGTGTGCCGGGGTCTTAAAAGGCGATCCTAGGATTTCGGTTTCACTTGTGTACCATAGAACAATGTTGTCAATTGACATCGTCTAAACGTCTACCTATGGTTCTGGGGAAGGGACATCATCCACTCTCCCGCAGAGCCGCCGCATTCACTGGGAGCTATCCTTGCCCAAAAGGACGGGATAGAGGGTACGAGGATGCCAAATCAATCCTTGCGGTGGACCGTTTCCGATTCCAATGCTCCCTTCTCCCCGTAGGTACGGGAGGTCAGGTTTACCCCCAGGTTCCTTGATCAAACCTTTTAAATCTAGATTGCGAGGGCTGTCACCACCTCGTATCGCCTAAGCACAGTGGAAAGAAAGTCAAATACACGTAGATATAATAAAGAGCAACTACCAATTGTCAAATTAAACTTATGGCCAGAATTTAATATGAACCAACATTGTCTATGTACACAAGCTACTCCCAAATCCTAGAATCAAAAGTACTACTCCATAAATATGAAGAAAGAATCACAAAACATGTTTAAGTTCGAATACAATAGAGATAAAAAGCGTAGAAATAGAGATATACAATGCTTTGTGATCTTCTCTCCGGCGTTGTATTGCAAGTTGTGGACCTCTGACGATGTTCCTCCTCCCTGCTGCAAGTTACCAAAGCTTTTTAGGGCTTCGGCGTGCTGTCCTAGCCGTTGTGCCTCCTCCCTAGGGTTTGGGCGGAGCCATCCTTATATAGACATCGCCTCGGACTGCTGTAAAATCTGGAAAAAGCCCTAGTCATACAAATCCGTCGGGCCGCCACACAGCAGTGTGTTTCCACACGGCCAGGCTGTGTGCGACCCTAGGGTGCTGTTCTTCGCCCATCGGACACGGCAGTGTGAATCCACACGCCCTGGCCATGTCCCACTCTGCGTCTAGCTATGAAAGTCCTTTTGCTCTGAAAATGCATCTTTATCACCAGAAAAGCTAACTTGCACACAAAAGTACAACGAGCAGACCTCCGAACCAGAAAATAGGCAATGCGTGCAAGAATACAGTAACATATGCATGAAATTAACGCAAAATGTAACAAGATGTGAGCGAAAATTACTCCTAAAACCCTATATATTTTGCTCACATCACTTCCCCCAGACTTAAATCTTTGCTTGTCCTGAAGCAAACCTCAGTGCCATAAAATTTTTAAAAAGATATTGTTCCATAATTAGCATGCTAACTAAATTTATCAGATGATATTTATAATCAAAGCAAACCAGATATGTTCTAAAAATTTACTAAGTTAGCTCCTCGTGCTCGTGCTAGGTGAATCATTCTTAGGGGATGCCCGTTCCATGGTGAGTTAAGTCGTCACCCCATAACTTTCCTAAGGTTTCCGGCTCTTAGGCACTTACCTGCCCAAAGCGAGGGTCGTTTCCTAGATCTAGCATAAAGTCTCAAAGACGTGCTCGGTATTGAGAGAATTTGGGAGGTGTTTCCCCAATAACCTAACTCGGTCTCAAAGGGGCACCTAGCCATTTCCACCCACGACAACTGTTTTTTTATCCCTCTCAATCTTTTTTTTCTTTTTTTGTCATTTCTTTTTTTCTCACTCTTTTTTTTTTTAATTTTTTTTAGCTCACAAGGATTTTGATTTTTCCAAATGGGCTTACACAATCCAAGCATCTCCAGTAACTAAAATGCTAAACCTAGAGTCACCTATGGATTCCAAAGTACTAGACTATTGAAGTGAATCATAACTAGGTATGTACTAGATTCTCCCTTTCACAATGTTCAATATGTGTGAGTGCAAAAACAGAGCTAACCAGTGCAAGTCTAGAACATTCAATAGAGCACATAGAATAAAATACCACAAGATAAATGGAGTTAAGCTACCTATGAGAACAACTCATGCAAGCAACATTCAAAAATACTACTGAGGTAACTTTACAGACACCAAAAATTAAGTACTGAAAAGGCATAAACAACTCATGCATGCATGAATAAATGAAAATACCAGAAAAGAAACTACTACTAGGAAAACAAAACAAAATATATTTTGGGGTCTCCCCCTCAGACTTAAATAAAAATACACCTCTAATATAGTGGACGAGGTGGAAAGTCTGAGAGCCTGGGCATCTTTGGATCCTGGGAGAACCTGCTGCTGAGCCACTGATGTCACATATACATGTGGTCGATCTGGGAACTGGTGGATGCAGTGGCTACTCGGTGCTCCTCCTCCCTAGTCCACTGTGCCTGCTGGGCATGCATATGCTGCCGCATCTCCCTGCGGTAGGCGACCTCATCCTGGCGACGAACAACCTCCTCCTAGAAGTATATGCGGGCCTCATCGTAGAACTCCTCTGCCCACTAGAAATGCTCTTGGAATCCCTGGAACTCCGCCTGCTGGTAGGCACTCTGCTCCTCCCATCGCTGCCTCTGCGTTTGCTGCTCAGTGTAAATGTCGTCGAGGCGCGATCAAAACTCTGAGAAATCATATGCTGATGTACCTGCATCCTACTCAAAAGTAGAAAAAGATGGTGGCGCAGGTGTAGGCTCATGTCGGCGTGGACTAGGTGGGCTCCTATGCATGTGTGGATTGGAGGGAGAGTGATACAAAGGTGGAGAGATGAGCGCTGATGTGGATGGTCCCTCATGTGGAGGGGACTCCACTATCAGGTCTAAGCGCCAATTGGCGCGTATAACGATGGTGGTATGATCTGGGTCGGGGAGCCTAAGGGCCGTAAGATTTTTTCTTACAAAGCATAAGGAGTCTCCTTCTCTTACAATCATCTTCATGGCCATGCATACTCCTAGGTCAATCCTAGGGCTCCCCTCTATACTCTCCAATGTTGTGTAATCGTACCCCATCCTATAGAAAATGTGGGTAAGTAGGCCTCCCACATTGATCTCTCCGCGTGCTGCTTTGCCCATCTTCACTAAGTGTCTGATGAAGTGGGACCCTACATCGATGCTACTTCTTTCTTGTAGCATATCCCATAAGCAAAGCAACTCGCTAGCTCTTACTACATCGTCACTCTCCCCACGACCAAATATAGTACTGGCCATGACACGGTGAAGGTATTGAAAGACGGGGTTTTGGAGGCGTGACGCTTTGGCTCTAGAAGGGTCATAAGCGTGCTCCCCCGTCAACTCGGTCCAACATTCCCGAGAGTTGAACCCAATAGGGGTTCTTCTCTCTCTCCCACTTGGTAAGCCAAAGCATGAGTTCCATTGGTGAAGGGTCCACTCATGCTCAATATTAAAAAGCCTAAAAGTTATCCTACCCTCCTCGATCTCTCTACCCATTAAAACCTCCACCTCCACAGAACTCAAAAATTCCAAAACTATCCTAGGGTAGGTTAGGTGCCTTATTCCCATAATCTCATCCCACCCCATTTTTGCAAATAGGGTTTGCATATCACCTAACAACCCTAAAGATTCTAGCAAATCCTCATCTAAGTACCTAGTAGCAGTAAGTTTACGAGTAGAGAGCATATTGTACCTATCTCTATGTTCATTATTGCAGAAAAGTAGAGGGGGTAGGGAGTTACCCTCTTCCAGAGCTTGAGGAGCATCGGCTCTTCTTGTTCGTCGCTCCGAGGCACCGGATTGGGATGCTACGGTCTTGGTCCTCCTCATCCTTGCTCCTTTTGGCTTCTGAGGTTGAAAATTCTTCTAGAGGAAGGGGAAAGCGAAATCACATGACTAGGGCAAGAACTTTTGAAGAACACGGTGCAAATGGGGTGAAAACACACGACTCACCCCTTTTAACCTCGCGCGCCATGGCCGTGTGAAAACACATGGCCAGGTCGTGTGTGCCTCTGGTCAAGCGGGCACGACCATGGGAAAACACACGGCCAGGCCGTGTGCCCCCATTTTTTTGCCCCTTTTATGCACCATGACCCGAATTTGTTCATACACCTCGCCGTATAGACTAATATGAGTTTCATTTTTTCCTAGCAAAGTTCTTTTCTATTCCTAACTCTAAATGTGATGGAAATCAAAACTAAAATTCAAACAAATGTATGCAATGCAATAGAAAAGGGAAATCTAAAACTAAACTTGGGTTGCCTCCCAAGAAGCGCTTTGTTTAAGATCGTTTAGCTCGGCCGCACTCTTCTATCAACTCGGCTCTAGTGGTTAAGTGAACCTCCATTCATCCGTCTTGGGATCCGAGGACTCCTCTAAATACTTCTTCAATCGTTGTCCATTTACCTTGATCTCCCTCGATTCTCTACTCCATATGTCCACTGCCCCGTATGGGTATACCCTTTTTACTCGAAACGGTCCCGACCATCTTGATTTTAGTTTTCCTGGAAAAAGTTTCAACCTGGAGTTATACAGGAGAACTAAGTCTCCTTCCTCAAACTCCTTTCTCAAGATGTGTTGGTCATGCTATTTCTTTGTTCTTTCCTTGTATGCCTTAGCATGCTCGTACGTATCTCTTCGAATTTCGTCCAATTCACTCATCAACAGTTTCCTTTTTTCTCCTGTTGCGCCATAGTCTAAGTTGAGTTTCTTAATTGCCCAGAAGGCCTTGTGTTCTAATTCAATGGTAAGATGGCAAGGTTTCCCATAGACTAAGCGGAACGGGGTCATGCCTATTGGAGTCTTGTAAGGCGTGCGGTAAGCCCAAAGAGCATCGTCTAGTTTTGGTGCCCAATCTTTCCGTGACTCCACTACCATTTTTTCTAGGATACTTTTGATTTCCCGATTTGAAATTTCCACCTTCCTGCTAGTTTGCGGGTGGTACGCTGTTGAGACTCTGTGAATCACCCCGTACTTATGTAGCAATCTTTCAAACTGTTTTTCAATGAAGTGGGATCCTCCATCACTGATTACTACTCGAGGGACTCCGAACCTAGGGAATATGTTTCTTTTGAACATCTTTATTACGGTTTTAGCATTGCAATGGGGCGATGCCACGACTTCCACCCATTTGGAGACGTAGTCTACCGTGACCAGGATGTATCTGTTTCCATCGGAAACAGGAAAGGGCCCCATGAAATCCACTCCCCATACGTTGAAAAGTTCTACGTCTAATATGGTGCTTGCCGGCATCTCATGTCTCCTTCATATATTGCCTGTTCTTTAACACAGGTCACAAGAAGCTACATAGTTGCATGTATCCCTAAACAAACTAGACCAGTAGAATCCTGACTGAAGTACTTTCGCGGTTGTTTTTGCAATTCCGGCATGGCCCCCATATGCAGAAGAATGGCAGTGAAAAAGGATGCTTTCCACTTCCTCTTCTGGCACACACCTCCGATAGATGCTGTCTGCACACTTCTTGAATAGGAAAGGGTCATCCCATACGTATTTCCGAACTTCCAAGAAGAATCTTTTCTTTTGTTGGGTCGTGAATTCTGGTGGTATCACTCTTCCCACGAGAAAATTCACCAAATCTGCATACCAGGGGGTGGTGACCTTAATAGCCATTAGGGTATCATCTCGCAGAGCATTGTCTATTTGGGCACTGTTTCCTTCCTCTATCATACGATCTATGGGTATGCGCGATAGGTGGTCTGCTACGACATTGTTCGTCCCCTTTTTATCTCTAATTTCTACATAAAATTCCTGAAGTAATAAAATCCAGAGAATAAGGCGGGGTTTGGCATCCTTCTTGTTTAGTAAGTAATGAACTGCAGCATGGTCGATGTATACCACTACTTTTGAACCTACCAAGTATTGCCTGAATTTGTCAAATGCGAACACAACTGCTGGCAATTCCTTCTCAATCGTGGCATAGTTAATTTGTGCCTCGTTCAGGGTCTTACTAGCGTAGTGAATGACATATAATTTTCTCTCCTTTCATTGCCCTAAGACTGCCCCCACAGCATAATCGCTAGCATCACACATGATCTCAAATGGTAAGCTTCAGTCAGGCGGCTGAATTATCGGAGATGTTACTAGGGCTTTCTTTATTTCCTCAAATGCCACTAAGCATTTTTGATAAAAAATAAAGTCCGTGTCTTTAGCTAGTAGATTTGTCAGTGGTCTAGTTATCTAGGAAAAATCCTTTATAAACCTTCGATAGAAACCCGCATGCCCAAGAAAACTTCGAACCCCCTTTACATCCCTAGGTGGCAGCAATTTCTCTATTACTTCGACCTTTGCCTTGTTAACTTCGATACCATTCCCTGATATCTTATGCCCTAGAACTATCCCTTCAGTCACCATGAAGTGACATTTTCCCCAATTCAGCACAGAGCTGTTCTCCTCACACCTTTGCAAAACCCTTTCCAAATTCCTCAGACATGCATTGAAACTTGTTCCGTAGACCAAAAAATCATCCATGAAAACTTCCATAATTTGTTCGATCATATCCAAAAAGATGGCTGTCATACAATGTTGGAAGGTGCTGGAGCATTACATAGGTCAAAGGGCATCCGTCTGTATGCAAAGGTCCCGTACGGACAGGTGAAAGTGGTCTTCTCTTGGTCTTTAGGGTGGATTGGGATTTAGAAAAATCCTGAGTACCCATCAAGGTAGCAAAAATATGAATGTTTAGCCAGGCATTCCAGCATCTGGTCGATAAATGGAAGTGAAAAATGATCCTTTTTTGTTGCCTTGTTTAATTTTCGATAATCTATGCACATTCTCCACCCTGTTACCGTTCGAACAGGAATTAATTCGTTCTCCTCGTTCTTGACTACCGTAGTACCGCCTTTCTTTGGGACTACATGTAAAATACTTAAAAAAGGGTTGGACTATAATTAATACCTAATCTAGGTATTAATTAAAAAGGGTTAATCAAACTTAGGTTGGGTCTTATGGGGTAAAAACCCAATAAGTGTTGTTTAAGCCCAACCCGTTAAAAGGCCACCCGAACCGTTAATCTCTTAACTCCGCCATTCTTCTTTTCCGTTTCTCGCCGACAAAGTCTTTGCGCGAGCATTTCATGCACGCTGCAGTGATTTTCGTTCGTCGCCGACTCCGTCGCCAGTGCCTACTTTCTCGAGGCCCTCTCTTCTTCTGTTTCCCTCACCGAACGAGCTGCAGTTTCCATTCCCCATTTGCGCAACCTTTCTCCTTCTCATGCGTGGCTCTTCTCTTCCTCCCCGAGCAATCTTAGCGCTTCCCTCTCCGATTTCTACCAGTCTCGGATCTCGTTGGCTCCTCACGCGAGAAGCACGATGACGTCGTCGCTGCGACTGGGAAGATTCGGCTGGAGGTCAGGTCGACCCCTTTTCGCTGGACTCGCATCTCATCAGCCCTCTGGAGTAAGCGATTCGACGACGCTGCTGCCATAGCTGGTAGGCTTGTCATTGGTGAGTTCGTTTCTTTCCTCCTTGGTACTCAGGGACCTCTATGCACGAGTCGATCGGTGGCGGTAATGCAGTGATAGTGCCCTACTACCACAGGACTCGTGGTTGTTATTTTTCCCCTAATTTGGGTTTCAATGGTTGTTTTCCTCATCAGATCAAGCGGTGGGAGAGTCGTGACTTCGATCTCATTTTCCTTGGGTCGCAACGAGTGTTTGGGAACTACTTGGTGGTTTCTGCCGAAGCAAGGGCAGCGGAGGTCTTGGCCAGTGAACAGGGCAGGTTTGGGGAAATATTGCCGCTGGATCCCAAGTGCAGGTATAGCTGGTTGATCATCTCTTTTCAACTGTTGTTGCTTGAATTATTGCCTGCCATGAGTTTTGAACAGTGGGAAGGCAGTTGTATTGTTGTAAGGGTTATAAATGAATTTTGGGAGGCTATGAAAGAGGATGATCGGAGGGTTGTCGGTCGATGGATTGAGTCGGCTGTTTGTGACTATGAATTGGAGCCTTAGTTGGTTATGGGATGTAAATGGCGGTGCAGGAGCTGTGATCGGTGGTTTATATGATTAGAGAGCTATTCTGGGTTGTGGAATATTCGGTTAATATGGAAATTGGAGTATGAAATTGAATGTATAGATTTGTGTAGTGGTTAATTGAAATGGGGGGGGGGTTTAATTATGATGTTAATTGTACCAGTTGAGGGTCTAATGTGAAGGTTGGTTATAGTGAATCGACCTTGGATAATTTGAGGGATTTTCCTAAGTCGTAGGCGATAAAAGGATGCGACTATAAGAATGATATAGTAATTAATTCATATGTTGTAGTCTGCTTGCACTAAAATGTAATTGATGCTATTTGCAAGACGTGGATACGAGACAGGTCTGCGGCCGTGAGGACTTCATTGTTACGAGCATTTACAACAGGTGGGTAATTTCCTACCTGGTCAAGTAGATGTAATGGTTTTCAGATTTAGTCATAGATATGAGCATGTTAGCAGTTCATATTATCTTGACCCTGCTCTGATTATCGTATGCTTGATACTTATCGTTGGATATATTTATGCTCAATTGTTGATATCACATATTCCCTATCATGATTTAGGAATTGAAGATGTGATATAAGTAGGTCTAAATATTTAGTACGGTGTAGATGTTAGAGTATGGATGATGACCTAATTTGTAAATTGGGAAAAAGGTCATCCGTGGGAAGGTAATACCCTAAATGTAGGACTTATTCCATACCTGTATGTTGCACATTTATTTACCAACCACGTGTTGTGTAAATTTTCAGGTGAGTCGTGGTTAGTGTGTCACTACGGACCGGTGGTCCTAGCTTGCCATGATCATTTGAGTACGACTCTCTACAGGATAGAGTGTGTATTGATCAAATGGGTGTGACTCTCTGTTGAACAGAGAGTCTGTGGTAGAGGTCTGTATGTGAGACAGTACCTTCATGTCATTGCATGCATACTGACGACATCGTCTCTCCTTGGGGTTGAGAGAGAGTCGTCAGTCATCCTGCCTCCCAGGTTAATCCCAGAGGAGCAACTGGTGTGAGGGAATATCATTTGTTGTGTCGCACTCTACCATTATAGACAATGGTAGTTGGAGTTGCGTGCAGTTGTCCTGGGTGCGTGACACTCGACCACTCATTGGTAGTGTCAGTCGGAGTGGCCAGCAGCAGGGACCCCCGTTGCGTAGCAAGCTCTTTACGCTCATATGCTACTTGATCATACTGCCCACTCGGCCACTCTATAGCAGTGGTTGGTGTGAGTTGGGACAGTTGTCATGTCGTGCCACCTAGGCCACACTGGGGTCGTGGTAGCAAGTAGGGGTGAGCAGGCATGACCATGCATGCTGCATTGTCGTATCATACGGTGTTTTGCATATGATTATATATATATACATACATGTTTGTATATATATATACATGGATGATGGTGATTAGTATACATACAAATACAGTCTATATGTATACTCACTTTGATGATGCATTTGTATTTACTATGCTTGTTGCATTTGTTTGTAAATATTCATACATGCTATTGCATTTCCTGTATGGTAGTGGGCCGGTACTTGTATATCTATTGGTTATTCACTGTGATACCCTCGACCCATATCAGGATGTAGTGTGAGTTAGTACTATTTTTATACCTTATGTTGTGGATATATGCCCAGGTTGGATGAGGATAGAGTAAAGAATCGCCGTGTATGTCAGCATCGTTTGTTGTTCAGTTTATTTAGTGTATGCATGCATATATACCTGTTATGCTGATGTATACCTGTTGTACGAGTATATTAGAATATTGAATGACATGTAATATTGATACATATATTTACATGTTCTATCTTATTACCTGATGAGTTTTACTTACCACCACAGACTCTGGGTTTTTCTGTCACCCAAGTAACAGGTAGAAGTCTTCGTGACGCCTTGGAGCTGCGCCAGCGATCCATCCCATCTCCACTTTTCTGAGTCTCCCGAGGATTGGTGTTTATGTTATGGATTTTGTTATATGTTATGGATTTGGTTTATTATGGACTTTATCGTGATGTCGTGGACTTTATTTCTGTAGTCGATATTTTATTTATGGTTTTATTACTGTTGACTTGCCAGGTGGTGTACACCTGTATGTGTTTAGTATGTATGTTGTGGGTATGTGGTTTCTATTTCTGCTGTTGTTGTTATGTTTATATTATGTTGCTGTTGTGGGCCTACGGGCCTTGTATTAACTCGAAATGTTGTCACGTACAGGAAAGATGCCGTCCGTTTGATTTTTGGCACAGCATACTCTCGGGGCGTGACAACTTTAGTGGTATCAGAGCCGAAGGTTCTGCGATGCCATACAATGATTTTTGTTTTGAGTCTTGGATTCTCGGGAGTCGATTTATTTTTTGATTTTGGTTTTTTTGAGATGGGATTGACAGCGACATAAGCTCTAGGCATCACGAAGTGAGTATTTCTGATAACTCATATTTTAGATAGTTACTTATCTAAATTTGTTTAACAGGTGTATACAGTCAAAGTTATGGCACCTATGCAGACTCGTAGTAGAGGTCATCCATCAAGGCGATCCATCGGAGTTGAGGGACAGGAGGCTGCTGCTACTGAGCCCATTATTCGGGAACAACCTCAGCTTTCCCCTATTGGAGATTCGGAGCCTCAGAATCCGGATGTACCACTGACTATGCCAGAGCCTGCAGAGTCCAGTTTGCTCAATGATAAGGCACGAATACTCGTGCTAGCATGGTCGGCCAAGGAAAAGTTCACATTGTTGCGAGGGGAGTCCGACCCATGGATTGCCCGGTCTTAGCTGGAAAATATGGAAGACACCTTCGAGTACATGAACTGTACAGATGTGGAGAAGGTGGGCCTTGCTGAATATCATCTCAGAGATCAGGCTGTCACTTGGTGGAAATTGCAGAAGACTCTATTCGGGAAGCGTGGGATTACTTGGGCCATCTTTCGAGACGCTTTCTGGAGACAGTACTTTCCTTCAGCATTTTCTACAGCACGTCGTCAGGAATTCTTGAGCTTGAAGCAAGGTGATCATTGCGTCATGGAGTACAACGTAGAGTTTACCAGACTATCAGAGTTCTGCTCTCACCTGGTAGCACAGAATGCAGATCGGATGTACCAGTTCACACAGGGTCTTGCTACCTATATACGGAGCTGGATGTCAGGATCTATCATTACCTCATATAGGGAGGCATTGGACCGTGCCCTCTTCATTGAGATGACTTCCCAGCAAATTTCTAGGGAGAAGGATATAGAGAAGCAGATGACTAAGGGCAAGCAGCAAAACCAGAGTTCAGTTCAGGGGACTCAGAAGAAAGGGGAGCAAAAAGGAACTGTGCGAGGTGCTGCAGAAGGGTCAGCTAGATCGCAGAAGGGGAAACGTCTAGCATCAGAGTATTTTGGAGGGTCTCAGAGTAGCCGTAAGGGACGAAGCAGGAATGGATGTTATAAATGTGGATCTGAAAGTCACAGAGTATCAGAGTGTCCTTTGGAGCAGCCGGTTTGCTATTATTGCAAACAACCGGGTCATACTAATTGTGCTTGTACACTGAAAGCACAGTTGGAGTTTCCTGATAGCTCCAACAAGGGGAAGAAGTCTACCCAGCAGCGGCAGTAGAGGACAACACCGTGGACTCAGACATACGGACAGAGGCAGCCAGTACCTCCACCAGCACAGTTGTACCAGATGCAGGGGGTGCCCCTACAGTGCTACCGACAGCGATCCAGTATCCTGCATCTCCGGTGATCTACTACCCAGGAGTATCTACACCACAATAGTTCTTACCAGCCAACTCTTAGGGATATCTTAAGCCTGCACCAGTGACTCAGCCTCCGATACCACAGAGCCAAATCCAGTCAGAGTGGAGGCACACTACTTCTTCGTCGGGGATGCAACCGACGAATATCGAGATTGAATGAGTTTTTGCCATCACCAGAGATGAGGCATAGCGGGCTGAGGGATCAGTCATGCGCGGTATGGTTTCGGTTTATTCTATATACGCTGATACTTTGATTGATACCGGTAGTTCTCATTCATTCGTATCTAGAGTATTTCTGGGTAGAGTTGGAAGAATCACAATGGTTCGTTCTTGTGGGTTAGCAGTATCCTTGCCATTAGGAGAGGTGCTGACTAGCCACCAAGAAATCAAGGGTTGCCCATTAGATTTTGACGGGCATATCCTTACAGTGGACCTCCAGGTGTTAGAAATGATAGAGTTCGATATTATTCTCGGTATGGACTGGTTGGCCGCTTATCACGCTACAGTGGATTGTAGAGCAAGAGTGGTGACATTCTGACCACCAGATCAACCATCTTGGGAATTTATTCGTACTAGAGATGATGGATTATCTATTATATCGGTTTTACAGACTCAGAAGCTATTGGCTCAGGGTTGTCAGGGTTATTTATTATCTCTAGTCAAAGTTGAGAACGAATGACTACCACCCCTCTCTGATGTGTGAGTAGTCTGGGAGTATCCAGACGTATTTCCAGATGAACTTCCAGGCTTGCCACCTCCTAGGCAAGTGGAATTTGCGATAGAGGTGATTCAAGGAACCGCACTTATATCGAAACCTCCTTATCGGATGGCGCCAAAAGAGCTGAATGAACTTAAAGTTGAACTGCAGGAGTTGCTGGATAATAGATTCATCCGACCTAGTGTTTCACCATGGGGAGCACCGGTACTCTTTGTAAAAAAGAAGGATGGATCGTTGCGGTTATGTATTGACTATCGACAACTGAATGCAGTCACAGTTAAGAACAAATATCCGCTGCCGAGGATAGAAGATTTGTTCGATCAACTTAAGGATACATGTGTGTATTCTAAAATTGATCTACGCTCAGGATATCATTAGCTTCGGATAAGAGATGAGGATGTTCAGAAAATAGCTTTTCGCACTCGTTATGGGCATTATGAGTTTCTAGTGATGTCGTTCGGTCTCACGAATACCCCAGCTGCATTTATGGACTTAATGAATCGGGTATTCCTGAGGTATATAGATCAGTTCGTGATAGTGTTCATCGATGATATATTGATTTATTCTCAATTCGAGGAGGAGCATGAACAACATCTGTGGATAGTATTGGAGACATTGCGACGGGAGCAGTTGTATGCCAAATTTAGCAAGTGTGCATTCTGGTTATCCTCAGTGGATTTTCTTGGACATGTGGTATCCAACAGAGGTATTTCTGTAGATCCCCAGAAGATTGAGGCGATTACTAGTTGGGAGCAGCCAAAATCTGTTCCGGAGGTCCGTAGTTTCCTTGGTCTGGCTAGGTATTATCGGAGATTCATAGAGGGATTCTCGAGTATCGCCATGCCACTCACTCGCCTGACTCAGAAGGGGTCAAGTTCACCTGGTCAGAGGCTTGTGAAACTAGCTTCCAAGAGCTTAAGCGACGGCTAGTTTCTGCACCAATCTTAGTGATTCCGTTTGGTGTTGATGGGATGGTTCTCTATATGGATGCTTCTATCCAAGGGTTGGGTGCAGTTCTGATGCAGTCCAACAGTGTGGTATCTTATTCCTCCCGTCAACTAAAAGATCACGAGAGAAATTACCCCAGTGTATGATCTGGAGTTAGCTGCCATTATTTTCGCATTGAAGATATGGAGACACTACTTGTATGGGATTACCTTTGAGATCTACACAGACCATAAAAGTCTGAAGTATCTGTTCACACAGAAAGAGCTGAATCTGAGACAGAGATGATGGATGGAATATCTGAAGGATTATGACTGCACCTTCCAGTATCATCCGGGAAAGGCTAATGTGGTAGCAGATGTGCTGAGCAGGAAGTCTCGTGGAGTTTTGGCCAGTCATCTGACAGCGGTTACTGATCTAGTTCGACAGTTCTCAGAGTTGGGATTGTCTGAACACGGTCAAACATCCCGGGGGATATTAGTTTCTATGGTTGCCCATTCCGCTATTGCTGAGAGGATCAAGGAAGCACAAGTCAGTGACCATCTGCGATTCTTGGCGGACGATAGACTCGAGAATGTCGATGATTTCGAGTGACGAGAATGGTGTACTTCGTTTCCGAGGATGACTATGTGTTCCGGACACATACCCAGTTAAGGAAGAATTGCTACAGGAAGCACATCAGTCAAGATTTGCTATACATCCTGGTGGTACTCGGATGTACCGAGATTTGAAGCATTTATACTGGTGGAATGGTATGAAACAGGATATTGCAGACTTTGTTGCACGATGTCTAGTATGCCAGCAAGTGAAGGCTGAACATCAAAAACCTGCTGGTTTAGTTCAGGAAATTCTGACCCCGGAATGGAAGTGGGAAAATATCACAATGGATTTCGTTACGGGATTACCCAGAACCCGTAAAGGACATGATGCGATTTGGGTGATCGTTGATCGATTAACCAAATCAGCTCACTTCCTTCCGATTCATGAGACGGACTCATTGGATCATCTAGCGGAATTGTACTGCCGAGAGATCATCAAATTGCATGGTGTACCATGGAGTATCATATCTGATAGAGATCCGTGATTTACTTCGCGATTCTGGCAGAGTCTGTAGTAGGCCATGGACGGACGGATGGGCCTACTACAGACTCTGTACAACCTTTCATCCGTAGACAGACGGACAGTCCGAACGTACCATTCAGACTCTGGAGGATCTATTGAGATCTTGTGTCATGGATTTTGGTGGCAGTTGGGAGGATCACATTCCTTTAGTGGAGTTTGCCTACAACAACAGCTACCACTCTTCTATTCAGATGGCTCCTTTCGAGGCGTTATATGGCAGACCCTGCAGATCTCCTGTGTTATGGGAGGAAGTTGGGGAACGACAGATATTGAGGCCTCAGAGTATCCAACATGATGCAGAGTTAGTATGAGTGATCAGACGATGGTTATCTGAGGCACAGGACCGATAGAAGAGTTATGCGGACCGGAGGCGAAGGCCTCTAAAATTCTCAGTCGGGGACCATGTATTCCTACGAGTGTCACCCACCAAAGGAGTCAAGAGGTTCGGATTGAAAGGAAAATTAGCTCCACGCTACATTGGTCCATTTGAGATATTGGAGCGGATTGGAGGTGTAGCTTATCGGTTGACTTTACCTCCGACACTTGCGGGTGTTCACAGCGTATTCCATGTTTCTATGCTGAGGAAATACGTGCCGCAATCTAACCATATTCTGAAAGAGGTTCCGATACCACTCCAGGCGAATGCGACTTACGAGGAGACTCCGCTGCGGATTTTGGGTCGCAAGGAGCGACAGTTGCGGAACAAAACCATCCGACTCGTAAAGGTGGGATGACAACATCATACAGATGAGGAGACTACATGGGAGCTGGAGGATACTATCCGAGCTCGATACCCTCATCTGTTTACCTGAGGTATGTGGTTATTTCGGAATATACTTGATCTAATTTTTGCATTTAAGTATGAAATTTGGGGATCAAATTTTAATAAGTTGGAGAGAATGTAAAATATCGGAAAAAAGGGTTGGACTATAATTAATACCTAATCTAGGTATTAATTAAAAAGGGTTAATCAAACTTAGGTTGGGTCTTATGGGGTAAGAACCCAATAAGTGTTTAAGCCCAACCCATTAAAAGGCCACCCGAACCGTTAATCTCTTAACTCCGCCATTCTTCTTTTCTGTTTCTCGCCGACAAAGTCTTCGCGTGAGCGTTTCACACACGCTGCGGCGAATTCTGTTCGTCGCTGACTCCGCCGCAAGTGATGACTTTCCCGAGACCCTCTCTTCTTCTGTTTCCCTCACCGAATGAGCTGCAGTTTCCATTCCCCATTTGCGCAACCTTTCTCCTTCTCATACATGGCTCTTCTCTTCCTCCCCGAGCAATCTTAGCGCTGCCCTCTCCGATTTCTGCCAGTCTCAGATCTCGTTGGCTCCTCACGCGAGAAGCATGACGACGTCGTCGCTACGACTGAGAAGATTCGGTTGGAGGTCAGGTCGACCCCTTTTCGCTGGACTCACATCTTGTCGACCCTTTGGAGCAATTAGTTCGACGACGCTGCTGCCATAGCTGGTAGGCTTGTCATTGGTGAGTTCGTTTCTTTCCTCCTTGGTACTCAGGGACCTCTATGCACGAGTCGATCGGTGGAGATAATGCAGTGATAAAGCCATGCTGCCACAGGACTCGTTGTTGTTGTTTTTTCCCTAATTTGGGTTTCAATGGTTGTTTCCCCCATCATATCAAGCAGTGGGAGAGTCGTGACTTCGATCTCGTTCTCCTCGGGTCGCAATGAGTGTTTGGGAACTACTTGGTGATTTCTTCCAAAGCTAGGGCAGCGGAGGTCTTGGCCGGGGAACAGGGCAGGCAAGTTGGGGGAAATATTGCCGCTGGATCCCAAGTGCAGGTATAGCTGGTTGATCATCCCTTTTCAACTGTTGTTGCTTGAATTATTGCCTGCCATGTGTTTTGAATAGTGGGAAGGAAGTTGTATTGTTGTAAGGGTTGTAAATGAATTTTGGGAGGCTATGAAAGAGGATGATCGGAGGGTTGTCGGTCGATGGATCGAGCCGGCTGTTTGCGGCTATGAATTGGAGCCTTAGTTGGTTATGGGATGTAAATGGCGGTGCAGGAGCTATGATCGGTGGTTTATATGATTAGAGAGCTGTTCTGGGTTGTGGAATATTCGGTTAATATGGAAATTGGAGTATGGGATTGAATGTATAGATTTGTGTAGTGGTTAATTGAAATGGGGGGGGGGTTTAATTATGATGTTAATCGTACCAATTGAGGGTCTAATGTGAAGGTTGGTTATAGTGAATCGACCTTGGATAATTTGAGGGATTTTCCTAAGTCGTAGGCGATAAAAGGATGCGACTATAAGAACGATATAGTAATTAATTCATATGTTGTAGTCTGCTTGCACTAAAATATAATTGATGCTATTTGTAGGACGTGGATACGAGAAAGGTCCGCGGCAATGAGGACTTCATTGTTACGAGCATTTACAGCAGGTGGGTAATTTCCTACCTGGTCAGGTAGATGTAATGGTTTTCAGATTTAGTCGTAGATATGAGCATGTTAGGTGTTCATATTATCTTGACCCTGCTCTGATTATCGTATGCTTGATACTTATCGTTGGATATATTTATGCTCAATTGTTGATATCACATATTCCCTATCATGATTTAGGAATTGCAGATGTGATGTAAGTAGGTCTAAATGTTTGGTAGGGTGTAGATGTTAGAGTACGGATGATGACCTAATTTGTAAATTGGGAAAAAGGTCATCCGTGGGTAGGTAATGCCATAAATGTATGACTTATTCCATACCTGTATGTTGCACATTTATTTACCAACCACATGTTGTGTAAATGGTCAGGTGAGTCATGGTTAGTGTGTCGCTACGGACTGGTGATCCTAGCTTGCCATGATCATTTGAGTACGACTCTCTACAGGATAGAGAGTGTATTGATCAAATGGGCGTGACTCTCTGTTGAATAGAGAGTCTATGGTAGAGGTCTGTATGTAAGACAACACCTTCATGTCATTGCATGCATACTGACGACATTGTCTCCCCTTGGGGTTGAGAGAGAGTCGTCAGTCATCCTGCCTCCCAGGTTACTCCCTGAGGAGTAACTGGTGTGAGAGCATAGCATTTGTTGTGCCGCACTCTACCATTATAGACGATGGTAGTTGGATTTGCGTGTAGTTGTCCTGGGTGCGTGGCACTCGACCACTCATTGGTAGTGTCAGTCGGAGTGGCCAGCAGCAGGGACCCCCGTTGCGTAGCGAGCTCTTTACGCTCATATGCTACTTGATCATACTGCCCACTTGGCCACTCTATAGCAGTGGTTGGTGTGAGTTGGGACAGTTGTCATGTCGTTCCACCTAGGCCACACTGGGGTCGTGGTAGCGAGTAGGGGTGAGCAGGCATGACCATGCATACTGCATTGTCGTATCATACGGTGTTTTGCATATGATTATATATATATACATACATGTTTGTATATATATATATACATGGATGATGGTGATTAGTGTACATACAGATACTGTCTATATGTATACTCACTTTGATGATGCATTTGTATTTACTATGCTTGTTGCATTTGTTTGTACATAGTTATACATGCTATTGCATTTCCTGTATGGTAGTGGGTCGGTACTTGTATATCTATTGGTTATTCACTGTGATACCCTCGACCCATATCAGGATGTAGTGTGAGTTAGTACTATTTTTATACCTTATGTTGTGGATATATGCCTAGGTTGGATGAGGATAGAGTAGCTGACTGTCAGGTATGTCAGCATCGTTTGTCGTTCAGTTTATTTAGTGTATGCATACATATATGCCTGTTATGCTGATGTATACCTGTTGTACGAGTATATTAGACTATTGAATGACATGTAATATTGATACATATATTTACATATTCTATCTTATTACCTGCTGAGTTTTACTCACCACCATAGACTCTGGGTTTTTCTGTCGCCCAAGTAACAGGTAGAAGTCTTCGTGACGGCTTGGAGCTGCGCCAGCGATCCATCCCATCTCTGCTTTTCTGAGTCTCCCGAGGATTGGTGTTTATGTTATGGATTTTGTTATATGTTATGGATTTGGTTTATTATGGACTTTGTCCTGATGTCGTGGATTTTATTTCGGTAGTCGATGTTTTATATATAGTTTTATTACTGTAGACTTGCCGGGTGGTGTACACCTATATGTTTTTGGTATGTATGTTGTGGGTATGTGGTTTCTATTTCTGTTGTTGTTGTTATGTTTATATTATGTTGTTGTTGTGGGCCTACAGGCCTTGTATTAACCCGAAATATTGCCACATACAGGGGAGATGCCGTCCGTTTGAATTTCGACACGGCATACTCTCGGGGCGTGACAACTTTAGTGGGCCTAGGTGGCACGACATGACAACTATCCCAACTCACACCAACCACTGCTATAGAGTGGCCGAGTGGGCAGTATGATCAAGTAGCATATGAGCGTAAAGAGATCGCTATGCAACGGGGGTTGTGGTAGCGAGTAGGGGTGAGCAGGCATGACCATGCATGCTATATTGTCGTATCATACGGTGTTTTGCATATGATTATATATATATATATACATACATGTTTGTATATATATATACATGGATGATGGTGATTAGTATACATACAGATACAGTCTATATGTATACTCACTTTGATGATGCATTTGTATGTACTATGCTTGTTGCATTTGTTTGTACATATTCATACATGCTATTGCATTTCCTGTATGATAGTGGGCCGGTACTTGTATATCTATTGGTTATTCACTGTGATACCCTCGACGCATATCAGGATGTAGTGTGAGTTAGTACTATTTTTATACCTTATGTTGTGGATATATGCCTAGGTTGGATGAGGATAGAGTAGCTGACTGACAGGTATGTCAGCATCGTTTGTTGTTTAGTTTATTTAGTGTATGCATGCATATATACCTGTTATGCTGATGTATACCTATTGTACGAGTATATTAGACTGTTGAATGACATGTAATATTGATACATATATTTACATGTTCTATCTTATTACCTGCTGAGTTTTACTCACCACCACAGACTCTGGGTTTTCCTGTCGCCCACGTAACAGGTAGAAGTTTTTGTGATGGCTTGGAGCTGTGCCAGCGATCCATCCCATCTCTGCTTTTTTGAGTCTCCTGAGGATTGGTTTTTATGTTATGGATTTTGTTATATGTTATGGATTTGGTTTATTATGGACTTTGTCATGATGGAGTGGATTTTATTTCTGTAGTCGATGTTTTATTTACGGTTTTATTACTGTAGACTTGCCAGGTGGTGTACACCTGTATGTTTTTGGTATGTATGTTGTGCGTATGTGGTTTCTATTTCCGCTGCTATTGTTATGTTTATATTATGTTGCTGTTGTGGGCATACGAGCCTTGTATTAACCTGAAATGTTGCCACCTACAGGGGAGATGTCGTCCGTTTGATTTTCGGCATTGCATACTCTCGGGGCGTGACACTACGTGTACTGGACTCACCCACTCACTATCTGAAATTGGGTATATTATGTTAGGGCAATCTCTTGCCGTAATATGGTTTTGATGGTGTGGCAAAGAGTTTAAGTTAGTGTGTTATGTTGAGTTGATATGTGCGTTGAAGTCGTGCAGGACTTAGTAATTCGCACATGGAGCCTTGGCGGGTTCACCCTCACAACCTCGGTCCTTGAGTCGGTGAAGGATGACTTTGCGGAAGCCGTGCGCTTGGAGCATCCGAGGGACCGCCGGACGAGATGACTTGAAGTGAAGCCAAGGAAGTAGACTTCGGAGGCAAGAGACGCGAAGGAGCATTGCAGAGCCGTGCGCCTGATGCTGCCGAGGGACGTGGCCACGAACGAAGAGAGCTTCGACGAGGGACTTCGAGTGAGATGAGAGAATGAGTGAAATGTAAGTAGCTCATTAGGTGAACTTGGCCGAATGGCTGAGTGTCAGAGACTTGACCGCAAGGGTTAAGGTTTACCCGACCGCCGGAAGCTCAAACTTATGTTAAGTTTGAGTTTCACATGGCACCACCGATCGCCATGTAATGGCAATGATCGCTTCCGAGTCGAATCAGTGGGTTCGATCGGTATCCGATCGATGGGTTTATGCCCAAGCAATGATCGCCATGGAATGGCAATGATCGTGGCGAACGGAAGAAATCAGCCCTCTCTATAAAAAGAGAGGGTGTGAGCCTTTGAGAGACTATTGCTTATGCTCCAAGTGATCTTCCTAGTGCCCCACAAGCTCTAAACTCTTCTTACTTGTTTTTACTCCATTCTTATTGTAAGAAGAGTGATCTTGATTGTAAAGGTTACCTCCACCTAGCTTGGTGCAAAGGAGAGACCAATAGTGATTGGCTTTGGAGGAGTGATTCACCTCGGACGAATCGGGATCGTGGATTAGCGACGTAGCCGTGAACCACGTTACATTCTTTGTTAGTGATTGTTTTCTCATATTTCTATTTGCTTGTCTTTATTAGTCTTCCGCTTGCGCTAATTAGTTTTGTAGCCGAGCAAATACCGGCATCCAAGCGAAAAGGGCTATTCACCCCCCTCTAGCCGGCCGTACCGATTCCCTACAAGTGGTATCAGAGCCAAGGAAAGCTTGTCGAGGACTAACCGCCACAACAAGCAACTTTCGAAATGGCCGGCTCCAACATCCATCCTCCGAAGTTTGAAGGAGAATTCGCTTGGTGGAAGAAGCGAATGGAGGTATTTTTCGAAACAGATTTTGATATTATGATTACAATGGAATCCGGTTTCGTTTTGCCTAGGGATGAAGAGGGGAAGCCAATAGAAAAATCTAGGTGGACCAAAAGGCAAAGGGAAGAGCACCTTGCAAATTCAAAAGTCAAGCATCATCTCTTCAATGTGCTCCCCCAACAAGAAATCAACCGAATAGGAGAATGGCTAAGCGCGAAGGAGATGTGGGAGAAGCTAATTGAGCTTCATGAAGGCACATCCGAGGCAAAGCTAGCAAGGAGAGATCTCCTCCGCTCCCAACTATCCAACATTAAATTAGAAAAGGGAGAAAAGGTAACTTCTTTGCATTCTAGATTCAAAGAAATTTTAAATGGACTAACAAGTGTAGGAGAAAGGCTCTCAAATCGCGATATGATAATGAAGGCCATATATTCTTTCCCTCGATCATCCAAGTGGAGTTCAATGGTGGACTCATTTTACATTTCAAAGAATCTAGAGGTAAGTACTCTAGATGAATTTTTCTCCACTATGGAATTACATGAATCTAGGCTTGAAGGAATACAAGAAGAGCCTAGAATTCAACCCTCAAGAGGAGTAGCTTTGATAGCGAACAAGGGGAAGAAGAAGATGGAAATCCCCTCCTCCTCCGATGACGAAGCATCTTCCTCCTCCTCCATGGATAGCACCGAAGAAGCCTATATGGTAAGGAAGGTAAGACGTGCATTTAAGAATTTTAGATTTGATGAATCTCATGATAGGAATAGAAGACCAAGGGGGAAGGTCATATGCTACATTTGCCAAGGAGAGGGGCACATAAGGGACAATTGTCCTCTCCTAAACAAGAGCAAGGAAGAGAGGAAAAAAAAAGAAGAAAAGAAGAAGAAAAAGGGGAGCAAGAAAAAGAAGGAAGAGGAGATGAAGACAAAATAAAAGGGGAAGACCAAAGCTCTAAAGGCAAGGACTTGGGATGACCCATCCTCATCCTCCTCATCATCATCGGATGAGGAGAATGCCTTTGTCACCAATTTGGCCTTGATGGCCTTTGATGACTTGGATTGCTCTTCATCCGAAAATGAAGGATCAAGCTCAAGAGGAGAGAGCTCAAGTGAAGGGGGAGCGTCTACATCCTCCTCATCTGAAGAAGAAGAAGAGGATATGGAAACTATGGTAACGAAAGCCTCTCCTAAGAAAATAGTTTCCATAATTTATAGCTTAACTAAGGACTTATTTGGAATGAAAAAGAAAAATAAAAGCATGCTTAATCAAATTAAGGCATTAGAAAATAAGCTAGAAAATGTATGCTTAAATGATAATATTTCTTCTAGCTTAAATGATGCATGCTCACATGACCTTTATGTGCCATTAGATGTTAGTGATGCATGTATAAATGAAAATAGGGCCTTAAGGGAAAAGGTAGATTATTTAACAAAAGCCCTAGAAAAATTCACAATTGGCTCCAACACATTGAACATGATCTTAGGGAGCCAAAGGGCAAGTTTCAACAAAAAGGGCCTAGGTTATAAGGAAAAGAAAAATGAAAAGGCCTATAAATGCCTAATTGCTAGGGGTCAAGATAAAAAGAAAGTAATTGCTAGAAAATGGATCCCTAAGGAGTTCTTAGTGAACCCCATAGGCAAGAATCTATTTTGGGTTCCAAAATCCATCCTTAAGGGTTAGAAAAACCCTAGGGTAGTCAACCATATGGAATTAGCCTATATCATATGTTGGTTGACTTAGGATGGCGGGACAACATTTTTAGAATAGTGTTGGGTGATGATAACGTGCCCATAAATAATAATGCTTAAATCATGATGATTAATGTAATTGCTATGTATGTTTGCAATCATGATTTATGATTTTGATATTTGGCACATCATCATAAGAAATAGGGTTTAAATAATGCTTTAGGTGATACTTTGCTTATTATCATGATGTAATACCTAATGCATGATTATTATTCAATGAATACATGTATTTCATGATCATAATGTAAAATTAATTGACATATGCCTTTATGATCATGATGATTGTTAGGTTGATACTTAACCTTGATAGAATTGTATGAATATGATGGTTAAGTATATACAAATACCCCCCTAGGATGCATCTCACACTCACTATAGGCTAACTTGATTGCAAACTTAGCATGGGTGAGATGTTAGGATGATACAAATGTCCACTAATGCCTATGGCATTTAGATGGTCATTTAAGGTATCAAAATAGCAATAATAGACCAATCATGGGGAAGGCTTATGTTTAATTCATAGACATATTGCCCAAAGATCATGGTTGGATATTTCATATGTTTTCAAAACAATTTCTTAATCTAAAATCTATGTATTCATATTTTGAAACAATTCAAAGCAAGACTAGGTGTCAAAATGGATACTCTTATGATCAAAAACCTAGTAGTTTTTAAAGCTTATGGATTTTTGGCAAATACGTGGAAATATAATGATTTTTCATGAAAACCTATTTTTCACTGATAGATATACTTAAAAAAAATGTGTTCCCAAAATTTTATGATTTTTCGAATTTTTTGGAATTTTTAATGCATTTCTGAAATTACTTTAAAATCAATTTGAATCCATTGTGCGATCGCCATATCTTGATAGTGATCGATAACTGAAAACAGTCCAATATTTTCTGATTTCAGATTTTAATCAAGTTTTTGGGTTTCTCTTTCTACTATACTTGATGCCATGAGTTTACAAATTAGGATTAATCTTTTTGATGGTGTCAAAGGGGGAGAAATGTATGTTTAAGTAAAGGGGAACATATTTAGGGGGAGAAATGATTATGCTTATGATAGGGGGAGAACATTTTTATGGGGAGTTTCATGGATTAAGGGGGAGTTGCATGTTGCTATATCATGTTTATCTTTACATGCTTTCTTACCTTAGAATTTATATCAAATGTTGTTACCTAACTTAAACGGATTGCCACACATCAAAAAGGGGGAGATTGTTAGGGCAATCTCTTGCCGTAATATGGTTTTGATGGTGTGACAAAGGGTTTAAGTTAGTGTGTTATGTTGATTTGATATGTGCGTTGAAGTCGTGCAGGACTTAGTAATTCGCACATGGAGCCTTGGCGGGTTCACCCTCACAACCTCGGTCCTTGAGTCGGTGAAGGATGACTTTGCGGAAGTCGTGCGCTTGGAGCATCCGAGGGACCACCGGATGAGATGACTTGAAGTGAAGCCAAGGAAGCAGACTTCGGAGGCAAGAGATGCGAAGGAGCATTGCAGAGCCGTGCGCCTGATGCTGCCGAGGGACGTGGCCACGAACGAAGAGAGCTTCGGCGAGGGACTTCGAGTGAGATGAGAGAATGAGTGAAATGTAAGTAGCTCATTAGGTGAACTTGGCCGAATGACTGAGTGTCGGAGACTTGACCGCAAGGGTTAAGGTTTACCCGATCGTCGGAAGCTCAAACTTATGTTAAGTTTGAGTTTCACACGCACACCGATCGCTCGAGTCGAGTGGGTTCGACCGTATCCGATCGATGGGTTTATGCCCAGCATGATCGGCCATGGAATGGCAATGATCCGCCGAGGATATCGCGGGCACATAACCGCTAGTAGCCGACTTGGTAGTCGACTACGGAGGCAGCAGTCGACTGGTGAGGTCCATCAGTCGACTGCCAAGAGTTCCATTGGACTACAACGGTCAGGATCCGACGTGTTCGGAGGCCGTTGTAGTGACGGCAAATGATCGCTAAGGGCGCAATGATCGCGTGGGCCAACGGGAAGAAATCAGCCCTCTCTATAAAAAGAGAGGGTGTGAGCCTTTGAGAGGCTAATGCTTATGCTCCAAGTGATCTTCCTAGTGCCCGACAAGCTCTAAACTCTTCTTACTTGTTTTTACTCCATTCTTATTGTAAGAAGAGTGATCTTGATTGTAAAGGTTACCTCCACCTAGCTTGGTGCAAAGGAGAGACCAATAGTGATTGGCTTTGGAGGAGTGATTCACCTCGGACGAATCGGGATCGTGGATTAGCGGCGTAGCCGTGAACCACGTTACATTCTTTGTTAGTGATTGTTTTCTCGTATTTCTATTTGCTTGTCTTTATTAGTCTTCCGCTTGCGCTAATTAGTTTTGTAGACGAGCAAATACCGACATCTAAGCGAAAAGGGCTATTCACCCCCCTCTAGCCGGTCGTACCGATTCCCTACATATTATTCTAGCGTCCAAGAGTTTAAGCACTTCCTTTTTCACCACCTCCTGTAAATGAGGGTTAAGTCACCTTTGGCACTCAACGATTGACTTACACCCATCCTCAAGTACTATCCTATGCATGCACAGAGACGGGCTTACCCCTTTTATGTCATCGATGGTATACCCCAGCACTTTTTTATATGTCCTGAGCACCTCCAGCAATTTCTTTGTCTCCTCTTTACTCAAATTGGCGTTTATGATCACCGAATGGGTTGCAAGTGGGCCTAAAAATTCGTACTTCAGACTGGGGGGAAGTGGCTTCATCTCAAGCCCTATGTGTTTTTCTTCTGCCACCTGCCCCGATTCTCCCTCTTCTTCTGATTTGGAGGATACAAAGTCTTCTCCCATCAAATACTCTTTCTCTCCATCCTCTTCCTACACTTGGTAGACCCCTTCAGTACTATCTATCTCCTTGATTGGAAGGTCCCCCTGAAAGTGTTGCTCACTGTTAGCCCATATTTCGAGAGTCCCTACCACTGTCTCTATTATGCTATATGCATCGTTTGTGCTCTTTTTCATCAATACGCCCCCTGCGGCTGTGTCCAAGAGTTCTTTCAATGTGTTAGTTATTCTGGCATAAAAAATATGGAGCAGTAACCATTCTTGTAATCCATGGTGCGGGCAGCGAATCACCATCCCTTGTAGCCTCTTCCATGCTTCGACCAGAGTCTCTTCTTGTCCTTGCTCAAATGAAAGGATTTTATCCCTAAGGTAAGCTGTTTTGTGGGGGGGGGGGGGGAAGAATTTGCCTAGGAAAGTGTTTTCCATTTGTTCCCACGTCGTTATGCTTCCTTCGAGTAGTGCGCGTATCCATTGCTTAGCCCCTCCTTTCAGTGAGAATGGAAACATAATAAGCTTGATGGCCTCTGCTGGGACTCCTTTATATTGCACCGTCCCGCAGTATGCAAGGAATTCCTTAAGGTGTAGATAGGGTTCCTCAATCTGAGTCCCTCTAAACTATTTTCCTTGAATGAGAGCAATTAATGCAGGGTTTATTTCTCAGCTTGCTACCTGAATTCGGGGAATAACAATGCAGGAGTTCCAGACCTTTCGTTTAGGCGCTATGTAATCTTTCAAGGGTCGAGCGGCTTGTATTAACATCTCTCAAGGTGTAGGACCAAACCACCAAGTTAAGAGTGCTAACATAATGCTAAAAATCAGAAAGTAAATAAAACTAGCGAATAAAAATCTTAGATGCAATAAGTAAATAAAAAAAAAACTACTACTAAAAAATAAAAACTAAATCTAAATATGGAAAATAGAACTAAGCAGATAAGATAAACTAAAAAGAAAATAAAGCAAGAAAATAATCTAATCCTAAGTCCGATCCAATCTACCACCGTTCGATTTGATATCGAATCGACAGTCCCCGGCAACGATGCCAAAAACTTGATGCGCACGTACGCGTCCTCAAATCTCGCGACGGATACTGTCGTGGACTCAAAGTGCGCGCTCGCGCTCAACGCCCGCAAGTTCACGGATGTCATCAAGTAATAAAGATTATCGATCCCATAGGGACTGGGATTCGAGTACCAATACACTAAGTGGTTGCGATTGTTCAGACATGATCTCTGAGAGAGAGTTGGTTGGTGAGGACTATCGGTGGACACTACTCTATGCGGTGTCACACGGAGGAGGAAAAGAGTGTGCTGGGGTCTTAAAAGGCGATCCTAGGATTTTGGTTTCACTTGTGTACCACAGAACAATGTTGTCAATTGGAGTCGTCTAAACGTCTACCTACGATTTTGGGGAAGGGACATCATACACTCTCTCGCAGAGCCGCCGCATTCACCGGGAGCTATCCTCACCCAAAAGTACGGGATAGAGGGTACGAGGATGCCAAATCAATCCTTGCGGTGGACCGTTTCCGATTCCACCGCTCCCTTCTCCCCGCAGTTACGGGAGGTCAGGTTTACCCCCAGGTTCCTTGATCAAACCTCCTAAATCTAGATTGCGAGGGTTGTCACCACCTCGTATCTCCTAAGCACAGCAGAAAGAAAGCCAAATACACGTAGATATAATAAAGAGCAACTACCAATTGTCAAATTAAACTTATGGCCTGAATTTAATATCAACCAACATTGTATATGTACACAAGCTACTCCCTAATCCTAGAATCAAAAGTACTACTCCATAAATACGAAGGAAGAATCACAAAACATGTTTAAGTTCGAATACAATAGAGATAAAGCGCATAAATAGAGATATACAATGCTTCGTGATCTTCTCTCCGGCGTTGTATTGCAAGTTGTGGACCTCCGGCAGCGTTCCTCCTCTCTGCTGCGAGTTATCGAAGCTTTTTAGGGCTTTGACGTGTCGTCCTAGCCATCGTGCCTCCTCCTTAGGGTTTGGGCAGAGCCATCCTTATATAGACATCGCCTCGGACCGCTGCAAAAATCCAGAAAAAGCCCTAGTCGCACAAATCCATCGGGTCGCCACACGACCGTGTGTTTCCACACGGCCAGGCCATGTGCAGCCTTGGGTGCTGTTCTTCGCCCATCTAACACGACCGTGTGAATCCACACGCCCTGGCCGTGTCCCACTCTGCATCTAGCTACGAAAGTTCTTCTTTTGCTTCGAAAACACATCTTTATCACCAGAAAAGCTAACCTGCACACAAAAGTACAATGAGCAGACCTCCAAACTAGAAAATAGGCAATGCGTGCAAGAATAGAGTAACATATGCATGAAACTAACATAAAATGTAACAAGATGTGAGCGAAAACTACTCCTAAAACCCTATATATTTTGCTCACATCAAGCAACCAAACAAGCAAGCATCTAAAAGCTCTTTGTAAATTTTTCTTTACTTGCATTCTATTGTATTTGCTTGTATTCTTGTTGTATTACTGTTATAATCTTTGTACGAGGTTTCTCCGCCTCCGATGTGTTGTCGAGAAGGAGTTTTATTAGTGGTGTTGTCATCACTCGAGCTCGTTGAGCTCAACCCGTGGAGTAGGAACCTCTAGGTTCCGAACCACATTATATTGTTGTGTTCTTGTTCTTGTATTTGTGATTGTGTATTTGTTTGTATTATTTCTATATTCCACTATGTACTAACAATCATAGGCAAGCACGCGAACAAATTCCATCATGCAATGTTGAAATGCTATTCACCCCCTCTCTAGTGACGATCAATTCCCCAACAACTGGTATCAGAGCGAGGCCCCTCTTCTTTTGGACTAACTTCCAAGGGAGCACCGCTAGAGTGTGAAGAAGAAGATGGTGATTGAATAAACATTGGGGGTGGGGTATCAACACGCCGGTCCTATATGCGCTTTATGGACGAGAAGGCTTCAATCAATGGAAGGCAAGGATTGAAGACTTCATCATGATGAGGGAATTTGAAGAATGTGCCATCTTGATTGAAGGATTTAATTATCCAAGAGGGCCAAAGGGAGGTTTTCTAAAATTGAAGAAGTGGACCGGGGAACAAATCCAAGAATTTGAGAAAAATACAAAGGTAATAAAATTCTTGGTTGATTTAATCCCTAATGACATTTTGTGCAAGGTAGGGGATTACATGGATACCAAGGAGCTATGGAGCCAAGTGGCAAGATTCCATGAGAACCCACAACCAGTCAAAGAAGAAGAGGAAGCTGAAGAATGTTCATCGGCTCAAGAAGAGGAGGAGGTCAAGGAAACAAGCTCTTCCTCATAAGAAAGTGAGGAGTCGAAGGTTGAGAAGGAGTCAACTTCCAGATTGGTGGAAGAAGAAGAATTGGAGGAAGCCTCCACCTCTAGGATTGAGGGGGAGGAGAGACCATCTACTCTGGAGCAAGGGCAAGAGCAAGAAGAGGCATCTACTTCCGGGAGAAGTGATGAGCAAGCTCAAGAGGTCATCGCCATCACCCTAGGTAGCTCAAGCACATTAATTCAAAATAAGAATCATATAATGTGTTTTGAGTGTAGGGAATATGGGCACTATAAGAGCAAGTGCCTTAAGAAGGTCAAGAAAAGTCAATCGGCGCCAAAGGTGAAGGATGCCGGAGTCCCCACTAGGAAGAGCAAGGATCACATTGTGTGCTTCAAATACAACCAAAAATGGCATTATAGGAGCCAATGCCCTAGGGGGAGGAAGCCTAGCAAGGGTCAAGAAGGAGCTATATATGTAAGGGGAGCCTCTAAGGCAAACCCTAAGGTATATCTTAATGCACCTTCTAGTTCTAGGGTTAAAAATCATGCTTTTAGTACTCTTGCTATTACTTATGAACAAAGGCATGCTAGGAATAATAGGCTTTATTGCTTAGGTGCTAAGCATATTAATGTATCGAAGGACAAATCTAGGAACAACGACTCTAGACCCATTTTATCTAGGGAGTCCATTAAAATGGTAGAAAACCATTTAGGCATTAACCCTAAGAAGGGTAGGTATATGCCTAAGAAATGGAACAATAGCCAAAGACAAAATCAAAATTCAAAAATTGGGCAATTAGAGCTAGAAAATCAAGTCTTGAGGTCAAGGCTTGATAAAATGAAAAAGACCCTCAAAAATATGCAAAATCAAGTTAAAGGGTCAAATTGTCAAAAATTAGGGTCTAGGAGTCAAAGTCAAAGGCTTAGGAAACAAGAATCATCCGAGGGCAAGCAAGGTTTGGGTCACAAACCTAAGCCTAAGAAGACTTATCACAATGTTCCATTTGATTACGGAACACAATCTAGGTCTATGAAGGCCATGGTTACTAGGGAGGCCATCCCTAAGGTTAACCAAGGCAAGTGCCTAGTGGCTAGGGTTTCGAAGAAACTTAGGGAAGCCACTAAGAAGGTTATAAGGGGAGTCACCCCTAGAGTTAACCTAGGCAAGACCCAAATGACCAAGGCTACCAAGCCTAGAAGGGTCATTAGGAGGGTATATGGGGAGGTCATCCCTAAGGAATACCTAGTAAACCCAAGGAGCTCCAATAGGTTTTGGGTTCCTAGGAGCGTGATCGATTCACGCTAAATGGGTTAGGGTATGCCAACTTTAAATGGATGGGTAGTTAACCTAACCATGGTAAAGGTGGCACTTTAGGTCATTTTCAAGGTTATGGGTACCTTGGAAATGTGGTTTGAATTTATATCCTAAAGGATTTTAGGATGTGCCAATACATTTTGAGAATTATGAAAAATCAATCAAATTGGCACAAATTAGATTTAGAGGTCATAGTGTGTCATTTTGGGTTTTTGGTACACTTGGGAGATGGTTGATAATATGGAAAAATGGGTTTAATTCTAACAAATGACAATTAACACTAAAATTTAGGTATTGTTATACCTATACATTTTATTTGCCATGCTTTGTTTGCCATATAATATGTCATGACATCATATCTACTTTTATCATTTATATGTCATGGTCATACTTAGGTTTATGTCATGTGTATTTGATTTAATCATATGTCATGACATCATAATCATTGGTCATGCTTATTTATATTATCATTTATGTCATGATCATTCTTGCTTTACTTAAAATTGATTTAAGGACAATTGACATGACTTGAAG
Source organism: Wurfbainia villosa (assembly GCA_025175895.1). Lineage (NCBI taxonomy): Eukaryota > Viridiplantae > Streptophyta > Magnoliopsida > Zingiberales > Zingiberaceae > Wurfbainia > Wurfbainia villosa. Next base: position 60,157,227 of record CM045997.1, read on the forward strand.
TCCCATATATAAGGGAATCAAGTAGTGTTGCCTTAGAAAATGCAAGAAATTCTAGTTTAGGATGAACAAAATCCACATCTCACATCAAATTGACATGTGTGTGCTTTCAAACACCCTAGACAAATGTGAGATGCTAGGAAATGAGTTAAGTTCAAGATGCATAGTTTTTGCATCTAGATGAACTCAAACTCATCATATATCATGGGTGGATCATAGGGAAAGCTAATGTGCAAGTCATGTGCATTGAGCCCATTGATCATGATCCAATATAGGTTTTCAAAAACATTTTAAAATCATTTTAGAAAACCTTGGTGAAGTCTATCTTTTGATAGCAATCACCATTGATGGAGTTGATACAAAGTAGGGCCAAAATATTGAACTTTTCAATGGTTTTGAACTTTGTATCAATCTCCTAATTTTATGGGTATTTTAATTTTCAAATATTTTTCACCCATTGTATTTTTTATAAGTATTATACGTATGAAGTTTCGTGATTTTTCAAATTACGTATAATTACTTATGTATTTCAAAATTTCATTTCTGATTTTTGATTTCTGCATTTTGCAGATATCAGTCGACTGGTGACTGTAAGAGTCGACTGCCAGAGCTGATTTTGGGTAAACAAGGATGTTTAGCCTATGTTTCAGCTAGGTTAGGCTAACCTAACTGCTCCTAACCCTAGGATATGCTTTGGAAAGCATTGGAAAGGGTGAAAATCCATTGGATATGGATTAGGAGAGTTATTAGGGTGTGTATCAATTTTAAGGTGTGTGAGAGTTCATGTTTGAACTTTTACCCTTAATTTTGATGGTTTAGTGTTCCTAGAGGCTTAGGGACTCTCCAAGGACATTGTTGGTGCAATGGTCAAGGGGGAGCATGTTGGAATGTATACTGAAAGCCTAGCTCTTTTTGTATGAACATTTTATTTTGAAATAAGAATCACATGATCATTGTTTGCATTTTATATATTCATTATATATGTGTGCATATTGTCTAATATTTTACATTGTAGATAACATGGTGCTTGGTGTGGCACAGAAGATCATGTTATCAGTACCTTGTAAAATATAAGTAAAGGCTCACAACCAAGATGGTTTTGGACAAACCATTGGCATGGTTGTAGTGTAGCTTGGTATTGTTTTATCTTGAACATAGAGTTACACTAGTACACTTAGGTGTATTGAGTAGGACCGACATAGAGGTGATTCAATTTAGTACTGACTACATAATTGAATCGGACCTCGGATATTATGTTGTACATGCTCTTAATCCCGATATAATAACGGGCACATGTACTTAGTATTTATTTCTTTGATTTACCAGTGGGTGAGATTTAGATGGATTAAATCAATATGCCCGGTAAGTTGGGAAATAATATTATTTACATGGTGTGCCGTTGATTATAGGAGGAAACCGTGTCCTATATATTAGGTTGATGATGTCCCCTTGAAGATCTCATAAGGTTCATCATGTAAACCCAGCTGGTTGACTTAGTCAACATGATGATAAGGTTGAGTGGTACTACTCGAGAAATTAGATGTTAATTAATTGATGGTCAGTAAATCAATTAATTGACGGACATTCGATATCTTAAACACGGGGAGATTAATGTACAAATAATATATGGAGCCCATATTGATTTATGGTGGTTGGTGAGGTAGTTCAATGATGATCCTCTAGTGGAATGGAACATCATTGATGGATCAAGTTTGTGTGGTTCCGATCCATCGGGTGGCCAAGACCCAACTCCTCCTTATGGTCCCTATCGTAGCCTAATATAATCCTTATGAAGTCTAGATCCAAGAATGTAAAACAAAACCTACAACCAACGGTTGGGATTAAATCCCTAGATCCGATGGTTGGATGAAACCCTAGAACCAACGGTTGGGATTAAATCCCTAGATCCGATGGTTAGGATGAAATCCTAGAATCGACAGTTGGGATTAAATCCTTAGATCCGACGGTTGGGATAAAACCCTAGATCCGACGGTTGGGATGAAACCTTAGATCCGATGGTTGGGATGAAATCCTAGATCCGATGGTTGGGATTAAACCCTAGATCCGACGGTTGGGATAAAACCCTAGATCCGACGGTGGAGATTAAATCCCTAGATCCGACGGTGGAGATTAAAGGAGGCTTAAGCCCTATTCTATAAATAGATGGCTAGGGTTGGGCGGCAAGAAGGATCAAGGAATTGGAGTTAGGGTTTGGTTAATTCACAAGTGGGCGGCTAGGGTTGATTGGGCGGCTAGGGTTTTGGAGCAAAGTTTGGGCGGCAAGCTTCTTCCTTCAAGTTGATTGCCGGCGCCCATCCTCTACCTTCTTCCTTGGCCGCGCGCCCATCTTAGAGCCCTCTACCTTCTTCCTTGGCCGGCGGTTCTCCTTCCATTGGTGGCCGGTGGTCTTCCTCCTTCCTTTCTCCTTGGTGGTCGGTGGCAACTCCTCTTCAAGTTGGCCGGTGCTTCATCCAATTGTTTCCTTGGCCGGCGGTTGCACCAAGTTCCATAATTTGGTGGCCGGTTCTAGATAGGAAGGTATTTGTGGTTTCTTCTCTTTGTTCGCAGCGGACAAGGTAGAGAAGAAAGTGATCTAGAAGGCTTCTACTCATGGAGGATCTTCGTCCACACGTCGTCCACGAGAAGGATAGGACATACGGTAGAAGATCGTGAGGTATAAAGTTATTTTAACTTTATGTATAGATCTGAGCATGTTCTTATTTGTTTTGATTATGCATGTGTGTGTATGAATATATATTGTATAATCATGGACCCCGAAGACAAACACAAAAACCGGCGATCCATCCGTCGTCTCTTCCGCGGCTAACCAACTAGATGAGTTGTGTTGCTTGAACAACTAGTTTGTTCAAGCGACCACTCAAGTTGTTAGCACGACGACGAAATGGTTGTGCCAATGAAGCTCATACCATCCGGATTAATACTTTCATTAGTGAAAATTTTAATCAGGGACATAGGAGCCAATGAGCCTCGAAGCATTCACCCTCAATTAGTATCGAGCCATCGGTTTCGGTTTGTGTGTTTTGGATTGGTTAATTTTTATGCACTTTTTCATATATTATATGTGCGGATAATAGTAGGATATGCGTAGTTTAACTCTTTGGTTGCAGGCATAAGATCCGACTATTATGGCCATGTGTGTGTATGTGAATGGATGTGTGTAAAAATTTATTATTTGAATCCTCGGGGTTGACGAGGCTAGATTAGTATTTAATTTTTGTAATTAAATACGGCATTGTTTAGCCGATAATTTTAGTTTACTTTCGATCTAGACTATTTGTACACTCCTTCGTGGAGTATAGGATCGATGGATGTAAATAAAATGATTTATCTCGGCTCGGATATCTTTGGTGACTTGCGCACGGGAAAAGGTGGAGCGGACGAGGTGGCAACACGACGGGATGCATATTGGAGGACAATGCCATAATAGTTGGAAAAAATTCTGTTTTTCCATATTTATTGCTTATTTGTTTTATATGCATGTTGTATATGTTTAAAATTCCTCGATTGCAATTTACTAAGTGGGAGAGGGATATTTTAATTAATTCCCGCGGCCTCCATTACAATTTGACGTGTGATGCAAACAAACTTGTGTGTTGGCTCTGAGTGCCTTCCTCCCTGCGGACGGGTTTGTTTGCGGATCACTAGGTCAAATAATGATTATAGGAAATTATCTAGGAGCATGTGTACTTCCACAACGGTAAGGCACATAATCCGAAATAAATTCCTCAGTATCGTGTAATGGTGCACACTTAGATACAAATAAAGGTATCCTCCCCATCGGAGTCACTGCTTTTATTTGTAGGGCCAAAGAGGAACCAACTATTAATTTTATTTATCAAAAAGTAAGGTTGACAAGATAATAAAATTAATGGGTAAAACCTCCTCTTACAAATGTAGAATTCGTATACGTCCACACTGCGTGACATGCGACATTCTCGGTGATTTGAGGTGTTGGTTGATTTCGGGATTTTATTGTTTTGAGGAATCAATAATATTTGAAATCTAATATTTTGATCATTGTGATTTTTAGGATTTTCAAATGGCTTTCAACCCACTTACTGTGATTTTAAAAGAAAACAAACTTACTGGTCCAAACTACATTGATTGGAAAAGAAACCTGGATATTGTCTTAACTGCGGAAGAGTACAAATTTGTACTCTTCGAGGTCTGTCCTCCTAAGCCCTCAGATGACTCTGATGAAAAGGAGATAGAAAGTTATAAGAAATGGGTTAAGGCAGATGAGATGGCGCGGTGTTACATTTTGGCATCTATGTCAAATGTGCTGCAACATCAGCATCAGGCCATAGCCACTGCTTATGACATGATGTTCAATCTCAAGGAACTTTTCGGACATCAGAGTAGAGGGTAGGCGAGAAGCTATGAGAAACTTGATGGCGACCTCCATGATCGAGGGAACACCCGTTAGGATCATGTTCTCAAGATGATGGCTCATCTTAATGAGATGGAAGTCCTAGGAGGCTGAGATCGATGAAACCCAGTCGATATCATTCTCGATCTTTGACTAGGAGTTTTGAAGCGATTCCGCCTCAACTACAACATGAACAAAAGGTTGTATTCGTTGGAGCTTGTGCGAACTCGAGGCGGAGAGGGCTTTTTCGAGTTCTCAAGCCATGGTCGCTCGGAAGGTTTCTTCCTCTAAACCGAAAGGTAAGAAGAAGAAGCAAGGTGGAGCGAAGAAGGTGGCAGGACCTCGGGCGGGAGTGAAGAAGGAAGGCAAGTGCTTCACTTGCAAGCAGATTTGGACATTGGAAGGCGGATTTGTCCTCGCCGTAAGAACAAAGGTATATCTTCTTGTTTAGTTGTTGAAACATGTTTAGCGGTGTTATCTACGATTGCACGGTGTGTAGATACAAGAGCCAGCGATCATGTCTGCAATACTTTGCGGGGGTTCCGAAACCCGATGACTAGGTGAGGAGAGATTACGTCTTCATGGCAATGCTTGAAGGTGGCGGCTATTGCGGTGGGAGGCGTTTATTTATCTTTTGATAGGAATAAATTTTGGTTTTAAGAAATTGTCTTTATGTACCTACTTTTAGAAAGAATTTAATTTCAGTTTCTAAATTGTTTTTGGATGGATATTCTATTTCTTTTAATGACAAGGTGGTTATAAAAGGAATAGGAGATTATCTGATACAGTACATTGGTTGGCAATTTATATTCTATTGAACCAAAAACTCACGATGCAAATAAGTAAATAACTCATCTTCTAAGTCTAATAAGAGAAAAGAACCTTCATAAAATGAACCAAACATATCTTTGGCATCTAAGGCTTGAGTCATATTAACCTAAGCGAATTGAGGTTGATAGCTGATGGACCTTTGGGTTCATTAGTGGTGGAGGATCTCCCAACCTGCGAATCTTGCTTGGAAGGTAAAATGACCAAGAGGCCTTTTAAGGCCAAGGGGTATAGAGCCAAAAATGTGTTAGAATTGGTTCATTCTGATTTGTGCGGTCCTATGTCTATCCAGGCAAGAGGTGGCTTTGAATACTTTGTCTCATTTATAGACGATTATTCAAGGTATGGATACATTTACTTGATGCGCTGCAAGTTTGAATGCTTTGACAAGTTCAAAGAATTCAAGGCTGATGTGGAGAACCGTCAAGGTAAAAGTATCAAGACATTACGATCTGATCGTGGTGGCGAGTACCTCTTGGGAGAGTTTAGGAGTTACTTATCAGAGGCTGGGATTCAATCCCAATTGTCTGCACCTGGCACACCCCAGCAGAATGGTGTAGCGGAGCGAAGGAATAGGACTCTTATGAAGATGGTCAGATCGATGATGAGTTATTCTGAGTTACCTGATTCATTCTGGGGGTTTGCTCTGGAAACAACACACAGACACGAACTTGGTTCCATCTAAGTCGATTACCCTCTACTCCCAGAGTTGTGGTGGCGAAAGCCTAGTCTAAGACATATTCGGTTGGGGTAGTCCCACATGTCTTTGAAGGAGATCTTGGTAAGTTGGAATCTCTGCAGTATGCGCTTGTTTGTTGGCTACCCTAAGGGAAGCGAAGGGTGGTTTATTCTATAGTCCTAGAGATCGGAAGGTGATCGTGAGTCAGAATGCCGATTTCTAGAGGAAGACTATGTGATGAACCACAAGCCCACAGTAGGATTGTTCTTGAGGAGATGACGAAGTCCCGACTTGATTACCACCGGTACAAGAGGAGACACCACAAGTCAGCGCACCGTGTCACGAGCATACACATGAGGCACCTGTCGTAGTGGGAGGTTGTTAGACAACCCCAGATTCATGTTTTGGGAGAGTCTTGGACTTAGTCCCCGTGAACATGAACTGATCCTGGACATATGACGAGGCAATCCAAGATAGAGATGCAGTATCTTGGCAAAAAGCGATGAATTCAGAGATAGAATCTATGGATTCTAATCAGGTCTGGGAGCTAGTAGAGCCACCCGATGGTGTAAAAACCATTGGATGCAAGTGGATCTACAAGAGAAAGAGAGGAGTAGACGGGAAGGTTGAAACCTTCAAAGCTAGGCTTGTTGCGAAGGGTATACTCGGAAAGAGGGTATCGATTATGAGGAGACCTTTTTCACGTAAATATCTTAAGTCTATCCGGATTCTCTTATCTATAGCTGCTCATATGGATTATGAGATTTGGCAGATGGATGTCAAGACAGCTTTCCTTAACGGAAGTCTTGAGGAGAACATCTATATGCGCCAACCAGAGGGATTCATTGCTAAAGGCAAAGAGCATCTTGTATGTAAGCTTAATCGGTCCATTTATGGATTGAAGAAAGCTTCTAGATCTTGGAACATCCGTTTTGATGAGGTAATCCAGTCATATGGATTTATTCAAAGTCCGGATGAGCCTTGTGTATACAAGAGATGTGACGGAAACGTAGTGGTGTTTCTTGTACTATACGTAGATGACATTTTGTTAGTTGGCAACAATATCAAAGTGTTATCAGATGTAAGGGTATGGTTGTCCAAACAGTTTGATATGAAGGACTTGGGAGAAGTGGGACACATCCTTGGGATCAAAGTTATAAGGGATCGCAAGAAAAGGATGTTGTGCTTGTCTCAAGCTTCATACATTGACACTATCCTTGCTCGTTTTAGCATGCAGAACTCCAAGAAAGGTTTTCTACCTTTTAGGCATGGAGTTCCTTTATCTAAAGAGATGTGTCCCAAAACATCAAAGTAGATAGAGGACATGAAGGCGGTTCCTTATGCTTCGGCAGTAGGAAGCCTTATGTATGCTATGCTATGTACGAGACCGGATATCTGCTTAGCCGTGGGCATGGTTAGTAGATATCAGAGTAATCCTGGACAGGGACATTGGACTACGGTAAAGCATATATTGAAGTACCTGAGAAGGACTAGGGATTATATGTTGGTGCAGGGGCACTAGATAATCGAACCTGTGTTTTGATTATGGCAAAGACACAAAGTTAAGTTTATATTGTTATCTCACGAGCTAAATCAAGTGTGCAGAAAAGTACTAAAGCTGGAGCTGAAGGCCGGAAGCAAGAGCTACTATCGAGGTAAGCTCGTGTGAGTGAGAGATTGTAAGGTCGTGTCCTCTTTACGGGGACGACCGTAGGCGACGATTCGACTAAGACTTCCTGTGGAAGGTCTAGGTCGAGATCGGACGGTTAGAAACCGTCGTATTTATCATTTTCCGAGCTAATCTCTTCTTAGGAAGTGGTTAGCCGGTGCGATCATTCTTGGACATTGGCGATCGTATTATCGCCGATCGATGAGATACATCGATCATTCATCATCGATCGATGAGAGGCATCGATCGATGGAAATTTGGAAAAATCCATGATCCGTTCCAAAGAAATAGGAGACAAATTCAGAGGCTAAAGTCTATAAAAGGAGGGGAGGATTCATCTCCAAATCACATCAATTATTCATCAAGTGCTCCTACAACGCCAACGCTTCAACACCGTCATAACGCCGATGCGACGACAACCTCAGATCTTCTTCGTCGGCAGCAGATTCAAGTAATATTTTTGATATTATATTCTGTGTTTTTTATCTTCATAACGAGGTGAGGTAGGCTTGTTGCCTCATCCTCGTGTATTCGGTTTTTGTAATCGTTGTCTCCTACCTCCAACGAGGAGGAGACGTTTTAGTGCTTTGCCCTCCGTACGCGGTCTAGGACCGATAGGGCCTTGGAGTAGCAACCGCTGGGTTGTGAACCAAGTAAAATAAACGTGTTCATTTATTTTCCGCTGTGCTTACTTTGCGTATCGAACGAACGAAAAAGAAAAGATTTACGATCGCTATTCACCCCCCCTCTAGCGACGCTTCTCGATCCAACATTATATGCTGGTTTACCGGGCAGATCAATTAGTCCCTGTGGGTTACACGGATTCGGATTTCCAATCAGATAGGGACAAGAGTAAGTCTACCTCGGGGTTTGTGTTTACTTTTGGAGGTGGAGCTATAGCATGGAGGAGTGTCAAGCAGAAATGCGTGGCGGACTCTACCATGGAAGCTGAGTATGTGGCAGCCTCTGAGGCAGCCAAGGAAGCTGTATGGCTCAGGAACTTCTTGATGGACTTGGATGTGATTCCTGGTTTGCCCAGAACTATCACAATTTATTGTGATAATAGTGGTGCAGTTGCAAACTCGAAGGAACCACGAGCCCATAAGGCGAGTAAACACATAGAGCGCAAGTACCACCTCATACGAGAGATCGTAAAGCGAGGAGAAGTTGCTGTCGCCAAGATTGCATCAGAGGATAACCTGGCGGATCCATTCACTAAGGCCCTTCCAGCGAAAGCGTTTGATAGGCATGTGGAGGACATGGGGATCAGATGTATGGCAGAGTGATGACAACATAGTCTTTTAGTATAAGTGGGAGAATGTTGGAATGTATACTGAAAGCCTAGCTCTTTTTGTATGAACATTTTATTTTGAAATAAGAATCACATGATCATTGTTTGCATTTTATATATTCATTATATATGTGTGCATATTGTCTAATATTTTACATTGTAGATAACATGGTGCTTGGTGTGGCACAGAAGATCATGTTATCAGTACCTTGTAAAATATAAGTAAAGGCTCACAACCAAGATGGTTTTGGACAAACCATTGGCATGATTGTAGTGTAGCTTGGTATTGTTTTATCTTGAACATAGAGTTACACTAGTACACTTAGGTGTATTGAGTAGGACCGACATAGAGGTGATTCAATTTAGTACTGACTACATAATTGAATCGAACCTCGGATATTATGTTGTACATGCTCTTAATCCCGATATAATAACGGGCACATGTACTTAGTATTTATTTCTTTGATTTACCAGTGGGTGAGATTTAGATGGATTAAATCAATATGCCCGGTAAGTTGGGAAATAATATTATTTACATGGTGTGCCGTTGATTATAGGAGGAAACCGTGTCCTATATATTAGGTTGATGATGTCCCCTTGAGGAGCTCATAAGGTTCATCATGTAAACCCAGCTGGTTGACTTAGTCAACATGATGATAAGGTTGAGTGGTACTACTCGAGGAATTAGATGTTAATTAATTGATGGTCAGTAAATCAATTAATTGACGGGCATTCGATATCTTAAACACGGGGAGATTAATGTACAAATAATATATGGAGCCCATATTGATTTATGGGGGTTGGTGAGGTAGTTCAATGATGATCCTCTAGTGGAATGGAACATCATTGATGGATCAAGTTTGTGTGGTTCCGATCCATCGGGTGGCCAAGACCCAACTCCTCCTTATGGTCCCTATCGTAGCCTAATATAATCCTTATGAAGTCTAGATCCAAGAATGTAAAACAAAACCTAGAACCAATGGTTGGGATTAAATCCCTAGATCCGATGGTTGGATGAAACCCTAGAACCAACGGTTGGGATTAAATCCCTAGATCCGATGGTTAGGATGAAATCCTAGAATTGACCGTTGGGATTAAATCCTTAGATCCGACAGTTGGGATAAAACCCTAGATCTGACGGTTGGGATGAAACCTTAGATCCGACGGTTGGGATGAAATCCTAGATCCGATGGTTGGGATTAAACCCTAGATCTGACGGTTGGGATAAAACCCTAGATCCGACGGTGGAGATTAAATCCCTAGATCCGACGGTGGAGATTAAAGGAGGCTTAAGCCCTATTCTATAAATAGATGGCTAGGGTTGGGCGGCAAGAAGGATCAAGGAATTGGAGTTAGAGTTTGGTTAATTCACAAGTGGGCGGCTAGGGTTGATTGGGCGGCTAGGGTTTTGGAGCAAAGTTTGGGCGGCAAGCTTCTTCCTTCAAGTTGATTGCCGGCGCCCATCCTCTACCTTCTTCCTTGGCCGGCGCCCATCTTAGAGCCCTCTACCTTCTTCCTTGGCCGGCGGTTCTCCTTCCATTGGTGGCCGGTGGTCTTCCTCCTTCCTTTCTCCTTGGTGGCCGGCGGCAACTCCTCTTCAAGTTGGCCGGTGCTTCATCCAATTGTTTCCTTGGCCGGCGGTTGCACCAAGTTCCATAATTTGGTGGCCGGTTCTAGATAAAAAGGTATTTGTGGTTTCTTCTCTTTGTTCACAGCGGACAAGGTAGAGAAGAAAGTGATCTAGAAGGCTTCTACTCGTGGAGGATCTTCGTCCACACGTCGTCCACGAGAAGGATAGGACATACGGTAGAAGATCGTGAGGTATAAAGTTATTTTAACTTTATGTACAAATCTGAGCATGTTCTTATTTGTTTTGATTATGCATGTGTGTGTATGAATATATATTGTATAATCATGGACCCCGAAGACAAACACAAAAATCGGCGATCCATCCGTCGTCTCTTCCGCGGCTAACCAACTAGAAGAGTTGTGTTGCTTGAACAACTAGTTTGTTCAAGCGACCACTCAAGTTGTTAGCACGACGACGAAATGGTGTTGTTAAGGAAGCTCATCCCATCCGGATTAATCCTTTCATTAGTGAAAATTTTAATCCGGGGACATGGGAGCCAATGAGCCTCCGAAGCATTCACCCTACAGAGCAAACCTTTAGGGGGAGTTATCCATCATAGGATGATGGATGTGTTCTTCCTCATGAGGGGAGAAATGGGAATGTGAGATGCCCAATTTGGAAATTGAGAGAGTTTATAGGAAGCCTCTCTTAAGTGATATGAGACATATCACTAGGAAGAGTGAAAGCATCCTTGATGTTTTAGACCAAGGGGGAGATTGTAAGATCTCATTGGAATATGATACATTGACCTCTTTGAGGAGAACCTTTTTGATGTATGTCAAAAAGGGGGAGAATTTATGGGATTACCAATTTGGGACAATTGGTAAGGAGATTTGAGTTAAGAGGCCTAACTCAAAGGTGTTTAGTTTTTATCAAACATCAAAAAGGGAGAGATTGTTGGTGCAATCGACCCAGGTCATGATTGACTAGACTCGAGTTGGACTCGAGTAGTGTTTTGATGTTTCATAATGTTTTGAGGAGATTGTTGGTGCAGTCGACCCAAGTCATGATTGACCGGACTCGAGTTTGACTCGAGGGGTATTTTGATATTTGACGATGGTTTGACCATTGTTTGACTATATGGTTGACATGGGGTTGACCATATAATGGAGAAGTCCAAGTCTTGTGTACTTGGTATGGAAAGTCCAAGTGGGACACTTGGCAATGGGAAAGTCCAAGTCATGGGTACTTGGCATGGAAAGTCCAAGCATGGGTCTTGGGAAAGGAAAGTCCAAGCTTGAGTCTTGGCAAATGGAAAGTCCAACATGGGTTGGCAAGGGAAGTCCAAGGAGTGATATTGGCGGCGTAAAGTCCAAGCGGTAGTCTTGGAAGCGTAAGACCAATGTGCCTTGGTGGTATAGACTATGTTAGCATGACAATAGCTAATGGAAGCACCTGAAGTCTAGCGTATGAATGAACAAGTCATGGATGACTTGGAGTGATCCAATAGGAGTGAGGCTGACAGAGGTTGCTAGAAAACTTAAGTCTAGGCTAAGGGTGGTCTAGCAAGTATGAGGGCATTATACTTGGTGTTAAAACCTCATGGATGAGTTTATTAGTCGACTGTTGGGAGTTGATTGGTGTTCGACTCCAGGAAATTATGCGCGATCACCAACCGCGAATTAGGCGATCGATCGATGGCTGATCGATTGCTATGGTTGGCAGTCGACTGATGGTTGAGTTTTCGAGAATAGAAAGTTTCCGAATTGACTATTAGGGTTTGGTAGTCGAGTGATGGTTTGATCAGTTGACTGATGTGCATGATCAGTCGACTGATGGCCTATCCATTGGAACTTATCCAATGTGGCTTGGGCCGTTGTGAGACAACGACTACAGGAGCAGTCGACTGATGGTCTTGATCAGTCAACTGCTTGGTGAAATCCATCCAGAATGTAGGTTATTAAAGTAGCTTATGGAAAAGGTTTTTGCCATGGTTTCTTAGGACGATTTGGGGGGATTTGCTGGTGCAATTCAGGGTCTCCAAGTGCAGCTCAAGCAACCAAACAAGCAAACATCTAAAAGTCCTTTGTAGAGTTTTCTTTACTTGCATTCTATTGTATTTGCTTGTATTCTTATTGTATTACTGTTGTAATCTTTGTACGACGTTTCTCTGCCTCTGACGTGTTGTCGAGAAGGAGTTTTATTAGTGGTGTTGTCATCACTCGAGCTCATTGAGCTCAACCCGTGGAGTAGGAACCTTGAGATTTCGAACCACGTTATATTGTTGTGTTCTTGTGCTTGTATTTGTGTATTTGTTTGTATTATTTCTATATTCCATTGCATACTAACAATCATAGGCAAGCACGCAAACGAATTCCATCATGCAATGTCGAAATGCTATTCACCCCCCCTCTAGCGACGATCAATTCCCCAACAAATATTAGGATTGAAATTTGAATTATAACTTGATTTACCTTTTGAAGATGTGAACATCTTCTTTACATCCTTCTTTGTGAGTCTTCTAGATTTTCCGACCCACTTCTTGACATAATTAGCTCTCTCGTTTGCCGACATTTCTTCCTCACTACTTGGTGCTTCATCCTCTAATTTGGATAAGGATGATTCTTCCTTCTTCTCCTTCTTTCTTACAAAAAAAGCTAGACTTTTCTCCTTTGACGAAGTGTTAGCTTGCTCATGCAATTCGATTTCACAAAATAATTCATCTAATTTAACCAAAGAAAGGTCCCTAGAAACCTTAATGGCATCAACCATTGATGCCCATAAGGTATTCCTAGGGATAGATTGAAGGCCATACCTTATTAAGTCCCGGTTATCTATTTTCTCACCTATGACATGAAGTCCATTGACGATCTCCTTGAACCTTCCATGCATTTGACTTACTGTTTTGTTGTTTTTCATGGAGAAGGTTTGTAGTTGACCTATCAAGAGATCCCTCTTGGCTCTTCTTGATTCCGTTGACCATTCATTTAGCTCGATGAGCTTCTCCCAAAGCTCCTTTGCAGTGTTGAAAGGTCCCACCTTGTTAAATATCTCCTTTGATAACCCACATTGAAGTGTGATTATCGCTTTTCTATTTGCTTGAGCCTTGTCGTACATCTCCTTTGTCCAATCCTCGATTGGAATGAGTGTTCCAAATTGATTCACTGGTTCTTCGTATCACTTAACAACACTAACCCAAATTTTAATATCATTCATCAAAAAATACTTCATCCTACCTTTCCAATAGGCGAAGTCATCACCGTCGAAGAGTGGTGGTCGCACGATTCTATGTCACTCTTGAAACACCATTGTGATGCCTCGATTGATGGTTAGATCCTACGATGTGATCCGAGCTCTAATATCACTTGTAGGACTATTGAGGATTGGCTAGAGGGGGGGGGGGTGAATAGAAATTCTTCATTTTATACAAGAAATCGTTAGCAAAAGCAATATAAAATTACAATTGAAATAGAAAACAAACAATGCAATGCTAACAAAACTCTTTAATGTTGTTCGGAGATGATGCTCCTACTCTACAACAATCCATAAGGTGGATCAACCTTAGCAATCTTCCACTAAAACCTCCTTTTGATGCAATGCACCAAGGTGGAGAAGCCTTCTTATAATCACTCTTCTTCTTACAAGGTAATGGATTTGAGCTTAGGAAGAATAGGTTAGAACACTTAGAAGCTTAAGGGAAGGACTTGAGGAGTTGAGTATGATCATTTAGAATAAAAGCATTAACCTCCTCCAAGCTTCCCTAGCTTCTATTTATAGAGAAAGGTTATTTTTGTTAGATCGAGAGAATCGCTAGAGGGGGTGAATAGCATTCGTAAAACTTTTCTTTTCGTCGATTAAAATAAAGTATGCAGCGGAAAACTAAAATACAAAACACAAGTATTTTTTACTTGGTCCATAACCCACCGACTGCTAATCCAAAGCCCTGCAATCCTTTGTAAAATACGGAAAAAAAAATTATTATATGGATTAACCCTTTAATTAATTGGATTTAATTAGTGGGTTAATTGGGTTAATTAGTGGATTAAATTGGACTGAAATTGGGCTTGGGTTGTAATGGGCTTGGGCTGGAAACGGGCTAAATCTGTTTGGATTTGACTTGGGTTAAGTGGCTGAACCGGCTGAGCTGAACCAAATCAGATTAGGTTAGGATTGGACTTGGGATGAAATTGTTGGGTTTTCTCTATTGGGCCGAAGCTGTTGGGCTCTCTTTATTGGGCCAAAGTTGTTGGGCTGGAAATGGGTTTGAACCAAATCGCCGAACAACCTTTACATGGCTTCCCGATCGCGATTTCCGGCTTCTTCCATCGCGATATGTTCGCCTCGCTCGCGATTCCTGCTTCTTCCTCGTTGCTTTCTCATTTTCCCCGATTTGAGCTGTTCCTCGCCAAGAGCTCTCCGCCGCTTCTTTTCCTTCACCCGAATGCCCAGAGCAAAGATCATCGGCCGACCGCTATCACGACGCCGAAGCGAGCTTGACTTCGCCGCACCAGTCGGTTGTCTCCGCCCGATCGCCGCCTTCTCCATCGCAAATGATAGTAGCACTGCCACCCTTGGTCGTCGGAGGTTACCTCGAGCATAAGACACTGATTATCTGTCATTGTGTTTTATTTTCTCTTCTGTCGGTGGTCATCGTCACGTCGTCACCGGAGCAACTCGTTGAACACCACTGCCTCAGTCATTGCCGGGATGGCTGGTGAGTGGTTTAGCTGAGTTGTATGGCTTCCTTCCTCCCTGCAAGCGGTGGCGACCGGATCATTCTCGATGGTCTCCGCGGACGAGCTGGAGTGCGAGTGGTCGGGAGCTTGGATTGACAGCGGCATCACTTTGCCAGATCGTGAGCTGCCTTCGACGGATAGCTAACTTGTTGATGCTGCTGTGCCCTAGCCATTTCCTTCATCATAGGTGAGTGGTTTTGTTTGGGTTTGTTTTCATCAGATCAGAGGTGTTGAATGGGTAGTTTCAGCCTCTGTTTGCCACAGAGCTTGCAGCTGGGGGATCGGTGATCGAGCTCTATTCGGGTGGTGGCCGATGTGTGTGTATAAGACGAGAAGGTGAGTCAAAATCAGAATAACTGTTTTAGATGTTGTTTGGATGCATTATAGTGAAATGTGTTGTTCTGTGGAGCTGTAAATGAAGTGATTTAGCAAGCTATTGAAGTGTGTTTTGGATTTCTGTTGTAGATAGTGAAATTGGGCAGTGAATCGTTGAGGGAAATGTGGATCAACGAAGCGATGGAAGTGAGGCTCGGATGGGTAAGCTTGAAATTGAAAGTTATGATTTGTATTTGATATGGATATTATGTCATTGCTGTGTGGTTATTGGGTTGTTATTAACAGCTAGTGGAGGAAGGTTGTTCCTTCTTGTGATGATCTAACATAGGTGATTAAGAAAATGGATAGATCAATTGATGTGGATACTTGTTTAGGATAAGTGGATAAATAGCTGTGGTATCTTGTGATTGTCGGATGGAATTGGTCATACCTTAATGTGTTTGTTTGATACAGATTAGATACTCGGAATCGGGGCAAGAAGTGGTACTGGTGAAGTTAACCAAGGATGTTGATTTCAGGATCTTGATTTGAGATAGATTCTCGGACGCGAAGACAGCGGGTGTTTTTACATAGCAGGTGGGTAATATCTACCTTGTCCGGTAGTTTTGATCAAATTCTAGTGCATGATCTTGGATTTATGTTTATACCTGTTTACCTTAAATCCACTCTTATTTAATCATATGCTTGTACTGCCTTGACCTTTGAGATATATACTCTAGTACTTCATTGATTATCTAGCTCGGATAGGAACTATAAACCCTATTATGTATTAGCTGATAGATGTTCAGTAAGTACATGTGGTTAGGGTTATCTTTGTGACTTCAGATTGGGTTACTATGTTACATCACTAGGGTTAGGTGATGGATTGGATTATGGAGTTGATTGTTATATCATACCCGTATTAGTGGTGCATCTATGGTGGATCTAGTTGTCTATGCATAGATAAGTGTGTGGTTGTCAGTATGTGACCATGGACTAGAGGTCCTAGCGTGATGGTATATCCATTATGGATTGTATGCCTGTGTATGGTTATATGGACGGTCGATAGTATATCGCTACTGACTAGAGGTCTTAGCGTGGTTGACTGTCAGATGAGTATGACTCTTTGTGCGATAGAGAGAGTCTTGTGGATTGTAGTCCTTGCATAGTTGACTTTTGGTTGACCAGGACTCCCCGTGGGATAGGGAGTGTGGCGAGGATACATGTATGGAGCTATGCATCATTACATTGCATGCATGCTGTTGACTGAGTCTCCCTTGTGGTTGAGACGGGTCGTCAGTCATCCTGCCTCCCCGGCCACTCGGGGTAGTGGTAGCAGGGTTGAGGGCAGAGCATTGGATGTGCCGCGCTCGGCCACTATAGACGGTGGTAGCTGGAGATGCGCACCTGGCCACTGTGCAGAGTGGTGTTAGCACTCGCCCACTATAGACGGTGGTTGTGTGACGTGCAGTTGTCCTGTGTACGGCGCATGTCTACTCATGGGTAGGGACGATGTGGCTTGCAGCAGGGACCCCTAGGAGTAGTTAGCTCTTTACGCTTATACGCTACTCAGTCATACTACCCAACTCGGCCACTCGAGAGTAGTGGTAGCTGGAGTCGGGCTAGTTGTCATTGTCGTGCCACCCTGGCCACTCTGGGGTCGTGGTTGGACGGGTCCGCAGACAGTGATCATGCATATGCATTGCTGATATATATGTATGCATGTATTTGATATATGTTTTACATATGCCTGTGAGATGCTGCATTTGATTGAGCTATGATTATTGCACATGCTTGTACATCATGATACATGTCATTTGCATTTTATATACTGCTATGTGTTGAGCATGATACATGTGTTGATTCAGACTGTTATATGCATTTGATTAGCATCATGTCATTGTGTGGTACGGACCGGGTTGTTATTACAGGTGATCATATACTGTTCATATGTTGGAGTATTGGTCAGGTATGGGATTGACTTGGTACGTTATATGAGTTATGTTATTGTAAATCTGTTCAGGATGATCTAGCATCTGGTATTCTGCCAGTCAATGCGTTGGTACATTACTTCATGTTCAGTTGATCAATTTAGTATATACATTGAGTATGACTTTACTGTAGTTACTTGTTATTAGAGTTGGATAGGACTGTATGTCTATTGGACTCATGCTGTATACCTGTAGATCTTCACATGTATACTTGTAGATCTATTCTTATATGTTGTTCATGCACTTTCTACATATTACCCCTGAGTTTATACTCACCACCCCGGGACCCTGGGCTTCTTGTCGCCTGCAATGTAGAAGATTCTTTGACGCTCGAGTCTGGTGATCCCATCTCACACCGAACGGATGGAGGTTTATTTACGAATTGTTGTATTCTTGTGGATTGATGTATCCCGTATTGTTGTTTTGGGTTTTAGCCTGTATTGTTTCCGTATTTGTGATATACGGACGTATTGTATGTATTTGGTCTTTGATTCGATTTCTGTTATGATTCTTGTTGTGTCAAGTCACTCCGGAGTGCACAGTTGGGTCTTTGTATATTGTTTTATCTGTAGTATGTTTCCGCTGTGTTTGATATATTGTTATCATTATGTTATATTGTTGTTGTGGGCCTACGGGCCTTGTATTAACCCGATATGTTGCCACGTACAGGAGAGATGTTGTCCGTTTTCTTTTCGGCACGGCATACTCTCGGGGCGTGACATCCTTGATCGCTTCCGAAGGGCAAAGCACTAAAAATCTCTTCCTCGTTGGAGGTAAGAGGCAACCGAATACAATGATGTAGAGGAAGAGGTAACAACCTTACGTCTCCTCTTTGAAAATAATAATTAAGAAGTAAAAGATATCGACAAATAACTTGTAGCGAATGCACGGTCGGAGTAGAATTATAGCACGAAGGATTGCGGAGAGCCGACGCACTTAGGAGTTCATTGATTGATTATGGGTTTGAGTCCTCTCCTCCTTTTATAGATTGTCTCCTTGAAATTTGTTTCAATCCAGATCCAAAACTCGTGGATCTTATCTTGAGGTGGCGGCTTATCTTATCATGAGGTGGTGGCATCGATCTATATCTCTTTGACCTTGTGCACTAGGCTTATTCGTCAACATCAGTTGACTAATCCTCTTGGCAGTCGACTGCCTCCAATCGACTGCTACACTTGAGAATTCAACCTGACACATGCAACTCAAGGTTAGCACAAGAAATACATAATGCCATGCAGTGTGACAGTCCTTTGACTGTCCGATCTCGACTTTGGCATTCCACAGGAAGCCTTGGTCGGATCGACGCCTAGGATTGTCCTCTAACCGAGGGCACACCCTTACCATCACTCCACACCTAGAGCTTACCTTTGGTCCTGTTGACCTATCACTTACCTTTTGGTCACTTGATCACCGAGGTTTCTCCTTCCGAGATTCTCTTTGTATCACCCAACCATTGAGTTTTCTCCTTTTGAGATTCTCCCGGTGTCACCCGACCACCGAGGTTTCTCATCTCGAGATTCTCCTGATGTCGTTGACCACCGAGGTTTCTCGTTCTGAGATTTTCCTGGTGTCACCCGACCACCGAGGTTT
The DNA here is from genome assembly GCA_025175895.1 of Wurfbainia villosa. Classification (NCBI taxonomy): domain Eukaryota; kingdom Viridiplantae; phylum Streptophyta; class Magnoliopsida; order Zingiberales; family Zingiberaceae; genus Wurfbainia; species Wurfbainia villosa. Next base: position 60,176,283 of record CM045997.1, read on the forward strand.
CTCGTCCCGAGATTCTCCTGGTGTCGTTGACCACCGAGGTTTCTCTCTCGAAGATTCTCCTTGTGTCGTTGACCTTGAAAAAGTCTAATACAATATCTGCACACTAGCATAGAACATGAGATAACAAAATAGCTTAACTTTGAATCTTTTCCATTATCAAAACCAAGGTTCGATTATCTATTGCCCCTGCACCAATAATCTCCCCCTTTTTGATCTATGATAAACTAATTCGAAGTTAAGGAAATAGTAAGCATTAGAGTAAGCATTTAACAAGATTTTTTCAAAACCTCCCTCTTAAGGGTACCTCCCCCTTAACCCTAGGTGAGTTTTGAAAAATAAATACTTAAAAAAAAAAAACTAAACTCTTAACTTTAACCTCTCTCCCCCTTTGCCATATATTAAAAATAACCTTATAAGGGGTGCATTTTTAAGATTAATGTTTGAACCATATTTTCAAGTGTGAGTCCTTTACTTTTACCAAAAATAGAATTTTGAAACATTCTAATCAATTTGACTCAACACCCTTTAATATTTATGAGCTTAGGTTTCTAGATCCTGCACCAATAATGTATATCCTAGGTTAGGATGTGACCGTCCAAACTTTAATATTGTTATAAAATTTTGAGAAAGAATTTTTTTTAAAAGAAATTAAAGATACATTTTAAAGGATCATGTCTATTGGGTTTTATACTAAACTAGAGGTAGCTAGAGATACTAAGTTTGTCTAACTTAAGTCTTCTCTCCCCCTTAGCATAATATCAAAAAGAAGGATTTTAAAATTTGAAAGTATTGGTGATATATTTTTTTTAAAAAGTAATATTTTAACAACTTCTATCATGATTATCCAATTATAACCTCCCCCTTAACCTAACATCCTTGTTAACCACAAGGAAGGCTTATCTAGAGGGTCTCCCCTTTTGTCTGACAAACTCTTAGGACCCTTGTTGGCCACAAGGAAGGCTCACCTAAGTGTCTAGTGTTGGTGCAATCGGCCCAGGTCACGATTGACTAGACTCGAATTTGACTCGAGTAGTGTTTTGATGTTTGACATTGATGTTTGACAAAGGAGTTGACCATTGTTTGATAATGGGTTGACTAGGGGTTGACCACAGTGGAAAGTCCAAGTCATGGGTACTTGGAATAGAAAATCCAAGTGGGACACTTGGCAATGGGAAAGTGCAAGTCATAGGTACTTGACATGGAAAGTTCAAGCATGGGTCTTGGCAAGGGAAAGTCCAAGCTTGAGTCTTGGCAATTGGAAAGTCCAACATGGGTTGGCAAGGAAAGTCCAAGTCATAGATACTTGGCAATTGGAAAGTCCAAGGTTTGATATTTGTTAGGAATATTGGAACGGCTAGAGGGGGGGGGTGAATAGCGTCAATGAAATTCTTTCGCGTTCGTATCTACAATTTCGTTAGCGCAGCGGAATATAGATATAATACAATAACGAAATGGACAAGCACACACAAAGACACGAAGATTTAACGTGGTTCGGAACCGCACGGTTCCTACTCCACGGATCGGGTTCGTACGAACCCTAGCGATGCCAATCACACACCACTATAATAATAACTCCTTCTCGGAACAATCCGGAGGCGGAGAAACCTCGTACAATTAATCTTACAACAATAAGATACTAATACAAGCAATTACAATAATGAAATACAATGCAAGTAAAGGAAACTACTTTACAATTGCCTTTGGATTGCTTGATTGCTTGGTTGCTTGAAATCACCTTGGAGACCCTGATTTTCAACAGCAAATCGCTCCAAAACCCTTAAGAAACTGATAGTTTTTCCTCCATCACGAGCTCCATATATAGCTTCAACCTGTGCTGGAAAAAGTCGATCAGTCGACTGATCGGGACCATCAGTCGACTGATGCCACTGTTGTCATGAGACAACGGCTAGATCCACGCTGGATAAGTCCAACGGAACCTTCATCAGTCGACTGATTGTGACCATCAGTCGACTGATGGAGTCCTCACTCGACCAGTCGAGTCTCGACTCCATTTTGTGGCCGATTTCTCGAGCACCAGTCGACTGATTACACGATCAGTCGAATGACACACCTCAAACATGAGGTTTTAATCCAAGTATGGTTCCCCCATACTTGCTAGACCACCCTTAGCCTAGACCTAAGCCTTCTAGCCACCTCCATCAGCCTCACGCCTCTCGGATCCCTCCAAGTCATCCATGACTTGTTCATCCATCGCGCTAGCCTTCAGGTGCTTCCGTCGGCTATGTCATGCTAACGGTGTCTACACCACCAAGGCACTTTGGACTTACGCCGCCAAGACTCCGCTTGGACTTTACGCCGCCAACCATTGGACTTATGCTGCCAAGACTCCCGCTTGGACTTTACGCCGCCAATATCAAACCCTTGGACTTCTCAAATGCCAAGACTCAAGCTTGGACTTTCCCTTGCCAACCCATGTTGGACTTTCCATGCTAAGACCATGCTTGGACTTTCCTTGCCAACCCATGTTGGACTTTTCATGCCAAGACCATGCTTGGACTTTCCTTGCCAACCCATGTTGGACTTTACATTGCCAAGACCCATGCTTGGACTTTCCATGCCAAGTACCCAAGACTTGGACTTTCCCATGACAATTACATTGTCATATATTTTTGTTGAACATCAAAACATCACTTGAGTCAAACTCGAGTCCTGGTCAATCGTGACCTGGGCCGATTGCACCAACAATCTCCCCCTTTTTGATGTTTGACAAAAACCAAATAAATGATTGAGTTAGAATACTAACTCAAATCCTTTACCAATTATCCCAAATTGGTAAATACTCTCCAAATGTTCTCCCCCAAACATTCTCCCCCTTTTTGACTAACATCAAAAAGGTTTCCTCCCCAAGAGGGTCAATGTCTCATGTCCCAATGAGATCTTACAATCTCCCCCTTGGTCCAAAAATACTTAGGATGCCTACCATCTTCCTAGTGATAAATCCAATATCACTCAAGAGAGACAATCCCATTTACTCTCCCAATTTCCAAATTGGGTCTCTCAAAAGTCCCATCAATTTCCCAATTGATGATACTTTCCCAATAACTTCTCCTCTTCAAGGAGAAAAAAAATACATCCATCATCCCAAGATGGATACCTCCCCCTAAAGGCTTGCTCCCCCTTGACCATTGCACCAACAATGTCCTTGGGAAGACCCTAAGCCAATAGGAACTCTAAACCATCAAAATTAAGGTTAGAAATTCAACATTGAACTTTCCAACACCTTAAAATTGATACAAACCCTAAATACTTCTCCTAATCCATATCCAATGGATTTTCACCCTTTATAATGCTTCCCAAAGCATATCCTAGGGTTAGGAGTGATTAGGGACCATAGCAGTGAAAATCGGGTTAAACAACCTTGTTTACCCCAAATCAGCTACCAATGAGTGATTCAGAAATTAGTCGATCGGCACCTTCCATCGATCGATCGACACCACTAATGAAGGATCGATAATCAAATTTCAATTTCAGCTTATCGTAAGTTGAATTTCAGAAAATCATAAATAATTATATGTATATCGAAAAATCACGAAATTTGATACGTATAATACCTATGACCAATAAAATGGGTGAAAAATGTTTGAAAAATATTTTACCCATAAAATAGAGAAATTGATACAAAATCCAAAAGTGACTAAAAACTTTAAAGTTTAAGCTCACTTTGTATCAATCTCATCAATGGTGATTGCTATCAAAAGATAGACTTCACCAAGGTTTTTCAAAATGATTTTAAAATGTTTTCAAAACCTTATTTTGGATCATATTCCTTGGGCTCAATGTACATGACTTGTACACAAGCTTTCCCAATGATCCACAAATAAAATTAGATGAGTTTTAGTTCATCAAGATGCAAAAACTATGCACCTTGAACTTAACTCATATCCTAGCATCTCACATGTATCTAGGGTGTATAAATACACATACATGTCAATTGGATGTGAGATGTGGGTTTTGGTTCATTTAATCTAGGGTTTCATGCATTTTTCTAAGGCAACCCTACTTGATTCCCTTATAAATGGGACTCCAAGTCATGCCATTGTCCTTAGTTCAATTTTAATCAATTAAATGCATGAAATGATCATGACATAAAGATAGCAATAATTAAGCATGGCCAATGATCATGATGTCATGGCATATGATAAAATCTAAAAACACATGACATTTGTCCTTAATCCCTAAGCATACTCATGACATATAAATGATAGAACATAAACATGATGTCATGTCATGGCATATGGCAAACAATCATGGCAAGTAAAAAGTATACCTAAATTTTAATATTCATTGCCATTTGATACAATTAATTATATTTTGCCATATTATCACTAATCTTCCTAGTGTGCCAAAAACCCAAAATGGAAAACTAATCTCTAAAACTCAATTGTGCCAATTTAATCATTTTATCAAACTTCTCAAATAATATTGACACATCCTAAAATCTTTTAGGATTAAAGCTCAAATGTATTTTCAAAGTAACCATAACCTTGAAAATATCCTAAAGTGCCACTTTTACCATGGTTGAGTTAACTACTCATCCAATCAAGGTTGGCACACCCTAAACCCACCTAGCGTGAATCAATCACGCTCTTAGGAACCCAAAACCTATTTGAGCTCCTAGGGTTAATTAGGTATTCCTTAGGGATAACCTCCCTAGATACCTTCCTAATGACCCTCCTAGGCTTATTAGCCTTGATCATTTTGGTCTTACCTAGGTTGACTCTAGGGGTAACTCCCCTTGCAACCTTCTCAGTGGCCACCCTAGGTTTCCTAGAAACCCTAGCCACTAGGCACACCCTTTGGTCAACTCTAGGGATGACTTTCCTATTGACCTTGGTCTTCCTAGACCTAGTTTGTGTCCCATAATCAAATGGAACACTATGGTAAGCCACCTTAGGCTTAGGTTTTTGACCCAAACCCTTCTTGCCTTTGGTTGACTTTTGTCTTTTAGGTCCTACTTGTTGACTTTGATTATTTGACCTAAAAGTTTGACCAATTGACCCTTGCATTTGATTTTGCATAATGTTGAGGGTCTTTTTTCAAGCCTTGACCTCAAGGCTTGATTTTCCTTTTCTAATATCTCAATTTTTGATTTTTCATTTTCTCTTGAGATATTTCTATTTCTAGGCATATGTCTAGATTTCTTAGCATTAAAGCCTAGATGTTCTCCTATTTTCTTAATGCTTTCCTTAGGTAATATATTTTTAGGGACATTAGTCCCAAATTTCTTCTTATTTCCTAAGTGAACACTCTTAGCACCTAAACAAAAGTATTTATTTCTATTAGCATGCTTTTCATGGTAAATTGCAAGAGAATTAAAATTCCTAGCATGCTTTTGACTTTTAAATTTAGAAGATGCATCATTGAAATATACCTTAGGGTTTGCCTTGGAGGCTCCCCCTATATGTATAGCTCCTTCTTGGGTCTTTTGCTCCCTAGGACATTGATTTTAATGCCCGGTTGCTGCACTTGAAGCAAATGACTTGCTCCTTGCTTTTCTTGGCATTGGGAACACCGACTTCATTGACTATTTGTGCCGATGGAGCTTTCCTAATCTTCTTTGGACATTTGCTCTTGTAATGCCCATACTCCCTACACTCAAAGCACATTATATGAATTTTATTATTATTTGAAATGCTCGAGTTACCTAGGTCCGTGGTTGAAGATGCCGGAGTTAGATTTTGAGCTTCTTCATCTTGACCGGATGTTGAAGGCTCTTCTTGAGGTTGCTCCGGTATAGAGGATGGTCTTTCCTCCTCAATCCTAGAAGTGGATGCTCCTTCCACTTCTTCCACCTCTTCTTTCTCCGATCCGGAAGTTGACTCCATCTCAACTTCCGATGCCTCACTTTCACTTGAGGATGAACTCTCTTCATGGAATCTTGCCAATTTCCTCCATAGCTCCTTGGCATACATGTAATCCCCTAGCTTGCACAAAATATCATTAGGAATTAAATCTTCCAAAAGTTTCGTTACCTTAACTTCGGTCTTGAGCTTTTGGCGTTGCTCTTGGGTCCACTTTTTTAATTTTAGGACATTTCCCTTCTTATCCCTAGGGGGTTCAAGGCCTTCAACGAGGATGAACCAATCCTCTATGTTCATCATCAAGAATGTTTCCATTCTTGCTCTCCACGCCGGAAAATCTTCTGGATCATATGGAGGTGGAGTGTTGATATCCCATCCAAGCTTGTCTTGGAATTCCATCTTCACCCTCTAGCCTTTTGTCTTAGCTCCGGGCGGTTAGTCCGTAGAAGAGCCCCGGGCTCTGATACCACTTGTTAGGAATATTGGAACGGCTAGAGGGGGGGTGAATAGCGTCAATGGAATTCTTTCGCGTTCGTGTCTACAATTTTGTTAGTGCAGCAGAATATAGATATAATACAATAACGAAATGGACAAGCACACACAAAGACACGAAGATTTAACGTGGTTCGGAACCGCACGGTTCCTACTCCACGGATCGGGTTCGTACGAACCCTAGCGATGCCAATCACACACCACTATAATAATAACTCCTTCTCGGAACAATCCGGAGGCGGAGAAACCTCGTACAATTAATCTTACAACAATAAGATACTAATACAAGCAATTACAATAATGAAATACAATGCAAGTAAAGGAAACTACTTTACAATTGCCTTTGGATTGCTTGATTGCTTGAAATCACCTTGGAGACCCTGATTTGCAATAGCAAATCACTCCAAAACCCTCAAGAAACCGATAGTTTTTCCTCCATCATGAGCTCCATATATAGCTTCAACCTGTGCTGGAAAAAGTCAATCAGTCGACTGATTGGGACCATCAGTCGACTGATGCCACTGTTGTCGTGAGACAACGGCTAGATCCACGCTGGATAAGTCCAACGGAACCTTCATCAGTCGACTGATTGTGACCATCAGTCGACTGATGGAGTCCTCACTCGACCAGTCGAGTCTCGACTCCATTCTGTGGCCGATTTCTCGAGCACCAGTCGACTGATTACATGATCAGTCGACTGCTAGGCCATAACCCACAGTCAAACCCTAGTTGACTCGGTCCAGTTGACTGCCACATGACACCAGTCGACTGGCACACCTCAAACATGAGGTTTTAATCCAAGTATGGTTCCCCCATACTTGGTAGACCACCCTTAGCCTAGACCTAAGCCTTCTAGCCACCTCCATCAGTCTCACGCCTCTCGGATCCCTCCAAATCATCCATGACTTGTTCATCCATCGCGCTAGCCTTCAGGTGCTTCCGTCGGCTATGTCATGCTAACAGTGTCTACACCGCCAAGACTCCGCTTGGACTTTACGCCGCCAACCATTGGACTTATGCTGCCAAGACTCCCGCTTGGACTTTACGCCGCCAATATCAAACCCTTGGACTTCTCAAATGCCAAGACTCAAGCTTGGACTTTCCCTTGCCAACCCATGTTGGACTTTCCATTCCAAGACCATGCTTGGACTTTCCTTGCCAACCCATGTTGGACTTTTCATGCCAAGACCATGCTTGGACTTTCCTTGCCAACCCATGTTGGACTTTACATTGCCAAGACCAATGCTTGGACTTTCCATGCCAAGTACCCAAGACTTGGACTTTCCCATGACAATTACATTGTCATATATTTTTGTTGAACATCAAAACATCACTCGAGTCAAACTCGAGTCCTGGTCAATCATGACCTGGGCCGATTGTACCAACAATATTGGCAGCATAAAGTCCAAACGGGAGTCTTGGCAGCATAAGTCCAATGGTTTGGTGACGGAAAGTCCAAGCGGCAGTCTTGGCAGCGTAAGCCCAAATGTGCCTTGGTGGTATAGACCAGCTTAGCATGACAATAGCCGATGAAAGCACCTAAAGGCTAGTGTATGGATGAACAGGTCATGGATGACTTGGAGGGATCCGATAGGCATGAGGATGATGGAGGTGGATAGAAGTCTTAGGTCTATGCTAAGGGTGGTCTAGCAAGTATGAGGGTATCATACTTGGGGTTAAACCTCATGTTTGAGGTTATCAGTCGACTGGGGTTATGGACCAGTCGACTGGTCAAGTGTTTTGACACTTAGCATCCGAGTCGACTTGTAGCAGTCGACTGAGATTATGATCAGTCGACTGCTAAGAGTCGACTGACATTCGACTATGGCAAAAGGACTTGGCAATCGATCGCCACCTTCGGGCATGATCGATGATAAATGAGCAATGAACGCCGTAATGTACACAAAATATTTTTGAGTCGATTGTTAGGGTTCGACAGTCGGGTGGAGGCATGATCAATCGACTGATGGGTATGATCAGTCGACTGATGCTCTATCCGTTGGAACTTATCCAACCTAGCTCGAGTCATTGTGAGACAACGATTATAGGAGCAGTCGACTGATGGTCACAATCAATCGATTGCTAGGCAGAATCCAACCCGAATGAAGGTTATAAAAGCAGCTCGTGGAGAAGGATTTTGGCATGGTTCTTTGAGGCGATTTAGAGGGGATTTGCTACTGTAATCAAGACCTTCAAGGCTCTTCTCAAGCAATCAAAGATCAAGCAATCCAAAGCTCTTTGTAAAGTTTTCTTTACTTGCATTTTAGTGTATTTTCTTGTATTTATTTTGTATTACTTTTATAATCATTGTAAGAGGTTTCTCCGCCTCTGACATGTTGTCGAGAATGAGTGTTTGTGATTAGTGGTGGTGTTTGCATCACTAGGGCTCATTTAAGCCCAATCTGTGGAGTAGGAACCCTAAGGTTCCGAACCACGTTACATCCTTGTGTATTGGTATGTTTGTTGTATTTCGTTATTGCTTTATTCTATATTCCATTGCGCTAATAACGATTGTAGACAAGCACGATTGATGTGAGCAAAATATATAGGATTTTAGGAGTAATTTTTGCTGGACTATCCGAGCCGCAAAAACCGCTTTTTGTGTTGTGGAAACCTAGGAAGTCGGCCACGGATCCGTGCGAAGGTAAATAAAACTACATGTATGTGTTTAATACCTTTATATCTACTCTAGATCTACATGATAAGAGTTTACCCTTGAAGCGATGCCCTTCGCTTATCCCGCTCGTCCAAACGGATTGCCAGAACTCAAGAGTGTCAAGTGTACACTCCTCTATTGGTATCCCCACAAGAAATAGGTAGAGAAAAGACAATCTTGAGTGTGCTAGCACTCCTTGAAGTCCACGACAAGATAAGGAAGAGAAAGGAGAGAGCTTGAGGGAAGAACCAAGGAAGAAGATGAAGTTACACAAATTAACTTCCCACTCATAACCCACATCAAGAGTGGCCGGCCACTTCATGGAGGGAGGGGGGGGGTTACATGCATGCATGTAGTTCCAAGAGCCAATGAGGTGGCACCCCATGATAAGTCCATGATGATGTGGAACATCATCATTGGCCGGCCCCCATGGCAAGTCACCATGACATGACAATTGGTCATGTAACGATCGGGCCCCTATTGGCCGACCTGGCCCCTATTGGCGGAATTCAGCGACCCCTATTGGTCGACGACCGTCGCCCCTGTTGGCCAGTCGTTACTCACCTGGACTTCCCACCCCTGGAAGTGGGTTTTTGCCTTCCTCAGGATTCGAACTCTAGACCTCCAGGCTAAGTACTAAAGTTTATGAATCCTGGTAACCAAGTGATCCAAGGATCACTTCCAGGAGGTCTAGAGTTCGAATCTTGGGGAAGGCAAAAACCCACTTCCAGGGGTGGGAAGTCTAGGTGAGTAACGACGGGCCAATAGGCGGCATGACGTTGCGACAATAGGGTCACCGAGTTCCGCCAACAGGCGACGATGGCGACCAATAGGGGTCACCACGCCAGCAGTGCCCGATCGTTACAATAAAAAGGCGTCTTTTTATTGTAACGACCTGGCCCCTATTGGCACCTGGCCCCTATTAGGGGTCGCCGAATTCCGCCATTAGGGGCCCAGTCGTTACAGGTCAAGTCAAAATTGACTATTCAACTTCCCTCTCAAGTCAAGTCAAACTTGACCTCTTATCTCCCATGGTTGATCAAATCTAACCACTTGATTCAAGTCACTTTGATTTAATGAATCTCTATTCATTAATTTAAATTGACTCAATGAATCAAATCTAAATTAGACTCATTCAACACTTGAATCAAATTGAGTCTAACTCAATTAGTCTAATTTGGATTACTCTTAATCCAATTTGGTTCATACCATGAACCTAATCCTCATGGTTCATCATATGAATCTAATATCCATCTAATTGCCCTTTGTGTGTGACCCTATAGGTTCTTGTAACGTTGGTAATGCTCCTAAACTGATTTAGGAACATAGGCAATGAGCGGTATCTAGCAACACATCATTGCTACCCAAGTTACAAGAATGTTGAGATCCAACATCACCTTTGTGACTACTAATTGTGACTCTCACAATATGTGGAAATGTCCCTCTATCCTTGACATCTAGATTGACCAATTGAGGCATAGACCGTGTCATCTTTGGTACAATCTATATCTTGAACTCCAAGTAGATTCACTCTAATCAAATGAGCTCAATATCTCATATTGACTCATTTGGGCATGGCCATGCACTTCGTGGTCTCACTCTATCAAGAATAACGATGTCACTCCCGTTATATAGGAGGGATAGATCCCATCTACATCACTCACATCCCTCCACAAAATTTTTACATACCCAGTAATCGCCTTTATAGTCCACCCATTTACGGGTGATGTTTGACGAAGCCAAAGTATGCAACTCTTTATGTAGGGAACCATGGTGACTTCAGGTACAAGTACTAATAGTCACATGAGAAAGTATATGACACTCATATAACGATCCATGATACTTTCTCATGGCGGGTCATTCAGTATACATTCTCTAATGCATACCCATGTGTCAACTTGATATCTCATATCCATGACTTGTGAGATCAAGTCATCGAGTTGACCTACATGCTAGTCTTTACGCATTAACATTGTCCCTGAATGTTAATACTTGACTAGGAATGATTAAGAGTAGTGTTCTCTATATCATTTCATTATCGATTCAACCAATCGATTGATATAGATAAGAACCTTCTACTCAAGAATGTTATTACATTTAGTTATTTGGCACCAATACAAGTAAATATAATAACCATGCCTTTATAAATAGGAATATGATACAATAAAGTCCATACAACAATCATCACATGATTGACTCTAGGGCTTTCACTAACAATCTCCCACTAGCACTAGTGTCAATCACCGTAGTATCTAATACCCAATGACCTAGTGTGACCATCATACTTTTTCTATGCCAAAGCCTTGGTCAAGGGATCTGCGATGTTAGCCTCTGTGGGTACTCTGCAAATCTTCACATCTCCTCTATCGATAATCTCTTGAATGAGATAGAAGCGCTGTAGTATGTGTTTGGTCCACTGGTGTGAGTGAGGTTCCTTAGCCTGTGCAATTGCTCCATTGTTGTCATAATAGAGCTCTATAGGATCTGCTATGCTAGGAACCACCTCAAGCTCAGTAATGAACTTACGGATCCAAACTGCCTCCTTTGCTTCCTCAGATGCAGCGATATACTCGGACTCTTTTGTAAAATCAGCAACTGTGTCCTGCTTCGAACTCTTCCAGCTCACCGCCACCATTCAAGCAAAATACGAACCCTGACTGTGATCTATAATCATCCTGGTCAGTTTGGAAGCTGACAAGAAATATCAAGAAATATTCTTTAGTCCTTCTCAAGTACTTAAGAATATTCTTGATTGCAATCCAGTGATGCTCACCTAGATCTGACTGGTATCTACTCGTCATGCTCAAAACATACGAGACATCAGGATGAGTACACAGTATGACGTACATGATAGATCCTATAGCAGATGCATAAGGGATCTTATCCATGAGGTCTCTCTCCTCTCTAGAAGAGGGACTTTGAGTCTTCGAAAGACTCACACCATGTGACATCGGCAGAAGTCCCTTCTTGGAATTCTACATGGCAAACCGTAGTAATACCGTGTCAATATATGTACTCTGAGTTTGGCCAAGCAATCTCTTAGATCTATCTCTATAGATCTTGATGCCTAGAATACAGGCTGCTTCACCTAAGTCCTTCATTGAGAAGCACGCCCCCCAGCCAATTCTTCACAAACTGTAGCGAAGGGATGTCATTCCCAATGAGTAGTATGTCATCCACATACAATACAAGGAAGACAACTGTGTTTCCATTAACCCTCTTGTAGACACAGGGTTCATCTTCATTCTTGATGAAACCAAACTGTTTGATCGCATCATCGAATCGAAGATTCCAGCTCCGAGAAGCTTGCTTCAGCCCATAAATGGACCTTTACAACTTTCATACTTTTCTAGTAAGCTGTGGATCCACAAAACCCTCAGGCTGTGTCATGTACACATCCTCGAGCAAGTTTCCATTCAGAAATGTGGTTTTGACATCCATATGCCAGATCTCATAATCGTGGTATGCTGCAATAGCAAGAATGATCCGAATGGACTTAAACATCACCATTGGAGAAAAGGTTTCATCATAGTCAATACCATAAATTTGCTTGAAACCTTTAGCCACCAATCGACCCTTATAGGTATGCGTATGTCCATCCATGTCAGTCTTTCTCTTAAAGACCCACTTACACCCAATGGGTTTGACGCCTTTAGGTGGATCAACCAAAGTCCATACTTGGTTGGTGTACATGGATTCTGTCTCGGATCTCATGGCCTCTAGCCATTTCTCAGAATCTAGGCTCATCACAGCTTCCTGATAGGAGGTAGGCTCATTCTCAATGAGCATAACATCATCATGGTCAGACAAGAGAAATGAGTATCTCTCAGGCTGACGACGAACCCTATCAGACCTGCGAAGAGGTAGGTCTACCTGAACAGGTGGTTGTTTCACAACTCTTTGTGCAACAATCTCATCACCCACAACACTTTGTGGTTCCTATTCAACCTCCATCAAGGCCTCAGTGCTATGGTCATTATCTTGAATTTCTTCAAGATCGAACGTACTCCTACTAGTTTTTTTAGAAATAAAATCCCTTTTTAGAAATACCCCAGTCTTTTTCACAAACACTTTGTGCTGACTGAGAATGTAGAAGTAATATCCCTTCGTTTCCTTGGGATATCCAACAAAATAATACTTATCGGATTTGGGTCCCAGTTTGTCTGAGACTTGACGTCGAACATAAGCCTCACAATCCCAAATCCTCATGAAAGACATCTTGGGATTTCTCCCTGTCCATATCGTATATGGTGTCTTTATCACAGCCTTGGATGGTACACGGTTAAGTGTGAAGGCTGTTGTGTCTAGAGAATATCCCCAAAAGGATATAGGAAGATCTGTGTGACTCATCATAGATCATACCATATCTAATAGGGTATAATTCCTCCTTTCGGATAGACCATTCCACTGTGGTGTTCTAGGAGGAGTGAGGTGGGATAGAATCCCACACTTAGCTAGATAGTCACGAAACTCATGGCTAAGGTATTCACCACCTCGATCTGATCAAAGTATCTTAATACTCTTGCCAAGTTGGTTTTGTACTTCATTCTTGAATTCTTTGAACTTTTCAAAGGATTCAGATTTATGTGTCATCAGATACACATAATCATATTTACTAAAGTCATCAGTAAATGTAATGAAGTACCTGTAACCACCTCTAGTAGCAACATTGAAAGGACCGCATACATCACTATGTATAAGTCCTAACAAGTCTGTTGCTCTTTCACTGTGTCCACTAAAGGGAGTCTTGGTCATCTTGCCTAGAAGGCAAGACTCACATGTCTCATATGATTCAAAATCAAATGAGTCCAGTAGCCCATTCTTATGGAGCTGGGATAAGCGACTCTCATTTATGTGACCTAAGCGACAATGCCAAAGATAGGTTTGGTTCAACTCATTTGACTTGAACCTTTTGATACTTATGTTATAGATGGGGATCTCTAAGTCTAGAATGTAGAGTCCGTTCATTAGAGGTGCACTACAATAGAACATATCATTTAAATAAACTGAACAACATTTGTTCTTTATTATAAATGAAAATCCTTTCTTGTATAAGCAAGAAACCGAAATTATGTTCTTAGTCAAAGCAAGCACATAACAACATTCATCTAGTTCTAGTACAAGCTCAGAGGGCAGAGATAGATCATAAGTTCCTACAGCAACAACAACAACCCTTCCTCCATTGCCTACTCGTAGGTCCACGTCACCCTTCGTCAATGCCCTGCTATTTCTCAGCGCCTGCACATTGGTACAAATGTGAGATGCACATCCGGTATCTAATACCCATGATGAAGAAATAGATAGATTAACTTCTATAACATTTATACCTAAAGTAGAAGTCTCACTTCTCTTCTTCTTAATATCTTCCAGGTATGCTTTGCAGTTACGCTTCCAGTGTCTAGCTTCCTTGCAGTGGAAGCAAGTCCCTTCTTTGGCCACCCCTCCTTTCGGTTTCAGTTCCTTGCCTTTGCCCTTGGCTTGGGACTTTCCCTTACCTTTAGGCTTGCCCTTGCCTTTCTTCTTTTGCACCATCAAAATGGAGTCAGATTTTTGTTAGGGCAATCTCTTGCCGTGATATGGTTTTGATGTGTGTGGCAAAGGGTTTAAGTTAGTTTGTTATTGTGATTTGATATGTGCATTGAAGTCATACATGACTTAGTAATTCGCACATGGATCCTTGGCAGGTTCACCACTCATAACCTCGTGCTTGAGTCGGAGAAGGAGCATTGCAGAGCCGTGTGCTTGATGCTGCCGAGGGACCGCCGGACGAGATGACTTGAAGCGAAGCCAAGGAAGCAGACTTCGGAGGCAAGAGACGCGAAGGAGCATTGCAGAGCCATGTGCCTGATGCTGCCGAGGGACGTGGCCATGAACAAAGAGAGCTTCGACGAGGGACTTCGAGTGAGATGAGAGAATGAGTGAATTGTAAGTAGCTCATTAGGTGAACTTGGCCGAATGGCTAAGTGTCGGATGAGTTTTCCCGATATCAGTCGACTGCCATTAAATGGCAGTCGACTGCTCTGATTCGAATGTGGTTCGACTGGTATCTGACTAAGTGGATTATGGCCCAGCAGTCGACTACCATATGACAACAATCAGCCAAGACCATTATCGGCCAAGGCGCAATGATCGTCAAGAGGGTTTGGGGCTGAGCGGCTCGAGCCGATCGGTCGACTCGAGGCAGTCGACTAATGGATCCATCAGTCGACTGCCAAGTGTTCCGTTGGACTACAATGGTCAGGATCCAACATGTTCGGAGGCCGTTGAAGTGGCGGCAGTCGACTGCCAAGGGCAGCAGTCGACTGGTGGCGGCCAACGGGAAGAAATCAACCCTCTCTATAAAAAGAGAGGGTGTGGGCTTTTGGATGGCTAATGCTTATATTCCAAACCATCATCCAAGTGCTCCACAAGTGATAAACTCCTTCTAGTTCTATTTCACATCTATTGTAAAAGAAGGAGTGTTCTTGAGTTGTAAGGGTTACCTCCACCTAGCTTAGTGTAAAGGAGAGACCGATAGTGATTTGGTTGTGGAGTGATTCACCGAGGACGAATCGGGGATCGTGGATTAGCGGCGTAGCCGTGAACCACATTATATTTCGGTGTTAGCATTGTTTGTATTCTTTATTGTTTATTTGCTTGTCTTTATTAGTATTCCGCTTGCGCTAACAATTGTGTAGACGAGCAAATTCCACCATCCAACGACAAAGGGCTATTCACCCCCTGTAGCCGGCCGATCGATCCCCTACAATTTTCCCTTCTTAAGGTTGAGCCCAGTAGTTCTCAACATGCTGAGCATCTCAGGCAGTGACTTATCAATTTCATTCATGTTGTAATTCATGACAAATTGATTGTAGCTTTGTGTCAAAGATTGCAAGATCAAGTCAGTGGCCAGCTCTTGGCCAAGTGGGAATCCCAACATCTATAGGTTTTCTATGTACCCAATCATCTTGAGTACATATGGACCTACGGGAGTCCCATCTTGCATCTTGGACTGAAACAATGCCTTAGAGATCTCATATCTCTTGTGCCTTGCTTGTCCTTAATATAGTTGACGAAGATGTTCAACCATATCATAAGCATTCATGAACTCGTGTTGCTTCTGAAGCTCAGAGTTCATGGTCGCGAGCATGAGACATGACACATCTAATGCATCATCTTGATGCTTTTTGTAAGAATCTTTGTCAGTTCGCGAGGCAGTGGCAGGAGGTGTCTCCGGAATGGGTTGCTCCAGGACGTACAATTTTCTTTCTTGGGTGAGAACGATTCTCAGGTTTCTGTACCAGTCCAAGAAATTAGCTCCATTGAGCTTGTCCTTCTCAAGGACAGAACACAAGGAGAGAGTGTTCATATTTATCGACATGGTAATCTACAACATACACAATGCAAAAAATTAATATCATATTGCATTTATCATTTAATTAGGCCTTTAATACAATGATGCTCCCATTGAATTATAGGACTTTTGTAGAATCGAGTCATGGATGTGGTCAAACCACATTACTAGATTCATACAAACATGCTATAATTCTTGCGGGACAAGATCCATATCATACTAGGCCTTGAGTTAGCTTTGGCTAAATCGCCCAAGACATAGTATGATCGGTAGGTAACACATTACCGATTACATCTCTATGCAACTCTTGTTTATAGGATCAAGACCCACATTTACAAAAGACCTTGAGTTAGCTTTGACTAAATTTCCCAAGATTTAGTGTAAATGCGATCTTATCCTATCTTTCCAACGGTTGGAATATACCTATAGTTCTACTCGATCCAATTGAGTTAACTAGTTTTACTCAATCTAATTAAGCTTACTCTCACCCAAGCCATGATAGGCAGGACCAAGATTGTCCCTCCGCACCCTATCAAGATAATATGTGTTGCTCTGCTTTGGCAGATTCAACAACAACAAATGATCGAGGTAGTGATGGGTATCAAAACTTGGTAGGCATTTTAGAGTGGATTCGATTAAGATCTAATCTAATCGTGAATGTGTATCATATATGCATCTAGGACTTTATTACACTACACTAGCATGCATCACATACATACAAGAAATATACTAGCATGCATCATATACATACAAGCAAAATATTCTTGCATGCACCATATACATACAAGCAAAATTTACTAGCATGCATCACATACATACAAGAAAAACAAATATATATATATATATATCAACATATATATATATATATATATATATATATATCTAAAAATATATATATATATATATATATATATATATATATATATATATATATATATATATATATATATATATATATATATATATATATATATATATATATATATATATATATATATATATATATATATATATATATATATGTCATGTGGTCATGGCCCTACTACGATCTTCTCAAGCCAATGAGAAGATCGGACGGTCAACCTAGGGTTAGCGGCTTCTCCAAGCGCCTCCTTTGACCGCCATGTGTCGTCGACACTCTCCTCGTAACTCCGTCTACTAGTGGACCTTCCACCGCTCCATTTTTGTACATTACAAATATAAAACTCGAGTTACATTTGAGCCTAAAACTATTTACAACTGGAATTTTAAAAGAAGAGGCATGATGCGCAGGTCGCATACCCTATACAACATGCACAACTACAAAAACGACGCGCAAGCCGTATTATGAATTACAACACATTTATAATCCAATCATATTGGGGTTCTTGGGCCATGACCATCACAAAATTATAAATAATTATAAATTATTTATTTTACAAGAATTTCTATAATTTTTCCTATTTTTTATTTTCAATTTTATGAGTCACCTCTCCGTAACGGTCCCGCTAAGTTGTTTTCGGGTGCGATTGCGGGACAATGCCCCTTTCGGGGTTAGGGGCAGTGCCCCTACTCGCAAAATGAACTTTGTCAATGTCCCATCTTGATATTACAATGACTTAAGTCACTGTCCCAAAAACCTAAAGTGAGATTTCGCCGTTCCGGAGAGTTTTTATCGGTGGTTGAAGCCTACAAGTGACCCAACACTTGTTGCTTCGACTCTTCGAGAAAAATACCCAAAAATTCTATAAAAATAAGAAATTTACAGAAACTTATAGATCTATATTTTTTATATCTAATACAAAAACTACAAAATAAAATACATACATGCTTCGCACGTGGCTATGATACCACTGTTGGACTATCCGAGCCGCAAAAAATGCTTTTTGCGTTGCGGAAACCCCAGAAGTCAGCCGCGGATCCGTGCGAAGGTAAATAATGTTAGTAATATATGAGAGATGTCCTAAGGCAATCGCCTTATGTATGAACCATTTATATGATAAATGAAGATTCACTATTTGAGTATACATGTTTAATGTATTTGATTGGATCTTAAACTCATTTACTGAATGTCCACGATACGATTCACAACATGAGAGAATTTGTGATTGGATCACAACTAGTGAGTATCTCTACATGTGTAATTGTGATGTATCGGAATTATCCCTAGTCGATGAATTGATGGATTTGGACACCATCAATTCTGTCGAGACTAGCACGAGGTATACTCCTTGGTGTATCCAAGCGGTGATTCTCACCGTGGAGACATTGTGATGTCCGGAGTTAATCGTGGATGCTAGTTATGGTAACTAGTTCATTGGAGTGACCAGTAGTAAGACTTCATATGGTTCTCTGCATATATAGATATGTCAATGAAGTTCTTCTTGTGGCTTAAGTGCGATGTTCCTTTGACTTGCGGTATTCAAGTCATCTTGATCATGGAGACTTATGCTTTGACATCTTAAGCAAACATCTCGAGGAGATGTGGACCCGGGATGATTGGGTATAAGTCGAGTGATCGAAGGTGTTTGAATAGCCTATAAAGGATTCACCACTCCTTGCGAGGAGATGTATACCCATGGCCTCTCGTCGGATTGTTACTAAAGTCTTTGGCCAAAGCATTACATGTTTAGAGTAAAGTACTCTTCGATACATGTGGAGTAACTAGAATCCGTAGGACGAGGAAATGATACTTGGGCTAGGTGTGACGTAGTCAGCCTAGTGGGGACTGACACAATAGACCATGTCCTGAACCAAGTGGGTATAAGATGAGTGAAGGGAATGGGGCACGATTCATTCGAGCTACTGAAGGGTTTCAGAAATAGTTCTGGATCAACCGTTGATCTTTTCGGTTAATTGGGGATCATGATGTACTACTAGGTGCCACTCATGATCGTTCTATAATTAATGGTTAATTATAGACGGCCAACATAAACCGAGAACCTATTTGGTCACACGCACAATCCAAAGGATTTAAAGCGAGCTTGAGAATGGGATTCTCGAGAGAAACTATGTTTGGTTGGACCAAACATAAAGCGAGCATGAAATTGTTTCAATGCAATGGAAGCGTGGATGGGCCGTGTCTTATGAAGACATAATGGATGGACCAAAATGGTTTGGTTCTAATCCAATGGATGAGAATAAACCAAAGGGTTTGGTTTATATTAAACGAATGAACCAAAGGTTGGTTCGGTTCGTTTTAACTTAAAATAAACCATCATGGTTTGGTTTATTTTAACTTATCTTAATGGAGCGTGTTAACGGGCTTTATGGATATGATCCATTAACCATTAAGAGAATTAGTTCTCTATAAAAGTGGGCTTAAGGGATTGTTAAACCCTAACTAATCCAAAATCAAAACCCTAGCCTCCAAGGAGTTGCCGCCCAACCTGGTTGTGCCGCCCAACCTCCTTGCCGCCCAGCTTGATTGTGCTGCCGTCTAGCTCCTTGCCGGTGACCAAGCTTCAGCCGGTGAACCTCCGGCGACCCTCCGGTGATCTCCTATAGGTTTGGCATCAAGGTGAGGCTTTTCTCTCCTTGTTTTGGCCGGCGCCTACTCCTCCACCAAGCTGTCCAGTTTTTCTGGACAGCTTCTCCTCCTCTCGTCGGAGCGTCATTTGGACGACGGTTAGTGCTCCAACAGCGGCTAACATACCGGGGATTTGATCTCCGGTAATCCTCTGAGGTGGAGGACGAAGGATTCGTCAAACGGTTGACGAATACCTCTCCGGAGAAGCGAGTTTTGAGAACTCGTTTTGGATCCGAATTTGGATTCGGATCGTGATCATCTCTCGATCACGTCGTCTTCAACACGAGGCTAGTAACCCGTACGAAGACGAAGCTCGTGACTTAGCGAAGTCATCCCGAGGAGCTCGGCGTGGATACGGATAGAGACGATTCTTACGAGGATCGTTCCGGTTGATGCCGTTCCCGCTACACGTCATACGGAAGGTATAACGTAGTTTAATTTCCTTTTATTGCAATTTTAATTTACGGTTATGTCTACACTTGTTGTAATAGCATGCGTGTGTTGTGTGTGTTGTAATAAATAGGAGTATTTATTATTTTTTATTGCTTCTGTCATGTTTACGAAACATGATCGAACACACACACGCCTGCAGGTCAAACCCAACAAAGGGTATCGAGCCCAGTTGTGTTTCACATAATCGTAAAATGGTTTTGCGATAGTCATAATGTATTTCTGGAAATTTTCTAATTTTGGAAATTTAGAAGTATTTATGGAAATTTTTCAATTTTGGAAAGTCTAGAAGTATTTATGGAAATCTTCCACTTTTGGAAAGTTGGAAAGTATTTATGGAAATTGATATTTTCCATAAATAAAATATTTGATTAGATTCTGGAAATTTGTTTCCTAATTTAATCATGATTTGATTTGGGAAATCAAATCTTAAAATATTTTATTTCCATAAGTAGTTTTAATGATTTAGGAAATTGGTTTCCTAAATAGATTTTCCTTAATCAAATAATTCCATGAATAAAATATGTGATTAGATTTGGAAATTTGTTTCCTAATTTAATTATGATTTGATTTGGAGAATCAAATCTTAAACATATTTTATTTCCATAAATAGTTATGACATATAAGGAAATATAGACATGACATAATTGTATGCCATGTAATTGCATTAGATGCATAACATTATGCCATTCGTGTCGTGACATGTAGATGTATGCCATGTATGCCATGCCATGTAGATAATAGTTATTTGCATGCAAAGAGGATGAGACATAAAAACCCTTAATCAATATTAAAGCCTACAACTTCCATTAATATGGTTAGAACCAGAGTTCTGTTTCTTGTTTGGGTTGTTGGACTCTCTCCAAGCCCTCGAACTCAAACCATGGAATAGTTTAATACTAATATGGTAAGAGTCGAGGTCAATCGTTAGCTTTGGTTGTTGGACTCTCTCCAAGCTGGGCTAATTGGTTGAATGCGCTCTAACCATATTAAAACTATGTCCGATTAATGGGTTGGCTTTAACGAGCATCATCGGTTGTTGGACTCACTCCAAGGTCGATGTGAAGAGAGGTGAAGTTGGGTGCTATGCATATGATGCATACTTGTTAATGTGTTAACAACCCAATGTATGTGTAAACATTCAATTAGTTGATAGCACATTGTGATAGTTACATATACATGATATGTAATCGGTATACTTGATACCCACCATCATAGCTAAGAATGGCTTGTTGGACTCACTCAAGGTTGTTCTTATCTATGATGGATATCAGCCCATTCGGAGATGGACCTACGATCTCCCAAAGTGATTTTGGGGTTTTTTGAATTCGAAAAATGAATGGGATTTATAAATGTATATTGATGCATTTTAAAATCATTTTCTCATATATGCTCGTTTTGTATTTCTAAGTTAATATATTGATCATGATGTGTTTGAATTTGCGTTCCATTTTGGATTCAAATAAATTGGAGGCGAACTTCTTGGACTGGACTTAGAAACTTGAGAATTGTTCTCAAGGTGAATAGCTTTTTTTTGTCCTCGAAGCGCCTCTTCACTTGATCCTAGTGGCGATGCAACTTTGGACCAATTGTTGACCTATCGAAACATGTGAGTGATTACGAACAAATGAGTTGCATCATGCTAGCCACGATGGAACCCAAGCTCTGGCGGCATGAGCATATGGATGCTCATATCGTAGTCCTTCATCTTTGTGAGTTGGTTGATGAGCAAGTGAGATTCAAAGGTTCAAGTCTCAAAGCTCCTCTTCACCTCCGAGATGCTAGGAGGTTCATCCGTGGTATCGCCAATATGTCAAGACTCGTGGAGTCTTCTCGAGAAGCATGAGCAGGATGTGCAAGTTGATTCTCAAAGAAAGGTTCTAAGAGGAAGTCAAAGGAACAATGTAAGAAGAAAAGGCTAAAAAGGCGTAACTAGCACAAAGGGCACTTGCCATCATTATGGCAAGGAGGGTTATTGGCGAAGAAATTGCAAGGTTTATCAAGAGTCCGTGAAGAAGGATAAGGCATCGGATGCCCCATCTTCTTCAGAAATCTTCTTTATTGATTGTCATTCTATTTCCTTAGACACTTGGGTATTGGATACTGGGTGTGGCTTACATATATGTAATGACATACATGGGCTAAGGAATAGAAGAAGACTCGTCAAGGGAGAGTCAAATTTACGTGTTGGGAATGAAGCAAAGGTTGCTGCACTCGCCATCGGAACGTATTTGTTGAAACTCCCTGCAGGACTTGTCTTAGAACTGGACAATTGCTTTTATATTCCTTTGTTGATAAAGAACATCATTTCTATTTCTTGTTTAAATAGAAATGGTTTCCATTTGACGTTTAGTAACAATTATTGTTACATAACTTTGAATGGGGTTCTTTATGGGACTGGAACTTTAAGCAATGGTGTTTATACGTTGGACGTATCCAGTGACATTTGCAATATCGAAGCGAGCAACAAGAGTGCTTGAAAGGATAATCAAATAGACTCCTACATGTGGTATTGTCATCTTGGCCATGTAAGCAAGAAACGCATGTCCGAATTACACCGATGTGGAATTCTGGAATCGTTTGAATTGGATTCATACGATACATGTGAATCATGCTTAAAAGGCAAGATGACTAAGTTACCTTTTACGGGAAAAGGTGAACGAGTGGGAGAGTTGCTAGGCCTAATACATAGTGATGTATATGGACCTATGTCAACTCAATCTTTAGGAGGCTATAGCTACTTCATTACCTTCACCGATGATCACTCATGGTTTAGGTATGTGTTCTTGATGAAACACAAGTCTGAAGCCTTTGAAAGGTTCAAAGAATTCAGAAATGAAGTAGAGAAACAACATGACAAAAGTATTAAAATACTTCGATCGGATCGAGGTGGTGAATACTTAAGTCAAGAGTTTCTTGATTATCTAAGAGACAATGGCATATTGTCTCAATGGACTCCGCCCTATACACCACAGCATAATGGTGTATCTGAGAGGCGTAACCGGACCCTGTTGGACATGGTCAGGTCAATGATGAATCATGCGACTCTTCCCAAGTCCTTTTGGGGTTATGCACTTCAGACAGCTGTTTACTTGTTAAACAGAATGCCTACCAAGGTAGTCTCTACTACTCCATATGAGATATGGGCTAGTAAGAAACCTCATGTATCTTACTTGAAGATATGGGGTTGTCCTGCTTATGTGAAGCTGACTGTATCAGACAAACTGGATGCTAAGTCTGATAAATGTCTATTTATTGGATACCCTAAGGAAACAAGGGGTTACCAATTCTATCATCCTGTGGAACAAAAGGTGTTTGTTTCAAGGCATGCTGTGTTTCTAGAGAAAGAGTTTCTCTTGCAAGAAAATAGTGGGAGTGTCGTTGAGCTTGAGGAGGCTCGAGAGACTCAAATAGACATTGATGAGATACTTGGTGAAGCACAACAGCCGACAACTCATAGTGATGAGCAATCGGCTGGACCTATTGTAACACCACATCTTCGTAGATCTGGTAGAACACGCAATATTCCTGAGAGATATGGATTTCTCGTAAGCGAATCGAACGACGTGTTACTCATTGATGATGAGGAGCCTACCAGTTATGAAGAAGTGCTGACAAGTTCAGAAAGGGATAAGTGGCTTGGCGCCATGAAGTCGGAAATGGATTCCATGTATGAAAACCAAGTTTGGAACTTGGTTGACCCACCTGAAGGGATAAACCCTATAGGGTGCAAGTGGGTTTTCAAGAAGAAAACCGACATGGATGGTAATGTGATTATCTATAAGGCTAGATTGGTGGCGAAAGGATATCATCAAAAACAAGGTGTTGATTATGACGAAACCTATTCGCCTGTAGCTATGCTTAAATCCATTCGGATGCTCCTGGCCATAGTGGCTCATTATGATTATGAGATATGGCAGATGGATGTGAAAACAGCTTTCCTTAATGGAAACCTGCTCGAGGACGTGTATATGATACAGCCTGAGGGTTTCACATCGGTTGATAAAACCAAGGTATGCAAATTGCGACGGTCCATTTATGGATTGAAGCAAGCATCCAGGAGCTGGAATATCCGTTTTGATGAGACGATCAAAAAGTTTGATTTCTCACAAAATCTAGATGAACCTTGTGTGTACAAGAAGGTTAGTGGGAGTGCAGTCGTGTTCCTAGTATTGTATGTCGATGACATATTACTTATAGGAAACGATGTGTCAATCTTACAGTCAGTTAAGGTTTGGTTATCCAAGACATTCTCCATGAAAGACCTGGGAGAAGCAACCTACATCCTTGGGATTAAGATCTATAGAGATAGATCGAAATGGTTGCTTGGTCTTTCGCAGTCTACATATATAGACCGAGTGCTAAAAAGGTTTAGCATGTCGGAATCCAAGAAAGGTTTCCTATCCATTAGGCATGGGGTACACCTTTCGAAGTTTATGTGTCCGCGCACAGAAGATGAGAGGATTTGCATGAGTAAGATTCCCTATGCATCCGCAATAGGATCTATCATGTATGCTATGTTATGTACGAGGCCCGATGTATCGTATGCTCTGAGTGTCACGAGCAGATACTACCCGATCCAGAATGGATCATTGGCTGGTTAAGACGATCCTTAAGTACTTGAGAAGAACTAAGGATGTGTTCCTAATATACGGAGAAGGGTACATGGTGATACGTGGGTATACGGATGTTACCCGCATGCATAAGGATGATTCCATGTCTTTGTCCGGGTATGTATTCACCGAATGGAGGCGCAATAAGTTGGAAAGGTTCCAAGCTTGACACTATAGCGGATTCTCGCCACTAAGGCGTAATACATTGCAGCCTTGAAGCAAAGAAGGAAGCGGTTTGGATCAAGTAGTTCATCTATGAACTTGATGTGGTCTCATCAATGATCCAAACATGTGCTTCGCCGCTATCATCTTATCAGAGAGATCATCAGTAGGAACGAAATACAAATCGAGAAAACTCCCACTGAAAGGAACTTAGCGGATCCTTTGACTAAAGCATTACCTCAAAGTAAGTTTGAGGGTCATGTTAGAGCTTATGGTATTGGATACCGTAGCGATTGGCATTAGGCCAAGTGGGAGTCTGTTAGTAATATATGAGAGATGTCCTAAGGCAATCGCTTATGTATGAACCATTTATATGATAAATGAAGATTCACTATTTGAGTATACATGTTTAATGTATTTGATTGATCTTAAACTCATTTATCGAATGTCCACGATACGATTCACAAAGATGAGAGAATTTGTGATTGGATCACAACTAGTGAGTATCTCTACATGTGTAATTGTGATGTATAATTATCCCTAGTCGATGAATTGATGGATTTGACACCATCAATTCGCCGAGACTAGCACGAGGTATACTCCTTGGTGTATCCAAGCAAATGATTCTCACCGGCCGAGACATTGTGATGTCCGAGTTAATCGTGGATGCTAGTTATGGTAACTAGTTCATTGGAGTGACCAGCCGTAAGACTTCATATGGTTCTCTGCATATATAGATATGTCAATGAAGTTCTTACTGTGGCTTAAGTGCGATGTTCCTTTGACTTGCGATATTCAAGTCATCTTGATCATGGAGACTTATGCTTTGACATCTTAAGCAAACATCTCCGAGGAGATGTGGACCCGGGATGATTGGGTATAAGTCGAAGTGATCAAGGTGTTTGAATAGCCTATAAAGGATTCACCACTCCTTGCGAGGAGATGTATACCCATGGCCTCTCGTCGGATTGTTACTAAAGTCTTTGGCCAAAGCATTACATGTTTAGAGTAAAGTACTCTTCGATACATGTGGAGTAACTAGAATCCGTAGGACGAGGAAATGATACTTGGGCTAGGTGTGACGTAGTCAGCCTAGTGGGGACTGACACAATAGACCATGTCCTGAACCAAGTGGGTATAAGATGAGTGAAGGGAATGGGGCACGATTCATTCGAGCCAAGGGTTTCGTAAATAGTTCGATCAACCGCTGATCTTTTCGTTAATTGGGGATCATGATGTACTACTAGGTGCCACTCATGATCGTTCTATAATTAATGGTTAATTATAGACGGCCAACATAAACCGAGAACCTATTTGGTCACACGCACAACGAGTGTAATCCAAAGGATTTAAAACGAGCTTGAGAATGGAATTCTCAGACCGAGAGAAACTATGTTTGGTTGGACCAAACATAAAGCGAGCATGAAATTGTTTCAGTCGCAATGGAAGCGTGGATGGGTCGTGTCTTATGAAGACATAATGGATGGACCAAAATGGTTTGGTTCTAATCCAATGGATGAGAATAAACCAAAGGGTTTGGTTTATATTAAACGAATGAACCAAAGGTTGGTTCGGTTCGTTTTAACTTAAAATAAACCATCATGGTTTGGTTTATTTTAACTTATCTTAATGGAGCGGGTTAACGGGCTTTATGGATATGATCCATTAACCATTAAGAGAATTAGTTCTCTATAA
This sequence comes from Wurfbainia villosa, assembly GCA_025175895.1. Classification (NCBI taxonomy): domain Eukaryota; kingdom Viridiplantae; phylum Streptophyta; class Magnoliopsida; order Zingiberales; family Zingiberaceae; genus Wurfbainia; species Wurfbainia villosa. The sequence continues at coordinate 60,203,014 of CM045997.1, forward strand.
AAGTGGGCTTAAGGGATTGTTAAACCCTAACTAATCCAAAATCAAAACCCTAGCCTCCAAGGAGTTGCCACCCAACCTGGTTGTGCCGCCCAACCTCCTTGCCGCCCAGCTTGATTGTGCTGCCGTCTAGCTCCTTGCCGGCGACCAAGCTTCAGCCGGTGAACCTCCGGCGACCCTCCGGTGATCTCCTATAGGTTTGGCATCAAGGTGAGGCTTTTCTCTCCTTGTTTTGGCCGGCGCCTACTCCTCCACCAAGCTGTCCAGTTTTTCTGACAGCTTCTCCTTCCTCCTTCGCCGAGCGCCGCTTTGGACGACGGTTAGTGCCCGACAGTGGCTAACATACCGGAGATTTGATCTCCGGTAATCCTCTGAGGTGGAGGACGAAGGATTCGTCAAACGGTTGACGAATACCTCTCCGGAGAAGCGAGTTTTGAGAACGCCTTTTGGATCCGAATTTGGATTCGGATCGTGATCATCTCTCGATCACGTCGTCTTCAACACGAGGCTAGTAACCCGTACGAAGACGAAGCTCGTGACTTAGCGAAGTCATCCCGAGGAGCTCGGCGTGGATACGGATAGAGACGATTCTTACGAGGATCGTTCCGGTTGATGCCGTTCCCGCTACACGTCATACGGAAGGTATAACGTAGTTTAATTTCCTTTTATTGCAATTTTAATTTACGGTTATGTCTACACTTGTTGTAATAGCATGCGTGTGTTGTGTGTGTTGTAATAAATAGGAGTATTTATTATTTTTTATTGCTTCCGCTGTGCTCATGTTTACGAAACATGATCGAACACACACACGCCGCGGTGCCGGAAACCCAACAAATAAAACTACATGTATGTGTTTAATACCTTTAGATCTACTCTATATCTACATGATAAGAGTTTACCCTTGAAGCGTTGCCCTTCGCTTATCCCGCTCGTCCAAACGGATTGCCGGAACTCGAGAGTGTCAAGTGTACACTCCTCTATTGGTATCCACACAAGCAATAGGTGGAGAAAAGAAAATCTTGAGTGTACTAGCACTCCTTGAAGTCCACGGCAAGATGAGGAAGAGAAAGGAGAGAGCTTGAGGGAAGAACCAAGGAAGAAGATGATGAAGTTACACAAATTAACTTCCCACTCATAACCTACATCAAGAGTGGCCGACCACTTCATGGAGGGGGGGGGGGGGTTACATGCATGCATGTAACTCCAAGAGCCAATGACTCTTGGTCTCCCTCATGAGGTGGCACCCCATGATAAGTCCATGATGATGTTGAACATTATCATTGGCCGGCCCCCATGCCAAGTCACTATGACATGACAATTGGTCAAGTCAAAATTGACCATTCATCTTCCCTCTCAAGTCAAGTCAAACTTGACCTCTTATCTCCCATGGTTGATCAAATATAACCACTTGATTCAAGTCAATTTGATTTAATGAATCTCTATTCATTAATTTAAATTGACTCAATGAATCAAATCTAAATTAGACTCATTCAACACTTGAATCAAATTGAGTCTAACTCAATTAGTCTAATTTGGATTACTCTTAATCCAATTTGGTTCATCCCATGAACCAAATCCTCATGGTTCATCATATGAACCTAATCTCCATCTAATTGCCCTTTGTGTGTGACCCTATAGGTTCTTGTAATGTTGGCAATGCACCTAAACCGATTTAGGAACATAAGCAATGAGCGGTATCTAGCAACACATCATTGCTACCCAAGTTACAAGAATGTTGAGATCCAACATCACCTTTGTGACTACTAATTGTGACTCTCACAATATGTGGCAATGTCCCTCTATCCTTGACATCTAGATTGACCAATTGAGGCATAGACCATGTCATCCTCGGTATAATCTATATCTTGAACTCAAAGTAGACTCACTCGAATCAAATGAGGTCAATATCTCATATTGACTAATTTGGGCATGGCCATGCATTTCGTGGTCTCACTCTATCAAGAATAACGATGTCACTCCCATCATATAGGAGGGATAGATCCCATCTACATCACTCACATCCCTCCGCATAATTTGTTCCATACCCAATAATCGCCTTTATAGTCCACCCATTTACGGGTGACGTTTGATGAAGCCAAAGTATGCAACTCCTTATACAGGGAACCATGGTGACTTCAGGTCCAAGGACTAATAGTTGTACTAATAGTCACATGAGAAAGTATATGACACTCATATAACGATCCATGATACTTTCTCATGGCGGGTCATTCAGTATACATTCTCCAATGCATACTCATGTGTCAACTTGATATCTCATATCCATGACTTGTGAGATCAAGTCATCGAGTTGACCTACATGCTAGTCTCTACACATTAACATTGTCCCTGAATGTTAATACTTGACTAGGAATGATTAAGAGTAGTGTTCTTTATATCATCTCATTATCGATTCAACCAATCGATTGATATAGATAAGAACCTTCTACTCAAGGACGTTATTACATTTAGTTATTTGGCACCAATACAAGTAAATATAATAACCATGCCTTTATAAATAGGAATATGATACAATAAAGTTCATATAACAATCATCACATGATTGACTTTAGAGCTTTCACTAACAGTTTTTGCTCACATCTCATTTTGTTTTATGTTTGTTTAATGCATATTTTACTTTATTTTGCATGCATTTCCTATTTTCTGGTTTGGAGATCTGCTCGTTGTACTTTTGTGTGCATGACAGAATTATACAGGGAAAATGACACATTTTTGGAGCGAAAAGCAGACATTTGGCAGCTAGAACAGAATGACACACACCCTAGCCATGTGAAAACATACGACCTGCGCCACAATGCCACACACGGCCTGGCCGTGTGGATCCACATGGTCGTGTGGCGCTTTACGATTCTGATGCGATTCGGTTATTTTGCAGGTTTTGGCGAGATTCAGGCTGATGTCTATATAAAGGAGGCTGTGCCCAAACCCTAGGGGAGAGGCACAACGGTTGGGACGTCATTCCGAAGCCCTAAAAAGCTTCGGGAACTCGCAACGGGGAGGAAGAAAGCTGTCGGAGATCCAAGTTCTGCACTTCAACGCTGGAGAGAAGAACCACATTGCATTGTAATTTCTGTTCTTTGCATAATATCCATTGTTTATATGAATATGATCGTGCTTTGTGTTTCTCCTCTCATATTTATGGAGTAGATTCTTCGATTCTAGGATTAGGGAGTAGTTTGTGTGCATAGATCATGTTATTCCAAATTAAATTCTGTTCTTGAGTTTGTATTTGCAATTGGTATTAGTTTAGATCGATATCTTTGTGTTTTGGTTTTCTATCTACTATGCTAGTCGATACGAGGGGTGATAACCCTCGTATCTAAGATTTAGGAGAATTAAGGAGGAACCTAGGGATTGGCCTCATCTCCTGTAACTGTGGGTAGAAGGATGCAATAGAGTAGGAAATGCACCCCATTTTTGACTCGTTGCAGGGATCAATTCGGCATCCTCGTATTGACTATCCCATCCTAAAGCCAGTGGTTGACCTGGTATGACTGAGGTAGCTTCTGATAGATACGAAGGCTCATCGGGGGAGTGTATGATGTCCTTTCCATAAAATCATAGCTAGAAACCTAGACAAAATCCAATTGACAACGTGTTCTGCGACACACAAACGAAACCAAAATCCTAAAATTCCTTCCAAAGACTCGCTGCAAGCCTTTTCTTCTTCCGTGTGACACCGTATTAAGTTAGGACCGTCGACAACCCTCGCAATCACAACCATTAGAACTGAATTCTGAACAATAACGTCCACTTAATAAATCGGTACTCGAATCTCAGTCCCTGTGGGATCGATAATCTTTTTATTACTTGACGACATCCATGCACTTGCAGGAGTTGAGCATAAGCGCGCGCTTCGAGTCCTTGATGGTCTCTATCGTGAGATTTTAGGTTGTGTTCGTTTGCATCAAGTTTTTGGCGCCGTTGCCGATGACTGATTGATTCGATATTAAATCAAGAAGTGGATAATTGGAACGGACTTAGGATTAAATTTATTTACTTGCTTTACTTTTATTACTTTCTTTTATTTTTTATTTTACTTTATTTACTTCAGTTTTAGATTTTCCATATATAGATTTAGTTTTTTTTTATTTTAACCCTAGTTTTACATTTTATTTTATAATTAGCTTTTCTGAATTTGATTTAGTATTTAGTTTAGTTTATTTTCTATTTTAATTAAGTATTAGGTAATACTTCAAATTTTGTGGCTCGGTTCTTCGTATGCTTAGATGCCTAGGATCCGAAGGCCTGATTCCGATCGATTTAGAAATCGAACGAACCTACCATCGCCGAAGAGCTAAGAAGAAGAGGATGGAGGACCAAGCTGCATCCGAGGTGAATATAGGTAGCCGACCTTTGCGAGATTACACATCCCCTAGTGCTAGAGGATTTAGGCCGAGTATAGCTGGACCATCCATTTCGGCAAACAACTTTGAGCTGAAACTGACACTCATACACATGGTTCAGCAGAGTCAATTCTAGGGAGCTATGACTGAAGACCCGAATTGGCACCTGGAGACATTTTTGGAAATCTGCTTGACAATGAAGATAAATGGAGTCCCTGCAGACGAGATCTGCCTGGGCCTATTCCCGTTCTCATTGCGGGATAAGGCTAAGGCATGACTTCACTCCCTGCCTTCGGGGAAGCATTACTACATGGGAGCAATGTGAGCAGCAGTTTTTGAATAAATACTTCCCACCAAGCAAGACTGCTCACATGCACCATCTAATCAAGAGCTTCCGTCAGAAGGAAGGGGAGTCCCTATTTGAATCCTAGGATCGCTACAAGGGGCTACTCTACCAATGTCCTCATCATGGACTGGAAAGGTGGTTGGTGATCCACATCTTCTATAATGGAATCACGTACGCCACAAAGATGTCCCTCGATTCTGCTGCAGGAGGAGCACTTATGAACAAGACTATAGAGGAAGCGGAGGAGCTAATGGAAGAGGTGGCCCAGAACCACCATCAATGGGCTTTCGAATGTAGTCACCTAGCTCCTGCCGTGGGACGATATGTTGTCAACTCCGTGGATCACATGGCAGTGAGGTTGGACATGCTTAGCAGACAGTTTGACTCTTTCAATCTTGTTTCTGCATGTGCGACCAATGACTTTAGAGAAGGAGCAGCAGCGCATCGGGAGGACTACTATGGAGGGCAGGGAGGCTTAGAAGAGCAAATTGAGCATGTCGATGCGGTTGGAGATTATAATCAAAGGCCCAATAACCCATACTCCAATACTTACAATCTCGGAATTTTTCCTATCAAAATAACTCGGGGAACTTCCAACTATGAAGAAGGTATGGGCAATAATAGGGCAATGGGCAGCAACAACCACAGAAGTCTAGGCTAGAATTGATGATGGAATACTTCATTGCTATCCAAACAAAGGCCAATGAAGAGTTTCGACACCAACATCAGAAGACAGAAGAGTCACTTAAGGATTTGAAGGCCACTGTTGACAGTCTTGCAAGTCACACGAGGATGTTGGAAACACAAGTGGCCCAGATAGCCCAAACCGTGTCACACCCTATGGATAGTTCTTCATCATTACCCGAGCCGAGTTAGGTCAAGGAAGAGGGAGTGTGGATCGAGAGAGTAGCACAGAGAAACAGATTCGCCAAGGGGTGTGCAACCATGATTTCCACCCTACCCGACCAAGCCGAAATCTAAGATAAAATTCCACCCCAGCTTGAGGACCTTGGTGAATTTGTTATCCCTTGCTCGATTTATGGGGAAAGCTTCGATGAAGCGCTGTGCGACTTGGGGTCATCAGTAAGTGTGATGCCCTACTCATACTATTTGAAGATGGGACTGAATGAGATCCAACTAGTGAACTTTGGTATTCGTATGGGGGACGACTCAATCAAGGAAACCGTCGGCATGCTAGCACATGTGCCTGTGGTCATTGAGAATTTCGTGATACACATGGATTTTATTATACTCGACACTGGACCAAATCCCTAGAATCCCATCATCTTGGGAAGGCCTTTATGGCGACTGCGGGAGCATGCATAGACGTAAAGGCGCACAAGATCTCCTTGGAGGTAGACGAGGAGATCATCCTTTTCAATCTGTCAGAGTGTAGAGCTCCCTTCCTAGAAAGCTACACAATGGGTAGGATAAAGCCGAGCCCACCTGATATTAGCACCGAGACGGATGAATGGAGATTCATAGAACCTCCGGAGCCAAGTTGAGACAATGGAGTAGGGTCGAGCTAAAAGACCTTAAACAAAGCGCTCCTTGGGAGGCAACCCAAGTTTAGTTTCTATGTTTTCTTTCATTTGTTTATTTTGAACATGAATTAGGACTGGAAAGAACTTTCTAGGTAAAAATAAAAATCACTTTGAACCTACGTGACTGAGTGAGTAAGGAGAGGTAGATCGTTGTGCTCCATGAGAAAGAAACAGGGGGCATACGGCCTGGCCGTGTATTTTCACATGGTCGTGTCCCATCTTCCAGTGGTGCACACGGCATGGTTGTGTGTTTTCACACGGCCGTGTTGCGCAAGGGATAAAGGGCGTCGTACCATGCGTTTCACCCCTTTACATCACTCTCCCTCTAGTCCACACATGCATAGGAGCCCACCTAGTCCACGTCGACATGAGCCTGCACCTGCACCACCACTTTTTTCTACTTTTAAGCAGGATGTAGGTACATCTGCCTATGATTTTTTGGAGTTTTGATCATGCCTCGATGACATATATGTCGAGCAGCAGACGCAGAGGCAGCAATGGGAGGAGCAGAGCGCTTATACGCAGGCAGAGTTTCAGGGCTTCCGGGAGCACTTCCAAAGGGCTGAGGAGTTCTACGATGAGGCCTACATCTACTTACAGGAGGAGGCTACCCGTCGCCAGGAGGAGGCCATCTACTACCAGGAGATGCGGCAACACATGCGTGCCCAACAGGCGCAGTGGGCTAGGGAGGAGGAGTACCAAGTAGCCGCTGCATCCACTATCTCTCATATCGACCACATGTACATGTGGCATCAGCGGCTCAACACCAGATTCTCCCAAGGCCCTGAGATGCCGAGGCTACCGAACTTTCCACCTCGTCCACCATACTAGAGGTATGCTTCGCTTAAGTCTGGGGGGGACCCCAAGTTTTGATTTATTTTATTTCTAGCACTAGTTTCTTTCCTGATATTTGCATTTTAGTTAGCATTCATTTGTTTATACATAGAGTTTTTAGTTTCTTCAGTACTTAATTTTTGCTATCTTTAAGCTATCTTAGTAGTATTGCTAAAGTTTTCTTCATGAGTTGTTTTCATGGGTAGCTTAACTTTAGTTACCTCGTGGAATTTTATTTTATTTGCTCTAATGAATGTTTTAGTCTTACACTGGTTAGCTTTTATTTTTACACTGACACATGATGAATATTATGAAAGGAAAAATCTAGTACGTACCTAGCTATGATTCATCTCAGTAGTCTAGTACTTTGGAATCCATAGGTGAATCTAGATTTAGCATTTTAGTTACTGGAGATACTCGGATTGTGGAAGCTCATTTGGAAAAATCAAAATCCCAAGAGAGAGAGAGAATAAAAAAAAAGAGTAAGGAAAAATTATGAGGGATAAAAAAAATAGTTGTCATGGGTGGAAATGATTAGGTACCCCTTTGAAACCAAGTTAGGTTACTGGGGAAACACCTACCAATTTCTCTCAATACCGAGCACGCCTTTGAGACTTTGTGCTAGATCTAGGGAACAACCCTCGCATTGGGCAGGTAAGTGCCTAAGAGCTGGAAACTTTAGGAAAGCTATAGGATGACGACTTAACTTACCATTGAACGGGTATCCCCTAAGAAGATTCACTTAGCACAAGCACGAGCACGAGAAGCTAACTTAGTGAATTTCTAGAACATATCTACTTTTCTTTGATTGCAAATACCACTTGATAAATTTAGTTAACATGCTAAGTATGGAATAATCTCTTTTTAAAATTCCATGGTACTGAGGTTTGCTTGAAGACAAGAAAAGATTTAAGTCTGGGGAAATTGATGTGAGAAAAATATATAGGGTTTTAGGAGTAGTTTTTGCTCACATCTCATTTCATTTTATGTTTGTTTCATGCATATTTTACTTTATTTTGCATGCATTTCCTATTTTCTGGTTCGGAGATCTACTCGTTGTACTTTTGTGTGCAGGACAACATTATACGGGGAAAATGGTGCACTTTTGGAGCGAAAAGGAGACATTTGGTAGCTATAACAGAATGACACACACCCTGACCTTGTGAAAACACACGGCCTGCGCCACAGCGCCATACATGGCATGGTCGTGTGGATCCACATGGTCGTGTGGCGCTTCGCGATTCCGATGTGATTCGATTATTTTCTAGGTTTCGGGGAGATTCGGGCTAATGTCTATATAAAGGAGGCTGTGCCCAAACCCTAGGGGAGAGGCACGACAACTGGGATGACACTCTGAAGCCCTAAAAAGCTTTGGGAACTCGCAACGGGGAGGAAGAAAGATGCCGGAGATCCAAGTTCTGCACTTCAATGTCGGAGAGAAGAGCCACATTGCATTTTAATTTCTGTTCTTTGCATAATATCCATTGTTTATATGAATATGATCATGCTTTTTGTTTCTCCTCTCATATTTATGGAGTAGATTCTCCGATTCTAGGATTATGGAGTAGTTTGTGTGCGTAAAACATGTTATTCCAAATTAAATTTTGTTCTTGAGTTTGTATTTGCAATTGGTATTAGTTTAGACCGATATCTATATGTTTTGGTTTTCTATCTACTGTGCTAGCCGATACGAGGGGTGATAACCCTCGTATCTAAGATTTTGGAGAATTAAGGAGGAACCTAGGGGTTGGCCTCATCTCCTGTAACTATGGGTAGAAGGATGCGATAGAGTAGGAAACACGCCCCATTTTTGACTCGTCGCAGGGATCGATTCAGTATCCTCGTACCGACTATCCCGTCCTAAAGCCAGGGGTTTAATTGGTATGGCAGAGGTAGCTTCTGATAGATACGAAGGCTCATTGGGGGAGTGTATGATGTCCTTTCCACAAAACCATAGCTAGAAACCTAGGCAAAACCCAATTGACAACGTGTTCTGCAACACACAAACGAAACCAAAATCCTAGAATTCCTTTCAAAGACTTGCAGCAAGCCTTTTCTTCTTCCGTGTAACACCGTATTGAGTTAGGACCACCGACAACCCTCGCAATCACAACCATTAGAACTGAATTCCGAACAATAATGTCCACTTAACAAATCGATACTCGAATCTCAGTCCCTGTGGGATTGATAATCTTTTTATTACTTGATGACATTCGTGCACTAGAGGGCATTGAGCATGAGCGCGTGCTTCGAGTCTTCGACGGTCTCCGTCGTGAGATTTGAGGTTGCGTTCATTTGCATCAACGATCAAATTTCATCAAGCAACAATGAACGCGCCATTCACCCCCCTCTAGCGCTCATCGATGTTCTTACAATTGGTATCAGAGCTAGGAGTTCTTCACCGTCTTCACATCTGAGGGAGCAAATGCGCTAGAAGAAGAAGATGGTGATCAAAGAAAGATTGGCGGATGATATCAACATGTCACTGCCATACGAACTCTATGGATCAAAGGATTTTAATCTATGGGCGGTAAGAATGAAATATTTTCTAATGTGCGACTTTGATAATTGGATTAGTGTAATGGTAGGGTTTGACACTCCAAAGGACGAAGAAGGAAGAAAACTCAAGAAGAAGAATTGGAGCAAAGAGCAACTCCGATTCTTCAACATAAACAACAAGGTAATTGGTATATTGCTTAATGCAATTCCTAATGATGTTTTGTGTAGATTAGGAGATTGTAAGGATGTAAAGGAGGTTTGGAGTAAACTAGCTAAGCTCCATGAAGAACCCTCAATGACTCAAGAAATAGAGGAGCCCAAGGAACAAGAACCATCATCAGCTCAATTAAAGGAGAGGTCGAAGAAGATAGCTCATCCTCACAAGAAAGTGAGGATTCGAAAGTTGAGAAGGAGTCAAAATCCAGATCGGAGGTCGAGGAGTGTTCGACATCCGAGGAGGGAGAAGAGGTGGAAGAAGTAGGAGAAGCCTCCACCTCTAGGATTGAGGGGGAGGAGATTAGATCGCTGGAGCAAGGGTAAGATCAAGAGGAAGCTTCTACTGTTAGGGAAATCTCTTGCCGTGATATGGTTTTGATGTGTGTGGCAAAGGGTTTAAGTTAGTTTGTTATTGTGATTTGATATGTGCGTTGGAGTCTTGCAGGACTTAGTAATTCGCACATGGAGCCTTGGCGGGTTCACCACTCATAACCTCGTGCTTGAGTCAGAGAAGGAGCATTGCAGAGCCGTGTGCTTGATGCTGCCGAGGGACCGCCGGACGAGATGACTTGAAGCGAATCCAAGGAAGTAGACTTCGAAGGCAAGAGACGCGAAGGAGCATTGCAGAGTTGTGCGCCTGATGCTACCGAGGGACGTGGTCGCGAACGAAGAGAGCTTCGGCGAGAGACTTCGAGTGAGATGAGAGAATGAGTGAATTGTAAGTAGCTCATTAGGTGAACTTGGCCGAATGGCTGAGTGTCGGAGGCTCGACCGCAAGGGTTGAGGTTTACCCGACCGCCGGAAACTCAAACGAATATTAAGTTTGAGTTTCACTGATCGTTGCCATGAAATAACGCCGATCCTTGCTCTGAGTCGAACTCGGTTCGACTGGTATCCGATTGATGGGTTTATGCCCAACAGTCGACTGCCATGGAATAGCAGTCAACATCCAGAGGATGCCGCGCTGAAGCGCTCGTAGCCGTGGCCCAGGCGATCGATTACGGAGCCGATCGGTGATGGATCCATCAGTCGACTGCCAAGGGATCCGTTGGACTACAACAGTCTGGATCCGACGTGTTCGGAGGCCATTGAAGTGGCGGAAGTCGACTGCCAAGGGCGGCAGTCGACTGGTGGTGGCCAACGGGAAGAAATCAGCCCTCTCTATAAAAAGAGAGGGTGTGGGCTTGTGGATGCCAAATGCTTATGCTCTAAGTGATCATCCAAGTTCTCCACAAGATTCAAACTCCTTCTCTTAGTTTTCTTTCACATCTATTGTAAAAGAAGGAGTGTCCTTGAGTTGTAAGGGTTACCTCCACCTAGCTTAGTGCAAAGGAGAGACCGATAGTGAATTGGTTGCGGAGTGATTCACCGAGGACGAATCGGGGACCGTTGATTAGCGGCGTAGCCGTGAACCACATTATATTATCTTGTTAGCATTGTTTTTATCTTTGCATTGTTTATTTGCTTGTCTTGTTTGTTTCCGTTGCGCTAATTAGTTTTGTAGACAAGCGAATTATGTCATCGAACGAAAGAGGGCTATTCACCCCCTCTAGCCGGCCACATCCACACCGATCAATCCCCTACAAGTGGTATCAGAGCCAAGGAAAGCTTGTCGAGGACTAACCGCCACAACAAGCACATTCAAGAATGGCCGGCTCGAACATTCATCCACCAAAGTTTGAAGGAGAATTCTCTTGGTGGAAAAAGAGAATGGAGGTATTCTTCGAAACCGACTTCGAAATTTTATTAATTATGGAAAACAGTTTCGAGATGCCTGGAAATGAAGAAGGGGAGCTATTGGAGAAATCAAGATGGAGTAAAAGACAAAGAGAGGAGTACTTGGCGAATTCAAAGGCCAAGCACCACCTCTACAATGTACTCCCCCAACAAGAAGTTAATCGGATTGGGGAATGCTCTAGTGAGAAGGAGATGTGGGAGAAGCTAGTAGAGCTTCATGAAGGTACCTCGGAGGCCAAGCTTGCAAGAAGAGACCTCCTCCACTCCCAACTATCAAACATCAAATTAGAAAAGGGAGAAAAGGTAACATCATTGCATTCTAGGTTTAAAGAAATTTTGATTGGACTAACAAGTGTAGGAGAAAGACTGTCGAATCGGGATATGCTCATGAAAGCAATCGATGCTTTTCCCCGGTCATCGAAATGGAGCTCAATGGTGGACTCATTCTACATCTCCAAGAACCTAGAAGTTAGCACCTTGGAGGAATTTTTCTCAACAATGGAGCTCCACGAAACAAGGCTTGAAGGAATAGTTGAAGAGCCTAGAATTCAACCTTCAAGAGGAGTAGCCTTGATGACCCACAAAGGGAAGAAGAAGATGGAGACTCCCTCCTCCTCCGACGAAGCATCCTCCTCCTCCTCCATGGATAGCACAGAAGAAGCCTATATGGTAAGGAGGGTAAGGTGTGCATTAAAAGGTTTTAAATTCAATAACTCTAATGATAGGAGAAGAAGACCAAGGGGGAAGATTATTTGCTATAATTGCCAAGGAGAGGGACACATAAGGGACAATTGTCCCCTCTTGAACAAAAGCAAGGAGGAGAAGAGAAAGAAGGAAGAAAAGAAGAAGAAGAAGGGGAGCAAGAAGAAAGAAGAAGAGAAGAAGGCCAAAGAAAAAGGGAAGGCCAAGGCACTAAAAGCAAGGACTTGGGATGACCCTTCCTCCTCCTCCTCATCATCATCCGAGGAAGAAAATGCCTTTGTCACAAATTTGGCATTGATGGCCTTTGACGACCTAGACTCATCCTCCTCCGAAAATGAAGAAGCAAGCTCAAGTGAGGAGAGCTCGAGTGAAGGGGGAGCCTCTTCTACATCCTCATCATCGGAAGAGGATTTGGTAAGTGAGGTAACAAATCTTTCCCCCAAGAAAGTTATGTCAATTATTTCTAGCCTCACTAAGGATTTATTTAGAGCCAAGAAAAAGAACAAAAGCATGCTTGATCAAATTAAGGATTTAGAACAAAAATTAGAAAAAACATGTTTTAATGATAATAATGATGATGCATGCTCACATGAATATATGCCATTTAATGTTAGTGATGCATGTATGGATGAAAATAGGGCTCTAAGGGAAAAGGTAGATTATTTGACCAAGGCCCTAGAAAAATTTACAATAGGCTCCAATACCCTTAACATGATAATTGGGAGCCAAAGGGCAAGCTTCAACAAGAAAGACCTAGGTTATAAGGAAAAGAAAAATGAAAAGGCCTATAAATGTCTAATAGCTAGGGGTCAAGACAAAAAGAAGGTAATTGCTAGAAAATGGATCCCTAAGGAGTATTTAGTGAACCCCATAGGAAAGAACTTATTTTGGGTTCCTAAATCCATCCTAAAGGGTTAGGAAAACCCTAGGGTAGTCAACCATATGGACTTTACCTATATCATATTTTTGGTTGACTTAGGATGGCGGGACAATATTTTTGAAATAGTGTTAGGTGATGATAATGCACCTATAAGTAGATAAATCATGCTTTAGGTGATATTTGCTTTATTATCATGATGTAATACCTAATGCATGATTATAAATTGATGAATACATGTGTTTCATGATCATAATATGAAATTCATACATATATGCTTTTATGATCATGTGGGATGTTAGGATGATACTTAACCATGGGTAGAAATGCATGAAATTAATGGTTAAGTATATACAAATACCTTTAGGATACATATCACACTCACCATAGGCTACCTTGATTGAAAACTTAGCATGGGTGAGATGGTAGGATGATACTAATGGTCCACTAATGCCTATGACATTTAGATGGTCATTTAAAGTATCAAAATAGCAATAATAGACCAATCATGGGGAAGACTTATGTTTAATTCATAGACATATTGCCCAAAGATCATGGTTGGATATTTCATATGTTTTTAAAACAAATTCTTACTTTAAAATCTGTGAAACAATCCAAAGCAAGACTAGGTGTTAAAATGGATACTAACATGATCAAAAACCTAGTGGTTTTTAAAGCTTTTGGATTTTTGGAAAATCTCTGAAAATATAATGTTTTTTCATGAAAAACTATTTTTCATTGATAGATATACTTACAAGAAATGTGTTTCCCAAATTTCATGATTATTTGAATTTTCTAGAATTTATAGTGCATTTCTGAAATTCATCCAGAAAATAAAAAAACTTGATTCCTTTGTGCGGTAAATGCCATACTTGATAGCGATCACTGATGGATCAAGTTTTTGACTGATTTTAATTTTTGTTTCTCTTTATACTTGATGTCATGATATATAAACTTTGTTTAATCTTTTTGATGGTGTCAAAGGGGAAGAAAACTATATGTTTAAGTAAGGGAGAATATATTTAGGGGGAGTTTTATGTATTAAGGGGGAGAGTTACTAATCATGTTATTCACATGCTTTCTTTCTTTAATGTTTTATCAAATGTTGTTACCTAACTTAAACGGATTGCCACACATCAAAAAGGGGGAGATTGTTAGGGCAATCTCTTGCCGTGATATGGTTTTGATGTGTGTGACAAAGGGTTTAAGTTAGTTTGTTATTGTGATTTGATATGTGCGTTGGAGTCTTGCAGGACTTAGTAATTCACACATGGAGCCTTGGCGGGTTCACCACTTATAACCTCGTGCTTGAGTCAGAAAAGGAGCATTGCAGAGCCATGCGCTTGATGCTGCCGAGGGACCGCCGGACGAGATGACTTGAAGCGAAGCGAAGCGGAAGCATCAAGGCAAGACGCCGAAGGAGCATTGCAGTCGTCGCTCGATGTCGCGAGGGACGTGGCCGCGAACGAAGAGAGCTTCGGCGAGGGACTTCGAGTGAGATGAGAGAATGAGTGAATTGTAAGTAGCTCATTAGGTGAACTTGGCTGAATGGCTGAGTGTCGGAGGCTCGACCGTAAGGGTTGAGGTTTACCCGACCGCTGGAAACTCAAACGAATGTTATGTTTGAGTTTCACATGGCACCAGTCGACTGCCATGAAATGATCATTGCTCCGAGTAAAACTTCGGTTCGACCGTATCTCGGATCGATGGGTTTATGCCCAGTGATCGGCCATGGAATGATAGTCGATCGCCAAAGGATGCCGCGCATGAACGCCGTAGCCGATCGGCGGCGTCGACTACGGAGCCGATCGATGGATCCATCGATCATTCGCCAAGGGATCCATTGGACTATAACGGTCGGGATCTGACGTGTTCGGAGGCCGTTGAAGTGGCGACAGTCGACTGCCAAGGGTGGCAGTCGACTGGTGGCGGCCAACGGGAAGAAATCAGCCCTCTCTATAAAAAGAGAGGGTGTGGGCTTGTGGATGCCTAATGCTTATGCTCTAAGTGATCATCCAAGTGCTCCACAAGATTCAAACGCCTTCTCTTAGTTTTCTTTCACATCTATTGTAAAAGAAGGAGTGTTCTTGAGTTGTAAGGGTTACCTCCACCTAGCTTAGTGCAAATGAGAGACCGATAGTGAATTGGTTGCGGAGTGATTCACCGAGGACGAATCGGGGACTGTGGATTAGCGGTGTAGCCGTGAACCACGTTATATTATCTTGTTAGCATTGTTTTTATCTTTGCATTGTTTATTTGCTTGTCTTGTTTGTTTCCGTTGCGCTAATTAGTTTTGTAGACAAGCGAATTATGTCATCGAACGAAAGAGGGCTATTCACCCCCCTCTAGCCGGCCACATCCACACTGATCAATCCCCTACATCTACCTCCGGGAGCCAAGGACAAGATCAAAATTCCACCATTGACCTAGGTAACTCAAGCATTCCATTTTAAAATAAAATTCATATCATATGCTTTGAGTGTAGGAAAGTAGGACATTACAAGAGTAAATGTCCTAAAAGAGTCAAAAAAAAGTCAACCGACACCAAAACCTCAAGAAAAGTCAAAGGATATTAGAGGCACAATAAGGAAAAGCAAGGAGCATGAAATTTTCTTCAAGGGCCAACAAAAGGGGCATTATAGGAGTCAATTCCCTAAGGGGAGGAAAAAGGTCCAAGAAGGAGCATCAAATATAGGGAGAGTTAAGCAAACCCTAAGGTAACCTTTAAGTATGCTTCATTTTCAATTAATAGTCAAAAGCATGCTAGGAAAAATTTTAATGCTATTACTATTACTCATG
Organism: Wurfbainia villosa; assembly: GCA_025175895.1. Taxonomy (NCBI): domain Eukaryota; kingdom Viridiplantae; phylum Streptophyta; class Magnoliopsida; order Zingiberales; family Zingiberaceae; genus Wurfbainia; species Wurfbainia villosa. Next base: position 60,218,929 of record CM045997.1, read on the forward strand.
AAAGGCATGCTAGTAGAAATAGACTGTATTGTTTAGGTGCTAAGAGTTGTAACCTTAGAACCAAGGAAAAATTTGGGACTAATGTCCCTAGAAAAATTCTACCTAAGGCAAGTATTGGGAAGACAGAGGACCATTTAGGCATTAACCCTAAGAAGGGTAGACATATGTCTAGAAGAAATAGAAATTCCCAAAGACTAGATCAAAATTAAAAAATTTGGCAATTAGAATTAGAAAATCAAGTTTTGAGGTCAAAACTTGAGAAAATGAAGAAAACCCTTAGGAAAATACAAAATCAAATGCAAGGGTCAAATGGTCAAAATCTAGGTCCTATGAAGCAAGAACCTTCAAGGGGCAAGAATGGTTTGGGTCACAAACCTAAGCTTAAGGAGACCTATCATAGTGTTCTATTCGATTATGGAACTCAACCTAGGTTTAGGAAAGCCAAAGTTACTAGGGAAGTTATCCCTAAGGTTAACCATGGCAAATGTCTAGTGGATAAGATTTTTAAGAAGCCTAGGGAAGCCACTAAGAAGGTAACAAGGGGAGTCATTGATGTGCAGTATTTGTCGTGGTACTATTTCAAATTAATTAACAAACCCCCTAACTACACTAATATAGCATAGTGGATGGCACGGATCGTTTCCCAACGAGTGTAATCGACAAAATAGTAAACTTAGGATCACTAATTATTGCTTTGAGTTTTCTATTGAAGATGGGGTTTAGGTTTTTAAAAAACTAACATACAGTTGCAAGGTAATCAAATCTCTAATCTAACTAAACTACGAGTGCGATGAAATTAAAAGAAACCTAACTAAACATTCAAACAAGAAAGTGAAGGAATTTAAACATGCAGAATAACATAAGAGTAAAACATAACATGAAATTAAATCTAAACTAATCAACTACAACCTAATTACTCTAAGAAGCATTTCACCGAACAATATATAAGCATGCAACAAATTAAACCAAATGCGTGCAAATCAAAATGTAGAGGTAAATTGATTACAAACATTTAACAAATTAAGCTGGAAAAACAATCAACAGGAAGAAAATGCTGGAAATAGGAGTTGTCCGACGGTGGAAATGGAAGAACTGCAGAAGCTGGAAGTGGACTGTCAGCGAAATGAAGAGGCTGCTGGAGAGCTACTGGTCTGCTGGGCGGAGCAGATGAAAAGTGGACTGCCGATGGTGGATCGCGAGTGGAATTAGCGGCAGCGTCTGAAGGTGGCTGGACCGATCGAGATGATGGAGGAAACCATCGGTCACCGGAGGTTGGAGGGGATCCCCTTCCCTCTCCGACGACTGGCGGGGAAAGGGAGAGCGCAGCCCAAGGGCAGAGGTGCATCGACGATTGTCGCGGAAGAGAAGGGAAGTCGGTTGAATCTGTGCATCGCGATGATGGAGCATTAAGTGGATTTTTCCACCGTCCGATCCAAGCCAATCGAATCCCAGCCATCCATTTAAGCTAGGTTAATTGAATCTGATTAATCCATGAACTAGGCAATGCATCCAACGGCTGTGATCAATCCAACTTTGAATGGATGGATCTGATCAATCTGAAGGGATAATCACGATCAGTCGAATCTGGATGAACAGTCAAGATGTCTAGATCTAAATGTATGGACCCGATCACTCTAGATGCAGATGGATGGCTCAGATCAATCAGATCTCATCGAATGTTCATGATTAAACAGATTTGAACCCTTGATTAAATTGCCTCTGATCTTGATGAAGGGCTCAGATTCTTCCAACTTAAAATGCCCATTATGACCCTTCGATGAAGGCATATTTGATCCAACTTGAGTCTAGTCCAGTGGCTCATCTCGATCTCCTACAAATATATAAAGACAAATTTTGTATATAAGTCCAAAATTTAGAAGAATTTATAATTAGGTCCAAAAATATATCCAACTCATAAAACATGCAAATAATCAATAATTAATCACTCGAGAGGATAAAAATAGTGATATTAAGGACCAAAATAACACGATAAAATGGTAGTTATCAATTCCCCCACACTTATTCTTGCACGTCCCGAGCAAGTAAAGAAAATTAAAAGTAAACTGAAAGTATGTTTCCCTAGCAATTCCTAATCATACATAGAAAATCGTGAAAGAAAGTTACCTAGAATTGTCAACTCTCAAAGACTCAAACAATCATGGACTCAAATCTTACACAGGTTAACAAACTTGGTGACTTCAATCCATCATGAATAGACTAAGAATGACTAAGCCTCACAAGATAAGTGGTGGTTTCTCTCGCTCTCATACGCATATAATAGTGGAGTTCACTCAAGCTACTCATGGTTTATGAACTACCATATGCTTGCTTTTCTTCTACCTTCACCACTATATACACATAAGAATGCACAATCACTCAGGCTTATTAAGAATATAAGGGAAACATGAATACAAGAAAAATGACAAGATCTGTGAAAGAAAAGAAAGATAAGAAATGAAATAGCTAAAGAAATGAAAGAAGAAGATATGAAAATACTGGAATGCTACATAGATGAGTACAAGAAAGCATTGCCCTAAAAAATTTTTTCTTCCAACCCAATAAACATGTAAACAACCCTTATCACATTTTTCAATACAAATCTACTCATGATATACAATAAATCTCTCAATAACTGTAACAAGGGATGTCGTTAACAAAAATACTATCACACATAAATAAAAAAAAATGAATGGCACCACATGTCAAAATTTTCACAATACTTTTTTTTTATTTCATGGGCACCCACTTTATTTTTTTTTTCAGCTTTTTTTTCCAACTTTTTTTTTTCAACATGTAGTGCACTTCACTATGCTCCAACATCAAGCTCAACTAAAAAGATAAAGAGCATGGCTAACTCATGGTGATCAAGCACGACTTGCCTATGCTTACACTAAATTTCCCTGAGCTACTCTCTCCCCCACACTTAAACTTTTATCCATCCTGGGCAAAACACTCATCATGGATCATCCAAGTATTCCACATCCAGAAATAGAAATGGACAAGAAAGTAATGGAAGGAAAGAAAAATAGAAATGATGAATGACTAGAATGTTATTCAATAAACATGTGGCGATAAAAGAAGTGAAGGAAAACAAATGTGATTGCCTTCATAATAATCATGCAAACATATTGTTGTGTGGTCTCGAAAGAATTAAAGCAAGTTCTAGAGTTACAATGACCATAAGTGCACCACACACAAGCAATAAAAATAGGCTCAATCCTCACTAGGTAAACAAAAGTAATCAACTCAATCTATCAATATAGAATCCATCACCAAGTAGTAACCACATGCAATCAAATAATCCATTCATGATAATAAATCCCCGAAACTCGACAATTAAATTTAACTAGCTTTCATGACTTCTAAGAAGATATAAAGAAATGTATAGGAAATTTATTTGAAAAACTGACAAAACAAAAACTCAACAACTAAAATAAAAACAAATGAAGTAAAAGAAATGTATATACAAAGGAAAAGAAAAGAAGATGAGAAAAGGAATGAACTCCCCTGGGGTCCTGGCGGTTGGAGGCAGTTCAGGAGTAGTAGCTAGACTGGGAGTGGAGTGGATTGAGTGGAAGTGAGCGTCTTCTGTTGGGGATCGGATGGCCGGCTAGAGGGGGGTGAATAGCCCTAATTCGTCGGACGTCGTATTTTGCTTGTCTACAAAATATTAGCGCAAGCGGAATATACAAATGTAAATAAATACAAGCAAAATATAAGCAAGCAAGACAAACACCGAGATGTAACGTGGTTCACGGCTATGCCGCTAATCCACGGTCCGATTTGTCCACGGTGAATCACTCCGAAACCCAATCACTATTGGTCTCTCCTTTGCACCAAGCTAGGTGGAGGTAACCTTTACAAACACTCCTCTTACAAATAGAATGGAAATAAGCTTGAGTAAGAGGATGGAAAGCTTTAGGGATCTTTGGGAGAGTATTAGAGCATAAGCATTAGACTCCCAAACCCTTACCCCCTTCCTTTTTATAGAGGAAGAGGGTTTCTTCCCGTTGACACAGGATCAGTCGACTGATGCCCTCGATCAGTCGACTGATCTCGTAGTCGTTGCCCAATAACGGCTGCTTTCCACATTGGATTCCATCCAACGGTATTGGCATCAGTCGACTGATGGGACCATCAGTCGACTGATGCTCGATCAGTCGAGTGCTCAGTCGAGTCGACTCCATTCATGCCGTGCAGCAGTTCCATCACCGATCGTACCTTCCTGGCGATCATTGCTATCGACATCGATCATGCCGGTTCCATAGCGATGCGCAAGCCCTAAACCGGTCTTATACGGCCGATCGATCAATCCATCGACTCGGAAGCGATCGTGTGTCGGGAAAACCCATCCGACACTTGGCCAAATGGCCAAGTTTCACCTAAGAGCTACCCCTTCCCGGGTTACAACGCTCACTCTCATCCCTCGGAGTCCCTCGCCTTCGAAGTTCTCTTCGTTCGCGGCCACGTCCCTCGGCAGCATCAGGCACACGGCTCTGCAATGCTCCTTCGCGTCTCTTGCCTCGAAGTCTACTTCTTCCGGCTTCACTCCAAGCTTCTCGACCGGCGGTCCCTCGGATGCTCCAAGCGCACGGCTTCCGCAAAGCTATCCTTCACCGACTCAAGGCACGAGTCATGAGATGTGAAACTCGCCATGGCTCCATGTGCGAATTACTAAGCCCTGCATGACTTCAACGCACATATCAAATCAACATAACAACCTAACTTAAGCCCTTTGCCACACACATCAAAACCTATATTATGGCAAGAGATTGCCCTAACAATCTCCCCCTTTTTGATGTGTGGCAATCCGTTTAAGTTAGGTAAAAACATTTGATAAAAAAAAATTTAAAGGAAAGAAAGCATGTAAACATAAATATTTGATAGCAACATGCAACTCCCCCTAAATCTCTGAAACTCCCCCTTAATCTCTCCCCATATCATAATTAACTTAAAACATATTCATTTCTCCCCCTTTGACACCATCAAAAATATGAATACTAAGTTAAGAGCATATGGCATCAAGTCTGAAAATACCACAAGTTGATAAAGAAATTGGTCCGAATGAAAGCCATCCATCGATCGGTTCAGATATCACCGATCGCACGTGATTTTTGGAATTTCTGATTTTTCTGGCCGAATTTCAGAAATGCATAAAAAATTCCAGAAAATTTGAAAAGTCATGAAATTTGGGGAACACATTTCATTTAAGTGTATATATTAGGGAAAAATAGTTTTTCATGAAGAATCATTATATTTCCACGTTTTTTGCCAAAAATCCAAGAGCTTTAAAAACTACTAGGTTTTTGATCATGATAGTATCAAGTTTTACACCTAGTTTTGGTTCCAATTGTTTCAAAACATGAATACATGTATTTTAAAGTAAGAAATTGTTTTGAAAACATATGAAATATCCAACCATGATCTTTGAGCAATATGTCTATGAATTAAACATAAGCCTTCCCCATGATTGGTCTATTATTGCTATTTTGATACTTTAAATGACCATCTAAATGCCATAGGCACTAGTGGACATTTGTATCATCCTAACATCTCACCCATGCTAAGTTTGCAATCAAGTTAGCCTATAGAGAGTGTGAGATGCATCCTAGGGGGTATTTGTATATACTTAACCAATATATTCATGCAATTTTATCATGGTTAAGTATCAACCTAACATACTACATGATCATAATGACATATATGATTTAATTTCACATTATGATCATGAAATTCATGTTTTCATCAAATTATAGTCATGCATTAGGTATTATGTGATGATAATAAACAAATTATCACCTAAGGCATGATTCAAACCTATTTCTCATGATAACGTGCCAAACATCAAAAACATAAATCATGATTGCAAATATACATAGGAATTACAACAATCATCATGATTTAAGCATTATTACCTATTTATGGGCACGTTATCATCACCCAACACTATCTAAAAAATGTTGTCCCGTCATCCTAAGTCAACCAAAATATGATATAGGTCAAGTTCATATGGTTGACTACCCTAGGGTTATCCTAACCCTTAAGGATGGATTTTGGAACCCAAAATAGATTTTTGCCTATGGGATTCACTAGAAATTCCTTGGGGATCCATTTCTTAGCTATTACTTTGTTTTTGTCTTGTCCCCTAGCAATTAGGCATTTATAGGCCTTCTCATTTTTCTTCTCTTTATATCCTAGGCCCTTCTTGTTAAAACTTGCCCTTTGGCTCCCAATTATCATGTTAAGGGTATTGGAGCCTATTGTGAATTTCTCTAGGGCTTTGGTTAAATAATCTACCTTTTCCCTTAAAGCCCTATTTTCATTTATACATGCATCACTAACATCTAATGGCATATATTCATCATGTGAGCATGCATCATCATGGCAAGAAGAAATATTTTCACTTAAGCATGCTTTTTCTAATTTTTGCTCTAATTCCTTAATTTGATTAAGCATGCTTTTATTTTTCTTTTTCATTCCAAATAAGTCCTTAGTTAAACTAAAAATTATGGAAACTATTTTCTTAGGAGAGGCATTCGTTACCATTGTTTCCATATCCTCTTCTTCTTCTTGGATGATGAGGATGTGGAAGCCTCCCTTCATTTGAGCTCTCTCCACTTGTGCTTGAATCTTCATTTGAGGAGGAGGAGCAATCCGAGTCATGAAGAGCCATTAGTGCTAGGTTGGCAACAAATGCGTTCTCTTCTTCCGATGATGATGATGAGGCAAGGTCATCCCATGTCTTTGCTTTGAGAGCCATGGCCTTCCCTTTTCCTTTTGCCTTCTTTTCTTCTTCCTTTCTCTTGCTCCCCTTCTTCTTCCTCTTCTCTTCTTTCTTTTTCTTCTCTTCCTTGCTCTTGTTTAGGAGGGGACAATTATCCCTTATGTGCCCTTCTCCTTGGCAATTGTAGCATATCACCTTCCCCCTTGGTCTTCTACTCCTATCATTTGATTTGTTAAAATGAAAACCCTTTAAAGCACGTCTTACCCTCCTTACCATATATGCCTCTTCGGTGCTATCCATGGAGGAGGAGGAAGATGCTTCATCGGATGAGGAGGAAGGAATTTCCATCTTCTTTTTCCCTTTGTTGGCCATCAAGGCTACTCCCCTTGAAGTTTGGACTCTAGGCTCTTCTTGTATACCTTCAAGCCTTGTCTCATGAAGCTCCATGGTTGAAAAGAATTCCCAAGGTGCTTACTTCTAGGTTCTTGCAGATGTAAAATGAGTCCACCAAGGAGCTCCATCTTGAGGACCGGGGAAAGGCATCTATGGCCTTCATTACCATATCCCGGTTCGATAGCTTCTCACCTACACTCGTTAGCCCAATTAATATTTCTTTAAATCTAGAATGTAGGGAAGTTACCTTTTTCCCCTTTTCAAGCTTGATATTTGATAATTGGGAGCGGAGGAGATCTCTTCTTGCTAGCTTTGCCTCCGAAGTGCCTTCATGAAGTTCAACCAACTTCTCCCACATCTCCTTGGCACTTGAGCACTCCCCTATTCTATTTACTTCTTGTTGAGTGAGCACATTTTATAGGTGGTGCTTGGCCTTTGAATTTGACAAGTATTATTCTCTTTGCCTTTTGGTCCAACTAGATTTCTCTAATGGCTCCCCATTCTCGTTCATAGGCAACTCAAACCGCTTTCCATTATTAAAAGGATTTCAAAGTCGGTTTCAAGAATACCTCCATTCTCTTTTTCCACCAAGAGAATTCGCCACAAACCGGAGGGTGGATGTTTGAGCCGGCCATTTACTTGTTGAAGTGCTCTCGCGGCGGTTAGTCCTTGAAGAGCGACCTTGCTCTGATACCACTTGTTGGGGATCGGATGGCCGGCTAGAGGGGGGTGAATAGCCCTAATTCATCGGACGTCGTATTTTGCTTGTCTACAAAATATTAGCGCAAGCGGAATATACAAATGTAAATAAATACAAGCAAAATATAAGCAAGCAAGACAAACACCGAGATGTAACGTGGTTCACGGCTATGCCGCTAATCCACAGTCCGATTCGTCCACGGTGAATCACTCCGAAACCCAATCACTATTGGTCTCTCCTTTGCACCAAGCTAGGTGGAGGTAACCTTTACAAACACTCCTCTTACAAATAGAATGGAAATAAGCTTGAGTAAGAGGATGGAAAGCTTTAGGGATCTTTGGGAGAGTATTAGAGCATAAGCATTAGACTCCCAAACCCTTACCCCCTTCCTTTTTATAGAGGAAGAGGGTTTCTTCCCGTTGACACAGGATCCCGATCGATGCCTCGATCATCCGATCGATCTCGTAGCCGCTGCCCAATAACTACCGCTTTCCACTTTGGATTCCATCATACGGTATTGGCATCACCGACCGATGGGACCATGATCCGATGCTCGATCACCGAGTGCTCACCGAGTCGACTCCATTCTGCGCCCGCAGCCGTTCCATCACCGATCGCTTCCTGGCGATCAGCCGACATCACCGATCGATCCATGGCAGTCGACTGCCAAGCCCTAAACCGGTCTTATACCAGTCGATCAATCCATCGACTCAGAGCAGTCGACTGGTGTCGGGAAAACCCATCCGACACTTGGCCAAATGGCCAAGTTTCACCTAAGAGCTACCCCTTCCCGGGTTACAACGCTCACTCTCATCCCTCGGAGTCCCTCGCCTTCGAAGTTCTCTTCGTTCGCGGCCACGTCCCTCGGCAGCATCAGGCACACGGCTCTGCAATGCTCCTTCGCGTCTCTTGCCTCGAAGTCTACTTCTTCCGGCTTCACTCCAAGCTTCTCGACCGGCGGTCCCTCGGATGCTCCAAGCGCACGGCTTCCGCAAAGCTATCCTTCACCGACTCAAGGCACGAGTCATGAGATGTGAAACTCGCCATGGCTCCATGTGCGAATTACTAAGCCCTGCATGACTTCAACGCACATATCAAATCAACATAACAACCTAACTTAAGCCCTTTGCCACACACATCAAAACCTATATTATGGCAAGAGATTGCCCTAACATCTTCTTCATGTGGTCTATGTTGTAAAGTCTAGCTCCCTCCATCATCATCTTCGTGAAGGTTCTTCTAGGTGGATGAGAATAATTCCAGTGTAAAATCCAACCCAGAAGTAGAATCATAAGGGCTAAGATGAACTCCACTCCTTTCACTATCGTCTTCTCAAAGGCTATCTCAGGCGGTCGGAGACAATTTATTTGGAGCAACCAGTCTGAAAGCTGGACTGTTATATTTGGTGTTGGGGTCTTATTCAGTAGAAATATGGGAGGCTTAGGCTGTAATAGGAGTGTCCAGTTTGGGGCTCTCCAGCTATCCATCACTCATATTGAAATCATCTTGATATCTTCAGAGCAATTCTGGTCAGGCTTATCAACATCATCAACCTCAATATAAGTAACAATATCTACTACATCGTAGCACATAGAAATATCGGAGTCCTGTAGAGTAGCAGGATCATAAACTTAGCTATCATATACTCCACAATCCATCTCCTCTAGCGCATCGATATCCAGAGAAATGGTTTTTGACGAAGGATGAATAAATCCTTGTGCTTGCATCTGCTGGGACTGATATGGGATATTAAGCATTGGGATATTCTGGAACTCAGGAGCCAACCTCTAAAATGCTGATGGAGGCTGATAAGAATGTTGTGAATTCACAGCCATGACCTCAATAAGTTGTCTAGCCTAAGCAGGAGTCTTGTTGACTAGGGCCCCTCTACTAGCTACATCAAGCATACACCTGTCCATAGGAAATAATCCATCATAGAAGTGCAGGATGAGTAGGTGATCACTAATTTGGTGATGGGGGCAACTAGTACATAATCTTTTGAATCTCTCCCAATACTCATATAGAGTCTCTCCTATCCTTTACTCAATACCAGAAATACTCTTCCGAATTTCTTTAGTCTTGGATGCGGGGAAAAACTTTTCCAAAAAGGCTTTCTTCATTTCACTCCAACATGTAATAGAGCCAGGAGGAAGATAATAGATCCAATCCTTTGCCCTGTCTGATAAAGAGAATAGAATACTCTGAGCATAATATCCTCCAGTGATATACCCCGTGGCTTCATTGCTGAGCATACCATATAAAATTCTTGCAAGTACCTAATTGGATCTTTGCTAGCATGACCATGGAATTTCAAAAGCAAATGTACAATTTCAAAGAGTTCAACATCCACATTTAATTCAGGAAACTGAATGCAAAAAGATTGGCAAGCAATATCTGGTGCAGTGAGTTCCCTGACGGTTCTATTAATCCCTGAATCATAAGCCTGATGAAAGCCTCCTAATCTCTGATAATAGGGATCCATGTTTAATGAAATTTTTTGTTCTTTCCTGAAACACTAACAAACAATATCAAAAGATACAGAAAGCAAACAAAATATAACACATGGACATACAAGACATAAAAGAATTAAGCCCTCAACAAAAGATTTGAATTAAAATTTTTTTTTTAGAAAGATGGACAAACAATCCTAAGTCTACCAAGCATCATTACACTCCCTGGCAACGGCGCCAAAATTTTGATGTGCGGTATTTGTCGTGGTACCATTTCAAATTAATTACCGAACTCCCTAACTACACTAATATAGCATAGTGGATGACCCGGATCATTTTCCAATGAGTGTAATTGACAGAATAGTAAACTTAGGATCACTAATTATTGCTTTGAGTTTTCTATTGAAGATGGGGTTTAGGTTTTTAAAAACCTAACCTACAGTTGCAAGGTAATCAAATCTCTAATCTAACTAAACTACGAGTGTGATGAAATTAAAAGAAACCTAACTAAACATTCAAACAAGAAAGTGCAGGAATTTAAACATGCAGAATAACATAAGAGTAAAACATAACATGAAATTAAATCTAAACTAATCAACTGTAACCTAATTACTCTAAGAAACATTTCACCGAACAATATATAAGCATGCAACAAATTAAACCAAACACGTGCAAATCAAAATGTGGAGGTAAATTGATTACAAACATTTAACAAATTAAGCTGGAAGAAACAATCAACAGGAAGAAAATGCTGGAAATAAGAGTTGTTCGGTGGTGGAAATGGAAGAACTGCAGAAGCTGGAAGTGGACTGCCGACAAAATGAAGAGGCTGTTGGAGAGCTGCTGGTCTGCTGGCCAGAGTGGATGGAAAGTGGACTGCCGGTGGTGGATGCTGGTCGGAGCTGGAATTGGCAGCAGGCGTCGGCTGGAAGGTGACTGGACCGATCGGAGCTGCTGAAGGCGGAGACAGAGCTCGGTCGGTGGAGGAGATGATGGAGGAAACCACTGGTCACCAGAGGTTGGAGGGGATCCCCTTCCCTCTCCGGCGATCGACGGGGAAAGGGAGAGCGCAGCCGAAGGGCGGAGGTGCATCGGTGATTGTCGTGGAAGAGAAGGGAAGCCGACTGAATCTGTGCGTCGCGATGATGGAGCATTAAGTGGATTTTTTCCACCATCTGATCCAAGCCAATCGAATCCCAGCCATCCATTTAAGCTAGGTTAATTGAATCTGATTAATCCATGAACTAGGCAATGCATCCAACGGTTGTGATCAATCCAACTTTGAATGGATGGATCTGATCAATCTGAAGGGATAATCACGATCAGTCGAATCTGGATCAACGATCAAGATGTCCAGATCTAAATGTATGGACCGGATCACTCCATATGCAGATGGATGGCTCAGATCAATCAGATCTCATCGAATGGTCATGATTAAATAGATCTGAACTCTTGATTAAATTGCCTCTGATCTTGATGAAGGGGTCAGATTATTCTAACTTAAAATGCCTATTATGACCCTTCGATGAAGCCATATTTGATCCAACTTGAGTCTAGTCCAGTGGCTCATCTTGATCTCCTACAAATAAAGACAAATTTTGCATATAAGTCTAAAATTTAGAAGAATTTATAATTAGGTCCAAAAATATATCCAACTCATAAAACATACAAATAATCAATAATTAATCACTCGAGCGGATAAAAATAGTGATATTAAGGACCAAAATAACACGACAACATGGTAGTTATCAGTCACCCCTAGAGTTAACCTAGGCAAGACCCAAATGACCAAGGCTACAAAGCCTAGTGTCGGTGCAATCGACACAGGTCACGATTGACCAGACTCGAGTTTGACTCGAGTAGTATTTTGATATTTGACATTGATGTTTGACAAATGTTTTGGGGAGATTGTTGGTGCAATCGACCCAGATCATGATTGATCGGACTTGAGTTTGACTCGAGTGGGATTTTGATGTTTGACGATGGTTTGACCATTATAATGGGAGAAGTCCAAGTCTTGTGTACTTGGCATGGAATGTCAAACCTGGGTTGGCAAGGAAAGTCCAAGCATGGGTCTTGGCAAGGGAAAGTCCAAGCTTGAGTCTTGGCAATTGGAAAGTCCAAGGGGTGATATTGGAGGCGTAAAGTCCAAGTGTGGAGTCTTGGCATCATAAGTCCAATGGTTGGCGGCGTAAAGTCCAAGCAGTGTCTTGGTAGCATAAGCCCAATGTGCCTTGGCAGTGTAGAACACATTAGCATGACAATAGCTGATAGAAGCACCTGAAGGCTAGCGTATGGATGAACTAGTCATGGATGACTTGAAGGGATATGATAGGCGTGAGGTTGACGGAGGCGGCTAGAAGGCTTAGGTCTAGGCTAAGAGTGGTATAGCAAATATGAGGGCATCATACTTGGAGTAAAACCTCATGTTTGAGGTGTATCAGTCGAATGAAATCGATGGTTTTAGCAATGATCGATCAAGATCTGGCCGACCATCGTCGAAGTTTTCCGGGGACAAAAAGTTTCCTAATCAACTGTTAGTGTTTGACAGTCAAGTGATGACTCGATCAGTCGACTGATGGGCATTATCAATCAACTGATGGTCTATCCGTTAGAACTTATCCAACGTGGCTCGGGCTGTTGTGAGACAACGACTACAGGAGCAGTTGACTAATGGTCTCTATCAGTCGACTGCTAGGCGAAATCTAGCCCGAATGTAGGTTATAAAAGTAGCTCATGGTAAAGGTTTTTGTCATGGTTTCTTAGGACGATTTAGGGTCATTTGCTGGTGCAATTCAGGGTCTCCAAGTGCAGCTCATGTAACCAAACAAGCAAGCATCCAAAAGATCATTTGTAAAGTTTTCTTTGCATTCTTTTGTTGTATTTCATTTGTAATTGCTTGTTTTACTTTGTATTACTGTTGTAATCATTGTAAGAGGTTTCTTCGCCTCCGACTTATTGTCGAGAAGAAGTATATTTGATTAGTGGTGTGTGTTTGCATCGCTAGGGCTCTTTCGAGCCCAATCCGTGGAGTAGGAAACTTGAGGTTCCGAACCACGTTACATCTTTGCGTTGTGGTTGTGTATCTTGTTATTTGTCTTTGTTATTATTTTTCTGCTGTGCTAACGAGATTGTAGACGAACAAACGCGAACAAATTCCATCGACAAGCGAACATGCTATTCACCCCCTCTCTAGTGGGTGCATAGGTCCTAACAATTGGTATCAGTGCTTGGAGCTCTTCTACGGACTGACACCCAGAAGCAAAAGCTCTAGAGGGAAGAAGATAGATTTTCAAGAGAAATTGGGTGATGACATCAACGTTCCGCCTTCCTTTGACCGCAAAGATTTTGCATATTGGAAAGGTAGAATGATGCATTTTCTTATGTGCGATTTTGACAATTGGATTAGTGTCATAGTAGGTTTCGACACTCCAAAAGATGAAAAAGGAAGAAGAATCAAGAAGAAGAATTGGAGTCATGAACAACTTCGATACTACAACATCAACAATATGGTAATGGGTATTTTTCTTAATGTAATCCCTAATGACATTTTGATCAAGATAGGGGATTGTAAAGATGCCAAGGAGCTATGGAGAAAATTGGCAAAATATCATGAAGACCCATCATTGGCTCAATTGGAAAGAGAGCCCGAAGAAGAGGAAGAAAGCACATCCTCACAAGAAAGTGAGGATCCGGAGGTCGAGGAGTGTTCGAAATCTAAGGAGGAAGAAGAGGTGGAAGAATTGGAGGTTGAAAGACCATCAACATCCAAGGAAGAGGTAGAATTGGAAGAAACCTCAACCTCTAGGATTGAGGGCGAGGAGAGACCATCTACTCCGGAACAAGAGCAAAATCAAGAAATACCATCAACTTCCGGAAGAGATGAAGAAGCCCAAACATCCACCGATGACCTAGGTAACTCAAGTATTTCGAAAAATTCTAAAAATCATATAATATGCTTTGAGTGTAGGGAAGTCGAACACTATAAGAGCAAGTGTCTTAAGAAGATTAAAAAGACTCCACCGGTGCTAAAGGTCAAGGATACCGATGTCCCCGCTAAAAAGAGCAAGGAGCATGTCATTTGCTTCAAATGTCAACAACTGGGATACTATAGGAGTCAATGCCCAAAGGGGGAGAAGAAGACTCATGAAGGAAGAGCTACACATGTAGGGGGAGCTAAGGCAAATCCTAAGGTAACTTTTAAGTATGCTTCTTCATCAATTAATTATCAAAATCATGCTAGAAGTAATCTTGCAATTATTCATGAAAGACATGCTAGAAATAATAGGCTTTATTGTTTAGGAGCGAAACATGTCAACCATAGGAACAAATAGAAATTTGGGACTAATGTCCCTAAAACAATTTTACTAAGAAAAGTATTAGGAAGGTAGAAAACCATCTAGGCTTTAACTCCAAGAATTCTAGACATATGCCTAGGAAAGGGAAAAACACTCAAAGAAATAATGGGCCCACAAAATTTGAGCAACTAGAGTTGGAAAATCAAGTCTTGAGGTCAAGACTTGAGAAATTAGAGAAGACCCTTAGGAAAATACAAAATCAAATGCAAGGGTCAAATAGTCAAAGCTTAGGGTCTAGGAGTCAAAGTCAAAGACCTAGGAAACAAGAACCATCCAAGGGCAAGCTTAAACCCAAAAAGACCTATCACAATGTTCCATTCGATTATGGAACTCAATCTAGATCTAGGAAAACCAAGGTCAATAGGAAAGTCATCCCTAAGGTTGACCAAGGTAGGTGCTTAGTGGCTAAGGTTTCAAGGAAACCTAGGGAAGCCATTAAGAAGGTTACAAGGGGAGTTACCCCTAGAGTTAACCTAGGTAAGACCCAAATGACCAAGGCTTCTAAGCCTAGGAGGGTCATTAGTATAGGAAATTTGACGCCGCTAGAGGGGGGGGGGTGAATAGCGTTTGACCGTTCGTAGATGGAATTCGATCGCGTGTTCGTCTCTACAATTTCGTTAGCGCAGCGGAAACAAAGATAATAAAGCAATAACGAAAACACAAACACACAAACGCAAGGATATAACGTGGTTCGGAACCGAACCGGTTCCTACTCCACGGATCGAGCTCTAAAGAGCTCTAGCGATGCCAATGCAATCACTAACCACAAATACTCCTTCTCGACACAAGTCGGAGGTGGAGAAACCTCTTACAAACTATTCTTACAACAATAAGAAATAGATACAAGCAATTACAACAATGAATTATAATGCAAGTAAAGAAAACTACTTTACAAGAGCACTTTGGTTGCTTGATCTTTGGTTGCCTTGGACTAGCCTTGAAGGACTGGAAGAGCACCAACAATTCCCCTTCAAATCGCCCAAGAAAACCTCTTTTGAACAGATGGCAAAAACCCTCCCGTCGAGCTCCTTTTATCCTTGCACGCGACCTGGATTTCCGCCACTCAGTCGACTGCCATAAGCCACCAGTCGATTGATGCCACTGTTGTCGTGAGACAACGGCTCGATCCACGCTGGAAAAACTCCAGCGGATCTCTTGGTAGTCGACTGCCAACATTGGTAGTCGACTGCCAACACCCGTAGTCGATTGGCCAGTCGGCTACGGAGCATTCTGTACTCGACATTGGACTGGCAGTCGACTGCCGACCCTTGGCGCGACACCCGATCGTCCGATACCGACCGATCGTTCCAATCGAGCAATGATCGCTGAGCATTTTCAGCTCTAAACTGGCAGTCGAACTCAAGTTGACTCACGACAGTCGAACCAACCATAATGCTAGTCGATTGCCAACCTCAAAAATGAGGTTTTAACCCAAGTATGGTGCCCCCATACTTGCTAGACCACCCTTAGCCTAGACCTAAGCCTTCTACCCACCTCCATCAGCCTCACGCCTCTCGGATCCCTCCAAGTCATCCATGACTTGTTCATCCATCGCGCTAGCCTCTAGGTGCTTCCGTCGGCTATGTCATGCTAACGGTGTCTACACCGCCAAGGCACATTGGACTTATGTCGCCAAGACTCTGCTTGGACTTTACGCCGCCAACCATTGGACTTATGCTGCCAAGACTCCCGCTTGGACTTTACGTAGCCAATATCAAACCCCTTGGACTTCTCATGCCAAGACTCAAGCTTGGACTTTCCCTTGCCAACCCATGTTGGACTTTTACATTGCCAAGACCCATGCTTGGACTTTTCCCTTACCAACCCATGTTGGACTTCTCAAATGCCAAGACCATGCTTGGACTTTCCCTTGCCAACCCATGTTGGACTTTTACATTGCCAAGACCCATGTTTGGACTTTTCATGTGCCAAATGTCCCACTTGGACTTTTCATGCCAAGTACTCAAGACTTGGACTTTACCAAATGCCAAGTGTTCCACTTGGACTTTCCATTCCAAGTACACAAGACTTGGACTTTCCCATGACAATTACATTGTCATATGTTTTTGTCGAAACATCAAAACATCACTCGAGTCAAAACTCGAGTCCTGGTCAATCGTGACCTGGGCCGATTGCACCAACAATTAGGAGGGTATCTAGGGAGGTTATCCCTAAGGAATACCTAGTAAATCCAAGGAGCTCCAATAGATATTGGGTTCCTAGGAGCGTGATCGATTCACGCTAAATGGGTTAGGTTGTGCCACCTTTAAATGGATGGGTAGTTAACCTAACCATGGTAAAGGTGTCACTTTAGGTAATTTCCAAGGATATGAGTATTTTGGAAATAAGTTTGACATAATCCTAAAAGATTTTAGGATGTGCCAATATTATTTAAGAAGTTTGATAAATTGATCAAATTGGCACAATTTTAGGTCTTAAAGTCATAGTGTGCCATTTTTGAATTTTGGCACACTTGGGGGATTAATAGTAATATGACAAAATGGGTTTAATAATATCAAATGGCAAATAATATTAAAATTTAGGTATTATATACCTTTATATTTTATTTGCCGTGTCTTGATTGTCATATACCATGTCATGACATCATATTCATTTAAATCATATAAATGTCATGATTATGCTTAGAGTTTATCTTTTAATGTCATGTATGTTTAGATTAAATCATATGCCATGACATCATGATCATTGGTTATGCTTATTTATGTTATGTTTTCTTCCATGATCATTCATGCATTTATGAAAATTGATTTAAGGACAATTGACATGACTTGAAGTCCCATGTATAAGGGAATCAAGTAGTGTTGCCTTAGAAAAATGCATGTGACCCTAGTTTAGGATGAACAAAACCCACATCTCACATCTAATTGACATGTGTGTGTTTTCAAACAATCTGGACACATGTGAGATGTTAGGGAATGAGTTAAGTTCAAGGTGAATGGTTCTTGCATCTAGATGAACTCAAACTCATCTAAAACCATGGGTGAATCATGAGGAAAGCTTATGTACAAGTCATGTGCATCAAGCCCATAGACCATGGTTCAATATAAGGTTTTAAAACTATTTCAAAATTATTTTAAAAAACCTTGGTGAAGTCTATCTTTTGATAGAAATCACCATTGATGATGTTGATACAAGTGAGCTCAAATAATGAAGTTTTTCTCATTTTTGAACTTTGTATCAATTTCACTATTTTGTGGGTAAATTATTTTTTAAATATTTTTCACCCATTGTATTGGTTAAAAGTATTATACATAAGAATTTTCACGATTTTTCAAGTTAAATATAATTATTTTTGCATTTTTATTTTTCTTTTCCATGATGTCGATCGGTGATGCATCGGCGATCGATCATTGATTCTTTGTCAATCATTGATTCTTGTCAGTCAGTCGTATCGAGTGATTCGGGTAAACAAGGATATTTATCCCATGTTTCAACTATGTTAGGGTTCCCTAACTGCTCCTAACCCTAAGATATGCTTTGGAAAGCATTGGAAAGGGTGAAAATCCATTGGATATGGATTAGGAGAGGTGTTAGGGTGATGTATCAATTTTAAGGTGTGGGAAAGTTCAAGGTTGAACTTTTAACCATATTTTTGATGGTTTAGTGTTTCTATAGGCTTAGGGACTCTCCAAGGACATTGTTGGTGCAATGGTCAAAGGGGAGCAAGTCTTTAGGAGGAGGTATCCATCATGGGATGATGGATGTGTTCTTCCTCATGAGGGGGTGAATTTTGGGAGAATGTGAGATGTCCAATTTGGAGATTGGGAGAGTGTTGGTGCAATCGACCCAGGTCACGATTGACCAGACTCGAGTTTGACTCGAGTGATGTTTTGATGTTTGACATAGTATGTTTGACATTGATGTCGGTTAATATGTCTTGAGGAGATTGTTTATACAATCGACCCAGGTTATAATTGACCAGACTCGAGTTTGACTCGAGGGAGACTTTGATGGTTGACTAGGGTTGACCATGTGATTATGGGAAAGTCCAAGCATGGGTCTTGGCAAGGTAAAGTCCAAGTCATGGGTACTTGGCATGGAAAGTCCAAGTGGGACACTTGGCATTTTGGAAGTCCAAGTCTTGAGTACTTGGTACAAGGGAAGTCCAAGCATGGGTCTTGGCATGGAAAGTCCAATATGGGTTGGCAAGGAAAAGTCCAAGCTTGAGTCTTGGCATTTGAGAAGTCCAAGGGGTTTGATATTGGCGGCGTAAAGTCCAAGGGTGGAGTCTTGGCAACATAAGTCCAATGGTTGGCTGCGTAAAGTCCAAGCGGAGTCTTGGCGGCGTAAGTCCAATGTGCCTTGGCGGTGTAGACACCGTTAGCATGACATAGCCGATGGAAGCACCTGAAGGCTAGCGCGATGGATGAACAAGTCATGGATGACTTGGAGGGATCCGAGAGGCGTGAGACTGATGGAGGTGGATAGAAGGCTTAGGTCTAGGATAAGGGTGGTCTAGCAAGTATGGGGGCACCATACTTGAGTTAAAACCTTATGTTTGAGGTTGGAAGTCGACTGGCATTATGGTCGGTTCGACTGTCGTGAGTCGACTAGAGTTCAACTGCCGTTTTAGAGCTAAAATTGCTCAGCTGGCGATCGGCAGCGATGAAGCGCCAAGGGACGACGATCATTGCTAGGTTAGTCGCGAGCCTGAGAATGCTCCGTAGCGGTGGCGGTCGACTCTGATGTCGATCGCGCCAATGTTGGCGATCGGCGCCGAGATTCGTTGGAGTTTTTCCAGCGTGGATCAACCCGTTGTCTCATGACAACAGTGGCATCAGTCGATTGGTGACTTATGGCAGTCGATTGATCGACGGAAATCCAGCTCGATGCAGGTTAAAAAGAGGAGTTCGTGGAGGATTTTGATATTAGTTCTTTGGGAGCTTTGGTGAGGCGATTTGAAGGCGATTTGCAGGTGTATTTCAGGGTCCTTCAAGCTCATCCAAGCAACCGACAAGCAAGCGCTCAAAACCCTAGTTTGTAAAGTGTTCTTTACATTTTCACTTGTATTTGCTTGTTTACTTTGCATTATTTATTGTAATCACTTGTAAGAGGTTTCTCCACCTCCGACGTGTTGTCGAGAAGGAGTTTATTGCTTAGTGGTGTTTGTGGCATCGCTAGGGTTCATACAAACCCAATATGTGGAGTAGGAACCATTCGGTTCTGAACCACGTTATATCCTTGCGTTTGTGTGTTTGTATTTTCATTATTGCTTTATTATCTTTGTTTCCGCTGTGCTAACGAAAATTGTAGACAAACACATGAATATTTTCCATCCACGTATAGTACGACGCTATTCACCCCACTCTATCGGGCGCATAGGTCCAAACAAGTGGTATTAGAGCCTGGGGCTCTTCTACGGACTAACCGCCGAGAGCTAAAGAGGTTAGAGGGAAGATGGAATTCCAAGACAAGCTTGGATGGGACATCAACACTCCACCGCCATATGATCGAGAAGATTTTCTGGCGTGGAGAGCAAGAATGGAAACATTCTTGATGATGGACATAGAAGATTGGTTCATCATCGTAGAAGGCTTTGAGCCTCCTAGGGACAAGAAAGGAGAAGTCCTCAAGTTAAAGAAATGGACCCAAGAGCAAAGGCTAAAATTCAAGACCGAAGCCAAGGTAACAAAACTTTTAGAAGATTTGATACCTAATGATGTTTTGTCTAAGCTAGGTGAATATCTAGACGCCAAGGAGCTATGGGAAAAATTGGCAAAATTCCATGAAGAGCTTCACTCAATTCAAGAAGAAGAAGAAGAAGAAGAGTGCTCACCCTCTCAAGCTCAAAAAGAAGCAAGTACATCATCATCCAAAGAGCTTGTGGATTCGAAAGTTGATAGGGAGTCAACTTTCGGATCGGTGGAGGAAGTGGAAGAAGAATCCACCTCAAGGATTGAGGGGGAGGAGAGAACTTCCACACCGGAACATCAAGAAGAAGCTTCGACATCCGGTCAAGATGAAGAAGCTCAAAATCCGATTCCGGCACCTACAACCACCCTAGGTAACTCAAGCAATATGGTTTTAAATAAAAAATATATAATTTGCTTTGAGTGTAGGGAATCCGGACACTACAAGAGTAAGTGTCCAAAAAGGGTAAAGAAGGCTCAACCGGCTCCAAAAGTCAAGGATGCTAGTGCCCCAAGTCAAAAGAGCAAGGAGCACATTATTTGCTTCAAATACTGACTACCGGGACACTACCGGAGTTGATGCTCTATGGGGAAGAAGAAGGGGCAAAAAGGAGCTTCACAAGTAGGGGGAGTCTCTAAGACTAACCCTAAGGTATATTTTCATAATGCTCATTCTTTCAATTATAGGCAAAAGCATGCTAAAACTAATTTTAGCAATCTTGCTATTTATCATAAAGAGCATGCTAGGAATAACAAACATATTTGTTTAGGTGCCAAAAATGTTAATATTTCAAAGAAGGAGAAATTTGGGACTAATGTCCCTAGAAAAGTTTTACCTAGGGAATCTATTAGGAAAATAGGAGAACACCTAGGTCTTAATCCTAAATGAACTAGGCATATGCCTAAAAAGGAGAATTCCCAAAGCCCAAATAAAAATTTCAAAATTGGACAATCAGAGATTGAAAACCAAGCCTTGAGGTCAAGGCTTGAAAAACTTGAGAAGACCCTTAGGAATATACAAAATCAATTTAAAGGGTCTAATGGTCAAAGTCAATGGTCCAAATCTCAAAGTCAACACTTAGGACCTAAAAGAAAAAAGTCAACCAAGGGAAAGCAAGGTTTAGGTCACAAACCTAAGCCTAAGGTGGCTTAATATAGTACTCCATTTGATTATGGAACACAAACTAGGTCTAGGAAGACCAAGGTTACTAGGGAAGTTATCCCTAAGAGTAACCAAGGTTTGTGCCTAGTGGTTAGGGTTTCTAGGAAACCTAGGGTGGCCACTAAGAAGGTTGCAAGGGGAGTTACCCCTAGACTCAACCTAGGTAAGACCAAAATGACCAAGGCTACCAAGCCTAGGAGAGTCATTAGGAAGGTATCTAGGGAGGTTATCCCTAAGGAATACCTAGTTAACCCTAGGAGCTCAAATAGGTTTTGGGTTCCTAAGAGCGTGATAGATTCACGCTAAATGGGTTAGGGTGTACCAACTTTAAATGGAAGGGTAGTTAACCTAACCATGGTAAATGTGACACTTTATGTCATTTTCAAGGTTATGGTTACCTTGGGAATGTGGCTTGATTTGAATCCTAAAGGTTTTTAGGATGTGCCAATATTAATTATGAAGTTTGATAAAATGATCAAATTGGAACAATTTAGGATTAGAGGTTATAGTGTGCCATTTTGGGTTTTTGGCACACTAGGGAGAAAAGTAATAATATGGCAAAATATACTTAATTATATCAAATGACAATTAATATTAAAATTTAGGTATTATTATACCTATACTTTTTATATGTCATGCTTTGTTTGCCATATAATATGCCATGACATCATGTCTATTTTTATTATTTAATATGTTATTATCATGTTTAGGATTAAGGATTAGATGTCATGTGTTTTTAGATTTCATATTATGCCATGACATCATGATTATGAGAATATGCTTACTTATATCATCATTAATGCCATAATCATTCATGCATTTGATTAAAATTGATTTAAGGACAATGACATGACTTGGAGTCCCATTTATAAGGGAATCAAGTAGGGTTGCCTTAGAAAATGCATGAAACCCTAGATTAGGGAGAACAAAACCCACATCTCACATCAGATTGACATGTATGTGTATTTATACACCCTAGATACATGTGAGATGCTAGGATATGAGTTAAGTTCAAGGTGCATAGTTTTTGCATCTAGATGAACTCAAACTCATCTTATATGAGTTGGTGGATCATTGGGAAAGTTTGTGTACAAGTCATGTACATTGAGCCCAAGGAATATGATCCAAAATAAGGTTTTGAAAACATTTTAAAATCATTTTAGAAAACCTTGGTGAAGTCTATCTTTTGATAGCAATCACCATTGATGAAATTGATACAAAGTGAGCCAAAACTTAGAAGTTTTCTTCACTTTTGAATTTTGTATCAATTTCAGTATTTTATGGGTAAAATAATTTTCAAATATTTTTCACCCATTGTATTGACTATAAGTAATATACGTATGAATTTTCACAATTTTTCAAAATACGTAGAATTATTTATGATTTTCTAAAATTCAACTCTGATAACTGAAATTCAGAAATTTTAGTTATCAGTCAATTGCCCTTGGTGGTAGTCGACTGATGTGAGTGACAATCGACTGATTACTATAAGTAGTCGACTGCTAGGCTGATTTCGGGAAAAACAAGGTTGTTTAGCCTATTTTCAACCATAGTAAAGGTCCTTAACCACTCCTAACCCTAAGATATGCTTTGGGAAGCATTATAAAGGGTGGAAATCCATTGGATATGGATTTGGAGAGGTGTTAGGTCAAAGTATCAAATTTAAGGGTGGAAGAGTTCATGTTTGAACTTTGAACCTTAATTTTGATGGTTTAGAGTTCCTATTGGCTTAGAGACTTCTCAAGGACATTGTTGGTGCAATGGTCAAGAGGGAGCAAGCCTTTAGGGGGAGTTATCCATCATGGGATGATGGATGTGTTTTTCTCCTTGAAGGGGAGAAGTTATGGGAAAAGGACATCAATTGAAAAAATTGATGGGATTTTGAGAGACCCAATTTGGAAATTGGGAGAGTGGATAGGATTGCCTCTCTTGAGTGATATAGGACTTATCACCAGGAAGATGGTAGGCATCCTAGGTATTTTTGGATCAAGGGGGAGATTGTAAGATCTCATTGGGACATGAGATATTGACCTCCTTGGAGAGATAACCTTTTTGATGTATGTCAAAAAGGGGGAGAAGGTTAAATTACCAATTTGGAAAATTGGTAAGGGAATTTGAGTTAGGGGCCTAACTCAAGGTTTGTTTTGTCAAACATCAAAAAGGGGGAGATTGTTAGTGCAATCGGCCCAAGTCACGATTGACCAGACTCGAGTTTGACTCGAATGATGTTTTGATGTTTGACATTGATGTCGGTTAATATGTTTTAAGGAGATTGTTTATACAATCGACCCAGGTTATAATTGACCAGACTCGAGTTTGACTCGAGGGAGACTTTGATGGTTGAATAGGGTTGACCATGTGATTATGGGAAAGTCCAAGCATGGGTCTTGGCAAGGTAAAGTCCAAGTCATGGGTACTTGGCATGGAAAGTCCAAGTGGGACACTTGGCATTTGGGAAGTCCAAGTCTTGAGTACTTGGCACAAGGGAAGTCCAAGCATGGGTCTTGGCATGGAAAGTCCAACATGGGTTGGCAAGGGAAAGTCCAAGCTTGAGTCTTGGCATTTGAGAAGTCCAAGGGGTTTGATATTGGCGGCGTAAAGTCCAAGGGTGGAGTCTTGGCAGCATAAGTCCAATGGTTGGCGATGTAAAGTCCAAGCGGAGTATTAGCGGCGTAAGTCCAATGTGCCTTGGCGGTGTAGACATTGTTAGCATGACATAGCCGATGGAAGCACCTGAAGGCTAACGCGATGGATGAACAAGTCATGGATGACTTGGAGGGATCCGAGAGGCGTGAGGCTGATGGAGGTGGCTAGAAGGCTTAGGTCTAGGCTAAGAGTGGTCTAGCAAGTATGGGGACACCATACTTGGGTTAAAACCTCATGTTTGAGGTTGGCAGTCGACTGACATTATGGCCGGTTCGACTGCCATGAGTCGACTAGAGTTCGACTGCCGTTTTAGAGATGAAATTGCTCTGGCAGTCGACTGCTCATTGGAGCAGTCGACTGATGTCAACAGCAGTCGACTGCAAGAGACGGCAGTCGACTGCTAGGTTAGTCGCGAGCACAGAATGCTCCGTAGCCGACTGGGCAGTCGACTACGCAGCTGTTAGTCGACTGCCAATGTTGGCAGTCGACTGCCAAGAGATCCGTTGGAGTTTTTCCAGCGTGGATCAACCCGTTGTCTCACGACAATAGTGACATCAGTCGACTAGTGACTTATGGCATTCGACTGATCGACGGAAATCCAACCCGATGCAGGTTAAAAAGAGGAGCTCATGGAGGATTTTGATATTGGTTCTTTGGGAGCTTTGGTGAGGCGATTTGAAGGCGATTTGCAGGTGTATTTCAGGGTCCTTCAAGCTCATCCAAGCAACCGACAAGCAAGCGCTCAAAACCCTAGTTTGTAAAGTGTTCTTTACATTTTCACTTGTATTTGCTTGTTTACTTTGCATTACTTATTGTAATCACTTGTAAGAGGTTTCTCCACCTCCGACGTGTTGTCGAGAAGGAGTTTATTGCTTAGTGGTGTTTGTGGCATCGCTAGGGTTCGTACAAACCCAATCCGTGGAGTAGGAACCATTCGGTTCCGAACCACGTTATATCCTTGCATTTGTGTGTTTGTATTTTCGTTATTGCTTTATTATCTTTGTTTCCGTTGTGCTAACGAAAATTGTAGACAAGCACACGAACATTTTCCATCGACATATAGCACGACGCTATTCACCCCCCCTCTAGCGGGCGCACAGGTCCTAACAGAGAGTTTATAGGAAGTCTCACTTTAGTGAAATGGGACTTATCACTAGGAAGAGTGAAGGCATCCTAGGTATTTTTGGACCAAGGGGGAGATTGTAAGATCTCATTGGGATATGAGACATTGACCTCCTTGGGAAGAACCTTTTTGATGTATGTCAAAAAGGGGGAGAAAGTGAAACTACCAATTTGGGATAATTGGTAAGGAGACTTGAGTTAGGGTTTTGGCCTAACTCAAAGATGTTTGGTTTTTGTCAAACATCAAAAAGGAGGAGATTGTTGGTGCAATCACCCCATGTCACGATTGACCAGACTCGAGTTTGACTCGAGTAGTATTTTGATGTTTGCCATTGATGTTTGATAAATATTTTGGGGAGATTATTGGTGCAATCGACCTAGGTCATGATTGATCGGACTCGAGTTTGACTCGAGTGGGATTTTGATGTTTGACGATGGTTTGACCATTGTCATGGGAGAAGTCCAAGTCTTGTGTACTTGGCATGGAAAATTCAACATGGGTTGGCAAGGAAAGTCCAAGCATGGGTCTTGGCAAGGGAAAGTCCAAGCTTGAGTCTTGGCAATTGAAAAGTCCAAGGGTGGAGTCTTGGCAGCATAAGTCCAATGGTTGGCGGTGTAAAGTCCAAGCAGTGTCTTGGAAGCGTAAGTCCAATGTGCCTTGGCAGTGTAGACCACATTAGCATGACAATAGCTGATGGAAGCACTGAAAGCTAGCGTATGGATGAACAAGTCATGGATGACTTGGAGGGATCCGATAGGCATGAGGCTGACGGAGGTGGCTAGAAGGGTTAGGTCTAGGCTAAGGGTGGTATAGCAAGTATGAGGGCATCATACTTGGGGTTAAACCTCATGTTTGAGGGTATCATGTTAGTGCAATCAAGCCCATCGAATGTTTCAATGTTTAACAACAAGGTTTAAGTCAAGGAAATTGAAATCTAGGTTGAGCTAGAGTGTAGTCAAGACATTACCTCAGCTGATTCAAACCTAAGGTCACTAAGTTAGATGTTTAGAGTGACATTAGACCCATGGGTGAGAAATCCAAGGGTAGGCCTTGGCATGGGAAGTCCAACCTGGAGTTGGCATGGGAAGTCCAAGCTTAGGTCTTGGCATGGGAAGTCCAAGCATGGGTCTTGGCGTGAGAAGTCCAACATGGGTTGGCATGGGAAAGTCCAAGCTTGAGTCTTGGCAATTGAAAAATCCAAGGGGGAACCTTGGTAAAGGAAGAGTACAAGCTGGGCAGAGGCCCGGGAGCTTGGTGATGGAGAGGACATAGTAACGTGTTCGTTCTCCATTGAAGTTAGAGAGGGCACAAGGGAGTGCTCGGTCTCTAGCTAGTGTACTCGTTAGTAAGAGAGGGCATAGTAACGTACTCGGTCTCTTACTAGGGTGCATGGGACCAATACTCGTTAGGCAAGGAGGGCGTAGTAACGCGCTCATTCTTTATCTAGGGTACTAGGAGTACTCGTTAGGCAAGGAGGGCATAGTAACGCGCTCGTTCTTTGTCTAGGGTACATGGAGTACTCGTTAGGCAAGGAGGGCATAGTAACGCGCTCATTCTTTGTCTAGGGTACTGGGAGTACTCATTAGGCAAGGAGGGCATAGTAACGCGCTCGTTCTTTGTCTAAGGTACATGGAGTACTCGTTAGGCAAGGAGGGCGTAGTAACGCTCTCGTTCTTTGCCTAGGGTACTTAGAGCATTCGTTAGTTGGAGAAGGCACCGTAACGTGCTTGGTCTCTTACTAGGGTGCTTAAAATGACAGCTTACTAGGAAAGATACTCATGTGCTTCAAATATTTCCAGTATCAGTCGAGCCACCATGGGGTCAGCTCGACTGGCACTCTTGCACAAAGGCACAGAATCGAGCTGGCTCGACTACCAGCTCGACTGCTCACTACATGGAACAACACAGAACCGAGCCCAGCTCAACTGCGGGCTCGACTGCTCCAGGGAACTTTGTCGCCAGGGTAGATTGTTGCCACGACACTTCCACCAGAGCAGTTTTCAGTCGAGTCGATTTGGTAGCAGCTCAATTGGTAGCTATGGATTCAGTCACAGAACCGAGCCCAGCTTGGTTGCGGGCTCGACTGACAGGTATTTTTCGAGCATAGACGCGAGTCAGACTCGACTGGGGGCTCGACTGATGGAGGCGGCAACGGGATGCTTCCGTTTTGAGTAAAGATTCAAATGCGCTGACTTTCGGTTGGAGGAGCAGGCTCCGTTCTTGGCAAACAACCAGAAGTTGGAGGCAGTTATAGGGACAAGCTCAGGTGACCAGAGTTTGGTCAGGCGTGGTCTCTAGGGCTCCAACGGTGGAAGACAGAAAGCTTGCTGGAAGAAATGGCTATATAAAGAAGAAGAAAAAATAGAGATTAAAGACTTGTTCAAAAATGCAAAAGCTCTAGTTTTCATCTAGAGAAAAACAAGCTCTCTATGATTCATACTAAAGGAGAAGAAGAAGAAACCACGCTCTCATCTGGCCTTCTCTCCAACAAGTGCATTGTCGATCATCTTTTTGCAAGTGCCATAACTTCATCTTCAAAGTAAGAAGCTGGACAGCAATCTGTAACTGGTTTTTAATACTTAGCTTACTGTTCTTAAAGTATATTCATTGTACTATAAGCTTGTAAGAGGTGAAGTTTTCACCTCCGTAACTATTTCGATCATACATAGTAGACTTTCCTTTTGAGCTGCCCGTGGAGTAGGAACTGTTGAGTTCTGAACCACATAAATACCTGCGTTTGGTTGTGTTTGTGCTTTGTGTTCTTGTTTTTCTATTTCCACTACGTAATCCTCTATTTTGTAGTCAAAAGTGAGTTAGAATTTTTTAACTCGCTATTCACCCCCCCCCTTCTAGCGAGCCTCGATCCCAACAAGTGGTATCAGAGCAAGGGCTCTGCACCGGATTCACCTCCACTAGAGCATCAAGGAATGGCAGCGCAAGAGGGATTCAGCACAACTCTACCCTAGTATTTCATTGGACAAAACTTCTAGTATTGGAAGAGCCGGATAGAATACTACTTGATGATGGACATAGATATGTGGTTCTCAGTCTCAGAGGGATTCACACCACCAACCGATGACGAAGGAAGGGTTTTGGTGTCTTCTCTGTGGTCGCTAGAACAAAGGAGAATAGCCCAGGCCAATGCCAAAGCAACCGTAACTCTGCAGTGCGGTGTAGCCAAGGACCAACTCAACAAAGTTGGCCCCTTCAATAGTGCTCAGGAACTTTGGAGGAAGTTGATGGAGCTACATGAAGGAACAAGAGATTCAAGGACAACAAAGAGGGATCTCTACTTGAACCAACTTCAGAATTTCAGCATGAAGGAGACTGAAACTATAAGTGAACTGCATGGTAGGTTTAAAGAAATACTCAATGGCCTCCATTCTGTTGGAGAGGGACTTAGCCAGGTATGTACTCAAATCTTTCCCTAGGAATACTTTATGGCCATCTATGGTGGATGCCTACAAAGTATCAAGGGATCTTTCAACAATTAAGATTGATGAATTGTTTTGTAAATTGGAATTGCATGAACAAGCTAATCGAAGCCCAAAGGAGAAGGTTCTAGCTTTTATTGCAGGAGATCGCAGCAAGGAGAGCAAGAAGAAGAAGGAGAAGAAGGAAGCTTCTTTCTCCTCTTCATCATCAGATTCGGATGGAGATGATGAGTCATCCTCTAGCGAGATGGCTAACTTTGTGAGGAGATTGATGAGAAGAAGACAAAAATACAACAAGAAGGATGTGAAGAAATACTTCACCAAGAAAGGTAAAAGTTCAGAAATTAATCAGGATAAATCTAATGTAGAATACTTTCATTGTCATAGGAAAGGTCACTTCAAAAGTGAATGCCCTAAGTACAAAAAGAAGGAAGAAAAGGCCAAGAGGAAGAAAGCATTAAAGGCTACTTGGGATGATACTTCATCCTCATCCTCCTCATCGGAAGAAGAAAGTGAGGAGAAGGGAACAAAGAAAAAGGCTTTCATGGCATTGGAGAATTCTGAAAATTCTGAGTTGGATGGAGAACTGGAGCATTCTGATGGGGAGCAACCAAATTCGGACTCTTCATCATCATCTTCTGATGATGATCAGGTAAACTTTCCCTATCTAGATAAATTATATGAAACTATTGCTTGTTTGACAAATGCTCTGAAAAAAATCCAAAACTAAGGTTAAGTTACTAAAAATTGAATTAGAATTAGTTAAGAATTCTAGTACACTGTCTAATGACAGTGGTGCAGGAAATCCTCATTTGGAGGAGATCAAGGATGAGAATACATCCTTGAAGGTTCAGGTGGAAGATCTCAAGTGCACACTTGAGAAATTCACCAATGGATCAAAGACATTAAATATGATACTAGGAGCCCAACATGCAGTCTATAACAAGGCTGGACTAGGGTTCAATACACAACAAAAGGAACTTAGTTATATGTCCTTAGTGTCTAGAAAACCTGCATCTAAATCCAGAGTTTCTTTTGGTGGAATTAATAGATCTAAAACTGCTAAAGGAAAATCTGTTAATGCAAGAACTGCTAGGTCTAAATTTGATAATGGTAGAACTATCAATGCTAGTTTTGTTTCTACTAGATCACCTTTTATTAGAACTTCTAAGGTTTGGATTCCTAAGAAATTTGTAGTAGATGCTGAGGGACTCAACTTGTGGGTTCCAAAAGACCAAATTTTCCGTGTTTAGTAGGGACCCGTCAAGGGGGAGCATCCAACTACATGGTTTGTGGACAGCGGATGCTCCAAACATATGACAGGAAACTCCTCTTTGTTTTCCTCAATTCATGCCAAAGACAGAAGTACAATTTCTTTTGGTAATAGTGGTAAATTGAAGGTTGTAGGAGTAGGTAACATTAGTATTTCTGAAAAAATTTGTAATTAGAAATGTGTTGTTAGTTAAAGGAATGACATTTAACTTGTTAAGTGTAAGTCAATTGTGTGATGCAGGGTATAGGGTTGAGTTTCACTCAACTCAATGCCTTGTGATCCATAGCGACACCAATGAAATCATGCTAATAGGATCTAGGAAGGAAAACATTTATCAAGTTAGATTTAGTAGTGATACTAACATGTCTTTTAAGTGTTTCATATCCAAGGAAAAAGAGTCTTGGTTATGGCATAGGAGATTGGCCCATGTCAACATGAAGAACATCAAGAATCTGGCCAAGAAGGAACTTGTAAGAGGACTGCCCTCAATCACGTATGAGAAGGATAGGGTTTGTGGGGCGTGCCAAAAAGGAAAGCAAGTAAGATCTTCCCACAAAGGGAAGAATTTTGTAAGTTCTTTACAAGCATTAGATTTACTACACATGGATTTGTTTGATACTAGCACTATTAGATCTATCAATGGTAGTAAATATTGCTTGGTTATTGTGGATTATTACACTAGATATACTTGGACTTATTTTCTTAAACATAAGGACCAAACAGTAGAAACCTTCATTTTCTTTTGTAGAAGAGTTGAGAATGAGAAAAACTCAACAATTAAAATCATTATAAGTGATCATGGAGGAGAGTTTGAAAATTCTAAACTTAAGGACTTTTATTTAGAGAAAGGATACAAACATGAATTCTCCACACCTAGAACACCACAGCAAAATAGTATTGTAGAAAGGAGAAATAGAGCCTTGCAAGAGGCAGCTAGGAGTATGCTAAACGAATACAAATTACCAAACTACATATGGGCTGAAGCAGTTAGCACTGTGTGCTATGTTCAAAACCGAGTTTTGATACATAGATTCTTAAGAAAAACACCACATGAACTTTGGTTTGGAAAGCCACCAACAATCAAGCACCTTAGGGTAATTGGTTGTACGGTGTATATCCTAAATACCAAGGATCGTTTAGGGAAATTTTCTGCCAAAGCTGATGAGGGTATCCTTGTTGGTTATTCCCTCACTAGCAAAGCTTATAGAGTCTACAACCATAGGACTAAGCTCATAGAAGAGTCAACTAATATTGTGTTTGAAGAAAAACGAATGAATATTGATTCAGATAGAAAATCGGTTGAGTTTGAGCTGGAATTGAGGAAGTTGGAATTGGGAGATAGCAACCCTATAAGGGAAGCAAGAGTGGATTCTGATGAAGAGAAAGTGAGAGCTCAAGGGTCATCACTTGAGGTTGGAGAACCTGAACAAATTTCAGTAGTACCCGAACCATCTCAAGTAACAAGATCCACTAGGAATGATTCTAGCCATCCCCAAAACCAGATTATTGGAGGCATCCAACATGAGGTTAGGACTAGATCATTTTTCAGAAATGAAGGAAATAAAGTTGCCTTGATTTGTGAGATTGAGCCCAAGTTAGTGGATGAAGCTCTGCTTGATCCAGAATGAATCATTGCAATGCAAGATGAGTTAGGCCAGTTTGAGAGAAATCAAGTTTGAGATTTAATCCCTAGACCTGGTCAAACCTCCATTATTGGGACTAAATGGGTGTTTAAAAATAAGAGAAATCATAGAGGAGAAATAGTTAAAAATAAGGTAAGGTTAGTAGCCAAAGGCTACAACCAAATTGAGGGGTTAGACTATGATGAGACTTATGCCCCTGTAGCAAGGTTAGAATCCATAAGACTAATGCTTGCTTATGCAGCATACAAAGGCTTCAAACTATATCAAATGGATGTGAAGTCAACCTTCTTGAATGGAGTCATCAAGGAGGAAGTCTATGTTGAACAACCCCCGGGGTTTGAGAATGCACAATTCCCAGACCACGTGTACAAACTAAAAAAGACTCTTTATGGGCTTAAACAAGCACCTCGTGCTTGATATGAGCGGTTGTCAACTTTCCTAATTGAGAAAGGTTTTAGGAGAGGACAAATAGATCCTACACTATTCTTGAAAAGGGATGGTGAATACATATTTGTAGCCCAGGTTTATGATGATGACATTATCTGTGGCTCAAACAATAGGGATTATCTCAATGAGTTTATTGGTCACATGGAAAGTAAATTTGAGATGAGTATAGTAGGAGAATTGACCTTCTTTCTAGGACTCGAGATAAAGCAAACCAAGGAAGGAATTTTTATAAATCAATCTAAGTACGCATTGGAGTTACTGAAAAGGTTTCATATGGAGGAAGCTAAGGAAGTAAGCACACATATTGTTGTCAATACTCGTCTAGATAGTGATGAGAAAGGGAAGGCAGTGGATTTGAAAATTTATAGGAGTATAATAGGTAGTTTATTGTACTTAACAGTGAGTCGACCTGATATTTTATTCGCTGTTGGTATGTGTGCTAGGTTTCAAACTTATGCTAAGGAGTCTCACATGATTGCTATAAAAAGAATCATGAGATACTTAAAAGGCACTATCAATGTAGGATTGTGGTATCCCCGAACTGAATCTTTTGATTTAGTTGGCTATACCGATTCCGACTATGCCGGATGCAAGTTGGATAGGAAAAGCACTAGTGGGGGCTGTCATTTCTTAGGTTCGACCTTAGTTAGTTGGTCAAGCCGTAAACAACATTGTGTATCACTTTCCACAACCGAAGTTGAATATGTAGTTATGGGAGAATGTGTATCACAATTGTCACACCTTAGAAGATTATGGACTGATCTATAGGAATGTACAAGTGCTATGTGATAACATTAGCACTATACATCTCACCAAAAATCCGGTTCATCACTCAAGGACCAAGAACATTGAAGTGAGGCATCACTTCATTAGAGATTATGTAGCTAGGGGAGACATTGAACTCAGCCATGTTGAGTCCAAGTCTAACCTAGCCGACATATTCACAAAACCTCTTCCCAAAAGTGAGTTTAGCCATTTGAGAAGAGAGTTGGGCATGTGTGCTGCTAAATGAAAGAGGATCCCTCCACAATCTTAGGTTAAAAAAAATCCATTTAAATAGAGAAATGGGAATTTAAAATGGGAAGACCTGGGATCATCTCACAAAAATGATAAGGATCACAAAATTGTTTTTGTGTTGCTAGAAATGGGGTGAGATGATAGAATCAACCACTTTATTTTAAATGCTCATTGCATCCCTGAGATAGAGAGGTTGATGAGACAAAAATCACTAACGTGACTAATTATGAGGAAGATCATTACACATTCTTGTGTTTGTGGTTCCAAGATCATAACTAGACATTCCAACCAAGTAAAATTGGTTGGATCTTCTTTGAGACCAAGGACATAGATACCAACTATTTAAAACAATCAAAAGGGTGTTTAGGTTATCATATTAAGTGTATTTAACACTTACCTAAGTCTTAGAAATTACATAAAACTCAGTTGGAATATTCAGATATTGAAACCCAGTTATTTAAGCCTATTAACCGAGACAGACTCGACCAGCGCCCCGACTGGCATGAGTTTTTAACACTTAAAATCGAGTGTGCTTCGACTGGCGCCTCGATTGGTCAATTCCGATGACACTCAAAATCGAGTGCGCTTCGACTGACCTCGATTGGCCAATTCCCATCACGCTCAGAATCGAGTGCACTTCGACCGTCGCCTCGATTGGTGTTACCAGTCAAGTCGACCCACTCATCGCCTCGATTGATGTCTCGCGGATTTAAACCCTAAACCCTTTCATTCCGTGATTTCTTCTTCCCAATAATCGTGCTCTCCTGACTACGACAAGCGGCAGTTGAGCTCTTCATCTCCATCCAAGCTTTACAACCTCAAGACAAGCCTTCTCTAGACTAGGGTAAGGATCTTCTTCCTTCTCCTTGCCATTTTCTCTTAACCCTAACCCTAATCTCTGACCACTCAACCACAACTAGGGTTCTAGCAGGAAAAATTTGTCTGCTGCAGCAAGCACTAGTTCTTGGTTCTATGGCACCCAAGTAAGACTTCTTCCTTACTCTCCTTATGATTTCAGAGGATTTCTAAGCAACTAATCACTTTCCCCACTTGACATGCATCATTTCATTCCTTGCATTCATTCATGGGTTTACCTTGTGCGCATGACATATTTGACACATGCCATTCTAGACTAAAAAGAAAGGAACCTAAGTCCTCCACCTCTAGGCACTCATGAGAGAGGCCTTGCTCGGACCATCGTTTCCCCTCGGAATATCATTTGCACACCTTTAGGACCCATGAGTTTGAACTCCTAAGCATCCGGTCCATAGATGGTCATTTCTTCTCCAATAATGCACCATATGTTAGTGAGATGGTTGAGCACTATAGACTCGGTAAGTTAGTCTACTGCGATCACAATATCAATGAAGACTTACTTATCAAATTCTACTACAACCTACAACCCACTGAAGATAGGCTTATCTATAAGTCTAGGGTATCCAAAACTGATGTCACTCTTACTCCAGCCATTTAGAGATCATTTCTAGGATGTAGAGAGTCCTCCTCTAACCTAGAATGCTATCTAACTCTTTCTGAAAATTTGGAAGGCTTTGACCTCAATTCCATCCACGAATCCTTATTTAGACGTCCTAGAGATGAAGGGGTAAATTTAGTGTCAGCCCTGGCACTAACGGCTCCTGACAACTAACGACTCCTGACAACATCTTATACAAAGTCATTGTCGGATGCATTTTACCCATAGTCACCAAAGGGCAAGCCAAAGTTAGACCACATCATTTATTGGCTCTCCACCTTCTCAAGAACCACCTTGATTTTAACATAGCTTTGAACATGTTTTTGTGTATTATCCATTTCTCCATTCCAGTCAAGAAAAAGGTTTATATGCCTTTTGGTCACATCCTCACATTCTAGTTAGAGTCACTAGGCATAAACACATCTAGGGGAAAAGTAAGGCAGGTAAAAAGGCTGGACTATATCCATTGGAGGAATTTATCTTTAGCTGGCATGATTCGCACGCGTACAGGAGAAATTCAATAGAAGGATGGTCATCAAGGTGAGGAGCATAGGGATCTTGAGGAAGAACCTAATATTCTTGCTGAAGAACCACACCATCCGGCTCCTAACCAAGTTGATCAATTGACCACTATCACGGAGCAGTTATCACAACTCCGTGAAGCACATGAGATGTTTGTGAACACAATCACAATGACGATATCAGATTTCCATCTACAAACCAACCTACGATTGACTCAAATCCAAGACACCCAAGATAAAATCATTCAAGAGCAGAAGGAAATCAAGGAGATCATGATCAGTTGGGGAAGTAGCTCGGAGGAACCTTCTACATCAGCCCCCAACAAATAGAATCATGTTAATGATCTCAAATTGTGTCAATTCACCTAGGATGGTTGTACTATGGATATTTGATTGTGTGTTCAAACTTCTAACTATGATTGTTCCTATGAAACAATTTTTGTGAAATAGTTTTTTGGAACGTCAACTTTTTGGTCATTCTATTTTTTGTTGTGTGATATGTTATTGATTATGTGTGGTTGAGTCAGTTAGTGTCTATCAAACTTTTTGTTGTATGTGCAATCCTTGTTAGTGCCACCCGAACAACTCAAACCTTAACTCCATCCCACCATTGTTAGTGCAATCGTTATGTGTGCACCTAATCAACCCTAAAAGAATGTTTGATTAAGGGGGAGCTACGGTTTGGGAAATCCACAGTATTAGTGAGAGCTTTCCATATATTTTATACCCCAAGCCTAACAATACCCTAAGATCTGAGTGTCACCATGTTAGAATAACATTTTAAAACTATTTTAGAAAACCTTGGTGAAGTTTATCTTTTGATAGCAATCACCATTGAGAGAGTTGATACAAAATAGGACTAAAACATTGAAATTTTTAATAGTTTTGAGTTTTGTATCAAACTCACTATTTTATAAGTAAATTAATGTTCAATCATTTTTCACCCATTGTATTTGTGATAAGTAATGTAGGTATAAAATTTCGTGATTTTTCAACTTACGAACATTTACTTATACTTTTTCGAAGTTTGGTTTCTGAAAATTGAAATTAAAAAATTTTAGTTATCAGTCGAGTGTCATCCATGGCACTCGACTGATGGGCAATGCAGACTGCCCTAGCGGTAGGCAAAATCACCCTGGCGCAGTGAAACTGCCCTGGAGGCAGACTGCCCTGGCGGCAGGCAAAATTGCCCTGGCGACAAACCGCCCTGGCGCGGCAAAACTGCCTTGGTGACAAACTGCCCTAGCACAAAATCGCCCTGGCAAACCGC
Organism: Wurfbainia villosa; assembly: GCA_025175895.1. Taxonomy (NCBI): domain Eukaryota; kingdom Viridiplantae; phylum Streptophyta; class Magnoliopsida; order Zingiberales; family Zingiberaceae; genus Wurfbainia; species Wurfbainia villosa. The sequence continues at coordinate 60,255,215 of CM045997.1, forward strand.
ACCGATAAACTACCCTGATGAAGAACTACCCTGGTAGAAAACTTCCCTGAAACTCGAAGTTTCAGTCAACTGATGTGTGTGTGGCAGCCGAATGATTATTGTCAGAATCAACTGCCTATGTTTGAGTTCCCTAACCACTTTTAACCCTAAGATATGCTTTGGAAAGCATTGTAAAGGGGGAAAATTCATTGGTTATAGATTAGGAGGGTTGTCAGAATGATGTATCAAACTCAAGGTGAGGGAAAATTCAATATTGAACCTTTAACCTTAACCTTGATGGTTTAAAGCTCCTATATGCTTAGGGACTTCCCACGGACATTGTTGATGCAATGGTCAAGAGGGAGCAAGCCTTTAAAAGGAACTATCTATTATGGGATGATGGAAGTGGTTCTTCCTCATAAGAGGGAGAAATTGAAAAACTTGGAATACCCAATTTGGATATGAGATGTTGATCCCTTAGGGAAATTTTTTGATGTGTGACAAAGGGGGAGAGTATGGGTTTAAAGTTATTAGTGATATTTGTGATATAATAGATGTTGCCTTTGTTTTTTGATGTGTAACAAAGGGGAAAATTTCTGCCCATTACATGTAAAATTTTTGCACTCCAAGTTATATCATCCCTATTACATGAATGCTAAATTACTGATATGAAATATTTCTCCACCTCATGCCAAATTACTGATATGAACTATTTCTGCACTTCATGCTATATTTCAGAATTTGAGACGAACTGAATTTATATCACCTAAACTTAAACCATGTTGTCAAACATCAAAAAGGGGGAGATTGTTAGTGCAATCAAGCCCATCGAATGTTTCAATGTTTAACAACAAGGTTTAAGTCAAGGAAATTGAAATCTAGGTTGAGCTAGAGTGTAGTCAAGACATTACCTCAACTGATTCAAACCTAAGGTCACTAAGTTAGATGTTTAGAGTGACATTAGACCCATGGATGAGAAATCCAAGGGTAGGCCTTGGCATGGGAAGTCCAACCTAGAGTTGGCATGGGAAGTCCAAGCTTAGGTCTTCGCATGGGAAGTCCAAGCATGGGTCTGTAGGGATGTATACTGAAAAGTCTATCTTTTCTATGAACATCTTTATTTTTGAAATAAGAATCACATGATCATTGTTTGCATATGGTTATACAATATTGTCTAATACTTTACATTGTAGATAACATGGTGTGTGGTGTCACACAAAAGATCATGTTATCGGCCCCTTGAAAAGTATAAGTAAAGGCTCACAACTGAGATGACTTTGGACAAACCATCGGAATGGTTGTAGTGTGATTTGGTATTGGTTTGTCTTGACCATAGAATCACACTAGTGCACTTTGTGTGTATTGAGCAGGACCGACATAGAGGTGATTCAATTTATTGCTGACTACATAATCGAATTGGACCTCAGATATTATTTAGTACATGCTCTTAATCCCGATATAATAACGGGCACATATACTTAGTACTCATCTCTTTGATTTACCAATGGGCGAGATTTATAAATTAAATCGATAGGCTCGGTAAGTTGGGAGACCATATTATTTATATGGTGTGCCGTTGATTATAGGAGGAAACCGTGTCCTATATATTAGGATGATGATGTCCCCTTGAGGAGCTCATAAGGTTCATCATGTAAACCCTGCAGGTGGACTTGGTCCGGTATGATGAAAAGGTTGAGTGGTACTACTCAATGAGTTAGATGTTGATTAATTAATGGTCAGTAAATTAATTAATCGACGGACATTCAAGATCTTAAACACGGAGGGAAAATGTACAAATAATATATGGAGCCCATATTATCATATGGGGGTTGGTGAGGTAGATCAATGATGAACCTTTAGTGGATTGGATCATCATTAGTGGATCAGACTTTATGTGGGCTTGATCCATGGGTGGCCAAGACCCAACTCCTCCTCATGGTCCCTAATGTAGCCTATTAACACCTCATGATGCTTAGATCCAATGGATAGAAACAAAACTCTAAGATCCATAGGTAGAGATTAAATCTCTAAGATCCGACGGTTGAGATTAAATCTCTAGATCCGACGGTTGAGATTAAATTCCTAGAACCAATGGATGAGATTAATTCATGACTTATCCCTAACTCTATAAAAGAATGTCAAGGGAGTTGGCGTGACAATATTGATGAGAGCTAGGGTTTTTGGGCGGCAAGGAAGAGGAATCCTAGTTGAGATAGGATTAGGATTAGGGTTTGGAGGCAAGGGTGGCACCAAATAAGGAAGGTATTCTTCTCTTCTTCTTCCTCTTTTGGCCAATGTCCAGCACCTCTCCAGCCTCTTTTCCAGCCTTGGCCAGCGCCCAAAATCTCCCTTCTCCTTCTCCTTAGGTGGTGGAAACAAGATATAGGGCTTCCCTTGGTGTCTTGGTTGTTTTCCACCATCTTCTCCTTCACCTAGTTGGCCGACGGCAAGGATAGTTTTAGTTCCTTATTGGTTGTTTCTAGAGAGGAGAAAAACCTTGTTTCTATTCTTCCTCTTGCTTTGGAAGAGAAAGGAAGGAAGATTTGCGATCTAGGAGCTTCGACTTTTGGTAGAGCGTCGCCCACACGACGTCCGAAAGGAGGAAGGTCATACATTAGAAGATCAAGAGGTATATCTATTCTCTTTTCTCTTTTGTTTATTGCTTGTATTTGTTTTTCAATTATAAGAATATTATAAATATGTAAATGGCTAAATAATACTTGGATCCCGAGTATAAACACGAAAATCGGCGATCCGAACATCATCTATTCCGCGGCTACTCGTAGAATAGAGGATGGTTGCTTGAACAACTAGTTTGTTCAAGTGACCTCTCTAAACGAATAGCACGACGATGGCTTGGTGGTTTGGGCAATTCCTTTTGTCTAGGATTAAATTTTTTTAATCTGGGGACATCGAAGGGATCGCCATGGACAAGCTTCCGAGGTGAAGTGGGAAGCGAAGTTTCCCCTCACGGACTCGATAAGTAAAAACCTTCAATTGGTATCAGAGCCAAGGTTTCCGGTTTTGTGTGTTTAGGATTCGGTTAATTTTTTATGCACTTTTTCATATATTATATATGTCGGATAATAGTAGGATATGCGTAGTTTAACTCTTTGGTTGCAAGCATAAGATTCGACTATTATGGCCATATGTGTATATGTGATTGTATGTGTGTAAATATTTATTTTGTTGAATCCTCGGGGTTGACAAGGCTAGTATTTAGTTTTTGTAAATTAAATACGGCATTGTTTAGCCACTCTTTATTTTATTTTACTTTCGATCTAGATTTCATGTACACTCCCTCGTGGAATATAGGATCGATGGATGTAAATTAAAATAGGTTTTAGTCTCGGCTCGAATCTCTGGATGGCTCGTACATTGCGTAGGAGGAGCGGACGAGATGGCGATGCGATGGGAGTCATATTGAAGACAAAAGCCATAATAGTTGGAAAATAATTTATTTTTAATATTTATTGCTTTTTGTTTGATATGCATGTCGTAGGCTAGGAAAATTCCTCAATTTCAAATTACTAAGTGGGAGAGGGAAATTTTTATAAATTCCCACGGCCTCCATTACGATTTGACATGTGATGCAAGCAAACTTGCGCGTCGACTCTGAGTGCCTTCCTCCCCATCGGATGAGTTTGTTTGCGGATCACAAGGTCGAATATGGTTATAGGAAATTATTAAGAAGCGTGTGTACTTGCCCATCGTAAGGCACATAACCCGAGATAATTACCTTGGTACCGAGTAATGGTGAACACTTAGATACAAATATAAGTATCCTCCCCATCAGAGTCACTGCTTTTATTTGTAGGGCCGAAGAGAAACCAACTATTAATTTTACTTGTCAAAAAGTTAGGTTGACAAGATAGTAAAATTAATGGGTAAAACCTCCTCTTACAAATGTAGAATTCGTATACGTCCACACTATCGTGGCATACGATATTCTCGGTGTTTTGAGGTGTTGGTTGATTTTAAAATTTTATTGTTTGAGGAATCAATAATTTTTTGAAATCCAAAGTAATGATCTATGTAATTCTTAGGATTTTCAAAAATGACTTTCAGTCCACTTACTATGATACTAAAGGAAATAAACTTACTGTACCCAAATAATGATGATTGGAAAAGAATCTAGATATTGTCTTATCTGCTAAGGAGTACAAGTATGCACTCTTCGAAGAGTGTCCTCAACCATGGTTGCTCAAAAAGGTTTCTACTTCTAAGCCGAAAGGCAAGAAGAAGGAGAAACAAGGTGGAGAAAAGGTGGTGGGAGGATCTCAGGGAGGAGTGAAGAAGCCAAAATGCAAGTACTTCACTTGCAAGCAGGATGGACATTGGAAGAAGGACTGTCCCAGTCCGAAACAGAACAAAGGTATATCCTTTGGACTAGTCGTTGAAACATGATTAGCGGTGTTATCTATCGATACCTGGTGTGTAGATACGAGAGTCACTAATCATGTCTGCAATACTTTGTAGGGGTTCTAGGAAACCCGATGACGAGCTAAGGGAGAGATTACCGTTTACTTGGGCAATGCCATAATGATGGCAGCTATTGCAGTGGGAGAAGTTTTATTTATCTTTTGAGAAAAATAAAACTTTGGTTCTTGAAAATTCCCTTTATGTACCTTTATTTAGAAAGAATTTAGTTTCAGTTTCTAAATTATTTATGGATGGATATTCTATTTCTTTTAATGACAAGTTGTTATAAAAGGGAATAGGGAGAATATCTGTTCAGGTACATTGAAAGGAAATTTGTATACAAAACCTCCCACGATGCAAATTGAAATTAATAACTCATCTTCTAATTCTAATAAGAGAAAAGAACCTTCGAAGATGAACCAAACATATCTTTGGCATCTTAGGCTTGGTCACATTAACCTAAGCAGAATTCAAAGGTTGATAGCTGATGGACGTTTGGGTTCATTAGTGGTGGAGGATCTCCCAACCTGTGAATCTTGCTTGGAAGGTAAGATGACCAAGAGGCCTTTTAAGGCCAAGGGGTATAGAGCCAAAGATGTATTGGAGATGGTTCATTCTGATTTGTGTGGTCCTATGATTATCCAGGCAAGAGGTGGTCTTGAATATTTCATCTCTTTCATAGACGATTATTCAAGATATGGATGACACTACGATCTGATCGTGGTGATGAATACCTCTTGGGAGAGTTTAGGAACTACTTATTAGAGGATGAGAATCAATCCCAATTGTCTGCACCTGGCACACCCCAGCAAAGTGGTGTAGCAGAGCGAAGGAATAAGACTCTTATGGAGATGGTTAGATTGATGATGAGTTATTCTAAGTAGCCAGATTCGTTCTGGGGATATGCTCTAGATACGGCGATGTACATTCTGAACTTGGTTCCATCTAAATCAGTGCCTTCTACTCCCACAGAGTTATGGACTGGGCGAAAGCCTAGTCTAAGACATATTCGGATATGGGGGAGTCTAGCACATGTGCTGAAGGCAGATGCTGGTAAGTTGGAACCTCATATAGAAGTACGCTTGTTCGTTGGCTATCCTAGAGGAACGAAGGGTGGCTTGTTTTATAGTCCTAGAGATCAGAGGGTGATCATTAGCACGAACGCCAGATTTCTAGAGGAAGACTATGTGATAAGCCACAAGCCCAAGAGTAAAATTGTTCTGAAGGAGTTAAAAAGGGAAGTCACTTCTTTAGTACCGCTGGTACAAGAGGATATACCACATGTCACTGCAACGCGTGTCACAGAGGATACACAGGTGATACCTCATCGTAGTGGGAGGGTTGTGAGACAGCCTGATAGATTCATGTTCTTAGGAGAATCTTCTGATTTGGTCCCTGGCGAACATGAACCTAATCCCTGGACATATGACGAGGCAATCCAAGATAAAGATGTAGTATCTTGGCAAAGTGCAATGAATGCTGAGATTGAATCTATAGATTCAAATCAGGTCTGGGAGCTAGTAGAACCACCCGATGGTGTAAAAACCATTGGATGCAAGTGGATCTACAAGAGAAAGAGAGGAATAGATGGGAAGGTTGAGACCTTCAAAGCGATGCTTGTTGCGAAGGGGTATACTCAGAAAGAGGATATCGATTATGAGACCTTTTTGCCTGTAGCCATGCTTAAGTCTATCCGGATTCTCTTATGCATAGCAGCTCATATGGATTATGAGGTGTGGAAGATGGATGTCAAGACAACTTTCCTTAATGGAAGTCTTGAGGAAAACATCTACATGAAACAACCAGAGGGATTCATTGCTAAGGGCAAAGAGCATCTTGTATGTAAGCTTAATCGGTCCATTTATGGATTGAAACAAGCCTCGAGGTCTTGGAACATCCGATTTGATGAGGTGATCCAGTCTTATGGATTTATTCAAAGTCCGGATGAGTCTTGTGTATACAAGAGATGTGACGGAAACGTAGTGGTATTTCTTATACTATATGTAGATAACATTTTGGTGATTGGCAACAATATCAAAGTGTTATCGGGCGTAAGGGTATGGTTGTCCAAACAGTTTGATATGAAGAACTTGGGAGAGGTGGGACACATCCTTGGGATCAAGGTAATAAGGGATCGCAGGAAAAGGATGTTGTGCTTATCCCAAGCTTCATACATAGACACGATTATGGAGCGTTTTAGCATGCAGAACTCCAAGAAGGGTTTTCTACCTTTCAGGCATGGAGTTCCTTTATCTAAGGAGATGTGTCCTAGATCATCTGAGGAGATAGAGGAGATGAAGGCGGTTCCTTATGCTTCGGCAGTAGGAAGCCTCATGTATGCGATGCTATGTATGATGACCAGATATCTACTTTGCCGTGGGCATGGTCAGCAGATATCAGAGTAATCCAGGACAGGGATATTGGACTGCGGTAAAGCATATATTGAAGTGCCTGAGAAGGACTAGGGAATATATGCTAGTTTACCGAGCAGACCAATTACTCTCTATGGGTTACATGGATTGCGACTTCCAATCTGATAGGGATAACAGTAAGTCTACCTCAGGTTTTGTGTTTACTTTGGGAGGTGGAGCCATTGTATGGAGGAGTGTCAAGCAGAAATGCATGGCGGACTCCACCATGGAAGCTGAGTATGTGGCGGCCTCTGAGGCGGCCAAAGAAGCTGTATGGCTCAGGAACTTCCTGATGGACTTGGATGTGATTCCTGGTTTGCCCAGAACTATCACAATTTATTGTGATAATAGTGGTGCAGTTGCAAACTCTAAGGAACCACGAGCCCATAAGGTTAGTAAACACATAGAGTGCAAGTACCACCTGATACGAGAAATCGTAAAGGAGGTAGAAGTTGCTATCGCCTAGATTGCATTAGAGGATGACCTGGTAGACCCTTTCACTAAGGCCCTTCTAGCGAGAGCTTTGATAGGCATGTGGAGGGAAGGGAAATCAGATGTATGGCAGTATGAGGACAGCATAGTCTTTTAGTATAAGTGGGAGATTGTAGGGATGTATACTGAAAAGTCTATCTTTTCTATGAACATCTTTATTTTTGAAATAAGAATCACATGATCATTGTTTGCATATGGTTATGCAATATTATCTAATACTTTACATTGTAGATAACATGGTGTGTGGTGTCACACAGGAGATCATGTTATCGGCCCCTTGAAAAGTATAAGTAAAGGCTCACAACCGAGATGACTTTGGACAAACCATCGGAATAGTTGTAGTGTGATTTGGTATTGGTTTGTCTTAACCATAGAATCACACTAGTGCACTTTGTGTGTATTGAGCAGGACCGACTTAGAGGTGATTTGATTTATTGCTGACTACATAATCGAATCGGACCTCAGATATTATTTAGTACATGCTCTTAATCCCGATATAATAACGGGCACATATACTTAGTACTCATCTCTTTGATTTACCAATGGGCGAGATTTATAGATTAAATCGATAGGCTCGGTAAGTTGGGAGATGATATTATTTATATGGTGTGCCATTGATTATAGGAGGAAACCGTGTCCTATATATTAGGATGATGATGTCCCCTTGAGGAGCTCATAAGGTTCATCATGTAAACCCTGCAGGTGGACTTAGTCCAGCATGATGAAAAGGTTGAGTGGTACTACTCAAGGAGTTAGATGTTGATTAATTAATGGTCAATAAATTAATTAATCGACGGACATTCGAGATCTTAAACACGGAGAGAAAATGTACAAATAATATATGGAGCCCATATTATCATATGGGGGTTGGTGAGGTAGATCAATGATGAACCTTTAGTGGATTGGATCATCATTAGTGGATCAGACTTTATGTAGGCTTGATCCATGGGTGGCCAAGACCCAACTCCTCCTCATGGTCTCTAATGTAGCCTATTAACACCTCATGATGCTTAGATCCAATGGATAGAAACAAAACTCTAAGATCCATAGGTAGAGATTAAATCTCTAAGATCCGACAATTGAGATTAAATCTCTAGATCCGACGGTTGAGATTAAATTCCTAGAACCAATGGATGAGATTAATTCATGACTTATCCCTAACTTTATAAAAGGATGTCAAGGGAGTTGGCGTGACAATATTGATGAGAGCTAGGGTTTTTGGGCGGCAAGGAAGAGGAATCCTAGTTGAGATAGGATTAGGATTAGGGTTTGGAGGCAAGGGTGGCACCAAATAAGGAAGGTATTCTTCTCTTCTTCTTCCTCTTTTGGCCAACGTCCAGCACCTCTCCAGCCTCTTTTCCAGCCTTGGCCAATGCCCAAAATCTTTCTTCTCCTTCTCCTTAGGTGGTGGAAACAAGATATAGGGCTTCCCTTGGTGTCTTGGTTGTTTTCCACCATCTTCTCCTTCACCTAGTTGGCCGGCGGCAAGGATAGTTTTAGTTCCTTGTTGGTTGTTTCTAGAGAGGAGAAAAACCTTGTTTCTATTCTTCCTCTTGCTTTGGAAGAGCAAGGAAGGAAGATTTGCGATCTAGGAGCTTCGACTTTTGGTAGAGCGTCACCCACACGACGTCCAAAAGGAGGAAGGTCATACATTAGAAGATCAAGAGGTATATCTATTCTCTTTTCTCTTTTGTTTATTGCTTGTATTTGTTTTTCAATTATAAGCATGTTATAAATCTGTAAATGGCTAAATAATACTTGGATCCCGAGTATAAACACGAAAACCGACAATCCGGACATCGTCTATTCTGCGGATACTCGTAGAATAGAGGATGGTCGCTTGAACAACTAGTTTGTTCAAGTGACCTCTCTAAATGAATAGCACGACGATGGCTTGGTGGTTTGGGCAATCCCTTTTGTCTAGGATTACATTTTTTTTAATCCGGGGACATCGAAGGGATCGCCATGGACAAGCTTCCGAGGTGAAGTGGGAAGCGAAGTTTCCCCTCACGGACTCGATAATTAAAAACCTTCAGAAAAAAAAAAAAAAGTGGAACCGCCACATTAGCGGCCCCCTCCGGCTGCCCCTACCGGTGGAGGAGGTAAATCAGGACCCAGGTGGCAAGTGCAAAGGAGAGGGTTTGTCGATGGCCCAGAGTCATGATCTCTCCGGGAATTGACCCTTGCCCACTTAAGAGTTGCCCCTTTGCATTTACCAACTGGGCTAGCCCTGGGGGCTGAGTAAAAACCTTCAGGGTCTTGGCATGAGAAGTCCAACATGGGTTGGCATGGGAAAGTCCAAGCTTGATTCTTGGCAATTGAGAAATCCAAAGGGGAACCTTGGTAAAGGAAGAGTACAAGCTGGCTGAAGGCCCGGTAGCTTGGTGATGGAGAGGGCATAGTAACGTGTTCGTTCTCCATTATAGTTAGAGAGGGCACAAGGGAGTGCTCGTTCTCTAGCTAGTGTACTCGTTAGTAAGAGAGGGCACAGTAACGTGCTCGGTCTCTTACTAGGGTACATGGGCCCAATACTCGTTAGGCAAGGAGGGCGTAGTAACACACTCATTCTTTGTCTAGGGTACTGGGAGTACTCGTTAGGCAAGGAGGGCGTAGTAACGCGCTCGTTCTTTGTCTAGGGTACATGGAGTACTCGTTAGGCAAGGAGGGCATAGTAACACGCTCGTTCTTTGTCTAAGGTACTGGGAGTACTTGTTAGGCAAGGAGGGCGTAGTAACGCGCTCGTTCTTTGTCTAGGGTACATGGAGTACTCGTTAGACAAGGAGGGCATAGTAACATGCTCATTCTTTTCCTAGGGTACTTAAAGGATTCGTTAGTTGGATAAGGCACCGTAATGTGCTTGGTCTCTTACTAGGGTGCTTGAAATGACAGCTTACTAGGAAAGATACTCATGTGCTTCAAATATTTCCAGTATCAGTTGAGCCACCATGGGGTCAGCTCGACTGGCACTCTTGCACAAAGGCACAGAATCGAGCTGGCTCGACTACCAGCTCGACTGCTCACTATGTGGAACAGCACAGAACCTAGCCCAGCTCAACTGCGGGCTCGACTACTCCAGGGCACTTCCACCAGAGCAGTTTTTAGTTGAGTCGATTTGGTAGCGGCTCGACTGGTAGCTATGGATTCAGTCACAGAACCAAGCCCAGCTTGGTTGCGGGCTCGACTAACAAGTATTTTTCGAGCATAGACGCGAGTCAGACTCGACTGGGGCTCGACTGATGGGGGCGGCAATGGGATGCTTCCGTTTCGAGTAAAGATTCAAATGCGCAGACTTTAGATTGGAGGAGCAGTCTCCGTTCTTGAAAAACCACCAGAAGTTGGAGCCAGTTATGGGGACAAGCTCAGGTGACCAGAGTTTGGTTGGGCATGGTCTCTAGGGCTCCAACGGTGGAAGACAGAAAGCTTGCTGGAAGAAACAGCTAAATAGAGAAGAAGAAAAAATAGAGGTTAAAGACTTGTTCAAAACGCAAAAGCTCCAGCTTTTATCTAGAGAAAAACAAGCTCTCTGTGATTCATACTAAAGGAGAAGAAGAAGAAACCACGCTCTCATCTGGCGATCGTCTTCTTGCAAGTGCCACAACTTCATCTTCAAAGCAAGAAGCTGGACAACAATCTGTAACTGGTTTTTAATACTTAGCTTACTGTTCTTAAAGTATATTCATTGTACTATAAGCTTGTAAGAGGTGAAGTTTTCACCTCCAGAACCATTCCGATCATACATAGTAGACTTTCCTTTTGAGCTACCCATGGAGTAGGAACTGCTGAGTTCCGAACCACGTAAATACCTGTGTTTGGTTGTGTTTTTTCTTTGTGTTCTTGTTTATCTATTTCCGCTGCGTAATCCTCTATTTTGTAGTCAAAAGTGAGTTAGAATTTTTTAACTCGCTATTCACCCCCCCTCTAGCGAGCCTCGATCCCAACATATCAGTCGACTGATATTATGGTTAGTCGACTGATGTGAGTCGACTGGTGTTCAACTGTAAGAAATGGCCTAGCATGATCGCCAAGATAGGCGATCGATCCGAGATCACCGATCATTGCTGGTCGAGTTTTCGGGGACCGAATTTTCCCAGTCAACTATTAGAGTTTGACAGTTGAGTGATGACTCGATCAGTTGACTGATGGGTATGATCAGTGGACTTATGGTCTATCCGTTGGAACTTATCCAACGTGGCTCGGGCCGTTGTGAGACAATGACTACAGGAGCAGTCGACTGATGGTCTCGATCAGTCGACTGCTAGATGAAATCCAGCTCGAATGCAGGTTATAAAAGAAGCTCGTGGAGAGGGATTTGGCTATGTTTTTTTGAGAAGATTTGGGGTGATTTGCTGGTGCAATTCAGGGTCTCCAAGTGCAACTCAAGCAACTAAACAAGCAAGCTTCCAAAATATCGTTTGTAAAGTTTTCTTTGCATTCTTTTGTTGTATTTCATTTGTAATTGCTTGTTTTACTTTGTATTACTATTGTAATCATTGTAAGAGGTTTCTCCGCCTCCGACTTATTGTCGAGAAGAAGTATATTTGATTAGTGGTGTGTGTTTGCATCGCTAGGTCTCTTTCGAGCCCAATCCGTGGAGTAGGAACCTTGAGATTCCAAACCACGTTACATCTTTGTGTTGTGGTTGTGTATCTTGTTATTTATTTTTGTTATTATTATTCCATCGTGCTAACAAGATTGTAGATGATCAAACGCGAACAAATTCCATCGGCAAGCGAATACGCTATTCACCCCCCTCTAGCGGATGCACAGGTCCTAACAATTGGTATCAATGCTTGGAGCTCTTCTACGGACTAACACTCAGGAGAAAAAGCGCTAGAGGGAAGAAGATGGATTTTCAAGAGAAATTGGGTGATGACATAAACGTTCCGCCTTGCTTTGACCGCAAAGATTTCGCATATTGGAAAGGTAGAATGATGCATTTTCTTATGTGCGATTTTGACAATTGGATTAGTGACATAGTAGGTTTCGACACTCCAAAAGACGAAGAAGGAAGAAGAATCAAAAAAAAGATTTGGAGTCACAAACAACTCCGATACTACAACATCAATAATAAGGTAATGGGTATTTTGCTTAATGTAATCCCTAATGACATTTTGATAAAGATAGGGGATTGTAAAGACGCCAAGGAGCTATGGAAAAAATTGGCAAAATATCATGAAGACCCATCATTGGCTCAATTGGAAAGAGAGCCCGAAGAAGAGGAAGAAAGCTCATCCTCACAAGAAAGTGAGGATTCGGAGGTTGAGGAGTGTTCGACATTTGAGGAGGAAGAAGAGGTGGAAGAATTGGAGGTTGAAAGGACATCAACATCCAAAGAAGAGGTAGAATTGGAAGAAACCTCAACCTCTAGGATTGAGGGGGAGGAGAGACCATCTACTCCGGAACAAGAGCAAAATCAAGAAATACCATCAACTTCCGGAAGAGATGAAGAAGCCCAAACATCCACCGATGACCTAGGTAACTCAAGCATTTCGAAAAATACTAAAAATCATATAATATGCTTTGAGTGTAGGGAAGCTAAACACTACAAAAGCAAGTGTCCTAAGAAGGTTAAAAATGCTCCACCGGTGCTAAAGGTCAAGGATACCGATGTCCCCGCTAAAAAGAGCAAGGAGCATGTCATTTGCTTCAAATGTCAATAACCGAGATACTATAGGAGTCAATGCCCAAAGGGGGAGAAGAAGACTCATGAAGGAAGAGCTACACATGTAGGGGGAGCTAAGGCAAATCCTAAGGTAACTTTTAAGTATGGTTCTTCATCAATTAATTATCAAAAGCATGCTAGAAGTAATCTTGCAATTATTCATGAAAGGCATGCTAGAAATAATAGGCTTTATTGTTTAGGAGCGAAACATGTCAACCATAGAAACAAGAAGAAATTTGGGACTAATGTTCCTAAAACAATTTTACTAAGGAAATTATTAGGAAGGTAGAAAACCATCTAGGCTTTAACTCCAAGAATTCTAGACATATGCCTAGGAAAGGGGAAAACACTCAAAGAAATAATGGACCCACAAAATTTGAGCAACTAGAGTTGGAAAATCAAGTCTTGAGGTCAAGACTTGAGAAATTAGAGAACACCCTTAGAAAAATGTAAAATCAAATGCAAGGGTCAAATAGTCAAAGCCTAGGGTCTAGGAGTCAAAGTCAAACACCTAGGAAACAAGAACCATCCAAGGGCAAGCTTAAACCCAAAAAGACCTATCACAATTTTCCATTCGATTATGGAACTCAATCTAGGTCTAGGAAAACCAAGGTCAATAGGAAAGTCATCCCTAAGGTTGACCAAGGTAGGTGCTTAGTGGCTAAGGTTTCAAGGAAACCTAGGGAAGCCATTAAGAAGGTTACAAGGGGAGTTACCCATAGAGTTAATCTAGGCAAGACCCAAATGACCATGGATTCTAAGCCTAGGAGGGTCATTAGGAGGGTATCTAGGGAGGTTGTCCCTAAGGAATACCTAGTAAACCCAAGGAGCTCCAATAGATATTGGATTCCTAGGAGCGTGATCGATTCACACTAAATGGGTTAGGTTGTGCCAACATTAAATGGATGGGAAGTTAACCTAACCATGGTAAAGGTGTCACTTTAGGTCATTTCCAAGGTTATGGGTATCTTGGAAATAAGTTTGATCATAATCCTAAAAGATTTTAGGATGTGCCAATATTATTTAAGAAGTTTGATAACTTGATCAAATTGGCACAATTTTAGGTCTTAAAGTCATGGTGTGCCATTTTTGATTTTTGGCATACTTGGGGGATTAGTAGTAATATGACAAAATGGGTTTAATAATATCAAATGGCAACTACTATTAAAATTTAGGTATTATATATCTTTATATTTTATTTGCCATGTCTTGATTGCCATATACCATGTCATGACATCATGTTCATTTAAATCATATAAATGTCATGATTATGCTTAGAGTTTATCTTTTAATGTCATGTATGTTTAGATTAAATCATATGCCATGACATCATGATCATTGGTTATGCTTATTTATGTTATCTTTTATGCCATGATCATTCATGCATTTATGAAAATTGATTTAAGGACTATTGGCATGATTCGAAGTCCCATGTATAAGGGAATCAAGTAGTGTTGCCTTAGAAAAATGCATGTGACCCTAGTTTAGGATGAACAAAACTCACATCTCACATCTAATTGGCATGTGTGTGTTTTCAAAGAATCTGGACACATATGAGATGTTAGGGAATGAGTTAAGTTCAAGGTGCATGGTTCTTGCATCTAGATGAACTCAAACTCATCTAAAACCATGAGTGAATCATGAGGAAAGCTTATGTACAAGTCATGTGCATCAAGCCCATAGACCATGGTTCAATATAAGGTTTTAAAACTATTTCAAAATTATTTTGAAAAACCTTGGTGAAGTCTATCTTTTGATAGCAATCACCATTGATGATGTTGATACAAATGAGCTCAAATAATGAAGTTTTTCTCATTTACTTTATATCAATTTCACTATTTTGTGGGTAAATTATTTTTCACCCATTATATTAGTTATAAGTATTATACGTAAGAATTTTCACGATTTTTCAAGTTACATATAATTATTTATGCATTTTCATTTTTCTTTTCTGAAATCTTATATATGCATTTTGCAGATATCAGTCGACTGCCACTTGATGTCAATGATCGATGATAGGCGATCGGACGATTCATCAAATAAGGATGTTTATCCCATGTTTCAACTATGTTAGGGTTCCCTAACTGCTCATAACCCTAAGATATACTTTGGAAAGCATTGGAAAGGGTGAAAATTCATTGGATATGAATTAGGAGAGGTGTTAGGGTGATGTATCAATTTTAAGGTGTGGGAAAGTTCAAGGTTGAACTTTTAACCTTATTTTTGATGGTTTAGTGTTCCTATAGGCTTAGGGACTCTCCAATGACATTGTTGGTGCAATGGTCAAAGGGGAGTAAGTATTTAAGGGGAGGTATCCATCATGGGATGATGGATGTGTTCTTCCTCATGAGGGGGAGAATTTTGGGAGAATGTGAGATGCCCAATTTGCAGATTGGGAGAGTTTATAGGAAGTCTCTCTTTAGTGAAATGGGACTTATCACTAGGAAGAGGGAAGGCATCCTAGGTATTTTTGGATCGAGGGGGAGATTGTAAGATCTCATTGGGATATGAGACATTGACCTCCTTGGGAAGAACCTTTTTGATGTATGTCAAAAAGGGGGAGAAAGTGAAACTACCAATTTGGGATAATTGGTAAGGAGACTTGAGTTAGGGTTTAGGCCTAACTCAAATGTGTTTGGTTTTTGTCAAACATCAAAAAGGGGGAGATTGTTGGTTCAATCGCCCCAGGTCATGATTGACCAGACTCGAGTTTAACTCGAGTAGTGTTTTGATGTTTGACAAATATTTTGGGGAGATTGTTGGTGCAATCGACCCAGGTCATGATTGACCGGACTCGAGTTTGACTCAAGTGGGATTTTGATGTTTGACGATGGTTTGACCATTGTCATGGGAGAAGTCCAAGTCTTGTGTACTTGGCATGGAAAGTTCAACATGGGTTGGCAAGGAAAGTCCAAGCATGGGTCTTGGCAAGGGAAAGTCCAAGCTTGAGTCTTGGCAATTGGAAAGTCCATGGGGTGATATTGGTGGCGTAAAGTCCAAGGGTGTAGTCTTGGCAGCATAAGTCTAATGGTTGGCGGCGTAAAGTCCAAGCGGTGTCTTGGAAGCATAAGTCCAATGTGCCTTGGCGGTGTAGACCACATTAGCATGACAATAGCTGATGGAAGCACTTGAAGGCTAGCATATGGATGAACAAGTCATGGATGACTTTGAGGGATCCGATAGACATGAGGCTAATGGAGGTGGCTAGAAGGCTTAGGTCTAGGCTAAGGGTGGTATAGCAAGTATGAGGGCATCATACTTGGGGTAAAACCTAATGTTTGATGTGTATCAGTCGACTGATGTGAGTCGACTGGTGTTCGACTATAGGAAATGGCCTAGCAGTCGACTTCCATCATTGGGCAGTCGATTGATGGCCTAGCAGTCGACTGATCTGGAGATCAATCGACTGCTGTTCGAGTTTTTGGGGATCGAAAGTTTCCCAGTCAACTGTTAGGTTTTGACAGTCGAGTGATAACTCGATTAGTCGACTGATGGGTATGATCAGTCGACTTATGGTCTATCCGTTGGAACTTATCCAATGTAGCTCGGACCGCTGTGAGACAACGACTACAGGAGTAGTCGACTGATGGTCTCGATCAGTCGACTGCTAGGCAAAATCCAACCCGAATACAGGTTATAAAAGAAGCTCGTGGAGAGGGATTTGGCTATTATTCTTTGAGGAGATTTGGGGTGATTTGCTTGTGCAATTCAGGGTCTCCAAGTGCAACCAAACAAGCAAGCTTCCAAAAGATCGTTTGTAAAGTTTTCTTTGCATCCTTTTGATGTATTTCATTTGTAATTTCTTGTTTTACTTTATATTACTGTTGTAATCATTGTAAGAGGTTTCTCTGCCTCTGACTTGTTGTCGAGAAGAAGTATATTTGATTAGTGGTGTGTGTTTGCATCGCTAGGGCTCTTTCGAGCCCAATCCGTGGAGTAGAAACCTTGAGGTTCCGAACCTCATTACATCTTTGTGTTGTGGTTGTGTATCTTATTATTTATCTTTTTTATTATTATTCTGCTGTGCTAACAAGATTGTAGATGATCAAACGTGAACAAATTCCATCGACAAGCGAACACGCTATTCACCCCCCCCCTTTAGCGGGCGCATAGGTCCTAACACTTAGAAGGGTCATTAAGAGAGTATCTCGGGAAGTTATCCCTAAGGAATACCTATTAAACCCAAGGAGATCCAATATGTATTGGGTTCCTAGGAGCGTGATCGATTCACGCTAAATGGGTTAGGGTGTGCCAACCTTGAATGGATAGGTAGTTAACCTAACCTTAGCAAAGTTGACACTTTAGGTCATTTCCAAGGTTATGGGTACCTTGGAAATAATTTTGATCTTATATCCTAAAGGTTTTTAGGATGTGCCAATATCATTTAAGAAATTTGAAAAACTAATCAAATTGGCACAAGTTAGGTCTTAGAGTCATGGTGTGCAATTTTGGGTTTTTAGTACACTTGGGGGATAAGTGATTATATGGTAAAATAAACTTAATAATAACAAATGATAATCAATATTAAAATTTAGGTATTTTTATACCTATACCTTTTATTTGCCATGCTTTATTTGTCATATGTCATGTCATGACATCATATTTATTTTTATCATATAATATGTCATGATCATGCTTAGGTTAGTTTTTATGTCATGTATATTTAGTTTATATTTTATGCTATGACATCATAATTATTGGCACATGTTTTTATTATGCTATCATCATTCATGCATCTAGGATTAATGAAAATTGATTTAAGGACAATGACATGATTTGATGTCCCATGTATAAGGGAATCAAATAGTGTTGCTTAGAAAAATGCATGAGACCTAGATTAGGATGAACAAAACCCATATCTCACATTACTTTGACATGTGTGTGTATTGATACACCCTAGACACTTGTGAGATGCTAGAAAATGAGTTAAGTTCAAGGTGCATAGTTTTTGCATCTAGATGAACTTAAACTCACATTATACCATGGATGAATCATGAGGAAAGCTTATGTACAAGTCATGTGCATTAAGCTCATAGACCATGGTTCAATATAAGGTTTTAAAACTATTTCAAAATCATCTTGAAAAACCTTGGTGAAGTCTATCTTTTGATAGCAATAACCATTGATGAAGTTGATACAAAGTAGGGTCAAAACATTGAAACTTTCAATGGTTTGAACTTTGTGTCAATCTCTCATTTTAATGGGTATTTTATTTTTCAAATATTTTTCACCCATTATGATTGTTATAAGTATTATACATATGAAGTTTCACTATTTTTCAAACTACATATAATTACTTATGTATTTTCGAAATCCATTTCTGAATTTTGATCGACTGCCAAAGCTGATTTACGGTAAACAAGGTTGTTTAGCCCATGTTTCAGCTATGTTAGGCTACCCTAACTGCACCTAACCTTAGGATATACTTTGGAGAGCATTGGAAAGGGTGAAAATCCATTGGATATGAATTAGGAGAGTTGTTTAGGGTGTGTATCAATTTTAAGGTGTGTGAAAGTTCAAGGTTGAACTTTTGACCTTAATTTTAATGGTTTAGTATTCCTATAGGCTTAGAGACTCTCCAAGGACATTGTTGGTGCAATGGTCAAGGGGGAGCAAGCCTTTAGGGGGAGGTTATCCATCATGGGATGATGAATGTGTTCTTCCTCATGAGGGGGAGAATTTTGGAAAAATAAGAATGTCAGGTACCCAATTGGAAAAATTGGGAGAGTTTGAGGATTGCACCTCTTTAGTGATATGTGACTTATCACTTGGAAGAGTGAAGGCATCCTAGATGTTTTTGGACCAAGGGGGAGATTGTAAGATCTCATTGGGATATGAGACATTGACACCCTTAGGGAGAACCTTTTTGATGTATGTCAAAAAGGGGGAGAATTGATGGGAGAATTTGGGAGAATTGGTAAGGAGTTTTAAGTTAGGTGGCCTAACTCAAAGGTGTTTGTAGTTTTTGTCAAACATCAAAAAGGGAGAGATTGTTAGGGTAATCGGCCTAGGTCATGATTGACCAGACTCGAGTAGTGTTTTGATGTTTGACAAAGGAGTTGACCATTGTTTGGCAATGGGTTGACTAGATGGTTGACTAGGGGTTGACCACAATGAAAAGTCCAAGTCATGGGTACTTGACATGGAAAGTCCAAGTGGGACACTTGGCAATGGAAAAGTCCAAGTCATGGGTACTTGGCATGGAAAGTCCAAGCATGGGTCTTGGCAAGGGAAAGTCCAAACTTGAGTCTTGGCAATTGGAAAGTTCAACATGGATTGGCAAGGAAAGTCCAAGTCATGGGTACTTGGCAATTGGGAAGTCCAAGGGTTGATATTGGCTGTGTAAAGTCCAAGCAGAAGTCTTGACAACGTAAGCCCAAATGTGCCTTAGTGGTATAGACCAGCTTAGCATGACAATAGCTGATGGAAGCACCTGAAGGTTAGCGTATGGATGAACAGGTCATGGATGACTTGGAGGGATCCGATAGGTGTGAGGCTGATGGAGGTGGCTAGAAGGCTTAGGTCTAGGCTAAGAGTAGTCTAGCAAGTATGGGGCTATCATACTTGGGGTTAAACCTCATGTTTGAGGTTATTAGTTGCCTAGGGTTATGGACCAGTCGACTGATCAAGTGTTTTGACACTTGGTAACCGAGTCAACTTGTAGTAGTCGATTGGGATTATGATCAGTCGACTGTTGAGAGTCGACTGGCATTCGACTTTGGCAAAAGACCTTTGCAGTCGACTACTAACCATGGGCAATCGACTGATTTCTTGAGCAGTCGACTGCCATGGAGGGAAATCGACTGATGTTCGAGGTAACAGACACAGAATGTTTCTGAGTCGATTGTTATGGTTCGACAGTCAAGTGGAGGCATGATCAGTCGACTGATGGTCTATCCGTTGGAACTTATCCAACGTGGCTTGAGTCATTGTGAGACAACGGCTACAGGAGCAGTCGACTGATGGTCGCGATCAATCGACTGCTAGGCGGAATCTAACCCGAATGCAAGTTATAAAAGCAGCTCATGGAGAAGGATTTTGACATGGTTCTTTAAGGCGATTTGGAGGGGATTTGCTGCTGCAATCCAGACCTTCAAGGCTCTTCTCAAGCAACCAAAGATCAAGAAATCCAAAGATCTATGTAAAGTTTTTTTTTACTTGTATTTTAGTGTATTTTCTTGTATTTGTTTTGTATTACTTTTGTAATCATTGTAAGAGGTTTCTCAGCCTCCGACTTATTGTCGAGAAGGAGTATTTGTGATTAGTGGTGGTGTTTGCATCGCTAGGGCTCATTCGAGCCCAATCCATAGAGTAGGAACCCTAAGGTTCCGAACCACATTACATCCTTGTGTATTGGTGTGTTTGTTGTATTTCATTATTGCTTTATTCTATATTCCATTGCACTAATAATGATTGTAGACAAGCACGATCAAATTCCGTCAAGCAATGACGAACGCGCCATTCACCCCCCCCCTCTAACGCTCATTGACGTTCCACATCTAGAAGGTTTAGGTGTCTAAAGTTGACCTATGAATTTAGACGTTCAATATTGGTCAACTAACCATCATTTTAAGAAGTATAGTTATTTTGAACACTACGTATAACTACACACAATAATCATGACACACAATAAAAATAGTTTTAAGAATCTATTTATGTATATATAAATTTTGAAATCGTTTTCAAAACTATTTTCAATTTGTTGTCCTTGTCATCTCACACATTCTACATGATCAACCAAGTTATCCTTATAGGTGTTGTGAGATGAATTTAATTTTACTTAGTTAAGTTTAATGTCTTAGAAATTAATTAACCTTGGGTTAGATTCAGATTTAACCTTTAGTTAGTTAAGTGAACATTTCAAAAGAGGGCTTCCAAGTCGTGGGGGGCACAAAGGCCTTCTTTGATCGGAATAACGACCACTTCCTTAGACAAAGCCAACTTAAGAAATTGTACACTTAATTCACTTTTGATCAAATCCTAGTCTAACTAGTTTAGGATGTGGTGAGGTATCATTAGCTAGTTCTACTTAGCCAAGTGCACAAAGTTAGATACTCCTTATCTAACTCGGATACACGAGACTTCGTTTCCCTAACATACTATCATCTCACCGCATCCTGATACTATGTTGTCAAGGTTAATTAACCATTTTCTATCTAACCATTCTATGATATTTAATTTTTTAAGACTAGTATGTATGACATGACAAAAATAAGCATGGTAATTAAAATGATATGTATGCATGAGCATGTTATGTTCAATCAATTCAAAGAAATAGTTGTTTCTTATGTAGACTTTTATTTGTTAAATTTCTAAAAGTTGAAGGTTTAATTGCTAAATTATTAATTTTTATATAATCAAATGGTACTCTATTATAATTAATTTTATTGGTTTGATTATTTAATTTAAAATAGATTCAATAGGATTATTAGACTTTTTAAAAGTAGAATTATTATTAAAAATTTTAAAAATAGAATTATTATTAGAATTTTTTAAGATAAGATTTTCAGACTTTTCAATAATAGAATTATTAATAGAATTTTTCAAGATAAGATTGTTAGAATTTTTAAAAGTAGCATTATTAATAAAAATTTTCAAGATAAGATTGTTAGAATTTTTAAAAGTAGAATTATTAATAGAATTTTTCAAGATAATGTTGGTGCAGTAGGCACCTAAGTCGAATCTGAGTTTTGATTATAGCAAACGATACAAAGTTAAACTCATGTCGTTATCTCACGAGCTGAATCGAGTATGTAGAAGATTGATATAGCTGGAGCTGAAGGCTAGCGACACCCGGAGGAAGCCACGGTGGTAGGGCGACACTCGAGTGACTTCGGAGGGAGCCGAAGGAATCGAGTGGAAGGTCGGAAGCAAAAGCAACATGTAAGTGTCGAGGTAAGCTCGTGTGTGCGAGCATAAGTGAGGTCATATCCTCTTTATGGGGATGATCTTAAGCGTAGATCCGACCAAAGACATTCTATAGATGGTCTAGGTCGAGATCGGATGGTCGACGACCGTCGAAATTATGTTTTTGTTGAGCTAACTTTGACTTGCAGCAAGCATCACGACGCCTTGGAGGACTCATTGCCGTCACAATCGGTCGCCGATGTCGAGAGTCGACGCTGATCGATCGCCATCATCGGATCGATGATGGCCATCAGTCGACTGATGGTCAAAGGATCAGCCTCGAGGAGTCAAGGTTTATCACCAAATTTCAAGGGGAGGTGTGCTCAATTGTGATTGGCTAGGGTTCCTCTCGAAAAGGGGCTCAAAGGCTATAAAAGGAGGGCCAAACCTAGGGTTTCTTCATCATTCTAAAGCTTCCAAAAAGCCTCCGCCAAGCTACAACTTTTCGACCACGAAGTGTTTTCTCTCCGACGAGTAGGTCTTAAATTCCTTTCTATTGTAACATCGGTTTTTTTTAGCTCTTATTTAAGTTCATTTCTTTTCGGAGCTTTTATCGTATACGAGGAGAGGGGGAGTGTCCCTCTACCTCAAGCTTTTTCCTTCTTGTATCGATTAACTCCTACCTCCAACGAGGAGGAGTTCCTTTAGTGCTTTTGCCCTCCGTACGTGGTCAAGGACCACTAGGGCCTTGGAGTAGTAGCCGAAGGCTACGAACCAAGTAAAAACTTCATTGTCTCTTTTTACTTTACATTTCCACTACAATTAATTATCTCTCGAGTTTTAACGAACGTAAAAAAAAGGAAAAGGTTTTTCGCTATTCACCCCCCCCCTCTAGCGAACTGCATCGATCCAACAATTGGTATCAGAGCCGGGGGTAGCTAAGATTTGGTGAAACCACCAATCTAGCCATTTTTACAAATTTATTTTTCTTTTAATTCTGCCTTTTTATTATTTATTTCGCTTTGTTAGCTTTTTCTCCTGCACTACTAATCCAAGACGCGAGTCTTGGTACTTATTTTTGTGTTTTTGTCGTTGCTAGTTTTTTCGTCTTCGTCTCTTTTTGTCTTTCGTGTTAATGGCCCATCTCGAGGGTTTTAGCACCGTCCGACCACCGTTTTACAACGGTGACGATTTCCGTTACTGGAAAGGTCGGATGGAGTGCTTCCTAAAAACTCAAATAGAGATGTGGATTGTGATCCAAACCAGGTTCACCCTTCCTACTAATGAAGAAGGTGAATCCTTGGATTACAATCAGTGGTCCATTGCCACTAAATGACAAGTCGAGGCAGATGCAAAGGCGACTCAAATCCTGCAGTGCGGGCTATCCAAGGAGGAGCTGAACCGAGTCGGACCCTTCATCAGTGCAAGAGATCTCTGGACGAGGCTGATCGAGTTACACGAAGGATCGGATCAAGCTAAGGTTTGCAAACGTGATTTGTTGTTCAATAAATTGTACACAATAAAAATGCAGGAACACGAGACGGCAACACAATTACATGCCCGCATCCAGGACATCGTCAACAACCTACACGCAATCGGGCAAAAGGTCAAAAACCGCGACCTTATAAGGTATGTTCTAAACTCTTTTCTGAGGACTACCTTGTGGGCATCCATGGTCGATGCCTACAAGGTCTCCAAGGACCTTTCTAAAGTTAGAATAGATGAATTATTTTCTTATTTCAAATTACATGAGCAGTCCAACTCGGAACCCGAGAGGGGTATAGCCTTGTTTACAGGTTCAAAGAAGAAGAAAATCGCAAGCAAGCCACCACCAACCGAGGAGGAAGACGAGTCCGAAAAAGAAGTTGACCCAGAGTTGACTGCCGAACTAATGAACCTAGCTCGAAGGATAGCCAAGGGATGAAAGAGAACCACGACTCGACCCAACCAAGGTAAGCCTAAAAGTTCTAATATTAGGTGTTATGAGTGTAACAGGTTTGGACATATCAAGTCCGAGTGCCCCAAGCTCAACCACCAAGCACCTAAGCACAAGAAGGCCCTCAACGCGACATGGGAAGAAGTGTCATCCGAAGAAGACGAAGACCACGTCTTCATGGCGAAATAGATTGAGTTAGACATGGAGACCGAACCTGAACTTGAGTCAGAACCTGAGGATGACTCGGACTACGGTTAGTGTACTTCGTTCAGTTACGTATTTACTAAAGCCTTGAGTCCATTAATGATGATCCGTGATGTGGTAATACTTTACATAATACGGTTATGTTTTTGTCTAGGAAATTAGCTAAGTCTGAGTCCAAGGTCGAGACCCTTGTTGAGGAGGTTAAACTCCTCAAACACGAGGTCTCCCTAACCTCTTCGACTAGTCGAGTTCAAGAGAAGGACTCAACTCGAGTTGAAAAGCTCGAAGTTGAGAACTCTCTCTTGAAAAGTCAAGTTGAAGATCTTAGGAACACGTTGGAAAGGTTCACTTTGGGATCCAAAGGACTTGACCTCCTACTTGGATCTCAATGTTGGTGCAGTGGGCACCAAAGTCGAACCGGTATTTTGATTATGGCAAAAGGCTCAATAGTTAAGGGTATATTTGTTATCTTACGAGCTCAATTAAGTGTGCAGAAATGCTAAAGTTGAGCGGAAGGTCTGCGACACCCGGTGGGAACCGAGGTGGTCGGGCAACGCCAGAGGGACTTCGGAGGAAGCCGAGGTACTCGGGTGAAGACCGGAAGCGAGGCTACAAGGTAAGCTCGTGTGAAAGCGAAGCAAGGTCGTTAAGCGTAGATCCGACCCAATACCTCCAATGGAAGGTCTAGGTCGAGATCAGATGGTTAGAACCATCGTACTTTATATTTTAAGCTAACTTGTACTGCAGTCCAAAACCCTTTGACTACAGTCAACTACTAGTCAAGTTCCAGCCTCGAGAAGAGCTCGAATTTCAAGGGGGTGAATTTGGACTTGACTCGTGTTTTGGTACAAAGGGTGATGTGGCATCAAGGTGGACATCCAAACCATCACCAAGCTTCCTTGTGGTGGACGCCCAAAATAAGGTGAGTTGGCACAAGATGGTTGGCTCCCATGATGTGGCACAAGTTGAATGGCTCCAACAAGTTGGCGCCCAAGGAGGTTGGAGGTGGCACAAGGTGGTTGGATGAAACACCTCATCCTCAAGTTGGCGCCCAAGGAGGTTGGAGGTGGCACAAGGTGGTTGGATGAAACACCTCATCCTCAAGTTGGCGCCCAAGGAGGTTGGAGGTGGCACAAGGTGGTTGGATGAAACACCTCATCCTTGAGTTGGCGCAAAGGATGTGGATGAACAAGTCTTGGGGGATAAGAACCTCACCTTGGACACTACCTATGTCTAAATTCATAGATCAATATTCATAAATAGACATGTTCAAGCCAAGCAAATAACAACAATTCAAGAGCTCTCAACACGCCGTCGTAACGCCGCTACTACTACTCACATTTGCTCTGACGTCGCCGACAACGAAGCTACATCTTCTACTTATAAGAGTTGTCGGTATATTTATTTAAGTTCTACTTCTTTAAATTGTCTTTGTGCTTTAATCGTAACAAGGAAAGTGTCCTTTGCCTTGATTTCTTTTTATGTCGTTGCTCCTACTTCCAACGAAGAGGAGTGGTTTTAGTGAATTGCCCTCCGTACGTGATCAAGGATCACTAGGGCCGTGGATTAGCAATCGAAAGATTGTGAACCACGTAAAAATATCTTGTCTACTTTATATTTCCGCTGTGCATTCTCTACTTGCTTTTTACTTATTGCAAAAGTTTTTAACGACACCGTATCGCTATTCACCCCCCCCCCTCTAGCGACACTTTCGATCCAACAATTGGTATCAGAGCCGGGGGCGCTAAGATTCGGTGAAACCACCAATCTAGCTTTGTTTTCCTTTTTTTTACAGATTTTTTATTTATTTATTTCTTTTTAGTATAATTATTTCACTTGCTTATCTTCTCCTACATATAGAATTGCATTAGAGGCTTTAGGATCCGGATAAGGTTGTCCTTCGGGTTAGATCCCGAGTAAGGTTGTCCTCCGGAACTTCAACGACATTCGCATTTGATTGTTTATTTCTTTTTGCAAGTTACATTTTATATATCTTTTTTTACTTCCCGCACTACTAATCCAAGACGAAAGTCTTGGAATATTCTTTCCGTGTGTGTTTTGCAAGATTCTTTTAAATGCGTTCTTCTTCTTGTTTTTAAATGGCCCATCTCGAAGGGTTTAGCACCGCCCGACCCCGTTTTACAACGTAATGACTTTCGTTATTGGAAGGGTCGGATGGAATGCTTTCTTAAAACCCAAATCGAGATGTGGATCGTAATCAAACCGGTTTCACACTTCCTATTAATGAAGATGGTGAATCTTTGGAGTTACGATCAATGGTCAAATTCCATGAAAAAACAAGTAGAAGCCGATGCCAAGGCAACTCAAATCTTGCAATGTGGGTTGTCAAGGAAGAGCTCAACCGTCGGCCCCTTCATTAGTGCAAAGGACTTATGGACCAAGCTAGTGGAACTACACGAAGGCACCGGAACACGAAGGTATGTAAAAGAGATTTACTTTTAAATAAATTGTATAACTTGAAAATGCAGGAAAAGCGAGACCGCAACTCAACTACATGCTCGATCCAAGACATCACAACTAACCCATGCCATCGGACAAAAGGTCGAGAATCGCGACCTTATCGTATTCTCTTAACTCGTTTCCTAGGACCACCTTATGGGCATCCATGGTCGATGCCTACAAGGTCTCCAAGGACCTTTCTAAAATTAGGTTAGGCAATTGTTTTGAACTTGAATTACATGAGCAAACTAACGTGGTCAGCCGAAGAAAGTATTGCATTAGTTGCGAGGTTCCAAGAAGAAGAAGCCCGCAAGCAAGCCACCCCCAAGGAAGAAGACGAGTCCGAATCGGAAGTAGACTCGAAATAGAATCCGAACTAGTCAATCTAGTTCGGAAGATGATCAAGAGACGAAACGACCAACAACTCAAGGTGTAAGCCTAAACCTAATTCAAATACTTCTAATTTTAGATGCTATGAGTGCAATGTGTTCTGGTCACATCAAGTCCGAGTGCCCAAAGCTAAAGAATAAGCATCAAAGACCAAGAAAGCGCTAAACGCTACTTGGGAGGAGTTGTCGGAGGAAGAAGCGATATCCAAGCTCTAATGGCCAAGCCGATCGAGCACGACTCGAAACCAAGAAGAGTCCGAGTCCAATCCGATGATGAGCTTCCATTCAAGACAAGCCACGGATCCGTATCCGGTTCAAAAGAATCATTAAGGGTAAGTCGGTCGTTGCTTAATACTTTGTATGGTGCAATTAAATTTTTAAATAAGAAACTAGCTAAGTCCGAGTCCAAGGTCGAGACCCTAATTGAGGAGGTTAACCTTCTCAAACATGAGGTCTCCTAACCTCTTCGACTACTGTATTCAAGAGGAGGACTCAACTCAAGTTGAAAAGCTTGAAGTTGAGAACTCGCTTTTGAAAACACAAGTCGAAGACCTTAGGAACACGTTGGAAAGGTTCACTTTGGGATCCAAGGGACTTGACCTCTTACTTGGATCACAAAGGGCCGTGGTACAACAAGGCCTAGGACTCGGGTTTAACTCAAATACAACCAATAAGTCATATATGTCTATAGTAAACCAACATAAGAAAAATGTCCAAGCATGGGTCCCTAAGACCACTTTGATTTCAACTTTAGGATCTAACATGTATTGGGTTCCCAGGACCAAATTCACTATGTGAATAGACCCACTCGATTCAATGGTCCAGGGGAGCCAATACAAAATGTATTTTGTTAAGTCTTAGAAATTGCATGCTTAGTTTTTCCTTTATTTTTAGAATGGTTAGATAGGACTCATAACCAACTAAAATCCTGCGAAAGATTGAGCCTCGGGAGCCTCTTTTCAAAAATAAACCAACTAAAATCCTACGAAAGATTGAGCCTCGGGGAGCCTCTTTTCAAAAATAACTAGTTAGACCAAGACGTAGTCTCAAGTAAGTCGAGTTATCAATTTCTTGAAATTAGCTTTGTCTAAGGAAGTGGTCGTTGTTCCGATCAAAGAAGGCCTCTGTGCCTCGCCACGACCTGGAAGCTAATCTCTTGAAAAGATTACTTGATGAGCTTAGACTAAATCCGAATCTAACCTAATGTTGGTTAATTTAAATTCATTAAAATTAATCAAGTAAAATTGAAAGTCATCTCAAAATAACACATAGGAATAACATGTTTTGATCATGTAGATATTGTTGATATGATTTAGTTTTAAAAAATTACAAAAAAACCTTTAGTAATTCCAATATCCGATCCAACTACCTTATGTGTAGGATCAATGGAAGTAGGCAAGAGGTTGCTCACGACACATGACCGGGGAACAACTCAAATTTTCGAAGTTACGATTCAAACGACAAGGATCGGTAGCCTTCGGAAATAACGGCAAGCTCAAAATCATCGGATCAGGTGATATTGAGCTCAACTCTAACTTTACAATTCAAAATGTCTTATTAGTAGAAAACTTTCAATATAATTTACTTAGTGTAAGCCAATTGTGTGATAACAATTATAAGGTCATATTTCTAGAAAATGAATGCGTAATCAAAATAAATGCAACATCTAAAATAATACTTAAAGGAACTAGGAGTAGCAACATCTACACAATAAATTTACACAACTCCTCAACCTAGTTTATTATGACACATAAAGATGAATCTTGGTTATTGCACCGAAGACTCGGACACTGCTTTTAAGACCCAAGACTGGCCCACAAGATGAGTCGAGTGGCTTGGTTATAGGTTTGCCTAAACTAAACAACTTGGATAATAAAATATGTAATGCTTGTCAACAAGGTAAACAATCTAGGACACAACATCAATTAACTAATCAAGAACGAACCAAAAGTGTTCTTGAGCTCCTACACATGGATCTATATTTGATTCCATGGAGCTAAGTCACTCAATGGTAGTCAATTTTGCTTAGTCATAATTGTGACTATACTAGATTTACTTGGGTTAGGTTTATCAAACATAAAAATGATACCCTAGACCAACTAATCAATCTTAGTAGGTTAATCGAAAATCAAAAGAACCTTAAGATTAAAAGAAATAGAATCGATCATGGTGGTGAATTCGAAAACCACGAGGTTTCTGATTTACGTAACCTAAGCGGATACCACCATGAGTTTTCATGTCCTAGAACCCCACAACAAAATGGGTTAGTCGAGCGGAAAAATAGAACCCTACAAGAAGCCGCTAGGACAATGTTAAACGAGTATAACCTACCCGATAGATTTTGGGCGAGGCCGTTAGTACGACTTGCTATGTCCAAAATAGGATCCTTATGGTATAGAGGCACCATAAGACCTCGTACGAGATTTATCACGATAAAATACCGAACATCAAGTACTTTAGGGTATTTGGATGCAAGGTACATATCTTAAACACTAAGGATTACCTATGGAAATTCAAATCCAAAACCTCTACTGGAACCTTTCTAGGATACTCAACCACCAGTAGAGCTTATAGGGTATACAATCACGACACTCTTAGAGTCGAAGAAACCATTAATATAGTTTTCGACGAAGGACACGAACCCGTTCAATCCTTAACAAAACCAACTAGCAAATCAACTTATAGCGAACCCGACTCTGATCTTGAACTTGAATCTCGTCCTAACCCAAGTCATCCTATCGACCAAGTGATAGATGACTCTAACCCAAGTCAAACTAGAACTCACCCAAGTCATCCTATCGACCAAGTGATAGATGACCCTAACCCGAGTCACACTAAGACTCAAACAAATCATCCTATCAATCAAGTTATAGGTGATCCAAATTTAGGGGTTCAAACTAGAGCTTCATATCGAAACCTTAGTCAAATCTCGTTAATTTCCAAAATCGAACCCAAAACTATTGAACGAGCACTTCTTGATCCCGACTGGATTATTGCTATGCAAGAAGAGCTAGCTCAATTCACTAGAAATGAAGTCTGGGAATTAGTACCACCACCTAAAGAAAAATCAATTATTGGAACAAGGTGGGTATTTCGAAATAAACTTGATGATAAAGGTGAAGTAGTTAGAAATAAAGCTAGGTTAGTCGCAAAAGGGTTTAGTCAAGTCGAAGGTTTAGATTACGATGATACCTACGCCACCGTAGACAGACTAGAGACCATCCGAATGTTGTTAGCATATACGCACATCGAGGTTTTAAATTGTTTCAAATGGATGTCAAGTCAGCATTTTTGAATGGATACATTAAGGAAGAAGTTTACGTCAACCTCCGGATTCGAAAATCTAGATAAACCTGACCGTGTCCTTAGACTTAATAAAGCCCTATATGGACTCAAAAAATCCCCAAGAGATTGGTACGAAAGTATTTCGATCTATCTTAAGTCAAAAGGATTCAACCAAGGTTTAGTCGACCCACCCTTATTCGTTAAAACCGTAGGAAAAGAAATCTTTATAGCCCAAATCTATGTAGATGATATAATTTTTGGAACTACCAACTCGATCCTGCTAAACGAATTCATCTCACTTATGGAAAGTGAATTTGAAATGAATTTAGTGGGAGAGTTAAGTTTCTTCTTAGGTTTACAAATTAAACAAACTAAAGATGGAATATATTTACATCAACAAAAATATACTAAGGACTTAATAAATCGATTTGGAATGCAAGATGCTAAAATAATCAATACACCTATGGCAACTAATGTTAATATAAAGCGAAGATGTAGAAGGAAAACCCGTTGACCTAAAATACTATAGGAGCGCAATAGGAAGTCTCCTATACTTAACCGACCGACATTTTATTCACGGTAAGTATGTGCGCAAGGTTACAAACCTGTGCCAAGGAGTCTCACCTAACCCTAGTCAAGCGTATCCTTAGATATCTAAAGGGCACGCTAAACGTAGGTATTTGGTACCCTAGATCTACCGAGTTTAATCTAATCGGCTACTCCGACTCGACTATGCGGTAGTAAACTCGATAGAAAGAGCACGAGTGGTTGTTGTCAAATCCTCGGCGAGTCTAGTAAGTTGGTGCGAGGAAGCGACATTCGTTGCCTTATCTACCACCAAGCCGAATCGTTG
Organism: Wurfbainia villosa; assembly: GCA_025175895.1. NCBI lineage: Eukaryota > Viridiplantae > Streptophyta > Magnoliopsida > Zingiberales > Zingiberaceae > Wurfbainia > Wurfbainia villosa. The sequence goes on from CM045997.1 coordinate 60,286,155, forward strand.
CGATGGGTGAGTGTGTCTCTCAGCTCCTGTGGATGAAGCACACTCTCCAAGACTTTAGCTTAATCTTTAACAACATTAAAACCTACATAGATAACATTAGTTCAATTAACTTAACTAAAAATCCAATATGTCATTCTAGGACAAAACATATAGAAGTTAAACACCACTTCATTAGGGAACATGTAACTAATGGAACTATACAACTAGAGTATGTTGAGTCCAAATCAAACCTAGCGGACATCTTCACCAAACCACTACCCGGCCGAATTTAGTTTATTAAGACGAAGTTAGGTATGTGCGTAATAGAGTAGGATTTAAATTTTTCTATATATGTACTCTACTTTTGCTTCTTTTTATGAAATTAGCCTAAGTCTTACCTTAGAAATCATATACCTATAGATTTAAGGAGCCAACACATCTCACAACACATAGGACTAATGTGTTTGTGTACTTAGCCAATGAGACGGGCGTGAGATGTTAGGACCTTACTCCAGTTCCGACGTAGATTCAAGTGCATCAACATGAACCATGGAGTATAATTATTTAAAATTAATCAACTCCTTCAAGACTTATTGATCATTCTATATCAATCAAGTCCAACCGGAGTTGTACATTTTAGATGAACATATTTTCAAGCTTATTATTATTTAAAAAAAAAAATATTTATATTGGGAACTTGCTTGGACTTACAAACCCTAAAATATATTTACAAACTTTTTGAGTTAAGGCAAAAGGGGGAGAAAGTCACAAAAGTAAGGAAGAAAGTAAACAAAATTATTACCTTTTATATTAAGTAATTCCGTTTACTTAAGCAACTATTAAGGGGAGTAAAAATTATTTTCAAGAACTCACCTTCGGTCAAGGGAGGTTACCTCAAAGGGAGAACTTGAAACAATAATATTTCTCACTCATGCTTAATCTTTATGCTAGCTCACTCATGCTTAATCTTTATGCTAGCTCATTCATACTTAATCATTATGCTAGCTCATTCATATTTAATCATTATGCTAGCTCATTCATATTTAATCTTTATGCTAGCTCACTCATGCTTAATCTTTATGCTAGCTCATTCATACTTAATCATTATGCTAGCTCATTCATATTTAATCATTATGCTAGCTCATTCATATTTAATCTTTATGCTAGCTCATTCATATTTAATCTTTATGCTAGCTCATTCATGCTTAATCATTATGCTAGCTCATTCATATTTAATCTTTATGCTAGCTCATTAATGCTTAATCATTATGCTAGCTTACTGTTATGCTTAATTTTTCCTTAACTTTTGTGTCGGTTTGCCATGAATCAAAAAGGGGGAGATTGTTGGTGCAGTGGGCACCAAAGTCGAACCGGTATTTTGATTATGGCAAAAGGCTCAATAGTTAAGGGTATATTTGTTATCTTACGAGCTCAATTAAGTGTGCAGAAATGCTAAAGTTGAGCGGAAGGTCTGCGACACCCGGTGGGAACCGAGGTGGTCGGGCAACGCCAGAGGGACTTCGGAGGAAGCCGAGGTACTCGGGTGAAGACCGGAAGCGAGGCTACAAGGTAAGCTCGTGTGAAAGCGAAGCAAGGTCGTTAAGCGTAGATCCGACCCAATACCTCCAATGGAAGGTCTAGGTCGAGATCGATGGTTAGAACCATCGTACTTTATATTTTAAGCTAACTTGTATCAGTGCCCAAAACCCTTTGACTACAGCTCAATCGCTAGTCAAGTTCCATCGAGAAGAGCTCAATTTCAAGGGGGTGAATTTGGACTTGACTCGTGTTTTGGTACAAAGGGTGATGTGGCATCAAGGTGGACATCCAAACCATCACCAAGCTTCCTTGTGGTGGACGCCCAAAATAAGGTGAGTTGGCACAAGATGGTTGGCTCCCATGATGTGGCACAAGTTGAATGGCTCCAACAAGTTGGCGCCCAAGGAGGTTGGAGGTGGCACAAGGTGGTTGGATGAAACACCTCATCCTCAAGTTGGCGCCCAAGGAGGTTGGAGGTGGCACAAGGTGGTTGGATGAAACACCTCATCCTCAAGTTGGCGCCCAAGGAGGTTGGAGGTGGCACAAGGTGGTTGGATGAAACACCTCATCCTTGAGTTGGCGCAAAGGATGTGGATGAACAAGTCTTGGGGGATAAGAACCTCACCTTGGACACTACCTATGTCTAAATTCATAGATCAATATCCATAAATAGACATGTTCAAGCCAAGCAAATAACAACAATTCAAGAGCTCTCAACACGCCGTCGTAACGCCGCTACTACTACTCACATTTGCTACGACGAAGTGCCGCCGACAACGAAAGCTACATCTTCTACTTATAAGAGTTGTCGGTATATTTATTTAAGTTCTACTTCTTTAAATTGTCTTTGTGCTTTAATCGTAACAAGGAAAGGGGGAGTGTCCCTTTGCCTTGATTTCTTTTTGTAATCGTTGCTCCTACTTCCAACGAAGAGGAGTGGTTTTAGTGAATTGCCCTCCGTACGTGATCAAGGATCACTAGGGCCGTGGATTAGCAATCGAAAGATTGTGAACCACGTAAAAATATCTTGTCTACTTTATATTTCCGCTGTGCATTCTCTACTTGCTTTTTACTTATTGCAAAAGTTTTTAACGACACCGTATCGCTATTCACCCCCCCCCCCCTCTAGCGACACTTTCGATCCAACACTCAAAGGGCCATGTACAACAAGGTTGGACTAGGGTTTAACTCAAACACGACTAATAGGTCGTATATGTCGATTGTAAGTCGACATAGGAAACATGTCCAAGCATGGGTCCCTAAGAACTTTTTGATTTCAACTCTAGGATCCAACCCGTACTGGGTTCCCAAGGACCAAATCCACTATGTGGATAGACCGAACCGATTCAACGGTCTAGGGGGAGCCAATACAAAACATGTTTGTGCTTTAACTTAGAAATTGCATGCTTAGGATTTTTTTTTTGTTTTTTTTAACTTGTGAACTCACTTAGAACACATACATAACCAACTAAAATCCTTCGAAAAGATTGAGCCTCGGGGAGCCTCTTTTCAAAAATAACCAGTTAGACCAGGAAATAGTCTTAGGTGAGTCAAGTCATCATTTTCTTGAAAATGACTTTGTCTAAGGAAGTGGTCGATGATCCGATAAAAGAAGGCCCCTGTGCCTCGCCACGGCCTGGAAGCCATGATCTTGAAAAGGTAAACTTGACAAGCCTAGGGTCAAATCCAAATCTAACATAAAATTACTTGAACCTAAATGCACTTAATCAACTTAATTGGAAGTCATCTCACAAAAAAAAAACATAAGTATAACATGCTTGATCATATAGACACAGGTGAGATGACCTAGGTTTAAAAACTTACAACCAATTTTTAAAAATATATATATATATATAAATTCTAACATCCAATCCAACCATCTTGTGTGTAGGATCAATGGATGTTGGACAGCGGTTGCTCCTGACACATGACCGAGGATCAACTCAAATTCACAAAGCTTCGATTCAAACGACAAGGATCGGTAGCCTTTGGGAATAACGACAAGCTCAAAATCATCGGATCAGGTGATATCGAGCTTAACTCGAATTTTGTTATTAAAAATGTATTACTTGTAGAGAATTTTGAATATAACCTGCTTAGCGTAAGCCAATTATGTGACAATAACTATAAGGTCGTATTTGTAGATAATGAATGTGTAATTAAAACAAATAAAACAGCTAAAACAATACTCAAAGGAACTAGGACAAATAACATTTATACAATTAACTTAATCAAATCCTCAGCCAAATGTCTTATGACACAGGAAGAGGAATCATGGTTGTGGCACCGACGACTCAGTCACTCGCACCCAAGACTCGTCCACAAGATGAGTCAGAGTAGCTTAGTCAGAGGCTTACCCAACCTCAACAATTTGGTTAATAAAATCTATAATGCTTGTCAACAAGGAAAACAACCTAGGACACAACACAAGTTAACTAACCAAGAACGAACCTCAAGTGTACTTGAGCTCCTGCATATGGATCTATTCGATTCACATGGAGCCAAGTCACTCAATAGAAGTCAATATTGCTTAGTCATAATTGATGACTACTCCAGGTTTACCTGGGTTAGGTTCATCAAACATAAAAATGATACCCTAGATCAATTAATCAATCTATTCAAATTAATCGAGAATCAAAAAAACCTTAAGGTTAAAAAGACTTAGAAGCGATCATGGTGGTGAATTCGAAAATCAAAGGTTCACCGACTTCTGTAACCTAAACGGATACCACCATGAATTCTCTTGCCCTAGGACCCCTCAACAAAATGGCCTAGTGGAGCGGAAAAACCGAACTCTACAAGAAGCCGCTAGGACCATGTTGAACGAATACGACCTACCTAATAGGTTTTGGGCAGAAGCCGTTAGCACGGCTTGTTATGTCCAGAATAGGATCCTTATGGTAAAGAGGCACCTTAAGACCTCGTACGAGATTTATCACAATAAAGTACCCAACATCAAGTACTTTAGGGTATTTGGATGTAAAGTACATATCTTAAACACTAAGAACCACCTAGGGAAATTCAAATCCAAAACCTCCACCGGAATCTTCTTAGGATACTCAACCACGAGTAGGACCTATAGGGTATATAACCACGATACCCTTAAAGTCGAAGAGACTATTAATGTAGTGTTCGATGAAGTACCCGAACCTACAAAACCCTTAATGACCCCAAGTGTTGAGCCCACTGATACCAAACTCGTCTCTGACCCTGAGATCGAGTCTAATCCACATCAACCAACTTCTCTTGTCGACCAAGTGACAAGTGATCCGAGTCAAACTAGTGTTCAACCAAGCCACCCCATTGATCAAGCATTAGGTGACACAAACCCAACCCAATCTAGGATTCAGACTAACCACCCTATCGATCAAGTGATAGGAGATCCTAATCTAGGAGTTCGAACTAGAGCATCCTATAGGAACCTTAGTCAAATTTTCTTAATTTCAAAGATAGAACCCAAATCAATTGAACAAGCTCTTCTTGATCCCGATTGGATTATTGCAATGCAAGAAGAGCTAGCTCAATTTACTAGGAATGAAGTGTGGGAATTAGTACCACCACCTAAAGACAAAATGATAATTGGAACAAGGTGGGTGTTTCGAAATAAGCTTGATGATAAAGGTGAAGTAGTTAGAAACAAGGCTAGGTTAGTCGCCAAAGGGTTTAGTCAAGTCGAAGGCTTAGATTACGATGAAACCTATGCATTGTTGGTGCAATCGGCCCAGGTCACGATTGACCAGACTCGGGTTTGACTCGAGTGATGTTTTGATGTTTGACAAAGGGATTTGACAAAGTGGTTTGGCATTGATGTTTGACATCAATATCGGTTAATATGTTGGGGAGATTGTTGGAGCAATCGACCCAGGTCATGTTTGATCGGACTCGAGTTTGACTCGAGGAAGACCTTGATGGTTGACTGGGGTTGACCATGTGATTATGGGAAAGTCCAAGCATGAGTCTTGGCAAGGTAAAGTCCAAGTCATGGGTACTTGGCATGGAAAGTCCAAGTGGGACACTTGGCATTTGGTAAAGTCCAAGTCTTGAGTACTTGGCATGAAAAGTCCAAGTGGGACACTTGGCGCATGGAAAGTCCAAGTCATGGGTACTTGGCATTTGGGAAAGTCCAAGTCTTGAGTACTTGGCATGAGAAGTCCAAGCATGGGTCTTAGCATATGAGAAGTCCAAGCATGGGTCTTGGCATGGAAAGTCCAACATGGGTTGGCAAGGAAAAGTCCAAGTTTGAGTCTTGGCATTTGGAAGTCCAAGGGGTTTGATATTGGCAGCGTAAAGTCCAAGCGGAGTCTTGGCGACGTAAGTCCAATGTGCCTTGGTGGTGTAGACACCGTTAGCATGACATAGCCGAGGGAAGCACCTGGAGGCTAGCACGATGGATGAACAAGTCATGGATGACTTGGAGGGATCCGAGAGGCGTGAGGCTGATGGAGGTGGCTAGAAGGCTTAGGTCTAGGCTAAGGGTGGTCTAGCACGTATGGGGGCACCATACTTGGGTTAAAACCTCATCTTTGAGGTTGGCGCCGATCGGGCATTATGGCTCGACTTGAGTTCGACCGCCTGATCGTAAGGGTCAAGCAATGATCGCGAGTTCGCGGTCGGATCGCAGGGATCGCTCGCAGCCGATCGCAGCCGATACGTCGCCGGCAATGATCGGGCACAATGTTGGCACCGATCGCCAAGAGATCCGCTTGGAGTTTTTCCAATGGATCGAGCCGTTGTCTCACGACAACATAGTGGCATCACCGATCGGTGACTTATGGCAATGATCGATAGGCGGAAATCCACCGACGCAAGGATAAAAGGAGCTGAAGGAGGGTTTTTGCAACGATTTTCTTGGGCAAAATCAAGAAGTTGGTGCTTCAAATTCTTCAAAGCTAGTTCAAGGCAATCAAAGATCAAGCAATCCAAAGCTCTTGTAAAGTTGTTTTTCCTTTACTTGCATTGTATTTCTTACTTGTATTTGCTTGTATCTTGTGTATTACTTAGTGTAATCCTTGTACGAGGTTTTTCCGCCTCCGGATTGTTCCGAGAAGGAGGTATTATTGATTAGTGATTGCGTGTGCATCACTAGGGCTCTTTAGAGCTCGATCCGTGGAGTAGGAACCGTTCGGTTCTGAACCACGTTATATACTTGTGTTCATGATTGTTGTATTTCGTTATTGCTTTCATTTCTATATTCCGCTGCGCTAACGAAATTGTAGAGACGATCGCGAACGATTTCCATCTTCGTACGGTCACAACGCTATTCACCCCCCCTCTAGCGGGCCTCAAATCTCCTACAATTGGTATCAGAGCCCGGGGCTCTTCTACGGACTAATCGCCGGGAGTTAGGACAAAGAAGCTAGAGGGTGAAGATGGAAGAACAATTGGGATGGAACATTAACACACCGATCCCTTACTCCTTCTATGGACAAGAAGGGTTTAAGCAATGGAAGTCAAGAATTGAAGACTTCCTAATGATGAGGGACTTCGAAGAATGGTCTATCTTAATGGAAGGATATACTTATCCAAGAGGACCAAAAGGTGGATTCCTCAAGAAAAAGAGATGGACCGAAGAGCAAGTCCAAGCCTTCGAAAAGAATGAGAAGGTAATTAAGTTGTTAATTGATTTAATACCTAACAATATCTTGTGTATGTTAGGTAATTATGTAGATGCAAACGAGCTATGGAGCCAAGTGGCCAAGCTCCATGAAAGCCCATCAATGGTCCAAGAGGAAGAGACCAAAGAGGCTAATGCATCACCCTCACAAGGAAGTGAGGACTTGGAGGTTGAGAGATTATCAACATCCAAAGAGGAAGAGGAAGTAGATTCGGAGGTTGATAGGGAATCAACATCCGGATCAGAAGAAGTGGAAGAAGCATCCACTTCCGGATCGGAGAAGGAAGTAGAAGAGGTGGAAGAAGTATCCACTTCTAGGATTGAGGAGGAGATTAGAGTTTCCTCAACACCGGAGCAACAAGAAGAACCATCTACATCCGGTAGAGAGGAAGAGCAAGCTCAAGAATCCACTCCGGCCACCACAACCACCCTAGGTAACTCAAGCATGTCAATTAATAATAAAATGAATATTATATGCTTTGAGTGTAGGGAGAAAAGACACTACAAGAGTAAGTGTCCTAAACGGGTTAAGAAGACTCCACCCGTGCCAAAAGTCAAGGAGACCGGTGCCTCAATGAAAAAGAGCAAGGAGCAAGTGATTTGCTTCAAATGCCGACTACCGGGTCATTACCGGAGTCAATGCCCAAAGGGGGAGAAGAAGGGGCAAGGAGGAGCATCACAAGTAGGGGGAGCTTCTATAGCTAACCCTAAGGTATATTTCAATAATGCACCTTCTAGATTTAAAAGTCAAAAGCATGCTAGGAATTTTAATTCCCTTGCAATTCATAAAGAGCATGCTAGAAGTAAGGAATTTTGCTTAGGTGCTAAAAATGTTTACCTTAGGAGTAAGGAAAAATTTGGGACTAATGTCCCTAAAAATATTTTACCTAAGGAATCAATTAGGAAAATAGGAGAACATCTAGATCTAAATCCTAAATGGACTAGGCATATGCCTAGAAAGTCCAATGCCCAAGATTTAAATCAAAATTCTAAAATTGGGCAATTAGAAAAGGAAAATCAAGTCTTGAGGTCAAGGCTTGAAAAACTTGAAAAGACCCTTAGGAATATACAAAATCAATTTAAAGGGTCTAATGGTCAAAGTCAAAGGTCCAAAAGTCAAAGTCAACACCTAGGACCTAAGAGTCAAAAGTCAACCAAAGGCAAGCAAGGTTTGGGTCACAAACCTAAGCCTAAGGTAGCTTACCATAGTGTTCCATTTGACTATGGAACACAAACTAGGTCTAGGAAGACCAAGGTCAATAGGGAAGTCATCTCTAGAATTGACCAAAGGGTATGCCTAGTGGCTAGGGTTTCAAGGAAACCTAGGGTGGCCACTAAGAAGGTTGCAAGGGGAGTTACCCCTAGAGTCAACCTAGGTAAGACCCAAATGACCAAGGCTAACAAGCCTAGGAGGGTCATTAGAAAGGTATCTAGGGAGGTTATCCCTAAGGAATACCTAATTAACCCTAGGAGCTCAAATCGGTTTTGGGTTCCTAAGAGCGTGATTGATTCATGCTAGGTGGGTTTAGGATGTGCCAACCTTGATTGGATGGGTAGTTAACTCAATCATGGTAAAGGTGGCACTTTAGGATGTTTTCAAGGTTATGGTTACCTTGGAAATAGATTTAAATCAACATCCTAAAAGATTTTAGGATGTGCCAATGCACTTTTGAATTTAAGAAAAATAAATTAAATTGGCACAATTTAGGTTTAGAGGTTAGTGTGTCATTTTTGGGTTTTTATCACACTAGGGAGATTAATGATAATATGGCAAAATATATCTAATTATATCAAATGGAAATTAAATATTAAAATTTGGGTATTACTATACCTATATATTTTATATGCCATGCCTTGTTTGCCATATACCATGTCATGACATCATGTGTATTTCTAATCATTTTATATGTCATGATTATGCTTAGATTTAAGGATTTAAATGTCATGTGTTTTAGATTTCATATTATGTCATGACATCATGGTTATGAGCATATGTTTATTTATGTCATCATTAATGTCATAATCATTCATGCATTTAAGAAAATCTCAATTGAAATTAATTTAAGGACTATGGCATGACTTGGAGTCCCATTTATAAGGGAATCAAGTAGGGTTGCCTAGAAAAATGCATGAAACCCTAGTTTTAAATGAACCAAAACCCACATCTCACATCCAATTGACATGTATGTGTATTTATACACCCTAGATACATGTGAGATGCTAGGATATGAGTTAAGTTCAAGGTGCATAGTTTTTTGCATCTAGATGAACTAAAACTCATCTAATTTCAATTAGTGGATCATTAGGAAAGCATGTGTACAAGTCATGTACATAGAGCCCAAGGAATATGATCCAAAATAAGGTTTTGAAAACATTTTAAAATCATTTTGAAAACCCTTGGTGAAGTCTATCTTTTGATAGCAATCACCATTGATGAAGTTGATACAAAATAGGGCCAAAACATTGAAAATTTCAATGGTTTTGAGTTTTGTATCAAAATCACTATTTTATGGGTAAAATAATTTTCAAATATTTTTCACCCATTGTGTGTGTCATAAGTATTATACGTATGAATTTTCATGATTTTTCGAATTACGTATAATTATTTATGAATTTCCAAAATTCATTTCTGATAGTTGAAAACACGATGTGAGTGGCAAATGATCGAGATCGGCCAGAGTCGATCGCTGTGTCAGTCTGATTCAGGTTAACAAGGTTTGTTTAGCCCGTGTTCAGCTATGGAAAAGGTTCGTAATCACTCCTAACCCTAGGATATGCTTTAGGAAGCATTATAAAGGGTGAAAAATCATTGGATATGGATTAGGAGCTGTGTTAGGTCAAAGTATCAAATTTAGGGTGAGTGAAAGTTCTATGTTGAACTTAGAACCTTAATTTTGATGGTTTAGAGTTCCTATTGGCTTAGGGGCTTCCCAAGGACATTGTTGGTGCAATGGTCAAGGGGGAGCAAGCCTTTAGGGGGAGGTATCCATCTTGGGATGATGGATGCGTTTTTCTCCTTGAAGAGGAGAAGTTATTGGGAGAATATCATCAATTGGGAAAATTGATGGGTTTTTTTGATACCCAATTTGGAAATTGGGAGAGAGTATAGGATTGTCTCTCTTGAGTGATATGTGAATTATCACTAGGAAGATGGTAGGCATCCTAGGTATTTATTTTTGGATAAAGGGGGAGATTGTAAGATCTCATTGGGACATGAGACATTGACCTCCTTGGAGAGAAAACCTTTTTGATGTTAGTCAAAAAGGGGGAGAATGTTTGGGGGAGAACATTTGAGAGAGAAGTATGAATGTTTGGGGGAGAACATTTGGAGAGTGTTTACCAATTTGGGATAATTGGTAAGGGATTTGAGTTAGTGGTCTAACTCAGATGATTTGTTTGGTTTTTGTCAAACATCAAAAAGGGGGAGATTGTTGGTGCAATCGGCCCAGGTCACGATTGACCAGACTCGGGTTTGACTCGAGTGATGTTTTGATGTTTGACAAAGGGATTTGACAAAGGGATTTGACAAAGTGGTTTGGCATTGATGTTTGACATCAATGTCGGTTAATATGTTGGGGAGATTGTTGGAGCAATCGACCCAGGTCATGTTTGACCGGACTCGAGTTTGACTCGAGGAAGACCTTGATGGTTGACTGGGGTTGACCATGTGATTATGGGAAAGTCCAAGCATGAGTCTTGGCAAGGTAAAGTCCAAGTCATGGGTACTTGGCATGGAAAGTCCAAGTGGGACACTTGGCATTTGGTAAAGTCCAAGTCTTGAGTACTTGGCATGAAAAGTCCAAGTGGGACACTTGGCGCATGGAAAGTCCAAGTCATGGGTACTTGGCATTTGGGAAAGTCCAAGTCTTGAGTACTTGGCATGAGAAGTCCAAGCATGGGTCTTGGCAAATGAGAAGTCCAAGCATGGGTCTTGGCATGGAAAGTCCAACATGGGTTGGCAAGGGAAAGTCCAAGCTTGAGTCTTGGCATTTGGAAGTCCAAGGGGTTTGATATTGGCAGCGTAAAGTCCAAGCGGAGTCTTGGCGGCGTAAGTCCAATGTGCCTTGGCGGTGTAGACACCGTTAGCATGACATAGCTGAGGGAAGCACCTGGAGGCTAGCGCGATGGATGAACAAGTCATGGATGACTTGGAGGGATCCGAGAGGCGTGAGGCTGATGGAGGTGGATAGAAGGCTTAGGTCTAGGATAAGGGTGGTCTAGCAAGTATGGGGGCACCATACTTGGGTTAAAACCTCATCTTTGAGGTTGGCAGTCGACTGACATTATGGCCGGTTCGACTGCCGTGAGTCGACTTGAGTTCGACTGCCAATTTAGAGCTGGAATTGCTCTGGCAGTCGACTGCCAAGGGTTGGCAGTCGACTGCTAGTTCCGCGGTCAAGCAGATAACGCCCGTAGCCGATCGCCGCTGATTGACTACGGTGTTGGCAATGATCGCCAATGTTGGCAATGATCGCGCAAGAGATCCGTTGGAACTTTTCCAGCGTGGATCGATCCGTTGTCTCACGACAACAGTGGCATCAGTCGACTGGTGACTTATGGCAGTCGACTGATAGGCGGAAATCCAGCCCGACGCAGGTTATAAAGGCAGCTCGGAAGGAGGGTTTTTGCAGCGATTTTCTTGGGCGAAATTGAAGGGGGAAGTTGGTGCTTTCCAGTCCTTCAAAGCTAGTTCAAGGCAATCAAAGATCAAGCAATCCAAAGCTCTTGTAAAGTTGTTTTTCCTTTACTTGCATTGTATTTCTTACTTGTATTTGCTTGTATCTTGTGTATTACTTAGTGTAATCCTTGTACGAGGTTTCTCCGCCTCCGGATTGTTCCGAGAAGGAGGTATTATTGATTAGTGATTGCGTGTGCATCACTAGGGCTCTTTAGAGCTCGATCCGTGGAGTAGGAACCGTTCGGTTCCGAACCATATTATATACTTGTGTTCGTGATTGTTGTATTTCGTTATTGCTTTCATTTCTATATTCCGCTACGCTAACGAAATTGTAGAGACGATCGCGAACGATTTCCATCTTCGTACGGTCACAACGCTATTCACCCCCCCTCTAGCGAGCCTCAAATCTCCTACATGCCCCAGTAGCTAGACTCGAATCCATTCGAATGTTGCTAGCTTATGCCGCACATCGTGGATTTAAGTTGTTTCAAATGGATGTTAAGTCGGCATTCCTAAATGGATACATTAAAGAAGAAGTTTATGTTAGCCAACCCCCCGGATTCGAAAATCTAGATAAACCCGATCATGTTCTAAAACTTAAGAAAGCTCTCTATGGACTTAAACAAGCTCCTCGAGCTTGGTACGAGAGACTTTCAATCCATCTTAAGTCAAAAGGGTTTAACCAAGGCTTAGTTGACCCAACTCTCTTCGTAAAAACCTTAGGTAAAGAAATATTCATAGCTCAAATTTACGTAGACGATATAATTTTTGGAACCTCTAACTCAGCCTTACTAAACGAGTTCGTTTCACTCATGGAAAGTGAGTTCGAAATGAACTTGGTAGGCGAGTTAAGTTTCTTTTTAGGTCTACAAATTAAACAAACTAAGGATGGTATATACCTATATCAACAGAAATACACTAAGGAGTTAATTAAAAGATTTGGAATGCAAGACACTAAGATAATAAACACCCTAATGGCGATTAATGTTAACATAAGAGAAGACCCAAAAAGTAAGTCCATTGACTTAAAGTACTATAGGAGCGCGATAGGAAGTCTCCTATACTTAACTGCGAGTCGACCCGACATCCTATTCGCAGTAAGTATGTGCGCCAGGTTTCAAACCTGTGCTAAGGAGTCTCACCTAACCCTAGTTAAGCGTATCCTTAGATATCTTAAGGGTACACTTAACGTTGGTATTTGGTACCCTAGATCTACGGAGTTCGAACTAATCGGCTACTCCGATTCGGATTATGCCGGTAGTAAACTCGATAGAAAGAGAACGAGTGGTTGTTGTCAACTACTCGGCTCGAGTCTAGTGAGTTGGTGTAGTAGGAAGCAACACTGTGTTGCTTTATCTACCACCGAAGCCGAATACATCGCGATGGGTGAGTGTGTCACGCAGCTTCTTTGGATGAAGCACACTCTCCGCGACTTTAAGTTAGACTTTACGAATACTAAACTTCACGTAGATAACATTAGTTCAATTAATCTTACAAAGAATCCGATATGTCACTCTAGGACCAAACATATAGAGGTCAAACACCATTTCATTCGAGAACATGTGGCCAACGGAGCCATACAACTTGAATACGTCGAATCGAAGTCTAACTTGGCAGACCTATTTACTAAACCCCTACCCGAAGCCGAATTTAGTCTATTAAGACGAAAATTGGGCATGTGCATAATAGAATAGGTACTTGCAAATTATATGTTCTTACTACTATTTCTTTAATTTCATGGAACTAGCATAGGACATACCTTAGATATCATGCACCTATAGATTTAAGGAGCCAGTACATCTCACAACACATAGGACTAATGTGTTTGTGTACTTAGCCACATAGATGGGCGTGAGATGTTAGGACCTTACTCCTGGTTCTAGATGTAGAGCTAGTGCATCGCTATGAACCACGGAGTATAATCATACATACTAACCGACTCTGACCAGGACTGGTTGATCCTTCATATCAATCAAGCCAAATATGAGTCGAACATTTTATAGATGAACCTATTTTCAGTATATTATTTTCAAAATAATGTGGAACATGCTTGGACTTTAAAATTAAAACTTATTTTTTTATTCCACACACATCCTCACTCTTTTCGATATATGGCAAAAGGGGGAGAAAAAGGTCAAAGTTAAGGGATCAATTTTTTTTATGGCCAAGGCTTACTTAACTTTAAGTTAACAAAACAAGTTAAGGGAACTCTTAACTTAAACACATTTAGTTAACTTGTTTTCGTTAACAATACAATAATTTACTTAACTCTTACTTAACTTGTTAACAAAAAGTAATTTACTTAACTTGTTAACAAAATAGAAGTAAAGGCCAAGGTTAAGAAATCAATTTTTTCTTAACTTAAAACTTATTTTAAACACTATGGTGAATTTTAAGTAATTTCGGTCACTTAATTTTTTTTTAGTAGCAAATATCAAGGGGAGAGTTAAAACCCTTTCTCAAGTACTCACCCTCGGTCAAGGGGGAGGATTCCTCAAGGGGGAGCACTTGAAAAAGAGTTTTTACTCCTACACATTCATGCATATCTCTTGCTCATTTTACTTAATGCACTTAATTTGTTTTTTCTTAACTTTGTATGTGGGTTTTCCATAAATCAAAAAGGGGGAGATTGTTGGTGCAGTAGGCACCTAAGTCGAACCTGAGTTTTGATTATAGCAAACGATACAAAGTTAAGCTCATGTCGTTATCTCACGAGCTGAATCGAGTATGAAGAAGATTGATATAGCTGGAGCTGAAGGCTAGCGACACCCGGAGGAAGCCGCGGTGGTCGGGCGATACTCGAGTGACTTCGGAGGGAGCCGAAGGAATCGAGTGGAAGGCCAGAAGCAAAAGCAACATGTAAGTGTCGAGGTAAGCTCGTGTGTGCGAGCGTAAGTGAGGTCGTATCCTCTTTATGGGGATGATCTTAAGCGTAGATCCGACCAAAGACATTCTATAGATGGTCTAGGTCGAGATCGGATGGTCGACGACTGTCGAAATTATATTTTTGTTGAGCTAACTTTGACTTGCAAAGAAGCATCACCGATTGCCCGGCTTGGAGGACTCATTGCCGACAATCACCGATCGTCGGAGGTCAAGACTCGGCCGTGATCGCCATCAGTCGACTGATGATGGCCATCAGTCGACTGATGGTCAAAGGATCAGCCTCGAGGAGTCAAGGTTTATCACCAAATTTCAAGGGGAGGTGTGCTCAATTGTGATTGGCTAGGGTTCCTCTCGAAAAGGGGCTCAAAGGCTATAAAAGGAGGGCCAAACCTAGGGTTTCTTCATCATTCTAAAGCTTCCAAAAAGCCTCCGCCAAGCTACAACTTTTCGACCACGAAGTGCTTTCTCTCCGACGAGTAGGTCTTAAATTCCTTTCTATTGTAACGTCGGTTTTTTTTTTTAGCTCTTATTTAAGTTCATTTCTTTTCGGAGCTTTTATCGTATACGAGGAGAGGGGGAGTGTCCCTCTACCTCAAGCTTTTTCCTTCTTGTATCGATTAACTCCTACCTCCAACGAGGAGGAGTTCCTTTAGTGCTTTTGCCCTCCGTACGTGGTCAAGGACCACTAGGGCCTTGGAGTAGTAGCCGAAGGCTACAAACCAAGTAAAAACTTCATTGTCTCTTTTTACTTTACATTTCCGCTGCAATTAATTATCTCTCGAGTTTTAACGAACGTAAAAAAAAAGGAAAAGGTTTTTCGCTATTCACCCCCCCTCTAGCGAACCGCATCGATCCAACAGATAAGATTGTTAGAATTTTTAAAAGTAGAATTATTATAAATATTATAATTATTTAGATAAGATTTGGAATTTTTAAAATTTAATTTCGAATTGTTTATGGTTGAATTTTTCAAAATAGAATTTGTTAATTCAGAATTATCTAGATTAATGAGATCTAGGGTTTGATGATCCTGTCCTAAGTTTTGATTATTCTGATTAAGTCCTAGGTTGGTTTTATTCTTAACTTGATCTGGATCTATGTTGATTAAACTAAATATTTGAGTAAGCTCTAGGTTAATTTTATCAAATGTTATATTAATTTGATTATTTTCTTCAATCATATTATTATTATTATTTAAACTAATTAAATATGAATTAATTAATTTTTTATTAGTTGAATTGATTGGATTTAAATTATAATTAATTGACTTAGACTTAGGTACATTTAATTGAATGTCATTAATACAAGCAACATCTAACTTAAGATTATGCATTTCAAAAATAGGATTTTCAAAAAATTTAACTTTGCTAACCTTATCCACATCCCCTAATTCTATGAATTTCTTCTTTTTCGGACATTGGTTCTTGTAATGACCGAACCTTTTGCACCCGAAGTACATGATGTGCTCCTTGTTCCTCCAGACTTCTGGCATTAGTGCCTCCTTTGCCGTCGGTTGTGCCATCCGAGTCTTACGAGTATGACACTTATTTTTATAGTGTCATCTCTCCCTACACTTAAAACAGATAAAATGTAATTTAAAATTTAAATTAACATTGTTACCTTTAGGCCTTGTGGGATACTTTTCCATGGTTAGCTCAGTCAACGATCATCCAATACTCGCAAAAAAAACACAAACTAAAAAGTCCCAAGATTTGTTCTTGGATTAGTAGTGCGGGAGATAATTAAAAATAAAGATAAAGAAAAGAAAATGCTCGACCGGTGGTTGCACCGAATCTGAGCGCCCCCGCTCTGATACCAATTGTTAGATCAAGAGAATCGCTAGAGGAGGGGTGAATAGCATTCATAAAACTTTTCTTTTCATCGATTAAAACAAAGTATGCAGCGAAAAACTAAAACACAAAACACAAGTATTTTTTACTTGGTTCACAGGCTACCGACTGCTAATCCAAGGCCCTGTGATCCTTGATCGCTTCTGATGGGCAAAGCACTAAAAATATTTTCCTCGTTGGAGGTAAGAGACAATCGAATATAATGATGTAGAGGAAGAGGTAACAACCTTACCTCTCCTCTTTGCAAATAATAATTAAGAAGTAAAAGATACCGATAAATAACTTGTAGCGGATGCACGGTTGGAGTAGCATTGTAGCATGAAGGATTGCGAAGAGCCAGCACACTTAGGAGTTCATTGATTGATTATGGGTTTGAGTCCTCTCCTCCTTTTATAGATTGTCACATTGGAATATGTTCCGATCCTGATCCAAAACTCGTGGATCTTATCTTGAGGTGGCTGCTTATCTTATCATGAGGTTGCGACATCAATCTATATCTCTTTAACCTTGTGAACTAGGTTGATTCATCGATATCAGTCGACTAATCCTCTTGGCAGTCGACTGCCTTTAGTTGACTGCTACACTTGAGAATTCATCCTGACACTTGCAACACAAGGTTAGAACAAGAGATACATAATACCATGCAGTGTGATAGTCCTTTAATTGTCTGATCTCGACTTTGGTATTCCTTCGGAAGTCTTGGTCGGATCGACGCCCAGGATTGTCCTCTAACCGAGGATGCATCCTTACCACCGCTCCACACTCGGAGCTTACCTTTGGTCCTCCTGACCTGTCACTTAGTTTTTGATCACTTGTTCACCGAGGTTTCTCCTTCTAAGATTCTCCTGGCATCACCCGACCACCGAGGTTTTTCCTTCCGAGATTCTCTTGGTGTCACCTGACCACCGAGGTTTCTCGTCCCGAGATTCTCTTGGTGTCGTTTACCACCGAGGTTTCTCGTCCCGAGATTCTCCTGGTGTCACCCAACCACTGAGGTTTCTCGCCCGAGATTCTCCTGGTGTCGTTGACCACCGAGGTTTCTCTCTCGGAGATTCTCCTTGTGTCGTTGACCTTGACAAAGTCTAATACAATACCTGCATACTTAGCATAGCACATGAGATAACAGAATAGCTTAACTTTGAATCTTTGCCATTATTAAAACCAAGGTTCAATTATCTAGTGCCCCTACACCAATAGTTTTTGCCCTTTGAGCCCGATAGAAGTCGACTGGTGCATACCATCAGTCGATTGCTACTACTATTGACCAAATCCAATGACTTCTGATGAATCATGATTGTAATCGTCATGACTCTGTTGGTGCAATCGACCCAGGTCACGATTGACCGGACTCGAGTTTGACTCAAGCGATGTTTTGATGTTTGACAAAAACATATGACAATGTGATTGTCATGGGAAAGTCCAAGTCTTGAGAATTTGGCATGAGAAGTCCAAGCATGGGTCTTGGTAATGGAAAGTCCAAGTGGGACACTTGGCATTTGGGAAAGTCCAAGTCTTGTGGTCTTGGCATGGAAAGTCCAACATGAGTTGGCAAGGGAAAGTCCAAGCTTGAGTCTTGGTATTTAAGAAGTCCAAGGGGTTTAATATTTGTGACGTAAAGTCCATGGGTGGAGTCTTGGCAGCATAAGTCCAATGGTTGGTGGCGTAAAGTCCAAGCGTGGTCTTGGCAGCGTAAGTCCAATGTGCCTTGGCGGTATAGACCGACTTAGCATAACAATAGCCGATGGAAGCACCTGAAGGCTAGCATATGGATGAACATGCCATGGATAACTTGGAGTGATCTGATAGGTGCGAGGCTGACGAAGGTGGCTAGAAGGCTTAGGTCTAGGCTAAGGGTGGTCTAGCAAGTATGGGGACACCATACTTGGGTTAAAACCACATGGTTGAGGTTGACAGTCGACTGGCATTATGGTCGGTTCGACTGTCGTGAGTCGACTAGAGCTCGATCTGAAAATGCGTAGTCGAGTGGTTTAGTCGCGAGCACATCGCCGTGAGAATGCTCGATCGGGCGATCGGCTATGGCGTGACAACGATCGCCAATGTTGGCAATGACCGTGAGAGTCCCATTGGAACTTTTCCAGCGTGGATCTAGCCGTTGTCTCACGACAACATTGGCATCAGTCGACTGGTGACTTATGGCAGTCGACTGATCGATAGAAATCCAGCCCGATGCAGGATATAAAGGCATCTCAGATGGAGGGTTTTGCAGTGATTTTTCTTGGGCGAATTGAAGGGGATAGTTGGTGCTTTCCAGTCCTTCAAGGCTAGTCCAAGGCAATCAAAGATCAAGTAATCAAAGTGCTCTTGTAAAGTGATTTTTCTTTACTTGCATCGTATTTCATACTTGTATTAGCTTGTATCTTTTGTATTACTTAGTGTAATCATTGTATGAGGTTTCTCCACCTCCGGATTGTTCCGAGAAGGAGTTATTTGTGATTAGTGGTTGTGTGTGCATCACTAGAGCTCTTTAAAGCTTGATTCATGGAGTAGGAACCGTTTGGTTCCGAACCACGTTATATTCTTGTGTTCGTGTTTGTCTTGTTTCTTATTATTGCTATTATCTATATTCCGCTAAGCATAATGAGTTTTGTAGAGACGAACGCGAACGAATTCCATCAACTTACGAGCACGACATTATTCACCCCCCCTCTAGCATTCCAAGGATCCCCAAAAAGTGGTATCATAGCGAGGTCGCTCTTTAAGTTTAACAACTAAGGGAGGAAGATGGATCTTCAAGAAAGATGTGGCGATGACATAGCGATTCTACTCGCCTTCGACCGCGAAGATTTCGTGTATTGGAAAGGTAGGATGGAATATTTTCTAATGTCAAATATAGAAAATTGGTTTGTCGTGATTATAGGATTCGATGCTCCGAGAGGAGAGAACAGAGAAATCCTCAAGATGAAGAGGTGGACCGAGGAGTAACGGCAAAAATTCAAGACAACCGTTAAGGTAACAAAAATATTAGTTAATTTGATACCTAATGATATTTTGTCTAGACTAGGAAGCTATAGGGATGCCAAGGAGTTGTGGAACAAGTTGGTCAAGTTCTACGACAATCCCAAATCGGTCCAAGAAGACTTGGAAGAGGAGGAGACCGAAGAGGAAACTTCATCATCCTCACAAGAAAGTGAGGAGTCAACTTCCGAATTGGTGGAAGAGAAGGTGGAAGAATTAGAATAAACCTCCACCTCTAGGATTGAGGGGGAGGAAGTTAGATCACCTTCCATGCCGGATCAAGAGGTAGCCTCAACATCCGGTCAAGATGAAGAAGCAATTCTGGCTTCCACCACCCTAGGTAACTCAAGCAATTTGGTTTTAAACAAAAATCATATAATTTTCTTTGAGTGGAGGGAATCCAGGCACTACAAGAGTAAGTTCCCAAAAAGAGTCAAGAAGGCTCCACCCGTGCCAAAAGTCAAGGAGACCGGTGCCTCAACGCAAAAGAGCAAGGAGCAAGTGATTTGCTTCAAATGCCGACAACCAGGACACTACCGGAGTCAATGCCCGAAGGGGGAGAAGAAGGGGCAAAGGGGAGCATCACAAGTAGGGGGAGCTTCTAAAGCAATCCCTAAGGTAAAATTAAATAATGCTCCTTCTTTAGTTAATAGACAAAAGCATGCTAGGAATTTCAATTCACTTGCTATTTATCATGAAAAGCATGCTAGGAGCAATAAATATTTTTGCCTAGGAGCTAAGAATATTCACCTTGAAAATAAGGAGAAATTTGGGACTAATGTCTCTAGAAAGACCTTGTCTAGAGAATCTATCAAGAAAATAGAAGAGCAGCTAGGTTTAAACCCCAAATGGACTAGGCATATGCCTAGGAAGAACCATGCCCAAGGATTAAATCAAAATTCAAAAATTGGGCAATTAGAGGTGGAAAATCAAGCCTTGAGGTCAAGGCTTGAAAAACTTGAAAAGACCCTTAGGTTTAAGCAAAATAAAGTTAAGGGGTCAAATGGTCAAAATCAAGGGTCTAGATCTCAAAGTCAACACCTAGGGTCTAAGAGACAAAAGTCAACCAAGGGCAAGAAATGTTTGGGTCACAAACCTAAGCCTAAGGTGGCTTATCATAGTGTTCCATTTGATTATGGAACACAAACTAGGTCTAGGAAGACCAAGGTCAATAGAGAAGTCATCCCTAGAGTTGACCATGGTGTGTGCCTAGTGGCTAGGGTTTTAAGGAAAACTAGGGAAGCCACTAAGAAGGTTGCAAGGGGAGTCACCCCTAGAGTCAACCTAGGTAAGACCCAAATGACCAAGGCTAACAAGCCTAGGAGGGTCATTAGGAAGGTATCTAGGGAGGTTATCCCTAAGGAATAACTAATTAACCCTAGGAGCTCAAATAGGTTTTGGGTTCCTAAGAGCGTGATCGATTCACGCTAGATGGGTTTAGGTGTGCCAACTTTAAATGGATGGGTAGTTAGCCTAACCATGGTAAAGGTGGCACTTTAGGTAATTTTCAAGGTTATGGGTACCTTGGAAATAGATTTGATCTTATGATCCTAAAAGATTTTAGGATGTGCCAATACATTTTTGGAATTATGAAAAATCAATTAAATTGGTACAATTTAGGATTAGAGGTCATAGTGTGCCATTTTGGGTTTTTGGCACACTTTGGAGATTAGTGGCAATATGGTAAAATATACTTAATTATATCAAATGACAATTAATATTAAAATTTGGATATTATTATACCTATACATTTTATTTGTCATGCTTTGTTTGCCAAATATCATGTCATGACATCATGTTTACTTTTAATCATTTAAAATGTCATGATCATGCTTAGGGTTAGATTAAATGTCATGTGTTTTTAGATTCTATCTTATGTCATGACATCATGATTATGAGAATGTGTTTATTTATACCATCATTAATGTCATAATCATTCATGCATTAATAAAAATTGATTTAAGGACTATGGCATGACTTGAAGTCTCATTTATAAGGGAATCAAGTAGGGTTGCCTTAGAAAAATGCATGAAACCCTATATTAGGAGAACAAAACCCACATCTTACATCACATTAACTTTTGTGTATTTTATACACCCTAGATATATGTGAGATGATAGGATATGAGTTAAGTTCAAGGTGCATAGTTTTTACATCTAGATGAACTCAAACTCGTGTAAAATCATGTGGTGGATCATTGGGAAAGCTTTTGTACAAGTCATGTACATTGAGCCTAAGGAACATGATCCAATATAGGTTTTCAAAATTATTTTAAAATACATTTAGAAAACCTTGGTGAAGTCTATCTTTTGATAGCAATCACCATTGATGAAGTTGATATAAAGTAGGGCCAAAACATTGAAAATTTTAATGGTTTTGAACTTTGTGTCAATTTCACTATTTTATGAGTAAAATAATTTTCAAATATTTTTTCACCCAAAGTGTTTGTAATAATTATTATACGAATGAAGTTTCATGATTTTTTAGATTACATATAATTATTTATAAATTTCCAAAGTTTGATTTCTGAAACTGAAAATCGGAATTTTCAGTTATCAGTCGACTGCCGCTTGTTGGCAGTCGACTGATGCAAGGGCAGTTCGACTGCTTTTATTAAGAGTCGACTGCCAAGTCTGATTTCGGGTTAACAAGGGTTGTTTAGCCCATGTTCAACTATGGTAAAGTTCCCTAACCATTCCTAACCCTAGGATATGCTTTAGAAAGCTTTAGAAAGGATGAAAATCCATTGGATATGGATTAGGAAATGTGTTAGGGTGATGTATCAAATTTAAGGTGTGGGAAAGTTCTATGTTGAACTTTGAACCTTAATTTTGATGTTTTAGAGTTCCTATTGGCTTAGGGACTTTCCAAGGGCATTGTTGGTGCAATGGTCAAGGGGGAGCAAGCCTTTAGGGGGAGTTATCCATCATGGGATGATGGATGTTGTTTTTCCTCATGAGGGGGAAAAATGGGATTTTGAGATACCCAATTTGGAAATTAGGAGAGTGTATAGGATTGCCTCTCTTGAGTGATATGAGACTTATCACTAGGAAGATGGTAGGTATCCTAGGTGTTTTTGGATCAAGGGGGGGGGGGAATGTAAGATCTCATTGGGACATAAGACATTGACCTCCTTGGAGAGAACCTTTTTGATGTTAGTCAAAATGGGGGAGAATATTTGTGGGAGAATGTTAGAATTACCAATTTGGGAATTGGTAAAGAGTTTGAGTTAGATGGTCTAACTCAATGGTTTGTTTGATTTTTGTCAAACATCAAAAATGGGGAGATTGTTGGTGCAATCGGCCCAGGTCACGATTGACCGGACTCGAGTTTGACTCGAGCGATGTTTTGATGTTCAAGAAAAACATATGACAATGTGATTGTCATGGGAAAGTCCAAGTCTTGAGAATTTGGCATGAGAAGTCCAAGCATGGGTCTTGGCAATGGAAAGTCCAAATGGGACACTTGACATTTGGGAAAGTCCAAGTCTTGTGGTCTTGGCATGGAAAGTCCAACATGGGTTGGCAAGGGAAAGTCCAAGCTTGAGTCTTGGCATTTGAGAAGTCCAAGGGGTTTAATATTGGCGACGTAAAGTCCAAGGGTGAAGTCTTGGCAGCATAAGTCTAATGGTTGGCGACGTAAAGTCCAAGCGTGGTCTTGGCAGCGTAAGTCCAATGTGCCTTGGTGGTATAGACCGACTTAGCATGACAATAGCCGATGAAAGCACCTGAAGGCTAGCGTATGGATGAACAAGTCATGGATGACTTGGAGGGATCCAATAGGCGCGAGGCTGACAGAAGTGGCTAGAAGGCTTAGGTCTAGGCTAAGGGTGGTCTAGTAAGTATGGAGACACCATACTTGGGTTAAAACCTCATGGTTGAGGTTGGCAGTCGACTGACATTATGGCCGGTTCGACTACCGTGAGTTGACTAGAGCTCGACTACCGATTAAAGGCTGAAAATGCTTTGGCAGTCGACTGCTCATTGGAGCAGCGATGAGCGATGGCGATAGCGATCGGCCCGCCTTATGGCGATCACGGTTTAGTCGCGAGCACAGAATGCTCCGTAGCCGAATGGGTAGTCGGCTACGGGCACTGGCAGTCGATTGCCAATGTTGGCAGTCGATTGGTGAGAGTCCTGTTGGAACTTTTCCAGCGTGGATCTAGCCATTGTCTCACGACAACAGTGGCATCAGTTGACTGGAGACTTATGGCAGTCGACTGATCGGTGGAAATCCAGCCCGATGCAGGATATAAATGTTAGTGAAAGCCCTAGAGTCAATCATGTTATGATTGTTGTATGGACTTTATTGTATCATATTCCTATTTATAAAGGCATGGTTATTATATTTACTTGTATTGGTGCCAAATAACTAAATATAATAATGTCCTTGAGTAGTAGGTTCTTATCTATATCAATCGATTGGTTGAATCGATAATGAGATGATATAGAGAACACTACTCTTAATCATTCTAGTCAAGTATTAACATTCAGGGACAATGTTAATGCGTAGAGACTAGCATGTAGGTCAACATGATGACTTGATCTCACAAGTCATAGATATGAGATATCGAGTTGACACATGGGTATACATTAGAGAATGTATACTGAATGACCCGCCATGAGAAAGTATCGTGGATCGTTATATGAGTGTCATATACTTTCTCATGTGGCTATTAGTATGACTATTAGTCCTTAGACCTGAAGTCACCATGGTTCCCTACATAAGGCGTTGCATACTTTGGCTTCGTCAAACGTCACCCGTAAATGGGTGGACTATAAAGGCGATTACTGGGTATGTAACAAATTATGCGGAGGGATGTGAGTGATGTAGATGGGATCTATCCCTCCTATATGACGGGAGAGACATCGATATTCTTGATAGAGTGAGACCATGAAGTGCATGGCCATGCCCAAATGAATCAATATGAGATATTGAGCTCATTTGATTAGAGTGAGTCTACTTGGAGTTCAAGATTTAGATTGTACTGAGGATGACACGGTCTATGCCTCGATTAGTCAATCTAGATGTCAAGGATATAGGGACATTGTCACATATTGTGAGAGTCACAATTAGTAGTCACAAAGGTGATGTTGGAGCTCAACATTCTTGTAACTTGGGTAGCAATGATGTGTTGCTAGATACCGCTCATTGCTTATGTTCCTAAATCGGTTTAGGGACATTGCCAACGTTACAAGAACCCATAGGGTCACACACATAAGAGAAATTAGATGGAGATTAGGTTCATATGATGAACCATGAGGATTAGGTTCATGGGATGAACCAAATTGGATTAAGAGTAATCCAAATTAGACTAATTGAGTTAGACTCAAGTTTATTCAAGTGTTGAATGAGTCTAATTTAGATTTGATTCATCAAATCAATTTAAATTAAATGAATAGAGATTCATTAAATTAAAATTGACTTGAATCAAATGGTTGGATTTGATCAACCATGGGAGATACTGACTTGACTTGAGAGGGGAAGATGAAAGGTCAAGTTTGACTTTCGACCAAATGTCATGTCATGATGATGACTTGGCATGGCCGTCCAATGATGATGCTCCACATCATCATTGACTTTGTCAAGTGGTGCCACATGATGAGGGAGACCAAGGGTCATGGGAGTTACATGCATGCATGTAACCCCCTCTCCATGAAGTGGCCGGCCAACCCCATTAGATGTGGGAATTCATTTTGGGAAGTTACATAACTTCATCTTCAACCTTGGATCAACTTCCCTCAAGCTCTCTCCCTCTCCCAACCTCCTTGGCCGAACCATCCATAGAGTGCTAGCACACTCAAGGGTGTGTTTTCTCCACCTATTGCTTGTGTGGATACCAATAGAGGGGTGTGCACTTGACACTCTCGAGTTCCGGCGAACCTTTTAGACGAGCGGGATTTGCGAAGGGCGTCGCTACGAGGGTAACATCCTTATCATGTAGATCTAATGTAGATCTAGGGTTTTATTTAAACACATACATGTTTTGTTTTTAATACATCTTTGCACGGATCCGTGGCCGGGGCTTCCGAGGTTTCCGCAACGCAAAAAGCGGTTTTTGCGGCTCGAAAAACCCAACAGTGGTATCAGAGCCAGGTTCGAAGCATGTATGTGTTTCATTTTTTGTAATTTTTGTATTAGATATAAAAATTACAGATTTATATGTTTCTGTAAATTTCCTATTTTTATAGAATTTTTGGGTATTTTTCTCAAAGAATCGAAGCAACGAGTGTTGGTACACTTGTAAGGTTCAACCGTCGAGAAAAACTCTCCGTAACGGCGAGTTCTCGCTTTAGGTTTTTGGGACAGCGACTTAAGTCATTGTAAGATCATTGTAGGGAAACTCGCAAAGTTTATTTTGCGAGTAGGAGCGCTGCCCCTATCCCCGAAAGGGGCCTTGTCCCGCGATCGCGCCCGGAAATCGCTTAGCGGGACCGTTACGGGGAGGTGACTCATAAAATTGAAAATAAATAGGAAAAATTATAGAAATTTTCTGTAAAAATACATAATTTAGAATTATGTATAATTATGTAATTGTCATGGCCCAATAACCCCAATATGATTGGATGTGATGTGTTGTAATTCATAATACAGCCTGCATGCCGTTTTGTGGTTGTGCGTGTTGTATAGTGTATGCGACCTGCGCGTCGTACCTCTTCTTTTGATATTCTAGTTGTAAATAGTTTTAGACTCGAATGTAACTCGAGTTTCATATTTGTAATGTACAAAATGGAGCGGTGGAAAGTCCACTTGAAGACGAGATTACGAGAAGGGTGACGACGACACATGACGGTCAAAGGAAGCGCTTGGAGAAGCTGCTAGCCTTAGGTTGACCGTCCGATCTTCTCATTGGCTTGAGAAGATCATAGTAGGTCCATGACTACATAACATTTAATTATATATATATATATATATATATATGTTGATATATATATATATATATATATATATATATATATATATATATATATATATATATATTTATATATATATATATATATATATATTTAGTTATTTATTTATTTATTTATTTATTTGATTTTGCTTGTATGTATGTGATGCATGCTAGTAGAATAATGCTTGTATGTATATGATGTATGCTAGGATAATTTTCTTGTATGTATATGATGCATGCTAGAATAATGATTGTATGTATGTGATGCATGCTAATATAGGATAATAAAGGCCTAAATGCGTATAAGATACACATTACGATTAGATTAGATCATAATCGAATCAACTCGAAAATGCCTACCGAGCCTTGATACCCATCACTACCTCGATCATTTGTTGTTGTTGAATCTGCCAAAGTCGAGCAACGCATATTATCTTGGTATGGTGTGGAGGGACAATCTTGGTCCCGCCTATCACGCTTGGGTTAGAGTAAGCTCAATTAGATTGAGCAAAACTAGTTAACTCAATTGGATCGAGTAGAACTATAGGCATATTCCAATCGTTGGAAAGATAGGTTAAGATCGCATTTACACTAAATCTTGGGCGATTTAGCCAAAGCTAACTCAAGGTCTTTTGTAAATGTGGGTCTTGATCCTATAAACAAGAGTTTCATAGAGATGTAATCGGTAATGTGTTACCCATCGATCGTACTAAGTCTTGGGCGATTTAGCCAAAGCTAACTCAAGGCTTAGTATGATGTGGATCTTGTCTCGCAAGAATTATAGCTAGTTTGTATGAATCTAGTAATGTGGTTTGACCACATCCATAACTCGATTCTATAAAATTCCTATAATTCAGTGGGAGCATCATTTGATTAAAGGCCTAATTAAATGATAAAAGGAATATGATATTAATTCTCTGCATTGTATGTTGTAGATAACTATGTCGACAAATACGAACACTCTCTCTTTGCGTTCTGTCCTTGAGAAGGAAAAGCTCAATGGAGAAAATTTCCTGGACTGGTACAGGAACCTGAGAATTGTTCTCACCCAAGAAAGGAAGTTGTACGTCCTGGAGCAGCCCATTCTGGAGGCACCTCCTGCCACTGCCTCGCGAGCTGACAAAGATGCTTACAAGAAGCATCAAGCTGATGCATTAGATGTGTCATGTCTAATGCTCGCGACCATGAACTCTGAGCTTCAGAAGCAACATGAGTTCATGAATGCTTATGATATGGTTGGACATCTTCGTCAACTATATCAAGGACAAGCAAGGCATGAGATATATGAACTCTCTAAGGCATTGTTTGGGTCCAAAATGCAAGATGGGACTCGTGAGGTCAATATGTACTCAAGATGATTGGGTACGTAGAAAACCTACAAAGGCTGGGATTCCCACTTGGCCAAGAGCTAGCCACTGACCTGATCTTGCAATCTTTGCCACAAGCCTTCAATCAATTTATCATGAATTATAACATGAATGAAATTGATAAGTCATTGCCTGAAATGCTCAGCATGTTGAGAACTACTGAGCTTAACCTTAAGAAAGGAAAATCTGACACCATTTTGATGGTGCAGAAGAAGAAAGGCAAGGGCAAGCCTAAAGGTAAGGGAAAGTCCCAAGCTAAGGGCAAAGGCAAAGAACTTAAACCCAAAGGAGGGGTAGCCAAGGAAGGGGCTTGCTTCTACTGCAAGGAAGCAGGACACTGGAAGCGTAACTGCAAGGCATACCTGGAAGATCTTAAGAAGAAGAGAAGTGAGACTTCTACTTCAGGTATAAATGTTATAGAAGTCAATCTATCTATTTCTTCATCATGGGTACTAGATATCGGATGTGCATCTCACAATTGTACCAATGTGCAGGCACTAAGAAATAGCAGGGCATTGACAAAGGGCGAGGTGGACCTACGAGTAGGCAATGGAGCAAGAGTTGCTGCTGTTGCTGTAGGAACTTATGATATATCTTTGCCCTCTGGGCTAGTACTAGAATTAGATGAA
Source organism: Wurfbainia villosa (assembly GCA_025175895.1). Classification (NCBI taxonomy): domain Eukaryota; kingdom Viridiplantae; phylum Streptophyta; class Magnoliopsida; order Zingiberales; family Zingiberaceae; genus Wurfbainia; species Wurfbainia villosa. The sequence goes on from CM045997.1 coordinate 60,314,568, forward strand.
TATTGTTATGTGCCTGCCTTAACTAAGAACATCATTTCAGTTTCTTGTTTGGACAAGAAAGGATTTTCATTTATAATAAAGAACAAATGTTGTTCAGTTTATTTAAATGATATGTTCTATTGTAGTGCACCTCTAATGAACGGACTCTATTTTCTAGACTTAGAGAGCCCTATCTATAACATAAGTACCAAAAGGTTCAAGTCAAATGAATTGAACCAAACCTATCACTGGCACTGTCACTTAGGTCACATAAATGAGAGTCGCTTATCTCAACTCCATAAGGATGGGCTGCTAGACTCATTTGATTTTGAATCATATGAGACATGCGAGTCTTGCCTTTTAGGCAATATGACCAAGACTCCCTTTAGTGGACACAGCGAAAAAGCAATAGATTTGTTAGGACTTATACATAGTGATGTATGTGGCCCTTTCAATGTTGAAGCTAGAGGTGGTTACAAGTACTTCATTACATTTACTGATGACTTCAGTAGATATGGTTATGTGTATCTCATGACACATAAATCAGAATCCTTTGAAAAGTTCAAAGAATTCAAGAATGAAGTACAAAACCAGCTTGGCAAGAGTATTAAGATACTTCGATCAGATTGAGGTGGAGAATACCTTAGCCATGAGTTTCGTGACTATCTAGCTGAGTGTGAGATTCTATCCCAACTCACTCCTCCTGGAACACCACAGTGGAATGGTGTATCCGAAAGGAGGAATCGTACCCTATTGGATATGGTACGATCTATGATGAGTCACACAGATCTTCCTATATCCTTTTGGAGATATGCTCTAGATATAGCAACCTTTACCCTTAATCGTGTACCATCCAAGGTTGTGATAAAGACACCATATACGATATGGACAGGGAGAAATCCCAAGATGTCTTTTATGAGGATTTGGGGTTGTGAGGCTTACGTTCGACGTCAAGTCTCAGACAAACTAGGACCCAAATCCGATAGGTGCTATTTTGTTGGATATCCCAAGGATACAAAGGGATACTACTTCTACATTCCCAGTCAGCACAAAGTGTTTGTGGCAAAGACTGGGGTTTTTCTAGAAAGGGATTTTGTTTCTAAAAAAACTAGTGGGAGTACCTTCGATCTTGAAGAAATTCAAGATAAGGACCATAGCACTGAGGCCTTGATGGAGGCTGAACAGGAACCACAAAGTGTTGTGGGAGATGAGGTTGTTGCACAAAGAGTTGTGGAACAACCACCTGTTCAGGTAGACCTACCTCTTCGCAGATCTGATAGGATACGTCGTCAGCCTGAGAGATACTCATTTCTCTTGTCTGACCATGATGACGTTATGCTCATTGAGAATGAGCCTACCTCCTATCAGGAAGCTGTGATGATCCCAGATTCTGAGAAATGGCTAGAGGCCATGAAATCTGAGATGGAATCCATGTACACCAACCAAGTATGGACTTTGGTTGATCCACCTAAAGGGGTCAAACCCATTGGGTGTAAGTGGGTCTTTAGGAGAAAGACTGACATGGATGGACTTACACATACCTATAAGGGTCGATTGGTAGCTAAAGGTTTCAAGCAAATTCATGGTATTGACTATGACGAAACCTTTTCTCCAGTGGCGATGTTTAAGTCCATTAGGATCTTGCTTGCTATTGCAGCATACCACGATTGTGAGATCTGGCAGATGGATGTCAAAACCGCGTTTCTGAATGGAAACTTACTCGAGGATGTGTACATGACACAACCTGAGGGTTTTGAAGATCCATAGCATACTGGGAAAGTATGCAAGCTGCAAAGGTCCATTTATGGGCTAAAGCAAGCCTCTCGGAGCTGGAATCTTCGATTCGATGATGCGATCAAATAGTTTGGTTTCATCAAGAATGAAGATGAATCTTGTATCTACAAGAGGGTTAATGGGAACACAGTTGTCTTCCTTATATTGTATGTGGATGACATACTACTCATTCGGAATGACATCCCTTCGCTACAGTCTGTGAAGACTTGGCTGGGGACGTGCTTCTCAATGAAAGACTTAGGTGAAGCAGCTTGTATTCTAGGCATCAAGATCTATAGAGATAGATCTAAGAGATTGCTTGGCCTAAGTCAGAGTACATACATTGACACGGTATTACTATGGTTTGCCATGCAGAATTCCAAGAAGGGACTTCTGCCAATGTCACATGGTGTGAGTCTTTCGAAGACTCAAAGTTCCTCTTCTAGAGAGGAGAGAGACTGCATGGATAAGATCCCTTACGCCTCAGCTATAGGATCTATCATGTATGACATGTTGTGTACTCATCCTGATGTCTCATATGCTTTGAGCATGACGAGTAGGTACCAGTCAGATCCAGGTGAGCGTCACTGGATAACAGTCAAGAATATTCTTAAGTACTTGAGAAGAACTAAAGAATATTTCTTGATATTTGGAGGCGATGAGGAGCTAGCTGTAAAGAGTTACAGCGATGCCAGCTTCCAAACTGACCAGGATGATTATAGATCGCAGTTAGGGTTCGTGTTTTGCTTGAATAGTGGCGCTGTGAGCTGGAAGAGTTCGAAGCAGGACACAATTGCTGATTCTACAACAGAAGCCGAGTATATCGCTGCATCTGAGGCAGCAAAGGAGGCAGTTTGGATCTGCAAGTTCATTACAGAGCTTGGGGCGGTTCCTAGCATAGCAGATCCCATAGAGCTCTATTATGACAACAATGGAGCGATTGCACAGACTAAGGAACCTCGCTCACACCAGCGGACTAAACACATACTACGGCGCTTCCATCTCATTCGAGAGATCATCGATAGAGGAGATGTGAAGATTTGCAGAGTACCCACAGAGGCTAACATCACAGATCCCTTGACCAAGGCTTTGGCACAGAAAAAGCATGATGGTCACACTAGGTCATTGGGTATTAGATACTATGGTGATTGACACTAGTGCTAGTGGGAGATTGTTAGTGAAAGCCCTAGAGCCAATCATGTGATGATTGTTGTATGGACTTTATTGTATCATATTACTATTTATAAAGGCATGGTTATTATATTTACTTGTATTGGTGCCAAATAACTAAATATAATAATGTCCTTGAGTAGTAGGTTCTTATCTATATCAATCGATTGGTTGAATCGATAATGAGATGATATATAGAACACTACTCTTAATCATTCCTAGTCAAGTATTAACATTCAGGGACAATGTTAATGCGTAGAGACTAGCATGTAGGTCAACATGATGACTTGATCTCACAAGTCATGGATATGAGATATCGAGTTGACATATGGGTATACATTAGAGAATGTATACTGAATGACCCGCCACGAGAAAGTATGGTGGATCGTTATATGAGTGTCATATACTTTCTCATGTGGCTATTAGTATGACTATTAGTCCTTATACCTGAAGTCACCATGGTTCCCTACATAAGGCGTTGCATACTTTGGCTTCGTCAAACGTCACCCGTAAATGGGTGGACTATAAAGGCGATTACTGGGTATGTAACAAATTATGCGGAGGGATGTGAGTGATGTAGATGGGATCTATCCCTCCTATATGACGGGAGAGACATCGATATTCTTGATAGAGTGAGACCACGAAGTGCATGGCCATGCCCAAATGAATCAATATGAGATATTGAGCTCATTTGATTAGAGTGAGTCTACTTGGAGTTCAAGATTTAGATTGTACCGAGGATGACACGGTCTATGCCTCGATTGGTCAATCTAGATGTCAAGGATAGAGGGACATTGTCACATATTGTGAGAGTCACAATTAGTAGTCACAAAGGTGATGTTGGAGCTCAACATTCTTGTAACTTGGGTAGCAATGATGTGTTGCTAGATACCGCTCATTACTTATGTTCCTAAATCGGTTTAGGGACATTGCCAACGTTACAAGAACCCATAGAGTCACACACATAAGAGAAATTAGATGGAGATTAGGTTCATATGATGAACCATGAGGATTAGGTTCATGGGATGAACCAAATTGGATTAAGAGTAATCCAAATTAGACTAATTGAGTTAGACTCAAGTTAATTCAAGTGTTGAATGAGTCTAATTTAGATTTGATTCATCAAATCAATTTAAATTAAATGAATAGAGATTCATTAAATTAAAATTGACTTGAATCAAATGGTTGGATTTGATCAACCATGGGAGATAAGAGGTCAAGTTTGACTTGACTTGAGAGGGAAGATGAAAGGTCAAGTTTGACTTAACCAAATGTCATGTCATGATAATGACTTGGCATGGCTGGCCAATGATGATGCTCCACATCATCATTGACTTTGTCATGTGGTGCCACCTCATGAGGGAGACCAAGGGTCATGAGAGTTACATGCATGCATGTAACCCCCTCTCCATGAAGTGGCCGGCCAACCCCATTAGATGTGGGAATTCATTTTGGGAAGTTACATAACTTCATCTTCAACCTTGGATCAACTTCCCTCAAGCTCTCTCCCTCTCCCAACCTCCTTGGCCGAACCATCCATAGAGTGCTAGCACACTCAAGGGTGTGTTTTCTCCACCTATTGCTTGTGTGGATACCAATAGAGGGGTGTGCACTTGACACTCTCGAGTTCCGGCGAACCTTTTGGACGAGCGGGATTTGCGAAGGGCGTCCCTACAAGGGTAACATCCTTATCATGTAGATCTAAGGTAGATCTAGGTTTTTATATAAACACATACATGTTTTGTTTTTAATACATCTTCGCACGGATCCGTGGCCGGGGCTTCCGAGGTTTCCGCAACGCAAAAAGCGATTTTTGCGGCTCGGAAAACCCAATAATAAAGGCAGCTCGGATGGAGAGTTTTTACAGCGATTTTTCTTGGGTGAATTGAAGGGGATAGTTGGTGCTTTCCAGTCCTTCAAGGCTAGTCCAAGGCAATCAAAGATCAAGAAATCAAAGTGCTCTTGTAAAGTGATTTTTCTTTACTTGCATCATATTTCATACTTGTATTAGCTTGTATCTTTTGTATTACTTAGTGTAATCATTGTACGAGGTTTCTCCACCTTTGGATTGTTCCGAGAATGAGTTATTTGTGATTAGTGATTGCGTGTGCATCACTAGAGCTCTTTAGAGCTCGATCCGTAGAGTAGTAACCATTCGGTTCTGAACCACGTTATATTCTTGTGTTCATGTTTGTCTTGTTCTTGTTATTGCTATTATCTATATTCCGCTGTGTATAACGAGTTTTGTAGAGATGAACACGAATGAATTCCATCAACTTATGAGCACGATGCTATTCACCCACCCTCTAGCGTTCCAAGGATCCCCAACAGGCTCAACGTCTACTTGACCAGTCGACTGCCACAATCATCAATCGATTGGTGTCTCCTTAGTCGACTGATCTATCATCTACTAGCCTTTCTGTGCTCTTGGCAGTTGACTTTCTATAATGGCAGTCAACTGTCAGACCTTGACTCAGATTCTAGACATGAGTTCAAGTCTGTCAGACACGAGCACCATTGTTGAACCACGTTTACCAGTCAACTGGTGTTACACACCAGTTCGACTGTCATCTTACATTCGATAGTTTAATCCATAGTTGACTACCACCAATCGACTGGGCATAACCCCAGTCGACTGTCAATGTCTTCCGGATCCTCGAATGCTGAACACTCGAGACCAGTTCAACTGGCACGATATGCCAGTCAACTGGCACACCTCAAGTATGACTAATTCATACTTGAAACCATACCCTAAGCCTAGACTTAACCTTTTAGCTTCTCAATCAGCCTTGCGCCTCTAGGATTCCTCCAAGTCCACGACTCTATCCTTCCTCTTGCCTTCAAAAGCTTCCTTCGGTTTCATCATACTTTGGGCTTTTTCTTTGTCAAAGTCTGCTTGGACTTTACGCCGCCAAGACTACATGCTTGGACTTATGCTGCCAAGGTCCGCTTGGACTTTACGCCGCTAAGACAACATGCTTGGGCTTACACTGCCAAGACCTTCCCTCGGACTTTCCTTTCCAAGATTCACACTTGTACTTCTCTTTACCAAGACTTCATACTTGGATTTTCCTGTCACTTAACACATTCATAGTTAGATTACAAATATTGTCTAACTATAAATGATTATCCAAACATCAAAATACATAAATGCTTGGGGCATTGTTGCACCAACATTGTGGACCTTGGACTAGTAGTTGCGGGGTTGTGAACCAAGTAAAAATTGACTATGTTTGTGTTCCTTGCTTTTGTGTTGTTATTTGTGTTGGATCGAAAGCATGCTAGAGGGGGGTGAATAGCGTGTTTAAAATTGTTCTTTTCTTTTTAAAATCCTCGCAATGGAAAACAACATAAAGATAAAAACATACAAAGACACAAAGCTTTTTTTACTTGGTTCACAACCCACCGACTGTTAATCCAAGGCCCTGCGATCCTTGATCGCTTCCGAAAGACTATCACTAAAAGTCTCTTCCTCATTGGATGTAAGAGACAAGACGATTACTATGATTATAAGGCTGGTAACAACCTTACCGGTCCTTATACAAACTAAGTACAGAAAGATAACAATAATACCGACAATTGATTAGAAGATGACGCACGGTCGGAGTAACGTTGTAGAGAGCACGAGCACTTGGGAGATTCTTTATTTTTGGTTTGAGTCCTCCCCTCCTTTTATAGATTTGCGCTTTGGAATTTGTTCCGATCCAGATTCAAAACTCATGAATCTTATCTTGAGGTAGAGGCTTATCTTATCATGAGGTGGTGGCATCAATCTCTATCTCTTTGACCTTGTGCACTGGGCTGATTCGTCGACATCAGTCGATTGATCCTCTTAGCAGTCAACTGCCTTCAGTTGACTGCTAACACCTCTAGTCAACTGTTGCACTTGAGAATTTCTACAACACAAGGTTAGCACAATAGATGCATAATGTCATGCAGTCTAACAGTCCTTTGACTGTCCGATCTCAACTTTGGCATTCCTCCAAAAGCCTTAGTCGGATTGATGCCTAGGATTGTCCTCTTACCAAGGATACGTCCTTACCACCACTCCACACCCGAAGCTTACCTTTGGTCCTTTTGACCCATTACACTTAGCTTTCGGTCTTCTACCTAGGTTCCTCAACTCCACAAGGTTCTCTCGGTGTCACCCGATCACCACAGTTTCTCGTCCCGAGATTCTTCGAGTGTCGCTGACCTTCATCTTAGCTTAAACACTTCCTGCACATTTAACATAGCATATGAGATAACAAAATAGCTTAACTTTGAATCTTTGTCATCATCAAAACCAAGGTTCGATTATCTAGTGCCCCTGCACCAACAATCTCCCCCATTTTGATCTATGACAAACCAATTCAAAGTTAAGAGAAAATAAGCAGTAAGCATTGAACAATCATTTTTCAAAACCTCCCCCTTAAGGGTACCTCCCCCTTAACCCTAGGTGAGTTTTGAAAAACAATTACTTTTTGGAAAAAAAGTAAGTAACCTCTTAACTTTATCCTCTCTCCCCCTTTGACATATATCAAAAATAACTTTATAAGGGGTGAATTGTTAAGGTTAACATTTGGCAAGAAATAAAATTTTTAAACATTCTAATAAATTTGATTTAATATGTTCAGCTCCCTTTAATACTTAAGAGTTTAGGTTTCTAGATCCTGCACCAACAATGTATATCCTAGGTTAGGATGTGACCCCCTAACCTTTATCATTGTTATAAAATTTTGAGAAAGAATTAAAAAAAACATTTTAAAGGATCATGTCTATTGGATTTTATGCCAAACTAGAGGTAGCTAAATACTAAGTTTGTCCAACTTAAGTCTTCTCTCCCCCTTGACACATTATCAAAAGAAGGATTTAAATTTAGAAAGTATTGGCGATTTTTTTAAAAAAAATATTTTTTAACAACTTCTATGATGATTATCCAATTAGAACCTTCCCCTTAACCTAACATCCTTGTTAGCCACAAGGAAGGCTTATCTAGAGGGTCTCCCCTATTGTCTGACAAATTCTTAGGACATCCTTGTTGGCCACAAGGAAGGCTCACCTAAGTGTCCAAAGGGTCTAGGTGTCTAAAGTTGACCTAAGGATTTAGATGTTCAGTATTGGTCAACTAACCATCATTTTAAGAAGCATAGTTGTTTTGAAAACTACGTATAACTACACTCAACAATCATGGCAACCAATAAAAATAGTTTTAAGAATCTATTTATGTGTATATAAATTTTGAAATCGTTTTCAAAACCATTTTCAATTTGTTGTCCTTACCATCTCACCTATTCTACATGATCAACCAAGTTATCCTTATAGGTATTATGAGATGAATTTAATTTAATGCCTTAGAAATTAATTAACCTTGGGTTAGATTCGGTTTTAACCTTTAGTTAGTTAAGTGAACATTTTAAAAGAGGGCTTCCAGGTCGTGGAGAGGCACAGGGGCCTTCTTTGATCGGAACAACGACCACTTCCTTAGACAAAGCCAACTTAGGAAATTACACACTTAATTCACTTAGAGTTACATCCTAATCTAACTAGTTTAGGATATGGTGAGGTAGCTTCAGTTAGTTCCACTTAGTTAAATGCACAAAGCTAGATACCCCTTATCCAGCTCGGATACACTTGGCTTCGTTTCCTTAATGTACTATCATTTCACCGCGTCCTGATAATATGTTGTCAAGATTAATTAATCATTTCCTATCTAACCATTCTATGAGAGTTACTTTAAAACTAGTATGTATGACATGACAAAATAAGCATGATAATGATATGTATGCATGAGCATGCTACAATCAATCAATTTAAAGAAATGGTTATTTTCTTGGGTAGACTTTTATCTCTTCCATAGTTATAAGATACTTTATTATAATTAGGTTTACAAATTTTAGTGTCTTGATTTTTGGTTAGCTTAGACTTGTAACCCAAGTTTACATATTTATTAGTTGAATTTTTAAAAGTTGAAGGTTTAATTACTAGATTATTAATTTATGTATAATCAAATGGTACTCTATTATAATTAATTTTATTGGTTTGATTATCTAATTTTGAATTTTTAATTAAGTTAGATTGTGAATTATTTAAAATAGGATTATTAGAATTTTTCAAAATAATATTATTAGACTTTTTCAAGATAAGATTATTAGATTTTTTAAAAGTAGAATTATTAGAATTTTTTAAGATAAGATTATTAGACTTTTTAAAAATAGAATTATTAAAATTATTAGAATTCTTTAAGGTATAATTATTAGAATTATTCAAGATAAAATTATTAGAATTTTTAAAGGTAGAATAATCATTAGAATTATTTAAGATAAGATTTTTAGAGTTTTTAAAAGTAGAATTATTATTAGAATTATTTAAGATAAGATTGTTAGAGTTTTTAAAGGTAGAATTATTATTAGAATTATTTAAGACAAGATTTTTAGAGTTTTTAAAGGTAGAATTATTATTAGAATTATTTAAGATAAGATTGTTAGTTTTTAAAGGTAGAATTATTATTAGAATTATTTAAGATAAGATTGTTAGAGTTTTTAAAGGTAGAATTATTATTAGAATTATTTAGATTATCTTTGGAATTTTTTAAAGTTAATTTCGAATTTTTTATGGTTGAATTTTTCAAAATAGAATTTTTTTAATTCGAAATTATCTAGATTAATAGATCTAGTCTTTGATGATTCTGTCCTATGTTTTGATGATTCTGATCTAGTGTTTGATTATTCTGATTAAAGTCCTAGGTTGGTTTTATCTTTGACTTGATCTAGATCTATGTTGATTAAACTAAAAATTTGATTAATCTCTTGGTTAATTTTATCAAATGTTAGATTAATTTGATCATTTTCTTCCATGATATTGTTATTATTATTATTTAAACTAATTAAATCTGAATTAATTAATTTTTTATTAGTTGAATTATTAATTGTATTAATTAATTGACAACAATTACACAATTTATCTAAATTATCAACTATTCTAAAACTCAACTTTTTAAAATTATTAACTTTACTAACCTTTTTTTTGGACACCGATTCTTGTAGTGACCGAATGTTCCACACCCGAAGCACTTGATGTGCTCCTTGTTCTTCTGAACTCATGGCAATGGTGTCTCCTTTGTCGCTGATTGCGTCGTTCGAGTCTTACGAGTATGACACTTATTTTTATAGTGTTCTCTCTCCCTGCACTTGAAGCAAATAATATGGAATTTAAAATTTAAATTTACATTGTTACCTTTAGGCCTTGAGCGATACTCTTCCATGGTTAGCTCGGTCAACATTTTCCAATACTAGCAAAAAAAAAAACACAAGCCAAAAAGTCCCAAGACTTGGTCTTGGATTAGTAGTGCGGGAGATAATTAAAGATAAAAATAAAAATAAATAAAAGAAAATGCTTGACTGGTGGTTGCACCGAATCTGAGCACCCTCGCTCTGATACCAATTATTGGATCAAAAGCATGCTAGAGGGGGGTGAATAGCCTGTTTAAAATTGTTCTTTTCTTTTTAAAAACTTCTCAGCGGAAAAGCAACACAAAGATAAAAACATACAAAGACACAAAGCTTTTTTACTTAGTTCACAGTCCACCGACTGCTAATCCAAGGCCCTACGATCCTTGATCGCTTCCGAAGGGCAATCACTAAAAGTCTCTTCATCATTGGAGGTAAGAGACAAGACGATTATAATGATTATAAGGCCAGTAATAACCTTACTGGTCTTTATACAAATTAAGTATAGAAAGATAACAATAATACCTACAATTAATTAGAAGATGGAACACGGTCGAAGTAGCGTTGTAGAGATCATGAGCACTTGGGAGATTCTTCAATTTGGGTTTGAGTCCTCCCCTCCTTTCATAGATTTGCGCCTTAGAATTTATCCCGATCCAGATCCAAAACTCATGGATCTTATCTTGAGGTGGCGGCTTATCTTTTCATGAGGTGGCGGCATCAATCTCTATGAGAGTTACTTGTGCACTGGGTTGATTCGTCGACATCAGTCGACTAATCCTCTTAGCAGTTGACTGCCTTCAGTCGACTGCTGACACCTCCAGTCGACTGGTGCACTTGAGAATTCCTGCAACACATGGTTATCACAATAGATACATAATGCCATGTAGTGTGACGGCCCTTTGACTGTCCGATCTCGACTTTGGCATTCCTCCGGAAGCCTTAGTCGGATCGACGCCTAGGATTGTCCTCTAACAGAGGACGCATCCTTACCACCGCTCCACACCCGGAGCTTACCTTTGGTCTTGCTGACCCAATACACTTAGCTTTCGGTCTTCTACCTAGGTTCCTCGACTCCACGAGGTTCTCCCTGTGTCGCCCGACCACCACGATTTTTCGTCCCTGTTAGGACCTATGCGCCCGCTAGAGGGGGGGGGTGAATAGTGATTCGACGTTGCTTGATGGAATTTGATTGCTCTTGCCTATGATTGTTAGTACGCAGTGGAATATGGAAAATACAATACAAATACACAATCACAATACACAAGAATATAATGTGGTTTGAAACCTCAAGGTTCCTACTCCATGGGTTGGATTCGAACGAGCCCTAGCGATGCAAATGCAACCACTAATCACTAACTCCTTCTCGGAATAATCCGGAAGTGGAGAAAACCTCTTACAATAGTTCTTACAACAATAAGAATGAAATACAAGTAATTACAAATGAATTACAACAAAAGAATGCAAAGAAAACTTTACAATCGATCTTTTGAAAGCTTGTTTGTTGATTGCCTTGGACTAGCCTTGAAGACCTTGATTTGCACTAGCAAATCACTCCAAATTGCCCAAGAAAATCTTGCAAAAAATCCTCCTCACGAACTACTTTTATAACCTACATTCGGGCTGATTTTCGCCTAGCAGTTGAATGATCAAGACAATCAGTTGTTAGTAATATATGAGAGATGTCCTAAGGCAATCGCCTTATGTATGAACCATTTATATGATAAATGAAGATTCACTATTTGAGTATACATGTTTAATGTATTTGATTGGATCTTAAACTCATTTACTGAATGTCCACGATACGATTCACAGCATGAGAGAATTTGTGATTGGATCACAACTAGTGAGTATCTCTACATGTGTAATTGTGATGTATCGGAATTATCCCTAGTCGATGAATTGATGAATCTGGACACCATCAATTCTGTTGAGACTAGCACGAGGTATACTCCTTGGTGTATCCAAGCAGCTGATTCTCACTGGCTGGAGACATAGTGATGTCCGGAGTTAATCGTGGATGCTAGTTATGGTAACTAGTTCATTGGAGTGACCAGCCGTAAGACTTCATATGGTTCTCTGCATATATAGATATGTCAATGAAGTTCTTAGTGGTTTAAGTGCGATGTTCCTTTGACTTGCGGTATTCAAGTCATCTTGATCATGGAGACTTATGCTTTGACATCTTAAGCAAACATCTCTAAGGAGATGTGGACCCGGATGATTGGGTATAAGTCAAGTGATCAAGGTGTTTGAATAGCCTATAAAGGATTCACCACTCCTTGCGAGGAGATGTATACCCATGGCCTCTCGTCGGATTGTTACTAAAGTCTTTGGCCAAAGCATTACATGTTTAGAGTAAGGTACTCTTCGATACATGTGGAGTAACTAGAATCCGTAGGACGAGGAAATGATACTTGGGCTAGGTGTGACGTAGTCAGCCTAGTGGGGACTGTTGGAGTATTGGGAATACAATCAAAGTCCCACATTGGTAAGACATGGAAAAGATCATGTGCTTATAAGATGAAAAGATATCTCCATTGGTATGAGGCCTTTTGGGTAAAGCCCAAAAACAAAACCATGAGGGCTTGGGCCCAAAGTGGACAATATCATACCATTGTGGAGATATGTGGAGCTTATAAGCACTAACAATTGGTATCAGAGCCATGGTCCATGTCAAGCCATGAACCTCGAACGAAGGAAGTTGAACTCCCACGTCCGGATCAAGAGAACTAGAAATCAGGCAGGAAGTCTAGTTGGGTCGGGAGGACCGAACAACTGACAGGAAGTCCTGGTGGGTTGAAGATCGGACATCAAGCAGAGAAAATCCTCCGAGGAGGGATAGGCTTGAGGGGGGGCCCAATGTGGTCCTTCGTTTGAGGGGGGGATTGTTGGAGTATTGGGAATACAATCAAAGTCCCACATTGGTAAGACATGGAAAAGATCATGTGCTTATAAGATGAAAAGATATCTCCATTGGTATGAGGCCTTTTGGGTAAAGCCCAAAAACAAAACCATGAGGGCTTGGGCCCAAAGTGGACAATATCATACCATTGTGGAGATATGTGGAGCTTATAAGCACTAACAGGGACTGACACAATAGACCATGTCCTGAACCAAGTGGGTATAAGATGAGTGAAGGGAATGGGGCACGATTCATTCAAGCTACTGAAGGGTTTCAGAAATAGTTCTGGATCAACCGTTGATCTTTTCGGTTAATTGGGGATCATGATGTACTACTAGGTGCCACTCATGATCGTTCTATAATTAATGGTTAATTATAGACGGCCAACATAAACCGAGAACCTATTTGGTCACACGCACAACGAGTGTAATCCAAAGGATTTAAAACGAGCTTGAGAATGGGATTCTCAGACTGAGAGAAACTATGTTTGGTTGGACCAAACATAAAGCGAGCATGAAATTGTTTCAGTCGCAATGGAAGCGTGGATGGGCCGTGTCTTATGAAGACATAATGGATGGACCAAAATGGTTTGGTCCTAATCCAATGGATGAGAATAAACCAAAGGGTTTGGTTTATATTAAACGAATGAACCAAAGGTTGGTTCGGTTCGTTTTAACTTAAAATAAACCATCATGGTTTGGTTTATTTTAACTTATCTTAATGGAGCGGGTTAACGGGCTTTATGGATATGATCCATTAACCATTAAGAGAATTAGTTCTCTATAAAATAGGATTAAACCCTAACCCTAAACCTAATCCAATTGGTGGCCGCCCAACATCAAGGCTGCCGCCCGACATGTTGCCGCCCCACAGCTCATCCAACGGCGTCGGAAGGCGGCTTCCTTCCTCCTCGCCGGCGTCGAGCTGCTGCCGGAAGAGTTCCGGCGATCCTCCTTAGGTTTGGCATCAAGGTAAGCACTTGGCTTCCTTTGTTGGCCGGCGCCTATCTCCTCCACCAAGCTGTCCAGTTTTCTGGACAGCTTCTTCTCCTCTCGTCGGAGCGTCGTTTGGACGACGGTTAGTGCTCCGACAGCGGCTAACATACCGGGGATTTGATCTCCGGTAATCCTCTGAGGTGGAGGACGAAGGATTCGTCAATCGGTTGACGAATACCTCTCCGGAGAAGCAAGTCTTGAGGACTTATTTTAGGTCCGAATTTGGATTCGGACCGTGATCATCTCTCGATCACGTCGTCTTCAACACGAGGCTAGTAACCCGTACGAAGATGAAGCTCGTGGCTTGGCGAAGTCATCCCGAGGAGCTCGGTGTGGATACGGATAGAGACGATTCTTACGAGAATCGTTCCGGTTGATGCCGTTCCCGCTACACGTCATACGGAAGGTATAACGTAGTTTAATTTCTTTTATTGCAATTTTAATTTATGGTTATGTCTACACTTGTTGTAATAGCATGCGTGTGTTGTGTGTGTTGTAATAAATAGGAGTATTTATTATTTTTGTTGCTTCCGCTGTGCACATGTTTACGAAACATGATCGAACACACACACGCCGCGGTGCCGGAAACCCAACAGTGGTATCAGAGCCCAGGTTGTGTTTCGACATAATCGTAAAATTGGTTTTGCGATAGTCATAATGTATTTCTGGAAATTTTCTAAATTTTGGAAATTTAGAAGTATTTATGGAAATTTTTCAATTTTGGAAAGTCTAGAAGTATTTATGGAAATCTTCCACTTTTGGAAAGTTGGAAGTATTTATGGAAATTGATATTTTCCATAAATAAAATATTTGATTAGATTCTGGAAATTTGTTTCCTAATTTAATCTTGATTTGATTTGGGAAATCAAATCTTTAAAATATTTTATTTCCATAAGTAGTTTTGAAGATTTAGGAAATTGGTTTCCTAAATAGATTTTCCTTAATCAAATAATTCCATGAATAAAATATGTGATTAGATTTAGAAATTTGTTTCCTAATTTAATTATGATTTGATTTGGAGAATCAAATCTTAAACATATTTTATTTCCATAAATAGTTATGACATATAAGGAAATATTGTACATGACATAATTGTATGACATGTAGTTGCATTAGATGCATAACATAATGCCATGCGTGTCGTGACATGTAGATGTATGCCATGTATGCCATGCCATGTAGATAATAGTTATTTGCATGCAAAGAGGATGAGACATAAAAACCTTTAAACAATATTAAAGCCTACACCTTCCATTAATATGGTTTGAACCAGAGTTCCGTTTCTTGTTTGGGTTGTTGGACTCTCTCCAAGCCTAGCTCGAACCCGAACATGTTCAAACCATGGAATAGTTTAATACTAATATGGTAAGAGTCAGAGGTCAATCGTTAGCTTTGGTTGTTGGACTCTCTCCAAGCTGGGCTAATTGGTTGAATGCGCTCTAACCATATTAAAACTATGTCCCGATTAATGGGTTGGCTTTAACCTGGAGCATCGGCTTGTTGGACTCTCTCCAAGGTCGATGTAAAGGGAGGTGAAGTTGGGTGCTATGCATATGATGCATACTTGTTAATGTGTTAACAACCCGATGTATGTGTGAACATTCAAATAGTTGATAGCACATTGTGATAGTTGCATATACGTGATATGCAATCGGTATAGATGATACCTACCGTCGTAGTTATGAATGGCTTGTTGGACTCTCTCCAAGGTTGTTCATAACTATGATGGATATCAGCCATTCGAGATGGACCTACAATCTCCAAGTGATTTTGGGGTTTTGAAATTCGAAAAATGAATGGGATTTATAAATGTATATTGATGCATTTTAAAATCATCTTTCTCATATATGCTCGTTTTGTATTTCTAAGTTAATATATTGATCATGATGTGTTTGAATTTGCGTTCCATTTTGGATTCAAATAAATTGACTGGGCCGAACTTCTTGGACTAGCTTAGAAACTTGAGAATTGTTCTCAAGGTGGAAAAGCTTATGTATGTCCTCGAAGCGCCTCTTCCCGCCATCCTAGTGACAATGCAACTCGACCAATTGTTGGCCTATCGAAACATGTGAGTGATCAACAAATGAGTTGCATGCTAGCCACAATGGAACCCAAGCTACGGCGGCATGAGCATATGGATGCTCATATCGTAGTCCTTCATCTTTGTGAGTTGGTTGATGAGCAAGTGAGATTCAAAAGGTTCAAGTCTCAAAGCTCCTCTTCACCTCCGAGATGCTAGGAGGTTCATCCGTGGTATCGCTAATATGTCAAGACTGTGGAGTCTTCTGAGAAGCATGAGCAGGGGACGGTGCTGTTAGTTGATTCCTCGAAGAAAGGTTCTAAGAGGAAGTCAAAGGAACAACAGAAGGGAAAGAAGAGAAGGGCTAAGAAGGTAGAACTAGCACAAAAGGAAACTTGCCATCATTATGGCAAGGAGAGCAATTTGCGAAGAAAGTGAAAGATTTATCTTGAGTCAGTGAAGAAGAATAAGTCATCAGATGAACCATCTTCTTCAGATATATTCTTTATTGATTGTCATTCTATTTCCTCTAACACTTTGGTATTGGATACTGGGTGTGAATCACATATATGTAATGACATACATGGGCTAAGGAATAGAAGAAGACTCGCCAAGGGAGAGTCAAATTTACGTGTTGGGAATGGAGCAGCGGTTCTCGCCATCGGAACGTATTTGTTGGTACGCCCGGTATGACTTGTCTTTGAACTGGACAATTGCTTTTATGTTCCTTCGTTGATAAAGAACATCATTTCTATTTCGTGTTTAAATAGAAATGGGTACCATTTGACTTTTAGTAACAATTGTTGTTACATAACTTTGAATGGAGTTCTTTATGGGTCTGGAACTTTAAGCAATGATGTTTATCGTTGGGCGTATCCAAAGTGACATTTTCAATATCGGGAAGCGAGCAACACGCGTGCTCGAAAGGATAATCAAATAGACTCTATATGTGGCATTGTCGTCTTGGCCATATAAGCAAGAAATGCATGTCCGAATTACACCGATGTGGAATTCGGAATCGCTTGAATTGGATTCATACGATACATGCGAATCATGCTTAAAAGGCAAGATGACTAAGTTACCTTTACGGGAAAAGGTGAACGCAGTGGGAGAGTTACTAGGTCTAGTACATACCGATGTATGTGGACCTATGTCAACTCAAGCTTTAGGAGGCTATAGCTACTTCATTACCTTCACCGATGATCACTCACGGTTTGGGTATGTGTTCTTGATGAAACACAAGTCCAAGCCTTTGAAAGGTTCAAAGAATTCAGAATGAAGTAGAGAAACAACATGACAAAAGTATTAAAATACTTGATCGGATCGAGGTGGTGAATACTTAAGTCAAGAGTTTCTTGATTATCTAAGAGACAATGGCATATTGTCTCAATGGACTCCGCCCTATACACCACAAAGATAATGGTGTATCCGAGAGGCGAATCGGACCTTGTTGGACATGGTGGTCAGTCAATGATGAATCATGCAACTCTTCCCAAGTCCTTTTGGGGCTATGACTTATGACTTGTTTACTTGTTAAATGTAATGCCTACTAAGGTAGTCTCAACTACTCCATATGAGATATGGAATAGTAAGAAACCTCATGTATCTTACTTGAAGATATGGGGTTGTCTGCTTATGTGAAGCGATCAGTATCGGACAAATTGGATGCTAAGTCCGATAAATGTCTATTTATTGGATACCCTAAGGAAACAAGGGGTTACCAATTCTATCATCCTGTGGAACAAAAGGTGTTTGTTTCAAGGCATGCTGTGTTTCTAGAGAAAGAGTTTCTCTTGCAAGAAAGAAGTGGGAGTGTCGTCGAGCTTGAGGAGGCTTGAGAGACTCAAATAGACATTGATGAGATACGGTGAGCACAATGTAACAACTCATAGTGATGAGCAATCAATTTGGACCTAATGTAACACCACATCTTCGTAGATCTGGTAGAACACGCAATATTCCTGAGAGATATGGATTTCTCATAAGTGAATCGAACGACGTGTTACTCATTGATGATGAGGAGCCTACCAGTTATGAAGAAGTGCTGACAAGTTCAGAAAGGGATAAGTGGCTTGGTGCCATGAAGTCGAAAATGGATTCCATGTACGAAAACCAAGTTTGGAACTTGGTTGACCCACCTGAAGGCATAAAGCCTATAGGGTGCAAGTGGGTTTTCAAGAAGAAAACCGACATGGATGGTAATGTGATTACCTATAAGGCTAGATTGGTGGCGAAAGAATATCGTCAAAAGCAAGGTGTTGATTATGACGAAACCTATTCGCCTGTAGCTATGCTTAAATCCATTCGGATTCTACTGGCCATAGCGGCTCATTATGATTATGAGATATGGCAGATGGATGTGAAAACAGCTTTCCTTAATGGAAACCTGCTCGAGGACGTGTATATGATACAGCCTGAGGGTTTCACATCGGTTGATAAAACCAAGGTATGCAAGTTGCGACGATCCATTTATGGATTGAAGCAAGCATCCAGAGTCGGAATATCCGCTTTGATGAGACGATCAAAAAGTTTGATTTCTCACAAAATCCGCATTTAACCTTGTGTGTACAAGAAGGTTAGTGGGAGTGCAAATCGTGTTCCTAGTATTGTATGTCGATGACATATTACTTATAGGAAACGATGTGTCCATCTTCTGATCGATTAAGGTTTGGTTATCCAAGACATTCTCCATGAAAGACACGGGAGAAGCAACCTACATCCTGGGATTAAGATCTATAGAGATAGATCGAAGCGGTTGCTTGGTCTTTCACGGTCTATATATAGACCGAAAAGCAAAGAGGTTTAGCATGTCGTAATCCAAGAAAGGTTATCCGCCCATCGTGCATGGGGTACACCTTTCAAGTCTATGTCCGCGCACGTAAGACGAGAGGATTTGCATGAGTAAGATTCCCTATGCATCCGCAATAGGATCTATCATGTATGCTATGTTATGTACGAGGCCCGATGTATCGTATGCTCTGAGTGTCACGAGCAGATACCAGTCTGATCCAGGAATGGATCATTGGCATCATAAGACGATCCTTAAGTACTTGAGAAGAACTAAGGATGTGTTCCTAATATATGGAGAAGGGTACATGGTGATACGTGGGTATACGGATGCCAGCTCCAGACAGACAAGGATGATTCCATGTCTTAGTCTGGGTATGTATTCACCTAGAATGGAGGCACAATAAGTTGGAAAGGTTCCAAGCTTGACACTATAGCGGATTCTGCCACTAAGGCAGAATACGTTGCAGCTTTGGAAGCAGCAAAGGAAGCGGTTTGGATCAAGTAGTTCATCTATGAACTTGATGTGGTCTCATCAATGATCCAAACATGTGCTTCGCCGCTATCATCTTATCAGAGAGATCATAAGTAGGAACGAAATACAAATCGAGAAAATACCCACTGAAAGGAACTTAGCGGATCCTTTGACTAAAGCATTACCTCAAAGTAAGTTTGAGGGTCATGTTGGTGCTTATGGTATTGGATACCGTAGCGATTGGCATTAGGCCAAGTGGGAGTCTGTTAGTAATATATGAGAGATGTCCTAAGGCAATCGCCTTATGTATGAACCATTTATATGATAAATGAAGATTCACTATTTGAGTATACATGTTTAATGTATTTGATTGGATCTTAAACTCATTTACTGAATGTCCACGATACGATTCACAGCATGAGAGAATTTGTGATTGGATCACAACTAGTGAGTATCTCTACATGTGTAATTGTGATGTATCGGAATTATCCCTAGTCGATGAATTGATGAATCCGGACACCATCAATTCTTGAGACTAGCACGAGGTATACTCCTTGGTGTATCCAAGCGGTGATTCTCATGGAGACATTGTGATGTCCGGAGTTAATCGTGGATGCTAGTTATGGTAACTAGTTCATTGGAGTGACCAGCCGTAAGACTTCATATGGTTCTCTGCATATATAGATATGTCAATGAAGTTCTTACTGTGGTTTAAGTGCGATGTTCCTTTGACTTGCGGTATTCAAGTCATCTTGATCATGGAGACTTATGCTTTGACATCTTAAGCAAACATCTCTAAGGAGATGTGGACCCGGGATGATTGGGTATAAGTCGAAGTGATCGAAGGTGTTTGAATAGCCTATAAAGGATTCACCACTCCTTGCGAGGAGATGTATACCCATGGCCTCTCGTCGGATTGTTACTATAGTCTTTGGCCAAAGCATTACATGTTTAGAGTAAGGTACTCTTCGATACATGTGGAGTAACTAGAATCCGTAGGACGAGAAAATGATACTTGGGCTAGGTGTGACGTAGTCAGCCTAGTGGGGACTGACACAATAGACCATGTCCTGAACCAAGTGGGTATAAGATGAGTGAAGGGAATGGGGCACGAATCATTCGAGCTGCTGAAGGGTTTCAGAAATAGTTCTGGATCAACAGTTGATCTTTTCGGTTAATTGGGGATCATGATGTACTACTAGGTGCCACTCATGATCGTTCTATAATTAATGGTTAATTATAGACGGCCAACATAAACCGAGAACCTATTTGGTCACACTCACAACGAGTGTAATCCAAAGGATTTAAAACGAGCTTGAGAATGGGATTCTCAGACCGAGAGAAACTATGTTTGGTTGGACCAAACATAAAGCGAGCATGAAATTGTTTCAGTCGCAATGGAAGCGTGGATGGGCCGTGTCTTATGAAGACATAATGGATGGACCAAAATGGTTTGGTCCTAATCCAATGGATGAGAATAAACCAAAGGGTTTGGTTTATATTAAACGAATGAACCAAAGGTTGGTTCGGTTCGTTTTAACTTAAAATAAACCATCATGGTTTGGTTTATTTTAACTTATCTTAATGGAGCGGGTTAACGGGCTTTATGGATATGATCCATTAACCATTAAGAGAATTAGTTCTCTATAAAATAGGGATTAAACCCTAACCCTAAACCTAATCCAATTAGTGGCCGCCCAACATCAAGAGCTGCCGCCCAGCTTGTGTTGCCGCCCAGCCCACAGCTCATCCAACCGGCGTCCAGAAGGCGGCTTCCTTCCTCCTCGCCGGCGTCGAGCTGCTGCCGGAAGAGTTCCGGCGATCCTCCTTAGGTTTGGCATCAAGGTAAGCACTTGGCTTCCTTTGTTGGCCGGCGCCTATCTCCTCCACCAAGCTGTCCAGTTTCTGGACAGCTTCTTCTCCTCTCGTCGGAGCGTCGTTTGGACGACGGTTAGTGCTCCGACAGCGGCTAACATACCGGGGATTTGATCTCCGGTAATCCTCTGAGGTGGAGGACGAAGGATTCGTCAATCGGTTGACGAATACCTCTCCGGAGAAGCAAGTCTTGAGGACTTGTTTTAGGTCCGAATTTGGATTCGGACCGTGATCATCTCTCGATCACGTCGTCTTCAACACGAGGCTAGTAACCCGTACGAAGACGAAGCTCGTGGCTTGGCGAAGTCATCCCGAGGAGCTCGGCGTGGATACGGATAGAGACGATTCTTACGAGAATCGTTCCGGTTGATGCCGTTCCCGCTACACGTCATACGGAAGGTATAACGTAGTTTAATTTCTTTTATTGCAATTTTAATTTACGGTTATGTCTACACTTGTTGTAATAGCATGCGTGTGTTGTGTGTGTTGTAATAAATAGGAGTATTTATTATTTTTGTTGCTTCCGCTGTGCACATGTTTACGAAACATGATCGAACACACACACGCCGCGGTGCCGGAAACCCAACATCAGTCAACTGCTCCTGTAGCCGTTGTCTCACAACGACATGAGCCACGTTGGATAAGTTCCAACGGATAGACCATCAGTCGACTGATCATGCCCATCAGTCGACTAATTGAGTCATCACTCAACTGTCAAACCCTAGCAGTCGACTCGAGTACCTTCTATGCCCGAATACCCGGCGATCGGTGATCTCCATATCGATCATTGCTCGGCCATCGATCAGCGCCCAATCGTAATGCCGATTGCGCTAGGCCAATTTCAGTAGTTGAACTCTAGTCGACTCTCATCAGTCGACTGACCATAGTTCCAGTCGACTGATACACCTCAAACATGAGGTTTTAACCCCAAGTATGGTGCCCCCATACTTGCTAGACCACCCTTAGCCTAGACCTAAGCCTTCTAGCCACCTCTGTCAGCCTCATGCCTATCGGATCCCTCCAAGTCATCCATGACTTGTTCATCCATACACTAGCCTTCAGGTGCTTCCATCAGCTATTGTCATGCTAATGTGGTCTACACCGCCAAGGCACATTGGGCTTATGCTACCAAGACTCCGCTTGGACTTTACGTCGCCAACCATTAGACTTATGCTGCCAAGACTCCACCCTTGGACTTTATGCCTCCAATATTCCCCTTGGACTTCTCAATTGCCAAGACTCAAGCTTGGACTTTCCCTTGCCAACCCATGTTGGACTTTCCATGCCAAGACCCATGCTTGGACTTTCATTTGCCAAGACCCATGCTTGGACTTTCCTTGCCAACCCATGTTAGACTTTCCATGCCAAGACTCAAGCTTGGACTTTTCATGCCAAGTACACAAGACTTGGACTTCTCCCATGACAATGGTCAAACCATCGTTAAATATCAAGATCATAACCTGGGTTGATTGCTCCAATAATCTCCTCAAAACATTGTCAAACATCAATGTCAAATATCAAAACATTACTCGAGTCAAACTCGAGTCTGGTCAATCATGACCTTGGCCGATTGCACCAACAATCTCCCCCTTTTTGATGTTTGACAAAAACCAAACACCTTTGAGTTAGGCCCCTAACTCAAATTCCCCTATCAATTTTTCCAAATTGGTAATTCTAACATTCTTCCCCTTTTCGACATACATCAAAAAGGTTCTCCCCAAGGAGGTCAATGTCTCATATCCCAATGAGATCTTACAATCTCCCCCTTGATCTAAAAACATCTAGGATGCCTTCACTCTTCCTAGTGATAAGTCTCATATCACTCAAGAGAGGCACTCCTATAAACTCTCCCAATTTCTAAATTGGGAATCTCAAATTCCCATTTCTCCCCCTCATGAGGAAAAATAACATTCATTATCCCATGATGGATACCTCCCCCTAAAGGCTTGCTCCTCCTTGATCATTGCACCGACAATGTCCTTGGAAAGTCCCTAAGCCTATAGGCACTCTAAACCATCAAAATTAAGGTTAAAAGTTCAACATTGAACTTTCACTCACCTTAAATTGATACACACCCTAAACAACTCTCCTAATCCATATCCAATGGATTTTCACTCTTTCTAATGCTTTCTAAAGCATATCCTAGGGTTAGGAGCAGTTAGGGAACCCTAACATAGCTGAAACATGGGCTAAACATCCTTGTTTTCTCGAAATCAGTGATGGCAATCGACTCTGACAGTCAACAGTCGACTGCCTTATCCATCAGTCGACTGTCATCAAGCAGTAGTCGACTGATAACTGAAATTTTTGAATTTCAGTTATCATAAATGAATTTTGAAAATTCATAAGTAATTCTATGTATTTTAAAAAAATCATGAAAATTCATACATACATTACTTATAAGCAATACAATGGGTGAAAAATATATGAAAATAAAATAGTGAAATTGATACAAAGTTCAAAAGTGAGGAAAAACTTCAATGTTTGAGCTCACTTTGTATCAACATCATCAATGGTGACTTCTATCAAAAGATAGATTGCACCAAGGTTTTTCAAAATGATTTTAAAATATTTTTAAAACCTTATATTGGATCATGTTCTTTGGGCTCAATGTACATGACTTGCACATAAGTTTTCCCAATGATCCAACAATAATATAAATGAGTTTTAGTTCATCCAGATGCAAAAATTATGCACCTTGAACTCAACTAATATCTAGCATCTCACATGTATCTAGGGTGTATCAATACACATACATGTCAATGTAATGTGAGATGTGGGTTTTGTTCATCCTAATCTAGGGTTTCATGCATTTTTCTAAGGCAACACTACTTGATTCCCTTATACATGGGACTTCAAGTCATGTCATAGTCCTTAATTCAATTTTATTAATGAATGAGATGATCATGGCATAAATGATGATATGAGTAAGTGATAACGATATTTGTCGTGGTACCGTTACAAATTAATTACCAAACCCTCTCTACGCTAATATAGCATAGTGAACGGCCCGGATCGTTTCCCAACGAGTGTAATCAATAGAATAATAGTCTTAGGATCGCTAATTATTGCTGGAGTTTTGCAAATGTAACAAGGGGTTTGGATTGAAATACAACTAATCTTACTGAACAAAAAGACAATGCACATAATCAAATTCTAATCTAACTAAACTATGATTGCGATGAAATTAAAAGAAACTTAAACTAAACATTCAAACAAGAAAGTACAAGAACATGGAAGAAAAATGTAAAGCAAAGCATGGAATTAAATCTAACTTACTAACTGCAACCTAATTACTAAAGAGAGGCATTTAATCAAACATTACATGTGCATGGAACAAATTAAACTAAACATGTGCAATTCAAAACGTGGAAGATTGAAACTATTACAGACATCACAAATTAAAATGAACAACAATCAAAACACATCAAAATGAAGGAATTGCTGGAAATTGCTGGAAAAAGGCTGATCGGAGCTGGAAATAGGAGCTGTGAACGAAGATGGAAAAAGGCTGCTGGAGCTGTGGAGGTCAGCGCTGCCGTGAAGGTGCTGGCCGCAAAGGTGGAGGAGCTAGTTGGACCGGTCGTCGCAGAGGAATCCCGCCTCCGATTGATCGGCAGCGGCTGAGCTCGGAGTGGAGATGGCTAGCGACAGTGAAATGGCGTCGGGTGAAATCCGTGAAAAGGAAAAAATGGAGGAGACCTAGCACCGGTCACTGGAGAAGGAGGGGATCCCCTTCCTCTCCGGCGATCGGCGAGGGAAAAGATGAGCACGGCTGAAGGAAAGGGCGGCGTCGGGTGCGTGCGGAGAAGAAGGAAAATGTCGGCTGCCTCGGTGGAGAAGTGTTGGTTTTATTAAATGCATTTTGGTAGTCGTCCGATCAAAGCAGCCTTCAATCTCATCCGTCCATTATAGCTAGGTTAATTACTCTGATTAATCCACTAATGGGATGTGCATCCAACGGCTGAAATTACTCCAACTCTGGATGGACGGATCTGATCCATCTGGATAGATAATCATGATCGGCTGAATCTGGACGAAGGGCTCAGATGTCTAGATCAAAATGTACGGACCGGATCTCTCCATATCTGGGTAGATGGCTCAGAATCAAGTTGCTTTCATCAGACGGTCCATATCGTTAAAATATGATCTCTTGATTAAATTGCCCTCAATCATGATGAAAGGTTCAGATTGATCTAGCTTAAAATGTCCTTCTAGCCCTAGATGAAGCCATATTTGATCTAACTCGAGTCTAATCCATTGGTTCATCTCGATCTCCTACAAATAAAGACAAAATTTGCATATAAGTCCAGAATTTAGGTGAATTTACAATAAGGTCCAAAAATATATCCAACTCATAAAATATACAAATAATCGATAATTAATCACTCGAGAGGATAAAAACAATGATATTAAGGACCAAAATAATCTGACAAAATGACAGTTATCAGTAAGCATGGCCAATGATCATAATGTCATGACATATGATTAAATTTAAATATACATGACATTAAAAGACAAACCCTAAGCATAATCATGACATTTATATGATCAAAAGTAGATATGATATCATGACATGGTATATGGCAAATCAAGCATGGTAAATAAAAAGTAAAGGTATATAATACCTAAATTTTAATATTTTTTTGCCATTTGTTAGAATTAAACCCATGTTGTCATATTATTAGCTTATTCCAAGTGTGCCAAAAACCCAAAATGACACATCTCAACCTCTAAACCTAAATTGTGCCAATTTGATTGATTTTTCATAGTCTTCAAAATATATTGGCACATTCTAAAAACCTTTAGGATTATGATTCAAACCTATTTTCAGGGTATCCCTAACCTTGAAAGTGACCTAAAGTGTCACCTTTACCATGGTTAGGTTAACTACCCATCCATTCAAGTTTGGCACACCTAAACCCATCTAGCGTGAATCGATCACGCTCCTAGGAACCTAATACCTATTGGAGCTCCTTGGGTTTACTAGGTATTCGCTAGGGATAACTTCCCTAGATACCCTCCTAATGACCCTCCTAGGCTTAGAAGCCTTGGTCGTTTGGGTCATACCTAGGTTAACTCTAGGGGTAACTCTCCTTGTAACCCTCTTAATGGCTTTCCTAGGTTTCCTTGAAACCTTAGCCACTAAGAACCTACCTTGGTCAACCTTAGGGATGACTTCCCTATTGACCTTGGCTTTCCTAGACCTAGGTTTAGTTCCATAGTCAAATGGAACATTGTGATAAGTAGGCATTACCTTCTTGGACATAGGCTTGTGACCCAAACCTTGCCTCCTAGATGGTTCTTGCCTCTTACACCCTAGATTTTGACTCTTAGACCTAGATTTTTTATCCTTTGACCCTTGTATTTGATTTTGCATAATCCTAAGGGTCTTCTCTAATTTCTCAAGCCTTGACCTCAAGACTTGGTTTTCCAATTCTAATTTTTCTAACTTGGTGGGCTCATTATTTCTTTGACTTGATTTGTTCATTCTAGGCATATGTCGATCTTTATTAACATTAAGGCCTAGATGGTTCTCTATTTTCCTAATAGACTCCTTAGGTAATATTGTTTTAGGGACATTAGTCCCAAATTTTTCCTTATTTCTAAGGTTGACATTTTTAGCTCCTAGGCAATAAAATCTATTTCTAGCATGCTTTTGTTCATGTACAATAGTAAGATTGCTAAAATTATTTCTAGCATGCTTTTGCCTATAACTTAAAGAGTGAGCATTATTTAAATATACCTTAGAGGCTCCCCCTACTTGTGATGCTTCTTCTTTGACCTTCTTGCTCCTCCTAGGGCATTGACTCCTATAATGCCCTCTTTGGTGACACTTGAAGCACACCACGTGCTCCTTGCTCTTTCTCATTGGGGCACCGGCATCCTTGACTTTTTCATTGACTTTTGGTGTCGGAGGACTTTTCTTGACTCTTTTAGAACATTTACTCTTGTAATATCCTACTTCCCTACACTCAAAGCATATAATATGATTTTTAATATTAACCGAAATGCTTGAGTTACCTAGGTCAATGGTGGGAACCGGAGTTGATTCTTCATCTCCTCGACCGAAGGTAGATGGCTCTTCTTCTTGCTCTGGCGTAGACGATCTCTCCTCCCCCTCAATCCTAGAGGTTGAGGTTTCTTCTACTTCTACCTCTTCTACCGATTCCGATCCGGATGTTGATTCCCTATCAACCTCCGAATCCTCACTTTCTTGTGTGGATGATGAACTTACTTCTTTGGGCTCCTCCTCTTGAGCCGGTGATGGGTCTTCATGAAATCTTGCCACTTGGCTCCAAAATTCTTTTGCACCTTGTACTCACCAAACTTGGACACAATTTCATTAGGAATCAACTCAATCAAGAATTTTATTACCTTCTTGTTTTTCTCGAATCCTTGGAGTTGTTCCTCGGTCCATCTCTTCATCTTGAGGAAACCTCCCTTTGGTCCTCTAGGATATTCAAATCCTTCCATCAAAGTGGACCACTCCTCAAGGTCCCTCATCATCAAGAAGTCTTCAATTCTTCCCTTCCAAGAATTAAAGCCTTCTCGTCCATAAAATGCATACGGGACCGGCGTGTTGATATCCCATCCTAATTGTTCTTAAAACTCCATCATCTCTCTAGCGATCTTGCTCCCGGGTGTTAGTCCATAGAAGAGCTCCAAGCTCTGATACCACTTGTTAGGACATGTGCGCCCACTAGAGGGGGGGGTGAATAGCGATTCGGCATTGCTTGATGGAATTCAATTATGCTTGCCTATGATTGTTAGTACGCAGGGGAATATGGAAAATACAATACAAATACACAATCACAATACGCAAGAATATAATGTGGTTCGGAACCTCAAGATTCCTACTCCACGGGTTGGGCTCGAACGAGCCCTAGTGATGCAAATGAAAACACTAATCACTAACTCCTTCTCGGAACAATTCAAAGGTGGAGAAAACCACTTACAATAGTTCTTACAACAATAAGAATGAAATACAAGCAATTACAAATGAATTACAACAAAAGAATGCAAAGAAAACTTTACAATCGATCTTTTGGAAGCTTGCTTGTTGATTGCCTTGGACTAGCCTTGAAGACCTTGATTTGCACCAGCAAATTGCTCCAAATCACCCAAGAAAATCTTGCAAAAAATACTCCCCACGAACTGTTTTTATAACCTGCATTCGGGTTGATTTTCGCCAAGCAGTTGACTGATCGGGACCATCAATCGACTGCTCCTGTAGCCATTGTCTCACAATGGCATAAGTCACGTTGGATAAGTTCCAATGGATAGATCATCAGTCGACTGATCATGCCTATCAGTCGACTGATCGAGTCATCACAAGACTGTTAAACTCTAACAGTCGACTCGAGAACCTTCTGTGCCCGAATACGATCGGGTCATTTGATCAGCTGATCGATCATCTCGACACGATCGTCAGCCATTAGCCTCACGCTATGATCGCTAGGCCAATTTGAGATTTTATCCCCAAGTATAGTGTCCCCATACTTGCTAGACCACCCTTAGCCTAGACCTAAGCCTTCTAGCCACCTCCGTCAGCCTCACGCCTATCGGATCCCTCCAAGTCAACCATGACTTGTTCATCCATACACTAGCCTTCAAGTGCTTCCATCAGCTATTGTTATGCTAATGTGGTCTACACCACCAAGGCACATTGGGCTTATGTTGCCAAGACTCCGCTTGGACTTTACGCCGCCAACCATTGGACTTATGCTGCCAAGACTCCACCTTTGGACTTTATGGCGCCAATATTTCCCTTGGACTTCTCAATTGTCAAGACTCAAGCTTGGACTTTCCCTTGCCAACCCATGTTGGACTTTCTATGCCAAGACCCATGCTTGGACTTTCATTTTCCAAGACCCATGCTTGGACTTTCCTTGCCAACTCATGTTGGACTTTCCATGCCAAGACTCAAGCTTGGACTTTTCATGCCAAGTACACAAGACTTGGACTTCTCCCATGATAATGGTCAAACCATCGACAAACATCAAGATCATAACCTGGGTTGATTGCTCCAACAATCTCCCCAAACTTGAGTCTGGTCAACCATGACCTAGGCTGATTACACCAATAGTCCTGAGATTCTCTAGGTGTCGCTGACCTTCAGCTTAGCTTAAACACTTCTTGCACACTTAGCAAGCATATGAGATAACAAAATAGCTTAACTTTGATTTTTTGTCATCATCAAAACCAAGGTTCAATTATCTAATGCCCCTGTACCAACAATTTGTGTCTTTTTCTTTATACTTCTATTATGCACTCGATTAAAAGAAAAGGAAAAGGAAAAAGAAATTTTATTTACACATGATTAACCCCCCTCGCCCCCCCTTCTCATGTGCAAACGATCTCACAGTAATTACCTATCTAGTTTATTAGAGTTGTTTATGTTATGAGTGAAGTATGTTATGTGTTAACAGACTCATGAATGTAAATGATTAGTTCATTTTATATTGGTATCATGATATGTTAATGATTAGTTAATTGGCTGGGATGTATATTGATGTGAGCAAAACATTTAGGATTTTAGGAGTAGTTTTTGCTCACATCTCATTTCGTTTTATGTTTGTTTCATGCATATTTTATTTTATTTTGCATTCATTTTCTGTTTTCTTATTCGAATATCTGCTCGTTGTACTTTTGTGTGCAGGACAGCATTATATGAGAAAAATGGCACACTTTTGGAGCGAAAAGAAGACATTTGGCAACTAGAACAGAATGACACACACCCTGGCCCTGTGAAAACACACGGCCTGCGCCACAGTGCCACACACAGCCTGGCCGTGTGTATCCACATGGTCATGTGGCACTGTGCAATTTCGACGTGATTCGGTTATTTTTTAGGTTTTGGAGAGATCCAAGTTGATGTCTATATAAAGGAGGCTACGCCCAAACCCTAGAGGGGAGGCCCGATGGTCGGGACGACACACCACTACCCTAAAAGGCACCTAAAACTCGCAACGGGGATGAAGGAAGTCGCTTGAGATCCAAATTCTGCACCTCAACGCCAAGGAGAAGAGCACCATCACATTGTAATATATATTCTTTCCATGCTTTATCTTGTATATATGAATTCGACAATGCCTTGTGTTTCTTTCCTCATATTCATGGAGTAGATTCTCTGATTCTAGGACTAGGGAGTAGTTTGTGTTGAGTTAGAACATGTTGGTTCAAATATCTTTTCGTTCTTGAATTTATATTTGCAATTGGCATTTGGTTTAGATCTATAGCTATTGTTTTGGTTTTCTAGTCACTGTGCTTAGCCGATACGAGGGGTGACAACCCTCGTATCAAATATTTAGGTGAAATAAGGAGGAACCTAGGGGTTGGCCTCATCGCCGATAACTGTGGGTAGAATGATGCAATAGAGTAGGAAATGTGCCCCATTTCTGACTCGTCGCAGGGATCGATTCGGCATCCTCGTACCAACTATCCTGTCCTAAAACTAGGGGTCGACCTGGTATGGCAGAGGTAGCTTTCGATAGATGCGAAGGCTCATTGGGGGAGTGTATGATCTCCTTTCCACAAAACCGTAGTTAGAAACCTAGACAAAACTCAATTGACAACGTGTTCTGTGACACACAAACGAAATCAAAATCCTAGAATCTCATCTAAAGACTCGTAGCAACCCTTCTCTTCCTTCGTGTGACACCGTAGTTAGTTCGGACCACCGACGACCTCCTAAGCACAACCATTAGAACTAAATTCCGAACAACAATGTCCATCGAATAGATCAGTACTCGAATCTCAGTCCCAGTGGGATCGATAATCTATATTATTACTTGACGACACCCGTACACTTGCGGGCATTGAGCGTGAGCGCGCGCTTCGAGTCCTTGACGGTATCCGTCGTGAAATTTGAGCTCACGTTCATGTGCATCAAGTTTTTGGCGTCGTTGTCAGGGACCGATTGATTCGATATCGAATCGAGAGGTGGATAGTTGGATCGGACCTAGGCTAGATTTCTTTCCTTGTTTTATTTTATTTTATTTTAGTTTTGTTCATTATGTTGCTCTTTCCTTATTTATAATTTCCTGCATATAACAATGCATGATTTTACTCATGATTATGGTCAATTTAATACTATGAGTTTTGGTAACATTTATTGTGAGCATTGTGGTGAAACATGGCATAACATTAACGATTGTCCGGATATATTTGAACAAGAAGATATCACCTATGATTACAACCAGTGGCCATAAGATGATTCCTATTCATATAGTTATGACCCTGGCTACTTAAAACCTTAATATTGTCTGCCTAAATCTCGACTAGAGCAGATGATATAAAGCTTTATTCAGACCCAACAAGAGGCGAATGTTGAATTTCAATAGCGGCATTCGCAGACAGAAACGATGATTGAAGAATTAAGGTCATATGTGAATGACATTGCTAGCCGACAAAAGAAGCTAGAGATTCAGATAGCACAGATCGCAGTCAGTTTGCTAGAACACCGAGTCGATTACCAGGAAGTGAAGAAGGACAATCCATTCAATCACCACTAGAAGGAGAACTTGAGGATTATATAATTGATACTTTAATCGAGGAGTGCATTGCTTCAATCAAAACACCTCCTAACCTCAAGGATCTAAAAGAGCCTGCCTTAACCCTCACCAAAACTTTAGTTACCAATAATGAAGCTCATCTAGTGATTTGCGATGATAAAATTTCATTCGATCTAATAGAATCTACTAATCAATCTTTTGGTGAGAATATTTGTGGTGAGTTACATTATTTAGAGCATATGGATGAAATGAAATATTATGATCAAACTCCTAAAAATTCTTTGAGGCTAAGCATGATCAATCTCGAGCCAAGGAAAGCAGCTAACAAGTATCTTGCCCCTCCACGAGCAAGATTTAAGGGAGATAGTGATGGAGGACCAAAAGGCAAGAGGAGAAAAGTGAGCAAGTATCTTGCTCCCCCAAGAGCAAGATTCAAACACATCAGGGGAGGGAGATGTTGGACTATCCGAGCCGCAAAAACCGCTTTTGCATTGCGGAAACCTCGGAAGTCGACCACGGATCCATGCAAAGAATAATAAAATATACATGTACATGTTTAAAAATCTTAGATCTACTCTAGATCTACAAGTTAAGAGCTTTACCCTTGATGCGACGCCCTTCGCTTACCCCGCTCGTCCAAACGGCTTGCCGGAACTTGAGAGCGTCAAGCGTACACTCCTCTACAAGTATCCACATGAACAATAGGTGGAGAAGGCACCTTAGAATGTGCTAGCACTCCAAGAAACCCACGGCAAGAAAGGAAGAGGGAGGTCACAAGAGAGGAGGAAGGAAGAAGATGAAGTTAATACACTTAACTTCACACTAATGCACACACCTAATAGTGGCCGACCACTACATGGAAGTTATATACTTGCATGTAATACCAAGAGT
The DNA here is from genome assembly GCA_025175895.1 of Wurfbainia villosa. Lineage (NCBI taxonomy): Eukaryota > Viridiplantae > Streptophyta > Magnoliopsida > Zingiberales > Zingiberaceae > Wurfbainia > Wurfbainia villosa. The sequence goes on from CM045997.1 coordinate 60,347,163, forward strand.
CATGGCTCTTAGTCTCCTTCATGAGGTGACACCCCATGATGTGTTCATGATGATGTAGAACATCATCATTGGCCGGCCCATGTCAAGTTTGTTGAACTTTCTGAGCTGCAAAAACTGCTTTTTGCGTTGCGAAAACTCCGGAAGTCCGACCACGGATGCGTGCGAAGATGTATTAAAACTAAAACATGTATGTGTTTACTAAAAACCCTAGATCTACCTTAGATCTAGAAGGTGAGATCATTACCCTCGATGCGACGCCCTTCGCAAATCCCGCTCGTCCAAAAGCTTCGCCGGAACTCAAGAGCGTCAAGTGCACACTCCTCTATTGGTATCCACACAAGAAATAGGTGGAGAAAAGCAATCTTGAGTGTGCTAGCACTCCTTAAATTCTCACGGCAAGATGAGGAAGAAGAGGGAGAGAGCTTGAGAGGATGATCCAAGGAAGAAGATGAAGTTGTGGTAACTCACACAAAATGAATTTTTTTTTTCATCTAATGCCAATCAAGTGGCCGACCACTTCATGGAGAGGGGGTTACATGCATGCATGTAACTCCAAGAGCCAATGTCTCTTCGTCTCCCTTATGAGGTGGTACCACTTGATAAGTCAATGATGATGTGGAGCATCATCATTGGCCGGCCATGCCAAGTCATCATCATGACATGACATTTGGTCAAGTCAAACTTGACCTTTCATCTTCCCTCTCAAGTCAAGTCAAACTTGACCTCTTATCTCCCATGGTTGATCAAATCTAACAACTTGACTCAAGTCAATTTAATTTAATGAATCTGTATTCATTAATTTAAATTGATTTGATGAATCAAATCTAAATTAGACTCATTCAACACTTGAATCAAATTGAGTCCAACTCAATTAGACTAATTAGGATTACTCTTAATCCAATTTGGTTCATCCCATGAACCTAATCCTCATGGTTCATCATATGAACCTAATCTCCATCTAATTGCCCTTATGTGTGTGACCCTATAGGTTCTTGTAATGTTGGCAATGTTAGTGCTTATAAGCTCCACATATCTCCACAATGGTATGATATTGTCCACTTTGGGCCCAAGCCCTCATGGTTTTGTTTTTGGGCTTTACCCAAAAGGTCTCATACCAATGGAGATATCTTTTTTCTTATAAGCACATGATCTTTTCCATGTCTTACCAATGTGGGACTTTGATTGTATTCCTCATACTCCCAACAATCCCCCCCTCAAACGAAGGACCACATTGGGCCCCCCCTCAAGCCTATCCCTCCTCGAAGGATTTTCTCTGCTTGATGTCCGATCTTCAACCCACCAGGACTTCCTGCCAGTTGTTCGGTCCCCCGACCCAACTAGACTTCCTTCCTGATGTCTGGTTCTCTTGATCCGGACGTGGGAGCTCAACTTCCTTCGTTCGAGGTTCATGGCTTGACATGGACCATGGCTCTGATACCAATTGTTAGTGCATATAAGCTCCACATATCTCCACAATGGTATGATATTGTCCACTTTGGGCCCAAGCCCTCATGGTTTTGTTTTTGGGCTTTACCCAAAAGGTCTCATACCAATGGAGATATCTTTTTTCTTATAAGCACATGATCTTTTCCATGTCTTACCAATGTGGGACTTTGATTGTATTCCTCATACTCCCAACAGGCAATGTCCCTAAACCGATTTAGGAACATAAGCAATGAGCGGTATCTAGCAAAACATCATTGCTACCCAAGTTACAAGAATGTTGAGCTCCAACATCACCTTTGTGACTACTAATTGTGACTCTCACAATATGTGACAATGTCCCTCTATCCTTGACATCTAGATTGACCAATTGAGGCATAGACCGTGTCATCCTCAGTACAATCTATATCTTGAAATCCAAGTAGACTCACTCTAATCAAATGAGCTCAATATCTCATATTGACTCATTTGGGCATGGCCATGCACTTCGTGGTCTCACTCTATCAAGAATAACGATGTCACTCCCGTCATATAGGAGGGATAGATCTCATCTACATCACTCACATCCCTCCGCATAATTTGTTACATACCCAGTAATCGCCTTTATAGTCCACCCATTTACAGGTGACGTTTGACGAAGCAAAAATATGCAACTCCTTATGTAGGGAACCATGGTGACTTCAGGTCTAAGGACTAATAGTCATACTAATAGCCACATGAGAAAGTATATGACACTCATATAATGATCCATGATACTTTCTCATGGCGGGTCATTTAGTATACATTCTCCAATGCATACCCATGTGTCAACTTGATATCTCATATCCATGACTTGTGAGATCAAGTCATCGTGTTGACCTACATGCTAGTCTCTATGCATTAACATTGTCTCTGAATGTTAATACTAGACTAGGAATGATTAAGAGTAGTGTTCTCTATATCATCTCATTATCGATTCAACCAATCGATTGATATAGATAAGAACCTACTACTCAAGAATATTATTATATTTAGTTATTTGGCACCAATACAAGTAAATATAATAACCATGCCTTTATAAATAGGAATATGATACAATAAAGTCCATACAACAATCATCACATGATTGGCTCTAGGGCTTTCACTAACAATCTCCCACTAGCACTAGTGCCTATCACCGTAGTATCTAATACCCAATGACCTAGTGTGATCATCATACTTTTTCTATGCCAAAGCCTTGGTCAAGGGATCTACGATGTTAGCCTCTGTGGGCACTCTACAAAATCTTCACATCTCCTCTATCGATAATCTCTCGAATGAGATGGAAGCACCGATATATTCGGCCTCCGTTGTAGAATCAACAACTGTGTCCTGCTTCGAACTCTTCCAGCTCACAGCGCCACCATTCAACCAAAACACGAACCCTGAATGCGATCTATAATCATCCTGGTCAGTTTGGAAGCTGACATTGCTGTAACCCTTTACAGCTAGCTCCTCATCACCTCCAAATATCAATAAATATTCTTTAGTCCTACTTAAATACTTTAGAATATTCTTGACTGCTATCCAGTGACGCTCACCTGGATCTGACTGGTATCTACTCGTCATGCTCAAAGCATACGAGACATCAAGACGAGTACGTAGCATGGCGTACATGATAGATCCTATAGCAGATGCATAAGGGATCTTATCCATGCGGTCTCTCTCCTCTCTAGAACAGAGACTTTAAGTCTTCGAAAGACTCACACCATGTGACATCGACAGAAGTCCCTTCTTGGAATTCTGCATGGCAAACCATAGTAATACCGTGTCAATATATGTACTCTGACTTAGGCCAAGCAATCTCTTAGATCTATCTCTATAGATCTTGATGCCTAGAGTACAGGCTGCTTCTCCTAAGTCCTTCATTGAGAAGCACGTCTCCAGCCAAGTCTTCACAGACTGTAGCGAAGGGATGTCATTCCCAATGAGTAGTATGTCATCCACATACAATACAAGGAAAACAACTGTGTTCCCATTAACCCTCTTGTAGACACAGGGTTCATCTTCATTCTTGATGAAACCAAACTGTTTGATCGCATCATCGAATCGAAGATTCCAGCTCCGAGAGGCTTGTCTTAGCCCATAAATGGACCTTTGCAGCTTGCATACTTTCCCTGTATGATGTGGATCTTCAAAACCCTCAAGTTGTGTCATGTACACATCCTCGAGTAAGTTTCCATTCAGAAATACGGTTTTGACATCCATCTGCCAGATCTCATAATCGTGGTATGCTGCAATAGCAAGCAAGATCCGAATGGACTTAAACATCGTCACTGGAGAAAAGGTTTCTTCATAGTCAATACCATGAATTTGCTTGAAACCTTTAGCCACCAATCGGCTCTTATAGGTATGCGTAAGTCCATCCATGTCAGTCTTTCTCCTAAAGACCCACTTACACCCAATGGGTTTGACCCCTTCAGGTGGATCAACCAAAGTCCATACTTGGTTGGTGTACATGGATTCTATCTCGGATCTCATGGCCTCTAGCCATTTCTCAGAATATGGGCTCATCACAGCTTCCTGATAGGAGGTAGGCTCATTCTCAATTAGAATAACGTCATCATGGTTAGGAAAAAGAAATGAATATCTCTCAGGTTGATGACGTACCCTATCAGACCTACGAAGAGGTAGGTCTACATGAATAGGTGGTTGTTCCACAACTCTTTGTGCAATAACCTCGTCACCCACAACACTTTGTGGTTCCTGTTCAACCTCCATCAAGGCCTCAGTGTTATGGTCCTTATCTTGAATTTCTTCAAGATCGAACATACTCCCACTAGTTTTTCTAGAAACAAAATCCCCTTCTAGAAAAACCCCAGTCTTTGCCACAAACACTTTGTGCTGACTGAGAATGTAGAAGTAATATCCCTTTAAATCCTTGGGATATCCAACAAAATAGCACCTATCGGATTTGGGTCCCAGTTTGTCTGAGACTTGACGTCGAACGTAAGCCTCACAACTCCAAATCCTCATAAAAGGCATCTTGGGATTTCTCCCTGTTCATATCATATATGGTGTCTTTATCACAACCTTGGATGGTACACGGTTAAGGGTAAAGGCTGCTGTGTCTAGAGCATATCCCCAAAAGGATATAGGAAGATCCGTGTGACTCATCATAGATCGTACCATATCTAATAGGGTACAATTCCTCCTTTCGGATACACCATTCCACTGTGGTGTTCTAGGAGGAGTGAGTTGGGATATAATCCCACACTCAGCCAGATAGTCACGAAACTCATGGCTAAGGTATTCACCACCTCGATCTGATCAAAGTATCTTAATACTCTTGCCAAGCTGGTTTTGTACTTCATTCTTGAATTCTTTGAACTTTTCAAAGGATTCTGATTTATGTGTCATAAGATACACATAACCATATCTACTGAAGTCATTAGTAAATGTAATGAAGTACCTGTAACCACCTTTAGCAGCAACATTGAAAGGGCCACATACATACTATGTATAAGTCCTAACAAGTCTATTGCTCTTTCGTTGTGTCCACTAAAGGGAGTCTTGGTCATCTTGCCTAAAAGGCAAGACTCACATGTCTCATATGATTCAAAATCAAATGAGTCTAGCAGCCCATTCTTATAGAGCTGAGATAAGCGACTCTCGTTTATGTGACCTAAGCGACAATGCCAGAGATAGGTTTGGTTCAACTCATTTGACTTGAACCTTTTAGTACTTATGTTATAGATAGGGCTCTCTAAGTCTAGAAAGTAGAGTCCGTTCATTAGAGGTGCACTACAATAGAACATATCATTTAAATAAACTGAACAACATTTGTTTTTTATTATAAATGTAAATCCTTTCTTGTCCAAACAAGAAACCGAAATGATGTTCTTAGTTAAGACAGGCACATAACAACATTCATCTAATTCTAGAACAAGCCCAGAGGGCAGAGATAGATTATAAGTTCCTACAGCAACAGCAGCAACCCTTGCTCCATTGCCTACTCGTAGGTCCACCTCGCCCTTTGTCAATGCCCTACTATTTCTCATCACATGCACATTGGTACAAATGTGAGATGCACATCCAGTATCTAATACCCATGATGAAGAAATAGATAGATTGACTTCTATAATATTTATACCTGAAGTAGAAGTCTCACTTCTCTTCTTCTTAAGATCTTCCAGGTATTCCTTGCAGTTACGCTTCCAGTGTCCAGCTTCCTTGCAGTGGAAGCAAGCCCCTTCCTTGGCCACCCCTCCTTTGGGTTTCAGTTCCTTGCCTTTGCCCTTGGCTTGGGACTTTCCCTTACCTTTAGGCTTGCCCTTGCCTTTCTTCTTTTGCACCATCAAAATGGCGTCAGATTTTCCCTTCTTAAGGTTGAGCTTAGCAGTTCTCAACATACTGAGCATCTCAGGCAGTGGCTTATCAATTTCATTCATGTTATAATTCATGACAAATTGATTGTAGCTTTGCGGCAAAGATTGCAAGATCTATTGGAGATTTGAGGCCGCTAGAGGGGAGGTGAATAGCGTTGTGCCCGTAGGAAGATGGAATTCGTTCGCGATCGTCTCTACAAAACTCGTTATGCGCAGCGGAACAGAAATAATAAAAGCAATAACAAAAAGATACAATCACGAACACAAGGATATAACGTGGTTCGGAACCGCACGGTTCCTACTCCACGGATCGGGCTCAAACGAGCCCTAGTGATGCCAATCACACACCACTAAGCAATAATTCCTTCTCGACAATAAGTCGGAGGTGGAGAAACCTCGTACAATGGATTACAACAAGTAATACACAAAAATACAAGCAAAATAAAAGGAAATGTAAAGAACACTTTACAAACTAGGGTTTTGAGCGCTTGCTTGTTGGTTGCTTGGATGAGCTTGAAGGACCCTGAAATGCACCTGCAAATCGCCTTCAAATCGCCTCACCAAAGCTCCCAAAAATCTAATTTTTGAGCCTTCCACGAACAGCTGCTTTTATCCTCCATCGGGCTGGATTTCCGCCTAGCAGTCGACTGCCATAAGTCCCCAGTCAACTGCCATCACTGTAGCTGTGAGACAACGGCTCAATCCACGTTGGACAAGTTCCAACGGGACTCTTGGCAGTCGACTGCCAACATTGGCGATCGGCCGCGCGCGTAATCGGCCCAGCGATCGGCTCTGGCGTTCATGCTCGACCACAGAACTAGCGATCGGCCCCGCCAACCCTTGGCGGTCGGCGCGGCGCGATTCGGCTCTTAAACGGCAGTCGAACTCAAGTCGACTCACGGCAGTCGAACCGGCCATAATGCCAGTCGACTGCCAACCTCAAAGATGAGGTTTTAACCCAAGTATGGTGCCCCCATACTTGCTAGACCACTCTTAGCCTAGACCTAAGCCTTCTAGCCACCTCCATCAGCCTCACGCCTCTCGGATCCCTCCAAGTGATCCATGACTTGTTCATCCATCGCGCTAGCCTCCAGGTGCTTCCCTCGGCTATGTCATGCTAACGGTGTCTACACTGCCAAGGCACATTGGACTTACGCCGCCAAGACTCCGCTTGGACTTTACGCTGCCAATCATTGGACTTATGCTGCCAAGACTCCCGCTTGGACTTTACGCAGCCAATATCAAACCCTGGGACTTCTCAAATGCCAAGACTCAAGCTTGGACTTTCCCTTGCCAACCCATGTTGGACTTTCCATGCCAAGACCCATGCTTGGACTTTCCATTTGCCAAGACCCATGCTTGGACTTCTCATTTGCCAAGACCCATGCTTGGACTTCTCATGCCAAGTACTCAAGACTTGGACTTTCCCAAATGCCAAGTGTCCCACTTGGACTTTCCATGCCAAGTACCCATGACTTGGACTTTACCTTGCCAAGACCCATGCTTGGACTTTCCCATAATCACATGGTCAACCCTAGTCAACCATTAAGGTCTTCCTCGAGTCAAACTCGAGTCCGGTCAAACATGACCCGGGTCGATTGCTCCAACAATCTCCCCAACATATTAACCGACATTAATGTCAAACATCAATGTCAAACCACTTTGTCAAATCCCTTTGTCAAACATCACTCGAGTCAAACTCGAGTCTAGTCAATCGTGACTTGGGACGATTGCACCAACAATCTCCCCCTTTTTGATGTTTGACAAAAACCAAATAAATCATTTGAGTTAGACCACTAACTCAAATCCCTTACCAATTATCCCAAATTGGTAAACACTTCTCCAAATGTTCTCCCCCAAACATTCTCCCCCTTTTTGACTAACATCAAAAAGGTTTTCTCTCTAAGAGGGTCAATGTCTCATGTCCCAATGAGATCTTACAATCTCCCCCTTGATCCAAAAATAAATACCTAGGATGCCTACCATCTTCCTAGTGATAATTCACATATCACTCAAGAGAGACAATCCTATACTCTCTCCCAATTTCCAAATTGGGTATCAAAAACCCATCAATTTTCCCAATTGATAATACTCTCCCAATAACTTCTCCTCTTCAAGGAGAAAAACACATCCATCATCCCAAGATGGATACCTCCCCCTAAAGGCTTGCTCCCCCTTGACCATTGCACCAACAATGTCCTTGGGAAGCCCCTAAGCCAATAGGAACTCTAAACCATCAAAATTAAGGTTCTAAGTTCAACATAGAACTTTCACTAACCCAAAATTTGATACTTTGACCTAATACAGCTCCTAATCCATATCCAAAGAATTTTCACCCTTTATAATGCTTTCTAAAGCATATCCTAGGGTCAGGAGTGATTAGGGACCTTTTCCATAGCTGAACACGGGCTAAACAAACCTTGTTAACCCGAAATCAGACTGTGATCGACTCGCGATGTCGATCGATACCACTCACATCGATCAAGCGCCGCAGGCGGTCGATCGATAAGCAAAAAATCTCGATTTTCAGCTATCAGAAATGAATTTTAGAAATTCATAAATAATTATACGTAATTCAAAAAATCGTGAAAATTCATACGTATAATACTTATGACACACACAATGGGTGAAAAATATTTGAAAATTATTTTACCCATAAAATAGTGAGTTTGATACAAAACTCAAAACCATTGAAATTTTCAATGTTTTGGCCCTATTTTGTATCAACTCTATCAATGGTGATTGCTATCAAAAGATAGACTTCACCAAGGTTTTTCAAAATGATTTTAAAATGTTTTCAAAACCTTATTTTGGATCATATTCCTTGGGCTCTATGCACATGACTTGTACACAAGCTTTCCCAATGATCCACAAATGAAACAAGATGAGTTTTAGTTCATCTAGATGCAAAAACTATGCACCTTGAACTCAACTCATATCCTAGCATCTCACATGTATCTAAGGTGTATAAAATACACATACATGTCAATTTAATGTGAGATGTGGGTTTTATTCATCCTAATCTAGGGTTTCATGCATTCTCTAAGGCAACCCTACTTGATTCTCTTATAAATGGGACTTCAAGTCATGCCATAGTCCTTAAATCAATTTCAATCACATTAATGCATGAAATGATCATGGCATAATGATAGCAAAAATTAAAACGTGGCCAATGATCATGATGTCATGATATATGATATAAACTAAAAACTCCTGACATTAACCTAAACCCTAAACATGATCATGACATTTTATATGATTAAAACTAAGCATGATATCATGACATGTTATATGGCAAACAAAGCATGGCATATAAAATATATAGGTATAGTAATACCTAAATTTTAATATTAATTGCCATTTGATATAGTTAGATATATTTTGTCATATTATCATTAATCTCCCTAGTGTGCCAAAAGCCCAAAATGGCACACTAACACTCTAAACCCTAATTGTGCCAATTTGATCATTTTATCAAACTTCATAACTAACATTGGCACATCCTAAAATCTTTTAGGATATTGATTCAAATTTATTTCCAAGGTAACCATAACCTTGAAAACATCCTAAAGTGCCACCTTTACCATGATTGAGTTAACTACCCATCCAATCAAGGTTGACACACCCTAAACCCATCTAGCGTGAATCAATCACGCTCTTAGGAACCCAAAACCGATTTGAGCTCCTAGGGTTAATTAGGTATTCCTTAGGGATAACCTCCCTAGATACCTTCCTAATGACCCTCCTAGGCTTATTAGCCTTGGTCATTTGGGTCTTACCTAGGTTGACTCTAGGGGTAACTCCCCTTGCAACCTTCTTAGTGGCCACCCTAGGTTTCCTTGAAACCCTAGCCACTAGGCACACCCTTTGGTCAACTCTAGGGATGACTTCCCTATTGACCTTGGTCTTCCTAGACCTAGTTTGTGTCCCATAATCAAATGGAACACTATGGTAAGCTACTTTAGGCTTAGGTTTGTGACTCAAACCTTGCTTGCCCTTGGTTGACTTTGACTTTTGGACCTTTGACTTTGACCATTAGACCCTTTAAATTGATTTTGTATATTCCTAAGGGTCTTTTCTAGTTTTTCAAGCCTTGACCTCAAGACTTGATTTTCCTTTTCTAATTGCCCGATTTTAGAATTTTGATTTAAATCTTGGGCATTGGACTTCCTAGGCATATGCCTAGTCCATTTATGGTTTAGACCTAGGTTCTCTTGCACCTTTCTAATTGTCTCCCTAGGTAAAATTGATCTTGAGTTATTTGACCTAGGTTTGTCCTTAAATAAGTTGTTTTTAGGGACATTAGTTCCAAATTTCTCTCTATTTCCTACATGGACTCTCTTAGCTCCTAAGCAAAAATATTTATTTCTATTAGCATGCTTTTCATAAATTGCAAGAGAATTAACGTTCCTAGCATACTTTTTAGCATTTAAATTAGAAGATGCATTACTAAAATGTACCTTAGGGTTAGCCTTAGCTCCCTCTACTTGTGATGCTTCTTCTTGCCCCTTCTTCTTCCCCCTAGGGCATTGACTCCGATAATGCCCCTTTGAATTGCACTTGAAGCATATGATGTGCTCCTTGCCTTTAGGTGTTGGGGAACCGATATCCTTGACTTTTGGTGCAGGTGGAGCTTTCCTAATCTTCTTTGGGCACTTGCTCTTATAGTGCCCAAATTCCCTACACTCAAAACACATAATATTATTTTTATTTGAAATTAGAGTGTTTGAGTTACCTAGATTAGTGGTGGAGTTCGGAATTGACACTTCTTCATCTTGACTGGATGTAGAAGCTTCTTCTTGATGCTCCGGTGTTGAGGAAACTCTAATCTCCTCCTCAATCCTAGAAGTGGATGCTTCTTCCACTTCCTCCACCAACCCGGAAATTGACTCCCTATCAACTTCCGATTCTACTTCCTCTTCCTCTTTGGATGTTGATGATCTCTCAACCTCCAAGTCCTCACTTCCTTGTGAGGGTGATGCATTAGCCTCTTCGGTCTCTTCCTCTTGGACCATTGATGGACTTTCATGGAGCTTGGCCACTTGGCTCCATAGCTCGTTTGCATCTACATAATTACCTAACATACACAAAATATTGTTAGGTATTAAATCAATTAACAACTTCATTACCTTCTCATTCTTTTCGAAGGCTTGGACTTGCTCTTCGGTCCATCTCTTTTTCTTGAGGAATCCACCTTTTGGTCCTCTTGGATAGCTATATCCTTCCATTAAGATAGACCATTCTTCGAAGTCCCTCATCATTAGAAAATCTTCGATCCTTGCCTTCCATTGTCTAAAACCTTCTTTTCCATAGAAGGAGTATGGGACCGGTGTGTTGATGTCCCATCCAAGCTTGTCTTGGAATTCCATCTTCTTCCTCTAGCTTCTTTGTCTTAGCTCCCGGCGGTTAGTCCGTAGAAGAGCCCCGGGCTCTGATACCACTTGTTGGAGATTTGAGGCCGCTAGAGGGGGGGTGAATAGCGTTGTGCCCGTAGGAAGATGGAATTCGTTCGCGATCGTCTCTACAAAACTCGTTATGCGCAGCGGAATAGAAATAATAAAAGCAATAACGAAAAGATACAATCACGAACACAAGGATATAACGTGGTTCGAAACCGCACGGTTCCTACTCCACGGATCGGGCTCAAACGAGCCCTAGTGATGCCAATCACACACCACTAAGCAATAACTCCTTCTAGACAACAAGTCGGAGGTGGAGAAACCTCGTACAATGGATTACAACAAGTAATATACAAAAATACAAGCAAAATACAAGGAAATGTAAAGAACACTTTACAAACTAGGGTTTTGAGCGCTTGCTTGTTGGTTGCTTGGATGAGCTTGAAGGACCCTGAAATGCACCTGCAAATCGCCTTCAAATCGCCTCACCAAGTGTACTTCGTTCCAGTTACGTATTGCTAAATCTAATTTTTAGACTTCGAGCGGTACTTTTATCTCCCTGATTTCACCGATTGCCATAAATCGATATTGCCATCATTTGTAGGCTGTGAGACAACGGCTCAATCCCGCGTTGGACAAGTTCAGCGGGACTCTTAGCGATCATTGCCAACATTGTGATCGGCCCGCCGCGCCCGCGTCGGCTGGCGTTAAATCGGCGTCTGCTCGACAGAACTAGCGATCGGCCGCCAACCCTTGCGTCGGCGCGGCGATCGGCTCTTAAACGGCAGTCGAACTCAAGTCGACTCACGGCAGTCGAACCGGCCATAATGCCAGTCGACTGCCAACCTCAAAGATGAGGTTTTAACCCAAATATGGTGCCCCCATACTTGCTAGACCACCCTTAGCCTAGACCTAAGCCTTCTAGCCACCTCCATCAGCCTCACGCCTCTCGGATCCCTCTAAGTCATCCATGACTTGTTCATCCATCACGCTAGCCTCCAGGTGCTTCCCTCGGCTATGTCATGCTAAAGGTGTCTACACCGCCAAGGCACATTGGACTTACGCCGCCAAGACTCCGCTTGGACTTTACGCTGCCAACCATTGGACTTATGCTGCCAAGACTCCCGCTTGGACTTTACGCAGCCAATATCAAACCCCTTGGACTTCCCAGATGCCAAGACTCAAGCTTGGACTTTCCCTTGCCAACCCATGTTGGACTTTCCATGCCAAGACCCATGCTTGGACTTTCCATTTGCCAAGACTCATGCTTGGACTTCTCATTTGCCAAGACCCATGCTTGGACTTCTCATGCCAAGTACTCAAGACTTGGACTTTCCCAAATGCCAAGTGTCCCACTTGGACTTTCCATGCCAAGTACCCATGACTTGGACTTTACCTTGCCAAGACCCATGCTTGGACTTTCCCATAATCACATGGTCAACCCTAGTCAACCATTAAGGTCTTCCTCGAGTCAAACTCGAGTTCGGTCAAACATGACCCGGGTCGATTGCTCCAACAATCTCCCCAACATATTAACCGACATTAATGTCAAACATCAATGCCAAACCACTTTGTCAAATCCCTTTGTCAAACATCAAAACATCACTCGAGTCAAACTCGAGTCTGGTCAATCGTGACCTGGGCCGATTGCACCAACAAGATCAAGTTAGTGGCCAGCTCTTGGCCAAGGGGAATCCCAATCTCTGTAGGTTTTCTACGTACCCAATCATCTTGAGTATATATGGACCTACGGGAGTCCCATCTTACATTTTGGAACCAAACAATTCCTTAGAGACTTCATATCTCTCGTGCCTTGCCTGTCCTTGATATAGTTGACGAAGATGTTCAACCATATCATAAGCATTCATGAACTCGTGTTGCTTCTGAAGCTCAGAGTTCATGGTCGCGAGCATTAGACATGACACATCTAATGCATCATCTTGATGCTTCTTGTAAGCATCTTTGTCAGCTCGCGAGGTAGTGGTAGGAGGTGCCTCCGTAATGGGCTGCTCCAGGACATACAGTTTTTTTTCTTGGGTGAGAACAATTCTCATGTTCCTGTACCAGTCCAAGAAATTTACTCCATTGAGCTTGTACTTCTCAAGGACAGAACGCAGAGAGAGAGTGTTCGTGTTTGTCGACATAGTAATCTACAACATACAATGCAGAGAATTAATATCATATTCCTTTTATCATTTAATTAGGCCTTTAATCAAATGATGCTCCCACTAAATTATAGGAATTTTATAGAATCGAGTTATGGATGTGGTCAAACCACATTACTAGATTCATACAAACTAGCTATAATTCCTGCGGGACAAGATCCACATCATACTAAGCCTTGAGTTAACTTTGGCTAAATCGCCCAAGACTTAGTACGATCGGTGGGTAACACATTACCGATTACATCTCTATGCAACTCTTGTTTATAGGATCAAGACCCACATTTACAAAAGACCTTGAGTTAGATTTGGCTAAATCGCCCAAGATTTAGTATAAATGCGATCTTATCCTATCTTTCCAACGGTTGGAATATGCCTATAGTTCTACTCAATCCAATTGAGTTAACTAGTTTTAATCAATCTAATTGAGCTTACTCTAACCCAAGTCATGATAGGCGGGACCAAGATTGTCCCTCCGCACCCTACCAAGATAATATGTGTTGCTCTGCTTTGGCAGATTCAATAACTACAAATGATCGAGGTAGTGATGGGTATCAAGGACTTGGTAGGTATTTACGAGTTGATTCGATTAAGATCTAATCTAATCGTAATGTGTATCATATACGCATTAAGGCCTTTATTATCCTATATTAGCATGCATCACATACAAGAATTATTCTAGCATGCATCATATACACACAAGAAAAATATCCTAGCATGCATCATATACATACAAGCATTATTCTACTAGCATGCATCACATACATACAAGCAAAATCAAATATATATATATATATATATATATATATATATATATATATATATATATATATAAACATATATATATATATATCATGGCCCTACTATATATATCTTCTCAAGCCAATATATAGATCGGAATATATAACCTAGGGCTAGCGGCTTCTCCAAGTGCTTCCTTTGACCGCCATGTGTCGTCGGCACTCTTCTCGTAACTTCGTCTACTAGTGGACTTTCCACCGCTCCATTTTGTACATTAAAAATATGAAACTCGAGTTACATTCGAGTCTAAAACTATTTACAACTAGAATTTTAAAAGAAGAGGCTACAACACATTAACATCCAATCAAATCGGGGTTATGGGCCATGACAATCACAGAATTATACATAATTCTAAATTATATATTTTTACAAAAAATTTCTATAATTTTTCCTATTTCTTTTTCAATTTTATGAGTCACCTCTCCGTAACGGTCTCGCTAAGCAATTTTCGGGCGCGATCGCGGGACAAGGCCCCTTTCGGGGATAGGGGCAGCGCCCCTACTCACAAAATAAATTTTGTGAGTGTCCCTACTATGATCTTACAGCGACTTAAGTCACTGTCCCAAAAACCTAAAGCGAGAACTCGCCGTTTCGGAGAGTTTTTCTCGATGGTTGAAGCCTACAAGTGTCCCAACACTCGTTGCTTCGACTCTTCGAGAAAAATACCCAAAAATTCGATAAAAATAGGAAATTTGCAGAAACATAAAAATTTGTAATTTTTATATCTAATACAAAAGCTACAAAATGAAACACATACATGCTTCGCACGTGGCTCTGATACCACTGTTGGACTTTCCGAGCCACAAAAACCGCTTTTTGCATTGCGGAAACCCCGAAAGTCCGACCACGGATCCGTGCGAAGATGTATTAAAACTAAAACATGTATGTGTTTACTAAAAATCCTAGATCTACCTTAGATCTAGAAGGTGAGATCATTACCCTCGATGCAACGCCCTTCGCAAATCCCGCTCGTCCAAAAGCTTCGCCGAAACTCAAGAGCGTCAAGTGCACACTCCTCTATTGGTATCCACACAAGCAATAGGTGGAGAAAAGCAATCTTGAGTGTGCTAGCACTCCTTAGATTCTCACGGCAAGATGAGGAAGAAGAGGGAGAGAGCTTGAGAGGATGATCCAAGGAAGAAGATGAAGGTGTGGTAACTCACACAAAATGAATTTTTTTTTTCATCTAATGCCAATCAAATGGCCGACCACTTCATGGAGAGGGGGTTACATGCATGCATGTAACTCCAAGAGCCAATGTCTCTTGGTCTCCCTTATGAGGTGGCACCACTTGATAAGTCAATGATGATGTGGAGCATCATCATTAGCCGACCATGCCAAGTCATCATCATGACATGTCATTTGGTCATGTCAAACTTGACATTTCATCTTCCCTCTCAAGTCAAGTCAAACTTGACCTCTTATCTCCCATGGTTGATCAAATCTAACCACTTGACTCAAGTCAATTTAATTTAATGAATCTTTATTCATTAATTTAAATTGATTTGATGAATCAAATCTAAATTAGACTCATTCAACACTTGAATCAAATTGAGTCCAACTCAATTAGTCTAATTAGGATTACTGTTAATCCAATTTGCTTCATCCCATGAACCTAATCCTCATGGTTCATCATATGAACCTAATCTCCATCTAATTTCCCTTATGTGTGTGACCCTATAGGTTCTTGTAATGTTGGCAATGTCCCTAAACGGATTTAGGAACATAAGCAATGAGCAGTATCTAGCAACACATCATTGCTACCCAAGTTACAAGAATGTTGAGCTCCAACATCACCTTTGTGACTACTAATTGTGACTCTCACAATATGTGACAATGTCCCTCTATCCTTGACATCTAGATTGACCAATTGAGGCATAGACCGTGTCATCCTCGGTACAATCTATATCTTGAACTCCAAGTAGACTCACTCTAATCAAATGAGCTCAATATCTCATATTGACTCATTTGGGCATGGCCATGCACTTCGTGGTCTCACTATATCAAGAATAACGATGTCACTCCCATCATATAGGAGGGATAGATGACATCTACATCACTCACATCCCTCCGCATAATTTGTTACATACCCAGTAATCGCCTTTATAGTCCACCCATTTACAGGTGATGTTTAACGAAGCAAAAGTATGCAACTCCTTATGTAGGGAACCATGGTGACTTCAGGTCTAAGGACTAATAGTCATACTAATAGCCACATGAGAAAGTATAAGACACTCATATAACGATCCATGATACTTTCTCATGGCGGGTCATTCAAAATACATTCTCCAATGCATACCCATGTGTCAACTTGATATCTCATATCCATGACTTGTGAGATCAAGTCATCGTGTTGACCTACATGCTAGTCTCTATGCATTAACATTGTCCCTGAATGTTAATACTTGACTAGGAATGATTAAGAGTAGTGTTCTCTATATCATCTCATTATCGATTCAACCAATCGATTGATATAGATAAGAACCTACTACCCAAGGATATTATTATATTTAGTTATTTGGCACCAATACAAGTAAATATAATAACTATGCCTTTATAAATAGGAATATGATACAATAAAGTTCATACAACAATCATCACATGATTGACTCTAGGGCTTTCACTAACAAAGTCATCATGACATGGCATTTGGTCAAGTCAAACTTGACCTTTCATCTTCCCTCTCAAGTCAAGTCAAACTTGACCTCTTATCTCCCATGGTTGATCAAATCCAACCATTTGATTCAAGTCAATTTAATTTAATGAATCTCTATTCATTAGTTTAAATTGACTCGATGAATCAAATCTAAATTAGACTCATTCAACATTTGAATCAAATTGAGTCCAACTCAATTAGTCTAATTTGGATTACTCTTAATCCAATTTGGTTCATCACATGAACCTAATCCTCATGGTCCATCATATGAACCTAATCTCCATCTAATTGCCCTTTGTGTGTGACCCTATAGGTTTTTGTAACGTTGGCAATGCTTCTAAACCAATTTAGAAACATAAGCAATGAGCGGTATCTAGCAACACATCATTGCTACCCAAGTTATAAGAATGTTGAGATCCAACATCACCTTTGTGACTCTCACAATATATGACAATGTCCCTCTATCCTTGACATCTAGATTGACCAATTGAGGCATAGACCATGTCATCCTCTGTACAATCTATATCTTGAACTCCAAGTAAACTCACTCTAATCAAATGAGCTCAATATCTCATATTGACTCATTTGGGCATGACCATGCACTTAGTGGTCTCACTCTATCAATAATCATGATGTCACTCCCGTCATATAGGAGGGATAGATCACATCTACATCACTCATATCCCTCCACATAATTTGTTACATACCCAGTAATCGCCTTTATAGTCCACCTATTTACGGGTGACATTTGACGAAGCCAAAGTATGCATCTCCTTATGTATGGAACCATGGTGACTTCAGGTCCAAGGACTAATAGTCATACTAATAGTCACATGAGAAAGTATATGACACTCATATAACGATCGATGATACTTTTTCATGGCAGGTCATTCAGTATACATTCTCCAATGCATACCCATATGTTAACTTGATATCTCATATCCATGACTTGTGAGATCAAGTCATCGAGTTGACCTACATGCTAGTCTCTTCGCATTAACATTGTCCCTGAATATTAATATTTGACTAGGAATGATTAAGAGTAGTGTTCTCTATATCATCTCATTATCGATTCAACCAATCGATTGATATAGATAAGAACCTTCTACTCAAGGACGTTATTATACTTAGTTAATTGGCACCAATACAAGTAAGTATAATAATCATAAAGAAATGCCTTTATAAATAGGAATATGATACAACAAAGTCCATTCAACAATCATCACATGATTGGCTCTAGGGCTTTCACTAACAATCTCCCACTAGCACTAGTGTCAATCACTGTAGTATCTAATACTCAATGACCTAGTGTGACCATCATACTTTTTCTGTGCCAAAGCCTTGGTCAAGGGATCTGCGATGTTAGCCTCTGTGGGTACTCTGCAAATCTTCACATCTCCTCTATCGATAATCTCTCGAATGAGATGGAAGCGTCGTAGTATGTGTTTGGTCCGCTGGTGTGAACGAGGTTCCTTAGCCTGCGCAATCACTCCATTATTGTCACAATAGAGCTCTATAAGATCTCCTATACTAGGAACCACCCCAAGCTCAGTAATAAACTTGCGGATCCAAACTGCCTCCTTTGCTGCCTCCGATGCAGCAATATACTCGGCCTCTATTGTAGAATCAACAACTGTATCCTGCTTCGAACTCTTCCAGCTCACAGTGCCACCATTCAAGCAAAACACGAACCCTGAATGTGATCTATAATCATCCTAGTTAGTTTGGAAGCTGGCATCGCTGTAACCCTTTACAGCTAGCTCCTCATCGCCTCCAAATATCAAGAAATATTCTTTAGTCCTTCTCAAGTACTTAAGAATATTCTTAACTACTATCCAGTGATGCTCATCTGGATCTGACTGGTATCTACTCGTCATGCTCAAAGCATACGAGACATCAGGATGAGTACATAGCATGAAGTACATGATAGATCCTATGGCCAATGCATAAGGGATCTTATCCAAGTGGTCTCTCTCCTCTCTAGAAGAGGGACTATGAGTCTTCGAAAGACTCACACCATGTGACATTGGCAGAAATCCTTTCTTGGAATTCTGCATGGTAAACCGTAGTAATACCATGTCAATATATATACTCTGACTTAGGCTAAGCAATCTCTTAGATCTATCTCTATAGATCTTGATGCCTAGTATACAGGTTGCTTCACCTAAGTCCTTTATTGAGAAACACTTCCCCAGCCAAGTCTTCACAGACTATAGCGAAGGGATGTCATTCCCAATGAGTAGTATGTCATCCACATACAATACAAGGAAGACTACTGTGTTCCCATTAACCCTCTCTTAGACACAGGGTTCATCTTCATTCTTGATGAAACTAAACTATTTGATCATATCATCAAATAAAATATTCCAACTCTGAGAAGCTTGCTTTAGCCCATAAATGGACCTTTGCATCTTGCATACTTTGCTAGTATGTTGTGGATCTACAAAACCCTCAGGTTGTGTCATGTACACATCCCCAAGCAAGTTTCCATTCAGAAATGCAATTTTGACATCCATCTGCCAAATCTCATAATTGTGGTACGCTGCAATAGCAAGCATAATTCGAATGGACTTAAACATCGCAACTGGAGAAAAGGTTTCATCAGAGTCAATACCATGAATTTGCTTGAAACCTTTAGCCACTAATCGACCCTTATAGGTATGTGTATGTCCATCCATGTCAGTCTTTCTCTTAAAGACCCACTTACACCCAATGGGTTTGACGCCTTCAAGTCGATCAACCAAAGTCCATACTTGGTTGGTGTACATGGATTCCATCTCGGATCTCATGGCCTCTAGCCATTCTCAGAATCTGGGCTCATCATAGCTTCCCGATAGGAGGTAGGCTCATTCTCAATGACATAACATTATCATGGTCAGACAAGAGAAATGAGTATCTCTCAGGCTGACGACGTACCCTATTAGACCTGTGAAGAGGTAGGTCTACCTGAACAAGTTGTTGTTCCACAACTCTTTGTGCAACAATCTCATCACTCACAACACTTTGTGGTTCCTGTTCAACCTCCATCTCGACCTCAGTGCTATCGTCCTTATCTTGAATTTCTTCAAGATCGAACATACTCCCACTAGTTTTTCTAGAAATACCCCAGTCTATGCCACAATCACTTTGTGCTGACTGAAAATGTAGAAGTAATATCCCTTCATTTCCTTAGGATATCCAATAAAATAGCACTTATCGGATTTAGGTCCCAGTTTGTCTGAGACTTGACGTCGAACGTAAGCCTCACAACCCCAAATCCTCATGAAAGACATCTTGGGATTTTTCCATGTTCATATCGTATATGGTGTCTTTATCGCAACCTTGGATAATACACGATTAAGATTGAAGGTTGTTGTGTCTAGAGCATATCCCCAAAAGGATATAGGAAGATCTGTGTGACTCATCATATATCATACCATATCTAATAGGGTACGATTCCTCCTTTCGGATACACCATTCTACTGTGGTGTTCCAGGAGGAGTGAGTTGGGATAGAATCCCACACTCAGCCAAATAGTCACGAAACTCATGGCTAAGATATTCGCCACCTCGATCTGATCAAAGTATCTTAATACTCTTGCCAAGCTGGTTTCGTACTTCATTCTTGAATTCTTTAAACTTTTCAAAGGATTCCGACTTATGTATCATCAAATACACATAACCATATCTACTGAAGTCATCAGTAAATGTAATGAAGTATCTATAACCACCTCTAGCAGCAACATTGAAAGGGCCTCATACATCACTATGTATAAGTCCTAACAAGTCTATTGCTCTTTCGCTGTGTCCACTAAAGAGAGTCTTGGTCATCTTGCCTAGAAGGCAAGACTCGCATGTCTCATATGATTCAAAATCAAATGAGTCTAGCATCCCATCCTTATGGAGCTAGGATAAGCGACTCTCATTTATGTGACCTAAGCGACAATGCCAGAGACAGGTTTGGTTCAACTCATTTGACTTGAACCTTTTGGTACTTATGTTATAGATGAGGCTCTCTAAGTCTAGAATGTAGAGTCTGTTCATCAGAGGTGCACTACAATAGAACATATCATTTAAATAAACTAAACAACATTTGTTCTTTATTATAAATGAAAAGCCTTTCTTGTCTAAATAAGAAACTGAAATTATGTTCTTAGTCAGAGCAGACACATAACAACATTCATCTAGTTCTAGTATAAGCCCAGAGGGAAAAGATAGAAAATAAGTTCCTACAGCAACATCAGCAACCCTTGCTCCATTGCCTACTCATAGGTCCACCTCGCCCTTTGTCAATGCCTTGCTATTTCTCAGTGCTTGCACATTGGTACAAATGTGAGATGCACATCCAGTATCTAATACTCATGATGAATAAATAGATAGATTGACTTCTATAACATTTATACCTGAAGTAGAAGTCTCACTTCTTTTCTTCTTAAGATCTTCCAGGTATGCTTTACAGTTACGCTTCCAGTGTCCAGCTTTCTTGTAGTGGAAGCAAGTCCCTTCCTTGGCCACCCCTCCTTTTGGTTTCAGTGCCTTGTCTTTGCCCTTGGTTTGGGACTTTCTTTTACCTTTAGGCTTGCCCTTGCCTTTCTTCTTTTGCACCATCAAAATGGAGTCAGGTTTTCCCTTCTTAAGGTTGAGCTCAGCAGTTCTCAACATGCTAAGCATCTCAGGCAGTGGCTTATCAATTTCATTCATGTTGTAATTCATGAAATATTGATTGTAGCTTTGTGGCAAAGATTGCAAGATCAGGTCAGTGGCCAACTCTTGGCCAAGTGGGAATCCCAACCTCTGTAGGTTCTCTATGTACCCAATCATCTTGAGTACATATGGACCTACGGGAGTCCCATCTTGCATCTTGGACAGAAATAGTGCCTTAGAGATCTCATATCTCTCGTGCTTTGCTTGTCCTTGATACAGTTGACGAAGATGTTCAACCATATCAAAAGCATTCATGAACTCATGTTGCTTCTGAAGCTCAGAGTTCATTGTCGCGAGCATGAGGCATGACACATCTAATGCATCATCTTGATGCTTCTTGTAAGCATCTCGGTCAGCTCGCGAGGCAGTGGCAGGAGGTGCCTCCAGAATGGGCTGCTCCAGGACGTACAATTTTCTTTCTTGGGTGAGAATGATTCTCAGATTACTGTACCAGTCCAGGAAATTAGCTCCATTGAGCTTGTCCTTCTCAAGGACAGAACGCAGGGAGAGAGTATTCGTGTTTGTCGACATGGTAATCTACAACATACACAATGCAAAAAATTAATATCATATTTCATTTATCATTTAATTAGGCCTTTAATCAAATGATGCTCCCACTGAATTATAAGACTTTTGTATAATCGAGTCATGGATGTGGTCAAACCACATTACTAGATTCATACAAACTAGCTATAATTCTCGCGGGACAAGATCCACATCATACTACGTCTTGAGTTAGCTTTGGCTAAATCACCCAAGACTTAGTATGATCGGTAGGTAACAAATTATCGATTACATCTCTATGAAACTCTTGTTTATAGGATCAAGATCCACATTTACAAAAGACCTTGAGTTAGCTTTGGCTAAATCACCCAAGATTTAGTGTAAATGTAATCTTATCCTACCTTTCCAACGATTGGAATATGCCTATCGTTTTACTCGATCCAATTGAGTTAACTAGTTTTACTCAATCTAATTGAGCTTATTCTCACCCAAGCTGTGATAGGCGGGACCAAGATTGTCCCTCCGCACCCTACCAAGATAATATGTGTTGCTCTACTTTAGCAGATTCAACAACAACAAATGATCAAGGTAGTGATGGGTATCAAAACTTGGTAGGCATTTTCGAGTTGATTCGATTAAGATCTAATATAATCGTGAATGTGTATCATATACCCATTAAGGCCTTAAAAACCCTACACTAGCATGCATCACATACATACAAAAAATATACTACCATGCATCATATACATACAAGCAAAATATCCTAGCATGCACCACATACATACAAGCAAAAACAAATATATATATATATATCAACATATATATATATATATATATATATATATATATATATATATATATATATAGATATATAAATTGTGATGAGGTCATGGTCCTACTATGATCTTCTCAAGCCAATGAAAAGATCGGACGGTCAACCTAGGGTTAGCGGCTTCTCCAAGCGCCTCCTTTGACCGCCATGTGTCGTTGGCACCCTCCTCGTAACTTCATCTACTAGTGGACCTTCCACCGCTCCATTTTTGTACATTACAAACATGAAACTCGAGTTACATTCGAGTCTAAAACTATTTACAACTGGAATATTAAAAGGAGAGGCACGACGCACAGGTCGCATACATTATACAATATGCACACCACAAAAATGGTGAGCAAGCCGTATTATGAATTACAACACATTTATCCAATCACATTGGGTTTCTTGGGCCATGACCATCACAGTATTATACATAATTCTAAATTATATATTTTACATAAATTTATATAAATTTTTTTATTTTTTTTTAATTTTTATGAGTCACATCTCCGTAACGGTCTCGCTAAGCGATTTTCGGGCGTGATTGCTGGACAATGCCCCTTGCGGAGTTAGAGGCAGCACCCCTTCTCACAAAATGAACCTTGCGAGTGTCCCATCTTGATCTTTCAGCGAATTAAGTCACTTTCCCAAAAACCTAAAGTGAGAATTCGCCATTTCAGAGAGTTTTTCTCGGTGGTTGAAGTCTACAAGTGTCCCAACACTTGTTGCTTCGACTCTTCGAGAAAAATACCCAAAAATTCTATAAAAATAGGAAATTTACAGAAATTTACAGATCTATAATTTTTATATCTAATACAAAAACTAGAAAACTAAAACACATACATGCTTCGCACGTGGCTCTGATACCACTGTTGGACTATCCGAGCCGCAAAACCCGCTTTTTGCATTGCGGAAACCTCAGAAGTCGGCCACGGATCCATGCGAAGAATAACAAAATATACATGTACATGTTTAAAAACCTTATATCTACTCTAGATCTACATGTTAAGAGTTTTACCCTTGATGCGATGCTCTTCGCTTATCCTGCTCATCCAAACGGCTTGCCGGAACTCGAGAGTGTCAAGCGTACACTCCTCTACAAGTATCCACACGAACAATAGGTGGAGAAGGCACCTTAGAATGTGCTAGCACTCCAAGAAACCCATGGTAAGAAAGGAAGAGGGAGATCACAAGAGAGGAGGAAGGAAGAAGATGAAGTTAATACACTTAACTTCACACTAATGCACACACCTAATAGTGGTCGACCACTACATGGAAGTTATATACTTGCATGTAATACCAAGAGTCATGACTGTTGGTCTCCTTCATGAGGTGACACCCCATGATGTGTTCATGATGATGTGAAACATCATCATTGGCCGGCCCATGCCAAGTCATCATGACATGGCATTTGGTCAAGTCAAACTTGACCTTTCATCTTCCCTCTCAAGTCAAGTCAAACTTGACCTCTTATCTCCCATGGTTGATCAAATCCAACCATTTGATTCAAGTTAATTTAATTTAATGAATCTCTATTCAATAGTTTAAATTGACTCAATGAATCAAATCTAAATTAGACTCATTCAACATTTGAATCAAATTGAGTCCAACTCAATTAGTCTAATTTGGATTACTCTTAATCCAATTTGGTTCATCACATGAACCTAATCCTCATGGTCCATCATATGAACCTAATCTCCATCTAATTGCCCTTTGTGTGTGACCCTATAGGTTATTGTAACGTTAGCAATGCTCCTAAACTGATTTAGAAACATAAGTAATGAGCGATATCTAGCAACACATCATTGCTACCCAAGTTACAAGAATGTTGAGATCCAACATCACCTTTGTGACTACTAATTGTGACTCTCACAATATGTGACAATGTCCTTCTATTCTTGACATCTAGATTGACCAATTGAGGCATAGACCATGTCATCCTCTGTACAATCTATATCTTGAACTCCAAGTAAACTCACTCTAATCAAATGAGCTCAATATCTCATATTGACTCATTTGGGCATGACCATGCACTTAGTGGTCTCACTCTATCAATAATCATGATGTTACTCCCGTCATATAGGAGGGATAGATCTCATCTACATCACTCACATCCCTCCACATAATTTGTTACATACCCAGTAATCGCCTTTATAGTCCACCTATTTACGGGTGACGTTTGACGAAGCCAAAGTATGCAACCATGGTGACTTCAGGTCCAAGGACTAATAGTCATACTAATAGTCACAAAAAAAAGTATATGACACTCATATAACGATCCATGATACTTTCTCATGGTGGGTCATTCAGTATACATTCTCCAATGCATACCCATGTGTCAACTTGATATCTCATATCCATGACTTGTGAGATTAAGTCATCGAGTTGACCTACATGCTAGTCTCTTCACATTAACATTGTCCTTGAATATTATTACTTGACTAGGAATGATTAAGAGTAGTGTTCTCTATAGCATCTCATTATCGATTCAACCAATCGATTGATATAGATAATAACCATCTACTCAAGGATGTTATTATACTTAGTTATTTAGTACCAATACAAGTAAGCATAATAACTATAAAGAAATATCTTTATAAATAGGAATATGATACAACAAAGTTCATACAACAATCATCACATGATTGGCTCTAGGGCTTTCACTAACAGAAGAAAGATCTCCTTTGGCCATCAAAGCCAAGCTAAAGCATAATGGTATGGTCGAGCTAAAGACCTTAAACAAGCGCTTCTTGAGAGGTAACCCAAGTTTAGATTTTGTGTTTATTTCTTATTATTTTGTTGCATTCGTTTGTTTTAAACTTTGATTTATATTCATTTGGCGTGTTGCATTTGAATTAGGACTAGAAAGGACTTGCTAGGTAGAAACAAAAATCATTTTGAACCTACACAACTGAGCGTGTAAGGAAAATTCGGACTGTTGTGCACCATGAGAGAGAAACGGGGGTACATGGCTTGGCCATGTATTTTCACACGGTCGTGCCTCACATTCCAACAGTGCACACGGTCTGGTCATGTGTTTTCACATGGTCGTGTTGTGCAAGGGATAAAGGGTGCCGCACCATGAGTTTCGCCCCTGTACATCCCTCTCCCTCCAGTCCACACATGTATAGGAGCCCACCTTATCCACGTCGACATGAGCCTGCACCTGCACCACCGCCTTTTTCTACTTTTGAGCAGGATGAAGGTACATCTACATATGATTTTTCAGAGTTCTTATCGTGTCTCGATGACATATATGTCAAGCAGCAGACGCAGAGGCAGCGATGGGAGGAGCAGAGAACCTACATGAAGGCAGAGTTTCAGGGCTTCCGGGAGCACTTCCAATGGGCCGAAGAGTTCTACAACGAGGCTCGTATTTACTTCCAGAAGAAGGCTATCCATCGCCAGGAGGAGGCCACATACTGGCAGGAGATACGATAGCACATGCGCGCTCAGCAGGCACAGTGGGCCCGAGAGAAGGAGCACCAAGTAGCCGCTGCATCCACCAGCTCTTAGATCGACCACATGTACATGTCGCATTAGTGGCTCAACACCAGATTCTCCCAGGATCATGAGATGCCGAGGCTACCGGACTTTCCACCTCATCCACCATATTAGAGGTACAGTCTCATATAAGCTTGGGGGGGCCCCAAGTTATGTTTTATTTTGTTTCTAGCAGTAGTTTCTTTCCTGATATTTGAATTATTGTTAGCATTTATTTGTTCATGCATAGGTTGTTTAGTTTCTTTCAGCACTTAGTTTTTGCTATCTATAAGCTGCCTCAGTAGTATTTTTAAGGTTTTCTTCATGAGTTGTTTCCATGGGTAGCTTAGCTTCATATACCTCGTGATATTTTATTTTATTTTCTCTAATGTTTTAAACTTACACTGGTTAGCTTTTATTTTTACACCTACACATGACGAACATTATGAAAGGGAAAATATAGTACGTACCTAGTTATGATTCATCTCATTAGTCTAGTACTTTGGAATCCATAGGTGACTCTAGATTTAGTATTTTAGTTATTGGAGATGCTCGGATTGTTGGAGTCCACTCGGAAAAATCAAAATCCCAAGAGAGAGAGAAAAGAAAGAAAGAAAAAAATGGAATAAGAAAAGAAAAAAAAAGAAAAATAGAGTTAAAAAAATTTGAAAAAAAAAAGATTATGAGGGATAAAAAATAGTTATCGTGGGTGGAAATGGTTAGGTGACCCTTTGAGACCGAGTTAGATTACTGGGGAAATACCTACTAATTTCTCTCAATACCGAACATGCCTTTGAGACTTTGTGCTAGATCTAGGGAACGATCCTCGCTTTGGGAAGGTAAGTGCCTAAGAGCCAGAGACCTTAAGAAAGCTATAGGATGACGACTTAACTTACCATGGAACGAGTATCCCCTAATAAGATTCGCTTGGCACGTACATGAGGAGCTAACTTTGTGAATTTTTAGAACATATCTACTTTGCTTTGATTGCAAATATCACTTGATAAATTTAGTTAACATGCTAAGTATGGAACAATACCTTTTTAAAATTTCATGGCACTGAGGTTTGCTTGAGGACAAGCAAAGATCTAATTCTCGGGGAATTGATGAGAAAAATATATAGAGTTTTAGGAGTAGTTTTCGCTCACATCTCATTTCGTTTTATGTTTGTTTCAAGCATATTTTAATTTATTTTGCATCCATTTCCTATTTTCTAGTTCGGAGATTTGCTCATTGTACTTTTGTATCCAGGACAGCATTATACGGGGAAAATGGTGCACTTTTGGAGTGAAAAGAAGACATTTGGTAGCTAGAACAGAATGAGACACACACTCTGGCCCTGTGAAAACACATGGTCTACGCCACAGCGCCACTCACGGCCTGGCCGTGTGGATCCACACGGTCATGTGGCGCTGTGTGATTTCGACCTGATTAGGTTATTTTCTAGGTTTTGGGGAGATCCAAGCTGATGTCTATATAAAGGAGGCTACGCCCAAACCCTAGAGGGGAGACCTGACAATCGAGACGGTGCACCGGTGCCCTAAAAAGCACCAGAAACTCACAATGGGGAGGAAGGAAGCCGCTCGAGATCCAAATTCTGCACCTCAACGCCAAGGAGAAGAGCACCATCGCATTGTAATCTATATTCTTTCCATGCTTTATCTTGTATATACAAATTCGATAATGCCTTATGTTTCTTATCTCATATCCATGGAGTAGATTCTCTGATTCTAGGTCTAGGGAGTAGTTTGTGTGAGTTAGAACATGTTGGTTCAAATATCTTTTCGTTCTTGAATTTATATTTGCAATTGGCATTTGGTTTAGATCTATAGCTATTGTTTTGGTTTTTTAGTCACTGTGCTTAGCCGATACGAGGGGTGACAGCCCTCATATCAAATATTTAGGCGAATTAAGGAGGAACCTAGGGGTTGGCCTCATCGTCGGTAACTATGGGTAGAAGGATGCAATAGAGTAGGAAACATGCCCCGTTTCTGACTCGTCACAGGGATCGATTTGGCATCCTCGTACTGACTATCCCGTCCTAAAACTAGGGGTCGACCTGGTATGGCAGAGGTAGCTTCTGATAGATGCGAAGGCTCATCGGAGGAGTGTATGATGTCCTTTCCACAAAATTGTAGTTAGAAACCTAGACAAAACTCAATTGATAACGTGTTCTGCGACACACAAACAAACCCGAATCCTAGAATCCCATCTAAAGACTCGTTGCAACCCTTCTCTTCCTCCATGTGACACCGTACTGAATTCGGACCACCGATGACCTTCTAAGCACAACCATTAGAACTGAATTCCGAACAACAACGTCCGTCGAATAGATCGGTACTCGAATCTCAGTCCCTGTGGGATCAAAATCTATATTATTACTTGACGACATCCGTGCACTTGCAGGCATTGAGCGCGAGTGTGCGCTCCGAGTCCTCGACGGTATCCATCGCGAGATTTGAGGTCGCATTCGCATGCATCATATATTAATTAATTGATCAATGTAGATTAGATTAAAACATACAAATGATGAGTGGAAACATATATAGTTGCCACTTGATTTTGTAAACCAATTCCAATCTACATTGAGTCAATCAGAAATTTCGTACATATGTTTACACTGAATAACTAAATAATGTATTTATTTATGGTAGATTTTGACAACTAAAAACATCATTGTTGAACTTAATAAGGGTGAGAAACTTAATGGGGATAACTACAAGATCTGACACCTCAAGATACAATATGTTCTTGTAGAACAAAAATTTTAGAGGTTGTACATCAAGTTATGAAAGAACATATTGAAGTCCCCACTGCACATCACAGATGAGATCTTGATGTCTATAAGGAATGGAAGAAAAAGGACTCCACTGCTAAGGGTATATTGATTAGTTCAATGGTAGATAACTTCGATTTTGAATATGAACCATATCCATCGACTCATGCAGTCTAGGTAGCCCTTAGAGAGAAGTACAGTGGAGTGAGTCTCAGCAAGCTTCGACAACTGACAATTAAGTTTGACAGCTGCAAGAAGTGCCCGAATGTCTCCATGGTTCAACACCTAAGAGAGATGTCAAATAGAATTCGAGAGACTAAAACTACTGGTCATGAATTAACCGATGAACAACAGGTTCAAACAGTTATACGTTCCCTTCCTGATTCTTGGGAGACCATGAAACAGAACATGACTCACAGTGAGAGCATCAAGATTTTTGTTGATGTCTCATGCCATGTTGAATTGAAAGTAGAGAGTTAAATCCACAAGGATTTTTGGACAAGATTTTATAGTTGTCTGTTGTGCAGGATCATCAGAATCTAAGAAGAAGAAATGGTTCAAGAAGGGAAAGGGAAAGGCGAAGGAAGTTGCAGCTATTGGGCTAAACCCAAATAAGAAGAAAGGAAAGAAGACATGGTAGAAACCTAAAAGCAAGATGACTTGATTTAATTGTAGCAAGAAGGGTTTAGGGCAATCAACCCGTGATATGGTTTTGATGTGTGTGGCAAAGGGTTTAAGTTAGGTTGTTATTGTGATTTGATATGTGCGTTGGAGTCTTGCAGGACTTAGTAATTTGCACATGGAGCCTTGGTGAGTTTCACCTCTCATGACTCGGTCCTTGAGTCGGTGAAGGATGGCTTTGCGGAAGCCGTGCGCTTGGAGCATCCGAGGGACCGTCGGACGAGGAGCTTGGAGTGAAGCTGAAAGAAGTAGACTTCAGGATGAGACGTGAAGGATGGCGCTGCAGAGTCGTGCGCTTGGCACATCCGAGGGACGTGGCTGGACGAAGACAACTTCGAAGGCGAGGGACTCTGAGGGATGAGAGTGAGCGAATGTAACCCGGGAAGGGGTAGTGCTCTTAGGTGAAACTTGGCTATTTGGCTAAGTGTCGGATGAGATTTCCCGACATCAGTCGACTACCATGGAATGACAGTCGACTGCTCTGAGTCGAACGGGGTTCGACTGATATCCGACTAATGGGTTTTTGGACCAGCGATCATTGCCATATGTTGGCGATCATTGCCAGACCATCGATCGGCTGGCGATGGCGCGATGATCGGTGGTTGAGAGGGTTTTGGGCATAGAACTTCTCGTAGCCGACTAGACAGTCGACTACGAGGCATCAGTCGACTGATGGATACATCAGTCGACTGCCAAGGGTTTCGTTGGACTACAATGGTCGGGATCTAACGTGTTCAGAGGTCATTGTAGTGGCGACAGTCGACTGCCAAGGGCAGCAGTCGACTTGTGGCAGCCAATGGGAAGAAATCAGCCCTCTCTATAAAAAGAGAGGGTGTTGGACTTTGGGAGGCTAATGCTTCTATTCTAAACATCTCCCAAAGTGCACAAACGAATTTCCTCCTCTTCCTTGTGCTTATATTCATCTTATTGCAAGAGGAGTGATTTTGTAAGAAAAGGTTACCTCCACCTAGCTTTGTGGAAAGGAGAGAATAGTGAAAGCTTGCGGAGTGATTCACCGTGGACGAATCGGACCGTGGACTAGCGGCACAGCCATGAACCACGTTATATTCTCTTGTTAGCGTTTGTATTCTTATTTCTATTAGCTTGTCTTGTTTTGTTTCCGTTGCGCTAATATTCTTTGTAGACGAGCAAATTCCGCCATCGAACGATTGAGGGCTATTCATCCCCCTCTAGCTGGCCAACACATACACATCGATCGACCCTACAAGTGGTATCAGAGCCAAGTCGTTTGTCGAGGACTAACCGCCGCAACAAACACTTCATCAAGAGATGGTCGACTCAAATATTCATCCGCCAAAGTTCGAGGGGGAATTCGCTTGGTGGAAGAAGCGAATGGAGGTATTTTTCGAAACCGATTTTGAAATTCTTTTAATTATGGAAAATGGTTTCGAAATGCCTAGGGATGAAGAAGGGGAGCCATTGGAAAAATCAAGGTGGAGCAAGAGGCAAAGGGAAGAGTACTTGGCAAACTCAAAAGTCAAACATCACCTCTACAATGTACTCCCCCAACAAGAAGTCAATCGGATAGGAGAGTGTGCTAGCGCCAAGGAGATGTGGGAGAAACTAATAGAGATTCATGAAGGCACATCCGAGGCGAAGCTAGCAAGGAGAGATGTCCTTCACTCCCAATTATCAAACATCAAACTCGAAAAGGGAGAGAAGGTAAAATCCCTACACTCTAGGTTTAAGGAAATTCTAACCGGTTTGACAAGTGTAGGTGAAAAACTCTCCAACCGGGATATGGTAATGAAGGCCATAGATGCCTTTCCCCGGTCCTCAAGATGGAGCTCTATGGTGGACTCCTTCTACATCTCCAAGAATTTGGAAGTGAGCACCTTGGAGGAGTTCTTCTCAACTATGGAGCTCCACGAAACAAGGCTTGAAGGAATAAATGAAGAGCCAAGAATTCAACCTTCAAGAGGAGTGGCCTTGGTAGCCAACAAGGGGAAGAAAAAGATGGAGATTCCCACCTCCTCCGATGATGAAGCATCCTCCTCCTCCTCCATGGATAGCACGGAAGAATCCTACATGGTAAGGAAGGTAAGGCGTGCTTTGAAAAATTTCAAATTTAATAAATCTAATGATAGGAGGAGAAGATCAAGGGGAAGATGATTTGCTATAATTGTCAAGGAGAGGGACACATAAGGGATAATTGTCCCCTCCTAAACAAGAGTAAAGAGGAGAGGAGAGGAGAAGGAAAGAAGAAAAGAAGAAGAAGGGGAGCAAGAAGAAAAAGGAAGATGAGAAGAAGGCCAAAGAAAAGGGAAAGACCAAAACACTAAAGGCAAAGACATGGGATGATCCTTCTTCCTCATTCTCATCCGAAGAGGAAGAACATGTCTACTCAAACCTTGCCCTAATGGCCTTTGATGAACTAGACTCCTCCTCCACCGAAAATGAAGAATCAAGCACAAGTGAGGAGAGCTCTAGTGAAGGGGGAGCTTCTTCACCATCCTCCGAATCCGAGGAAGAATACATGGAGACTATGGTAACGAATCTCTCACCTAGTAAAATAGTTTCCATGATTTCTAGCCTCACTAAGGACTTGTTTAGGGCAAAGAAGAAAAATAAATGCATGCTAGATCAAATTAAGGACTTAGAAGAAAAATTAGAAAAAGCATGCTTAAATGTAAATGAAAATATTTCTTCTAGTCATGATGATGCATGCTCACATGATCTTTATATGCCATTTGATGTTAATGATGCATGCATAGAGGAAAATAGGGCTCTAAGGGAAAAGGTAGATCATTTGACCAAGGCCCTAGAAAAGTTTGCAATTGGCTCCAACACTCTTAACATGATCATAGGGAGCCAAAGAGCAAGTTTCAATAAGAAAGGCCTAGGATATAAGGAAAAGAAAAATGAAAAGGTCTATAAATGTTTAATTGCTAGAGGTCAAGATAAAAAGAAAATAATTGCTAGAAAATGGATCCCTAAGGAGTATTTAGTGAACCCCATAGGAAAGAACTTATTTTGGATTCCTAAATCCATCCTAAAGGGTTAGGAAAACCCTAGGATAGTCAACTATAAGTATTTCACCTATATCATATTTTTGGTTGACTTAGGATGGCGGGACAATATTTTTGAAATAGTGTTAGGTGATGATAATGCACCTATAAATAGATAAATCAGGCTTTAGGTGATATTTGCCTTATTATCATGATGTAATACCTAATGCATGATCACAATTTGATGAATACATTTGTTTCATGGTCATAATGTAAAATTAATTCATATATATCTTTATGATCATGTGGGATGTTAGGATGATACTTAACCTTGTATAGAATTGCATGAAAATAATGGTTAAGTATATACAAATACCTTTAAGATGCATCTCACACTCACCATAGGCTACCTTGATTGAAAACATAACATGGGTGAGATGTTAGGATGATACTCATGGTCCACTAATGCCTATGACATTTAGATGGTCATGTAAAGTGTCAAAATAGCAATAATAGACCAATCATGGGGAAGGCTTATGTTTAATTCATAGACATATTGCCCAAAGATCATGGTTGGATATTTCATATGTTTTCAAAATAATTTCTTACTTTAAAATCTGTGTGTTCATATTTTGAAACAATCCAAAGCAAAACTAGGTGTTAAAATGGATACAAACTTGATCAAAACACTAGTTGTTTTTAAAGCTTTTGGATTTTTGGCAAATTTGAAAATATAATGTTTTTTCATGGAAAACTATTTTTCATTGATAAAGAACCCTAAAAGAAATGTGTTCCCCAAATTTCACTATTTTTTGAATTTTTTAGAATTTATAGTGCATTTCTGAAATTCATCCAGAAAATCAGAAATTCAGATTTCCTTGTGCCAGTCGACTGCCATACTGATAGTCGACTGATGTACTATGCATGAGCACAGTAACTTGATTTTATCAGGATTTTAAGTGGTTTTGATTTTTGCTTCTCTCTAGACTTGATGTCATGCCATATAAACCCTGTTTAATCTTTTTGATGGTGTTAAATGGGGAGAAAGATATATGCTTAAGTAAAGGGGAATGCATTTAGGGGGAGTTTCATGTATTAAGGGGGAGAGTTGTTAATCATGTTATTCACATGCTTTCTTTCCTTAATTTTTTATCAAATGTTATTACCTAACTTAAACGGATTGCCACACATCAAAAAGGGGGAGATTGTTAGGGAAATCAACCCGTGATATGGTTTTGATGTGTGTGGCAAAGGGTTTAAGTTAGGTTGTTATTGTGATTTGATATGTTCGTTGGAGTCTTGCAGGACTTAGTAATTCTCACATGGAGCCTTGGTGAGTTTCACCTCTCATGACTCGGTGAAGGATGGCTTTGCGGAAGCCGTACGCTTGGAGCATCCGAGGGACCGCCGGATGAGGAGCTTGGAGTAAAGCCGGATGAAGTAGACTTCAAGGCGAGATGCGAAGGATGGCATTGCAGAGTCATGCGCTTGGCGCATCCGAGAGACGTGGCCGGACGAAGACAACTTCGAAGGCGAGGGACTCCGAGGGATGAGAGTGAGCGAATGTAACCCGGGAAGGGGTAGTTCTCTTAGGTGAAACTTGGCCATTTGGCTAAGTGTCGGATGAGATTTCCCGACATCAGTCGACTGCCATGGAATGACAGTCGACTACTCTGAGTCGAACGGGGTTCGACTGGTATCCGACTAATGGGTTTTTGGCCTAGCGCGAGCGCCATATGTTGGCGGTCACTGGCTGGCAATGATCGGTCGAGAGGATTTTGGGCCGCAGAACCTCGTGGCCATCGATAGACGATTGACTACGAGCATCATCGTTGCCAAGGGTTCTGTTGGACTACAACGGTCGAGATCTGACGTGTTCAGAGGCCGTTGTAGTGGCGGCAGTTGACTACCAAGGGCAACAGTCGACTGGTGGCGACCAACGGGAAGAAATCAACCCTCTCTATAAAATGAGAGGGTGTTGGACTTTGGGACGCTAATGCTTCTATTCTAAACATCTCCCAAAGTGCCCAAACGAATTTCCTCCTCTTCCTTGTGCTTATATTCATCTTATTGCAAGAGGAGTGATTTTGTAAGAAAAGGTTACCTCCACCTAGCTTTGTGTAAAGGAGAGAATAGTGAAAGCCTGGAAGTGATTCACATTGGACGAATCAGACCGTGGACTAGCGGCGCAGCCGTGAACCATGTTATATTATCTTGTTAGCGTTTGTATTCTTATTTCTATTTGCTTGTCTTGTTTTGTTTCTGTTGCGCTAATATTCTTTGTAGATGAGCAAATTCCACCATCGAACGATTGAGGGCTATTCACCCCCCTCTAGCTGGCCAACACATACACATCGATCAACCCTATAGAAGGGTCACTTCTCTCGGGAGTGTACTGAGCCAAAAAAGGTAAATCCAAGTCTATTTTCTATTCCTGAGCATTTTGTTGTTAGTTTAGTGTTGTTAGCTAATTCTTATCCTTTGTGGATTATAGATTCGGGAGCAACCAACCATGTAACTCGAGAGCGAGTTATATTTGTGGAGTGTCGTCAACTACCAGCTAGCAACAAATGAATCTATATAGGAAATAATGCAAGGGTTAAAGTCAAAGATGTTGACACGTGCAAACTCAACCTTTGTGATGGGCGTACCTTATTTCTGCATGATGTCTTGTATGCTCCTGAGATTCGACAGAATTTAGTTTTAGTAAAATATATCTTCTTAATTTGGGTTATTGTATTAATTTTTATAGTTGTTGTGTAGAACTTCAAATTAATTGTGTTAATTGGATATAAATTTTTAACGAATGGTTTCATGGTTCTTGATGTAGAATCGTATATCAATTATGGGATTGATAGTTGTTTTTCAAACGTTGCTCTTACTAATGATGCATAAATAACTGTTGAGGTTTGGCATGCTAGATTAGGACATATAGGACAAGAGCGGATGAATCAGTTAGTTAAGGAGGGACTACTGGGTTCTCATGCTAAGATTAACTTGTCTATATGTGAGCATTTTCTTGTTGAAAAGGTAACTATGAAACCATTTGGTAAGACTATTAGTGTTAATTCACCATTACAATTAATTCTTTCTAATATTTATGGTCCAATGAATGTGAAGGCTAGGCATGGAGGTTCGTATTTCATTATATTTATTGATGATTTCACTCGTTTTGGTCATGTGTATTTAATTTCTCATCAATCTAAAACATTGGATTGTTTCATTCGTTATATGAATGATGTTGAGAATCAATTTGATTGTAAGGTTAAAACCTTACGCACTGACCATGGAGTTAAATCTGTGTCTGATCAGTTCAAGATAATATGTAATAATAAATGGATTATTAGACAACTAATAATCTTAGGAACTCGACATCAAAATGGGACTACTGAAAGAAGAAATAGAACTCTTCTTGAAATGGTTAGGTTTATGATGATTCAGACTAATTTGTCAATTTTTCTATTGGGGAGATGTATTATTAGCAGTGACTTATATACTTAACAGAGTGTCTTCTAAATCAGTTCCATCTACCCACATGAATGCTAGATAGGACAAAAAACTAGATTTGAGTAATCTGAGAGTTGCATATGTTCATGGAAGTTCTCACAAGTATGGAAAACTATGACCTAGAGATAAGAAACATATCTTTGTAAGATATTCTGTGACCTTCAAAGGTTATGTTTTCATTGATGATCAACAAGATGGAACCATCTCTGAAATATAGTCAAGAGATGTTACTTTTCTTGAAACTAAGTTCCCAATTAGAGGTGATGTTGATAAGACAGTTCTTCTATTTGAGGATGAGGGAACATTATCAATGAGAGAGGTCTAAATCTAGTCAATCAAGTGGGATAATTTGTCAAGTCATGAGTTGACTTCTCAACAACCCAATTTATGAAGAAGTGTTTGTAAGAATAAACCTAAGAAGAGGTTTGATATTGAGACTGAAGAATTAATGATACTCCCTGTTGACAATGATGAATCTCAATCCGTTGAGGAAGCGTTGGGATGTAGTGTTAGAGAAAAATGAAAAATTACAATGGAAGAAGAGATGGAGTCTATGATAAAGAATCATGTTTGGGATTTAGTCAATTTTCCTCTTGGCCGAAGGGATATTGGGATAAGTGGATTCTCAAAATAAAAAGGAAAGCAGATGAATCAATTAATTTATACAAAACTCATTTGATTGCAAAAGGATATACCCAACTAAAGGGTATTGACTATGAAGATACATTTTCTCCTATAGTGAAATTTATGTCAATACAAGTTATTTTGGCTTTTGTAGTGCATTATGACTTGGAATTACATCAAATGGATGTAAAAGTCACTTTCATTAATGGTGAGATTGACGAGGAAATATATATGGTACAACCAAAAAGTTTCATTGTTGAAGGCCAAGAGAAGAAAGTATGTAGACTTAAAAAGTCTATATATGGGTTAAAGCAAGCATTAAAACAATGTAACATAAGATTTAACGAAGTTGTTTTATCTTATCATTTCAAAATGGTCAATGAGGATCATTGTGTCTTCCTGAGAAATAAAAAAGGAAAGTATGTCATTTTATCATTATATGTTGATGACATGATGATAGAAGAAAATGACAGTTTGTGATAGAAGTCAAAGAATGACTTTCATCACAATTTGACATAATAGATATTGGAGAAGCTAAGTACATCTTAGGGGTTAAAATCGTGAGAGATCGATCTAAAAGACTTTTGGATTTGTCTCAAGAGACTTATATAAATAAGATGTTACAACATTTCAGCATGTCTAATTGCAACATTGAACAGACACCTATAACAAAAGGTACTATTTTAAGCAAGAGTATATTTCCCAAGGCTCCTAAGGAAATAGTCGAGGTGAGAAAAAGACCATATGCCAGTTGTTGGAGGATCGGTGGTCGGCAAGAGGGGGGTGAATAGCCCAATTCTACGTAGATGGAAATCATTCGTTCTTGCGTGCTTTGTCTACAATGATCGTTAATATGCGCAGTGGAAATGCAAATATGAAATACAAAAATAAACACAAACACACAATCACAATAGGCAACCGATATACGTGGTTCAGAACCTTAAGGTTCCTACTCCACGGGGTGAGCTCAATGAGCTCGAGTTTGAGCACGACACTAACCAAACTCCTTCTCGACAATAAGTCGGAGGTGGAGAAACCTCGTACAAGCAAAATATAAAGACAATATGAAATACAAGTAAAGAATAACTTTACAACACTTGGCTTTGATCACTTGCTTGTTGCTTGCTTTGGTTTGCTCTTAAAGGTTTGGAATGCAGTAGCAATTCCCCTCTAAAATCTCCCCAAAAATGGTTGTGGAAATCCTCCCCAATCTCCTCCTTTTATGCTTGTCTCGGGCTGATTCCGCGCCTGACAGTCGACTGCCAAAAGTCCTAGTCGAACCTCCCCTGTAGCGTTGTCTCACAACAGTTCGATCCACGCTGAAAAAACCCAATGGACCGCTCAGCAGTCGACTCCCAACATTAGCGGATCGGCCCACGCCGTAGTGATTGTAGTCGGCTCACAGGCATTCGATAAGCCGGCGCCAACTAGCGATCATTTGCTCCAATGAGGAGTCGGCCCGGTCAGCAATCTCAACGCCGTCGATCGAATCACATCGACTTGGATCGATCGAGCCCGACACCTATACGGTCCACACACACTTTGTTTGAGCATTTGACCGTCGGATAAAACCTCAAACATCATGTTTGAGCATCCGACACTTCATCTTAGCCACTTGGCCAAGTCCACCTCATCCTCTCATGGAGTTCCTCTCCGAAGCTCTCTTCCCTCGACCTACGTCACTCGGATGCACCAAGTGCACAACTTTGCAATGTCATCCTTCATGTCTTGCCTTCGAAGTCTGCTGAAGGTAGGAAACTTTGCTTCCCACTTCAACTCGGTCGCTTGTTCATGGCGATCCCTTCTACATCCCCGGATAAAAAAAATTATCCTTGACAAGAGGGATTACCCAAGCAACCGTTTCATCGTCGTGCTATTCGATTAGAGTAGTCACTTGAACAAACTTGTTGTTCAAGCAACCAACCTCTATTCTACGAATAGCCACGGAATAGACGATGTGTGGATCGCCGAATTTTATGTTTATGTTTGGGGTCCAAGTTATATTAGCCACAAAACAGAATATATCATGCATATATAATTGAAAACAATTATAAACATGTTACATAAGAAAATAGACAAGTATTATACCTCTCGATCTTCTATCATATGTCCTTCCTCCTTTTGGACATCGTGTGGGCGACGATCTACCAAAAGTCGAAGCTCCTACATCACCAATCTTCCTTCCTTTCTCTCTCCGAACAAGAGGAAGACTAAGAAACAAAACACCTCTCCTTCTTTCAACCAACCACCAAGCTCCAAGCTTGGTGCTTGCCGCTGGCCAAGAAGGAGATCAAGGAGAGTGAATGTCGGCCAAGACTCTAAGGGAAGAGACCC
This sequence comes from Wurfbainia villosa, assembly GCA_025175895.1. Classification (NCBI taxonomy): domain Eukaryota; kingdom Viridiplantae; phylum Streptophyta; class Magnoliopsida; order Zingiberales; family Zingiberaceae; genus Wurfbainia; species Wurfbainia villosa. The sequence continues at coordinate 60,386,344 of CM045997.1, forward strand.
TAGACTTCTTTCCACCGGCCAAGGAGAGGAGAGAAACTTGTTTGGATGCCGGCCAAGGTCTAGGGAAGGAGAAGGGGTGTCGGCAACTCTTAAGGAAGAAGAATAAGAAGAGGAAAAACTTCCTTATTTGTGGCCGCCCAAGCACAAACCCTAACTCCAAGCCTTTTGCCGCCCAACCCTAATCTCCCTTGCCTCTAATTCTATCTCCACGCCAACCCTTAAGCCCCTTTTTATAGAGTTAGGGATAAGCCTTGTTTTAATCTCTACCATTGGTTCTAGGGATTTAATTTCAACCGTCAGATCTAGAGATTTAATCTCAACCGTCAGATCTAGATATTTAATCTTTACCTTTGGATCTAGAGTTTTGTTTTCATCCATTGGATCTAGGCTTCATGAGGTTTTAATAGGCTATAATAGGGACCATGAGGAGGAGTTGGATCTTGGCCACCCAATGGATCAAGCCCACATAAAGTCCGATCCATTAATGATAATCCAATCCACTAAAGGATTATCATTGATCTACCTCACCAACCCCTATAAGTTAATATGGGATTCATATATTATTTGTACATTTTTCTCCTCATTTTTATGATCTCGAATGTCCATCGATTAATTAATTTACTAACCATTAATTAATCAACATCTAACTTCATGAGTAGTACCACTAAACCTTTTCATCATGCCGGACCAAGTCCACCTGCAGGGTTTACATGATGAACCTTATGAGCTCCTCAAGGGGACATCATCATCCTAATATATAGGACACGGTTTCCTCCTATAATCAATGACACACTATATAAATAATATCATTTCCCAACTTACCGAGCTTATCGATTTAATCTATAAATCTCGTCAATCGGTAAATCAAAGAAAAGAATACTAAGTATATGTGTCCGTTATTATATCGGGATTAAGAGCATGTACAATATAATATCTGAGGTCCGATTCTCTTATGTAGTTAGCAATAAATCGAATCACCTCTAAGTTGGTCCTGCTCAATACACACAAAGTGTACTAGTGTGATTCTATGGTCAAGACAAACCAATACCAAATCACACTACAATCATACCAATGGTTTGTCCAAAGCCATCTCGGTTGTGAGCCTATACTTATACTTTACAAGGAGTCGATAACATGATCTCCCGTGTGACACCACACACCATGTTATCTACAATATAATGTATTAGACAATATGCATCACCATAAATATGCAAACAATGATCATGTGATTCTTATTTCAAAATAAAGATGTTCATACAAAAGATAGACTTTTCAGTATACATCCCAACAATCTCCCACTTATACTAAAAGACTATGCTGTCCTCAACCTGCCATACATTTGATTCCCATTCCCTCCACATACCTATCAAAAGCTCTCGCCGGAAGGGCCTTAGTGAAAGGATCTGTCAGGTTATCCTCCGATGCAATCTTGGCCACAACAACTTCTCCTCTCTTTACGATTTCTCGTATCAGGTGGTACTTGCGCTCTATGTGTTTACTTGCCTTATGGGCTCGTGGTTCCTTCGAGTTTGCAACTGTACCACTATTATCACAATAAATTATGATAGTTCTGGGCAAACCAGAAATCACATCCAAGTCCATTAGAAAGTTCTTGAGCCGCACAGCTTCTTTGGCCGCCTCATAGGCCGCCACATACTCAGCTTCTATGGTAGAGTCCGCCACGTATTTCTTCTTGACACTCCTTCATACAATGGCTCCACCTCCCAAAGTAAATACAAAACCTGAGGTAGACTTACTGTTATCCCTATCTGATTGGAAGTCAGAATCCGTGTAACCCATAGGGAGTAATTGATCTACCTGGTAAACTAGCATATAATCCCTAGTCCTTCTCAAGTACTTCAATATATACTTTACCGCAGTCCAATGTCCCTGTCCTGGATTACTCTTATATCTGCTGACGATTCCCACAGCAAAGCAGATATCTGGTCTCGTACATAGCATCACATACATGAGGATTCCTACTGCCGAAGCATAAGGAGCCGCCTTCATCTCCTCTATCTCCTCAGATGTTCTAGGACACATCTCCTTAGATAAAGGAACTCTATGCCTGAAAGGTAGAAAACTTTTCTTGGAGTTTTGCATGCTAAAACGATCCATAATAGTGTCTATGTATGAAGCTTGAGATAAGCACAACATCCTTTTCCTACGATCCCTTATAACCTTGATCCCAAGGATGTGTCCCACTTCTCCCAAGTCCTTCATATCAAACTGTTTGGACAACCATACCCTTACGTCCGATAACACCTTGACATTGTTGCCAATTAACAAAATGTCATCTACGTATAGTATAAGAAATACCACTACATTTCCGTCACATCTCTTGTATACACAAGACTCATCAGGACTTTGAATAAATCCATAAGACTGGATTACCTCATCAAAGCGGATGTTCCAAGACCTCGAAGCTTGCTCAATCCACAAATGGACCGATTAAGCTTACATATAAGATGCTCTTTGCCCTTCGTAATGAATCCCTTTGGTTGCTTCATATAGATGTTTTCCTCAAGACTTCCATTAAGGAAAGATGTCTTAACATCCATCTGCCACACCTCATAATCCATATGAGCTATAATGCATAAGAGAATCCAGATAGACTTAAGCATGGCCATCGGCGAAAAGGTCTCCTTATAATCGATACCCACTTTCTGAGTATACCCCTTCGCAACAAGCCTCGCTTTGAAGGTCTCAATCTTCCCGTCTATTCCTCTCTTTCTTTTGTAGATTCACTTGCATTCAATGGTTTTTACACCATCGGGTGGTTCTACTAGCTCCCAAACCTGATTTGAATCCATAGATTCAATCTCAGTATTCATTGCACTTTGCCAAGATACCGCATCTTTATCTTGGATTGCCTCGTCATATGTTTAGGGATCAGGTTCATGTTCACCAGGGATCAAATCAGAAGATTCTCCCAAGAACATGAATCTATCAGGCTGTCTCACAACCCTCCCACTACGACGAGGTATCACCTGTGTATCCTCTGTGACACATGGTGCAGTGACTTGTGGTATATCCTCTTGTACCTATGGTACTGAAGAAGCAACTTCCCCTTTTAATTCCTCCAGAACAATCTTACTCATGGGCTTGTGGTTCATCACATAGTCTTCCTCTAGAAATCTGGCGTTCATGCTAACGATCACCCTCTGATATCTAGGACTATAAAACAAACCACCTTTCATTCCCCTAGGATAGCCAATGAACATGCGTACTTCTGTACGAGGTTCCAACTTACCAACATCCGCCTTCAGCACATGTGCCGGACTCTTCCAAATCCGAATATATCTTAGACTAGGCTTTCGCCCAGTCCACAATTTTGTGGGAGTAGAAGACACTGATTTAGATTGGACCAAGTTCAGAATATACACTATCGTATCTAGAGCATATCCTCGGAACGAATCTGGCAACTCAGAATAACTCATCATTGATCTAACCATCTCCATAAGAGTCCTATTCCTTCGCTCTGCTACACCATTCTGCTGAGGTGTGCCAGGTGCAGACAATTGGGATTGAATCCCAGCCTCTGATAAGTAATTCCTAAACTCTCCCAAGAGGTACTCACCACCACAATCAGATCGTAGTGTCTTGATACTTTTTCCTTGACATTTCTCCGCATCAGCCTTGAATTCTTTGAACTTGTCAAAGCATTCAGACTTGTGGCACATCAAGTAAATGTATCCATATCTCGAATAATCGTCTATAAAAGAGACGAAATACTCAAAACCACCTCTAGCCTGGATAGACATAGGACCACACAAATCAGAATGAACCAATTCTAACACATCTTTGTCTCTATACCCCTTGGCCTTAAAAGGCCTCTTGGTCATTTTACCCTCCAAGCAAGATTCGCAGGTTGGGAAATCTTCCACCACTAATGAACCCAGAGGTCCATCAGCTATCAACCTTTGAATTCTGCTTAGGTTAATATGACCAAGCCTAAGATGCCAAAGATATGTTTGGTTCATCTTCGAAGGTTCTTTTCTCCTATTGGAATTAGAATATAAGTTATTAGCTTCTATTTGCATAGTGGGAGCTTTTGGTTCAAGTGTGTATAAATTTCCTATCAATGCACCTGAACAGATAATGTCCCTATTCCTTTTTATAACAACTCTGTCATTAAAAGAAATAGAATATCCATCCATAAACAATTTAGAAACCGAAATTAAATTCTTTCTAAATAAAGGTACATAAAGGCAATTCTTAAGAACCAAAACTTTATTTTTCTCAAAAGATAAATAAATGTCTCCCACTGTAACAGCCGCCACCTTCGTGGCATCTCCCAAGTATACGGTAATCTCCCCCTCAGCCAGTCGTCTAGTTTCCTGAAACCCCTACAAAGTATTGCAGACATGATCAGTGGCTCCCGTATCTACACACCAGGTGCTGGTAGATAACACCGCTAAACATGTTTCAATGACTAGACAAAAAAATATACCTTTGTTCTACTTGCGGTTGGGGCAGTCCTTCTTCCAGTGTCCAGTCTGCTTACAAGTGAAGCACTTGCCTTTCGGCTTCTTCACTCCTCCCTGAGTTCCTCCCACCGCCTTAGCCCCATCTTGTTTCTTCTTCTTCTTGCCTTTCTCCTTAGAAGTAGAAACCTTTTGGGTAACCATAGCATGCGCCTAAGCACTCTGACAAAATAGCCCCTCTACCGCCTGGAGTTCTGTCAGAAGCTCCGCCAACGAATACAACCTCTTGTTCATGTTGTAGTTCAGGCGAAACTGCTCAAAACTCCTAGGTAGAGATTAGAGAATGATATCGACCTGGGTTTCCCCATCGATCTCAGCTCCAAGGACCTCCAGCTCATTCAAATGAGCCATCATCTTGAGAACATGATCCCTCATGGGTGATCCCTCGATCATGGTGGTCGTCATCAAGTTCCTCATGGCTTCCTGCCTAGCAGCCCTATTCTGGTGTCCGAAAAGTTCTTTGAGATTGAGCATCATGTCATAAGCAGTGGGCATGGCTTGATGCTGATGTTGCAGTAGATTTGACATAGATTCCAAAATGTAACACTGCGCCATCTCATCGGCCTTAATTCACTTCTTATAACTCTCCTTCTCCTTTTCCCCAGAATCATCCGCAGGCTTAGGAGGGCACTCTTCGAGGAGTACATATTGAAAGAAAACCTAATAATCACATAGATCAAAACATTAGATTTCAAAAAATTATTGATTCCTCAAACAATAAAATTTTAAAATCAACCAACACCTCAAAACACCGAGAATATCGTATGCCACGATAGTGTGGACGTATACGAATTCTACATTTGTAAGAGGAGGTTTTATCCATTAATTTTACTATCTTGTCAACCTAACTTTTTGACAAGTAAAATTAATAGTTGGTTCCTCTTTGGCCCTACAAATAAAAGTAGTGACTTCGATGGGGAGGATACTTATATTTGTATCTAAGTGTTCACCATTACTCGGTACCAAGGTAATTATCTCGGGTTATGTGCCTTCCGATGGGGAAGTACACACGCTCCTTAATAATTTCCTATAACCATATTCGACCTTGTGATCTGCAAACAAACTCATCCGATGGGGAGGAAGGCACTCAGAGCCGACGCGCAAGTTTGTTTGCATCACATGTCAAATCGTAATGGAGGCCGTGGGAATTTATAAAAATATCCCTCTCCCACTTAGTAATTTGAAATTGAGGAATTTTATAGCCTACGACATGCATATCAAATAATAAGCAATAAATATGAAAAATAAAAATTTTCCAACTATTATGGCTTTTGTCTTCAATATGTCTCCCGTCGTATCGCCATCTCGCCCGCTCCTCCTACGCCATGTACGAGCCATCCGGAGATTCGAGCCGAGACTAATTATTTTAATTTACATCCATCGATCCTATACTCCACGAGGGAGTGTACATGAAATCTAGAACGAAAGTAAACTAAAATAAAAAGAGTGGCTAAACAATGTCGTATCTAATTTACAAAAATTAAATACTAGCCTCGTCAACCCCGAGGATTCAACAAAATATACAATTACACACATACAATCACATACACACATATGGCCATAATAGTTGGATCCTATGCCTGCAACCAAAGAGTTAACCTATGCATATCCTACTATTATCCGGCACATATAATATATGAAAAGTGCATAAAAGTAACCGAATCCTAAACACACAAAATCGGAAATTGTGGCTCTGATACCACTTGAAGGTAGGAAACTTTGCTTCCCACTTCAACTCGGTCGCTTGTTCATGGCGATCCCTTCTACGTCCCCGGATAAAAAAATTTATCCTTGACAAGAGGGATTACCCAAGCAACCATTTCATCGTCGTGCTATTCGATTAGAGTAGTCACTTGAACAAACTTGTTGTTCAAGCAACCAACCTCTATTCTATGAATAGCCGCGGAATAGACGATGTGCGGATCGCCGGCTTTTATGTTTATGTTCGGGGTCCAAGTTATATTAGCCACAAAATAGAATATATTATGCATATATAATTTAAAACAATTATAAACATGTTACATAATAAAATAGACAAGTATTATACCTCTCGATCTTCTATCGTATGTCCTTCCTCTTTTTGGACGTCGTGTGGGCGACGATCTACCAAAAGTCGAAGCTCCTAGATCACCAATCTTCCTCCTTGCTCACTCCAAACAAGAGGAAGACTAAGAAACAAAACACCTCTCCTTCTTTCAACCAACCACCAAGCTCCAAGCTTGGTGCTTGCCGCCGGCCAAGAAGGAGATCAAGGAGAGTGAACGCCGGCCAAGACTCTAAGGGAAGAGACCCTAGACTTCTTTCCACCGGCCAAGGAGAGGAGAGAAACTTGTTTGGATGCCGGCCAAGGTCTAGGGAAGGAGAAGGGGCGCCGGAAACTCTTAAGGAAGAAGAATAAGAAGAGGAAAAACTTCCTTATTTGTGGCCGCCCAAGCACAAACCCTAACTCCAAGCCTCTTGCCGCCCAACCCTAATCTCCCTTGCCTCTAATTCTATCTCCACGCCAACCCTTAAGCCCCTTTTTATAGAGTTAGGGATAAGCCTTGTTTTAATCTCTACCATTGGTTCTAGGGATTTAATCTCAACCGTCGGATCTAGAGATTTAATCTCAACCGTTGGATCTAGAGATTTAATCTCTACCTTTGGATCTAGAGTTTTGTTTTCATCCATTGGATCTAGGCATCATGAGGTTTTAATAGGCTACAATAGGGACCATGAGGAGGAGTTGGATCTTGGTCACCCAATGGATCAAGCCCACATAAAGTCCGATCCATTAATGATAATCCAATCCACTAAAGGATTATCATTGATCTACCTCACCATCCCCCATAAGTTAATATGGGATCCATATATTATTTGTACATTTTTCTCCCCGTGTTTAAGATCTCGAATGTCCGTCGATTAATTAATTTACTGACCATTAATTAATCAACATCTAACTCCATGAGTAGTACCACTCAACCTTTTCATCATACCGGACCAAGTCCACCTGCAAAGTTTACATGATGAACCTTATGAGCTCCTCAAGGGGACATCATCATCCTAATATATAGGACACGGTTTCCTTCTATAATCAATGACACACCATATAAATAATATCATTTCCCAACTTACCAAGCCTATCGATTTAATCTATAAATCTCGCCTATTGGTAAATCAAAGAAATGAATACTAAGTATATGTGCCCGTTATTATATCGGGATTAAGAGCATGTACAATATAATATCTGAGGTCCGATTCGCTTATGTAGTCAGCAATAAATCGAATCACCTCTAAGTCGGTCCTGCTCAATATACACAAAGTGTACTAGTGTGATTCTATAGTCAAGATAAACCAATACCAAATCACACTACAACCATACCAATGGTTTGTCCAAAGTCATCTCGGTTTTGAGCCTATACTTATACTTTACATGGAGCCGATAACATGATCTCCCGTGTGACACCACACACCATGTTATCTACAATGTAATGTATTAGACAATATGCATCACCATAAATATGCAATCAATGATCATGTGATTCTTATTTCAAAATAAAGATGTTCATACAAAAGATAGACTTTTCAGTATACATCCCAACATCTACTTCCCTTTGGCCTCACTCCATTCACTCCCCATCCGACGGTCCCTCGGATTCACCAAGCGTACAGCTTCCACAATGTCATCCTTCACCGACTCAAGGACCCTGATCCTACGAGACTAGTGACCTTGCCAAATCCTCAAGACTTCTCATTGCCAAGGCTACACACTTAGACTTACCAACACCAAGCCCCATGCTTGGATTTTCCATGCCAAGGCTACACACTTGGACTTTACCAACACCAAACCCTATGCTTGGATTTTCCCAACACCAAGCCCCATGCTTGGACTTTTCATGACACTCACATGTCATACGTTTTGTCTAATATCAAAATACTATTCGAGTCAAACTCGAGTCCGGTCAATCGTGACCTGGGTCGATTGCACTAACAATCTCCCCCTTTTTGATATTTGACAAAACCTCAAACTCAAGTCTACTAATTATCCCTAATTGGTAATTCTCACGTCCCAATGAGAATTCCAACTAACCCCAATTGGTAACTTCTCCCACTTTTTGACATACATCAAAAAGGTCCTCCTCAAGGGTGTCAATGTCTCATATCCCAATGAGATCTTACAATCTTCCCCTTGGTACAAAAACATTTAGGATGTCTTCAATCTTCCTAGTGATAAGTCTCATATCACTTAAGAGAGACAATCCCCCAATTTTCCTCCCATGAGGAAAAATACACATCCATCTTCCCATGATGGATACCTCCCCCTTGACCATTGCACCAACAATGTCCTTGGAGAGTCCCTAAGCCAATAGGAACACTAAACTATCGAAATTTAGTGAAAAGATTCAACATTGAACTTTTACCTCCCTTAAAATTCGATACACACCCTAAACACTTCTCCTAATCTATGTCCAATGGATTTTTCACCCTTTCTAATGCTCTCCAAAGCATGTCCTAGGGTTAGGAGTAGTTAGGGAACCAAAACATAGCTGAACATGAGCCTAACAAACCTTGTTTATCCGAAATTAGCATTGGCAATCGACTGCCATTAGTGTCAGTCGACTGTCATACATGGCAGTCGACTGATTTCTGCAATGTACGGAAATCAGCTTTCAGAAACGAAATTCTAAAATTTATAAGTAAAAATATATATTTTGAAAAATCTTGAAAATTCATACATACATTACTTATAACAAACATTATGGGTGAAAAATATTAGAAAAATAAAATACCCATAAACTAGTGAGATTGACACAAAGTTCAAAACCATTGAAATTTTCAATGTTTGGTCCTACTTTGTATCACCTCATTCAATGGTGATTGTTATCAAAAGATAGACTTCACCAAGATTTTTTAAAATAATTTTGAAATATTTTTAAAACCTTAAATTCCTTTTCCTAGCATCTCAATTATATCTAAGTGTATGAAACACATACAAGTCAAGTGCTCTAGTGAGATGTGGGTTTTGTTCATTTAGGGTCTCATGCATATGCTAGACAATGCTATTTGATTCCCTTATACATGGGACTTCAAATCATGTCATTGTCCTTAACTCAATTTTATTTAATGCATGAATAATGATTTTGGCATAAATGATAACATGAATAAGCATGTGCCATATAATCATGATGTCATGGCATGTGATATAAACTTAAGCATACATGACATTTAAAATTAAACCCTAAGCATGACATTTTCAATGATAAAACGTAAATATGATGTCATGGCATGTTAAATGGCAATCAAAGCATGACAAATAAAAAGTAAAGGTATAGGAATACCTAGATTTTAACATTAGTTATCATTTGATATAATTAAGTTTATTTTGTCATATTAACCAACTCTACCAAGTGTGCCAAAACCCAAAATGGCACACCAAGACCTCTAACCCTAATTGTACCAATTTGATTAATTTTCAACTTCTCAAAGCACATTGGCACATCCTAAAGTGTCAACTCTACCATGGCTAGGTTAACTACCCATCTACTTAGGGTTGACACACCCTAACCCATCTAGCGGGAATCGATCACGCTCCTAGGGACCCAATATCTATTGGAGCTCCTCGGGTTAACAAGGTACTCACTAGGGATAACTTCCCAAGATACCTTTCTAATAAACCTTTTTGGCTTTGAAGCCTTAGTCATTTGGGTCTTACCTAGGTCACTCTAGAGGTAACTCCCCCTTTGACCTTCTTAGTGGCTACCTTAGATTTTCTTGAATTTTTAGCCACTAGACACACACCATGGCTAATCTTAGGGATAACTTCCCTATTAACATTGGTTTTCCTAGACCTAGAAATAGTTCCATAATTGAATGGAACATTATGATAAATCTTCTTGGGGTTAGGTTTGTGACCCAAACTTTTCTTACCCCTAGACGATTATTGCCTTCTAGGACCTAGATTTTGATCGTTTGACCCCTTAAATGAATTTGTCATAGTTGCTAGGGTCTTTTCAAATTTCTCAAGCCTTGACCTCAAGGCTTGGTTTTCTAATTCTAACTTTACCAATTTTGATTTTTTATTGGTCTTTTGGGAAAGACTCTTCCTAGGCATATGTCTATGATTTTTGGGATTAATGCCTAGTTGATTTTCTACCTTCCTAATGGACTCTCTAGGTAAAATAGGTCTAGTGTTATTAGTCCTAGGTTTGTCCTTACGTAATTTAACATGCTTGTTACCTAAACAATAAAATCTATTATTTCTATTAGCATGCTTTTCATGAGCATTAACAATTGCAAGACTACTAAAATAATTCCTAGCATGCTTTTTAACCTTAGAACTAGAAAGAACATTAAAATATACCTTAGGGTTTGCTTTGGAAGCTCCCCCTACTTGTGTAGCTCCTTGCCCCTTCTTCTTCCCCGTAGGGCATTGACTTCGGTAGTGTCCCCGTTGATGGCACTTGAAGCACACAATGTGCTCTTTGTTTTTCTTAGCGAGGACTTTGGCATCCTTAGACTTGTCCTTGACTTTTGGTGCTGACATTTTCTCCTTAGCCAATTTTGGGCACTTACTCTTGTAATGCCCTTTCTCCCTACACTCAAAGCAAATTATATGATCTTTACTATTTGGAATTGCATTTGAGATTTGAGTCACCTAGGGTAGTGGAAACCTCTTGATCTTCACTTCTCTAAGATGTAGACACTTCTTCTTGTTCTTTCTCCGGGATGGAAGATCTTTCCTCCCCCTCAATGCTAGAGGTAGAGGTTTCTTCCACTTCGGATGTTGAGCATCTCTTAACTTCCGAATCCTCGAGCTCTTGGGATGATGATGTGCTTTCCTTGTCTTGAGCTTGGAAGGATGAACACTCTTCCTTAGCATCCTTCTCTACTTGTGTCGGTTTGGGAATTTTGTGAAAATTTACCAACTTGCTCCACAATTCCCTCGCATCCCTATATTCACCTAGTCTAGACAAAATAGCATTAGGTATTAATTTTACTAGCATAATTGTTACCTTAACGTTTATCTTGAATTGTTGTCGTTGCTCCTCGGTCCATCTTGACTTTCCTAACGGCTTGTTGTCTTCACCCCTAGGTACTTCAAAACCATTTTCAATGATTAGCATTGTATCGAAATCGGTTTCGAAGTATATCTCCATCCTTTTCTTCCACTAGGAGAATTCTCCTTTAAATTTCGGTGGTTTGATGTTGATGCCGGCCATCTTGTTTGATTGTCGCGACGGTGAGTCCGATGACAACCTCCTCTCTCTGATACCACTTGTTGGAGGATCGGTGGTCAGCTAGAGGGGGGATGAATAGCCCAATTTAACGTAGATGGAAATCATTCATTCTTGCGTGCTTTGTCTACAATGATCGTTAATATGCGCAGCGGAAATGCAAATATGAAATAAAAAAATAAACACAAACACACAATCACAATAGGTAACCGATATACATGGTTCGGAACCTTAGGGTTCCTACTCCACGGGGTGAGCTCAACGAGCTTGAGTTATGCGTACGACACTAACCAAATTCCTTATTGACAACAAATCAAAGGTGGAGAAACCTCGTACAAGAAATTACAACAGGTAATACAAAAGTACAAGCAAAATACAAAGATAATATGAAATACAAGTAAAGAACAACTTTACAACACTTGGCTTTGATCACTTGCTTGTTGCTTGCTTTGGTTTGCTCTTGAAGGTCTGGAATGCAGTAGAAATTCCCCTCCAAAATCTCCCCAAAAATGGTTGTGTAAATCCTCCCCAAGCTCCACATTTTATGCTTGTCTCGGGCTAATTCTGCGCCTGACAGTCGACTGCCAAAAGCCCCAGTTAAACTGCCCCTGTAGCCGTTGTCTCACAATAGTTCAATCCACACTAGAAAACCCCAACGGACCGCTCAACAGTTGACTTCCAACATTGGCAATCGACTACCAACGCACGTAGCCAACTGCCCAGTCGGCTCCCGAGCATTCTGTGCTCTAACGCCAACTAGCAGTCGACTGCCATCAGTCGACTACTCCAATGAGCAATCAACTGCCAGTTGGGCAATCTCAGTCGCACACCAGTCGAACTGACACCTATACCAGTCGACTGCTGTCGGGTAAAACCTCAAACAAACACTTTGTTTGAGCATCCAACCGTAAGATAAAACCTCAAACATCGTGTTTGAGCATCCGATGATAGGAATTTCGCTTCGCTTCAGTCGCTTGTGCACGGCGATCATATCTCACTTCCCCGAATTAAAATTTTATTAATTAAAACTAATCCGGATGGAGATGGATTACCCATGAAACCAATTCATCATCGTGCTATTTGATTTGAGTGGTCGCTTGACAAACTTATTGTTCAAGCAACCTAACCCTTTCTTCAATTAGCCGCGGAATAGATGATGAATAGATCGCCGATTTTGTGTTTATGATCGGGGTCCATGTCAATCAACAACATGTAAAATACAAAAGAACAAGAATTAAAATTAAACAAGATTATACCTCTTGTTTTACCTCTTGATCTTCTATTGTATTCCTATCCTCTTCTTGGACCTCGTGTGGGCGACGATCTTCCAAGAATTGAAGCCTCCTAGACCACGTATCTTCCCTTCCTTGCTTGCTCCAAACAAGGGAAGAAAACCCTACCTTCTTCTCCTTTCTTGTGCCGAACACAAAGCCTTCTCCTCTTCTCCTTACTTGTACTGACCACCAAAACTCCAAGAAGTGGTGTCCGTCGGCCCTAAAGAGAGGAGAGGAGATTGAGGAAGAGAGAACCCCCTTCCTCCTTGCTTGTTGTCACCAGCCCTAGGAGAGGGAGAGGAGGCACCGACCCTAGGAGAGGGAGAAGTTGTGCCAGCCCTAGGAGAGGGAGAGGAGGCGCCGACCTTAGGAGAGGGAGAAGTTGTCGCTGGCCCTAAGAGAAGCAAAACCCTAACCCCTAGTGCCCTTGCCTCTCCACCTCCTTTTATAGATCTAGGCTTCATGAGGTATTTATAATAGGCTACAATAGGGACCATGAGGAGAAGTTGGATCTTGGCCACCCAATGGATCCGAACCACATATAACCCGATCCATTAATGATGATCCATTCCACTAGAGGATCATCATTGATCTACCTCACCAACCCCCATAATTAAATATGGGCTCCACATATTATTTGTACAAAATATCTTCCCGTGTTTAAGATATCGAATGTCCATTAATTAATTAAATTACTGATAATTTAATTAATCGATATCTAACTCCATGAGTAGTATCACTCATCCTTATCATCATGTTAGACCAAGTCCACCTGTAGGATTTACATGATGAACTTTATGAGCTCCTCAAGGGGACATCATCATCCTAGTGTATAGGACACGGTTTCCTCCTATAATCAATGACACACCATGTAAATAATATTATTTTCCAACTTACCAGGCCTATCGACTTAACACATAAATCTCACCCATTGGTAAATCAAAGAAATAAATACAAAGTATATGTGCCCATTATTATATCAGGATTAAGAGCATATACACCATAATATCTGAGGTTTGATTCAATTATATAGTTAGTATAAATTGAATCACCTCTAAATCGGTCATGCTCAATACACACAAAGTGTACTAGTGTAATTCTTATAGGGATTTTTTTATGCAAAATAGCATATGCGCAACGGAAAAATAGGATCCCTTCCAAGTGATCCTTGCGAAAGAAAACCTCGTACAAAAAAATAAATTTCTCAAAACCTATCTTATAGGAGAATATTACCTTTGTTGCGTGCCCTTTTTAATCCCGCTTCTCCTTGGGTTTGTTGGATCTTTTAGCACGTTCAAATGTCCGTGCCTCTATATGTATCCATACGAGCAAGCTCTTGTCTCACAAAAGAAACTAGAAGAGCTCTCCTTTACTTCTTACTAGAGAAGTCCCTAAAGGAGAGGAAGGTAGGGAAAAAGAGAAAGGAAGAAGAAGACCACTCTTCTTGCTAGCCTACACTCACAAAAGCCACACAACCAAAGCCTCTCACCACCAAGCTCTCTCCAAGCCTCAAGCTTCCACCAAGTTTGGCCGGCCACCCCATGGAGTGTTTTATAGGATTGAAAAAACCTTTCACCTCCTATCACATTCAATGCAATCAATTGCATTGAAAAATAATCAAACTCCTTGTTTGGCCGGCCACATGTGGAGAAATTTCAAAGGTCAAAACCCTTTGACTCCTTCCACCTCATCAAGCTTAGGTGGCATGCTTATGTGGCATGCTTAGGTGGCATGATTATGTGGCATTCATGCATGTTGAATTAATCTTATTAATTCAATAAGCTTATGTTATCATATTGAATTAATCTCATTAAATCAATAAGGTAACATATTGAATTAATCTTATTAAATCAATTAAGCTTAGGCTATCATGATAACATATTTATTTAATCTTATTAAATTAATAAGCTTAGCATATTGAATTAATCTCATTAAATCAATAATCTAAAATTCTCATTAAACTTAAAGTCCAAAAACCATTTTGTACTTAAGCTTATTCCCAAATTATTCTAGTCAAACTAGAATGCACTAATTCTTCTAATCATCATGCTCTTTGTGTGTGACCCTATAGGCTCTCATAACGTTGGCAGTGGATCTAAACTCTTTTAGATACACAAGCAATGAGCGACATCTAGCAATACATCATTGCTACCCAAGTTACGAAATAAGTCAAGATCCGACTAACCTTTCCGTGACTACTATAATGTATGACCGTGTCCTTCTATCCTTGATATCAGATTGACCAATGAGGCATAGATCGTGTCATCCTCGATCAATCTATATGTTTCTTGATCCCTGAGTAAACTAACTCAAACAAATGAGCTCAATATCTCATATTGACTCATTCGAGCATGGCCATGCGTTTTAGTAGTTCTACTCAATCAAGGGGCCCACAGATATCACTCCCGTCATATGGGAGGGATAGATCCCATCTACATCACTCACATCCCTCCGCATAATTTATTATATACCCAGTAATCACCTTTATGGTCCACCCTGTTACGGGTGACGTTTGACGATACCAAAGTACATAACTCCTTATGTAGGGAACCGTAGTGACTTCAGGTTTGAGGACTATTCATACCAATAGTCACATGAGAAAGTTTATGACACTCATATGATGATCCATGAAACTTTCTCATGTGGTCATCAAGATATATTCTCTAATATATATCCATGTGTCAACTTGATATCATATATCCATGACTTGTGAGATCAAGTCATCAATTGACCTACATGCTAGTCTTTATGTATTAATATTGCCCTTGCATATTAATACTTGACTAGGAACATTTAGGAAAGTGTTCTCTACAACCTCTCATAATCAATTCTGCCAATTGATGTGCTGTAGATAAGAACCTACTTTTCTAGGGCATTATTATATTTAATTTAGCTGGCACAAGCAAGACATAAATATAATAACCAATCCTTTGCCTTTATAGAATATGATACAAAATGTTCCCTATTCAACCATCACATGATTGGTTCTAGGGCTATAACTAACAATCTCCCACTAGCACTAGTACCAATCACTATAATATCTGATACCTAGTGACCTAGTGTGACCATCATGCTTCCTCTGTGCCAAAGCCTTGGTCAATGGATCTGCGATGTTAGCTTCTGTCGGTACTCTGCATATCCTCACATCTCCTCTATTGATGATCTCTCGAATGAGATGGAAGCGCCGCAGTATGTGTTTGGTCCGCTAATGTGATCGAGGTTCCATAGCCTATGCAATAGCCCCATTGTTGTCACAATAGAGGTCTATTGGATCTGCAATGCTAGGAACTACTCCAAGTTCACTGATGAACTTGCGGAGCCAAACAACCTCCTTTGCTACATCGAATAGAATATACTCGTACATTGTAGAATCAAGAATCGTGTCCTCGAATTCTTCCAAATTACTGTTAGTAATATATGAGAGATGTCCTAAGGCAATCGCCTTATGTATGAACCATTTATATGATAAATGAAGATTCACTATTTGAGTATATATGTTTTATGTATTTGATTGGATCTTAAACTCATTTACTGAATGTCCACGATACGATTCACAGCATGAGAGAATTTGTGATTGGATCACAACTAGTGAGTATCTCTACATGTGTAATTGTGATGTATCGGAATTATCCCTAGTCGATGAATTGATGGATTTGGACACCATCAATTCTGTCGAGACTAGCACGAGGTATACTCCTTGGTGTATCCAAGCAGCTGATTCTCACTGGCTGGAGACATTGTGATGTCCGAGTTAATCGTGGATGCTAGTTATGGTAACTAGTTCATTGGAGTGACCAGAGTAAGACTTCATATGGTTCTCTGCATATATAGATATGTCAATGAAGTTCTTACTGTGGCTTAAGTGCGATGTTCCTTTGACTTGCGGTATTCAAGTCATCTTGATCATGGAGACTTATGCTTTGACATCTTAAGCAAACATCTCCGAGGAGATGTGGACCCGGGATGATTGGGTATAAGTCGAAGTGATCGAAGGTGTTTGAATAGCCTATAAAGGATTCACCACTCCTTGCGAGGAGATGTATACCCATGGCCTCTCGTCGGATTGTTACTAAAGTCTTTGGCCAAAGCATTACATGTTTAGAGTAAAGTACTCTTCGATACATGTGGAGTAACTAGAATCCGTAGGACGAGGAAATGATACTTGGGCTAGGTGTGACGTAGTCAGCCTAGTGGGGACTGACACAATAGACCATGTCCTGAACCAAGTGGGTATAAGATGAGTGAAGGGAATGGGGCACGATTCATTCGAGCTCTTGAAGTTTAAATAGTTCGGATCAACTGCTGATCTTTTCGGTTAATTGGGGATCATGATGTACTACTAGGTGCCACTCATGATCGTTCTATAATTAATGGTTAATTATAGACGGCCAACATAAACCGAGAACCTATTTGGTCACACGCAAACGAGTGTAATCCAAAGGATTTAAACGAGCTTGAGAATGGGATTCTCGCATCGAGAGAAACTATGTTTGGTTGGACCAAACATAAAGCGAGCATGAAATTGTTTCAGTCGCAATGGAAGCGTGGATGGGCCGTGTCTTATGAAGACATAATGGATGGACCAAAATGGTTTGGTTCTAATCCAATGGATGAGAATAAACCAAAGGGTATGGTTTATATTAAACGAATGAACCAAAGGTTGGTTCGGTTCGTTTTAACTTAAAATAAACCATCATGGTTTGGTTTATTTTAACTTATCTTAATGGAGCGGGTTAACGGGCTTTATGGATATGATCCATTAACCATTAAGAGAATTAGTTCTCTATAAAATAGGGCTTAAACCCTAACCCTAAAACTAATCCAAACCCTAGCCGCCCAACATGTTGTTGCCGCCCAACACATTGTTGCCGCCCAGCTTGTGGTGGCGCCGTCTACTCCTTGCGTGGCCCAAGCTCTGCTCCGGTGAACCTCCGGCGACCCTCCGGTGATCTCCTATAGGTTCGGCATCAAGGTGAGCTTTTTCTCTCCTTGTTTTGGCCGGCGCCTACTCCTCCACCAAGCTGTCCAGTTTTCTGGACAGCTTCTTCTCCTCTCGTCGGAGCGTCGTTTGGACGACGGTTAGTGCTCCGACAGTGGCTAACTTACCGGGGATTTGATCTCCGGTAATCCTCTGAGGTGGAGGACGAAGGATTCGTCAATCGGTTGACGAATACCTCTCCGGAGAAGCGAGTCTTGAGGACTTGTTTTTAGGTCCGAATTTGGATTCGGATCGTGATCATCTCTCGATCACGTCGTCTTCAACATGAGGCTAGTAACCCGTATGAAGACGAAGCTCGTGACTTAGCGAAGTCATCCCGAGGAGCTCGGCGTAGATACGGATAGAGACGATTCTTACGAGGATCGTTCCGGTTGATGCCGTTCCCGCTACACGTCATACGGAAGGTATAACGTAGTTTAATTTCCTTTTATTGCAAATTTTAATTTACAGTTATGTCTACACTTGTTGTAATAGCATGCGTGTGTTGTGTGTGTTGTAATAAATATAGATTTATTATTTTTAATTGCTTCCGCTGTGCTCATGTTTACGAAACATGATCGAACACACACACGCCATGATCGAAACCCAATAAGGTATCGTAGCCCAGTTGTGTTTCGACATAATCGTAAAATGGTTTTGCGATAGTCATAATGTATTTCTGGAAATTTTCTAAATTTTGGAAATTTAGAAGTATTTATGGAAATTTTTCAATTTTGGAAAGTCTAGAAGTATTTATGGAAATCTTCCACTTTTGGAAAGTTGGAAGTATTTATGGAAATCAATATTTTCCATAAATAAAATATTTGATTAGATTCTGGAAATTTGTTTCCTAATTTAATCATGATTTGATTTGGGAAATCAAATCTTAAAATATTTTATTTCCATAAGTAGTTTTAAAGATTTAGGAAATTGGTTTCCTAAATAGATTTTCCTTAATCAAATAATTCCATGAATAAAATATGTGATTAGATTTGGAAATTTGTTTCCTAATTTAATTATGATTTGATTTGGAGAATCAAGTCTTAAACATATTTTATTTCCATAAATAGTTATGACATATAAGGAAATTATAAACATGACATAATTGTATGCCATGTAATTGCATTAGATGCATAACATTATGTCATGCGTGTCGTGACATGTAGATGTATGCCATGTATGCCATGCCATGTAGATAATAGTTATTTGCATGCAAAGAGGATGAGACATAAAACCCTTAATCAATATTAAAGCCTACACCTTCCATTAATATGGTTAGAACCAGAGTTCTGTTTCTTGTTTGGGTTGTTGGACTCTCTCCAAGCCCGGCTCGAACCTGAATATGTTCAAACCATGGAATAGTTTAATACTAATATGGTAAGAGTCAGAGGTCAATCGTTAGCTTTGGTTGTTGGACTCTCTCCAAGCTGGGCTAATTGGTTGAATGCGCACTAACCATATTAAAACTATGTCCTGATTAATGGGTTGGCTTTAACCTGGAGCATCGGTTTGTTGGACTCTCTCCAAGGTCGATGTAAAGGGAGGTGAAGTTGGGTGCTATGCATATGATGCATACTTGTTAATGTGTTAACAACCCGATGTATGTGTGAACATTCAATTAGTTGATAGCACATTGTGATAGTTGCATATACGGGATATGCAATCGGTATAGATGATACCTACCGTCGTAGTTATGAATGGCTTGTTGGACTCTCTTCAAGGTTGTTCATAACTATGATGGATATCAGCCCATTCGGAGATGGACCTACAATCTCCCGAAGTGATTTTAGGGTTTTTGAAATTCAAAAAATGAATGGGATTTATAAATGTATATTGATGCATTTTAAAATCATCTTTCTCATATATGCTCGTTTTGTATTTCTAAGTTAATATATTGATCATGATGTGTTTGAATTTGCATTCCATTTTGGATTCAAATAAATTGACTGGGCCAAACTTCTTGGACTAGCTTAGAAACTTGAGAATTGTTCTCAAGGTGGAAAAGCTTGTGTATGTCCTCGGCGCCTCTTCCGCTCGTCTAGTGACGATGCAACTCTGGACCAATTGTTGGCCTATCGTAAACATGTGAGTGATTCGAACAAATGAGTTGCATCATGCTAGCCACGATGGAACCCAAGCTCTGACGAAGCGATGCTCATATCGTAGTCCTTCATCTTTGTGAGTTGGTTGATGAGCAAGTGAGATTGAAGGTTCAAGTCTCAAAGCTCCTCTTCACCTCTGAGATGCTAGGAGGTTCATCGTGGTGCCGATATCTTTGAAGCTGTGGAGTCTTCGAGAAGCATGAGCAGGGGGCAGTTGTTAGTTGATTCCTCGAAGAAAGGTTCTAAGAGGAAGTCAAAGGAACAAAGGGAAGAAGAGAAGGACTAAGAAGGTAGAACTAGCACAAAGGAAACTTGCCATCATTATGGCAAGGAGAGCCATTCATGAAGAAAGTACAAGATTTATCTTGAGTCCGTGAAGAAGGATAAGGCATCGGATGCCCCATCTTCTTGAAATCTTCTTTATTGATTGTCATTCTATTTCCTCGGACACTTGGGTATTCGAGCATCGGGTGTGGCTCACATATATGTAATGACATACATGGGCTAAGGAATAGAAGAAGACTCGTCAAGGAGAGTCAAAATTTGCGTGTTGGGAATGGAGCAAAGGTTCTTGACTCGCCATCAGCGTATTTATTGAAACTCCTGCAGACTTGTCTTAGAACTGGACAATTGCTTTTATATTCCTTCGTTGATAAAGAACATCATTTCTATTTCTTGTTTAAATAGAAATGGTTTCCATTTGACGTTTAGTAACAATTGTTGTTACATAACTTTGAATGGGGTTCTTTATGGGACTGGAACTTTAAGCAATGGTGTTTATACGTTGGACATATCCAATGACATTTGCAATATCGAAGCGAGCAACAAGCGTGCTCGAAAGGATAATCAAATAGACTCCTACATGTGGCATTGTCATCTTGGCCATGTAAGCAAGAAACGCATGTCCGAATTACACCGATGTGGAATTCTGGAATCGTTTGAATTGGATTCATACGATACATGCGAATCATGCTTAAAAGGCAAGATGACTAAGTTACCTTTTTCGGGAAAAGGTGAACGAGTGGGAGAGTTGCTAGGCATAATACATAGTGATGTATATGGACCTATGTCAACTCAATCTTTAGGAGGCTATAGCTACTTCATTACCTTCACCGATGATCACTCACGGTTTGGGTATGTGTTCTTGATGAAACACAAGTCTGAAGCCTTTGAAAGGTTCAAAGAATTCAGAAATCAAGTAGAGAAACAACATGATAAAAGTATTAAAATACTTCGATCGGATCGAGGTGGTGAATACTTAAGTCAAGAGTTTCTTGATTATCTAAGAGACAATGGCATATTGTCTCAATGGACTCCGCCCTATACACCACAGCATAATGGTGTATCTGAGAGGCGAATCGACTTGTTGGACATGGTCAATGATGAATCATGCAACTCTTCCCAAGTCCTTTTGGGGTTATGCACTTGCATAATTTGTTTACTTGTTAAGCAGAATACCTACTAAGGTAGTCTCTACTACTCCATATGAGATATGGGCTAGTAAGAAACCTCATGTATCTTACTTGAAGATATGGGGTTGTCCTGCTTATGTGAAGCGATCAGACGCATAAACCGATGCTAAGTCTGATAAATGTCTATTTATTGGATACCCTAAGGAAACAAGGGGTTACCAATTCTATCATCCTGTGGAACAAAAGGTGTTTGTTTCAAGGCATGCTGTGTTTCTAGAGAAAGAGTTTCTCTTGCAAGAAAACAATGGGAGTATCGTCGAGCTTGAGGAGGCTCGAGAGACTCAAATAGATATTGATGAGATACCTGGTGAAGCACAACAGCCGACAACTCATAGTGATGAGCAATCGGCTGGACCTATTGTAACACCACATCTTCGTAGATCTGGTAGAACACGCAATATTCCTGAGAGATATGGATTTCTCGTAAGTGAATCGCCCGACGTGTTACTCATTGATGATGAGGAGCCTACTAGTTATGAAGAAGTGCTGACAAGTTCAGAAAGGGATAAGTGGCTTGGTGCCATGAAGTCGGAAATGGATTCCATGTACGAAAACCAAGTTTGGAACTTGGTTGACCCACCTGAAGGCATAAAGCCTATAGGGTGCAAGTGGGTTTTCAAGAAGAAAACCGACATGGATGGTAATGTGATTACCTATAAGGCTAGATTGGTGGCGAAGGATATCGCCAAAAGCAAGGTGTTGATTATGACGAAACCTATTCGCCATAGCTATGCTTAAATCCATTCGATGCTCTCCGCCATAGCGGCTCATTATGATTATGAGATATGCGGATGGATGTGAAAATAGCTTTCCTTAATGGAAACCTGCTCGAGGACGTGTATATGATACAGCCAGAGGGTTTCACATCGGTTGATAAAACCAAGGTATGCAAATTGCGACGATCCATTTATGGATTGAAGCAAGCATCCAGGAGCTGGAATATCCGTTTTGATGAGACGATCAAAAGGTTTGATTTCTCACAAAATCCAGACGAACCTTGTGTGTACAAGAAGGTTAGTGGGAGTGCAATCGTGTTCCTAGTATTGTATGTCGATGACATATTACTTATAGGAAACGATGTGTCCATCTTACAGTCAGTTAAGGTTTGGTTATCCAAGACATTCTCCATGAAAGACCTGGGAGAAGCAACCTACATCCTTGGGATTAAGATCTATAGAGATAGATCGAAACGGTTGCTTGGTCTTTCGCAGTCTACATATATAGACCGAGTGCTAAAGAGGTTTAGCATGTCGGAATCCAAGAAAGGTTATCTGCCCATCAGGCATGGGGTACACCTTTCGAAGTCTATGTGTCCGCGCACAGAAGACGAGAGGATTTGCATGAGTAAGATTCCCTATGCATCCGCAATAGGATCTATCATGTATGCTATGTTATGTACGAGGCCCGATGTATCGTACGCTCTGAGTGTCACGAGCAGATACCAATCCGATCCAGGAATGGATCATTGGGCGGCTGTTAAGACGATCCTTAAGTACTTGAGAATAACTAAGGATGTGTTCCTAATATATGGAGAAGGGTACATGGTGATACGTGGGTATACGGATGCGGATCCGCATGCATAAGGATGATTCCATGTCTTAGTCTGGGTATGTATTCACCTAGAATGGAGGCTCAATAAGTTGGAAAGGTTCCAAGCTTGACACTATAGCGGATTCTGCCACTAAGGCAGAATACGTTGCAGCTTTGGAAGCAGCAAAGGAAGCGGTTTGGATCAAGTAGTTCATCTATGAACTTGATGTGGTCTCATCAATGATCCAAACATGTGCTTCGCCGCTATCATCTTATCAGAGAGATCATAAGTAGGAACGAAATACAAATCGAGAAAATTCCCATTGAAAGGAACTTAGCGGATCCTTTGACTAAAGCATTACCTCAAAGTAAGTTTGAGGGTCATGTTAGAGCTTATGGTATTGGATACCGTAGCGATTGGCATTAGGCCAAGTGGGAGTCTGTTAGTAATATATGAGAGATGTCCTAAGGCAATCGCCTTATGTATGAACCATTTATATGATAAATGAAGATTCACTATTTGAGTATACATGTTTTATTTATTTGATTGGATCTTAAACTCATTTACTGAATGTCCACGATACGATTCACAGCATGAGAGAATTTGTGATTGGATCACAACTAGTGAGTATCTCTACATGTGTAATTGTGATGTATCGGAATTATCCCTAGTCGATGAATTGATGGATTTGGACACCATCAATTCGCCGAGACTAGCACGAGGTATACTCCTTGGTGTATCCAAGCGGTGATTCTCACCGGAGACATAGTGATGTCCGAGTTAATCGTGGATGCTAGTTATGGTAACTAGTTCATTGGAGTGACCGGTAGTAAGACTTCATATGGTTCTCTGCATATATAGATATGTCAATGAAGTTCTTACTGTGGCTTAAGTGCGATGTTCCTTTGACTTGCGGTATTCAAGTCATCTTGATCATGGAGACTTATGCTTTGACATCTTAAGCAAACATCTCCGAGGAGATGTGGACCCGGGATGATTGGGTATAAGTCGAAGTGATCGAAGGTGTTTGAATAGCCTATAAAGGATTCACCACTCCTTGCGAGGAGATGTATACCCATGGCCTCGTCGGATTGTTACTAAAGTCTTTGGCCAAAGCATTACATGTTTAGAGTAAGGTACTCTTCGATACATGTGGAGTAACTAGAATCCGTAGGACGGGGAAATGATACTTGGGCTAGGTGTGACGTAGTCAGCCTAGTGGGGACTGACACAATAGACCATGTCCTGAACCAAGTGGGTATAAGATGAGTGAAGGGAATGGGGCACGATTCATTCGAGCTACTGAAGGGTTTGAAATAGTTCGATCAACCGCTGATCTTTTCGTTAATTGGGGATCATGATGTACTACTAGGTGCCACTCATGATCGTTCTATAATTAATGGTTAATTATAGGCGGCCAACATAAACCGAGAACCTATTTGGTCACACGCACAACGAGTGTAATCCAAAGGATTTAAAACGAGTTTGAGAATGGGATTCTCAGACCGAGAGAAACTATGTTTGGTTGGACCAAACATAAAGCGAGCATGAAATTGTTTCAATGCAATGGAAGCGTGGATGGGCCGTGTCTTATGAAGACATAATGGATGGACCAAAATGGTTTGGTTCTAATCCAATGGATGAGAATAAACCAAAGGGTTTGGTTTATATTAAAGCGAATGAACCAAAGGTTGGTTGGTTCGTTTAACTTAAAATAAACCATCATGGTTTGGTTTATTTTAACTTATCTTAATGGAGCGGGTTAACGGGCTTTATGGATATGATCCATTAACCATTAAGAGAATTAGTTCTCTATAAAATAGGGCTTAAACCCTAACCCTAAAACTAATCCAAACCCTAGCCGCCCAACATGTTGTTGCCGCCCAACACATTGTTGCCGCCCAGCTTGTGGTGGCGCCATCCACTCCTTCTTGGCGTCCAAGCTCCAGCCGGTGAACCTCCGGCGACCCTCCGGTGATCTCCTATAGGTTCGGCATCAAGGTGAGGCCTTTCTCTCCTTGTTTTGGCCGGCGCCTACTCCTCCACCAAGCTGTCCAGTTTTCTGGACAGCTTCTCCTCCTCTCGTCGGAGCGTCGTTTGGACGACGGTTAGTGCTCCGACAGCGGCTAACTTACCGGGGATTTGATCTCCGGTAATCCTCTGAGGTGGAGGACGAAGGATTCGTCAATCGGTTGACGAATACCTCTCCGGAGAAGCGAGTCTTGAGGACTTGTTTTTAGGTCCGAATTTGGATTCGGATCGTGATCATCTCTCGATCACGTCGTCTTCAACACGAGGCTAGTAACCCGTATGAAGACGAAGCTCGTGACTTAGCGAAGTCATCCCGAGGAGCTCGGCGTGGATACGGATAGAGACGATTCTTACGAGGATCGTTCCGGTTGATGCCGTTCCCGCTACACGTCATACGGAAGGTATAACGTAGTTTAATTTCCTCTTATTGCAAATTTTAATTTACGGTTATGTCTACACTTGTTGTAATATGCATGCGTGTGTTGTGTGTGTTGTAATAAATATAGATTTATTATTTTTAATTGCTTCCGCTGTGCTCATGTTTACGAAACATGATCGAACACACACACGCCGCGGTGCCGGAAACCCAACAACAGCTCCACCATTCAGGCAAAACACGTACCCCGATTGCGATCTATAGTCATCCTTGTCTGTTTGGAAGCTTGCATCACTGTAACCCTTTACAGTTAGCTCCTCATTGCCTCCAAATATCAGGAAATATTCTTTCATTCTTCGTAAGTATTTAAGAATATTTTTTACTGCTATCCAGTGACTTTCACCTGGATCCGACTAGTATCTACTCGTCATGCTCAAAGCATACGAGACGTCAGGACAAGTACAAAGCATGGCGTACATGATAGACCCATAGCAGACACATAAGGGATCTTATCCATGCGATCTCTCTCCTCCTTAGAAGAGGGACATTGAGTCTTCGAAAGACTCACACCATGTGATAAAGGCAGAAATCCTTTCTTGGAATTTTGCATAGCAAAATGATCTAGCACTTTATCAATGTATGTACTCTGACTTAGGCCAAGTAATCTTTTAGATCTATCTCTATAGATCTTGATGCCTAGAATATAGGCAGCTTCACCTAAGTCTTTCATCGAGAAACAATTCCCTAACCACATCTTCACAGACTGGAGTGAGGGAATATCATTTCCGATGAGAAGTATGTCATCTACATACAAGATAAGAAATACAACTGTGCTCCCACTATTTCTCTTGTAGACACAAGGTTCATCTTCATTCTTGATGAAACCAAACTTCTTGATTGCATCATCGAATCAAAGATTCCAGCTTCGAGAGGATTGCTTTAGTCCATAAATGGACCTTTGCAGTTTGCATACCTTTCCAGGATGCTTTGGATCTTCAAAACCCTCAGGCTGTGTCATGTATACATCCTCGAGTAGCTTTCTATTCAGAAAAGCGGTTTTGACATCCATCTGCCAGATCTCATAATCGTGGTAGGCTGCAATAGCAAGTATGATCCGAATGGATTTAAGCAACGCAACTGGTGAAAAGGTTTCATCATAGTCAATACCATGAATTTGTTTGAATCCTTTAGCCACCAATCTACCTTTATAGGTATGCTTATTACCATCCATGTCAGTCTTTACTTTAAAGACCCACTTACACCCAATGGGTTTTACTCTTCGTGGATCAACCAAAGTCCATACTTGGTTAGTGTACATGGATTCCATTTCGATCTCATGGCCTCTAGCCATTTCTCGTAACTGGGCTCATCATAGCTTCTTGATAGGATGTAGGCTCGCCAAGATCGACAAGCAATACATCACCATTGTCACCAAGAGAAAAGAATATCTCTGGGTTGACGACGGATCCTATTAGATCTACGAAGAGGTTGGTCTACTTGAATGTGTTTGCTCCACAACTCTTTGGGCAACAATTTCTCATCCACAACACTTTGTGGTGCCTGCTCATTTTCCATCGGCCTTAGTGTTATCTTCATCTTGAATTTCTTCAAGATGAATTTTACTCCCACTAGTTTTCTAGAAATAAATTCTCTTCTAGAAAGACAACATGCAACAAACACCTTGCCAAGTGTGGATTGAAAAGTAATATCCCTTAGTTTCCTTGGGATATCCTACAAAATAACACTTATCCGATTTGGGTCCTAGTTTACCTGAGACTTGACGTCTAACATAAGCTTCACAACCCCAAATCTTTATAAAAGACATTTTGGGACTCTTCCCAGTCTATAACGTATATGGTGTCTTTTCTACGGCTTTTGATGGGACGCAATTAAGTGTGAAAGCGGCTGTCTCTAGAGCTAAACCCCAAAAGGAAGTAGGTAGATCACTGCTCATCATCGATCGTACATATCTAATAGAGTATGATTTCTCCTCTCGATACACCATTCCATTGTGGTGTGTGGAGTGAGTCAGATATTATCCCACACTCACAGTGATCACGAAACTCTTGACTAAGGTATTCACCACCTCGATCCGATCAAGTAGCTTAATACGCTTACCAAGTTGGTTTTGTACTTCATTCTTGAATTCTTTGAACTTTTCAAAGGATTCTGACTTATGTCTCATCAAATATAAGTAGCCAAATCTACTCATATCATCAGTGAAAGTAATAAAGTACTTATAGCCTCCTCTGGCTTCGACATTGAAAGGGCCACATACATCAGTATGTATGAGTCCTAACAAGTCCGTCGCTCTCTCGCCATGTCCACTAAATGGAGTTTTAGTCATCTTTCCTAAAAGACAAGATTTGCATACCTCATATGATTCAAAATCAAATGAGTCCAATAATCCATTTTTATTGAGTTGGGATATGCGTTTTTCATTTATGTGACCTAGGCAAAAGCAGAGAGATATGTTTGGTTCAAATTATTCGATTTGAACCGTTTGGTATTTACGTTATAAATTGGGTTTTCTAAATCTAGAACATAGAGACCATTCATAAGTGGTGCATTACAATAGAACATTTCATTCAAATAAATGGAACAATATTTGTCCTTTATTATAAAAGAAAAGTTTTTCTTGTCTAAACAAGATACAGAAATTATGTTCTTCGTTAATGCAGGTACATAAAAGCACTCCTCTAGTTCTAAGATAAGCCCAACAAAGACAAAGAATATGTTCCTACTACTGAAAGAACTTTTGCGCCATTGCCTACTCGTAGGTCCACTTCAGCCCTTTGCCATTAGTCTACTATTTCACCCGCACATTAGTACAAATGTGAGATGCACATCCGTATCTAATACCCATGTAGAAGAAATAGATAGATTAACTTCTATAAGCGTGAAGTCCCACTTCTTTTCTTCTTTACTTCCTCAAGGTAGACTTTGCGTTCCCGCTTCTAGTGTCGATCCTCACCAAGAATGGAAGCATCCCCTTTCTCAGGTACTTTACCTTACCCTTCAAGTGGATGAATTGCCTTGCCTTTGGCTTGGGTCTTACCCTTGCCTTTGCGCTACCTTTGCCCTTCTTGACCATTAGTACGCATTAACTTTCTTCTTGAGATTCTTCAGCAGCTTCTAACATGCCGAGAATCTCAGCAAAGGTTTATCAATTTCATTCATGTTATAATTCATGACGAATTGATTATATGCTTCCAAAGAACGATGATTGCAGATAACATCGGCTTGCCAATTCTGGCTCAATGGAAAACCTAGTCTTTCAAGGTTCTCAACGCATCTAATCATTTTAAGTACGTGAGTTCCTACAGGTGTTCCTTCTTGCATCTTGCATGCAAAAAGAGCCTTAGACACTTCAAAATTCTCGTTCCTAGCTTGTCCTTGATATAGTTGTTTCAAATGCTCAACCATACCAAAGGAATCCATGTTCTCATGTTGCTTCTGAAGCTCAGAGTTCATGGTGGCAAGCATAAGACATGACACATCTAATGCGTCATCTTGATGCTTCTTATAAGCATCCTTTTCAAAGACGAGTGGTCGGGTGTTTCAGGGATAGACTGCTCTAGGACATACAGTTTACGTTCTTGCTTGAGGATAATCCTCAAGTTCCTATACCAGTCTAGAAAGTTAGCTCCATTGAGCTTGTCTTTCTCAAGGACAAATCGCAAGTTGAGGGGGTGTGTCGTGTTAGATGACATGGTGATCTACAACATTAAAATGCAAAATTAAGTATCATACCTAAGTCATTTAATTAGGCCTTTAATTAAATGAGGCTCCCACTAAATTCTCATAGCTTTGATATGAGCTAATCATTGATGTAGGCAAACACATTTTGCTTACATCATTAGCTTCTATTTAGCTATAAATTTATATGGGATAAAGATCCACATCATACTTCATCTTGAGTTAGCTTTGGCTAATCGCCCAAGACGTAGTATGATTAGGTAGGCAATCTTTTGTCAATTACATCTGATGTAACTCTTTAATAGCTTTGGTTAAGTTTAGATTAGTTTAGTGCTTATTCCTAAACCAAATTTCGTAGTGGCGATACAGAGGCCTTCTTTGATATCGGAGCAACGACCACTTTCTAAGACAAAGTTGATGTTAGGAAATCACACAAAACTAATTTTTTAAAACTTATGTTCAAAGCTAATATATGCCTCTACTTTCTTAATTAATTAAGAAAAACTTAATTAAGTCTTAACCAAGTTTGATAGCGGGACATCACGATTGTCCACTCGCACTCTTCCAAGATAAAATGCATTGCTTTGCTTTGGCAAACCCAACAACAAATGATCGAGGAAGTAGTGTGTACCAAACTTTGGTAGGCATATCATTTTTGACTTATTAAGAAATAAACTTAAACATGCATCACATACATATTAGCATACATCACATATAAGCTAAATTAACATGCATCACATACATATTAGCATACATCACATATAAGCTAAATTAACATGCATCACATACATATTAAACTAAGCGTGTCATGGTTATGGCCCTTATTCTACAATCTTCTCAAGCCAATGAAAAGATTGATTGGTCAACCTAGGGATAGCATCTTCTCCCAAGTGCTTCCTTTTGGTTGTCTTGTGTTGTTGACTTCCTCCTTGTAAGTCATCTTCCAATGGACCCTCCATCTTTGTTGTGTATATTACAAAAGGAGAAATACTCGAGTTACATTCGAGTCTAAAACTAATTTTACAACAAGAATTTTAGGAGAAAGGCACGACACACAGGCCGTATTAAGAATTACAACACACACATTCACAAACTTTTTGGGACTAGGCCATAACCATGCACCATGTCAATTTTAACTTTTAAAAGACATCGGATATTTTATTATGTTTAAAAAATTGCTAATGCAATTATCAACTCATAATAAAATTTATCCTACTTCTATATCATATATAAAATAGAGAAAACCTATTTTTTTATACGATCTTTCGCAAGTGGCTCTGATACCACTGTAGGGATTTTTTTATGCAAAATAGCATATGCGCAACAGAAAAATAGGATCCCTTCCAAGTGATCCTCAGTAAAGAAAACCTCGCAAAAAAAATAAATTTCTCAAAACCTATCTTATAGGAGAATATTACCTTTGTTAGTGCCCTTTTAATCCCGCTTCTCCTTGGGTTTGTTGGATCTTTAGCACGCTCAAATGTCCGTGCCTCTATATGTATCCACACGAGCAAGCTCTTGTCTCACAAAAGAAACTAGAAGAGCTCTCCTTTACTTCTTGCTAGAGAAGTCCCTAAAGGAGAGGAAGGTAGGGAAAAAGAGAAAGGAAGAAGAAGATCACTCTTCTTGCTAGCCTACACTCACAAAAACCACATAACCAAAGCCTCTCACCACCAAGCTCTCTCCAAGCCTCAAGCTTCCACCAAGTTTGGCCGGCCACCCCATGGAGTGTTTTATAGGATTGAAAAAACCTTTCACCTCCTATCACATTCAATGCAATCAATTGCATTGAAAAATAATCACTCCTTGTTTGGCCGGCCACATGTGGAGAAATTCCAAAGGTCAAAACCCTTTGACTCCTTCCACCTCATCAAGCTTAGGTGGCATGCTTATGTGGCATGCTTAGGTGGCATGCTTATGTGGCATTCATGCATGTTGAATTAATCTTATTAATTCAATAAGCTTATGTTATCATATTGAATTAATCTCATTAAATCAATAAGGTAACATATTGAATTAATCTTATTAAATCAATTAAGCTTAGGCTATCATGATAACATATTTATTTAATCTTATTAAATTAATAAGCTTAGCATATTGAATTAATCTTATTAAATCAATAAGCTAAAATTCTCATTAAGCTTAAAGTCCAAAAACCATTTTGTACTTAAGCTTATTCCCAAATTATTCTAGTCAAACTAGAATGCACTAATTCTTCTAATCATCATGCTCTTTGTGTGTGACCCTATAGGCTCTCATAACGTTGGCAGTGGATCTAAACTCTTTTAGATACACAAGCAATGAGCGGCATCTAGCAATACATCATTGCTACCCAAGTTACGAAATAAGTCAAGATCCGACTAACCTTTCCGTGACTACTATAATGTATGACCCTGTCCTTCTATCCTTGATATCAGATTGACCAATGAGGCATAGACCGTGTCATCCTCGATCAATCTATGTGTTTCTTGATCTCTGAGTAAACTAACTCAAATAAATGAGCTCAATATCTCATATTGACTCATTCGAGCATGGCCATGCGTTTTAGTAGTTCTACTCAATCAAGGGGCCCACAGATATCACTCCCGTCATATGGGAGGGATAGATCCCATCTACATCACTCACATCCCTCCGCATAATTTATTATATACCCAGTAATCGCCTTTATGGTCCACCCTGTTACGGGTGACATTTGACGATACCAAAGTACATAACTTCTTATGTAGGGAACCGTAGTGACTTCAGGTTTGAGGACTATTCATACCAATAGTCACATGAGAAAGTTTATGACACTCATATGACGATCCATGAAACTTTCTCATGGCAGGTCAGTTCAGTATATATTCTCTAATATATACCCATGTGTCAACTTGATATCATATATCCATGACTTGTGAGATCAAGTCATCAATTGACCTATATGCTAGTCTTTATGTATCAATATTGCCCTTGCATATTAATACTTGACTAGGAACATTTAGGAAAGTGTTCTCTACAGCCTCTCATAATCAATTCTGCCAATTGATGTGTTGTAGATAAGAACCTACTTTTCTAGGGCATTATTATATTTAATTTAGCTGACACAAGCAAGACATAAATATAATAACCAATCCTTTGCCTTTATAGAATATGATACAAAATGTTCCCTATTCAACCATCACATGATTGGTTCTAGGGCTATAACTAACAATTCTATGGTCAAGATAAACCAATACCAAATTACAATACAATCATGCCAAGGGTTTGTCCAAAACCATCTTGGTTGTGAGCCTCTACTTATACTCTACAAGGAACTGATAACAAGATCTTCTGTGCGACACCACACACCATGTAATCTACAATGTAAAGTATCAGACAATATGCATAAATATAAAATGCAAACAATGATCATGTGATTCTTATTTCAAAATTAAGATGTTCATGCAAAAGCTAGGCTTTTAGTATACATCCCAACATCCGACACTTCGTCTTAGCTACTTGGCCAAGTCCACCTCATCCTCTCATAGAGTTCCCCTCTGAAGCTTTCTTCCCTTGGCCTACATTTCTCGGATGCACCAAGTGCATGATTTCGCAATGTCATTCTTCGTGTCTTGCCCTCGAAGTCTGCTTCCCTTTGGCCTCACTCCATTCGATCCCTGTCCGGTCCCTAGGATGCACCAAGCGTATGTCTTCCACAATGACATCCTTCACCAACTCAAGGACCCTAAACCTACGAGACTAGTGACCTTGCCAAGTCCTCAAGACTTCTCATTACCAAGGCTACACACTTAGACTTACCAACACCAAGCCCCATGCTTGGATTTTCCATGCCAAGGCTACACACTTGGACTTTACCAACACCAAGCCCTATGCTTAGATTTTCCTAACACCAAGCCCCATGCTTGGACTTTTCATGACACTCACATATCATACGTTTTGTCTAATATCAAAATATTGTTCGAGTCAAACTCGAGTCCGGTCAATCGTGACCTGGGTCGATTGCACCAACACCAGTGCTATTGGTAGTTTGATGTAGACTATATTGTGTACTCGTCTCGATATCATCTATGTTATTAGTTTAGCCAGTCGATTCCAGTCAAACCCAGGATCTAGACACTAGAAAGTGATAAAGAGGATATTCATATATCTAAAAGAGACAATAGATTATTGTCTCTATTTTTAAGGATCAGATATGGGCCTGAATGACTATTCAGATGCAGATTGGACTGGGAAACTAGATGATAGAAAATTCACATCCGGCTATGCATTCTTGTTAAATAGTGACATCATCTCATAGAACAACAAGAAATAGGCTTGTATAGCTTTATCAACAATGGAAGCTGAATTTGTAGAATGTTCAACAGTTGTACAAGAAGTTGTCTAGTTAAGAAGGTTCTTGAAACATCTGGAGATTGCTGAGGACAATGGGAGTCCTATTACTGTCTATTGTGACAATCAAGCTGCTATAGCTTTTTTAAAGGATCTCAAATATCACAACAAGGGAAAGCACATAGCTATAAAGTATAACTTTGTAAGGGATATTGTTGCTAAGAAAAAGGTAATTCTTAAGTATATCCCTACACGTGTTATGCTTGTAAATCTTTTTACAAAGCCAATGACTAGAGAGTCATTTTATGAACATGTGAAGTCTTTGGGACTTCGAAGAATATAACAAAATTATAATAATAATAAGATATTATGAGATGATTTGATTATGAAATGTCATAATTTATTCAGTGTATATATATTGATGTTATATTCAAATAAAATCTAGGTGAGCATGTTGGTAGACTGTGATTGGTTCTCTCACATGGACAATCATCTCTATTTATTGAGTATGAATAGAAGTAAGACCATTGCTTATGGGATAGCTTGTGTAGCTATATGTAAAGAAACATACATATAAGCTGGGGTCACCTTGATAGTTGTATCAAGATTATTGGTGCAATTGGTCTAGGTCACGATTGACCAAACTCGAGTGAGACTCGAGTAGGGTTTTGATGTTTGACAATGGGTTTGATCATTGTTTGACAATATGGTTTGACCATATGACAAGTGGATGTTTGAAAAAACCAAGGTCATATGGGGAAGATTGTTATGAGGCAATTGTTTGAGCAATCGACCTCAAGTTAAGGGTGACCTAGCTCGAGTGAAACTCGAGTGGAAGTCCAAGTTTGGAGACTTGGCAAGGGAAGTTCAAGATTAGATTCTTGGAAATGGAAAAGTCCAAGTATGGATACTTGTAAAGGAAATGTCCAAGGGTGTAGTCTTGGCCACGTAAGTCCAAGTGTGTAGTCTTAGTATTGAAAGTCCAAATATGGATATTTGGCAAAGGAAAGTCTAAGGGTATAGTCTTGGTCGTGTAAGTCCAAGTGTATAGTCTTGGCGGTGAAAGTTCAAGCATTGAGGCTTGGCAAAGGAGACCCCGTTAGCATGTCATAGCCGATGGAAGCACCTGAAGGCTAACGCTAAGGATGAACTAGTCGTGGAGGACTCGGATGGATGCTGAAGGGAAAAGGTGGATGGAGGTGGCTAGAAGTCTTAAGTCTAGGCTAAGGGTGAGTATCAAGTATGAGGAGATCATAATTGGATTAAACCTCATGTTTAAGGGTTACCAGTCAACTAATGGCTTTGGTCAATATACTGGTCAAGTGTTTGACACTCAGGAGACCTAGTTGACTTGAGCAGCCGATTAGGGTTATTACTGAGTCGACTGGTCATGTAGTCGACTGTAACTTGACTACTGCTATGGCTCTAGCAGTTGATTGGTGCCTTTCACCAGTTGACTGGCCACTGGTAGTTAACTACCATGGATGAGTAGTCGACTAGTCGTAAGTGGATAGGGTACAAAAGGTCTTATAGTCGACGAGGCAGTTGACTACTGGCTTGGCAATCGACTGCTCAGGTATATGTTGGACAGAATCCAATGCGGATTAGTCCATTGTGATACAACAAATAGGTGGGAAGTCGATTGGGGCCTATTGATGTAAATGATTTAATCTGGATTAATTACAAGGCATGGAAGTCTGCTGTGTTGGTGCAATAGGCCCCGAGTCAATGTTGACCAAACTCGAGTGGGACACGAGTAGGGTTTTGATGTTTGACAATGGGTTTGACCATTTTTTGACAATATGAGTTTGACCATATGATAAGTGGATGATTGAGATATCCAAAGTCATATGAGAGAGATTATTTAAGGGAGATTATTGGAGCAATCAACCTCGGAAGTCTATGTTTAGATACTTGGCAAGGAAAGCCCAAATATGGATATTTGGCAAGGGAAGCCCAAAGGTAAAGTCTTGGCAGCATAAGTCCAAGTGTGTAGTCTTGGTGACATAAAGTCCAAGTGAACATTGGCATGGAAAAGTCCAAGCATGGTCTTGGCATGGAAAGTCCAAGCATGGTCTTGGCAATTGAAAAGTCCAAGTCATGGGTACTTGGCAATTGAAAGTCCAAGTTTGAAGTCTTGCCCAAGTAAGTCCAAGTGTGTAGTCTTGGCAGTGAAAGTCCAAGTATTGAGGCTTGGCAATGGAAAAGTCCAATAGTGTAGTTTTGGTAGCGTAAAGTCCAAGCGTGTAGTCTTGGCGGTGTAAGTCCAAATGGATCTTGGCAAGGAAGTCCAAGGATGAGGTTTTGGCAGCATAAAGTCCAAGCATGTAGTCTTAGCGGCGTAAGTCCAAATGAATCTTGGCAAAGGATCTGGTTAGCATTGTAGGATCGAGATACTCCGAGAGAGGGGGATGAATTCGGAAGTTATAATTTTCTTTTGAAATTTATAGCTTATTTTTATATTTTGAAATATTTAAAGAGTATGCAATGGAAATGAAATGAAATAGAGACAACATCTTTTACTTGGTTCACAACCCTAATAAGGTTGCTACTCCAAGGCTCATAGCTCTTCCGAGAGCTACCTCGATGGGCAATCACTATATACCCTCAGACTCGAGAACTCTCGACTTCGGAGGGGTTTGCTCTTTACAAAAATATGAGATGGGTAACACTCTACCCTCTCTTTGAAGTTAAGTACATACAAGCAAAAATAAATACAAGAAATTAAGAACTACGTTATACCGACACTAATGGAAGTTTTGAAGTAGGCACAGAGTGTCGAAAAAGCATCTTTGTGAGGAACTGAAGCTCTTGTGGACGAGGACAAATTTTAGCAGCACTTCGACGTTGTAGTAGTAGTCTTCTAGTCAGAGCTAGTCGAGCACTTGTTTTATAAAGCTTTTCCAGATGACTCGAATGCCCTCCAGTCGACTCCACATCTGCCCGTCGATATGGAACTTCTTGTCTTCCAGTCGACTGAAAACTCCCCAGTCGACTCCAGGTGACCTGGCTCCGCATCGGAAAGTTTGGCTCTCCAGTTGACTGAACCTCTCCCAGCCGACTAAAACTCTTTCCATCTGTTATTCCAGATCTTCAATCGATCACCAGCTAATCCTGCCAAGTGTGCATCCAATCGATTGAACTAAACTGAGTCGACTGAACTTCAGTCGACTGGAATCCTTCAGTTGACTAATCCCTGCAAAACAAGATTAGTACAAATAGATAATACAACATAGGATAACAGTAGTAATACTGCTCGATCTCGACATCTAAGTCCCATGCAGACTATCCGTCAGATCGATGCCTAGCTTTGTCCCCCTATAAAGGACTCGACGTCACCTCTCCACTCGAGGCTTACCTATTGGTTACCTACCAGACTTACCGTTCTTGACATCCGATCTGACCCACTAGGGTTTCCACCAGTTGTCCGGTCTACCTGACCCAGCTGGACTTTTTGTTGATTGTCTGGTCTCCTAACCCAACTGGTCTTCATGCCAAATGTCTGGTCCATATGACCCATCTGGACTTCATGTCTGGTGTCCGGTCCTCCTGATCTTTCAAGTCATCTGCCTAGTATCCGATCAACACATCCTACTAGGATTTCTTGTTAAGTCTGCACACTTAACACTGATATTAGAACACAAGTAAGTCCTAACTTTAACTATGGTTCATATTGTAGGGACCGTTGGTGACTGCTAGAGGGGGGTGAATAGCGCGTTCTACGTCGAAGATGGAAATTGATCGTGCTTGCGTCTATAATTGTTATTAGCGCAGAGGAAATATGAAATATACAATGAAAATAAAACACAATCACAATCACAAATACACAAGGATATACGTGGTTTGGAACCTTAGGGTTCCTACTTCATGGGGTAAGCTTAAATGAGCTCTAGCGATGCAAACAACACCACTAAACAATAACGCTCCTTCTCGATAATACATCGGAGGTGAAGAAACCTCGTACAAGATATTACACTAAGTAATACAATGAATATAAGCAAATACAAAGATGAAATACAATACACGTAAAGAAAAACACTTTACAAGAGATCTTTGAATGCTTGCTTTTGGTTGCTTGAGAATAGCCTTGAAGGTCTAGATTGCAGCAGCAAATCCCCTCCAAATTGCCTCAAGAAACCCCTTGACCAAATCCTCCCTTCGTGCTCCTTTTAAACCTACAATCGGGCTAGATTTGCACTTGGCAGTCGATTGTCATAAGTCCCTAGTCGACTGCCAACAGTACTGTTATGAGACAACGACTTAATCCACATCGGCATACAAGCCAACGATTACACTGGCAGTCGACTGCCATTATCCAACACCAATCAGTGGCTATAGTCGATCGATCAATCGGTACCGAGCATTCTCGCTCTCGCACCTGACCAACAATGACCCGCCATACATGGCGCTGATCGCCTAATCGTAGTCGACTGTTAGGCTATTTCCTGCAGTTGAACACCAGTCGACTCTGATCAGTTCGTGTAAAATATGACGAAAAAAATGGATGGTTAGGACTTTAATTAAAATATAAACTAGGTTTAATGGATAAGGGTTAATTGAACCTATGTTTGGTCTTATAGGGTAAAAACCTGACCCAGTTGCTTTCCAACCCGACCCGATTCTTTAGGCCAAGCATTTCTGCGTTTTCTCACTGCGAGCTCGACGACTTCACCACTTCCTCACCACAAATTGGCTTCTGTGTGTGAGCATTTTCTCACCGTCCATCCTTTATTCCCCGTCATTCTCTTCTCTCGAGCGTTTCTCACTGCGCGATATCTCCTCTTTCTCACTGCGCGACCCAACTCCTCTCGCGACTCTCTCCTCCTCGCGTCCCTATTTTTCGCCGCAGCCAACCTCTCCCTCTCATGATTTTTCCTTGTGATCTCCTCTCCGTTGCGCCAGACCTCCCCCGTGCCATCTCTCTGTTCTCGACCAGCTCCCTCTCCTCCTCACTGTTTCTTTCTCACGACCCCTTTCCTCACGCACGATCGGTGACCTCCACACCTCTTCCTTGCCAAACGGGCAACTGTCGATGGTTCCTTCCGGTGGGAGAGCCAACGGTAGGGGAGGATCGACGTTTGGGCTCCACTAGGCGTCCTCGATCCTGGGAGCTAGGGATCGACAGGGGTTCACGCTACCGGATTTGGGAGCCACCTCTGCCCGATTGTCGCGATTGCTAGGTAAGTGATGTGGTCCTTCATCTCCGATCACATTCTTCCTTATAGCGCCTAATTTCTGTGGTGATAGGGCAACAAGGGTCTACCGGTGAATAGGGCAGTTGGGGGAGTGCCACCGGTGAAGTCGTAATTACTGGTATATTTCTTCCGTTTGCTCTTTTTTTCACTTCTGTCCAATGTGTTTGATGGATTGTGAGTGTTGAATGAATGTGGTGTCAATGCCTTTGGATCTGACGGGTTATCTGTTAATGGATCATAGTATGGAGGCTGAGAATGGAGGGTTGCCGACTGTGGATGAGTGAAGAGGTTCTGTGAATGGCGGTGGATGGAGTTCGATTGCGATGAGGATGTTAATTAGAGTGGTTAGATCCCTAAATTGGTGTAATTGTGAGTTGTGTGGGATTGTTGGTAGCGAGTTGGTCGGGAATACATTCTGGTTATGCTTTATCCATGGCTGTGAATGAGGCTGGGATTGGGATGGAGCTGTGAACTATGGATTAAATGGTTAGATAGCTATTTGGGTTTCATTTTGTTTTTTGATGTGAATTGGGTGTAATCAGGGGTTGTAAAGGCTGTGCAGGGTTGTATGTGTTATGTACGGGGGTTGGGGACGGGTTGGAGTAGCTCGATCTCTGTTGTGCATGGATGTGAGTTAGTACGTTTAATTGATTTGGGTGGAGTGTACCTAAGAGGTTTAATGATTTAAACCTAGTTCATTGTTGTAGAAGGGTTACACTTGATGATTGAGGGTTTCTAATTCGTATTCGATAAAGGGATGCAAATATAAGAACGATATAGTTGTGGATTAGTATGTTGTCGTGTGCTTGAATTTAATTGTAGTTGATGATATTGCAGGACATGGATACGAGATAGGACCGCGGCCGTGAAGATATTTATTTTGAGCTTTATAGCAGGTGGGTAATTTCCTACCCTGGCCAGGTAGTAGCTAAACTCTGAAGTATATAACTTCATATTATTGTCACTTTGACCTTGACTCCACTCTAGTTTTTTCTAATGCTTGATACTTAGTCTTTGCCCTTTTAAATACTCTATTGTTGTTATCACATTTTCCTTCATCATGATTATGGGTTATAGATGTGATGCATGTAAGCCTATAGTTGTTCAATTAGGTGTATTTAGTAGAGTACGAATGAAGACTTGATTTGTAAATAGGATAAAAAGGTCATTCAGGGGAGTGGGTAATGTCCTGAATATAGAATTGAATCTTATGATAAATCTGTTGGGTTTCCCCGGCACCGACGTGGGTATGTGTTCAAACACATTTCGTAAACATGCACACAACGGAAGCAAAAACAAGTAATAAACTAATTTATTACATCACACACACCACACGCATGTAGGATACAACAAGTGTAGACAAAATCACACATTTAAATTTTTGCAATAAAGGAAACTTTATATCTAGTTATACTTGATGTATCACGTGTAGCGGGAATAACATCAACTGTAGTGACCCTCGCTATAATTGCCTCTATTTGTATCCACACCGTGTATCTTCGGGATAGCTTCAAAAAGCCACGAGCCTCATCTTCGCAAGAGTTACTAGTCTCGTATCGAAGACGTTGTGATCCAAGAGACCATCACAATCCGAATTAAAATTCGGATCTAAAAATGAGCTCCACGAACTCGCTTCTCGGAAGCAGTTTTCGTCAATCAATTGACGAAACCTTGGTCCTCCACCTATGAGGATTGCCGAAGATCCAATCCTCGGCAAGTAGGTCGCTGTCGGAGTGCAAAACACCGACCAAAAGACCCCTCTATGAAGAGAGAAACAAGCTGTCCAAAACTGGACAGCTTGTGGTGGTGGAGAAGATGGCCAACCAATCAATGGTCGGTTTCTCCATGGTCGTCGACAGCCAAGGGAGGATGGCTGGAGGAGTCATCAGTGGCTGGTGGGTGGCCGGCGGCGAGGAGGAGGAGCTGCAATAGCCATGGGCGGCAGCACAAGAGATGGGCAGCATCCCTAGAGGAGGAAGAGGAGAGGAGGCTAGGGTTTCCAAAATCCTTGAACCAATTAATTCTCCACGAAAAACCCTTAAGTCATATGTTTATAGAGAACACATTCTCCTAACGGTTATTGGTTCATAACCAAAACCCGTTAAGCCACTCCAATAACTTAAGTTAAAATAAACCAAACCACCTTGGTCTATTTTAAGTTAAAACGAACCGAACCAACTTTGATTCATTCGTTTAAAACAAACCAAACCACTTTGGTTTATTTTCCACCATTGGATTAGAACCAAACTAATTTGGCTCATCCATCATGTCTTCATAAGACTCAGCCCATCCATGCTTCCGATGCGACTGAAACAATTTCATACTCGCTCTTTATTTAGTCCAACCAAACCAAGTCTCTCTCGATCTGAGAATTCTATTCTCAAACTCGTTTTAAATCCTTCGGATTACGCTCATTGTGCGTGTGACCAAATAGGTTCCCTGTTTATGTTGGTCATCTATAATTTGTTGGGATGTATACTGAAAAGTCTATCTTTTGTATAAACATCTTTATTTTTGAAATAAGAATCACATGATCATTATTTGCATAATTATGGTTATGCATATTGTCTAATACATTACATTGTAGATAACATGGTGTGTAGTGTCACACGGGAGATCATATTATCAGTTCCTTGTAAAGTATAAGTAAAGGCTCACAACCGTGATGGTTTTGGACAAACCATTGGTATGGTTGTAGTGTAATTTGGTATTGGTTTATCTTGACCATAGAATTACACTAGTACACTTTGTGTGTATTGAGCATGACCGACTTAGAAGTGATTCAATTTATTGCTGACTACATAATTGAATCGAACCTCGGATATTATGGTGTACATGCTCTTAATCCCGATATAATAACAGGCACATATACTTAGTATTTATTTCTTTGATTTACCAATGCGTGAGATTTATAGATTTAATCGATAGGCTCGGTAAGTTGGGAAATGATATTATTTACATGATGTGCCATTGATTATAGGAGGAAACCGTGTCCTATATATTAGGATGATGATGCCCCCTTGAGGAGCTCATAAGGTTCATCATGTAAACCCTACAGGTGGACTTGGTCCGGCATGATGATAAGATTGAGTGGTACTACTCATGGAGTTAGATGTTGATTAATTAATTGTCAGTAAATTAATTAATTGACGGACATTCGAGATCTTAAACACGGGGAGATATTTGTATAATTAATATATGGAGTCTATATTTATTTATGGGGGTTGGTGAGGTAGATCAATGATAATCCTCTAGTGGAATGAATTATCATTAATGGATCGGACTTTATGTGGGCTAGATCCATTGGGTGGCCAAGATCCAACTCCTCCTCATGGTCCCTATTGTATCCTATTAAAACCCTCATGAAGCCTAGATTCGATGGTGGAAAATGCAACTCTAGATCCAACGGTGGAGGTTAAATCTCTAGATCCGATGGTGGAGATTAAATCTCTAGATCCGACGATTGAGATTAAATCCCTAGATCCGACGGTGGAGATTGAAACGAGGCTTAAGCCTAACTCTATAAATAAGGGCTAGGGCTTGGGCAGCAAGATGAGAGAACATCCAATTAGGGTTAGGGTTTTGGAGTTGGCTTGAGAGAAGAGGTGGGCGGCAACCCTAGGTGGTCTTCTCCCTATTGGGTGGTGGCAAGGCTTCTAGGTTTTGGCTCTTCTTGTCCGGCGGCGCCTCGTCCTCTCTCTCTCTAGATTGGCCGACAACTCCTCCCTCTCTCTCTCTTTCTTTGGCCGGTGGCAACCTTTCTTCAAGGTTGGTCGGTGCTCCTTCATCCTCTCCTTGGCCGGCGGCAACATCAAGGTCCTTGGCTTGGTGGTCGGTTCTAGATAGGAGAAGAAGTTTGGTTTTATTCCTCCCTTTGTTCGAAACAAGTAAGGAAGGGAAGAACGTGATCTAGGAGGCTTCGACTTTTGGAAGATCGTCGCCCACACGACGTCCTAAAGGAGGAAGGACATGCAATAGAAGACCTAGAGGTAAACAAGAGGTATAATTCATGTTTAAGTATGTTTTCTTACTCTATGCAAATTGTATGTATTGTATGTAGCTAATTTACTTGGACCCCGAAAACAAACACAAAAAACGGTGATCCGTACATCGTCTATTCCGCGGCTAATCAAAGATAAGAGGTAGGTTACTTGAACAACAAGTTTGTTCAAGTGACCACTCTATTCGAATAGCACGACAATGGATCGGTTTCTTGGGTAATCCCTCTTTGTCAAGGATTAATTTTTTTTTAATCCGGGGATGTAGATGGGATTGCCTTGCACAAGCGACCAAGTTAAAGTGGGAAGCGAAGCTTCGACCTTCAAGTGGTATCAGAGCCACAGTTTTCGGTTTTGTGTGTTTAAGATTCGGTTACTTTTATGCACTTATCATATATTGTATGTGTCGGATGATAGTAGGATGTGTGTAGGCTAACTTTTTGGTTGCAGGCATAAGATCCAACTATTATGGCCATATGTGTGTGTATGTGATTGGATGTGTGTAATTGTATTATTATTTGAATCCTCGGGGTTGACGAGGCTAGTATTTAATTTTTATAATTAAGTACGGCATTGTTTAGCCATTCTTTTATTTTAGTTTACTTTCGATCTAGATTTCATGTACACTCCTTCATGGAGCATAGGATCGATGGATGTAAATTAAAATAATTTTTCTCGGCTCGGATCTCCGGATGGCTTGTACATGGCGTAGGGAGGAGCGGACAAGATGGCGATTCAACGGGAGGTATATTGGAGAACAAAAGCCATAATAGTTGGAAAATATTTTTTTCATATTTATTGCTTCTTGTTTGATATACATGTCGTGTGCTAGGAAAATTCCTCAATTTTAAATTACTAAGTGGGAGAGAGATATTTTTTTTAAATTCCCACGACCTCCATTACGATTTGACATGTGATACAAACAAACTTGTGCGTCGGGTCTGAGTGCCTTCCTCCCCATCGGATGAGTTTGTTTTGCGGATCACGGGGTCGAATATGGTTATAGGAAATTATTTAAGAGCGTGTGTACTTCCCTATCGGAAGACACATAATCCGAGATAATTGTCTTGGTATCGAGTAATGGTGAACACTTAGATGCAAATTGGAGTATCCACCCCATTGAAGTCACTGCTTTTATTTGTAGGGCCGAAGAGAAACCAAATATTAATTTTATTTGTCAAAAAGTTAGGTTGACAAGATAGCAAAATTAATGGGTAAAACCTCCTCTTACAAATATAGAATTCATATATGTCCACACGATCGTGGTATATGATATTCTTGGTGTTTTGAGGTGTTGGTTGATTTTAAAATTTTATTGTTTGAGGAATCAATAATTTTTTGAAATCTAATGTTTTTATCTATGTGATTCTTAGGTTTTTAAAAAATGACTTTCAACCCGCTTGCTGTGATACTAAAAGAGAATAAACTTATTTGACCCAATTATGTTGATTGGAAAAGTAATCTTGATATTGTCTTGACTGCTGAGGAGTACAAGTATGTACTCTTCGAAGAGTGTCCTCCTAAGCTTGCGGATGATTCTGGGGAAAAGGAGAAGGATAGTTATAAGAAGTGGATAAAGGCTGATGAGATGGCGCGGTGTTACATTTTGGCTTCTATGTCCAATGTATTGCAATATCGGCATCAAGCCATGCCCACTGTTTATGACATGATGCTCAATCTCAAGGAGCTTTTCGAACACCAGAATCGGGCTGCTCGACAGGAAGCCATGAGGAACTTGATGATGACCACCATGATCAAGGGAACACCCATGAGGGATCATGTTCTCAAGATGATAGCTCATTTGAATGAGCTGGAAGTCCTTGGAGCTGAGATCGATGGGGAAACCCAGATTGATATCATACTCCAGTCTTTACCTAGGAGTTTTGAGCAGTTTCGCCTGAACTACAACATGAATAAAAGATTGTATTCATTGGCAAAGCTTCAGACAGAACTCCAGGCGGCAGAGGGGATTTTTCATCAAAGTGCTCAGGCTCAGGCCATGGTTGCCCAAAAGGTTTCTACTTCTAAGCCGAAAGGCAAGAAGAAGAAGAAATAAGGTGGGGCAAAGGTGGCAGAAGGATCTCAGGGAGGAGTGAAGAATCCAAAAGGCAAGTGCTTC
Organism: Wurfbainia villosa; assembly: GCA_025175895.1. Taxonomy (NCBI): domain Eukaryota; kingdom Viridiplantae; phylum Streptophyta; class Magnoliopsida; order Zingiberales; family Zingiberaceae; genus Wurfbainia; species Wurfbainia villosa. Next base: position 60,431,128 of record CM045997.1, read on the forward strand.
ACTTGCAAGCAGACTGGACATTGGAAGAAGGACTGCCCCAACCGGAAGCAGAACAAAAATATATCTTTTGGTCTAGTCGTTGAAACATATTTAGCGGTGTTATCTACCGTCACCTGGTGTGCATATACGGGAGCCACTGATCATGTCTGCAATACTTTGCAGGGGTTCCAGGAAACCAGACGACTGGCTAAGGGGGAGATTACCATTTACTTGGGTGATGCTACGAAGGTGGTGGTTGTTGTAGTGGGAGATGTTTATTTATCTTTTGATAGGAATAAAATTTTGGTTCTGAAAAATTGCCTTTATGTACCTTTATTTAGAAAGAATTTAATTTTGGTTTCTAAATTGTTTTTGGATGGATATTCTATTTCTTTTAATGACAGAGTTGTTATAAAAAGGAATAGGGAGATTATCTGTTCTGGTGCGTTGGTAGGCAATTTATATACCCTTGAACCAAAAGCTCTCACGATGCAAATAGAAGTAAATAACTCATCTTCTAATTCTAATAAGATAAAAGAACCTTCGAAAATGAACCAAACATATCTTTGGCATCTAAGGTTAGGTCATATTAACCTAAGTAGAATTCAAAGGTTGATAGCTAATGGACCTCTGGGTTCATTAGTGGTGGAAGATTTCCCAACCTGCGAATCTTGCTTAGAAGGTAAAATGACCAAGAGGCCTTTTAAGGCCAAGGGGTATAGAGCCAAAGATGTGTTGGAATTGATTCATTCTGATTTTTGTGGTCCTATGTCTATCCAGGCTAGAGGTGGTTTTGAATATTTCGTCTCTTTTATAAATGATTATTCAAATATGGATACATTTACTTGATGCGCTGCAAGTCTGAATGCTTTGACAGGTTCAAAGAATTCAAGGCTGATGTGGAGAAACGTCAAGGTAAAAGTATCAAGACACTACGATCTGATCGTGGTGGTGAGTACCTCTTGGGAGAGTTTAGGAATTACTTATCAGAGGTTGGGATTCAATCCCAATTGTTTGCACCTAGCACACCCCAGTAGAATGGTGTAGCGAAGCGAAGGAATAGGACTCTATGGAGATGGTTAGATCGATGATGAGTTATTCTGAGTTGCCAGATTCATTCTAGGAGTATGCTCTAGATACGACAGTGTATATTCTAAACTTGGTACCGTCTAAATCAGTGCCTTCTACTCCCACAGAATTATGGACTGGGCAAAAGCCTAGTCTGAGACATATTCGGATTTGAGGGAGTCCAGCACATGTGCTAAAGGCATATGCTGGTAAGTTGGAACCTCGTACAGAAGTGCGCATGTTCATTGCCTATCCTAGAGGAACGAAAGGTGGTTTGTTTTATAGTCCTAGAGATCAGAGGGTGATCGTTATCACGAACGCCAGATTTCTAGAGGAAGACTATGTGATGAACCACAAGCTCATGAGTAAAATTATTTTGGAGGAATTATGAGGGGAAGTCACTACTTCAGTACCACCGGTACAAGAGGATATACCACAAGTGACTGCACCGCGTGTCACAGAGGATACACATGTGATACCTTATCGTAGTGAGAGGGTTGTTAGACGGCCTGATAGATTTATGTTCTTAGGAGAATCTTCTGCTTTGGTCCCTGACAAACATGAACCTGATCCCTGGACATATGACGAGGCAATCCAAGATAAAGATGCGGTATCTTGGCAAAGTGCAATGAATTCTGAGATAGAATCTATGGATTCAAATCAGGTTTGGGAGCTAGTAGAACCACCCAATGGTGTAAAAACTATTGGATGCAAGTGGATCTACAAAAGAAAGAGAGGAATAGACGGGAAGGTTGAGACCTTCAAAGCAAGGCTTGTTGCAAAAGGGTATACTCAGAAAGAGGGTATTGATTATGAGGAGACCTTTTCGTCGGTAGCTATGCTTAAGTCCATCTAGATTATCTTATGTATTGTTGCTCATATGGATTATGAGGTGTGGCAGATGGATGTCAAGACATCTTTCCTTAATGGAAGTTTTGAGGAAAACATCTATATGAAGCAACCAGAGGGATTCATTGCAAAGGGCAAAGAGCATCTTGTGTGCAAGCTTAATCGGTCCATTTATGGATTGAAGTAAGCTTCAAGATCTTGGAATATCCGCTTTGATGAGGTAATCCAGTCTTATGGATTTATTCAAAGTCCGGATGAGTCTTGTGTATACAAGAGATGTGATGGAAACGTAGTGGTATTTCTTGTACTATACATAGATGACATTTTGTTAATTGACAACAATGTCAAGGTGTTATCGGACGTAAGGGTATGGTTGTCTAAACAGTTTGATATGAAGGACTTGGGAGAAGTGGGACACATCCTTGGGATCAAGGTTATAAGGGATCATAGGAAAAAGATGTTGTGTTTATCTAAAGCTTCATACATAGACACCATTTTGGCTCGTTTTAGCATGCAGAACTCCAAGAAAGGTTTTCTACCTTTTAGGCATGGAGTACCTTTATCTAAAGATATGTGTCCTAGAACATCAAAGAAGATAGAGGAGATGAAGGCGGTTCCTTATGCTTCGACAGTAGGAAGCCTCATGTATGTTATGCTATGTACAAGACCGGATATCTACTTTGTCGTGGGCATGGTTAGCAGATATCAGAGTAATCTAGGAAAGAGAAATTGGACTGCGATAAAGCATATATTGAAGTACCTGAGAAGGACTAGGGATTATATGCTGGTATATCAAGCAGATCAATTACTCCATATGGGTTACACAGATTTCGACTTCCAATCAGATAGGGATAACAGTAAGTCTACCTCAGGTTTTGTGTTTACTTTGGGAGGTGGAGTCATTGTATAGAGGAGTGTCAAGCAGAAATACGTGGCGGACTCTACCATGAAAGTTGAGTATGTGGCAGCCTCTGAGGCGACCAAAGAAGCTGTATGGCTCTAGAACTTCTTGATGGACTTGGTTGTGATTTCTAGTTTGCCCAGAACTATCACAATTTATTGTGATAACAGTGGTGCAGTTGCACAACTCGAAGGAACCATGAGCCCATAAGGCAAGTAAACACATAGAGCGCAAGTACCACCTGATACTAGAGATCGTAAAGTGGGTAGAAGTTATTGTCGCCTAGATTGCATCAGAGGATGACCTAGTAGATCCTTTCACTAAGGCCCTTCAAGCGAGAGCTTTTGATAGGCATGTGGAGGGAATGAGAATCAGATGTATGACAGTATGAGGACAGCATAGTCTTTTAGTATAAGTGGGAGATTGTTGGGATGTATACTGAAAAGTCTATCTTTTGTATGAACATCTTTTTTTTTTGAAATAAGAATCACATGATCATTATTTGCATAATTATGGTTATGCATATTATCTAATACATTACATTATAAATAACATGGTGTGCAGTGTCACACAGGAGATCATGTTATCAGTTCCTTGTAAAGTATAAGTAAAGGCTCACAACCGAGATGGTTTTAGACAAACCATTGGTATGGTTATAGTGTAATTTGGTATTGGTTTATCTTGACCATAGAATTACACTAGTACACTTTGTGTGTATTGAGCAGGACCGACTTAGAGGTGCTTCAATTTATTACTAACAACATAATTGAATCGGATCTCGGATATTATGGTATACATGTTCTTAATCTCAATATAAAAATGGGCACATGTACTTAGTATTTATTTCTTTGATTTACCAATGGGCGAGATTTATAGATTAAATCAATAGGCTCGGTAAGTTGGGAAATAATATTATTTACATGGTGTACCGTTGATTATAAGAGGAAATCGTGTCCTATATATTAGGATGATGATGCCCCCTTGAGGAGCTCATAAGGTTCATCATGTAAACCCTGCAGGTGGACTTGGTCCGACATGATGATAAGGTTAAGTGGTACTACTCATGGAGTTAGATTTTGATTAATTAATTGTCAGTAAATTAATTAATTGACGGACACACGGAGAGATATTTGTACAATTAATATATCGAGCCCATATTTATTTATGGGGGTTGGTTAAGTAGATCAATGATAATCCTCTAGTGGAATGAATTATCATTAATGGATCGAACTTTATATGGGCTAGATCCATTGGGTGGCCAAGATCCAACTCCTCCTCATGGTCCCTATTGTAGCCTATTAAAACCCTCATGAAGCCTAGATCCGATAGTGGAAAATAGAACTCTAGATCTGACGGTGGAGGTTAAATCTCTAGATCCGATGGTGGAAATTAAATCTCTAGATCCGACGGTTGAGATTAAATTTCTAGATCCGACGGTGGAGAGATTGAAAGGAGGCTTAAGTCTAACTCTATAAATAATTGCTAGGGCTTGGGTGGCAAGATGAGAGAACATCCAATTAGGGTTAGTGTTTTGGAGTTGGCTTGAGAGAAGAGGTGGGCGGCAACCCTAGGTGGTCTTCTCCCTATTGGGCGGTGGCAAGGCTTCTAGGTTTTGGCTCTTCTTGGTCGACAGCGCCTCATCCTCTCTCTCTCTAGATTGGACGACAACTCCTCCCTCTCTCTCTCTTACTTTTGTCGGCGGCAACCTTTCTTCAAGGTTGGCTGGCGCTCCTTCATCCTTTCCTTGGCCAGCGGCAACATCAAGGTCCTTGGCTTGGTGGTCGGTTCTAGATAGGAGAAGAAGTTTTGTTTTATTCTTCCCTTTGTTCGGAGCAAGCAAGGAAGGGAAGAACGTGATCTAGGAGGCTTCGACTTTTGGAAGATCATCGCCCACACGACGTCCAAAAGGAGGAAGGACATACAATAAAAGACCTAGAGATAAACAAAAGGTATAATTCTTGTTTAAGTATGTTTTCTTATTCTATGCAAATTGTATGTATTGTATGTGTCTAATTTACTTGGACCCCGAAGACAAACACAAAAACCGGCGATCCGTACATCGTCTATTCCGCAGCTAATCAAAGATAAGAGGTAGGTTACTTGAACAACAAGTTTGTTCAAGTGACCACTCTATTCTAATAGCATGACGATGGATCGGTTTCTTGGGTAATCACTCTTCGTCAAGGATTAATTTTTTTTAATCCGGGGACGTAGATGGGATCGCCTCGCACAAGCGACCAAGTTGAAGTGGGAAGCAAAGCTTCGACCTGATCATGAGTGACACCTAGTAGTACATCATGATTCCCAATTAACCGAAAAATTAACGGTTGATCCCATAACCTTTTTTGAAAACCTTCAGCAGCTACAATGAATCGTGGCTCATTCCCTTCACTCATCTTATACCCACTTGGTTCAGGACATGGTCTTTTGTGTCAGTCCCCACTAGGTTGACTATGTCACACCTAGCCCAAGTATTACTTCCTCGTCCTCCAGATTCTAGTTACTGCACATGTATCCAAGAGTACCATACTCTAAACATGTAATGCTTTGGCCAAAGACTTTAGTAACAATCCGACGAGAGGCCATAGGGTATACATCTCCTCGTAAGGAGTGGTGAATCCTCTGTTGGCTATTCAAACACCTTTGGGCACTTCAACTTATGCCCAATCATATCGGGTCCACATCTCCTCGGAGATGCTTACTTAAGATGTCAAAGCATAAGTCTCCGTGACCAAGATGACTTGAATACCTCAAGTTGAAGAAATATCACACTTAAGCTGCAGTAAGGACTTCATTGACATATCTGTATATATAGAGAACCATATGAAATCTTACATCTGGTCACTCCAATGAACTAGTTACCATAACTAGCATCCATAATCAACTTCCGACATCCCAATGTCTCCAGACAGTGAGAAATAGCTGCTTAGATAAACCAAAGAGTACACCTCATGCTAGTCTCAACAGAATCGATGAAGTCCAAATGCATCAATTCATCGACTAGGGATAATTCCAATACATCACAATTACACATGTAGAAATACTCACTAGTTGTGATCCAATCACAAGTTCTCTCATGCTGTGAATCGTATTACAGACATTCAGTAAATGAGTTTAAGATCCAATAAAATACATGAAAATATATATACTCAAATAGTGAATCTTCATTTATCAAATAAATGGTACAACCATAAGGCGATTGCCTTAGGACATCTCTCATATATAACCAACAAAATCCTTACGTTGCGTACCCATTTTTTATCATGTGTTTATTTATGGTCATATGGATTGTGGATAGTTCGTCACTACGGACCAGTGGCCCTAGCTTGGTGTGATCAATTGAGAATGACTCTCTATAGGATAGAGAGTATGTTGATCAAATTAGTATGACTCCCTATAGAATAGAGAGTTTGTGATGGATGTCTGTGTTAGTGTCTATAAGATCCACATATCTCCATAATGATATGATATTGTTCACTTTGGGCATAAGCCCTCATGGTTTTATTTTTGGACTTTACCCATAAGGTCTCATGCCAATGGAGATATCTTTTCATCTTATAAGCACATGATCTTTTTCATATCTTATCAATGTGGGACTTTGATTGTATTCTCAATACTCCAATAACCCCCCCCCCCTCAAACAAAGGACCACATTGCTCCCCCCACCCTCAAGTCTATCCATCCTCGAAGGACATCCTCTACTTGATGTTCGATCCTCAACCCACCAGGACTTCCTGCCAACTATCTGATCCTCCTGACCCAGCTAGACTTCCTGCTAGTTGTCCAGCCCTTCTGGCTCAACTGAACTTCCTACCAATCGTTCAGTCCTCCCGACCCAACTAGACTTCCTACCTAGTGTCTGGTTCTCTTGATCCGGACATGGGAGCTCAACTTTTTTCATTCGAGGTTCATGGCTTGACATGTATCATGGCTCTAATACCAATTGTTAGTGCCTATAAGATCCACATATTTCCATAATGGCATGTTATTGTCCACTTTGAGCCTAAGCCCGCATGATTTTATTTTTGAGTTTTACCCAAAAGGCCTCATGTCAATGGAGATATCTTTTCATCTTATAAGCACATGATCTTTTCCATGTCTTACCAATGTGCGACTTTGATTGTATTCTCAATACTCCAACAATCTATATGTGTGACTATGCATTCATGTCATTTACATGTATGCTGGCGACTTGGTCTCCCTTGTGGTTGAGAGAGTCATTAGTCATCCTACCTCTGTGGTTACTCGTGGTAGTAATAGCTGGTGTGAGAGCAGAGCATTTGTTGTGTCACACTCTACCACTATAGACGATGGTAGTTGGAGTTGCGTGCAGTTGTCCTGGGTGTGTGGCACTCGACCGCTCATGGGTAGTGACTGTCGGAGTGGCCAACAGTAGGGACCCCCGTTGTGTAGCTAGCTCTTTACGCTTATATGATACTTGTTCATACTGCCCACTCGGCCACTCGAGAGTAGTGGTTGGTGTTGAGTGGGACAGTTGTCATGTCGAGCCACCTAGGCCACACTCGGGTTGTGGTAGCGGTTAGGGTGAGCAGGCATGACCATGTATTCTGCATTGTCGTATTCTTATGGCATTTTGTATATATATATATATGGATCATTGTGATTAGTATATATATAGATGCAGCCTATATGTATGCCTATTGTGATGTTGCATTTGTTTGTGCTATGCTTGCTGCATTTGTTTGTACATCATCATGCATGATACTTGCATTTGTTATATGGTGTGTGTGGGATACCTGTGTATGAGTTGGTCGGACTATTGCATATCTTTGACCAGTATCATGATGTAGTATGAGTTAGACCAAATTTATTGTTGTATATTGTGGATATATGCTCAGGTTGGATGAGTGTAGCGCAGCAAATTTTCAGGTATGTCTACACTTTACGTTGTTCATTTGTTTAGTTGGTATATGCATGTATATATATATATATATATATATATATATATATATATATATATATATATACCTGATGTACCTTTAGGTTATATTGTTGAATTATATGTGATATTTGATATATACATGTTCTTTCATATTACTGCTGAGTTTATATTCACCACCACAGACCCTGGGTTTTCTTGTCGCCGAGGTATTAGGTAGAAGTCTTGGTGACAACTTGGAGCATCGCTAGCTGATCCATCCCATCTCATTTCCGAGGCTCTCGTGGATACTTTGGGTTTTACATATGCTTTAGTATGTGTTTGGAGTTTATGTGATGTTTTGTGTTGTAGACTTGTTCTGTGGGTGTACATGTGTGTTTGTTTCAGATTTTTATGTCGGTATGCGTTGTTGTGAGTTTGTTATTATGTTGTGATATTTCTGCTGTGTTTTGATATAGATATATTTATTTATGTTGTTTTGACTATGGTCGAAAGGCCTTGTATCAACAGGATATATTGCCACATACAGGGGAGATGCTGCCCGTTTGCTTTCGGTTCAGCATACTCTCGGGGCGTGACAACTTTATTGGTATCAGAGCCCTAGGTTCTGCAGTGTCATACAATGATTTTTTGTTGAGTCTTGGATTTCCCGGGAGTCGATTTGTTTTGGTTTTGCTTTTGTGAGATGAGATCGACAGCGGCATGAGCTCCGAGCAGCACGAAGTAAGAATTTCTGATAACTTATATTCTAGTTAGATACTTATCTATACTTGTTCAACAGGTGTATACAGTCAGAGTTATGACACCTGTGCAGACTCATAGTCGAGGTCGTCCATCAAGGCGATCAGCCAGAGTGGTGGAACAAGATATGGTTACGACTAAGCCAGCTACTCAAGAACAACCTCAGCATCCCTTTATCGGAGGTTCGGAGTCTCAAGATCTGAATATACCACTGATTAGGGTGGGACCTACGTACTCCAGTTGGCTAAATAATAAAGCACGGATACTTGTACTGGCATGTTCGGCCAAGGATTGACTTACCATGTTCCGAGGGGAGTTTGATCCATGGATCGTATGTGCATGGCTGGAAAATTTGGAGGACACTTTCGAGTACGTGGATTGTACGGATGAGGAGAAAGTGAGCCTAGCTGCATACCACCTTATAGATCAGGTTGTTACTTGGTGGAAGATGCAAAAAACCCTATTCGGGGAGCGGGAGATTACCTAGGCAGTTTTCCGAGATGCTTTCTGGAGACAGTATTTCCCTTCCGCATTTTCTATGGCACGTCATTAGGAGTTCCTAAGCCTGAAGCAAGGTGATCGGTCCGTCATGGAATATAATGCGGAGTTTACCAGACTTGTCGATTTCTTCCCTCATCTGGTAACACAGGATGCAGATAGGATGTTCCAATTTACTCAGTGCCTAACTGCTTATATTCGGGCCAAGATGTCAGGATCTTCCATTACCTCTTATAGGGAGGCTTTGGACCGAGCTATCTGTATTGAGATGACTTCCTAGCACATTTCGAGGGAGAAAGTGTTGGTGCAGGGGCACTAGATAATCGAACCTGTGTTTTGATTATGACAAAGACACAAAGTTAAGTTTACATCGTTATCTCACGAGCTAAATCAAGTGTGCAGAAAAGTGCTAAAGCTGGAGATGAAGGCTAGCGACACCCGGAGGAAGCCACGGTGGTCGGGCAACACTCGAGTGACTTCGGAGGGAGCCGAAGGAATCGAGTGGAAGGCCGAAAGCAAGAGCTACTATCGAGGCAAGCTCGTGTGAGTGAGAGATTGTAAGGTCGTGTCCTCTTTACGAGGACGACCGTAGGTGGCGATCCGACTAAGACTTCCTGTGGAAGGTCTAGGTCGAGATCAGATGGTTAGAAACCATCGTATTTATCATTTTCCGAGCTAACCTCTTACTGCAGGGGATTGGCCAGGCTGGCAATCGACTACTGGACGTTGAGCAGTCGACTGATGCTCATCAGTCAACTGATGGCGACGAATCAGCCTTTACGCTAGGTCAAAACGGATAACGTTTGACACGGCCACTTCGCGATAAATTTTGGACAATTTCGTAATCCGTTCCTAAAGATGAAGAGACAAATTCAGAGGCCAAAATCTATAAAAGGAGGGGAGGATTCCAACTCCAAACAACATCAAGTTTATTCATCAAGTGCTCCTACAACGCCAACGCTCCAACATCGTCATAACGCCGACGCGACGCCAAGTTCCGATCTTCTTCGTCGGCAGAAAAATCAAGTAATATTTTTGATATTGTATTCTTTGTTTTTCTTCATAACGAGGTGAGGTAGGCTTGTTGCCTCATCCTTGTATATTCGGTTTTGTGATCGTTGTCTCCTACCTCCAACGAGGAGGAGACGTTATAGTGTTTTGCCCTCCGTATGCGGTCTAGGACCGATAGGGCCTTGGAGTAGCAACCGCTGGGTTGTGAACCAAGTAAAATAAACGTGTTCATTTATTTTCCGCTGTGCTTACTCGTTTACTTGTGTATCAACGAACGAACTCGAACGAAAGATTTACGATCGCTATTCACCCCCCCCCCTCTAGCGACGCTTCTCGATCCAACAGAAAGATATGGAGAAACAGATGTCCCAAAGTAAGCAGCCGAAACAAAATTCAGCAAATCAGACTCAGAAGAAGTAGGATCAGCAGGGAGCTACTCGAGGTACTGCAGAGGGATCGTCTAGTGCGCAAAAAGGGAAGCGCCCAGCTTCTGAACATTCTGGAAGTTCTCAGAAGAATCGTAAGGGTCAGAACAGAACTGGATGTTATAGATGCAGATCTGAAAGTCATAGAGCTCCAGAGTGTCCTTTGGAGCAGTCTGTTTGCTATTATTGCAAGCAACCTAGGCATACCAGTCGGGAGTGTACATTGAGAGCACAATTGGAGTTTTCTGATAGCTCCAACAAGGGAAGAAGGTCTAGCTAGCAGCGACAGTAGAGGACAGTACCGCAGACGCAGTCTTTTGGTCAGAAGCAACCAGTACCTCCACAAGCACAGTTGTTTCAGATACAGGGGGTGCCCCTTCAGTGATGCTAACAACTATCCAATATCCTACATCTCCAGTAATATACTATCCGAAGGTACCTGCACAACAGTTCTTACTAGCCAACTCTCAGGGTTATATTATGCTTGCACCGATGACTCAGTCTCCAGTACCACAGAGTCAGACTCAGCAATATTGGAGGCAGTCTACTACATCAGCAGGGACGCAGCCGCCAAATATAGAGACTGGACGTGTTTATGTCATCACCAGAGATGAGGCACAGCGAGCTAAAGGATCAGTCATACTAGGTATGGTTTCAGTTTATTCTGTATATGCTAATACTTTGATTGATACCGGTAGTTCACATTCATTCGTATCTAGAATATTTCTGGGTAGAGTTGGAAGGATTCCGATGGTTCGTTCTTGTAGGTTAGCAGTATCTTTGCCATCAAGAGAGGTGCTGACTAGCCACCAAGAAATCAAAGGTTTCCCATTAGATTTCGACGGGCATATCCTTACGGTGGATCTCCAGGTGTTAGAAATGGTAGAGTTTGACATTATTCTCGGTATGGACTGGTTGGCCACTTATTATGCTACAGTAGATTATAGAGCGAGAGTAGTGACTTTTTGACCACCAGAACAATCGGCATGGAAATTTGTTGGCACTAGAGATGATGGGCTATCCATTATATCGGCTTTACAGGCTCAGAAGTTATTAGCCCAGGGTTGTCAGGGTTATTTACTATCTCTAGTCAAAGTTGAGAATGGAGGACTACCACCTCTCTCTGATGTACGGGTAGTCCAAGAGTATCCGAATGTGTTTCCAGATGAACTTTCAGGCTTGTCACTTCCTAGGCAAGTGGAATTTGCGATTGAGGTGATTCCAGGAACCATGCCAATATCGAAACCTCCTTATCGGATGGCATCAAAAGAATTGAATGAACTTAAGGTTCAACTACAAGAGTTGCTGGATAATGGATTTATTCACCCTAGTGTTTCGCCATGGGGAGCTCCAATATTATTTGTTAAGAAGAAAGATGGGTCGTTGCGATTATGTATTGACTATAGACAACTGAATACAGTCACAGTTAAGAACAAATATCCACTGCCAAGGATAGAGGAGTTGTTTGATCAACTTAAGGATACCTATGTGTACTCCAAGATTGATTTGCACTTAGGATATCATCAACTTCGGATAAGAGATGTGGATGTGCAGAAAATAGCATTTTGCACTCGTTATGGGCATTACGAGTTTTTGGTGATGCCTTTTGGTCTCACGAATGCCCCAGCTGCATTTATGGACTTGATGAACCGGGTATTCTTGAGGTATATAGATCACTTTGTGATATTATTCATCGATGATATATTGATATATTCTCGATATGAGGAGGAGCATGAACAACATCTACATATAGTGTTAGAGACGCTGCGACGGAGCAACTATATGCCAAGTTTAGCAAATGTGCGTTCTGGTTATCCTCAGTGGGTTTTCTTGGACACGTGGTGTCCAACAGAGGTATTTTTGTAGATCCTAAGAAAATTGAGGCAATTACTAGTTGGGAACAGCCAAAATAAGTCAAGGAGGTCCGTAGTTTCCTGGATCTGGCCAGGTATTATCGGAGATTCGTGGAGGGATTCTCAAGTATTGCCATGTCACTCACTTGCCTGACTCGGAAAGGGGTCAAGTTCACCTGATCAGAGGCTTGTGAAACTTGCTTTCAAGATCTGAAACAGCGGCTAATTTCCGCACCAGTATTAGTGATTCCTTCCGGTGTTGATGGGATGGTACTATATACTGATGCTTCTATCTAAGGGTTGGGTGCAATTTTGATGCAGTCCAACCGTGTGGTATCTTATGCCTCCCATCAACTAAAGGATCACAAAAGGAATTATCCAGTGCACGATCTAGAGTTAGCAACCATCATTTTTGCGTGAAGATATGGAGGCACTACTTATATGGAATTACATTTGAGATCTACACAGACCATAAAAGTCTGAAATATCTGTTCACCTAGAAGGAACTGAACCTGAGACAGAGGCGGTGGATGGAATATCTGAAGGATTATGACTGCACAATCCATTATTATCCGGGAAAAGCTAATGTGGTAGTAAATACACTGAGCAGGAAGTCTCGTGGGGTTCTAGCTAGCCATTTGACAGTGATTACCGATCTAGTTAGATAGTTCTCAGAGTTAGGATTGTCTGAACAAGGTCAAACATCCCGGGGAGTATTGGTTTCTATGGTTGCACAGTCCACTATTGTTGAGAAGATCAAAGAAGCACAAGTCAGTGACCATCATCTGCAGTTCTTGTGCAGCACAATAGACGTAGAATGACAGATGGATTTCTCGAGTAACGAGAATGGAGTACTTTGTTTTCGTGGACGGTTATGTGTTCCGAACACGCATCCAATTAAGGAAGAGCTGCTATATGAAGCACATCATTCGAGATTTTCTATATATCCTGGTGGTACTTGGATGTACCGAGATTTGAAACACTTATACTGGTTGAACGATATGAAAAGAGATATTGCAGACTTTGTTGCTCGATGTTTAGTATGCAGCAGGTGAAGGCTGAACATCATAAACCCGCTGGATTGTTTCAGAAAATTCTGATTCCGGAATAGAAGTGGGAGCATATCACTATGAATTTAGTTATGGGATTACCCAGAACCCGTAAAGGACGTGATGCGATTTGGGTGATCGTGGATCGGTTAACCAAATCTGCTCACTTTCTGCTTATTCGTGGGACGAACCCATTGGATCATCTGGCAGAGTTATACTATCGAGAGATTATCAGGCTGCATGGAGTGCCTTTGAGTATTATATCCGATAGAGATCCACGATTTATCTCGCGATTCTGGCAGAGTCTACAGCAAGCCATGGGCACAGAGCTTCGGCTTAGTACAACATTTCATCCGCAGATAGATGGACAGTCTGAGCGTACCATTCAAACATTGGAGGATTTGCTGAGAGCTTATGTTATGGATTTCAGAGGCAGTTGGGAGGACCACGTTCATTTAGTGGAATTTGCCTATAACAACATCTATCACTCTTCTATTCAGATGGCTCCTTTCGAGGCCTTATACGGTAGACCCTGTAGATCTCCCATGTTGATGGAGGAGGTTGGGGAGCGACAGTTGTTGGGGCCACAGAGTATCCAGTATGATGCAGAGTTGGTGTAAGTCATCAGACGATGGTTATCCGAGGCACAGGATCGGCAGAAGAGTTATACAGACCGGAGGCGAAGGCCTTTGGAATTCTCAGTTGGGGATCATGTGTTCCTTTGAGTTTCACCCACCAAAGGAGTCAAAAGATTTGGGTTGAAAGGAAAATTAGCTCCACGCTACATTGGTCCATTTGAGATATTGGAGCGGATTAGGGGAGTATTTTATCGGTTGGCTTTACTTCTGACATTTGTTGGTGTTCACAACGTATTCTATGTTTCTATGCTGAGGAAATACATGTCGCGATCTGATCATGTTCTAAAGGAGGTACTGATTCCACTTCAGCCTAATGTGACCTACGAGGAGATTCCAGTGCGAATTCTTGGTCGCAAGGAGCTGCAGTTGCGGAACAAAACCATCTGACTCATAAAGGTTGGATGGCAGCATCATACTGATGAGGAGGCTACATGGGAGCTGGAAGATACTATCCGAGCTCAATACCCTCATCTGTTTACTTGAGGTATGTTGTCATTTCGGAAATTTCTTGAATGTATTATCGCATTTAAGTATGAAATTTAGGGACCAAATTTTATTAAGTGGGGGAGAATGTAAAATACGGCAAAAAAAATGGATGGTTAAAACTTTAATTAAAACCTAACCTAGGTTTAATGGATAGGGGTTAATTGAACCTAGGTTTGGTCTTATAAGGTAAAAACCCAACCCGGTTGCTTTCCAACTCAACCCGGTTCTTTAGGCCGAGCGTTTCTGCATTTTCTCACCGTGAGCTCGACGACTTCACCTCTTCCTCACCACAAATTGGCTTCTGTGCATGAGCATTTTCTCGTCGTCCATCCCTTATTCCCCGTCATTCTCTTCTCCCGAGCGTTTCTCACTGCACGACCTCACCTCTTTCTCACCGCGCGACCCAACTCCTCTCGCGACTCTATCCTCCTTGCGTCCCTGTTTCTCGCCGCAACCAACCTCCACTACAAAAAAACTATTTTTTGGCAACGAAATTTAGCAACGAATTATTTTCGTTGCAAATCTGCAACTAATATAGCGACGAATTTTAAGTTTCGTCGCCAATTTGCGACGAAATAAATTTCGTCGCAAAATTTAGCGACGAATTCAGAATTCGATGCAAAATTGCAACGGATCCACGTATTCGTTGCAATTATTTGCAACGAATCAGTGGATTCGTTGCAAAGTTAATATTAATATAAAAAAAAATTAACGTTTTAAAAACTTTAAATTTTCTTTTTTAAAATTTAGGAACGAATACTAGGATTCGTTGCTAATTTGCAACGAATCCTGGATTCGTTGCTAATTTGCAACGAATCCTAGGATTCGTTGCTAATTTAGCAACGAATCCTAGATTGGTTGCTAAATTTAGCAACGAATCCTAGGATTCGTTGCTAATTTGATATTAATATTAAAAAAAAATTAACGTTTTAAAAACTTAAATTTTTTTTTAAAAAATTTTGCAACGAATCCGGGATTCGTTGCAAAATTAGCAACGAATTCCACGATTCGTTGCAAAATTTAATAAACTTACCCCCCGCCCTAATTTTTTCCCATCTTCTCGCGCACGATCGACCCCTAACCTTTCCACTCCATGCCGCGGTCTTCCTCGCTCGGCCGCACGCTGCTCGCCACGACCCGCCTCCGATGGGCGCACTCGAGCCCGCCGCTGCAGACCCGAGGCCGCCACCCGAGGCCGACAATGGCGTCACTAGGTCGACCGACGACGCGACGACGCCACAAGACCCCACCGACGGCCGCGAGGTTGCCGGCGCTTCGTCCGGCCAGGAATTTATGGATTCGCAATTTGCAATGAATTTATGGATTTGTTGCAAAATATTTGCAACGAATCACAGATTCGTTGCAAACTTTTAAATTTATAAAAAAATATATTAAAGAAATAATTAACGTTTTCAACGGGTTTAATTTTTTTAAAATATTTGCAACGAATCTATGATTCGTTGTAAATTTGCAACGAATCCTCAAATTGCTAGTAAAATTGCAACGAATAATAGATTCGCATGTAAAATTTTTGCAACGAATCCTCAAATTGTTGCAAAAATTTTTTAAAAAATTTAAAAAATTAGTTAACGCTTTAAATGTTTTAATTTTTTTAAAATATTTGCAATGAATCTTTGATTCGTTAGAATTTGCAACGAATCCAAAGATTCGTTGCAAAGTTAGCCTTTTTTTTCCGCCCGATGCCCTAATCCCACAAGTCCTCGCGAGCCTCCGCCGCTTCTTTTCGGGCTCACAAGACGAGCCTCCGCCGCTTCTTTCAAAGATCCGCGGCGAGCCTCCGCACGCTTTTTAGCGCGCGCCGAGCTGGGCCGTCATGACGCCATTCCCACGCCACGAACCGCCGGTCCCGGTCATCGAGCTCGATACAGCTGGCCCGGCCACATCCCTGGTCTCGGCCTCACACCACAGCCAGCGCTGCCGGCCGGTGGAGGTCGGCCACCGCTGCCCGCTGCCATCATGAGCCCGGCAAGAAGGCCATGGGCGAGAAGGCCTGTCGTCGCTCACAGGTTTCCCTGGGGCCGGCCGCGAGCCCCGGCTTCACCAAGGAGGCCGCCTACAGGCGCCCGGCAAGGCCATGAGCCCGCCCGTCCGGCCGATCCCAGACTTCCGACACCACCACACCGCCACATATCCGAGGTAAACCGCACTCATTTGTACCAAAAAGTAGCTACATGTTTACATTGGAACTACTTGCACACTTGTGACCAATAACAAATACTAGATGCTTACAGTGTAGATTGATCTCTTTCTTAATAGCTTAAACTTTTTAAGCGGTTACTAAATCAGATTTGCTCAGAGGAGGTTTGGATGACAAAACAAGAGAAAATAAGTTCATAGTATAGACGTGTTCAAAGATAACTAATAGATATAATTAGACTAGTAGAACCAATCATAGAAATATAGGAAAATCAAAGAATATTACATTGGATGTTATACAAGGTGATTCAAAATTTCGGATACAACCAGGAGGAATAACTTGCGAGACAACCCGGTGGTCTAAGATCGAATAGTTTGTGAGTCATGACTCAACTTCTTAACAAAGTAGGAGGTCAAGCATTTGAAGCTTTTAAAAACAACATGTTAGGATGCGAGTCTAGAATGGGCTCTTTGTTAATAATTTAGGCAAAGGTTTGGAATCTTGACTTTTTGTTGAGTTTCGATCACTTAAAAGGATGCTACAATTTCAATATTGGACGATGCCATGACGTTAAGGTTTCAAGACATAATTTAAAAAAATGTGTATATAAATTAAAAGTTTATTTGCATTAACATTTAAGAACAATAAAGTACAAATTGTTACAAACATTCTTTGTTAATACCAAAAGCAATGTCATATGCTGGAGGGGAATATTATTTCTTGTAGCACCCTTGTAAAATCAACCCATAGGGTTTTCTGAAATCCAAATTAAATAATACTTTGTGTATATTAAATATTGATACTAATATTAGTATATTCATAATTTCTAAATTATATGTATCAATTAATACAGATAAATTACAATATACAATTAATTATTATATTTAATTCTATTATTAATCAAAATATATACAACAACTAAATTTGTGATAAGGCTTGGTTGTTGTATTAATTAAAATATATAATTAATTGTTATACAATTAATTTTATACACCTGGTTTGTTTGATTGCCGTCTCTCAAGTTACTTAACTCCTCTACATGTATGCTTTACATAAGATCTTGAAAATTTCTGTTTTTTTAAATTGAATGCCCTAGAAACATTTTTACTCTGAATAATGATAGTTTACTAGTTCCAGTAGTACTGGTGTCAAGAAGGTCATGCTACTCGTGAGCTGAAAATAAAGTGATATTGGAGATCAAGGAACACGTTAGGGAAAGGGAAAAATGAACATTAAAGTAATTCTTTAATGTTTATCCTAAAGTAATAAAAGTCCTCTGTTTTTTATAGTGAATTTCTTTTTCTCTATGCTAGTCTTTCTTCGTCTCTGTTTAAAGATTGTTAAACATAGTGAATTCATATGTGAACTAACTGTATATTCGTATTATTGTAATTTCTAGGAGTTGATAATAATATAATTGATTGAAAACAGACAAAATGCAGCGTGAAAGGAGTTGGATGTATAATAGGAATTTACCTGAACGTCGGGGTTTAACTGATGAATTTATGAGTGGGTTGCAAGAGTTTTTAAATTTCGCAGCTAGTAATGTTGAGTTTATGGATGGTAATCAGATAAGGTGTCCGTGCAGAAAGTGTCACAATGGTAGATTTTTACCATCTAGCAAAGTTTCAGAGCATCTTTGTAGATTTGGATTCGTTGCAAATTACTATAACTGGACATGTCATGGTGAACCATTTATATCTGATGAAGTTTATGATGGACACAACACACAAGTCTCTAGGGATCAAAGTGATTATAATCAATTAAATCCATATCAGAGGATGATATATGATGTAGCGGGCGAATTTGATTCCCAATCACAAGGTGCAACTTCAAGTTGTCCTCCAAGTTGAGCAAATGTTTACTAATGCATCACCTTGGAAGAGGTGCACGAATATCGGTCAGAATATGAATAATGAAGCATATCTGAAATTTCAGGAGGTCTTGAGTGCTGCAGATGCACCTTTATGGGCTGGTTGTGAGACTCACACTAAACTATCGTTCACCGCTAGAATGTTGAATGTCAAGGCAGAGCACAATGTGTCTGAAGAGTGTTTTAATAATTTTGTCCAAGCTTTTGAAGAGGCATTGCCGCGTGATAATATACTGCCCAATGATTTGTACAGTATGAAAAAACTGATGAAAGAATTAGGTCTCCCAGTGGAAAGAATTGATGTGTGCAGAGATGGTTGTATGTTATATTGGGGAGATGATGCAGATGTGGATGTTTGTAAATTCTGTAATCAAGATAGGTACAAGAGCACTAGTAGGAGGCAGCAACGACGTAAATCATATAGTCAGTTGTTTTATTTGCCTTTAACTCCTAGGTTACAAAGGCTTTATGCATCAAAGACAACTGCTGAACACATGACTTGGCATGCAAATCATCAAACAGAAGAGGGACTAATGTGTCATCCATCAGATGCAGAGGCGTGGAAAAAATTTGATAGAACATATCCTGATTTTGCGAAGGAGACTCGAAATATTAGGTTAGGTCTCTGTCTTGTGATTTGCTCCATTTGTAAATCAGAAGACACTATTCTTGGCTTATATTAACTCCGTATAATCTCCCGGGGATGTGCATGAAAACACCGTATATGTTTTTAACATTGGTTGTGCCTGGCCCAAAAAATTCCGAAGAAGTTAATAGATGTTTATATGCAACCATTGATTGCAGAGCTAAAACAACTATGGGATGAAGGTTTTCCTACATACGACGTTCATACTAATCAGATGTTTGTGATGAAGGCTGCTCTTCTTTGGACCATAAATGACTTTCCGGCTTATGGTATGCTATCAGGTTGGAGTACTGCAGGGATCTTAGGATGCCCAATATGTATGGAGAGATCAAAGTCGATTAGATTGAAGCATGGTAAGAAGCCGAGTTATTTTGATTGTCACAGACAATTTTTACCACTAAATCATAATTTCAGAAGGAATAAAGATGAATTCACTAGGAATCGAATTGAAAGAACACCTCCGCCATTGAGATTGACTGGTCAAGATATTTGGTACAGAGTTCTTCACTTTCCATCTGTTATTGAAGAGCCACATGATACAACTTATGAATATGGAAGCAACCATAAATGGACCAAACGAAGTATATTTTGGGAGTTACCGTATTGGTTTACTAATTTGATTCATCATAATCTCGATGTTATGCATATTGAGAAGAATGTTTTTGATAATCTGATAAATACAGTGATGGATATCACCGGAAAAACAAAAGATAATCTGAATGCAAGAAAAGATATGCGACTCATTTGCAAACGACCCAGCCTTGATGTTGATGAAAATAGTAGAGGACCAAAACCAAAGGCAGTTTATACATTGAATAAGGAACAGAGACGTGTTGTTTGTGAATGGTTGAAGTCATTGAGATTTCCTGATGGCTATGTTTCTAATCTTGGGAGATGTGTCGATATGAAGGAATGCAAATTGATGGGTTTGAAAAGCCATGATTGTCATATATTCATGGAAAGACTTATTCCTATTGCCTTAAAAGAACTCTTACCGAATTTTGTCTGGGGTGTCATTACAGAGTTAAGTATTTTTCTTCATGATATATGCTCAACAGTTTTGGGATATTCACACATGGAGAAGTTAGAGAGAGACATTCCAATTATTTTGTGCAATTTAGAAAGGATTTTTCCGCCTGCATTTTTTGATTCAATGGAACATCTTTTGGTTCACTTGTCATATGAGGCCAAAGTTGGAGGACCAGTTCATTATCGATGGATGTATCCTTTTGAAAGGTATAATTCACATATTCTATATTTCGTTAATATTGCATAAAAATCTTTATTTTTTTATATATTTATTTCTAATACTATTTGTTATATTACAAACAGATTCTTATATCATTTAAAGAAAAAAGTGAAAAATAAGGCACATGTTGAAGCCTCTATTGTGAATGCATATATTGTGGAGGAAGTAACAACTTTTGCATCATATTATTTTGAGCCTCACGTTCAGACCAAAAGACGGAAATCCGGAAGGAATGATGAAGGTCCTGTCGATCCCAATTTAAATTCTTTCTCAATTTTTAATTATCTTGGTCGACCAAGTGGACCGTGTAAGCAACGATACTTAACTGATCAAGAATGGCGGGCAGCCCAGACATATGTTTTACTTAATTGTCCAGAAGTATCGCCATATTTCGAGTTAGTATATATTTCCTATTTCTTCGTCAAGTGTTAATTTGTTTATGTTATAATACAATTTTTTATTATAGGATTTTCCAAAACTTATACTCTGAAATCCCGACACGTGACTTTGATCACTTCTGCGATCAGGAATTTGCACCATGGTTCAAATCATATGTAAGCATTTTTAATTACCTCATTTTTGTTTAGACATATCTTAACTTTTAAATAAATATCATTTTCATTTGAGTATAGATTTATGATAATCAAACTCACGTTCAGCAAGAATTGCTAATCCATCTATCATGGGGTCCAAAATCAATGGTACGCACTTGGCCAGCATATTTCATAAACGGATATAATTTCCACACTCAAGAATATGGAAATGGAAAGAGTACAATGAATAGTGGAGTATGTGTCGCTGGAGTAGGTGCAAGCAATGAATTTTATGGTTTGCTGGATGAAATTATAGAGATTGATTATCCTGGTCCAGAAATGCGAGTTATTTTATTTATGTGTCGCTGGTTTGACCCCGTCAGGGGGATGAAGGTGCATCCACAGTATAATTTGGTTGAAGTAAATCATAAAAGATTTTATAAGAGATATGAACCATTTATTTACATTTATGTTTATCAAGTTTTTTATGCTCCATATCCTAGTTTGAGGCGTGACAAAATGAATGGTGGTGTGTTTGTAAAACAAAAGCACTGAAAAAATTGAAGAGCTGCAAGATATCAGATATCAACAAGACAAAGTTACAAATATGTTTCAAATCGAGGAATATATAATTCCAACATTACGAGATCCCGTGAGTAGTGATAAACGAGCGTGGATCTGGGAAATTGATGATAATGATGAAGAGGAGGAGGGGCGAGGAGGAGGAGGAGGAAGAGGAGGAGGCAGGGATGAGGATCTTGATGAGGATGAGGAAGATGATAATGAGGACTTTGAATTTTGGCGTCTAGGGTAAGTTTTATATATATAATTTTAGTTTTAAACTATAAATTTACAAATTTTCTTAGCTCAATTATTTGTTTATATAATGTCTCATTGTTAAATTTATATCTTTTGTCTCTGTATGTTTTGTATAATTTGTTCTTATAGGTTATCAGTGGTGAAATCATCGTAGCTTAGCGCAGCTGCAGTATCTCATATCTTCATTATGCATATTGTAAGTTTTTCATGTTCTTCATTAAGCATAAAAGTTTTATTTTCTTTATTCTAATTTTGTTTTTGGTTGATAGTTTCGACGTGGTGGACAGAGAAGACAAAGTACTAGCAGTGGCCAGAGTGATCCACCGCCTGCCAGCACTATACCTACTTGCCCTCCTGATCTTCCTGGACCTTCACATGATCGCGATTACCATCTCATTCTCATTACCGCGGCCTTCCCATTCTGATTCACCCGTACCCGCCAGACACTCCTCCACTGAGAACATCGAAAGTCGACCATATATATTTCCTATGGGAGATTCGTAAGTAATATAAGTATTATAATTTTTAAAATATCTTGATTAAACAACATCAAATATTTTTCACTTGATCGTAGGTTTGAAAATTCTGTACCTATTATTCGCGAGATCAACAAAATCGTGAATAACTATTGGAGAGGAGATTCTTTGTCATACTCGAGCACGCCAGGACCTACAAAAGAATTATGGTGGTGCGAGTTTCAGGTATAATTGATTCATTTTATATATTAAATAAGTGATTATATAATCAATTGTTTTATTTCCATCTCAGCGGAGATTTATTTGGGACCCTAGTCAAGACTTGGAAGTTAAAAGAATTTTTAAAAAAAAATGTGGCGATCATATCCGGCATGTATTGAGTCATGCCAAATCTACTGGAAAAAAACCTGCCTGTGTCACGTCAGACAATTGGAGTAAAATCTCCAATTATTGGCAATCGGATGAGAGCAAAAAAAGAAGTCAACAGAATAAATTAAATCAAGCCTGTAATTCTGGAGACTTATCTGCAACATATGCGGGCGGATCTATAAATATCGAGGAGCATTCACGTAGATTGGTAATTTTTAAATTCTACAATTAGTTTTTAAATTTATTTCAGATTATTATTTTATTTCTAACATTCTTATATTTAGTCTAAGGAATTGGGAAAGGAGCCGGAATTTATAGATACTTTCGTTCGCACTTTCCAAAAAAAAGATAAGACTTGGAGTGGAGATAGAGCTCGAGCTATTAAGGTTTGAAATAATCTTTAAACTTACTTTATAACTTTAATTCTGTTAGTTATGTAAATGCTCTTATTTAATTTTTAATTTTTTGTAGGAGAGATATGATCAATTATCCTCATCTCAGAGAATTTCAGGAGATGACGGTGATACTGAGGGATCTGAGCCATCTGTTAGTAATAATATGGATTTATGGCTTGAGGCGAGTGGAGGATCCAAAGGGGGAAGGATACTAGGTATGGGTTCTCTGAGCAGACTGCATAATGCTCCTCGTAGATCTATTTCTTCTACTCCACCAGCAGTAGCGGCACAGATACAAAACTTGACTGAGGAGGTTAGCAATTTGAAGGGCATAATACATGAAAGAGATCAGCAAATTTTAACAATACAACATCAAAACTCACAAAGGGATCAGGAAATGATAGAGATGCGACGACAACAAGCCTTTCTTATGCGCCAGTTTCAGCAATTTACTTCTGGTACAAGTCATATTCCTCCGAGTCAAGACGATGATGGTGGCGACGATGATGATATTGTATGCATGTTTTTAATTAGTACCTTTAAAATTGTTTAGTTTATTTAGTTTTACTCCTTCATTTTTACATTTTTTATTAGTACTTTTTATTTTGCTTTAAACAGGAATAATCTATGAAGTCAATCCTTATGGTGGTTGAAATTGCACATCATTGTAAGTCTTTGCATATTTATTTTCGTGTTAGTATATAGTTTTTTTTTAATGTATGCTACTTTTTCTTTGTTTGTTTCTTTCTAATGCGGTAGAAGAATGTCGGTGATTGCTTACAGTTTTCTTTTTCACCATGTGTTGAGATCTTTTGTGGACATTGTTATTTGTATATCATAACTATGTTGATGTTTGAATTTTTGTAAGATATAACTTTTTATTTGGATATCTTTTGTTGGAATGTTGCTTATTATTTTGTTGTATTGAATGTATGTGTGTTTTGTTTGTATTGAATTTATTGTGTTTTGTTGTGTGTGTGTGATAATTTGTATATACGATAGAATATCGAAACGGAATAAAGCTGTCAAAAATTTTTTTCTTTTGCGACAAATTTAGCGACAAATATCCCAATTCGTTGCTAAATCTCGATAAATCTGCGACGAAATTTAAATTTCGTCGCAAATTTGCGACGAATTTAGCAACGAATCCAATCTGCGACAAATTTTGCAACGAAATTTGCGACGAATTTTGCAACGAATTTTATTTCGTCGCAAATATTTGCAACGGAAAACGAATTCGTCGCAAAATTTTTGCGACGCATTTTGCGACGAATTTGGAAACATCGCAAATTTAGCAACGAATTCCTTTTTTCGTCGCGAAAATTACCAACGAAAAAATTTATTCGTCGCAAAAATTAATTTTTTGCGACGAATTTTGCGACGAAATTTGCGACGAATTTGTATCAGTCGCAAATTTACCAACGAATTACTTAATTCGTTGCGAAAATTTCCGACGAAAACATTAATTCGTCGCAAAATTTTGCGACGAATTCTGCGACGAATTTGGAAAATCGGGGTAACTTTTGCAACAAAATTAGGGACGAATTTTAAAATTCGTCCCTAATTTTCGTCGCTAAAATTCGTCGCAAAAAATTCGTCGCTATTTTTGTCGCTAATATTTGCGACGCTTTATTCCCAACAAAAAAATTTTTGTCGCTAAATTCGTCGCAAATTTTTTTTGCAACAATTTTTTTTTTAAATTCGTCGCTAAATTTGTCCCAAATTACTGTTTTTTTTTGTAGTGCTCTCCCTCTAGCAATTTTTTCTCGCGATCTCCTCTCCATTGCACCAGACCTCCCCCGTGCCATCTCTCTATTCTCGGCTACCTCCCTCTCCTCCTTGCTATTTCTTTCTCGCGACCCCTTTCCTCACACACGATCGGTGACCTCTGCACCTCTTCCTCGCCGAACGGCCAACTGCCGATGGCTCCTTTCGGTGGGAGAGACGGCGGGAGGGGAGGATCGACGTTTGGGCACCACTAGGCATCCTTGATCCCGGGAGCTAGGGATCGGCAGGGGTTCACGCTATCGGATTTGTGAGCCACCTCTGCCCGATTGTTGCGATTGCTAGGTAAGTGATGCGGTCCTTCATCTCCAATCACATTCTTCCTTATAGCGCCTAATTTCTATGGCGATAGGGCGTGAGGTCTTAAGCGAATAGGGCGAGTTGAGTTGCATTGGTGAAGTAAATCTGTATATTTCTTCCATTTGCTCTTTTTTTCACTTCTGTCCAGTGTGTTTGATGAATTGTGAGTGTTGAATGAACGTGGTGTGTCAATGCCTTTGGATCCGACGGCCTATCTGTCAATGGATCATAGTATGGAGGTTGAGAATGGAGGGTTGCTGGCTGTGGATGAGTGAAGAGGTTCTGTGAATGGCTATTAATGGCGGTGGATGGAGTTCGGTTGCGATGAGGATGTTGTTGGAAGATCGGTGGCCGGCTAGAGGGAGGTGAATAGCCCAAATCGCATGGTGGATGGAAATCGATTGTTCGTCGCGTATCGCTTGTCTACAATTCTCATTAGCACAGCGGAATATACAATAATGAAAACACAACAAGAATATAAGCACACGACGCATGATATACATGGTTCGGAACCTTAGGGTTCCTACTCCACGGGGTGAGATCAACGAGCTCGTGTTATGCGCACGACACTAACAACAACTCCTTCTCAACAACACGTCGGAGGTGGAGAAACCTCATACAAGCAATTACACTAAGTAATACAAGCAAATACAAATACAAGAAGAAATACAAGTAAAGAACACTTTACAAAACTTCGCTTTGATCACTTTCTTGTTGCTTGCTTTGGATTGCTCTTGATGGTATGGAATGCAGCAACAATTACCCTCCAAAATTGCCCCAAAAACTCTTGCCAAATCCTCCATCTCGAGCTCCATTTATAACCTGCATCGAGATGATTTCGTGCCCGTCAGTCGACTGATCATGACCATCAGTGGACTGATCCTGTAGTCGTTGTCTCACAATGACTTGATCCATGCTGGACAAGTTCCAACGGATCCATCATCAGTCGACTGATCATGCCCATCAATTGACTGATGATCCCATCAGTCGACTGCTCACCGCGGTCACTCAACTGAAAAGCATTCTCAGGTTTCGACCACCTCGATCATCGATCGCCAACCCGACAAAGGATGGGCCAATAGAACCAGATCAGTCAAACACCGATCGAGTCCATCGACATGGAGCAGTCGACTGGCACCTATAACAGTCAACTGATGTCGGATAAAACCTCAAACACCAAGTTGTTTGAGCATCCGACCATCGGGTAAACCCTCAAACATCATGTTTTAGCATCCGACACTCAGTCTTAGCCACATGGCCAAGTCCACCTCATCTCTCATGGAGTTCCCCACTGAAGCTCTCTTCCCTCGGCCTACGTCCCTCAGATGCACCAAGCGCACGACTTCGAAATGTCATCCTTCGCGTCTCTTGCCCTCGAAGTTTGCTTCCCTTGGGCCTCACTCCATTCGCTCCCCGTCCGGCAGTCCCTTATATGCACTAAGCGCACGACTTCGCAATTTCATCCTTCATCGACTCAAGGACCCTGAGCCTACGAGACTTGTGACTTGCCAAGTCCTCAAGACTTCCCACACCAAGCCTCATGCTTGGATTTTACCAACACCACTAAGGCTACACACTTGGATTTACGTGACCAACCCATGTTGGACTTCCCTTGACAATCCCATGTCATACGTTTTGTCTAACATCAAAATACAGTTCAAGTCAAACTCGAGTCCGGTCAATCATGACCTGGGTCGATTGCACTAACAATCTCTCCCTTTTTGATGTTTGATAAAACCTCAAACTCAAGTCTACCAATTATCCCAAATTGACAATTCTCACATCCCAATGAGAATTCCAACTAACCCCAATTGGTAACTTCTCTCCCTTTTTGACATACATCAAAAAGATCCTCCCCAAGGGTATGAATGTCTCATATCTCAATGAGATCTTACAATCTCTCTCTAGGAGGAAAACACCTACTTTCAATCTTTTTAGTGATAAGTCCCATATCACTTAAGAGAGGCAATCCCTCAATTTTCCTCCCATGAGGAAAAATACACATCCATCTACTCATGATGGATACCTCCCCCTAAAGGCTTGCTCCCCCTTGACCATTGCACCAACAATGTCCTTGGAAAGTCCCTAAGCCAATAGGAACACTAAACCATTAAAATTAAGGCAAAGTTCAACAATGAACTCTCACACACCTTAAAATTGATACATACCCTAAACAAATCTTCTAATCCATATCCAATAGATTTTCACCCTTTCTAATGCTCTCCAAAGCATGTCCTAGGGTTAGGAGTCATTAGGGAACCAAAACATAGCTGAACATGGGCCTAACAACCATTGTTTACGAATCACTGGCAATACTGATGAGAGATCAATCGATCACACCCTCATCACCGATCGCCATTGCGACAATGATCGTAAATCAAAAATCAATTTCTATCAGAAATGGTTTTCAAAAATTCATAAGTAATTATGCATACAGTGAAAAATCATGAAAATTCATATGCATAATACTTATAACAATCAATATGGATGAAAAATATTTGAAATTTATTTTACCCACAAAATAGTTAGATTGATACAAAGTTTAAAAGTTGAGAAAAGCTTCAATATTTGAGCCCTCTTTGTATCACCTCATTCAATGGTGGTTGCTATCAAAAGATAGACTTCACAAATGATTTTGAAATGATTTTAAAACCTTTAATTCCATTTTCCTAAATATCTCACTTGTATCTAAATGTGTGAAACACATACAAGTCAGGTTTTTTAGTGAGATGTGGGCTTTGTTCATTTAGGGTCTCATGCATTTTTTCTAAGCAACACTATTTGATTCTCTTATGCTTGGGACTTCAAATCATGCCTTAGTAACTCAATTTAAATTGATGCATGAATGATGATTATGGCATAATTGATAACATGAATAAGCATGTTCCAAAATCATGATGTCATGGCATGTGAATGAAATCTAAGTATACATGACATATATAAATAACCCTAAATATGATCATGACATTTTATATGATAAAAATAAATATGATGTCATGACATGGCAAGGCAAATAAAGCATAGCAAGTATAAAATACTAAGGTATAAGATACCTAAGTGTTAAGCCCAAATTGTCATTTCTTAGAATTAAATTCATTTTGCCTTAATACCATTTATCTCCCAAGTGTGCCAAAAATCCAAAATGGTACACCATAACTTCTAAGACATACTTGTGCCAATTTAATCATTTTTCAAACTTCTCAAAACACATTGGCACATCCTAAAGTGTCAACTCACTATGGTTAGGTTAACTACCCATCCACTTAGGGTTGACACACCCTAACCCATCTAGCGTAAGTCGATCACGCTCCTAGGAACCCAATACCTATTGGAGCTCCTTGAGTTAACTAGGTATTCACTAGGGATAACTTCCCAAGATACCTTTCTAATGACCCTTTTTGGCTTTGAAGCCTTAGTCAATTGAGTCTTTCCTAGGTCAACTCTAGAGGTGACTTCCCCTTTGACCTTCTTGGTGGCTACCTTAGATTTTCTTGAATTTTGAGCCACTAGACAAACACCATGGTTAGTCTTAGGGATGACTTCCCTATTAATCTTAGTTTTACTAGACCTAGATGTTGTTCCATAATCAAATGGAACATTATGATAAGTCTTCTTGGGGTTAGGTTTGTGACCCAAATCTTTCTTACCCCTAGACGGTTCTTACCTTCTAGGACCTAGATCTTGACCATTTGACCCCTTAAATGAATTCGTCATAATTGTTAGGGTCTTTTCCAATTTTTCAAGCTTTAACCTCAAGGCTTGGTTTTCTAATTCTAATTTTTCCAATTTTGAATTTTCATTCTTTCTTTGGGAAGGCCTCTTCTTGGGCATATGCCTAGATTTCTTGGGGTTAATCCCAAAATTTTCTTCTATTCTCCTAATGGACTCCATAGGTAGAATTGGTCTAGAGTTATGGTGTATAGGTTTGTCCTTAGGTAAATCAACATGCTTGGCACCTAGGCAAAAATATCTATTCCTACATGCATGCTTTTCATTAATAATAGTAAGTGCAATAAAGTAATTTCTAGCATGCTTCTTAGTCCTAGAGTTAGAAGGTGCATTAACTAAATTTACCTTAGGGTTAGCTTTGGAAGCTCCCCCTACATGAGATGCCCTTTCTTGCCCCTTATTCCTCTCTTTAGGGCATTGGCTTCGGTAATGTCCTCTTTAGTTGCATTTGAAGCACACAATGTGCTCTTTGCTCTTTCTAGTGAGCACTCCGGCATCCTTTGACTTTTGGTTGACTTTTGGCTCCGGTACCTTCTTCTTAGCCAATTTTGGGCACTTACACTTGTAATGCCCTTTCTCCCTACACTCAAAGCAAATTATGTGATCTTTATTATTAATTACATTGTTTGAGTTACCTAGGGTGGTGGAAGCCTCTTGATCTTCATTTCTCCCGGATGTAGATACTTCTTCTCGTTCTTGTTCTAGGATGGAAGGCCTCTCCTCCCCCTCAATGATAGAGGTGGAGGTTTCCTCCAAGTCATCCACATCTTCGAATGTTGATGGTGATTCTTCAACATCCTCGAATCCGGATGTTGATGGACATTCTTCCTCAGCCTCCTTCTCTACTTGTGTCGATTCAGAATTTTCGTATAATTTAACCATCTTATCCCACAACTCCTTAGCATCCTCATATTCACCTATCTTACACAAGATATGGTTAAGTATTAATTTAATCAATATTTTCGTTACCTTAACCGTCATCTTGAATTATTTCCATTGCTCTTCGATCCATCTTGATTTTATCAACGGCTTGTTTTCTTCATCCCTAGGTGTTTCAAAACCGTTTTCAATTGTTAGCATCATATCGAAATCGGTTTCGAAGTATATCTCCATCTGTTTCTTCCACCAAGAAAAATCTCCATCGTATTTTCGTGGATGGATGTTGGAGTCGGCCATCTTGTCGTGCTTGAGTTGGTGATTAGTCCACGACAAGCTTCTCACTCTGATACCACTTGTTGGAAGATCGGTGGCCGGCTAGAGGGGGGTGAATAGCCCAAATCACATGGTGGATGGAAATCGATCGTTCGTCGCATATCGCTTGTCTACAATTCTCGTTAGCACAGCGGAATATACAATAATAAAAACACAAGAAGAATACAAGCACACGACACACGATATATGTGGTTCGGAACCTTAGGGTTCCTACTCCACAGGGTGAGCTCAACGAGCTCATGTTATGCGCACGACACTAACAATAACTCCTTCTCGACAACACGTCGGAGGTGGAGAAACCTCGGACAAGAAATTACACTAAGTAATACAGGCAAATACAAATACAAGAAGAAATACAAGTAAAGAACACTTTACAAAACTTCGCTTTGATCACTTGCTTGTTGCTTGCTTTGGATTACTCTTGAAGGTATGGAATGTAGCAGCAATTCCCCTTCAAAATCACCCCAAAAACTTTTGCAAAATCCTCCATCTCGAGCTCCATTTATAACTTGTATCGAGCTGATTTCACACCCATCAGTCCACTGGTCCTGTAGTCGTTGTCTCACAATGACTTGATCCACGCTGGACAAGTTCCAACGGATCCATCATCAGTCGACTGATGATCCAATCAGTCGAGTGCTCACCGCGATCACTCGACTGGAAAGAATTCTGTGCCCGAATTCACCCTGATCAGTCGACTACCAACCCTTGGCAGCCGACTAATGGTGTCGACAGTCGACTGCCAACCCTTGGCAGTCGACTGTTCATCTAGAACTTGATCAGTCAAACACCGATCGAGTCCATCGACCTAGAGCAGTCGACTAGCACCTAACCAGTCGACTGATGTCAGATAAAACCTCAAACACCAAGTTGTTTGAGCATCCGACCGTTGGGTAAACCCTCAAACATTACGGTTGATCATCCAACACTCAGTCTTAGCCACTTGGCCAAGTCCACCTCATCTCTCATGGAGTTCCCCACCGAAGCTCTCTTCCCTCGGCCTACGTCCCTCGAATGCACTAAGCGTACGACTTCGCAATGCCATCCTTCGCGTCTCTTGCCCTCAAAGTCTGCTTCCCTTGGGTCTCACTCCATTCACTCCCCATCCGGTGGTCCCTCGGATGCACCAAGCGCACACCTTCGTAATGTCATCCTTCACCGACTCAAGGACCCTGAGCCTACGAGACTAGTGACTTGCCAAGTCCTCAAGACTTCCCACACCAAGCCTCATGCTTGAATTTTACCAATGCCACCAAGGATACACACTTGGATTTACGTGGCCAACCCATGTTGGACTTCCCATGACAATCTCATATCATACGTTTTATCTAACATCAAAATATAGTTCGAGTCAAACTCAAGTCCGATAAATCGTGACCTGGGCCGATTGCACCAACAAATGTTAATTAGAGTGGTTAGATCCCTAAATTTGTGTAATTGTGAGTTGTGTGGGACTGTTGGTAGCGAGTTGGTCATGAATACATTCTGGTTATGCTTTATCCTTAGCTGTGAATGAGGCTAGGATTGGGATGGAGTTGTGAACTATTGATTAAATGGTTAGATAGCTATTTGGGTTTCATTTTGTTTTGTGATGTGAATTGGGTGTGATTAGGGGTTGTGAAGGCTGTGCAGGGTTGTATGTGTTCTGTATGAGGGCTGGGAACGGGCTGGAGCAGCTCGATCTCGGTTGTGGATGTGAGTTAGTACGTTTAATTGATTTGGGTGGAGTGTACCTAAGAGGTTTAATGATTTAAACCTAGTTGGATGTTGTAGAAGGGTTACACTTGACGATTGGGGATTTCTAATTCGTATTCGATAAAGGGATGCAAATATAAAAACGATATAGTAGTGGAGTAGTATGTTGTCGTGTGCTTGAATTTAACTGTAGTTGATGATATTGCAGGACGTGGATACGATACAGGACCGCAGCCGTGAAGATATTTATTTCGAGCTTTATAGCAGGTGGGTAATTTCCTACTCTGGTCAGGTAGTAGCTAAACCCTGAAGTATATAACTTCATATTATTGTCACTTTTACCTTGACTTCACTCTAGTTTTTTCTAATGCTTGATACTTAGTCTTTGCCCTTTTAAATACTCTATTGTTGTTATCACATTTTCCTTCATCATGATTATGGGTTATAGATGTGATGCATGTAAGCCTATAGTTGTCTAACTAGGTGTATTTAGTAGAGTACAGATGAAGACTTGATTTATAAATGGGATAAAAGGTCATCCGAAGGAGTGAGTAATGTCTTGAACATAGAATTGAATCTTATGATAAATCCTTATGTTGCGTACCCATTTCTGATCATGTGTTTATTTATGGTTATATGGATTGTGGATAGTGCGTCGCTATGAACCGGTGGTCCTAGTTTGGTTGTGATCAATTGAGGATGACTCTCTATAGGATAGAGAGTATGTTGATCAGATTAGTATGACTCCCTGTAGAATAGAGAGTCTGTGATGAATGTCTGTATGTGTGACTATGCATTCATGTCATTTACATGCATACTGGTGACTTGGTCTCCCTTGTGGTTGAGAGAGTCGTCAGTCATCCTGCCTCCGTGGTTACTCGTGGCAATAGTAGCTGGTGTGAGGGAAGATCATTTGTTGTGACGCACTCTACCACTGTAGGCAATGGTAGTTAGAGTTGCGTGCAGTTGTCCTGCGTGTGTAGCACTCGATCACTCATGGATAGTGACTGTCGAAGTGGCCAATAGCAGGGACCCCCGTTGTGTAGCTAGCTTTTTACGCTTATATGCTACTTGTTCATACTGCCCACTCGGCTACTCGAGAGTAGTGGTTAGTGTTGAGTGGGATAGTTGTCATGTCGAGCCACCTAAGCTATACTGGGGTCGTGGTAGCGGTTAGGGTGAGCAGACATGACCATGCATTCTGCATTGTCATGTTTTTATGATGTTTTGCATATATATATATATATATATATAGGGTTTTGTTAGCCTGAGCGACAGTTTGTGAGCGTCTGTGCGTGTTTGCTCACATGGCGTTGCCATGTCATCCGATGTCACATTTCTTTTTTATTTCTTTCGGTTTCTCAATTTCGCTGGGTTTCTAATTTGCCGCCGCATTTTCTGCTTTGCCGCCACGATCCGCGATGACTCCCTCGCTCTACTACTGCGATCCACAAACCTCCCCTCGCCTCGACGCCATCCGCTCTGTCGTCGTGATCCGCCGCCCTGCTCCACGACCCACGATGCTCGAGCCATCGTCGCCCTGCTCCACGCCCCCCACTGCGCGATCTGCATCTGCTCTATTGTGCGATTCGCTGCCCTAATCCACGACCCTCGCCGCCCCTCATCGCACCGACCTCGCTGTAAGTCGCCATCCTCCTCGCCGCAGGCTGCCATTCCCCTCGCCGCAACCCCATGTCGTGCTAACCTTGCTGCAGGCAGCCCACCATCCCCCTCGCCGCAATACCTCGTCGCGCCGACCTCGCCGCAAGCAGCCCGACATCTCCCTCGCTACCTCGCCGCAATCCACAACCCATCGTCGTGCACCATTGATCCTCTGTGAACCAAGATCACTCGGTCTTCGCTTTCTCCATCTCCAGCTCGACCTGTTCCATATGCTTCTGAACCCTAATCCTTCCGGGTACATCACCTCTTCGTTTTCACTATCCATCTTTTCCTTTTTGGCTTATTCTTTTCGGTCTATGTCGAATATAGTTGAGCTAATTGTTGGTTTTGAACAGGAGCAAATGCTGGACTGATGGTCTCATATGACTTTCTTTTTTTGCAGCGAGGATTTATCGGTTTATCCTTTATCCATTGCCTTTATGTTGTACCTTTTATTGAGACATCAGTATACTTTGTTGGGAATCTAAAGAACAAATGAAATTGATGCAAAATGTAAGCGTTTGCCAATCTAGAGCAAGTTTTTGTGCATTATGGGTGTGGTAAATTTGTTGTATTGCTAAGCTTTGTAATCAAGGATAGAATATGCAGTTGTACGTGGATGTAGTAGATATGAACCGTAAGAAGTTAAAAGTGAAAACTCTTATTATGCGAGTTCAAACTTATAATTGAGATGGAGATGGATCAATGCTCTAATTATAGATGTGGTGGAAACTAGAGGAGCGTGGTGCTCGAGAACAGACGATGCGAGGTGCTCGAGCAATGTTGGTGTCAAGAAATGAGAAGCGCAATGTGAGTACGAAGTGTTTGGGCGATGCTGGTGATTGGAAAATGGGAAGCACAGCATGAGGAGCTCAAGCGATGCTGGTGATCGAGAAATTAGAAGCGCTGTGAGGTGCGTGCTCGAGCAATGCTGGTGATCGAGAAATGAGAGATGCAACATGAGGTGAGAAGCAAGGTGCTCGGACGATATTGGTGCTAAGGAAATGAGTAGCAATCGATTGAGTAATCGACTGTTTTTAATATAACAGATCACATAACAACGTTTAATTTATTAGTCGAAGATGAGCAATCGATTGAACCTAACAATGTTGTCCAAATGTTAACTTCGCTTCTGTGCACTGGCTTAAGCTATCTATAATAACATACTAAGGATATCTCTTGCAAACTCAACAAACCACTAAAGCATTTGAACATACAAACAAAAAAATCACAACCATACATCAATAGAGAATAAATCACACCCTACCCATGAGTGTATGAAGGTAAAAAACACGAGAAAAAAATACATTCCTATCACAATTCTCTATAAAAGAATATTAAAGCATTATACACTAAATTAAATTTACAATCAATATGAATTCCATATAAACTATTCAAATTCAATATGTCAATATGAATTCCATATAAACTATCCAAATTCAATACGCTCATTACATATATCATTGTGTGCATAAACCGAATGTCATTCTAAAATGCACAAGCTTCCAACTTTCAATAAGTCTAACAACATAGAAAGAAAGATAAGTCCAACAAAGTAGGAAGGAAGACGACAAACATGTCAAATATCAACTTGCATTTTTATCTATATTGCATAAACAAATAATTGGAATTAAACACACTTTTGAAGTTTAGCAACATCTTCTAAACTATGTACTAAAATGTCAAATAGACAACATGAATTAAGGATGTAAAAAGAAAGCCTTCAATCTTTGCGACCCTTACAGCAAGTATACAAATGTTGCTAGGCAGACGTGACAAATCAGAGAAAAATGCAAACAAATTGTTGGAACGTAGATGACCGGCTAGAGGGGGAGTGAATAGCCCTCAATCATCGTACGGTGAAATATGATCGTTCGTCGTGCGTCGCTTGTCTACAATTGTCGTTAGCGCAGCAGAAACAATAGAAACAAATAGAAATACTAACAACAACACAAGCACACGCAAATACACACGATATTCGTTGTTCGAAACCGAATGGTTCCTACTCCATGGGCGAGCTCATCGAGCTCTAGTTATGCGCACGACACTAACTAACACTCCTCGACAACACGTCGGAGGTGGAGAAACCTCGTACAAGCAATTACAAAGTAATACACGAAGTACAAACAAGAATACAAATACAATATAAAAGAAAATTTTTCACCGATTGCTTTTGATCACTTGCTTGTTGCTTGCTTTTGTTTGCTCTTGAAGGTCTAGAATGCAACAACAATTCCCCTCCAAAGTCACCCAAAAAGTCTTGGCAAAATCCTCCATCTCGAGCTCCATTTATAATCTGCATCGAGCTGATTTCGCACCCAACAGTCGACTACCAAAAGGCCCCAGTCGACTGCTCCTGTAGTCGTTGTCTTACAACGGCTTGATCCATGCTGGACAAGTTCCAACAGATCCTCTATCAGTCGACTGATGATGACCATCAGTCGACTGCTGACCTCATAGTCGATTGCCCAGTCGGCTACGGAGCATTCTGTGTCCGCGACACTTTCATCAGTCGACTGTCATCCCTTGGCAGTCGACTGCTATCGACATCCAAGGTCTCAGTCGACTGCTCCTGTAGCCGTTGTCTCACAACGACTTGATCCACGCTGGACAAGTTCCAACGGATCCTCTATCACCGATCGATGATGACCATCACGATCACGACCGTAGCCGATTGCTCACCGGCTACGAGCATTTTCGCCGCGACACTTTCATCACCGATCACATCCCTTAGCAATCGACTTCTGTCGACATCACTGATCATTATCCCTAGCGGATCGACAGCTACAAATCGCTATGCCTAACACCAGTCGAACCCTAGTTGACTTGGATCAGTCGAACCGACACCTGTGTCAGTCGACTGTTGTCGGGTAAACCTCAAAAACCAAGTTGTTTGAGCATCCGACCGTCGGGTAAACCCTCAAACACCAAGTTTAAGCATCCGACACTCAGTCTTAGCTACTTGGCCAAGTCCACCTCATCCTCTCATGGAGTTCCCCACCGAAGCTCTCTTCCCTCGGCCTACGTCCCTCGGATGCACCAAACGCACGGCTTCGCAATGTCATCCTTCACATCTCTTGCCCTCAGAGTATGCTTTCCTTGGGCCTCACTCCATTCACTCCCCGTCCGACGGTCCCTCGGATGCATCAAGCGCATGACTTCGCAATGTCATCCTTCACCGACTCAAGGACCCCGAGCCAAGTAAATTTGCCAAGTCCTCAAGACTTCCACACTAAGCCTCATGTTTGGATTTTCCATGCCAAGCCCCATGCTTGGACTTTCACCGCCAAGGCTACACACTTGAACTTACGTGGCCAACCCATGTTAGACTTTCCAACACCAAACTTCATGCTTGGACTTTTCACCACCAAGGCTACACACTTGGATTTATGTGGCCAACCCTATGTCGGACTTCCATGACAATCCCATGTCATGCGTTTTGTCTAACATCAAAATACAATTCGAATCAAACTCGAGTCCTGGGCCGATTGCACCAACAATCTCACCCTTTTTGATGTTGGACAAAACCTCAAACTCAAGTCTATCAATTATCCCCAATTGACAATTCTTATATCCCAATAAGAATTCCAACTATCCCAATTGATAACTTCTCCCCCTTTTTGACATACATCAAAAAGATCCTCTTGAATGTCTCATATTCCAATGAGATCTTATAATCTCTCCCTTGGAGGAACACACATGCCTATAATCTTTCTAGTGATAAGTCTCATATCACTTAAGAGAAGCAACCCAATTTTCCTCCCATGAGGAAAAATACACATTCATCTTCCCATGATGGATACCTCCCCTATAGGCTTGCTCCCCCTTGACCATTGCACCAACAATGTCTTGGAGAGTCCCTAAGCCAATAGGAACATTTAAACAATCAAAATTAAGACAAAAGTTCAACAATGAACTTCCATCCACCTTAAAATTGATACTCACCCTAAACACCTCTCCTAATCCATATCCAATGGATTTCAACCCTTTCTAATGCTCTCCCAAGCATATCCTAGGGTTAAGAGTGATTAGGGAACCAAAACATAGCTAAACATAGATCTAACCACCATGGTTTACTCGAAATCAACTTGGGCAATCGACTGTATCAGATACCAGTCGACTGACACCCTCATCAGTCGACTAGTCTCCATGGCAGTCAACTGATAACTATAAAATGCAATTTTCAAATTTTCAGAAATGAATTTTTGAAATTCATAAGTAAATATACATAAGGTTAAAAATCATGAAAATTCATATGTATATTACTTATTGCAATCATTATGGATGAAAAATATTGAAAAATTATTTTACCTACAAAATAGTGAGATTGACACAAAATTCAAAAGTTGAGAAAAACTTCAATATTGAGCCCTCTTTGTATCATCTTATTCAATGGTGATTGCTATCAAAAGATAGACTTCACCAAGGTTTTTCAAAATGTTTTTGAAATATTTTTAAAACCTTTAATTTTATTTTCTTAAACATCTCACTTCTAATTGTGGGGACTCCGACATTTTAAGCTTTTGGTGTCGGTTGAGCCTTCTTCACCTTCTTGGGACACTTACTTTTATAGTTCCTTGTTACCTGCACTCAAAGCATGTTATATGATTTTTATTTATAATCATAATACTTGAGTTACCTAGGAAATTTTTGCTTCTCCCGGATGTTGAAGCTTCTTCTTGAACTTGTTCCGGGATGGAAGGTCTCTCCTCCCCCTCAATGCTAGAGGTGGAGGTCTCCACCAAATCATCAACATCATCGAAGGTGGATGGCGATTCCTCAACATCCTTGGATCCGGATGTTGATGGGCATTCTTCCTCAGCTTCTTCCTCTATTTGTGCTGATTCAGGATGTTCATTGAATTTTATCACCTTATGTCATAGCTCTTTTGCATCCCTATATTCACCTAGCCTAGACCAAATATTTTTAGGAATCAAATCACTAAGTAATGTGATTACCTTGAAATTTATCTTGAAATCCTTCATTTGGTCTTGGGTCCACCTTGACTTCTCAATTTGTCTATTTTCTTCATCCCTAGGCATTTTGAAACCATTTTCTAGAATTAACATAATATCAAAATCGATTTCTAGATATACCTCAATCTTCCTTTTCCACCATTGAAAATCTCCTTCGAATTTTGGTGGTTGGAGGTTGTAACGGGTCATCTTGTCATGCTTGTGTTGGCGGTTAGTCCTCGTTAAGCTTCTCGGCTCTGATACCACTTGTTGGAACATAGGTGGCCGGCTAGAGGAGGGTGAATAGCCCTCAATCGTCGTACAGTGGAATACGATCGTTCATCGTGCGTCGCTTGTCTACAATTGTCGTTAGCGCAACGGAAACAATAGAAACAAATAGAAATACTAACAACAACACAAGCACACGCAAATACACACGATATATGTGGTTCAGAACCGAATGGTTCCTACTCCATGAGCGAGCTCACCGAGCTCTGGTTATGCGCACGGCACTAACTAACACTCCTTCTTGACAACACGTCGAAGGTGGAGAAACCTTGTACAAGCAATTACAAAGCAATACACGAAGTACAAACAAGAATACAAATACAATACAAAAGAAAACTTTTCACCGATTGCTTTTGATCACTTGCTTATTGCTTGCTTTTGTTTACTCTTGAAGGTCTGGAATGCAACCACAATTTCCCTCCAAAGTCACCCAAAAAGTCTTGGAAAAATCCTCCATCTCAAGCTCCATTTATAACCTGCATCGAGCTGATTTCGCGCCTACAGTCGACTGCCAAAAGGCCCCAGTCGATTGCTCTTGCAATCGTTGTCTCACAACAGCTTGATCCACGCTGGACAAGTTCCAACAGATCCTCTATCAGTCGACTGATGATGACCATAAGTCGACTACTGACCTCATAGCCGACTGGCCAGTCGGCTACGGAGCATTCTGTGTCTGCGACACTTCCATCAGTCGACTACCATCCCTTAGCGTATTGTTCCCGACGATCGATCATTGTCATCCTGATCACGAACCGACGCGATCGGGTTACCGATCATTGCAAACCTCAAACACCAAGTTGTTTGAGCATCCGACCGTCGGGTAAACCCTCAAACACCAAGTTTGAGCATCCGACACTCAGTCTTAGCTACTTGGCCAAGTCCACCTTATCCTCTCATGGAGTTCCCCACCGAAGCTCTCTTCCCTCGGCCAACGTCCCTCGGATGCACCAAGCGCACGGCTTCGCAATGTCATCCTTCGCATCTCTTGCCCTCGAAGTATGCTCCCCTTGGGTCTCACTCCATTCGCTCCCCGTCCGACGGTTCCTCAGATGCATCAAGCGTACAGTTTCGCAATGTCATCCTTCACCGACTTAAGAACCCCGAGCCTAGTGAACTTGCCAAGTCCTCAAGACTTTCACACCAAGTCTTATGCTTGGATTTTCCATGCCAAGCCTCATGCTTGGGCTTTCACCGCCAAGGCTATACACTTGGACTTACGTGGCCAACCCATGTTGGACTTTCCAACACCGAGCCTCATGCTTGGACTTTTCACCACCAAGGCTACACACTTAGATTTACGTGGTCAACTCTATGTCGGACTTCCATGACAATCCCATGTCATGTGTTTTGTCTAACATCAAAATACAGTTCGAGTCAAACTCGAGTCCTAAGCCGATTGCACCAATACAAATAACCCTATTTTCATGTAGGTAATCTTCGTTTCCTTTTTCTTTCTTGATGTTCTGCCTATAATAACCCATATTTGATGGGTACAATCTGTTAAGAAAAAGAGGAAAGCAACGTTTAAGACAAAGCCTAATGGTGTTAATCTTCACTATAACATCAAATAAAACTAGTGATAAATCATGGTAACGTCACAAATTGCAATTAGTTCATAAATTTGCAATTATTTAGTTTATGTGCCACTATAATTAATCCAGGTAAAGCAACAGAAACTTATAATACGTGGCAAAGTTGCAACTTGCAAGTAGTTCAAGCATCTAAAATTAATCATGGCATTGACCTCATGCCAATATTACCACTTGACCTGCTAGAGAATATTTCTTTAAACTCCAATAGCAAGCGAGGCAAGTAAAGACAAGCAGAAAAAGCAAGCAAGGAGCCTGCTGTTCATGTTTTCATGTTGCAAGGTTTTCTAGAGAGTATACCAAGGTACATCATGGTTAACAAACTAAATACCAAGTTGTTGGTGCACTTCAGTGCAGTAAAGTATATTGAACACTAATATTCAATCAGACTAAACCAATTGACATAACAAAGTATTTCAATGTGTTACACATTGTCATAAAAATTACTAATTTTGCAGAATGCCCAATAATGAGCACATATATGGGGGTGCAATTCTCACAGTTTAAATCAAAAGGAGCTTTTATTAAATTGTAAGATGATCATACATTGGAGACCTCTTTCATAGACCCAAATTCAAAAGACAAAATTAAATAAAAATACTCAAATTGCAAATTAGGAAATAAAACATTCTAAATTAAACTCCCACAAAAACTACTCTATTTCTAAATTAAAACATACCAAACTTATCTAACTCCCTAAAAGAAAAGCATTATCATCTTAAAATACTTCCTTTAACGTTTATTCTCCTATAGACAAAATCTTACCAGAATAAATCCTCACAAATAAAATCTTAAAATCAAAGTAACAAAAATCCTATTTTACATCAACATAAGTTGTTTTCTCCTCAGCAAATAGAAAGTATGTCCCTTAAGTTTTGCTTAGACATAGACCTCTACATCTCGCTTTAGTTTTGCTTTGCAACCAGACTGGCGTTTAGCCTCTGAACCACTTTTCCTAAAGTTCCAACCAGTTAGAATCTTGAGTAAGAATACTAAAAGCATCTTTATCATCGCAGAGTAATTAGTAGTTCCAAGTGAACACATCAACGTACAAAAAAAAAAGGCACATCCTGCATCAAACCGACGTCTAAGAGATCACTTTTCCCATAGGACAATAAGCCAAAAAAAAAAAAAGAAAAAAAAAGGATAAACCGATAAATCCTCACTGCAAAAAAAGAAAATCATATGAGACCATCAGTCTAGCATTTGCTCCTGTTCAAAACCAACAATTAGCTCAACTACATTCAATATAGACTGAAAAGAATAAGCGAAAAAGACAAAGATGGATAGTGAAAACATAAAGGTGATGTAACCGTAAGGATTAGGCTTCAGAAGCGTAAGGAATAGGTCGAGCCGGAGATGGAGAAAGCGAAGACCGAGTAATCTTAGTTCGTAGAGGATCAACGACGCGCGGTGAGGGGTTATGGATCGTGGTGAGGCGATGAGCGGGATGCCGGGCTGCTTGCGGCGAGGTCGGCGCGACCAGGGGCTGCGCCGAGGGGGATGGCGGGCTGCCTGCAGCGAGGTCGGCACGACGTGGGGTTGCGACGAGGGAGATGGCGGGCTTCCGGTGGCGAGGTCGGCGCGACGTGGGGTTACGATGAGGGGGATGGCGACTTGCGGCGAGGTCGGTGCGATGAGGGGCGGCGAGGGCCGTGGAGTAGGGCGGCGAATCGCGGAGTAGAGTAGATGTGGATCCCGCAGCGGGGGGCGTGGAGCAGGGCGACGGTGGCTCGAGCAGCGTGGGTCGTGGAGCAGGGTGGTGGATCGCGACGACAGAGCGGATGGGGTCGAGGCGAGGGGAGGTTTGTGAATCGCGGTAGCGGAGCGAGGGAGTCATCGCGGATCGCGGTGGCAAGGCAAAAAAAAATGCGGCGGCAAATTAGATATCCAGCGAAATCGACCAACCGAAAGAAATAAAAAAGAAATGTGACATCGGTCAACATGGCAACGCTGCGTTAGCAGACGCGCACAAACGCTCACAAATTGTCGCTCAGACTAATAAAACACTATATATATATATATATATATATATATATATATATATATATATATATATATATATATATATATATATATATATATATATATATATATGGCCAAACCGGCCGGAACAACCGCTTACGCGGCCGGACGGCCATCGCGGCCGCGATCGGGCCGGATTCGGCCGATTTCTGGCCGGAATCCGGCTACGGACGGATCGGGCAATGACGACGCTGATCCGTCTCGGCCAAGAAGGTCGGTCGCCGCTTATTCGGCCATCGGCGGAAGGATCCGGCCAAATCGGCCACAGACCGGCGGCTGATTTCGGCCACAGACGGGCCGGATTCCGGCCGCACCGGCCGGACCGCCCGATCGCGACGGGGCGCGGGTGAAG
Organism: Wurfbainia villosa; assembly: GCA_025175895.1. Lineage (NCBI taxonomy): Eukaryota > Viridiplantae > Streptophyta > Magnoliopsida > Zingiberales > Zingiberaceae > Wurfbainia > Wurfbainia villosa. The sequence goes on from CM045997.1 coordinate 60,473,636, forward strand.
CGGCCGCTTCGCCGGCTTATACGGCGGCCGGGCGCTTAACCGGCAGGAAACCGGTCATCACGGACCGCCGCGAAGTCGGCCGATCGGCCGATCCGGCCGTCATGGCGGACGGTGACGGCGGCGCGGCGATCGCGGCAATGATAGCTTAGGCCGCGCGACGGACGCGAGATTCGGCGCGGCAGTAGATAATTTCAGATATATATATATATAGTATTCGATATCTCGCGCGATTGCTTCGCTGCTCGGCTGGCGCGCTCCCAACCGTCCAACTATCGAGCGCATTCTTCCCCGAAGTCGCAAGACGCCGTTGCCGCTGTTGGCCGTCGCCGCTGTCGCCGCCAGCCGGCCACGGATCGCGCGATCGACGCGACACTCGCCGGCTGATTCGGCGGAAGTTCGGCCAAAGTCTCCACTTGGACTGGCCGACGAGTAAGCGTCGATCGCGCCACCGGCGCGTGGCGGTCGGACGGCGCGGCGGACGGGCGGTAACGCCGCGCGACGGACGACGGCCGGGAACACGCCGCGAGATCGGACGGCTGAACGCGTCGCGCACGAACGCGCAGCCGATCGGCAGGATATCGACGATATATATATATGTGTGTGTGTGTTCGATATCTCGCGCGATCGCTTCCTCGCGTGTTCGTGCGCGACGCGCTCCTACCGTCCGATCTACCACGAGCGCGTTCTCACCGTCCCGAAGTCGCTGCTGCCGCTGCTGCCGCTGCTGCCGCCAAGGCTGGCCCGGCCATCGCCGGCCACGGATCGGGCGCATCGACGTGGCACTCGCCGTGGCCCGACGGAGAAGTTCACGGCACGGCCGGAATCCGGCGGCTAACCTCCGGACCACCAAAGATCGCGGCCGGCAGATGGCGCGCCACGCCGGCCGATCGAGCCGGATTCCGATCGACCATGCGGTAATCCGACCGACGGACCGGCCGGCGGTTTATCCGGCCCGGCAGAATCGGCCGGCCGCCATTATTCGGCCACCGATCGAATCGCCGAATCCCGACACGGCCAAAATCGGCCGCGACTGGGCGCCCGATTTCACCGGGCGATTCGGTCGGATTCCGGCCGAACGGGCGGCGACCGACAGCCGGACGGATGCCGATCACGTCGGTCCGGCTACCGGATTCGGCCGGATGGATGGCCGATTATACCGGACGAACCGGCGCCGGCTCGCCGGTCCGTCCGGCGGCCGACCCGGCCGAATCTAGCTCGATCACGGCGGGCAGCGGTGCGCGCATCGCGGGTGCGATCTTTGTGAATTCGACCGGCAAGCCGGATTCGCCGCTAACCGCCAGAACTTCTCCGACCGCCGACGAGTGGGGCGCCGATCGCGCCGGCGGCTGGTGGCCGGCGGGGCCGGACGGCGGCGGCGGGCGACGGCGGCAACCCGTACTCGATTTGAACGGTCGAACGCGTAGATCGGACGCATTGAACGCTGTCGCGCGATTTAACGCGCAGCCGATCAATCGCAGCAGATATATATATATGAATCGTTGTAATTAGTATATATATAGATGCAGTCTATATATATGTCTATTGTGATATTGTATATGTTTGTGCTATGTTTGCTGTATTTATTTGTACATTATCATATATGATACTTACATTTGTTATATGGTATGTGTGGAATATCTGTATATGAGTTGGTCGGACTATTATATATCTTTGATCAGTATCATGATGTAGTATGAGTTAGATCAGATTTATTATTGTATATTGTGGATATATGCTCAGGTTGGATAAGTGTAGCATAGCAGACTTTCAGATATGTCTGCACTTTACGTTGTTCATTTGTTTAGTTGGTATATGCATGTGTATATATATATACTATACTGGTGTATACATGATGTACCTTTAGGTTATATTGTTGAATTACATATGATATTTGATATATACATGTTCTTTTATATTGCTAATTAGTTTATACTCACCATCACATACTCTGGGTTTCCTTGTCGTCCAGGTAACAGGTAGAAGTCTTGGTGACAGCTTGGAGCATCGCTAGCTGATCCATCCCATCTCACTTCCGAGGCTCCCATGGATACTTTGGGTTTTATGTATGTTTTAGTATGTGTTTGGAGTTTATGCGATGTTTTGTGTTGTGGACTTGTTCTATGGGTGTACACATGTGTTTGTTTCGAATTTTAATGTCAGTATGCGTTGTTGCAAGTTTGTTATTATGTTGTATTGTTTCCGCTGTGTTTTGATATAGATATATTTATTTATGTTGTTGTGACTGTGGGCGAAAGGCCTTGTATCAACAAGATATGTTGCCACGTATAAGGGAGATATTGTCCATTTACTTTTTAAGATACTCTGGGGCATAGTTACGTATTGCTTCTTTAGTCATCCTCATGAAATGTCAAAACACATGACCAATCAATCGTTGGCTCGGTCGAATGATAATCTCAAACATGAGGGTTAACTCCAAGTATGATGCCCTCATACTTGCTAGACCACCCTTAGTCTAGACCTATGCCTTCTAGCCATATCCATTAGTCTCACGTCTATCTGATCCCTCCAAGTCATCCATGACTTGTTCATCCATACGCTAGCCTTCAGGTCCTCCTATCGACTATTGTCATGCTAAGATGGTCTACACCGCCAAGACACATTGGACTTACGCTGCCAAGACTATCACTTGGACTTTATGTCGTCAACCATTTGACTTATGCTGCCAAGACTCCCGCTTGGACTTTACGCCACCAATATAAACCCTTGGACTTTCCTTTCCAACCCGTGTTGGACTTTCCATTTGCCAAGACTCAAGCTTGGACTTTCCCTTGCCAAGATCCATGCTTGGACTTTCCATGTCAACCCATGTTGGACTTTCTAATTGTCAAGACTCAAGCTTGAACTTTCCCTTATCAAGACCCATGCTTGGACTTTCCATGCCAAGTACCCATGACTTGGACTTTCCCATGACAATCATATTGTCATACATTTTGTCAAACATCAAAACACTACTCAAATCAAACTCAAGTCCGGTCAATCGTAACCTAGGCCGATTGCACCAACACATACATCAAAACCAAGAAGTGATGCTCTATGCATCAACAGTCTCTTCCTTTTTGATGTATGACAACACATCAGTCAAAGTTAGGAGAATCAAACTGCAATATCCAATTAAAACATATATCAGAAATGCATTGAGTTAAAAATGTATATGCATGAAATACTCATATGCATAAAGAACTTTAAATCTCCCTCTTTTAAATCTATTCTCTCTAACTTTAAATCTTCTCTCTCTCCCTTTGACATATATCAAAATCAACTTTAAGTTCAAAAATACCATAAGATGAGAATTAAAGCTTTTAAACTATAGATCAAGCTCTATAAAAAAAATGCTTAAGTTTCTTTTAAAGTTGAGATCTCTCCCTGTATTTTTCTGATTCAAAATTTTCAAAAGATTAAATTTCAAAAAATTTCAAAATTCTTAATGTCTTAATTTTTAAAATTTATCAATGCTTCCCTTAAAATATTTTTGAATTTTTCAAAAATCTTTGAAACTCCACCTTAAAATTCTTTAAATGTCTAATTTTCAAAAATTACTCTCAATAAAAAATATTTTTCAAATTCCAAAATTTTCAAAAATGCTAACTCCCCTCAATAAAAATATTTTTCAAATTCCAAATTTTTTCAAGATTTCTAATTCCCACTTAATAACAATATTTTTCAATTTCTAAAATTTTTCAAAAATGCTAACTCCCCCTCAATAAAAATATTTTTCAAATACCAAAAATTTTTAAACTTTTCTAACTCCCCCTTAATAATAGCTAAAAATTTGAATGAACTTTAAAATTTTCAATATTTTCAAGATGATGCAAATGTGATAGAAGATTTGTCCAAGAATGAATTCCAAAATATTATTTTTATATTTAAAAATACACATCTAAAAATTATCCTTAAAACAAATGTCTAACTCTTTACTAGCTCAAGTGATATAGAATTATCATTAAGCTTTGAATTAGAATTAGTCACCAAAGTGATTGATATGCTCATGTAAACCCCGTGTTGGTTCATGTCGATGCACTGAATCTACATCTGGAACCAAGGGTGCAATGTTTGTGAGATGCGAAGGCTTACCTAGGTCTATAGGATCATAAAATCTAAATTGACCTAGGCTAGATTGATTTCGAAATAAATTTTGAGTAATGAACATGAAAGCATCCTAGTCTACCAAGCATAATCCTAGTTGTCTTCTAAGCATACTAAATTCAGCTTCCGAAAGTGGGTTAGTGAAGATATTAGCAAGGTTAGATTTGAACTCAACATAGTTGAGTTCAATACTATCCTTTGCCACATGATATCTTACAAAATGATGTTTAACATTAATGTGTTTAGTACGTGAGTGATGGATTAGATTTTTAGTTAAATTTATTGAGCTTATATTATCAACTAATGTTTTGACCTTTTTATAATCTAATTCAAAATCTTTAAGTGTGTGCATCATCCATAATAATTGTGTCACACATTCTTCTAATGCTATATATTCTGCTTCAGTTGTGGAAAGAGCAACACAATGTTGCTTCCTACTGAACCAACTTACTAAGCATGATCCTAAGAGTTGACACTCTACACTAGTACTTTTTCTATCTAGTTTGTACCCTGCATAGTCTTAGTCAGAGTATCCTACTAACTCAAAGGTACTAGATCTTGGGTACCACATACCTACATTAATTGTTCCTTTAATGTGTAGGAGATCGTTGGAATGCTAGAGCGGGGGGGGGGGGGGGGTGAATAGCTTGATTTCGTTGCTCGATGGAAATCGTTCGCATGTTCGTCTACAAACTTCGTTAGCGCGCAGAAGAATAATAATAAAGCGATAATGAAATAGACAAACACGACACTACACGAGGATATAACGTGGTTCGGAACCTCAAGGTTCCTACTCTACGGTTGAGCTCGATGAGCTCTAGTGATGCACACACAACCACTAATAAACACTCATTCTCGGAACAATCCGAAGGCGGAGAAACCTCGTATAATAGTTTACAACAATAAACTAAATACAACAATCAACTAATATGAAATACAATGCAATACAAGTAAAGAAAACACTTTACAAATGTCTTTGGATTGCTTGCTTTTAGTTGCTTGAAGAATGACCTTGGAGACCCTGATTTGCAGCAACAAATCGCTCCAAGGATGCTCAAGAATCGGATGGCTTTTTCTCCTCAACGAGCTCCATTTATATCTTCTTCCTGGGTTGGAAAAAGTTGATTAGTTGACTGCTCGGGACCATCAGTCGACTGATCACACTGTTGCTGTGAGACAACAGTGTAATCCACGTTGGAAAAATCCAACGGCTAGAACATCGATCGGTGATCATGACCATCGATCATTGTTCGCTCATCACTTTCATTGCGATCGCAGCGGTCGAGTGAGACTCCATTCTGCCCCAAAACCGAGCATCGATCGGTGATCACAAGATCAATCGAGCTGCCGTCAATCGATCGACTTAAAGCTCGGCGGTCATTGCTGGGACATCCCGCATCGAAACCCTAGTTGACTCTCACCAGTCGACTGTCATATGACACCAGTCGACTAGCACACCTCAAACATGAGGTTTTAGCCCAAGTATGGTTTCCCCATACTTGCTAGACCACCCTTAGCCTAGACCTAAGCCTTCTAGCCACCTCCATCAACCTCACGCCTCTCGGATCCCTCCAAGTCATCCATGACTTGTTCATCCATCACGCTAACCTTCAGGTGCTTCTATCAGCTATGTCATGCTAATGGTGTCTACACCGCCAAGGCATATTGGACTTATGCCGCCAACCATTGGACTTATGCTGCCAAGACTCTCGCTTGGACTTTACGTTGCCAATATCAAACCCCTTGGACTTCTCAAATGCCAAGACTCAAGCTTGGACTTTCCTTGCCAACCCATGTTGGACTTTCCATTGCCAAGACCCTTGCTTGGACTTTCCCAAATGTCAAGTGTCCTACTTGGACTTTTCATGCCAAGTGCCCAAGACTTGGACTTTCCCATGACAATTACATTGTCATATATTTTTGTCGAACATCAAAACATCTCTCGAGTCAAACTCGAGTCCTGGTCAATCGTGACCTGGGCCGATTGCACCAACAATCTCCCCCTTTTTGATGTTTGACAAAAACCAAACAAACCATTGAGTTAGACCATCTAACTCAAACCAATCATCCCCATCAATTTTCCCAATTGACATCATTCTCTCAATAAGTTCTCCCCCAAAACATTCTCTCCCTTTTTGACTAACATCAAAAAGGTTTTCTCCAAGGAGGTCAATGTCTCATGTCCCAATGAGATTTTACAATCTCCCCCTTGGTCCAAAAATACTTAGGATGTCTACCATCTTCCTAGTGATAAGTCCCATATCACTCAAGAGAGGCAATCCTATACACTCTCCCAATTTCCAAATTGGGTATCTCAAAATCCCATTTTCCCTCCTCATGAGGAAAAATACCATCCATCATCCCATGATGAATACCTCCCCCTAAAGGCTTGCTCCCCCTTGACCATTCCACCAACAATGTCCTTGGGAAGTCCCTAAGCCAATAGGAACTCTAAACCATCAAAAATAAGGTTTAAAGTTCAAACATGAACTTTCCCATCCTTAAATTTGATACAAACCCTAAACAACTCTCCTAATCCATATCCAATGGATTTTCACCCTTTATAATGCTTCCCAAAGCATATCCTAGGGTTAGGAGTGGTTAGGGAACTCTAACATAGCTGAAAGTGGGGTAAACAAACTTTGTTTTCTCGAAATCACGACAATGATCATTGCCACTCACATCGATCGATCGCCACCAAGCGATCGATAATCGAAATTTAATTTCAGTTATCAAAAATGAAATTCAGAAAATTATAAATAATTATACGTAATTCAAAAAATCATGAAATTTCATACATATAATACTTATGACTAATAAAATGGGTGAAAAATGATAGAAAAATATTTTACCCATAAAATAATGAGTTTGATACAAAATCCAAAAGTGAATAAAAACTTCAAAGTTTTAGCGCACTTTGTATCAATCTCATCAATGGTGATTGCTATCAAAAGATACCAAGGTTTTTCAAAAGGATTTTAAAATATTTTCAAAACCTTATTTTGGATTATATTCCTTGGGCTCATTGTACATGACTTGTACACAAGCTTTCCCAATGATCCACCAATGAAATTAGATGAGTTTTAGTTCATCTAGATGCAAAAACTATGCACCTTGAACTTAACTCATATCCTAGCATCTCACATGTATCTAGGGTGTATAAATACACATACATGTCAATGTAATGTGAGATGTGGGTTTTGTTCTCCTAATCTAGGGTTTCATGTATTTTTCTAAGGCAACCCTACTTGATTCCCTTATAAATGGGATTCCAAGTCATGCCAAAGTCATTAACTCAATTTTAATCAAATTAAATGCATGAAGTATTATCATGGCATAAATGATAGCATAATTAAGCATGACCAATGATCATAATGTCATGCATATGATGTAATCTAAAAACACATGACATTAATCCTCAATCCTAAACATGATCATGATATTTTAAAAGATTAAAAATAAGCATGATGTCATGACATGTTATATGGCAAACAAAGCATGACATATAAAATGTATAGGTATAATAATACCTAAATTTTAATATTAATTATCATTTGATATAATTAAGTATATTTTGTCATAATATTACTTTTCTCCTTAGTGTGCCAAAACCCCAAAATGACACACTATAACCTCAATCTTAAATTTTGTCAATTCAATTGATTTTTTCATAATCCCAAAAATACATTGGCACATCCTAAAATCTTTTAGGATCACAATATCAATTCTATTTCCAAGGTACCCATAACCTTGAAAATATCCTAAAGTGTCACCTTTACCATGGTTGAGTTAACTACCCATCCAATCAAGGTTGGTACACCCTAAACCAATCTAGCGTGAATCAATCACGCTCTTAGGAATCCAAAATCTATTTGAGCTCCTAGGGTTAACTAGGTATTCCTTAGGGATGACCTCCCTAGATACCCTCCTAATGACCCTTCTAGGCTTGTTAGTCTTGGTCATTGTGGTCTTACCTAGGTTGACTCTAGGGGTAACTCCTCTTGCAACCTTCTTAGTGGCTTCCCTAGGTTTCCTTGAAACCCTCGCCACTAGGCACATACCTTGGTCAACTCTAGGGATGACTTTCTTATTGACCTTGGTCTTTCTAGACCTAGTTTGTGTTCCATAATCAAATGGAACACTATGATAAGCCACCTTAGACTTAGGTTTGTGACCCAAACCCTTCTTTCCCTTGGTTGACTTTTCTCTCTTTGGCCCTAGGTGTTGACTCTTGGTCTTAGACTCTTGACTTTGACCATTTGACCCTTTTAGTTGATTTTGCATAATTCTAAGGGTCTTTTCAAGTTTTTCAAGCATTGACCTCAAGGCTTGGTTCTCTAATTCTAATTGTCTAATTTTAGAATTTTGATTTGGTCCTTGGACATTGTCCTTTCTAGGCATATGCCTAGCCCATTTAGGGTTAAAACTTAGGTGTTATCCTATTTTCCTAATAGACTCCCTAGGTAAAACTTTTCTAGGGACATTAGTCCCAGATTTCTCCTTCTTTGAAATATTAACATTTTTGGCACCTAAACAAATATATCTATTATTTCTAGCATGATTTTCATGTACAATAGCAAGATTGTTGACATTATTCCTAGCATGTCTTTTATCCCTAGAAATTGAAAGTGCATTAATAAATTTTACCTTAGGGTTTGCCTTAGAGGCTCCCCTTACATGTGATGCTCCTTTTGCCCTTTCTTTTTCCCTTTAGGACATGAACTCCTATAGTGCCCTTTTTGTTGACATTTGAAGCACACCACGTGCTCTTTGCTTTTAATTATCAAGGCACCGACATCCTTTGATTTTTCTTGAGGTTTTGGTGCGGGAGGAGTCTTCTTGACTTTCTTTGGGCACTTGCTCTTGTAGTGCCCACTTTCCCTACACTCAAAGCAAATTATATGTTTTTTATTTAAAACCAAATTGCTTGAGTTACCTAGTTCGATGGTGAGGGTCTCTTGAGCTTTCTCTTCGTCTCGACTAGATGTGGATGGCTCCTCTTGTTGCTCTGGTGTTGAGGATGCTCTAATCTCCTCCCCCTCAATCCTAGAGGTGGAGGTCTTCTCTTCTTCTACTTCCTCTTCCTCCTTGGATGTTGATGGTCTCTCAACCTCCAAGTCCTCGCTTCCTTGTGAGGATGATGCATTTGCCTCTTCGGTCCCTTCCTCTTGGACCAATGATGGACTTTCATGGAACTTGGCCACTTGGCTCCATAGCTCCTTGGCATCTAGCTATATAATTACCTAACATACACAAGATATTGTTAGGTATTAAATCAATCAAAAATTTTATTACCTTATTATTTTTCTCGAATGCTTGGACTTGCTCTTCGGTCCACCTCTTCTTCTTGAGGAATCCACCTTTTGGTCCTCTCGGATACTCAAATCCATCCATCAAAATGGACCATTCTTCGAAGTCCCTCATCATTAGGAAGTCTTCGATCCTTGCCTTCCATTGTCTACACCCTTCTTGTCCATAGAAGGTATAAGGGATAGGTGTGTTGATATCCCATCCTAGTTGCTCTTGAACTTCCATCTTCACCCTCTAGCGTGCTCCCTTAGTTGTTAAACCTTAAAGATCGACCTCGCTCTGATACCACTTGTAGGAGATCATTGGAATGCTAGAGGGGGTGAATAGCTTGATTTCGTTGCTCGATGGAAATCGTTCGTGTGTTCGTCTACAAACTTCGTTAGCGCGCAGCGGAATAATAATAAAGCGATAATGAAATAGACAAACACGACACTACACGAGGATATAACGTGGTTCGAAATCTCAAGGCTCCTACTCCACGGTTGAGCTCGACGAGCTCTAGTGATGCACACGCAACCACTAATAAACACTCCTCGGAATAATCCGGAGGCGGAGAAACCTTGTACAATAGTTTACAACAATAAATTAAATACAACAAGCAACTAATATGAAATACAATGCAATACAAGTAAAGAAAACACTTTACAAATGTCTTTAGATTGCTTGCTTTTGGTTGCTTGAAGAATGACCTTGGAGACCCTGATTTGCAGCAACAAATCACCCCAAGGATGCTTAAGAACCGGATGGCTTTTTCTCCTCCACGAGCTCCATTTATATCTTCTACGGCCGAAAGTCGATCGATCACCGACCGCTCGGGACCATCACGATCGATCACACCGCTGTCTGGTGTAATCCATGCCGGAAAAATCCAAGCGGCTAGGACATCACTTGACCGATCATGACCATCGATCAATTGTTATCACCATCGCTCGACCGCGCGTGGTCGAGTGAGACTCCATTCTCTGTGCCCAAAACTCGAGCATCGGTCGATCGATCACAAGATCGATCGGCTTCATCCAATCGATCGACTTCCAAGCTCGACAATGACATCGATACATCCCGATAAACCCTAGTTGACTCTCACCAGTCGACTATCATATGGCACCAGTCGACTGGCACACCTCAAACATGAGGTTTTAGCTCAAGTATGGTTCCCCCATACTTGCTAGACTACCCTTAGCCTAGACCTAAGCCTTCTAGCCACCTCCATCAGCCTCACGCCTCTTGGATCCCTCCAAGTTATCCATGATTTATTCATCTATCGCGCTAGCCTTCAGGTGCTTCATCGGCTATGTCATGCTAACGGTGTCTACACTACCAAGGCACATTTGACTTACGTCACCAAGACTCTGCTTGGAATTTATGCTGCCAACCATTAGACTTATGCTGCCAAGACTCCCGCTTGGACTTTACGCCACCAATCAAACCCCTTGGACTTCTCAAATGCCAAGACTCAAGCTTGGACTTTCCTTGCCAACCCATGTTGGACTTTTCATTGCCAAGACCCATGCTTGGACTTTCCTTGCCAACCCATGTTGGACTTTCCATTGCCAAGACCCATGCTTGGACTTTCCCAAATGTCAAGTGTCCCACTGGACTTTTCATGCCAAGTACCCAAGACTTAGACTTTTCCATGATAATTACATTGTCATATATTTTTGTCGAACATCAAAACATCTCTCGAGTCAAGCTCGAGTCCTGGTTAATCGTGACCTGGGTCGATTGCACCAACATAATGTATCTTAGGATTCTTTTGACATGTGTTAAATGTGATTCCTTAGCACAAGTTTGATACCTAGTACACATACTTGTTGCAAATAGTATGTCGGGTCTACTTGCAGTTAAGTATAGTAAACTACCTATGACACTCCTATAGTACTTTAGATCTACATATTTTCCTTCTTTGTCTTTATTTAATATAACATTTGTTGCCATTGGTGTTTTAATGTATTTTGCATTTTCCATGCCAAATTTTTTAATTAATTCTCTTGCATACTTGTTTTGGTATATATATTTACCGTCTCTTGTTTGTTTTATTTGTAAACCTAAGAAGAAGTTTAACTCACCTACTAAACTCATTTCAAATTCTTGTTCCATTAGGTTTGTAAATTCTTTTAAGAGTTTGAATTTGTTGATCCAAAGACTATATCATCTATGTATATTTGAGCAATAAAAATGTCTTGGTTCAAGGTTTTTATGAAAAGAGTTGCGTCAATTTGACCTTGTCTGAAGCCTTTTGAGATTAAGTATGAAGATAGTCTCGCATACCATGCTCTAGGAGCTTGTTTTAATACATATAAGGCTTTTTTTAATTTATATACATGATTAGGGTATTCTAAGCTCTCAAAACCTGGGGGTTGACTTACGTATACCTCTTCTTTTATTCCTCCATTTAAAAATGTGGATTTGACATCTATTTGGTATAACTTGAATCCTTTATGTGCCGCATAAGCTAGCAACATCCTAATTGACTCAAGCCTAGCTACTGGGGCATAAGTTTCATCATAGTCTAATCCTTCTACTTGACTAAACGCCTTAGCTACTAATTGAGCTTTATTCCTTATGATTTCTCCTTGATCGTTTAATTTGTTTCTAAATACCCATTTAGTGTCTATTATTGATTTATCTAATAGTGGAGGTACTAAGTCCCACACTTCATTTCTATCGAATTACACTAGTTCTTCTTGCAGAGCTATTATCCAATCAATGTCGGGTAAGGCCTCATCTATTGATTTTGGTTCTATTTTTGATATTAATGCAATTTGACTCAAGTTTCTTAGGGTTGATCTAGTTTGAACACCTAAAGTTGGATTTCCTAATACTTGTTCAAGAGGATGGTTAGGATTAATTCTAAATGTCTTTAAGTTTTCTTCACATTGGGTTTGTTCCTTTTAATCATGTGTAATTTCATTTAGCCCATTTTGATTATCTTTTAATGTGTTTATTTGATTATTGGTAATTTCCTCTTCATCATATTTTACATTAGTTGTTTCTTCAATTTTTAGAGTTTTCTTATTATAAATCCTATAGGCCCTACTAGTGGTCGAATATCCAAGAAATATTCCTTCATCGGTTTTTGAAGAGAATTTTCTGATATAGTCTTTTGTATTTAAAATAAATACTTTGCATCCAAATACTTTTAGATATTTTATTTAAGGTATTTTATTATTAAAAATTTTATAAGATGTTTTATTATGTAATTTATTAATTATTACTCTATTTTGCACATAACATGCAGAGTTTATAGCTTCGGCCCATAGGTAGCTAGGTAAGTTATATTCATTTAATATTGACCTAGCAGCTTCTTGTAGGGTTCTATTTTTTTCTTTCTACTATTCCATTTTGTTGGGGTGTTCTAGGGCATGAATATTCATGGTGATATCCATTTTCTAGACACATTGCTGTAAATTTTTCATTTTTAAATTCTCCTCCATTATCACTTCGTATTCTTTTTATCTTAAGGTCTTTTTCATTTTCTATTTATTTACTAAAGTTTTTAAATACTTCAAATGTCTCATCTTTTTTGTTTAGGAATTTTACCCATGTAAACTTAGAGTAATCGTCTATTATCACTAAACAATATAAATTTCCACTTAGTGATTTTACCACATGTGAATCGAACAAATCTAAGTGAATTAACTCAAGTATTGAACTTGTTCGACCTTGATTAGTTAATTTATGTTGAGGCGTAGTTTGTATTCCTTGTTGGGAAGCATTACGAACTTTGTTTTCAATATTTTTAAGTTTGGGCAAACCTCTAACTAAGTTAATTTCACTTAACTTCATTATATTCCTAAAGTTGATGTGAGCAAGTTGTCTATGCCACAACCAACTTTCCTCTTGATGTGTCATATGACACTTAATTGAAGATTTTTCTAAATTTATTGAATATATATTTTTATTCCTAACCCCCTTAAGTAATATTTTTGGATTTTCAATATTGTTAATCAAACATTCATTCGATAAAAATTTTACTTCATAACTAGCATCACATAACTGACTTATACTAAGCAAGTTAAATTTGAAATTCTCTACAAGCAAAACTTTTTGTATAATAAAATTTGACTCTAATTCAATGTTACCTGATCCAATTACCTTAAGTTTGTCATTGTTTCTAATGGCGACTAAACCTAGATTCTTGTAGCTTAATTCCGAGAACTTTTGACTATCTCCAGTCATATGTCTAGAGAAGCCATTATCCAGAATCCATTGGTCCATTCTAGTGTTCTACATGAATTAGAACTTTTTAAGATAATTCACACCTTTGTTAGTAATATATGAGAGATGTCCTAAGGCAATCACCTTATGTATGAACCATTTATATGATAAATGAAGATTCACTATTTGAGTATACATGTTTTCATGTATTTAATTGAATCTTAAACTCATTTACTGAATGTCCACGATACGATTCACAGCATGAGAGAATTTGTGATTGGATCACAACTAATGAGTATCTCTACATGTGTAATTGTGATGTATCGGAATTATCCCTAGTCGATGAATTGATGGATTTGGACACCATCAATTCTGTCAAGACTAGCACGAGGTATACTCCTTGGTGTAACCAAACAGCTGATTCTCACTGGCTGGAGACATTGTGATGTCCGGAGTTAATCGTGGATGCTAGTTATGGTAACTAGTTCATTGGAGTGACCAACCGTAAGACTTCATATGGTTCTCTGCATATATAGATATGTCAATGAAGTTCTTACTGTAGCTTAAGTGCGATGTTCCTTTGACTTGCGGTATTCAAGTCATCTTGATCATAAAGACTTATGCTTTGACATCTTAAGCAAGCATCTCTGAGGAGATGTGGACCCGAGATGATTGGGTATAAGTCGAAGTGATCGAAGGTGTTTGAATAGCCTATAAAGGATTCACCACTCCTTGCAAGGAGATGTATACCCATGGCCTCTCGTCGGATTGTTACTAAAGTCTTTGGCCAAAGCATTACATGTTTAGAGTAAGGTACTCTTCGATACATGTGCAGTAACTAGAATCCGTAGGACGAGGAAATGATACTTGGGCTAGGTGTGACGTAGTCAGTCTAGTGGGGACTGACACTATAGACCATGTCCTGAACCAAGTGGGTATAAGATGAGTGAAGGGAATGGGGCACGATTCATTCGAGCTGCTGAAGGGTTTCAGAAATAGTTCTGGATCAACCGTTGGTCTTTTCGATTAATTGGGGATCATGATGTACTACTAGGTGCCACTCATGATCGTTCTATAATTAATGGTTAATTATAGACGGCTAACATAAACCGAGAACCTATTTGGTCACACGCACAACGAGCGTAATCTGAAGGATTTAAAACGAGCTTGAGAATGAGATTCTCAGACCGAGAGAAACTGGATTTGGTTGGACCAAACATGGAGCGAGCATAAAATCGTTTCAGTCGCAATGGAAGCGTAGATGGGCCGTGTCTTATGAAGACATGATGGACGAACCAAATTGGTTTGGTTCTAATCCAATGGAGGAGAATAAACCAAAGGGTTTGGTTTGTTTTAAACGAATGAACCAAAGTTGGTTCGGTTCGTTTTAACTTAAAATAAACCATCATGGTTTGGTTTATTTTAACTTATATTAATGGAGCGGGTTAACGGGCCTTATGGTTATGATCCGATAACCATTAAGAGAATTAG
Source organism: Wurfbainia villosa (assembly GCA_025175895.1). Lineage (NCBI taxonomy): Eukaryota > Viridiplantae > Streptophyta > Magnoliopsida > Zingiberales > Zingiberaceae > Wurfbainia > Wurfbainia villosa. The sequence continues at coordinate 60,488,699 of CM045997.1, forward strand.
TTCTCTATAAAAGAGGGCTTAAGGGTTTGTTAAGCCCTAATCCAAAAACCCTTGACCTAATTGTTGCCGCGCCCCTCCTCTCCTTGGAGAAGTCGGCGCCAACCTCCATTGCCGCCGCCCAACCCCTTGTGCCGCCGTCCAAATTGTTGCCAGCGTCCAAACTTCGGCCGGTGATCCTCCGGCGACCCTCCGGTGATCTCCTTTGGGTTCGGTAATAAGGTGAGCTTCCACCTTTCTTTTGGCCGGCCCCTATTCCCCCACCAAAGCTGTCCAGTTTTCTGGACAGCTTGTTTCCTTCTTGTCGGAGCGTCGTTTGGACGACGTTTGGAGCTCCGACAGCGCCTAACTTACCGGGGATTCGATCTCCTGTAATCTTCATAGGTGGAGGATGAAGGATTCGTTAAACGGTTGACGAATACCTCTCCGGAGAAGCGAGTTTTTGAGGACTTGTTTTGGATCCGAATTTGGATTCGGATCGTGATCTTCTCTCGATCACATCGTCTTCAACACGAGGCTAGTAACCCGTACGAAGACGAGGCTCGTGACTTGGTGAAGTCATCCCGAAGATACTCGGCGTGGATACGGATAGAGACGATTCTAGCGAGGATCATTCCGGTTGATGCCTTTCCCGCTACACGTGATACGTAAGGTATACGTAGTTAAATTTCCTTTTATTGCAAAATTTAAATTTACGGTTATGTATACACATGTTGTACTATGCATGCGTGTGATGTGTGTGTTGTAATAAATGTAGATTTATTATTTTTATTTCTTCCGCTGTGCATATGTTTACGAAACATGTTCGAACACACACTCGCCGCGGTGCCGGAAACCCAACAACCTTGAGTAAGATGAATTATCTTTAACTAATTTGTGTTGTAAGTTTGTTAAGTTTAGTTAAAGTAAGTTTGTTTAGTTTAAGTTTGTTAAGTTTAGTTTAAGTAAATTTATTAAGTTAGGTTTAGTTTAAATTTGTTAAGTTACGTAAATTGTATTAAGCTAATTAAGCTTGATTAAATTCTAAATCATCTCATTCAAGCTAGGTTTTCAATACACGTTACTCCTATAGGTTTTGTGAGATGAGGATTTCTTTTTATCTTAATTAAATTTAATGAACAATTTCAAAGTTTTTAAAATTGTGTTAGATTCAAGCTTAGCTTGAGCTAGTCAAGTAGGCTTTTTTAGCATTGACTTCCAGGTCGTGGCGAGGCACATGACCTTCTTGGATATCAGAGCAACGACCACTTCCTAGACAAAGTCAATGAAAGAATCAAGTACTTGATTCACTTTGGACTAAGCCTTGGTCTAACTAGTCAAATACTTAGTGAGTTTGCTTCGGTCAGTTCCACTCGACTTAATGCACCAGGTCGTGGCAAGGCACATGACCTTCTTGGATATCAGAGCAACGACCACTTCCTAGACATGCACTTCGAAGAGCTTTCCTAACTTACTATCAGTTCACTTCGTCTTAGTACTAGGTTGTTCAAGTTTAAACTACTTTGTTTCCTATCTAGTCCATTCTAAATTAAGCAAGTAAAGTAAACTAAAGCATGCAAGAGTTTAACTAAACAAGAAAGCAAGCAAAGTGTTAGCTCCTCCTAAGTGATAGCTAGGTTGAGTTTTGTTCACTAAGTGAACTTGACTCTTGGGAACCCAAAATTAATTTGGTCCAACTTGATTGACTATGCTAGACTTAGGAACCCATGCTTGGACTCGATTCTTAGCATTTCGACTAAGTAATGACATGTATGATTTATAAGAGGATTTAGCTTTGTGTCCGAGTCCGGACTTGTTGTACATGGCTCGCTGAGATTCAAGTATCATGTTGAGATACTTGGAGCCTGAAGTGAACCTTTCCAACGATTCGGTTAGATCTTCTACTTGCCTTTTCAGGACCGAGTTCTCTTCTTCAAGCTTTGTAACTTGAGTTGAGTCTCTATCCTTAGTTTGGCAAGTCAAAGTCTTTGAGTTGACTTACTCCTTAAGTAATTGAACTTCCTTAAGTAGCGAGTCGACTCGATTCTCGGATTTAGCTAACTTCCTACCTAGGCAAGCAATTATATTATACAACTTATCTTCTAAGGGAGAAGTTACCTCGTCTAGTCCTTCGAAAATGGATGCGAAACCGTGGCCTCTCTCAGACTCGAAATCGGACTCGTACTCATAACATGACTCGGCTCCGGAGCTTGATTCGGCCATAAATGCTACGAAGCTTCTCTTTGTCTCTCTGCGTCCGACTCTTCCGAGGACGATTCGTCCCAAGTTGCCTTAAGTATTTTCTTCTTCTTTTCCTTTTTTGTTTTTTTTTCCTTTTTTAGATTTGCACACTCCGATTTGTAGTGTCCCTTTCCGTTGCACTCGTAGCAAGTCACTTCCGATCGAGGTCTCGGCTTGTTGTCGATGACTTTCTTAGTATCCTTCTTTGTAAATGTTTTTCTCCGGTTGAACATCTTCCGGACCATATTTACGATTTCCTCTTCTCTGTTTGGTTCCGACTCTGACTCATTGTCGGACTCACTTTTCGCTTTCCTTTCCTTTTTGGTCGAACCTGCCACTAAAGCAATACCATTCTCGGTTTGACCCGAGTTAGCTTGTTCATGTAGTTTAAGTTCGTAAAACAGTTCGTCTAGTCTAATTGTGGAAAGATCCCTAGAAATCTTATAGGCATCGACAATGGATGTCCATAAGGCGTTCCTTGGGAATGCCTTAAGTGTATACCTAATTATATCCCTATTTTCTATTCGGTGTCCTATTAAATGTAATCCATTTAAATTGTCTTTTATTCTCGTTTAAAGTTGACTAACATTTTCATTTTTGTTCATTTTACAATTAAATAATTTATTTAGTAACATGTCCCATTTAGCTATCCTAGTATCATTTGTACCTACATGTAATTCAATTAATTTGTCCCATAATTCCTTAGAGTTTTCGAATGGACCCACCCTATTGAGATCTTCTTTGGTAAGTCCGCATTGCAAGGTGTTAAGCGCCTTGTAATTGACTTGAGCTCGTTTCCTAAAGTCCGCGGTCCATTTCTCCAGCTCTAACAACTCATTCGAGTCGTCTACCGGAGAGAAAAAACCTTTCCTAATAAAAAACAAGACCTCTAGGTTTGTTTTCAGATAGCACTCCTTTAGCCTTTCCGAATAGGAAAAGTTCTCTCTGTTGAAGAGAGGAGGGCGAAAGACTATACCCTTCTAAGTGTGACATTTCTAAATAAATCATTTATTAATAGTTTTTTATTTGAATTAATTAAAATTGAGAATTATTTCTTGAGTTATTTAAATTAAATAATATTATGCAAGAATTAAATTTATACTAAGTGCAGAAATTGATAAAAATTAATCTAATGCAGAAAAAATTAATTAGAATTAATCTAAATGTAAAACAATTAAATAAAATTAATCTAAATACATAAAATTAATTAAAATTAATCTAGATAGAAAAAATTAATTATTCAAAATGTAGAAAATTTAATTAAAATTATTATAGATACAGAAAATTAATTATAATTATTCTAGATGTAAAAAATTAATTAAAATTATTCTAGATACAAAAAATTAATTAAAATTATTCTAGATGCAGATAAATTAATTAAAATTATTTTAGATGAAGAAAAATTAATTAAAATTATTCTAGATGAAAAAAAAATTAATTAAAATTATTCTAGATGCAAAAAAATTAATTAAAATTATACTGATGTAGAAAAATTAATTAAAATTGTTCTAGATGCAAAAAAATTAATTAAAATGATTCTAGATGTAGAAAAATTAATTAAAATTATACTAATGTAGAAAAATTAATTAAAATTATTCTAGATGCAGAAAAATTAATTAAAAATATTCTAGATGTAGAAAAATTAATTAAAATTATACTAATGCAGAAAAATTAATTAAAATTATTCTTGATCCAGAAAAATTAATTAAAATTATTCTAGATGCAGAAAAATTAATTAAAATTATATTAATGTAGAAAATTAAAGAAAAGTTATATTGCTCTCGATGGTGGTTGCACCAAATTCAGAGCGCCCTCGCTCTGATACTAATTGTAGGATCGAGATACTCCAAGAGAAGGGGTGAATCTTGTAAGATATCAAAAAATAATAATAATAAAATATCTCTGGTTAAATAGGAAATGGACTTATAGAATTTTCAGGAATTCTTACAATTTTTTTTGGAATTAAATGGAGTTCTTACGATATTTTATGGGGAAAGATTTAATAGGTTTTGATAAAGCCTGTTTAAACTACCATACGAGGAGTTAATGGGTTTAATTAACCTAAATGAGATAGGTATCAAAACGTAGGTTTCTTATTTTCCTATTTTCTTTCCCCGATCAGCGCTTTCTCCTTCTCTTATCGTGATTTCTCTTCTCCCTCAAATCTCGATCCCGATTCTTTTCTTCCTCTTCCAATCGCGAAGCTCTCTCGTTTCTCCTCATCATCACCACCCAAGATTCTCCGTCGCCCGTCACCTCCTACTCCAAATCGCACGCCACATCGGGCGCCTATTGTTCCTCCTCGCGACGTCGTCGCCAAGCAATCAACACCGACTACGGTCGATGCCGCCCTTGTGTGCGAGCACAGGGACACCACCTTCGTCGTCGCCTTCCCCATCTCCGTTGGCTTGCGAGCCCGACCTCGTCGATGCTGCTGCCCTCTCGCTAGTCCACCACTTTGGTCGCCGACGCTCCTGCTTGTGCGCCACGGTCAATCAGTGCAAAGCAATGTCGCCGCCCTCTTCTCCATCATTGCTCTCAACCAGCAGTTGCAAGCTCCGTCGGGTGATCTTCCTTATCAACAACATTTTCGATCTGGGTCATCACCGTCTAGAAATCGACCAGCTATCTCTATGTGTTGGTGCAATTGGCCCGGACTCGAGTTTGACTCAAACTATATTTTGATGTTAGACAAAACGCATGACATGGGATTGTCATGGGAAGTCCAACATGGGTTGGCCACGTAAATCCAAGTGTGTAGCCTTGGTAGTGTTGGTAAAATCCAAGCATGAGGCTTGGTGTGGAAGTCTTGAGAACTTGGCAAGTTGCGATCTGGGTCGCCGACGCTCCTGCTTGTGCGCTATGGTCAATCAGTGCAAAGCAATGTCGCCACCCTCTTCTCCATCGTTGCCCTCAACCAGCGGTTGCGAGCTCCGTCGGGTGATCTGTCACGCCCGCCCTTTCCGGACCCAGAATCCGGAAGGGGCAGCGCGTGACGCGACCGTACATACATACAGCGGAAGACTTTATACATACTTCTTAATTCTTACAGCGGAAGACTTTAGACCTATATATTTTTTTTTTCTTCTTTAAAACATAAACATGCATTGACATATATATATATATATATATATATACACGTATATATATTTCTTCTTCTTAACATAGGGCATGCATCATAACATGTATAGATACTTCTTCTTACTTCTTCTTTACTTCTTCTTTACTTCTTCTTATTAACATGGAGCATGCATCATAACGTATATAGATACCTAGTGCTTAGTTCAGGTTCATAACCATCGTCGTCATACGGAGACATAAGTAAGGACATCCATAAACATCATCATCATAGGTAAACATATATATATAAACCTAACGGATCTTCTCCACCATGCCACTGCCACACACATTTGGCCCCTCCTGCTGCTCCCTTTAGTTTATCCATCCCTTACCCTTATCTGCAGTACGAGGGAAAGATAAACTATAAGCACATAGGCTTAGTAAGATCCAGTCCTACTCACAAAAATCATATATCGACATTAATCATAGCATGTACCATTCATAACATATAAGCATGTAACATTCATAACATATAAGCCACATAACATGTAACATACATGGCGTAATCAACTTAACATGTAGCATAAATAACGTGAGTAAACATAACATGTCTCATCCATAGCATGGCAGCATAACATGTATCATCTATAACATAACATCATATCATGTACATTTAGGACTTAGTTAAACATAACATATAACATACGTAACGTAGCAAATCAACATAACATACGACATATATGTATGACCTATCAAACATAACATACATCATATGTAACATAGTGACATAACATGGCATATCAAACATAACATGCATCATATGTAGCATAGTGACATAAACATGGCATATCAAACATAACATGCATCATATGTAGCATATCAACATAAACATGGCATATCAAACATAACATGCATCATATGTAGCATATCAACATGGCATGTGAACATAACAATCTAATCATGAAACATATGCAAGATGCTTTTGAAAACATATTTTATAGGTACGTAAATATAAATCTCAACATATTTGGGCCCGGCATTGTACCACTTCTTCATTATCATAGCGCGCATCCCTAAATAGTCCCGAGGTAGCAAGTCTCGAACCTAATAGGTTACTAGGCCCGATCTTAGTCCGTCGACCTAGGGCAATCGTCATAGCGTAGAAGCCCATCCTAGGCCCGAGTCTTACTCCATCGACCTAAGGCATCTTGGAGCCCATCCTGTACTAGGCCCGAGTCTTATTCCATCGACCTAGGGGCAATTATACATAGAAACCCATCCTAGGCCCGAGTCTTATTCCATCGACCTAGGGCATCTTAGGAGCCCATCCCTTCTTGGACCCTGTTAGGGTCTTGGTACAAGCCATGCAGAAGGTAAAATACTTATATGCTTATTTTATAACATAGCTTATTTCATTTTGCAAACATAGCATACTTCATTTCATAACACATCATGCTTCCCTTCATGAACATATCATCTTACATTTCGTAAACATGCCATTCTTCATTTCATAACATATCATTCTTTATTTCATCATCATGTCATATTCATGTCGTGAACATATCGTTTTGTTTCATTTCATAATCTTATCTTCTTCCATTTCATAACATATTTTAAATATCGCATACACATAGACATGGCATAAAGCATGACATCAAAAGTAAGTAAACACTAACCTAAGGCATGTTATCTTCATCTAGGATTATTTAATATCACAAGTCAACATGACTTCACCCAACATAAAACACATGTTAACCTATTCATTTAACTTAACAACAACTTCATATGCACATAAGAATTGAATTAAAACTTCATTTAATCCCCAAAAATACATGATGGCCGAATGGTCCATAGGGTTTTCTAGGGTTATCTTTTAACCTAATTCATTTTAACATAACTACAACTTCATTTGCATATAAAACATGAATTAGACTTCATTTAATCACCCAAAATTCATGGTGGCCGAATAGTCCATAGGGTATTCTAGGGTTATCTTTAAACCTAATTCATTTTAACATAACTACAACTTCATTTGCATATAAAACATGAATTAGACTTCATTTAATCACCCAAAATTCATGGTGGCCGAATGATTCAAGTAGGTTTTTAGGTCTAGTCTTTTAACCTAATTCAATTAACATACTAACAACTTCATATGCATATAAAACATGGGTTAAACTTCATGGAGTCATCAAGATAGAGAGGTGGCCGAATGGTCCAAGTAGGTTTTTAGGGTTAGCTTTTTGTCCTAATCCATCTTAAATCCTAACATCATCATATAGTTACAAAAACATAGCATAGAACTTCATTAAAACCCTAAAATCATGGCTTGGCCGAATAGGCTTTAGTGGCTATTTGGGTTAACCTTTAACCTAATTCATTTTAACATAACAACAACATCATAAGCCTACAAAAACATGGATTAAACTTCATTGAATCATCAAGATCTAGGGGTGGCCGAATGGTCCATGTAGGTCCTTAGGGTTAACCTTTAACCTAATCCATTTTAAATCCTAGCATCATCATATAGTTCCCAAAAAAACATAGCATGGAACTCATTGAAACCTAGAATCATGGCATGGCCGAATAGGCTATAGTGTCTATTAGGGTTAGCTTTTAACCTAATCCCTTTTTCCATGTTAACATCATCATCTACTTCCTAAACATAGCATACAAATTCATTGATAAACTAAAACATAGCTTGGTTGGATATAACATATAGATTTCTTTTACAAACATCAATCGAAGCTACTCGTATGCAGGTGAGGGATACTTACATCCTTCGCTTTGCTTGTAGTGTGAGATAAACTAAGGAACACAAAACCTAGCCCTTGCTTCTTGCTTGAAGGAGTTTCGGACAAGAGTGGAATGGAGAGGGAGAGCCTTCTAGATTTCGGTGAGAAGAAGAAAGGAAGAAGAAGTGGCCAATTAGAACCTTCCCTCTTCTTTATAAAGAGAGGAAGAGAAGTTTCTCTTCTCCTTTCCATGTCTCTTCATTTATCCTCATCACACTTATCTACAATTTCCCCTCTTCCTCTAATGATAATATCCTATTGGGCTTCTGGTTAGTGGGTGCATCTATAGGGCTTGGCTATCTCTAGAGGTTTAGGGTTCAATTCCTAGGCCTTGCACCCCTTTTTGGCTTATTTTTCTTTTATTTTTGAAAAGGCCCACATAAAGCCCATGATCATCAAGCCAAAAATTCTTGTAAAATTGCTAGGAATTTTACGGGCGTTACAATCCTTCATACCTTTTAAAAGTTTCGTCCTCGAAACTTAGAACAATTGTGGGTACTTCTGCTTCATGTCCTCCTCGCGTTCCCAGGTAGCTTCCTCGTAAATGCAGATTGATTACGCCCTAAGGGCACCTCTTTGTTCCTTAGCCTCTTGATTTCTCGGTCTAGTATCTGGATAAATGACTTTCAATACTCGAGTCCTCTTGAACTTGTATCTTGTTTGTGGCTCGATCACTTGGTCCGTCTTTGGAAATGCATTTCTTGAGCACAGAGACATGGAACACGTTGTGAATAGCCGACATCTCTTGAGGCAGCTCTAGCTTGTAAGCTACCTTGCCAATCCTCTGCAATATCGGATACGGTCCCACGTAGCGTGGACTCAGTTTACCCTTCCTTCCGAATCTCATCACTCCCTTCATAGGAGCCACTTTGAGGAATACTAGGTCCCCAACTTCGAATTCTAATGGTCTACGTCGCATATCCGCATAGCTCTTTTGTCGGCTCTGGCGGTTTCAATTCTCGGCGGATGTTTCCGTATATTTCGGGTGGTGTCGTCGATGAAATCCGTCAGAGTCCCATCCTCTTCTTTTCACCACCCTCGTACCCGGCCATATGGGAGATCTACACTTCCTCCCGTATAGGGCCTCGTAAGTGCCATTCCAATAGTAGCTTAGTAGCTATTATTGTAGCGGTCTGCCAAACATAAGTATCGGCACCTACCTTTGAAATCGAGCGCGGGCTCGTAACATATCCTCGATGCTTGATTTACTCTTTGGTGCATCGTCAGTGCAGGGATGGAAGGCGATCTTGAACAATAACCGTGCACTAGGGCCTTACAACACATTCCCGAAATGGGAAATAAGCGACCATCTGTCGAAATGATGGTCTTAGGAATTCCATGTAGTCGATAATTTCCTAGCATATAATCGAGCGTTGCTCGTCAGTAGGTCATCTTGATTGCTAAGAAATGGCGGACTTCGTCAATCTGGCATCCTGATTACCCATATAGCATCATAACCGTTTTGTCGTCTTGGGCAATCACGAGATGAAATCCATAGAAATGTCCTCCCATTTCCATTACGGAATCTGGATCATTGCGGTGTTCCTCCAGTCTCGGTGTTACGCCTTAACCCTCTCGGAGTCAGTCACGCTCTTGAGCCACATCTCTTTTCATTCTGAACCACCAGAACTTTCGTTTCAGGTCTTGGTACATCTTGGTGGTTCCAGGATGCATCGCATAAGGAGTTCTGTGAGCTTCCTCAAATATCTCCTTCCGTAATTCTGGATCGTCGGGAATACATAAGCGATCCCTGAGGTAGAGTACTCCACTATCAGAGATCCGAAATCCGTCGTCCTTTCCTTCTAAGACCTCTTGCTTGATCCTCTGAAGGCTTGGGTCACGGGCTTGCTTTTCCAGTATATCATCGAACAGCGTCGGTGTTATTGTCATGGTCGAGAGCTGTCCGGAGATGATTTCAACCCCGTAACGCATAATCTCTTTTTCTAAGGGCCGAGATAACACTGATAGGGACATCAAGGTGGCGCAGGACTTCCTGCTGAGTGCATCAACCACCTTGTTAGCTTTCCCCGGATGGTAGAGAATCTCGCAGTCATAATCCTTGACGAGTTCGAGCCATCTGCTACGTGTCTCATGTTCGAGTCCATACGTGTGAAGAAATATTTTAGACTCTGGTGGTCTGTATAGATCCTACACTGAGCTCCATAGAGATAATGCCTCCATGTTTTGAGAGCAAAGACCACGGCCGCTAGCTCTAAATCGTGGGTGGGATAATTCCTTTCGTGTTCCTTGAGTTGCCTAGAGGCGTAGGCAATGACCTTGCCATTCTGCATAAGTACAGCTCCGAGTCCCAACTTGGAAGCGTCGCTGTACATGTCGAAGCCTTCATTACTGTCCGAAAGAGCAAGGATTGGAGCGCTGGTCAGTCTCCTTTAGGATTCTCCCATTGTCTTCGCTTGCCAGTGGGGTTCCCTTTCCAAGCACTCTGGTTCCTCTGACCTCCTGACTGGGCCTGACCCCTGCCTTCACTCAGTGCTTTCTTTTGCTGATTAATGTTGTTCAGGTAATGCTCGGTAATTAAGGCACTACTGAACAGCTCCTCTGCGGTCTGCGATCTGCGGTCTATGAACTCCGCCGGCCACATTCAGAGCTATTTCTGGTCGGAGCATCTTCATCATGAGTCTGACCCTTTCTCTTTCCGTGCTGACCAACTCTGGGCACAGACGTGCGAGTCGGTTGAATCTCTTCACGGCTTCGCTGACCGATAGGTCACCTTGTCGGAACCCAGTGAACTCGTCGTAATGCTTGTTGGTCACCCTCATGTGGAAGAATTCTTCGAAGAACTCGTACTCGAAATCTGTCCATCTCATCTGATTTACTTGTCTCTTTGTTTTAACATGTTCCCACCACATCCGAGCATCTCCCGAAAGGCAGAATGATGCACACTTAATCTTCTCGCATTCGGGCCAGTCCAGTAGCTCCACGATGCTTTCCACCGTCTTGAACCAGGCTTGGGCATCCCATGGTTCACCAGTACCAGAGAAATTTTCCGGCTTTAGTCTCTGCCACTGGATCAGGTAAGCTTCCTGTCCAACCATCGGGCCGGGGCCCGTCGGTGGGGCAGTAGGGTTTCCTCGCTGATTCATTAGGGTATTTATTACTTGTTGTTGTTCTGTGACTTGTCGTTGGAGTTCTGTGACTACGTGTGTAAGGTCATGCAGGGGTGCTAGCTCATCAGCTCTACTACTGCGTCTTCCAGACATGTTTATCTTCATATATTAAGGTAAAGCTAGTATAAGTTTTCGTTCATTGTCCTACGCATAATTAGACTGAAGCTAGCATAAAGTTATTTTAAGCTTAAGGCATCATTCATGTTCTCATGCATAGTTTAAGCTTAAGGTATTTTATATCATACAAGAACAAGCATAAGGGTATCATACATATTTTCATGCATATTTAAGCTATAAGCATTTCCTATCATACATGGAAAACAAATTCACAAAATTAGAGAAGACATAGAATTCTTACTTGGAGCGGCAGGATTTGGAGCTTGATGTGTGTGTAGTGGAAAGGCAGATCCGCTCTGATACCAACTTGTCACGCCCGCCCTTTCCGGACCCGAATCGGAAGCGTGTGCTGTGACATCTATACATACATTACATACAGCGGAAGACTTTATACATACTTCTTAATTCTTACAGCGGAAGACTTTAGACCTATATATATTTTTTTTCTTCTTTAAAACATAAACATGCATTGACATATATATATATATATATATATATATATATATATATATACGTATATATATTTCTTCTTCTTAACATAGGGCATGCATCATAACATGTATAGATACTTCTTCTTACTTCTTCTTTACTTCTTCTTATTAACATGGAGCATGCATCATAACGTATATAGATACCTAGTGCTTAGTTCAGGTTCATAACCATCGTCATCATACGGAGACATAAGTAAGGACATCCATAAACATCATCATTATAGGTAAACATATATATATAAACCTAACGGATCTTCTCCACCATGCCACTGCCACACACATTTGGCCCCTCCTGCTGCTCCCTTTAGTTTATCCATCCCTTACCCTTATCTGCAGTATGAGGGAAAGATAAACTATAAGCACATAGGCTTAGTAAGATCCAGTCCTACTCACAAAAACCATATATCGACATTAATCATAGCATGTACCATTCATAACATATAAGCATGTAACATTCATAACATATAAGCCACATAACATGTAACATACATGGCGTAATCAACTTAACATGTAGCATAAATAACGTGAGTAAACATAACATGTCTCATCCATAGCATGACAGCATAACATGTATCATCTATAACATAGCATCATATCATGTACATTTAGGACTTAGTTAAACATAACATATAACATACGTAACGTAGCAAATCAACATAACATACGACATATATGTATGACCTATCAAACATAACATACATCATATGTAACATAGTGACATAACATGGCATATCAAACGTAACATGCATCATATGTAGCATAGTGACATAAACATGGCATATCAAACATAACATGCATCATATGTAGCATAGTGACATAAACATGGCATATCAAACGTAACATGCATCATATGTAGCATATCAACATAAACATGGCATATCAAACATAACATGCATCATATGTAGCATATCAACATGGCATGTGAACATAACAATCTAATCATGAAACATATGCAAGATGCTTTTGAAAACATATTTTATAGGTACGTAAATATAAATCTCAACATATTTGGGCCCGGCATTGTACCACTTCTTCATTATCATAGCGCGCATCCCTAAATAGGCCCGAGGTAGCAAGTCTCGAACCTAATAGGTTACTAGGCCCGATCTTAGTCCGTCGACCTAGGGCAATCGTCATAGCGTAGAAGCCCATCCTAGGCCCGAGTCTTATTCCATCGACCTAGGGCATCTTAGGAGCCCATCCCTTCTTGAACCCTGTTAGGGTCTTGGTACAAGCCATGCAGAAGGTAAAATACTTATATGCTTATTTTATAACATAGCTTATTTCATTTTGCAAACATAGCATACTTCATTTTTATAATGCCCGTAAAATTCCTAGCAATTTTACAAGAATTTTTGGCTTGATGATCATGGGCTTTATGTGGGCCTTTTCAAAAATAAAAGAAAAATAAGCCAAAAAGGGGTGCAAGGCCTAGGAATTGAACCCCAAACCTCTAGAGATAGCCAAGCCCTATAGATGGACCCACTAACCAGAAGCCCAATAGGATATTATCATTAGAGGAAGAGGGGAAATTGTAGATAAGTGTGATGAGGATAAATGAAGAGACATGGAAAGGAGAAGAGAAACTTCTCTTCCTCTCTTTATAAAGAAGAGGGAAGGTTCTAATTGGCCACTTCTTCTTCCTTTCTTCTTCTCACCGAAATCTAGAAGGCTCTCCCTCTCCATTCCACTCTTGGCCGAAACTCCTTCAAGCAAGAAGCAAGGGCTAGGTTTTGTGTTCCTTAGTTTATCTCACACTACAAGCAAAGCGAAGGATGTAAGTATCCCTCACCTGCATACGAGTAGCTTCGATTGATGTTTGTAAAAGAAATCTATATGTTATATCCAACCAAGCTATGTTTTAGTTTATCAATGAATTTGTATGCTATGTTTAGGAAGTAGATGATGATGTTAACATGGAAAAAGGGATTAGGTTAAAAGCTAACCCTAATAGACACTATAGCCTATTCGGCCATGCCATGATTCTAGGTTTCAATGAGTTCCATGCTATGTTTTTTTGGGAACTATATGATGATGCTAGGATTTAAAATGGATTAGGTTAAAGGTTAACCCTAAGGACCTACATGGACCATTCGGCCACCCCTAGATCTTGATGATTCAATGAAGTTTAATCCATGTTTTTGTAGGCTTATGATGTTGTTGTTATGTTAAAATGAATTAGGTTAAAGGTTAACCCAAATAGCCACTAAAGCCTATTCGGCCAAGCCATGATTTTAGGGTTTTAATGAAGTTCTATGCTATGTTTTTGTAACTATATGATGATGTTAGGATTTAAGATGGATTAGGACAAGCCATGTTTATGTTGATATGCTACATATGATGCATGTTATGTTTGATATGCCATGTTTATGTCACTATGCTACATATGATGCATGTTATGTTTGATATGCCATGTTTATGTCACTATGCTACATATGATGCATGTTACGTTTGATATGCCATGTTATGTCACTATGTTACATATGATGTATGTTATGTTTGATAGGTCATACATATATGTCGTATGTTATGTTGATTTGCTACGTTACGTATGTTATATGTTATGTTTAACTAAGTCCTAAATGTACATGATATGATGCTATGTTATAGATGATACATGTTATGCTGCCATGCTATGGATGAGACATGTTATGTTTATTCACGTTATTTATGCTACATGTTAAGTTGATTACGCCATGTATGTTACATGTTATGTGGCTTATATGTTATGAATGTTACATGCTTATATGTTATGAATGGTACATGCTATGATTAATGTCGATATATGATTTTTGTGAGTAGGACTGGATCTTACTAAGCCTATGTGCTTATAGTTTATCTTTCCCTCGTACTGCAGATAAGGGTAAGGGATGGATAAACTAAAGGGAGCAGCAGGAGGGGCCAAATGTGTGTGGCAGTGGCATGGTGGAGAAGATCCGTTAGGTTTATATATATATGTTTACCTATGATGATGATGTTTATGGATGTCCTTACTTATGTCTCCGTATGACGACGATGGTTATGAACCTGAACTAAGCACTAGGTATCTATATACGTTATGATGCATGCTCCATGTTAATAAGAAGAAGTATCTATACATGTTATGATGCATGCCCTATGTTAAGAAGAAGAAATATATATATATATATATATATATATGTCAATGCATGTTTATGTTTTAAAGAAGAAAAAAAAATATATAGGTCTAAAGTCTTCCGCTGTAAGAATTAAGAAGTATGTATAAAGTCTTCCGCTGTATGTAATGTATGTATGTAGCGCCCCTTCCGATCTTCCTTATCACTAACATTTTCGATATGGGTTATCACCGTCTAGAAATCGACCAGCTATCTCTATGTGTTGGTGCAATTGGCCCGGACTCGAGTTTGACTCAAACTATATTTTGATGTTAGAAAAAACGCATGACATGGGATTATCATGGGAAGTCCAACATGGGTTGGCCACGTAAATCCAAGTGTGTAGCCTTGGTAGTGTTGGAAAAATCCAAGCATGAGGCTTGGTGTGAAAGTCTTGAGGACTTGGCAAGTTCACTAGGCTCAGGGTCCTTGAGTCGGTGAATGATGGCATAGCGAAGTCGTGCGCTTGATTCATCCGAGAGACCGCCGGACGGAGAGCGAATGGAGTGAGGCCCAAGAGAAGCATACTTCGAGGATAAGAGACGCGAAGGATGGCATTGCAAAGTCGTGCACTTGGTGCATCCGAGGGACGTAGGCCGAGGGAAGAGAGCTTCGGTGGGGAACTCCATGAGAGATGAGGTGGACTTAGCCAAGTAGCTAAGACTGAGTGTCGGAGGCTCAAACGTGATGTTTGAGTGTTTACCCGATGGTTGGATGCTCAAACAACTTGGTGTTTGAGGTTTTACCCGACATCAGTCGACTGACATAGGTGCCAGTCGACTGCTCCAAGTCGACTAGGGTTCGACTCAAGGATGACGATCCGATCGATAACACCATCATCGATCGGTGATGAGGAGATCGATCGGTGATTGGGGTATTTTCAGCCACAGAAGGTCTTCCAGTCGAGTGATCATGGTGACCACTCGACTGATGGGATCATCAGTCGACTGATGGACATGATCAGTCGACTGATGATGGATCCATTGGCTTTTGGCCAACGTGGATCATGTCGTTGTGAGACAACGGCTACAAGACCAGTCGACTGATGGGCGCGGAATCAGCTCGATGCAGGTTATAAATGGAGCATGAGATGGAGGATTTCGCCAAGACTTTTTGGGTGACTTTGGAGGGGAATTGTTGTTGCATTCTAGACCTTCAAGAGCAAACAAAAGCAAGAAACAAGCAAGTGATCAAAAGCAATTAGTGAAATATTTTCTTTTGTATTGTATTTGTATTCTTGTTTGTACTTTGTGTATTATTTTGTAATTGCTTTTACGAGGTTTCTCCACCTCCAACGTGTTGTCGAGAAGGAGTGTTAGTTAGTGTCGTGCGCATAACTAGAGCTCGGTGAGCTCGCCCGTGGAGTAGGAACCATTCGGTTCTGAACCATTCGGTTCCGAACCATGTATATTGTGTGTATTTGCGTGTGCTTGTGTTGTTGTTAGTATTTCTATTTGTTTCTATTGTTTCCGCTGTGCTAACGACAATTGTAGACAAGCGACGCACGACGAATGATCATATTCCATCGTACAAAGATTGAGGACTATTCACCCCCCTCTAGCCGGCCACTCACGTTCCAACAAGTGGTATCAGAGCCGAGGAGCTTGTCGAGGACTAACCGCCAACACAAGCACGACAAGATGGCTGGCTATAACCTCCAACCACTAAAATTTGAAGGAGATTTTCAATGGTGGAGAAGAAAAATGGAGATATATCTAGAAATCGATTTTGATATTATGTTAATTCTAGAAAACGGTTTCAAAATGCCTAGGGATGAAGAAAATTGGCAAATTGAGAAGTCAAGGTGGACCCAAGACCAAATCAAGGACTTCAAGACAAATCTCAAGGTAATCAAATTGCTTAGTGATTTGATTCCTAACAACATTTGGTCTAGATTAGGTAATTTTAGGGATGATAAGGACCTATGGGACAAGGTGATAAGATTTCATGAAGAGCCCACATTGGTCCATGCCGAGGAAGAATGCCCATCAACATCTGGATCCGAGGATGTTGAAGAATCACCATCCACCTTCAATGATGTTGATGATTTGGTGGAGACCTCCACCTCTAGCATTGAGGGGGAGGAGAGGCCTTCCATCCCGGAACAAGTTCAAGAAGAAGTTTCAACATCCGGGAGAAGCAAAAATTCTCTAGGTAACTCAAGCATTATGATTATAAATAAAAATCATATAACATGCTTTGAGTGTAGGGAACAAGGGCACTATAAAAGTAAGTGTCCCAAGAAGGTGAAGAAGGCTCAACCGGCACCAAAAGCCAAAAATGCCGGAGTCCCCACAATTAGAAGCAAGGAGCACATTGTGTGTTTCAAATACAACCAAATGAAGTATTATAGAAGCCAATGCCCTAGGGGGAGGAAGAAGGGGCAAGAAGGTGTATCTCATGTAGGGGGAGCTTCCAAAGCTAACCCTAAGGTAAATTTAGTTAATGCACCTTCAATTCCTAAGGTTAACAAGCATGCTAAAAATTATTTTAGTTCACTTTCCATGATTAATGAAAAGCATGCTAGTAGGAATAAATATGTTTGTCTAGGAGCCAAGCATGTGAGTTTATCTAAATACAAACTTAGACACCGTAATTCTAGACCAATCCTACCTAGGGAGTCGATTAGGAGAATAGAAGAAAACTTAGACATTAACCCCAAAAAATCTAGGCATATGCCTAAAAAGAAAAATAATTCCCAAAAATCTAGTGATAGATCAAAATTGGGAAGATTAAAGGTGGAGAACCAAGCCTTGAGGTCAAGGCTTGAAAAATTTGAGAAGACCCTAGCAATTATTATAAGTTCATTTAAAGGGTCAAATGATCAAAATTTAAGGCCTAAGAAACAAGAAATGTCCAAGGGCAAGAAAGGTTTGGGTCACAAACCTATGTCCTACCATAATGTTCTATTTAATTATGGAACAATTTATAGGTCCAGAAAAACCAAGGCTAATAGGGAAGCTATCCCTAAGACTAGCCATGATAAGTGTTTAGTGGCTAAGGACTTAAGAAAAACCAAGAAAGCCACTAAGAAGGTCAAAGGAGGAGTCACCTCTAGAGTTGACCTAGGAAAGACCCAAATAACTAATGTGTCAAAACCTAAAAGGGTAATTAGAAAAGTATCTAGGGAAGTTATCCCTAGTGAATACCTAGTTAACCCAAGGAGCTCCAAAGGTATTGGGTTTCTAGAAGCGTGATCGATTCACGCTAGATGGGTTAGGGAGTGTCAACCCTAAGTGGATGGGTAGTTAACCTAATCATGGTGAGTTGACACATTAGGATGTGCCAATGTGGTTTGAGAAGATGAAAAATGATTAAATTTGCACAATTAAGTCTTAGAAGTATTGGTGTACCATTTTGGGGTTTTTGGCACACTAGGGGGATAATGGCATTAAGGCAAAAATAGGTTTAATCTTAGAAATAACAATTTGAATTTAACACTTAGGTATTTTATACCTTAGTATCTTATAATTGTCAAGCTTTGTTTGCCTTGCCATGACATGACATCATATTTATTTTTATCATATAAAATATCATGATCATTTTTAGGGTTATGTTTATATGTCATGAATACTTATATTTCATTCACATGTCATGACATCATGATTATATGACACATGCTTTATTCTTGTATCATTATGTCATAATCATTATTCATGCATAAATAAAATGGATTTAAGGACTATGACATGATTTGAAGTCCCATGCATAAGGGAATCAAATAGTGTTGCCTAGAGATTTGCATGAAATCCTAAATAAACAAAGACCACACATCTCACTAATACTTGACTTGTATGTGTCTTGCACATTTAGATACAAGTGAGATGTTTTAGGAAAAAGGGATTAAAAGGTTTTAAAAACATTTTAGAAACATTTTGAAAAATCTTAGTGAAGTCTATCTTTTGATAGCAATCACCATTGAATGGGATGAGACAAAGAGGGCTTAATATTGAAGCTTTTTTTAACTTTTGAACTTTGTGTCAATCTCACTAATTTGTGGGTAAAATAATTTTCTAATATTTTTCACCCATAATGATTGTAATAAGTAATATACATATGAATTTTCATAATTTTTCAGCTTATGTATATTTACTTACGGATTTTAGAAATTCATTTCTGAAAATCTGAAAACTACATTTTGTAGTTATCGATCGCCGCCATGGAGGCGATCGGTGATGAGGGTGTCGATTAGTAGTATCGTCTGATCGCCCTAAGCTGATTTCGGGTAAACCATGGTGGTTAGGCTCATGTTCAGCTATGTTTTGGTCCCCTAACCACTCCTAACCCTAGGACATGCTTGGGAGAGTATTAGAAAGGGTGGAAATCCATTGAATATGGATTAGGAGAAGTGTTTAGGGTGAGTATCAATTTTAAGGTGGATGGAAGTTCATTGTTGAACTTTTGCCTTAATTTTGATTGTTTAAATGTTCCTATTGGCTTAGGGACTCTCCAAGACATTGTTGGTACAATGGTCAAGGGGGAGAAAGCCTTTAGGGGGAGGTATCCATCATGGGAAGATGGATGTGTATTTTTCCTCATGGGAGGAAAATTGGGAGATAACCTCTCTTAAGTGATATGAGACTTATCACTAGAAAGATTATAGGCATGTGTGTTCCTCCAAGGGAGAGATTGTAAGATCTCATTGGGATATGGGACATTCATACCCTTGGGGATGACCTTTTTGATGTATGTCAAAAAGGGGGAGAAGTTACCAATTGGGATAGTTGGAATTCTCATTGGGATGTGAGAATTGCCAATTGGGGATAATTGGTAGACTTGATTTTGAGATTTTGTCCAACATCAAAAAGGGAGAGATTGTTGGTGCAATCAGCCCGGACTCGAGTTTGACTCGAACTATATTTTGATGTTAGACAAAACACATGACATGGGATTGTCATGGTAAGTCCAACATGGGTTGGCCACATAAATCCAAGTGTGTAGCCTTGGTAGTGTTGGGAAAATCCAAGCATGAGGCTTGGTGTGGAAGTCTTGAGAACTTGGCAAGTTCACTAGGCTCGGGGTCCTTGAGTCGGTGAAGGATGGCATAGCGAAGTCGTGCGTTTGGTTCATCTGAGGGACCATCAGACGGGGAGCGAATGGAGTGAGACCTAAGGGAAGCATACTTCGAGGGCAAGAGACGTGAAGGATGGCATTGTGAAGTCGTGCGCTTGGTGCATCCGAGGGACGTAGGCCGAGGGAAGAGAGCTTCGGTGGGGAACTCCATGAGAGATGAGGTGGACTTGGCTAAGTGGCTAAGACTGAGTGTCGGAGGCTCAAACGTGATATTTGAGAGTTTACCCGACGGTCGGATGCTCAAACAACTTGGTGTTTGAGGTTTTACCCGACATTAGTCGACTGGCATAGGTGCGGTCATCAAGTTGATTAGGTTCGACCGGTGTTTGATTGACGAGTCTGTCGCGATCGATGTCGAGGATGACGATCGTGACAACACCATCGATCCATCGATAAGGAGATCGATCCGGTCGATCGGGGTGTTTTCAGCCATAGAAGGTCTTACAGTCGAGTGATTGCGGTGACCACTCGACTGATGGGATCATCAGTCGACTGATGGGCATGATCAGTCGACTGATGATGGATCCATTGGCTTTTGGCCAGCGTGGATCGAGTCGTTGTGAGACAATGACTACAGGACTAGTCGACTGATGGTCACGATCAGTCGACTGATGGGCACAGAATCAGCTCGATGCAGATTATCAATGGAGCACGAGATAGAGGATTTCGCCAAGACTTTTTTGGTGACTTTGGAGGGGAATTGTTGTTGCATTCCAGACCTTCAAGAGAAAACAAATGCAAGCAATAAGCAAGTGATCAAAAGCAATCGGTGAAAAGTTTTCTTTTGTATTGTATTTGTATTCTTGTTTGTACTTCGTGTATTACTTTGTAATTGCTTGTACGAGGTTTATCCACCTCCGACGTGTTGTCGAGAAGGAGTTTTAGTTAGTGTCATGCGCATAACTAGAGCTCGGTGAGCTCACCCGTGGAGTAGGAACCATTCGGTTCCGAACCACGTATATCATGTGTATTTGCGTGTGCTTGTGTTGTTGTTAGTATTTCTATTTGTTTCTATTATTTTCGCTGTGCTAACGATAATTGTAGACAAGCGACGCACGACGAATAATCATATTCCACCGTACGACGATTGAAGGCTATTCACCCCCCTCTAGCCGGCCACCGACGTTCCAACACTATGGACATCATGATTTGATCTCTGCCATGGGTAGCAGTCGTCTACCATTGTTGTGTTTGTCCTTTTCCCTATCTTCCTCAATGAATCAGAAGCTTCAGAGACCGACCAAAACATCGAGAACAACCACAGCTCCGCCATCCTCTCTTCTTCGCCAAGTGCATTGCAACCGTGAACTGATCTCAGGGAGTCGACGATGTTCATCTCAGTGGCAACTTTGATTCAAAGTACAACTCATCTCATCATAGTTGATCTGTGAGATCAAGGGATTTCTGACTGTGAATGGGTAAGGAAAGGCTAGGTAAGTTTAGGTTTCAGAAATTTGGTATATGGATATTGTGTAGCCAATTTGATAGTGATTTCATGGATGGTGGTGAGCAGGGGGAGAATATTTTGGATGGGGCTATGGAAGCTAAGATTGAGGTAAGTTTTAATTTGTATGGATGATAGTTTTGATTTGTTTAAGGGTGGTTTACCTATAGCTTATGCATCTTGTATTGTTTCGGTTTAGGATTATTGGAATTGTGGTGGATGCAGTTCACAAAGTGGACATGGATTGATTTGTTGTAGAATTGTATCTATGAATTAATGTAGTGGTTAATTATATCAAGTATCTCATCATGGTGATATAGTAGATATTATGTAGGATGGGTGAACGTGACTTTAATTAATATTCGTTTAGTAGATTGGAATACGAAATCGATGTAGGATTTGATTGATCATTCGTTGTACAATAGAACTTAACTGTATTCTATGTTGTGTACAGGATGTTGATTCGAGATAGGTTCTTGGACGTGAGGATAAATTATATTTTCAGATAAGTCTTCATATCAGGTGGGTAATATTTCCTACCCTGGTCAAGTAGTTGATTATTTTAAGTTCATGAGTTTTTATATTGTTAATATTGTACCTTGACTCCACTCATGTTATTCTGTGCTTGATACTTAGTCTTTACACTTTGAGTTATACTGTTGTTGTTGCCATAATTCGTTCATTGTTGCTATAAATTACCGATGCTATGGTATGTAAATCTTTAGATGCTTAACCATGTGTATGTAGCTGAGTATTGTTGGGATTGAGGCTCGCTAGAGGGGGGGTGAATAGCGAGTTGAAAAATCTAACTCAAATTTCACTACAAAATAGCTGATTACGCAGCGGAAATAGAAAACAAAGCACAAAAGCACAACCATAACCAATATGCAGGTATTTACGTGGTTCGGAACTCAGTAGTTCCTACTCCACGGGCAGCTCAAAAGGAAAGTCTACTATGAATGGATCGGAATGTTTTCGGAGGTGAAAAACTTCACCTCTTACAAGCTTACAATGCAATGAAGATAATCAAGAATAGTAAGCTAAGAAGTTATAACACGTTACAGATTTGTTGTTCAGCTTCTTGCATTGAAGATGGAGTTGTAGCGCTTGCAAGAAGGTGATCAACAGCAGTTGTGAGCACTTGTTGGAGAGGAGGCGAGATGAGAGCAAGGCTTTTACACTTCTTCTCGTTCAGAATGAATCACAAGAAGCTTGTCTAACTCAAATCGAAAACTGAAGCTCAAGAACTACTTCTCTTCTTCTTCAGCAAGCCTTTTATCTTCCTCCATTGGAACCCTAGAAGTCACGCTCGACCAAAACCTGACCTCCTGAGCTTGTCCCCGTAACCACCTCCAACCTTTGGTGGTTTGTCAGGAAAGGATCCTTCTCCTCCAACCGGAAATTGTCTCATTTGAATCTTTACTCGAAACGGAAGCATCCCGTTGCCGCCTCCGCAGTCGAGCCTGCAGTTGAGTCTGACTCGCGTCTGTGCTCGAAAAACACTTGTCAATCGAGCCCGCAACCAAGTCGGGCTCGATTCTGTGACCAAATCTATAGCTACCAATCGAGCCGCTTACCAAATCGACTCGACTGGTATAGGGTTTAGAGTTTACCGATCAAAGTATACAATCGAGCCCGCAGCTGAGCTGGGCTTGGTTCTGTGCTGTTCCACGTAGTGAACAGTCGAGCTGGTAGTCGAGCCAGCTCAAATCTGTGTTATACCAAACGATAAGTAGTCGAGCTAGCAGTCGAGCCAGCTCAATTCTATGCTATACCAAACGATAAGTAGTCGAGCTAGCAGTTGAGCCAGCTTAATTCTGTGCTATACCAAACGATAAGTAGTCGAGCCAGCTCGATTCTGTGCCTTTGTGCAAGAGTGCCAGTCGAGCTAACCCCCATGGTAGCTCGACTAATGCGGTAAATATTTGATGCACATGAGTATCTTTCCTAGTAAGCTGCCACTCCTAGAGTTTCAAGAACCCTAGTAAGAGACCAAGCACGTTACGGTGCCTTCTCCAACTAACGAATGCTCTAAGTACCTTGGACAAAGACCGAGCGCGCTACGACACCCTCCTTGCCTAACGAGTACTCCATGTACCCTAGCCAAAGAATGAGCACGTTACGGTGCCTTCTTTGTCTAACGAGTACTCCCAGTACCCTAGCCAAAGAACGAGCATGTTACGATGCCCTCTTTGTCTAACGAGTATTGAGCTCATGTACCCTAGCCAAAGAACGAGCACGTTACGGTGCCCTCTTTGTCTAACGAGTACTCCCAGTACCCTAGCCAAAGAATAAGCATGTTACGGTGCCCTCTTTGTCTAACGAGTATTGGGCCCATGTACCCTAGCCAAAGAACAAGCACGTTATGATGCTCTCTTTGTCTAACGAGTACTCCCAGTACCCTAGCCAAAGAACGAGCACGTTACGGTGCCCTCTTTGTCTAACGAGTATTGGGCCCATGTACCCTAGTAAGAGAATGAACACGTTATTGTGCCCTCTCTTACTAACGAGTACACTAGCTAGAGACCGAGCACTTCCTTGTGCCCTCTCTAACTCCAATGGAGAACGAGCATGTTACTATGCCCTCTCCATCACCAAGCTTCCGAACCTCCAGCCAGCTTGTACTCTTCCCAATGGAGAACGAGCACGTTACTATGCCCTCTCCATCACCAAGCTTCCGGACCTCCGGCCATCTTGTATTCTTCCCAATAGAGAACGAGCACGTTACTATACCCTCTCCATCACCAAGCTTTCGGACCTCCGGCCAGCTTGTATTCTTCCTCTACCAAGGTTCCCCTTTGGATTTCCATCCATACCAAGGCTTACCTCCGGCCAGCTTGTACTCTTCCCAATGGAGAATGAGCACGTTACTATGCCCTCTCCATCACCAAGCTTCCGGACCTCCGGCCAGCTTGTATTCTTCCCAATGGAGAACGAGCACGTTATTATGCCCTCTCCATCACCAAGCTTCCGGACCTCCGACCAGCTTATATTCTTCCTCTACCAAGGTTCCCCTTTGGATTTCCATCCATACCAAGGCTTACCCTTGGATTCCTCCCAAGGTCTAATGTCACTCTAAACATCTAACTTAGTGACCTTAGGTTTGTATCGGTCGAGGTAATGTCTTGACTACACTCTAGCTCAAACTAGATTTCTATTTCCTTGACTTAAACCTTGTTGTTAAACATTGAAACATTAGATGGGCTTGATTGCACTAACAATCTCCCTCTTTTTGATGTTTGACAACATGGTTTAAGTTTAGGTGATATAAATACAATTCATCTCAATTTCTGAAATATAGCATGAAGTGCAGAAATATTTCGTATCATAAATTTATCATTCATGTAGTAGGGATGATATAACTTGAAGTGCAGAAATTTCACATGTAATAGATACAGTTCATCTCAATTTTTGAAATATAGCATGAGGTGCAGAAATATTTCATATCAAAAATTTATCATTCAGGTAATAGGGATAATATAACTTGAAGTGCAGAAATATCACATGTAATAGAGATGGGCAGAAATTTCAATTTAACTCCATTCCATTTGAATAATATCACAAATATCACAATAACTTGAACCCATACTCTCCCCCTTTGGCAAACAACAAAAAAAACATGGGGAATAAGTTCCTCCCCCTAAAACTCACTTTCCCGAGCTGTATATACAATTCCCTGGCCACCTATAGTAATCCCGACCTGTGTATTCAAATCCTGGGCTGTCAGTGCTTTTCTCGGGCTGTTTGTGAAACTGCTACGAATCTTGTCTAATTGCCCGGGGAATAATCTCAATGTCAGGGTAGATCGGCCAGGGCAGTTCTGCTAGGGTAGTTCCCGCCAGGGTGGTTTCTGCCAGGGCAGTTGCTGCCCCATCAGTCGACTGCCATCATGGTGGCTCGACTAATAATTGAAAACTCAGTTTTTTAGTTATCTGATATTAACTTTGAAAATTGATAAGTAATTATACGTAACTTTAAAAATCATGAGATTTCATACGTATAATACTTATGACACATACAATTGGTGAAAATGTTGGAAAAACATTTTACCAATTAAGATATCAAAAGGTGTTAGTGAAGGGAAAAATTGAGGAATCTTCAAATGAAAATATCCTTATGACATTAGTTTGATACTTCACTTCACATTGGGGTATATGAATTGAAAAGAAATCCTCGTACACTTTCTTAACACAAATGAGAACACCCAGTAATCTTTAAACACACTTAGATGTTTGCTAGGCTTGGGGTATAAAATATAGGAAAAGCTCCCACTAATACTGTGGACTTCCCAAACCGTAGCTCCCCCTCAATCAAACATTCTTTTAGGGTTTGTTTAGGTGCACACTTAATGATTGCACTAACAATGGTGGGATGGAGTCAAGGCTTGGGTTGTTTGGGCGGCGCTAACAAGGATTGCACACACACAATAAGAAGTTTGATAGAAACTAACCAACTCAACCATACACAACCAATAACAGATCACACAACAAAAACAGAATGAACAAAAAGTTGACATTTCAAAAAACTGTTTCACAAAAACTGTTTCACAAGAACAACCATAGTTTGAAGTCTAAACACAAAGACAAATATCCATAGTGCAACCATCCTTGTTGGATTGACACAGTTGGAGATCTTAACGTGATCCTATTTATCGGGGGCTAGTGCAGAAGGTTCCTCTGAGCTACTTGTCCAATTGATCAAGACATCTTTGATTTCCATCTGCTCTCGAAGGATTTGATCTTGAGTGTGTTGGATTTGAGTCAATCGCTGGTTGGTTTGTAGATGAAAATATGATATTGTCGTGGTGATTGTGTTCACAAAAGTCTCATGGGCTTCACGAAGTTGAGATAGCTGCTCCATGATAGTGGTCAAGTGTTCAGCTTGGTTAGGAGCCGGGTGCTGTGGTTCTTCAGTAGGAAGAGCAGGTTCTTCCTCAAGATCCATATGCTCCCCAACTTGATGGCCATCCTTCCACTGAATCTCTCCTGTAGGGGTGTGAATCATGCCGGCTAGAGATAAATTCCTCCAATGGATATAGTTCAGCCTTTTCACCTCCCTCACTATTCCCCTGGACATGTTTATACCTAGGGACTCTAACCAGAAAGTGAGGATGTAACCAAAAGGCATATAAACCTTTTTCTTGACTGGAATGGGTAAATGGACAATGCACAGAAACATGTTCAAAGCTATGTTAAAATCAAGGTGATTTTTGAAAAGGTGGAGAGCCAATAAATGATGTGGCCTAACTTTGGCTTACCCTTTTGTGACTATGGGTAAAATGCATCCGACAATGACTTTGTATAAGATGTTGTCAGGAGCCGTTAGTGTCATGGCTGACACCAAATTAACTCCATCTCTAGGATGTCTAAATAAGGATTCGTGGATGGAATTGAGGTCAAAGCCTACTAAATTTTCAGGAAGAGTTGGATAGCATTCTAGGTTAGAGGAGGACTCTCTACATTCTAGAAATGATCTCCAGATGGCTGGAGTAAGAGTCATATCAGTTTTGGCTACCCTTGACTTATAGATAAGCCTATTTTCAGTGGGTTGTAGTGTTGGGTTTTTTCGAGCCGCAAAAACCGCTTTTTGCGTTGCGGAAACCTCGGAAGCCCCGGCCACGGATCCGTACGAAGATGTATTAGAACAAAAACATGTATGTGTTTATATAAAACCCTAGATCTACCTTAGATCTAAGAGATGAGATCATTACCCTCGATGCGACGCCCTTCGCAAATCCCGCTCGTCCAAAAGGTTCGCCGGAACTCGAGAGTGTCAAGTGCACACTCCTCTATTGGTATCCACACAAGCAATAGTTGGAGAAAAGACAATCTTGAGTGTGCTAGCACTCCTAGAAGGTCTCGACAAGATGAGGAAGAAGAAGGAGAGCTTGAGGGAATTTCATCCAAGGAAGAAGATGAAGTTGTGAAGAAGAAGATGGATTTACCCAAAATCAATTCAACCTCATCAAGAAGTGGCCGGCCACTTCATGGAGAGGGGGTTACATGCATGCATGTAACTCCCATGACCCTTGGTCTCCTTCATGAGGTGGCACCACATGACAAAGTCAATGATGATGTGGAGCATCATCATTGGCCGGCCATTCTAAGTCATCATCATGACATGACATTTGGTCAAGTCAAACTTAACCTTTCATCTTCCCTCTCAAGTCAAGTCAAACTTGACCTCTAATCTCCCATGGTTGATCAAATCTAACCACTTGACTCAAGTCAATTTAATTTAATGAATCTCTATTCATTAATTTAAATTGATTTGATGGATCAAATCTAAATTAGACTCATTCAACACTTGAATCAACTTGAGTCTAACTCAATTAGTCTAATTTGGATTACTCTTAATCCAATTTGGTTCATCCCATGAACCTAATTCTCATGGTTCATCATATGAACCTAATCTCCATCTAATTGATCTTATGTGTGTGACCCTATAGGTTCTTGTAACGTTGGCAATGTCCCTAAACCGATTTAGGAACATAAGCAATGAGCGGTATCTAGCAACACATCATTGCTACCCAAGTTACAAGAATGTTGAGATCCAACATTACCTTTGTGACTACTAATTGTGACTCTCACAATATATGACAATGTCCCTTTATCCTTGACATCTAGATTGACCAATCGAGGCATAGACCGTGTCATCCTCGGTACAATCTAAATCTTGAACTCCAAGTAGACTCACTCAAATCAAATGAGCTCAATATCTCATATTGATTCATTTGGGCATGGCCATGCACTTCGTGGTCTCACTCTATCAAGAATATCGATGTCTCTCCCATCATATAGGAGGGATAGATCCCATCTACATCACTCACATCCCTCCGTATAATTTGTTACATACCCAGTAATCGCCTTTATAGTCCACCCATTTACGGGTGACGTTTGACGAAGCCAAAGTATGCAACGCCTTATGTAGGGAACCATGGTGACTTCAGGTCTAAGGACTAATAGTCATACTAATAGCCACATGAGAAAGTATATGACACTCATATAACGATCCACGATACTTTCTCATGGCGGGTCATTCAGTATACATTCTCCAATGCATACCCATGTGTCAACTTGATATCTCATATCCATAACTTGTGAGATCAAGTCATCGTGTTGACCTACATGCTAGTCTCTATGCATTAACATTGTCCCTGAATGTTAATACTCGACTAGGAATGATTAAGAGTAGTGTTCTCTATATCATCTCATTATCGATTCAACCAATCGATTGATATAGATAAGAACCTACTACTCAAGAACATTATTATATTTAGTTATTTGGCACCAATACAAGTAAATATAATAACCATGCCTTTACAAATAGGAATATGATACAATAAAGTCCATACAACAATCATCACATGATTGGCTCTAGGGCTTTCACTAACATGTAGGTTGTTATAGAATTCAACAAGTCTTCATTGATATCGTGATCGCAGTAGACTAACTTATTGAGTCTATAGTGCTCAATCATCTCTCTAACATATGGTGCATTATTGGAGAAGAAATGACCATCTATGGACCGGATGCTTAAGAGTTCAAACTTGTGGGTCCTAAAGGTGTGCAAATGATATTCCGAGGGGAAACGATGGTCCGAGCAAGGCCTCTCTCTTGAGGGCCTATAGGTGGAGGAATCAGGCTCCTTCCTTTTTAGTCTAAAATGTTAGGTGTCAAATATGTCACGCACACAAGATTGACCCATGAATAAATGCAAGGAATGAAATGATGCATGTCAAGTGGGAAAAGTCATTAGCTACTTAGAAATCCTCTAAAATCATAAGGAGAGTAAGGAAAAAATCTTACTCGGGTGCCATAGAACCAAGAACACGAGCTTGCTGCAGAAGAGGAATTTTTCTTGCTGGAACCCTAGTTGCGGTTGAGTGGTCAGAGATTAGGGTTAGGGTTAAGAGGAAACGACAAGGAGAAGGGAGAAGATCCTTACCCTAGACTAGAGAAGGCATGTCTTGAGGTTGTAAAGCTTGGACAGAGATGAAGAGCTCAACTGGTGCTCGTCGCAGTTGGGAGGGGATGATTGTGGGGAAGAAAAATCGTGGAATGAAGGGGTTCCTATTTAAATCTGCGAGACATCAGTCGAGGTAATGAGTGGGTCAGCTCAATTGGTAACATCAGTTGAGGCAACAATCGAGGCGCACTTGGTTCTGAGCATGATCGGAATTGGCCAGTCGAGGCCCTAGTCGAAGCGCACTCGATTCTTAGTGTTGAAAACTCGTACCAGTCGGGCGCCGGTCGAGTCTGTCTCGGTTGATAGGCTTAACAAAACTGGGTTTCAATATCTGAACACTCCAACTGAGTTTTGTGTAATTTCTAAGGCTTAGGTAAGTGTTAAAAACACTTGATATGATAACCTTACAAACTTTTTGATTGTTTTAAACAATTGGTATCTATGTTCTTGGTCTCAAAGAGGATCCAACCAATTTTACTTGGTTGGAATGTCTAGTTATGATCTTGGAACCACAAACACAAGAATGTGTAATGGTCTTCCCCATAACTAGTCACATTAGTGATTTTTGTCTTGTCAACCTCTCTATCTCAGGGATGCAATGAGTATGTGAAATAGAGTGGTTGATCCTATCATCTCATCCCATTTCTAGCAATACAAAATCAATTTTGTGATCCTTATCATTTTTGTGAGATGATCCCAGGTCTTCCCAATTTAAATTCCCATTTCTCTTGTTAAATTATTTTTTATTTTATTAACCTAAGATCATGGAGGGATCCTCCTTCATTGGGCAACATACATGCCCAACTCTTTTCTCAAATGGCTAAACTCATTTTCGGGAAGAGGTTTTGTGAATATGTCGACTAGGTTAGCCTTGGACTCAACATGGCTAAGTTCAATGTCTCCCCTAGCTACATGATCTCTAATGAAGTGACGCCTCACTTCAATGTGCTTGGTCCTTGAGTGATGAACCGGATTTTTGGTGAGATGTATAGTGCTAATGTTATCACATAGCACTTGTACATTCCTATAGGTTAGTCCATAATCTTATAAGGTGTGTGTTAGCCATAGTAATTGTGATACACATTCTCCCATAGCTATATATTCAGCTTCAGTTGTGGAAAGTGCTACACAGTGTTGTTTATGGCTTGACCAACTAACCAAGGCCGATCCTAAGAAATGATAGCCCCCACTAGTGCTTTGCATATCCAACTTGCATCCGACATAGTCGGAGTCGGTATAGCCAACTAAATCAAAAGATTCAGTCCGGGGGTACCACAATCCTACATTGATAGTGTCTTTTAAGTATCTCATAATTCTTTTTACAGCAATTATGTGAGACTCCTTAGCACAAGCTTGAAATCTAGCACACATACCAACAACGAATAAAATATCTGGTCGACTCGCTGTTAAGTACAATAAACTCCCTATGATACTCCTATAATTTTTCAAATCCACTGCCTTCCCTTTCT
This sequence comes from Wurfbainia villosa, assembly GCA_025175895.1. Taxonomy (NCBI): domain Eukaryota; kingdom Viridiplantae; phylum Streptophyta; class Magnoliopsida; order Zingiberales; family Zingiberaceae; genus Wurfbainia; species Wurfbainia villosa. Next base: position 60,519,595 of record CM045997.1, read on the forward strand.
CATCACTATCTAAACGAGTATTGACAGCTATAGGTGTGCCTACTTCCTCAGCTTCCTCCATATAAAACTTTTTCAGTAATTCCATTGCTTACTTAGATTGATGTATAAAAATCCCTTCCTTGGTTTGCTTTATCTCAAGTTTAAGAAAGAAAGTCAATTCTCCTACTAGACTCATCTCAAATTCACTTTCCATATGACCAATAAACTCATTGAGATAATCCCTATTGTTTGAGCCACAGATTATGTCATCAACATAAACCTGGGTTACAAATATGTATTCACCATCCCTTCTCAAGAATAGTGTGGGGGACTAAATGGGTGTTTAAGAATAAGAGAAATCATAGAGGAGAAGTAGTTAGAAATAAGGCAAGGTTAGTAGTCAAAGGCTACAACCAAATTGAGGGATTTGATTATGATGAGACTTATGCCCCTGTAGCAAGGTTAGAATCCATAAGACTAATGCTTGCTTATGCAATATACAAAGGCTTCAAACTATATCAAATGGATGTGAAGTCAGCCTTCTTGAATGGAGTCATCAAGGAGTAAGTCTATGTTGAACAACCCCTGGGTTTGATAATGCACAATTCCCAGACCACGTGTACAAACTAAAAAAGGCTCTTTATGGGCTTAAACAAGCACCTAGTGCTTGGTATGAATGGTTGTCAACCTTCCTAATTGAGAAAGGTTTTAGGAGAGGACAAATAGATAGAGGTTTGACCAGGTCTAGGGATTAAATCCCAAACTTGATTTCTCTCAAACTGGCCTAACTCATCTTGCATTGCAATGATCCATTCTGGATCAAGCAAAGCTTCATCCACTAACTTGGGCTCAATCTCAAAAATCAAGGCAACTTCATTTCCTTCATTTCTGAAAAATGATCTAGTCCTCACCCCATGTTGGATGCCTCCAATAATTTGGTTTTGGGGATGACTAGTAGCATTCCTAGTGGATCTTGTTACTTGAGGTGGTTCGGGTACTACTGAAATATGTTCAGATTCTCCAACCTCAAGTGATGACCCTTGAGCTCTCACTCTATCTTCATCAGAATCCACTCTTGCTTCCCTTATAGGGTTGCTATCTTCCAATTCCAGCTTTCTCAATTCCAGCTCAAACTCCACTAATTTTCTGTCCGAATCAATATTCATTCCTTTTTCTTCAAACACAACATTAGTTGACTCTTCTACTAGCTTAGTCCTATGGTTGTAGACTCTATAAGCTTTGCTAGTGAGGGAATATCCAACAAGGATACCCTCATCAACTTTTGTAGAAAATTTTCCTAAATGATCCTTGGTATTTAGGATATACACCGTACAACCAAATACCCTAAGGTGCTTGATTGTTGGTAGCTTTCCAAACCAAAGTCCATGTGGTGTTTTTCCTAAGAATCTATGTATCAAAACCCGATTTTGAACATAGCACACAGTGCTAACTACTTCGACCCATAGGTAGTTTGGTAAATGGTATTCGTTTAGCATACTCCTAGCTGCCTCTTGCAAGGCTCTATTTCTCCTTTCTACAACACCATTTTACTATGGTGTTCTAGGTGTGGAGAATTCATATTTGTATCCTTTCACTAAACAAAAGTCCTTAAGTTTAGCATTTTCAAACTCTCCTCCATGATCACTTCTAATGATTTTAATTGTTGAGTTTTTCTCATTCTCAACTCTTCTACAAAAGAAAATGAATGTTTCTACTATTTGGTCCTTATGTTTAAGAAAATAAGTCCAAGTATATCTAGTGTAATCATCCACAATAACCAAGAAATATCTACTACCATTGATAGATCTAATAGTGCTAGAATCAAACAAATCCATGTGTAGTAAATCTAATGCTTGTAAAGAACTTACAGAATTCTTCCCTTTGTGGGAAGATCTCACTTGCTTTCCCTTTTGGCATGCCCCACAAACCCTATCCTTCTCGTAGGTAATCGAGGGCAGTCCTCTTACAAGTTCCTTCTTGGCCAAATTCTTGATGTTCTTCATGTTGACATGGGCCAATCTCCTGTGCCATAACCAAGATTCTTCTTCCTTGGATATGTAACACTTAAAAGACATGTTAGTAGCACTACTAAATCTAACTTGATAAATATTTTCCTTCCTAGATCCTATTAGCATGGTTTCATTGGTGTCATTGTGGATCATAAGGTATTGAGTCGAGTGAAACTCAACCCTATACCCTGCATCACACACTTGACTTACACTCAACAAGTTAAATGCCATCCCTTTAACTAACAATACATTTCTAATTACAAATTTTTCAGAAATGTTAATGTTACCTACTCCTACAACCTTCAATTTACCATTATTACCAAATGAAACTGTACCTCGGTCTTTGGCATGAATTGAGGAAAACAAAGAGGAGTTCCCTGTCATATGTTTGGAGCACCCGCTGTCCACAAACCATGTAGTTGGACACTCCCCCTTGATGGGTCCCTGCTAAACACGGAAAATTTGGTCTTTGAACCCACAAGTTGGGTCCCTCTGCATCTACTACAAACTTCCTAGGAATCCAAGCCTTAGAGGTTCCAATAATAGGTGATCTAGTAGAAATAAAATCAGCAGTGATAGTTCTACCATTACCAAATTTAGACCTAGCAGTTCTTGCATTAACAGATTTTCATTTAGCAGTTTTAGGTCCATCAATTCCACCAAAAGAAACTTTAGATCTAGATGCAGATTTCCTAGACACTAAGGACATATAACTAAATTCCTTTTGTTGTGAATTGAACCCTAGTCCAGCCTTGTTGTAGACTACACGTTGGGCTCCTAAGATCATGTTTAATGTCTTTGATCCATTGGTAAATTTCTCAAGTGTGCACTTGAGATCTTCCACCTGTGCCTTCAAGGATGTATTCTCATCTTTGATCTCCTCCAAATGAGGATTTCCAGCACCACTGTCATCAGACATTGTATTAGTATTCTTAACTAGTTCTAATTCAATTTTCAATAATTTAACCTTAGTTTTGGATTTTTTTTTCAGAGCATTTGTCAAGCAAGCAATAGTCCCATACAATTTATCTAGATGGGGAGAGTTTACCTGATCATCATCCGAAGATGATGATGAAGAGTCCGAATTTGATTGCTCCCCATTAGAATGCTTCAGCTCTCCATCCCAATCTGAATTCTCAGAATTCTCCAATGCCATAAGAGCCTTTTGCTTTACTCCCTTCTCCTCACTTTCTTCTTCCGATGAGGAGGATGAGGATGAAGTATCATCCCAAGTAGCCTTCAATGTTTTCTTCCTCTTGGCCTTTTCTTCCTTCTTTTTGTACTTAGGGCATTCACTTTTGAAGTTACCTTTCCTATGACAATGAAAGCACTCTACATCATCTTTATCCTGATTAATTTCAGAACTTTTACCTTTCTTTTTGTTTGTGAAGTATTTCTTCACATCCTTCTTGTTGTATTTTTGACTTCTTCTCATCAATCTCCTCACAAAGTTAGCCATCTCGCTAGACGATGACTCATCATCTCCATCCGAATTTGATGATGAAGAGGAGGAAGAAACTTCCTTCTTCTCCTTCTTCTTGCTCTCCTTGCTTCGATCTCCTGCAATAAAAGCTAGACCCTTCTCCTTTGGGCTTCGATTAGCTTGTTCATGCAATTCCAACTCACAAAATAATTCATCAATCTTAATTATTGAAAGATCCCTTGATACTTTGTAGACATCCACCATAGATGACCACAAAGTATTCCTAGGAAAAGATTTGAGTACATACCTGGCTAAATCCCTATTCTCAATAGCCTCTCCAACCGAATGAAGACCATTGAGTATTTTTTTAAACCTACCATGCAGTTCACTTACAGTTTCAGTCTCCTTCATGCTGAAATTCTAAAGTCAGTTCAAGTAGAGATCCCTCTTCGCTGTCCTTGAATCTCTGGTTCCTTCATGTAGCTCCATCAACTTCCTCCAAAGTTCTTGAGCACTACTGAAGGGGCCAACTTTATTGAGTTGGTCCTTGGCTACACCGCACTGCAAAGTTACGGTTGCTTTGGCATTGGCCTGCGCTCTTCTCCTTTGTTCTGCCGACCACAGAGAAGACACTAAAACCCTTCCTTCATTGTCGATTGGTGGTGTGAATCCCTCTGAGACGGAGAACAACATATCTATAGGGTTGATGGTGGCTGGCTAGAGGGGGGTGAATAGCCTTTGTCGTAGACGGTGGAAATCGTTCGTTCGTTGCTCTCTACAAATACTATTTGCGCAAGCGGAATATACTAATATAAGACAATTAAGATAAAACAAAATAAAGAGCAATTTGCTAACAAGAAGATGCAACGTGGTTCACGGCCTCGCCGCTAATCCACGGTCCGATTCGTCCATGGTGAATCACTTCGCAAGCTTTCACTATTCTCTCCTTTGCACCAAGCTAGGTGGAGGTAACCTCTTTACAAGAATTCACTCTTCTTACAATGGAATGAGAATTAACACAAGTAGAAGAGTGGAAAATCCTTAGAGCACTTTGGGAGATGTTATGAGTTGAAGCATTAGCCCCCCAAAGCCCCTCACCTCTTCTTTTTATAGAAGAAGAGGGTTTCTTCCCGTTGACACAGGAGCAATCGACTGATGCACCGATCAGTCGACTGGTCTTGTAGTTGTTTCCCAATAATGACTTCTTTCCACGTTGGATTTAATCCAACGACTCCCACATCAGTCGACTGATCTTGCCATCAGTCGACTGATGCTCCGATCAGTCGAGTGCCGGAAGCAGACACTCCATTCTGTGCCCGAAACACTTGCGACCAGTCGACTGATTCCTTCATCAGTCGACTGCCAATCCATAGTAGTCGACTGTTGGCACATGAACCGGACTCAAACACTAGTCGAGTCACAGTCGACTTAGAGTAGTCGACTACCATTACATGGCAGTAGAATGGTGTCAGGAAATCTCATCCGACACTTAGCCAATTGGCCAAGTTCCACCTAAGCACACTACTCCTTCCCGGGTTACATTCGCTCACTCTCATCCCTTGGAGTCCCTCGCCTTTGAAGTTATCTTTGTCTAGCCACATCCCTCGGATGCGCCAAGCGCACGGCTCTGCAATGTCATCCTTCGCGTCTCGCCCTGAAGTCTACTTCCTCCAGCTTCACTCCAATCTCCTCGTCCGACGGTCCCTCGGATGCTCCAAGCGCACAGCTTCCGCAAAGCCATCCTTCACCGACTCAAGGACCGAGTCATGAGAGGTGAAACTCGCCAATGCTCCATGTGCGAATTACTAAGTCCTATAAGACTCCAACGCACATATCAAATTCAAACATCCTAACTTAAATCCTTTATCATACACATCAAAACCATATCACGGGTTGATTGCACTAACAATATCCATGTCCATCATCAAGTAGTATTCCATCCGACTCTTCTAATACTAGAAGTTTTGGCCATCGAAATACGGGGGTCAAGTTGTGCAGAATCCCTCTTGCGCTGCCATTCCTTGATACTCTGGTGGGGTGAATTCGGTGCAGAGCCCTTGCTCTGATACCACTTGTTGGGATCGAGGCTAGGGGGGTGAATAGCAATTTGAAAAATTTAACTCAAATTTCACTACAAAACAGTGGATTATGCAGGGGAAATAGAAAATAAAGCACAAAGCACAACTACAACCAATACATAGGTATTTATGTGGTTCGGAACTCAGTAGTTCCTACTCCACGGGCAGCTCAAAAGGAAAGTCTACTATGAATTGATCAGAATGTTTTCGGAGGTGAAAAACTTCACCTCTTACAAGGTTACAATGCAATGAAGATAATCAAGAACAGTAAGCTAAGAAGTTATAACACGTTACATATTTGTTGTTCAACTTCTTGCGTTGAAGATGGAGTTGTAGCGCTTGCAAGAAGGTGATCGACAGCAGTTGTGAGCACTTGTTGGAGAGGAGGCGAGATGAGAGCAAGGCTTTTACACTTCTTTTCCTTCAGAATGAATCAAAGGAAGCTTGTCTAACTCAAATCGAAAACTGAAGCTCAAGAACTACTTCTCTTCTTCTTCAGCAAACCTTTTATCTTCCTCTATTGGAACCCTAGAAGTCATGCCCGACCAAAACCTGACCTCCTGAGCTTGTCCCCGTAACCACCTCTAACCTATGGTGGTTTTCTAGGAAAGGATCCTGCTCCTCCAACCGGAAATCATCTCGTTTGAATCTTTACTTGAAATGGAAGCATCTCGTTGCCGCCTCCACAGTCGAGCCCGCAGTTGAGTCTGACTCACATCTTTGCTCGAAAAACACCTATCAGTCAAGCCTGTAAACAAGCTGGGCTCGGTTCTGTGACCAAATCTATAGCTACCAGTCGAGCCGCTTACCAAATCGACTCGACTGGTATAGGGTTTAGAGTTTGGCATGAGTTTAGCGATCAGAGTATACAATCGAGCCTGCAGTTGAGCTGGGCTTGGTTATGTATTGGTTCACGTAGTGAGTAGTCGAGCCAACTCAAATTTGTGTTATACCAAACGATAAGTAGTCGAGATGGCAATCGAGCCAGCTCAATTCTGTGCTATACCAAACGATAAGTAGTCGAGCTGGCAGTCGAGCCAACTCAATTCTATGCTATACCAAATGATAAGTAGTCGAGCTGGCAGTCGAGCCAGCTCGATTCTGTGCCTTTGTGCAAGAGTGCCAGTCGAGCTAACCCCAATGGTGGCTCAACTGATGCGGTAAATATTTGATGCACATGAGTATCTTTCCTAGTAAGCTGCCACTCCTAGAGTTTCAAGCACCCTAGTAAGAGACCAAGCACATTACGGTGCCTTCTCCAACTAACGAATGATCTAAGTACCTTAGACAAAGACTGAGTGTGCTACGACGCCCTCCTTGCCTAATGAGTACTCCATGTACCCTAGCCAAAGAATGAGCACGTTACGGTGCTCTCTTTGTCTAACGAGTACTCTCAGTACCCTAGCCAAAGAATGAGCACGTTACGGTGCCCTCTTTGTCTAACGAGTATTGGGTCCATGTACCCTAGCCAAAGAATGAGCACGTTACGGTGCCCTCTTTGTCTAACAAGTACTCCCAGTACCCTAGCCAAAGAATGAGCACGTTAAGGTGCCCTCTTTGTCTAATGAGTATTGGGCCCATGTACCCTAGTAAGAGAATAGCACGTTACTGTACCCTATCTTACTAACGAGTACACTAGCTAGAGACCGAGCACTCCCTTGTGCCCTCTCTAACTCCAATGGAGAACGAGCACGTTACTATGCCCTCTCCATCACCAAGCTTCCAGACCTCCGGCCAGCTTGTACTCTTCCCAATGGAGAACGAGCACGTTACTATGCCCTCTCTATCACCAAGCTTTCGGACCTCCGACCAGCTTGTATTCTTCCCAATGGAGAACGAGCACGTTACTATGCCCTCTCCATCACCAAGCTTCTGGACCTCCGGCCATCTTGTATTCTTCCTCTACCAAGGTTCCCCTTTGAATTTCCATCCATACCAAGGCTTACCCTTGGATTCCTCCCAAGGTCTAATGTCACTCTAAACATTTAACTTAGTGACCTTAGGTTTGTATCAGTCGAGGTAATGTCTTGACTACATTCTAGCTCAAACTAGATTTCTATTTCCTTGACTTAAACCTTGTTGTTAAACATTGAAACATTAGATGGGCTTGATTGCACTAACAAGTATGGTTGTTGATTTGACTTGTGTCATCAGGAACAATCATCCGGGGGTGGGTGATGTCTTTAATGTAGAGTTGGTAGTTGTATCATCTTACCTTTCGTTGTACAACTATTACGGATCATATGTCTATACATGGTAGTGTCGGTTGTCGACGGTGTGTCACTACAAACTGGAGATCCTAGCATGGTCGATTTTTAGTTGTGTACGACTCTCTATGGGATAGAGAGTTTGTCGTGGATGTACATATGTGTGGTTGTGCATTCATTCCATTTACATGCATGCTAGCGACTTGGTCTCCCTTGTGGTTGAGAGGATCGTCAGTCATCCTGCCTCCACGGTTACTTGTGGTAGTAGTAACTGGTGTGAGGACAGTTTATCTGTTGTGTCGCACTCGGCCACTATTGATAGTGGTAGTTGGAGTTGCGTGCAGTTTTTCTTTGTGTGTGACACTCGATCACTCATAGGTAGTGTCAGTCAGAGTGGCCAGCAATAGGGACCCCCGTTGTATAGCTTATAACTCTTTAGCCTATCGCTACTTAGTTATATTGCTCACTTGGCCACTCGAGAGTAGTGGTTGTTGTTGAGTGGGACAGTTGTCATGTCGTGCCACCTAGGTCATACTAGGGTTGTGGTAGCGAGTGGGGTGTGCAGGCATGACCATGCATTTGTATTGCCATGTGTGAGGGCATTTGCATATATATATACATATAAATATATTTATGTAAATATGTGTGTGAGTGTGATCAGTATATATAGATACAGTCTATATATGCTTGTTGTGTTGTTGCATTTTGTTTGTGCTATGATTGCTATATTTGGTCGTACATCATTTTGCATATTCTATATGGTTGTGTGTGGGATACCAGTGTACGAGTTGGTCAGACTATTGTATACCTTTGACCAGTATCATGATGTGGTATGGGATGGACCAGGTACGTTGTTGTATTTGTTATAGAATGTTTGTAGGGTGGTTTGTTGATTACAGAGGTAGTGTTATTCTTTCATATTGTATATGTTATAGTGTAGTATAAGTGCTCAGGTTGTATAAGTTATGTCGTTGCAGACCTTTTAGGTATGTCAGTACATTACGTTATGTATAGTTGATCAGTTTGGTATATGCACTAATTAGTATTATACTAATAGTTATTCGTTGTTACCTTTAAGACTGTATGTCCGTTGATCTCCGTATGTTTACCTGTTGACCTCCCTCTGTATACCTATTGATCTCTATATGTTATACTATTGTTCATGCACTTTCATATTACCGCTGAGTTTTATACTCACCACCACAGACCCTGGGTTTTCTTGTTGCCCAGGTAATAGGTAGAAGATTTCTAGGATGCTCAGAGCCCGACCAGCTGATCCCATCTCACACCGAGCGTTTGGATTTTATTCCGGATTTGTGTTGTATTATTTTTGGATGATATGTGTCACACCCCGAGAGTATGCCGAGCCGAAAAAAAATGTACAACATCTCCCCTATACGTGGCACAATATCCTATTGATACAAGCCTTTCGGCCACAATCACAACAACATATATAATTATATATGTAACAAAACACAGCGGAAACTATCAGATAGAGTAAAAACACACGACATCCCTGCATACCGATATGACTTACACTAAAGTAAGAAAGTACCGTAACAAAATCAGAAAGACAAGTACAACACCAACAGTGTCCAACACTACAAACCATCATAGGAAACCAAGTCCATAACAAAACATCTACGATAAACCCAAAAGCCAGGACCCTCAGAAGTGAGATGAGATGATGCCAGCCGGCGATGCTCCAAGCCCATCATGGAGTTAACTACTTGTTACCTGGGCGACAAGAAACCCAGGGTTTGTGGTGGCGAGTATAAAACTCAGCGGTAATAAGAATAGAAGTGCATGCATAATATATATATCACATGCGAGTCAACAATATACTGTCTAAAGGTATAACAGATATATATAAGTATGAAATAACGACTGTATAACCAACTGATCAACAATAACAACATAAGGTGCTGACATACCTGAAGATCAACAACGAAGCAACTCATACAACCTGAGTATAAGTAACATAATACAACACCTACAACATGGTAGAGTAATACTAACTCTATAATCAACAAAACGGTCATACTGACATTCTATAGCAAATACAATAATGAATCGGGTCCATCCCATATCATCCCTGGGTACTGGTCAAAGGTATACGATAGTCTAATCAACTCAACACTGGCAATCCACACACGACCATATAGAATATGCAAGTAGAATACAAGATGATGTATAATCAAATACAACAAACATAGCTCAAACAAATGCAACATCACAACGATCATATATATAGACTCTATCTATATATATTCACATCACACTCAACTATATATATATATACATGTATACATATATATATATATATATATCTGTATATGCAAACGCCATCAACCACGACAATGCAGATGCATGGTCATGCCTGCGCACCCTACTCGCTATCATGACCCCAGTGTGGCCTAGGTGGCACGACATGACAACTATCCTAACTCAAATACAACCACTGCTCTCGAGTGGCCGAGTGGGCAATATAAACAAGTAGCATATAAGCATAAAGATCTAGCTACACAACGGGGGTCCTTGCTACTGGTCACTCCGATTGTCACTATCCATGAGTGGTCAAGTGCCACACACCCAGGACAATTGCACGCTACTCCAACAACTAATATCAATAGTAGGACGAGTGCGGCACAACAAATGCTCTGCCCTCACACCAGTTACTCCGCCATGAGTAACCTGGGAGGCATGATGACTGACGATCCGCTCAACCAAAAGGGAGATCAAGTCGCCAATATGCATGTAAATGGCATGAATACACAGTCATACATACATACATCCACCACAGACTCTCTATCCTACAGAGAGTCATACTAAACTGATCAATACACTCTCTATCCTACAGAGAGTCATACTAAACTGATCAATACACTCTCTATCCTATAGAGAGGCATACTCAACTGATCAACACACTCTCTATCCTACAGAGAGTCGTACTCGACTAATCAACACACTCTCTATCCTACAGAGAGTCGTACTCAACTGATCAACACACTCTCTATCCTGCAGAGTCATACTCAATTGATCACAACTAAGCTATGACCAACGGTCCGTAGCAACACACTATCCACAATCCACATGACCATACATAAACACATTATCTAAAATGGATACGTGATCTGTAACCATTATACCACGTAAGGAATGTAATATGACAATCAACTCTACATCAAGGTCATCACCCATCCCCTGGATGAATTGTCTAAATTGCACAATTCGGATCTACAACTGAATTTAGCCACGTACATGTAGGTGAACCACAATAGGTCAACTTACCATAACCTCTATAATTCATAACAATAATGAATGAATAGATAACAACAATGACAGAGCATTTAAGTGCAAAGACAAGTATCAAGCAACAGAAAAATTAGAGTAGAGTTAAGATCTAAGTGACAACAATATGCAATCTCATCCATCAGGGTTTAGCTACTACTAGACCAGGGTAGGAAATATTACCCACCTGATATAAAACTCATAATAACAAAATCATTACGGCCATGGACCTGTCTCGTATCCACGTCTTACAAATATCATCAACTACAATTAAATTCAAGCACTCGACAACATACTAATTTACTACTACCTCGTTCCTATATGCACACCCTTTTATCGAATACGAATTAGAAAACCCCCAATCATCCAAGGCCGATTCACTATAACCAACCTTCCCATTGAACCTTCAACTTGTATAATTAAACCCACCATTTCCAATTAGCAAATATGCTAAACTACTACATTCAACTCCATACACCAAATTCTACATTCATAGAATAATTCACAACCCAAACAGCTATTTAACCATTTACAACCTCCTAATAAAAGGGCACGAACTGAGTATCCCCATACACATACATCCACTGTATCAACCTCCGTTTGCCAATACCACGGGGTTGATCTCTCACACTCATCGTTACAACCCTCACAGCTCACCTTCACAACCATCACAACCCATAATTACACCAAATTAGGGATCTAACCACCCTAATTGAAACACTCATCGCAACCCAACTCCATCCACAACTATTCATATCCCTTCACTGCCATTCACAGCTTACACCCACAACTCAAATCCCCCAATTCAACCTCAATTGAACTTACCTTGCCATCCACAACTCCCTTCACTAGAACTGAGCTTCCCTAGCATGTTCCCAGCCCACACACAGAACACGCACAACATACAAACATGATAAAATCATAGATCAATGCAAACCTTGCCTCAACCTCGATCCAACCCTTCGATCCACACTGCCACCCCCTCCTTGAACCCACAAATTAGCACCCATAGTCCTCTACTCAATAGCAAATCATAGATCACTTCCCTTGTCCCTTGTTCATTGGCTCAAGGTCACTGCCCAAACACAAATCCACGCTCAACCAAGGAAAATCACAACAAAGATTTTGAGCACGTCCAAGGTAAGGAGAAGGTTGGCCCTTACTTAGCTACCGCGATGGTTGACAGTGAAATACCCCCACACCGACGGCTCTGCTCACTACCCAAAGAATAGCCTCCACCCGACTGCTCGGTCGACATTTTTCCCCTTCAGCCGGATCTTCCACCGAAGAGGCATCGACTTTCCTTCCCTCCTACTGGCCAAGCGTCGGCCACAAGGCAGAGAGGTGGATGACCAAGAGGAAGAAGAAGGGGCTCGGCAATCGTGCGCTCAGAGAAGAAGAGAAGGCGAGAGGAGATTTGCTATCGCGCTGGGAAAGAATTAGCGAAGGATGGGAGAAGTTGCTCGGTGGGGAAATTCGGCACGTGAAAAAGAGGAGTTGTCGCGGTGAGGAAGAGGAGTTGTCGCGATGGGGGAAAATGTTTGGGAGAGAAGAAAAATGGTAAAGAAAAATGAAGAAATTGCAATTAATGGATCATACGACAATAAATGGATTGACAAGGAAACGGTCCACTTTATGAGGATTAAACCTGGGTTAGGTTTCATTAACTCCATAAGCTTAAACCTGGGTTAGATTTAAATAAATCCTTAGCCATCCGACATTAATTTAATTTATCCCAGAAATAGTTCTCTATTTAAAGAATAATAGAGATACTATTCTATCGCAAAATTTTATTCATGGTATTTTACATTCTCCCCCACTTAATAAAATTTGGTCCCCAAATTTCTTGCTAAATGGGAAAAATTAATTCAAGCAAGTTTCTGAAATGACCACATACCTCAAGTGAACAGATGAGGGTATCGAGCTCAGATAGTATCTTCTAGCTCCCATGTAGCCTACTCATCAGTATGGTGTTGTCATCCAACTTTTACAAGTCAGATGGTTTTGTTGCTCAACTATCACTCCTTGCGACCAAGAATTCACACTGGTATCTCCTCGTAGGTCGCATTAGGTTGAAGTGGAATCAATAGCTCTTTCAGAACATGATCAAAACATGGCACGTATTTCCTCAACACAGAAACATGAAACACGTTATGAACACCTACAAGTGTCGGAGGTAAAGTCAACTGGTAAGCTACACCCCCAATCCACTCCAATATCTCAGATGGACCAATGTAGCATGGCACTAATTTTCCTTTTAGCCCAAATCTTTTGACTCTTTTGGTGGGTAAAACTCGTAGGAATACATGATCCTTGACTAAGAATTCTAGAGGCCTTTGCCTCCGGTCTGCGTAACTCTTCTGTCAATCCTGAGCCTCTGATAACCACCGTCTGATGACCCGCACTAACTGATACTTTGTGGCCCCAATAACTATCGTTCCCTAACAGTTGCGTATAATGCATCGAAAGGAGCCATCTGAATGGAGGAGTGATACCTATTATTTTAGGAAAATTCCACTAAAGGAATGTGATCCTCCCAACTGCCTCCAAAATCCATGACACATGATATCAATAAATCCTCTAAGGTTTGAATGGTAGGCTCAGACTGTCCATCTGTCTACGGATGAAATGTTGTACTGAGCTGAAGCTCTGTGCCCATGGCCTGCTGAAGACTTTGCCAAAATTGTGAGGTAAATCACGAATCTCTATCAGATATGATACTCAAATGTACTCCATGGAGCTTGATAATCTCTCGGCAGTACAAATTTGTCAAACGATCCAACGAGTCCGTCCCACGAATAGGCAGAAAGTGAGATGTTTTTTTTAGTCGATCCACGATCACCCAAATTGCATCATGTCCTTTACGGGTTCTAGGAAATCCCGTAATGAAATCCATAGTGATATGCTTCCACTTCCATTCTGGAATTGAAATTTCCTGAAGCAACCCAGCGGGTTTCTGATGTTCAACTTTCACCTTCTGGCATACTAAACATCGAGCAACAAAATATAATGCAACTCCAGAAACCACTATCCTCCTCGGAGTCAGAGAAATACTTTCTCACAAGTGAAATCTACTATCCAAAATCCACTCTATCACCTAAAACTGTAATTGACTAGGAGACTATAATGACCAATCTCTCTTGTTATATCTGTCCGTGCCCTAGCAACTCTATAGTAGCTACACCGTAGCTAGCCAAAATTCCATGAGCATTCCTGCTACATACACTTATAAATCAATATAATAACTGCTAAGTTCACGCCATATGTATGACAACTTATCTCACAGTTCCTCAATTGTCGTAAGCTTAAGAAACGTCTCATTCAACTGTATTGGATCTGCTTCAATCCCTACAATGATGCATCTGTGTACAGTACCCTTCCATCACAAATTTTATGGATTGGCTAACACTGGTGCAAACGTCAATCATCATCTAGGCCCTGAAACCTAGTTTCACAAGCTTCTGACCCAGTGATTTCCATCACTTGCTTGGTCAAACAAGTTTGTGGTATAGTAATGCTAAAACATTCTATCCACATCTATAGTAATAACCAAATCATACAAGGAAACCACCAACTATGGTGGCCGAGTGTGCAACTCCAACTACCACTATCAACAGTGGCCAAGTTACGCAACTCCAACAATGACAACTGATCCAATCGTGTCCAGAATACATGATTTCTCGAATCCATGGATGACTAACAGCTCATAAAATTCATAGTAAGTATGAAATGTCGTCCTCCATACACCTGCATCCTTCTTAAATCAAGCTGATGATACATCAATCATCACACAGACAATGATAATTATATGATACTAAGTCACTACAATATCAACGTACCAATCTTAAATCAACCCTAGAGTCTACATAGGTGTCCTTTAGCTGATCTAAACAGATCATTTATCCACAACGAAGGGTATTCATTTCCTTCTACCATATCAGTGTTTAGCAACATTGATACCAATAAAATTATCTCCTAGTAAAATCGTCATTCCAACAAATACCTCCTGTGCATCATCAACTTGACAACTTTGCAAAACCGATCACTAAGGGTATCAAATAACCTGATTAGGTTCACAACTAATAAATGACACTGCATTGAGTACGTCACGAGCTTCAACTACTTTGTGTGCTTTACACCATCCCTCAGTCAATACACCATAAGTAAAGACATTTGGCTTTAAAATATCATTACCTCAATCGGTAAAGTAATCATCAAAAATTTTCTCCCGATATAAGGTCTTCAGTATCGAAACTATTCCCGAAATCACTCTGATCGTATACTCCACTTGCCTATGCAATGGCAAGCCTAGGAGTTCATCCGAAACTACATCTGAATACTCTCGGATTATACACTCATCCAAGAGACATTTTATACCATCATTTCAACATCATAACATCCAAGTTAAATTAAGATATCCACACCATATCAACCAAGTCAACAATATAACAACTAAGTCAACTCTCCCACCATAATATAACATCTCCAACAATCAACCTCTAAACATCCAAAATTAATATCATAACCCTATGATAATCATCACAGTAATCAACTCAACATCTCACCTGTCGGTGGAAAACACAACTAATCCACATGATCCAAATATAGAAATCCTTCTAATCCTATCTATGAATGTTCTAGACAAAGATACCTGTAAACTACTAGTATCTCTTAATATATCATCAAGTAAGGTAAACTACAGTAATACCCCAAATGATCAATCCTTCAACCCTCTACATCTCCTCTCGAGTAAAGATGTAAACTCATCCAACTTCTGCTCTTGGTGATTGAGCTCATGTAGGTGCAAAAGACTACCATGGAGAAACTAAAGTCAACTGCCAAAACGGAGATGCAAATCGGAACGACTCATAACCCATGACTCCGATCTTGCTCCTTTAATCCAACATTCGGAGACTTCTGATTTTAATAATTTGACCTGCAATATCTGCTTATCGGTCTTCAACTCTTAAACACTTGTACGAAGTCATTTCTAAACTCCTGACTTGATCCAATATCTTTCGGCAGGATCTGGTAGAAGATCCAAACATCCTAATTCAAATGTAAGCTAATAAACCGTGGGTGTCTTAAAACATCCATTCACATTCTTGAGCTATTAGGTGGTCGTAACCTCTGCAAGTCTAACGACTCTGGATGGTGCTCCCATTACCAAATAATCACCCTACTTGATGCTCAAGAATTCCCTGACAATGAGTCAAAGGAATAACATGGGGAAAATACCCTCTCACAACATCACTACACCATGACCTAGTGATGTACTATTCCCCGAAGATTATTTACTTGCATCTTCCACCAAGTACCGGCTTAATCCCGATAATGGTATTCAACTAACTCTACTTTCTCTGTACACACAGGTTAAGTACTCAAAAGTACCTTCAAAGTCATAAAACCCAACACGACCATCTCAGGGGTCAAAATCCCCATGAAACACCATATACTTAGCCTGCGCTATCTACATCACACTAGCATACACGCCATGTCCATTACCCAATAGGTAATGATCTGACTACCATTGTTAGTGAAAATTCCTAAGACTGTAATGTCTGATCTCCACAAGAAATGCGACAATCTGACCCCGCTATCTGACTCAGTATTAGTCGACTCTCAAAGGTAATTAACCTTTTCGATAGCAGGTTCAAGTCTCACTGACTCAACAAATCGTTCCCGTGGTCAGCTCATACCACAGTTACGAATAGTGACTAATACACTACTTGTCTTTCCCAATTATAATCACTAAATGCATAGCCAACAAAATCGAGAGTATAAACACTAAAGGCAACTCCAGCTGGTCGCCTTGGTGGATGACCCCTACTACGAGTCTGCACAGGTGCCATAACTCTGTCTATATACACCTGTTGAACAAGTTTAGATAAGTATCTAACCAGAATATAAGGTGTCAAGAATTCTTACTTCATGCTGCTCAGAGCTCAGGTCGCTGTCAATCCCATCTCACAAAACCAAAACCGAAAACAAATCGACTTCCGAGAATCCAAAATTCAACGAAAACATTATTGTATGGCATCGTAAAACCTAGGGATCTGATACCAATAAAGTTGTTACGCCCCGAGAGTATGCCAAGCCGAAAAAAATGGACAACATCTCCCTTGTACGTGGCACAATATCCTGTTGATACAAGCCTTTCGGCCATAACCACAACAACATATATAACTGTATATGTAACAAAACACAGCGGAAACTATCATATAGAGTAAAAACACTCGACATCCCTTCATACCAGTATGACTAACACCAAAATAAGAAAGTATCATAACAAAATCAGAAAGACAAGTACAACACCAACAATGTCCAACACTACAAACCATCATAGGAAACCAAGTCCATAACAAAACACCTATGATAAACCCAAAAGCCAGGACCCTCGGAAGTGAGATGAGATGATGCCAGCCGGCGATGCTCCAAGCCCATCATGGAGTCGACTACCTGTTACCTAGGCGACAAGAAACTCAGGGTCTATGGTGGTGAGTATAAAACTCAGCGGTAATAAGAATAAAAGTGTATGCATAATATATATATCACATGTGAGTCAACAATATACTGTCTAAAGGTATAACAGACATAAATCAGTATGATATAATCACTGTATAACCAATTGATCAACAATAACAATATAAGGTACTGACATACCTGAAGATCAGCAATAAAGCAACTCATACAACTTGAGTATAAGTAACATATTACAACACCTACAACATGGTAGAGTAATACTAACTCTATAATCAACAAAATCGCCATACTGACATTCTATAGCAAATACAATAATGAATCAGGTCCATCCCATATCATCTCTGGGTATTGGTCAAAGGTATACGACAGTCTGACCAACTCAACACTGGTAATCCACACACGACCATATAGAATATGCAAGTAGAATGCAAGATGATGTACAATCAAATGCAGCAAGCCTAGCTCAAACAAATGCAACATCATAACGATCATATATATAGACTCTATCTATATATATTCTCATCACACTCAACTATATATATATATATATATATATATATATGTAAACGCCATCAACCACAGCAATGCAGATTCATGGTCATGCCTGCGCACCCTACTCGCTGCCACGACCCCAGTGTGGCTTAGGTGGCATGACATGACAACTGTCCCAACTCAACAACAACCACTGCTCTCGAGTGGCTAAGTGGGCAGTATGAACAAGTAACATATAAGCGTAAAGAGCTAGCTACACAATAGAGGTCCCTACTGCTGGCCACTCCGACTGTCACTACCCATGAGTAGTCAAGTGCCACACACCTAGGACAACTGCATGCTACTCCAACAACCACTATTAATAGTGGGGCGAGTGCGACACAACAAATGCTCTACCCTCACACTAGTTACTTCGCTACGAATAACCTGGGAGGCAGGATGACTGACGATCCTCTGAACCACAAGAGAGACCAAGTCGTCAGCATGCATGTAAATGACATGAATGCACAGTCACACATACATACATCCACCATAGACTCTCTATCCTACAGATAGTTATACTCAACTGATAAATACACTCTCTATCCTACAGAGTCATACTCAACTGATCAACACACTCTCTATCTTGCAGGGAGTCATACTCGACTAATCAACACACTCTCTATCCTGTAGAGAGTCGTACTCAACTGATCAACACACTCTATCATGCAGAGAGTCATACTCAATTGATCACAACCAAGCTAGGACCACTGGTCCGTAGCGACACACTATCCACAATCCACATGACCATACATAAACACATGATCCGAAATGGATACATGATCCATAACCGTCATACCACGTAAGGAATGTAATATGACAATCAACTCTACATCTAGGTCATCACCTATCCCCTGGATGAATTGTCTAAATTGCACAATTCTGATCTACAACCGAATTTAGCTACGTACACGTAGGTAAACCACAATAGGTCAACTTACCATAACCTCTATAATTCATAACAATAATGAATGAATAGATAACAACAATGACAGAGCATTTAAGTGTAAAGGCAAGTATCAAGCAATAGACAAATTAGAGTGGAGTCAAGATCTAAGTGACAACAATATGCAATCTCATCCATCAGGGTTTAGCTACTACCGGGTAAGAAATATTACCCACCTGATATAAAGCTCGTAATAACAAAATCTTCACGGTCGCAGACCTGTCTCATATCCACATCCTGCAAATATCATCAACTACAATTAAATTCAAGCACACGACAACATACTAATTTACTACTACCTCGTTCCTATATTCGCACCCTTTTATCGAATAGGAATTAGAAAACCCCCAATCATCCAAGGCCAATTCACTATAACCAACCTTCCCATTGAACCTTCAACTTGTATAATTAACACCATAATTAAACCCACCATTTCCAATTAGCAAATATGCTAAACTACAACATTCAACTCCATACACAAAATTCTACATTCACAGAATAATTCACAATCCAAACAGCTATTTAACCATTTACAACCCCCGATAACAGGTGACGATCCGAGTATCCCCATAGACATACATCCATTGTATCAACCTCTGTTTGCCAATATCACGGGGCTGATCTCTCACACTCATCATTACAACCCTCACAGCTCACCTTCACTGCCATCACAGCCCATAATTACACCAAATTAGGGATATAACAACCCTACTTGAAACACTCATCACAACCCAACTCCATCCACAGCTATTCACAGCCCTTCACTATCATTCATAGCTTACATCCACAGCTTAAATCCCCCAATTCAACCTCAATTGAACTTTCCTTGCCATCCACAGCTCCCTTCACTGGAACTGAGCTTCCCTAGCTCATTCCCAGTCCACACACAGAACACGCACAACATACAAACATGATAAAATCATAAATCAACGCAAACCTTGCCTCAACCTCGATCCAACCCTTCAATCCAGACTGCCACCCCATCCTTGAACCCACAAATTGGCACCCACTATCCTCTTCTCAATAGCAAATCCACAGAATCAAAATGGACCGAAAAGAAAGAGGAAAATCAAGTCATATACTAGCAATTGGAGCTATGCCGGTGTCACTTCCCTTATCCCCTGTTCACCGGCTCAAGGTCACTGCCCAAACACAAATCCAACCTTAACCAAGGGAAATCACAACAAAGATTTTGAGCTCGTCCAAGGTAAGGTGAAGGTCGACCCTTACCTAGCTACCGTGATGGTCGATAGTGAAATCCCCCACACCGGCGGTTCTGCTCGCTACCCAAAGAATAGCCTCCACCCGATTGCTCGGTCGACATCCCCCCCACCCAGTCAGATCTTCCACCGAAGAGGCGTCAACTTTCCTTCCCTCCCATGGGTCAAGCGTCACCCACAAGGCAGAGAGGTGGACGACCAAGAGGAAGAAGAAGGGGCTCGGCAGCCATGCGCTCAGAGAAGAAGAGAAGGCGAGAGGAGATCTTCTCTTGCGCTGGGAAAGAATCGACGAAGGATGGGAGAAGTCACTCGGTGGGTAAATTCAGCGCGTGAGAAAGAGGAGTTGTCATAGTGAGGAAGAGGAGCTGTCGTGAATGGGGGAAAACTTTTGGGAGAGAAGAAAAATGGTAAAGAAAAATGAAGAAACGACAATTAATGGATCGGCAAGGAAACGGTCCACTTTATGAGGATTAAACCTGGGTTAGGTTTCATTAACTCCATAAGCTTAAACCTGGGTTAGATTTAAATAAATCCCTAGCCATCTGACATTAATTTAATTTATCCCAGGATAATAGAGATACTATTATATCGCAAAATTTTATTCGTGGTATTTTACAATATGTTTTGGATTTTATTCTATATTGCTTTCGCATTTTGGTTATGGTTTTGGTTTGGGTGTTGGATTTGTTATATTTTGTTATTATGTTAGAGTCACACCAGTGCACATCTTTGTGTCTTTGTGGTTGTATTATTTGGTAGTGTTACTTTATTATGATATAGGGTTTATGAATGTTGACAACTATGTGGGCCTTGTATCTGTGTTTATCTTACATTGTCACTAGAGGGCACCGTCCGATTGACGGACAAGTATACCCTCGAGGCGTGACAAATCTCGGAAGTTATAATTTTCTTTTGAAATTTAAAGCTTGTTTTTATATTTTGAAATATTTAAAGAGTATGCAGCGGAAATGAAATGAAATAGAGACAACTTCTTTTACTTGGTTCACAACCCTAACTGGGTTGCTACTCCAAGGCCCATAGCTCTTTCGAGAGCTACCTCGATGGGCAATCACTATATACCCTCCGACTCGAGAACTCTCGACTTCGGAGGGGTTCACTCTTTACAAAAATATGAGATGAGTAACACTCTATCCTCTCTTTGAAGTTAAGTACATACAAGAGAAAATAAATACAAGAAATTAAGAGCTATGTTATACCGACACTAATGGATGTTTTGAAGTAGGCACAGAGTGTTAGAAAAGCGTCTTTATGAGGAACTAAAGCTCTTGTGGATGAGGACAAATTTTAGTAGAACTTCGACATAGTAGTAATGTTCTAGTCAGAGTTGGTCGAGCACTTATTTTATAAAGCTTTTCCAGTCGACTAGAATGCCCTCCAGTCGACTCCACATCTGCTCGTCGATATGGAACTTTTGGTCTTCCAATCGACTGAAAACTCCCCAGTCAACTCCAGGTCACCTGGCTCTGCATCGGGAAGTTTAGCTCTCCAATCGACTGAACCTCTCCAAGTCGACTGAAACTCTTTCCATCTGCGATGCTAGATCTTCGATCAATCACCAGCTAATCTTGCCAAGTGTGCATCTAGTCGACTGAAGTTCAGTCGATTGGATCCATTCAGTCGACTGATCTTTGCAAAATGAGATTAGCATAAATAGATAATACAACACAGGATAGCAGTAGTAATACTGCTCGATCTCGACTTCTAAGTCCCATGCGGACTATCCATCAAATCAACCCCTAGCTTTGTTCTCCTACAGACTTGGCCTCACCTCTCCACTCGAGGCTTACCTGTCGACTACCTGTCGAACTCACCGTTCTTGACATTCGATTTGACCCACCAGGGCTTCCACCAGGTGTCTGGTCTACCTGACCCAGCTGGACTTTTTGCCGATTATTTGGTCTCCTGACCCAACTAGTCTTCATGCCAAATGTCTAGTCCACACGACCCATTTGGACTTCATGCCTGGTGTCCGATCCTCCTGATCTGTTAAGTCAACTACCTAGTATCCGGTCAACACGACCTACTAGGATTTCCTATTAAGTCTGTAAATTTAACATTGATATTAGAACACAAGTAAGTCCTAACTTTAACTATGGTTCATACATCAAAATCAAGGAGTGATGATCTCTACATCAAAGACCATGACATAGCCGAGGAACCACCTGACGACTAATGTGAAAAATGAAGAGTCTCAGACTCGAGGGATCCAAGAGGCATGAGGCTAATGGAGGTGGCTAGAAGGCTTTGGTCTAGGCTAAGGGTAAATATCAAGTATGAGGAAATCTTACTTAGGTTAAATCTCATGGTTGAGGTTTATCAATTGATTGGGACTTTGGGTCAGTCGACTGACCGAGTATTCAGCACACGGAAGCTCAGTTGACTCATAGCAATCGATTGAGATTATGACTAGTCGACTGGTAAGTAATTGACTCTAGCTCGACTACTGCTGTGTCACTAACAGTCGATTGCCATCTATGGGCAGTCAACTGGCCTTGTATGGCCAGTCGACTAGCCTTGAGGAGTAGACTACCATGGATGGGCAGTCAATTGATCATGAGTGGCCAGAGCACAGAAGCTCTGGTAGTCGACTGGGTAGTCAACTGTTAATAAGAAAAGTTGACTGCTGAGGTATCCATTAGAGTAATCCAACATGGATTAAGTCTTTGTGAGACAACGACACTATGGGCAGTCGACTGATGTCTTTTGTCAGTCGACTGCTAAGCGTGAAATCAACCCGATGTAAATTATAAAAGGAGCAACTTGGAGAAGATTTTGCAAGCGATTTTTGGGGTGATTTTCAAGGGGAAGTGTTGTTGCATTTCAGACCTTCAAGAGTAATCCAAAGCAATCAACAAGCAAGCAATCTAAAGTTCTTCTTGTAAAGTTATCTCTACTTATTGTTGTATTTGCTTCTTGTACTTGATTGTAGCTTATTGTTTATTGTTGTAATCACCTTGTAAGAGGTTTCTCCACCTCCGGTGTCATACCAAGAAGGAGAAGTTTGATAGTGGTGGTGTGCATCACTAGAGCTCGCCCCTTAGAGTAGGAACTCTAGTTTTGATCCATGTTAAATCCCTTCTGTTTGTGTGTTTGTGTGTATTTGTCTCTATTGTGCATTTTATTTCTATATTCCACTGCACACTAACTTATTGTAAACAAGCACGTGATCCATCGAAAGCGAAAAATGTTATTCACCCCCTCTCTAGCATGACATCTGATCTCCAACAAGTGGTATCAAATCCTGGTGTTCTCAGAATAACAAGTTTCCTTGATTACCAAACCTACAAGTGGTATCATTGGGGCACTCTTCATCAGATTAACAACCGAGGGATCAAAGCGTTAGAGAGCAGAAGAATGGAGCTTCAAGATAAACGAGGCCACTATATCATAGTTCCACCTTCCTTTGGCCGCAAAGACTTCACATATTAGAAGGTGAGGATGGAACATTTTATAATGTGTGAAGTAGAAAATTGGTTTGTTTTGATGCAAGGATTTGAAGCTCCCATGGACAAGACGGGTAAAATTCTTAAGAAGAAGAAGTGGATAAAGGAGCTAGTCCAAAAATTTGAAACCAATGACAAGGTAATAAAAATGCTATTAAATTTGATTTCTAATGATATCTTATCTAGGAATTAGGGATGCAAGGGAGTTGTGGAACAATCTAGTCAAGTTCCTTGAAAATTCTTTACCGACACAAGTAGAGAAGAAGCTCAAAGAAGAAGAATGCTCATCCTCCAAAGAGCTTGAAGATTCGGAGGTTGAGAGGGAATCAACATCCGAGGAAGAGGAGATTGAAGAAGCCTCCACTTCTAGAATTGAGGGGGAGGAGAGACCATCCTCGATGTTAGAGCTACAACAAGAAGAGGAACCTTCTATCTCTGGAAGAAATGAAGAAGAAATCCACCATTTCCCTACGAACCAAGGTAACTCAAGCATGCTAAATAAAAATAAAAATCATATAACATGCTTTGAGTGTAAGAAAGTAGGGCATTATAAGAGTAAATTCCCAAAAAGAGTCAAGAAGGTTCAATTGACACCAAAGGCCAAGGAGACCGAAGCCCCGATTCGCAAAAGCAAGGAGCACGTGGTGTGCTTCAAATGCCAACAAAGGGAGGCATTACCTGACCGACTTATGTATTTCCCAACTAGCCTATGTATTTTTCGACCAGCCTATGTATTTTTCAATCCCCCTCTTCCTTATTGGGCACCAGCCTTCTGTTTCAGTATCAGTCGGTTGTCTCATTATGGTAGTCAACTGCCTCATTATAGACCTAGTACTCAGACTTTCTCAATCATCTGATTACTAGTTTCCTCCTCATTGTGTATAATGGTTATTTCTTAATATCTCAAAGGGCATTGTAGTCAATTAAGCTAGAGAGAAAGGCAGTGGCTACTATTATATAAAGGGGTAGAGATGAGGAAGCAAGGGATGGATGTTTTCTCTATCTGGTACGTGGAGATAACTCTTTTTCTTTCTTAAGTTTCTTCCTTTATTCTCTTATCTTTTACTGTATTCTTCTTTTCTCTTCGATGAACACTGACTTAAGCATCGGAGAGGCCGCGCCGGTAAAGCTGGCCCACCCCTAAATGCTCATTTCTATTGCAGATCAAGAACTCTAGCAGAATCTTCACTGATCTTGCATATTTCACTTCTTATCGGTGAACAAGGAGGAGAGATCCGAGCGTGGAGAAAAAAGGAACACCATCAAATTGGCATCGTCTATGGGAATCTGAACAAAAAGTTGCTAGCTATTATAAGAATTTGATGCATCCTCCTCCTCTACTTTAGCTTCAATGACTCAATTTTGAGTTGTCATCATGGTTTTTTTGGATCCTTGTGATTTCTGAATTCGGTGTCATTCGCCAGATCTGATATTCTATTATATTATTGGTGCTATCATTCATCAGATATGATATTCTGTCATACTATTGATATTATCATTCATCAGATCTTGTATTTTGTTATGTTTTGGGGTTATCATTCACCAGATTTGATGTTCCCATTGTATGAAGGTTACTTTTCCATTGAAATAATTACAGGGGCTTGATAGTTTATCGCTAGAATTTTCCTATAAGATTTGTTGCAAGTTCATTGTTCGATTGCAGGTGCTCTAATACCCATCTAGGTTCTTTTCATGTTATGATGATTCTGATATAAACAACCTACTAAGTTCTATTACAAGTGGCTCTGGATCAAATTGCAGAGGTTATCAAGATTACATTGTTATGTGCCAAAATGGGGTAGAATGTGTAGTTTTAGGTGTTTTGTTCCATTAGTTGGTTTAGTAGAGCTTCTATACTTACTACTGGGATTCGTTCCTTGTGTTGATGTCTCCCTAGTGTGGGATGTGTTGTCAAAGTTTGATGATATTGTTCAACTTCTGAAACTATTTATGAATGTGGGTTTGATTTTGAAGCTAAGCGTTAGCCTAAAGTTGGATCTGACCAGATTGTGCCTGAAACTAATTTCATCCACTTCTTGATCATTTTTTTGTTTTGATTAATTCTTTCCTTTTTAACCTTTTAGCTGCATACATGCTTCATTTTTTATACATGTAGAGTATTGCTCTCTAAAATGCTATTTATCATTTTATACGGGCTTCATTTTCAACTGTATATGACCTCATGCTATTGCTCTTTAAAATATTGGGATGACATCGGTTTTAATATTGCAACTGTATTTATTTCAGTCATTCTGACCTCTGAGATTGATATGATCTATAATAGATTGGTTATAATCTATACTAGTAGAAAAAAAATTATATATGCAGAGTATTGGGTTTTAGTGCTTGTCGTGATTTCTGAATTTTCAAAATTCTCTGAATGATTCTTGAGGTTGGTGATATTTTTGTTTTCCCCTTATTGGATGTCATTATCTTTTTCTCTATAGTGGCGTAAATAATATGGAATGGTTGAATCAGGGCGACATTATGTCATATTAGTGGTGTTGCTATCTATACATGAGGAATTAATAGTTTATTAGGTTTGCATTGTTCTGTGCTAGAGGGTGAAAGAAGTTTGGGGTGAATTGTTTTGCTTTATTATGTAGTTTAATAAAGTTTTTTCACTTATTATTGGGGTTTGTTTCTTGTTATTGCTCTCTTTATTATAGGGATTGTGTGGTTGAAGCTACACTCCTTCTCGGAAAAATTCGGAGGTGGAGAAACCACGTACAAATGGTTACACAAGTAATACAACGAAATAAAACAAGTAAACTAAGCAATACACAAATACAAGTAAAGAAAACTTTACACTAAGAGCTTTGGATTGCTTACTTGTTGATTGCTCAGTCAAAACTCATTGATGACCCTATCCAGTTCAAATCTGTAGGTTAGTGAAATGCATAATTGGGAAACCTAACCCTAAACTCTCATCCTCCACTTGTCCTTAGCCTTCTAAACCCTAGTTAAAAAAATTTATCCTTTGTGCCAGTATTATTACCACACTACATATAATTGTTTTGATTTTAAAAACCTTTGCAGGGACGACCTGCTTCCTAATGAAGTGTTCTCATTTTTTGAAACAATTGAATCAAATTTGAAGGATAGAGAGTTAGATGATCAAGACTCCATAAATGTGTCCCCAAGTAATATTCCATTTTCATCTCAGTTTACTGATGTGGGGAATAGAATTACCAGTGATCAACACCTTGATATAAATAGAGAAGCTTCTTCCATACTCGAAGAAGAGTTTGTCACTACTACTACAGTAGTTGATGAATATTTTGAAGAAACTTGGAGTGAAGAGGAGGTAAGTGATATACAAGTGATAGAACAATTAGAATATACAAATCATTCGGAAGAATTCTTAGCTGATGATATACAACATGAAGAAGGTGAGTTAAACCCAGATCAGTACAGTGACTTAGAGGAAGTGTTCCCAATTGTTGATGATCCCTATGTTTTAAATCCATGAATAACACGATTGGCAGTTGTCAGTTCATCAGATCCAAATGAATTTTTTACTGGACAAGTTTTTCCTCCCGATAAGAGTTTAAAGATGCACTAGTAAGGCATGCAATGCTAAAAAACTTCAGATAAAAGCCAATTGACACCAGACTTAATAGAATTAAAGTTATTTGCTTCAATCAGTCATGTTCATGGATATTAGTTGCAAGGGGAGACATGGAGTTCACCGTCACAAAATATGTAAAGCAGTATGAATATGGCACAGTTAGGGAAACAACAGATCACCATGCTTGCACATCCACATTTGTAGCAAACCAGATTATAGGACGGTTAGCTACTTATGATGATTACAAACCAAGTTCAATTCGAAGAGAAATGCAATCTAGGTTTGGTGTTCACATTTCATACAAGAAAGCACACACAGCCAGATAGAAAGTATTAAAAAGAGTGGTTGGTGATTTTGATCAGGCCTATATTGATCTTCCAATGTACTTGCGTGAGTTAAGAGTTAGAGATCCTGATACCTATGTTGCAGTACTAAGAAATGGTGAAAATCAATTCCAGCGATGTTTTTGAGCATTTGGTGCTTGTGGAAGAGTATTCAGGTCTTATTTGTGAAAACTAATTGGAATTGATGCTACACATATCACCGGCAAGTATCCTGGTGTATTGCTAATGGCAACTATCATTGACGGTAATACAAAACTTCTGCCAGTTGCATTTGAAATTGTCGAAGTTGAATATGGATCTACCTGGGAGTGGTTTTTAGATCATATAAAGACATTTCTTCCTGTCCTTCTAGAGTCGTTGAGCATTGTATCGGATAGACATCGAGGGATTATATCAACAGTTAACAAAGTGTATCCATCTACCCATCATACTTTTTGTTACTATCACTTGTCTTGTAACATGGTAATAGATACTCGGGATAGATCCTCATTAGGTTTATTTTGGGCAGTAGTAAGAGCCAATACAACAGTTGAGTTTGATCGATTAATATAGAACATGCATGAAAAACACAAGGATGCATATGCGTGACTACAAAAGATCGATCAAAAAAGATGGGCCAATGCACACATTCCTGGGAGGAGGTACACAATGTTAACCACTAATTGTTCTGAGAGTTTAAATGTATTATTCAAGGAAACACGTGAACTCCCCATCACTAGTTTAATTGATAATATTAGAAGCAAGATTGTTCAATGGTTCTTTAACCGTAGGGAAGAATCTTCAAAAAGGTCAGGTTTTCTAACACCTTTGCCATTAAAGAAATTGATGAAAGGAGAGAAAGAACTCAATTATATTCAGTATTCCCATACTCACAAATAGAAATGGAAGTACAAACAATAGCTTCTTCATATATTGTTGATTTGGAGAGGCACAGTTGCATCTGCGGTGAGTTTCAAAATTCAGGAATTCCTTGCTCGTATACTATTGCAGTCATCATATATCGGAACATGGATCCATACCATTATTGTGAGTATTATTTTCTAAGGGAAACTTGGGAGGTCACTTACATGGATCGTATTTAGCCATGTTGAAGTAAGACATTTTGGCCTAATGGTGACAAAAATTTTAGAGTTCTACCTCCTCATAGCCTTGTGCAGCCGGGTCGAAGAAAAAATGCACGCATTGAGTCTAAACATACTGGGAAGGTGAAAAATAAATGTAGCAGATGCAAACAGCTTAACCATAATAGGAGGTCATGTATAATGCCACCGCCTACTAATTCCTAATTGTAAATAGTGGTTGTGTAAATATTTGTAAAGAAAATAATGTTTATATTATACGACTTATTTACCAAATACTTACTATGCAATTAATTTGTGTGATAGTTGTATTAAAAAAATTTCTGGCACCAATGTTGACAAAACAATGTTTGCTAATTTCCCACACATCGACACAAAAGTATGCAGAAAGGGTGTTTTGGGAATATCACAAACCAACCCTCTGGCATCCTCATTAACTCGTTTTCGTTAAGCTACATAAGGTGGAAAATCATTGAGGAGCTTCTTAACCCCTTCCTTTACAATATATCATATTTTCTTTCTTAGTCACCTCCTTCATGGCTTCCCAAGGCGAACATAACCCTGGGGAGAAGTCTTCTTCCTCCTCGAACATTGAGGAGGGCTCCTCCACCCCTCCTCCGACTCAGCGCATCTTCGTCCCAACATTGGAGATGCAATGTGCTATTCTGAAAAGGTGCGTGGAGACCGCGAGCCGTGACCGGGAGGAGGCCACCCAATGCTTGGAGGTTATTCTTCAGCATGAGCAGAATGTACGCGCTACTTTGGCACTGGTGGAGAAATGGTTGGTAGAACGAGAGGGCGCTCGATCGAGGAGGGGGAACGAGCTTGAATTCTCTTAGATCTGTACTTGGATCATCTTAAATGTCTATGTCATATATATCTAAATTTGTTTTGGTTGACCTAACTAATTGAATGTTGATCTATTTTGCAAAACTGTAATAAAAATCTGGGGCACCGCACCCGACCCGTTAATATAAAACCCCCCGTTGGCAGTTCAAATGACTAAATTTCATTTCTCTATCTCTCCTTTCGATCTATCTCTTGTGGAATTGCCTGACGCTTCGATTTTCGGCGTTCGTAAGTTTTGTAGATTACTTAACTTCTTTCATTGACCATAATCTGTGTCACAGTTGAAGGTGCATCCCATCTAGGGTTTTTCCATTTTCGTTAGCGATATCGTTTTAAGTTGGGCCTGATAGGGTTTAGGGTTTTAATAATCCATTTGAGCAGAGGTAACGTTTGTTTCTATCAGCACACATGTTTCAATCCATTTCATCTATTAGATTAAAATCTCCGTATTACAATGCATTTAGTTCGTAACCTGACGTAGTTTTTTCAGGTCACGATGACTTCAACTGTTGAATCATCAAGCAATAGTTCTGGAAGAACCCTTGCATTGATGCGAGGAAGAACAAAGAGAATGAACTGGAAAAGCAACATTTCACATTTTAAAAAATTTATTGTAAGTGTGCCACCGACTGTGGAAGAAGAAACACTGATTCAGAGCTCCCCTTTTGCGTGGGTTTTGGACATTCAAGATATTACCCATGTCAGACCCCTCGTTCAAAATATGTTTAATAATTGAGACTGCAAGGAGAAATGTTTTATATTCCACGACAAGAAATTACATTTCACAAAGACTAATGTCTCCCTTATGTTAGTAATATATATGAGAGATGTCCTAAGGCAATCGCCTTATGTATGAACCATTTATATGATAAATGAAGATTCACTATTTGAGTATACATGTTTAATGTATTTGATTGGATCTTAAACTCATTTACTGAATGTCACGTCGATTCACGGCATGAGAGAATTTGTGATTGGATCACAACTAGTGAGTATCTCTACATGTGTAATTGTGATGTATCGGAATTATCCTAGTCGATGAATTGATGGATTTGGACACCATCGATTACAGTCGAGACTTACGAGTATACTCCTTGGTGTATCAAGCGGTGATTCTCCTTTGGTGGAGACATAGTGATGTCGGAGTTGATCGTGGATGCTAGTTATGGTAACTAGTTCATTGGAGTGACGGTAGTAAGACTTCATATGGTTCTCTGCATATATAGATATGTCGATGAAGTTCTTCTTGTGGCTTAAGTGCGATGTTCCTTTGACTTGCGGTATTCAAGTCATCTTGATCATGGAGACTTATGCTTTGACATCTTAAGCAAACATCTCTAAGGAGATGTGGACCGAGATGATTGGGTATAAGTCAGTGATCGAAGGTGTTTGAATAGCCTATAAAGGATTCACCACTCCTTGCGAGAGATGTATACCCATGGCCTCTCGTCGGATTATTACTAAAGTCTTTGGCCAAAGCATTACATGTTTAGAGTAAGGTACTCTTGATACATGTGGAGTAACTAGAATCCGTAGGGACGAGGAAATGATACTTGGGCTAGGTGTGGCGTAGTCGACCTAGTGAGGTGACACAATAGACCATGTCTGAACCAAGTGGGTATAAGATGAGTGAAGGGAATGGGGCACGATTCATTCGAGCTCTTGAAGGGTTTGAGAAATAGTTACGGATCAGCAGTTGATCTTTTGGTTAATTGGGGATCATGATGTACTACTAGGTGCCACTCATGATCGTTCTATAATTAATGGTTAATTATAGGCGGCCAACATAAAGCGAGAACCTATTTGGTCACACGCTGCGAGTGTAATCCAAAGGATTTAAAGCGAGCTTGAGAATGAGATTCTCGGGCCAGAGAAACTATGTTTGGTTGGACCAAACATAAGCGAGCATGAAATTGTTTGATCGCAATGGAGGCGTGGATGGGTGTCTTATGAAGACATAATGGATGGACCAAAATGGTTTGGTTCTAATCAATGGATGAGAATAAACCAAAGGGTTTGGTTTATATTAAGCGAATGAACCAAAAGGTTGGTTGGTTCGTTTTAACTTAAAATAAACCATCATGGTTTGGTTTATTTTAACTTATCTTAATGGAGGCGGGTTAGCGGGCTTTATGGATATGATCCATTAACCATTAAGAGAATTAGTTCTCTATAAAATAGGGCTTAAACCCTAACCTAACACCCTAATCATCAAGTTGCGCCCAACACCTGAATTGTGCGCCCAATCTATTGTGGCCGCCCAACATCTTGTTGCCGCCCGTCTTGGTGCAGCCTTCCAACTTGCGGCGACCAAGCTTCAGCGGTGAACCTCGGCGACCCTCGGTGATCTCCTAAAGGTTGGCATCAAGGTGAGCTTTTGTCTCCTTGTTTTGGCGTGCCTATCTCCTCCACCAAGCTGTCAGTTTTCTGGACAGCTTCTTCTCCTCGTCGGGCGTCGTTTGGGCGGCGGTTAGTGCTCCGACAGCGGCTAACTGCAGGGATTTGATCTTGGTAATCCTCTGAGTGGAGGGCGAAGGATTCGTCAAGCGGTTGTGAATACCTCTCGGAGAAGCGAGTTTTGAGAACTTCGTTTTGGATCGAATTTGGATTCGGATCGTGATCATCTCGATCCGTCGTCTTCAACCACGAGGCTAGTAACCCGTCACGAAGGCGAAGCTCGTGACTTAAGCGAAGTCATCGAGGAGCTCGGCGTGGATCACGGATAGAGGCGATTCTCACGAGGATCGTTACGGTTGATCTTCGTTCCGCTACGTCATCTGAAGGTATAACGTAGTTAATTTCCTTTTATTGCAAATTTTAATTTACGGTTATGTCTACACTTGTTGTAATAGCATGCGTGTGTTGTGTGTGTTGTAATAAATAGGAGTATTTATTATTTTAATTGCTTCATTTGTGTTCATGTTTCTGAAACATGATCGAACACACACCTGCCTTGTGATCAGAAACCTTGATGGTATCGAGCCCGGGTTGTGTTTCGACATAATCGTAAAATGGTTTGCGATAGTCATAATGTATTTCTGGAAATTTTCTAATTTTGGAAATTTAGAAGTATTTATGGAAATTTTTCAATTTTGGAAAGTCTAGAAGTATTTATGGAAATCTTCCACTTTTGGAAAGTTGGAAGTATTTATGAAATTGATATTTTCCATAAATAAAATATTTGATTAGATTCTGGAAATTTGTTTCCTAATTTAATCATGATTTGATTTGAAATCAAATCTTAAAATATTTTATTTCCATAAGTAGTTTTAATGATTTAGGAAATTGGTTTCCTAAATAGATTTTCCTTAATCAAATAATTCCATGAATAAAATATGTGATTAGATTTGGAAATTTGTTTCCTAATTTAATTATGATTAGATTTGGAGAATCAAATCTTAAACATATTTTATTTCCATAAATAGTTATGACATATAAGGAAATATATACATGACATAATTGTATGCCATGTAATTGCATTAGATGCATAACATTATGTCATGCGTGTCGTGACATGTAGATGTATGCCATGTATGCCATGCCATGTAGATAATAGTTATTTGCATGCAAAGAGGATGAGACATAAAAACCCTAACTCAATATTAAAGCCTACACCTTCCATTAATATGGTTAGAACCAGAGTTCTGTTTCTTGTTTGGGTTGTTGGACTCACTCGAGCCCGGCTCGAACTGAACATGTTGAATCATTGGAATAGTTTAACTCTAATATGGTAAGAGTCAGAGGTCAATCGTTAGTTTGGGTTGTTGGACTCACTCCAAGCCTGGCTAATTGGTTGAATGCGCTCTAACCATATTAAAACTATTTCGCGATTAATGGGTCGGCTTTAACTTGGAGCATCGATTTGTTGGACTCACTCCAAGGTCGATGTGAAGAGAGGTGAAGTTGGGTGCTATGCATATGATGCATACTTGTTAATGTGTTAACAACCCAATATATGTGTGAACATTCAATTAGTTGATAGCACATTGTGATAGTTACATATACATGATATGTAATCGGTATACTTGATACCCACCATCATAGCTAAGAATGGCTTGTTGGACTCACTCCAAGGTTGTTCTTATCTATGATGAATATCGACCATTCGGAGATGGACCTCGATCTCGAAGTGATTTTGGGGTTTTGAATTGAAAAATGAATGGGATTTATAAATGTATATTGATGCATTTTAAAATCATCTTTCTCATATATGCTCGTTTTGTATTTCTAGGTCGATAAATTGATCATAGCGTCTTTGAATTTGCTATTTTGGATTGAACAAGTGGGCTAACTTCTGGGTGGCTTAGAAACACGAGAATTGTTCTCAAGGCGGAAAAGCTAGCATATGTCCTTGAAGAGCCTCTTCTGGCCGTCTAGGGGCGATGCTGACTCAGACCAAATGTTGGTCTATCGAAGCATGTGGCGGTCTGGCGAGTTGCATCATGCTAGCAGCGATAGTACGAAGCGGCATGGCATATGGATGCTAACACTATGGTCTTCCATCTTCATGAGTTGTTCGATGTGGCGAGATCAGAAAGGTTCGAGTCTCTAGGCTCCTCTTCTGAAGATGCGAAGGTTAAATGCGTAAATGATTTGTGCTAAGATGAGCGGGTACATCGGCGACTAGCTACCCTCGGTTTTGTGATGGATCATCAGGTTAAGTATTGACTTAATTCTCATTGTTTGCCGAGTTTCGCGATTTGTGATGAACTATCGGATGAACAAATTGGAATCCACCATTCGAGCTCCTCGATATCTTGAAGTGTGGGCCTTACATGAAGCATGAGGAAAGCGGTTACTTAGTTGATTCCTCGAAAGGTTCTAAGAGGAAGCGAAAGAAACGAAGAAAGGAAAGAAAAAGGCAAAGAAAGCGGAACCGCAAAGGGCACTTGCCATCATTGTGGCAAGGAAGGCCCTTGTGAAGCGCAAGATTTATCTTGAGTCCATGAAGAAGAAGAAGAAGGCATCAGATGCCCCATCCTCTTTGTATCTTCGTTATTGATTGTCATTCTATTTCCTTAGACACTTGGGTATTGGATCTTTGGGTGTAGCTCACATATATGTAATGACATCTGAGGGCTAAGGAATAGAAGAAGACTTGTCGGAGAGTCAAATTTGCGAGTTGGCAATGGAGCGAGTTCTTTGCGATCGCCATCGGAACTTATTCTTTGAAGCTCCTAGTGGACTAGTCTTGGAAGCTGACAATTGCTATTATGTTCCTTCTCTAATAAAGAACATTGTTTCTATTTCTGCTTAAATAGAAATGGTTTCCATTTAACGTTTAGTAACAATTGTTGTTATATAACTTTGAATGGCGTACTTTATGGGGGAACTTTGAGTAATGGCATTTATCGTTGGGCGTATCCGGTGACATTTTCAATATCGAAGCGGCAACAGCGTGCTCGAAAGATAATCACATAGACTCCTATATGTGGCATTGTCGTCTTGGCCGTATAAGCAAGAAACGCATGTCCGAATTACACCGATGTGGAATTCTGGAATCGTTTGAATTGGATTCATACGATACATGCGAATCATGCTTAAAAGGCAAGATGACTAAGTTACCTTTCTTTGGAAAGGTGAGCAGTGGGAGAGTTACTAGGTCTAGTACATCTTGATGTATGTGGACCTATGTCAACTCAAGCATTAGGAGGCTATATACTTCATTCATGAGATGATCACTCACGGTTTGGGTATGTGTTCTTGATGAAACACAAGTCTGAAGCCTTTGAAAAGTTGAAGAATTGAAATGAAGTAGAGAAACAACATGACAAAAGTATTAAAATACTTGATCGGATCGAGGTGGTGAATACTTAAGTCGAGTTTCTTGATTATCTAAGAGACAATGGCATATTGTCTCAATGGACTCCGCCCTATACACCCACGACATAATGGTGTATCGAGGAAGGCGTAGGACCTTGTTGGACATGGTGGTCGATGATGAATCATCGACTCTTCCCAAGTCCTTTTGGGGTTATGCACTTGACATTTGTTTACTTGTTAAGCAGAATGCCTACAAGGTAGTCTCTACTACTCCATATGAGATATGGGCTAGTAAGAAACCTCATGTATCTTACTTGAAGATATGGGGTTGTCTGCTTATGTAAGCGGTATCGGACAAATTGGATGCTAAGTCGATAAATGTCTATTTATTGGATATCTAAGGAAACAAGGGTTACCAATTCTATCATCTGTGGAACAAAGGTGTTTGTTTGAGGCATCTTTGTGTTTCTAGAAAGAGTTTCTCTTGCAAGAAAGCGATGGGAGTGTCGTCGAGCTTGAGGAGGCTCGAGAGACTCAAATAGACATTAATGAGATACGGTGAAGCCTGCGCGGTAGACAACTCATAGTGATGAGCAATCATTTGGACCTATTAACACCACATCTTCGTAGATCTCGGTAGAACATGACATTCTGAGAGATATGGATTTCTCGTAAAGCGAATCGAGCGGCGTGTTACTCATTGATGATGAGAGCCTACAGTTATGAAGAAGTCTTGACAAGTTGAGAAAGGATAAGTGGCTTGGTGCCATGAAGTGAAATGGATTCCATGTATGAAAACCAAGTTTGGAACTTGGTTGACCCACTGAAGGCATAAAGCCTATAGGGTGCAAGTGGGTTTTCAAGAAGAAAACCGACATGGATGGTAATGTGATTACCTATAAGGCTAGATTGGTGGCGAAAGGATATGTCAAAAGCAAGGTGTTGATTATGGCGAAACCTATTACTTTGTAGCTATCTTAAATCCATTCGGATGCTCTGGCCATGCGGCTCATTATGATTATGAGATATGGCGGATGGATGTGAAAGCGGCTTTCCTTAATGGAAACACGCTCGAGGGCGTGTATATGATCTGACTGAGGTTTCACAGTTGATAAAACCAAGGTATGCAAATTGTGACGATCCATTTATGGATTGAAGCAAGCATCGAGGAGCTGGAATATCCGTTTTGATGAGACGATCAAAAAGTTTGATTTCTCACAAAATCCAGACGAACCTTGTGTGTACAAGAAGGTTAGTGGGAGTGCAGTCGTGTTCCTAGTATTGTATGTCGATGACATATTACTTATAGGAAGCGATGTGTCGATCTTCTGATCGATTAAGGTTTGGTTATCCAAGACATTCTCCATGAAAGACACGGGAGAAGCAACCTACATCCTTGGGATTAAGATCTATAGAGATAGATCGAAGCGGTTTGCTTGGTCTTTCGCAGTCTACATATATAGACCGAGTGCTAAAGAGGTTTAGCATGTCGGAATCCAAGAAAGGTTTCCTACCCATTAGGCATGGGGTACACCTTTCGAAGTCTATGTGTCCGCGCACAGAAGACGAGAGGATTTGCATGAGTAGGATTCCCTATGCATCCATGATAGGATCTATCATGTATGCTATGTTATGTCACGGCCCGATGTATCGTATGCTCTGAGTGTCACGGCGGATATGCGGTCCGATCGAGGAATGGATCATTGGCGTATTAAGACAATCCTTAAGTACTTAGAAGAACTAAGGATGTGTTCTAATATATGGAGAAAGGGTACATGGTGATACATGGGTATCACGGATGCGACTCGACGGACAAGGATGATTCCATGTCTTTGTGCAGGTATGTATTCACCTCGAATGGGCGCGATAAGTTGGAAAGGTTCCAAAGCTTGACACTATAAGCGGATTACGCCTAAGCGAGAATACATTGCGACTTTAGGCGCGTGAAGGCGATTTGGATCGAAGTTCATCTACAGACTTGATGTCGTCTCATCGATGATCGAACATGTGTACGCTATCATCTTATCGGAGAGATCATCGGTAGGAATGAAATACAAATCGAAAATTCCCCTTTGAAAGGAACTTAGCGGATCCTTTGACTAAAGCATTACCTCAAAGTAAGTTTGAGGGTCATGTTGGTGCTTATGGTATTGGATACCGTAGCGATTGGCATTAGGCCAAGTGGGAGTCTGTTAGTAATATATATGAGAGATGTCCTAAGGCAATCGCCTTATGTATGAACCATTTATATGATAAATGAAGATTCACTATTTGAGTATACATGTTTAATGTATTTGATTGGATCTTAAACTCATTTCTTTGAATGTCACGATCGATTCACAGCATGAGAGAATTTGTGATTGGATCACAACTAGTGAGTATCTCTACATGTGTAATTGTGATGTATCGGAATTATCCCTAGTCGATGATTGATGGATTTGGACACCATCAATTCTGTCGAGACTAGCACGAGGTATACTCCTTGGTGTATCAAGCGGTGATTCTCCTTTGGTGTGGAGACATAGTGATGTCGGAGTTGATCGTGGATGCTAGTTATGGTAACTAGTTCATTGGAGTGACCGGTAGTAAGACTTCATATGGTTCTCTGCATATATAGATATGTCGATGAAGTTCTTACTGTGGCTTAAGTGCGATGTTCCTTTGACTTGCGGTATTAAATTCATCTTGATCATAGAGACTTATGCTTTGACATCTTAAGCAAGCATCTCTAAGGAGATGTGGACTCGGAATGATTGGGTATAAGTCGAAGTGATCGAAGGTGTTTGAATAGCCTATAAAGGATTCACCACTCCTTGCGAGGAGATGTATACCCATGGCCTCTCGTCGGATTGTTACTAAAGTCTTTGTGAAGCAATACATGTTTAGAGTAAGGTACTCTTGATACATGTGGAGTAACTAGAATCAGTAGGGCGAGGAAATGATACTTGGGCTAGGTGTGGCGTGAAATCGACCTAGTGAGGGTGACACAATAGACCATGTTACGAACCAAGTGGGTATAAGATGAGTGAAGGGAATGGGGCACGATTCATTCGAGCTCTTGAAGGGTTTGAAATAGTTACGGATCAGGTTGATCTTTTGGTTAATTGGGGATCATGATGTACTACTAGGTGCCACTCATGATCGTTACATAATTAATGGTTAATTATAGGCGGCCAACATAAGCGAGAACCTATTTGGTCACCGCCTTGCGAGTGTAATCAAAGGATTTAAAAGCGAGCTTGAGAATGAGATTCTCGAGGCCAGGAGAAACTATGTTTGGTTGGACGAAACGTAAGCGAGCATGAAATTGTTTGATCGATGGGCGTGGATGGGCGTGTCTTATGAAGACATAATGGATGGACCAAAATGGTTTGGTTCTAATCAATGGATGAGAATAAACCAAAGGGTTTGGTTTATATTAAGCGAATGAACCAAGGTTGGTTGTTCGTTTTAACTTAAAATAAACCATCATGGTTTGGTTTATTTTAACTTATCTTAATGGAGGCGGGTTAGCGGGCTTTATGGATATGATCCATTAACCATTAAGAGAATTAGTTCTCTATAAAATAGGGCTTAAACCCTAACCTAACACCCTAATCATCAAGTTGCGCCCAACACCTAGTTGCGCCCAATCTATTGTGGCCGCCCAACATCTTGTTGCCGCTTGAGTGCGAGCCTTCCCAACTTGTTGCGGCGACCAAGCTTCAGGTGAACCTCCGGCGACCCTCGGTGATCCTAAAGGTTCGGCATCAAGGTGAGCTTTTGTCTCCTTGTTTTGGCGGCGCCTATCTCCTCCACCAAGCTGTCCAGTTTTCTGGACAGCTTCTTCTCGTCGGGCGTCGTTTGGGCGGCGGTTGAGTGCTCGACAGCGGCTAACTACGGGGATTTGATCTTGGTAATCCTCTGAGTGGAGGGCGAAGGATTCGTCAAGCGGTTGGCGAATACCTCTCGGAGAAGCGAGTTTGAGAACTTCGTTTTGGATCGAATTTGGATTCGGATCGTGATCATCTCTCGATCACGTCGTCTTCAACACGAGGCTAGTAACCCGTACGAAGACGAAGCTCGTGACTTAGCGAAGTCATCCCGAGGAGCTCGGCGTGGATACGGATAGAGACGATTCTCACGAGGATCGTTCCGGTTGATGCCGTTCCCGCTACACGTCATACGAAAGGTATAACGTAGTTAATTTCCTTTTATTGCAATTTTAATTTACGGTTATGTCTACACTTGTTGTAAAAGCATGCGTGTGTTGTGTGTGTTGTAATAAATAGGAGTATTTATTATTTTTAATTGCTTCCGCTGTGTTCATGTTTACGAAACATGATCGAACACACACACGCCGCGGTGCCGGAAACCCAACACCTTATCCTTGGTCTACCAAATGATGGACTCGTAGTTCCTATGAATAATGAAGCTCCCTTTGGTCAGCTATATTTGTAATATTTCGTGGAAGCTGACTACTCTAACAAGCATATGGAGGAATTAATGAAGAGTTCCAGATCTCCAGATAATTTGGGATCTAAAAAATTTTATTGTCAGTTATTTATTTTATATTTTTTTTCTCTTGTGTGTTTTTAACTACCACCAACAGTAAGCCTAGAATACCTATGCGATCACTTATAGATTGTGTAGATGATTTTGATAACTTAGGCAGGTACAATTGGTGTGAAGAACTTTATACCTACATGGCTCCTCAAATGGAGCCAATTGGTATGGGAGTGACATTGCGACCAAAAACAGAGGTCGGTGGTGAATCTACGAGACCAATGCTTAAGGGTTTCACACACTTATTGGTTGTAAGTGATTATATTTTATGTTTTCCAGAAAGAGTATAGATCAATCTGTCTATTAACAACTAATTTTTCCATTCTAGGTACGGATGTGTGAGCATTTGTGTATCCTACCTCCACACGTCCCTCATGCTTTGCCAAAAATGTTGAGATGGAGGTGGAGTTCCACAAATGTAAGGGTTGTTAAGAAGATGGTAGATGGTTTCCTACCAGATAAAATAATTATTGATCTGATGCGGCCTGATCAGGTGCATCGTCTGAGAACACTTCTCCACCTAGGATTTGTGCTTCAACTCCTCAACTCGAAACTCAGCTCGACATAGGAGAAAAGGAGTGTCCAGTATGCCAGGAGAATGTAGAACTAGTTTCAACTCTATGCACCAAGCTAGTTGAAGCAAGGACTAACTTGGACAACACCTCTCTACTTAAGGATGCGACCATCGAAGAA
This sequence comes from Wurfbainia villosa, assembly GCA_025175895.1. Taxonomy (NCBI): domain Eukaryota; kingdom Viridiplantae; phylum Streptophyta; class Magnoliopsida; order Zingiberales; family Zingiberaceae; genus Wurfbainia; species Wurfbainia villosa. Next base: position 60,560,070 of record CM045997.1, read on the forward strand.
AAAGAAAAGAAAATAGAGGAGCTTCTTCAATAGTTGGAAGAGGTCAGAAGCAGGAAGGACAATGAGATAAGTGAAAGGGCTAATATAATTTGTGAAAAAGAAGCACTAATCGCTGAAAAGGACAGTTTAATATTGGAGCTTCAACTGAATTTACAATCCCGGCATATAGAGGGGTTACAATCACAGCCCATACAAGCCGCACAAACCCAACAACCTTCTACTGCATACACTAGGCGGAAGGTTTGTGTGCGAAAAAGGGCTCTTCATGGTGTATCACCCCCTACAAGTACAAGCGTTCCTCCTGCATAGTTTGCTAACATTCCTAAAAGAAGGAGAGTTGAAACTCAAATAGTCCTCAGCAAGGCTATTGAGTATCCCTCATCAGACCTTAATATCGCTCCTGAAGAGGCAAATTTTGAGCAGGAGTCAGGCTAGGATAAAAAAGGAAAATCAACTGCCGAGGAGTGTGAAACTAAAATATTATCTATTGCCACAAAAGTCTCCACGGACAAATAACAACCACTCGACGAAGTCAAGAGAAGGATATTAGAGGTGAGCATAAGTTATCATGTCCAGTCCTATTTTTTAGAGAAAATATTTTATTCGAACTATTTTTTGTATACATCAAGCTTATAAAGAATTCACCAATAAGATGGATCCAACAGTCGGGGAGTGTTTATTGAATCTTAAAAAAATAAAGTAAGATCATACACTTTATCATAGTAATCTTATGTTTTGAGAGTTGCTAATAACCGTTTTCTTGTGTAGTGTGAAGTATCAGGACCAGTGTGGATGATGGATGCTATTAACTTATACATGGACTCTTTCCTTACAATATTTGATTGGAATGTTTTGACACATGGGGATTGCATCAGTGCTTATTTATCAATCTTAGTTGATGAGTGTAAGGAGACTGATAAGGCGTATTATAGCTCAATATTTTGTGGGGTTGGATTCTCGGTAAGTTTTTGCCCTTTTGCGTGGAATTATCAACTTTAAAGCTTCGGTGTTTTGACAGGTTTTTTTATACACATGATATGTTTAATATGATGTACGCCCAAGCATTCCAGCAAACTTTTAAAACCCCAGGAGATGATCCAATCAGATATATATTTTGTCCAATAATCCATGATGAGCACTGCCACCTACTAGTGGCGGACTTGCAAAATGCAGAGTTTATCCACTACAACTCATTGTTCGTCAGGAAAGGTTACACTAGTCAATTTGAAGAAACAGTAAGCAGTGTTTTTTTATATGTTACTTAAATAAATTATTTGTGTATGGAGGATTGATAGAATTTTTTTGGTGTAGGTTGAATTCTTTAAAAAGATCCACCCTTCGTATTATGAGAACTGTCATCCTGGCCTCGCTGATAAATTCTGTACTATAAATTTTTCCGTGCGTCGAGTGCAGGGTCCCAAACAAAGCTCTTCGTAAGACATTTAATATTCTTTGTAAATACCATATTTTATAAGTTAGCAATGGACTAATTATTTGTATTTTTTTTACAGCTATGACTGTGCATTTTTTACAATACGATAGATTGAGAGTCTATTATTTAGGTACCCTAAAAGATTCAGACAGCAAGGTATGATGAGCTTTAGATTCTTGGTAGGGAATAGAATAATGCACAACTCACACTTTTGTTTGCAATTATGACTGTGCTGTAATTTGGGATATATTATAATAGTATACAAAGTTGTATATTTTTTACTACACCAAGGTGCCTGCCTATAAAAGATATTCTAAAGATGTAAAGTGTAAATCCAAATTGTGTAGTATTTGTACAATTATAAAAAATTTAGATGTTGTTAAATATGTGAACCACTTCAACTTTAAAAAAGGTGGTGATGGGATTTAAGAATGCATATTTTCTTGTGATTACCATTTTTGCATACTTTGTATGCTAAATGATTTTAGTTGTTGAAATTACATTGTGTTGGGAATTAAAATCCTAGGATCACTGTGTTCCTGGGAATATAATTCTCAGCACCACCTTTATTTAGGCGAGCTTGATATTGTGCATGGTGCTGGGAATTAAAATCTCAGGGTCACTGTATTCATGGGAATATAATTCCCAACACCACCTTTATTTAGGCAAGCTTGATATTGTCCGTGGTGTTGGGAATTAAAATCCCGAGACCACTATGTTCATGGGAATATAATTCTCAGCACCACCATTTTTTAGGCGAGCTTGATATTGTGCATGGTGCTAGAAATTTAAATCTCAGACCCACTATGTTCTTGGGAATATAATTCCCAGCACTACTTTTATTTAGGTGAGTTTGATATTGTGCGTGGTGCTGAAAATTAAAATCCCATGACCACTGTATTCCTGAGAATATAATTCTCAGCACAACTTTTATTTAGACGAGCTTGATATTGTCCGTGGTGCTGGAAATTAAAATCTCGGGACCACTATGTTTCTGGGAATATAATTCCCAGCACCACCTTTTTTTAGGCGAACTTGATATTGTGCGTGGTGCTAGGAATTTAAATCTCAAACCCACTGTGTTCCTGGGAATATAATTTCCAGCACCACCTTTATTTAGGCGAGTTTGATATTGTACGTGGTGCTGGGAATTAAAATCCCGGGACTACTATGTTCTTGAGAATATAATTTTCAGCACCACCTTTATTTAGGCGAGCTTGATATTGTGCGTGGTACTGAGAATTAAAATTCCAGGACCACTGTGTTCCTGGTAATATATTTCCCAGCATATCCTGTATTTAGGCAAGCTTAATATTTGGCGTGGTGCTGAGACTTTAAATCCCAAGACCACTATGTTCCTAGAAAAATAATTCCCAACACCACCTTTATTTAGGCGAGCTTGATATTGTGCGTGGTACTGGGAATTAAAATCCCAAGACCACTATGTTCCTGGGAATATAATTCCCAACACCACATTTATTTAGGTGTGCTTGATATTGTGTGTGGTGCTAGAAATTTAAATCTCAGACCTACTGTGTTCCTGGGAATATAATTCCCAGCACCACTTTTATTTATGCGAACTTGATATTGTACGTGGTGTTGGGAATTAAAATCTCAGGACCACTGTGTTCCTGGGAATATAATTCCCAGCACCATCTTTATTTAGGCGAGCTTGATATTGTGCATGGTGCTGGGAATTTAAATCTCAGGCTCACTGTGTTCTTGGGAATATAATTCCCAGCATCACTTTTATTTAGGCGAGCTTGATATTGTGCGTTGTACTGGGAATTAAAATCTGAGGACCACTGTGTTCCTAGTAATATAATTCCCAACACCAGCTTTATTTAGGCGAGCTTGATATTGTGCGTGGTGCTGGGAATTAAAATTCTAGAACCACTGTGTTCCTAGGAATATAATTTTCAGCACTATCTTTTTTTGGGCGAGCTTGATATTGTGCGTGATGTTGGAAATTAAAGTCCTAGGACCACTGTGTTCCTGGGAATATAATTCTCAGCACCACCTTTTTTTGGGTGAGCTTGATATTATGCATGGTGCTGGGAATTAAAGTCTCAGAACCACTGTGTTCTTGGGAATATAATTCCCAGCCCTACCTTTATTTAGGCGAGCTTGATATTGTGCATGGTGTTGGGAATTAAAATCCCAAAACCATTGTGTTCCTGGGAATATAATTCCCAGCGCCATTTTTTTCTAGGCCAGTTCGAAATTGGACATGTTGCTGGAAATTTAAATCCTAGAACCACTATGTTCCTGGGATTTAAACCCCATGACCACTGTGTCTCTGGGAATATAATTCCCAACACCATTTTTTTTCTCGTCTAGCTTGAATTTATACGTGGCACGCGACCAAAACTGGGAGGTAGAAGAATCAGAACAAAGTTTCCTCGACACATCAACAATTCAAGCTGTAAGATCTTTCAGTCCATGTCAAGATTTCAGAATTTAGACTCTTCTAGATCCATCAATGGGTTTCGGTTATTCACCACTTTTTCAATCCAATCCAAGTCCAGTGGGTTTGGGAAGTGCCCCTCTGTGTATTCGTGTCCAAAATTTCTTATATAAAAGGTTTCATTAGGCATCCAAAGCCATATTTCAGAAATCAGACCCCGTGTCATGTGGTGCTAGGAATTTAAATCTCAGGACTATAATTTTGCTGGGAATATAATTCCCGGCACCACCTTTTGTCTCGGCTAACTTGAAATTGTATGTGATGCTAGGAATTTAAATCTCAGGACCACTGTGTTCCTGGGAATATAATTTCCAGCACCACTTTTTTTTGGCCAACTTGATATTGTACGTGGTGCTGAAAATTTAAATCTCAGGCTCACTGTGTTCCTGGGAATATAAATCCCAGCACCACCTTTTGTCTTGCCCAGATTGAAATTGTGTGTGTTGCTGGGAATTTAAATCCCATGACCACTGTGTTCCTGGGATTATAATTTCCAGTACCACTTTTTTTCTCGGCCAACTTGATATCATATGGTGCTGGGAATTTAAATCTCAGGACCACTGTGTTCCTGTGAATATAATTCCCAACACCACTTTTTGGATCAGAACCAGTTTGAAATTGGACGTGTTGCTGGAAATTTAAATCTCAGGACCACTGTGTTCCTGGGATTTCAATACCAGCACCATCGATGTTCTGAGATTAAAATCCCAGTACTACTGTGGTCCTGAGATTCAAATTTCCAACATGGACATTTAACCTGGCAGAGATAGAAGGTAGTGTTGGGAATTTAAATCGCAGCAATACCCTCCGCCTGTATTTTGAATTCCAAGCAAAATTGAGATAAAAGGTGGTACTGAAAATTTAAACATAATTCAACAATAGGGAATATAAACCTGCCAGATATAAAAATCATTCAATTTCACAGCATCAAAACCAAACCATTGTATTGTTAGATTCAAGAATATATTCAACAATATATTATATAACATTTATTAAAGCTCAACCTGAAATAATAATCAAAATTACAATCACTGTTGATCTATGGAATGCAGTATCATTTACAAATTAACAAAATTCATAATTAACTCAAATACAAAAATGTATTGTCATACTCCCACCTAAAGTTTTCTTAAATTAAATTATGAAGAACTCATCCTTTAAAATTGACACTGAGACATCTATTCTGAATTTTGCCATGTCTGCTTGTTTGAAGTCCATCTTCTCACCATACAGTAGACATCTCATGTATTGCATCACAAAGAAGGCACAATCATTGCTGTAAAAATACCATGACAAATTTTATATTTCAATTCAAAAGTAAAATTTCACATTCAATATTTTTCTTTTAGTACCTGGTTACTTGTTGGGGACAATCAGCTGTAACAGAAACCCAGTTGTCGATGGGGTAATAAGCTTGTAAACATAGATGAATTACTGCAAGGTTCTTAGATGAATATCCTTTAAATTGAGATACTATTATTACATAATGATTAAGTTAACATAACTATTCATTTACAAATACAATGGATGGAATATTAATATTTAAAAAAATTATCTACTCACCATTGCTTCAAAATCAGCTTTTGATCTTCCTCCATATGAAAAGGAGTTGTAATGATTGAAAGTCATTTCTTTTGTATCAATACACAACAGGTGAAAGTGAGTTTGATCAGTATTTAAAGGTATAAAAATATATCTAACATCTCCATCATTCATGTTCGTGTTTATAATTTGTGTTGTGGCAGTCTTCCATGACATTCTTAATGTTGATTGCAATTGTGTATAGAGGAAAATATTTAAACATTTAGTATAACATTTTAAATCGTCAGACTACAAGATAATTTAAATTTCTTACAATGAATCCGGATGAACAATACACAGACTTGTTATATGACCTACATGAAGAGGAAGCCTCCCTAAAAAGAATTGAACTAAATATATCGATAACCTCTCTAATTGTGAAAACAGATCCATTAACTCCAGAGTATAAAGATTTCAGAGTTAATGAAAAAGAACCTTCCTTCCAAACATAACCTGTAATAGGCCTACAAAAAAATTTAATGGTAAATAAATATTTGCACTTTATATATTATTGTAACAAAATTTTCGAATGTAATGGTGGATGTAACTACCATACTTTATTTTTTCTAAACTTTTTAGCAAGTAAGTCACATCAGCATCTTATTTTTATTTCTTTGACGTCTTACATTTTTTCTTGACATACTATAATAAAAAAATAATATTAGTAATTTAAAAAAATTAACACAAACTAATTTTCTTTGTATTCTAGCTTACCGCAATGACTTCCATTCTCATTTGGTTAAGTTTATCAATTCTTGCTCCCTTCCTCTCAAGATCTTTTTCATATTCTTCTTCCACAATAGAGATAGTATCCCTCTCTTGCAATTCATCCATACCAATTTTTTGTTTTCCCTTCTTACCAAAAACTTCTGCTTCATTTACATCTTTCTCAGGTTGCCCTTCTAATACCTCAACATCACAGATTTCAACATCACAAGTTTCTGTCTTTTTTCTTTTCCTTTGAGGTACCAATTTTGCCCATAGTGGACTATCAATGGGAGTATCCCTATAATCATAGCGGGTTCTATCTCACTGTCTTATTTTGGTGGCAATTGGTTCCGATTGAGGTTGAGGATCAACTTCAGGGTTATTTGATTCAGCCTCCATACCTTCTCTTTGTATAATTTCAATTAGTTCTTTTACCTTTTCAGTTAGTGTCTTATTTTCCATTGTTAACTCTTTGAGTTGTCTCTGATAAACTAAACACTCATGACATTCAGTAGTAGGGTATTTTTCTTATATAGTTTGTGATGATGATGTCTCTATTGGATGGGGAGTATTTTTGATATAATAGTCAACCTTATCAAGCAATATAATTTCACTATGGGTACATACTAGATCAACAATAACCTATCAAAAAATCAACAATTATTTAGATAACGAAAATGAAAAAATGTTAAGTTGTGGTCTTCTATTTACCTGTTCAGGTGAGACTTGCTCCAATAAATTCCTCACCTTGCTAATATGTGAAGGAGTTGCCCTCCACTTATTTATTCATAGCCCTTCGGTATTGTATGGTCTCTAGATTGAGACATGTTCCAGAAACCAAGCTTGCTCATATCCAAAGAGTTACATACTTATGTGAATATAAAAGACAAAATAAATTAGTAAGGAGGAACTTACAGCCAAAAGGATAGCAAATCCCTTTAGGTAAGGAATTCGGTTGTTCTGCGCAACTGCATTAGTAGATGAACATAGATCTCCAATAGTAGGCAATTGTGGAGCCATAAATTGATGGATGGCTTCAACCCAATTGAAACTACCTATGTTGTCAAAATCATCTATAATATCTACAAGACCTATGGGGACCTTATATGTAGTAGTACAGAATAACACACAAACAAATATATACAAAACATACAACTTACAAAACATCAAAACATCTTCATCTAATTCTACTCTAGCAGAAAAAGTTTTAAGCAAATACTCTAGTTTTGATCTAGTTGGTTCTTTTTTGGAGAATTGAGAAATGAAAAGAACATCTGATGCATTAGTTGAATTCATGAGAACAAAAGCCCCTCTATCTGCAATACCGAGCAAAAGGGACACATCTCTTCTGGTGAAAGAAGGCACAGTTGAAAACTTAAAGCTTTGACTTGCCGAATCCCAACTTTGAAATATATTGACCAATATGCCACAGATTTGTGGAATGTCTTGTATATTCAAAAAAACAACAAATGGGATTTGTTTAATGATCTCTCTATGACTTTCATGTAAACAAACAGACAGACGTTACTTTTCTTTAGCACGTGGACCTCCAAAAAATTCAATAAAGTGGCATAAAACTCTGGTCCATTGGAGTTTCTTCGCACACTCATTTTTTCCCTATAAATTTGGAAATACAAAATTTTAAAAACCTGATTTATTCCTTCATTTTGAAATTGTATATAACAAATTAGAGAATCCGCAATGCTTTGCAATAATCCTATGAAAAAACCCTCAGGGCTTTATTTATCTAATTCAGATACAGATTAAAAAAATCGTCCATTTGTATTTGAATATTTGAAATCATTCCCAAACCCTAATTGAAAAAACATTTAAAATAGATGGCGTACTTCATATTCGACTAAAATAAGGAATGCAAGACATACCTTGGCCGGTGAAGGAGAGGTAATATTTAAAATATATGGCATACTTCATATTCGACTAAAGCAAGGAATGTGAGACATACCTTGGCCGATGAAGGAGAGGTTGAACTAGATTCTTGACTCATTCTGCAATAATGAATGATAGACAGAAAGCTTGTGCGATGTATGACTTTCAATAAAAACCCTAAAATCGAGTAAGAAGTGGGTAACACAGATAGTTAAATGAGAGGACGACACGAGATTACCTCGAAGCTTCTTGTCGAAAATCCTAAAACTCCGTAGCTAACGAAATCGTGCTGGACGAAAAATGGAGTGTAAGAAGCTCGGAAGATTTGTGGCCTGGAAGATTTCTCGAAAGCTAATGAGAGAAAGATCCTCAATGTTGTGGCTCATTTGGACGGGATGTTTGGATGGCTCGGGATTTCCATTTGTGGTTCGGATGCATGCAAAATCTCAGCATTAAAAGGTTTGGTTGGCGGGAGGGGTAAAACGGGAATTAGGTGCGCCCTTTGATAAATATGAAACTGTGGTACGCTATTTGGGCAATACTAAACTTCACGTGCGCCCTTTGATAGATTACCGAAGTTTTTTATATACATATGACATTATAGACTACTAGGCATAGTGACAATATACCTAAACGATCAAACTATTTGATCTTATCTATATGATGACCTCTTGATGCGGACGTACATGGATTTTTTCACCTTTTTTCAACACCGAAGGATATCCGGGAGGCTTAGGGTTCTCTCCGGCTGCAACAATAATAGAAAATGAACAAACAATATGAAAAACTGAAGTAGAGAGCAAAGACACTAAGTTTTACGTGGTTCGGAATAAAGATTCCTACTCCACGGGATAAGCTCTATCACGAGCTACAGCGCCAAAGCACTTTCACTATAAAACTCCTCCTTCTTGAAAAGATTTCCAGAGGTGGAGGAAAAATCTCTTACAATATGCGCAGTACACAAGAACAGAGAAATTGAATTAGCTCTTCACCGTCGTCTTCTCCCCTTCTCCTCCTCCTTCTTCTTCCCTGGCGATGCAGTCTCTTGTCGAAACTTTCATTTCTTTTGGATTGGAATCAGAATCCCCCCCCCCTTCGCTCCTTCTTTCTTTGCCCCTTTATCCTCCTCTCCCTTCCATGCTAGTTGTAATGTAACAAACTCTTCCCTCACCGTCCATGTGGAAGTCCCCTTTACCTGGATAATCATTCTGTTAAAGAGATAAGGAGTGGAGACCCTTCACATATTATGTGGGGTCCTAGTTTGTTATGTAACAAACTCCTACAAATACTTTGGAACATCTTAACCCTTCCCTTCACCCTCTCTTCCTTCTCTAACTTGGACCTTGATTCTGTCCCTACCTAGACTAGATCTTCTTCACCTGTCTGACCCGAAATGTACATTACTTACTCTACCTTTACCAGACTGACATTTGGGCCCCATATAACCATGTGGCCTTCCCACTTTCCTTTATCTTATATGCCTGGAACAGCTTATTGGGCCCATGGGCCCCGCCCTCCTCTTCTCAAAGGATGTTGAAGAGTCGAAAAACCCGTAATAAGCCCCCCTTTATGCACAACTTCCATTCTAGCGACTTAGCCTCTTCTTCTTCCTTCCCGACGATTCTCCTCGATGGTCGTCAGTTGCCCTAACTTCCTTTTTCGCGAGTGTTTCTTCCTCAGTCTCCAAGTAAGTGTCCCTCACCCCTTTACGCCTATGGCCCCGAAAAACTCTAAATCGGTCCCTTGGTCTGAGCGTACTGTCACCCTCTTAAGCAGCCAACACTATTTCTTCAACCTCAAACGCCAGTATATAGACCCTTCTGTAATCTGTCGCTTTAATGTTGTCTCCTCTCGATCCCATCTTCCTCCGCTTGGCTTCCATTACTTCTTCCACAAGCAATTGCTAAATGGCTTATACTTACCCGTGCCCTCTATCTACTTGAACATATTAGACTTTTATCAACTACCTATCAATCAATTTGCCCCTAACTCCTTCCACATATTATCAGGGACCATCATAGTATTTAGACATTTAGGTCTTACCCTATCCCCGTTGTTGTTTCATTGTTTCTTCCAATTGAAGTCTTCTAAGGAAGGTCTCTTTTACTTTTCTAGCCGGTCAGACTGTCAATTCTTTGTGAACATGCCATCCTCTCATAAGGGGTGGGAGGCTTTCTACTTTTTTGCTCAACTTCCGACTTCCCTCCCCTACTCAGATACTTGGTAACTTGACCTCCCTGAACTACCCTCCTTTCACAAGAGTAGGACTCAGTGCCCTTTCTCGGAGGTCTATCGAGTATTAAGAGAATATCACTATAATTCAGACTTTCTACTGAAGCATCCTCTTTTAAGCCATTATGAGCTATCCCCTTTCCCCTTAGCCGATCCAGACGTCATAGGTAGGATGTTACTCTTACTCTTGTATGTCATACATAGTGCTTCTTATTACCTTCAGGCTTCTTAATGGTTGGTTTTGCAAATGACATGATGCAGGATGTTGTAATTAGCGGGGAAAAGATCACTGTTGACCAGAAGAAAAAGCCTTCCCAGAAACGGACACAAGACAAATCCCCCAACCTTTCCTCTGCTTCCCGTAAGAAACTTCGTCCTCGCAAGGAGGGTGCCCCGAGCTCCTCTGCTCTCGTCCCTTCTCCCTCTCATTCTTCTTCTTCTCCTCCTCCTCTAAAACTAAACAGGTTTTGACGCTGAACCACTTCTGAACCCCTAGAGGAGGAGGCTACTTTCGTATCCCCTACTTCTTCCTTACAAGAAGAACTTTTCCCGTCCCCTTTTCTTTCATCTCCTCTTCAACCTAACATGAGAATTGACTCCCCTACTAACTCTCCTCCTCCGACTGTCCAAACATATTTACCCCCTTCTCCTCCTCTTACCCTGACCATGGACCCTTCTATACCTCATACATCCATGGCGGAACCTTTTTTGATTGGGGGGGGGGGGGTATTCCCCCTCTAAACCCCCCATCCACTTGTCTAGGATCCTCTCTTAGGATCCGCAACACAGAAGAGGTACGACTCTTCAACCAATCCCAGATGCAAAGTCCTTACAAACCTATGTGCAAGTTCTTGGCCAGGGTAAACTCTCCTCTCCTCCATGTTTAATATATATAGGCTAGCACATATTCTCCTAACACTTTGTTTCCCATCTCAGGCGGTTGCGGCTTGCAATGAAACTACGCCTGGCATAGTGAATTATCAGTCCACTATGGTTGCTCACCACACTGCCTCTCTCTCTCAACAAAAGAAACTGACCCAGCAAATAGTTGAAGGTAAACAGAGGGAGACCAACCTGACCGGGCAGTGTGAAGACCTGTTGACTCAGCTAGCGGTGCCTTAGAGCGAGAAAGAAGACCTTCGGAAAAAGAATGCTGACCTTCATCAACAACTGTTTCTGCAATCCAGTCAGCTTCAGCAAATCGACCTCCTTACTCAAGAATTAGAAGAACACAAAAAATGACTTGCGGAGGTGAAGACCCAGGCTTCTCATTCTTCCACAGTTATCCTTCAGCTCCAAGAAGAACGCCAAACATGGGAAGCCACTCTGAAATCTTGCCAGCGACAATTGGAAAACCTTTCTTTGACAACGTCCACTCTTCCTGGGATGCTAGCGTCAATGGCCGAATAGCAGCAAGAACTTCAGAGGGAGCATTCTGCAACCCTGACTTCCCTGGGCCATCAAGCTATGGTAGCGGCCAAAGATAGAGATGCCTTGGCCACCCAACTAGCCGAGCATCAGGCCCGGTGGAAGGAGCAGGAAGAAGATTTGAAGATGAGATACACTCAGAAAAGAGTGCAATTGTTCATGTTAGGCTTCGAAGAGTCTTCCTCTCTGAATGTCGTTGAAGGCTACCCTCCGTCGGGCGTTGATACAAGTTACCTCAATCCTGATGCTCTTTGAGTTGTAACTATCTCACTTTTCATGATGTACTGATCAGTGCTTATTAACAAAGATTTTTTAAATTGCACTACTAAATACCTTACTGTGTATAAACAATGATTATACAAAAAATATTCAAGAACCACCCCTACACTCATCTCCTTTCCTTAAAATGAGTTAAATTTACCCTTTTTGTCACTAAGGACCACCTGCCCCTCGAGATGTCAGTTGACTGTCCTCATCTTCCACTCGGGGATTCATTCGGGCTACCACAACTTTCATTCTCCCCGAGTTAGAGCCAATTCCCATATGGTAAAGCGTACTACAACTTACCAAGCACCGCCAATTCTTCTCATTAAACGAAGATGTAATCATCTACTTCGGGACTAATATCTTGATTATTTCCCCTACAGACACCATTACTTCCTTCGCCCTTTCACCTTCTCCTCCCCTTCCGAAGGAGGAATGTGAACATCTTCTCCGGTATATAAATTGTTACTGTGAGTCCTGGCTATTCCCATTCTACATTCATGGCTTATGCAGGGCATCCTATCAACATAACCTCATACTCCGACTCCTTTGAGTTATATGATCTAGATACAGGATCCTCCGATGATTCGGCTACTCAATCGATAGCTACTTCAGCATACAAGCCTCCCCCTCCTTCAACTCCAGCCGATGCTTCAGCTCCTACCACAAGAAAGTCCTTCAAGGCTCCTTTCCCTTTCTTCGGCAACCGGGTCTGGAACCCTCCCATGACTTGGGAGTACACAGTGGGAGATCCTCGAGCTCCAGCTGAACTTCCTCCTCTTCCCCCAACCTTAGCTTTCCTTCCAGTCCCCCCAAATGAGGTTCCTCCATTCCCCTCAGTCGAAGCTCTGCCTACTTCACCCCGGGCCCGGGGCGACTTCCATAGGGTCATTCTGGCCCCCCTACCTATGGAGGAGTCCCCCTGTCGGCTCCACTAATAATAGTGATAGCAATAAGCTTATATGAACCATAATTTAACTACTGTAACCACCCTTTTGCTTGTTCATAAAATTAAATGAGTATTTGTTCCTATCCTTTCTATGTCTTGCAAATTTCAAACCTTTTTAGCAAAAACCTCTGATGATAGTAAATTTGTCAGACTAGGTTAACTTCGCGTAACCAAACTGAGGAATAGTTTCAGAAAAGGACCGTTTCCCGCATCAACTGAATTGGCTTCGTACTTACCTTTCTCGCGAAACACGAACAATCTTTTCAGAATTACTGCATTCAACAATCCCAACTACTGCCTGTAGGGGATCGTTGGAACGCTAAAGGGGCGGTGAATAGTGTCGTGCTATATGTCGATGGAATTCTTTCGCGTGTTCATCTACAAACTTCATTAGCGCAGTGGAATATAGATAATAATTACAATAACAAAATGGACAAACACACGAACACAAGAATATAACGTGATTCGAAACCGAACGGTTCCTACTCCACGGATCGAGCTCTAAAGAGCTCTAGTGATGCACACGCAATCACTAATCACAAATAACTCCTTCTCGACACAAGTCGAAGGTGGAGAAACCCCTTACAATTGATTACAATAATAATCAAAATGCTACAAGCAAATACAACATGAAATACAAAAGACAAGTAAAGAAAACTTTACAACACTTTGCTTTTGAATGTTTGATCGCTTGGTAGCTTGGATTTCACTTGGAGACCCTGATTTGTAGCAGCAAATCACCCCAAAAGCCCTCAAGAAACCATAGCATTTTCCTCCTCCACGAGCTCCTTTTAAAGCTTCTACCTATGCTGGAAAATGTCGTTCAGTCGACTGCTCAAGACCATCAGTCGACTGATGCCACTGTTGTCATGAGACAACGGCTAGATCCACGCTGGAAAAATCCAACGGATCCATCATTAGTCGACTGATTATGACCATTAGTCGACTGATCAAGCCTCCACTTGACTGCGCCTGACGGTCGAGTAAGACTCCGATGCTGGCGAAACAGAGCATCGGTCGGTGACCACATAATCGGTCATTGCTCGTCCATCGATCATTGCCCATCTCTGGCAGTCGACTGCTAGGCCACTTCCCGCAGTCAAACCCTAGTTGACTCTTACCAGTCGACTTCCACATGGCACCAGTCGACTGGCACACCTCAAACATGAGGTTTTAGCCCAAGTATGGTTCTCCCATACTTAGTAGACCACCCTTAGCCTAGACCTAAGCCTTCTAGCCACCTCCATCAGCCTCATGCCTCTCGGATCCCTCCAAGTCATCCATGACTTATTCATCCATCGCGCTAGCCTTCAGGTGCTTCCATCAGCTATGTCATGCTAACGGTGTCTACACCGCCAAGGCACATTGAACTTACGCCGCCAAGACTCCGCTTGGACTTTACGCCGCCAATATCAAACCCCTTGGACTTCTCAAATGCCAAGACTCAAGCTTGGACTTTCCTTGCCAACCCATGTTGGACTTTCCATGCCAAGACTCATGCTTGGACTTTTCCTTGCCAAGACCCATGCTTGGACTTTCCCAAATGTCAAGTGTCCCACTTGGACTTTCCCAAATGTCAAGTGTCCCACTTGGACTTTCCATGCACTACAACAAAAAATCGAATAGACAACAGTGAAAAACCGTTGTCTATTGGCAAAAAAATCCGTGGTAAATCGACCCGTTGTAAAAAGTGGTTCGGGTAAAGACAACGGTGAAAAACCGTTGTCGTTTCAAGGATAAGACAATGGTTTTTAACCGTTGTCTTTGACCGAACCACTTTTCACAACGGATCGATTTACCACGGATATTTTTGCTAATAGACAACGATTTTTCACCGCGTTATCTTTCATAAATCTCGGTCTTTCACCGTTGTCTTTATTGACCGCGGATTTTTTGCTCATAGACAGCGATTTTCACCATTGTAATTTCTCAGCGGTTACTGAACCACAATAAACCGTTGTAGATTTATAGTGTTGCATTTTTAATATAAATCATACAACATCAAAAGAATTATAGAAAATACATATATATACACGCACTTGTAGCGATGTAAAGTCTGAGTCACATCACATTTTAATTGATCACTCTTCTAGATATATATTAAAAATCGTGGCTAAATAAATCGCATCATGCACAAAAGTATTATGCATAATAAGAAAACACATATAGATTACCTACATGTAACGAAAGAGGTAAGTACACTTAAATCTCTCTAATCATCGATATGTGATCTTGTATGCATTGACCGAATTCGACGTCTTCATCAATTTCTTTTGCATTATCAGTTTTCTGACTGCATGTGAATAAATGAATAAAAATGTAATTAAACACTATGGTATCAATAAGAAAATTTGAAAATATATCTAATATTACTATTGATCGTAGGAAAGACTTGTCAAAGGATGCGGCGCCTTCAATTATCTCTCTCATATATCGTAAAACATAATACCCGCATTGAGCTCCATCGGGTTGAAGGAACTGTGATGGAAAAAATTATAGTAGTTATTCGATAGTAAAATTTGATACATAAATTACACACGATATCAAAAAGTTGTCATCTGAGGAAAAAAATTGTCAAAAGGGAAATTTGATATTGCAAATTTTTATTTTTGTATTTCTTTTTCTGTCGTCTTTAACTTATAATAATAAATTCTCTACATTAACACCTCAATGTTGCATTTGTTTTATTTTGAATTATACATCTAATAACCTCCTTAATTTCCCTACTTGAGTTAAAAAGGTAGTACTTATTCCTTGAGCAACATCTAGTGCAGTAAAGTCTTTTGGAATTTAACTCCTCCTTGAGCTTCAGTAACCGCTGCAGTTGTGACCATCTTGAACAAAAAATCCGAGATACTCTTTATGCCACTATTCCCATCATCAATGTGAGTTTCATCTTTCTGAATTTGAAGATTCTACTTTTGCACTCACCATGGGCCAAAATCATCTTGAAGTTCTTTGTTGGTCAAATTGATGGACTGGACTTTGTATTCCTCCAGTGACTCTATTTTCTCATGTTGGTCTTTAGTGCCTTGATTATTGCGGATTAGGAAGATTGCTAAGCAAGAAGTCGAAAAGTTCAGTGATTTGGGACTAACAGTACACACCTATGTTAACTGGAACCAAAATTAGTTAGTTTGGTGGTGTGTCAATCAACCTAGCTGCAAACCAAGGGCCCTCTTATCAACTAATGTGAAGTGACACCCAACAACATATGCATTTCAGATAATGAAAACCAACTGTAGATATCTTATGAATTAAAGGGACAATCTTAAGGTTTTATGAATTGTCACAAACCTAAAACATCATTCATGGTCGTCCTGATTTCAAGTGAAACTGTTGCGGAAACTCTGATAAGAAATAATGACACATTAGTTTGAGAGTGAAAGTAACAGGAAAAAAATTGGAATAAGAACCTCTAATGTCCAATTATTAAGCAAAAATAGAAGGGAAGAAACCAGTATCGGTCAGCCACCTTTGAGTCATATACCATAGATTGTTAAGCTACAAAGAATAAAATACAGGATTTGGCTACATCAATGCCACACACGACTTTCAGCTCCCTCATTTTACGATAATCATCTTCCACCTCCTAAAACTTTCCAACATTAAAATAATAGTTGTGCATATCTTCACTAACTCCCATCTCCACTACATATGTTAAAAGAAAGGCCCCGACACCAACCTGTCAAAGCAAATAAAGATAGCACAGAATTAAAACACTATGCAACAATTGCGTGTGTAAACTTGTAGAATTGCAAACCCAAATAAATGGAACTTGCAACTTTTTGTTATCATATCAAGTCATAGAACTCACGACAGAAGAATAGAGGACTATAGCTAGTGAGTTTTTTCTTCCTGTTGGCAGTAGCTTGATGCCCTGTGAACAAAGAATTGGAAACATATTAAAGAAATACAAAGGTAAAAAGAAGGGTAGCCATCCATACAAACATGAAGCTATAAAATAAACTCTGGTTGGATGCAATGAGTTTTATGCTAATGGTTTTAGTCAATCAAACAGGAAACAAACATTTAAATCAAAGTAAATTATGTATAACAATTGGTAATATGATCAGTGAATTTCTTCATTGAGGATTGTTATGATATACATATTTTGGAAAGAAACGTGTCAACTTTCAATAATTAATACGGAGCTGTAGCCACCTGGTTGTCTGTCCATACAAAGTGACAATTTATGCACAAGTAATGTTGCATCTTCTGAAGTTTGCATAGTGACAAAAAAAAAAAAACAGCAGGATATACAAATTATCATGATTTGCTTCAAATATGTTCCGGCAACAGGATAAAAATCAAAACACTAAGCAATGATAATAATTACTAAAAAAGTTTGATAATGAGTTACATACTATCCAATTGGAAATCATTAAATGCACTGTCAATTATTGTTCAGCCTTTTCCCCACAAGAACATAAATCTTATTACCTGATATTTGATAGCCTAAAGCAATCTAGAAATTGTATAACCAAGACATTCTCATTGCCAATAATTATAGCTATTTTTTTAAACCACAACCAATTTAAGCTTTTGGAGTCATTAGCAAAGCAATATATCAGGAGTTGCTTGATGCGCTTCTTCAGCGGAGAATAAAAAAAATAATTTGCATAAACACACATAAGAAATCTGAAATAATTCATAGCAAACAAAAGGACATACTATGAGAGATAAGATAAAACTATAGAAAAATGCATAACAGCATATAAGAAGTTATAAGATCAAAATAATAGATCTGAGATTTGATTTTATCGGTACCTGAAAAAAAATTATTAGAACCACCACTATGATACCTAAGGTCAGAGCGCCACCATAATAGAAAACCACAGACTCGCTAAGATTATGAGCTGCTACCATCATGACCGCACCTAAAACTAGAAAAATCAAACGATGGGGCAGAAATTATGCACGACCCACCAACCGATGGAAGAGAGAAAGAGGATGATCGGAGCAACGACGGATCCTTGAGCGGCGATGGAAGGTCAGAGCAGCAACGGATGCTTGAGTGGCGACCTTGAGCGCCGACGGATGGCTTGACCTACGATGGATGGTCGGAGCGGCGACGGAAGCTCGATGCGGCGATAGATGCTTTAGCACAGGAGAAAAAGAAGAAGCGTCGACGATGGAGAAATCCGAAACCTAACGCATGTTGAGATGGTTTAATTAGGGGGAAAAAAGTTAAAAGGGAAAAAAATATAAGAAAAAAAATAAAATAATATAAATAAAAGAAAGATAATTTTTAATGAAATAAAAATGAGAAAAAGAGCATGCAAATGGATATAAATAAAATTATATTTTTATAATTTTTGTAAAGATGATAGTTTTAGATTTAAAAAAAATAGTTTTCGATCGGTAAACAAATTAACTCAAGTGTCGACTTTATAACAAAAATCAAAAGAGTAATTTTCATTGTTGAAGGTATTATAATAACGACGAGAGAAAATACCGTCGTTAAAAGTCTGACATTAACGACCAAAATAAAAAATATCATCGTTGATGATAAAGCATCAACGACGGGACAAAATACCATCGTTAATATTTATACATTAACGACGGACATTAAATTTGATCGCTATTGAATTAGCAATAACGACGATATTTTGATAGCATCGTTAAATTTCGTCGTTAAAAGTAATTTTTCTAGTAGTGGATGAAAGCGGAGAAAATGTCAGAGGGGAAAACGATGGAAGGAGAAGTTCATATATATATATATATATATATATATATATATATATATATATATATATATAAATTTATTTAATTTATTATTGATTAAATATTTTTATTTTATTTTTTAATCTTATATATTTATAATTAAAAAAAAACTTATTTCCAATAATTTAAAAAAAATATTTATAATAAAAATAATAAATTTTATTTGTTTTAAAAACCTTTTAAAATTAATAATTATTATTAACGAATTATGTTATATTTCTCCTAATTCATTACGCTATTAAAATTTTATTGACAACGGTTTAAAATCGTTATATTATTTTCACAACGACAATAATTTTTGACCATTGTACTAAACATTACGAAAATATTCTTATTGACAACGGTTGATTACACCGTTGTCCCAACTGTTGTTGAGATAAAAAAAAAATTCAAAGACAACGATTCTGGAAAACCGTTATAAAATGCGTTGTTGATTTAAAAAAAATATGCTCAACGACAACGGATAGTGTAAAACCGTTGTCTTTTGTGTTATACGGGCGCTCAAAGACAACGGTTTTTGACAAAACCGTTGTCTTTGAGCAAAATCACAATGGTTTCTTTTAAAACCGTTGTCTTTATGGTGTTGTCTTTTGGCATTTTTGTTGTAGTGATGCCAAATACCCAAGACTTGGACTTTCCCATGACAATTACATTGTCATATGTTTTTGTCGAACATCAAAACATCACTCGAGTCAAACTCGAGTCCTGGTCAATCATGAGCTGAGCCGATTGCACTAACAATCTCCCACTTTTTGATGTTTGACAAAAACCAAACAAACCATTGAGTTAGAACACTAACTCAAATCCCTTACAAATTATCCCAAATTGGTAATTCTAACTTCTCCCCCAAAACATTCTCTCCCTTTTTGACTAACATCAAAAAGGTTATCTCTCCAAGGAGGTTAATGTCTCATGTCCCAATGAGATCTTACAATCTCCCCCTTGGTCCAAACATACCTAGGATGTCTACCATCTTCCTAGTGATAAGTCTCATATCACTTAAGAGAGACAATCCTATACGCTTTCCCAATTTTCAAATTGGGTGTCTTAAAATCCCATTTTTCCCCCTCATGAGGAAAAATATCATCCATCATCCCATGATGGATACCTCCCCCTTGACCATTGCACCAACAATGTCCTTGGAAAGTCCCTAAGCCAATAGGAACTCTAAACCATCAAAAATAAGGTTAAAAGCCCAAACATGAACTCTTCACACCTCAAATTTGATACATCAACCTAACACCTCTCCAAATCCATATCCAATGGAGTTTTACCCTTTATAATGCTCTCCAAAGCATATCTTAGGATTATGAGTGGTTAGGGACCTTAACCGCAGCTGAACAAGGGCTAAACAATCTTGTTTTCCCGAAATCAACATTGACAGTCGACTCTCTCAGCTACCAGTCGACTGCCACCCTCATCAGTCGACTGCCACCCAGGGCAGTCGACTGATAACTGAAATATCAGAATTTCAGTTATCAGAAACAAAATTCAGAAAATCATAAGTAATTCTACGTATATCAAAAAATCATGAAAATTCATACGTATATTACTTATAGTCAATACAATGGGTGAAAAATGATAGAAAAATATTTTACCTATAAAATATCGAAATTGATACAAAATCTAAAAGTGAATAAAAACTTCAAAGTTTTAACTCACTTTGTATCAATCTCATCAATGGTGATTGCTATCAAAAGATAGGCTTCACCAAGGTTTTTTAAAAAGATTTTAAAATGTTTTCAAAACCTTATTTTGGATCATATTCCTTGGACTCAATGTACATGACTTGTACACAAGCTTTCCTAATGATCCACTTGTTGGTTAAAGATGAGTTTTAGTTCATCTAGATGCAAAAATTATGCACCTTGAACTTAACTCATATCCTAGCATCTCACATGTATCTAGGGTGTGTAAATACACATACATGTCAATTTGGATATGAGATGTGGCTTTTGGTTATCCTAATCTAAAGTCTCATGCATTGTCTAAGGCAACCCTACTTGATTCTCTTATGAATGAGACTCCAAGTCATGTCAAAGTTCTTAACTCAATTTTCATTAATTTAAATGCATGAAGTATGATCATGACATAAATGATAGCATAATAAAGCATGGCCAATGATCATGATGTCATGACATATGATATAATCTAAGCATACATGACATTTAACCTAACCCTAAACATGATCATGACATTTTAAATGATTAAAAATAGATATGAGGTCATGGCATGTAATATGACAAATCAAGCATGGCATATAAAATATATAGGTATAATAACGCCTAAACTTTAATATTAATTGCCATTTGATATGATTAAATATATTTTGCCATATTTTCACTTTTCTCCCTAGTGTGCCAAAAACCCAAAATGGCACACTACACCTCTAAACCTAATTTATGCCAATTTAATTGATTTTTTATAATTCCAAAAATGTATTGGCACATCCTAAAATCTTTTAGGATCATAAATCAAATCTATTTTCCGTTCCAGTTACGTATTGCTGATATGAGTACAAAATGCATTTTACGTAGTTGAGTTAACTACTCATCCAATCAAGGTTGGCACACCCTAAACCCATCTAGCGTGAATCAATCACGCTCTTAGAAACCCAAAACCTATTTGAGCTCCTAGGATTAATTAGGTATTGCTTAGGGATAACTTCCCTAGATACCCTCCTAATGACCCTTCTAGGCTTGTTAGCCTTGGTCATTGTGGTCTTGCCTAGGTTGACTCTAGGGGTGACTCCCCTTGTAACCTTCTTAGTGGCTACCCTAGGTTTCCTTGAAACCCTAGCCACTAGGCACATACCATGGTTATTCTTAGGGATAACTTCCCTAGTAACCTTGGTCTTCCTAGACCTAGTTTGTGTTCTATAATCAAATGGAACACTATGATAAGCCACCTTAGGCTTAGGTTTGTGACCCAAACCCTTCTTGCCCTTGGTTGACTTTTCTCTCTTTGGCCCTAGGTGTTGACTTTGACTTTTGGACCTAGACTTTTGATCATTTGACCCTTTAAATTGATTTTGTATATTCCTAAGAGTCTTCTCTAATTTCTCAAGTCTTGACCTCAAGGCTTGATTTTTTAATTCTAATTGCCCAATTTTTGAATTTTGATTTTGTCTTTGGCCATTGTCCTTTCTAGGCATACACCTAGTCCATTTGGGATTAAGACCTAGGTGCCATTGTATTTTCCTAATAGATTTCCTAGGTAAGGTTTTTCTAGGGATATTAGTCCCAAATTTCTCCTTATTTCCTAAGTGAACACTTTTAGCTCCTAAACAAAAGTATTTATCTCTAGCATGCTTTTCATGATGAATTGAAAGAGAATTAAAATTCCTAGCATGCTTTTGACTTTTAACTAAAGAAGGAGCATTATTAACATGATATACCTTAGGGTT
This sequence comes from Wurfbainia villosa, assembly GCA_025175895.1. Taxonomy (NCBI): domain Eukaryota; kingdom Viridiplantae; phylum Streptophyta; class Magnoliopsida; order Zingiberales; family Zingiberaceae; genus Wurfbainia; species Wurfbainia villosa. Next base: position 60,582,151 of record CM045997.1, read on the forward strand.
TGCCTTAGTGGCTCCCCCTACTTGTGATGCTCCATTTTGCCTCTTCTTTTCCCCCTTCGGGCATTGATTCCGGTAATGTCCCGGTTGTCGGCATTTGAAGCAAATGACTTGCTCCTTGATTTTAGTTGTTGGGGGACCCACATCCTTTGACTTTTGTTGACTTTTAGGTGCCGGAGGAGCTTTCTTTACTTTCTTTGGGCACTTGCTCTTGGAGTGCCCAGCTTCCCTACACTCAAAACATATGATATAATTTTTATTACAAATTGATATGTTTGAGTTACCTAGGGCCATGGTGGAAGCTTGAGCTTGCTCTTCTTCTTGACCGGAAGTAGAAGCTTCTTCTTGACTTTGCTCTTGCTCCGAAGTGGATGGTCTAACTTCCTCCCCCTCAATCCTAGAGGTGGATGCTTTTTCCACTTCTTCCACCGATTCGGAGGTTGACTCCCTATCAACTTCCGAATCTTCACTTGCTTGTGAGGATAAGCTATCTTCTTCCTCTTCCTTTTCTTCTTGAATTTAGTGAAGCTCTTCATGGAATTTTGCCAATCTGTCCCATAGCTCCTTGGCATCTAGATATTCACCTAGCCTAGATAAAATATCATTAGGTATCAAATCTTCTAAAAGTTTTGTTACCTTGGCTTCGGTCTTAAATTTTAGCCTTTGCTCTTGGGTCCATTTCTTCAACTTGAGGACTTGTCCCTTCTTATCCTTAGGAGGTTCAAAGCCTTCTACGAGGATGAACCAATCCTCTATGTCCATCATCAAGAATGTCTCCATTTTTTTCTCTCCATGCCAAAAAATCTTCTCAGTCGTATGGTGGTGGAGTGTTGATGTCCCATCCAAGCTTGTCTTGGAATTCCATCTTCTTCACCCTCTAGCAGTGCTCCCTCGGTTGTTAAGCTTGAAGAGCGGCCTCGCTCTGATACCACTTGTAGGGGATTGTTGGAATGCTAGAGGGGGGTGAATAGCGTCGTGCTATATGTTGATGGAATTCTTTCGCGTGTTCGTCTACAAACTTCATTAGCGCAGCGGAATATAGATAATAATAACAATAACGAAATGGACAAATACACGAACACAAGAATATAACATGGTTCGGAACCGAATATTTCCTACTCTACGGATCGAGCTCTAAAGAGCTCTAGTGATGCACACGCAATCACTAATCACAAATAACTCCTTCTCGACACAAGTCGGAGGTGGAGAAACCCCTTACAATTGATTACAACAATAATCAAAATGCTACAAGCAAATACAACATGAAATACAAAAGACAAATAAAGAAAACTTTACAACACTTTGCTTTTGAATGCTTGATCGCTTGGTAGCTTGGATTGCACTTGGAGACCCTGATTTGCAGCAGCAAATCACCCCAAAAGCCCTCAAGAAAACATAGCATTTTCCTCCTCCATGAGCTCCTTTTAAAGCTTCTACCTGTGCTGGAAAATGTTGTTCAGTCGACTGCTCGGGACCATCAGTCGACTGATGTCGCTGTTGTCGTGAGACAACGACTAGATCCACGCTGGAAAAATCCAATGGATCCATCATCAGTCGACTGATTATGACCATTAGTCGACTGATCAAGCCTCCACTCGACTGCTGGCCGCAGCAGTCGAGTGAGAATCCATTATGTGGCCGAAACATCGAGCATCAATCGACTGATCACATGATTAGTCGACTACTCGTCCATCAGTCGACTGCCCATCTCTGGCAGTCGACTGCTAAGCAACTTCCCGCAGTCAAACCCTAGTTGACTCTTACCAATCAACTGCCACATGACACCAGTCGACTAGCACACCTCAAATATGAGGTTTTAGCCCAAGTATGGTTCCCCCATACTTACTAGACCACCCTTAGCCTAGACCTAAGCCTTCTAGCCACCTCCATTAGCCTCACGCCTCTCGGATCCCTCCAAGTCATCCATGACTTGTTCATCCATCGCGCTAGCCTTCAGGTGCTTCCATCAGCTATGTCATGCTAACGGTGTCTACACCGCCAAGGCACATTGGACTTATGCCGCCAAGACTCTGCTTGGACTTTACACCACCAATATCAAACCCCTTGGACTTCTCAAATGCCAAGACTTAAGCTTGGACTTTCCTTGCCAACCCATGTTGGACTTTCCATGCCAAGACCCATGCTTGGACTTTTCCTTGCCAAGACCCATGCTTGGACTTTTTCAAATGCCAAGTGTCCCACTTGGACTTTCCCAAATGCCAAGTGTCCCACTTGGACTTTCCATGTCAAGTACCCAAGACTTGGACTTTCCCATGACAATTACATTGCCATATGTTTTTGTCGAACATCAAAATATCACTCGAGTCCTGGTCAATCGTGACCTGGGCCAATTGCACCAACACTACCCTTACCTCTTCCCATCTTATCTGCATTTACTGCCTCTGTTTCCCAGGAGGACCAATTAATGTCCCCCCTTTTTATCTATAAAAACCTTCGACATTACATTCACCCAACACATCTCTTGGTTCCTCTGTTTCTATTAGTGCACTTCCCTCCCTTCTCCTACTTGCGCCATGGAACGCCTATCTGAGCAGGATAGTAACTCTCCTCCGAAGGGGCGGACTGAAGAGCAACGTTGTATTGAGGAATTAGAGGAACAGGTCCAAGACCTGAAGCGACGCCTGCAGATAGCCTCTACTCACAACTATTCCTTGCGCCAAGAGCTGGCGGTGGCCTAGAGGAATCTGTCCAAGCATATATCATTGGTGCAATCGACCCAGGTCACGATTGACCAGACTCGAGTTTGACTCGAGCGATATTTTGATATTTGACATGAAGGTTTGACATTGATGTCTGATAATGTTTTGGGGAGATTGTTGGTGCAATCGACCCGGGTCATGATTGATCGGACTCGAGTTTGACTCGAGGGGGATTTTGATGGTTGATTGGAATTGACAATGTCATGGAAAGTCCAAGTCTTGAGTACTTGGCATGTAAAGTCCAAGCATAGGTGTTGGCAAGGAAAAGTCCAAGCATGGGTCTTGGCATGGAATGTCTAACATGGGTTGGCAAGTAAAGTCCAAGGGTGTAGTCTTGGTCACATAAGTCTAAGGGTGTAGTTTTGGTGGTGAAAGTCTAAGTCATGTGTACTTGGCATTTGGAAGTCCAAGGGGTTTGATATTGGCGGTGTAAAGTCCAAGGGTGAATTCTTGGCAGCATAAGTCCAATGGTTGGCCGCGTAAAGTCCAAGCAGAGTCTTGGCAACGTAAGTCCAATGTGTCTTGGCGGTGTAGACACCGTTAGCATGACATAGCCGATGGAAGCACCTAAAGGCTAGCGTATGGATGAACAAGTCATGGATGACTTAGAGGGATCCAATAGGCACGAGGCTGATGGAGGTGGCTAGAAGGTTTAGGTCTAGGCTAAGGGTGGTCTAGCAAGTATGGGGGCACCATACTTGGGGTAAAACCTCATGTTTGAGGTGTATCAGTCGACTGGGACCTATGGGCAGTCGACTGGAATGAGTCAACTAGGGTTTGACTACAGGAAGTGCCCCAACAGTCGACTGATAGAGGTGATCAGTCGACTGCTGGACCAAGAAGTCGATTGATCTTGTGATTAGTCGACTGATGCTCGATATTTCGGGCACAGAATGCAGTCGAACTCGACTGTTGGGGTTAGCAGTCGAGTGAAAGCTTGATCAGTTGACTGATGAACATGATCAGTCGACTGATGTCCTATCTATTGGATTTTTTCAGCGTGGATTGCACTGTTGTCTCACAGCAACAGTGTCATCAGTCGACTGATGGTCCTAAGCAATCGACTAATAAGCAAAAATTCAGCCCGATTGCAGGTTATAAAAGCAGCTCGGAAGAGGATTTTTGGCAACGATTTTATTGGGTGAATTGGAGCGATTTGCTGTTGCAAATCAGGGTCTTCAAAGCTAGTCCAAGGCAATCAAAGATCAAGCAACCAAAGTGCTCTTGTAAAGTGTTTTTTTTCTTTACTTATATTGTATTTCATACTTGTATTAGCTTGTATCTTTCGTATTACTTAGTGTAATCATTGTAAGGGGTTTCTCCACCTCCAACTTGTGTCGAGGAGTGTTTATTAGTGGTGTGTGATTGGCATCGTTAGAGCTCTTTAGAGCTCAATCCATGGAGTAGGAACCTTTCGGTTCCGAACCACGTTACATCCTTGCATACTTGTGTTTGTCTTAGTTTTTGTTATTGCTATTATATATATTCTGCTGCGCTAACGAAGATTGTAGAGACAAGCACGAACGAATTCCATCGACGTATCAAAACGAGCTATTTAACCCCCCCCCTCTAGCGGTCAACGAATCTTCTACAATTGGTATCAGAGCCCGGGGCTCTTCTATGGACTAACACCCAGGAGCAAAAGACGCTAGAGGGAAAGAAGATGGATTTTCAAGAAAAGCTAGGATGGAACATCAACACACCACCGTCATACGATCAAGAAGATTTTCCGACGTGGAGGGCTAGAATAGAGACATTCTTGATGATAGACATAGAAGATTGGTTCATTGTCATGGAAGGTTTTGAACCACCTAGGAACAAGAAGGGAGAGGTCTTGAAGTTGAAGAAGTGGACCCAAGAGCAACGCCTAAAGTTCAAAACCGAAGTTAAGGTAACAAAACTTTTAGAATATTTGATACCTAATGACATTTTGTCTAGGCTAGGTGAATATCAAGATGCCAAGGAGCTTTGGAGTAAATTGGTAAAGCTTCATGAAGGTGTTGGGTTTCCGGCACCGCGGCGTGTGTGTGTTCGATCATGTTTCGTAAACATGAGCACAGCGGAAGCAATAAAATTAATAAATCTACATTTATTATAACACACACATCACACGCATGCATAGTACAACATGTGTAGACATAACCGTAAATTTAAATTTGCAATAAAAGGAAATTTAACTACGTTATACCTTTTCGTATGACGTGTAGCGGGAACGGCATCAACCGGAACGATCCTCGCTAGAATCGTCTCTATCCGTATCCACGCCGAGTATCCTCTGGATGACTTCGCTAAGTCACGAGCTTTGTCTTCGTATGGATTACTAGCCTCGTGTTGAAGACAACGTGATCGAGAGATGATCACGATCCGAATCCAAATTCGGATCCAAAAATGAGTCCTCAAAACTCGCTTCTACGAAGAGGTATTCGTCAACCGATTGACGAATCCTTCATCCTCCACCTCAGAGGATTACCGGAGATCGAATCCCCGGTAAGTTAGCTACTGTCGGAGATCTAACTGTCGTCCAAACGACGCTCCGACGAGAGGAGAACAAGCTGTCCAGAAAACTGGACAGCTTTGGTGGAGGAGATAGGCGCCGGCCAACCAAGGGAAGATAAAGCTCACCTTGATGCCAAACCTAAAGGAGATCACCGGAGGGTCGCCGGAGGATCACCGGCCGAAGCTTGGATGCCGTCAACAACTTGGACGGTGGCACAAGAGGTTGGGCGGCAATGGAGGTTGGCGCCAACTCTTAGAGGGGATGAGGTGGGCGGCAACTTGAGCTAGGGTTTTTGGATTAGGGCTTAATTATCCCTTAAGCCCTCTTTTATAGAGAACTAATTCTCTTAATGGTTATTGGATCATAACCATTAGGCCCGTTAACCCGCTCCATTAAGATAAGTTAAAATAAACCAAACCATGATGGTTTATTTTAAGTTAAAACGAACCTAACCAACTTTTGGTTCATTCGTTTAAAATAAACCAAACCCTTTGGTTTATTCTCCTCCATTGGATTAGAACCAAACCATTTTGGTTCATCCATTATGTCTTCATAAGACATGACCCATCCACGCTTCCATTGCGACTGAAATGATTTCATGCTCGCTTCATGTTTGGTCCAACCAAACCTAGTTTCTCTCGGTCTGAGAATCCCATTCTCAAGCTCGTTTTAAATCCTTTAGATTACGCTCGTTGTGCGTGTGACCAAATAGGTTCTCGGTTTATGTTGGCCATCTATAATTAACCATTAATTATAGAACGATCATGAGTGGCACCTAGTAGTACATCATGATCCCCAATTAACCGAAAAGATCAACAGTTGATCCAGAACTATTTCTGAAACCCTTCAGCAGCTCGAATGAACCGTGCCCCATTCCCTTCACTCATCTTATACCCACTTGGTTCAGGACATGGTCTATAGTGTCAGTCCCCACTAGGCTGACTACGTCACACCTAGCCCAAGTATCATTTTCTTGTCCTACGGATTCTAGTTACTGCACATGTATCGAAGAGTACCTTACTCTAAACATGTAATGCTTTGGCCAAAGACTTTAGTATCAATCCGACGAGAGGCCATGGGTATACATCTCCTCGCAAGGAGTGGTGAATCCTTTATAGGCTATTCAAACACCTTCGATCACTTCGACTTATACCCAATCATCCCGAGTCCACATCTCCTTGGAGATGTTTGCTTAAGATGTCAAAGCATAAGTCTCCATGATCAAGATGACTTGAATACCGTAAGTCAAAGGAACATCGCACTTAAGCTATAGTAAGAACTTCATTGACATATCTATATATGCAGAGAACCATATGAAGTCTTACGGCTGGTCACTCCAATGAACTAGTTACCATAACTAGCATCCACGATCAACTCTGGACATCACTATGTCTCCAGCTAGTGAGAATCAGCTGCTTGGATACATCAAGGAGTATACCTCATGCTAGTCTCGACAGAATTAATGGTGTCCAAATCCATCAATTCATCGACTAGGGATAATTCCGATACATCACAATTACACATGTAGAGATACTCACTAGTTGTGATCCAATCACAAATTCTCTCATGCTGTGAATCGTATCATGGACATTCAGTAAATGAGTTTAAGATCCAATCAAATACATGAAACATGTATACTCAAATAGTGAATCTTCATTTATCATATAAATGGTTCATACATAAGGCGATTGTCTTAGGACATCTCTCATATATTACTAACAGACTCCCACTTGGTCTAATGTCAATCGCTACGGTATCCAATACCATAAGCTCTAACATGACCCTCAAACTTACTTTGAGGTAATGCCTTAGTCAAAGGATCCGCTAAGTTCCTTTCAGTGGAAATTTTCTCGATTTGTATTTCGTTCCTACTGATAATCTCTCTGATAAAATGATAGCGGCGAAGCACATGTTTGGATCGTTGATGAGACCTTGGCTCTTTCGCCTGTGCAATTGCTCCATTGTTGTCGCAGTAGACCGGTATTGCTTCAACAATGGCCGGAATCACACCAAGTTCATAAACGAACTTCTTGATCCAAACCGCTTCTTTGCTGCCGCGCAATGTATTCTCGCCTCTGGTAGAATCCGCCATGATGTCTTGTTTGGAACTTTTCCAACTCATCGCACCCCATTCAAGGTGAACACGATCCGCATCGAGACACGAATCATCCTTGTCTGCGGAAGCCGCATCCGTATACCCGCGTATCACCATGTCCCCTTCTCCATATATTAGGAACACATCCTTAGTTCTTCTTAAGTACTTAAGGATCGTCTTAACAGCCACCCAATGATCCATTCCTGGATCGGACTGGTATCTGCTCGTGACACTCAGAGCATACGATACATCGGGCCTCGTACATAACATAGCATACATGATAGATCCTATTGTGGATGCATAGGGAATCTTACTCATGCAAATCCTCTCGTCTTCTGTGCGCGAACACATAGACTTCGAAAGGTGTACCCCATGCCTGATGGGTAGGAAACCTTTCTTGGATTCCGACATGCTAAATCTCTTTAGCACTCGGTCTATATATGTAGACTGCGAAAGACCAAGCAACCGTTTTGATCTATCTCTATAGATCTTAATCCCGAGGATGTAGGTTGCTTCTCCCAGGTCTTTCATGGAGAATGTCTTGGATAACCAAACCTTCACTGACTGTAAGATTGAGACATCGTTTCCTATAAGTAATATGTCATCGACATACAATACTAGGAACACGACTGCACTCCCACTAACCTTCTTGTACACACAAGGTTCGTCTGGATTTTGTGAGAAATCAAACTTTTTGATTGTCTCATCAAAACGGATATTCTAGCTCCTGGATGCTTGCTTCAATCCATAAATGGACCGTCGCAATTTGCATACCTTGGTTTTATCAACCGATGTGAAACCCTCAGGTTGTATCATATACACGTCCTCGAGCAGGTTTCCATTAAGAAAAGTTATTTTCACATCCATCTGCCATATCTCATAATCATAATGATCCGCTATGGCCAGGAGCATCCGAATGGATTTAAGCATAGCTACAGGCGAATAGGTTTCGTCATAATCAACACCTTGCTTTTGACGATATCCTTTCGGCACCAATCTAGCCTTATAGGTAATCACATTACCATCCATGTCGGTTTTCTTCTTGAAAACCCACTTGCACCCTATAGGCTTTATGCCTTCAGGTGGGTCAACCAAGTTCCAAACTTGGTTTTCATACATGGAATCCATTTCCGACTTCATGGCATCAAGCCACTTATCCCTTTCTGAACTTGTCAGCACTTCTTCATAACTAGTAGGCTCCTTTTCATCAATGAGTAACACGTCGTTCGATTCACTTACGAGAAATCCATATCTCTCGGGAATATTGCGTGCTCTACTAGATCTACGAAGATGTGGTGCCTCAATAGGTCCAGCCAATGGCTCATCACTATGAGTCATTGGTCGAAGTGCTTGACCAGGTATCTCTTCAATGTCTACTGAAGTCTCTTGAACCTCCTCAAGTTCAACGACACTCCCACTGTTTTCTTTTAAGAGAAACTCTTTCTCTAGAAACACAACATTCCTTGAAACAAACACCTTTTGTTCCAAGGGATGATAGAATTGGTAACCCCTCGTTTCCTTAGGGTATCCAATAAATAGACATTTATCAGACTTAGCATCCAATTTGTCTGACACAGTCCGCTTCACATAAGTAGGACAACCCCATATCTTCAAGTAAGATAAATGAGGTTTCTTACTAGCCCATATCTCATATGGAGTAGTAGATACTACCTTGTGGGACTCGCTTAACAAGTAAACAAATGTTCATGCATAGCCCCAAAAGGACTTGGGAAGATTCGTGATTCATCATTGACGACCATGTCCAACAAGGTCCTGCTTAGCCTCGATACACCATTAAGTTGTGGTGTATACGGCGGAGTCCATTGAGACAATATACCATTATCCTCGATAATCTAGAAACTCTTGACTCAAGTATTCACCACCTCGATCCGATCAAGTATTTTAATACTCTTGCCAAGTTGTTTCTCTACTTCATTTCAATTCTTTGAACCTTTCAAAGGCTTGGACTTGTGTTTCATCAAGAACACATACCCAAACCGTGAGTGATCATCGATGAAGGTAATGAAGTAGCTATAGCCTCCTAAAGCTTGAGTTGACATGGGTCCACATACATCAGTATGTATTAGACCTAGCAACTCTTCCACTCGTTCACCTTTTCCAGTAAAAGGTAACTTAGTCATCTTGCCTTTTAAGCATGATTCACATGTATCGTATGAATCCAATTCAAACGATTCCAGAATTCCACATCGGTGTAATTCGGACATGCGTTTCTTACTTGCATGGCCAAGACGACAATGCCACATATAGGAGTCTAATTGATTATCTTTTCGAGCACGCTTGTTGCTCGCTTCGATATTGAAAATGTCACTGGATACGTCTAACGTATAAATACCATTGCTTAAAGTTCCAGTCCCATAAAGAACTCCATTCAAAGTTATGTAACAACAATTGTTACTAAAAGTCAAATGGTACCCATTTCTATTTAAACAAGAAATAGAAATGATGTTCTTTATCAACGAAGGAACATAAAAACAATTGTCCAGTTCAAAGACAAGTCCTGTAGGGAGTCTCAACAAATACGTTCCGATGGCGAGTGCAGCAGCCTTTGCTCCATTCCCAACACGTAAATTTGACTCTCCCTTGACGAGTCTTCTTCTATTTCTTAGCCCATGTATGTCTTTACATATATGTGAGCCACACCCAGTATCCAATACCCAAGTGTCTGAGGAAATAGAATGACAATCAATAACGAAGATATCTGAGGAAGATGGGGCATCCGATGTCTTATTCTTCTTCACAGACTCAAGATAAATCTTGCACTTTCTTCGCCAATGGCTCTCCTTGCCATAATGATGGCAAGTTTCCTTTTGTGCTAGTTCTACCTTCTTAGCCCTTCTCTTCTTTCCCTTCTGCTGTTCCTTTGACTTTGTCTTAGAACCTTTCTTCGAGGAATCAACTAACAGCACCGTCCCCTGCTCATGCTTCTCAGAAGGCTCCACAGTCTTCAGAATGTTGAGCAGTACCACAGATGAACCTTCTTGCATCTCAGAGGTGAAGAGGAGCTTGGAGACTTCGAACCTTTCGAATCTCACTTGCTCATCAAACAACTCATAAAGATGAATGACTATGGTATGAGCATCCATATGCTCATGCTGCTTTCGCAGCTCGGGTACCATCGCCCCTAGCATGATGTAACTCACTTGCTTAGAATCACTCACATGTTTCTGATGGGCCAACAATTGGTCCGGTGTTGCATCATCACTAGGACGGGCGGGAAGAGACGCTTAGAGGACATACTCAAGCTTTTCTGCCTTGAGAACAATTCTCAAGTTTCTAAGCCAGTCCAAGAAGTTCGGCCCAGTCAATTTATTCGAATTCAAAATAGAGCACAAATTCAAAGACATCATGATCAAGCGAATAACCTAGAAATACAAAACGAGCATATATGAGAAAGATGATTTTAAAATGCATCCACATACATTTACAAAATCCCATTCATTTTTTCGAATTCAAAAACCCTTGAAATCAATTCGGGAGATCGTAGGTCAATCTCCGAATGGGCTGATATCCAATATAGATAAGAACAACCTTGGAGTGAGTCCAACAAGTCATTCTTAGCTATGATGGTGGGTATCAAGTATACCGATTACATATCATGTATATGTAACTATCACAATGTGCTATCAACTAATTGAATGTTTACACATACATTGGGTTGTTAACACATTAACAAGTATGCATCATATGCATAGCACCCAACTTCACCTCTCTTCACATCGACCTTGGAGTGAGTCCAACAAATCGATGCTCCAAGTTAGAGCCGACCCATTAATCGAGAAATAGTTTTAATATGGTTAGAGCGCATTCAACCAATTAGCCAGGCTTGGAGTGAGTCCAACAACCCAAACTAACGATTGACCTCTGACTCTTACCATATTAGAGTTCAACTATTCCAATGATTTGAACATGTTCAGGTTCAAGCCAGGCTTGGAGTGAGTCCAACAACCCAAACAAGAAACAGAACTCTGGTTCTAATCATATTAATGGAAGGTGTAAGCTTTAATATTGAGTTAGGGTTTTATGTCTCATCCTCTTTGCATGCAAATAACTATTATCTACATGGCATGACATACATGACATACAATTATGTCATGTACATAATTTCTTTATTTGTCATAACTATTTATGGAAATAAAATATGTTTAAGATTTGATTCTCCAAATCAAATCATGATTGAATTAGAAAATAAATTTCCAAATCTAATCACATATTTTATTTATGAAAATAATTGATTAAGGAAAATCAATTTAGGAAACCAATTTCCTAAATTATCAAAACTACTTATGGAAATAAAATATTTTAAGATTTGATTCTCCAAATCAAATCATGATTAAATTAGAAAACAAATTTCCAAAATCTAATCAAATATTTTATTTATGGAAAATATCAATTTCCATAAATACTTCCAACTTTCCAAAAGTGGAAGATTTCCATAAATACATCAAGACTTTCCAAAATTGAAAAATTTTCATAAATACTTCTAAATTTCCAAAATTAGAAAATTTCCAGAAATAACATTATGACTATCGCAAAACCATTTTACGATTATGTTGAAACACAACCTGGGCTCTGATACCACTGTTGGGTTTCCGGCACCGCGGCGTGTGTGTTCGATCATGTTTCGTAAACATGAGCACAACGGAAGCAATAAAATTAATAAATCTACATTTATTACAACACACAAATCACACGCATGCATAGTACAACATGTGTAGACATAACCGTAAATTTAAATTTGCAATAAAAGGAAATTTAACTACGTTATACCTTTTCGTATGACGTGTAGCGGGAACGGCATCAACCGGAACGATCCTCGCTAGAATCGTCTCTATCCGTATCCACGCCGAGTATCCTCTGGATGACTTCGCTAAGCCACGAGCTTCGTCTTCGTACGGGTTACTAGCCTCGTGTTGAAGACGACGTGATCGAGAGATGATCACGATCCGAATCCAAATTCGGATCCAAAAACGAGTCCTCAAAACTCGCTTCTACGGAGAGGTATTCGTCAACCGATTGACGAATCCTTCGTCCTCCACCTCAGAGGATTACTGGAGATCGAATCCCCGGTAAGTTAGCCGCTGTCGGAGCTCTAACCGTCGTCCAAATGACGCTCCGACGAGAGGAGAACAAGCTGTCCAGAAAACTGGACAGCTTTGGTGGAGGAGATAGGCGCCGGCCAACCAAGGGAAGATAAAGCTCACCTTGATGCCAAACCTAAAGGAGATCACCGGAGGGTCGCCAGAGGATCACCGGCCGAAGCTTGGATGCCGGCAACAACTTGGACGGCGGCACAAGAGGTTGGGCGGCAATGGAGGTTGGCGCCAACTCTTAGAGGGGATGAGATGGGCGGCAACTTGAGCTAGGGTTTTTGGATTAGGGCTTAATTATCCCTTAAGCCCTCTTTTATAGAGAACTAATTCTCTTAATGGTTATTGGATCATAACCATTAGGCCCGTTAACCCGCTCCATTAAGATAAGTTAAAATAAACCAAACCATGATGGTTTATTTTAAGTTAAAACAAACCGAACCAACTTTTGGTTCATTCGTTTAAAATAAACCAAACCCTTTGGTTTATTCTCCTCCATTGGATTAGAACTAAACCATTTTGGTTCATCCATTATGTCTTCATAAGACATGACCCATCCACGCTTCCATTGCAACTGAAACGATTTCATGCTCGCTTCATGTTTGGTCCAACCAAACCTAGTTTCTCTCGGTCTGAGAATCCCATTCTCAAGCTCGTTTTAAATCCTTTGGATTACGCTCGTTGTGCGTGTGACCAAATAGGTTCTCGATTTATGTTGGCCGTCTATAATTAACCATTAATTATAGAATGATCATGAGTGGCACCTAGTAGTACATTATGATCCCCAATTAGTAGAAAGATCAGCGGTTGATCGTAACTATTACGAAACCCTTGACTCGAATGAATCGTGCCCCATTCCCTTCACTCATCTTATACCCACTTGGTTCAGGACATGGTCTATAGTGTCAGTCCCCACTAGGCTGACTACGTCACACCTAGCCCAAGTATCATTTTCTCGTCCTACGGATTCTAGTTACTGCACATGTATCGAAGAGTACCTTACTCTAAACATGTAATGCTTTGGCCAAAGACTTTAGTAATAATCCGACGAGAGGCCATGGGTATACATCTCCTCTCAAGGAGTGGTGAATCCTTTATAGGCTATTCAAACACCTTCGATCACTTTGACTTATACCCAATCATCCCAGGTCCACATCTCCTTGGAGATGTTTGCTTAAGATGTCAAAGCATAAGTCTCCATGATCAAGATGACTTGAATACCGCAAGTCAAAAGAACATCACACTTAAGCTATAGTAAGAACTTCATTGACATATCTATATATGCAGAGAACCATATGAAGTCTTACGGCTGGTCACTCCAATGAACTAGTTACCATAACTAGCATCCACGATCAACTCTGGACATCACTATGTCTCCAGCTAGTGAGAATCAGCTGCTTGGATACATCAAGGAGTATACCTCGTGCTAGTCTCGACAGAATTGATGGTGTCCAAATCCATCAATTCATCGACTAGGGATAATTCCGATATATCACAATTATACATGTAGAGATACTCACTAGTTGTGATCCAATCACAAATTCTCTCATGTTGTGAATCGTATCGTGAACATTCAGTAAATGAGTTTAAGATCCAATCAAATACATGAAACATGTATACTCAAATAGTGAATCTTCATTTATCATATAAATGGTTCATACATAAGGCGATTGTCTTAGGATATCTCTCATATATTACTAATAGACTCCCACTTGGTCTAATGCCAATCGCTATGGTATCCAATACCATAAGCTCTAACATGACCCTCAAACTTACTTTGAGGTAATGCCTTAGTCAAAGGATCCGCTAAGTTCCTTTCAGTGGGAATTTTCTCGATTTGTATTTCGTTCCTACTAATGAACTCTCTGATAAGATGATAGCGGCGAAGCACATGTTTTGTCACGCCCCGAGATCATGCCGAGCCGAAAATCAAACGGACAGCATCTCCCCTGTACGTGGCAACATTTCGGGTTAATACAAGGCCCGTAGGCCCACAATAACAACAATATATAACAAATAAAAATCAAACCACAACAACACAACAACTATCTACAACTACACAGCGGAAACGATACCACAATACAATCCACAAAGTGCATACCGGTATGACTAACACCAGAACATAAAGAAACCTCGTCAAAACCCGCACCAACATGTGCGTACATCACATAACTCAGAATACATAACCAAAACATACGGAAGACTCAAAAACTCGGACTCTCGGAGTTGAGATGAGACGATGCCAGCCAGCGGTGCTCCAAGTCCATCACGGTCACCACCTTACAGGCGAGAAACCTGTGGTCCGCGAGGGGTGGTGAGTAAAACTCAGGGTAATAGAAAACATGTATATATGTCATATCACATGTATTTCGACAACATAATCTAGAAATACAAGGTATATCGATAGTATATAAATACAAGCCTATACTAGCCTAACCGAATGAATAACATAAAACATGCAGATATACCGAGTACACGCTACTCGATCCAACTGAACATATATCCAACTATATATATATACAACGGGGAAGAGTAGATCAACTCAAAAATAAACTCTAGCTACGGTCAAGGTATCTAGTGGTCTATCCAACACATACCAAGATATCACACAATCAGTATAACATATGTAAGAAACATGCATGAATATGATGTCCACCCAAATGCAAAGAAGCATAGTACAAACAAATGCAACATCACAATAATCGATATATATATATATAGATCGTATCCATATATATATATTAATCTCAACCATCCATATATATATATATATACATGCATATATGTATATATATATGGTAATATGCAAAACGCCATCGATACGGTAATGCAAAGATGCATGGTCATGTCGGCTCACCCTAAAGCTACCACGACCCTGTGGGCCTCGGTGGCTCGAGCATGACAATCGTCCCAACTCAACACCAACCACTACTCTCGAGTGGCCGAGTGGGCGTGATGATCGAGTAGCATATATAAGCGTAAAAGAGCAAGCTACACGATGGGGTCCCCGCTGCATTGGTCACTCCGATCACTACCCATGAGTGGTCGAGTACCACACACGCAGGACTACGACGCGCAAATCCAACTACCACCGCCTATAGTGATAGAGTGCGGCACCTCAATGCTCGCCCTCACGCGGGTGACTCCTCCTATGAGTAAGCGGAGGCGGGATGAGCGACACTCTCAACCACAAGGGAGACCTCGTCGCAGTGCATGTAAATGCATGAATGCAATGTCTCACATACCGACATCCACCATAGACTCTGCTTCTCTGAGAATCATACTAACCAGATCTACGAACTCTATATCCTGTAGACAGTCGTACTCAATCGATCATAAAAATCAATAACCTGTAGAGAGTCAAACCAATCTAAGCGACACACTCTCTATCCTGTAGAGAGTTGTACTCAACTAATGGACACACTCTCATCCCGTGAGAGTCGACTTATCTCGATTATAACAAGCTAGGACCATCGTAGCGATACCCTAAGTATCATTCCTCTAACCATGTACACAATCCATGTTCCGTTGTAACATACAACCTATGTGTAGTAGTACTAATCCTAGGTTTAAGACATTATCTACCTACGGATGATCTTTTTACCCAAAGTTCAATCAGGTTTTCATCCATACTTTACTTTTTGGACTTTACTTAAACAAATTCTAAGTTATTTACATCATCTATATGTATAACTCCTAATCATGATAAAATAAACATGATATCAACAATGGAGTTAATATGAGAAGATCAAGCATACGATAAAAGAACATGGTCAAGGTAATATGAACACCTAACATGCTCATATCAATGACTAAATCAATGAAAACAACTACGGACCGGGTAGGAAATTACCCACTGCTATGTAGACACTAATCGTCTTCACGTCAGTGAATATCCGCTTGTATCCATGTCCTGCAAATATCATCAATTACGATTAATTTCGACAGCGACAACATACTAATTTACTAGTGTATTGTTTCTATATTTGCATCCTTTTATTAAACACAAATTAGAAACCCCTAATCACTCATGGTCAATTCACACCAATTTAGCTCTTCTATTGAACTCCTAACTTATTCACGAATAGCATTCATTCAACTCACTGTTCTTGGCTCCACACTGAGTATCCCCAAACAGAGCATCTCCGCCTCATTTACAGCCCCTACACAAAACCTAACAGAGCATCACAGACACAACCTTGTTCACAGCTACTCCCAACACCCAATTAGGGATCTAACACCCTAATTAGAACACTCCACTCCGTATCAATCCCTTCCCACTAAATCATAACCGAGCAACCCTCCAAATCACAGCCAACACACAACCAAATCACCATAAACAACCATGCTGCGGTGTACAAACATGATAAAATCATGGTTCAACACAAACCTCACCTCAACCTCGATCCATCATTCCCATCCACACTACCACCCTCTTTGAATCCAAGAATCGTCGATCTACCTACAACAATGATCCACAGGAATTGAAGTGGACAGAAAAGAAAGGAAAGCTCGAGATATACCAGCACTTGAAGCTACTCCGATGGTACTGCTCCCCCAATCCACCAATTCGCCGGAAAGCTCCCCCTTCTGGCCGGAACGACCCACTGCATTGACGGCATCATCGTGCTACTCGCATGAGAAATAGCAAGTCGTGAAGAAGGGATCGACTGAAACCTACAAATAACTGTGCCCTTACCTTGCTCCGGCGACCATCGTGAGATCTGTGATAGCAGCTCTCCGTCGCGGTGCTAACACCGCCGATCGGCTCACGCGCAAAGATCCACGCGAGCCCGGAGAAGAAGAGTCAGGGTTACCCTCAGCCGGATCTTCCACCGGAACGATGAGTGGCCAGCGAGCAGAGAAGGGAACCGTCGACGCTCGAGTGAAATCGAGGGGAACCGCGGCGGCGACAAGCCCAGTGCGGAGATCAGCGCCGGCGACAACCGCTCCTTCTCTCGCGGCGGCGATGGAGTGGCAGCGGCGGCGATGGAGCAACAGCGGCGTGCGGCGCGGCGTCTGCGAGTTAGGGCTCGGGCGGCGACGATGGAGAGAAGAAGAAAAGGGAGCGGCGGTGCGGGAGAAGGAAAGTCGCGATTTGGGGCACGGGGAGAAAACGAACGGAAAAAGAAAATGGGTTATCGGGTTCGAGCGTTTTGTTTAAAATCACAATTGATTGAGCTAGCTCAAGTTTAACCCAATCCTCCTAATCGATCATATGAACTCCATTCAATACTAGAAAAATTTCTAAAAACTCCAGAAAATTCCACAAGATAATTCTCACTTACCAAGGGATTTTTTTTTTTCCGGTATTTTACATTCTCCCCCACTTATAAAAATTTGGTCCCCAAATTTCGTACTTAAATATGAGAACCGACTTAAGAAATTTCTTCAACTACTACATGCCTCAAGTGAACAAATGAGGATGTCGAGCTCGGATGGTCTTGTTCCGCTATTGTCGCTCCTTGCGACCCAGGATCCACCCTGGAATCACCTCGTAAGTCGCATTTGACTGAGGTAGAATCGGAACCTCTTACAGAACATGATCAACATGTGACACGTATTTCCTCAGTATAAAAACAAGAAATACGTTGTGAGCACCCGCAAGTGTCGGAGGTAAAGCTAACCGATAAGCTACCCCTCCATAATCCACGACACAAGATCTGAATAGATGCTCCAACGTCTAAATGATACACTCAATTTGTTCATTTTATCTGCGGATGAAATGTTGCACTAAGTCGAAGCTCTGTGCCCATAGTCTGGTGCAGACTCTGTCAAAATTGTGAGGTAAATCGCGAATCTCTATCCGATATGGTACTTAAAAGTACCCCACGCATCGATAATCTTTCGGCAATACAACTGCTGGATGGTCCAATGAAGTACGACCCACGAATAGAAAGGAAATGAGATGATTCGGTCAGTCGATCCACAATCACCCAAATCGCATCATGTCCTTTACGGGTTCTAGGCAATCCCGTAACGCAATCAATCGTGATATGCTCCCACTTCCATTCCGGAATCGAAATTTTCTAGAGCAATCCAGCGAGTTTCTGATGTTCCGCCTTCACCTACTGGCATACTAAACATCGGCAACAAAATCTGCTATAACTCTCTTTATACCATTCCACGATAAACATTTCAACTCTCGGTACATCAAGTACCACCAGGATAAATAGCCCAAATCTCAATGATGTGCTTCTGTAGCAACTCTTCCTTAGCTGGATGCTACCGAACACACTATCCTTATCAGAGGAGAATTATTTTCTCAAAAGAAATCCATCAACCATCCAAGATTCCACTCCACCACACTCTGTAAGTGCATGGAAGACTATAGCGATCAATCTCTCTTGTTGCAATTGTTGCGGCTTCCGGCAACTCTATAGTAGCTACCGGTAGCTTGTTAAATTCAATGAGCATACGCTCCATACAACTACAAATCCAGATAATAACTACTAAAGTCACGTCATGTATATGACGAGACTATCTCGTAGTTTCTTAGCAGCGTAAGGCATAAGATATGCCTCATTCACATCGAATCGTTCCGATCCTGAAGCAATACATTTGCGTACAACATCCTTTATCCACTCGGAAGGATTAACTAATACTGTGTAAAAGTTAACCGTCATCTAGGTCTTGTATTTGGTTTCACGACTTGACTAAATGATTTCCAACATCACCTTTGTCAAACAAGTGTGGTATAGTAATGCTAAGACATTCTATCCACATCTACTGATCTAACCAAACCATACTAGGAAAATCACCATCTACGGTGGTCGGCGCGCAACATCCAACTACCACAATCAGCGGTGGCCAAGTTACGCAACTCCAACAACTACAAAAAAATTCATTCGTGTTCGGGGATACACGATTCTCAAGTCGATGATGACTAAATCGTTAATTAGTCTAACAACTTAATCACAACTCATAGAATTCATACTAAGTATGAAATTGTCGTCCACACACCGCATCCCCTTTACTCTAAGTTGATATATATCAATCATCACAACGACAATGATAATCGTATGACATCATGTCACTACAATATCAATACTCTCGCCGTAAACCAACCTTAGAATATATACAGGTGTCTTTGTGATCTAAATAGATCATATATCCACAACAAGGATATTTACTTTCAACAACTATCGATTCCATCATTGATAATCGATGCATAATTTCAAAGGTTCATCTCTCTTTTATCAAAGAGTTCTGGATCCTTCTCAAGGAGAAATACTGGGATAGATAAATATCCATTCCAACATCTACTATAATTACAATTTACATTCTTCCAATTTCAATAGTTTTTTTTTTCAACACTGATACAAACAAAATTATCACTCATATGTGATATTGAAGAGAACTAATTTCCGCAATCATTTCGATCGCCTTACTCCACTTGCCTAAGCAACAACAAGGCTAGGAGTTCATCCAAACTACATCCGATTGCTCTCGGATTATACGCACATCCGAGAGATATATCATACCATACTTCCAACAATTTGACCATCCGTAAGGATATGTCTACGATAAAGTATATGTATATCAAAGTCTAAGGGTCTCCTTGACTTCTTAATTGTTAGTCCATTTCTCACCGATGGTAGAGATACCACTGACCCACAAGTCGATGTATAGGAACCCATCTAATCCGAACTAAGAATGTTCTAGACAAAGATATCTGTAAACTACAAGTATCTCTCAATATATTAATCCAGAGGGTAAAACTAGAGTAATTCCTTGAAAGATCAAATATCTGTTGTTCCTATCAAAAAAGGGTCCAAACAGGTCTCGGCCTTTCTCCGAAGAGTATAGATCAGATTCAACGATTAGCGATAAAAGCCGATTTGCGACGAATGCCTCGGAGATTTTTCCTAGATCATCTGATCCATCCCTTAATCCTACAAGCTACAACTATAGAATACTGAATAAATACGACCATCGTCGTATACTCTCTCCTCGTACTAATCAAATCACATCTAGAGGTAGCTGTTGTTTGCTTGAATCTCTAAGATGTCTTCTGCGATCTTCGTACGATCTCTGAAGGGGAGTATCATGAAACTTCATCCACGCCTGAGGTAGTAGGTTGATGCTGATAAGGTAATTAACATCTTCTGTGTTGATCTCTGCTGTCGAGACGGAGCGTCATCCTCCCGGAACACCATCGATAGTCTTCACTGAATCTTCAAGGTACACCTCCTCCATCATTGCTTGGTTGCTCAACAATAGCAATTTGAACCGCTCCAATGATAATCTGACTTCACGTGTCTTCGTGATCCGCACTGCACGCACACAATCCTTCGGAGTCTTTGTTCTGATTTTGTTGATATCCACAAGAACCTTCTGATGATCTGCGATTGGTCTTCTATAATCGAAAAGTAGCTCAAGACATATGACCCTGATATTGATCCTTTATCGAACAATCGGAGACTTCTTACTCCAATATCTGACTTGCAATATCTGCTTATCGATCTTCATCTCCTAAACACTTATACGGAGTCATTTCTAAACTTCTGTCTCAATCCAACGTCTTCCGGCAGGATCTGGTAGAAGATCCTAGCATCCTAATCCAACTATAAGCCAATAACTCTGGGCGGCTTAAATCATCCATTCATCTTCTTGAGCTATTAGGTGGTCGTAACTTCTGCAAGTCTCACGACTACAGTACATTATTACTAACCGATCACCCTTTCTTGAAGCTCAAGAATTCCTTACAATGTGTCACTAAAAGTGACACGGGGAAATACACTCTTTCAACATCACTAATTCATGATCAAGTGATATATTATTTCCCGAAGATTATTTTCTGCATTTATCACCAAATACCGGCTTAACCTCGATAATGGTATGCAAATAACTCTACTTTCTCGGTATAACATGAGTTAAGTACTTAAAAGTACTCTCAAAGTTATACAACTCAAGATTTAACAACTCGGGGATAAAATCCTATGAAACTCCATAACCTAGCCTTCGCTATCCGCATCAATAATAGTCTACAAGTGCATTCATTACCCATAGGTAATGATCCGACTAGCAGATTAGTGGAAATCTCTAAGGTCAAATCTATGATTTCAACCAGAAATGTGACGACTTGACCCATGTTTTTCCGACTCGGTATCAGTCGGCTCTCAAAGGTAAATTACCTTCTCGACACAGGTTCAAGACTCATAGATTCAACAGGTCGTTTCCGTGGTCAACTCATACCACGGTTACGATTAATAACCAACACACTACAGGTTATTCCTTGGTATAAGCATCTAAATGCATAGGCAATAAAAACTGGGAGTATAAATACTAAGGTAACTCCGGTTGGTCGTCTCGGTGGACGACCCCTACTAAAAGTCTACACAGGTGTCATAACTCTATTGTATACACCTACTGATCAAGTATAGATAAATATCTACTAAACCATAAGTTATCAGGAATTCTTACCTCGTCTTGCTTGGAGCTCGGCGCCCATCTCATCTCAGAAAAATCAAAACCGAATAAATCGACTCCCGAGAATCCAAGACTCGACTCAAAAACAACATTGTATGGCATCGCAGAACCTTGGGCTCTGATACCACTAAAGTTGTCACGCCCCGAGAGCATGCCGAGCCGAAAATCAAACGGACAGCATCTCCCCTGTACGTGGCAACATTTCGGGTTAATACAAGGCCCGTAGGCCCACAATAACAACAATATATAACAAATAAAAATCAAACCACAACAACACAACAACTATCTACAACTACAGCGGAAACGATACCACAATACAATCCACAAAGTGCATGCGTATGACTAACACGAACATAAAGAAACCTCGTCAAAACCCGCATAACATGTCGTACATCACATAACTCGAATACATAACCAAAACATACGGAAGACTCAAAACTTCGGACTCGAGTTGAGATGAGACGATGCCGACCGGTGCTCCAAGTCCATCACGAAGTCACTACATTACAGGCGCGAAACCCAGTGGTCCGCGAGGGTGGTGAGTAAAACTCGAGTGAATAGAAAACATGTATATATGTCATATCACATGTATTTCACAACATAATCTAGAAATACAGCATGTATATCGATAGTATATAAATACATATACTGCCTAGAATGAACAACATAAAACATGCATACATGCGAAGTGCGCACGCTACTCGATCCAACACGAACATATATCCAACATATATATATATATACAGAAGAGTAGATCAACTCAAAATAAACTCTAGCTACAGGTCAAGGTATCTAGTGGTCTATCCAACACATACCGATCATCAAATCGTATATAACATATGTAAGAAACATGCATGAATATGATGTCCACCCAAATCACGAAGCATAGTACAAACAAATGCAACATCACAATAATCGGATATATATATATATAGATCGTATCCATATATATATATTAATCTCAACCATATATATATATATATATATATATGGTAATATGCAAATCGCCATCAGATACGGCAATGCAGCATGCATGGTCATGTCGGCTCACCCTAAAGCTACCACGACCCCAGTGTGGCCTCGGTGGCTCGAGCATGACAATCGCCCAACTCAACACCAACCACTCTCGAGTGGCGAGTGCGGCGATATGATCGAGTAGCATATAAGCGTAAAGAGCAAGCTACGATGGGGTCCTCACTGTTGGTCACTCCGGTCACTACCGTAGTGGTCGAGTACCACACACGCAGGACTACGACGCAAATCCAACTACCACCGTCTATAGTGATAGAGTGCGGCACCTCAATGCTCGCCCTCACACGGTGACTCCTCCTATGAGTAAGTGGAGGCGGGATGATGGCGACACTCTCAACCAAGACCTGCGTCGCCCGGCGTGCATGTAAATGCATGAATGCAATGTCTCTCACATCAGACATCCACCATAGACTCTCTGTTCTCTGAGAATCATACTAACGGATCTCACTCTCTATCTGTGAGAGTCGTACTCAATCGATCATAATACTCTCTATCTGTGAGAGTCATACCAATCTAAGCGACACACTCTCTATCACTGTAGAGTTGTACTCAACTAATGGACACACTCTCTATCACATGAAGTCATTAGTATCGATTATAACAAGCTAGGACCATCGGTCAGTAGCGATACCCTAAATATCATTCCTCTAACCATTTACACAATCCATGTTCGTGGTAACATACAACCTAAAGTACTAGAACTAATCCTAGGTTAAAGACATTATCTACCTACGGATGACCTTTTTACCCAAATCTACAATCAGGTTGTCATCCGGACCTTACTATTTGCACTTAACTTAAACAAATTCTAAGTTATTTACATCAACTATATGTATAACTCCTAATCATGATAAAATAAACATGATATCAACAATGGAGTTAATAGTAGATGATAGAAGATCAAGCATCATAAAAGAACATGGTCGAGGTAATATGAACACCTAACATGCTCATATCAATGACTAAATCTGAATGAAAAACAACTACGCGGACCAGGTAGGAAATTACCCACCTGCTATGTAGACACCAATCGTCTTCACGTCCGTGAATATCTGCCTTGTATCCATGTCCTGCAAATATCATCAATTACGATTAATTTCCGGCTGCGACAACATACTAATTTACTAGTGTATTGTTTCTATATTTGCATCCTTTTATTAAACACAAATTAGAAACCCTAATCACTCATGGTCAATTCACACCAATTTAGCTCTTTCTATTGAACTCCTAACTTATTCACACGAATAGCATTCATTCAACTCAACGTTCTTGGCTCCACACTCAGTATCCCCAAGCAGAGCATCTCGCCTCATTTCTGCCCTACACAAAACCTAGCAGAGCATCACGGACACAACCTTGTTCACTACTCCCAACACCCAATTAGGGATCTAACACCCTAATTAGAACACTCCACTCCGTATCAATCCCTTCCCACTAAATCATAACCGAGCAACCCTCCAAATCACACAACACACAAAAATCACCATAAACAACCATGCTTTGCGCAAACATGATAAAATCATGGTTCAACACAAACCTCACCTCAACCTCGATCCATCATTCCCATCCACACTACCACCGCCCTCTTTGAATCCAAGAATCGTCAATCTACCTACAGCGATCCACGGGGAATTGAAGTGGAGAAAAGAAAGAAAGCTCGAGATATACGGCGCTTGAAGCTACTCGATGGTGCTTGCTCCCCAATCCACCATTCGCGGAGCTCCCCCTTCGGCGGAACGACCCCTTGCATTGGCGGCATCATCGTGCTACTCGCATGAGAAATAGCAAGTCGTGAAGAAGGGATCGACTGAAACCTACAAATAACTGTGCCCTTACCTTGCTCCGGCGACCATCGTGAGATCTGTGATAGCAGCTCTCCGTCGCGGTGCTAACACCGCCGATCGGCTCACACGCAAAGATCCACGCGAGCCGGAGAAGAAGAGTCGAGGTTACCCTCGGCGGATCTTCCACCGGAGCGATGAGTGGCGGCGGCGAAGAAGGAACCCGTCGGCCTTTCGAGTGAAATCGAGGAACGCGGTGGCGACAAGCCCGATCGGAGATCAGCGCCGGTGACAACCGCTCCTTCTCTCGCGGTGGCGATGGAGTGGCAGCGCCGGCGATGGAGCAACAGGCAGCGTCGTAGCGTCTGCGAGTTAGGGCTCGGGCGGCGACGGTGGAGAGAAGAAGAAAAGGGAGCGGCGGTGCGGGAGAAGGAAAGTCGCGATTTGGGGCACGGGGAGAAAACGAACGGAAAAAGAAAATGGGTTATCGGGTTGGCGTTTTGTTTTAGCTCAAGTTTAACCAATCCTCCTAATCGATCATATGAACTCCATTCAATACTAGAAAAATTTCTAAAACTCCAGAAAATTCCACAAGATAATTCTCA
Organism: Wurfbainia villosa; assembly: GCA_025175895.1. Lineage (NCBI taxonomy): Eukaryota > Viridiplantae > Streptophyta > Magnoliopsida > Zingiberales > Zingiberaceae > Wurfbainia > Wurfbainia villosa. Next base: position 60,607,418 of record CM045997.1, read on the forward strand.
CTTACCAAGGGATTTTTTTTTTTCCGGTATTTTACATTCTCCCCCACTTATAAAAATTTGGTCCCCAAATTTCATACTTAAATATGAGAACCGACTTAAGAAATTTCTTCAACTACTACATGCCTCAAGTGAACAAATGAGGATGTCGAGCTCGGATGGTCTTGTTAAAGCTATTGTCGCTCCTTGCGACCGGGATCCACCACTGGAATCACCTCGTAAGTCGCATTTGGTGAGGTAGAATCGGAACCTCTTACGAACATGATCAATACGCGACACGTATTTCAAGATAAAAAACAAGAAATACGCCAGAGCACCCGCAAGTAAGTAAAGCTAACCGATAAGCTACCCCTCCATAATCCACACACAAGATCAATAGATTCTCCAACGCCTAAATGATACACTCAGACTGTTCATTTGTCTGCGGATGAAACGTTGCACTAAGCCGAAGCTCTGTGCCCAGTCTGGTGCAAACTCTACCAAAATCGTGAGGTAAATCGTGAATCTCTATCAGATATAATACTCAAAAGTACCCCATGCGCGATAATCTCTCGATACTCAACTCGCGACGGTCCAACGAGTACGACCCACGGATAGGAAAGAAGTGAGCTGATTTGGTCAGTCGATCCACAATCACTCAAATCGCATCACGTCCCTTACGGGTTCTAGACAATCCCGTAACACAATCAATCGTGATATGCTCCCACTTTCAATCCGGAATCGAAATTTTCTAGAGCAATCCAGCGAGTTTCTGATGTTCAGCCTTCACCTACTGGCATACTAAACATCGAGCAGCAAAATCTGCTATAACTCTCTTTATATCATTCCACCAGTATAAACGTTTCAACTCTCGGTACATCCGAGTACCATCAGGATAAATAGCAAATCTCCAATGATAAGCTTCCTGTAGCGACTCCTCCTTGACTGGACGCGTGTCCGGAACACACTATCCTTATCAAAACGGGGAATTATTTTCTCAAAAAAGAAATCCATCAACCATCCAAGATACACTCCACACACGCTGCAAGTGCATGGAAGACTATAGCGACGAATCTCACTCGTTGCAATTGTTGCAACTGTTCATGCTCCAGCAACTCCATTGTAGCTACCTAGTAGCTTGTTAAATTCAATGAGCACTTCTGCTCCATACATCCATAAATCCAGAAAATAACTACCAAAGTCCCATCATGTATATGACAGACTATCTCGTAGTTTCTTAACTGTCGTAAGCCTAAGATACGTCTCATTCATCTGCATCGGAATCGTTCCGATCCCTGAAACGACGCATCTGCGTACATCATCCTTTTATCCACTCTGGAAGGATTAACTAATACTCGTGTAAAAGTTAACCGCCGTCTAGGTCTTGTAACTGGTTTCACCAGCTTCCGACTAAATGATTTCCGTCGTCACCTTTGTCATACAAATCCGTGGTATAGTAATGTCAAGCATTCTATCCACATCTACAGTACTAACCAAACCATACTAGGAAAATCACCATCTACGATGGTCGAGCGCGCAACATCCAACTACCACAATCAACAGTGGCCAAGTTACGCAACTCCAACAACTACAAAAAAAAATTCATTCGTGTTCAGGATACACGATTCTCAAGTCCAGTGACGACTGAATCGTTAATTAGTCTAACAACTTAATCACAACTCATAGAATTCATACTAAGTATGAAATTGTCGTCCTCCATACACCTGCATCCTGCTTACTCTAAGTTGATGATATATCAATCATCACAACGACAATGATAATCGTATGACATCATGTCACTACAATATCAATACTCTCGTCGTAACCAACCTTAGAATATATACAGGTGTCTTTGGCTGATCTAAATAGATCATATATCCACAACAAGGATATTTACTTTCAACAACTATCGCATTCCATCATTGATAATCGATGCATAATTTCAAAGGTTCATCTCTTTTATCAAAGAGTTCTGGATCCTTCTCAAGGAGAAATACTGGGATAGATAAATATCCCTTCCAACATCTCCTATAATTACAATTTACATTCTTCCAATTTCAATAGTTTTTTTGCAACACTGATACCAACAAAATTATCACTCATATGTGATATTCGAAACCAGAACTAATTTCCGCAATCATTTCGATCGCCTACTCCACTTGCCTAAGCAACAACAAGGCTAGGAGTTCATCCGAAACTACTTCCGATTGCTCTCGGATTATACGCACATCCGAAAGACATATCGTACCATACTTCCAACAATTTGACCATCCGTAAGGATATGTCTACAGTAAAAGTATGTATATCAAAGTCTAAGGGTCTCCCTTGACTTCTTACTTGTTAGTCCATTTCTCACCTGATGGTAGAGATACCACCGACCTACAAGTCGATGTATAGGAACCCTTCTAATCCGAACTAATAATGTTCTGGACACAGATACCTGTAAACTACAAGTATCTCTCAATATATTAATCCAGAGGGTAAAACTAGAGTAATACCTTGAACGATCAAATATCTGTTGATCCGATCCAAAAAGGCTCCACACAGGTCTCGGCCTTTCTCCGAAGAGAAAAGATCAGATTCAACAGTCCGCGACAAAGCGGTCGCATTTCTGCGACGAATGCCTCGGAGATTTTTCCTAGATCATCTGATCCATCCCTTAATCCTACAAGCTACAACTATAGAATACTGAATAAATACGACCATCGTCGTATACTCTCTCCTCTGTACTAATCAAATCACATCTAGAGGTAACTGTTGTTGTCTGCTGAATCTCCTAAGATGTCTTCGCCGATGTCGCTCGCGGCCGATTCTCTGCTGAAGGGGAGTATCATGAAACTTCATCCACGCCTGAGGTAGTAGGTTGATGCTGATAAGGTAATTCACATCTTCTGTGCTGATCTCTGCTGTCGAGACGGAGCGTCATCCTCCCGGAACACCATCGATAGTCTTCACTGAATCTTCAAGGTACACCTCCTCCACTGTACTGGTTGCTCAACAATAGCAACAGCTGAACTGCTCCAACAGATAATCTGGCTTCACGTGTCTTCATGATCTGCACTGCACGCACACAATCCCTTCGGAGTCTTTGTTCTGATTTTGTTGATATCCACAAGAACCTTCTGATGATCTGCGATTGGTCTTCTATAATCGAAAAGTAGCTCAAGACATATGACCCTGATATTGATCCTTTATCGAACAATCGGAGACTTCTTACTCCAATATCTGACTTGCAATATCTGCTTATCGATCTTCATCTCCTAAACACTTATACGGAGTCATTCCTAAACTCCTGTCTCAATCCAACGTCTTCCGACAGGATCTGGTAGAAGATCCCGGCATCCTAATCCAACTATAAGCCAATAACTGCGGCTTAAATCATCCACTTATCTTCTTGAGCTATTAGGTGGTCGTAACCTCTCGCAAGTCTCACGACTACGCACGATTACTATTCGACCGATCACCCTTTCTTGAAGCTCAAGAATTCCTTACAATGTGTCACTAAAAGTGACACGGGGAAATACACTCTTTCAACATCACTAATCCCTGATCAAGTGATATATTATTTCCCGAAGATTATTTTCTGTATTTATCACCAAATACCGGCTTAACCCCGATAATGGTATGCAAATAACTCTACTTTCTCGGTATAACATGAGTAAGTACTTAAAAGTACTCTCAAAGTTATACAACTCAGTACGAACAACTCAGGGATAAAATCCCTATGAAACTCCATAACCTAGCCTTCTGCTATCTGCATCAATAATAGTCTACAAGTCTGTTCATTACCCATAGGTAATGATCCGACTAGCACAGTTAGTGGAAATCTCTAAGGCTGAAATCTATGATTTCAACCAGAAATGTGACGACTTGACCCATGTTTTTCCGACTCGGTATCAGTCGGCTCTCAAAGGTAAATTACCTTCTCGACACAGGTTCAAGACTCATAGATTCAACAGGTCGTTTCCGTGGTCAACTCATACCACGGTTACGATTAATAACCAACACACTACAGGTTATTCCTTGGTATAAGCATCTAAATGCATAGGCAATAAAAACTGGGAGTATAAATACTAAGGTAACTCCGGTTGGTCGTCTCGGTGGACGACCCCTACTAAAAGTCTACACAGGTGTCATAACTCTATTGTATACACCTACTGATCAAGTATAGATAAATATCTACTAAACCATAAGTTATCAGGAATTCTTACCTCGTGCTGCTTGGAGCTCGCCGGCCCATCTCTCATCTCGGAAAAATCAAACCGAATAAATCGACTCGAGAATCCAAGACTCGACTAAAAACAACATTGTATGGCATCGAACCTTGGGCTCGATATACCACTAAAGTTGTCACGCCCCGAGAGCATGCCGAGCCGAAAATCAAACGGATAGCATCTCCCCTGTACGTGGCAACATTTCGGGTTAATACAAGGCCCGTAGGCCCACAATAACAACAATATATAACAAATAAAAATCAAACCACAACAACACAACAACTATCTACAACTACACAGCGGAAACGATACCACAATACAATCCACAAAGTGCATACCGGTATGACTAACACGAACATAAAGAAACCTCACAAAACCCGCACTAACATGTGCGTACATCACATAACTCAGAATACATAACCAAAACATACGGAAGACTCAAAAACTCGGACTCTGAGTTGAGATGAGACGATGCCACCACCGTGCTCCAAGTCCATCACGGTCACGCTACATTACTGGCGTAAAACCCAGGGTCCGCGAGGGGTGGTGAGTAAAACTCAGCAGGTAATAGAAAACATGTATATATGTCATATCACATGTATTTCGACAACATAATCTAGAAATACAATGTATATCAGATAGTATATAAATACAAGCCTATCTAGTCCTAACTGAATGAACAACATAAAACATGCAGACATACCTGAAGTCTGCCACGCTACTCTGATCCAACCTGAACATATATCCAACATATATATATATACAACAGGAAGAGTAGATCAACTCAAAAATAAACTCTAGCTACAGGTCAAGGTATCTAGTGGTCTATCCAACACATACCAAGATCCGATCACAATCAGATAACATATGTAAGAAACATGCATGAATATGATGTCCACCCAAATGCAGCAAGCATAGTACAAACAAATGCAACATCACAATAATCAGATATATATATATATAGACTGTATCCATATATATATATTAATCTCAACCATCCATATATATATATATACATGCATATATGTATATATATATGGTAATATGCAAAACGCCATCAGATACGGCAATGCAGCATGCATGGTCATGTCGGCTCACCCTAAAGCTACCACGACCCCAGTGTGGCCTCGGTGGCTCGAGCATGACAACTGTCCCAACTCAACACCAACCACTACTCTCGAGTGGCCGAGTGGGCAGTATGATCGAGTAGCATATAAGCGTAAAGAGCAAGCTACACGATGGGGGTCCCTGCTGTTGGTCACTCCGACAGTCACTACCCATGAGTGGTCGAGTACCACACACGCAGGACTACGGCACGCAAATCCAACTACCACCGTCTATAGTGATAGAGTGCGGCACCTCAATGCTCTGCCCTCACACGGGTGACTCCTCCTATGAGTAACCGTGGAGGCAGGATGACTGGCGACACTCTCAACCACAAGGGAGACCTCGTCGCCAGCGTGCATGTAAATGCATGAATGCAATGTCTCACATACCGACATCCACCATAGACTCTCTGTTCTACAGAGAATCATACTAACTAGATCTACGCACTCTCTATCCTGTAGAGAGTCGTACTCAATCGATCATAATACTCTCTATCCTGTAGAGAGTCATACCAATCTAAGCGACACACTCTCTATCCTGTAGAGAGTTGTACTCAACTAATGGACACACTCTCTATCCTGTAGAGAGTCGTACTTATCTGATTATAACAAGCTAGGACCATCGGTCCGTAGCGATACCCTAAGTATCATTCCTCTAACCATTTACACAATCCATGTTCCGTGGTAACATACAACCTAAGGGTACTAGAACTAATCCTAGGTTAAAGACATTATCTACCTACGGATGACCTTTTTACCCAAAGTACAATCAGGTTGTCATCCGGACCTTACTATTTGCACTTAACTTAAACAAATTCTAAGTTATTTACATCATCTATATGTATAACTCCTAATCATGATAAAATAAACATGATATCAACAATGGAGTTAATAGCCGACGGTAGAAGATCAAGCATACGATAAACAGAACAGGGTCAAGGTAATACGAACACCTAACATGCTCATATCAATGACTAAATCTGAATGAAAAACAACTACCCGGACCAGGTAGGAAATTACCCACCTGCTATGTAGACACCAATCGTCTTCACGTCCGTGAATATCTGCCTTGTATCCATGTCCTGCAAATATCATCAATTACGATTAATTTCCAGCACACGACAACATACTAATTTACTAGTGTATTGTTTCTATATTTGCATCCTTTTATTAAACACAAATTAGAAACCCCCTAATCACTCATGGTCAATTCACACCAATTTAGCTCTTTCTATTGAACTCCTAACTTATTCACACGAATAGCATTCATTCAACTCACTGTTCTTGGCTCCACACTCGAGTATCCCCAAACAGAGCATCTCCGCCTCATTTACAGCCCCTACACAAAACCTAACAGAGCATCACAGACACAACCTTGTTCACAACATTTCCCAACACCCAATTAGGGATCTAACACCCTAATTAGAACACTCCACTCAGATCAATCCTTCCCACTAAATCATAACCGAGCAACCCTCCAAATCACAGCCAACACACAACCAAATCACCATAAACAACCATGCTGCGGTGTACAAACATGATAAAATCATGGTTCAACACAAACCTCACCTCAACCTCGATCCATCATTCCCATCCACACTACCACCGACCCCTCTTTGAATCCAAGAATCGTCAATCTACCTACAACAGCGATCCACAGGAATTGAAGTGGACAGAAAAGAAAGGAAAGCTCGAGATATACCAGCACTTGAAGCTACTCCGATGGTACTGCTCCCCCAATCCACCAATTCGCCGGAAAGCTCCCTTCCGCCGAACGACCCACTTGACGACGGCATCATCGTGCTACTCGCATGAGAAATAGCAAGTCGTGAAGAAGGGATCGACTGAAACCTACAAATAACTGTGCCCTTACCTTGCTCCGGCGACCATCGTGAGATCTGTGATAGCAGCTCTCCGTCGCGGTGCTAACACCGCCGATCGGCTCACGCGCAAAGATCCACGCGAGCCCGGAGAAGAAGAGTCAGGGTTACCCTCAGCCGGATCTTCCACCGGAACGATGAGTGGCCAGCGAGCAGAGAAGGGAACCGTCGACGCTCGAGTGAAATCGAGGGGAACCGCGGCGGCGACAAGCCCAGTGCGGAGATCAGCGCCGGCGACAACCGCTCCTTCTCTCGCGGCGGCGATGGAGTGGCAGCGGCGGCGATGGAGCAACAGCGGCGTGCGGCGCGGCGTCTGCGAGTTAGGGCTCGGGCGGCGACGATGGAGAGAAGAAGAAAAGGGAGCGGCGGTGCGGGAGAAGGAAAGTCGCGATTTGGGGCACGGGGAGAAAACGAACGGAAAAAGAAAATGGGTTATCGGGTTCGAGCGTTTTGTTTAAAACTGGCCAATTGATTGAGCTAGCTCAAGTTTAACCCAATCCTCCTAATCGATCATATGAACTCCATTCAATACTAGAAAAATTTCTAAAAACTCCAGAAAATTCCACAAGATAATTCTCACTTACCAAGGGTTTTTTTTTTTTCCGGTATTTTACATGTTTGGATCGTTGATGAGACCTTGGCTCTTTCGCCTGTGCAATTGCTCCATTGTTGTCGCAGTAGACCGGTATTGCTTCAACAATGGCCGGAATCACACCAAGTTCATAAACGAACTTCTTGATCCAAACCGCTTCCTTTGCTGCTTCCGAAGCTGCAATGTATTCTGCCTCAGTGGTAGAATCCGCTACAGTGTCTTGTTTGGAACTTTTCCAACTCACTGCGCCCCCATTCAAGGTGAACACGTATCCAGACTGAGACCTGGAATCATCCTTGTCTGTCTGGAAGCTGGCATCCGTATACTCGCATATCACCATGTCCCCTTCTCCATATATAAAGTTCAAAACCGAAGTTAAGGTAACAAAGCTTTTAGAATATTTGATACCTAATGACATTTTGTCTAGGCTAGGTGAATATCAAGATGCCAAGGAGCTTTGGAGTAAATTGGTAAAGCTTCATGAAGGATCATCACCGGCTTCAAGCGAGGAACAATCACAAGAAGCTGAAGAATGTTCATCAGCTCAAGTAGAGGAAGAGGCCGATGAAGAGAGTTCATCTTCCTCACAAGAAAGTGAGGATTTGGAGATTGAGAGGGAGTTGATATCTGAGGAGGAAGAAGAACAAGAAACCTCCACCTCTAGAATTGAGGAGAAGGAGAAAATTTCCACTTCGGAACATGATCAAGAGGAAGCATTCACCTTCGGTCGAGGAGATGAAGAAGCCCAAACCACCACAATTAACCTAGGTAACTCAAGCACATCAATTCAAAATAAAAATCATATTATGTGTTTTGAGTGTAGGGAATATGAGCACTATAAGAGCAAGTGCCCTAGGAAAGTCAAGAAAAGTCAACTAGCACCGAAATCTCAAGAAAAGACCAAGGATGTCGGAGTCTCCATTCCTAAGAACAAGGAGCATGTGGTATGCTTCAAGTGTCACCAAAGAGGGCACTGCCAAAGTCAATGCCCTAAAGGGAAGAAGAGAGGTCAAGAAGGAGCATCAAATGTAGGGGGAGCCTTTAAGGCAAACCCTAAAGTACATTTAAACAATGTTCATTCTTTAAGTAATAAGAACAAGCATGCTAGAAGTAATTTTTCTATGTTTTATAAAGAGCATGCTAAGAATAATAAATTTTATTGCTTAGGGGCTAAGAGCTACAAGGTTAAAAATAAGGAGAAATTTGGGACTAATGTCCCTAGAAAAACATTACCTAGGGAATCTATTAGGAAAATAGAAAATCACCTAGGAATCAATCCTAAATGGACTAGGCACATGCCTAGAAATAAGAATATCTCAAGAGATAACGAAAAATCAAAAATTGAGATATTAGAAAAGGAAAATCAGGTTTTGAGGTCAAAACTTGAGAAAATGGAGAGGACTCTTAGAGAGATGCAAAATCAAATTAAAGGGTCAAATTGTCAAAATCTAGGGTCTATGAGTCAAAACCTAGGGTCTAGGAAGCAAGGTCCACCTAAGGGCAAGAAAGGTTTGGGTCACAAACCTAAGTCCAAGGAGACCTACCATAGTGTTCCATTCGATTATTGAACACAACCTAGGTCTAGGGAGGCCATGGTTACTTGGGAAGTCATTCCTAAGGTTAACCAAGGCAAGTGTTTAGTGGCCAAGGTTTCTATGAAACCAAGGAAGATCACTAAGAAGGTTACTAGGGAGGCAATCCTTAAGGTTAACCATGATAGGACCCAAATGACCAAGGATCCTAAGCCTAGGAGGGTCATTAGGAAGGTATCTAGGGAAGATATCCCTAAGGAATACCTAGTTAACCCAAGGAGCTCAAACAAGTATTGGGTTCCTAAAAGTGTGATTCCATCACGCTAAGTGGGTTGGGGGTGTTAACTTGAATTGGTGGATAGTTAACCTAACCATTGTAAAGTTAACACTTTATAGTTTTTTCAAGGTTATGTGATACCTTGGAAAAAAGTTTGAATTTTAATTCTAAAGGATTTTAGGATGTGCCAATAAGCCTTGAGAATTGTGAAAAGTTGATTAAACTTGGCACATGTAAACTTAGAGGTATTGATGTGCAATTTGGGGTTTTGGCACACATTGGGAATTAGTGTATCAAGAAAATTGTCTTAAGGCTTAGAAATTACATTTAAGATTGATACTCAAGTACTACACATCTTGATGTCTCATACTTACCAAGCTTCATGTGTTTTATCATATGTTTGCATGGAAGGAATGTTTATGGTGTATTGCATCTCACAAAATAGATCATTCACCTTGATTGTGTATTTCAACACTTAGAAAGGGTGAGATGCTAGGATTTGAAACTATTGGATGTTAATGCATGTGAAAATGAAATAAAATACATTAATAAATACATGAACATAGGCATAACACTAATATATTCGATATACATGAATAAACATGTTAAAATGAAACAAATTGAGTGAAGAAATCGAAATTCACTTAATTTCAGAACTAAAAATCAGATATCAATCGACTGATATAGTATATTAGTCGATTAATAACACTATAACACAATACCGCGTGCAATGAGTGTCGTCTTCCAAGACTTCGATCGATATGTCCATCGATCGGTTGGACATCTACATCGATCATCGATGTTATGCATTCATCGGGTAGAAGAGCCATGAGTGGCTCGTCCCAGCGATCGAGTCTGGTCCGATATCAATCGATGATGGTATCCGTACCGACAGAATGTTTGCGATTAAGTGTCGAGCCCGAGCAATGATCGATTGAAACCATTTACTAAACCACTATCAGTCGACTGATGTCCCACATCAGTCGACTGACGTCGCGATTTTATAACGTCGACCCACTAGGGTTCGACGTCTTCACGCTTTCTTCGCACAACTTCTTCTCTCCAGTTGCTTCCAATCCTCTCCGACCAGCCTTCTCGCGTCCACGCCGGCGACGAAAAGCCTTAGGTTTGGAAGCTATCTCTGTCATTTGTGTTTTTGATCGCTCTATCACCAAAACGACATCTCACAGCCTCCATTTTCTCCTCCGGCGTTAGGGTTCAGGCGAGATCTTCTTTCCGGTGATCTTTCGACATTCTCTCCGGCAAGTAGGCTGCCCAGTTAGGCCCTCACAACCATCAATCTAGTAATGACACCAAAGTATACCTCTAAACCCTTAAACCCTAATTTTTTTTTACACCACATTTTGATCTAATCATGGTATTTGTGTCATCACATTGCATTGCATTACATTCATCATATAATCATGTAGAAGATAACATAGGAATGACCCAAATGAGGGTGTATCACGTTTGTACCAATCGATGGCGGTTAGGTACATTGATGAGCGATTCTTTAGATACTACTGTGGCGACGTCATTGAGATCTTACTACATTATCAGCTGATGAAGATCGCCCTTTGCAATCATGCTATTAATGATGATCTCCTCAAGGAATTTTACCAAAACTTGAGGAAGGTAGACGATAGCCCTACCTACATCACTCGCGTTGCAAAATGCGACCTGGAGTTCACTTCTGCGATCTTGCAGGAGTTCCTGGAGTGTAGGGCATCGGATGACACCTTCATCTTTTATCCTACTTTTGATGCACCTCTTTCGGCTCCTTTTGACCATATTTCATTAGATTCCATGCATGAGCACTTCTTTTGTCATCCTCGCCCACCAGCTCAAAAACTCTTCCCTATCAATGAATTATCTACACCTGACAATGTTCTTTACAAAGTCATTGTTGGGTGCTTCCTTCCGATTGTGACTCGGGGTCAGGCCAAGATCCGACCTCCCCATCTCTTTCTCATGTATGCCATGCGTCATCGGTTAAACGTGAACATTGCATCGAATATTTTTCATTGCATTGTCCATTTCATATCCCCTATACAAGGGAAAGTTCATATGCCTTTTGGACATATTATCACTGTATGGTTAGAGTTCATTGGCATTAACATATCTAGGGGATCGTTGAGGGTGCTATCCGAAGTATACGACTGCATCTCAGTGCGTAACTTCACATTGGCTGGGCTACGGATTGGAGCTGGACAGATGGAGATGGTACCTCAGCCTCAGCCCATGGCGCATGGGGAGCCACCTCGAGCTGGAGAGCTGCAGATGTATGAGGGGCACATGGCGTGAGGATGACCTGTGCGAGATGCACCAACAACAGGTGTCTCAGATCGTGTTGCATAGCTAAAGGTCAAATTTGAGGACTACCAGCAGTCTAATGACTCACGACTGATGGAGATCATATCGGGGCAGTCCTCCATGGGTCAACAACTCAGCCGGATGGAGGAGCACCACGGTCGGATGGAGGAGCACCACAGCCGGATGGAGGAGCACCAGAGCCGAATGGAGCACCGCCAGATTGACATATACGAGATGATGTGGACCTGGACGCTGGGCCAGTAACCTCCACCGCCTCCACCATCTGCAGGAGATTATAGCTAGGGGATGATTAGGGATCTTGTGTTTAGTTTCATAGTGAGGTTGAGAGTTTTAGACATCTATTTTGCTTGTAAAAACTGAAGTTATATTTGAATGAAATATTTTGTTTATAAAAAATCATGTGTTTTTTGTCTGATTATGTGGGTATTAATGTGTTTGTATATTCAAATTTGTCATGTCATGACATCACATTTTATTTTATCATATGACATGTCATGATATTGTTTAGGATTATTTTCTATGTCATGTTCATTTTTAAAGCCTATTTATATGTCATGACATCATGATCATTGGTCATGCTTATTTATGATTATTATTTATGCCATGATCATTCATGCATTAATTAAAATTGAGATAAGGATTATGACATGATTTGAAGTCTCATTTATAAGGGAGTCAAATAGAGTTGCCTAGAAAATGCATGATGCAATAATAATCGTAATCCCACATCTCACAATTACATTGCCTTGTGTGTGCCTAATACATCTTAGATACATGTGAGATGCTAGGAAAATAAGTTGAGTTCGAGGTACATAGATAGTGCATCTAGATGAACTTAAACTTATCTCAATCATCAATATGAATCATGAGGAAAGCTAAAGTACAAGTCATGTACATCTAGTCCATGGTTCAAAATAGGTTTTCAAAATAATTTTAAAATATTTTTAAAAAACCTTGGTGAAGTCTATCTTTTATAGCAATCACCATTGATGAGGTTGATACAAAGTAGGGTCAAAACATTGAAAATTTCAATGGTTTTAAACTTTGTGTCAATTTCGATATTTTATGGGTAAAATATTTTTCTATCATTTTTCACCCAGTGTATTAGTCATAAGTATTGTACATATGAATTTTCATGATTTTTCGATATACATATAATTATTTATGAATTTTCAAAATCCATTTCTAATAACTGAAATTCGAAAATTTCAGTTATCAGTCGACTGCCCTTGGTGGCAGTCGACTGATCTCTGATAAAGTCGACTGCCAAGGTTGATTTCGGGAAAACAAGGTATGTTTAGCCCATGTTCAACTATGGTAAAGGTCCCTAACCATTCCTAACCCTAGGATATGCTTTGAGAAGCATTATAAAGGGTGAAAATCCATTAGATATGGATTAGGAGAGTTGTTTAGGGTTTGTATCAAATTTAAGGATGGGAGAGTTCATGTTTGAACTTTGAACCTTATTTTTGATGGTTTAGAGTTCCTATTGGCTTAAGGACTTCCCAAGGACATTGTTGGTGCAATGGTCAAGGGGGAGCAAGCCTTTAGGGGGAGGTATCCATCATGGGATGATGGATGGTATTTTTCCTCATGAGGAGGAAAATGAGATTTTGAGATACCCAATTTGGAAATTGGGAGAGTGTATAGGATTGTCTCTCTTTAGTGATATGAGACTTATCACTAGGAGGATGGTAGGCATCCTAGGTATTTTTTGACCAAGGGGGAGATTGTAAGATCTCATTGGGACATGAGACATTGACCTCCTTGGAGAGAACCTTTTTGATATTAGTCAAAAAGGGGGAGAACTTATTGGGAGAATGACATCAATTGGAAAAATTGATGGGGATGATTGGTCAGAATAATTTTTTACTCTGCTGTTCTTCACAAAGTGTATTCTACCTTAAACCCTACTCCTCCGTTCCACCACCTCACGGGGATGACGACTCTGGCTGATGTCAAGCCTTAAGAAAGATAAATTATGAATCTCCATGGGGCCACATCTTTGCTCTGAAGCCCTCTTAGCACCATAAACATGCCCTGCACCCCCTATAAGACTCTTCACCTTCCCTCTTCTTCACCTCCACCTCCCTTCCAATTCTCGACCCTCTTCCTCCTTTCTCCACCAACACCAACTTCCCTGTGCCCTGCGAACAACTTTCGTATTCTTCTTCCTCCTTGACAGCCAAGACACATTCTCTTTTTCAACAACTGATGGCAGAATACCGTCAGGGATCTAGGCGGAGCAGGGATCAATCAACTGCTGCTACACACCCCCCAGCCCCGCCCCTCATTTCATCTTCTTCCGTATCCACCAGCCTTGCTTCAACGTCCACCTCTCCTCCTCATTCCCCTGCACCTTCACCCCCTGCGGCTTCATCTGTGCCCAGTGTAGCCCTTCCATCCTTACCATCCTCTCCTCCTTCCTCTTTACTATCACCGCCAAACCCTAGCCCGTCCATCTCTTCCCCCTCAATCCTGGGTGTCCGTAAGTCGCCCCCTCATTTTTTACAGAGCCAGGTTGAATTGAGGGGAGTTACACACCCACGATTGTAGGTAGAGGATATCCCTTCTCTTGATTTTTCTCCTTCTCCTGAGCGTCCCCCAACATTATAACCCACTTTATCCACATCCCCGTTACCTTCCCGTCCACCCGGAGCTCGGGAAGCATTTCTCCTCAACCAAGTACAGAGCATGATTCCGATATCCTCCCTCCTACCAGTGAGGAATCCTTGATAATGGTGCCCCCCTCAACTACCGACCTTCCTTCAATTTCGTCCCCTCTTTCTACATCTGGACCCATAGACACATCGCACCCCTCCATTATCCCTTCTCGTCCTTCCCCTGAGGATTCCCCTTCCCCTGTCAGACAGTAGGTGATTTTTGACATTCTGCAATCACCATCCCCCTTCCCTTTTTCTTCTCATGCTTCCTTGAGCTTGCTGGCAACGACTCTGTTCGTGGCCTCTTCAACATCTCCCACTGCCTCAAGGGCCCCTTCTATTCCCCTGAACATCACCATTCCCCTTCAGGGATCAGCAGCACAATCTTCCCCTCTGCCCCCTTTAAGGCTCCTTATGAGTGAACCCACTCCTCTAGTGGCCTCTACACCCTCTTTCTCCTCTGATCGAAATGTACAAATCCTCAATCTGGAGGAGCTCATTCCGAGGATGGAAAGCCTACGACACATTTTAGAGCCGGTAAGTTTCTTTAATTAATTCGACCTATTTTTCTCAATAGTAATTTTTCTCCACTGGCTGCCCGCAGGCATTAGTAAATTATCAAGAACTAGAGCGTTCCTTCTCACAATACCGAGCTCAGCTTCTACAATAAACCCAACAACAGCTAGAGGACCAAACAACCATCAAGGATTGGGAGCAACTTTTACTACAAGAATTGGCCCGCTGCCAGGACCAACTAGCTGAAGCTCATCGCCAAAGACAGAAAGATGCAGAGGCCATAGCAGCTCTGTAGGAGTAACAACAGAAAAATGTCGAATTGATATCCACTCTTCAAAATGCCCGACAGAAAAATGACGATGCCCTTGCTTCCATTGATAGAGAAAATTCTATGTCGGAAGAACTAGTTAACTGTCAGAACCAGCTGGCTGAAATCCAGCATCAGAGTCAGAAGGATGTCGAAACTATGGCGGCCCTTCAAGCTTGACAACAGAGAGATGTAGACAAAATATCCGACCTCCGTATGTGGCTGTGCAAAGAGGTACAAGAAAATTTATCCTTAATAACATCTAGGACACATGCTCACGCCCAAATACACAAGCAAGAAACTTCCCTTTAGTAGCTGAGTAACGAAATCATCCGCACTAGAGCTCATACAGAAGAGGTGGAAGGGCTTTCTACTTCCATGCGCCAAGACATGATGGAACTGTCGAGGGTCGTGCAACACAATCAAACTTCCTGCGCCTATGACATATCCATCTTGGCTAATGCCATTATGCAGGTATCCCAGCAGTACTGCAAAATTCGTCAAGCTTTTCAGGAGCACCAAAAGCATTGCGCCAGATTTCATCAGGACAGACGTCCAAATGACATGAACTAATAGGAGCGTCTGCTGTCTCTAATGCGAGCCACATATCAAGATGAATTTAATGAATCAATTCGGCAGTATGCTGATCAAGGGATACCTCCAACCAATCAACCTACACTCTTTCTACATTGGGAAGTTGGTTTCGAACGCTATCCCCCGGACCATTTCAAATTGTAGTTTTTCATGTCACATTATAACTGTTGCTACTTGGGAACAACTGCTATAACACATTGTTTATCCTTAATATCACTTTTGACTTTCTTTGTTCTGTAAGAGAGAGACTATTTTCAATGATACTCATTTCTCACACATTCTCATGTTCATTATCCATAAAGTAATATGTTGGGTGTCACGTATAACCCATAGAAAATAGACTAGACTTCTTCCTCCAACAGATTTCCTTACATGGTATGAAAATATTTTAAGTGTACAGCATTCCAGGGTCGAGGTAATTCCCTACCCTGATTGTCTTTTAGATAATAAGCTGACCTAGCCACTCGACGAGTAACCATGTAGGGCCCTTCCCAATTTGGAGCTAGCTTTTCCGAATTCCTCGTAGGGTTGACCTTGCATAAAACTAAATCACCCTTCTAAAACCTCCTGGGCACCACTCTTTTGTTAAAGGCTTGTTGTACATTTTGCATATAGAATTCTACTCATCTTCGAGCCTACCCCCATTTTTCTTCCAACAAGTCTAGTTCCATTCCTCTGATGATTTGATTCTGTTCCAGCTCATAAACTTCGACTCAGGCACTGCTCAGAATTGCTTCCACCGGAATAACAACTTTCGTTCCATACACCAAACTGAACGGGGTTTCCCCCGTTGTTGTTTTTGGAGTAGTTCGATAAGCCCATAGAATCCCAGGCAATTCTTCTACCCAACTTCCCCTCTTAGCGCCCAGTTTAGTCTTCAACTCCTGAATGAGAATTCTATTAGTTACCTTTGCCTGCCCGTTAGCCTGAGGGTGAGCTACTGAGGTGAAGGCCTGCAAAATATTGAGACTTTGACACCATTCTCTAATCTTCTTACCTTGAAACTGCCACCCATTATCACTTACTAGCCTTCGCGGATCCCATATTGGCATATGATATTCTTCCACACAAACTGTATTACTGCATTTTCTATGATTTTAGCTAGAGGTTCAACTTCTATCCACTTAGAAAAGTAATCCACTGCTACTAATAGAAACTTCTTCTGCGAGGATGCAGTAGGCATGGGACCCACGATGTCCATTCTCCACTGGTCAAAGGGGCAAGAAGCAACGACGACTCTCATTAGCTCGGCAGGCCGCTCGGAACAACTACTATGCTTTTGACAGGCTGAACAAACTTGCACCAAGCAGGTTGCATCTTGCTGAAGAGTAGGTCAAAAGTACCCAGCCAACAATACTTTCCTTGCCAAGGCTCTTTCTCCTAAATGATTGCTGCAACAACTCTCATGTACTTCACGAAGCACCCATTCGGCGTCTTCCTTCCCCAAGCATCTTAACAGGGGGCACCCAAAAGACATCTTATATAGAATCCCATCTACAACTATGAACTGCTTTGCTCTAGTCACCAAGATAGATGCCACTCCTTTTTCTTCAGGAACCTTCCTTTGCTGTAAATGTCATAATATCAATTCTCTAATCGAGGATCTGATCAGCCCCCAGAGTCACCTCTTCCACATTACATACCGCTAGGGAGTTGGGAACTTCCACACAAATCGATCTAGACTATTTCACCCCTTCGAGGATGCAAGTTAGCCGAGCAAATTCATCCATTTTTCGGTTGTTTTCTCTTGGAATCTACTGCAGGATGACCTCTTTGAAATGAGATTTTTCTTTTTCAAAAGCTGTCAAATACTTCTGCAACCTCTCTTCCCAAACAATAAAAGTACCCTATAGCTATGACACTGCTAATTGGGAATAAGAGTGCATGCCAATTGAAGTTGCCCTAACGGCTCTGGCGACTTGCAATCTAGCTAGGATGGCTTCGTATTCGGCTTCATTATTAGACGCCCGATATTTGAGGCGAACGACTATGCGAGTTTCTTCTTTTTCAGGGGATACCAATAGTATCCCCACTCCACTATCTGTAGATCAAGAAGACCCATCCACAAAAACATTCCACGCCTTCGTTCCTTCTTCTTTTTCAGCCGAGCTGTTTCCCGAACCGGCAGGTACCTCTACTAGAAAATCAGCTAACGCCTGAGCCTTGACAGCGGTTCGGGGATGGTAGTGAATGTCATATTCACTTAGTTCTACAACCCACTTAGTTAGCCTCCCTGAAAAATTAGGCTTAGTCACCACCTTACCTAACTCACTGTGAGTCAAAACGTTGATTGGATGAGTTAGGAAATATTGCCTCAATTTGCGGGCTATCAGAACTAGGATATATGTCAATTTCTCCAACTCAGTATACCGCGACTCTGCTCCTTTCAAGATATGACTGGTATAATAAATGGGCTGCTGCTGAGAACCTTCTTGCTTCAACAATACGGAACTAAGGGCTCCCTCTGAAATAACTAAATACATCCACAATGGCTCTCCTGAGACTGGTTTGGCTAGCAGAGGTAGTTCAGCTAAATACTTCTTTAATTCTTGGAAGGTTTGCTCTGATCATCCCATTGGAATTTAGCGGCCTTATGCAAAATCCGAAAGAAAGGTAGCCCCTTATCTGTCGATCTGGCTATAAATCGAGACAAGAAAACTATTCTTCCTACTAACTTTTGAGTCTCCTATAAATTAGTAAGTGGCTTTATGATGCACAATGCTTGCACTTTCTTTGGATTGGCCTGCAGTCCCTTCTCTATTACAATATACCCCAAAAATTTCCCACTCTTCACCCCGAACAAATACTTCTTGTGGTTCAGCTTCATGTTGTACCTCCTAAGAGTGGAAAAAGTCTGTTGGTGCAATCGGCCCAGGTCACGATTGACCAGACTCGAGTTTGACTCGAGTAGTATTTTGATGTTTAACATTGATGTCTGATAATGTATTGGGGAGATTGTTGGAGCAATCAACCCAGGTCATGTTTTGATGTTTGACGATGGTTTAACCATTGTCATGGGAGAAGTCTAAGTCTTGTGTACTTGACAAGTAAAGTCCAAGCATGGGTCTTGGCAAAGGAAAGTCCAAGCATGGGTCTTGGCAAGAAAAAGTCCAAGCATGAGTCTTGACATGGAAAGTCCAACATGGGTTGGCAAGGGAAAGTCCAAGCTTGAGTCTTGACAATTGAGAAGTCCAAGGGGAATATTGGCGGCGTAAAGTCCAAGGGTGGAGTCTTGGCAGCATAAGTCCATGGTTAGCGGCGTAAAGTCCAAGCGGAGTCTTGGCAGCGCAAGTCTAATGTGCCTTGGCGGTGTATACCACATTAGCATGACAATAGCTGATGGAAGCACCTGAAAGCTAGCGTATGGATGAACAAATGACTTGGAGGGATCCGATAGGCATGAGGCTGATGGAGGTGGCTAGAAGGCTTAGATCTAGGCTAAGGGTGGTCTGGCAAGTATGAGAGCACCATACTTGGGGTAAAATCTCATGTTTGAGGTGTATCAGTCGACTGGGATAATGGTCAGTCGACTGGTGAGAGTCGACTAGAGTTCGACTGTTGGAATTAGCCTAGCATGATCGCCGGATTGGCCGATCGATGGTCGAGCAATGATCGATATGGAGATCAGTCGACTGGTGGTCGGGTATTCGGGCACAGAAGGTTCCCGAGTCGACTATTAGGGTTTGACAGTCAAGTGATGAATCGATCAGTCGACTAAAGGGCATGATCAGTCGACTGATGGTCTATCCGTTGGAACTTATCCAACGTGGCTCATGCCGTTGTGAGACAACGGCTACAGGAGAAGTCGACTGATGGTCCCGATCAGTCGACTGCAAGGAGAAAATCAGCCCGAATGCAGGTTATAAAAGTAGTTCGTGGGGAGGTTTTTTGGCAAGATTTTCTTGGGCGATTTGGAGCAATTTACTGGTGTAATTTAGGGTCTTCAAGGCTAGTCCAAGGCAATCAACAAGCAAACTTCCAAAAGATTGATTGTAAAGTTTTCTTTGCATTCTTTTGTTGTAATTTGTAATTGCTTGTATTTCATTCTTATTATTGTAAGAACTATTGTAAGAGGTTTTCTCCACCTCCGAATTGTTCTGAGAAGGAGTTAGTGATTAGTGATTGCATTTGCATCGCTAGGGCTCGTTCGAGCCTAACCTGTGGAGTAGGAACCTTGAGGTTTCGAACCACGTTATATTCTTGCGTATTGTGATTGTGTATTTGTATTATATTTTCCATATTCCGCTGCATACTAACAATCATAAGCAAGCGCAATCGAATTACATCAAGCAACGCCGAATCGCTATTCACACCCCCACTCTAGCGGGCACACAGGTCCTTACAAAGTCTCCTCCAGATTTGTAACTAGATCCTGAGTGATTTTTGACTTGACGAGAATATCATTGACATATACTTCCACATTCTCCCCTCTCTGTTCTATAAAAATTTTATCCATGAGTCGTTGATAAGTAGCTCTTGCGTTCTTCAAGCCAAATGACATCACTACATAGGCGTATAGTCCTCCTACCGTCACAAAGCTGACACGCTTCTGATCGTCTTTCGCTAATGGTATCTGATAATATCCTTGGTAAGCATCCATGAAAGACACAACTTCATATCCCACAGTAGAGTCAACCAACTGATCAATATGAGGCAAGGGGTAGCAGTCTTTAGGGCATGCTTTATTCAAATCACGAAAGTCGATACACATCCTTCACTACCCAGAAGGCTTGGCACCAGAACTACATTGGACACCCATTTAGGAAATTGAATTTCTTTAACATGACCTTCTTGTAACAATTTATCTACTTCTTCAGCAATAACTTTATCCTTCCTAGGCCCGAAGTGTCGCCGCTTATGTTGGACGGGTCGAACTCCCCGGATGATGTTGAGGTAGTGTTCAACAATACGGGGATCTATTCCCATCAAGTCATGCATATCATTGGCAAAGATGTCTTCATTCTTCTTCAAGCATGCTACCAGTTCTTCCTTTATCTCTAGCTGCTGAGTCACCCGAGTGACTTTGCTCGGGGCTATTTTTATAGACTCCCCTTCTTCTATCTTTTCAACTCTGGGAGGTGACTCTTCTAGTACGCATACATCAGAAATGATGATGGCCTTCCCTTTGGGGTCGTCAACTCTTGCCTTCTTCTGGTCGTCCTTAACCATTTGCATATAACAGATCCGAGCCGCTTTCTGCTCTCCCCTTGCTTCCCCGATCAGCTGCCCGACTGGGAACTTCACTTTCTGATGGTAGGGGGAGGCCGCCGCTTGAAAAATAGATAGAAAAGGATGACCCAGAATAGTATTATAAGTGGATGGAGCATCCACTATGAGAAAAGGAATGATATTGGTTTTTTGACTGGGTTTTTCAATGAGAATAAGAGGCAAAGAAATTTTCCCTAAGGGATGCACCATATGTCCTGCAAATCCGAACAGGGGAGTAGCCACTTCCCCTAGTTGTGCATTTCCCAACTGCATCTGTCCGAACGCCTCTTGGAAAAGGATATTAACTGAACTTCCCGAGTCAACTAGGACTTGAGCTACCTCATAATTAGCGAGAGAAATTCGAATCACCAGGGCATCCGTGTGAGGTAGTAGGATGCCTCGCAGATCTCCTGGCCTAAAAGATATTGGGGGCATATTTTGGATAGCTTGCTTTGTTCCAATGGCTAAGCTTTCCATGAGGTAGGCATAAGACTTTCAAGCCCTATTAGAGTCCCCATCAGTAGGTCCTCCCGCAATAATATGGATAATTCCTCGTGTGGGGATGTCATTCGGGGTAGATGAAGGGCCTTCACCTGTTGACCCTCCTTGTGAAGTACCTTCCCAAATCGTAATTTGCTGGTGTGGTTGGAGGAGAACTTGAGGTCTTTGGTTATAGGGTCCAGGTCGTGCTGCATTAGGTCGTTGAACTCTTCTTGCCAGTCCTCCCGTCTGAGGTCGTAGCTGTGGATAAGTAACCCGAATGCGCTCTAACTCCTTTAATTTGCAATTTGAAACAACGGCCACTGGTATGGCCATACTCCATGTGGTATTGACAGAAATAAGGGATGGGAGGATTCCGGGGAATTCCTCGATATCCAATTGGACGTTGAAGGATGTCTTGTTGATCATAAGCCTCCATTTTCTGCTCCTTCCATGTCCGCGGGGGAGGGATGGCGTCGGTAGCCATGATCTGTAAGGGAGGGGCTGGATGAGCCCCTAGCATCAATAGCCGGGGCCTAGGAGCTTCTAGTATGAAAGGCCGAACATATTCCATTCGGGGAAGCGCTTGCAGAGCTGGGGGACAGCTTCTTTCGATTGGGACGGCTGCAGGCCTCTGCTCGGCCTGCCTAACTTTCAGCCCTTCCTCTTCATTGATGTACTCTTCGGCGCAACTTAGCAATTTCTCATAGCTAGACGCTGGTTTTCTCAATAAGGAACTGAGGAAAGGTCCTTCTCTTAGCCCATGTGGGATGGCCACCCTCAGAATATCAAATTCTATCGAAGGGATATTCCTGGTAGTGAAGGTGAACCGATGAAGATAACCTCTGAGCGATTCTGAGGGTTCCTGCCTAATATGTAGTAAGACGAAAGCGTCGTGCTTATAGGTCTTACAACTAGCAAACTCCTAGCGGAAAGCTCCCTACAAATCAGCAAAACAGATAATAGATCCTAGAGGGAGGGTGCTGAACCATCTCTGTGTAGAGCCTGTTAATGTAGTGTGAAAAACTCAACATTTGAGAGCATATGTATAACAGTACAGAGAGGCAGCTCCAGCAAACTATGACAGGTGTTCTTCTGGATCAGTTGTGCCATCATACTTCTCTACCTGGGGATTTCTGAAGTATGAAGGTGATAGCTCGGAAAGAATGTCAATGGTGAATGGACTAGGCTCGTAGGTTTCCGGAGCCTTGGTCGATTGGCTTTCTCCTTACTCTTCTCACCTGGTTTGCGTTATTGGTATGGTATTCTAATGTATTCTCCCCCCTAGCCCATCACCTGGTAATACTTTAGCATTTGTCATTGGATGGAATGGAGGAGGCCTCTCATGCGGCTGTCCTCGAGGAGAGGGTTCGTCTGAATGGGGATGGAGATATCCCGTCTTCCTCCTTTCTTTAACCAAGGCTTCAGCTACAGTTGTGTCCACCAGGGCCCTCAGTTGCGATGGTAATAAGGTAATGTGGTTATCTTCTGCAAAAGAGGTTGCTGGCTGCTGTATCTCCTCTGGCTGCATCTCAACGTCTTGCTCAGTGATGTTCCCACAGACATCGCCAACTGATGCGGACGTACATGGATTTTTTTGCCTCCTTTCAACACCGAAGGATGTCCAGGAGGCTTAGGGTTCTCTTCGACTACAACAGTAATAAAAAACAAATAAATGATATGAAAAACTGAAGTAGAGAGCAAAGACACCAAGTTTTACGTGGCTCAGAATAAGGATTTCTACTCCATGGGATAAGCTCTATCACGAGCTGCAACACCAAGACACTTTCACTATAAAACTCCTCCTTCTTGAAAAGATTTCCAGAGGTGGAGGAAAAACTTCTTACAATACGCGCAGTACACAAGAACAGAGAGATTGAATTAGCTCTTCACCGTCGTCTTCTCCCCTTCTCCTCCTCCTTCTTCCCCGACGATGCAGTCTCTTGTCGAAGCTTTCGTTTCTTTTGGATTGGAATCAGAATCCCCCCCTTCGCTCCTTCTTTCTCTGCCCCTTTATCCTCCTCTCCCTTCCATGCTAGCTGTAACGTAACAAACTCTTCCCTCACCGTCCATGTGGCAGTCCCCTTTACCTGGAGAATCATTCTGTTAAAGAGATAAGGAGTGGAGACCCTTCGCATATTATGTGGGGTCCTAGTTTGTTATATAACAAACTCCTACAAATGCTTCGGAAAATATCTTAACCCTTCCCTTCACCCTCTCTTCCTTCTCCGACTCAGACCTTGATTCTGTCCCTATCTAGACTAGATCTTCTTCACCTGTCCGGCCCGAAATGTACATTACTTACTCTACCTTTACCAGGCTGACATTTGGGCCCCATATAACCATGAGGCCAGATACCTATTATTTTCTATAACTACCCGAGTCAATTCCCGACTCACTTTACCGAATCAATCTCCGACTCACCTACCGAGTCAATCTCCGACTCACCTACCAAGTCAATCTTCCCAACTTGTACCCCGAGTCACTCATTTAATCTCCCTTTAGCTCTAGAGCTTATCTTCCCTTTCCTGCACCTTCATCCTATCAACCCAATCAATGCTCTGGGATCTAGATCCTCCGATTCAACCATTGTTCCATGCATAATCTTTTTCATCTTAATTCTTAAATTAGATAACAACAATATCACCTCTCTTTGTAGATTAAGCATATTATATTATGTTTGATTAACTTGTCACTATTAACTATTATTGAAGTGATGTGATCCATGAAAGCCCTTATGGGTCATAATTACTATATAATTTAGTCTTCTTATAATCTTTTCTCATAATGTATCTTTAAGATTTAAATTAACATCTATCCTACTAGTACACACTCAGATATAATTTGATATAACTATTACAATAAAAGATGATAATGATCATCTTGATACCTCGTAAGATCAGTCTTAAAGTACTTGGAGAGTGACCTTCTAAGGGGAAGGACATATATTTCCCAAGAGAATTAACTCTATCATAGATCGATCCTTATCTATTACAGTAACTTTGTCACTCAAATACCAACTCGATTATACTCGTGGAGCTATAATTCAATATAGCTACGATCTAATGGAAGGAACACTAATTTAAGAACCTTTAATCAATTTTGATTATACATGATTTTAAATTCTAAGTGATCCCCAATCAAAATGTTTTCTTAATATTCACCTACCATGATTTCTTTAGTCTCCCTGCTTTCAATTTGTCTTCAACCTTCGTTATTCTATTTTGTCACGGATCAATCGATTAATTATTTTCACAATTGCAGTAGGTTTTAGCCTGTTAATTGCTATTTATTTGACTATATACAATATCAGTTGATTGTCACTCCTGACATTCGACAGTTGCAATGTTTTTCTACTAGATTAATGGTTTTATTTTTAACTCCTATCAAGGTATTAGTCAAGGGACTGCAAATCAACAATTCACTGTAGTTTTCTTATACTATGTAACTAGTCATGTTTAGTTCCTCGGATCCGATTCCGATTCGGTTCTGATCGATTTCGGATCCATCGATGTAGGAACCGATTGAAACCGATTCAAAATTGATTCTGAACCGATTCTGATTCTAAAGTTTTAATCTTATAACAAATTCAATCCACTATTCGAATCGGTAGTGGATGAATCGTTTCTGGACTAGTTTCGAATCGGTTCCGAATAGATTCCGAAACGGTTCTGGATCGATTCCGAATCAATTCCGGACCGACTCTAAGATTCGATACGGGTGTATATGATGTTTGAATAGCGTGATGCGAATATAAAAATATATTTAGAATACTCTACATCTTCCTCTGAACTTGAGCTTTCAAATTCATCTATCGTATTGATGGTCATATTCTTTTTTTCTGTCGCAAATCAATCTTATAGATATATTAGCATGCTAACAATTTTCATCTTTAAATTAGTAAACATAACTGATTCCAAATCGAAATCGGAACACCGAATCCGATCAGATCTGAATCAGATCCCAAACTAGATTCGGAATCAAACCGAAATCATAACCAAAATCGACTAGTTCTGGCTCATAAAAAAAAATATTCTGAATTTAATGAGTCGGTTCGGACTCAATTCCGGATCAAACCGACCCGTTAAACAAGCTTATATGTAACTCTTCTTTTGTGAAACTTTACTTTAACAGCAAATAGTAATTGCTTAATTTCTTGTACTATATAATGAAGTAGAGCTTCAGCCAAGTGTGTATGAGTAGTGATCAAACTAAAGATAGAGTAAAGCTGTAAAGGGCAAAAGGTAAGGCTATTGTCATTGTTATATATATTCCTCTGCACAATACTTTCTTCGTCGTCCGATCAATTATGATTGCACAGTAATAAAAAATATACAGTATTTTATTCGCACGTGATTTCACTCGTTGTGGTCGCCGATTTACTAGTGGCCAACCGAATTATGGTCGGAAACTATCAGGATTGCGGCCACGAGTAGTGGGCGCCACTGGTGACTGCAATCAGCAGTTTCCGACCGTAATTCGGTCGGAATCTAATCGTGATTCGATTGACACCGGAGTCCGGTCGAATCGCAGTCGAAAACGACCGAGATTGTGGCCCCCAGTACCATGACCGGAGCAGCCACAATCGCGACCGTTTCTAACTGCGATTGAGTCGGACTTCGGTGCCAGTCGGATCGCGATCGAATTTCAGTCGGATCGGTGCTGGATTCCGATAGGATCGTGGCTAAAATTCGACCCCTCATCGACGAATTCGAGCGACATCGAATGCAGATTATTATGCATTTTCCTTCCACAAATATAAGTGCTTATATATATATATATATATATATATATATATATATATATATATATATCTAGATATATATATATATATATTTATATTTTGTGCTTTATTGACCTTTGCACAGCTACCTGCTCTGTCACAGATTCCTGCTCCTTTCTATGAGCTAGTCAAAGTCTCCAGGGATCCATCGATCACTTTCTCATTAGAAAGCAATGCATAGCATCCAATGTGTGCTGATGCATCATACATGCTTTCATTTTTCTTTCCTTTTTATTTTCCTTCATTTACCAATCCCCTAAATCATGCACCTCGGTTAGCGTAATGGGGGCACTAACAGCAGTAGCCCACTGCAACTGCACCTGCTTCTTCTTTTCTCACTTTATTATACTTTTCACCAAAAACAGTTGTTTTTCAAAACAAACAAAAAAAAAAACACCCAATACATTTTTCATCCCGGAATACATTACTCTAACACTTTTACTACGGTAACAGTTATATTATAACTAACTGCAATGTGTAATAGTTATTAGTAGTTGCTCTGATATGTTAAAATAAATTGGTTCGACTTAAGTAAAATTATTATATATCAAATATTATTTATTAATTTAGTCAAAAATATTTAAGTTTAATTAAAATCATTTTAAAATTATTAAAACAGTTATTATCGATAGCTATTACAACGATGTTAATCTGAGATTTTGATGCAAGTAAATTCATTTTGATCAATTTTGAATAATATAATTTTGATCAAGTCTACAAAATAGTATTGTATTATAATAGTCTAAAAATAAAACTACAATAAAAGGTACCTTCTGATGAACCTTTTTGGACGATTATTGATAATGATATCAATCCACCTCAGTTCCAATGGTGG
Source organism: Wurfbainia villosa (assembly GCA_025175895.1). Lineage (NCBI taxonomy): Eukaryota > Viridiplantae > Streptophyta > Magnoliopsida > Zingiberales > Zingiberaceae > Wurfbainia > Wurfbainia villosa. The sequence continues at coordinate 60,634,715 of CM045997.1, forward strand.
ATCATGCCATGGGAAACAGTACGAGGCTAGTCTTTTGTCTTTTGTTTTTATTTATTCTTTTTAGGTTGTAGGACAATTATTCCCCAGCTTTATGCGCTGCACAGATGCTCTATTTTGAACTATTCATAGCAATTTTACTTTCAAAAGTTTTGCTACTTAAATTTTCTATATTTTACATGATTTGATTAAAGTGTTTGGAATTTTATAAATTTATGGTGTTTTTCATTGTTTTCGGTGGTACCTCTAAGGATGAATATTCCTTCATGTTGGGACCGATAGATGTCTTTGATGTGGCCTAACCATTTGGGGGTAGGAGCCAACTTTCTCATCTTTATCATCCACTAAATGTTGTCAATAATTTTTGTGTAGAGATTCAAATATAGCTTCTTTTTTTTTTGCATCTTCGTGTAATGTTTGACGATAAATTATATTATTAGAGAATGTCAAAGTTAAAGTGACTTTAGAAATTTAATTCGTAAAAAAACACAATTATCGCATCTAGTCGGATTTCATTTCATTGTATCTCTTTCACATCTTTTTGTTTTATTTAAAAAATGTTCATCCAAAATATAGTAGGTAAACAACCAGAACAAAAGAGTACACTTAAGTAAAAAAAGATGTTGTTGTGTTAATAATTAGTATTGTAAAAGGCGATGTAATTGAAGCAAAGAAGCGACAATTTATCAAACACAGCTCCTAAAGTTTAGAATTCTTCAAAAAACACAACATAGTTTCAGATTTATCAAATCGCGCATCTAATTCCCCTTTTACCCCTCCCGCCAAACAGACCTGCAATTTAATGATGAGAGAGAATTTTCATGCATTCGAGCCACTATTGGAAATTCCGAACCATCTAAACGTGCTGCTGGGAATTCAAATCCCAGCACCACAGTATTCCTGGGAATATAATTCTCAGCATCATTTTTTTTATCTGATTTTTATTTTGTATCGGTCTGATTTCTGAAATATCGCTGTGAATACTAATAAAACCTCGAATATCAGAAATTTTGGCCACGGATACACAGAGGGTGTTAAATACTGTAAAATTTAAAATATTAAATTACATGGCCAAAGAATTAAGGAAAATAATCCTGGAAATTTTTCGAGATTTTTAGGGAATTTTAGGAATTTTTCTGGTTTTAAACGGAGTCCGTACGAGATTTTTACGGGGATAAAATAAATAGACTTTGGAGGAGTCTATTTAAAGGGGATTAATACGCGAAAGTAACCTAAGTTTTATCTATTTTTCTTTTTCTATTCTCTCCGCCGTGTCCCCCCTTCGGCAGTTCTCCTCGCGCGATCCTTTTTTCCCCGATTTCCTTTTTCTTTCCCCCCGCCCGAAACCCCCCGCAACCAGCGCTGTTCTCCTCTTCCCGTCGTCGACCCCAACTGCGTGCGTCGATCTCCATAGCCACGGGATCGTTGTCGGACTTCTCTGCCCTAGACGACGAGCGTCGGTCTCTGCGGCCACAGGACCGCCCGAGCCTCCTCTTCCCTTACGCCGTCGACGCTCGCCTTTCCGGTGCTCAAGCCGCCGCAGGTTCGTCGCAACCGCAGCCATCGAACCGTCGCCACCACTATTTCCTCCCTCTACGTGCTCGCAGATCACAGCCGCGGCAACCGGATTTCGCCGGCCTCCTCTGCCACAAACGCAGGTGATGACTCCTTCTGTCGTCTTCTTCCTCTCGTCCGACTTCTCTGCGAGCGGTAGCACCTTTGATTACGGTTAATCCGCGATGGTGAGTTAATTGTAAATATGTGTTGGATAAATTAAGAGGTTAATTAGGTTGAGCTCGTTGATTTATAGGATTAATTAAACTACTTGAAAAGAAAATCTGTTGAATGGCTGTGGGTTACGTTGGGTTCCAATTAGGGTTCATTATATCCCTAATTTCGTGGAACAGTAGGTTGTAAATGAGCTTGATTGGTCGATTTGGGCTGATTTTGGTGTTATTCAGTTGATCGTATTGTATTCGGAGGATATGGGATGGTTGGATGATATTATTTGATCTTGAGGATTTTTGTAGGTGATGAATTAGGTTAGTTGATTAGGAATTAATTGAGTAAATTGATTGGTACAATTATTGGATAAATTAAAAGCCATTAAATTTTATTTATTTGGCTTAGGTTGTTAAAATGCAGGTTAATCCGGTTTTAATTGATTAATTAGCTTATCATTAATTAATCAAAATTTTTATCAATTGATTTAGTGGGCTAAATTAATTGTATGGATATTTGTGGACAAGGAAAATTGGAAATAGTTTGGGTTAATTGGGTTATGAAGGAAATCGATTAATTATTCGATTTGTCGGTGAATTACATTTTTGTGCTTAACAAAGGTTATGCTATATGGAGGTTTCGGTCATGAGGCAGGTCCCCGGTCGTGACGATTTCATTGTTGTGGATATTTATATTCAGGCGGGTATTTTGACTTATCTTTTAGATATGGTCATTGTTGATATGCTAGTTAGGATAGCTTACAATAATTTTTCATGTATATATGCCTAGTATGTTTTTGGTGCCTACTTGATACATGCATGTGATAGGATATGATTATATCTCCTGTTTTATTTGGATCATAGTTACTTGGATTATGAATATGTACATATTGATTGTACATATTATTCGGATAGGTATTTTGAGTAGGATTGACATGCTTTAGTATCATGTACCATCTTGCATGATTGCATGCTGGCTGGACGGGGTTCCATTATTGTTGAGCCCGCAGCCAGTTATATGGCCTGCACACACTACCACTCATGGGTTAGTGGTACATCAGGAGGGTGTGTGCAGTTGCTCTGTCAGGCTCCGCTGGTCCGCTCATGGGTAGCGATGAGGCAGCGTGGTAGCGGGCAGGGATCCCTCCTCTGGTCTATGACACCGAGAGATGAGAGCTTAGCTCCCCCACTCTATTTGGGGCAGGAGGATAGGTGTACTCCGACAGCATCCTGTCCACTCGGTCACTCAGGAGCAGTGATGGCAGAGTGCACAGTTGTCATAGCCCTACCCACTCGGCTTCACCATCGCGTGTGAGGCGGTTGACTGGCGTCAGGGGTGACCATGTCATTTGCACGACATGCACTTTGCACGGATCGCATTTGTATTGTGTTTGTTGCATTTTTATTGATGCCTTGGATGTTGCATATGATTGCCATGCATACAGGATACATGTTTGTATATGGTGATGACTCTTATTGTAAGGCACTTGCTCCTATATCAGGGTAGGAGATTCAGGTGAGTACAGTCCTTTTGCATTTATTTCTTGCTTACCCTATATGTGAGACTGTACTGTCATGATTTTTATTGTTAGCTATACCTTACTTGCATATCGACTATATCCGCTAAGTTCTTTGAACTTACCCCGTTGATTTATATCTATTTCAGGATGAAGCTGTCAGGAGAGTGCAGCTGCCGGACCCCACTCGTCGTGAATATTTGATTCAGATATTTGTTTTATGGTATTTGGTTTTTGATTAGAGGACATGTTTAGGATTGGAGGTTGATATTTGTATCCGTGGATTTTTGGTGTCCTTATGGACCTTATTCGGTTTTGTTTGGATTGGTTTTGATGAGTATTCTTGCCCAGATGGCAGAAGGGGTAAGTCTAGTTGTGATAGATATTATTCATTTATTTTAGTTGATGGCTAGAGTCCTATCTTTATTATCTGCGTGTGAGTTTGGATTCCGGTCGTGTTGACCGATGTATAGCGGCCGTGTAGGCCTTGTATGTAAATTGACATTGTCACCCGTATAAGGGAGACACTGCCGGATTTTCGTCTGGCGGGGTCTCCTTCGGGGCGTGACAATTTATTTGGTATCAGAGCGCTTAGGTATTCGAGTTCCTAGGGGTTTTTGGATTTTTCGGAGTTCGCCATGTATTGGCAGGTTTTGCGAGGCAATTTGGAAAATTTTAGATTGGTATGGATTTCCGATGATTTTTATGTTTCGGAAATTCGAGGATTTTTGACGAGATACATATGGGGTTTTGACGGCTACGGGACCTCTCCTGATGGTGAAATAGATATGATGATTAATTTGATATATTTTTTTATTTGTTGTAATATTTGTATTCTTTTAACAGATATGAGACGAGGTGGGCGTTCTCCTGCGCCGAGACGCGGTGCGGGGCGGCCACGACAGAGGACATTGAGATCTTTGGCGACTGACTTGCCAGAGAGATCTACTAAGGGTGAGCATGTTGATCAGGGTCAGGTTCCACATGGTGCTGTGGGAGTCGTGGATCCTCAGTCCTCGGCGGTTCCCCCTCCAGAGATTCCCGCTTCTGAAGTATCCGATGTACCAACGGGAGACCCTGCTGCTACACACCAGACACCCCCGCCAGTAGGACCTCCTACTATAGACCCGACAGGCTCATCAGTGGAGTCGGTCGGCCCTCACTCGATATCTGCCCCTGCTCAGGCAGCGACACCTTCTACAGTTGTTTCGCCAACTCCTGCGACGACCCCTACTTATCCTACTAATGTAGCTGCGGCACGAGCTCGGATTCCAGGATTAGCAAAGTCAATGAAAAGCCAGTTCACTTTATTCAGCGGAGAGACTGATCCGATCATGGCTCAGTCTTGGATCGAGATGATGGAGCGTACCTTCTACTATATGGTTTGCTCCGAGTGGGAGAAGGCAGAGTTAGCGGCCTTCCATTTACGAGGCGAGGCCGAGATCTGGTGGGATATGCAGTGCTCGATTATCGGCGAGCAGCAGGTTACCTGGGTGAGATTTAGAGAGGCTTTTGAGAGTCAGTATTTCCCACGGGCATATCAGATGATGAGACGTCAGGATTTTATGAGTCTACGATAGAATAATCGCTCAGTGATGGAGTATAATACAGAATTTAATCGGTTAGCCAGGTTTTATCCAGAATTAGTTGCTGAGGATAGGTCACGGATGATGCAGTTTGTTCAGGGACTAAATGGGCATCTACAGGTCAAGATGGCAGGATTTGGTAGTTCTTCCTACCGAGAGGTGTTGGACAGAGCTTTGTTGATCGAGTTGGCTCAACAGAGAGTTAATACAGATAGGAAGAGGAAACAAACCGAACGAACCACAGGTTAGACCCAGCAGCCATAGACTACTGGACAACAGCAAAGTGGCCGCAGTCAGTCGGGTCAGAGTCATTCTGGGGCATCTAGCCGGCCTCAGAAATCAGGACGATCTTCAGTTGGGCCCTCCCAGTCTTCTCAGTAGAGCCGGAGGCCGCCCACTAGTGACACCCACTATACTCGTTGTGGATCGAGAGAGCATATCGTCTCAGCCTGCACCTTGGGACAGTCAGTTTGCTATTATTGCAAACTGCCTGGACACATGAGCTGAGATTGTTCATTGAAGGCTTAGTATGTGGCTTCCGGGGTTTCTATTCAGGGAGGATCGTTGCGTCAGTCTGGGACTCAGAGAGGGGGCCAAATAGCCAGACCTTCGCAACGCCCGCAGAGGACAGCTCCCCCTTCAGGAGTCGCCTATGGCATTCATGGACAGGAGTACACCAAAGCGTCTGACAAAGGTCACGAGGATCGATCGGGCCAGGATGCGGATGTAGTCCCAACCATCGTATAAAGTACCATTCGCGGCCCACGATAGCGATAAAGTATCACCGCCCGCCACTAGTTCAGATCGGCCCACGCAACCGCGATGCATCGCAGCCGTTATACTAGCCTTCTTATCAGCCTGCGTATCCGCCTTCGTATCAGTCGCAGGTCCAGACACAGCCACCTCTGGCAGTGATACCACCTCCACCTCCGTCGGAGACTGGGCGGATTCATGCGATTACCAGAGAGGATGCGCAGCGAGCCAACGAATCCGTATTTCGCGGTACGGTTTCACTTTATGCATTTTCAACTATTATGCTAGTTGATACTGGTAGTTCGCATTCGTTTATTTCTTGTACTTTTATGAGAGAGATCGGTAGACTACCTACTAGTAAATCACAGAGATTAGTCGTCTCCCTATCGTCTGGCGATACATTGGATGTTACCCAGGAGGTTTGAGGTTGTCCCTTAGATTTCGGTAACATCATTCTTACTGTAGATTTATTGGTACTGGATATGGTCGAGTTCGACATTATCCTTGGCATGGATTGGTATCGCCGCATATCATGCCACGCGATGGGTGTCAGACGAGGGTGGTCACATTCCGACCTCCGAACCAACCCTCGTGGGATTTCACTGGCATCCGGGACGATGACATAGCGACCATTTCTGCGATTCAGGCTCAGAAGCTTTTATTGCACGGTTGCCAGGGTTTTCTATTATCGATGATCAATGTAGAAGACAGTGGTGACTCTCAGATGGCGGACATCCCTATTGTCCAGGAGTATCCAGATGTCTTTCCAGAGGAGTTACCGGGACTGCCTCCCAGAAGACAAGTAGAGTTCATGATCGAGTTAATACCTGGGACGTCGTCGGCATCGAAAGCTTCTTATCGTATGACCCCGAGAGAGTTGGACGAGTTAAAGGTTCAGCTCCAGGGACTTTTGTATAGAGGTTTTATTCACCCTAGTGCATCACCCTGGGGTTCTCCTGTTAAATTACATTAATGTTAAATACTATAAAATTTAAAATATTAAATTACATGGCCAAAGAATTAAGGAAAATAATCTTGTAAATTTTTCGAGATTTTTAGGGAATTTTAGGAATTTTTCTGGTTTTAAACGGAGTCCGTACGAGATTTTTACGGGGATAAAATAAATAGGCTTTGGAGGAGTCTATTTAAAGGGGATTAATACGCCAAAGTAACCTAAGTTTTATCTATTTTTCTTTCTCTATTCTCTCCGCCGCGTCCCCCCTTCGGCAGTTCTCCTCGCGCGATCCTTTTTTCCCCGATTTCCTTTTTCTTTCCCCCCCGCCCGAAACCCCCGCAACCAGCACCGTTCTCCTCTTCCCGTCGCCGACCCCAGCCGCGCGTGCCGATCTCCATAGCCACGGGATCGTTGCCGGACTTCTCTGCCCTAGACGATGAGCGTCGGTCTCTGCGGCCATAGGACCGCCCGAGCCTCCTCTTCCCCTACGCCGCCGACGCTCGCCTTTTCGGTGCTCAGGCCGCCGCAGGTTCGTCGCAACCGCAACCATCGAACCGTCGCCACCACTGTTTCCTCCCTCTACGTGCTCGCAGATCACAGCCGCGACAACCAGATTTCGCCGGCCTCCTCTGCCACAAACGCAGGTGATGACTCCCTCTGCCATCTTCTTCCTCTCGTCCGACTTCTCTGCGAGCGGTAGCACCTTTGATTACGGTTAATCCGTGACGGTGAGTTAATTGTAAATATGTGTTGGATAAATTAAGAGGTTAATTAGGTTGAGCTCGTTGATTTATAGGATTAATTAAACTACTTGAAAAGAAAATCTGTTGAATGACTGTGGGTTACGTTGGGTTCCAATTAGGGTTCATTATATCCCTAATTTCGTAGAACAGTAGGTTGTAAATGAGCTTGATTGGTCGATTTGGGCTGATTTTGGTGTTATTCGGTTGATCGTATTGTATTCGGAGGATATAGGATGGTTGGGTGATATTATTTGATCTTGAGGATTTTTGTAGGTGATGAATTAGGTTAGTTGATTAAAAATTAATTGGGTAAATTGATTGGTACAATTATTGGATAAATTAAAAGCCATTAAATTTTATTTATTTGGCTTAGGTTGTTAAAATGCGGGTTAATCCGGGTTTAATTGATTAATTAGCTTATCATTAATTAATCAAAATTTTTATCAATTGATTTAGTAGGCTAAATTAATTGTATGGATATTTGTGGACAAGGAAAATTGAAAATAGTTTGGGTTAATTGGGTTATGAAGGAAATCGATTAATTATTCGATTTGTCGGTGAATTGCATTTTTTTGCTTAACAAAGGTTATGCTATATGCAGGTTTCGGTCACGAGGCAGGTCCCCGGTCGTGACGATTTCATTGTTACGGATATTTATATTCAGGCGGGTATTTTGACTGATCTTTTAGATATGGTCATTGTTGATATGCTAGTTAGGATATCTTACAATAATTTTTCATGTATATATGCTTAGTATGTTTTTGGTGCCTACTTGATACATGCATGTGATAGAATATGATTATATCTCCTGTTTTATTTGGATCATAGTTACTTGGATTATGGATATGTACATATTGATTGTACATATTATTCGGATAAGTATTTTGAGTAGGATTGACATGCTTTAGTATCATGTACCATCTTGCATGATTGCATGCTGGCTGGACGAGGTTCCATTATTGTTGAGCCCACAGCCAGTTACATGGCCTGCACACACTGCCACTCATGGGTTAGTGGTACATCAAAAGGGTGTGTGCAGTTGCTCTGTCAGGCTCTGCTGGTCCGCTCATGGGTAGCGATGAGGCAGCGTGGTAGCGGGCAGGGATCTCTCCTCTGGTCTATAACACCGGGAGATGAGAGCTTAGCTCCCCCACTCTGTTTGGGGCAGGAGGATAGGTGTACTCCGACAGCATCCTGTCCACTCGGTCACTCAGGAGCAGTGATGGCAGAGTGCACAGTTGTCATAGCCCTACCCACTCGGCTTCACCATCGCGTGTGAGGCGGCTGACTAGCGTCAGGGGTGACCATGTCATTTGCATGACATGCACTTTGCACGGATCGCATTTGTATTGTGTTTGTTGCATTTTTATTGATGCCTTGGATGTTGCATATGATTTCCATGCATACAAGATACATGTTTGTATATGGTGATGACTCTTATTGTAAGGCACTTGCTCCTATATCAGGGTAGGAGATTCAGATGAGTACAGTCCTTTTGCATTTATTTCTTGCTTACCCTATATGTGAGACTGTACTGACATGATTTTTATTGTTAGCTATACCTTACTTGCATATCGACTATATCCGCTAAGTTCTTTGAACTTACCCCGTTGATTTATATCTATTTCAGGATGAAGCTGTCAGAAGAGTGCAGCTGCCGGACCCCACTCGTCGTGAATATTTGATTCGGATATTTGTTTTATGGTATTTGGTTTTTGATTAGAGGACATGTTTAGGATTGGAGGTTGATATTTGTATTCGTGGATTTTTGGTGTCCTTATGGACCTTATTCGGTTTTGTTTGGATTGGTTTTGATGAGTATTCCTGCCCAGATGGCAGAAGGGATAAGTCTAGTTGTGATAGATATTATTCATTTATTTTGGTTGATGGACAGAGGCCTATCTTTATTATCTGTGTGTGAGTTTGGATTCCGGTCGTGTTGACCGATGTTTAGCGGCCGTGTAGGCCTTGTATGTAAATTGACATTGTCACCCGTACAGGGGAGATGCTGCCGGATTTTCGTCAGGTGGGGTCTCCTTCGGGGCGTGACAGAGGGACACTACTCAAACTCAATGGACTTGGATTGAATCGAAAAAGAGGTGAATAGGACCATCAATGGGTTTTGACCGAAACCAATTGATGGACTTAGAGGAGTCCAAATTTCGAAATCTTAACATAGACTAAAAGATCTTACAACATGAATTTTTGATATGTCGAGGAAACTTAGTTTTAATCCTCCTATCTCCCAATTTTAACTTGTGTCGAAAAAAAAGATGGTACTGAAAGTTGAGAAACTGATGGAAGATGGTGGTAGTGGTGCTAGAATTCGCAATTCCAGCACCACTGTGGTGCTGGAATTGGAATTTTCAGCACCACTGTGGTGCTGAGATTGGAATTCCCAGCACCACAGTGGTGTTGCAATCCCTGCACCACCACTGTGGTGCTGGAATTGTGAATTCCAGCACCATTGTGGTGCTGGAATTGGAATTCGCAACACCGCAGTAGTGTTGCAATCCCAACACCACCATTGTAGTGCTGGGAATTCCAATCTCAGCACCACAGTGGTGCTGGAAATTCCAATTCCAGCACCTCTGTGGTGATGAATATATTTTTCATCATTAACTTTTCATCAAATTTTAATTAGCAAAAAATAACTCGATCCGAAGAAAAGAAGTTGAACTGTATTCTTAATACAAATTAGAGATAAAAACTAACCTTGTGATCAGAAACTGAGAGGAAGTCTGAGGACACCAAGAGAATGTTTTTCAGGCTTTAGATCCTTATGGATAAGTCGTAGATCATCGTGCATGACTATAATGAGAATAAAAAGAAGAATCATCGTCTTAGTTTATAGTTTTGAAGCATATTCCCCTGATAACGATAGGAAGTGACTAATATTTCACAAACCAACAATAGACTTCAGCAGTTGTCTACCGATATCGCAGACTAGATCAAGTGGCAAGGATCGATCGCCATTCTTCCGAAGAAGATCATGTAGACTCGGCCCGAGCTTCTCAAATACCTATTATTTTTTTTTTCAAAAAAGAAAAGATTAAGATCACATTAAACCAATAAGAAATCAGAGAAAGGGTTAACGTTGTAGACTTACTATGCATATGTGATGACGATAGTTGAAGTAATTTCGAACTCGCATAAAACTATAAGAACAGAGTGTTTAGCATGTGAGTTAGCTAATTTCAATTTTAAGATTGTCAAATGCAATTAATTATAATTAATTAATGACGTATTATAATTGAACTGTGGTGCTGAAAAATATATTCATCACCACAGAGGTGCTGGAATTGTGAATTCCAAAGACTACGTGCCGAATTGGAATTTCAAAGACCACCGTAGGCTGGGATTGGAATTTCCAAGATCACGCTGGTGGTGCTGGATTGCAACACCACCGCGTGCCGAAATTCCAACACCTACATGGTGCCGAATTCACAATTCCAGCATCACGTGGTGGTGTAGGATTGCAACACCACCGGTGCCGAGAATTCCAATCCCAAAGACCATAGCGCCGAAATTCCACCTTTCGACTACTACCACCATCTTCCACCAGTTTTTCAACTTCCAGTACCATCTTTTTTTCCGACACAAGTTAAAATTGGGAGATAGGAGGATTAAAACTAAGTTTTCTCGACATATCAAAAATTCATGTTGTAAGATCTTTCAGTCTATGTCAAGATTTCAAAATTTGGACTCCTCTAAGTCCATCAATGGGTTTCGGTCAAAACCCATTGATGGTCCTATTCATCTCTTTTTCGATCCAATCCAAGTCCATTGAGTTTAAGTAGTGTCTCTCTGTGTATCCGTGGCCAAAATTTCTGATATTCGAAGTTTTATTAGGTATTCATAGTAATATTTCAGAAATCAGACCGATATAAATTAGAAATCAGATAAAAAAAAGGTAGTGCTGAGAATTATATTCCCAGGAATACTGTGGTGCTGAGATTTGAATTCCCAACATCACGTTTAGATGGTTCAGAATTTCCAGTAGTGGCTCGGATGTATGAAAATTCTCTCTCATCATTAAATTGCAAGTCTGTTTGGCGGGAGGGGTAAAAGGGGAATTAGGTGCACAATTTGGTAAATCTGAAACTATGTTGTACTTTTTGGATAATTCCGAACTTTAAGAACTGTGTTTGATAAATTGCCGGCAAAGAAGTTTGAAAGAGTGAAAGTAATGTAGATAAGAAGAGAGGGCGTTGCCTCATTGATCTCAAAATATAATTTTATTTCTTTTCTTATCCTTATCTCATTACAAGATCATTTAGTGAAGTTTTTATTTTCTATTTTTAATAACACAAATCATCGTCAAAAATAAAATAGTGGGGCTATTAAAAGGCACCATGCTAACGTTATTAAGTGAGACATCATTGATATCTAAAGAAGAATTATAGTGTCATCAAATTAATGACACTTTAACATTGTTAAACTAACAACATTTTAGCATGGAGATTTAGAGAATTTTAGATTAACACTGTACAATTTAACATTGTGATCTAACACACTTTAGTATAATGAGTTTGTGACAATTTAGCATCGTTAATTAAAACGCTATAAATTAAGTTGCCATATTTATAAATGTTTGATTTAAGCTCTCTTTCTCTTTGTAAAATTCATATATTAACAAATAAAATCTATGGTCAATTTGAATAAAGCATATTAATATTTTTCAATCATATCTTTACGACTTTACCAAATAACAACACCACTAACAACTTAAAACATGTAATAATATATATCAATGAAAGAGATCAGCAAATTTTAGCAATACAACATCAAAACTCACAAAAGGATCAGGAAATGATAGAGATGCGACGACAACAAGCCTTTCTTATGCGCCAGTTTCAGCAATTTAGTTCTGGTCCCAGTCATATTCCTCTGAGTCAAGACGATGATGGTGGCGACGATGATGATATTGTATGCATGTTTTTAATTAGTACCTTTATAATTGTTTAGTTTATCTAGTTTGTTAATCCTTCATTTTTTACATTTTTTCTTAGTACTTTTTATTTTGCTTTAAACAGGAATGATCGATGAAGTCAATCCTTATGGCGGCTGAAAATGCACATCATTGTAAGTCTTTGCATATTTTTTTTCGTGTTAGTATATAGTTTTTTTTAATGTATGATACTTTTTGTTGTTTGTTTCTTTTCTAATGCAGGTAGAAGAATGTCGGCGATTGCTTACCAGATTCTTTTTTTTTCCCCATGTCTTGAGATCTTTTGTGGACATTGTTATTTGGATATCATAACTATGTTAATGTTTGAAATGTTGTAGGATATAACTTTTTATTTGGAATGTTGTATTGCTCTAAACTTATGATGTTGCTTTGTATTTATTTGGATATGAAATATGTTTTGATATTATTGAATATTATTTTGTTGTATTGAATGTGTGTGTGTTTTGTTTGTATTGAATGTATTTATTTGGATATTATAAATTATTGTGTTTTGTTGTGTGTGTGTGAAAATTTGTATATACAATAGAATATCTAAACGGAATAAATCTGTCAAAAATTTTTTAATTTTGCGACAAATTTAGCGACAAATATACAAATTCGTTGCTAAATCTTGAGAAATTTTATGACGACTTTATGACGAATTTAAATTATTTAAACGCAAATTTTAATTTAGCAACGAATCCAATCATGACAAATTTTGCAACGAATTTTCCGACCGAAATTTATGACGAAAAATAATTAAATCGCAAATTTACACGAATTTAGCAACGAAACCAATCGACAATTTTTGCAATTTTATGCGAAATTTGCATCGAAAAATATTTCGTCGCAAATTTTTGCGATGAAAAACGCATTCGTCGCAAATTTCAGCGACGAAATTTGCAACGAATTTGGAAACATCGCAAATTTACCAACGAATTCCTTTTTTCGTCGCGAAAATTACCAACGAAAAAATTAATTTGTCACCAAAATGTATTATTTCTTAATTTTCCGACGAATTTAGCGACGAAATTTGCGACGAATTTTTATCGGTCGGAAAATTACCAACGATTTCCTTATTTCGTTGCAAAAATTTCCAACGAAAAAAAGAATTCGTCGCAAAATTTTGCGATGAATTCTTTTTTAGTCGCAAATTTGCGACGAATTTTTAATTCGTCGCAAAATTTTGCGACGAATTCTGCGACGAATTTGGGAAATCTGGGTAACTTTTTGCAACAAAATTTGCGACGAAATTTAAAATTCGTCCCTAATTTTCGTCGCTAAAATTCGTCGCAAAAACTTCGTCGCTATTTTGTCGCTAAAATTTGCGACGCTTATTTCCCAACAAAAAAATTTTTGTCGCAAAATTCATCGCAAAAATATTTTGCAATGAATTTTTTTTTAAAATTCGTCGCTAAATTCGTCCCAAATTTCTATTTTTTTTGTAGTGATAACTACAATAAATTTAAAACTAACATCATATAATTAGCATAAGAGTATCTAGCAAATGTAAAAATATGACATCTAATACTGATTCACATATCAAACTCATTATATAATCGATATGCTTCTAACAAGCTATATCTTTCACACCAAGCTTGGTCCACATTCGCTGCTCATAATTTGCATGTATTTCTCAATCTAAGCTGTTTAAATCTAATAATATTTGTTCCTCCATACTATCAATTTTCTATAGAGCGGTTAAGTGTGGAGGTTGCCTAAATGATCGGATAGATTGTGGTCCAAATATTAATGTTAAGTGCACACCAAGACCAATCAACACACCAATCATATTTATCTTCCCTCTGCTGGATATTGGGTCTTAAATGACCAATACGATTTTGCAAGAAAAAATCGAGATACCATCAATCGATAAAAGTCTGAATTGACTTCAAAATCGAAATCTATGTTTCGCGTAGATGAATCTAGATTATTTATTTGCTCAAAATCGATTACAGGTGAATGAGAAATTAATTATTTAAAGTTAGTCCAAAATATCATAATTGTAGATTAATGTCATAAAAGGAAGTAAATGGGGAATAGTCCCACATCGGAAATTCCAAAGAGTATTTGCTTCCTTATATATGTTGCAGTGTTAACTTCATTAACACAAAAAGCACAGATGTTCTCTTCTGACGGACGAGCAGGTGCTCACACCTGCGAGCCCATGGCCCATCACCTACCACCTGCCATGCGCGCACGCGCACAATGGGTGTTTTGTTGGCGCACTTTGCACTTTGCATCATCGTGAGGAGTTTAGATTTATGCTCGAGATGACATGGCAGTGTCTACATGACACTCGGTTGATGTGTTATGCCTATGTGACACTAGGTTGGGGCAGAGAGAGATGATTAGAATGTTGACTGGGGGGCATATGGTAACCATTGGATCGAAGAGGGATGATGAATCGCAAGTGACGTGATCTGGAGCGTTGATTATGAAGAGTCGCGATCTGATCATTGGTGATGAAGGTTGATCTGGAGCGTTAGATCGAATGGATCGCTGCATCCATATCTGACAATTGAGATCAAAGGGCTATCTGAAGGGTTACAACCCTCCAGATCGAACGTCCTAGATGAATCCTGACCAAAAGGTTACAACCAATCACCAAAGGGTATTTCACCTCTTCACCTTATATAAATAGAATCCTTTAGACGATGGAATTCACTCAATACAATCATTCAATACCTCCCATCTTCTGCATCCAGAGTCCAAAAAGCTTACGAGAAGGTTCGTTGGTCTCGAAATTTGAAGTGCTTCTCTTTCGAGACGTCATCGTTGTATCTTGGGAAACGAATTGCTACTATCTGTAAGCACCTGTGGCGGAGCAATATCGTTTTAAGAAGATAGTGTTGAACACTAGCCTCGACGATCTGATATCATTTTGCATTCTCGCGGTAATCATTGATAAAAGAAAAACACCCTCATCAGCTCATTAAACCCTCATTCTCTATCCTTTTTTTGTAGGAATTATGAAATTTTCA
Organism: Wurfbainia villosa; assembly: GCA_025175895.1. Classification (NCBI taxonomy): domain Eukaryota; kingdom Viridiplantae; phylum Streptophyta; class Magnoliopsida; order Zingiberales; family Zingiberaceae; genus Wurfbainia; species Wurfbainia villosa. The sequence goes on from CM045997.1 coordinate 60,649,922, forward strand.
TGAATTAATAAAATTATAAACACTTACAGTCAGTTCATCGATTTCTTTGACCCTGCCAATCTATTTCCTTTGATTAGAAGGACTGTTAATCTATAGCTTGTCGTCTAAAGGACAATCACAATCTAAAACCCGGAAGGTTCTTGGTTCACGAACCAAGTTCCTCTCGAGCCTTGGATGTTCCTCTCGAATGCAAGACACTTAGTCTCGGCACTCTGTTCTCCGACAATGCTTCCATAGCATTTCTCTTATCCTTACCCTTCTTTTCTTAACTTGGATGAACTCTCTTCAAGGGGTGTTAGACATTACTCTTGTAGTGCACCACGTGCACTTCGTGCATACACGAATGCACATCGTGCATCAAGTTCGTGTAGCAACTGCATGTAGCATAACCACTAATAACTGTCAATAATGCCAATATCTCCCACTCGTTCAAGTTAAACCACAAAGATAAATAGTCACAAAGACTATTTGAGAATAAGGGATAATAGTCACAAATACTAATACAACAGAGACTAGACAGAACATAAGTTATCAATCACAAAGACTAGCTAATCACAAAAACTATTTGAACATGCATCCAATTCATACTTAAGAAAAATGGTTCATGTGACAACAAACATATTGAGCAATCAATGCTAAGAAAATTATGTTGGATCGAGAAGTGTCGCTAGAGGGGGGGGGAGAATAGCGATCGTAAATCTTTTCGACGTTTCGTTCGAGTAGATAATTAAATGAGTAAGAGCAGCGGAAAATAATGAGACGCGTTTATTTTTACTTGGTTCACAACCTAGCGGTTGCTACTCCAAGGCCCTATCGGTCCTAGACCACGTACGAAGGGCAAAACACTATAACGTCTCCTCCTCGTTGGAGGTAGGAGACAACGATCACAAAACCGAATGTAAGAGGATGAGGCAATAAGCCTACCTCACCTCGTTACGATTAAAACAAAGAATACAATAAAAATAATTACTTGCTACTGCTGCCGACGAAGGAGATTTGAACTTGTCGTCGTATCGGCGTTATGACGGCGTTGGAGCGTTGGTGTTGTAGGAGCACTTGAGAATAAACTTGATGTAATTTGGAGTTGGAATCCTCCCCTCTTTTTATAGATTTTGGCCTCTGAATATATCTCCTCTTTTTTTGGAACAGATCACGAAGTTGTATAATTTTTATCGCGAAGTGGCCACTTCAAACCTTATCCGTTTTGACCTAGCGCAAAGGTGATTAAATGCGCCATCGATCGTGATGACTCCCATCGATCGTGATGACATCGATCATTGCCCGGCTGGCCACTTCTCTCTGATGAGAGGTTAGCTCAAAAAATGATAAATGCGACGGTTTCTAACCGTCCGATCTCAACCTAGACCTTCCACAGGAAGTCTTAGTCGGATCGCCGCCTACGGTCATCCCCGTAAAGAGGACACGACCTTACAATCTCTCACTCACACGAGCTTTCCTCGATACTTACCTTATAGCTCTCGCTTCTGGCCTTCCACTCAATTCCTTCGGCTCCCTCCGAAGTCACTCGAGTGTCACCCGACCACCACGGCTTCCTCCGGGTGTCGCTAGCCTACAGCTCCAGCTTTAGTATTTTTCTACACACTCGATTTAGTTCGTGAGATAACGATGTAAATTTAACTTTGTGTCTTTGCCATAATCAATACACAGGTTCGATTATTTAGTGCCCCTGCACCAACAATCTCCCCCTTTTTGATCTATGGCAAACCAACACAAAGTTAAGGGAAATTAAAGCATAAAACAAGTATAGTAAATGATGAATGTCATTTTCAAAAACTCCCCCTTAACCAAAACTCCCCCATAACCCTAGGTGAGTTTTGAAATAGATACTTTAGTTTTCAAAATTAAATAAATTTTGTGTTACTCCCCCTTAACTCCCCCTTAACTTTCGCTCTTCTCCCCCTTTTGCCATAAATCAAAACAAATGTTGGGGTTTGTTATGTAAAATTGAAGTTTGTTATATAAAATAGGGGTTTAAAAACAATATGGTATATGCATGCATCAAGATAAATCAACTATGAGTCCAAGCATGCGTCTAGCAGTAATTAGATAGATTGGTTCGAGGTGTGTCCCTCTGCACCAATAATTTAAAGGTTTGTAATATAACCCTTAGGGTTAATTTGCTTTCCCCCTTAATCAAATATATGAAGTATAAGAGATGTAAGGGGCGCTAAACTTTGGCTTAAGAGTTGTTAAGTACAATAGTTGGGAAAATAAGTAGTCTTTTGAAGAGGTTATATTTCAATTATCCTTAACATCTCACCAATTCTATGTGTCTCAGAATTTGTTCACCTTATATGTTTTGTGAGATGATTTTAAATTGATTAGAGATAGTCAACCTCGAGTTAGATTCGGATTTAACCTTTAGATCGTTAAGTAACTTTTCGAGAAATTGGCTTCCAGGTCGTGGCGAGGCACAGGGGCCTTCTTTGATCGGAACAACGACCACTTCCTTAGATAAAGCCAAATTCAAGAAAATATCACTTAAGTCACTTAGGGTTACTTCCTGGTCTAACTAGTTTAGGATACGACGAGGTAGCTTCAGTTAGTTCCACTCGGTCAAGTGCACCAAGCTAGATATGCCTTATCTAGCTCGAATACACGAAACTTTGTTTCCCTAACGTACTATCATCTCGCCGCATCTTGATACTATGTTGATAAGAGTTGACTAACTATTTTCCCTATCTAGCTGTTCTACAAATTAAAATAAAATATTCAATGGTTTTGCTAAGTAAGCGGGTATACTATTTTAGTGTTAGCTCCCCCTGGACCATTGAACCAATATGGTCTACTCAAATAATGAATTTGATCCTGGGGAATCCAAAACTTATTAGTCCTTATATGTGAATTCAATAAAACCTTTGGGACCCATGCTTGGACTCTTTGATGACTACGATTTACGATAGACATATATGACCTATTCGTAGTCGTTGACCTAAATCCGAGTCCGACTTTGTTGTACACTGCTCTTTGGGTTCCAAGTAGTCAGTTAAGATTCTTAGATCCCAACGTGAACCTTTCCAACATAGCCTCAACCTCTTGAACTCGGTCTTTCAAGAGAGAATTCTCCTCCTCAAGTTTTTCAATTTGGGTTGAGTTTCCCTCTTGAACTTGACTAGTTAAAGAGGTTAGAGTAGCCTCTTGCTTGAGGGTTTCAACCTCCTCAAGTAACGACTCAACCTTATACTCGGACTTAGTTAATTTCCTATTAAGCATTTTAATTGTATTGTAAAGCGTATGAATTAGTGAGCGGCTAACCTTAATTTTCTCTTTTGGTCCGACTTTGAGTTGCTTCTCGAAGTAGTCCTCGAGTTCAGAGTCGGTATTGTAATAGGATTCGCATTCGGACTCTGACTCGGACTCTTCGGGTCTTGCCATGCATGCTATGCCGCCGCCTTCTTCATTGTCCCATGTTGCATGAAAAGCCTTCTTTTGATTTGATTTGAATTGTGCCCTCTTTTGATTCTTTAGTAGCCTCCTTTCCCTCCGAACGATCTTCCGCACTACGTTCACTATTGCTTCCACCTTTTCGGATTCAGACTCTAATTCGTCATCGGGTTCGAGTCCATCTTCTTGCCTGGTAGGTGGCTTGCTTTTTTGTCCTGCAAGTAGAGCAATACCTCTCTCGGCCCGGACCACATTAGTTTGCTCGTGAAGTTCAAACTCGGAAAATAATTCGTCTAACCTAAGCTTCGAAAGGTCCTTAGGACCTTATAAGCATCGACTATGGATGCCCACAAGGTAGTCCTAGGAAATGAATTAAGAACGTACCTTAGTAGGTCGCGGTTTTCGACCTTGTGTCCGATTGTGTGTAGGCCATTGACAATGTCCTGGACGCGGGCGTGTAGTTGCGTCACCGTCTCGTGTTCCTCCATCTTAAGGTTATACAACTTATTGAAAAGAAGGTCACGTTTACATACCTTAGCATCGTACATTCCTTCGTGTAGCTCGATTAATTTGTTCCATAGGTCCTTGCCGCTAATGAATGGTCCGATGCGGTTGAATTCCTCCTTGGACAAGCCGCATTGCAATATTTGGGTTGCTCTTGCATCGGCTTCGATTTGCCTCTTGATTGCATTTGTCCACTTGTTGAAATCCAAGGGCTCTCCTTGATCATTGGTGGGTAGAGCAAAGCCGGTTTGGATTATTATCCAAGTCTCGACTTGTGTTTTTAAGAAACACTCCATCTGACCTTTCCAATAACGGAAATCATCTCCGTTAAAGAACGGAGGTCGGGTGGTGCTATACCCCTCAATGTGAGCCATTAAGTATCTTGCAAAACATGAATAAAAACCAAAGAGAATTCCAAGACTTGGTCTTGGATTAGTAATGTGGGAAATAAATAGGAAATAAACAGAATTAAATGAAAAAAATAAGAAACTAACAAAAACTAACAACTTACGACCTTCGATGTCCCCGAAAGGGTACTTGACGTTGGATTTTGGGTCTGGAAATAGCTTGTTATGAGGGTAAACCCTCATATGAAATGTAGATCTCTCAGAGAGCTTCGATTTGGTAGGTAGATCGTTATGTGAGTCCACTTGTGCAAAAAGTTATGACCGTTTTACTGTCGGCTACTCCAAGAGAGAATATTTGCAAGCACACAACCAAAAGAAACGTACTAAGACTTTGTCTTGGATTAGTAGTGCGGCAGGAAAAAGACCTAAAAAAATACGAATCGAAAAATACGAACAGAAAACCAAAACGTGCTAGATCGGTGGTTTCACCAAATCTTAGCGCCCCCGCTCTGATACCAATTGTTGGATCGAGAAGCATCGCTAGAGGGGGGGGGGGGAGAATAGCGATCGTAAATCTTTTCGACGTTTCGTTCGAGTAGATAATTAAATGAGTAAGAGAAGCGGAAAATAACGAGACACGTTTATTTTTACTTGGTTCACAACCCAGCGGTTACTACTCCAAGGCCCTATCGGTCCTAGACCACGTACGGAGGGCAAAACACTATAACGTCTCCTCCTCGTTGGAGGTAGGAGACAATGATCACAAAACCGAATGTACGAGGATGAGGCAACAAGCCTACCTCACCTCGTTACGATTAAAACAAAGAATACAATAAAAACAATTACTTACTACTGCTGCCGACGAAGGAGATTTGAACTTGTCGTCGCGTCAGCGTTATGATGGCGTTGGAGCATTGGCGTTGTAGGAGCACTTGAGAATAAACTTGATGTAATTTGGAGTTGAAATCCTCTTCTCCTTTTATAGATTTTGGCCTCTGAATATGTCTCCTCTTTTTTTGGAATAGATCACGAAGTTGTATAATTTTTATCGCGAAGTGGCCGCGTCAAACCTTATCCATTTTGACTATGTGCAAAGGCTGATTCGTCGTCATCAGTCGACTGATGACTCCCATCAGTCGACTGATGAGCATCAGTCGACTGCCCAATGTCCAGCAGTCGACTGCCAGCCTGACCACTTCCCTGCAGTAAGAGGTTAGCTCAGAAAATGATAAATGCGACGGTTTCTAACCGTCCGATCTTGACCTAGACCTTCCATAGGAAGTCTTAGTCGGATCGCCGCCTATGGTCATCCCCGTAAAGAGGACACGACCTTACAATCTCTCACTCACACGAGCTTTCCTCGATACTTACCTTGTAGCTCTCGCTTCCGGTCTTTCACTCGATTCCTTTGGCTCCCTTCGAAGTCACTCGAGTGTCGCCCGACCACCACGGCTTCCTTCGGGTGTCACTAGCCTACAACTCCAGCTTTAGTACTTTTCTGCACACTCGATTTAGCTCATGAGATAACGATGTAAACTTAACTTTGTGTCTTTGCCATAATCAAAACACAGGTTCGATTATCTAGTGCCCCTGCACCAAAAAATTATTACACTTTACATAACTGCTCATTGGGCGATCAATAATGCTAAGAAAGTTGTTACACCTTATTTAGCCGCTCACCAAATGACACACAACCACCATCCAAGTGGCACACAACCATTCTCTAGGATGTTAGGGATCGGAGGTCACACTAGAGGGGGGGGGGAGGGGGTGATAGCATTTTTCTCTTTCGATGGATCGTGTGCTTGTCTACAATAAGTTAGTGCGCTGCGGAATGTTGATGCAGGGAGCATCACTCGTTAATTTTTATGTAAGAACCATAGTTAAAGTTAAGAATTACTTTTGTTTTGATATGCATGTTAACTGTGCAGGCTTAACAAGAAAGCCCTAGCAGGTTAGGCAAACCAGATATTAGGCAAAGTATGGAAAGCCCTAGTAGGTTAGGCAGACTAAATCTAGGCAAAGTATGGAAAGTCCTAGTAGGTCGTGTTGATTGGATACTAGGCATAAGACTTGATAGATCAAGAGGACCGGACACCAAGCAGGAAGTTCAGATGAGTCAGGAGATCGGACATCTGGCATGAAGACCGATTGGATCAGGAAACCAGAGAATCAGCATGAAGTCCAGCCGGGTCAGAGAGATCGGATAGCAGGCGGGAAGCCTTGGTGAGTCAGATCGGATGTCAAGCATGGTAAGTCTGGCTGGGCAGCCGACAGGTAAGCCTTGAGTTAAGAGGTGAGGCCGAGTCCTCAGGTGGGGACAAAGCTAGACATCGATCCGACGGATAGTCTATATGGGACTAAGAAGTCGAGATCAGGCAGTATTACTGCTGTCATTTCATTTTTTATTATGTATTTTTCTAATCTTGTTTTGGAGAACTCCAATCGACTGGAAGGATTACAGTCGACTGATGTCCAGTCGATTGGGTTTGTTCCAGTCAACTAGATACCCAATTGACAACACAGGTTGGTAATTGATCGAAGATCTGGCGATTGAGATGGTAAGAACTTCAGTCGACTGAGGAGGTCTAATTGACTGGAAATAAAAATTTCCCGATGCTGAGCTAGGTGACTTGGAGGTCCAGTTGACGGAAAGGTCGATGTACCAAATCGATAGTCCTATTTGGAGTTGACTGGAGGGTGTTCCAATTGACTAAAAAGTACTTATAAAAGAAATGGAGGATTAGCTCTGAATTATCAATTGCATATATGTCGAAGTGTTGTCGCCATTGCTCTTCATGCCGAAGCTTCAGCCATCCTCAGACACTACGAACTCAACTTCCATTTGTACTACTGTCGGTATAATTTTATCGCTTACATTTCACTTTATTGTACTTAAATTCAAAAGGATAGGTGGTTGTACCTTTTCCTTATATATATATTTTTTTTGTAAAAAGTGAATCCCTCTGAGTTCGAGAGTTCTTGAATCGGAGGACTTTAGTGGATTGCCCATCTAGGCGACTCTTGGAGAGTCGTGGGCCTTCGACTAACAACCCGGCTCGGGTTGTGAACTAAATAAAAATAAATTATATAATTTACATTTCCACTGCATACTCTTACATTTCGAAAAGAAGAAAAGATTAGTTTTAAAAGAAAATTTTTATATTCCGAGATTCACCCCCTCTCTAGGAAATCTCCGATCCTACAATTAGTTTCAGAGCGGGGGTGCTTCGATTTTGGTGCAACCACCAATGAGAGCATTTAGAGAATTTTCTTAAATTTTATAATTCTTATCTTAGATTAATTTTTGCTTTCGCACTAGAATAAATTTTCTAATATTTGTCAATTTTGCTTTAGTATAAGTTCAATTTTTGCACTAGCACAATCTTACTCTAATTGTGTAACACTAGGAATATTTTTGAAAGATAAAAAAAATCTGTTTTTATAAAAAAAAAAAATATATGTCACACTTAGAGGGGTATAACACCGTTTGCCCTCCCTCTCTTTAACGGAGAGGACTTTTCGGAAAAGGCAAATGGAGTGCTTCTTGAAAACCGACCTCGAGGTGTGATTTTCGATTAGGAAAAGTTTCATTCCTCTAGTAGATGACTCAGGAGAGTTTTTAGATCCGGAGAAATGGACCGCGGACGTAAGGAAATGAGCTTAAGTCAATTACAAGGCTCTTAATACCTTGCAATGTGGACTAACTAAAGAAGAGCTCAATAGAGTCGGACCCTTTGAAAACTTTAAGGAACTTTGGGATAAATTAATAGAAATACACGAAGACATTAGGATAGCTAAAAGAGACTTGCTAATTAATAATTTATTTAATTGTAAAATGCTTGAAAATGAAAGTGCTAGTCAACTTCACACTAGGATAAAGGACATACTAAATGGGCTCCACCTAATAGGTCATCAAATTGAAAATAGGAATATAATTAGGTATACCCTTAAGACATTTCCTCAGAATGCCTTATGGACATTCATCGTCGATGCCTATAAGGTCTCCTGGAATCTTTCCTTAATTAGACTAGACGAACTATTTTGTGAACTTGAACTACATGAACAAGCTAACTCAGGTCAAACTGAGAATGGTATTGCATTAGTGGCCGGTTTGACAAGAAAGGAAAAGAAAACCAAGAATGAGTCCGAAGACAAGTCAGAGTCGGACTTAAACGGAGAAGAAGAGATCATTAACATGGTTCGGAAGATGTTCAATCAAAAAAAGAGGTTCACGAAGAAAGATGCCAAAAAGGCGACAACTAGCCAAGACCTAGATCCGAAGTTACTTGTTATGAGTATTGGTGCAATCGGCCCAGGTCACGATTGACCAGACTCGAGCTTGACTCGAGTAGTATTTTGATGTTCGACAAAAGGTATGCCAATGTGATTGTCATGGGAAGTCCAAGAATGGTCTTGGCATTTGAGAAGTCCAAGTCTTGTGAACTTGACTGAGAAGTCTAAGTCTTGTGTACTTGACATTTGAGAAGTCCAAGTCTTGTGTACTTGACATGGAAAGTCCAAGTCTTGTGTACTTTGTTGGAGGATCATGACCCGACTAGAAGGGGGGTTGAATAGCCCTCATTGATCATTGATGGAAATCGCGTCTTAATCGTCTACACTTAAGATTAGTGCAGCAGAAATATATGCTAAACAAAAGACAATTAAGCAAATAAAAGATAAAGAAGAAGCAAACACAAACATGAGAATGTAACGTAGTTCACGACCCTTGCCGCTAATCCACAGACGATTCGTATGGCGAATCACTCCCCTAACCATGTGCCTCGCCATGACCTGGAAGCCCTCTTTTGAAATGTTCACTTAACTAACTAAAGGTGAAATCCGAATCTAACCCAAGATTAATTAATTTCTAAGGCATTAAATTAAATTCATCTCACAATACCTATAAGAATAACTTGGTTGATCATGTAGAATGGGTGAGATGGTAAGGAAAAAAAATTAAAAATGATTTTGAAAATGATTTCAAAATTTATATACACATAAATAGATTCTTAAAACTATTTTTATTGGTTGTCATGATTATTGTGTGTAGTTATACATAGTTTTCAAAACAACTATGCTTCTTAAAATGATGGTTAGTTGACCAATACTGAACGTCTAAATCCTTAGGTCAACTTTAGATACCTAGATCCTCTGGACACTTAGGTGAGCCTTCCTTATGGCCAACAAGGATGTCCTAAGAGTTTGTCAGACAAAAGGGGAGACCCTCTAGATATGCCTTCCTTGTGGCTAACAAGGATGTTAGGTTAAGGGGGAGGTTCTAATTGGATAATCATCATAGAAGTTGTTAAAAAATATTTTTTTTTAAAAAAATCACCAATACTTTCTAAATTTAAATCCTTCTTTTGATAATAGGCCAAGGGGGAGAGAAGACTTAAGTTGGACAAACTTAGTATCTAGCTACCTCCAGTTTGACATAAAAACCAATAGACATGAGCCTCTAAAATGTTTTTTTTAATTCTTTCTCAAAATTTTATAACAATGTTAAAGGTTAGGGGGTCACATTCTAACCTAGGATATACATTGTTGGTGTAGGATCTAGAAACCTAAACTCCTAAACTCTTAAGTATTAAAGGGAGTTAAACATATTAAATCAACTTGATTAGCATGTTTAAAAATTCTATTTCTTGGCAATGTACCCAACATAAAGTTATTTTTGATATATGTCAAAGGGGGAGAGAGAATAAAGTTAAGAGGTTACTTATTTTTTCTTTTCCAAAAAAATAATTGTTTTTCAAAACTCACCTAGGGTTAAGGGAGAGGTACCCTTAAGGGGGAGGTTTTGAAAAATGATTGTTCAATGCTTACTGCTTATTTTCTCTTAACTTTGAATTGGTTTGTCATAGATCAAAAAGGGAGAGATTGTTGGTGCAGGGACACTAGATAATCGAACCTTGGTTTTGATGATGGCAAAGATTCAAAGTTAAGCTATTTTGTTATCTCATGTGATATGCTAAGTGTGAAGGAAGTGTTTAAGCTAACCCAAAGGTCGAGCGACATCCGAAGAATCTCAAGTTGAGAAACCGTGGTGGTCGGGCGACACCAGGAGAACCTCGGGGAGTCGAGGAACCTCGGTGGTCATCGAAAGCTAAGCAACAGGTCAAGAGGACCAAAGGTAAGCTCCGTGTGTGGAGCGGTGGTAAGGACACATCCTCGGTTAGAGGACAATTCTAGGCGTCAATCCGACTAAGGCTTCCGGAGGAATGCTGAAGTCGAGATCGGACAGTCAAAGGACTGTCACATTGCATGGCATTATGCATCTATTGTGCTAATCTTGTATTGCAGGAATTCTCAAGCGCGATCCAATCGAGATGCCGTTAGTCGATCGAAGGCGAATGATCGCTAAGAGGATCAGTCGACTGATGTCGACGAATCAGCCCAGTGCAAAAGGTCAAAGAGATAGAGATTGATGCCACCACCTCAGGATAAGATAAGCCGCCACCTCAAGATAAGATAATCCGCCACCTCAAGATAAGATCCACGAGTTTTGGATCTGGATTGGGACAAATTCCAAGGCGCAAATATATAAAAAGAGGGGAGGACTCACACCCAAATTTAAGAATCTCCCAAGTGCTCGTGCTCTCTACAACGCTACTCCGACCATGCGCCATCTTCTAATTAATTGTCGGTATTATTATTATCTTTCTGTACTTAATTTGTATAAGGACCGGTAAGGTTGTTACCGGCCTTATAATCATTGTAATCGTCTTGTCTCTTACCTCCAACGAGGAAGAGACTTTTAGTGATTGCCCTTCGGAAGCGATCAAGGATCGCAGGGCCTTGGATTAGCAGCCGGTGGGTTGTGAACCAAGTAAAAAAGCTTTGTGTCTTTCTTGTGTTTGTCTTTTAGTTTTCCGCTGTGTACTTGGTTTTAATCGTCGAAAAAGAAAAGTTTTTATGAACGCTATTCACCCCCCCTCCAGCGCTCATATCGATCCAACAAAGATGAGTTTTGTTTGATGATCTTCCTTTGTTCGGAGTGAACAAGGAAAGAAAGATTGGTGATCTAGGAGGCTTCGACTTTTGGAAGATCGTCGCCCACATGACGTCCAAAAGGAGGAAGGACATACAATGGAAGATCAAGAGGTATAACAAGAGGTATAATCTTGTTTATTTTGATTAGTCTTCCTTTGTATTATGTTTATAATTGCTTTTCAATTATATGCATGTTTTATGTGGATGTTTACTTTATGTATGTGGCTAAATAATACTTGGATCCCGAATATAAACACAAAAACCGGTGATTCGTACATCGTCTATTCTGCGGCTATTCGTGGAAAAGAGGTTGGTCGCTTGAACAACAAGTTTGTTCAAGTGACTACTCTAAACGAATAGCACGACGATGACAAGGTTGCTTGGGTGTTCCCTTTTGTCTAGGATTAAATTTTTAATCCAGGGACATCGATGGGATTGCCATGAACAAGCGACCGAGTTGAAGTGGGAAGCGAAGTTTCCCCTCACGGACTCGAAGACAAAAACCAACATTCTCTCCTAGGGTCGGCAGCATAAGCAAGGTGAGATCTTCCTTCTCCTTTTCTTCATTGCCGGCGCCACCCTCTTTCCCTCTCCTTTGGCCGACGGCACCACCCTCTTCCCCTCTTCCTTGGCCGGCAGCAAGAGCTAGGGTTTCTTCTCTTGGAGCTTTTGGCCGGTGCCCATACTCCATATTCTCTTCCTTGGACGGTGGCAACATCAAGACCTTTGACTTGTTGGCCGATTCTAGATAGCAAGAAGAGTTTTGTTTTATGATCTTCCTTTGTTCGGAGTGAACAAAGAAAGGAAGATTGGTGATCTAGGAGGCTTCGACTTTTGGAAGATCGTCGCCCACACGACGTCCAAAAGGAGGAAGGACATACAATAGAAGATCGAGAGGTATAATGCTTGTTTATATTCTTTTGTATTATGTCTATAATTGTTTTTCAATTATATGCATGTTGTATGCTTTGTTATGTGGCTAATTTACTTGGACCCCGAATACAAATGGAAAAATCGGCGATTCGTACATCGTCTATTCCGCGGCTAATTGTAGAATAGAAGTTGGTTGCTTGAACAACAAGTTTGTTCAAGTAACCACTCTAATCGAATAGCACGACGATGAAACGATAGCTTGGGTAATCCCTAGTTGTCTTGGATTAATTTTTTTAATCCGGGGACGAAGACGGGATCGCCATGAACAAGCAACCGAGTTTAAGTGGGAAGCGAAGTTTCCTACCTTCATCTACCTCAGGTTTTGTGTTTACTTTGGGAGGTGGAGCCATTGTATGGAGGAGTGTCAAGCATAAATATGTGGCAGACTCTACCATGGAAGCTGAGTATGTGGCAGCCTCTGAGGCGGCCAAAGAAGTTGTATGGCTCAGGAACTTCTTGATGGACTTGGATGTGATTCTTGGTTTGCCCAGAACTATCACAATTTATTGTGATAACAGTGGTGCAGTTGCAAACTCGGGGAAATATTTGTACAATTAATATATGGAGCCCATATTTATATATGGGGGTTGGTGAGGTAGATCAATGATAATCCTCTAGTGGAATGGATTATCATTAATGGATCGGATTTTATGTGGGCCGGATCCATTGGGTGGCCAAGATCCAACTCCTCCTCATGGTCCCTATTGTAGCCTATTAAAACCCTCATGAAGCCTAGATCCGACGGTGGAGATTAAATCTCTAGATTCGACGGTGGAGATTGAAAGGAGGCTTAAGCCTAGCTCTATAAAAAAAGGGCTAAGGGCTTGGGCGGTGGAATAATCAAATTAGGATTAGGGTTTTTGGAGTTGGCTTGAGTGGCTTGGGAAACAAGCAAGGATTGGAGGTGAGCTAGGGTTTTGGCTTCCCCTTGTGGGCGGCGGCAACCTTAGGACTCTCCTCTCTTTTCCATCCTTTTGGGCGGTGCCTCCCTCTCTCTCTCTAGGTTGGCCGGTGACTCCTCCCTCTCTCTCTTTTAGCCGGCGGCAACCTTTCTTCAAGGTTGGCCGGCGCTCCGTATTCCTCTCCTTGGCCGGCGGCAACAACCAAGCAAGGTGGCTTGGTGGTCGGTTCTAGATAGGAGAAGAAGTTTTGTTTTATTCTTCCCTTTTTTCGGAACGAGCAATGAAGGGATGAACGTGATCTAGGAGGCTTCGACTTTTGGAAGATCGTCGTCCACACGACGTCCAAAAGGAGGAAGGACATACAATAGAAGACCTTGAGGTAAACAAGAGGTATAATTCTTGTTTTGGTTTCCTTTTGTTTCTTTGTATGATGTATGTAATTGCATGTGGCTAATTTACTTGGACCCCGAAGATAAACACAAAAATTGGCGATCCGTACATCGTCTATTCCGCGGCTAATCGAAGAAAAGAGGTAGGTTGCTTGAACAATAAGTTTGTTCAAGTGACTACTCTAATCGAATAGCACGACGATGGATCGGTTGCTTGGGTAATCCCTCTTCATCAAGGATTATTTTTTTTTAATCTGGAGACGTAGATGGGATTGCCATGCACAAGCAACCAAGATGAAGCAGAGGGAAAGGAAGCTTCGACCTTCAAGTGGTATCAAAGCCACAGTTTCTGGTTTTGTGTGTTTAGGATTCGGTTACCACTACAACAAATATGACTTTTCGCAGCACGTCATTAACAGCGCATATATACAGCGTGCTGTTAATAATAGTTTTGACAGCGCGCCTAATAAAGTGCGCTGCGGATAGTAGTGTATTTTTTCAAATAGCAGCGTGCATTAAAAGGTATGCCGTTAAAAGCCTACTAATCGCAGCGCGCATTAATATATGCTGTTAAAAGACAACTATTCGCAGCGCACATGAATGTATGCTATTAAAAGTCTACTAATCGCAGCGCACATTAATGTATGTTGTTAAATATATATTTATTCGCAGCGTATAATATTGTACGTCGTTAAAAATATAATTTCGTAATATTATATATATATATATATATATATATATATATATATTATAATAATAATAATAATAATAATAATAATAATAATAATAATAATAATATATTTTATCAATGGTGCTTGTATTAGGTTTATACGTTGTTTAATTAATTTTGTAATATCATTTAATTAATTTCATAATACATATACTTAATTAATATATTTTATATATAATATGAACTATGGTTATATTAGGTTTAATAAAGTTAAGCCAACGATTTTTTTCTCCCCACTTCTTCTCGCGCCTGACGAACATCTCATCGCCCACCCTCTCCAAGCGTCACCGTCGCTTCTCGTCGGTGAGTGCATCTCCTCATCGGCAAGTGCATCTCTTCTTCTTTGATTCTTGACTTCTTACGCTCTTCGCCTCAATTTTGTGTAATTTTAGCTTTGATTTAATGAATCTCAATAGATGCTTCTGGTTCATACATGCTGAGTGATGAACATGAGTGTCAACTTTCTTGACATTGTAAAAATCACGATGGGGAGCACTTTTCTGAGCAAGAAATTCTCTATCCGCATTGAGCATCAAATGGAGATTAAATTTCTGGCGAAGAAATTTTATTAAAATAGACAGCAAGAAAGTAAACTTGACATCCGGCAATCAAGTACCTTTTCAGGTAGATCTCAATATGGTTGTGATACCTGTTCAAGAAGGTCTAGACGCTGATGGCATAATGTTCTGATATTTCCAACTGCAAGAACTCGAAGGATATAGTGCAAGTCCGTAAAAAGGTTCGCAAGAGGAAAAGTCTTTCTTTCTTGACTCAAAATTGAAGTGAATCATCATCCAAATAGAACTAAAGGCATTGGTTTGTAAGAAGTCTTAGGATTCAGCTTCAGTAAGAACTAAAGGCATTGGTTTGTAAATATCTCCTTAAGTGATATTTGATGATTTTAAGTCTATTAATTCCTTCGTTTAGGTTATTAGGGAGTTGACATATCCTGATTCCATGCTCTTTTGCCCTCTCAACTCCATGCCTAATTCGATCACATTTTGTGGCCGAATTTTGGAATTTCGACTGCGTGGTGCCGGAAAAATTCCAAAGATCATATTTTTTCAGCACCACTTGAATATCTGATGCATAATGGTATATGACAATGTTGTTTCAGCACTTGGAGTGATCTTCTATCTTTTTTGGAGTAATCTTATATCCTTCTTTGCAACATACTTTGAAAATCTTTATTAATATTATGTTCTATTGTATTAATCTGTTGAATGATTGAGTTGTATATATATCTTAATCAATAATTAATTTATTTGTAAAATTAGGTTGCTAGTGGTGACATTGGTAGCGGTATTGAAAATTATGATTGAGTTGTATGCTAGATGTATCATGTCATATTGTTTATAAGCAGGTAATTATATAGCATTCAAAAGGAGAGAAAATGGGGAAAAAACGCAGTAAAGCATTTGTAGATGAAATTCAGGTGATATTGTATCCTGTTCTAAAATCTTGTTTTACTTTAATCAGGCATACTTATACATTTCAATCTGTTTATGCTATTTTGTAGGAAACTATTGATAAGAGACTATCGGGAGTGGACTCTAATACTTCACCTAATTCATCACAAGATTTGCATAGTAAAGAGACAATTGATGGCGACAAAATTCATAAGAAAAAGGGACGGGGTCCATCAAAGTTGAGCTAGTGGTCAACTAAAGCCCAAAGTGCTAGAGCGTAATGAGTTTGGACAACCGATTGGGGATAATTCTATGAAATGCGCTTCTTTTTTTAGGTTGCATGGTAAAGGAATTCCTATATACATTAGATGGATGGAATGATGTAGACGAAGAAGTGAAGAATAGAATGTGGAATTGTCTTCAGGTAATGTTTTGATTCACTGAATTTATCAAGTATGATTCTAAGTAAAAAAAAGTAGACATAATTTTGTGCTTTTTTATGTATAGATGAATTATAATGTTGAAGAGTGTGAAAAGAAAATAATATTTCAAAAGTTAGCTAAGTTGTGGCGTGATAGAAAGTCCAAATTGCAAATACTTGTAATGAGAAGCTAATATCGGCCGGTTGCTTTCAAATCTTAATCTTTTGAAGCCTGAATTTATGGATCAACAACAATGGGAATTGTTTGTAAAGAGGACATTATCACCTGAATTTCAAGTAAGTATTAATTACAAATTCTTATTTGTAATGAATTTTGTTATATTAAAAAAACTCTGACATTAATTCAGTTTCATTATTTCTTGGCTTTCTTTGTTTTTTTTTAAGAGTTTGTATAAGGGACATGCATTCTCAGGTTGGAAACTATTGATAAGAGGCTATTGATAGTGATTTTCTTTAACTAAATTTCCTGTGTTTTATTCTTAGAAAAAGAGTGCAAAATTTAGAACTATGAGGGAAAATCAAGACCATATTCACACTATGAGCCGAAGAGGTTATGCTCATTTGGCTAGCTTGATGGTACGCATTATTATTGTTGTAGATACACTTATTAACTATATTATTTGTCCCTATCGGATTTTTTAAATATATTTATATATGTCTCATATTTAAGGAAAAAGCAAGTCCTGTAGATACACCAATTACAAGATCAAAAGTTTGGATTGAAGGTCACACGAAGACAAATGGACAGTCTATTAGTCAAGTGGTTGAAGAGAAAATAGTAATAAGACTATCTCTAGTTATTATTTCTAAAAGTGTTCGTATCAATAACACCACTACCTAAATTTCTTATTCTACAAAAGTTTTATCTTGATATTTGCAGAAAAAAATAGAAGAATGTTCATCTGAATCTTTAAACACAACTAACATTGCTGATGATGCAATTAGTCTTGTATTTGGCAAAGAAACTCGAGGTAGAGTGCGAGGAATGGGCTTTGGAGTTGTACCATCAAAGGTTGGAGCTTTTGTGCAACAAAATAGGACTGTTAAGCAACTTGAAAATATAGTGCATAATCTTCAACAAGAAATGCAAGAAATGAGGCTCATGATTTTTCAAAATATGAGGCAACAAAATGAACATGAACAGGTTAGTAATTATATTTTGGTTTAATTAATTCCATTTTTTATGTTCTTATTAGTGAAATTATATTATGATGACATTATTTGACCCAATTTGTTTGTAAAATTAGGTTGCTAGCGGTGGCATTGATAACAATATTAGGAATTATATTAGTGGCAGTAGTGATGTCAATGGTACAACAAAGAGTGGCAATGGTACAACTCAGGTAACTATATTGACATAATGAATGTTGTGGTTTCTCTTATAAGATAGAATCTTTGTTTCTAATGCTTTATATTCTTGTGAACACTGAATATTTACTTTTGTTTTTGCAATATTTACTTTTTGATGATAATCAATGTCTAGATGCTGGTGAGAATGGTATATATTGCATCATTAAGCAATTCTTCAAAAAAATACGTATAGGAAAAAACAATTGAGTGGTGTATCCAACCAATAGATCAATATTAAACGAAAAGAGAATATGGTTACAATCAACATTATATCCCTCGTCAACAAGAGACTTTGTTGTCATTACAGTGAAGGTTGTGTGCTGAGCATACATTTGGTAACTTTAATATGTCATGTAGTTTCTTCAGTCTATCTAGCACTAAACCTACTTTTTGAATTCCGTGAAAAGGCCATATCAATTGGATATAGGCTAATCTAATATAGGACAGTGAAAATTGTTTCCAAGATACATCATGAGGTCCCTGGTGATGTCTGATTTTCTTGAATCAGCCATGGATGTTTGTCATCAGGGTTAGTCAAATCATAGCAGGAGCATGTCATGGCAAAAAGTTTCCTTTCCTTGTTTCTTCCCCTATGTCAATTGTTTATATATTAATTCTGTTCATGAAATTTTTTCTCTCTGTTTTACTTTCTTTTTTACTAATATCATGTTTTGTTATAAAAATGTTCTTGGTAATATTAACAATCTTTTATTGTTATACAGGCAAAACTGAAGAATGTGAGTTGTGGAGATATCTCTGCTAATACTAAATGTCAGTTGCTTCATTGGTCTATTGATGGTGTTGTTGCAGAAGGTCGGATTGCATCCACAGATCCAAAAGTAAAAGTGCATCATGTTCCTCTTGGTAGATCTTGTTGGAAAGTATGGATTGATAGAGTTTTCATGGAGAAGGTGGATCTAATTCGACCAAATGATGAAATGGTTTGTCTCGAGGATGCAATAGGGAGCACAATCACTTGGTTATCTAAGTTTATAATTTTGTATGATTGATATAGATTTTATCATATACTTTTTGTAGAAAAAAAATCATGTAATTGAATTTATGTTACTAGTTTGGATTGCTATATCTGACTAAGTGAATTATTGTTTTGTTTAAGTTTGATGTTGATGAATATCTATGGTACTATAATTGTTTTAGTTTTGATTTTATAATAATGTGTATATGATATTAAAATTGTCTAGTATTTGTATGTGGTATGATAACTGTGTTGTATTATAATTATTTGAGTTTTGATTGTATAATTATTTTTATTTAGTATTATAATTGTGTGTAATGTAGTGCACAGTAGCGCATTGTGAATATACTTAATCGCAGCGCGCGGTTGCACGCTATGGATGCATTTAATTGTAGCGCGCAACTGTACCCTATTAATACAATTAACCATAGCGTGCAACTGCGCGCTGCGAATATATTTAATCGGTCTGCATGCGCATGTCGATGTACATTCGTAGCGCGATGCACGTGATAGACTAATTGTATGTGAATACATTTAATGCAGCGGATTGCTCGCCAATACATTTAATCGCAAATGCAATGCATGCGAATGCATTTAACTACAGTGCGCAACTGCACGCTGTCAATGTCTTATAACTTTTAATAGCTTGGAACTGTGCAGCGCGCGATGCGCGCTGCGGATAGCATATTTGCGCGCTGCGAAAAGTCAAATTTGTTGTAGTGTACTTTTATGCATTTATCATATATTGTATATGCCGCATGATAGTAGGATGTGCGTTGACTAACTTTTTGGTTGCAGGCATAAGATCCAACTATTATGGTCATATGTGTGTGTATGTGATTGGATGTGTGTAATTGTATTATTATTTGAATTCTCGAGGTTGACGAGGCTAGTACTTAATTTTTGTAATTAAGTACGACATTGTTTAGCCACTCTTTTATTTTAGTTTACTTTCGATCTAGATTTCATGTACACTCCTTCGTGGAGTATAGGATCGATGGATGTAAATTAAAATAATTTTTCTTGGCTCGAATCTCCGGATGGCTTGTACATGGTGTAGGGAGGAGCGGACGAGATGACGATACGACGGGAGGCATATTGGAGAACAAATGCCATAACAGTTGGAATTTTTTTTTTCATATTTATTGCTTCTTGTTTGATATGCATGTCGTGTGCTAAGAAAATTCCTCAATTTTAAATTACTAAGTGGGAGAGGGATATTTTTTTAAATTCCCACGGCCTCCATTACGATTTGACATGTGATGCAAACAAACTTGCGCGTTGGCTCTGAGTGCCTTCCTCCCCATTGGATGAGTTTGTTTTGCGGATCACAGGGTCGAATATGGTTATAGGAAATTATTTAGGAGCATGTGTACTTCCCCATCGGAAGGCACATAACCCGAGATAATTGCCTTGGTACTAAGTAATGGTGCACACTTAGATGCAAATAGGAGTATCCTCCCCATCGGAGTCACTACTTTTATTTGTAGGGCTGAAGAGGAACCAATTATTAATTTTATTTGTCAAAAAGTTAGGTTGACAATATAGGAAAATTAATGGGTAAAACCTCCTCTTACAAATGTAGAATTCATATACGTCCACACGATCGTGGCATATGAAATTCTAAGTGTTTTGAGGTGTTGGTTGATTTTAAAATTTTATTGTTTGAGGAATCAATAATTTTTTGAAATCTAATGTTTTTATCTATGTGATTCTTGGGTTTTTCAAAAATGACTTTCAACCCGCTTGCTGTGATACTAAAAGAGAATAAACTTACTGGACCCAATTATGTCGATTGGAAAAGGAATCTTGATATTATCTTGATTGCTGAGGAGTACAAGTATGTACTCTTCCAAGAGTGCCCTCCTAAGCCTACGGATGATTCTAGGGAAAAGGAGAAAGGGAGTTATAAGAAGTGGATAAAGGCCGATGAGATGACGCGGTGTTACATTTTGGCTTCTATGTCAAATGTATTGCAACATCAGCATCAAGCCATGCCAATTGCTTATGACATGATGCTTAATCTCAAGGAGCTTTTCGAACACCAGAATCGGGCTGTTAGGCAGGAAGCCATGAGGAACTTGATGACGACCACTATGATCGAGGGAACACTCGTGAGGGATTTTGTTCTCAAGATGATGGCTCATTTGAATGAGCTGGAAGTCCTTGGAGCTCAGATCGATGGAGAAACCCAGGTCGATATTATTCTCTAGTCTATGCCTAGGAGTTTTGAGCAGTTTCGCCTGAACTACAACATGAATAAAAGGTTGTATTCGTTGGCGAAGCTTCTGACAGAACTCCAGGCGGCAGAGGGGCTTTTTCGTCAGAGTGCTCAGGCTCAGGCCATGGTTGCCCAAAAGGTTTATACTTCTAAGCCGAAAGGCAAGAAGAAGAAGAAACATGGTGGGGCAAAGGTGGCGGGAGGATCTCAGGGAGGAGTGAAGAAGCCGAAAGGCAAGTGCTTCACTTGCAAGTAGACTGGACATTGGAAGAAGGACTGCCCCAACCGGAAGCAGAAAAAAGGTATATCTTTTGGTCTAGTCATTGAAACATATTTACCGGTGTTATCTACCGGCACTTGGTGTGTAGATATAGGAGCCACTGATCATGTCTGCAATACTTTGGAGGCGTTCTAGGAAACCAGACGACTGGCTAATGGAGAGATTACTGTTTACTTGGGTGATGCTATGAAGGTGGCGACTGTTGCAGTGGGAGATGTTTATTTATCTTTTGATAGGAATAAAATTTTCGTTCTGAAAAATTACCTTTATGTACCTTTATTTAGAAATAATTTAATTTTGATTTCTAAATTATTTTTGGATGAATATTCTATTTCTTTTAATAACAGAGTTGTTATAAAAAAAAATAGGGAGATTATCTGTTCTGGTGCGTTGGTAGGCAATTTATATACACTTGAATCAAAAGCTCCCACGATGCAAATAGAAGTAAATAACTCATCTTCTAAATCTAATAATAGAAAAGAACCTTCGAAAATGAACCAAACATATCTTTGGCATCTAAGGTTAGGTCATATTAACCTACGTAGAATTCAAAGGTCGATAGCTGATGGACCTCTGGGTTCATTAGTGGTGGAAGATTTCCCAACCTGTGAATCTTGCTTGGAAGGTAAAATGACCAAGAGGCCTTTTAAGGCCAAGGGGTATAGAACCAAAGATGTGTTGGAATTGGTTCATTCTGATTCGTAACTCGGTCTACGAGTGCACCTTCCACCGCTTCATTTTGTACATTACAATCATAAAACTCGAGTTACATTTGAGTCTAAAATCTATTTACAATAGGAATATAAAAAGGGAGGCACGACGCGTAGGTCGCATATCATATACAACATGCACAATACTAAAAACGACGCGCAAACCGTATTATGAATTACAACACAATTTTATCCAATTACATTGGAGGTTTTGGACCATGACCGTCACAATATCATACATAATTCTAAATTTTGTATTTTACATAAATTTTTATAATTTTTCTACTTTTTTTTCAATTTTATGAGTCACAATTCCGCAGCGGTTCCGCTAAGTGATTTTCAGGCGCGATTATGGGACAATGCCCCAAGCGGGGTTAGGGGTAGCACCCCTTCTCGAAAAATGAATCTTGCGAGTGTCCCATACCGATCTTATAGCATCTTAAGTCGCTGTTCCAAAAAAAACAAAACGAGACCTTGCCATTTCAGAGAGTTTTTCTCGGTGGTTGAAGCCTACAAGTGTCCAAACACTTGTTGCTTCGACTCTACGAGAAAAATACTCACAAAATCTATAAAATTAAGAAAATTGCAAAAACTTACATATCTGTAACTTTTATTATCTAATAAAAAAATTACAAATACAAACATGTACATGCTTCACACGTGACTCTGATACCACTATTAGACTCTCCGAGCCACAAAAACCGCTTTTTGCGTTGCGAAAACCTCGGAAGCCGGCCATGGATCCGTGCGAAGATAAATAAAATTTATGTACATGTTTATCTACACTAGATCTACCTTAGATCTACATGGGAAGAATGTTACCCTTGTAGCGATGCCCTTCGCTTATCCCACTCATCCAAAAGGTTGCCGGATCTCGTAGAGTGTCAAGTGTACACTCCTCTACATGTATCCACACGGACAAAAGGTGGAGAGAACCACTTAGAGTGTGCTAGCACTCTTGGGAGGTCTTGGCAATGGAGGAGAGGGAGAGAAGAAGAAAGGAGAAGAAAGAAGAAGAATTCAATTCACCACTAACTTCTTTGGTCGGCCACTTAAGGAGGGTTAAATACATCCATGTAATACCAAGAGCCATGGTTCTTGGTCTTCCTCATGAGGTGGCACACCATGATGTGTCCATGATGATGTGGAACATCGTCATTGGCCGACCCTATGCTAAGTCACCATGAAATGACATTTGGTTAAGTTAAACTTGACCCTTCATCTTCCCTCTCAAGTCAAGTCAAACTTGACCTCTTATCTCCCATGGTTGATCAAATCTAACCTTTGATTCAAGTCAATTTAGTTTAATGAATCTCTATTCATTAGTTTAAATTGACTCAATGAATCAAATCTAAATTAGACTCATTCAACACTTGAATCAAATTGAGTCCAACTCAATTAGTCTAATTTGGATTACTCTTAATCCAATTTGGTTCATTACATGAAACTAATCCTCTTGGTCCATCATATGAATCTAATCTCCATCTAATTGCCCTTTGTGTGTGACCTATAGGTTCTTGTAACGTTGGCAATGCTCCTAAACTGATTTAGAAACATATGCAATGAGCAGTATCTAGCAACACATCATTGTTACCCAAGTTATAAGAATGTTGAAATCCAACAT
This sequence comes from Wurfbainia villosa, assembly GCA_025175895.1. Taxonomy (NCBI): domain Eukaryota; kingdom Viridiplantae; phylum Streptophyta; class Magnoliopsida; order Zingiberales; family Zingiberaceae; genus Wurfbainia; species Wurfbainia villosa. Next base: position 60,673,140 of record CM045997.1, read on the forward strand.
CGCCATTGTGACTACTAATTGTGACTCTCACAATAAGTGACAATGTCCCTCTATCCTTGACATCTAGATTGATCAATTGAGGAATAGACCATGTCATCCTCTGTACAATCTATATCTTGAACTCCAAGTAGACTCACTCTAATCAAATGAGCTCAATATCTCATATTGACTCATTTGGGCATGACCATGCACTTAGTGGTCTCACTCTATCAAGAATCATGATATCACTCCCGTCATATAGGAAGGATAGATCCCATCTACATCACCCACATCCCTTCGCATAATTTGTTACATACCCAATAATCGCCTTTATAGTCCGCCCATTTACGGGTGACATTTGACGAAGCCAAAGTATGCAACTCCTTATGTAGGGAACCATGGTGACTTCAGGTTTAAGGACTAATAGTCATACTAATAGTCACATGAGAAAGTATATGACACTCATATAACGATCCATGATACTTTCTCATGGTGAGTCATTCAGTATACATTCTTCAATGCATACCCATGTGTCAACTTGATATCTCATATCCATGACTTGTGAGATCAAGTCATCGAGTTGACCTACATGCAAGTCTCTTCGCATTAACATTGTCCCTGAATATTAATACTTGACTAGGAATGATTAAGAGTAGTATTCTTTATATCATCTCATTATCGATTCAACCAATCGATTGATATAGATAAGAACCTTCTACTCAAGGATGCTATTATACTTAATTATTTGGCACCAATACAAGTAAGTATAATAACCCCAGTCGACTGGAACTCTTTCCATCTGGGCTGCCAGATCCTTGATCGATCACCATCTAATCTTGCTAACTGGGTATCCAGTTGACTAGGTCATTCTTAATCGATTGGACTTTAGTCGACTGGAATCCTTTCAGTCGACTGATCCCTGCAAAATGAGATTAGTGGAAGTAAACAATATAACATCTAATAGAAGTAGTAATACTGCTCGATCTCGACTTCTAAGTTCCACGTGGACTATCCGTCGAATCGATGCCTTGCTTTATCCCCTTACAGAGGACTCGACCTCACCTCTCCACTCGAGGCTTACCCGTCGGCTACCCTATCGTACTTACCATTCTTGACATCCGATTTGACCCACCAGGGCTTCCACCAACTGTTCAGTCTACCTGACCATGCTAAACTTTTTGTTGATTGTATGGTCTCCTCACCCAACCAGTCTTCATGCTAGATGTCCGTTCCACTCGACCCATCTGGACTTCATTCTTGGTGTCCGGTCCTCCTAATATGTCAAGACTTCTGCCTAGTATCCGGTCAACTCGACCTACTAGGACTTCCTGTTAAGCCTGCACACTTAACACTCATATCAGAACACAAGTAAATCCTAACTTTAACTATGGTTCATACATCAAAACTAAAGAGTGGTGCTCTCTGCACCAACAATCTCTCCCTTTTTTGATGTATGACAACACATCAATTAAAGTTAGGAGAATCAATTTGTAATATTCAAATTTAACATATATCAGAAATGTATTGAGCTAAAAATGTATATGCATGAGATGCTCATATGCATGAAAAACTTTCTTTACTTTAAATTTTTCTAACTTTAAATTTCCTCTCTCTCCCTTTGGAATATATCAAAATCATTATTAAGCATCAAATACCACAATTTAAGATGAGGATTAAAGCTTTTCAAATATAATGACTAAAGATTATAACACTTGCTTGACAAGCTCCATCAAAAATGCCTAAGCCTTATAAATTTCAAAGCACCAAATCTTTTAAAGGAATTAGGTTTTTCAGAATTAGCTAAGTTTTGATATAGAAGTGTTTTTCTGAAAACTTTATCAATGCTCCTCCTAAATTCATGCAATACAATTTTCTTTTAAAAATAAGGGTTCCCCCTTTATCTTTGGGTTTCAAGAATGACTTTTATCAAAATTTTCAAAAGTATTTAACCTTTACAAAAGATTAAATTTTTAAATCAAATTTCTAAAATTTTCAATATCCAAAAGTCAAAGTTTTTCAAAACTCGTAATATTACAATTTTCAAAATTCCCCCTTAAAAATATTTTTAAAATTTTCAAAACTTTTGAATCTCCCCCTCAATAAAAATATTTTTGAAATTTTTAAAATTCTTAATTTTCAAAACTTTTGAAACTCCTCCTTAATAAAAATATTTTTGAAAATTTCAAAATTCTTAATTTTAAAAACTTTTGAAACTCTCACTTAATAAAAGCTAAAAAATTTCAAATGAAACTTAAGGGTTTCAAAATTTTCAAAATTTCTTCTAAAATTAAGTTAAGATAATGCAAATGAGATAGAAAAATGTCTAAGCATGAATTCCTAAATATATATATTTTTATGCTTAAAATACACATCTAAAAATTGTCCTTAAAGCAAATTTCTAACTCATTACTAGCTCAAGTGATATAGAATTATCATCAAGCTTTGGATTAGAGTTAGTCACTGAAGTGATTGATTTGCTTTTTAAATCCCATGTCGGTTCATGTTGATGCACTGAATCTACATATGCAACCTGGGGTGCATTCCTAACATCTCACATCAATCTTCGTGGCTTAATACACAAATAGGTAATCCTAGGTGTTTGTGAGATGCAAAGACTTATCTAGGTCTATAGAATCATGAAATCTAAAATGATCTAAGCTAGATTAATTTTTAATTTTTCTTTAAGAAAATAATATTACTTAACAAAATAGATTTTGAATAATGAAATCAAAGCATCCTAGTCTACTAAGCATAATCCAAGTTGTCTTCTAAGCATACTAAACTCAGCCTCTGGAAGTGGTTTAGTGAAGATGTCAGCAAGATTAGACTTGGACTCAACATAGTTGAGTTCAATACTATCCTTTGCCACATGATCTCTCACAAAGTGATGTTTAACATCAATATGTTTAGTACGTGAGTGATGGATTGGATTTTTAGTTATGTTTATTGAACTTATGTTATCAACTAATGTTTTGAACTTTTTGTAATCTAATTCAAAATCTTTAAGTATGTGCATCATCCATAATAATTGTGCCACACATTCACCTAATGCTATGTATTCGACTTCAGTTGTGGAAAGAGCAACACAATGTTGCTTCTTACTGAACCAGCTTACCAAGAATGATCCTAAGAGTTGACATCCTCCACTAGTACTTTTTCTATCTAGTTTGCACCCCGCATAGTCTGAGTTAGAGTATCCTACTAACTCAAAGTTATTAGATCTTGGGGACTACATACCTGTTGGTGCAGGGGCACCAGATAATCGAATTTAGGTTTTGATTATGGCAAAGATCCAAAGTTAAGGTCATATTATTATCTCATTAGCTGAATTAAGTGTGCAAGAAATGGTTAAGCTAAGCCGAAGGTCAGCGACACCCGGAGAATCCCGAGTTGGGAAACCGTGGTGGTCGGGCGACACTAGGAGAATTTCATGGGAGTGGAAGAACCCAGGTGAAGACCGGAAGCAAAGCGACAAGTTATAAAGGACCAGAGGTAAGTACGAGTGCGAAGAAAGATGGTAAGGTTGTGTCTTCTATACGGCGACGACCGTAGGCGGCGATTTGACTAAGACTTCCAGTGGAAGGTCTAGGTCGAGATCGGACGATAAGGAACCATCATATTTACCATATTCTGTGCTAACCTCTTATTGCAGGGAAGTGACCAGGCTGGTAGTCGACTGCTAAATATTGGCAGTTGACTGATGTCAGTCGATTGATGAAGTGCATTAGTCGACTGATGGCGATGAATCAGCCAAATACGCAAGGTTAAAAAGGATAACGTTTGACGTCGTCACTTCGTCATAAGATAAGGTGCCACCTCGTGATAAGAACCACAAGTTGAGGATCTGGATCTAGACTTATTCCAAGGAACAAGTCTATAAAAGGAGGGGATGACTCGAACTCAAAGATCATCAATTCTTTGCTCCCAAGTGCTCCAACAATGCTATGCTTCGACGACGACACTACGACGCCAACACACCAACGATAAGCTCTTCATCTCAGATTCATATTCGTCGATAGTATTAGTTTGTTTCTTATTCAGTTTAATTTGTAATCGGAGTTTTCATCGTAACGAGGTGAGGTAGGCTTGTTGCCTCATCCTCAAGTTTTTGTCTCTCGGTTTTTGTGATCGTTGTCTCCTACCTCCAACGAGGAGGAGACTCTATAGTGGATTTCCCTTTCGTACGTGGTCAAGGATCGCGGGGCCTTGGAGAAGCAAGCATTGGGTTGTGAACCAAGTAAAAATAAAGTGTCTATTTAATTTCTACTATTTTACTTTCCACTGCACTACTCGTATTTTGAAATGAAAAAGAAAGTTTTTAAAGCTCGCTATTCACCCCCCTCTAGCGACGCTTCTCGATCCAACAATTGGTATCAGTGCAGCGGCGCTAAGATTTGGTGAAACCACCAATCTAGCACTTTTTAGCTTTCTTTTCATATTTTTCGATTCGTGATTTTTTTAGGCTTTCTTCTCCAACACTACTAATCCAAGACGAAGTCTTGGTACTCTTCTTTGGGTTGTGTATTTTGCAAGATAATTAATGGCCTACATTGAGGGGTATAGCACTACCCGACCTCCATTCTTTAACATAGATGATTTCCATTACTGGAAAGGTCGGATGGATATTTTCTAAAAACACAAGTCAAGACTTGGATAATCATCCAAACCGGCTTTGCTCTACCCACCAATGATCGAGGTGAGCCCTTGGACTTCGATAAGTGGACCAACGTAAATAAAAGAAAAATCGAAGCCGATGCAAAAGCCACACAAATCCTACAATGTGGGCTATCCAAAGAGGAGCTCAACCGCATTGGCCCGTTCATAAGCGCAAAGGACTTGTGAAACAAGCTCATCGAGCTTCACGAAGGAACCGACGATGCTAAGGTATGTAAAAGGTATTTATTGTTAAATAAATTATATAATCTAAAAATACAGGTTCATGAGACCGCTACCCAACTACATGCACGGATCGAAGACATCGTCAATGGTCTCCACTCGATAGGGCAAGCCGTCGACAATCGAGACCTAATAAGGTACACACTCAACGCCTTCCCTTGGACCACCTTGTGGGCATCCATGGTCGATGCCTACAAGGTTTCTAAGGATCTATCAAAAATTAGGTTAGATGAGTTTTTCTCTGAATTTAAACTTAACGAAAAAACTAACGCGGTCTGGGCCGAGAGAAGTATTGCTTTGCTTGTAGGTCAGAGAAGAAAGGAGAAGAGCAAGCCACCTCCCGAACAAGAAGGATCTGAACCCAAGGGCGAATCTGAGTCTGAATCGGAAGAAGAGGCTAAGATAGTAAACATGGTGTGGAGGGTAATCCGAAAAGAAAGGGAGCAATCAAAAAACAAGAAGAAGGGGCACTTCAAATCAAAAATGAAGCCAAAACACAAGCAACCCAAGCAAGCTTTTCAAGCAACGTGGGAGGAGGAAGATCAAAATAATGACTTGGCATTCATGGCGAAACCAGTAGAGTCCGAGTCTGAGTCCAAAGCCGAATACGAATCAAACTCCGAGGACGACTTCGAGAAGAGACTCAAAGCCGAGTCAAAAGAAAAAATTAAGGTAAGTCGTTCACTAATTGCAAATTTATATCATGCAATTAAGTTGTTAAGTAGAAAATTAACTAAGTTCGAGTCTAGAGTTGAGTCATTTCTCGAGGAGGTTGAAATCCTCAAGCAAGAGGCTAATCTAACCTCTTCAACTAGTCAAGTTCAAGAGAGAAACTCAACTCAAGTTGAAAAGCTTGAGGAGGAGAATTCTCTCTTGAAAGGACGAGTTCAAGGGCTCGAGGCTAGATTGGAAAGATTCACATTGGGATCTTAGAAACTTAACCGACTTCTTGGAACCCAAAGAGCCGTGTACAACAAAGCTGGACTCGGGTTTAGTTCAAGGACTACGAATAGATCTTATATGTCTATCGTAAATCGTAGTCATCAACGAGTCCAAGCATGGGTCCCAAAGGTTTTATTAAACTCACATATAAGGACCAATAAGTATTGGATTCCCCAGGATCAAGTCCACTTTGTGGATAGACCATATTGGTTCAATGGTCCAGAGGGAGCTAACACTAAAATAGTATACCCGCTTCCTTAGCAAAATCATTGCATGATTAGTTATTTTGTTTTACTTTTTAGAATGACTAGATAGGAAAAATAGTTAGTCAACTTTGACAATATAGTATCAGGACGTGGCGAGATGATAGTACGTTAGGAAAACAATATCTCATGTATTCGAGCTAGATAAGGCGTATCTAGCTTGGTGCACTTGGCTGAGTTGAACTAGCTGAAGCTACCTCACCGTATTCTAAACTAGTTAGACCAGGAAGTAATCTTAAGTGACTCAAGTAAGCAATTTCTTGAATTTGGCTTTGTCTAAGGAAGTGGTTGTTGTTCCGATCAAAGAAGGCCCCTGTGCCTTGCCTTGACCTGGAAGCCAATTTCTTGAAAAGTTTACTTGACGAACTAAGGATTAAATCCAAATCTAACCCAAGGTTGACTAACTTTAATCAAGTTAAAATCATCTCACAAAACATATAAGGCAAACACATTTTTGAGACACATAGAATGAGTGAGATGTTAAGAATAATTGAAATACACTTAACATAACTTTTTCAAAATGCTACTTATTTTCTTGCACTTAACGAATAATTATAACTTCGATTGGCCAATACTAAATATACAACTCTCTAGGAAAAAGTTTAGCACCCCCAAAATCTCTTATACTTTATATATTTGACTAAGGGGGAGAGCAAACTAACCCTAAGGGTTATATTACAAACCTTTGAAGTTTTTTTTGAAAATAAACTTATAAGTATTTTGAAAAGTATGTTTCAAAAACTTATTAAATTGTTGGTGCAGAGGGACACACCTCACTAATGCTAGACGCATGCTTGGACTCATAGTTGATTTATCCTTAATAATTTTAGATGCATGTTGTTTTTAAACCTCTATTTTATATAAACACCCCCACATTTTTTTGATTTATAGAAAAAGGGAGAGAAGAGCGAAAGTTAAGGGGGAGTAACACAAAATTTATTTTAAAAATTAAAGTATCTCTTTCAAAACTCACCTAGGGTTAAGGGGGAGTTTTTGAAATAGAATTTATCATTTACTCTACTTGTTTTATGCTTTAAATTTCCCTTAACTTTGTGTCAGTTTACCATAAATAAAAAAGGGAGAGATTGTTGGTGCAGGGGCACCAGATAATCGAACCTAGGTTTTGATTATGGCAAAAATCCAAAGTTAAAGTCATATTGTTATCTCATTAGCTGAATTAAGTGAAGGTAGGAAACTTCTCTTCCCACTTCAACTCGGTCGCTTGTTCATGGCGATCCCTTTGAAGGGTTTTGCTTATCGAGTCCGTGAGGGGAAACTTTGCTTTCCACTTCACCTTGGTCGTTTGTTCATGGCAATTCCCTCAATGTCCCCGGAATAAAAAATTTAATCCTAGACAAAAAGGATTGCCCAAACAACCAAGTCATCATCGTGCTATTCATTTCGAGAGGTCACTTGAACAAACTAGTTGTTCAAGCGACCATCCTCTATTCTACGAGTAGCCGCGGAATAGACGATGTCCGGATCGCCGGTTTTTGTATTTATGCTCGGGATCCAAGTATTATTTATCCATATACAGATTTATATCATGCTCTTAATTGAAAACAAATACAAATATGTAACATATAAAGATTAGAGAATCGATATACCTCTCGATCTTCTAATGTATGACCTCCTCCTTTCGGACGTCGTGTGGGCGACGATCTACCGTAAGTCGGAGCTCCTAGATCGCAAATCTTCCTTCCTTGCTCTTGCAAAGGAAGAGGAAGAATAGAAACAAGGTTCTTCTCCTCCCTAAAACCAACCAACAAGGAACAAAAGAGATCCTTGCCGCCGACCAAGACACCAAGGGAAGCCCTATATCTTGTTTCCACCACCTAAGGAGAAGGGAATAGAGCCTTTTGGGCACCGGCCAAGAGCTGGAAAGGGGCTGGAAAGATGCTGGATGCCAGCCAATGAAGGAAGAAGAAGAAAAGAAAACCTTCCTTATTTGGTGCCGCCCTAGCCTCCAAACCCTAACCCTAATCCTATCTCAACTAGGATTCCTTCTCTTGCCGCCCAAAACCCTAGCTCTCTTGGATGTGTTCACGCCAACTCCCTTGCCCTCCTTTTATAGAGTTAGGGATAAGTCATGAATTAATCTCCTCCATTGGTTCTAGGGATTTAATCTCAACCGTCGGATCTAGAGATTTAATCTCAACCGTCGGATCTAGAGATTTAATCTCAACCGTTGGATCTTAGAGATTTAATCTCTACCTATGGATATTAGAGTTTTGTTTCTATCCATTGGATCTAAGCTTCATGAGGTGTTAATAGGCTACATTAGGGACCATGAGGAGGAGTTGGATCTTAGCCACCCATGGATCAAGCCCACATAAAGTCCGATCCACTAATGACAATCAAATCCACTAAAGGATCATCATCGATCTACCTCACCAACCCCCATATGATAATATGGGCTCCATATATTATTTGTATATTTTCTCCTCGTGTTTAAGATCTCGAATGTTCGTCGATTAATTAATTTACTGACCATTAATTAATCAACATCTAACTCCATGACTAGTACCACTCAACCTTTTCATCATGCCGGACCAAGTCCACCTGCAGGGTTTACATGTAGGGTTTACATGATGAACCTTATGAGCTCCTCAAGGGGACATCATCATCCTAATATATAGGACACGATTTCCTCCTATAATCAATGACACACCATATAAATAATATCATCTCTCAACTTACCGAGCCTATCGATTTAATCTATAAATCTCGCCCATTGGTAAATCAAAGAGATGAGTTCTAAGTATATGTGCCCGTTATTATATCGAGATTAAGAGTATGTACAATATAATATCTGAGGTCCGATTCGATTATATAGTCAGCAATAAATCGAATCACCTCTAAGTCGGTCTTGCTCAATACACACAAAGTGCACTAGTGTGATTCTATGGTCAAGACAAACCAACACCAAATCACACTACAACCATTCCGATGATTTGTCCAAAGCCATCTCGGTTGTGAGCCATTACTTATACTTTTCAAGGGGCCGATAACATGATCTCCCGTGTGATACCACACACCATGTTATCTACAATGTAAAGTATTAGACAATATTGCATAACCATAAAAATATGCAAACAATGATCATGTGATTCTTATTTCAAAATAAAGATGTTCATACAAAAGATAGACTTTTCAGTATACATCCCTACAATCTCCCACTTATACTAAAAGACAATGCTGTCCTCAAACTGCCATACATCTGATCCCCATTCCCTCTACATGCCTATCAAAAGCTCTCGCCGGAAGGGCCTTAGTGAAAGGATCTGTCAGGTTATCCTCTGATGCAATCTTGGCCACAGCAACTTCTCCCTGTTTACGATTTCTCTTATCAGGTGGTACTTGCGCTCTATGTGTTTACTAGCCTTATGGGCTCGTGGTTCCTTCGAGTTTGCAGCTGCACCACTATTATCACAATAAATTGTGATAGTTCTGGGAAACCAGGAATCACATCCAAGTCCATCAGGAAGTTCCTGAGCCACACAGCTTCTTTGGCCGCCTCTGAGGCTGCCACATACTCAGCTTCCATGGTGGAGTCCGCCATGCACTTCTGCTTGACACTCCTCCATACAATGGCTCCACCTCCCAAAGTAAACACAAAATCTGAGGTAGACTTACTATTATCCCTATCAGATTGAAAGTCAAAATTCGTGTAACCCACAGGGAGTAATTGGTCTGCCCGGTAAACCAGTATATTATCCCTAGTCCTTCTCAAGTACTTCAATATATGCTTTACCGCTGTCCAATGTCCCTGTCTTGGATTACTCTGATATCTACTGACCATGCCCATGGCAAAGCAGATATCTGGTCTCGTACATAGCATCGCATACATGAGGCTTCCTACTGCTGAAGCATAAGGAACCGCCTTCATCTCCTCTATCTCCTCAGATGATCTAGGACACATCTCCTTAGATAAAGGAACTCCATGCCTGAAAGGTAGAAAACCCTTCTTGGAGTTCTGCATGCTAAAACGATCCAAAATCGTGTCTATGTATGAAGCTTGGGATAAGAACAACATCCTTTTCCTGCGATCCCTTATAACCTTGATCCCAAGGATGTGTCCCACCTCTCCCAAGTCATTCATATCAAACTGTTTGGACAACCATACCCTTACATCCGATAACACCTTGATATTATTGCCAATCAACAAAATGTCATCTACGTATAGTACAAGAAATATCACTATGTTTCCGTCACATCTCTTGTATACACAAGACTCATCCGGACTTTGAATAAATCCATAAGACTGGATCACCTCATCAATGCAGATGTTCCAAGACCTCGAAGCTTGTTTCAATCCATAAATAGACCGATTAAGCTTACATACAAGATGCTCTTTGCCCTTAGCAATGAATCCCTCTGGTTGCTTCATGTAGATGTTTTCCTCAAGACTTCCATTAAGGAAAGCTGTCTTGACATCCATCTGTCACACCTCATAATCCATATGAGCTGCTATGCATAAGAGAATCTGGATAGACTTAACATGGCTACCAGCGAAAATGTCTCCTCATAATCGATACCCTCTTTCTGAGTATACCCCTTCACAACAAGCCTCGCTTTGAAGGTCTCAACCTTCCCATCTATTCCTCTCTTTCTCTTGTAGATCCACTTGCATCCAATGGTTTTTACACCATCGGGTGGTTCTACTAGCTCCCAGACCTGATTTGAATCCATAGATTCAATCTCAGCATTCATTACACTTAGCCAAGATACTGCATCTTTATCTTGGATTTCCTCGTCATATGTCCAGGGATCAGGTTCATGTTCGCCAGGGACCAAATCAGAAGATTCTCCTAAGAACATGAATCTATCAGGATGTCTCACAACCCTCCCACTACGACGAGGTATCACCTGTGTATCCTCTGTGACATGCGGTGCAGTGACATGTGGTATATCCTCTTGTACCGATGGTACTAAAGAAGTGACTTCCCCTTTTAACTCCTCCAGAATAATTTTACTCTTGGACTTGTGGCTCATCACATAGTCTTCCTCTAGAAATCTGGCATTCGTGCTAACGATCACCCTCTGATCTCTAGGACTATAAAACAAGCCGCCCTTCGTTCCTCTAGGATAGCCAACGAACAAGCGTACTTCTGTACGAGGTTCCAACTTACCAGCATCTGCCTTCAGCACATGTGCTGGACTCCCCCATATCAGAATATGTCTTAGACTAGGCTTTCGTCCAGTCCACAATTCTGTGGGAGTAAAAGGCACTGATTTAGATGGAACCAAGTTCAGAATGTACATCGCCGTATCTAGAGCATATCCCCAGAACGAATCTGGCAACTCAGAATAACTCATCATTGATCTAACCATCTCCATAAGAGTCCTATTCCTTCGCTCTGCTACACCATTCTGCTGGGGTGTGCTAGGTGCAGTCAATTGGGATTGAATCCCAGCCTCTGATAAGTAGTTCCTAAACTCTCCCAAGAGGTACTCACCACCACGATCAGATCGTAGTGTCTTGATACTTTTACCTTGACATTTCTCCACATCAGCCTTGAATTCTTTGAACTTGTCCAAGCATTCAGACTTGCGGCGCATCAGGTAAATATATCCATATCTCGAGTAATCATCTATAAAAGAGACGAAATACTCGAAACCACCTCTAGCCTGGATAGACATAGGACAACACAAATCAGAATGAACCAATTCCAACACATCTTTGGCTCTATACCCCTTGGCCTTAAAAGGCCTCTTGGTCATCTTACCCTCCAAGAAAGATTCACAGGTTGGGAGATTCTCCACCACTAATGAACCCAAAGGTCCATCAGCTATCAACCTTTGAATTCTGCTTAGGTTAATGTGACCAAGCCTAAGATGCCAAAGATATGTTTGGTTCATTTTCGAAGGTTCTTTTCTCTTATTGGAATTAGAAGATGAGTTATTAATTTCAATATGCATCGTGGGAGGTTTTGGTACAAGTGTGTACAAATTTCCTATCAATGTACCCGAATAGATAATGTCCCTATCTCTTCTTATAACAACTCTGTCATTAAAAGAAATAGAATATCCATCCATAAACAATTTAGAAACTGAAATTAAATTCTTTCTAAATAAGGGTACATAAAGGCAATTCTTAAGAACCAAAAGTTTATTTTTCTCAAAAGATAAATGAACATCTCCCACTGCAACAGCTGCCACCTTCATGGCATCGCCCAAGTACACGGTAATCTCCCCCTCAGCCAGTCGTCTGGTTTCCTGGAACCCCTGCAAAGTATTGTAGACATGATCAATGGCTCTCGTATCTACACACCAGGTGCCAGTAGATAACACTGCTAAACATGTTTCAACGACTAGACCAAAAGATATACCTTTGTTCTTGCGGTTGGGGCAGTCCTTCTTCCAGTGTCCAGTCTACTTACAAGTGAAGCACTTGCCTTTCGGCTTCTTCACTCCTCACTGAGTACCTCCCACCGCCTTCGCCCCTGTTTGTTTCTTCTTCTTTTTGCCTTTCGACTTAGAAGTAGAAACCTTCTGGGTCACCACGGCATGTGCCTGAGCACTCTGACGAAATAGTCCCTCTGTCGCCTGGAGTTCTGTCAGAAGTTCTGCCAACGAATACAACCTCTTGTTCATGTTGTAGTTCAGGCGAAACTGCTCAAAAATCCTAGGTAGAGACTGAAGTATGATATCGACCTAGGTTTCCCCATCGATCTCAGCTCCTAGGACCTCCAGCTCATTCAAATAAGCCATCGTCTTGAGAACATGATCCCTTACGGGTGTTCCCTCGATCATAGAGGTCATCATCAAGTTTCTCATGGCTTCTTGCCTCGCAGCCCGATTCTGGTGTCTAAAAAGTTCCTTGAGATTGAGCATCATATCATAAGCAGTGGGCATGGCTTGATGCTGATGTTGCAGTACATTTGACATAGATGCCAAAATGTAACATCGCGTCATCTCATCGGCCTTGACCCACTTCTTATAGCTCTCTCTCTCTTTTTCCCCAGAATCATCTGTAGGCTTGGGAGGGCACTCTTCGAGGAGTACATATTTGTATTCCTCAGCAGTCAAGACAATGTCTAGATTCCTCTTCCAATCTACATAGTTGGGTCCAGTAAGTTTGTTCTCTTTCAGTATCACAACAAGTGGGTTGAAAGTCATTTTGAAAGAAAACCTAAGAATCACATAAATCAAAACATTAGATTTCAAAAAATTATTGATTCCTCAAACAATAAAATTTTAAAATCAACCAACACCTTAAAATATCGAGAATATCGTATGCCACAATAGTGTGAACGTATACGAATTCTACATTTGTAAGAGAAGGTTTTACCCATTAATTTTACCATCTTGTCAACCTAACTTTTTGACAAGTAAAATTAATAGTTGGTTCCTCTTTGGCCCTATAAATAAAAGCAGTGACTCCGATGGGGAGGATACTTATATTTGTATCTAAGTGTTCACCATTACTTGGTACCAAGGTAATTATCTCGGGTTATGTGCCTTCCGATGGAGAAGTACACACGCTCCTTGATAATTGCCTATAATCATATTTAACCTTGTGATCCGCAAACAAACCCATCTGATATGGAGGAAGGCACTCAGAGCCGACGCGCAAGTTTGTTTGCATCGCTTGTCAAATCGTAATGGAGACCATGGGAATTTTTTAAAAAAATTTCCCTCTCCCACTTAGTAATTTGAAATTGAGGAATTTTCCTAGCCTACGACATGCATATCAAACAAAAGGCAATAAATATAAAAAATAAATTATTTTCCAACTATTATGGCTTGTCTTCAATATGTCTCCCGTCGCATCGCCATCTCGTCCGCTCCTCCTACGCCATGTACGAGCCATCCGGAGATCCGAGCCGAGACTAAAACCTATTTTAATTTACATCCATCGATCCTATACTCTACGAGGGAGTGTACATGAAATCTAGATCGAAAGTAAAATAAAATAAAGAGTGGCTAAACAATGCCGTATCTAATTTACAAAAAATCAAATACTAGCCTCGTCAACCCCGAGGATTCAACAAAATAAACATTTACACACATACAATCACATACACACATATGACCATAATAGTCGAATCTTATGCCTGCAACCAAAGAGTTAAACTACACATATCCTACTATTATCCAGCATATATAATATATGAAAAGTGCATAAAAATTAACCGAATCCTAAACACACAAAACCGGAAACCTTGGCTCTGATACTAATTGAAGGGTTTTGCTTATCGAGTCCGTGAGGGAAAACTTCGCTTCCCACTTCACCTTGGTCGTTTGTTCAAGGCAATCCCCTCGATGTCCCCAGATTAAAAAATTTAATCCTAGACAAAAAGGATTGCCCAAATAACCAAGTCATCGTCGTGCTATTCGTTTAGAAAGGTCACTTGAACAAACTAGTTGTTCAAGCGACCATCCTCTATTCTACGAGTAGCCGCGGAATAGACGATGTTCGGATAGCCGATTTTTGTGTTTATGCTCAGGATCCAAGTATTATTTAGCCATATACAGATTTATATCATGCTCATAATTGAAAAACAAATACAAACATGTAACATATAAAGATTAGAGAATCGATATACCTCTCAATCTTCTAATGTATGACCTTCCTCCTTTCGGACGTCGTGTGGGCGACGATCTACCGTAAGTCGAAGCTCCTAGATCGCAAATCTTCCTTCCATGCTCTTCCAAAGCAAGAGGAAGAATAAAAACAAGGTTCTTCTCCTTCCTAAAACCAACCAACAAGGAACAAAAGAGATCCTTGCCGCCGGCCAACTAGGAGGAGGAGTTTGTGGTGGAATCAGGCCAAGACACCAAGGGAAGCCCTATATCTTGTTTCCACCACCTAAGGAGAAGGGAATAGAGCCTTTTGGGCACTGGCCAAGAGCTGGAAAGGGGATGGAAAGATGCTGGATGCCGGCCAATGAAGGAAGGAGAAGAAAAGAAAACCTTCCTTATTTGGTGCCGCCCTAGCCTCCAAACCCTAACCCTAATCCTATCTCAACTAGGATTCCTTCTCTTGCCGCCCAAAACCCTAGCTCTCTTTGATGTGTTCACGCCAACTCCCTTGCCCTCCTTTTATAGAGTTAGGGATAAGTCATAAATTAATCTCCTCCATTTGTTCTAGGGATTTAATCTCAACCGTCGGATCTAGAGATTTAATCTCAACCGTCAAATCTTAGAGATTTAATCTCTACCTATGGATATTAGAGTTTTTTTTCTATCCATTGGATCTAAGCTTCATGAGGTGTTAATAGGCTACATTAGGGACCATGAGGAGGAGTTGGATCTTGGCCACCCATGGATTAAGCCCACATAAAGTCCGATCCACTAATGACAATCCAATCCACTAAAGGATCATCATCGATCTACCTCACCAACCCCCATATGATAATATGGGCTCCATATATTATTTGTACATTTTCTCCTTGTGTTTAAGATCTTGAATGTCCGTCGATTAATTAATTTACTGACCATTAATTAATCAACATCTAACTCCATGAGTAGTACCACTCAACCTTTTCATCATGCCGGACCAAGTCCACCTGCAGGGTTTACATGATGAACCTTATGAGCTCCTCAAGGGGACATCATTATCCTAATATATAGGACACGGTTTCCTCCTATATTCATCAACACACCATATAAATAATATCATCTCCCAACTTACCGAGCCTATCGATTAAATCTATAAATCTCGTCCATTGGTAAATCAAAGAGATGAGTACTAAGTATATGTGCCCGTTATTATATCGGGATTAAGAGTATGTACAATATAATATCTGAGGTCCGATTCGATTATGTAGTCAGCAATAAATCGAATCACCTCTAAGTCGGTCCTGCTTAATACACAAAGTGCACTAGTGTGATTCTATGGTCAAGACAAACCAACACCAAATCACACTACAACCATTCTGATGGTTTGTCCAAAGCCATCTCGGTTGTGAGCCATTACTTATACTTTTCAAGGGGCCGATAACATGATCTCCCGTGTGACACCACACACCATGTTATCTACAATGTAAAGTATTAGACAATATTGCATAACCATAAAAATATGCAAACAATGATCATGTGATTCTTATTTCAAAATAAAGATGTTCATACAAAAGATAGACTTTTTAGTATACATCCCTACACCCTTCTACGTCCCCGGATAAAAAAAATTTATCCTTGACAAGGAGGGATCACCCAAGCTACCATTTCATCCTTGTTCTATTCGATTAGAATTGTCACTTGAACAAACTTGTTGTTTAAGCAACCAACCTCTATTCTATGATTAGCCGCGGAATAGACGATGTACGGATCACCGACTTTTGTGTTTGTATTCGGGGTCCAAGTATATTTAACCATAAAACAGAACATACAACATGTATATGATTAAAAAACAATTATAGACATGTTATAAAAGAATATAAACAAGCATTATACCTCTCGATCTTCTATTGTATGTCATTCATCCTTTTGGACGTCGTGTGGGTGACGATCTTCCAAAAGTCGAAGCCTCCTAGATCGTGATCTTCCTTTCCTTGCTCGCTCCGAACAAGAGGAAGTATAGAAACAAAACTCTTCTCCTTCCTTTAGCCAACCACAAGGCACCAACCTTGATGCTTGCCACCGGCCAACAAGAAGAAGAGATGAGGAAGTGGGCCGGCCAAAAGCTTCAAGGGAAGACCCTAAGCTCCGGCCAAGGATGAAGGGAAGAAGGTTGGACGCCGGAAAAAACAAGGAGAGAAGAAGAAAGGATGGGCGCCGCCCACCTAAGGAAGAAGAAGGAAAAACTTTCCTTAATTGTGGCCGCCCAAGCCTCCAAGCCCCCTTGCCGCCCAAAACTCTAATCCACTTCTATATCCTTTCTTGCCGCCCACCCCTTATCCTCCTTTTATAGAGTTAGGCCTAAGCCTCCTTTAATCACCACCGTCGATTCTAGGGATTTAATCTCAACCGTCAGATCTAGAGATTTAATCTCAACCGTCGGATCTAGAGATTTAATCTCAACTGTCGGATCTAGAGTTTTGTTTTCCACCATCGGATCTAGGCTCCATGAGGTTTTAATAGGCTACAATAGGGACCATGAGGAGTTGTATCTTGGCTACCCAATGGATCAAGCTCACATAAAGTCCGATCCATTAATGATAATCCATTCCACTAGAGGATTATCATTGATCTATCTCACCAACACCCATAAATTAATATGGGCTCCATATATTATTTCTACATTTTTCTCCCCGTGTTTAAGATCTTGAATGTCTATCGATTAATTAATTTACTGACAATTAATTACTCAACATCTAACTCCATGAGTAGTACCACTCAACATTATCATCATGCCGGACCAAGTCCACATGCAGGGTTTACATGATGAACCTTATGAGCTCCTCAAGTGGACATCATCATCCTAATATATAGGACACGGTTTCCTCCTATAATCAACGACACACCATATAAATAATATCATTTCCCAACTTACCGAGCCTATTGATTTACTCTATAAATCTCGCCCATTGGTAAATCAAAGAAATGAATACTAAGTATATGTGCCCGTTATTAAATCGGGATTAAGAGCATGTACAACACAATATCTGAGGTCCGATTCGATTATGTAGTCAGCAATAAATCGAATCACCTCTAAGTCGGTCCTGCTCATTACACACAAAGTGTACTAGTGTGATTCTATGGTCAAGACAAACTAATACCAAATCACACTACAACCATTTCAATGGTTTGTCCATAACCATCTTGGTTGTGAGCCTTTACTTATACTTTATAATGAACCGATTACATGATCTCCTGTGTGACACTTCACACCATGTTATCTACAATGTAATGTATCAGACAATATGCATAACCATAAATATGCAAACAATGATCATGTGATTCTTATTTAAAAAATAAAGATGTTCATACAAAAGATAGACTTTTCAGTATACATCCCAACAATCTCTCACTTATACTAAAAGACTATACTGTCCTTAAACTGCCATACATCTGATTCCCATTCCCTCCACATGCCTATCAAAAGCTCTCACTGGAAGGGTCTTAGTGAAAGGATCTACCAGGTTATCCTCCGATGCAATCTTGGCCACAACAACTTCTCCTCTCTTTACAATTTCTCGTATCAGGTGGTACTTGCGCTCTATGTGTTTACTTGGCTTATGGGCTCGTGGTTCCTTCGAGTTTGCAACTGCACCACTATTATCACAATAAATTGTGATAGTTTTGGGAAAACCAGGAATCACATCCAAGCCCATCAAGAAGTTCCTGAGCCACACAACTTCTTTGGTCGCCTTAGAGGCTGCCACATACTCATCTTCCATGGTGGAGTACGCCACACATTTCTGCTTGACACTCCTCCACACAATGGCTCCACCTCCCAAAGTAAAACCAAACCTGAGGTAGACTTACTGTTATCCCTGTCTGATTAGTAGTCAGAATCTGTGTAACCCATGGGGAGTAATTGGTCTGCCTGGTAAACTAACATATAATCCCTAGTCCTTCTCAGGTACTTCAATATATGCTTTGCCGCAGTCCAATGTCCCTATCCTGGATTACTCTGATATCTGCTGACCATGCCTACGACAAAGCAGATATCTAGTCTCGTACATAACATCGCATACATGAGGCTTCCTACTGCTGAAGCATAAGGAACTACCTTCATCTCCTCTATCTCCTTAGATGTTCTAGGACACATCTTCTTAGACAAAGGAACTCCATGTCTGAAAGGTAGAAAACCTTTCTTGGAGTTTTGCATGCTAAAACGATCCATAATGGTGTCTATTTATGAAGCTTGAGATAAGCACAACATCCTTTTCTTGCGATCCCTTATAACCTTGATCTCAAGGATGTGTCCCACTTCTCCCAAGTCCTTCATATCAAACTGTTTGGACAACTATATCCTTACGTCCGATAACACCTTGACATTGTTTCCAATTAACAAAATGTCATCTACGTATAATACAAGAAATACCACTACGTTTCTGTCACATCTCTTGTATACACAAGACTCATTCGGACTTTGAATAAATCCATAAGACTGGATTACCTCATCAAAGCAGATGTTCCAAGACCTCGAAGCTTGCTTCAATCCATAAATGGACCGATTAAGCTTACACACAAGATGCTCTTTGCCCTTTGCAATGAATCCTTCTGGTTGCTTTATATAGATGTTTTCCTCAAGACTTCCATTAAGGAAAGCTATCTTGACATCCATCTGTCATACCTCATAATCCATATGAGCAGCAATGCATAAGAGAATTTGGATAGACATAAGCATGGCTACCGGCGAAAATGTCTCCTCATAATCGATTCCCTCTTTCTGAGTATACCCCTTCGCAACAAGCCTCGCTTTGAAGGTCTCAACCTTCCTATCTATTCCTCTCTTTCTTTTGTAGATCCACTTGCATCCAATGGTTTTTACACCATCGGGTGGTTCTACTAGCTCCCAGACCTGATTTGAATCCATAGATTCAATCTCAGCATTCATTGCACTTTGCCAAGATAGCGCATCTTTATCTTGGATTGCTTCGTCATATGTCCAGGGATCAGGTTCATGTTCGCCAGAGACCAAATCAGAAGATTCTCCCAAGAACATGAATCTATTAGGCTGTCTAACAACCCTCCTACTATGACGAGGTATCACCTGTGTATCCATTGTGACATGCGGTGCAGTGACTTGTGGTATATCCTCTTGTACCGGTGGTACTGAAGAAGTGACTTCCCCTTTCAATTCCTCCAGAACAATCTTACTCATGGGCTTGTGGTTCATCACGTAGTCTTCCTCTAGAAATCTGGCATTCGTTCTAACGATCACCCTCTGATCTCTAGGACTATAAAACAAACCACCTTTCGTTCCTCTAGGATAGCCAACAAACATGCGCACTTCTGTATGAGGTTCCAACATACCAGTATCTGCCTTCAGCACATGTGCTAGACTCCCCCAAATTCGAATATGTCTTAGACTAGGCTTTCGCCCAGTCCACAATTCTGTGGGAGTAGAAGGCACTGATTTAGATGGAACCAAGTTCAGAATGTATACTGCCGTATCTAGAGCATATCCCCAAAATGAATCTGGCAACTCAGAATAACTCATCATCGATCTAACTATCTCTATAAGAGTCCTATTCCTTCGCTCTGCTACACCATTCTGCTGAGGTGTGCCAGGTGTAGACAATTGGGATTGAATCCCATCCTTTGATAAGTAATTCCTAAACTCTCCCAAGAGGTACTCACCACCACGATCAGATCGTAGTGTCTTGATACTTTTACCTTGACGTTTCTCCACATCAACCTTGATTTCTTTGAACTTGTCAAAGCATTCAGACTTGTGGTGCATCAAGTAAATGTATCCATATCTTGAATAATCATCTATAAAAGAGACGAAATACTCAAAACCACCTCTAGCCTGGATAGACATAGGACCACACAAATCAGAATGAACCAATTCCAACACATCTTTGGCTCTATACCCCTTGTCCTTAAAAGGCCTCTTGGTCATTTTACCCTCCAAGCAAGATTCACAAGTTGGGAAATCATCCACCACTAATGAACCCAAAGGTCCATCAGCTATCAACCTTTGAATTTTGCTTAGGTTAATATGACCAAGTCTTAGATGCCAAAGATATGTTTGGTTCATCTTTGAAGGTTCTTTTCTCTTATTGGAATTAGAAGATGAGTTATTAACTTCTATTTGCATCGTGGGAGCTTTTGGTTCAAGTGTATACAAATTTCCTATCAATGCACCAGAACAGATAATCTCCCTATTCCTTTTTATAACAACTCTGTCATTAAAAGAAATAGAATATCCATCCATAAACAATTTAGAAACCGAAATTAAATTCTTTCTAAATAAAGGTACATAAAGGCAATTTTTAAGAACCAAAACTTTATTCCTCTTAAAAGACAAATAAACATCTCCCACTGCAACAGCTGCCACCTTTGTGGCATCGCCCAAGTATACGATAATCTCCCCTTCAGCCAGTCGTCTGGTTTCCTGGAACCCTTGCAAAGTATTGCAAACATGATCAGTGGCTTCCGTATCTACACACCAGGTGCCGGTAGATAACACCGCTAAACATGTTTCAACGACTAGACCAAAAGATATACCTTTGTTCTGCTTGCAGTTGGGGCAGCCCTTCTTCAAGTGTCCAGTCTGCTTACAAGTGAAGCACTTGCCTTTCGACTTCTTCACTCCTCCCTGAGTTCCTCCCACCGCCTTTGCCCCAGCTTGTTTCTTCTTCTTCTTGCCTTTCGGCTTAGAAGTAGAAACCTTTTGGGCAACCATGGCTTGCGCCTAAGCACTATGACGAAAAACCCCCTCTGCCGCTTGGAGTTCTGGCAGAAGCTCCGCCAATGAATACAACCTCTTGTTCATGGTGTAGTTCAGACGAAACTGCTCAAAACTCCTAGGTAGAGACTGGAGAATGATATCAACCTGGGTTTCCCCATCGATCTCAGCTCCGAGGACTTCCAGCTCATTCAAATGAGCCATCATCTTGAGAACATGATCCCTCACGGGTGTTCCCTCGATCATGGTGGTCGTCATCAAGTTCCTCATGGCTTCCTGCCTAGCAGCCCGATTCTGGTGTCCGAAAAGTTCTTTGAGATTGAGCATCATGTCATAAGCAGTGGGCATGGCTTGATGCTGATGTTGTAGTACATTTGACATAGATGCCAAAATGTAACACCACGTCATCTCATCAGCCTTAATCCACTTCTTATAACTCTCCTTCTCCTTTTCCCCAGAATCATCCGCAGGCTTAGGAGGGCACTCTTCGAGGAGTACATATTTGTATTCCTCAGCAGTCAAGACAATGTCAAGATTCCTCTTTCAATCAACATAATTGGGTCCAGTAAGTTTATTTTCTTTCAGTATCATAGCAAGCGGGTTGAAAGTCATTTTGAAAAAACCTAAGAATCACATAGATTAAAACATTAGATTTCAAAAAATTATTGATTCCTCAAATAATAAAATTTTAAAATCATCCAACACCTTAAAACATCGAGAATATCGTATGCCAAGATAGTGTGGACGTATACGAATTCTACATTTGTAAGAGGATGTTTCACCCATTAATTTTACTATCTTGTCAACCTAACTTTTTGACAATTAAAATTAATAGTTGGTTCCTCTTTGGCCCTACAAATAAAAGCAGTGACTTCGATGGGGAGGATACTTATATTTGAATCTAAGTGTTCACCATTACTCGGTAACAAGTTAATTATCTCGGGTTATGTGCCTTCCGATGGGGAAGTACACACGCTCCTTAATAATTTCCTATAACCATATTTGACCTTGTGATCCGCAAACAAACTCATCCGATGGGGAGGAAGGCACTCAGAGCCGACGCACAAGTTTGTTTGCATCACATGTCAAATTGTAATGGAGGCCGTGGGAATTTATAAAAATATCCCTCTCCCACTTAGTAATTTAAAATTGAGGAATTTTCTAGCCTACGACATGCATATCAAACAATAAGCAATAAATATGAAAAAGAAATATTTTCCAACTATTATGGCTTTTGTCTCCAATATGCCTCCCATCGTATCGCCATCTAGTCCGCTCCTCCCTACGCCATGTACAAGCCATCCGGAGATCCGAGCTGAGAAAAACTATTTTAATTTACATCCATTGATCCTATACTCCACGAGAGAGTGTACATGAAATCTAGATCGAAAGTAAACTAAAATAAAAGGAGTGGCTAAACAATTCCGTATCTAATTACAAAAATTAAATACTAGCCTCGTCAACCCCGAGGATTCAACAAAATATACAATTACACACATACAATGACATACACACATATGTCCATAATAGTTGGATCCTATGCCTGCAACCAAAATGTTTACCTACGCACATTCTACTATTATCCGGCACATATAATATATGAAAAGTGCATAAATGTAACTGAATCCTAAACACACAAAACCGAAAACCGTGGCTCTGATACCAATTGAAGGTAGGAAACTTCGCTTCCCACTTCAACTCGGTCGCTTGTTCATGGTGATCCCTTCTATGTCCCCGGATAAAAAAAATTTATCCTTGATAAGGAGGGATCACCCAAGCTACCATTTCATCGTTGTGCTATTCGATTAGAGTTGTCACTTGAACAAACTTGTTGTTCAAGCAACCAACCTCTATTCTACGATTACCCACGGAATAGACGATGTACGGATTGCCAGCTTTTGTGTTTGTATTCGGGGTCCAAGTATATTTAACCACAAAATAGAACATACAACATGTATATGATTGAAAAAAAATTATAGACATGTTACAAAAGAATATAAACAAGCGTTATACCTCTCGATCTTCTATTGTATATCCTTCCTCCTTTTGGACGTCGTGTGGGCGACGATCTTCCAAAAGTTGAAGCCTCCTAGATTGCGATCTTTTTTTCCTTGCTCGCTCCGAGAAAGAGGAAGTATAGAAACAAAACTCTTCTCCTTCCTTTAGCCAACCACCAAGCACCAACCTTGATGCTTGCCGTCGGCCAACAAGAAGAAGAGATGAGGAAGTGGGTCGGCCAAATGCTTCAAGGGAAGACCCTAAGCTCCGGCCAAGGATGAAGGGAAGAAGGTTGGATGCCGGCAAAAACAAGGAGAGAAGAGGAAAGGATGGGCGTCGACCACCTAAGGAAGAAGAAGGAAAAACTTTCCTTAATTGTGGCCGCCCAAGCCTCCAAGCCCCCTTGCTGCCCAAAACCCTAATCCACTTCTATATCCTTTCTTGCCGCCCACCCCTTATCCTCCTTTTATGGAGTTCAGCCTAAGCCTCCTTTAATCTCCACCGTCGATTCTAGGGATTTAATCTCAACCGTCAGATCTAGATATTTAATCTCAACCGTCGGATCTAGAGATTTAATCTCAACTGTCGGATCTAGAGTTTTGTTTTCCACCATCGGATCTAGGCTCCATGAGGTTTTAATAGGCTACAATAGAGACCATGAGGAGGAGTTGTATCTTGGCCACCCAATGGATCAAGCCCACATAAAGTCCGATCCATTAATGATAATCCATTCCACTAGAGGATTATTATTTATCTACCTCACCAACCCCCATAAATTAATATGGGCTCCATATATTATTTGTATATTTTTATCCTTGTATTTAAGATCTCGAATGTCCGTCGATTAATTAATTTACTTATAATTAATTAATCAACATCTAACTCCATGAGTAGTACCACTCAACCTTATCATCATGCCAGACCAAGTCCACCTGCAGGGTTTACATGATAAACCTTATGAGCTCCTCAAGGGGACATCATCATCCTAATATATAGGACACAGTTTCCTCCTATAATCAATGTCACACCATATAAATAATATCATTTCTCAACTTACCGAGCCTATCGATTTACTCTATAAATCTCGCCCATTGGTAAATCAAAGAAATGAATACTAAGTATATGTGCCCGTTATTATATCGGGATTAAGAGCATGTACAACATAATATCTGAGGTCCGATTCAATTATGTAGTCAGCAATAAATCGAATCACCTCTAAGTTGGTCCTGCTCAATACACACAAAGTGTACTAGTGTGATTCTATGGTCAAGACAAACCAATACCAAATCACACTACAACCATTCCAATGGTTTGTCCATAACCATCTCGGTTGTGAGCCTTTACTTATACTTTACAATGAACTGATAACATGATCTCCTGTGTGACACTACACACAATGTTATCTACAATGTAATGTATCAGACAATATGCATAACCATCAATATGCAAACAATGATCATGTGATTCTTATTTCAAAAATAAAGATGTTCATATAAAAGATAGACTTTTCAGTATACATCCCAACATTAAGTGTTAGTAATATATGAGAGATGTCCTAAGGCAATCGCCTTATGTATGAACCATTTATATGATAAATGAAGATTCCCTATTTGAGTATACATGTTTTGATGAATTTGATTGGATCTTAAACTCATTTACTGAATGTCCACGATACGATTCATAGCATGAGAGAATTTGTGATTGGATCACAACTAGTGAGTATCTCTACATGTGTAATTGTGATGTATCGGAATTATCCCTTGTCGATGAATTGATGGATTTGGACACCATTGATTCTGTCGAGACTAGCACGAGGTATACTCTTTGGTGTATCCAAGAAGCTGATTCTCACTAGCTGGAGACATAGTGATGTCCAGAGTTGATTGTGGATGCTAGTTATGGTAACTAGTTCATTGGAGTGACCAGCCGTAAGACTTCATATGGTTCTCTGCATATATAGATATGTCAATGAAGTTCTTACTGTAGCTTAAGTGCGATGTTCCTTTGACTTGCGGTATTCAATTCATCTTGATCATGGAGACTTATGCTTTGACATCTTAAGCAAACATCTCCAAGGAGATGTGGACCCGGGATGATTGGGTATAAGTCAAAGTGATCGAAGGTGTTTGAATAGCCTATAAAGGATTCACCACTCCTTGCGAGGAGATGTATACCCATGGCCTCTCGTCGGATTGTTACTAAAGTCTTTGGCCAAAGCATTACATGTTTAGAGTAAGGTACTCTTCGATACATGTGTAGTAACTAGAATCCGTAGGACGAGGAAATGATACTTGGGCTAGGTGTGACGTAGTCAGCCTAGTGAGGGGACACAATAGACCATGTCCTGAACCAAGTGGGTATAAGATGAGTGAAGGGAATGGGGCACGAATCATTCGAGCTGCTGAAGGGTTTCAGAAATAGTTCTGGATCAACCGTTGATCTTTTCGATTAATTGGGGATCATGATGTACTACTAGGTGCCACTCATGATCGTTCTATAATTAATGGTTAATTATAGACGGCCAACATAAACCGAGAACCTATTTGGTCACACGCACAACGAGCGTAATCCGAAGGATTTAAAACAAGCTTGAGAATGGGATTCTCAGACCGAGAGAAACTAAGTTTGGTTGGACCAAACATGGAGCGAGCATGAAATCGTTTCAGTCGCAATGGAAGCGTGGATGGGCCGTGTCTTATGAAGATATAATGGATGGACCAAAATGGTTTGGTTCTAATCCAATGGAGGAGAATAAACCAAAGGGTTTGGTTTATTTTAAACGAATGAACAAAAAGTTGGTTCGGTTCGTTTTAATTTAAAATAAACCATCATGGTTTGGTTTATTTTAACTTATCTTAATGGAGCGGGTTAACGGGCCTAATGGTTATGATCCAATAACCATTAAGAGAATTAGTTCTCTATAAAAGAGGGCTTAAGGGATAATTAAGCCCTAATCCAAAACCCTAGCCCTAAGTTGCCGCCCACTTCATCCTCTCTAAGAGTTGGCGCCAACCTCCATTGTCGCCCAGCCCCTTGTGCGCTGATCCCGCTCCTTTAGGTTTGGCATCAAGGTGAGCTTTATCTTCCCTTGGTTGGCCGGCGCCTATCTTCTCCACCAAAGCTGTCCAGTTTTCTGGACAGCTTGTTCTCCTCTAGTCGGAGCGTCGTTTGGACGACGGTTAGAGCTCCGACAGTGGCTAACTTACCAGGGATTCGATCTCCGGTAATCCTCTGAGGTGGAGGACAAAGGATTCGTCAATCGGTTGACGAATACCTCTCCGGAGAAGCGAGTTTTGAGAACTCGGTTTTGGATCCGAATTTGGATTCGGATCGTGATCATCTCTCGATCACGTCGTCTTCAACACGAGGCTAGTAACCCGTACGAAGACGAAGCTCGTGGCTTAGCGAAGTAATCCTAAGGATACTCGGCGTGGATACGGATAGAGACGATCTAGCGAGGATCGTTCCGGTTGATGTCGTTCCCGCTACACGTGATACGAAAGGTATAACGTAGTTAAATTTCCTTTATTGCAAAATTTAAATTTACGGTTATGTCTACACATGTTGTACTATGCATGCGTGTGATGTGTGTGTTGTAATAAATGTAGATTTATTATTTGTATTGCTTCCGCTGTGCTCATGTTTACGAAACATGATCGAACACACACACGCCGCAGTGCCGGAAACCCAACAGTGGTATCAGAGCCCAGGTTGTGTTTCGACATAATCGTAAAATGGTTTTGCGATAGTCATAATGTTATTTTTGGAAATTTTCTAATTTTGGAAATTTAGAAGTATTTATGAAAATTTTTAATTTTGGAAAGTCTAGAAGTATTTATGGAAATCTTCCACTTTTGGAAAGTTGGAAGTATTTATGGAAATTGATATTTTCCATAAATAAAATATTTGATTAGATTCTGGAAATTTGTTTCCTAATTTAATCATGATTTGATTTGGGAAATCAAATCTTAAAATATTTTATTTCCATAAGTAGTTTTGATGATTTAGGAAATTGGTTTCCTAAATTGATTTTCCTTAATCAACTATTTCCATAAATAAAATATGTGATTAGATTTGGAAATTTGTTTCCTAATTTAATCATGATTTGATTTGGAGAATCAAATCTTAAACATATTTTATTTCCATAAATAATTATGACAAATAAGGAAATTATGTACATGACATAATTGTATGCCATGTAATTGCATTAGATGCATATCATTATGCCATGCGTGTCGTGACATGTAGATGTATGCCATGTATGCCATGCCATGTAGATAATAGTTATTTGCATGCAAAGAGGATGAGACATAAAAACCCTAACTCAATATTAAAGCCTACACCTTCCATTAATATGGTTAGAACTAGAGTTCCGTTTCTTGTTTGGGTTGTTGGACTCTCTCCAAGCCCGGCTCGAACCCGAACATGTTCAAACCATGGAATAGTTTAATACTAATATGGTAAGAGTCAGAGGTCAATCGTTAGCTTTGGTTGTTGGACTCTCTCCAAGCTGGGCTAATTGGTTGAATGCGCTCTAACCATATTAAAACTATTTCTCGATTAATGGGTTGGTTTTAACCTGGAGCATCGGCTTGTTGGACTCTCTCCAAGGTCGATGTAAAGGGAGGTGAAGTTGGGTGCTATGCATATGATGCATACTTGTTAATGTGTTAACAACCCGATGTATGTGTGAACATTCAATTAGTTGATAGCACATTGTGATAGTTGCATATACGTGATATGCAATTGGTATAGTTGATACCTACCGTCGTAGTTATGAATGGCTTGTTGGACTCTCTCCAAGGTTGTTCATATCTATGATGGATATCAGCCCATTCGGAGATGGACCTACAATCTCCCGAAGTGATTTTGGGGTTTTTGAAATTCGAAAAATGAATGAGATTTATAAATGTATGTTGATGCATTTTAAAATCATCTTTCTCATATATGCTCATTTTGTATTTCTAAGAATGATCATGATGTCTTTAAATTTGCGTTCCATTTTGGATTCGAATAAATTGACTGGGCCGAACTTCTTGGACTGACTTAGAAACTTGAGAATTGTTCTCAAGGTGGAAAAGCTTGCGTATGTCCTCGAAGCGCCTCTTCCCGCCCGTCCTAGTGACAATGCAACTCTGGACCAATTGTTGGCCTATCAGAAACATGTGAATGATTCTGAAATGGTGAGTTGCATCATGCTAGCCACGATGGTACCTGAGCTGCGGAATCAGCATTAGCATATGGATGCTCATACCATAGTCTTTCATCTTTATGAGTTGGTTGATGAGCAAGTGAGATTCAAAAGGTTCGAAGTCTCCAAGCTCTTCTTCACCTCTGAGATGCAAGAAGGTTCATCGGTGGTATCTTGCTCAACATCTTTGAAGACCTGTGGAGCCTTCGAGAAGCATGGCGAAGTTGATTCCTCAAAGAAAGGTTCTAAGAGGGAGTCAAAGGAACAACAGAAGAGGAAGAAGAAAAAGGCTAAAAAGGCAGAACCAGCTCAAAAGGGCACTTACCATTATTATGACAAGTAGGGCCATTGGCGAAGGAATTGCAAGATTTATCTTGAGTCCGTGAAGAAGAATAAAGCATAAGATGCTCCATCTTTTTCATATATCTTCGTTATTGATTGTCATTCTATCTCCTCAGACACTTGGGTATTGGATACTGGGTGTGGCTCACATATATGTAATGACATACATAGGCTAAGGAATAGAAGAAGACTCGTCAAGGGAGAGTCAAATTTACGTGTTGGGAATGGAGCAAAGGTTGCTGCACTCACCATCTGAACGTATTTGTTGAAACTCCCTGCAGGACTTGTCTTAGAACTGGACAATTGCTTTTATGTTCCTTCATTGATAAAGAACATCATTTCTATTTCTTGTTTAAATAGAAATGAGTACCATTTGACTTTTAGTAACAATTGTTGTTACATAACTTTGAATGGAGTTTTTATGGGACTAGAACTTTAAGCAATGGTGTTTATACGTTGGACGTATCCAGTGATGTTTTCAATATCGAAGCGAGCAACAAGCGTGCTCGAAAGGATAATCAATTAGACTCCTACATGTGACATTGTCTCTTGGCCATGTAAGTAAGAAATGCATGTCCGAATTACACCGATGTGGAATTCTGGAATCGTTTGAATTGGATTCATACGATACATGTGAATCATGCTTAAAAGGCAAGATGACTAAGTTACCTTTTACTGGAAAAGGTGAACGAGTGGGAGAGTTACTAGGTCTAATACATACTGATGTATGTGGACCTATGTTAACTCAAGCTTTAGGAGGCTATAGCTACTTCATTACCTTCACCGATGATCACTCACGGTTTGGGTATGTGTTCTTGATGAAACACAAGTCCGAAGCCTTTGAAAGGTTCAAAGAATTCAGAAATGAAGTAGAGAAACAACATGACAAGAGTATTAAAATACTTCGATCGGATCGAGGTGGTGAATACTTAAGTCAAGAGTTTCTTGATTATCTAAAAGACAATGGCATATTGTCTCAATGGACTCCGCCATATACACCACAGCATAATGGTGTATCTGAGAGGTATAACCGGACCTTGTTGGACATGGTCAGGTCAATGATGAATCATGCGAATCTTCCCAAGTCCTTTTGGGGCTATGCACTTCAGACAGCTATTTACTTGTTAAACAGAATGCCAACCAAGGTAGTCTCTACTACTCCATATGAGATATGGAATGGTAAGAAACCTCATGTATCTTACTTGAAGATATGGGGTTATCCAGCTTATGTGAAGCGGACTGTATCAGACAAATTGGATGATAAGTCTGATAAATGTCTATTTATTAGATACCCTAAGGAAACAAGGGGTTACCAATTCTATCATCCTGTGGAACAAAAGGTGTTTGTTTCAAGGCATGCTGTGTTTCTAGAGAAAGAGTTTCTCTTGTAAGAAAACAGTGGGAGTGTCATCGAGCTTGAGGAGGCTCGAGAGACTCAAATAGACATTGATGAGATACCTGGTGAAGCACAACAACCGATAACTCATAATGATGAGCAATCGGCTGGACCTATTGTAACACCACATCTTCGTAGATCTGGTAGAACATGCAATATTCCAGAGAGATATGGATTTCTCGTAAGTGAATCGAACGACGTGTTACTCATTGATGATGAGGAGCCTACCAGTTATGAAGAAGTGCTGACAAGTTCAGAAAGGGATAAGTGGCTTGAAGCCATGAAGTCGGAAATGAATTCCATGTATGAAAACCAAGTTTGGAACTTGGTTGACCCACCTGAAGGCATAAAGCCTATAGGGTGCAAGTGGGTTTTCAAGAAGAAAACCGACATGGATGGTAATGTGATTACCTATAAGGCTAGATTGGTGGCAAAAGGATATCGTCAAAAACAAGGCGTTGATTATGACGAAACCTATTCGCCTGTAGCTATGCTTAAATCCATTCGGATGCTCCTGGCCATAGCGGCTCATTATGATTATGAGATATGGCAGATGGATGTGAAAAACAGCTTTCCTTAATGGAAACCTGCTCGAGGACATGTATATGATGCAACCTGAGGGTTTCACATTGGTTGATAAAACCAAGGTATGCAAATTGCGACGGTCCATTTATGGATTGAAGCAAGCATCCAGGAGCTGGAATATCCGTTTTGATGAGACCATCAAAAAGTTTGATTTCTCACAAAATCCAGACGAACCTTGTGTGTACAAGAAGGTTAGTGGGAGTGCAGTCGTGTTCCTAGTATTATATGTCGATGACATATTACTTATAGGAAATGATATTTCAATCTTACAGTCAGTTAAGGTTTGATTATCCAAGACATTCTCCATGAAAGACCTGGGAGAAGCAACCTACATCCTTGGGATTAAGATCTATAGAGATAGATCGAAACGGTTGCTTGGTCTTTCGCAGTCTACATATATAGACCGAGTGCTAAAGAGGTTTAGCATGTCGGAATCCAAGAAAGGTTTCCTACCCATCAGGCATGAGGTACACCTTTCGAAGTCTATGTGTCCGCGCACAGAAGACGAGAGGATTTGCATGAGTAAGATTCCCTATGCATCCGCAATAGGATCTATCATGTATGCTATGTTATGTACGAGGCCCGATGTATCGTATGCTCTGAGTGTCACGAGAAGATACCAGTCTGATCCAGGAATAGATCATTGGGTGACTGTTAAGACGATCCTTAAGTACTTAAGAAGAACTAAGGATACGTTCCTAATATATGGAGATGGGTACATGGTGATACGTGGGTATACGGATGCTAGCTCCAGACAGACAAGGATGATTCCATGTCTCAGTCTGGGTATGTATTCACCTGGAATGGAGGCGCAATAAGTTGGAAAGGTTCCAAGCTTGACACTATAGAGGATTCTGCCACTAAGGCAGAATACATTGCAGCTTTGGAAGCAGCAAAGGAAGCGGTTTGGATCAAGAAGTTCATCTTTGAACTTGATGTGGTCTCATCAATGATCCAAACATGTGCTTCGCCGCTATCATCTTATCAGAGATCATCAGTAGGACCAAAATACAAATCGAGAAAATTCACACTGAAAGGAACTTAGCGGATCCTTTGACTAAAGCATTACCTCAAAGTAAGTTTGAGGGTCATGTTAGAGCTTATGGTATTGGATACCGTAGCGATTGGCATTAGGCCAAGTGGGAGTCTGTTAGTAATATATGAGAGATGTCCTAAGGCAATCGCCTTATGTATGAACCATTTATATGATAAATGAAGATTCACTATTTGAGTATACATGTTTTGATGTATTTGATTGGATCTTAAACTCATTTACTGAATGTCCACGATACGATTCACAACATGAGAGAATTTGTGATTGGATCACAACTAGTGAGTATCTCTACATGTGTAATTGTGATGTATCGAAATTATCCCTTGTCGATGAATTGATGGATTTGGACACCATTGATTCTATCGATACTAGCACGAGGTATACTCTTTGGTGTATCCAAGCAGCTGATTCTCACTAGCTGGAGACATAGTGATGTCCAGAGTTGATCGTGGATGCTAGTTATGGTAACTAGTTCATTGGAGTGACCAGCCGTAAGACTTCATATGGTTCTCTGCATATATAGATATGTCAATGAAGTTCTTACTGTAGCTTAAGTCCGATGTTCCTTTGACTTGCGGTATTCAAGTCATCTTGATCATGGAGACTTATGCTTTGACATCTTAAGCAAACATCTCCAAGGAGATGTGGACCCGGGATGATTGGGTATAAGTCAAAGTGATCGAAGGTGTTTGAATAGCCTATAAAGGATTCACCACTCCTTGCGAGGAGATGTATACCTATGGCCTCTCGTCGGATTGTTACTAAAGTCTTTGGCCAAAGCATTACATGTTTAGAGTAAGGTACTCTTCGATACATGTGCAGTAACTAGAATCCGTAGGACGAGGAAATGATACTTGGGCTAGGTGTGATGTAGTCAGCCTAGTGGGGACTGACACTATAGACCATGTCCTGAACCAAGTGGGTATAAGATGAGTGAAGGGAATGGGGCACGAATCATTCGAGCTGCTGAAGGGTTTCAGAAATAGTTCTGGATCAACCGTTGATTTTTTCGGTTAATTGGGGATCATGATGTACTACTAGGTGCCACTCATGATCGTTCTATAATTAATGGTTAATTATAGACGACCAACATAAACCGAGAACGAGCATAATCCGAAGGATTTAAAACGAGCTTGAGAATGGGATTCTCAGACCGAGAGAAACTAAGTTTGGTTGGACCAAACATGGAGCGAGCATGAAATCGTTTCAGTCGCAATGGAAGCGTGGATGGGCCGTGTCTTATGAAGACATAATGGATGGACCAAAATGGTTTGGTTCTAATCCAATGGAGGAGAATAAACCAAAGGGTTTGGTTTATTTTAAACGAATGAACCAAAAGTTGGTTCGGTTCGTTTTAACTTAAAATAAACCATCATGGTTTGGTTTATTTTAACTTATCTTAATGGAGCGGGTTAACGGGCCTAATGGTTATGATCCAATAACCATTAAGAGAATTAGTTCTCTATAAAAGAGGGCTTAAGGGATAATTAAGCCCTAATCCAAAACCCTAGCCCTAAGTTGCCGCCCACTTCATCCTCTCTAAGAGTTGGCGCCAACCTCCATTGCCGCCCAGCCCCTTGTGCCGCCGTCCAGCTCCTTGCTGGCGTCCAAGCTTCAGCCGGTGATCCTCCGGCGACCCTCCGGTGATCTCCTTTAGGTTTGGCATCAAGGTGAGCTTTATCTTCCCTTGGTTGGCCGGCGCCTATCTCCTCCACCAAAGCTATCCAGTTTTCTAGACAGCTTGTTCTCCTCTCGTCGGAGCGTCGTTTGGATGACGGTTAGAGCTCCGACAGCGGCTAACTTACCGGGGATTCGATCTCTGGTAATCCTCTGAGGTGGAGGACGAAGGATTCGTCAATCGGTTGACGAATACCTCTCCGGAGAAGCGAGTTTTGAGAACTTGGTTTTGGATCCGAATTTGGATTCGGATCGTGATCATCTCTCGATCACGTCGTCTTCAACACGAGGCTAGTAACCCATACGAAGACGAAGCTCGTGGCTTAGCGAAGTCATCCTAAAGATACTCGGCGTGGATACAGATAGAGACGATCTAGCGAGGATCGTTCCGGTTGATGCCGTTCCCGCTACACGTGATACGAAAGGTATAACGTAGTTAAATTTCCTTTATTGCAAAATTTAAATTTACGGTTATGTCTACTGATGTGTTATTTTCCACAAGTGCACGGTTGTCATCAAGTAATAAAAATATCGATCCCACAGGGATTGGAACAATTACCGAATGATCGTGATACCAAGTTATCTAGTAAATCAATTTATGGTTTAAGCAAAGAAACTGAGCAGTCAATAACAATGAATGAGAAGAACGAGCTAAAAGTCGATAGTTGAGGAGAATCTCAGGATATGGGTTTCACCACGTCGATGATTTATAAGGTGATTTAATTCTTTCCTACCCCTATTAGAGTTTTATTTGATGGAACCTATCCTAAGGTAAATCAACGGCCCCTTTCGAGGTCTACGCTAACTGTACCTATCAAACTCAATTTACCTGTCACGGTGTTCGAGCATAGGGGATCATAATCAGCTAAGGGGACCTGTCACGAGACCCCCGCAAACCTCCCTATTCTTACCTCTGTTACTAGGTAGAAACTGGATTTGATAGATCCATTAAGTCCATAAGAGTTCCTCTAGAGTCAAATTTCCTTTTTCACGGTAGGTTTGCACACACGGACCATAATCACTAAGGGGACTGTCACGAGACCCCGCAAGCCCTCGTAGATACACTACCGCTACTTGACAGAGTTTATCCCTAGTTGGTTGGGGTTTCGAACTTGGGTTCACTGCTAGGTACTTCCCTTAGCTCCTTAGGTTTGTCAATAAGAATCCAACGAAACCAAATCAACACAAACAATAATTTAAGTAGTATAGATTATATCATCATCGTAAATCGTCAAAGGGCTACTCCCATCCTAAGATAATAGGACACTACTCCATAACTCGACAAGAATTGCTAGAGAAAGAAATTACGATACTGGTCGCCATCTGCGTTCCTCCGTCGTCGACTCCTTCACCGTCTTCTGTCGTCCTTTTCGACCACCCGTCGTCCCCTCCTTCCTTTTAGGGTTAGAATATCTTCTCTTTTATAGCCTTGCCTCCTCTTCAATTTAAGGCAATAGATTCCCTTTTAATTGAGACGAAGATCCTGATTGCTCGCAGAAAAGGAAGGCTGAAATCAGGCCAACACGCCCATGCCACATGAGGGCACCGGCGTGTCGCGGGTTTCCCACAGGGCGTGTTACGGTTTGAACTGGGGCGTGTCGCGGATGCACTAGGGCGTGTTGGCTGTTGGAATCACCGACACGGGCGTGTTGCGCTTTGAACTCGGGCATGTTGTCCGCTGGCTCTCATGACACAGGCGTGTCGATTCCCAATACGCCTGTGTTGTTTTGATACGCCCTTCTTCTTCGCCCTGTTAACACAAAAACACCAAAAGCAGTCTCTTTTTCCATATGCTAAACTTAATCAATCGTGATAAAATACATGCCTAGGATATGAAATGAGATAAAATGCACATATATAAAGTAGTGAAAACATAGCATGATTTACCCACATCAAAATCCCCTAGTCTTAAACTTTTGCTTGTCCTCAAGCAAAGAAAACTCAAAAGACAACTTATTTGTGGGAATACTAGGCATCATCTAGGGGTATACAGTCTGATTTTAATCTTTTCAAATCATTCCTAGTTGCCAAGTTCGAAAGATCCCTATATAGTGCACGTGAAAAGGTGGACTAAAGTCATTGGACACCAATCTGGACTTGACATCCCTTCTATCGTAGAATATTCTTATTTCCGGCATAGAGGCACTTACCTGCCTTAATGCATGGATCATTCTTACCTATCATCAAAAGGTCTCAAAGGAGCACTTTCCAAGAAGAGAGAAGGAAAGGAATTATAGAGAGCATTTCCCCAGTAACTAGTTAGTCTCAAAGGGGCACCTTTTAGGTGTTTCCCCAGTAACTACTTGGTCTCAAAGGGGTGCTTGAAAACAATTCCCCATGACCCTTTTTTTTTTTTTCAACTTCTAGTGAAAGTGTTTCTCCAGTAACCAAGTTGCGCAAGTAAGTCTCCAATGGAAAATCGAGTACTCGTCCGATATGGGGGATTTAAATCTTTTCATTGGATACCTCAGACCTATAGACCGTGTTCGAAGTGAAATAGGGTTCTTATCAAATAGGCAAAAGGAATTTCATGATCCGACCAATGTTGATTGTATTATTTGGATGATATATAAAAATGCCTTTGTTATGATATATGAAAAGATGCAAATAAAATAGCAATAACCAAAAAAAAAAAAAATCTAAGTAGAAACGGCATAAGCAGTAAAGGATGTGCATCAAAACTCACAAAATAGTTGAAGGTGGTCAATGGTCATCGTCTTCGCTACTAGCATCCTCCTCTGCCCACCTACGTCGCTGCTCCTGGTAAAACTCCCGGGACTCTTGTCGAAATCTATCATCATCTTCCCTCGCGGACTCGTGATGAAAAACTCATCGCTCTCAGTAAAATCACCCTATCCAAATGTTGTGTCACCATGCGATGGTGCTCCTCGTAAGCTTGGGCATACCGATCCCACACACAATGTGCGAGGTATGCTCGACCCTAAATGCTTCAATGATGATCGGAATTCAAAAATCAAAAGAAGAGTACCTGCATAAACATTGTCAGAGGGAAACCGTGGGGTTCAGTCGAATGTGATGGCTCTGGGCTATGTGAGATGGCTCCCTAGCAGGGGGTGATGGAGCATGGGCAGTGGGGGTAGGAAAGGGTTCCTGAACATCTCTAAAAAGCCAATTGGATGAATTACGTACAGTCATCCGCTCAGGGTTCGGAAGAGGGATTTTAATTCCATTTCTTAACACCAAACGATATCCCTCGTCACATGCCTCAATCATCTTCATATTTATACAAGCATCCAAATCCAATCTAGGGCTAGCAGGACAATATTCAAGGTCATCCAAATCACATCCTAAGGCTACAGCAATCCTAGTGATAATACCCCCAATGACTATGACTCCGGATGGGCTATTACTAACCTTAACTAAATGCCTAACCATATGGGCTCCAGAATCAATCTTAATTTCATTTAGCATGGCCCATAAAAATTGTAACTCACTCTGCCTAGCCACCCCTGCACTATCATATCTCCCTGAGATTGTATTAGCCATGAATCTAAGGAGATAACGGAAAGTAGGATTAGGGATGTTAAATGATTTAGATCTAGATGCATCGTAAGGGCAAGGGTCAATGTAAATTAATCTCCAAAATTGGTGATCAATAAAATGTCTATGAATTTGCCTCTCCCCTCCGCTAGGAAAATCAAATATCATATTAAAATCACTTAGAGAAAGGGTAAATTCATGGTTCATTAATCTAAATTTTATTTTTCCTTCCTCACAATCTTTTCCTTGCAGTATTTCAGCGGACAGGGAGCTAAGGAATTCAAGAGTGATGCTAGGGTAAGTAAGGTGATGGTGTGTGATAAACTCGGTCCAGCCTATCCTATTTGTTAACCAAGTTATGTCATCTCTTAACCCTAAGGTGGTCAACGTAGAAGTATATAGTTCTCGTAGATAATAAATTCCTTTTTTCAAGCTTACTTAATTTAGTATTCATAATATCATCCCTAAAAACAATTCCATAAGGATGGCTAGAGGTCGGAGGAGGTTCGTTACCCAAATCCCGAGCTTTTCTTTCCCCTTGTCCTTTGTTGAGAGGAAGAAGCTCCTCCTCTAGTCTTCACTCGCTTGCTCATGGCGTTGGGAATGGAGAGACAGCAGGTTTGCTCCTCGCCTGCTTGAGAGGGAGACCGGCGGCGGCTGCTTCAACCTTGTATCGCGAGTGGAAGATTAGGGCGTGCTCGGGCTGGTTTTAGAGGGCTATCCGCAGCATAGGCGTGTCGGGCATGCTCTTACGCAAATACCCGACCCGTTTAGGTGCGACATGGGCGTGCTCCGTCGCTCCCAGGCGTGTCGCAGTCCAGCCTAGGCGTGCCTAGGTTGAGAAGTGTGCGACACGGGCGTGCTTATCAGCACGCTCGACCTGTGTTGTCTTCGGGCAACCTCAACACGCCTGTGTCGTTCGGCATAGGCAGGTCGTGTCAATTTGGCACGCAGTGGCACGTTTAACATGTCGTGTCCTGTTATCCTGAAACAAATAAAATAAAAATAAAATGACAAAAAAAAATGAAAATAGCTTGGGTTGCCTCCCAAGAAGCGCTTGTTTAAGGTCGTTAGCTTGACCCCTTAATTACTCCCTAGTTTTGGGGATATGGCTCGAGGGGTATGCTCTGCCCCTCCTTCTCTTCGTTCTTCTTGGTATTAGGTTGGGGGCGGAAATCTCCGGCTCTATATCCTCAAAATCCCCTTCGAGCTTATTAAGATAAGTTTGTTCTGGTGCTCCTTCTAGTGCTTTTGACTGGAAACTGTCAATCCTACAACAAACATAAAAATGTAAGGTTGTTTAACACTTTTGAAAGGTTGAATTCAATTTTGTCATTTCCAAATGCAAGTGAGAGTTTGTGGTTCTTGACGCCTATCATTGCCTCGCAGTAGCCAAGAAAGGTCTCCCCAAAATGAGTGGAATACATGGGTCTTCATCCATATCTAGCACTACAAAATCTGCAGGAATACTAAAATTTCCCACCTGCACTGGTACATCTTCTAAGATTCCCAAAGGATATCTAATGGAGCGATCGGCTAACTGCAAGGCCATAGTAGTTAGTTTCATTTCTCCCAAATCCAATTTCTTGCATATGGAAAGAGGTATCAGATTTACACTGGCGCCCAAATCGCAAAAAGACTTATCAAAATATGAGTTATAAATTATGCAAGGGATAGAAAACCTAACTGGATCATTTAGTATGGGAGGTACCATGAAATAAATTAAAGCACTGCACTCCTCAGTAAGAGCCACTGTTACATGCTCCTCGACTTTTCTTTTATTGGTTAAGATATCCTTCAAGAACTTGGAGTATGTAGGCATTTGTTGAAGAGCTTCTATAAAAGGTATATTGATATATAGCTTCCTAATTACCTCAAGGAACTTACCAAATTGTTCATCCAATTTTTCCTTAATCAGCCTTTGAGGGAACGGGATAGGGGGCTTATATGTTCTTGGTTCCCTATTCGACACGCCTGTGTTGTTTGGCACAGCCTGGGCGTGTTGTCTGCTGGAATGACCCGACACGGGTGTGTCGGCTGACACGCGCTCGTGGGCCTCAGGCGTGTTGAACAACACGCCCTGGGTCAGGGTGTGTCGCCTCTTTGTCGCTCAACCCAGCGTGTCGCCGTTTTCTTCTTCCAACTCCGACACGCCGTGTCGAGGTCGCTTGTTTAGCTCCCTCCTTCTAAAATCCTTCCACTTCTCAAACTTATAGAATTACAATGCTCTGGGTTTATCAATTTCAGAAATCACATCCTTGATCGAAATGGGCAATTTGGGAAATTTGATTTTCCAAAGATTCTTGTGTGATTAGTCAAATTATCAACCTTGCTTCCCAATTGCTTGATTGCCTCGGTATTATTTTGATGTTGCCTATTTGATTCTACAATATGCTGCCGAAATTCATCATTTATCTTCCCCTGACACGTGATAAAATTTTCCATCATCTTTTCTAAGCTCGACTTGGGTCCTGGCTGAAATCCCGAAGGTGCTCCAAAGTTGTTCTGTCCAGAAGAATTTTGATGGGCTCTATACGAAAAGTTGGGATGATTTCTCCAACCGGGATTGTACGTGTTTGAGTAAGGGTTGCCACCATTAGGCTTCTGATTAAAATTATTCAACGCATCAACTTGCTCAATCCCACCCGGCGATGTGGTAGGATTTGACAGTTCATCGCTACGTGTCCTGTTACACCACAGATCTCGCAAGTGACATTAGATGAGTTTACAGCTGATACATTAAAATGTTCGAGCTTTTGAGTTAATGCATCGACTTTTGCACTGAGTAGATCAATGGTACTTACCTCAAACTTGTTAGTGAAAGCCCTAGAGCCAATCATATGATGATTGTTGTATGGACTTTATTGTATCATATTCCTATTTATAAAGGCATGGTTATTATATTTACTTGTATTGGTGCCAAATAACTAAATATAATAATGTCCTTGGGTAGTAGGTTCTTATCTATGTCAATCGATTGGATGAATCGATAATGAGATGATATAGAGAACACTACTCTTAATCATTCCTAGTCGAGTATTAACATTCAGGGACAATGTTAATGCGTAGAGACTAGCATGTAGGTCAACAAGATGACTTGATCTCACAAGTCATGGATATGAGATATCAAGTTGACACATGGGTATGCATTGGAGAATGTATACTGAATGACCCGCCATGAGAAAGTATCATGGATCGTTATATGAGTGTCATATACTTTCATGTGGCTATTAGTATGACTATTAGTCCTTAGACCAAGTCACCATGGTTCCCTACATAAGGAGTTGCATACTTTGGCCGTCAAACGCCACCCGTAAATGGGTGGACTATAAAGGCGACATCGGGTATGTAACTAATTATGCGAGAGGGATGTGAGTGATTTAGATTGGATCTATCCCTCCTATATGACGGGGGTGACATCGATATTCTTGATAGAGTGAGACCACGAAGTGCATGGCCATGCCCAAATGAGTCAAGATGAGATATTGAGCTCATTTGATTAGAGTGAGTCTACTTGGAGTTCAAGATTTAGATTGTACCGAGGATGACACAGTCTATGCCTCGATTGGTCAATCTAGATGTCAAGGATAGAGGGACATTGTCACATATTGTGAGAGTCACAATTAGTAGTCACAAAGGTGATGTTGGAGCTCAACATTCTTGTAACTTGGGTAGCAATGATGTGTTGCTAGATACCTCATTGCTTATGTTCCTAAATCGGTTTAGGGACATTGCCAGCGTTACAAGAACCTATAAGTCACACACATGAGAGCAATTAGATGGAGATTAGGTTCATATGATGAACCATGAGGATTAGGTTCATGGGATGAACCAAATTGGATTAAGAGTAATCCAAATTAGACTAATTGAGTTAGACTCAAGTTGATTCAAGTGTTGAATGAGTCTAATTGAGATTTGATTCATCAAATCAATTTAAATTAATGAATAGAGATTCATTATATTAAATTGACTTGAGTCAAGTGGTTAGATTTGATCAACCATGGGAGATTAGAGAGTCAAGTTTGACTTGACTTGAGAGGGAAGTTGAAGGTCAAGTTTGACTTGACCAAATGCCATGTCATGATGATGACTAGGCATGGCGGCCAATGATGATGCTCCACATCATCATTGACTTGATTAGTGGTGCCACATCATGAGGGAGACCAAGGGTCATGGGAGTTACATGCATGCATGTAACTCCCCTCCATGAAGTGGCCGGCCACCATTTGGGGGGTTATGGTGAAAATTCATTTGGGTGAGTTATCACTCATTACTTCATCTTCTTCCTTGGGAATTTTCCTCTCAAGCTCTCCCTCTCCTTCCTCTCTTTGGCCGAACCAACCAAGGAGTGCTAGCACACTCAAGGTTGAGTTTTCTTCCACCTATTGCTTGTGTGGATACCATAGAGGAGTGTGCACTTGACACTCTCGAGTTCGCGGACTTTGACTGGCGGGATTTGCGAAGGGCATCGCATCAAGGGTAACATCCTTATCTCTTAGTTCTAAGGTAGATCTAGAGGATTTTGTAAGCACATACATGTAATTAGTTTTAATACTTCTTCGCACGGATCCGTGGCCGGGACTTTCGGGGTTTCCGCAACGCAAAAAGCGGTTTTTGCGGCCCGGAAAAGCCCAACAGTGGTATCAGAGCCACGTGCGAAGCATGTATGTGTTTTGTTTTTGTATTTTTATATTAGATATAAAAATTACAGATTTTTATGTTTCTGTAAATTTCCTAATTTTATAGAATTTTTGGGTATTTTTCTCGTAGAGTCGAAGCAACGAGTGTTGGGACACTCGTAGGCTTCAACCGTCGAGAAAAACTCTCCGAATCGGCGAGTTCTCGCTTTAGGTTTTTGGGACAGCGACTTAAGTCGCTGTAGGATCGTTGTAGGGACACTCGCGAAGTTTATTTTGCGAGTAGGGGCGCTGCCCCTATCCCCGAAAGGGGCCATGTCCCGCGATCGCGCCTTCAGAAACCGCAGCAGAGATGACTCATAAATTCGAAATAAATTAGGAAAAATTATAGAAATTTTCTGTAAAAATACATAATTTTGAATTATGTATGATTCTGTGATTGTCATGGCCCAATAACCCAATAGGATTGGATTATGTGTGTTGTAATTCATAATACACGGCTGCGTGCCGCTTTTGTGGTTCACGTGTTGTAAAATGTTTATGACCGCGTCGCACCTCTTCTTTTAATATTCTAGTTGTAAATAGTTTAAGACTCGAATGTAACTCGAGTTTCGTATTTGTAATGTACAAAAATGGAGCGGTGGAAAGTCCACTTGAAGACGAGCTTACGAGAAGGGTGACGACGACACATGGCGGTCAAAGGAAGCGCTTGGAGAAGCCGCTAGCCTTAGGTTGACCGTCCGATCTTCTCATTGGCTTGAGAAGATCGTAGTAGGGCCATGACTATATCACA
This sequence comes from Wurfbainia villosa, assembly GCA_025175895.1. Taxonomy (NCBI): domain Eukaryota; kingdom Viridiplantae; phylum Streptophyta; class Magnoliopsida; order Zingiberales; family Zingiberaceae; genus Wurfbainia; species Wurfbainia villosa. The sequence goes on from CM045997.1 coordinate 60,715,647, forward strand.
TTTAATTATATATATATATATGTTGATATATATATATTTAATTGATTTATGCTTGTATGTATGTGATGCATGCTAGTGAAAAAAAATGCTTGTATGTATATGATGCATGCTAGGTTAATTTTCTTGTATGTATATGATGCATGCTAGAATAATGAATGTATGTATATGATGCATGCTAATATAGGATAATAAAGGCCTAAATGCGTATAAGATACACATTACGATTAGATTAGATCATAATCGAATCAACTCAAAATGCCTAATGAGCCTTGATACCCATCACTACCTCGATCATTTGTTGTTGCTGAATCGCCAAAGCAGAGCAACGATATTATCTTGGTAGGGTGCGGAGGGACAATCTTGGTCCCGCCTATCACGACTGGTTAGAGTAAGCTCAATTAGATTGAGCAAAACTAGTTAACTCAATTGGATCGAGTAGAACTATAGGCATATTCCAATCGTTGGAAAGATAGGTTAAGATCGCATTTACACTAAATCTTGGGCGATTTAGCCAAAGCTAACTCAAGGTCTTTTGTAAATGTGGGTCTTAATCCTATAAACAAGAGTTGCATAGAGATGTAATCGGTAATGTGTTACCCACCGATCGCATTAAGTCTTGGGCGATTTAGCCAAAGCTAACTCAAGGCTTAGTATGATGTGGATCTTGTCCCACAAGAATTATAGCTAGTTTGTATGAATCAAGTAAATGTGGTTTGACCACATCCATAACTCGATTCTATAAAATTCCTATAATTCAAAGGGGAGCATCATTTGATTAAAGGCCTAATTAAATGATAAAAGGAATATGATATTAATTCTCTGCATTGTATGTTGTAGATTACTATGTCAAACAACACGAACACTCTCTTCTGATCTGTCCTTGAGAAGGACAAGCTCAATGGAGCAAATTTCGCACAGAACTTGAGAATTGTTCTCACCCAAGAAAGGAAGTCAGACGTCCCGGAGCACCCCATTCCGAGGCACCTCCCGCCACGCCTCGAATGACAAAGATGCTTACAAGAAGCATCAAGATGATGCATTAGATGTGTCATGTCTAATGCTCGCGACCATGAACTCGAGCTTAAGCAACATGAGTTCATGAATGCTTATGATATGGTTGGACATCTTCACAACTATATCAAGGATAAGCTAGGCATGAGAGATATGAAGTCTCTAAAGCACTATTTGGGTCTAAAATGCAAGAAGGGACTCCTGAGGTTCATATGTACTCAAGATGATTGGGTACGAGAAAACCTACAAAGGTCAGATTCCCACTTGGCCAAGAGCCGCCACTCGACCTAATCTTGCAATCTTTGCCAAGAGCCTTCGATCAATTTGTCATGAATTATAACATGAATGAAATTGATAAGCCACTGCCTGAAATGCTCAACATGTTGAGAACTGTTGAGCTTAACCTTAAGAAGGGTAAATCTGACACCATTTTGATGGTGCAGAAGAAGAAAGGCAAGGGCAAGCCTAAAGGTAAGGGAAAGTCCCAAGCCAATGGCAAAGGCAAAGAACTTAAACCCAAAGGAGGGGTAGCCAAGGAAGGGGCTTGCTTCTTCCGCAAGGAAGGTGACATTGGAAGCGAATCGCAAGGCATACCTGGAAGATCTTAAGAAGAAGAGAAGTGAGACTTCTACTTCAGGTATAAATGTTATAGAAGTCAATCTATCTATTTCTTCATCATGGGTATTAGATACCGGATGTGCATCTCACATTTGTACCAATGTGCAGGGGCTGAGAAATAGCAGGGCATTGACAAAGGGCGAGGTGGACCTACGAGTAGGCAATGGAGCAAGGGTTGTAGGAACTTATGATCTATCTCTGCCCTCTGGGCTTGTACTAGAATTAGATGAATGTTGTTATGTGCCTGCCTTAACTAAGAACATCATTTCAGTTTCTTGTTTGGACAAGAAAGGTTTTTCATTTATAATAAAGAACAAATGTTGTTCAGTTTATTTAAATGATATATTCTATTGTAGTGCACCTCTAATGAACGGACTCTACTTTCTAGACTTAGAGAGCCCTATCTATAACATAAGTACCAAGAGGTTCAAGTCAAATGAGTTGAACCAAACCTATCTCTGGCATTGTCGCTTAGGTCATATAAATGAGAGTCGCTTATCTCAGCTCCATAAGGATGGGCTGTTAGACTCATTTGATTTTGAATCATATGAGACATGCGAGTCTTGCCTTTTAGGCAAGATGACCAAGACTCCCTTTAGTGGACATAGCGAAAGAGCAATAGATTTGTTAGGACTTATACATAGTGATGTATGTGGTCCTTTCAATGTTGCTGCTAGAGGTGGTTACAGGTACTTCATTACATTTACTGATGACTTCAGTAGATATGGTTATGTGTATCTTATGACACATAAATCAATCCTTTGAAAAGTTCAAAGAATTCAAGAATGAAGTACAAAACCACTGGCAAGAGTATTAAGATACTTCGATCGGATCGAGGTGGTGAATACCTTAGCCATGAGTTTCGTGACTATCTAGCCGAGTGTGGGATTCTATCCCAACTCACTCTCCCGAACACCACAAAGTGGAATGGTGTATCCGAAAGGAGGAATCGTGACTTATTGGATATGGTACGATCTATGATGAGTCACACAGATCTTCCTATATCCTTTGGGGATATGCTCTGACACAAGCCTTTACCCTTAACCGTGTACCATCCAAGGTCTGTGGTAAAGACACCATATACGATATGGACAGGAAAATCCCAAGATGTCTTTTATGAGGATTTGGGGTTGTGAGGCTTACGTTCGACGTCAAGTCTCAGACAAACTGGGACCCAAATCCGATAGGTGCTATTTTGTTGGATATCCCAAGTCTACAAAGGGATATTACTTCTACATTCCCAGTCAGCACAAAGTGTTTGTGGCAAAGACTGGGGTTTTTCTAGAAAGGGATTTTGTTTCTAGAAAAACTAGTGGGAGTACCTTCGATCTTGAAGAAATTCAAGATAAGGACCATAGCACTGAGGCCTTGATGGAGGTTGAACAGGAACCACAAAGTGTTGTGGGTGAAGAGGTTGTTGCACAAAGAGTTGTGGAACAACCACCTGTTCAAGTAGACCTACCTCTTCGCAGGTCTGATAGGGTACGCTGTCACTGAGAGATACTCATTTCTCTTGTCCGACCATGATGACGTTATGCTCATTGAGAATGAGCCTACCTCCCATCGTGGAAGTGATGAGTCCAGATTCTGAGAAATGGCTAGACGCCATGAGATCCGAGATGGAATCCATGTACACTAACCAAGTATGGACTTTGGTTGATCCACCTGAAGGGGTCAAACCCATTGGGTGTAAGTGGGTCTTTAGGAGAAAGACTGACATGGATGGACTTGCGCATACCTATAAGGGCCGATTGGTGGCTAAAGGTTTCAAGCAAATTCATGGTATTGACTATGATGAAACCTTTTCTCCAGTGGCGATGTTTAAGTCCATTCGGATCTTGCTTGCTATTAGATACCACGATTATGAGATCCGCAGATGGATGTCAAAACCGCTTCGAATGGAAACTTACTCGAGGATGTGTACATGACACAACCCGAGGGTTTTGTAGATCCACGATCTGGGAAGGTATGCAAGCCGCAAAGGTCCATTTATGGGCTAAAGCAAGCTTCGAGCCGAATCTTCGATTCGATGATGCGATCAAACAGTTTGGTTTCATCAAGAATGAAGATGAACCTGTCTACAAGAGGGTTAATGGGAATACAATTGTCTTCATTGTACTGTATGTGGATGACATACTACTCATTGGGAATGACATCCCTTCGCTACAGTCTGTGAAGACTTGGCTGGGGACGTGCTTCTCAATGAAGGACTTAGGTGAAGCAGCCTGTATTCTAGGCATCAAGATCTATAGAGATAGATCTAAGAGATTGCTTGGCCTAAGTCAGAGTACATACATCGACATGGTAGGTATTGCCGGTTTGCCATGCCGAATTCCAAGAAAGGACTTCTGCCGATGTCACATGGTGTGAGTCTTTCGAAGACTCAAAGTCCCTCTTCTAGAGAGGAGAGAGACTGCATGGATAAGATCCCTTACGCATCTGCTATAGGATCTATCATGTACGCCATGCTGTGTACTCGTCCTGATGTCTCGTATGCTTTGAGCATGACGAGTAGATACCAGTCAGATCCAGGTGAGCGTCACTGGATAGCAGTCAAGAATATTCTTAAGTACTTAAGAAGGACTAAAGAATATTTCTTGATATTTGGAGGCGATGAGGAGCTAGTCAGAAGGGTTACAAATGATGCCTTCCAAACCCACTGTGATGATTACAGATCGCAGTCAGGGTTCGTGTTTTGCTTGAATGGTGGCGCTGTGAGCTGGAAGAGTTCGAAGCAGGACACAGTTGCTGATTCTACAACAGAGGCCGAGTATATCGCTGCATCTGAGGCAGCAAAGGAGGCAGTTTGGATCCGCAAGTTCATTACTGAGCTTGGGGTGGTTCTAGCATTGCAGATCCTATAGAGCTCTATTGTGACAACAATGGAGCGATTGCACAGGCTAAGGAACCTCGCTCACACCAGCGGACCAAACACATACTACGGCGCTTCCATCTCATTCGAGAGATCATCGATAGAGGAGATGTGAAGATTTGCAGAGTACCCACAGAGGCTAACATCGCAGATCCCTTGACCAAGGCTTTGGCACAGAAAAAGCATGATGGTCACACTAGGTCATTGGGTATTAGATACTACGGTGATTGGCACTAGTGCTAGTGGGAGATTGTTAGTGAAAGCCCTAGAGCCAATCATATGATGATTGTTGTATGGACTTTATTGTATCATATTCCTATTTATAAAGGCATGGTTATTATATTTACTTGTATTGGTGCCAAATAACTAAATATAATAATGTCCTTGGGTAGTAGGTTCTTATCTATGTCAATCGATTGGATGAATCGATAATGAGATGATATAGAGAACACTACTCTTAATCATTCCTAGTCGAGTATTAACATTCAGGGACAATGTTAATGCGTAGAGACTAGCATGTAGGTCAACAAGATGACTTGATCTCACAAGTCATGGATATGAGATATCAAGTTGACACATGGGTATGCATTGGAGAATGTATACTGAATGACCCGCCATGAGAAAGTATCATGGATCGTTATATGAGTGTCATATACTTTCTCATGTGGCTATTAGTATGACTATTAGTCCTTAGACCTGAAGTCACCATGGTTCCCTACATAAGGAGTTGCATACTTTGGCTTTCACAAACGCCACCCGTAAATGGGTGGACTATAAAGGCGACATCGGGTATGTAACGAATTATGCGGAGGGATGTGAGTGATGTAGATGGGATCTATCCCTCCTATATGACGGGGGTGACATCGATATTCTTGATAGAGTGAGACCACGAAGTGCATGGCCATGCCCAAATGAGTCAATATGAGATATTGAGCTCATTTGATTAGAGTGAGTCTACTTGGAGTTCAAGATTTAGATTGTACCGAGGATGACACGGTCTATGCCTCGATTGGTCAATCTAGATGTCAAGGATAGAGGGACATTGTCACATATTGTGAGAGTCACAATTAGTAGTCACAAAGGTGATGTTGAGCTCAACATTCTTGTAACTTGGGTAGCAATGATGTGTTGCTAGATACCGCTCATTGCTTATGTTCCTAAATCGGTTTAGGGACATTGCCAACGTTACAAGAACCTATAGGGTCACACACATAAGAGCAATTAGATGGAGATTAGGTTCATATGATGAACCATGAGGATTAGGTTCATTGGATGAACCAAATTGGATTAAGAGTAATCCAAATTAGACTAATTGAGTTAGACTCAAGTTGATTCAAGTGTTGAATGAGTCTAATTGAGATTTGATTCATCAAATCAATTTAAATTAATGAATAGAGATTCATTATATTAAATTGACTTGAGTCAAGTGGTTAGATTTGATCAACCATGGGAGATTAGAGGTCAAGTTTGACTTGACTTGAGAGGGAAGTTGAAAGGTCAAGTTTGACTTGACCAAATGCCATGTCATGATGATGACTAGGCATGGCCAATGATGATGCTCCACATCATCATTGACTTGGTCAATTAGTGCCACATCATGAGGGAGACCAAGGGTCATGGGAGTTACATGCATGCATGTAACTCCCCCTCCATGAAGTGGCCGGCCACCATTTGGGGGTTATGTGAGTGAAAATTCATTTGGGTGAGTAATCACTCATTACTTCATCTTCTTCCTTGGGAATTTTCCTCTCAAGCTCTCCCTCTCCTTCCTCTCTTTGGCCGAACCAACCAAGGAGTGCTAGCACACTCAAGGTTGAGTTTTCTTCCACCTATTGCTTGTGTGGATACCATAGAGGAGTGTGCACTTGACACTCTCGAGTTCCGGCGGACTTTGGACGAGCGGGATTTGCGAAGGGCATCGCATCAAGGGTAACATCCTTATCTCTTAGTTCTAAGGTAGATCTAGAGGATTTTGTAAGCACATACATGTAATTAGTTTTAATACTTCTTCGCACGGATCCGTGGCCGGGACTTCCGGGGTTTCCGCAACGCAAAAAGCGGTTTTTGCGGCCCGGAAAAGCCCAACAAAACTTACCTGGCATTTTAGTTTGATATCCTCGTTCTGTAGCCCATTGGTGAGAATTCATTGCCACATTCTCGATGATCTCAAAAGCTTCATCCAATGTTTTGTTCATAAGAGCTCCTCCTGCAGCAGAATCAAGAGAAACCTTAGTAGCATACGAGATTCCATTGTAGAAAGTATGAACAATGAGCCACTTCTCCAGCCCATGATGAGGGCATTACTGTAGTAATCCCTTAAATCTGTCCCAGGCTTCAAATAATGTTTCTCCATCCTTTTGCGCAAAATTAGTGATTTGATGGCGAAGACTTGCAGTTTTGCTGGGTGGAAAATACTTGTCTAAAAATCTGCTCAAATTTGATCCTGTAGTTATACAATCACCGAAGAGAGTGTAGCCAAGCTCGCTTTGTCCCGCAATGAGAAAGGAAACAAGCGCAATCTAATAGCATCACCGAGGCTCCATTCGCTTTAAAGTCTCAAAAATTCCAAAAATACTTCCAAGTGCAGATTTGGATCTTGAGAGGTGCTCCTCCGAATTGATGTCATTGGACCATAGATAGTAGCTGGTTTTAATTCAAATTGTTTGCTTCAATAGGGGTCTTCTAATACTCGATCTCAATCCCCTTGTACTAGGTGCCGCATAATCCCTTAAAGGTTTATTTTCGCTCGGTCACCATGTCGTCGAGGTCGATTGTTTTCCGAGGTTCTTTAAATCGTTTCTAGCAAGGAAAGTTCTCTCTATCTCGGGATCAATATCAAGAATTTCCTATTAAGTCTGTGGCATGCAACAACAAGAGAGGCTCCCAAAACAAGAATTCGTAATAGATACGAAAAGAAAAATAGGAACAATCAATATTCAAAACAAGAATTCGTAATGTAAATCTAGATTAACTAAATCACGCCAATTCAATATTGAGTGCTAATCGCAGAACGGCGCCAAAAACTTGATGTGTTATTTTCATGAGTGCGGTTGTCGTCCAAGTAATAAAAATATCGATCCCACAGGATTGGAACAATTACCGAATGATCGTGATACCAAGTTATCTAGTAAATCAATTTATGGTTTAAGCAAAGAAACCGAGCAATAATAACAATGAATGAGAAGAACGAGCTAAAAGTCGATAGTTGAGGAGAATCTCGTGATATGAGTTTCACCACGCCGATGATTTATAAGGCGATTTAATTCTTTCCTACCCCTATTAGAGTTTGTTTTGATGGAACCTATCCTAAGGTAAATCAACGGCCCCTTTCGAGGTCTACGCTTAACTGCCTATCAAACTCAATTTACCTATCATGTTCGAGCATAGGGGATCATAATCACTAAGGGGACTGTCATGAGACCCCGAAACCTCCCTATTCTTACCTCACATTAGGTAGAAACTGGATTTGATAGATCCATTAAGTCCATAAGAGTTCCTCTAGAGTCAAATTTCCTTTTTCACGGTAGGTTTGCACACGGACCATAATCGCCTAAGGGGACTGTCACGAGACCCCGCAAGCCCTCGTGAGATACACTACCGCTACTTGACAGAGTTTATTCCTAGTTGGTTCGGGGTTTGGGAACTTGGGTTCACTGTTAGGTACTTCCCTTAGCTCCTTAGGTTTGTCAATAAGAATCCAAAAAAACCAAATCAACACAAACAATAATTTAAGTAGTATAGATTATATCATCATCGTAAATCGTCAAAGGGCTACTCCCATCCTAAGATTATAGGACACTACTCCATAATCCGACAAGAATTGCTAGAGAAAGAAATTACGAGCATCGGTCGCCATCTGCTTCCTCCGTCCGCCGACTCTTCGCCGCCTTCTCGCCCTTTTCACCACCCGCCGCCCCTCCTTCCTTTTAGGGTTAGAATATCTTCTCTTTTATAGCCTTGCCTCCTCTTCAATTTAAGGCAATAGATTCCTTTAATTGAGACGAAGATCGATTGCTCGCAGAAAAGGAAGGTCAAATCAGCCAACACGCCCATGCCACATGAGGGCACCTGTCGCGTGTTTCCCTGTATGCGGTTACGCTTTGAATCGGGCGTGTCGCGTGCACTAGGCGTGTTGCGGAATCACCGACACGGGCGTAAGGCGCTTTGAACTCGCGTGTTGTCCGGCTCTCATGACACAGCGTGTCGATTCCCAACATGCTGTGTTGTTTGATACGCCTTCTTCTTCGCCTGTTAACACAAAAACACCAAAAGCAGTCTCTTTTTTTCCATATGCTAAACTTAACTGAATCGTGATAAAATACATGCCTAGGATATGAAATGAGATAAAATTCACATATATAAAGTAGTGAAAACATAGCATGATTTACCCACATCATCTACACATGTTGTACTATGCATGCGTGTGATGTGTGTGTTGTAATAAATGTAGATTTATTATTTTTATTGCTTCCGCTGTGCTCATGTTTACGAAACATGATCGAACACACACACGCCGCGGTGCCGGAAACCCAACATTAAGTGTGCAGGAAATGGTTAAACTAAGTTAAAGGTCAGCGACACCCAGAGAATCCCGAGTCGGGAAACCGTGGTGGTCGGGTGACACCGAGATAACTTCGTGGGAATCGAAGAACTCAGGTGAAGACCGGAAGCAAAGTGATTGGTCATGAAGGACCAGAGATAAGCACGAGTGTGAAGAGAGATGGTATGGTCATGTCCTATGTACGACAATGATCGTAGGCGGTGATCCAACTAAGACTTCCAGTGGAAGGTCTAGGTCGAGATCGGACGAAAAGGAACCGTCATATTTACCATATTCCGTACTAACCTCTTATTACAGGGAAGTGACCAGGCTGGTAGTCAACTGTTGGATAATGGCAGTCGACTGATGTCAATCGACTGATGAAGTGCATTAGTCGACTGATGGCGACGAATCAGCCAAATATGCAAGGTTAAAAAGGATAATGTTTGGTGCCGTCACTTCGCGATAAGATAAGGTGTCACATCGTGATAAGAACCACAAGTTCAGGATCTGGATCTAGACTTATTCCAAGGCACAAGTCTATAAAAGGAGGGGAGGACTCGAACCCAAAGATCATCAATTCTTTGCTCCCAAGTGCTCCAACAATGCTACGCTTCGACGACGACACTACGACGCCAACACGTCGACGATAAGCTCTTCATCTCAGATTGATATTCATCGGTAGTATTAGTTTATTTCTTATTCAGTTTAATTTGTAATCGGATTTTTCATCATAACATGGTGAGGTAGGCTTGTTGCCTCATCCTCGAGTTTTTGCCTCTCGATTTTTGTGATCGTTGTCTCCTACCTCCAACAAGGAGGAGACTCTATAGTGGATTGCTCATTCGTATGCGGTCAAGGATCGCGGGGCCTTGGAGTAGCAACCATTGGATTGTGAACCAAGTAAAAATAGTCTATTTATTTTCTACTATTTTACTTTCCGCTGCATTGCTCGTATTTTGAAATGAAAAAGAGAGTTTTTAAAGCTCACTATTCACTCCCCCCCTCTAGCGATGCTTCTCGATCCAACAATACCTACATTAATTGTTCCTTTATTGTATCTTAGGATTCCTTTGACATATGTTAAATGTGATTCCTTAGCACAAGTCTGATATCTAGCACAAATACTTATTGCAAATAGTATGTCGGGTCTACTTGAAGTTAAGTATAGTAAACTACCTATGACACTCTATAGTACTTTAGATCTACAGATTTTCCTTCTTTGTTATCATTTAATATAACATTTGTTTCCATGGGTATTTTTATGTCTCTTTAATTTTCCATTCCAAATCTTTTAATCAACTCTCTTGCATATTTGCTTTGATATACATAGTTACCGTCTCTTGTTTGTTTTATTTGTAACCCTAAGAAGAAATTTAATTCACCTACTAGACTCAATTCGGATTATTTTTCCATTAAGTTTATAAATTCTTTCAAGAAATTTAAATTTGTTAATCCAAATACTATATCATCTACATATATTTGAGCACTAAAAATATCTCGGTTCAAGGTTTTTACGAAGAGAGTTGAGTCAATTTGACCTTGTCTGAAACCTTTTGAGATTAAGTATGAAGATAGTCTCTCATACCATGCTCTAGGAGCTTATTTTAATCCATACAAGGCCTTCTTTAATTTGTATACATGATTAGGGTTTTCTAAGCTCTCAAAACCTGGGGGTTGATTTACGTATACTTCTTCTTTATTACTCCATTTAAAAAAGTGGATTTAACATCCATTTGGTATAGCTTGAATCCTTTGTATGCTTCATAATCTAGAAACATTCTAATTGACTCAATCCTAGCTACTGGGGCATAAGTTTCATCATAGTCTAATCCTTCTACTTGACTAAACCCTTTAGCTACTAATCGAGCTTTATTCCTTATGATTTCTCCTTGATCGTTTAATTTATTTCTATATACCCATTTAGTGTCTATAATTGATTTATTTATTGGTGGAGGTACTAAATCCCACACTTTATTTCTATCGAATTGCACTAGTACTTCTTGCATAACTATTATCCAATCAGTATCAGGTAAGGCCTCATCTATTGACTTTGGTTCTATCTTTGATATTAATGCGATTTGACTTAAGTTTCTGAAGGTCGACCTAGTTTGAACCCCTAGAGTTAGATTTTCTAATACTTGTTCAAGTGGATGGTTTGGATTAATTCTAGATGTCTTTAAGTTGTCTTGATACTGGGTTTGTTCTTCTTCATCATGTATAATTTCATTTACCCCATCTTGATTAATTTTTAGTGTGTTTGTTTGACCATTTGTAGTTTCTTCTTCATCAAACTTTACATTAGTTGTTTCTTAAATTTTTAGAGTTTTCTTATTATAAATCCTATAGGCCCTACTAGTGGTTGAATATCCAAGAAATATTCCTTCATCGGTCTTTGAAGAAAATTTTCCAAGATAATATTTTGTATTCAAAATGAATACTTTACATCAAAATACTCTTAAATATTTTATTTTAGGTATTTTATTATTAAAAATTTCATTTTTTATTAAGCAATTTATTAATTATTACTCTTTTTGCACATAACAAGCAATGTTTATAGCTTCGACCCATAAGTAGCTAGGTAATTATACTCATTTAACATTGACCTAGCAACTTCTTGTAGAGTTCTATTTTTTATTTCTACAATTTTGTTTTGTTGAGGTGTTCTAGGACATGAATACTCATGGTCATATCCATTTTATAGACACATTGTTGTAAATTTTTAATTTTTAAACTCACCTCCATTATCACTTCTTATTCTTTTTATCTTAAGATCTTTTTCATTTTCTATTTGTTTACTAAAGTTTTTAAATACTTCAAATGTTTCATCTTTTTGTATTAGGAATTTTACCCATGCAAACCTAGAGTAATAGTCTATTATTACTAAACAATATAAATTTCCACTTAGTGATTTTACCCCATGTGAATCGAACAAGTCTAAGTGAATTAATTCAAGTATTGATCTTGTTCGACCTTGATTAGTTAATTTATGTTGGGACTTGGTTTTATTTCCTTGTTGGCAAGCATTACAAACTTTGTTTTCAATATTTTTAAGTTTAGGCAAACCTCTAACTAAGTTAGTTTCACTTAACTTCATTATATTCCTAAAGTTGATGTGAGCAAGTCGTCTATGCAACAACCAACTTTCCTCTTGCTATGTCAAATGACACTTGATTAAGGATATATCTTTCTAAATTTATTGAATATATATTTTTATTCCTAACTCCTTTAAGTGATATTTTTGAGTTTTCAATATTGTTAATCAAACATTCATTTGATAGAAATTTTACTTCATAACCAGCATCACATAACTGACTTATACTAAGCAAATTGAATTTGAAATTCTCTACAAGCAAAACCTTTTGTATAATAAAATTTGATTCTAATTCAATGTTACATGATCCAATTACCTTAAGTTTGCTATTTTTTCCAAAGGTGACTGAACCTAGATTCTTGAAGCTTAATTCTGAGAATTTTTGACTATCTCCAGTCATGTGTCTGGAGCAACCACTATTCATAATCCATTGGTCCATTCTGGAGTCCTACATGAATTAAAAATTCTTACGATATGTAACGCTCGCCCTTTCCGTCCTCCTAACACACATCCTATAGACGGGCGGCGGCGCTACGCGATCATACATTCATGTATATAACAGCGGAAGCATTTAAAAACTTTACAACTTTTAACTCTAATTACATTAACCCAATCAACCTAACAATTTAATCATGGCAAAAGGTCTTAGCAATTTATTTAACTAAACATGTATTAACCATTTCAAGGTTCATAAAAATAAACATGAGTAACAACCATAGAAAGCATTAACGTCTCCTAATAGTTTACACATAAACTGAAAATCAAGCATAAGTTCGTATATGAAAAATGATCTCGTCCACCATGCCACTGCCACATACATCTTTGCCCCTCCTGCTGCTCCCTTTAATTTATCCATTCCTTGCCCTTTTCTGCAGTACAAGGAAAGTAAACTCTAAGCACATAGGCTTAGTAAGGTCTTTTCCTACTCACAAAAACATGCATCATGAATTAAACGTAAAGTAATGACATGTTCGTTTAAACAACATATGAGCACGACATTTATTTAAAGTAGAGACATGATCAATTTAGGAAAAGAACATAAACTTAGCATTTTCATCGCAACAGTACATTGTCTCTAAACATGATAATTCAATGAACATAAATGGTATATGCAAGATGCTCTTTGAAAACAAATAGTTTATATACTTAAACATAATCTCAACATATTGGGCCCGACATTGTACCACATACATCATTCGTGCATATCCTAAATAGATCCGAGGTAGCTAATCCCGAACCTACTAGGTTACTAGGTCCGTACTATGTCCGTCGACCTAGGGGCAACCTTGGAGCCCATCCCGTGGACCTTGTTAGGGTCCGGTACAAGCCATGCATAAAGTAAAATAACATACATGTTCTTTGTCCTAAAGAGTGTTCTTGTCCCCACTCTTAGGGAAACATTTCTTAGACATTTCATATACGTGAGTCATGCCTAACATGGGTGAACACATAAGCATGTAGCATAGCATAAATCGGCATGAGTACAATTTAACATGGCATAAGGTAGTGACATAAGGAAAATTAAGCTAACATAAATAGAAATCATCATCTAACATGCATAACGTGGAAGAATTTCAACAAGAATAATTTCTCTAATCCTATTAGCTGAACCTTCTACACATGGTTCTAGATTCTTTCGTTCAAAATCAAGCATACAACATTACATCGTAAGCACTTATACTGCAGGTGAGGGGATACTTACCAACTAATCGGATCAGAAACCCGAGGTAAAGAAGCCTAAAAATTACTCCTTTCCAATCAACGAGTTATGCCACAATTTCTGCCAGGTAAATGTCAAACCAATCGAACTCCACAATGGACTAAGAATCCAGATGTACCTGAAATTCTTGGGAGGGAATCGGTCGAAAAATGCGAGCGATAGGGAAAACCCTAACAGCGGAACACTTTTTTTTTTTGGTTGACATGATCGGTCAAAAAATGTGATAGGGAAACTCCTTTCCTTGGATCAGCATTTGGAGAGAAGAACGAGCGAGAGAGAGAGAGAGAGAGAGAGAGAGAGAGAGAGGTGAGATTAGGGTGGGCGTCGGCGTTAGAGAGGAGGGAGAGAGAGAAGAGGAGAAGGCGTGAGATTTAAAGAGAGATGGGAAAATATATATATATAAAAATTAGAATTTTTCTTAACCTAATTACCCCTTTAAATAATTAGTCAAATCAATCAATCTCTCTTTTTTTTTTCACCTATAGATATATTTTGTTATATCCTACTCATTGGTAATCTTATGACTTAGTGGTGGGAAGCCTATTCCCCCAAATCAACTGTTCATGGTTCAAGCCTCGACTATGAACTATTTATTCTTATATATATATATATATATATATATATATATATATATATATATATATATATATATATTTCCTTTAAATAAAAATACAGTAACTAAAATTTGGGATGTTACAATCCCTTATACCTTATAAAAGTTTCGTCCTCGAAACTTAGAACAACTCGGGGTACTTTTGCTTCATGTCATCCTCACGTTCCCAGGTGGCTTTTTCATATCGTTGACTTTACCATAGGACCTTCACTAAGAGTACTTCTTTATTCCTTAGTCTTTTGACTTCTTGGTCTAGTATCTGGATAGGTCGACTTTCATAGCTCAGGTCCTCTTGAATTTGCACTGTCTGTGGCTCGACCACTTGGTCGGTACTGGAAATGCACTTCTTAAGCATCGAGACATGGAACACGTTGTGAATAGTAGACATCTCCTGAGGTAGTCCTTGCTCATAAGCTACCTTGCCAACTCTTTTCAGGATCTTGTACGGTCCTACGTATCGCGGACTTAGCTTTCCTTTCTTCCCGAATCTCATTATTCCTTTCATTGGAGCTACCCGGAGAAATATAAAATCTCCGACATTGAATTCCAAAGGTCTACGTCGCTGATCCACATAGTTCTTCTGTTGGCTCTGAGCAGTCTCTATTCTTTGGCGGATATTCTGTATCGCTCGGGTGGTGTCGTCGATGAAATCCGTCTGAAGTCCCATCTCTTTCTTCTCACCACCTTTGTACCAACAGATCGGAGACCTACATCTCCTCCCATATAATGCTTCATAAGGTGCCATTCCGATGGTAGGTTGGTAGCTATTATTGTAAGCGAATTTCGCTAAACATAAGTAGCGACACCAACTCCCTTTGAAATCCAAGGCACAAGCTGTTAACATGTCTTCCAGTGCTTGGTTCACCCTTTCTGTTTGCCCATCTGTCTGAGGATGAAAGGCGGTATTGAAACGCAGATTCGTTCCAAGTGCCTTATGAACACATCCCCAAAACTGTGAAGTGAAGCGACCATCCCTATCTGAAATGATGGTCTTGGGAATACCATGCAGTCTGATGATTTCCTTAGCATATAATTGAGCCAGTTGCTCAATCGAATATGTCATCTTGATCGCTAGGAAATGAGCTAACTTTGTCAATCTGTCAATGATAACCCATATAGCGTCATATCCATTCGTAGTCCTGGGAAGACCTGAAATGAAATCCATAGAGATGTCTTCCCATTTCCACCCCGGAATTTGGATCGGTTGTAGAACTCCTCCAGGCCTCCGTGTTCGCTTTTAACTCACGGGCAGTGTCGTGCAAATCGACGTCTGTCGAGCTACGTCCCTCTTCATACCGAACCACCAGAACTTCTCTTTCAGGTCTTGATACATTTTGGTGGATCCCGGATGCATAGAATAGGGGGTTCCCTGAGCCTCCTCTAATATCTTTTTGTGTAGTTTCGGATCGTTAGGGATACATAACCGATCCCTAAGGTATAATACTCCGCTATTGGCGATACGGAAGCCCTCGCCTTTTCCTTCTAGGATCTCTTGCTTGATCCTCTGGAGACTTGGATCATCACTTTGTTTTGCTAATATGTCATCAAATAGTGCTGGTATTATTGCCATGGTCGAAAGCTGCCCGGAAATAACCTCGATTCCATAGCGCATAATTTCCTTCTCCAGCGGTCGAGACAATACCGATAGGGACATCAGGGTGGCACTGGACTTCCTGCTGAGTGCATCGGCCACTTTGTTTGACTTTCTAGGATGGTAAAAGATCTCGCAGTCATAGTCCTTCATGAGCTCCAGCCATCTGCATTGTCTCATATTGAGGTCCTTCTGAGTGAAGAAATATTGCAGACTCCGGTGATTCGTATAAATCTTGCACTGTGCTCCATACAGATAGTGCCTCCATACCTTGAGAGTGAAGACCACAGCTGCTAGCTCTAAATCGTGAGTGGGATAGTTCTTTTCATGTTCCTTGAGTTGCCTAGATGCGTAGGCAATAACTTTACCCCTCTGCATAAGTACAGCTCCGAGTCCCAATCCGAAGGCATCGTTGTACATGTCGAAGCTCTTGTCGTTCTCTGGGAGAGTAAGGATTGGAGCACTTGTAAGTCTCCTTTTCAGCTCGAAGAAACTCTTCTCACATTCCTCCGTCCATATATACTTCTTGTTTTTCCGGGTGAGAACTGTCATAGGTGCTGCTATTCTAGCGAAGTCTCCTACGAATTTCCGGTAATAGCCCGCTAATCCGAGAAAACTCCTCACTTCTCTAGCATTCTTTGGCCTGCTCCAGTTACTCACAGCTTCAATCTTTCTTGGGTCTACCATAACTCCATCTTTGGATATAATATGACCCAGAAAAGATACTTGATCGAGCCAGAATTCACATTTGGAGAACTTGGCATATAGTTGCTTTTCTCGAAGAATTTGTAATACCATCTTCAGGTGTTCGGCATGCTCTTCTTGATTTCTCGAATAGACGAGGATATTGTCAATGAAGACGATCATGAACTTGTCAAGAAACACCGAGAATACCCAATTCATCAGGTCCATGAACATAGAAGGAGCATACGTCACTCCGAAAGGCATGACTACGAACTCATAATGTCTGTATCTTGTTCGAAAAGCTGTCTTCGGTATATCATCTGGTTTCACTTTCACTTGATGATAGCCAGATCTGAGATCAATCTTTGAAAAGATGGTGGCACCTTTTAACTGGTCGAACAGATCGTCAATCCATGGTAAAGGGTACCTATTCTTCATCGTCACATTATTTAGCGCTCGGTAGTCTATGCAAAGGCGCATAGTCCCATCCTTCTTCTTTACGAACAGTACCGGAGCTCCCCATGGAGAGTGATTAGGGTGAATAAAACCCTTGTCGAGTAACTCCTGTAGCTGTCCCTAAAGTTCCTTCAATTCGATCGACACCATCCGGTAAGGTGCTTTAAAGATCGGGTGAGTACCAGGAATTAATTCGATCTCAAATTCAATTTCCCTATCAGGGGCTAACCCTGGTAGTTCATCAGAAAATACCTCTGGGTAGTGGCATACCACTCTGACATCTTCTAGCTTCTGGTCCTCG
The DNA here is from genome assembly GCA_025175895.1 of Wurfbainia villosa. Taxonomy (NCBI): domain Eukaryota; kingdom Viridiplantae; phylum Streptophyta; class Magnoliopsida; order Zingiberales; family Zingiberaceae; genus Wurfbainia; species Wurfbainia villosa. The sequence continues at coordinate 60,733,147 of CM045997.1, forward strand.
GCTTGACTTGTATCAACCACATGTGCTAGAAACCCAATGCATCTCCTGTCTAACATCTTGCGTGCCTTTAGAGCTGATAAGAATTTATAGGTTCTGTTCCTTGGCTCTCTAATGAATTCAAACATAGGTTCTGCATCAGGCTGAAAGACCACTTTTCTATTACGACACTCGATCGAAGCACCGCACTTTCTTAAGAAATCCATGCCCAATATGACATCATAATCCTGCATGCCGAGCACTATCAGATCACAGTAGAGATCTCTGTCTGCTATTCTAATGGGTGCGGCTCGCAGCATATGAGTAGAAGGCATCACTTCTCCCGAGGGCAGGGTCGTTAAGAACTCGCAATCCAAAACTTGTGGGGGTATGTCAATCTTCTTTGTGAAAGGCGTAGAGACAAATGAGTGTGTTGCACCAGTATCAAATAATACAATAGCATGTTGACAGAAAATAATTATCTGACCTGTGACAATAGTAGAATCGTTCGCCACGTCTTTCTTAGTGAGAGAGAAAACCCTGGCATTCGTTGCAACTGGTGGGGCTTCCAATCTCCCTTGGCTTATCCGGGTACCTTCTATTACAACTTGCATCTGGTGTAGTTGTGAAGGAGCACCCCTGTACTGGGCATACTGCTGAGGAGGTGCCTGAACCTGGGTAGGGCAGTCTTTGACTCTGTGTGTAAAATACGGTAAAAAAAAAAATTATTATGGATTAACCCCTTTAATTAATTTGTATTTAATTAGTGGATTAATTGGGCTTAATTAGTGATTTATTTAAGGATTGGACTTGGGCCGAATCTATTGGGCTGAGTCCATTGGGTTGGCTTTGTTGGGCTGGAAATGGGTTTGGGTCGGTAGGCTTGAGCCGCATTAACCGGTTTCCGAATGACTTTTAAATCCCGAACCCAAATGATGCATTTCCTCAGATTTCTCCGCGAGTTCTTCTCCCCAATTCCTATTTCTTATTTCTCCGATTCTTCCGATCGTGCGATTTCTTCCTAGTCCCGATTGAAGCTCCTGGTTTTCTTCGATCTCGACGGCAACTACTCGACTTCACCGCCGGCTTCTCCTTCCCACGATCGGCATTCCGTTCCACTCGACGCTGCTGATCTTGGTTGGGAGTAAGCAGCGCCGGCCGGTCGCCTACCATCATTCGCGCTTTATTTCTCCGACCTCCAGCCATCGTCAGTCGCCATCCAGCTCGTCCGGTCGCCCTAATCGGCCTGTACGTGAATCTCACCATCGCACAAGCTCGTATCGCCGCCGTAGCCTTCTCGATCGCACGCGACGCCGTTGACTTCTTCGGCCATTACGACCACCGCGAGCTCAATTTGGGGTCGCTGCTGTCTCTTTCTTTCATCGCCGAGTTGCTCTCTTCGATTCAGCCGCTCGCTTCGCTCTCATCTCGCGAACCACCGCCGACTTTTCTCGACAGTTGGATCTCACTCTTCACGATCTGCCACGCCGATGCTCGAAGTTCACCAGACGTCACGCCGCAGCCTAGGTCCACCACGAGCTCTGTTTTGCAGCGATGTATTGAGCTTAGGGATTTCGGCTGGAAGCTATGTATGAGATGGGGGAGGGTAAGCTACTGCTTTAGCCTATATTTAGAGTGTTATTCGATTATTCTGATCTAGTGATTTTGGTGAATATTGATTGAGGTTTGTAATGACTCTGTTGTATTGAAGAGCTATCGGCGTGAAGGTTCCGATCTGGTATATCAACAAATTGTTGGTTGGGTGGAAGCTAAGGGAAGCAGTAGAATGGGAAGCTGTGAGCCGGTGTCATGGGTTCAGAACTAGGTAAGTTTCGATTTGAATCTATCATGATAGATATACTATGGTTGTAGTTATTTGTCATTGATTTATTTATTACTGTTATTGGAAGAAGTTTATTTGGTAGAGATTCGATTGATGGATTTATGTGGATACTTGATTAGGATAATTGGATCAATCTAGTTGATCGAGATATAAAGTTGATGTAGGATTAGGATTGGATCCTAATATTAGAATTGACAGCATGATTGGATCAAATATGTTTTTGTTTGCAGGATGTTGATTTCAGGACTTTGATTAGTGATGATGCTCGTAGTTAGGGATGGCTGATACGAGCTACATAGCAGGTGGGTAATATCTACTTGGTCCGGTAGTTTTGATCAAATTCTAGTGCATGAATTTGGATATTTGTTTATACCTGTTTACCTTAAATCCACTCTTATTTAATCATATACTTGTACTGCCTTGACCTTTGAGATATATACTCTATTACTTCATTGATTATCTAGCACGGATAGGAACTATAAACCCTATTATGTCCTAACTGATAGATGTTCAGTAAGTACATGTGGTTAGGGTTATCTTTGTGACCTTAGATTGGGTTACTATGTTACATCACTAGGGTTAGGTGATGGATTGGATTATGAAGTCGATTGTTATATCATACCCGTATTAGTGGTGCATCTATGGTGGATCTAGTTGTCCGTGTATAGATAAATATGTGTGGTTGTCAGTATGTGGTTATGGACTAGAGGTCCTAGCATAATTGTATATCCATTATGGATTGTATGCCTGTGTATGGTTATATGGACGGTCGATAGTATATCGCTACTGACTAGAGGTCTTAGCGTGGTTGACTGTCAGATGAGTATGACTCTTTGTGCGATAGAGAGAGAGTCTTGTGGATTGTAGTCCTTGCATAGTTGACTTTTGGTTGACCAGGACTCCCCGTGGGATAGGGAGTGTTGCGAGGATACTTGTGTGGAGCTATGCATCATTACATTGCATGCATGCTGTTGACTGGGTCTCCCTTGTGGTTGAGACGGGTCGTCAGTCATCCTGCCTCCCCGGCCACTCGGGGTAGTGGTAGCAGGGTTGAGGGCAGAGCATTGGATGTGCCGCGCTCGACCACTATATATACGGTGGTAGCTGGAGATGCGCACCTGACCACTGAGCAGAGTGGTGTTAGCACTCGCCCACTATAGACGGTGGTTGTGTGACGTGCAGTTGTCCTGTGTGCGGCGTTTGTTTACTCATGGGTAGGGATGGCGTGGCTTGCAGCAGGTACCCCTAGGAGTAGTTAGCTCTTTACGCTTATATGCTACTCATTCATACTACCCAACTCGGCCACTCGAGAGTAGTGGTAGCTGGAGTCGGGCTAGTTGTCATGTCGTGCCACCCTGGCCACTCTGGGGTCATGGTTGGACGGGTCCGCAGACAGTGACCATGCATATGCATTGCTGATATATATGTATGCATGTATTTGATATATGTTTTACATATGCCTGTGAGATGCTGCATTTGTTTGAGCTATGATTGCTGCATATGGTTGTTTATCATGATACATGTCATCTGCATTTTATATACTGCTATGTGTTGAGCATAATACATGCGTTGATTCAGACTGTTGTATGCATTTGATTAGTCTCATGTCATTGTGTGGTACGGACCGGGTTGTTATTACAGGTGATCATATACTGTTCATATGTTGGAGTATTGGTCAGGTATGGGATTGACTTGGTACGTTATATGGGTTATGTTATTGTATGTCTGTTCAGGATGATATAGCATATGGTGTTGCAGATCGTCAGGTACGTTGGTACATTACTTCATGTTTAGCTGATCAGTTTAGTATATACATTGAGTATGACTATATTGTGGTTACTTGTTATTAGATTTAGATAGGACTGTATGTCTATTGGACTCATGTTATATACCTGTAGATCTTCACATGTATACTTATAGATCTCTTTACCCTATATGTTCATGCACTTTCTATATATTACCCCTGAGTTTATACTCACCACCCCTGGACCCTAGGTTTCCTGTCGCCCAGATAACAGGTGAAGATTCCTTGGACGTTCGGAGCTCCGCCAGCTGATCCCATCTCACACCGAACAATTGGGGTTTTCCACGTATTTGCTTCCGCTGTTGTTTTGTATTATGGCCATGTATAATCATTGTTGTATTTGGCTGTTGGTTTGTATGTTGTTTTTGTGTAGTATGTTAGAGTCGCACCGGTGCGCACCTTTTGTGTTGTTGTGGATGTATTGTTTGGTATTGTCCATATATATGTCATGTTGTTGTGGGCCTACGGGCCTTGTATTAACCCGATATGTTTCCACGTACAGAGGAGATGCCGTCCGTTTACTCTTTGGCACGACATACTCTCGGGGTGTGACACTGTGTCCTTCCAGTCCACAGTGGTAGCATCTATTCGTGCCCTTGTAGCACACCCCGGTATGTGGTTTCCCACATGTAGTACATGAATCTTGGCTTGTTTGTTCGCTGGACCACCTTTAGAGTCGTTCCATTGTTTCCTCTTGCCACTGTGGTTTCCTTTCCAGTTACCCTGAGCTTTCTGACCTCCTGGCTGGCCTTGACTCTTGCCAACATAAGTTTATCATCCTTACTTATATTCATGCATACCCAACTAAAAACATTTCTTAGCGTATATATATCATACATGAAATAAATAGAGTAGGCATAAAATGCCTTGGAGCGGCAGGATGGAAGCTTGATGTGTGTGTAGTGGAAAGGCAGAACTGGGCTCTGATACCACCTGTAACGCCTCCTAACACACATCCTATAGACGGGCGACAGTGCTACGCGATCATACATTCATGCATATAACAGCGGAAGCATTTAAAGACTTTACAACTTTTAACTCTAATTACATTAACCCAATCAACCTAACAATTTAATCATGACAAAAGGTCTTAGCAATTTATTTAACTAAACATGTATTAACCATTTCAAGGTTCATAAAAATAAACATGAGTAACAACTATAGAAAGCATTAACGTCGCCTAATAGTTTACACATAAACTGAAAATCATGCATAAGTCCGTATATGAAAAATGATCTCGTCCACCATGCCACTACCACACACATCTTTGCCCCTCCTGCTGCTCCCTTTAATTTATTCATTCCTTGCCCTTTTCTGCAGTACAAGGAAAGTAAACTCTAAGCACATAGGCTTAGTAAGGTCCTTTCCTACTCACAAAAACATGCATCATGAATTAAACGTAAAGTAATGACATGTTCGTTTAAACAACATATGAGCACCACATTTATTTAAAGTAGAGACATGATCAATTTAGGAAAAGAACAGAAACTTAGCATTTTCATCGCAACGGTACATTGTCTCTAAACATGATAATTCGATGAACATAAATGGTATATGCAGGATGCTCTTTGAAAATATATAGTTTATATACTTAAACATAATCTCAACATATTAGGCCCGACATTGTACCACATACATCATTCGCGCACATCCTAAATAGATCCGAGGTAGCTAATCCCGAACCTACTAGGTTGCTAGGTTCGTACTATGTCCGTCGACCTAGGGACAACCTTGGAGCCCATCCCGTGGACCTTGTTAGGGTCCGGTACAAGCCATGCATAAAGTAAAATAATATACATGTTCTTTGTCCTAAAGAGTGTTCTTGTCCCCACTCTTAGGGAAATATTTCTTAGACATTTCATATACGTGAGTCATGCCTAACATGGGTGAAAACATAAGCATGTAGCATAGCATAAATCGGCATGAGTACAATTTAACATGGCATAAGGTAGTGACATAAGGAAAATTAAGCTAACATAAATAGAAATCATCATCTAACATGCATAACGTGGAAGAATTTCAACAAGAATAATTTCTCTAATCCTATTAGCCGAACCTTCTACACATGGTTCTAGATTCTTTCGTTCAAAATCAAGCATACAACATTACATCGTAAGCACTTATACTGTAGGTGAGGGGATACTTACCAACTAATCGGATCAGAAACCCGAGGTAAAGAAGCCTAAAAATTACTCCTTTCCAATCAACGAGTTATGCCACAATTTCTGCCAGGTAAATGTCAAACCATTCGAACTCCACAACGGACTAAGACTCCAGATGTACCTGAAATTCGTGGGAGGGAATTGGTCAAAAAACGAGAGCGATAGGGAAAACCCTAACAGCGAAACACATTTTTTTTTGGTTGACATGATCGGTCAAAAAATGCGATAGGGAAACTCCTTTCCTTGGATCGACATTTGGAGAGAAGAACAAGCGAGAGAGAGAGAGAGAGAGAGAGAGGTGAGATTAGGGTGGGCGTTGGCGTTAGAGAGAGGAGGGAGAGAGAGAAGAGGAGAAGGCGTGAGATTTAAAGAGAGTTGGGAAAAAATATATATATATAAATTAGAATTTTTCTTAACCTAATTACCCTCTTTAAATAATTAGTCAAATCAATCAATCTCTCTTTTTTTTCGCCTATAGATACATTTTGTTATATCCTACTCATTGGTAATCTTTTGACTTAGTGGGGGGAAGCCTATTCCCTCAAATCAACGGTTCATGGTTCAAGTCTCGACTACGAACTATTTATTCATTTTTTTATTCTTATATATATATATATATATATATATATATATATATATATATATATATATATATATATATATATATATATATATATATATATATATATATATAGGAAAATGATATTCTCCGCGACAAATCCTGCCGCCCTGCACGACGCGCTCCCGCCACATGAGCTACGCGCGATTACCGCATCGCGCCACGCATCCGACCACCGCCCGCCGCCGGACCGGACACGATCGACGCGCCACTCACCAGCGGTCCGGCGGGGGGAGTTCACCGACCGGTTATCGGACGGACCGACGTCGGCTGCCGGTTCATCCGCGTCCGATCGACCAAAATTGGGGAATCCGAACCGATCGCGATCGCGGCCGGATCGCAGCAGCGGTCGCGCGCATCGACCGTGATCTTGATGATTTCCAAGCCCGGGTTAGCGTCGGATTCGGCCGCTTGAACTTGATAAACTCTCCCGTCGGACGCCGTGGCCAGTGGCGTTGATCGCGTGCAGTCGAAATCGAACGGGCCGACAGCGGCATGCGTGATGGCCGGATATATATATATATATATATAATAGAAATACAGTAACTAAAATTTGCGATGTTACACGATAATTCACACTTTGAATAATATGAATTATCTTGAATTGATTTGATTGAGTTGATTAAGTCAATTTGATTGAGTTGATCAAGTTAATTAATTTGATTAAGTTAGTTGTGTAAAGTTGTTAAGTTTAGTTAAGTTGTGTAAATTTGTTAAGTTTAGTTAAGTTATGTAAATTTGTTAAGTTGGGTTTAGTTAAGTTGTGTAAATTTGTTAAGTTTAGTTATGTTGTGTAAATTTGTTAAGTTTAGTTAAGTTTTAGTTAAGTTGTGTAAATTTGTTAAGTTTAGTTAAGTTGTGTAAATTTGTTAAGTTTAGTTAAGTTTTGTAAATTTGTTAAGTTTAGTTATGTTGAGTAAATTTGTTAAGTTTAGTTATGTTGAGTTAATTAAACTATTTAAGCTTGATTAAGTTCTAATTCATCTCACCCAAACTAAGTTTTCAATACACATTAATCCTATGGGTTTTGTGAGATGAAGATTTTTTTTATCTTAATTAATTTCAATGAATAATTTCAAAGTTTTTAAACCTGTGTTAGATTTATGCTTAGCTTGAGCTAATCAAGTAGGTTTTTCCAGCATTGACTTCCATGTCGTGGAGAGGCATATGACCTTCTTGGATATCGGATGGACCACTTCCTAAACAAAGTCAATGAAGGAATCAAATACTTGACTCACTTTGGACCAAGCTTTGGTCTAACTAGTTAAAGACTTAGTGAGTTAGCTTCGGTCAGTTCCACTCGACTTAGTGCACCAGGTCGTGGTGAGGCATATGACCTTCTTGGATATCGAATGGACCACTTCCTAGACATGTACTTCAAAGAGCTTCCCTAACTTACTATCAATTCAATTCGTCTTTGTACTAGGTTGTTCAAGTTTAAACTACTTTGTTTTCTATCTAGTCCATTCTAAATTAAGCAAGTAAAGTAAACTTAGACATGCAAGAATTTAACTAAACAAGGAAACAAGCAAAGTGTTAGCTCCCCCTAAGTGATAACTTGGTTGAGTTTTGTTCACTAAGTGAACTTGACTCTTGGGAACCTAAAATTGATTTGGTCCAACTTGGTTGACTAAGCAAGACTTAGGAACCCATGCTTGGACTCGATTCTTGCATTTCAACTATGTAATGACATGTATGATTTATATTAGGATTTAGCTTTGTGTCCAAGTCTGGACTTGTTGTACACGGCTCGCTGAGATTCAAGCATCATGTTTAGATACTTGGAGCCCGAAGTGAACCTTTCCAACGATCCGGTGAGATCTTCTACTTGCCTTTTTAGGACCGAGTTCTCTTCCTCAAGCTTTGGAACTTGAGTTGAGTCTCTATCCTCAACTTGGCAAGTTGAAGTCTTCTAGTTTACTTGCTCCTTAAGTACTTGAACTTCCTTAAGGAGTGAGTCTACTCGGTTCTCAGATTTAGCTAATTTTCTTCCTAGGTATGCAATTATATTATAAAGTTTATCTTCTAAAGGAGAAGTTACCTCATATGGTCCTTCGGAAACTAATGCGGATCTGTGGCTTCTCTCGGACTTGGCACATACTCGGAACTAGATTCAGCTCCGGAGCTTGATTCGACCATGAATGTCACAAAGCTTCTCTTTGTCTATTCTGCGTCCGACTCTTCTAAGGACGATTCGTCCCAAGTTGCCTCAAGTGCTTTCCTTTTCTTTTCCTTTTTAGGGTTTTCTTCCTTTATTAGATTTGCACATTCCGACTTGTAGTGTCCTTTTCCATTGCACTCGTAATACGTTACTTCCGATCTGGGTCTCGGCTTGTTGTCGACAACCTTTTTGGCATCCTTCTTCGTAAACCTATTTCTCTGGTTGAACATTTTCCGGACCATATTTACGATTTCCTCTTCTCCGTTTAGGTTCGACTCCGACTCATCTTCGGATTCACTTTATGTTTTTCTTTCCTTTTTAGTCGAACCTGCCACTAAAGCAATATCGTTCTCGGTTTGAACTGAGTTAGCTTGTTCGTGTAGTTCGAGTTTGCAAAATAATTCATCTAATCTAATTAGGAATGATCCCTGGAGACCTTATAGGCATCAATAATGGATGTCCATAAGGCATTCCTTGGGAATGCCTTGAGTGTATACCTAATTACATCCCTATTTTCTATTTGATGTCCTATTAAATGAAGTCCATTTAATGTATCTTTTATTCTAGTGTGGAGTTGACTAGCATTTTCATTTTCATTCATTTTGCAATTAAAAAGTATAGTAAGTAACATATCTCGTTTAACTATTCTAGTATCATTAGTGCCTTCGTGCAATTCAATTAGCTTATCCCAAAGTTCCTTAGAATTTTCAAAGGGACCGACTCTATTGAGCTCTTCTTTGGTAAGTCCGCATTGCGAGGTGTCAAGGGCCTTGTAATCGACTTGAGCTCGTTTCCTTACATCCGCGGTCCATTTCTTCGGTTCTAACAACTCACCCAAGTCATCTACCGGAGAGACAAACCTTTCCTAATTGAAAACGATACCTCTAGGTCGGTTTTCAGGTAGCACTCTATTCGTCTCTTCCAATAAGAAAAATCCTCTCTGTTAAAGAGAGGAGGGAGAACGGTATTGTACCCTTATAAGTGCGACATTACTAGTAAATTTGTTGGTTATTGAATTTTTATTTAAATTAATTAAATTAAAATTCAGAATTATTCCTAGAGTTATTCAAACTAAGAAATATTGTATTGTGCAAAAGGAATAAATTTATACTAAAGAAAGACAAATATTAAAAATTTATTCTAATGCAAAAAATAAATATTAAAATTTAATGAAAAAATTATTCTTAGAAAAAAATACTAAAAGAAAATTCCTAATGCTCTCATTGGTGGTTGCAACAAAATCGGAGTGCCCCAGCTTTGACACCAATTATAGGATCGTAATGTTCCGAGAGAGGGGGTGAATCTCAGAAGTTATAATTTTCTTTAGAAATTAAAAACTTATTTTTTGAAATCTTTTAGAAATGAAGAGTATGCAGCATAATTAAATAAAATAAGAAGACACGATATTTACTTGGTTCACAACCCTAGCCGGGTTGCTACTCCAAGACCTGTAGCTCTCCGAGAGCTACCTCGATGGGCAATGCACTATAAGACCCTCCGACTCGAGAACTCTCAACTTCGGAGGGGTTTACTTTTTACAATGATTAAGAGATAGGTAACACTCTACCTTTGCTTTAAAATTAAGTACATAAAGCGAAATAGACAAAAATAAAGTATACTGACACTTTAGAGCTATTGAATTAGGTCACGGATGTTGGATCGAGAAGCGTCGCTAGAGGGGGGGGTGAATAGCGATCGTAAAACTTTCGTTTTCGTTCGTTCGATACGCAAAGTAAATGAGTAAACACAGCGGAAAATAAAATGACACGTTTATTTTACTTGGTTCACAACCCAGTGGTTGCTACTCCAAGGCCCTATCGGTCCTTGACCGCGTACGGAGGGCAAAGCACTATAACGTCTCCTCCTCGTTGGAGGTAGGAGACAACTATCACAAAATCCGGAAGTACGAGGATGAGGCAACAAGCCTACCTCACCTCGTTACAAAAAAAACAACGAATACAATAATAAAAAGTATTACTAGATGCTGCTGCCGACGAAGAAGATCTGAGGTTGTCGTCGCGTCGGCGTTATGACGGTGTTGAAGCGTTGGCGTTGTAGGAGCACTTGATGAATAATTGATATGATTTGGAGATGAATCCTCCCCTCCTTTTATAGACTTTAGCCTCTAAATTTGTCTCCTATTTCTTTGGAACGGATCATGAATTTTTCCAAATTTTTATCGCGAAGTGGCCGCGTCAAACGTTATCCGTTTTGACCTAGCGCAAAGTTGATCGTCGCCATCGGCCGATCGATGCCTCATCATCGATCGATGACATGATCGATGATGCATCTCATCGATCAATCGATAACGATCGATCGCCTAATGTCCAAAGAATGATCACACGCCACTTCGCGTAGTAAGAGATTAGCTCGGAAAATGATAAATACGACGGTTTCTAACCGTCCGATCTCGACCTAGACCTTCCACAGGAAGTCTTAGTCGAATCGTCGCCTACGGTCGTCCCCGTAAAGAGGACACGACCTTACAATCTCTCACTCACACGAGCTTACCTCGATAGTAGCTCTCGCTTCCGGCCTTCCACTCGATTCCTTCGGCTCCCTCCGAATTCACTCAAGTGTCGCCCGACCACCACGGCTTCCTCCGGGTGTCGCTAGCCTTCAGCTCCAGCTTTAGTACTTTTCTGCACACTTGATTTAGCTCGTGAGATAACAATATAAACTTAACTTTGTGTCTTTGCCATAATCAAAACACAGGTTCGATTATCTAGTGCCCCTGCACCAACAACGGAGTGTCGGGATTGCATCTTTGCGATGGGATGTTGCTTCTGCGGATGACGAACACTAGTAGCAGCACTTGGACATAGTAGATGAATTTTATTCAGAGTTGTTCATGCATTTATTTTATAAGCCTTTTCCAATCGACTGGAATGCCTTCCAGTCGACTCCACATCAACCCGTAAAAATGGTACTTCGACGTTTTCAATTGACTGGACCTGTTCCAGTCGACTCCAGCTCACTGATGTGAGCAAAACATATAGGATTTTAGAAGTAGTTTTCGCTCACATCCTGTTGCATTTTATATTTGATTCTTGCATATTTCACTTTATTTTGCATGCATTTCCTATTTTATGATTCGGAGATCTGGTCTTTGTACTCTTCCGTGCAAGACAACATTCTATGGGGAAAATGGTACACTTTTGGAGCAAAAATAAGATATTTGGCAGCTAAAATAGAAGGACACACACACTGGCCCTATGAATCCACACGACTTGTGCACCAGTGCCACACATGGCCTGGCTATGTGAATCCACACGGTCGTGTGGCGATGGGCGATTTTGACGTGATTCAGTTATTTTCTAGGTTTCGGGGAGATCCGGCCTGATGTCTATATAAAGGAAGCTAGGCCTAAACCCTAGAGGGGAGGCATGACGGCCGGGATAACACTCTGATGCCCTAAAAATCTTCGGGAACTCACAACGGGGAGGAAGAAGGTCGCTCGAGGATCAAGTTCTGCACATCAACGCTGGAGTGGAGAGCCAAAGTGCATTGTAATTCACATTCTTTTCGCAGTTTACATTGTTTCTATGAATTCTAATATGCTTTGTGTTTCTCTTCTCGTATTTATGGAGTAAATTCTCCTATTCTAGCATTAGGGAGTAGTTTGTGTGTGTAGAACATGTTATTTCAAATATATTTCTGTTCTTGAAATCATATTTGCAATTGGTGATTGTTTAGATCGATAGCTATTTGTTTTGGTCTTCTATTTACTGTGCGTAGCCAATACGAGGGGTGACAACCCTCGTATCAAAGATTTAGGAGAATTAAGGAGGAACCTAGGGGTTGGCCTCATCTTCGGTAACCATAGATAGAAGGGTGTGATAGAGTCAGAAACGGGACACGTTCCGACTCGTCATAGGGATTGAATCGACATCCTCGTACTGCCTATCCCATCCAAAAATTAGGGGTTGACATGGTAAGGCAAAGGTAGTTCCCGATAGATGTGAAGGCTCATCGGGGAAGTGTATGATGTTGATGCACGTGAACGCGACCTCAAATCTCACGACAGAGACCACCGAGGACTCAAAGCGCGCGCTCGCGCTCAACACCCGCAAGTGCATGGATGTGGTCAAGTAATAAAAAAATTATTGATCCCCCAGGGACTGAGATTTAAGTATCGATTTGGTAAGTGGACGTTACTGTTTGGAATTCATTTCTAAGGGTTGTGATTGCGAGGGTTGATGACGGTCCCAACTGTGTCACACGGAAGAAGAAAGAAACTGTTGGTGCAATCGGCTCGGTTTGACTCGAGTTTGACTCGAGCAGTATTTTGATGATAGACAAAAATTATGACATGGGATTGTCATAGGAAAGTCCAACATGGAGTTGACATGGAAAATCCAAGCATGGGGCTTGGTGTGGAAAAGTCCAAAGCATTGCAAAGGCGTGCGCTTGGTGCTTGGTGAGAAATGCATTGCGAAGCCGTGCGCTTGGTGCATTTGGGAAGTCTTGAGGACTTGGCAAGTTCACTAGGCTTGGAGTCCTTGAGTCGGTGAAGGATGACATTGCGAAGCCGTGCGCTTGGTGCATCCGAGGGACCGTCGGACGGGGAGCAAATGGAGTGAGGCCTAAGGGAAGCATACTTCGAGGGCAAGTGACGCGAAGGATGACGTTGTGAAGCCGTGCGCTTGGCGCATCCAAGGGATGTAGGCCGTAGGAAGAGAGCTTCGGTGGGGAACTCCATGAGGGATGAGGTGGACTTGGCCATGTGGCTAAGACTGAGTGTCGGATGCTCAAACTTGGTGTTTGAGGGTTTACTCGATGGTCGGATGCTCAAACAACTTGGTGTTTGAGGTTTTACTCGACATCAGTCGACTGGTATAGGTTCCAGTCGACTGCTCTAAGTTGACTAGGGTTCGATTGGTGTCCGACTTGAAGGTAGGAAACTTTGCTTCCCACTTCAACTCGGTCGCTTGTTCATGGCAATCCCGTCTTCGTCCCCGGATTAAAAAAAATTAATCCAAGACAATTAGGGATTACCCAAGCAACCGTTTCATCGTCGTGCTATTCGATTAGAGTAGTCACTTGAACAAACTTGTTGTTCAAGCAACCAACCTCTATTCTACGAGTAGCCGGGGAATAGACGATGTACGGATCGCCGGTTTTTGTGTTTGTATTCGGGGTTCAAGTAAATTTAGCCACAAGACATACATACAATATACAAAGAAACAAACAAGGAAAACAAAACAAGATTTATACCTCTTGTTTACCTCAAGATCTTCTATCGTATGTCATATCCTCCTCTTGGACGTTGTGTAGGTAATGATCCTCCAAGAGATAAAGCCTCCTAGATCACAAACTTCTTTCCTTGCTCGCTCCGAACAAGAGGAAGTATAGAAAAAAAACTCTTCCCTATCTAAGACCGACCACCAAGTAAAGAGACTTGATGATGCCGCCGACCAAGGAATAGAGGAGGAAGTGGGCGCCGACCAAGAGCTCCAAGGAACCACCCTTACCCTTGTTTCCACCGGCCAAGGGGAAGAGGAAGAAGAGATTGGGCATCGGCCAAGGTTGAGAAAAGGAAAGGGGCACTGACCAAAACCCTAGGAAGGAGATGGTCTTGCCGCCCAAGTCTCCACCAAACCCTAGCCGCCCAAAGCTCTCCAAACCCTAGCCGCCCAAAGCAACAATCTCCTTTCAATTTCATGCCTCCCACCCCTTATGCCTCCTTTTATAGAGCTAGGCTTAAGCCTCCTTTTAATCTCCACCGTCGGTTCTAGGGATTTAATCTCAACCGTCAGATCTAGAGAATTAATCTCAACCGTCGGTTATAAAGATTTAATCTCCACCGTCAGATCTAGAGTTTCATCTTCCATCATCGGATCTAGGCTCCATGAGGTTTTTAATAGGCTATGATAGGGACCATGAGGAGGAGTTGGATCTTGGCCACCCAATAGATCAAGCCCACATAAAGTCCGATCTGTTAGTGCATATAAGATTCACATATCTCCACAATGGTATGATATTGTCCACTTTGGGCCCAAGCTCTCATGGTTTTGTTTTTGGGCTTTACCCAAAAGGCCTCATCCCAATGGAGATATTTTTTTTCTTATAAGCACATGATCTTTTCCATGTCTTACCAATGTGGGACTTTGATTGTATTCCCCATACTCCCAACAATCCCCCCCTCAAACGAAGGACCACATTGGGCCCCCCCTCAAGCCTATCCCTCCTCGAAGGATTTTCTCTGCTTGATGTCCGATCTTCAACCCACCAGGACTTCCTGCCAGTTGTTCGGTCCCCCCGACCCAACTAGACTTCCTTCCTGATGTCTGGTTCTCTTGATCCGGACGTGGGAGCTCAACTTCCTTCGTTCGAGGTTCATGGCTTGACATGGACCATGGCTCTGATACCAATTGTTAGTGCATATAAGATTCACATATCTCCACAATGGTATGATATTGTCCACTTTGGGCCCAAGCTCTCATGGTTTTGTTTTTGGGCTTTACCCAAAAGGCCTCATCCCAATGGAGATATTTTTTTTCTTATAAGCACATGATCTTTTCCATGTCTTACCAATGTGGGACTTTGATTGTATTCCCCATACTCCCAACACGATCCATTAATGATAATCCATTCCACTAGAGGATTATCATTGATCTATCTCACCAACCCCCATAAGTTAATATGGGCTCCATATATTATTTGTACATTTATCTCCCCATGTTTAAGATCTCGAATGTCCGTCGATTAATTAATTTACTGACAATTAATTAATCAATATCTAACTCCATGAGTAGTACCACTCAACTTTATCATCATGCCGGACCAAGTCAACCTGCAGGGATTTACATGATGAACCCTATGAGCTCCTTAAGGGGACATCATCATCCTAATATATAGGACATGGTTTCCTCCTATAATCAATGACACACCATATAAATAATACCATTTCCCAACTTATCGAGCCTATCGATTTACTCTATAAATCTCGCCCATTGGTAAATCAAAGAAATGAATACTAAGTATATGTGCCCGTTATTATATCGGGATTAAGAGCATGTACAACATAATATCTAACATCCGATTCGATTATGTAGTCAGCAATAAATCGAATCACCTCTATGTCGGTCCTGCTCGATACACACAAAATGCACTAGTGTGATTCTATGGTCAAGACAAACCAATACCAAATCACACCACAACCATACTAATGGTTTGTCCAAAGCCATCTCGGTTGTGAGCCTTTACTTATACTTTACAAGGAGCCGATAACATGATCTCCCGTGTGACACTACACACCATGTTATCTACAATGTAATGTATTAGACAATATGCATAACCATAAATACGCAAACAATGATCATGTGATTTTTATTTCAAAATAAAGATGTTCATACAAAAAATAGACTTTTTAGTATACATCCCAACATGACTGACCAGGATCTGGCCGAGCAGTCGACTGTCGAAGGATGGCAGTCAGCTGCCAACACCATCAGTCGACTGATAAAGTATATCAATCGACTGATAAGGGTGTTTGCAGTCACAGAAGGTCTTCCAGTCGAGTCGTCATCGTGACCACTTGACTAATGGGATCATCAATCGACTGATGGGCATGATCAGTCGACTGATGATGGATCCATTGGCTTTTGGCCAGCGTGGATCTGGCCATTGTGAGACAATGACTACAGGATCAGTCGACTGATGGTCACGATCAATCGACTGATGGGCGCAAAATCAGCTTGATGCAGGTTATAAATGGAACTCAAGATGGAGGATTTCGCCAAGACTTTAAGGGAGACTTTGAAGGGGAATTGCTGCTGCATTCCAGTCCTTCAAGAGCCAACCAAAGCAAGCAACAAGCAAGTGATCAAAGCAATTGTGTAAAAGTTCTCTTTTGTATTGTCTTTGTATTTTAGCTTGTATTTCTATATTACTGTTGTAATTTCTTATACGAGGTTTCTCCACCTCCAACGTGTTGTCGAGAAGGAGTTTAGTTAGTGTCGTGCGAATAACTAGAGCTCGGTGAGCTCGCCCGTGGAGTAGGAACCATTTGATTCTGAACCACGTATATCTTGGTGTATTGCGTGTGCTTGTGTTGTTGTTTGCATTTCTATTTGTTTCTATTATTTCCGCTGCACTAACGACAATTGTAGACAAGTGACACACAACAAACGATTCTATTCCACCGTACGATGATTGAGGGCTATTCACTCCCCTCTAGCCGGCCACATACGTTCCAACAAGTGGTATCAGAGCTAGGAGCTTGTCGAGGACTAACCGTCGACACAAGCACTACAAGATGGCCAGCTACAACCTCCAACCACCAAAATTTGAAGGAGATTTTCAATGGTGGAGAAGAAAAATAGAGGTATATATAGAAACCAATTTTGACTTTATGCTAATCTTAGAAAATGATTTCGAATTGCCTAGGGATGAAAGCAATAGGCAAATTGAGAAGTCAAGGTGGACCCAAGACCAAATCAATGACTTCAAGAAAAATCTCAAGGTAATCGAATTACTTAGTGATTTGATTCCTAACAACATTTGGTCTAGGCTAGGTAATTTTAGGGATGCTAAGGACCTATGGGACAAGGTGATAAGATTTCATGAAGAGCTCACATTGGTCCATGAAGAGGAAGAGTGCCCATCAACATCCGAATCCGAGGATGTTGAAGAATTTCCATCCACATTCGAAGATGTGGATGACTTGGTGGAGACCTCCACCTCTAGCATTGAGGGGGAGAAGAGGCCTTTCATACTGGAGCAAAGTCAAGACGAAGCATCTACCTCCGGAAGAAGTGATCAAGAGGCTTCCACCACCTCCCTAGGTAACTCACACATTATAATTAATAATAAAGATCATATAATATGTTTTGAGTGTAAGGAGAAAGGGAATTACAAGAGTAAATGCCCTAAATTGGCTAAGGAGAAGACATCGACACCAAAAGTTAATCAAAAGTCAAAGAATGCCGGAGTCCCCATAACTAGAAGCAAAGAGCACATTATGTGCTTTAAATGCAATCAAAGGGGACATTACCGAAGCCAATGCCCTAGGGGGAGGAAGAAAGGGCAAGAAGGTGTATCTCATGTAGGGGGAGCTTCTAAAGCTAACCCTAAGGTAAATTTAAATTATGCACTTTCAATTCCTAAGACAAATAAGCATGCTAGGAATTATTTTAGTTCACTTGCTATGATTAATGAAAAGCATGCTAGTAGGAATAAATATGTTTGTCTAGGAGCCAAGCATGTTAGTTTATCTAAGAACAAACCTAGGACCAATAATTCTAGACCCATTTTACCTAGGGAATCAATTAGGAGAATAGAAGAAAATTTGGGTATTAATCCCAAAAAGTCTAGGCACATGCCTAAGAAGAAGAGAGCTTCCCAAAAACCTAATGATAAATCAAAATTAGGAAAATTAGAGTTAGAAAACCAAGTTTTGAGGTCAAGACTTGAGAGAATGGAAAATACCTTTAAGATTATAGAAAATTCTATTCAAGGGTCAAATGCCCAAAAGTCAAGATCTAGGGTTCAAGAACGGTCTAAGGGAAAGAAAGGTTTGGGTCACAAACCTATGTCCTACCATAATGTTCCATTTGATTATGAAACAACATCTAGGTCTAGGAAAACCAAGGCTAATAGGGAAGTTATCCCTAAGAGTAGCCATGATGTTTGCTTAGTGGCTAAGGACATAAGAAAAACCATGAAAGCCACTAAGAAGGTCAAAGGGGGAGTTACCCCCAGGTTTGACTTAGGAAAGACCCAAAAGACTATGGCTTCAAAGCATAAAAGGGTCGTTAGGAAGGTATCTAGGGAAGTTATCCCTAGGGAATACCTTGTTAACCCAAGGAGCTCCAATAGGTATTGGGTTCCTAGAAGCGTGATTGATTCATGCTAGATGGGTTAGGATGTGTTAACCCTATGTGGATGGGTAGTTAACCTAGCCATGGTGAGTTGACACATTAGGATGTGCCAATATGCTTTGAGAAGTTGAAAAATGATTAAATTGGCACAAATAGGTCTTAGAAGTAATGGTGTGCCATTTTGAGTTTATGACACACTTGGGTGATAAATGGTATTAAGGCAAAATGGAATTAATTCCTAGAAATGACAATTTGAATTTAACACTTAGGTATGTTATACCTTAGTATATTTTACTTGCCATGATTTATTTGCCTTTCCATGACATGACATCATTTTTATTTTTATCTCTAAAAATGTCATTATCATGTTTTAGACTTAGTTTTATATGTCATGTATGCTAAAATTTCATTCACATTCCATGGCATCATGATTTTGGCACATGCTTAGTTATATCATATATATGTCATAATCATATCATGCATAAAATAAAATTGATTTAAGGACCATTGACATAACTTGAAGTCCCATGCATAAGGGAATCAAGTAGAATTGCCTTATAATATACATGAGACCATTAAAGAACAAAAACCCACATCTCACTAGAATATTTGACTTGCATGTGTTTTACACATCTAGATACAAGTGAGATGTTTAGGAAAAAGGAATTAAAGGTTTCAAAAATATTTTGAAAACATTTTGAAAAAACTTGGTGAAGTCTATCTTTTGATAGCAATCACCATTGAATGAGATGATACAAAGAGGGCTCAATATTGAAGCTTTTCTTTACTTTTAAACTTTGTATCAATCTCACTATTTTGTGAGTAAAATAATTTTCCAATATTTTTCACCCATTATGATTGTAATAAGTAATATACATACAAAATTTCAAGATTTTTCAACTTATGTATATTTACTTATGAATTTCAGAAATTTATTTCTGAAAATCAGAAAACTGCAAAATGTAGTTATCACTCGACTGCCAGGGAGTCCAGTCGACTGATGTGGGAAGGAGTCGACTGATATCTGATTCAGTCGACTGAAACTGTTGATTTCGAGTAAACCTTGGTGGTTAGGCCCATGTTCAGCTATGTTTTGGTCCCCTAACCACTCCTAACCTTAGGACATACTATGGAGAGTATTAGAAAGGGTGGAAATCCATTGGGTATGGATTAGGAGAAGTGTTTAGGGAGAGTATCAATTTTAAGGTGAATGAGGGTTCATTGTTGAACTTTGCCTTAATTTTGATTGTTTAATGTTCCTATTGGCTTAGGGACTCTCTAAGGACATTGTTGGTGCAATGGTCAAGGGAGAGAAAGCCTCTAGGGGGAGGTATCTATCATGGAAAGATGGATGTGTACTTTTCTTCATGGGAGGAAAATTGGGTTTCCTCTCTTTAAGTGATATGACTTATCACTAGAAAGATTGTAGGCGTGTGTTCCTCCAAGGGAGAGATTGTAAGATCTCATTGGGATATGAGACATTCATACCCTTGGGGAGGACCTTTTTGATGTAAGTCAAAAAGGGGGAGAAGTTACCAAGTTACCAATTTGGTTTGGAATTCTCATTGGGATGTGAGAATTGCCAATTAGGGATAATTGGTAGACTTGAGGGATAGTTTTTTTCAATCATCAAAAAGGGGAAAATTGTTGGTGCAATCGGCCCGGGTTGACTCGAGTTTGACTCGAACAGTATTTTGATGACAGAAAAAACTTATGACATGGGATTATCATAGGAAAGTCCAACATGGAGTTGACATGGAAAATCCAAGCATGGGGCTTGGTGTGGAAAAGTCCAAAGCATTGCGAAGCCGTGCGCTTGGTGCTTGGTGAGAAATGCATTGTGAAGCCGTGCGCTTGGTGCATTTGGGAAGTCTTGAGGACTTGGCAAATTCACTAGGCTCGGGGTCCTTGAGTCGGTGAAGGATTACATTGCAAAGTCGTGCGCTTGGTGCATCCGAGGGACCGCCGGAAGGGGAGCGAATGGAGTGAGGCCTAAGGGAAGCATACTTTGAGGGCAAGAGACACGAAGGATGGCATTGCGAAGCCATGCACTTGGCGCATCCGAGGGACGTAGGCTGTGGGAAGAGAGCTTCGGTGGGAAACTCCATGAGGGATGAGGTGGACTTGGCCAAGTGGCTAAGACTGAGTGTCGGATGCTTAAACTTGGTGTTTGATGATTTACCCGACGGTTGGATGCTCAATCAACTTGGTGTTTGAGGTTTTACCCGACATCAGTCGACTGACATAGGTGTCGATCGACTGCTCTAAGTTGACTAGGGTTCGACTGGTGTCCGACTGACCAGGATCTGGCCGAGCAGTCGACTGCCGAGGGACATCAGTCGACTGATAAGGGATATCAGTCGACTGATCGAGGTGTTTGTAGCCACAGAAGGTCTTCTAGTCGAGTCATCGTCGCAACTACTCGACTGATAGGATCATCAGTCGACTAATGGGCATGATCAGTCGATTGACGATGGATCCGTTGGCTTTTGGCCAGCGTGGATCTGGTCATTGTGAGACAACGGTTACAGGACCAGTCGACTGATGGTCACAATCAGTCGACTGATGGGCACAAAATCTGCTTGATGCAGGTTATAAATGGAGCTCAAAATGGAGGATTTCACCAAGACTTTAAGGGAGACTTTGAAGGGGAATTGCTGCTGCATTCCAATCATTCAAGAGCCAACCAAAGCAAGCAACAAGCAAGTGATCAAAGCAATTGTGTAAAAGTTCTCTTTTGTATTGTCTTTGTATTTTAGCTTGTATGAGGTTTCTCCCCCTCCGATGTGTTGTCGAGAAAGAGTTTAGTTAGTGTCGTGCGCATAACTAGAGCTCGGTGAGCTCGCCCGTGGAGTAGGAACCATTTGGTTTCGAACCACGTATATCTTGGTGTATTGCGTGTGCTTGTGTTGCTGTTTGCATTTCTATTTGTTTCTATTATTTCTGCTGCGCTAACGATAATTATAGACAGGCGACGCACGACGAATGATCATATTTCACCATACGATGATTGAGGGCTATTCACCCCCCTCTAGCCAGCAACATACGTTCCAACAGAAACTAGTTGTGAGTCTTTGGAAGGGATTCTAGGATTTCAGTTTCGTTTTTGTGTCACAGAACACGTTGTCAATTAGGTTTTGTCTAGGTTTCTAGATACAGTTTTGTGGAAAGGACATCATACACTCCCCCGATGAGCCTTCGCATCTATCGGAAGCTACCTCTGCCATTACCAGGCCGATCCCTGGACTTAGGATGGGATAGTTGGTATGAGGATGCCGAATCGATCCCTGCGACGAGTCGAAAATGGGGCACATTTCCTACTCTATCGCATCCTTCTATCCACAGTTACGGGAGATGAGGCCAACCCTTATGTTCCTCCTTAATTCTCCTAAATCTTAGATATGAGGGTTGTCACCCCTCATATCGGCTAGCACAGTAGATAGAAAACCAAAACGTGTAGATATCGATCTAAACTAATATCAATTGCAAATACAAATTCAAGAACAGAATTCAATTTGGAATAACATGTTCTACGCACACAAACTACTCCCTAATCCTAGAATCAAAGAGTCTACTTCATAAATAAGAGAGGAGAAACACAAAGCACGATCATGTTTGTATAAACAATGGAAATTATGCAAAGAAAAGAAATTACAATGCAATGTGGCTCTTCTCTCCGGTGTTGAAGTGAAGGAACTTGGATCTCCGGTGGCTTTCGTCCTCCTCGTTGCGAGTTCCCGAAGCTTTTTAGGGTGTCGGAGTGCCATCCCG
Source organism: Wurfbainia villosa (assembly GCA_025175895.1). NCBI lineage: Eukaryota > Viridiplantae > Streptophyta > Magnoliopsida > Zingiberales > Zingiberaceae > Wurfbainia > Wurfbainia villosa. The sequence continues at coordinate 60,755,307 of CM045997.1, forward strand.
ACTGTCGTGCTTCTCCCCTAGGGTTTGGGTGTAGCCTCCTGTATATAGACATCAACTTGGATTGCCCCGAAACCTGGAAAATATTCCACTCATGTCAGAATCACGCAGCGCCACATGACCTTGTGGATCCACACGGCCAAGCCATGTGTGGCGCTACGGCGCAGACCGTGTGTTTTCATAGGGTCGGGTCTTGTGTCATTCTTCTCTAGCTACCAAATGTCTTCTTTTCACTCCAAAAGTGCGCCATTTTCCTCGTATAATGCTTTCCTACACACAAAAGTACAACGAGCAGATCTCCGAACCAGAAAATAGGAAATGCATGCAAAATAAAGTAAAATATGCATGAAACAAACATAAAACGAAATGAGATGTGAGCGAAAACTACTCCTAAAATCCTATATGTTTTGCTCACATCAATTCCCCCAGACTTAGATCTTTGCTTGTCCTCAAGCATACCTCAGTGCCATAAAATTTTAAAAAGGTATTGTTCCATACTTAGCATGTTAACTAGATTTATCAAGTGGTATTTGCAATCAAAGCAAAATAGATATATTCTAGAAATTCACTAAGTTAGCTCCTCGTGCTCGTACTAAGCGAATCTTCTTAGGGGATACTCGTTCCATGGTAAGTTAAGTCATCATCCTATATCTTTCCTAAGGTCTTCGGCTCTTAGGCACTTACCTGGCCAAAGCGACGATCGTTCCCTAGATCTAGCACAAAGTCTCAAAGGCGTGCTCGGTATTGAGAGAAATTGGTAGGTGTTTCCCCAGTAACCTAACTCGGTCTCAAAGGGGAACCAAACCATTTCCACCCACGACAACTATTTTTTTTTATCCCTCATAATTTTTTTTTTCAATTTTTTTTTTCTTACTCTCTTTTTTTTTCTTTTTTTCTTTCTTTTCTTATTCCATTTTTTTCTTCTCTCTCTCTTGGGATTTTGATTTTTTCGAATGGGCTTCCACAATCCGAGCATCTCCAGTAACTAAAATGTTAAATCTAGAGTCACCTATGGATTCCAAAGTACTAGACTACTGAGATGAATCATAACTAGGTTCGTACTAGATTTTTCCTTTCAGAATTTTCATCATGTGTAGGTGTAAAATAAAAGCTAACCAGCATAAGTCTAGAACATTCATTAGAGTAAATAAAATAAAATACCACGAGGTAAATGAAGTTAAGCTACTCATGGAAACAACTCATGAAGAAAACTTTAAAAATACTACTCAGGCAGCTTATAGATAACAAAAATTAAGTGTTGAAAGAAACTAAAAACTCTATGTATGAACAAATGAATGCTAACAAAAAAATGCAAATGACAGGAAAGAAACTACTACTAGAAACAAAATAAATCAAGACTCAAGCCCCCGTCAAACTTAAGTGAAGCATGTCTCTTGTATGGTGGATGAGGTGGAAAGTCTGGTAGCCTCGGCATCTCGGGGTCTTGGGAGAATCTGGTGTTGAGACGTTGATGCCACATGTACATGTGGTCGATCTAAGAGCTAGTGGATGCAGCGACTGCTTGGTGCTCTTCCTCCCTAGCCCACTGTGCCTGCTGGGCATGCATGTGTTGCCGCATCTCCTGGAGGTAGGTAGCCTCCTTCTGGCAATGGGCAACCTCCTCCTGGAAGTAGATGCGGGCCTCATCGTAAAACTCCTCAGCCCGCTGAAAGTGATCCCGGAAGCCCTGAAACTCTGGCTGCGTGTAGGCGCTCTACTCCTCCCATCGCTACCTCTGCATCTGATACTCGGTATATAAGTCATCGAGGCATGATCGGAACTTCAAAAAATCATAGGCAGATGTACCTACATCCTGCTCAAAAGTAGAAAAAGGTGGCGGTGCAGGTGCAGGCTCATGTCGACGTGGACTAGGTGGGCTCCTATGCATGCGTGGACTGGAGGGAGAGTGATGTAAAGGGGGAGAGATGGGTGTCGATGTGGATGGTCCCTCATATGGCGGGGACTCCACTATCAGGTCTAAGCGTCAGTTGACGCGTGTGGTGATGGTGGTACGATCGGGGTCGGGGAGCCTAAGGGATGATAGGTTTTTCCTTACAAAGCACAAGGAGTGTCCCTCTCTCACTATCATCTTCATGGCCATACACACTTGTAAGTTGATCCTAGGGCTCCTTTCTATGCTATCTAGCATAGTGTAGTCGTACCCCATCCTTTGGAAAATGTGGGTAAGTAGACCTCCCACAATAATCTCTCCTCTCACTGCTTTGCCCATTTTCACTAGGTGTCTAATGAAATGGGACCCTACATCAATGCTACTCCTTTCTTGTAGCATGTCCCACAAGCAAAGCAGCTCACTAGCTCGCACTACACCGTCACTCTTCCCACAACCAAAAATAGTACTTGCCATGATTCAGTGTAGGTACCGAAAAATGGGGTTTTGGAGGTGCGATGCTTTGGCCCTAGAAGGGTCGTACACGTGATCTTCTATCAATTTGGTCCAAAAGATCCGAGAGTTAAACCCAATAGGGGTTCTTCTCTCTCCCCCACTAGGCAAGCCGAAACATGTGTTCCATTGGTGTAATTTCCATTCATGCTCAGTGTTAAATAACCTAAAGGTAATCCTACCCTTTTTGCTCTCTCTACCCATTAAAACCTCAGCTTCTAAAGAACTTTAAAACTCTAAAACTATCCTAGGGTAGGTTGGGTGTCTTATCCCCATTATCTCTCCCCACCCCATTTTTACAAATAGGGATTGAATATCACCTAGCAAACCTAGGGATTCTAATAAATCTTCATTAAGATACCTAGTTGCGGTGATTCTTCTAGTAGAAAGCATGTCATATCTATCCCTATGCTCATTATTTCAAAAAAAAAAGGGTTGGAAGAGTTTTACCTTCCTCTGGAGCTTAAGGGGCATCCATTCTCCTTGTTCTTTGCTCCAAAGCACCGGATCGAGATGTCACTTGCTTGGTCCTCCTCATCCTTACTTCTTTTGGGCTTCCTTGAAGGTTGGAAAGGCTTCTAGGTGGTGGGGAAGAGGGATTCACACGGCTAGGGCAAGAAGAATTAAAGCATATGGTGCATTTGGGGCGAAAACACACGGTGTGTTCCATTTAACCCCTGCGTGACACGGTCGTATGAAAACACACGGCCATGCCATGTGCACCGATGGAAGGTGGGACACGACCGTGTGAAAACACACGGCCAGACTGTGTGTCCCCCGTTTCCTTCTCACGGTGCACAACGGTCGACTTCTCCTTACTTGCTCAGTCGTGTAGGTTCTAAGTGATTTTTATTTTTACCTAGCAGGTTCTTTCTAGTCCTAAGTTATGTTGAAAATGCTAAATGAATGAAATCCAAAGTTTAAATTAAACAAACATAAGAAAACATAAAAACTAAACTTGGGTTGCCTCCCAAGGAGCAGTTTGTTTAAGGTCTTTTAGCTCGACCCTACACCATTGTCTTAACTTGCCTCCGGAGGTTCTGTGAACCTCCATTCATCCGTCTTAAGAACTTTATATATGGTTTCCTCCTTAGCTCTAGCTGGAATCATGTACTTTTCTGACGTGGGTCCATGACTCTTCGTACTAGCGGGCTCAAATTCCATCTTATCCTCTCCAACTTTTAGGGTCAGCTTGTGATTCCTAACGTCAATGACCATTCTGACAATTGCTAAAAATGGTCGCCCAAGGATGACAGGTATCTTGGGATCTTCTTCCATCTCTATGACCAAAAATTCGGTTGGAAGTGTAATGTTTCCCACCTTTACAGGCACATCTTCTAGAATCCCCAGTGGGTATCGGTATATGTGGTTAGCCAATTATCGGTATAGGGTATCAGGCTCACACTCGTGCCCAAGTCACAGAAGGCTTTGCTAATCAGGGTTGTCCCTATATAACATGGAATATAGAAACTCCCCGGATCTTTTAGTTTCTGAGTGGTCTCGTTTTGGAGATAAGCACTTGATTCCTCCCTGAGGGCCACTGTTTCAGACTTTTCGACCTTCCTACGATGTGCCAAAATATCTTTCATGAATCTTGCGAATTGGGGGCATTTGGTGCAACGCTTCAAGTATCGGCACCTCTACTGAGATCGACTTCAGCATGTCCATAAATTTATCGAACTCAGCATCCTTTTTTGCATTGGTCAACTGCTGTGGGAATGGTACAGTAAGGGGTGGTTGAGTTTTTGTGGCAGGTTTTCCTGATTTATTTCTCCGGCTTCTTCCTTCTCGGCCTCCCTCAAAGGTTCCCATATTTCGGGTCCTGGCCCAGCTCCAGCAACCAACCGGCCTGACATCTCTTTCAGGATCATTCTGCTTCGCAACATCACTGCCTTGCATTGCTCTACTGGATTGACCTCTGATTTTACTGGCAGTTTCCCTAGTACCCTGGAGATCTGGTTGGCAATATGAGCTACTTGAATTTCTAGCGACTTTTGCCTATTGGCAAGGTCCCTTACAGACGATCCTAACTCTTCGATCATCATATCCGTCTGTGAATGTCATCGCTGAAATTCAATATTCGCCTCTCGTTGTGTCCAAATGAAGTTCTCTATCATATTCTTCAGACGGGTGTTAGGCGACTGTGGCTACCCATTTCTCCCCGATTGTAAGAAATTTCCCGAGTTATTCCTGTAGGAAGAATTTGTGTGGTTCCTCCATCCAGGATTGTAAGTACTTGAGTATGGGTTGTTGGGCCTTTGATTTTTGTCGCCAATCGCATCGACATGTTTGATTTGCTCTTCTAAGCCACCCTGCCCTCCATAGTAGTCCTCCCGATACGTTGATGCTCCAAAGTCATTAGCTACACATGCAGAAACAGGATTGAAAGATTCAAATCATCAGCTAAGCGCATCCAACCTCGCTGCCATGTGGTCCATGGAGTTGACAACATATCGTCCCGCGGCAGAAGCTGGGTGGCTACATTCGGAAGCCCATTGATGGTGGTTCTGGGCCACCTCTTCTATTAGCTCCTCCGCTTCCTCGATAGTCTTGTTCATAAGTGCTCCTCCTATGGCAGAATCGAGGGACATCTTTGTGGCGTACGTGATCCCATTATAGAAGATGTGGATCACCAGTCACCTTTCCAGTCCATGATGGGGGCATTGGTAGAGTAGCCCCTTGTAGCGATCCTAGGCTTCAAATAGGGACTCCCCTTCCTTCTGACGGAAGCTCATTATTAGATGGCACATGTGAGCAATCTTGCTAGGTGGGAAGTATTTATTCAAGAACTGCTGCTCACATTGCTCCAGGTAGTAATGCTTCTTGAAGGCAGGGAGTGAAGCCATGCCTTAGCCTTATCCCACAATGAGACCGGGAATAGGCTCAGGCGGATTGTATTTGCAGGGACTCCATTGATCTTCATTGTTGAGCAGATTTCCAAAAATGTTTTCAGGTTCTGGTTCGGGGTCTTCAGTCGCAGCTTCCCCGAATTGACTCTGCTAGATCATATGTATGAGTGTCGGTTTTAGCTCAAAGTTGTTTGTCGAAATGGATGGTCCAGCTATACTTGGCCTAAATCCTCTAGCACTAGGGGTTGCGTAATCCTGCAAAGGTCGGTTACCTATATTCACTTCAGATGTAGCTTGGTCCTCCATCCTCTTCTGTTCAGCTCTCCGACGATCATAGATTCGTTCGATTTCTAGATCGATCGGAATCAGGCCTTCTGATCCTAAGCATCTATGGATATGAGGAATTGAGCCACAAAATTAGGAGTACCTAATACTTAATTAAAATAGAAAATAGCCTAAACTAATAATAAATCAAATGTAAAAAATTTAACTAAAGGTTAATACAATGTAATTATTGAAATAAATCTAAACTTACTCTAGATATTAAAAATCTAAAATTGAAGTAAATAAAAATAAACGAAAGTAATAAAAGTAAACAAGTAAATAAATCTACCTTAAGTCCGATCCAATTATCCACTTCTTGATTCGATATACAATCAATCAGTCCTTAGCAACGACACCAAAAACTTGATGCACACGAACGCGACCTCAAATCTTGCGATGGAGACCGTCGAGGACTCGAAGCGTGCGCTCGCGCTCAACCCCCGCAAGTGCATGGATGTCATCAAGTAATAAAAATATTATCGATCCCACAGGGATTGAGATTCGAGTACCGATTTGGTAAGTGGATGTTATTGTTCGAAATTCAGTTCTAAGGGTTGTGATTGTGAGGGTTGACGACGGTCCCAACTCAATACAGTGTCACACAGAAGAAGAAAGAAACTAGTTGCGAGTCTTTGAAAGGGATTCTAGGATTTCAGTTTCGTTTGTGTGTCGCAGAACACGTTGTCAATTGGGTTTTGTTTAGGTTTCTAGCTACGGTTTTGTGAAAAGCACATCATACACTCCCCCGATGAGCCTTCGCATCTATCGGAAGCTACCTCTACCATTACCAGGCTGACCCCTAGACTTAGGATGGGATATTCGGTATGAGGATGCCAAATCGATTCTTGCAACGAGTCAAAAATGGGGCGCATTTCCTACTCTATCGCATCCTTCTACCCACGGTTACGGGATATGAGGCCAACCCCTAGGTTCCTCCTTAATTCTCCTAAATCTTATATACGAGGGTTGTCACCCCTCGTATTGGCTAGCACAATACCAATTGCATCGATATCGGTCTAAACTAATACCAATTGCAAATACAAATTCAAGAATAGAATTTAATTTGGAATAACATGTTCTATGCACACAAACTACTCCCTAATCCTAGAATCAAAGAGTCTACTCCATAAATAAGAGAGGAGAAACACAAAGCTTGATCATGTTCGTATAAACAATGGAAATTATGCAAAGAACAAAAATTACAATGCAATGTGGCTCTTCTCTCCGGCGTTGAAGTGCAGAATTTGGATCTCTGGCGGCTTTCTTCCTCCCCGTTGTGAGTTCCCGAAGCTTTTTAAGGCATCAGAGTGCCATCCCAGCCGTCGTGCCTCTCCCCTAGGGTTTGGGCATAGCCTCCTTTATATACACATCATCCTGGATCGCCCCAAAACATGGAATATAATTGACTCACATCGAAATCGCGAAGTGCCACATGACCGTGTGGATCCATACGACCTTGCTGTGTGTGGCGCTACGGTGTAGGTCGTGTGTTTTCACAGGGTCGGGTCATGTGTCATTCTGCTCTAGCTGCTAAATGTCATCTTTTCGCTCTAAAAGTGTGCCATTTTCCCCGTATAATGCTGTCCTGCACACAAAAGTACAATGAGCAGATCTCCAAACCAGAAAACAAGAAATGCATGCAAAATAAAGTAAAATATACATGAAACAAACATAAAACGAAATGAGATGTGAGCAAAAACTACTCCTAAAACCTTATATATTTTGCTCACATCAGATGTCCCTTCCACATCAGATGATAGCGTGTTCTGTGACACACAAACAAAATTGAAATCCTAGAATTCTCCCAAAAGACTCATAGCAACCCTTTTCTTCCTCCGTGTGACACCGTACTAGAGTTAGGACCGTTGACAACCCTTGTCATCACAACCATTAGAACGGAACTTCGAACAATAAAGGCCACTAAACCAATCGGTACTCGAATCTTTGTCCCTGTGGGATCGATAATCTTTTTATTACTTGATGACATCCGTGCACTTGCAGGCGTTGAGCGAGAGCGCGTACTTCGAGTCCTCGATGGTTCTCGTCATGGGATTCGAGGTCGCATTCGCGTACATCAAGTTTTTGGCGCCTTTGCCGGGGACTGATTGATTCGATATTGAATCAAGAGGTGGACAATTGGATCAGACTTAGGGTAGATTTATTTACACACTTTATTTTTCACTTTTATTTGATTTACTTCAGTTTTATATTTTTAATATCTAGAGTAAGTTTAGATTTATGTAAGTAATTACATTGCATTAACCATTAGTTTAACTTTTCTACATTTGATTTAGTATTAGTTTAGACTATTTTCTATTTATCTAAGCATTAAGTAGACTCCTAATTTTGTGGCTCGGTTTTTTTTATGCATAGACGCTTAGGGTCGAAAGGCCTGATTCTGATAGATCTAGAAATCGAACAAACCTACCATCATAGGAGAGCTGAACAGAAGAGGATGGAGGGCCAAGACGCATCCGTGGTGAACATAGATAGCCGACCTTTGTGGGATTATACAACCCCTAGTGCCAGAGAATTTAGGCCAAGTATAGCTGGACCATCTGTTATAGCTAACAATTTTGAATTGAAACCTACTCTTATACACATGGTCCAGCAAAGTCAATTCGGGGGAGCTGCGACTGAAGACCCGAATCGGCACCTGGAGACATTTTTGGAAATTTGCTCGACAATGAAGATCAATGGAGTACCTACCGACAAGATCTGCCTGAGCCTATTCCCTTTCTCATTGCGGGATAAGGCTAAGACATGGCTTCACTCCTTGCCGTCGGGAAGCATTACTACATGGGAGTAGTGTGAGTAGCGATTTTTGGACAAAATTTTATCACCAAGCAAAACTGCTCACATGCGCCATCTCATCACAAGCTTCCGTCAGAAGGAAGGGGAGTCTTTATTTGAAGCCTGGGATCGCTACAAGGGACTACTCTACCAATGCCCCCATCATGGACTGGAAAGGTGGCTGGTGATCTACATCTTCTATAATGGGATCACGTATGCCACAAAGGTGTCCCTCGATTCTGCTGCAAAGAGGAGCATTGATGAACAAGACTATCGAGGAAGCGGAGGAGCTGATTGAAGAGGTGGCCCAGAACCACCATCAATGGGCTTTCGAGCATAATCACCCAGCTCCTATAGTGGGATGATATGTTGTCAACTCCGTAGACCACCTAGCAGCGAGGATGGATGCACTTAGCAGACGGTTCGACTCTCTAAATTCTATTTCTGCATGTGCGACCCATACCTTTGAAGAGGGAGTATCAACATATCAAGAGGACTATTATGGAGGTAGGGTAGATTAGAGGAGCAGATCGAGCAGGTCGATGCGGTTGGGGACCACAATCAAAGGCCCAACAATCCATATTCCAACACTTATAATCTCGGATGGAGGAACCACCCGAATTTTTCCTATCGGAATAACTCGGGGAATTTCCAACCGTCCGGAGGATATGGGTAGCAACAGGGCAATGGGTAGTAGCAACCATAGAAGTCTAGGCTAGAACTGATTATGGAAGACGTCGTTGCTACCCAAACGAAGGCCAATGAAGAATTTCGATGCCAACAACAAAAATCAAAAGAGTCACTTAAGGATTTGAAGGCCACTGTTGATGGTCTTGCAAGTCACACGAGGATGTTGGAAACACAAGTGGCCCAAATAGCCCAAACCGTAGCGCAAACCATGGATAGCTCTCCATCATTACCCGAGCCGAGTCAGGTCAAGGAAGAGGGAATATACGGTGAAAGAGTAGATCAGAAAAATAGATCCACCAAGGGGTGTGCAGCCATGATATCAACATTACCAAATCAGGTTGAAATTGAAGATAAAATCCCACCCAAGATAGAAAACCTTGGTAAATTTGTTATACCCTGCTTGATTTATGGTGAGAGCTTCGATGAAGCACTGTGTGATTTAGGGTCATCAATTAGCGTGATGCCCTACGCATTCTACCTAGAGATGGGACTAAGTGGCATCCAACCAGCGAGCCTTGGTATTTGTATGGGGGATGACTCAATCAAGGAACCCGTCGGCATGCTAGAATATGTGCCTATGGTCATTGAGAATTTCATGATACATACGAACTTTATTATACTCGACACAGGACCAAACCCCCAGAATCTCATCATCTTGGGAAGACCCTTTCTGACGACTGCAGGAGCATGTATAAATGTAAAGGTGCACAAGATCTCCTTGGAAGTATATGAGGAGATCATCATTTTCAGCCTATCAGAGTGTAGAGCTCCCATCTTAGATAGCTACACTTTCAGCAGGGTAAAGCCCATCCCACCGGAAGACAACATAGAGACAGATGAATGGAGGTTTACAGAACCTCCGAAGCCAAGTTGAGATAATGGAGTGTGGTCGAACTAAAAGACCTTAAACAAAGAGCTTCTTAGGAGACAACCCAAGTTTAATTTTACATGTTTTTAATCTTTCTGCATTCATGTGTATAATTTAGACTTTGATTTATTGTCACTTATGTTTTTACAAATAGTTTAGGATTAGAAAGAATTTGCTAGGAAGAAGCAAAAATCATTTTGAGCCCACCTAGTCCACGATGAGAGCCTGCACCCGCACCACCATTTTTCTTCTACTCTTGAGTAGGATGCAGGTACAACCACCTATGACTTCTCTGAGTTCTGATCGTGCCTCGAGGACACATACACCGAGTAGAAGACGTAGAGGTAGCGAAGGGAGGAGCAGAGCGCTTACAAATAGGCGGAGTTTCATGTCTTACGGGAGCTCTTCCAGTGGGCTGAGGAGTTCTACGATGAGGCCTTTATATACTTCCAAGAGGAGGCTAGCCATCGCCAGGAGGAGGTTGCCTACCATCGGGAGGTTAGGCAGCACATGTGTGACTAGCAAGCACAGTGGGCTAGGGAGGAGGAGCACATAGTAGCTGATGCATCCATTAGCTCTCAGATCGACCACATGTACATGTGACATCAGCGGCTGAGCACCAGGTTCTCCTAGGAGCCAGACATGCCGAGGCTACTAGACTTCCCGCCTCGACCATCGTATTAGAGGTATGCTTTGCTTTAGTATGTGGGGGAACCCCAAGTTGTGATTTATTTTGTTTCTAGCAGTAATTTATTTCCTAATATTTGTATTTTAGTTTTAGTTAGCATTCATTTATTCATGCATAGCGTGTTTAGCTACACTTAGTTTTTGCTATCTTTAAGTTGCCTCAGTAGTATTTTTAAAGTTACTTTCATGAGTTATTCCCATAGGTAGCTTAACTTCATTTATCTCGTGGTATTTTATTTTATTTTCTCTAATGAATGTTCTAGACTTATACTGGTTAGCTTTTATTTTTAAACCTACACATGCCGAACATTCTGAAAAGGAGAATCTAGTACATACCTAGTTATGATTCATCTCAGTAATCTAGTACTTTAGAATCCATAGGTGACTCTATATTTAGCATTTTAGTTAATGGAGATGCTCGGATCGTGGAAGCCCATTCGGAAAAATCAAAATCCCAAGAGATAAAGAAAAGAAAAAAAATGGAATAAGAAAAGAAAAAAAAAGAGTGAAAGAAAAAGATAGTGAGAAAAATTGGAAAACAGATTATGAGGGATAAAAAAATAGTTGTCGTGGTGGAAATGGTTAGGTGCCCCTTTGAGACCGAGTTAGGTTACTGGGGAAACACCTATCAATTTCTCTCAATACCAAGCATGCCTTTGAGACTTTGTGCTAAATCTAGAAAATGACCCTCGCTTTGGGCAGGTAAGTGCCTAAGAGTCGGAGACCTTAGCAAAGCTATAGGATGACGACTTAACTTACCATGGAACGAGTATCCCCTAAGAAGATTCATTTAGCACGTGCACGAGAAGCTAACTTAGTGAATTTTTAGAACATATCTATTTTACTTTGATTGCAAATACCACTTGATAAACCTAGTTGACAAGCTAAGTATGGAACAATGCTTTTTAAAATTTCATGGCACTGAGATTTGCTTGAGGACAAGCAAAGATTTAAGTTTGGGGGAATTGATATGAGCAAAATATATAGGATTTTAGGAGTAGTGTTTGCTCACATCCCGTTGCATTTTATATTTGATTCTTGCACATTTCACTTTATTTTGCATGCATTTCCTATTTTCTAGTTCAGAGATTTACTCTTTGTACTCTTGTGTGCAGGACAACAATCTACGGGGAAAATGGTGCACTTTTGGAGAAAAAAGAAGGCATTTGTTAACTAGAACAGAAGGACACACACCCTGGCCCTGTGAATCCACACGACTCGCGCCCCAACACCACACATGGCCTGGTCATGTGAATCCACATGGCGTGTGGCGCTGGGCGATTTCGACATGATTCAGTTAATTTCCAGGTTTCGGGGAGATCCGGTCTGATGTCTATATAAAGGAAGCTACGCCCAAACCCTAGAGGGGAGGCACGACGACCGGGATAGCACTCCGTGTAGGGATCTTATATGCAAAATAGCATATGCGCAACGGAAAAATAGGATCCCTTCCAAGTGATCCTTGCAAAAGAAAACCTCGTACAAAATAAATTTCTCTAAACCTATCTTATAAGAGAATATTACCTTTGTTGCGTGCCCTTTGTAATCCCACTTCTCCTTGGATGTGTTGGATCTTTTAGCACGTTCAAGTGTCCGTGCCTCTATATGTATCCACACGAGCAAGCTCTTGTCTCACAAAAGAAACTAGAAGAGCTCTCCTTTACTTCTTGCTAGAGAAGTCCCTAAAGGAGAGGAAAGTAGGGAAAGAGAGAAAGGAAGAAGAAGACCACTCTTCTTGCTAGCCTACACTCACAAAAACCACACAACCAAAGCCTCTCCCACCAAGCTCTCACCAAGCCTCAAGCTTCAACTTTTTACTACTTTGGCCGGCCACCCCATGGGGTGTTTTATAGGATTGGAAAAACCTTTCATCTCCTATCACATTCAATGCAATCAATGGCATTGAAAGATAATCAAACAAGGAGTTATACTCCTTGTTTGGCCGGCCACATGTGGGGGAAATCCAAAGGTCAAAACCCTTTATCTCCTTCCACCTCATCAAGCTTAGGTGGCATGCTTAGGTGGCATGCTTATGTGGCATTCATGGATGTTGAATTAATCTTATTAATTCAATAAGCTTATGTTATCATATTGAATTAATCTCATTAAATCAATAAGGTAACATATTGAGTTAATCTCATTAAATCAATTAAGCTTAGCATATTGAATTAATCTCATTAAATCAATAAGCTAAAATTCTCATTAAGCTTAAAGTCCAAAAACCATTTTGTACTTAAGCTTATTCCCAAATTATTCCAGTCAAACTAGAATGCACTAATTCTTCTAATCATCATGCTCTTTGTGTGTGACCCTATAGGCTCTCATAACGTTGGCAGTGGATCTAAACTCTTTTAGATACACAAGAAATGAGCGGCATCTAGCAATACATCATTGCTACCCAAGTTACAAGATAAGTCAAGATCCGACTAACCTTTCCGTGACTACTATAATGTATGACCGTGTCCTTCTATCCTTGATATCAGATTGACCAATGAGGCATAGACCGTGTCATCCTCGATCAATCTATGTGTTTCTTGATCCCTGAGTAAACTAACTCAAACAAATGAGCTCAATATCTCATATTGACTCATTCGAGCATGGCCATGCGTTTTAGTAGTTCCACTCAATCAAGGGGCCCACAGATATCACTCCCGTCATATGGGAGGGATAGATCCCATCTACATCACTCACATTCCTCCGCATAATTTGTTATATACCCAGGCCTTTATGGTCCACCCTGTTACGGGTGACGTTTGACGATACCAAAGTACATAACTCCTTATGTAGGGAACCGTAGTGACTTCAGGTTTGAGGACTATTCATACCAATAGTCACATGAGAAAGTTTATGACACTCATATGACGATCCATGAAACTTTCTCATGGCGGGTCAGTTCAGTATATATTCTCTAATATATACCCATGTGTCAACTTGATATCATATATCCATGACTTGTGAGATCAAGTCATCAATTGACCTACATGCTAGTCTTTATGTATTAATATTGCCCTTACATATTAATACTTGACTAGGAACATTTAGGAAAGTGTTCTCTATAGCCTCTCATAATCAATTCTGCCAATTGATGTGCTGTAGATAAGAACCTACTTTTCTAGGGCATTATTATATTTAATTTAGCTGGCACAAGCAAGATGTAAATATAATAACCAATCCTTTGCCTTTATAGAATATGATACAAAATGTTCCCTATTCAACCATCACATGATTGGTTCTAGGGCTATAACTAACAATCTCCCACTAGCACTAGTACCAATCACTATAATATCTGATACCTAGTGACCTAGTGTGACCATCATGCTTCCTCTGTGCCAAAGCCTTGGTCAGTGGATCTACGATGTTAGCTTTTGTTGGTACTCTGCATATCCTCACATCTCCTCTATCGATGATCTCTCGAATGAGATGGAAGCGCCGCAGTATGTGTTTGGTCCGCTGATGTGATCGAGGTTCCTTAGCCTGTGTAATAGCCCCATTGTTGTCACAATAGTGGTCTATTGGATCTGCAATGCTAGGAACTTCCCCAAGTTCATTGATGAACTTACGGAGCCAAACAACCTCCTTTGTTGCATCAGACGCAGCAATATACTCGGCTTCTGTTGTAGAATCAGCAACTGTGTTCTGCTTCGAACTCTTCCAGCTCACAGCTCCACCATTCAGGCAAAACACATACCCCGATTGCGATCTATAGTCATCCTTGTCTGTTTGGAAGCTTGCATCACTGTAACCCTTTACAGTTAGCTCCTCATTGCCTCCAAATATCAGGAAATATTCTTTCGTTCTTCGTAAGTATTTAAGAATATTTTTGACTGCTATCCAGTGACTTTCACCTGGATCCGACTGGTATCTACTCGTCATGCTCAAAGCATATGAGACGTCAGGACGAGTACAAAGCATGGCGTACATGATAGACCCTATAGCAGATGCATAAGGGATCTTATCCATGCGATCTCTCTCCTCCTTAGAAGAGGGACATTGAGTCTTCGAAAGACTCACACCATGTGATAAAGGCAGAAATCCTTTCTTGGAATTTTGCATAGCAAAACGATCTAGCACTTTATCAATGTATGTACTCTGACTTAGGCCAAGTAATCTTTTAGATCTATCTCTATAGATCTTGATGCCTAAAATATAGGCAGCTTCACCTAAGTCTTTCATCGAGAAACAATTCCCTAACCACATCTTCACAGACTGGAGTGAGGGAATATCATATCCGATGAGAAATATGTCATCTACATACAAGACAAGAAATACAACTGTGCTCCCACTATTTCTCTTGTAGACACAAGGTTCATCTTCATTCTTGATGAAACCAAACTCCTTGATTGCATCATCGAATCGAAGATTCCAGCTTCGAGAGGCTTGCTTTAGTCCATAAATGGACCTTTGTAGTTTGCATACCTTTCCAGGATGCTTTGAATCTTCAAAACCCTCAGGCTGTGTCATGTACACATCCTCGAGTAGCTTTCCATTCAGAAAAGCGGTTTTGACATCCATCTGCCAGATCTCATAATCGTGGTAGGCTGCAATAGCAAGTATGATCCGAATGGATTTAAGCATCGCAACTGGTGAAAAGGTTTCATCATAGTCAATACCATGAATTTGTTTGAATCCTTTAGCCACCAATCTACCTTTATAGGTATGCTTATTACCATCCATGTCAGTCTTTACTTTAAAGACACACTTACACCCAATAGGTTTTACCCCTTCAGGTGGATCAACCAAGGTCCATACTTGGTTAGTGTACATGGATTCCATTTCGGATCTCATGGCCTCTAGCCATTTCTCGGAATCTGGGCTCATCATAGATTCTTGATAGGATGTAGGCTCGTCAAGATCGACAAGCAATACTTCACCGTTGTTAGTCAAGAGAAAAGAATATCTCTCAGGTTGACGACGGATCCTA
Organism: Wurfbainia villosa; assembly: GCA_025175895.1. NCBI lineage: Eukaryota > Viridiplantae > Streptophyta > Magnoliopsida > Zingiberales > Zingiberaceae > Wurfbainia > Wurfbainia villosa. The sequence continues at coordinate 60,770,837 of CM045997.1, forward strand.
TCAGATCTACGAAGAGGTTGGTCTACTTGAACAGGTGTTTGCTCCACAACTCTTTGGGCAACAATTTCCTCATCCACAACACTTTGTGGTGCCTGTTCATTTTCCATCGAAGCCTTAGTGTTATCTTCATCCTGAATTTCTTCAAGATGAATTTTACTCCCACTAGTTTTTTTAGAAATAAATTCTCTTTCTAGAAAGACAGCATTTCTGGCAATAAACACCTTGCCAAGTGTGGGATTGTAAAAGTAATATCCCTTAGTTTCCTTGGGATATCCTACAAAATAACACTTATCTGATTTGGGTCCTAGTTTATCTGAGACTTGACGTCTAACATAAGCTTCACAACCCCAAATCTTTATAAAAGATATTTTGGGACTCTTCCCAGTCCATAACATGTATGGTGTCTTTTCTACGGCTTTTGATGGGACGCGATTAAGTGTGAAAGCAGCTGTCTCTAGAGCTAAACCCCAAAAGGAAGTAGGTAGATCAGTCTGGCTCATCATTGATCGTACCATATCTAATAGAGTACGATTTATCCTCTCAGATACACCATTCCATTGTGGTGTTCCAGGTGGAGTGAGTTGGGATATTATCCCACACTCAGCCAGGTGATCACGAAACTTTTGACTAAGGTATTCACCACCTCGATCTGATCGAAGTAGCTTAATATGCTTACCAAGTTGGTTTTGTACTTCATTCTTGAATTCTTTGAACTTTTCAAAGGATTCTGACTTATGGCTCATCAAATATAAGTAGCCAAATCTACTCATATCATCAGTGAAAGTAATAAAGTACTTATAGCCTCCTCTGGCTTCGACATTGAAAGGGCCACATACATCAGTATGTATGAGTCCTAACAAGTACGTCGCTCTCTCGCCATGTCCACTAAATGGAGTTTTAGTCATCTTTCCTAAAAGACAAGATTCGCATATCTCATATGATTCAAAATCAAATGAGTCCAATAATCCATCTTTATGGAGTTGGGATATGCGTTTTTCATTTATGTGACCTAGGCGTGATGCGAGATATGTTTAGTTCAAATTATTCGATTTGAACCGTTTGGTATTTACGTTATAAATTGGGTTTTCTAAATCTAGAACATAGAGACCATTCATAAGTGGTGCATTACAATAGAACATTTCATTCAAATAAATGGAACAACATTTGCCCTTTATTATGAAAGAAAAGTTTTTCTTGTCTAAACAAGATACAGAGATTATGTTCTTTGTTAATGCAGGTACATAAAAGCACTCCTCTAGTTCTAAGATAAGCCCAGTGGGCAAAGACAAAGAATATGTTCCTACACTTCTGGCCAACTTTTGCGCCATTGCCTACTCGTAGGTCCACTTCGCCTTTTGCCATTAGTCTACTATTTCTCAGTCCCTGCACATTAGTACAAATGTGAGATGCACATTCGGTATCTAATACCCATGTAGAAGAAATAGATAGATTAACTTCTATAACGTGTATACCTGAGGCAGAAGTCCCACTTCTTTTCTTCTTTACTTCCTCAAGGTAGACTTTGCAGTTCCGCTTCCAGTGTCTAGTCTCACTGCAATGGAAACAATCCCCTTCCTTAGGTACTTTACCTTTACCCTTTGAAGTGGATGAATTGGCCTTGCCTTTGGCTTGGGTCTTACCCTTGCCTTTTCGTTTACCTTAGCCCTTGTTGACCATTAGTACGTTACTAACTTTCTTCTTAAGATTCGGTTCAGCAGTTCTTAACATGCTGAGAATCTCAGGCAAAGGTTTATCAATTTCATTCATGTTATAATTCATGATGAATTGATTATATGCTTAAACACGATTGCGAGGATAACATCGGTTGCCAATTCTTGGCTCAGTGGAAAACCTAGTCTTTCAAGGTTCTCAACGTACCCTATCATTTTAAGTACGTGAGTTCCTACAGGTGTTCCTTCTTGCATCTTGCATGCAAAAAGAGCCTTAGACACTTCAAAACGCTCGTGCCTAGCTTGTCCTTGATATAGTTGTTTCAAATGTTCAACCATACCATAGGCATCCATGTTCTCATGTTGCTTCTGAAGCTCAGAGTTCATGGTGGCAAGCATAAGACATGACACATCTAATGCGTCATCTTGATGCTTCTTATAAGCATCTTTTTTAGGCGAGTGGCGCGTAGCGGGTGTTTTAGGGATAGACTGCTCTAGGACATACAGTTTACGTTCTTGCTTGAGGATAATCCTCAAGTTCCTATACCAGTCTAGAAAGTTAGCTCCATTGAGCTTGTCTTTCTCAAGAACAGATCGCAAGTTGAGGGGGTGTGTCGTGTTAGATGACATGGTGATCTACAACATTAAAATGCAAAATTTAGTATCATACCTAAGTCATTTAATTAGGCCTTTAATTAAATGAGGCTCCCACTAAATTCTCATAGCTTTGATATGAGCTAATCATTGATGTAGGCAAACACATTTTGCTTATATGATTAGCTTCTATTTAGCTATAAATTTATATGGGATAAAGATCCACATCATAATTCGTCTTGAGTTAGCTTTGGCTAATCGCCCAAGACGTAGTATGACTAGGTAGGCAATCTTTTGCCAATTACATCTGATGTAACTCTTTAATAACTTTGGGTAAGTTTAGATTAATTTAGTGCTTATTCCTAAACCAGCTTCCAGGTCGTGGCGAGGCACAGAGGCCTTCTTTGATATCGGAGCAACGACCACTTCTAAGACAAAGCTGATGTTCGGAAATCACACAAAACTAATTTTTAAAACTTATGTTCAAAGCTAATATATGCCTCTACTTTCTTAATTAAGTCTTAACCAAGTTTGATAGCGGGACATCACGATTGTCCACTCGCACTCTTCCAAGATAAAATGCATTGCTTTGCTTTGGCAAACCCAATAACAAATGATCGAGGAAGTAGTGAGTACCAAACTTTGGTAGGCATATCGTTTTTGACTTATTAAGATATAAACTTAAACATGCATCACATACATATTAGCATACATCACATATAAGCTAAATTAACATGCATCACATACAAGCTAAATTAACATGCATCACATACATATTAAACTAAGCGTGTCATGGTTATGGCCCTTATTCTACAATCTTCTCAAGCCAATGAAAAGATTGATTGGTCAACCTAGGGATAGCATCTTCTCCCAAGTGCTTCCTTTTGGTTGTCTTGTGTTGTTGACTTCCTCCTTGTAACATCATCTTCCAATGGACCCTCCATCTTTGTTGTGTATATTACAAAAGGAGAAATACTCGAGTTACATTCGAGTCTAAAACTAATTTTACAACAAGAATTTTAGGAGAAAGGCACGACACGCAGGCCGTATTAAGAATTACAACACACACATTCACAAACCTTTTGGGACTAGGCCATAACCATGCACCATGTCATTTTAACTTTTAAAAGACATCGGATATTTTATTATGTTTGAAAAATTGCTAATGCAATTATCAACTCATAATAAAATTTATCCTACTTCTATATCATATATAAAATAGAGAAAACCTATTTTTATACGATCTTTCGCAAGTGGCTCTGATACCACTGTAGGGATCTTATATGCAAAATAGCATATGCGCAACGGAAAAATAGGATCCCTTCCAAGTGATCCTTGCGAAAGAAAACCTCGTACAAAATAAATTTCTCTAAACCTATCTTATAGGAGAATATTACCTTTGTTGCGTGCCCTTTGTAATCCCGCTTCTCCTTGGATGTGTTGGATCTTTTAGCACGTTCAAGTGTCCGTGCCTCTATATGTATCCACACGAGCAAGCTCTTGTCTCACAAAAGAAACTAGAAGAGCTCTCCTTTACTTCTTGCTAGAGAAGTCCCTAAAGGAGAGGAAAGTAGGGAAAGAGAGAAAGGAAGAAGAAGACCACTCTTCTTGCAAGCCTACACTCACAAAAACCACACAACCAAAGCCTCTCCCACCAAGCTCTCACCAAGCCTCAAGCTTCAACTTTTTACTACTTTGGCCGGCCACCCCATGGGGTGTTTTATAGGATTGGAAAAACCTTTCATCTCCTATCACATTCAATGCAATCAATGGCATTGAAAGATAATCACTCCTTGTTTGGCCGGCCACATGTGGGGGAAATCCAAAGGTCAAAACCCTTTGTCTCCTTCCACCTCATCAAGCTTAGGTGGCATGCTTATGTGGCATGCTTAGGTGGCATGCTTATGTGGCATTCATGGATGTTGAATTAATCTTATTAATTCAATAAGCTTATGTTATCATATTGAATTAATCTCATTAAATCAATAAGGTAACATATTGAGTTAATCTCATTAAATCAATTAAGCTTAGCATATTGAATTAATCTCATTAAATCAATAAGCTAAAATTCTCATTAAGCTTAAAGTCCAAAAACCATTTTGTACTTGAGCTTATTCCCAAATTATTCTAGTCAAACTAGAATGCACTAATTCTTCTAATCATCATGCTCTTTGTGTGTGACCCTATAGGCTCTCATAACGTTGGCAGTGGATCTAAACTCTTTTAGATACACAAGCAATGAGCGGCATCTAGCAATACATCATTGCTACCCAAGTTACAAGATAAGTCAAGATCCGACTAACCTTTCCGTGACTACTATAATGTATGACCGTGTCCTTCTATCCTTGATATCAGATTGACCAATGAGGCATAGACCGTGTCATCCTCGATCAATCTATGTGTTTCTTGATCCCTGAGTAAACTAACTCAAACAAATGAGCTCAATATCTCATATTGACTCATTCGAGCATGGCCATGCGTTTTAGTAGTTCCACTCAATCAAGGGGCCCACAGATATCACTCCCGTCATATGGGAGGGATAGATCCCATCTACATCACTCACATCCCTCCGCATAATTTGTTATATACCCAGTAATCGCCTTTATGGTCCATCCTGTTACGGGTGACGTTTGACGATACCAAAGTACATAACTCCTTATGTAGGGAACCGTAGTGACTTCAGGTTTGAGGACTATTCATACCAATAGTCACATGAGAAATTTTATGACACTCATATGACGATCCATGAAACTTTGTTATGGCGGGTCAGTTCAGTATATATTCTCTAATATATACCCATGTGTCAACTTGATATCATATATCCATGACTTGTGAGATCAAGTCATCAATTAACCTACATGCTAGTCTTTATGTATTAATATTGCCCTTGCATATTAATACTTGACTAGGAACATTTAGGAAAGTGTTCTCTACAGCCTCTCATAATCAATTCTGCCAATTGATGTGCTGTAGATAAGAACCTACTTTTCTAGGGTATTATTATATTTAATTTAGCTGGCACAAGCAAGATGTAAATATAATAACCAATCCTTTGCCTTTATAGAATATGATACAAAATGTTCCCTATTCAACCATCACATGATTGGTTCTAGGGCTATAACTAACACTCCGATGCCCTAAAAATCTTTGGGAACTCGCAACGAGGAGGAAGAAGGTCGCTCGAGGATCAAGTTTTACACATCAATGCCAGAGAGGAGAGCTAAAGTGTATTGTAATTCACATTCTTTGCGCATTTTACATTGTTTCTATGAATTCTAATATGCTTTGTGTTTCTCTTCTCGTATTTATGGAGTAGATCCATGCACTTATGGGCATTGAGCGAGAGCATGCACTTCGAGTCCTCGACAGTTCCAGTCGTGAGATTTGAGGTCGCGTTCGTGTGCATCACTCACCTAGCTCTACATCGAGAAGTTTGCCTTTCTAGTCGACTGGACCTCTCCAATCGATTGGAACTCTTTCCATCTGGGCTACTAGATCCTCAATCAATCACCCTCTAATCTTGCCAACTGGGTATCCAATCGACTGGGCCATTCTCAGTCGACTGGATTCAGTCGATTGGAATCTTTTTAGTCGACTGATCCCTGTAAAACGAGATTAGTATAAACAAACAATATAACATCCAATAGAAGTAGTAATACTGCTCGATCTGGACTTCTATGTCCCACACGGACTATCCGTCGGATCGACACCTAACTTTGTCCCCCTATAGAGGACTCAACCTCACCTTTCCACTCGAGGCTTACTTGCCGACTACCCTGTCGGACTTACAATTCTTGACATCTGATCTAACCCTCTAGGGCTTCCACCAGCTGTCTGGTCTACCTGACCAGTTGGAATTTTTGCCAATTGTCTTGTCTCCTGACATAACTGGTCTTTATGATAGATGTCCGATCCACTCGACCCTTCTAGACTTCATGCATGATGTCTAGTCCTCTTGATCTGTCAAGACTTCTACCTAGTATCCGGTCAACTAGACCTACTAGGACTTCCTGTTAAACCTGCACACTTAACACTCATATCAGAACACAAGTAAATCCTAACTTTAACTATGGTTCATACATGAAAACTAAGGAGTGGTGCTCTCTGCACCAACAAGACCTGAACCTAACCCACTAAATGAATCAACCATAAACCCTAATCTAATCCAATCTAGAGTGCAAATTAATCAAGTGTTAGGTGATCCAAATTTAGGAGTTCGAACTAAGGCATCCTATAGAAATCTAAGTCAAATCTCACTTATATCTAAAATCGAATACAAAACCATAGAACAAGCTCTTCTTGACCTAGATTGTAGCATTGCCATGCAAGAAGAGTTAGCTCAATTCACTAGGAGTCAAGTTTGGGAATTAGTACCCCCACCTAAAGGAGAAACAATCATAGGAACAAGATGGGTATTTCGAAATAAACTTGATGACAAAGGTGAAGTTATAAGGAATAAAGCTAGATTAGTAGCAAAAGGGTTTAGTCAAGTAGAGGGGTAGGATTATGATGAAATATTTGCACCCGTAGCTAGACTTGGAATCAATTAGAATGCTACTAGCCTATGCTGCACATCAAAGAATTAAATTATTTTAAATGGATGTCAAGTCAGTATTTCTGAAGGGATTTATCAAAGAAGAGGTGTATGTTAGCCAACCACTAGGGTTTGAAAGCTTACCAACCTAACCATGTACTTAAACTTAGGAAAGTCTTATATGGATTAAAGCAAGCACCTAGAACTTGGTATGAAAGACTATCTATTTATCTAAAGTCTAAAGGATTTAATCAAGGATTAGTTGACCCAACTTTATTTGTAAAAACTATAGGAAAAGAACTATTTATAGCACAAATCTATGTAGATGATATAATATTTGGGACAACAAACACAACACTTCTAAATGAATTTATTTCACTAATGGAAAGTGAGTTTGAAATGAGTTTAGTAGGTGAACTCACTTTCTTCTTAGGCTTACAAATAAAACAAACAAGAGAAGGAATCTACATGAATCAACATAAATACGCTAAGGAGTTAATTAGTAAATTTGGTATGTAAAATGCTATAGAAATTAGTACACCTATGGCAACCAATGTAAACATTGGAGAAGATTTAGAAGAAAAACTATAGATTTAAAATACTATAGGAGTGCAATAGGTAGCCTTCTGTACTTAACTGCAAGCTGACTTAATATACTCTTTGTAGTATGTGTGTAATATTTCAGTCTTGTGCTAAAGAATCGCGCCTAACCTTAGTAAAAAGAATCTATAGATACATAAAAGGAACACAAAATGTAGGAATCTGGTATCCTAGGTTGAGTGAGTTTGAACTAATCGGCTACTCTGACTCAGATTATGCAGAGAGTAAACTCAATAGAAAAAGTACAAGTGGTTGTTGCCAACTCCTAGGATCAAGTCTAGTTAGTTGGTGTAGTAGAAAACAACATTGTGTTGCTTTGTCTACTACCGAAGCAGAATATGTAGCCATGGGTGAGTGTGTAGCTCAACTTCTTTAGATGAAGAACACTGATGGTTTTTCCTTTGGAACCGAAGCTCTGATACCACTTGAAGGTAGGAAACTTCGCTTCCCACTTCAACTCGGTCGCTTGTTCATGGTGATCCCTTCTACGTCCCCGGATAAAAAAAAATTATCCTTGACAAGAGGGATTACCCAAGCTATCGTTTCATCATCGTGCTATTCAATTAGACTGGTCACTTGAACAAACTTGTTGTTCAAGCCACCAACCTCTATTCTACGAATAGCCACGAAATAGACGATGTACGGATCACCGACTTTTGTATTTATATTCAAGGTCCAAGTATATTTAACCATAAAAAATAGAATACACAACATGTATATGATTGAAAAACAATTATAGACATGTTACAAAAGAAAATAAACAAGCGTTATACCTCTCGATCTTCTATTGTATGTCCTTCCTTTTTTTGGACGTCGTATGGGCGACGATCTTCCAAAAGTCGAAGATCCTAGAGCACCAATCTTCCTTCCTTGCTCGCTACGAACAAGAAGAAGTATAGAAACAAAACACTTCTTCTTCTTTCAACCAACCACCATGCTCCAAGCTTGGTGCTTGCCGCCAGCCAAGAAGAAGAACAAAGAGAATTGGGCGCCGACTAAGAGCTTCAAGGGAAGACCCTAAGATTTGTTTCCACCTGCCAAGGAGAAGAGGAGGAGCTTTGGATGCCGGCAAAAGGGGAGAAGAAGATGATGGGCGCTGGCCACCTTAAGGAAGAAGAGAAGAAAGGAAAAATTTTCCTTAATTGTGCCCGCCCAAACCAAACTCCAAAAACCCTAGCCTCCAAGTTCCTTGCCGCCCAACCCTAATCCTATCTTGCTTCTAACTCTCTTCCATGCCAAGCCTTAAGCCCCTTTTATAGATTTAGGTTTAAGTCTCCTTTTAATCTCAACCGTCGGTTCTAGGAATTTAATCTCAACCGTCGGATCTAGAGATTTAATCTCAACCGTGGGATCTAGAGATTTAATCTCCACTATCAGATCTAGAGTTTTGTTTTCAACCATTGGATCTAAGCTTCATGAGGTTTTAATAGGCTACAATAGGGACCATGAGGAGGAGTTGGATCTTGGCCACCCAATGGATCAAGCCCACATAAAGTCCGATCCATTAATGATAATCCAATCCACTAGAGGATTATCATTGATGTACCTCACCAGCCCCATAAGTTAATATGAGCTCCATATATTATTTGTACATTTTTCTCCCCGTGTTTAAGATCTCGAATGTCCGTCGATTAATTAATTTACTAACAATTAATTAATCAACATCTAACTCCATGAGTAGTACCACTCAACCTCATCATCATGTTGGACCAAGTCCAACTGTAGAGTTTACATGATGAACCTTATGAGCTCCTCAAGGGGACATCATCATCCTAATATATAGGACATGGTTTCCTTCTATAATCAATGACACACCATATAAATAATATCATTTCCCAACTTACCGAGCCTATCGATTTAATCTATAAATCTCGCCCATTGGTAAATCAAAGAAATGAATACTAAGTATATGTGCTCGTTATTATATCGAAATTAAGAGCATGTACAATATAATATCTGAGGTCCAATTCGATTATGTAGTCAGCAATAAATCGAATTACCTCTAAGTCGGTCCTGCTCAATACACACAAAGTGTACTAGTGTGATTCTATGGTCAAGACAAACCAATACCAAATCACACTACAACCATACCAATGGTTTATCCAAAGCCATCTTGGTTGTGAGCCTTTACCTATACTCTACAAGGAGCTGATAACATTATCTACCGTGTGACACTACACACCATGTTATCTACAATGTAATGAATGAGACAATATGTATAATCACAAATATGCAAATAATGATCATGTGATTCTTATTTCAAAATAAAGATATTCATATAAAAGATAGACTTTTCAGTATACATCTCAACAATCTCCCACTTATACTAAAAGACTATGCTGTCCTTAAACTGCCATACATCTGATTCCCATTCCCTCCACATGCCTATCAAAAGCTCTCCCTGGAAGGGTCTTAGTGAAAGGGTCTGCCAGGTTATCCTCTAATGCAATCTTGGCCACAACAACTTCTCCTCTCTTTAGGATTTCTCGTATTAGGTGGTACTTACGCTCTATGTGTTTACTTGCCTTATGGGATCGTGGTTCCTTCGAGTTTGCAACTGCACCACTATTATCACAATAAATTGTGATAGTTCTGGGCAAACTAGAAATCACATCCAAGTCCACCAAGAAGTTCCTGAGCCACACAGCTTCTTTGGCCGCCTCAGAGGCCGCCACATACTCAGCTTCCATGGTAGAGTCCGCCACACATTTCTGCTTGACACTCCTCCATACAATGGCTCCACCTCACAAAGTAAACAAAAAACCTGAGGTAGACTTACTATTATCCTTGTCTGATTGGAAGTCGAAATCTGTGTAACCCACAGGGAGTAATTGGTCTGCCTGGTAAACTAGCATATAATCTCTAGTGCTTCTCAGGTACTTCAATATATGCTTTACTGCAGTCCAATGTCCCTGTCCTGGATTACTCTGATATCTGCTAACCATGCCGACGGTAAAGCAGATATCTAGTCTCGTACATAGCATCACATACATGAGGCTTCCTATTGCCGAAGCATAAGGAACCGCCTTTATCTCCTCTATCTCCTCAAATGTTCTAGGACACATCTCCTTAGATAAAGAAACTCCATGCTTGAAAGGTAGAAAACCCTTCTTGGAGTTATGCATGCTAAAACGATCCATAATGGTGTCTATGTATGAAGCTTGAGATAAGCACAACATCCTTTTCCTGCGATCCCTTATAACCTTGATCCCAAGGATGTGTCCCACTTCTCCCAAGTCTTTCATATCAAACTGTTTGGACAACCATACCCTTATGTCCGATAACACCTTGACATTGTTGCCAATTAACAAAATATCATCTATGTATAGTACAAGAAATACCACTACGTTTTCGTCACATCTCTTGTATACACAAGACTCATCTGGACTTTGAATAAATCCATAAGATTGGATTACCTCATCAAAGTGGATGTTCTAAGACCTCGAAGCTTGCTTCAATCCATAAATGAACCGATTAAGCTTACACACAAGATGCTCTTTTCCCTTTGCAATGAATCCTTCTGGTTGCTTCATATAGATGTTTTCCTCAAGACATCCATTAAGGAAAGCTGTCTTGACATCCATCTGCCATACCTCATAGTCCATATGAGCAGCAATGCATAAGAGAATCCGGATAGACTTAAGCATGACTACCGGCGAAAAGGTCTCCTCATAATCGATACCCTCTTTCTGAGTATACCCTTTCGCAACAAGCCTCGCTTTGAAGGTCTCAACCTTCCCGTCTATTCTTCTCTTTCTTTTGTAGATCCACTTGCATCCAATAGTTTTTACACCATCGGGTGGTTCTACTAGCTCCCAGACCTGATTTGAATTCATAGATTCAATCTCAGCATTCATTGCACTTTGCCAAGATACTGCATCTTTATCTTGGATTGCCTCATCAATTGTCCAGGTATCAGGTTCATGTTTGCCAGAGACCAAATCACAAGATTCTCCCAAGAACATGAATCTATCAGGTTGTCTCACAACCCTCCCACTACGATGAGGTATCACCTGTGTATCCTCTGTGACTCACGGTGCAGTGACTTGTGGTATATACTCTTGTACCGGTGGTACTGAAGTAGTGACTTCCCCTTTCAATTCCTCCATAACAATCTTACTCATGGGATTGTGGTTCATCACGTAGTCTTCCTCTAGAAATTTGGCATTCATGCTAACGATCACCTTCTGATCTCTAGGACTATAAAACAAACCACCTTTCGTTCCTCTAGGATAGCCAACGAACATGCACACTTCTGTACGAGGTTCCAACTTACCAGTATCTGCCTTCAGCACATGTGTTGGACTCCTCCAAATCCGAATATGTCTCAGACTAGGCTTTCTCCCAGTCCACAATTCTGTGGGAGTAGAAGGTACTGATTTAGATAGAACCAAGTTTAGAAAATACACTGCTGTATCTAGAGCATATCCCCAGAATGAATCTGGCAACTCAGAATAACTCATCATCGATCTAACCATCTCAATAAGAGTCCTATTGCTTCGCTCTGCTACACCATTCTGCTGGGGTGTGCCAGGTGAAGACAATTGGGATTGAATCCCAACCTCTGATAATTAATTCCTAAACTCTCCCAAGAGGTACTCACCACCACGATCAGATGGTAGTGTATTTATACTTTTACCTTGATGTTTCTCCACATCAGCCTTGAATTCTTTGAACTTGTCAAAGCATTCAGACTTGTGGAGCATCAAGTAATGTATCCATATCTTGAATAATCATCTATAAAAGAGATGAAATACTTAAAACTGTAGGATATTTGAGGCCGCTAGAGGGGGGGGGGGTGAATAGCGTCATGCTTGTTCAATAATGGAATTCGTTCGTGTTTGATCGTCTACAATCTTGTTAGCACAGCGGAATAGTAATAACAAATAAATATAACAAGATACACAATCACAACACAGTCATATAACGTGGTTCAGAATCGAACAGTTCCTACTCCACGGATCGAGCTCTAGTGATGCGCACACACTCACTAATCACAAATACTCCTTCTCGACACAAGTCGGAGGTGGAGAAACCTCGTACAATAGATTACAATAATAATCTAAATGCTACAAGCAAATACAATGAAATACAAAGCAATACAAGTAAAGAAAACACTTTACAAATGCTCTTTGAATGCTTGATCGCTTGGTTGCTTGATATCAACTTGGAGACCCTGATTTGAAGTAGCAAATCGCCCCAAAAGCCCTCAAGAAACCATATCATTTTCCTCCATCACGAGCTCCTTATAAAGCTTCAACCTGTGCTGGAAAAAGTCGATCAGTTGACTGATGCCACTGTTGTCGTGAGATAACGGCTAGATCCACGTTGGATAAGTCCAATGGATCCATCATCAGTCGACTAATCATACCCATCAGTCGACTGATGGAGCCTTCACTCGACTAGTCGAGTGTCGACTCCATTCTGTGCCCAATTTCTCGAGCACCAGTCGACTGATCACACGATCAGTCGACTGCTCGAGCCATCAATCGACTGCCCACCTCTGGCAGTCGACTGCTAGGCCACTTCCCGCAGTCAAACCCTAGTTGACTCAGTCCAGTCGACTGCCACATGGCACCAGTCGACTGGCACACCTCAAACATGAGGTTTTAGCCCAAGTATGGTTCCCCCATACTTGCTAGACCACCCTTAGCCTAGACCTAAGCCTTCTAGCCACCTTCATCAGCCTCACGCCTCTCGGATCCCTCTAAGTTATCCATGACTTGTTCATCCATCACGCTAGCTTCCAAGTGCTTCCATCGGCTATGTCATGCTAACGGTGTCTACACCGCCAAGGCACATTGGACTTACACCACCAAGACTCCGCTTGGACTTTACGCCGCCAACCATTGGACTTATGCTGCCAAGACATCACCCTTGGACTTTACGCCGCCAATATTAAACCCCTTGGACTTCTCAAATGCCAAGACTCAAGCTTGGACTTTCCCTTGCCAACCCATGTTGGACTTTCCATGCCAAGACCCATGCTTGGACTTCCCTTATGCCAAGTACTCAAGACTTGGACTTTCCCAAATGCCAAGTGTCCCACTTGGACTTTCCATGCCAAGTACCCATGACTTGGACTTTTCCTTGCCAAGACCCATGCTTGGACTTTCCCAAATGCCAAGTGTCCCACTTGGACTTTCCATGCCAAGTACCCATGACTTGGACTTTACCATGACAATTACGTTGTTATATGTTTTTGTCTAACATCAAAACATCTCTCGAGCCAAGCTCGAGTCCTGATCAATCATGACCTGGGTCGATTGCACAAACAATCTCCCCCTTTTTGATGTTTGACAAAAACCAAACAAACCATTTGAGTTAGACCATCTAACTCAAAAACTCCTTACCAATTATCCCAAATTGGTAATTTAACCTTTTCCAAAATATTCTTCCCCAAATATTCTCCCCCTTTTTGACTAACATCAAAAAGGTTATCTCTCCAAGGAGGTCAATGTCTCATGTCCCAATGAGATCTTACAATCTCCCCCTTGATCCAACAACACCTAGGATGCCTACCATCTTCCTAGTGATAAGTCCCATATCACTCAAGAGAGGTAATCCTTTACTCTCTCCCAATTTCCAAATTGGGTTTCTCAAAATCCCATCAATTTTCCCAATTGATGATACTCTCCCAATAACTTCTCCCCCTTCAAGAAGAGAAAACACATCCATCATCCGAAGATGGATAACTCCCCCTAAAGGCTTGCTCCCCCTTGACCATTGCATCAACAATGTCCTTGGGAAATCCCTAAGTCAATAGGAACTCTAAACAATCATAAATAAGGTTAAAAGTTCAAACATGAACTCTCCCCACCTTAAATTTGATACAAACCCTAAACAACTCTCCTAATCCATATCCAATGGATTTTCACCCTTTATAATGCTTCCCAAAGCATATCCTAGGGTTAGGAGTGGTTAGGGACCTTAACCGCAGCTGAAGTCGGGCTAAACAAAACTAGTTTTCCTGAAATCAGCATTGGCAGTCGACTCCGTCAGTTACCAGTCGACTGCCACTCACATCAATCGACTGCCACCAAGGACAGTCAACTGGTAACTGAAATTTTTGAATTTTAGTTATCAGAGTTGAATTTCAGAAATTCATAAATAATTATATGTAATTCGAAAAATCATGAAATTTGATACATATAATACCTATGACCAATACAATGGGTGAAAAATATTTGAAAATTATTTTACCCATAAAATATCGAAATTGATACAAAAACTAAAAGTGAAGAAAACTTCTAAGTTTTAGCTCACTTTGTATCAATCTCATCAATGGTGATTGCTATCAAAAGATAGACTTCACCAAGATTTTTCAAAATGAATTTAAAATGTTTTCAAAACCTTATTTTGGATAATATTCCTTGGGCTCATTGTACATGACTTGTACACAAGCTTTTCCAATGATCCACCAATGATTTTAGATGAGTTTTAGTTCATCTAGATGCAAAAACTATGCACCTTGAACTTAACTCATATCCTAGCATCTCACATGTATCTAGAGTGTATAAATACACATACATGTCAATCTGATGTGAGATGTGGGTTTTGGTTCATTTAATCTAGGGTTTCATGCATTTTCTAAGGCAACCCTACTTGATTCCCTTATGAATGGGACTCCAAGTCATGTCAAAGTCCTTAAATCAATTTTCATTAATTTAAATGCATGAAATGATCATGGCATAATGATAGAAAAATAAAAACATGGCCAATGATCATGATGTCATGGCATATGATATAAAACTTAAACTCATGACATTCAATCCTAATTCCTAAACATAATTATGACATATAAATGATAAAAATAAACATGATGTCATGACATGTTATATGGCAAACAAAACATGGAAAATAAAATACATAGGTATAATGATACCTAAATTTTAATATTAGTTGTCATTTCATATAATTAAGTATATTTTGCCATATTATCACTAATCTCCCTAGGGTGCCAAAAACCCAAAATAGCACAATATGACCTCTAAACCTAAAATGTGCCAATTTGATCATTTTATCAAACTTCTCAAATAATATTGGCACATCCTAAAATCTTTTAGGATTAAAGCTTAAAAGTATTTCCAAGGTAACCATAACCTTGAAAATAACCTAAAGTGCCACCTTTACCATGGTTGAGTTAACTACCCATCCAACCAAGGTTGGCACACCCTAATCCATCTAGCGTAAGTCAATCACACTCTTAGGAACCCAAAACCTATTTGAGCTCCTAGGGTTAATTAGGTATTCCTTAGGGATAACCTCCATAGATACCCTCCTAATGACCCTCCTAGGCTTGTTAGCCTTGGTCATTTGGGTCTTACCTAGGTTGACTCTAGGGGTAACTCCCCTTGCAACCTTCTTAGTGGCCACCCTAGGTTTCCTAGAAACCCTAGCCACTAGGCACAACCTTTGGTCAACCTTAGGGATGACTTCCCTATTGACCATGGTCTTCCTAGACCTAGTTTGTGTTCCATAATCAAATTGAACACTATGGTAAGCCACCTTAGGCTTAGGTTTGTGATCCAAACCATTCTTGCCCATGGTTGACTTTTGTTTCTTGGGTCCTAGATGTTGACTTTGAGGTTTTTGACCCTTGACTTTGACCATTAGACCCTTGCATTTGTTTTTGCATAATCTTGAGGGTCTTTTCTAGTTTTTCAAGCCTTGACCTCAAGGCTTGGTTCTCTAATTATAATTGCCCAATTTTAGAATTTTGATTTGGTCTTTGGGCATGGGACTTCCTAGGCATATGCCTAGTCCACTTGGGATTCAAACCTAGGTGCTCTTGTATTTTCTTGATAGATTCCCTAGGTAAGGTATTTTTAGGGACATTAGTCCCAAATTTCTCCTTATTTCCTAAGTGGACACTTTTAGCTCTTAAACACAAATATTTATTTTTAGCATGCTTTTCATAGTGAATTGCAAGATAATTAAATTTCCTAGCATGCTTTTGACTTTTAACTAAAGAAAAAGCATTATTAGCATGATATACCTTAGGGTTTTCCTTAGTAGCTCCCCCTACTTGTGATGCTCCATTTTGCTTCTTCTTTTCCCCCTTCGGGCATTGATTCCGGTAATGTCCCGGTTGTCGGCATTTGAAGCAAACGACTTCCTCCTTGCTTTTATGTGTTGAGGGACCGACATC
This sequence comes from Wurfbainia villosa, assembly GCA_025175895.1. Classification (NCBI taxonomy): domain Eukaryota; kingdom Viridiplantae; phylum Streptophyta; class Magnoliopsida; order Zingiberales; family Zingiberaceae; genus Wurfbainia; species Wurfbainia villosa. Next base: position 60,787,386 of record CM045997.1, read on the forward strand.
CTTGACTTTTGGAGCCGGTTGAGCCTTCTTTACCCTTTTTGGGCACTTACTCTTGTAGTGCCCAGATTCCCTACACTCAAAGTAAATTATATGATTTTTGTTTAAAACCGAATTGCTTGAGTTACCTAGAGTGGTTGTAGGCACCGGAGTGGATTCTTTATCTCTCCCGGAGGTGGATGGCTCCTCTTGAGATTGCTCCGGTGTGGAGGATGGTCTCTCCTCCTCAATCCTAGAAGTGGATGCTTCTTCCACTTCTTCCACCTATCCGAAAATTGATTCCCTATCAACTTTCGAATCCTCAAGCTCTTTAGATGGCGATGTGCTTGCTTGAGCTTGAGAGGGTGAGCACTCCTCTTCTTCTTCTTCTTGGACCGATGATAAATTTTCATGGAGCTTTTCCACTTGGCTCCATAGCTCCTTGGAATCTACATAATTGCCAAACATACACAAGATATTGTTAGGCATTAAATCGATTAAAATTTTTATCACCTTATCATTTTTCTCAGATGCTTGGACTTGCTCTTCGGTCCATCTCTTCTTTTTGAGGAATCCACCTCTTGGTCCTCTTGGATATTCAAATCCATCCATTAGTATGGACCATTCCTCAAAATCCTTCATCATCAAAAAATCTTCAATTCTTCTCTTCCAAGAATTGAAGCATTCTCGTCCATAGAAAGCATATGGGACCGGCGTGTTGATATCCCTTCCAAGTTGTTCTTGGACTTCCATCTTCACCCTCTAGCTTCTTAGCTCCCGACGGTTAGTTCGTAGAAGAGCCCCGGGCTCTGATACCAATTGTAGGACATTTGAAGCCGCTAGAGGGGGGTGAATAGCGTCGTGCTTGTTCAATAATGGAATTCGTTCGCATTTGATCATCTACAATCTTGTTAGTACAATGGAATAGTAATAACAAATAAATATAACAAGATACACAATCACAACACGGTCATATAACGTGGTTTGGAACCGAACGGTTCCTACTCCACAGATCGAGCTCTTAAGAGCTCTAGTGATGCACACGCACTCACTAATCACAAATACTCCTTCTCGACACAAGTCGGAGGTGGAGAAACCTCGTACAATAGATCACAATAATAATCTAAATGCTACAAGCAAATACAATGAAATACAAAGCAATACAAGTAAAGAAAACACTTTACAAATGCTCTTTGAATACTTGATCGCTTGGTTTCTTGATATCAATTTGGAGACCCTGATTTGCAGCAACAAATCGCCCTAAGAGCCCTCAAGAAACCATACCATTTTCCTCCATCACGAGCTCCTTATAAAGCTTCAACCTGTGCTGGAAAAAGTCGATCAATCGACTGCTCGAGACCATCAGTCGATTGATGCCACTGTTGTCGTGAGACAACGGCTAGATCCACGTTGGATAAGTCCAACGGATTCATCATCAGTCGACTGATCATACCCATCAGTCGACTGATGGAGCCTTCACTCTACCAGTCGAGTGTCGACTCCATTCTTTGGCCAATTTCTCGAGCACCCCGATCGATCACATGATCGGGCCGATCGCTGAGCCATCACCGATCGCCCACCTCCGCAATGATCGCTAGGCCACTTCCCATAGTCAAACCCTAGTTGACTAAGTCCAGTCGATTGCCACATGGCACCAGTCGACTGGCACACCTCAAACATGAGGTTTTAACCCAAGTATATGGTTCCCCCATACTTGCTAGACCACCCTTAGCCTAGACCTAAGCCTTCTAGCCACCTCCATCAGCCTCATGCCTCTCGGATCCCTCCAAGTCATCCATGACTTGTTCATCCATCGCGCTAGCCTCCAGGTGCTTCCATCGGATATGTCATGCTAACGGTGTCTACACTGCCAAGGCACATTGGACTTACGCCGCCAAGACTCCGCTTGGACTTTACGCCGCCAACCATTGGACTTATGCTACCAAGACTTCACCCTTGGACTTTATGCCGCCAATATTAAACCCCTTGGACTTCTCAAATGCCAAGACTCAAGCTTGGACTTTCCCTTGCCAACCCATGTTGGACTTTCAATGCCAAGACCCATGCTTGGACTTCCCTTGTGCCAAGTACTCAAGACTTGGACTTTCCCAAATGCCAAGTGTCCCACTTGGACTTTCCATGCCAAGTACCCATGACTTGGACTTTTCCTTGCCAAGACCCATGCTTGGACTTTCCCAAATACCAAGTGTCTCACTTGGACTTTCCATGCCAAGTACCCATGACTTGGACTTTACCATGATAATTACGTTGTCATATGTTTTTGTCTAACATCAAAACATCTCTCGAGCCAAGCTCGAGTCCTGGTCAATCGTGACCTGGGCCGATTGCACCAACAAAAACCACCTCTAGCCTGGATAGACATAGGACCACACAAATCAGAATGAACCAACTCCAACACATCTTTGGCTCTATACCCCTTGGCCTTAAAAGGCCTCTTGGTCATTTTACCCTCCAAGCAAGATTCGCAGGTTGAGAAATCTTCCACCACTAATGAACCCAGAGGTCCATCAGCTATCAACCTTTGAATTCTGCTTAGGTTAATATGACCAAGTCTTAGATGCCAAAGATATGTTTGGTTCATCTTTGAAGATTCTTTTCTCTTATTGGAATTAGAAGTTGAGTTATTAACTTCTATTTGCATCGTGGGAGCTTTTAGTTCAAGTGTATATAAATTTCCTATCAATGTACCAAAACAGATAATCTCCCTATTCCTTTTATAACAACTCTGTCATTAAAAGAAATAGAATATCCGTCCATAAACAATTTAGAAACCGAAATAAAATTCTCTCTAAATAAAGGTACATAAAGGCAATTTTTCAGAACCAAAGTTTTATTCCTATCAAAAGATAAATAAACATCTCCCACTGCAATAGCCGCCACCTTTGTGGCATCGCCCAAGTAAATGGTAATATCCCCTTCAGCTAGTCGTCGGGTTTCCTGGAACCTCTCCAAGTATTGCAGACATTATCAATGGCTCCCGTATCTACACACTAGGTGTCGGTAGATCATACCGCTAAACATGTTTCAACAACTAGACCAAAGGATATACCTATGTTCTGCTTCGGATTGGGACAGTCCTTCTTCCAATGTCCAGTCTGCTTACAAGTGAAGCACTTGCCTTTCGACTTCTTCACTCCTCCCTAAGATCCTCCTAACATCTTTGCTCCACCTTGTTTCTTCTTCTTCTTGCCTTTCAGCTTAAAAGTATAAACCTTCTGAGCAACCATGGCCTGAGCTTGAGCAAGCCCTTCTACCGTCAGAAACTCCGCCAATGAATACAACCTCTTATTCATGTTGTAATTCAGGCGAAACTGCTCAAAACTCCTAGGTAGAGACTTGAGAATGATATCGACCTGGGTTTCCCCATCGATCTCAGCTTCTAATGACTTCCAGCTCATAAGCAAACTTAGGAGGACACTCTTCGAAGAGTATATACTTGTACTCCTCAGCAGTCAAGACAATATCAAGATTCCTTTTCCAATCTACATAATTGGGTCCAGTAAGTTTATTCTCTTTTAGTATCACAGCAAGTGAACTGAAAGTCATTTTTGAAAAACCTAAGAATCACATAGATCAAAACTTTAGATTTCAAAAAATTATTGATTCCTCAAACAATAAAATTTTAAAATCAACCAACACCTCAAAACACCAGGAATATCGTATTCCACGATCGTGTGGACGTATACGAAATCTACATTTGTAAGAGGAGGTTTTGCCCATTAATTTTACTATCTTATCAACCTAACTTTTTGAAAAATAAAATTAATAGTTGGTTCCTCTTCGGCCCTACAAATAAAAGCAGTGACTCCGATGGGGAGGATACTTCTATTTGCTTCTAAGTGTTCACCATTACTCGATACCAAGGAAATTATCTCGGGTTATGTGCCTTCCGATGGGGAAGTAGACACACTCCTAAATAATTTTCTATAACCATATTCGACCCTGTGATCCGCAAACAAACTCATCCGATGGGGAGGAAGGCACTCAGAGCCGACGCGCAAGTTTGTTTGCATCACATGTCAAATCGTAATGGAGGCCATGGGAATTTATAAAAATATCCCTCTCCCACTTAGTAATTTAAAATTGAGGAATTTTCTAGCCTACGACATGCATATCAAAAAATAAGAAATAAATATGAAAAATAAATATTTTCCAACTATTATGGCTTTTGTCTTCAATATGTCTCCCGTTGTATCATCATCTCGTCCTCTCCTTCAAATGCCATGTACAAGCCATCTGGAGATCCGAGCCGAGAAAAAACTATTTTAATTTACATCCATCGATTATATACTCCACGAAGGAGTGTACATGAAATCTAGATCGAAAGTAAACTAAAATAAAAAGAGTGGCTAAACAATGTCGTATCTAATTACAAAAATTAAATACTAGCCTCATCAACCCCGAGGATTCAACAAAATATACAATTATACACATACAATCACATACACACATATGTCCATAATAGTTGGATCCTATGCCTGTAACCAAAAAGTTAACCTACGCACATCCTACTATTATCCATCACATATAATATATGAAAAGTGCATAAAAGTAACTGAATCCTAAACACACAAAACCAGAAACCGAGGCTCTGATACCAGTTGATGGTTTTTCCTTTGGAACTGAAGCTATGATACCACTTGAAGGTAGGAAACTTCGCTTCCCACTTCAACTCGGTCACTTGTTCATGGAGATCCCTTCTACGTCCCCTGATAAAAAAAAATTTATCCTTGATAAGAGGGATTACCCAAGCTACCATTTCATCGTCATGCTATTCGATTAGAGTGGTCATTTGAATAAACTTATTGTTCAAGCCACCAACCTCTATTCTACGAATAGCCGTGGAATAGATGATGTACGGATCACCGGCTTTTGTGTTTATATTCAGGGTCCAAGTATATTTAACCATAAAAAATAGAATACACAACATGTCTATGATTGAAAAACAATTATAGACATGTTACAAAAGAAAATAGACAAGCGTTATACCTCTCGATCTTCTATTGTATGTCCTTCCTTCTTTTGGACGTCGTGTGGGCGACGATCTTCAAAAAGTTGAAGCTCCTAGATCACCAATCTTCCTTCCTTGCTCGCTTCGAACAAGAGGAAGTATAGAAACAAAACACTTCTTCTTCTTTCAACCAACCACCAAGCTCCAAGCTTGGTGCTTGCCGTCGACCAAGAAGAAGAACAAAGATAATTGGGCGCCAGCCAAGAGCTTCAAGGGAAGACCCTAAGCTTTGTTTCCACCGGCCAAGGAGAAGAGAAGTAGGAGCTTTGGACGCCGGCAAAAGGGAAGGAGAAGATGATGGGCGCTGACTACCTTAAGGAAGAAGAGAAGAAAGGAAAATTTTTCCTTAATTGTGGCCGCCCAAACCAAACTCCAAAAACCCTAGCCTCCAAGCTTCTTGCCGCCCAACCCTAATCCTATCTTGCTTCTAAATCTCTTCCACGCCAAGCCTTAAGCCCCTTTTATAGATTTAGGCTTAAGTATCCTTTTAATCTCAACCGTCGGTTCTAGGGATTTAATCTCAACCGTCGGATCGAGATATTTAATCTCAACCGTAGGATCTAGTGATTTAATCTCCACTGTCGGATCTAGAGTTTTGTTTTCAACCATTGGATCTAGGCTTCATGAGGTTTTAATAGGATACAATATGGACCATGAGGAGGAGTTGGATCTTGGCCACCCAATGGATCAAGCCCACATAAAGTCTGATCCATTAATGATAATCCAATCCACTAGAGGATTACCATTGATCTACCTCACCAACCCCCATAAGTTAATATGGGCTCCATATATTATTTGTACATTTTCTCCCGGTGTTTAAGATCTTGAATGTCCGTCGATTAATTAATTTACTGACAATTAATTAATCAACATCTAACTCCATGAGTAGTACCACTCAACCTTATCATCATGCCGGACCAAGTCCACCTACAGGGTTTACATGATAAATCATATGAGCTCCTCAAGGGAACATCATCATCCTAATATATAGGACACGGTTTCCTCCTATAATCAATGACACACCATATAAATAATATCATTTCCCAACTTACCGAGCCTATCAATTTAATCTATAAATCTCGCCCATTGGTAAATCAAAGAAATGAATACTAAGTATCTGTGCCCATTATTATATCGGGATTAAGAGCATGTACAATATAATATCTGAGGTCCGATTCGATTATGTAGTCAACAATAAATCGAATTACCTTTAAGTCGGTCCTGCTCAATACACACAAAGTGTACTAGTGTGATTCTATGGTCAAGACAAACCAATACCAAATCACACTACAACCATACTAATGGTTTGTCCAAACCCATCTCGGTTGTGAGCCTTTACTTATACTCTACAAGGAGCTGATAACATGATCTACCGTGTGACACTACACACCATGTTATCTACAATGTAATGTATGAGACAATATGCATGATCACAAATATGCAAACAATGATCATGTGATTCTTATTTCAAAATAAAGATGTTCATACAAAAGATAGACTTTTCAGTATACATCCCAACAAACACTCTAAAAGACTTCCAACTAAACTTTAGTAATACTAAAGTCATGATTGATAACATTAGCTTAATTAATTTAACTAAAAATCCTATATATCATTTTAGATCTAAACACATAGAAGTAAAACACCATTTTATAAGAGAACATGTAGCTAATGGAGATGTAAAACTTGAATACATAGAATCAAAATCGAATCTAGCATACATTTTTACTAAACCATTACCTGAAGCAGAGTTCATTTTGCTTAGACAAAAATTAGGAATGCGCATAGTAGAGTAGGACTTATCTTTACTTATTATTTATCATTTTCTTTTATACTACATGGACATAGTATATGACTTACCTTAGAAAGCATGAGGCTATAGTTTTAAGGAGCCAACACATCTTACAACACATAGGATTAATGTGATTGTGTACTGAGCCACGTAGATGGGTGTGAGATGTTAGAACCTTACTCCTGATTCCAGATGTAGAACAAGTGCATCAACATGAATCATGGAGTATAATTTTTCAAAATAACCAACTTTAATCAAAACTTATTGATTTTCCAATATCAATTGAGTTAGGATAGAGTTGAACATCTCTATAAAGGCAATTTGTTAGATGAGTTATGTTGAAAATATTATTTTATAAAAAGGGTGCATGCTTAGATTCAGGCTTATAATTATTTCCCTTATCTTTTGAACTTATAGTGCTTTCTCGAATAGTTTATTTTACTTTACATATATGGTTAACATTAATCTTATAAAAGCACCCCTCATAAATTTATTTTTAATATATGGCAAAGGGGGAGAAAGGTTAAAGTTAAGAGGTTAACTATTTTTTTCAAAAAGTATTTGTTTTTCAAAACTAAAATTTCAATCAATGGAAAGGTAGAATGATGTATTTACTTATGTGTGATTATAAGAATTGGATTAGTGTGATAGTAGGATTCAACGCTCCGAAGGATGAAAAGGGGAAAATACTCAAGAAGAAAAAGTGGAGAAAGGAGCAAATCTGATATTTCAACATAAACAATAAGGTAACGAGTATATTGATTAATGTGTTACCTAACGATATTTTGCCAAAGTTAGGTGAGTTTAAGGACACTAAGGAACTATGGAGCAAGCTAGCTAAGCTTCATGAAGATCTCTCATCGGTCCAAGATGACAAGGATAAATCAAAGGAGGAAGAGGATTGCTCATCCTCTCAAGCTCAAGAAGAAAGCACATCCCAAGAGCTTGAGGAATCAGAGGTTGAAAGGTTGTCAACTTTTGAGGAAAAGGAAATTTTGAAAGTCTCCACCTCTAGGATTGAGGGGGAGGAGAGACCTTCCATGCTGGAGGAAGATCAAGAAGAACCATCTACCTCCGGGAGAGAAGAAGAGCAAGACCAAAATTCCCTTACCGACTTAGGTAACTCAAATACATGTATTAATATCAAAAATCATATAACATGTTTTGAGTGTAGGGAAGTAGGACACTACAAAAGTAAGTGTCCAAAGTGGGTCAAAAAGACGACACAAGTGGTGCCAAAGACCATGGAGGACAGAGCCTCAACAATTAAGAGCAAGGAGCATATTATTTGCTTCAAATGCAATCAACGGAGCCACTATAGAAGTCGATGCCCTAGGGGAAGGAAGCAAACCAAGGGCAAAGGAGGAGCATCATATGTAGGGGGAGCTAAGGCAAACCCTAAGGTAAAGTTATATAATGCTCTTAATTTACGTAATGATAGGACGCATGCTAAAAATAATTTTATTTCTATTACCCATGAATAAAAGCATGCGAGGAATAGATTTTATTGCTTAGGTGCTAAATCTTGTGATATCATGGTTAAGGACAAGTCTAGAAAAATTACCCCTAAAACAATCCTACCTAAGGAAACTATTAGGAAGATAGAGAACCATTTAGACATTAACCATAAGAAGGGTAGGCATATGCCTAAGAGAAGGAACAATGCCCAAAGAAGAAATGAAAATTTAAAATTTGAGGCATTAGTGGGAGAAAATCAATTTTTGAGGTCAAAACTTGAGAAATTAGAAAAGACCCTAAGAAAGATGGAAAAAAATCAATTCTAGTGTCTAATGGATAAAATCTAGGGGTTAATAGGCAAGAACCATCTAGGGGAAAGAAAGGTTTAGGTCATAAACCTAAGCCCAAGGAGACCTACCATAATGTTTCATTCGACTATGGAACCATCCATAGGTCAAGGAAAACAAAGGTTACTAGGGAAGTTATCCCTAAGACTAACCATGGTAAGTGTCAAATGACTAAGGCTTCGAAGGAGTCTAGGAAAGTCACTAGCAAGGTTACAAGGGGAGTTATCCCTAGAGTTGACCTTGACAAGATCCAAATGACTGAGGCTTCCAAGCCTAAGAGGGTCATTAGGAAGGTACTTAGGGAAGTAATCCCTAGTGAGTACTTAGTAAACCTAAGGAGCTTCAATAGATATTGGTGTTGGAAGGGGAAACTTCGCTTCCCACTTCAACTCGGTAGCTTGTTCATGGTGATCCCTTCTACGTCCCCGGATAAAAAAAAATTATCCTTGACAAGAGGAATTGCCCAAGAAACCTTGTCATCATTGTGCTATTCGATTAGAGTGGTCACTTGAACAAACTTGTTGTTCAAGCGACCAACCTCTATTCTATGAATAGCCACGGAATAGACGATGTACAGATCGCTGGCTTTTGTGTTTATGTTCAGGGTCCAAGTTATATTAGCCACATAACAGAATATATCATGCATATAATTGAAAAACAAATATAAACATGTTACACATGAAGATAGATAAGTGATATACCTCTCGATCTTCTATTGTATGACCTTCCTCCTTTCGGACGTCGTGTGGGCGACGATCTACCAAAAGTTGAAGCTCCTAGATCACCAATCTTCCTTCCTTAATCGTTCCGAGCAAGAGGAAGAATAGAAACAAGACTCTTTTCCTTCTTTCAACCAACCACCAAACTACAAGGTTGGTGCTTGCCGCCGGCCAAGAAGGAAGAGGAGAATAGGATTGAAACCGGCCAAGACTCCAAGGGAAGGCCCTAAATCTTGTTTCCACCGGCCAAGGAGAAGGAGAAGGGATGGATTGGACGCCGGCCAAAAGCTGGAAAGGTCTGCTGGACGCCGGCCACCTTGAGGAAGAAGAAGATAAGGAATAAGTTTCCTTATTTGGTGCCGCCAACTCCAAACCCTAGCTCCAAGCCTCTTGCCGCCCAAAACCCTAATCCTATATCTAATTGGATTCAACTTGCCGCCCACCCCTTTCTCTCCTTTTATAGAGTTAGGGATAAGCCTTGTTTTAATCTCCACCATTGGTTCTAGGGATTTAATCTCAACCATCGGATCTAGAGATTTAACCTCAACCGTTGGATCTAGAGATTTAATCTCTACCTTTGGATCTAGAGTTTTGTTTCTATCCATTGGATCTAGGCTTCATGAGGTATTAATAGGCTACAATAGGGACCATGAGGAGGAGTTGGATCTTGGCCACTCAATGGATCAAGCTCACATAAAATCCGATCCATTAATGATAATCCAATCCACTAAAGGATTATCATTGATCTACCTCACCAACCCCCATAAGTTAATAGGCAATAACCATCTAGGGGAAAGAAAGGGCTGCAGGATGCCGGCCAAAAGATGGAAAGGGCTGCTGGATGCCCCCGGATAAAAAAAATTTATCCTTGACAAGAGGAATTGCCCAAGTAACCTTGTCATCGTCGTGCTATTCGATTAGAGTGGTCACTTGAACAAACTTATTGTTCAAGCAACCAACCTCTATTCTACGAATAGCCATGAAATATACGATGTACGGATCGCAGGCTTTTTGTGTTTATGTTCGGGGTCCAAGTTATATTACCCACATAACAGAATATATCATGCATATAATTGAAAAACAAATATTAACATGTTACACATGAAGATAGATAAGTGATATACCTCTCGATTTTCTATTGTATGACCTTCCTCCTTTCGGACGTCGTGTGGGCGACGATCTACCAAAAGTTGAAGCATCTAGATCACCAATCTTCCTTCCTTGCTCGTTCCCAGCAAGAGGAAGAATAGAAACAAGACTCTTTTCCTTCTTTCAACCAACCACCAAATTACAAGGTTGGTGCTTGCCACCGGCCAAGAAGGAAGAGGAGAATAGGATGGAAACCGGCCAAGACTCGAAGGGAAGGCCCTAAATCTTGTTTCCACCTGCCAAGGAGAAGAAGGGATGGATTGGATGCCGGCCTTTGAATTCTACTTAGGTTAATATGACCTAACCTTAGATGCCAAAGATATGTTTGGGTCATTTTCGAAGGTTCTTTTCTCTTATTAGATTTAGAAGATGAGTTATTTACTTCTATTTGCATCGTGGGAGCTTTTGGTTCAAGTGTATATAAATTGCCTACCAATGCACCAGAACAGATAATGTCCCTATTCCTTTTTATAACAACTCTGTCATTAAAAGAAATAGAATATTCATCCATAAACAATTTAGAAACCAAAATTAAATTCTTTCTAAATAAAGGTACGTAAAGGCAATTCTTAAGAACCAAAACTTTATTTTTCTCAAAAGATAAATGAATGTCTCCCACTGCAATAGCCGCCACCTTCGTGGCAACGCCCAAGTATACGGTAATCTCCCCCTCAACCAGTTGTCTGGTTTCCTGGAACCCTTGCAAAGTATTGCAGACATGATCAATGGCTCCCATATCTACACACCAGGTGCCGGTAGATAACACCGCTAAACATGTTTCAACGACTAGACCAAAAGATATACCTTTGTTCTGCTTGCGGTTGGGGCAGTCCTTCTTCCAGTGTCAAGTCTGCATACAAGTGAAGCACTTGCCTTTCAGCTTCTTCACTCCTCCCTGAGTTCCTCCCACTGCCTTTATCCCAGTTTGTTTCTTCTTCTTCTTGCCTTTCGGCTTAGAAGAAGAAACCTTTTGGGTCACCATGGCATGCACCTGAGCACTCTGACGAAATAGCCCCTCTGCCGCCTGGAGTTCTGTCAGAAGCTCCGCCAATGAATACAACCTTTTGTTTATGTTGTAGTTCAGGAAAAACTGCTCAAAACTCCTAGGTAGAGATTGGAGATGATATAGACTTGGGTTTCCCCATCGATCTCAGCTCTGAGGACTTCCAACTCATTCAAATGAGTCATCATCTTGAGAACATGATCCCTTACGGGTGTTCCCTGGATTATGGTGGTCATCATCAAGTTCCTCATGGCTTTCTGCCTTGCAGCCCGATTCTAGTGTTCGAAAAGCTCTTTGAGATTGAGCATCATGTCATAAGCAGTGGGCATGACTTGATGTTGATGTTGTAGTACATTTGACATAGATGCCAAAATGTAACACCGCACCATCTCATCGGCCTTTATCCACTTCTTATAACTCTCTTTCTCCTTTTCCCCAGAATCATCTGCAGGCTTAGGAGGACACTCTTCGAGGAGTACATATTTGTATTCCTCAGCAGTCAAGACAATGTCTAGATTCCTCTTCCAATCAACATAATTGGGTCCAGTAAGTTTATTCTCTTTCAGTATCACAGCAAGCGGGTTGAAAGTCATTTTGAAAGAAAACCTAAGAATCACATATATCAAAACATTAGATTTCAAAAAATTATTGATTCCTCAAATAATAAAATTTTAAAATCAACCAACACCTCAAAACACCGAGAATATCGTATGCCACGATAGTGTGGACGTATACGAATTCTACATCTGTAAGAGGAGGTTTTACCCATTAATTTTACTATCTTGTCAACCTAACTTTTTGACAAGTAAAATTAATAGTTGGTTCCTCTTTGGCCCTACAAATAAAAGCAGTGACTCCGATGGGGAGGATACTTATATTTGTATCTAAGTGTTCACCATTACTCGGTACCAAGGAAATTATCTCAGGTTATGTGCCTTCCGATGGGGAAGTACACACGCTCCTTAATAATTTCCTATAACCATATTCGACCTTGTGATCCGCAAACAAACTCATTCGATGGAGAGGAAGGTACTCAGAGCCGACGCGCAAGTTTGTTTGCATCACTTGTCAAATCGTAATGGAGGTCGTGGGAATTTAAAAAAAAATTCCCTCTCTCGCTTAGTAATTTGAAATTGAGGAATTTTCTAGCCTACGACATGCATATCAAACAATAAGAAATAAATATGAAAAATAATTATTTTCCAACTATTATGGCTTTTGTCTTCAATATGTCTCCCGTCGTATCGCCATCTCGTCCGCTCCTCCTACCCCGTATACGAGCCATCTGGAGATCCAAGCCGAGACTAAAATCTATTTTAATTTACATCCATCGATCCTATACTCCACGAGGGAGTGTACATGAAATCTAGATCGAAAGTAAACTAAAATAAAAAGAGTGGCTAAACAATGTTGTATCTAATTTATAAAAAATTAAATACTAGCCTCGTCAACCCCGAGGATTCAACAAAATATATATTGACACACATACAATCACATACACACATATGGCCATAATAGTTGGATCTTATGCCTACAACCAAAAAGTTAACCTACGCATATTCTACTATTATCCGGCACATATAATATATGAAAAGTGCATAAAAGTAATCGAATCCTAAACACACAAAATCGGAAACCATGGCTCTGATACCACTTGTTGGGAGAGGAAACTTCGCTTCCCACTTCAACTCGGTAGCTTGTTCATGGCGATCCCTTCTACATCCCCGGATAAAAAAAAATTATCCTGGACAAGAGGAATTGCCCAAGCAACCTTGTCATCGTCGTGCTATTCGATTAGAGTGGTCACTTGAACAAACTTGTTGTTCAAGCGACCAACCTCTATTATACGAATAGCCACGAAATAGACGATGTACGGATCACCGTCTTTTGTGTTTATGTTTGGGGTCCAAGTTATATTAGCTACATAACAGAATATATCATGCATATAATTGAAAAACAAATATAAACATGTTACACATGAAGATAGATAAGTGATATACCTCTCGATCTTCTATTGTATGACCATCCTCCTTTCGGATGTCGTGTGGGCGACGATCTACCAAAAGTTGAAGCTCCTAGATCACCAAACTTCTTTCCTTGCTCGTTCCGAGCAAGATGAAGAATAGAAACAAGACTCTTTTCCTTATTTTAACCAACCACCAAACTACAAGGTTGGTGCTTGCCGCCGGCCAAGAAGGAAGAGGAGAATAGTATGGAAACCGGCCAAGACTCCAAGGGAAGGCCCTAAATCTTGTTTCCAACGGCCAAGGAGAAGGAGAAGGGATGGATTGGATGCCAGCCAAAAGCTGGAAAGGGCTGCTGGACGCCGGCCACCTTGAGGAAGAAGAAGATAAGGAATAAGTTTCCTTATTTGGTGCCGCCAACTCCAAACCCTAGCTCCAAGCCTCTTGCCACCCAAAACCCTAATCCTATCTCTAATTGGATTCAACTTGCCTCCCACCCCTTGCTCTCCTTTTATAGAGTTAGGGATAAGCCTTGTTTTAATCTTTACCATTGGTTCTAGGGATTTAATCTCAACCGTCGGATCTAGAGATTTAACCTCAACCGTCGGATCTAGAGATTTAATCTCTACCTTTGGATCTAGAGTTTTGTTTCTATCCATTGGATCTAGGCTTCATGAGGTATTAATAGGCTACAATAGGGACCATGAGGAGGAGTTGGATCTTGGCCACCCAATGGATCAAGCCCACATAAAGTCCGATCCATTAATGATAATCCAATCCACTAAAGGATTATCATTGATCTACCTCACCAACCCCCATAAGTTAATATGGGCTCCATATATTATATGTACATTTTCTCCCCGTGTTTAAGATCTCGAATGTCCGTCGATTAATTAATTTACTGATCATTAATTAATCAACATCTAACTCCATGAGTAGTTCCACTCAACCTTTTCATCATGCCGGACCAAGTCCACCTGCAGGGTTTACATGATGAACCTTATGAGCTCCTCAAGGGGACATCATCATCCTAATATATAGGACACGGTTTCCTCCTATAATCAACGACACACCATATAAATAATATCATTTCCCAACTTACCGAGCCTATCGATTTAATCTATAAATCTCGCCCATTGGTAAATCAAAGAAATGAATACTAAGTATATGTGCCCGTTATTATATCGGGATTAAGAGTATGTACAATATAATATTTGAGGTCCGATTCGATTATGTAGTCAGCAATAAATCAAATTACCTCTAAGTCGGTCCTGCTCAATACACACAAAGTGTACTAGTGTGATTCTATGGTCAAGACAAACCAATACCAAATCACACTACAACCATAACAATGGGTTGTCCAAAGCCATCTCGGTTGTGAGCCTATACTTATACTTTACAAGGAGCCGATAACATGATCTCCCATGTGATACCACACACCATGTTATCTATAATGTAATGTATTAGACAATATGCATAACCATAAAATTGTGCAAACAATGATCATGTGATTCTTATTTCAAAATAAAGATGTTCATACAAAAGATAGACTTTTCAGTATACATCCCAACAATTGGGTCCCTCACACTAGATGTGTTAGAGTGTGTCAACTTGAATTGAATTGGTAAGGTAGTTAACCTAACCATAGCAAAGTTGGTACTTTTGGACATTTGTAGGATCGTAATGTTCTGAGAGAGGGGGTGAATCTCGGAAGTTATTTTTTTCTTTAGAAATTAAAAACTTATTTTTTGAAATATTTTTAGAAATAAAGAGTATGCAGTGTAATTAGAAGTTAGCTTGTTCGTGTTGTTTGAATTCGCAAAATAATTCATTTAACATATTGAGGAAAGATCCCTGGAGATCTTATAGGCATCGACAATGAATGCCCATAAGGCGTTCCTCGGGAATGCCTTAAGTGTATACCTAATTATGTCGCTATTTTCTATTTGATGTCCTATTAAATTCAATCCATTTAATATATCTTTTATTCTAGTGTGGAGTTGACTAGCATTTTCATTTTCATTCATTTTACAATTAAAAAGTTTATTAAGTAACATATCTCGTTTAGCTATTCTAGTATCATTGGTGACTTCATGTAATTCAATTAACTTGTCCCATAATTCCTTAGAGTTTTCGAAGGGACCGACTCTATTGAGCTCTTCTTTGGTAAGTCCGCATTGCAAGGTGTTAAGGGCCTTGTAATCGACTTAAGCTCGTTTCCTAACATCCACGGTCCATTTCTCCAGTTCTAACAACTCACCCGAGCCATCTACTGGAGAGACGAAACCTTTCCTAATTGAAAACCATACCACGAGGTCGGTTTTCAGGTAACACTCCATTCGCCTCTTCCAATAGAAAAAGTCCTCTCTGTTAAAGAGAGGAGGGCAAACGTTGCTATACCCTTCTAAGTGCGACATTACTAGTAAATTTTTATTATTAAATTTTTATTTAAATTAAATTAAAATTCAGAATTATTCCTAGAGTTATTCAAATATTGTATTGTGCAAAAGGAATAAATTTACACTATAGCAAGACAAATATTAAAAATTTATTCTAATGCAAAAAAAAATAAATATTAAACTTAATGAAAATATTATTCTAAGACAAAAATTCTAAAAACTAAAGAAAATTCCTAACACTCTCGTTGGTGGTTGCACTAAAATCGGAGCGCCCCCGCTCTGATACCAATTGTAGGATCATAATGTTCCGAGAGAGGGGAGTGAATCTCAGAAGTTATAATTTTCTTTAGAAATTTAAAAATTATTTTTTGAAATCTTTTTAGAAATAAAGAGTATGCAGCAAAATTAAATAAAATAAGAAGACACGATATTTACTTGGTTCACAACCCTAGCCGGGTTGCTACTCCAAGGCCCATAGCTCCCCGAGAGCTACCTCGATGGGAAATGCACTATAAGACCCTCCGACTCGAGAACTCTCGACTTCAGAAGGATTTGCTTTTTATAATGATTAAGAGATAGGTAACACTCTACCTTCCCTTTGAAATTAAGTACATAAAGCGAAATAGACAAAAAATAAAATATATCGACACTTTAGAGTTATTAAATTAGGGCACGGAGTGTCAGAGTTGCATCGTTGCAAAGGGATAAAGGTTTTGCGGATGGAGAACACTTGTAGCAACACTTGGACATAGTAGATAAGTTGTATTTGGAGTTGGTCATGCACTTCTTTTATAAGCCTTTTCTAGTCGACTGGAATGCCCTCCAGTCGACTCCACATCAACCCATCGATATGGTACTTTGGCATTTCTAGTCGACTGGATCTATTCCAGTCGACTCCAACTCACCTGGCTCAACATCGGGAAGTTTTCCTTTCCAGTCGACTGGACCTCCCCAATCGATTGGAAATCTTTCCATCTGGGTTGCCAGATCCTCGATCGATTACCATCTAATCTTGCCAATAGGGTATCCAATCGATTGGGCCATTCTCAATCGACTGATCCCTGCAAAACGAGATTAGTAAAAACAAACAATATAACATCCAATAGCAGTAGTAATACTACTTGATCTTGACTTCTAAGTTCCACGCGGACTATCCGTCAGATCGATGCCTAGCTTTGTCCCCCTATAGAGGACTCGACCTCACCTCTCTACTCGAGGCTTACCTGTTGGCTGCCCTACCAGACTTACCATTCTTGACATCCGATCTGACCCACTAGGGCTTCCACCAGCTGTCTTGTTTACCTGGCCTAGCTGGACTTTTTGCCGATTTTTTGATCTCCTAACCCAACCTGTCTTCATGCTAGATGTCCGGTCCACTTGACCAATCTGGACTTTATGCATGGTGTCCGATCCTCCTGATCTGTCAGACTTTTGCAAAGTATCTAGTCAACACGACCTACTAGGACTTCCTGTTAAGCCTGCACACTTAACACTCATATCAAAACACAAGTAAATCCTAACTTTAAATATGGTTCATACATCAAAACTAAGAAGTGGTGCTCTCTGCACCAACAACATTTTCAAGGTTATGGGATACCTTGAAAATGAGCTTGGATTGTTAATCTTAAAGGAATTTAGGATGCTCCAATTAAATTTGAGAAGTTTAAAAAATTGATCAAATTGACACAAGTTAGGTTTGAGAGTCTTAGTATGCTATTTTGGGTTTTTGGCACACTTAGGAGATTTGGTATTATGACAAATTGGGATTAATTCAAACAAATGAAAATTAATATTAAAATTTAGGTATTCTTATGCCTTTACTTTTTTTGCCATATTTTGTTTGCTATGTACCATGTCATGACATCATATTTCATTTAATCATATAAAATATCATGATAATGCTTAGGGTTGATTTAAAATGTCATGCTTATATTTAAATTATATCTTTATGTCATGACATCATGATTATTAGAACATACTTTATTTATTCTATCTTAAATGCCATAATCATCATATCATGCATTTAGGTTAATTAAAATTGATTTAAGGATAATGACATGATTTGAAGTCCCATGATAAGTTAATCAAATAGAGTTGCCTAGAAAAATGCATGAGACCTTAGATTAGAAAATAACCAAAACCCACATCTCACATTAAATTGACATGTGCATTGATACACCCTAGACACATGTGAGATGTTAGAAAAATGAGTTAAGTTCAAGGTGCATAGTTCTTGCATCTAGATGAACTCAAACTCATAGTATACTATAGATGAATCATGAGGAAAGCTAATGTACAAGTCATGTACATCTAACCCATAAACCATGGTTCAAAATAAGGTTTCAAAATCATTTAAAAATTATTTTTAAAAACTTTGGTGAAGCCTATCTTTTGATAGTAATCACCATTGATGAAGTTGATAGAAAGTAAGCTCAAAACATTGAAAGTTTCAATGATTTTGAACTTTGTATCAATCTCACATTTTAATGGGTATTTTATTTTAAAACTATTTTTCACCCATAATGATTGACATAAGTATTATACGTATGAAGTTTCAAGACTTTTCAAATTACATATATTTATTTATAAATTTCGAAAAACCAATTTCTGAATCTGATTTTTGCATTTGTAGATATCGATCATTGTCAGCGTAGTCGTGATGTTGATCTTGATCTGAGTTCTTGACCAAGTCATTGTTAGTCTGATTCATTGAACAAGATTTGTTTTGCCATGTATCAACTATGTTATTGTACCCTAACATCTTCTAACCCTAGGATATGCTTTGGAAAACATTGGAAGGGTGAAAATCCATTGGAAATGAAATAGGAGAGGTATTTTAGGTGAAAATCGAATTTTAAGGGAGGTGAAAGTTCAATGTTGAATCTTTATCCTTAATTTCGATTGTTTAGAGTTCCTATTGGATTAGGGTCTCTCCAAGGACATTATTGGTGCAATGGTCAAGGAAGAGCAAGCATTTAGGGGGAGGTTATCCATCAAGGGATGATAGATGAATTTCCCCTCAAAGGGGGAGAGTTGGAGAATAGTGAGGATTGCCTCTCATTTAGTGATATGTGATTTATCATTAGGAAGAGTGAAGGAATCCAAAATGTTTTTGGACAAAGGAAGAGAATGTAAGGTCTCATTGGTATATGAGACATTGATATCCTTGGGAAGAGACTTTTTTATGTATGTCAAAAAGGGAGAGATTTGATGGCTTGAATCAGGTAGCCTAACTCAAAGATTTTGTCAAACATCAAAAAGGGAGAGCTTGTTGTTGCAATCGACTCAGGTCACGATTAACCAGACTCGAACTTGACTCGAGTAGTATTTTAATGTTCGACAAAATGTATGACAATGTGATTGTCATGGAATGTCCGAGAATGGTCTTGGCATTTGAGAAGTCCAAGTCTTGTGTACTTGGCATGGAAAGTCCAAGTCTTGTGTACTTGGCATGGAAATTCCAAGTCTTGGGTACTTGGAATGGAATTTCCAAGTCTTGGGTACTTGGTATGGATAGTCCAAGTCTTGGGTACTTGGCATGGAAAGTCCAAGCATGGGTCTTGGCAATGGTAAAGTCCAAGTCATGGGTATTTGGTAAGGAAATTCCAAAGGTATAGTCTTGGCAGCATAAGTCCAAGCAGTAGTCTTGGTGGCATGAAGTCCAAGTGAACTTTAGCGGTTAAAGTACAAGTATGGATACTGTTAGTTCCTATAAGAATCATGTATCTTCACAATGACATGATATTATCCACTTTGGGCCTAAGCCCTCATGGTTTTATTTTTGAGCTTTACCCAAAAGGCCTCGAACCAATGGAGATATTTTTTCATCTTATAATTGTTGGTGTAGTAGGCACCTAAGTCGAACCTGAGTTTTGATTATAGCAAACGATACAAAGTTAAGCTCATGTCGTTATCTCACGAGCTGGATCGAGTGTGCAGAAAATTGCTATAGTTGGAGCTGAAGGCTAGCGACACCCGGAGGATGCCGCGGTGGTCGGGCGACACTCGAGTGACTTCGGAGGGAGCCGAAGGAATCGAGTGGAAGGCCGGAAGCAAAAGCAACACAGTAAGTATCGAGGTAAGCTTGTGTATGCGAGCATAAGTAAGGTTGTATCCTCTTTATGGGGATAATCTTAAGCGTAGATCCGACCAAAGACATTCTATAGGTGGTATAGGTCGAGATCGGACGGTCGGAGGCCGTCAAAATAATGTTTTTGTTAAGCTAACTTTGCCTTGCAGCTAGCATCAGTCGACTACCAGCTTGGAGGACTCGACTTCCGTCCAACAGTCGACTGCCGGAGGTTAGCATTCGACTGATGCTACCATCAGTCGATTGATGATGGCCATCAATCGACTGATGGTCAAGGATCATCCTTGAGGAGTCAAGCCTTATCACCATTTTTCAAGGAGCCATGTGCCAAAACTCTATTGGGTGAAGTTCCTCTCGAAAAGGGGCTCAAAGGCTATAAAAGGAGGGTCAATCCTAGGGTTTCATCATCAATTCTAACCACCCAAAAGCCTCCGCCAAGCTACAACTTTCCGACAACGAATTGCTTCTTCTCCGACGTCTAGGTTTAATTGTTTTCTTTTTATTACGTCGGTTTAAGTTGTTTATTTCAGTTTATTACTTTCAAATCTCGGAGCTTTTTTCGTAACGAGGAGAGGGGGAGTGTCCCTCTACCTCAAGCTTTTTTGCTTTTATTTGTAACGATTAACTCCTACCTCTAACGAGGAGGAGTTCTTTAGTGTTTTGCCCTCCGTGCGTGGTCAAGAACCACTAGGGCATTGGAGTAGTAGCCGAAGGCTACGAACCAAGTAAAAATATTTGTCTCCTTTATTTATTGCTTATCTTTCTGCTGTAATTAATTATCTACTCGGGTTTTAACGAACGAACAAAAAAAGGTTTTATCGCTATTCACCCCCCCCCCTCTAGCGATTCACTTCGATCTAACAATAATCACATGATTTTTTCAATGTCTTACCAATGTAGGACTTTGATTGTATTCCTCATACTCCCAACAATCCCCCCAACAAATGAAGGACCACATTGATCCCCCTCAAGCCTATCCATCCTCGAAGGACTTCCTCTGCTTGATGTCCGATTCTCAACCCACTAGGACTTCTTGCCAACTGTCTAGTCGTCCTGACCCAACTAGACTTCCCGCAAGTTGTTCAACCCTTCTGGCTCAATTGAACTTCCTGCCAGTTGTTTGGTCCTTCTGACCCAACTGGACTTCTTGCCCGGTGTCTGATTCTCTTGATCCGGACATGGGAGCTCCGCTTCCTTCGTTCAAAGTTCATGACTTAACATGAACCAATACTCTGATACCAATTGTTAGTGCCTATAAGAATCATATATCTCCATAATTGCATGATATTATCCACTTTGGGCCTAAGCCCTCATGGTTTTGTTTTTGGGCTTTACCCAAAAGGCCTCAAACTAATGGAGATATCTTATCATCTTATATCAACATCATCTTTTCAATGTCTTATCAATGTGGGACTTTGATTGTATTCCCCATACTTCTAATAGATACTTGGCATTTGAGAAGTCCAAGGGTATGAAATTGGTGGAATAAAGTCAAAGTTATAGTCTTGGCGGCATAAGTCCAATGTTTGGCAGTGTAAAGTCCAAGGGTTTATCTTGGTGGCATAAGTCCAATGTTTGGTGGCATAAAATCCAAGTGTTTATCTTGGTGGCATAAGTCTAAATGTACCTTAGCAAAGTAGACCCAGTTAGCATGACAATAGCCGATGGAAGCACCTGAAGGCTAGCGTATGGATTAACAAGTTATGGAGGGATCTGATAGGCATGAGGCTGATGGAGGTGGCTAGAAGGCTTAGGTCTAGGCTAAGGCTAATCTATCAAGTATGAGGGGATCAAACTAGGGTTAAACCTCATGGTTGAGGTTTATCAGTCGACTGGGGTTATGAACCAATCGACTGGCCAAGTGTTTGACGCTTGGCAGCCTAGTCAACTTGCATCAGTCGACTAGTATTATGACTAGTCGACTGGTCAAGTAGTGAACTAAGCTTCAAACTGCTCGGATGAAGCTTTGGCAGTCGACTACAGCTTTGGGTAATCAATTGATTTAAGTGGACACAAGCACAAAAGCTTTGGTAGTTGACTGATCAATTGACTTTTGGGCATCAGTCGACTGCTGGTAAGGGTCGTCGACTGATGAGGTTTCCGTTGGAGTTTTCTAGTGTGGATAGAGTCGTTTGAGATGACGACAAGAAGGCCAGTCGACTACTGGGTAAGAGCAGTCGACTGGAAGGCAAAAATTAGCCCGAGTTGCAGCTTTATAAGGAGCTTGAGAAGGAGGATTTTGGCCATGGTTCTTGGGGTGATTTAGAGGGGAATTGCTACCGCATTCCAGACCTTCAAGAGCAATCCAAAGCAATCAACAAGTAAGCAATCAAAAGTTCTTTGTGTAAAGTTTTCTTCACTTATATTTGTGTATTGCTTAGTATACTTATTGTATTGTGTTTATTACTACTGTAATTCATCGTAAGAGGTTTCTCCACCTCCGGTGTATCACCGAGAAGGAGAAGTTTGATAGTGGTGGTGTGCATCACTAGAGCTCGACTAGAGCTTGATTCGTGGAGTATGAACCCTAGTTCTGAACCACGTTATATCATCTTGTTGGGCTTGTGTATTTCTATTTCTATTTTGTATTGTATATTTCATTGCGTATAACACTTTTGTAGATGAGCACAACACAAACGTGATCGAATCCATCAAATGATGAGAAATCGCTATTCACCCCTCTCTAGCGATGTCAACCAATCCCTAACAATGAGTGCAAAGGGAAGGGTCACTAGTGTGTAAATCTAAAAAGGGAAGAAAAACCTAAAAA
This sequence comes from Wurfbainia villosa, assembly GCA_025175895.1. NCBI lineage: Eukaryota > Viridiplantae > Streptophyta > Magnoliopsida > Zingiberales > Zingiberaceae > Wurfbainia > Wurfbainia villosa. The sequence goes on from CM045997.1 coordinate 60,810,085, forward strand.
GGAAAATAAGAAGACACTCAAGATAACTTGGGATGAATCATCTTTGGAGGAGTCGGACGCTGAAGAAACGAAGAGAAGCTTTGTAGCATTCATGGATGAATCAAGTTCTGAGATTGAATTGGGTTCCGAATCTGAGTCTGAGTCTGAGAGAAGCCACAAATCGATATCCGTTTTTGAAAACTAGACGAGGTAACTTCTCCCTTAGAAGATAAGTTGTACAATATAATAGCATGCCTAGGTAGGAAGTTAGCTAAGTTTGAGAATCGAGTTGATTATCTTCTTAAGGAAGTCCAAGTATTTAAGGAGCAAGCCAACTTGAAGACTTCGACTTGCCAAATGGAGGATAGAGACTCAACTCAAGTTGCAAAGCTTGAGAAAGAGGGTTCAGTCCTTAAAAGGCAAGTAGGAGATCTCACCAGAATGTTGGAAAGGTTCACCTCGAGCTCCAAGTATCTCAACATGATGCTCGGGTCTCAACGAGCTATGTACAATAAGTTCAGACTCGGATACAAGGCTAAACCTTCATACAAATCATATATGTCATTACTTAGCCAAAATGCTAAGAGTCGAGTCCAAGCATAGGTTCCTAAGTCTAGCTTAGTCAACTAAATTGGACCGAACAAATTTTGGGTTCCCAAGAGTCAAGTTCACATAGTGAACAAAACTCAACTAAGTTATCACTTAGGGGGAGCTAACTCTTTGCTTGTTTCTTTAATTAGTTAAAATCTTGCATGTTTAATTTACATTACTTGCTTAATTTAGAATGGCTAGATAGGAAACAAAGTAGTTTAAACATGAACAACTTGAAGGTAGGAAACTTCGCTTCCCACTTCAACTCGGTCGCTTGTTCATGGTGATCCCTTCTATGTCCCCAGATAAAAAAAAATTATCCTTGACAAGAAGGGATCACCCATGCTACTGTTTCATCGTCGTGTTATTCGATTAGAGTTGTCACTTGAACAAACTTGTTGTTCAAGCAACCAACCTCTATTCTACGATTAGCCACGGAATAGATGATGTACGAAACGCCGACTTTTGTGTTTGTATTCGGGGTCAAAGTATATTTAAACATAAAACAGAACATACAACATGTATATGATTGAAAAACAATTATATACATGTTACAAAAGAATATAAACAAGCGTTATACATCTCGATCTTCTATTGTATGTCCTTCCTCCTTTTGGACGTCATGTGGGTGACGATCTTCCAAAAGTCGAAGCCTCCTAGATCACGATCTTCCTTTCCTTGCTCACTCCGAACAAGAGGAATTATAGAAACAAAACTCTTCTCCTTCCTTTAGCCAACCACCAAGCACTAACCTTGATGCTTGCCACTGGCCAACAAGAAGAAGAGATGAGGAAGTGGGCCGGCCAAAAGCTTCAAGGGAAGACCCTAAGCTCCGGCCAAGGATGAAGGGAAGAAGGTTGGACGCCGGCAAAAACAAGGAGAGAAGAGGAAAGGATGGGCGCCGACCACCTAAGGAAGAAGAAGGAAAAACTTTACTTAATTGTGGCCGCTCAAGACACCAAGCCCCCTTGCCGCCCAAAACCCTAATCCACTTCTATATTCTCCTTGCCGCCCACCCCTTATCCTCCTTTTATAGAGTTAGGCCTAAGCCTCCTTTAATCTCCACCGTCGGTTCTAAGGATTTAATCTCAACCGTCAGATCTAGAGATTTAATCTCAACCGTCGGATCTAGAGTTTTGTTTTCCACCATCGGATCTAGGCTCCATGAGGTTTTAATAGGCTACAATAGGGACCATGAGGAGGAGTTGGATCTTGGCCACCCAATGGATCAAGCCTACATAAAGTCCGATCCATTAATGATAATCCATTCCATTAGAGGATTATCATTGATCTACCTCACCAACCCCCATAAATTAATATGGGCTCCATATATTATTTGTATATTTTTCTCCCCGTGTTTAAGATCTCGAATGTCTGTCGATTAATTAATTTACTGACAATTAATTAATCAACATCTAACTCCATGAGTAGTACCACTCAACCTTATCATCATGCCGGACCAAGCCCACCTGCAGGGTTTACATGATGAACCTTATGAGCTCCTCAAGGGGAATCATCATCCTAATATATAGGACACGGTTTCCTCCTATAATCAACGACACACCATATAAATAATACCATTTCCCAACTTACCGAGCCTATCGATTTACTCTATAAATCTCGCCCATTGGTAAATCAAAGAAATGAATACTAAGTATATGTGTCCGTTATTCTATCGGGATTAAGAGCATGTACAACATAATATCTAAGGTCCGATTCGATTATGTAGTCAGCAATAAATTGAATCACCTCTATGTCAGTCCTGCTCAATACACACAAAGTGTACTAGTGTAATTCTATAGTCAAGACAAACCAATACCAAATCACACTACAACCATTCCAATGGTTTGTCCATAATCATCTCGATTGTGAGCCTTTACTTATACTTTACAATGAACCGATAACATGATCTCCTGTGTGACACTACACACCATGTTATCTATAATGTAATGTATCAGAAAAATATGCATAACCATAAATATGCAAACAATGATCATGTGATTTTTATTTCAAAAATAAAGATGTTCATACAAAAGATAGACTTTTCAGTATACATCCCAACAATCTCCCACTTATACTAAAACACTATGCTGTCCTTAAACTGCTATATATCTGATTCTCATTCCCTCCACATGCCTATCAAAAGCTCTCGCTGGAAGGGCCTTAGTGAAAGGATCTGCCAGGTTATCCTCCGATGCAATCTTGGCCACAACAACTTCTCCTCTCTTTATGATTTCTCGTATCAGGTGGATCTTGCGCTCTATGTGTTTACTTGCCTTATGGGCTCATGGTTCCTTCGAGTTTTCAACTGCACCACTATTATCACAATAAATTGTGATAGTTCTGGGCAAACCAGGAATCACATCCAAGTCCATCAAGAAGTTCCTGAGCCACACAGCTTCTTTGGCCGCCTCAGAGGACGCCACATACTCAGCTTCCATGGTGGAGTCCGCCATGCATTTCTGCTTGACACTCCTCCATACAATGGCTCCACCTCCCAAAGTAAACACAAAACCTGAGGTAGACTTACTGTTATCTCTGTCTAATTGGAAGTCGGAATCTATGTAACCCACGGGGAGTAATTGGTCTACTTGGTAAACTAGCATATAATCCCTAGTCCTTCTCAGGCACTTCAATATATTCTTTACCGCAGTCCAATGTCCCTATGCTGGATTACTCTGATATCTGTTGACCATGCCCATGGCAAAGTAGACATGTGGCTTCCTACTGCCGAAGCATAAGGAACTGCCTTCATCTCCTCTATCTCCTTAGATTTTCTAGGACACATCTCCTTAGACAAAGGAACTCCATGCCTGAAAGGTAGAAAACCTTTCTTGGAGTTTTGCATGCTAAAACGATCCATAATGATATCTATGTTTGAAGCTTGAGATAAGCACAACATTCTTTTCTTGCGATCCCTTATAACCATGATCCCAAGGATGTGTCCCACTTCTCCCAAGTCCTTCATATCAAACTATTTGGACAACCATACCCTTACGTCCGATAACACCTTGACATTGTTGCCAATTAACAAAATGTCATATACGTATAGTATAAGAAATACCACCATGTTTCCGTCACATCTCTTGTATACACAAGACTCATCCGGACTTTGAATAAATCCATAAGACTGGATTACCTCATCAAAGCGGATGTTCCAAGACCTCGAAGCTTGCTTCAATCCATAAATGGACCGATTAAGCTTACACACAAGATGCTCTTTTCCCTTTGCAATGAATCCTTCTGGTTGCTTCATATAGATGTTTTCTTCAAGACTTCCATTAAGGAAAACTATCTTGATATCCATCTGCAATACCTCATAATTCATATGAGCAGCAATGCATAAGAGAATCCGGATAGACTTAAGCATGGCTACCGACGAAAAGGTCTCCTCATAATCGATTCCCTCTTTCTGAGTATACCCCTTCGCAACAAGCCTCGCTTTGAAGGTCTCAACCTTCTCGTCTATTCCTCTCTTCCTTTTGTAGATCCACTTGCATCCAATGGTTTTTACACCATCGGGTGGTTCTACTAGCTCCCAGACCTGATTTGAATCCATAGATTCAATCTCAGCATTCATTTCACTTTGCCAAGATACCGCATCTTTATCTTGGATTGCCTCGTCATATGTCCAGGGATCAGGTTCATGTTCGCCAGGGACCAAATCAGAAGATTCTCCCAATAACATGAATCTATCAGGCTGTCTAACAACCCTCCCACTATGATGAGGTATCACCTATGTATCCTCTATGACACATGGTGTAGTGACTTGTGGTATATCCTCTTGTACCGGTTGTACTGAAGAAGTGACTTCCCCTTTCAATTCCTCTAGAACAATCTTACTCATGGGCTTGTGGTTCATCACGTAGTCTTCCTCTAGAAATCTGGCATTCGTGCTAACGATCACCCTCTGATCTCTAGGACTATAAAACAAACCACCTTTCGTTCCTCTAGGATAGACAACGAACATGCACACTTCTGTACGAGGTTCCAACTTACCAGTATCTGCCTTCAGCACATGTGCTGGACTCCCCCAAATCCGAATATGTCTCAGACTAGGCTTTCGACCAATCCACAATTCTGTGGAAGTAGAAGGCACTGATTTAGATGGAAACAAGTTCAGAATGTACACTGCCGTATCTAGAGCATATCCCCAGAACAAATCTGGCAACTCAGAATAACTCATCATCGATCTAACCATCTCTATAAGAGTCCTATTCCTTCGCTCTGCTACACCATTCTACTGGGGTGTGCCAGGTGTAGACATTAGGGATTGAATCCCAACCTCTGATAAGTAATTCCTAAACTCTCCTAAGAGGTACTCACCACCATGATCAGATCGTAGTGTCTTGATACTTTTATCTTGATGTTTCTCCACATCAGCCTTGAATTCTTTGAACTTGTCAAAGCAATCAGACTTGCGGTGCATCAAGTAAATGTATCCATATCTTGAATAATCATCTATGAAAGAGATGAAATACTCAAAACCACCTCTAGCCTGGATAGACATAGGACCACACAAATCAGAATTAACCAATTCCAACACATCTTTGGCTCTAACCCCTTGGCCTTAAAAGGCCTCTTGGTCATTTTACCCTCCAAGCAAGATTTACAGGTTGGGAAATATTCCACCACTAATGAACCCAAAGGTCCATCAGCTATCAACCTTTGAATTCTGCTTAGGTTAATATGACCAAGACTTAGATACCAAAGATATGTTTGGTTCATCTTCGAAGGTTCTTTTCTCTTATTGGAATTAGAAGATGAGTTATTAACTTCTATTTGCATCGTGGGAGCTTTTGGTTCAAGTGTATACAAATTTTCTATCAATGCACCAGAATAGATAATCTCCTTATTCCTTTTTATAATAACTCTGTCATTAAAAGAAATAGAATATCCATCCATAAACAATTTAGAAACTGAAATTAAATTCTTTCTAAATAAAGGTACATAAAGACAATTTTTAAGAACCAAAACTTTATTCCTCTCAAAAGACAAATAAACATCTCCCACTGCAACAGCTGCCACCTTTGTGGCATCGCCCAAGTATAAGGTAATCTCCCCTTCAGCCACTCGTCTGGTTTCTTAGAATCCCTGCAAAGTATTGCAGACATGATCAGTGGCTCCCGTATCTACACACTAGGTGCCGGTAGATAACACCGATAAACATGTTTCAAAGACTAGACTAAAAGATATACCTTTGTTCTGCTTACAGTTGGGGCAGTCCTTCTTCCAATGTCCAGTCTGCTTACAAGTGAAGCACTTGCCTTTTGGCTTCTTCACTCCTCCCTGAGTTCCTTCGACAGCCTTTGCCCCAGCTTATTTCTTCTTCTTCTTGCCTTTTAGCTTAGAAGTAGAAACCTTATGGGCAACCATGGCTTGTGCCTGAGCACTCTGACGAAAAAGCCCCTCTACCGCCTGGAGTTCTGTCAGAAGCTCCGCCAACGAATACAACCTCTTGTTCATGTTATAGTTTAAGCGAAACTGCTCAAAACTCCTAGGTAGAGCCTAGAGAATGATATCGACCTGGGTTTCCCCATCAATCTCAGCTCCGAGGACTTCCAGCTCATTCAAACTAGCCATCATCTTGAGAACATGATCTCTCACGGGTGTTCCCTCGATCATGGTGGTCATCATCAAGTTCCTCATGGCTTCCTGCCTAGCAGCCCGATTCTGGTGTCCGAAAAGCTCTTTGAGATTGAGCATCATGTCATAAGAAGTGGGCATGGCTTGATGCCGATGTTGCAGTACATTTGACATAGATGCCAAAATGTAACACCGCGCCATCTCATCGGCCTTAATCCATTTCTTATAACTCTCCTTCTCCTTTTCCCCAGAATCATCCACAGGCTTAGGAGGGCACTCTTCGAGGAGTAAATATTTGTATTCCTCAGCAGTCAAGACAATGTCAAGATTCCTCTTCCAATCAACATAATTGGGTCCAGTAAGTTTATTTTCTTTCAGTATCACAACAAGTGGGTTGAAAGTCATTTTGAAAAAACCTAAGAATCACATCGATCAAAACATTAGATTTCAAAAAATTATTGATTCCTCAAACAATAAAATTTTAAAATCAATCAACACATCAAAACACCGAGAATATCGTATGCCACGATAGTGTGGACGTATACAAATTCTACATTTGTAAGAGGAGGTTTCACCCATTAATTTTACTATCTTGTCAACGTAACTTTTTGACAAATAAAATTAATAGCTGGTTCCTCTTTGGCCCTACAAATAAAAGCAGTGACTCCGATGGGGAGGATACTTATATTTGAATCTAAGTGTTCACCATTACTCGGTACCAAGGTAATTATCTCGGGTTATGTGCCTTCCGATGGGGAAGTACACACGCTCCTGAATAATTTCCTATAACCATATTCGACCTTGTGATCCACAAACAAACTCATCCGATGGGGAGGAAGGCACTCAGAGCTGACGTGCAAGTTTGTTTGCATCACATGTCAAATTGTAATGGAGGCCATGGGAATTTATAAAAATATCCCTCTCCCACTTAGTAATTTAAAATTGAGAAATTTTCTAGCCTACGACATGCATATCAAACAATAAGAAATAAATATGAAAAAGAAATATTTTCCAACTATTATGGCTTTTGTCTCCAATATGCCTCCCGTCGTATCGCCATCTTGTCCGCTCCTCCCTACGCCATGTACAAGCCATCCAGAGATTCGAGCCAAGAAAAACTATTTTAATTTACATCCATCGATCCTATACTCCATGAGAGAGTGTACATGAAATCTAGATCGAAAGTAAACTAAAATAAAAGGAGTGGCTAAACAATCTCGTATCTAATTATAAAAATTAAATACTAGCCTCGTCAACCCCGAGGATTCAACAAAATATACAATTACACACATACAATCACATACACACATATGTCTATAAAAGTTGGATCCTATGCCTACAACCAAAAAGTTAACCTACGCACATCCTACTATTATCCGACACATATAATATATGAAAAGTTCATAAAAGTAACCGAATTCTAAACACACAAAACCAAAAACCATGGCTCTGATACCACTTGAAGGTAGGAAACTTTGCTTCCCACTTCAACTCGGTCGCTTATTCATGGCGATCCCTTCTATGTCCCCGGATAAAAAAAATTTATCCTTGACAAGGAGGGATCACCCAAGCTACCGTTTCATCGTCGTGCTATTCGATTAGAGTTGTCACTTGAACAAACTTGTTGTTCAAGCAACCAACCTCTATTCTATGATTAGCCGCGGAATAGACGATGTACAGATCGCCAGCTTTTGTGTTTGTATTCGGGGTCAAACTATATTTAACCATAAAACAGAATATACAACATGTATATGATTGAAAAACAATTATAGACATATTACAAAAGAATATAAACAAGAGTTATACCTCTCGATCTTCTATTGTATGTCCTTTCTCCTTTTGGACGTCGTGTGGGCGACGATGTTCCAAAAGTCTAAGCCTCCTAAATCGCGATCTTTCTTTCCTTGCTCGCTCCGAACAAGAGGAAGTATAGAAACAAAACTCTTCTCCTTCCTTTAGCCAACCACCAAGCACCAACCTTGATGCTTGCCGCCGGCCATCAAGAAGAAGAGACGAGGAAGTGGGCCAGCCAAAAGCTTCAAGGGAAGACCCTAAGCTCCGACCAAGGATGAAGGGAAGAAGGTTGGACGCCGACAAAAACAAGGAGAGAAGAGGAAAGGATGGGCGCTGGTCACCTTAGGAAGAAGAAAGAAAAACTTTCCTTAATTGTGGCCGCCCAAGCCTCCAAACCCCCTTGCTGCCCAAAACCCTAATCCACTTCTATATTCTCCTTGCCGCCCACCCCTTATCCTCCTTTTATAGGGTTAGGCCTAAGGCTCCTTTAATCTCCACCATCATTTCTAGGGATTTAATTTCAACCGTCGGATCTAGAGATTTAATCTCAACCGTCGGATCTAGAGATTTAATCTCAACCGTCAGATCTAGAGTTTTATTTTCCACCATCGGATCTAGGCTCCATGAGGTTTTAATAGGCTACAATAGGGACCATGAGGAGGAGTTGGATCTTGGCCACCCAATGGATCAAGCCCACTTAAAGTCCGATCCATTAATGATAATCCATTCCACTAGTGGATTATCATTGATCTACCTCACTAACCCCCATAAATTAATATGAGCTCCATATATTATTTGTACATTTTTCTCCCCGTGTTTAAGATCTCGAATGTTCATCGATTAATTAATTTACTGACAATTAATTAATCAACATCTAACTCCATGAGTAGTACCACTCAACCTTATCATCGTGTTGGACCAAGTCCACCTGCAGGGTTTACATGATGAATCTTATGAGCTCCTCAAGGGGACATCATCATCCTAATATATAGGACACGGTTTCCTCCTATAATCAACGACACACCATATAAATAATATCATTTCCCAACTTACCGAGCCTATCGATTTACTCTTTAAATCTCGCCCATTGGTAAATCAAAGAAATGAATACTAAGTATATGTGCCCGTTATTATATCGGGATTAAGAGCATGTACAACATAATATCTGAGGTTCGATTCGATTATGTAGTCAGCAATAAATCGAATCACCTCTATGTCGGTCCTGCTCAATACACACAAAGTATACTAGTGTAATTCTATGATCAAGACAAACCAATACCAAATCACACTACAACCATTCCAATGGTTTGTCCATAACCATCTCGATTGTGAGCCTTTACTTATACTTTACAATGAACCGATAACATGATCTCCTGTGTGACACTACACACCATGTTATCTACAATGTAATGTATCAGATAAATATGCATAACCATAAATATGTAAACAATGATCATGTGATTCTTATTTCAAAAATAAAGATGTTCATACAAAAGATAGACTTTTCACTATACATCCCAACACAACCTATTACTAAGACGAAGTGAACTGAGAGTAAGTTAGGGAAGCTCTTCGAGGTGGATGTCTAGGATGTGGCCCACTTGATATCCAAAGAAGGCCATGTTGGATTGAGAGAATCGCTAGGGGGGGGGGGAGTGAAGAGCAATCATAAAACTTTCTTTTCGTTTTGATAAAACCAAAGTATTGCAGCGGAAATAGAAATAAAGCTAAAGTAAATAGACAACTTTGTTTTTTTACTTGGTTCACAATCGAAAGGTTGCTACTCCAAGGCCCCGCGATCCTAGACCGCATACGATGGGGCAATCCATTAAAAGTCTCCTCCTTGTTGAAGGTAGGAGAAGATGGTTACAAGAAAAATAATATAGAGGAAGAGACAACAAGCCTACCTCTCTTCTTTGCGATTGAAAGCCCGAGTACAAGAAATAAAAACAAACTAAACGACAACTTTTACTTGAAGTACCGACGAAGGAATATCAACTCGGTGTGGTGTCGGCGTTACGATGACATAGCGTTGTCGTTGAAGCTTGACATCGTTGGAGCACTTTGGGAGCAAGAAGAGATTATCCAAAAGGGTGAAAACCCCTTCTTTTATAGCCCTTCAAACCCTAGCTCGTTGAGATCAAAGCTCCTCATCCTCCCAATTTTGGTGGAGCTTATCTTGACTTTCTTGGAGATGACCAATTTGAATATCAGTCGAATGATGGTTGGATTAGTCAACTGCCAATGTCCTTCAGTCGATTATTTGCTTGGTCACTCACCTGCAGTAAAGAATTAGCACAGAAAAACAAAGTAACGGAAATTACGACGGTTTCTTATCGTCCAATCTCAACCTAGTCCTTCCCCCAGAAGTGTCGGTCAGATCGTCACCTAAATTCGTCCCCATACAAAGGACACGACCTCACCATTACTCTGTACTCAGTGCTTATCTCTGGTCCTCTTGACTTGTCGCTTAGCTTTCGGTCGGCACCGAGGTTCCTCGACTCCATGAGGTTCTCCTGGTGTCGCCCGACCACCACGGTTTCTCATCCCGAGATTCTCCGGGTGTTACTGACCTTTAACTTAGCTTAAACACTTTCTATACACTTAACACATCTCATGAGATAACAATAAGAGCTTAACTTTGAACCTTTTCCATAATCAAAACCTAGGTTCGATTATCTGGTGCCCCTGCACCAACAATCTCCCCATTTTTGATCTATGGCAAACAGATTCAAAGTTAAGGAAAATTTAGGCATAAAAAGAATAGTAGTAACAAGCATGAAATATAAGTAAGCATAAGTATCATGTAGTAAAAAAGTAATAGTAAGTATGATTAAGCTCTTTTTCAAAACCTCGCCCTCAAGGCTACCTCCCCCTTAACCCTAGGTGAGTTTTGAAAAAGACACTTAAAAGTTATCTTTAGAAAAAAAAGTAAAAAAAAAACTTTACTCCCCCTTAACTTTTCCCTCTTCTCCCCCTTTTTCCATATATTGAAAAACTTTAGGGGTGTATTTAACGAAAGAAGAAATGTTATATACATAAAATCTTATATGTGATTGTAAAATCAAAAAGGAATTAAGTATAAGAGTCCAAGCATGTGCCCCTTTTGAATTTTATTAATTTATACAGATTGTATAGCATCCTAACTAATGGTGTAGAATTAATTGAATTTTTTTTCATTCCTCTGCACCAACAATGTTAAACTAGCTTTTTGAGAAAAATGTATAATAGCTAGTTTTGGTAAAGTAAGTTTTTGAAACTACTTCAAACATAATTTTGATTTCAAAACACCCAGAAGTTATAAGCATAAGTACATTTTCAAAAACCTTAAAGAGTTTGTAATATAACCCTTAAGATTAGTTTCTCCCCCTTAGTCAATCACATGGAGTCTAGAAGGTTTAGGGGGCTAAACTTTGCCCTAAAGATTATATGTTTAGTATTGGCCAACTATTGAGTAACTATAGGTATTTAAAGAACAATCATGAAAATAACCATTTTTATAGATTTTGAAAACATTTCGAGAGTATTATGTATATTTTAATTGTCCTTAGCATCTCACCCAATTTATGTGTCTCAAGACATGTTAACCTTATATGTTTTTGTGAGATGATTTCAATATTTACTTAGTTAATTTTAGTGATTTGAAAACTAATCAACCTTGGGTTAGATTCAGATTTAGCCTTTAGATCGTTAAGTAAACTTTTCGAGAAAATAGCTTCCAGGTCGTGGCAAGGCACAGGGGCCTTCTTTGATCGGAACAACGACCACTTCCTTAGACAAAGCCAATTTCAAGAAAATATTCACTTAAGTCACTTAGGGTGACTTCCTCGTCTAACTAGTTTAGGATGTGGTGAGGTAGCTTTAGCTATTTCAACTTAGCCGAGTGCAGCAAGCTAGATACGCCTTATCTAGCTCGGATACACAAGACCTTGTTTCCCTAACGTACTATCATCTCACCGCGTCCTGATACTTCGTTATCAAGGTTGACTAACTACTGATCCTATCTAACCATTCTAGAAATTTAAAGAAAAATTTAAGCATATAAATTTTGTACTAAGAGATCGGGTACACGATTTTAGTATTAGCTCCCCATAGACCATTGAACCACTAAGGTTTATCCACATAGTGGACTTGATCCTTGGGAATCCAATACTTAGTAGTCTTTATATGTGAATTTAACAAAATCTTAGGGACCCATGCCTAGATTTTTTGATTACTACGATTAACAATTGACATATAAGACTTATTCGTAGTATTTATCCTAAACCCGAGTCCAACTTTATTGTACACGGCTCTTTGAGTTCCAAGGAGTCGATTAAGACCCTTGGATCCCAAAGTGAACTTTTCTAACCTAGCCTCGAGCTCTTAGACTTACCCTTTCAAGAGAGAATTCTCTTCCTCAAGTTTCTTGACTTGAGTTGAGTTTTCCTCTTGAGCTTGACTAGTCGAAGAGTTTAGGGTGGCCTCATGCTTAAGGAGTTTAACCTTCTCAAGCAAGGACTCGACCCTAGACTCGAACTTAGCCAACTTCTTATCTAATAACTTAATTGCATGATATAAATTTGCGATTAATGAATGGCTTACCTTTATCTTCTCCTTTGAGCCAGCTTTGAGTCTTGACTCGAATTCATCCTCGGAGTCAAAATCAGGGTTGGATTCATATTCATCATTAGCTTCGGACTCGGACTTAGACTCTATCGGTCTCGCCATGAATGCTAAGTTGTTGCCTTGGTTTTCTTCTTCTTCCCACGTTGCTCAAAATACTTTCCTTGGTTGTCTTCTACTTCTTTCCTTTTTTATCATCCTCTGAACTAGGTTGACTAGTTCGGTCTCCATCTCTTCCTCTGATTGGTAGTCGTCTTCTTCGGGAGGTGGCTTGGTCTTTGCTTTTCGTCTTTGACCTACAACCAATGCTACACCTTTCTCGACCGGGGTCATGTTAGTTTTTTCATGCAGTTCAAATTCCGAAAATAACTCATCTAGCCTAATCTTTGATAAGACTCTAGATACTTTGTAGGCATCAACCATAGATGCCCACAAAGTGGTCCTAGGAAATACGTTTAAAGCGTACCTTATTGCGTCCCTATTCTCTACATTTTGTCTGATTGAGTGAAGTCCATTCATGATGTCCTAGATCCTTGCGTGGAGTTGCATCGCCATCTCATGATCCTGTATTTTTAAATTAAACAATTTATTTAGGAGGAGGTTCTATTTGCATACCTTGGTGTCAGTCGTTCCTTCGTGTAGCTCGATGAGCTTGTTCCATAGGTCCTTCGCACTGATGAATGGACCGATGCGGTTGAGCTCTTCCTTGGAGAGACCACATTGAATAATTTGTGTAGCCTTTGCATCAGCCTCCACTTGACGCTTCATGGCATTTGTCCACTTGTCGCAGTCCAAGTATTCACCGTCTTCATTGGTTGGAAGGATGAACTCGGTCTGGATGACTATCCACATCTCGACTTGGGTTTTGAGATAACACTCCATCCGACCCTTCCAATAACGGAAGTCATCATTATTATAAAACAAAGGTCGGGCAGTGCTAAACCCCTCGAGATGGGTCATTCAATAAAACCTTGCAAAAACACAAACAACTGAAAAAATTCCAAGACTTTGTCTTGGATTAGTAGTGCAGGATAAAAAACTTAAATCAATTTATGAATAAAAAAATATGAAAAGAATTAAAAAGTTTCTAGAGCGGTGGTTGCACCGAATCTGAGCGCCCCCGCTCTGATACCAATTGTTGGATCGAGAGAACCACTAGAAGGGAGGTGAATAGCGATCGTAAAACTTTCTTTTCATTTCTATAAAACCAAAGTATTGTAGTGGAAATAGAAATAAAGCTAAAGTAAATAGACACCTTTGTTTTTACTTGGTTCACAACCAAAAGGTTGCTACTCCAAGGCCCCGTGATCCTAGACCGCGTACGATGGGGCATTCCACTAAAAGTCTCCTCCTCATTGGAGGTAGGAGATGACGGTTACAAGAAAAACAATATAGAGGAAGAGGCAACAAACCTACCTCTCTTCTTTGCGATTGAAAGCCCAAGTACAAGAAATAAAAACAAACTAAATGACAACTTTTACTTGAAGTACTGACAAAGGAATATCAACTCGGTGTGGCATCAGCGTTACGGTGGTGTAGCATTGTCATTGAAGCTTGGTGTCGTTGGAGCACTTTGGGAGCAAGAAGAGATGATCCAAAAGGGTGAAAACCCCCTTCTTTTATGGCCCTTCAAACCCTAGCTCGTTGAGATCCAAATCTGGGTCAAAGCTCCTCATCCCCCCAATTTTGGTGGAGCTTATCTTGACTTTCTTCGAGCTAACCAGTTTGAATATCAGTCGACTGATGACTCTCAGCAGTTGACTGATGGTAGGATCAGTCAACTTCCAATGGCCTTCAGTTGACTGTTTGCTTGGTCACTCACTTTCAACAAAGAGTTAGCACAGAAAAATAAAGTAATGGAAATTACAACGATTTCTTACCGTCCGATCTCGACCTAGTCCTTCCCTCGGAAGTCTCAGTCAGATCATTGCCTAAGTTCATCCTCATATAAAGGATACAACCTCACCATTACTCTGCACTTAGTGCTACCTCTGGTCCTCCTGACCTTTTGCTTAGCTTCCAGTTGCCACCGAGGTTCCTCGACTCCACGAGGTTCTTCTGGTGTCGCCTGACCACCACAGTTTCTCGTTCTGAGATTCTCTGGGTGTCGCTGACCTTTGGCTTAGCTTATACACTTCTTGTACACTTAACACAACTCATGATATAACAATAAGAGCTTAACTTTGAACCTTTGCCATATTCAAAACCTAGGTTCGATTATCTGGTGCCCTTGCACCACACAGGCCATATGCCTTGCCACGACCTAGTGCACTGAGTCGAGTGGAACTAATTGAAGCTAACTCACTAAGTCTTTAACTAGTTAGACCAATGTTTAGTCCAAAATGAGTCAAGTATTTGATTTCTTCATTGACTTTGTCTTAGGAAGTGGTCCACCTAATATCCAAGAAGTCCATATGCCTCGCTACTACCTGGAAGTCAATTTTGGAAAACCTACATGATTAGCTGAAGCTAAACTTAAATCTAACACAAGTTTAAAAAATTTGAAATTTTTCATTAAAATTAATCAAGATAAAAAATGAATCCTCATCTCACAAAACCCATAGAATTAATGTGTATTGAAAACTCAGCTTGTGTGAGATGAATATAATCAATACAACTCTAATTCAACTCTAATTCAATCTTAACTCAACCCTAATTCAACTCTAATTCAATCTGAATCAAATTAATCCCAAATCAATTCAAGATAATTCACTTTATTCAAAATTTGAATTAATTTACAACAACCTTAAGAATGTTTAATTCATATAGGACTCTAGAATGGACCGATGGATTCTGAATAGTGGCTGCTTTAGACACATGACTGGAGATAGTTAAAAGTTCATAGAATTAAAATTCAAGAACCTAGGTTCAGTCGCCTTTGGAAACAACGACATGTAGGAACGTTGATGACGCACTAGAGTGGGGTGAATAGTGATTTTGTGTCATTTGGAATTTGATCGCTTGCGTGCTTGTTTACAATACTTATTAGCACAGCAGAATATAGAATAGCAATAACAAAATATAACAAACAAAAATACAATACACAAATGTAAGGATATTGATGGATCGAGAGAATCGCTAGAGGGGGTGAATAGCGATCGTAAAAACTTCTTTTTGTTTCGTCGAAAGCACGAGTAGCACAGCAGAATGTAAAACAATGAAAGTAAAGGGACACTTTGTTTTTACTTGGTTCACAACTGAAAGGTTGCTACTCCAAGGCTCCGCGATCCTAGACCGCGTACGAAAGGGCAATCCACTATTAGTCTCCTCCTTGTTGGAGGTAGGAGACAACGATTACAAGGAAAACAAAAAAGCTCGAGGATGAAGCAACAATCCTACCTCACCTCGTTACGATGAAAACTTCGAGTACAAGAAAAGTAAACAAATTAAGCTACCGATGAAGAGGAGTTGGAATCTCAGTGTGTCGTCGATGTTATGGCGTCGTGGAGTTGTCATTGATGGTGCGACATTGTTGGAGCACTTTGAGAGCAAGATTGATGATCCAAAGACGTGAAATGACTCTTCTTTTATAGCCCTCCAAACCCTAGCTCGTTGAGATCCAAATCTGGGTCAAAGGGACACCTCACCCCAAGATAAGGGGATCTTATCTTGACCTTTATCGAGCTGGCCAATTTGAATAGCAGTCGACTGATTACCCTCAGCAGTTGACTGATGCTAGTAGCAGTCGACTGCCAATAGTTGTGAATCGACTGTTGGCTGGTCACTCTCCTACAGCAAAGAGTTAGCACAAAACTAACAAGTAATAGATAATACGACGACTACTTAATGTTCGATCTCGACCTAGACCTTCCACTGGAAGTCTTAGTCAGATCACCACCTAAGTTCGTCCCCGTATAGAGGACATGCCCTCACCATTACTCTTCACTCAGTGCTTACCTCTTGTCCTTATGACTTGTCGCTTAGCTTCCGATATCCACCGAGGTTCCTTGACTCCACGAGATTTTTCTGGTGTCGCCTGACCACCACGGTTTCTTAACTCGAGATTCTCCAAGTGTCGTTTGACCTTGGGCTTAGCTTAAAAACTTCCTGCACACTTGACATAGCTCATGAGATAACAATAACAACTTAACTTATAACCTTTGCCATAATCAAAACCTAGGTTCGATTATCTGGTGCCTTTGCACCAACAATCTCTCCCTTTTTGATCTATGGCAAACCGATGCAAAGTTAAGGAAACTTTTAAGCATAAAATGAAGTGAGTAGTAATAAACATGAATAGCATGTAGTAATGAAATATAAGTAAGCATGTGTAAGTTAGTATGAGTAACTTACTATAAGTATGAAATAAATATGAAATGAGTATAGAATGAGCATGAGTAAACTCTTATTCAAATCCTCCCCCTTGACCTTAGGTGAGTTTTTGAAAAAGAAGCTTAGTTCTCCCCCTTAATGTTTGTCCACTTAAAGAAAGTTTAAGTTGAGTTTTCAAAAATAAACTTTTGATCCCTTAACTTTGGCCTCTCTTTTCCCCCTTTTGCCATAAATCGAAAATATTTGAGGGTTTGTAAAAGAACTTTAGAATCACTTAACTTTATAAATAAGCGATTAACATTATAAGTCCAAGCATGTTCCTTTTAAAATTTGAAAATAGTAGTTTCAACATAAACTTAACTAATAGCATGTTCAACTATTTTTGACTTAATTGATATGAAATGATCAATAAGTCATGATTAGAGTTTGTTATTTTGAATAATTATACTCCATGATTCATATCGATGTATTAGATCTACATCTGGAATTAGGAGGAAGGTCCTAACATCTCATGCCCATCTATGTGGCTCAGTACACAAACACATTGATCCTAAGTGTCGTGAGATGTGTTGGCTCCTTAAATCTACAGGTTCATATTTTCTAAGGGAAATCCTAAGCTAGTTCCATGTAGCAAGAAAAATAAAGATAAAGTATAAGTAAGAATTGAGTCCTATTCTATTACGCACATCCCTAACCTTCATCTGAGCAGAGTAAATTCTGCTTTGGGTAAGGGTTTCATGAAGATGTCCACTTGGTTCATTTTCGACTCAACATATTCAAGTTTTATGGTTCCATTTGCTATGTGTTCTCGTACAAAGTCATGTTTGACTTCTATGTGCTTAGTCCTAGAGTGACAAATTGGGTTTTTAGTAAGATTAATAGAACTAATGTTATCGATTAAAATTCTAGTGTTACTAAAATTTAATTGAAAGTCTTGGAGAGTGTGCTTCATCCAAAGCAGTTGAGCTACACACTCACCCATGGCAATGTATTCAGCTTCGGTGGTAGACAAGGCAACACAATGTTGCTTTCTACTACACCAGCTAACCAGACTCGAGCCAAGGAGTTGGCAACAACCACTCGTGCTTTTCCTATCGAGTTTACTACCGATATAATCCGAGTCGGATTAGCCGATTAGTTCGAACTCGCTTGATCTAGGGTACTAAATTCCTACGTTTAGTGTTCCTTTTAGATACCTAAAGATTCGTTTGACTAGAATTAGGTGTGATTCCTTAGTGCAAGATTGAAATCTTGCGCACATATTTGTTGGGATTCCCCAGCACCAATGTGGGTGTGTGTTCAAACACATTTCATAAACATGTACACAGCAGAAGCAAAAACAAGTAATAAAGTAATTTATTACAATACACACACCACACGCATGCAGGATACAACAAGTGTAGACAATTGCATTTTCAAATTTTTCAATAAAAGAAAACTACTTTAGGTATACCTGACGGATTATGTGAAGCGGAAATGGCATCAACCCCAGTGCCCTTCGTAAGGTTCGCCTCTATTCGTATCCACACCGAGTATCATCGGGATAGCTTCAACAAGCTACGAGTCCCATCTTCACAAGAGTTACAAGCCTCGCATCGAAGACGTTGTGATCCGAGAGACGATCACAATCCAAATCCAATTCGAATTTAAAAATGAGTTTTGCAAACTCGCTTCTCGAAAGTAGTTTTCATCAACCGATTGACGAAACTTCGATCCTCCTCCAAAAAGGATTTCTGGAGATCCAATCCTTGGAAAGGAGGTCATTGTCGGAGTTCCAAATGTTGGCCAAACGATGCTCTCATCGCAAAGGACACACAAATTGCTAAGGAAGTGGTTGGCCAAATAAGTGGTCGACTGCTCCTTGGTCACCGGTGGCCAAGGAAGGTTGGTCGGTGGCTGAGGATGGTCGGAGGGCTGCCGGCGGCTGGTGGTTGGTCGGTGTCAGGGGAAAGGTGGCAGAACAACAACTTGGGGGCACCTTGGTGTTGGGCGGCGGCAACAAGAGAATCGACGCACAAGAGAGGGAGAGGAGAAGAGAAAACGGCTAGGGTATCACAAACCTTAGTTGATCCAACATAGGTTATCTCTCAACCTCGTTATTTATAGAGAACGTATCTCTTAACCATTAAGAGACTTTTTCTCAAGACCTTTTCTCTAAAGCCTTTTCTCGAAAACCTTTTCTCAAAGGGTTATTGGTTCACAACCAAACCCCGTTAACCCGCTCCATTAACTTAAGTTAAAATAAACCAAACTACATTGGTCTATTTTCAATTAAAATGAACCGAACCAATTTTAGTTCATTCGTTTAAAATAAACCAAACCACTTTGGTTTATTTTCCACCATTGGATTAGAACCAACCGATTTGGTTCATCCATCATGTCTTCATAAGACTCGGCCTATCCATGCTTTCGATGTGACTGAAACAATTTCATGCTCGCTCCATGTTTGGTCCAACCAAACCAAGTCTCTCTCAATCTAAGAATCTCATTCTCAAACTCATTTTAAATCCTTCGGATAACACTCGTAGTGCATGTCACCAAATAGATTCCCGGTTAATGTTGGATGTCTATAATTAACCAGTAATTATAGAACGATCATGAGTGACACCTAGTAGTCCATCATGGTCCCCAATTAACCGAAAAATCAACGGTTGACCCCAGAACAACTTTTGAATCCTTTTAGTAGCTACAGTGAGTCGTGACCCATTCCCTTCACTCATCTTATACCCACTTGGTTCAGGACATGGTCCATTGTGTCAGCCCCCACTAGGCTGACCATGTCACACCTAGCCCAAGTATTACTTCCTCGTCCTCCGGATTCTAGTTACTGCACATGTATCCAAGAGTACCATACCCTAAACATTTAATTTTTTGGCCAAAGACTTTAGTAACAATCCGACGAGAGGTCATAGGGTGTACATCTCCTCACAAGGAGTGGTGAATCCTCTATAGGCTATTCAAACACCTTCGGCCACTTCGACTTACACCCAATCATCCAGGTCCACATCTCCTCAGAGATTCTTGCTTAAGATGTCAAAGCATAAGTCTTCATGACCAAGATGACTTGAATACCGCAAGTCGAAGGAACATCGCACTTAAGCTGTAGTAAGTGTTGGGATGTATACTGAAAAGTCTATCTTTTGTATGAACATCTTTATTTTTGAAATAAGAATCACATGATCATTGTTTTCATATTTATGGTTATGCATATTGTCTAATACACTACATTATAGATAACATGGTGTGTAGTGTCACACGGGAGATCATGTTATCAGATCCTTGTAAATTATAAGTAAATGCTCACAACCGAGATGGTTATGGACAAACCATTGGTATGGTTGTAGTGTGATTTGGTATTGGTTTGTCTTGACCATAGAATTACACTAGTACACTTTGTGTGTATTGAGCAAGACCAACTTAGAGGTGATTCAATTTATTGTTGACTACATAATTGAATCGGACCTCGGATATTATGGTATACATGCTCTTAATCTCGATATAATAACGGGCACATATACTTAATAATTATTTCTTTGATTTACAAATGGGCGAGATTTATAGAGTAAATCGATAGGCTCGGTAAGTTGGGAAATGATATTATTTATATGGTGTGTCGTTGATTATAGGAGAAAACCGTGTCCTATATATTAGGATGATGATGTCCCCTTGAGGAGCTCATAAGGTTCATCATGTAAACCCTGCAGGTGGACTTGGTCCGGCATGATGATAAGGTTGAGTGGTACTACTCATTGCGTTAAATGTTGATTAATTAATTGTCAATAAATTAATTAATTGATGGAAATTCGAGATCTTAAACACGGAGAGACATTTGTACAAATAATATATGAAGCCCATATTAATTTATGGGGGTTGGTGAGGTAGATCAATGATAATCCTCTAGTGGAATGGATTATCATTAATGGATCAGACTTTATGTGGGCTTGATCCATTGGGTGGCCAAGATCCAACTCCTCTTCATGGTCCCTATTGTAGCCTATTAAAACCCTCATGAAGCTTAGATCCGATGGTGGAAAATGGATCTCTAGATCTTATGGTAGAGATTAAATCTCTAGATCCGACGGTGGAGATTAAATCTCTAGATCCGACAGTTGAGATTAAATCCCTAGATGCGACAGTGGAGATTAAAAGGAGGCTTAAGACTAACTCTATAAATATGGCTTAAGGGGTGGGCGGCAAGAATAACTCAAGGGAGATTAAGGTTTTGGCTTTGGGCAGCAAGGGTTAGGGTTTTGGCTTGGGCGGCAACAAGTTGGGAGATTAGGGTTTGCTTCCTTCTCTCCCTAAGGTGTAGCCGGCGCCCATCATCTTCCTCTCTACCTTGGCCGATGCTCATCTCCTTTCCTTTATTCCTCCTTGGCCAGTGGCAACAAGGATAAAAGGTTTTCCTTTGGAGCTTTTGGCCGGCGGCCCCTTCCTATATTCTTCTCCTTGGCCAGCGGCAACATCAAGTCCCTTGACTTGGTGGTCGGTTCTAGATAGGAGAGGAAGTTTTGTTTTATTCTTCCCATTGTTCGGAGTGAGCAAGGAAGGGAAGAACGTGATCTAGGAGGCTTCAACTTTTGGAAGATCGTCGCCCACATGACGTCCAAAAGGAGGAAGGACATACAATAGAAGATCAAGAGGTATAAGCTTGTTTACTTTGATTAGTGTTCTTTTGTATTATGTATATAATTGTTTACAATTATATGTGGCTAATTTACTTGGACCTCGAAGACAAAAAAAAAATCGGCGATCCGTACATCGTCTATTCCGCGACTAATCGAAGAAATAGAGGTAGGTTACTTGAACAACAAGTTTATTCAAGTGACCACTCTAATCGAATAGCACGACGATGGCACGGTTTCTTGGGTAATCCCTCTTCGACAAGGATTAATTTTTTAATCCGGGGACGTCGATGGGATCGCCATGCACAAGCGACTAAGTTGAAGTGGGAAGTGAAGCTTCCTCCCTTCAAGTGGTATCATAGCCAGGTTCCACAAAACCTTCAATTGGTATCAGAGCTACGGTTTTCGATTTTGTGTGTTTAGGATTCGGTTACTTTTATGCACTTATCATTATTGTATGTGTCAGATAATAGTATGATATGCGTAGGCTAACTTTTTGGTTGCAGGCATAAGATCCAACTATTATGGCCATATGTGTGTGTATGTGATTGGATGTGTGTAATTGTATTATTATTTGAATCCTCAGGTTTGACGAGGCTAGTATTTAATTTTTGTAATAAAGTATGACATTGTTTAGCCACTCTTTTATTTTAGTTTACTTTTGATCTAGATTTCATGTACACTCCTTCATGGAGTATAGGATCGATGGATGTAAATTAAAATAATTATTCTTAGCTCGGATCTCTGGATGGCTTGTACATGGCATAGGGGGGAGCGGACGAGATGGCGATACGACGGGAGGCATATTGGAGAACAAAAGTCATAATAGTTGGAAACTATTTTTTTTCATATTTATTGCTTCTTGTTTGATATGCATATCGTGTGCTAGAAAAATTCCTCAATCTAAAATTACTAAGTGGGAGAGAGATATTTTTATAAATTTCCGCGGCCTCCATTACGATTTGACATGTGATGTAAACAAACTTGTGCGTCGGCTCTGAACTTGTTGGGTTTCCGGCACCGCTGCGAGTGTGTGTTTGAACATGTTTCGCAAACATGTGCACAACGGAAGGAATAAAATAATAAATCTAATTTATTACAAAACACACACCACATGCATACATAGTACAACATGTGTAGACATAACCATAAATTCAAATTTTGCAATAAAAGGAAATTTATACTATGTATACCTGACGTATCACGTGCAGTGGGAAAGACATCAACCGGAGCGATCCTCACTAGAATCGCCTCTATCCGTATCCACACCGAGTATCATCGGGATGACTTCACAAAGTCACGAGCCTCGTCTTCATATGGGTTACTAGCCTCGTGTTGAAGACGATGCGATCGAGAGAAGATCACGATCCGAATCAAAATTCGGATCCAAAACGAGTCCTTAAAAACTCGCTTCTCCGGAGAGGTATTCGTCAACCGTTTGACGAATCCTTCGTCCTCCACCTATGAGGATTACCGGAGATCGAATCCCCGGAAAGGCTACCACTGTCAGAGCTCCAAACGTCGTCCAAACGACACTCCGACAAGAAGGAAACAAGCTGTCCAGAAAACTGGACAGCTTTGGTGGAGGAATAGGGGCCGGCCACATAAGGAAGGTTGAAGCTCACCTTGTCGTCGGACCTAAAGGAGATCACCGGAGCTCCTTCGACAGAAGCTATATGCCGGCAAGGGGAGAGGACGGCAACTGCTGGATGCCGGCAAGGGGCTTTGGGCGGTGGTGTCCGGTGGCAAGAAGTTGGCGTCGACCACTTGGAGAAGAGGGAGAGGGTGGGCGGCAACTTTAGTGTTGCAAGGATTAGGGCTTAACAAAAACCCTTAAGACCTATTTTATAGAGAACAAATTCTCTTAATGGTTATCGGATCATAACCAAAAGCCCGTTAACCTGTTCCATTAATTTAAGTTAAAATAAACCAAACCATGATGGTTTATTTTAAGTTAAAATGAACCAAACCAACTTTGGTTCATTCGTTTAAAACAAACAAAACCCCTTTGGTTTATTCTCCTCTATTGGATTAGAACCAAACCAATTTGGTTCATCCATCATGTCTTCATAAGACACAGCCCATCCAAGCTTCCATTGTGACTGAAAAGATTTCATGCTCGCTTCTTGTTTGGTCCAACCAAACTTAGTTTCTCTCGGTCTGAGAATCTCATTCTCAAGCTCATTTTAAATCCTTTGGATTACGCTCATTGTGCGTGTGACCAAATAGGTTCTCGGTTTATGTTGGTCGTCTATAATTAACCATTAATTATAGAATGATCATGAGTGGCACCTAGTAGTACATCATGATCCCCCATTAACTGAAAAGATCAATGGTTGATCCAGAAATATTTCTGAAACCCTTCAGCAGCTCGAATGAATCGTGCCGCATTCCCTTCACTCATCTTATACCCACTTGGTTCAGGACATGGTCTATAGTGTCAGTCCCCACTAGGCTGACTACGTCACACCTAGCCCAAGTATCATTTCCTCGTCTTATGGATTCTAGTTACTGCACATGTATCGAAGAGTACCTTACTTTAAACATGTAATTCTTTGACCAAAGACTTTAGTAACAATCCGACGAGAGGCCATGGGTATACATCTCCTCGCAAGGAGTGGTGAATCCTTTATAGGTTATTTAAACACCTTCGATCACTTCGACTTATACCCAATCATCCCGGGTCCACATCTCCTAAAAGATGCTTGCTTAAGATGTCAAAACATAAGTCTTTATGATCAAGATGACTTGAGTACCGCAAGTCAAAGGAACATCGCACTTAAGCTGCAGTAAGAACTTCATTGACATATCTATATATGCAGAGAACCATATGAAGTCTTACGGCTTGTCACTCCAATGAACTAGTTACCATAACTAGCATCCACGATTAACTCCGAACATCACAATGTCTCCAGCCAGTGACAATCAGCTGCTTGGATACACCAAGGAGTATACCTCGTTCTAGTCTCGACAGAATCAATGGTGTTCAAATCCATCAATTCATCGACTAGGGATAATTCCGATACATCACAATTACACATGTAGAGATACTCACTAGTTATGATCCAATTACAAATTCTCTCATGCTGTGAATCGTATCGTGGACATTCAGTAAATGAGTTTAAGATCTAATCAAATACATTAAAACATGTATACTCAAATAGTGAATCTTCATTTATCATATAAATGGTTCAAACATAAGGCGATTGCCTTAGGACATCTCTCATATATTACTAACAAACTCCCACTTGGCCTAATGTCAATCGCTACGGTATCCAATACCATAAGCTCTAACATGACCCTCAAACTTACTTTGAGGTAATGCCTTAGTCAAAGGATCCGCTAAGTTTCTTTCAGTGGGGATTTTCTCGATTTGTATTTCCTTCCTACTGATGATCTCTCTGATCAGATGATAGTGGCGAAGCACATGTTTGGATCGTTGATGAGACCTTGGCTCTTTAGCTTGTGCAATTGCTCCATTATTATCGCAGTAGACTGGTATTGCTTCAACAATGGTTGGAATCACACCAAGTTCATAAATGAACTTCTTGATCCAAACCGCTTCCTTTGTTGCTTCCGAAGCTGCAATGTATTCTGCCTCAGTGGTAGAATCCGCTACAGTGTATTGTTTGGAACTTTTCCAACTCACTGCGCCCCCATTCAAGGTGAACACGTATCCAGACTGAGACCTGGAATCATCCTTGTCTGTCTGGAAGCTGACATCCGTATACCCGCGTATCACCATGTCCCCTTCTCCATATATTAGGAACACATCCTTAGTTCTTCTTAAGTACTTAAAGATTGTCTTAACAGCCACCCAATGATCCATTTCTGGATCAGACTGGTATCTACTCGTGACACTCAGAGCATACGATACATCGGGCCTCGTACATAATATAACATACATGATAGATCCTATTGCGGATGCATAGGGAATCATACTCATGCAAATTCTCTTGTCTTCTATGCGCGGACACATAGACTATGAAAGGTGTATCCCATGCCTGATGGGTAGGAAACCTTTCTTGGATTCTGACATGCTAAACATCTTTAGCACTCGGTCTATATATGTAGATTGCGAAAGACCAAGTAACCGTTTCGATCTATCTCTATAGATCTTAATCCCGAGGATGTAGGTTGCTTCTCCTAGGTCTTTCATGGAGAATGTCTTGGATAACCAAATCTTAATTGCCTATAAGACCGAAACATCATCTCCTATAAGTAATATGTCATCGACATACAATACTAGGAACACGACTGCACTCCCACTAACCTTCTTGTACACACAAGGTTCGTCTGGATTTTGTGAGAAATCAAACTTTTTGATTGTCTCATCAAAATGGATATTCCAGCTCCTGGATGCTTGCTTCAATCCATATATGGACCGTCGCAATTTGCATACCTTTGTTTTATCAACCGATGTGAAACCCTCAGGCTATATCATATATACATCCTCGAGCAGGTTTCCATTAAGGAAAGCTATTTTCACATCCATCTGCCATATCTCATAATCATAATGAGCCTCTATGGCCAGGAGCATCCGAATGGATTTAAGCATAGCTACTGGCGAATAGGTTTCGTCATAATCAATACCTTATTTTTGATGATATCCTTTCGCCACTAATCTAGCCTTATAGATAATCACATTACCATCCATGTCGGTTTTCTTCTTGAAAACCCACTTGCACCCTATAGGATTGATGCCTTCAGGTGGGTCAACCAAGTTCCAAACTTGGTTTTCATACATGGAATCCATTTTCAACTTCATGACATCAAGCCACTTATCCCTTTCTGAACTTGTCAGCACTTCTTCATAACTGGTAGGCTCCTCATCATCAATGAGTAACACGTCGTTCGATTCACTTACGAGAAATCCATATCTCTCAGGAATGTTGCGTGTTCTACCAGATCTACGAAGATGTGGTGTTTCAATAGGTCAAGCCGATTGCTCATCACTATGAGTTATCGGTTGTTGTGCTTCACTAGGTATCTCATCAATATCTATTTGAGTCTCTCGAGCCTCCTCAAGCTCGACGACACTCCCACTGTTTTCTTGCAAGAGAAACTCTTTCTCTAGAAACATAGCATGCCTTGAAACAAACACCTTTTGTTCCACAGGATGATAGAATTGCTAACCCCTTGTTTCCTTAGGGTATCCAATAAATAGACATTTATCAGACTTAGCATCCAATTTGTCTGATACAGTCCGCTTCACATAAGCAGGACAACCCCATATCTTCAAGTAAGATACATGAGGTTTCTTACTATTCCATATCTCATATGGAGTAGTGGAGATTACCTTGGTTGACATTATGTTTAACAAGTAAACAGCTGTCTGAAGTGCATAGCCCCAAAAGGACTTGGGAAGATTTGCATGATTCATCATTGACCTGACCATGTCCAACAAGGTCCGGGTTCACCTCTCAGATACACCATTATGCTGTGGTGTATATGGGGGAGTCCATTGAGACAATATACCATTGTCTCTTAGATAATCAAGAAACTCTTGACTTAAGTATTCACCACCTCGATCCGATTGAAGTATTTTAATACTCTTATCATGTTGTTTCTCTACTTCATTTCTGAATTCTTTGAACCTTTCAAAGGCTTCAGACTTGTGTTTCATCAAGAACACATACCCAAACCGTGAGTGATCATCGGTAAAGGTAATGAAGTAGCTATACCCTCCTAAAGCTTGAGTTGACATAGGTCCACATACATCAGTATGTATTAGACCTAGCAACTCTCCCACTCGTTCACCTTTTCCTGTAAAAGGTAACTTAGTCATCTTGCCTTTCAAGCATGATTCGCATGTATCGTATGAATCCAATTCAAACGATTCCAGAATTCCACATCGGTGTAATTCGGACATGAGTTTCTTGCTTACATGGCCAAGACGACAATGTCACATGTAGGAGTCTAATTAATTATCTTTTCGAGCACGCTTGTTGCTCACTTCGATATTGAAAATGTCACTGGATACGTCCAATGTATAAATGTCATTGCTTAAAGTTCCAGTTCCATAAAGTACGCCATTCAAAGTTATATAACAACAATTGTTACTAAACATCAAATGGTAACCATTTCTATTTAAACAGGAAATAAAAACAATGTTCTTTATTAGAGAAAGAACACAATAGCAATTGTCCAGTTCCAAGACTAGTCCGCTAGGGAGCTTCAGCAAATAAGTTCCGATGGCGACCGCAGCAACCTTTGCTCCATTGCCAACTCGCAAATTTGACTCCCCTCTGACGAGTCTTCTTCTATTCCTTAGCCCCTGTATGACATTACATATATGTGAGCCACACCCAGTATCCAATACCCAAGTGTCTAAGGAAATAGAATGACAATCAATAACGAAGATACCTGAAGAGGATGGGGCATCGGATGCCTTCTTCTTCTTCATGGACTCAAGATAAATCTTGCAGTTTCTTCGCCAGTGGCCTTCCTTGCCATAATGATGGCAAGTGCCCTTTTGAGCTGGTTTTGCCTTTTTAGCCTTTTTCTTCCCTTTCTGCTATTCCTTTGACTTCCTCTTAGAACCTTTCTTCGAGGAATCAACTTACAGCACCGTCCCCTGCTCATGCTTCACAGAAGACTCCATAGTCTTCAGCATGTTGAGCAGTACCACAGATGAACCTTCTTGCATCTCAGAGGTGAAGAGGAGCTTGGAGACTTCAAACCTTTCGAATCTCACTTGCTCATCAACCAACTCATAAAGATGAAAGACTATGGTATGAGCATCCATATGCTCATGCTGCTTCCACAGCTTAGGTACCATCATGGCTAGCATGATGCAACTCGTCATTTCAGAATCAGTCACATGTTTCTGATAGGCCAACAATTGGTCTAGAGTTGCATTGTCACTAGGACGGGCGGGAAGAGGCCCTTCGAGGACATTTGCAAGCTTTTCAACCTTGAGAACAATTCTCAAGTTTCTAAGCCAGTCCAAGAAGTTCGGCCCAGTCAATTTATTCGAATCCAAAATGGAACGCAAATTCAAAGACATCATGATCAATAGATTAACTTAGAAATACAAAATGAGCATATATGAGAAAGATGATTTAAAATGCATCAATATACATTTATAAATCCCATTCATTTTTCGAATTTCAAAAACCCCAAAATCACTTCGGGAGATCATAGGTCCATCTCCGAATGGGCTGATATCCATCATAGATATGAATAACCTTGGAGAGAGTCCAACAAGTCATTCATAGCTACGATGGTAGGTATCAAATATACCGATTGCATATCACATATATGCAACTATAACAATGTCCTATCGACTAATTGAATGTTCACACATACATCAGGTTGTTAACTCATTAACAAGTATGCATCATATGCATAGCACCCAACTTCACCTCCCTTCACATCGACCTTGGAGAGAGTCCAACAAACCGATGCTCCAGGTTAAAGTCAACCCATTAATCAAGACATAGTTTTAATATGGTTAGAGCGCATTCAACCAATTAGCCCGGCTTAGAGAGAGTCCAACAACCAAAGCTAACGATTAACCTCTGACTCTTACCATATTAGTATTAAACTATTTCATGGTTTGAACATGTTCGGGTTCGAGCTGGGCTTGGAGAGAGTCCAACAACCCAAATAAGAAACGGAACTCTGGTTCTAACCATATTAATGGAAGGTGTAGGCTTTAATATTGAGTAAGGGGTTTATGTCTCATCCTCTTTGCATGCAAATAACTATTATCTACATGGCATGACATACATGGAATACATCTACATGTCACGACACGCATGGTATAATGATATGCATCTAATGCAATTACATGGCATACAATTATGTCATGTACAAAATTTCCTTATATGTCATAACTATTTATGGAAATAAAATATGTTTAAGATTTAATTCTCCAAATCAAATCATGATTAAATTAGGAAACAAATTTCCAAATCTAATCACATATTTTATTTGTGGAAATAATTGATTAAGGAAAGTCAATTTAGCAAACCAATTTCCTAAATCATCAAAACTATTATGGAAATAAAATATTTTTAAGATTTGATTTCCCAAATCAAATCAAGATTAAATTAGGAAACAAATTTCCAAATCTAATGAAATATTTTTATTTATGGAAAATATCAATTTCCATAAATACTTCCAACTTTCCAAAAGTAGAAGATTTCCATAAATACTTCTAGACTTTCCAAAATTAAAAAATTTTCATAAATACTTCTAACTTTACAAAAGTAGAAAATTTCCAAAAATACCATTATGACTATCTCAAAATAATTTTATGATTATGTCGAAACACAACCTGGGCTTTGATACCACTTGTTGGGTTTCCGACACCGCGACGAGTGTGTGTTCGAACATGTTTCGTAAACATGTGCACAGTAGAAGGAATAAAATAATAAATCTAATTTATTATAACACACACACCACACACATGCATAGTACAACATGTGTTGACATAACCGTAAATTTAAATTTTGCAATAAAATAAAATTTATACTACGTATATCTGATGTATCATGTGCAGTGGGAAAGTCATCAACCGGAGCGATCCTCGCTAGAATCGCCTCTATCCGTATCCACACCGAGTATCTTCGGGTTGACTTCACAAAGTCACGAGCCTCGTCTTCGTACAGGTTACTAGCCTCGTGTTGAAGATGATGTGATCGAGAGAAGATCACGATCCGAATCAAAATTCGGATCCAAAATGGGTCCTCAAAAACTCGCTTCTCTGGAGAGGTATTCGTCAACCGTTTGACGAATCTTTCGTCCTCCACCTATGAGGATTACCGGAGATCGAATACCTGGCAAGGCTACCGCTGTCGGAGCTCCAAACGTCATCCAAATGATGCTCCGACAAGAAGGAAACAAGCTGTCCAGAAAACTGGACAGCTTTGGTGGAGGAATAGGGGTCTGCCAAATAAGGAAGGTTGAAGCTCACCTTGTCGCCGGACCCAAAGGAAATCACCGGAGCTCCTCCGGCAGCAGCTCGACGCCGGCAAGGGGAGAGGACGGCAGCTGCTGGATGCCGGCAAGGGGCTTTGGGCGGTGGTGGGCGGCGGCAAGAAGTTGGCACCGACCACTTGGAGAAGAGGGAGAGGGTGGGCGACAACTTTAGGGTTGCAAGGATTAGGGCTTAACAAAAACCCTTAAGCCCTATTTTATATAGAACAAATTCTCTTAATGGTTTTCAGATCATAACCAAAAGCCCATTAACCCGTTCCATTAATTTAAGTTAAAATAAACCAAACCATGATGGTTTATTTTAAGTTAAAATGAACCGAATCAACTTTGGTTCATTCGTTTAAAACAAACCAATCCCCTTTGGTTTTTTCTCCTCCATTGGATTAGAACCAAACCAATTTGGTTCATCCATCATGTCTTCATAAGACACAGCACATCCAAGCTTCCATTGCGACTGAAATGATTTCATGCTCGCTTCTTGTTTGGTCCAACCAAACCTAGTTTCTCTCGGTCTGAGAATCTCATTCTCAAGCTCGTTTTAAATCCTTCGGATTACGCTCGTTGTGCGTGTGACCAAATAGGTTCTCGGTTTATGTTGGCCGTCTATAATTAACCATTAATTATAGAACGATCATGAGTGGCACCTAGTAGTACATCATGATCCCCAATTAACCGAAAAGATCAACGGTTGATCCAGAACTATTTCTGAAACCCTTCAGCAGCTCGAATGAATCGTGCCCCAGTCCCTTCACTCATCTTATACCCACTTGGTTCAGGACATGGTCTATAGTGTCAGTCCCCACTAGGCTGACTACGTCACACCTAGCCCAAGTATCATTTCCTCGTCCTACGAATTCTAGTTACTGCACATGTATCGAAGAGTACCTTACTCTAAACATGTAATTCTTTGGACAAAGACTTTAATAACAATCCGACGAGAGGCCATGGGTATACATCTCCTCACAAGGAGTGGTGAATCCTTTATAGGCTATTCAAACACCTTCGATCACTTTGACTTATACCCAATCATCCCGGGTCCACATCTCCTCAGAGATGCTTGCTTAAGATGTCAAAACATAAGTCTTTATGATCAAGATGACTTGAATACCGCAAGTCAAAGGAACATCGCACTTAAGCTGCAGTAAGAACTTCATTGACATATCTATATATGCAGAGAACCATATGAAGTCTTACGACTGGTCACTCCAATGAACTAGTTACCATAACTAGCATCCACGATTAACTCC
Organism: Wurfbainia villosa; assembly: GCA_025175895.1. Classification (NCBI taxonomy): domain Eukaryota; kingdom Viridiplantae; phylum Streptophyta; class Magnoliopsida; order Zingiberales; family Zingiberaceae; genus Wurfbainia; species Wurfbainia villosa. Next base: position 60,841,730 of record CM045997.1, read on the forward strand.
GGACATTACAATGTCTCCAGCTAGTGAGAATCACCTGCTTGGATACACCAAGGAGTATACCTCATGCTAGTCTCGACAGAATCAATGGTGTCCAAATCCATCAAATCATCGACTAGGGATAATTCCGATACATCACAATTATACATGTAGAGATACTCACTAGTTGTGATCCAATCATAAATTCTCTCATGCTGTGAATCATATCGTGGACATTCAGTAAATGAGTTTAAGATCTAATCAAATACATGAAAACATGTATACTCAAATAGTGAATCTTCATTTATCATATAAATGGTTCAAACATAAGGCGATTGCCTTAGGACATCTCTCTTATTTTATTAACATCTGAGTGCCTTCCTCCCCATCGGATGAGTTTGTTTTGTGGATCACAGGGTCGAATATAGTTATAGGAAATTATTTAGGAGCATGTTTACTTCTCCATCGGAAGACACATAACCCGAGATAATTGCCTTGGTACTGAGTAATGGTGAACACTTAGAAGCAAATAGGAGTATCCTCCCCATCAGAGTCACTGCTTTTGTTTGTAGGGCCGAAGAGGAACCAACTATTAATTTTATTTATCAAAAAGTTAGGTTGACAAGATAGTAAAATTAATGGGTAAAACCTCCTCTTGCAAATGTAGAATTCCTATACGTCCACACGATCGTGGCATACGATATTCTCGGTGTTTTAAGGTGTTGATTGATTTTAAAATTTCATTGTTTGAGTAATCAATAATTTTTTGAAATATAATGTTTTGATCTATGTGATTCTTAGGTTTTTCAAAAATGACTTTCAACCCGCTTGCTGTAATACTGAAAGAAAATAAATTTACTGGACCCAATTATGTTGATTTGAAGAGGAATCTTGATATTGTCTTGACTGCTGTGGAGTACAAATATGTAGTCTTCGATCAGTGTCCTCCTAAGCCTACGGATGATTCTGGGGAAAAGGAGAAGGAGAGTTATAAGAAGTGGATAAAGGCTGATAAGATAGCGCGGTGTTACATTTTGGCTTCTATGTCAAATGTATTGCAACATCAGCATCATGCCATGCCCATTGCTTATGACGTGATGCTCAATCTCAAGGAGCTTTTCGGACACCAGAATCGGGCTGCTAGGCAGGAAGCCATGAAGAACTTGATGATGACCACCATGATCGAGGGAACACCCGTGAGGGATCATGTTCTCAAGATGATGGCTCATTTGAATGAGCTGGAAGTCCTTGGAGCTGAGATCGATGGGGAAACCCAGGTCAATATCATTCTCCAGTCTCTACCTAGGAGTTTTGAGCAGTTTTGCCTAAATTACAACATGAACAAGAGGTTGTATTCATTGGTGGAGCTTCTACCAGAACTCCAGGCGGTAGAAGGGCTTTTTCGTCAGAGTGCTCAGGCTCAGGCCATGGTTGCCCAAAAGGTTTCTACTTCTAAGCCGAAAGGAAAGAAGAAGAAGAAATAAGGTGGGGCAAAGGTGGCGGGAGGATCTCGGGGAGGAGTGAAGAAGCCGAAAGGCAAGTGTTTCACTTGCAAGCATACTGGACACTGGAAGAAGGGCTGCCCCAACCAGAAGTAGAACAAAGGTATATCTTTTGTTCTAGTCATTGAAACATATTTAGCGGTGTTATCTACCGATACCTGGTGTGTAGATACGAGAGTCACTGATCATGTCTGCAATACTTTGCAAGGGTTCTAGGAAACCAGACGACTAGCTGAGGGGGAGTTTACCGTTTACTTGGGCGATGCCACAAAGATGTCGGCTGTTGCAGTGGGAGATGTTTATTTGTCTTTTGAATAAAGTTTTGGTTCTGAAAAATTGCCTTTATGTACCTTTATTTAAAAAGAATTTGATTTCGTTTTCTAAATTGTTTATGGATGGATATTTTATTTCTTTTAATGACAGAGTTGTTATAAAAAGGAATAGGGATATTATCTGTTCTGGTGCATTGATAGGAAATTTATATACCCTTGAACCAAAAGCTCTCACGATGTAAATAGAAGTAAATAACTCATCTTCTAATTCTAATAAGAGAAAGGAACCTTCGAAAATGAACCAAACATATCTTTGACATCTAAGGTTAGGTCATATTAACCTAAGCAGAATTCAAAGGTTGATAGCTGATGGACCTCTAGGTTCATTAGTGGTGGAAGATTTCCCAACCTGCGAATCTTGCTTAGAAGGTAAAATGACCAAGAGGCCTTTTAAGGCCAAGGGGTATAGAGCCAAAGATGTGTTGGAATTGGTTCATTCTGATTTGTGCGGTCCTATGTCTATCCAGGCAAGAGGTGGTTTTAAATATTTCGTCTCTTTCATAGACTATTATTCAAGATATGGATACATTTACTTGATGCGCCGCAAGTCTGAATGCTTTGACAGGTTCAAAGAATTCAAGGCTGATGTGGAGAAATGTCAGGGTAAAAGTATCAAGACACTACGATCTGATCGTGGTGGTGAGTACCTCTTGGGAGAGTTTAGGAATTACTTATCAGAGGCTGAGATTCAATCCCAATTATCTGCACCTGGCACACCCTAGCAGAATGGTGTAGCAGAGCGAAGTAATATGACTCTTATGGAGATGGTTAGATCGATGATGAGTTATTCTGAGTTGCCAGATTCGTTCTGGGGGTATGCTCTAGATACGACAGTGTATATTCTAAACTTGGTACCGTCTAAATCAGTGTCTTCTACTCACACAAAATTGTGGACTGGGCGAAAGCTTAGTCTGAGACATATTCGGATTTGGAGGAGTCTAACACATGTGCTGAAGGTAGATGCTGGTAAGTTGGAACCTCATATAGAAGTGCGCATGTTTGTTGGCTATACTAAAGGAATGAAAGGTGGTTTGTTTTATAGTCCTAGAGATCAGAGGGTGATCGTTAGCACGAATGTCAGATTTCTAGAGGAAGACTATGTGATGAACCACAAGCCCATGAGTAAGATTATTCTGGAGAAATTAAGAGGGGAAGTCACTACTTCAGTACCATCGGTACAAGAGGATATACCATAAGTGACTGCACCGCATTTCACAGAGGATACACAGGTGATACCTCATCATAGTGGGAGGGTTGTTAGACAGCCTGAGAGATTTATGTTCTTGGGAGAATCTTCTGATTTGGTCCCTGGCGAACATGAACCTGATCCCTGGACATATGACGAGGCAATCCAAGATAAAGATGCGGTATCTTGGCAAAGTGCGATGAATTCTGAGATAGAATCTATGGATTCAAATCAGATCTGGGAGCTAGTATGACCACCCAATGGTGTAAAATCCATTGGATGCGAGTGGATCTACAAAAGAAAGAGAGGAATAGACGGGAAGGTTGAGACCTTCAAAGCAAGGCTTGTTGCGAAGGGGTATACTCAGAAAGAGGGCATCGATTATGAGGATACCTTTTCGCCGGTAGCCATGCTTAAGTCTATCCGGATTCTCTTATGTATTGCTGCTCATATAGATTATGAGGTATGGCAGATGGATGTCAAGACAACTTTCCTTAATGGAAGTCTTGAGGAAAACATCTATATGAAGCAACTAGAGGGATTCATTACAAAGGGCAAAGAGTATCTTGTGTGCAAGCTTAATCGGTCCATTTATGGATTGAAGCAAACTTCGAGATCTTGGAATATCCGCTTTAATGAGGTAATCCAGTCTTATGGATTTATTCAAAGTCCGGATGAGTCTTGTGTATAAAAGAGATGTGACGGAAATGTAGTGGTATTTCTTATACTATACGTAGATGATATTTTGTTAATTGGCAATAATGTCAAGGTGTTATCAGACGTAAGGTTATGGTTGTCTAAACAATTTGATGTGAAGGACTTGGGAGAAGTGGGACACATCCTTGGGATCAAGGTTATAAGGGATCGCAGGAAAAGGATGTTGTGCTTATCTCAAGCTTCATACATAGACACCATTTTGGCTCATTTTAGCATGCAGAACTCCAAGAAAGGTTTCCTACCTTTTAGGCATGGAGTACCTTTATCTAAAGAGATGTGTCCTAGAACATCAAAGGAGATAGAGGACATGAAGGTGGTTCCTTATGCGTCGACAATAGGAAGCTTCGTGTATGCTATGCTATGTATGAGACCGGATATTTGTTTTGCCTTAGCCATGGTTAGCAGATATCAGAGTAATCCAGGACAGGGACATTGGACTACAATAAAGCATATATTAAAGTACTTGAGAAGAACTAGGGATTATATGCTGGTATACCAGGCAGATCAATTACTCCCTGTGGGTTACACAGATTCCGACTTCCAAACAGATAGGGATAACAGTAAGTCTACTGCAGGTTTTGTATTTACTTTGGGAGGTGGAGCCATTGTATGGAGGAGTGTCAAGCAAAAATGCGTGGCGAACTCCATCATGGAAGCTAAGTATGTGGCAGCCTCTAAGGCAACCAAAGAAGTTGTATGGCTCAGAAACTTCTTGATGGACTTGGATGTGATTCCTGGTTTGTCCAGAACTATCACAATTTATTGTGATAACAGTGGTGCAGTTACAAACTCGAAGGAACCACGAGCCCATAAGGCAAGTAAACACATAGAGCGCAAGTACCACCTGATATGAGAGATCGTAAAGCGGGTAGAAGTTGCTATCGCCTAGATTGCATCAGAGGATGACCTGGTAGATCCTTTCACTAAGGCCCTTCTGTTAGGGCAATCTCTTGCCATGATAAGGTTTTGATGTGTGTGGCAAAGGGTTTAAGTTAGGTTGGTATTGTTATTTGATATGTGCGTTGGAGTCTTGCAGGACTTAGTAATTCGCACATGGAGCCTTGGCAGGTTCACCCTCACAACCTCGGTCCTTGAGTCGGTGAAGGATGACTTTGCGGAAGTCGTGCACTTGGAGCATCCGAGGGACCGCCAGACGAGATGACTTGAAGTGAAGCCAAGGAAGCAGACTTCGGAGGCAAGAGATGCGAAGGAACATTGTAGAGCCGTGCGCCTGATGCTGCCGAGGGACGTGGCCGTGAACGAAGAGAGCTTCGGCGAGGGACTTCAAGTGAGATGAGAGAATGAGTGAATTGTAAGTAGCTCATTAGGTGAACTTGGCCGAATGGCTGAGTGTCAGAGACTTGTCCGCAAGGGTTAAGGTTTACCCGACCATCGGAAGCTCAAACTTATGTTAAGTTTGAGTTTCACACGGCACCAGTCGACTGCCATGTCAGGGCAGTCGACTGCTCTGAGTCGAGTGGGTTCGACTGGTATCCGAATGATGGGTTTATGCCCAGCACGGCTATGGAATGGCAATGATCGCCGAGGATATCATGGGCACAAATCGCCAGATCCGATCGCGGCGACTACGGAGGCGAATGATCGGGTGAGGTCCATCAGTCGACTGTCAAAAGTTCCGTTGGACTACAACGGTTGGGATCCGACGTGTTCGGAGGCCGTTGTAGTGACGGCAGTCGATGTTGGGAGTATGGGGAATACAATCAAAGTCCCACATTGGTAAGACATGGAAAAGATCATGTGCTTATAAGAAAAAAGATATCTCCATTGGTATGAGGCCTTTTGGGTAAAGCCCAAAAACAAAACCATGAGGGCTTGGGCCCAAAGTGGACAATATCATACCATTGTGGAGATATGTGGATCTTATATGCACTAACAATTGGTATCAGAGCCATGGTCCATGTCAAGCCATGAACCTCGAACGAAGGAAGTTGAGCTCCCACGTCCGGATCAAGAGAACCAGACATCAGGAAGGAAGTCTAGTTGGGTCGGGGGGACCGAACAACTGGCAGGAAGTCCTGGTGGGTTGAAGATCGGACATCAAGCAGAGAAAATCCTTCGAGGAGGGATAGGCTTGAGGGGGGGCCCAATGTGGTCCTTCGTTTGAGGGGGGGATTGTTGGGAGTATGGGGAATACAATCAAAGTCCCACATTGGTAAGACATGGAAAAGATCATGTGCTTATAAGAAAAAAGATATCTCCATTGGTATGAGGCCTTTTGGGTAGAGCCCAAAAACAAAAACCATGAGGGCTTAGGCCCAAAGTGGACAATATCATACCATTGTGGAGATATGTGAATCTTATAGGCACTAACAGTCGACTGCCAAGGGCAGCAGTCGACTGGTGGCGGCCAATGGGAAGAAATCAACCCTCTCTATAAAAAGAGAGGGTGTGAGCCTTTGAGAGGCTAATGCTTATGCTCTAAGTGATCTTCCTAGTGCCCCACAAGCTTTAAACTCTTCTTACTTGTCTTTACTTCAATCTTATTGTAAGAAGAGTGATCTTGGTTGTAAAGGTTACCTCCACCTAGCTTGGTGCAAAGGAGAGACCATTAGTGGATTGGTTTTGGCAGAGTGATTCACCGAGGACGAATCGGGGACCATGGATTAGAGACGTAGCCGTGAACCACGTTACACCATCTTGTTAGCGTTTGATTTCTTATATTTTTATTTGCTTGTCTTGCTTTATTATTTCCGTTGCGCTAATCTCTTTGTAGACGAGCAAATACCGACATCCAACGTTCGAGAGCTATTCACCCCCCTCTAGCCGGCCATACCGATCCCCTACAAGTGGTATCAGAGCCAAGGAAAGCTTGTCGAAGACTAATCGCCACTACAAGAAACTTTCAAAATGGCCGTCTCCAACATCCATCCTCCGAAGTTTGAAGGAGAATTCGCTTGGTGGAAGAAGCGAATGGAGGTATTTTTCGAAATGGATTTTGATATTATGATTACAATGGAATCCGGTTTCGTTTTGCCTAGGGATGAAGAGGGGAAGCCAATAGAGAAATCTAGGTGAACCAAAAGGCAAAGGGAAGAGCACCTTGCAAATTCAAAAGCCAAGCATCATCTCTTCAATGTGCTCCCCCAACAAGAAATCAACCGAATAGGAGAATGTCTAAGTGCCAAGGAGATGTGGGAGAAGCTAATTGAGCTTCATGAAGGCACATCCGAGGCGAAGCTAGCAAGGAGAGATCTCCTCCACTCCCAACTATCCAACATTAAATTAGAAAAGGGAGAAAAGGTAACTTCTTTGCATTCTAGATTCAAAGAAATTTTAAATGGACTAACAAGTGTAGGAGAAAGGCTCTCCAATCGCGATATGATAATGAAGGCCATAGATGCTTTCCCCCGATCATCCAAGTGGAGTTCAATGGTGGACTCATTTTACATTTCAAAGAATCTAGAGGTAAGTACTCTAGATGAATTTTTCTCCACTATGGAATTACATGAATCTAGGCTTGAAGGAATACAAGAAGAGCCAAAAATACAACCTTCAAGGGGAGTAGCATTATTGGCAAATAAGGGGAAGAAGAAGATAGAGATCTCCTCCTCCTCCGATGACGAAGCGTCTTCCTCCTCCTCCATGGATAGCACCGAAGAAGCCTATATGGTAAGGAGGGTAAGACGTGCTTTAAAAGGTTTTCATTTTCATAAATCAAATGATAGGAATAGAAGACCAAGGGGGAAGGTCATATGCTATAATTGCCAAGGAGAGGGGCACATAAGGGATAATTGTCCCCTTCTAAACAAGAGCAAGGAAGAGAAGAAAAAGAAAGAAGAAAAGAAGAAGAAAAAGGGGAGCAATAAAAAGAAGGAAGAGGAGAAGAAGGCAAAAGAAAAGGGGAAGACCAAAGCTCTAAAGGCAAGGACTTGGGATGACCCATCCTCATCCTCCTCATCATCATCAGATGAGGAGAATGCCTTTGTCACCAATTTGGCCTTGATGGCCTTTGATGACTTGGATTGCTCTTCATCCGAAAATGAAGGATCAAGCTCAAGTGAAGGGGGAGCTTCTACATCCTCCTCATCCGAAGAAGAAGAAGAGGACATGGAAACTATGGTAACGAATCTAACTCCTAAGAAAATAGTTTCCATGGTCTCTAGCTTAACTAGGGATTTATTTAGAGCTAAGAAGAAGAATAAGAGCATGCTAGATCAAATTAAGGATCTAGAAAATAAGCTAGAAAATGCATGCTTAAATGATAATATTTCTTCTAGCTTAAATGATGCATGCTCACATGATCTTTATGTGCCATTAGATGTTAGTGATGCATGTATAAATGAAAATAGGGCCTTAAGGGAAAAGGTAGATTATTTAATAAAAGCCCTAGAAAAATTCACAATTGGCTCCAACACATTGAACATGATCTTAGGAAGCCAAAGAGCTAGCTTCAACAAAAAGGGCCTAGGTTATAAAGAAAAGAAAAATGAAAAGGCCTATAAATACCTAATTGCTAGGGGACAAGATAAAAAGAAGGTAATAGCTAGGAAATGGATCCCCAAGGAATATCTAGTGAACCCCATAGGCAAGAATCTATTTTGGGTTCCAAAATCCATCCTTAAGGGTTAGAAAAACCCTAGGGTAGTCAACCATATGGAATTAACCTATATCATATTTTGGTTGACTTAGGATGGCGGAACAACATTTTTAGAATAGTGTTGGGTGATGATAACGTGCCCATAAATAGATAATAATGCTTAAATCATGATGATTAATGTAATTGTTATATATATGTGCAATCATGATTTATGATTTTGATATTTGGCACATCATCATAAGAAATAGATGTTAAATCATGCCTTAGGTGATAATTTGTTTATTATCATGATATATTCCTAATGCATAAGAACAATTCAATGAATACATGTGTTTCATGATCATAATGTAGAATTAATTGATATATGCCTTTATGATCATGAGAATTGTTAGGTTGATACTTAACCTTGATAGAATTGTATGAATATGATGGTTAAGTATATACAAATACCCCCTAGGATGCATCTCACACTCACCATAGGCTACTTGATTGAAAACTTAGTATGGGTGAGATGTTAGGATGATACAAATGTCCACTAATGCCTATGGCATTTAGATGGTCATTTAAGGTATCAAAATAGCAATAATAGACCAATCATGGGGAAGACTTATGTTTAATTCATAGACATATTGCCCAAAGATCATGGTTGGATATTTCATATGTTTTCAAAACAATTTATTACTTTAAAATCCATGTATTCATGTTTTGAAACAATCCTAAGCAATACTAAGTGTTAAAATGGATACTAACATGCTCAAAAACTAGTGGTTTTTAAAGCCTTTGGATTTTTTTGGCAAATCTCAGAAAATATAATGATTTTTATTGAAAAACTATTTTTCATTGATAAATATACTTAAAAGAAATATGTTCCTCAAATTTCATGATTTTTCGAATTTTTTGGAATTTATAATGCATTTCTGAATTTCACCCAGAAAATCAGAATTTCGGAATCCTTTGTGCCAGTCGACTGCCATACTGATAGCAGTCGACTGCTCACCTGAAAAACAGTCCTATATTTTCTGATTTCAGATTTTAATCATGTTTTTGGTATTTTCCTCTTATTTAATTTGATGCCATGGATTTATAACTTAGTGTTAATCTTTTTGATGGTGTCAAAGGGGGAGAAGTTAATTATGTTTAAGTAAATTATGATAGGGGGAGTTATGATAAGGGGAGAAAATTTGAAAATTTGTATGGGTTAAGGGGGAGTTGCATGTTGTTATATCATGTTTATGTTTACATGCTTTCTTACCTTAGAAATTTTCATCAAATGTTTTTACCTAACTTAAACGGATTGCCACACATCAAAAAGGGGGAGATTGTTAGGGCAATCTCTTGCCATGATAAGGTTTTGATGTGTGTGGCAAAGGGTTTAAGTTAGGTTGGTATTGTTATTTGATATGTGCGTTGGAGTCTTGCAGGACTTAGTAATTCGCACATGGAGCCTTGGCAGGTTCACCCTCACAACCTCGGTCCTTGAGTCGGTGAATGATGACTTTGCGGAAGCCGTGCGCTTGGAGCATCCGAGGGACCGCCGGACGAGATGACTTGAAGTGAAGCCAAGGAAGCAGACTTCGGAGGCAAGAGACGCGAAGGAGCATTGCAGAGCCGTGCGCCTGATGCTACTGAGGGACATGGCCGTGAACGAAGAGAGCTTCGGCGAGGGACTTCAAGTGAGATGAGAGAATGAGTGAAATGTAAGTAGCTCATTAGGTGAACTTGGCCGAATGGCTGAGTGTCGGAGACTTGACCGCAAGGGTTAAGGTTTACCCGATCACAGCTCAAACTTATGTTAAGTTTGAGTTTCACACGGCACGATCATTGCCATGTCACGGCAGCTTCGCTTCCAGCCGAGTGGGTTCGACCGTATCCGATCGATGGGTTTATGCCCGGTAGCCGATCGCCATGGAATGGCATGATCGCGAGGATATCGCGGTACGACCGCCGAGATCGGGCCGATCGACTACGGAGGCGTAGCCGATCGTGAGGTCCATCACGATCGCCAAGAGTTCCGCTGGACTACACGGTCGATCCGGCGTGTTCGGAGGCCATTGTAGGACGGCAATGATCGCCAAGGGCGCAATGATCGTGGTGGGCCAACGGGAAGAAATCATCCCTCTCTATAAAAAGAGAGGGTGTGAGCCTTTGAGAGGCTAATGCTTATGCTCTAAGTGATCTTCCTAGTGCCCCACAAGCTTTAAACTCTTATTACTTGTCTTTACTTCAATCTTATTGTAAGAAGAGTGATCTTTGTTGTAAAGGTTACCTCCACCTAGCTTGGTGCAAAGGAGAGACCATTAGTGGATTGGTTTTGGCGGAGTGATTCACCGAGGACGAATCGGGGACCGTGGATTAGCGGCGTAGCCGTGAACCACGTTACACCATCTTGTTAGCGTTTGATTTCTTATATTTCTATTTGCTTGTCTTGCTTTATTGTTTCCGTTGTGCTAATCTCTTTGTAGACGAGCAAATACCGACATCCAACGTTCGAGAGCTATTCACCCCCCTCTAGCCGACCATACCGATCCCCTACACCCTTCTAGTGAGAGCTTTGATAGGCATGTGGAGGGAATGGGAATCAGATGTATGACACTTTGATGGTAGAATAGTCTTTTAGTATAAGTGGGAGATTGTTGGGATGTATACTGAAAAGTCTATCTTTTGTATGAACATCTTTATTTTTGAAATAATAATCACATGATCATTGTTTGCATATTTATGGTTATGCATATTGTCTAATACATTACATTGTAGATAACATGGTGTGTAGTGTCACACGGGAGATCATGTTATCAGTTCCTTGTAAAGTGTAAGTAAAGGCTCACAACCGAGATGGTTATGGACAAACCATTGGTATGGTTGTAGTGTGATTTGGTATTGGTTTGTCTTGACCATAGAATTACACTAGTACACTTTGTGTGTATTGAGCAGGACCGACTTAGAGGTGATTCGATTTATTGCTGACTACATAATTGAATCGGACCTCGGATATTATGGTGTACATGCTCTTAATCCCGATATAATAACGGACACATATACTTAATACTTATTTCTTTGATTTACCAATGGGCGAGATTTATAGAGTAAATAGATAGGCTCGGTAAGTTGGGAAATGATATTATTTATATAGTGTGTCGTTGATTATAGGAGGAAACCGTGTCCTATATATTAGGATGATGATGTTCCCTTGAGGAGCTGATAAGGTTCATCATGTAAACCCTGCAGGTGGACTTGGTCCGGCATGATGATAAGGTTGAGTGGTACTACTCATGGAGTTAGATGTTGATTAATTAATTTTCAGTAAATTAATTAATTGACGGACATTCGAGATCTTAAACACGGAGAGACATTTGTACAAATAATATATGGAGCCCATATTCATTTATGGGGTTGGTGAGGTAGATCAATGATAATCCTCTAGTGGAATAGATTATCATTAATGGATCAGACTTTATGTGGGCTTGATCCATTGGGTGGTCAAGATCCAACTCCTCCTCATGATCCCTAATGTTGCCTATTAAAACCCTCATGAAGCTTAGATCCGATGGTGGAAAGGAACTCTGGATCCGACGGTGAAGATTAAATCTCTAGATCCGACGGTGGAGATTAAATCTCTAGATCCGAAGGTTAAGATTAAATCTTTAGATTCGACGGTTGAGATTAAAAGGAGGCTTAAGCCTAACTCTATAAATATGGCTTAAGGGGTGGGCAGCAAGAATAACTCAAGGGAGATTAAGGTTTTGGCTTTGGGCGGCTAGGGTTAGGGTTTTGGCTTGGGCGGCAACAAGTTGGGAGATTAGGGTTTGCTTCCTTCTCTTCCTAAGGTGTAGTCGGCGCCCATCATCTTCCTCTCTACCTTGGCCGGCGCTCATCCCCTTTCCTTTATTCCTCCTTGGCCGGCGGCAACAAGGATAAAAGGTTTTCCTTTAGAGCTTTTGGCCGGCAACCCCTTCCTATATTCTTCTCCTTGGCCGGCGGCAACATCAAATCCCTTGACTTGGTGGTCGGTTCTAGATAGGAGAGGAAGTTTTATTTTATTCTTCCCTTTGTTCGGAGCGAGCAAGGAAGGGAAGAACGTGATCTAGGAGGCTTCAACTTTTGGAAGATCGTCGCCCACATGACGTCCAAAAGGAGGAAGGACATACAATAGAAGATCAAGCGGTATAACAAGAGGTATAAGCTTGTTTACTTTGATTAGTGTTCTTTTGTATTATGTATATAATTGTTTACAATTATATGTGGCTAATTTACTTGGACCTCGAAGACAAACACAAAAATCGGCGATCCGTACATCGTCTATTCCACGACTAATCGAAAAAAAAGAGATAGGTTACTTGAACAAAAAGTTTGTTCAAGTGACCACTCTAATCGAATAGCACGATGATGACACGGTTGCTTGGGTAATCCCTCTTCGTCAAGGATTAATTTTTTAATCCGGGGACGTCGATGGGATCGCCATGCACAAGCGACCGAGATTAAGTGGGAAGCGAAGCTTCCTCCCTTCAGTAAGAACTTTATTGACATATCCATATATGTTGAGAATCATATGAAGTCTTACAGCTAGTCACTCCAATGAACTAGTTACCATAACTAACATCCACGGTTAACTCTGAACATCCCAATATCTCTAGCCAGTGAGAAACAACTTATTGGATAAACCAAGGAGTTTAACTCGTGCTAGTCTCAATAGAATTGATGGTGTCCGAATGCATCAATTCATCGACTAGGGATAATTCCAATACATCACAATTACACATGTAGAGATACTCACTAGTTGTGATCCAATCACAAATTCTCTCATACTATGAATCGTATTGTGGACATTCAGTAAATGAGTTTAATATCCAATCAAATACATGAAAACATATATACTCAAATAGTGAATCTTCATTTATCAAATAAATGGTACAACCATAAGGCGATTGCCTTAGGACACCTCTCATATATAACTAACAAGCTCCCACTTGGCCTAATGCCAATTGCCACAGTATCCAATACCATAAGCTCTAACATGACCCTCAAACTTACTTTGATGTAAGCCCTTAGTTAAAGGATCCGCTAAGTTCCTTTCAGTGGGAATCTTCTCGATTTGTATTTCCTTCCCACTAATGATCTCTCTAATTAAATGATAGCGGCGAAGCACATGTTTGGATCGTTGATGAGACCTTGACTATTTTGCCTATGCAATCTCTCCATTATTGTCGCAGTAGACTAGTATTTCTTCAACAATGGTTGGAACCACACCAAGTTCAAAGACGAACTTATTGATCCAAACCGCTTCTTTTGCTGCTTCTGAAGCTGCAAAGTATTCTGCCTCAGTGGTAGAATCTGCTATAGTGTCTTACTTGGAACCTTTCCAACTTATTGCACCTTCATTAAAGGTGAATATGTACCCAGACTGAGACCTTAAATCATCCTTGTCTGTCTAGAAGCTAGCATCCATATACCCGCGTATTACCGTATCACCTTCTCTATATATTAGAAACACATCCTTAGTTCTTCTCAAGTACTTAAAGATTGTCTTAACGACCACCCAATGATCCATTCCTGGATCAGACTAGTATCTGCTCATGACACTCAGAGCATACGATACATCGGGCCTCATACATAATATAGCGTACATGATAGATCCTATTGTAGATGCATAGGGGATCTTACTCATACAAATCCTCTCGTCTTCTGTGCGCGGACACATAGACTTCAAAAGGTGTATCCCATGCCTGATGGGAAGGAAACCTTTCTTGGATTTTGACATGCTAAACCTCTTTAGCACTCGATCTATATATGTAGACTGCGAAAGACCAAGCAACTATTTCGATCTATCTCTATAGATCTTAATCCCGAGGATATAAGTCGCTTCTCCCAGGTCTTTCATGGAGAATGTTTTGGATAACCAAATTTTGACTGACTGTAAGATAGATATATCATTTCCTATAAGTAATATGTCATTGACATACAACACTAGGAACACGACTGCACTCCTACTAACCTTCTTGTAGACACATGGTTTGTTAAGATTTTGTGAGAAATCAAACCTTTTGATTGTCTCATCAAAATGGATATTCCAGCTCATGGATGCTTGCTTCAGTCCATATATGGACCGTCGAAGCTTGCATACCTTGGTTTTATCAATCGATGTGAAATCCTCAGGCTATATCATATACACGTCCTCGAGTAGGCTTCCGTTACTGAAAGTTGTTTTCACATCCATCTACCATATCTCATAATCATAATGAGCCGCTATGGCTAGGAGCATCCAAATGGATTTAAGCATAGCTACTGGTGAATAGGTTTCATCATAATCAACACTATGCTTTTGACGATAGCCTTTCGCCACTAATCTAGCCTTAAAGGTAATCACATTACCATCCATGTCGGTCCTCTTCTTGAAAACCCACTTGCACCCTATAGGCTTAATGCCTTCAGGTGGGTCCACCAAGTTCCAAACTTGATTTTCATATATGGACTCCATTTTCGACTTCATGGCTTCAAGCCATTTGTCACTTTCTGAAATTTTTAGAACTTTTTCATAACTAGTAGGCTCCTCATCATCAATGAGTAACACGTCATTTGATTCGCTTATGAGAAATCCATATCTCTCAGGAATGTTGTGTGTCCTACCAAATCTATGAAGATGTGGTATCACAATAGGTTCAGCCGATGGCTTATCACTATAAGTTATCGATTGTGATGCTCGATCGAGTATCTCTTCAATGTCTATTGGAGTCTCTTGAACCTCCTCAAATTCAACGACATTCCCACTGTTTTCTTGCAAGAGAAACTCTTTCTCTAGAAACACAACATGCCTTGAAACAAACACCTTTTGTTCCAATGGATGTTATAATTGGTAACCCCTCGTTTCCTTAGGATATCCAATAAATAGATATTTATTAGACTTAAAATCCAGTTTGTCTGATACAGTCTGCTTCACATAAGCAGGGCAATCCCATATCTTCAAGTAAGATAAATGAGGTTAGTTACTATTCCATATCTCATATGGAGTAGTGGAGACTACCTTGGTCGGGACTCTGTTTAGCAAGTAAACAACTGTCTGAAGTGCATAGCCCCAAAAGAACTAGGGAAGATTCGTGTGATTCATAATTGAACTAACCATGTCCAACAAGGTTTGGTTTCGCCTCTCAGATACACCATTAAGTTGTGGTGTATACGGTTGAGTCTATTAAGACAATATACCATTATCCCTTAAATAATATAGAAACTCTTGACTCAAGTATTCACCACATCGATTAGATCGAAGTATTTTAATACTTTTTCCAAGTTATTTCTTTACTTTATTTCTGAATTCTTTGAACTTTTCAAAAGCTTTAGACTTGTGTTTCATCAAGAACACATACCCATACCGTGAGTAATCATCGGTAAAGGTGATGAAGTAGCCATAGCCTCCTAGGGCATGAGTTGACATAGGTTCGCATACATAAGTATGTATTAAACCAAGCAACTCTCCCACCGGTTCACCTTTTCTAGTAAAAGGTAACTTAGTCTTCTTGCCTTTTAAGCATGATTCACATGTATCCAATGAATCAAATTCAAACGATTCCAGAATTCCACATCGGTGTAATTCGGACATGTGTTTCTTGCTTACATGGCCAAGATGATAATGCCACATGTAGGAGTCTAATTGATTATCTTTCTGAGCATGCTTGTTGCTCGCTTCAATATTGAAAATGTCATCGGATACGTCTAATGTATATATTCCATTTCACAAAGTTCTAGTCTCATAAAGAACGTCATTCAAAGTTATGTAACAACAATTGTTACTAAAAGTCAAATGGTACCCATTTCTATTTAAACAAGAAATAGAAATGATGTTCTTTATCAACAAAGGAAGAAAATAGCAATTGTCCAGTTCTAAGACAAGTCCTGTAGGGAGATTCATGAGATACGTTCTGATGATGAGTGCAGCAACCTTTGCTCCATTCCCAACACGTAAATTTGACTCTCCCTTGACAAGTCTTCTTCTATTCCTTAGCTCATGTATGTCATTACATATATGTGAGTCACACCCGGTATCCAATACCCAAGTGTCTAAAGAAATAGAATGACAATCAATAATGAAGATATCTGAAGAAGATGGGGCATCAGATGCCTTATTCTTTTTCACGGGCTCAAGATAAATCTTGCAGTTTCTTCGCCAATGACCCTCCTTGCCATAATGATGGCAAGTGCCCTTTTTGAGCTGGTTCTGCCTTTTTCTTCTTCCCCTTCTGTTGTTCCTTTGACTTTCTCTTAGAACCTTTCTTTGAGGAATCAACTAACAACACCGTCCCCTGCTCATGCTTCATAGAAGGCTCCACAGTCTTTAGCATGTTGAGCAGTACCACAGATGAACCTTCTTTCATCTCATGCGTGAAGAGAAGCTTGGAGACTTTGAATCTTTCGGATCTCACTTGCTCATCAAACAACTCATAAAGATGAAAGACTACAATATGAGCATCCATATGCTCATGCTGCTTTTGCAGCTTGGGTACCATCGTGGCTAGCATGATGCAACTTGCCAATTCAGAATCATTCACATGTTCTGATAGGCTAACAATTAGTTCGGAGTTGCATCATCACTAGGACGGGCAGGAAGAGGCTCTTCGAGGACATATGCAAGCTTTTTCGCCTTGAGAACAATTCTTAAGTTTCTAAGTCAGTCCAAGAAGTTCGACCTAGTCAATTTATTCGAATCTAAAATGGAATGCAAATTCAAAGACGTCATAGTTAAGCGATTAACCTAGAAATACAAATCGAGCATATATGGGAAAGATGATTTAAATGCATCAACATATATTTATAAGTCCCATTCATTTTTCGAAATAAAAAACCCTCAAAATCAATTCGGGAGATCGTAAGTCCATCTCTGAATAGGTTGATATTCAACATAGATAAGAACAACCTTGGAGAGAGTTCAACAAGCCATTCTTAGCTACGATGGTAGGCATCAAGTAGACCAATTACATATCATGTATATGTAACTATCACAATGTGCTATCAACTAATTGAATGTTCACACATACATTGGGTTGTTAACACATTAATAAGTATGCATCATATGCATAACACCCAACTTCACCTCCCTTCACATTGACCTTGGAGAGAGTCCAACAAGTTGATGCTCCAAGTTAAAGCCGACTCATTTATCGAGAAATAGTTTTAATATGGTTAGAGCACATTCAACCAATTAGCCAGGCTTGGAGAGAGTCCAACAACCCAAACTAATGATTGACCTCTGACTCTTACCATAATAGTAATTAACTATTTCAATGGTTTGAACATGTTCAGGTTCGAGCTAGGCTTGGAGAGAGTCCAACAACCCAAACAAGAAACGAAACTTCGGTTCTCATCATATTAATGGAAGGTGTAGGCTTTAATATTGTGTAAGGGTTTTAAAGTATCATCCTCTTTTCATGAAAATAACTATTATCTACATAGCATGGCACACACAGCATACATCTACATGTCACAACACTCACGGCATAATGATATGCATCTAATGCAATTACATGGTATACAATTATGGCATGTACAAATAGTTTCCTTATTTGTCATAACTAATTTTGGAAATAAAATATGTTTGAGATTTGATTTCTCAAATCAAATATTGATTAAATTAGGAAACAAATTTCCAAATCTAATCACATATTTTATTTATGGAAAATATTAATTAAGAAAATTCAAATTTAATTTAGGAAACAAATTTCCTAATGACATTAGAAAAATTCTAATTTGAATTTCTTTACTAATTAAAATTTCCATAATTATTTCTAAACTTTCCAAAAGTAAAAAATTTTTAAAAATACAATTATAACTATCGCAAAACAATTTTTGATTATGTCATAACACAGTCGGGCTATGATACTACTGTTGGGATTCCCCGGCACCGACGTGGGTGTATGTTTGAACATGTTTCTTAAACATGTACACAGCAGAAGCAAAAATAAGTATTAAACTAATTTATTATAATATACACACCACACGCATGCAGAATACAATAATTGTAGACATAATCGCATTTTCAAATTTTGCAATAAAAGAAAACTACTCTAGGTATACCTGACGAATTATGTGAAGCGGAAATGACATCAACCTTAGAGACCCTCGTAAGTTTCGCCTCTATCCATATCCATGCCGAGTATCGTCGGGATAGCTTCAACAAGCTATGAGCCCCATCTTCAAAAGTGTTACTAGCCTCGCGTCGAAGACATTGTGATCTGAGAGACGATCACAATCCGAATCCAATTCGAATCCAAAAATGAGTTTCACAAACTTGCTTCTCGAAAGCGGTTTTCATCAACTGATTGATGAAACTTCGATCCTCCACCAAAGAGGATTGCCGGAGATCCAATCCTCAGCAAGGAGGTCGCTGCCGGAGTTCTAAATGCTATCCAAATGACGCTCTAGTCGCAAAGGACACAAGTTGTCCAAGAGGGCAGCTTGGTGGAGGAAGTGGCCGGCCAAACAAGTGGTCGACTGCTCCTTGGTCATCAGCAGCCAAGGAAGATTGGCATTCGACTGAGGATGGCTGGAGGGCTATCGGCGGTTGGTGGTTGGCTGGCGGCAAGGGGAAGGTGGCGGCACAACAACTTGGGTGGCACCTTGGTGTTGGGCGATGGCAACAAGAGAACCGGCGCACAAGAGAGGGAGAGGAGAAGAGAAAACTACTAGGGTTTCGCAAACCTTAGTTGATCCAACACATGTTATCTCTCAACCCCGTTATTTATAGAGAATGTATCTCTTAACCATTAAGAGACTTTTTCTCAAGACCTTTTCACTAAAGCCTTTTCTCTAAAACCTTTTCTCAAAGGGATATTGGTTCACAACCAAAACCTATTAACCCGCTCCATTAACTTAAGTTAAAATACACCAAACTATGTTGGCCTATTTTAAGTTAAAATGAACCAACCAATTTTGGTTCATTCATTTAAAACAAACCAAACCACTTTGGTTTATTTTCGATCATTGGATTAGAACCAAACCGATTTGGTTCATCCATCATGTCTTTATAAGACTCGGCCCATCCATGCTTTCGATGTGACTGAAACAATTTCATGCTCGCTCCATGTTTGGTCCAACCAAACCAAGTCTCTCTCGATCTGAGAATCCCATTCTCAAACTCGTTTTAAATCCTTCGGATAACACTCGTAGTGCGTGTGACCAAATAGGTTTCCAATTTATGTTGGTCATCTATAATTAACTATTAATTATAGAACGATCATGAGTGGCACCTAGTAGTACATCATGATCCCCAATTAATCGAAAAAATCAACAGTTGACCCCAGAACAACTTATGAAACCTTTTAGCAGCTATAGTGAGTCGTGCCCCATTCCCTTCACTCATCTTATACCCACTTGGTTCAGGACATGGTCCATTGTGTCAATCTTCAATAGGCTACCTAGCCCAAGTATTACTTTCTCGTCCTCTAGATTCTAGTTACTACACATGTATCCAAGAGTACAATACTCTAAGCATGTAATGCTTTGGCCAAAAACTTTAGTAACAATCCGACGAGCGTGAAGGTAGGAAACTTCGCTTCCCACTTCAACTCGATCACTTGTTCATGGCGATCCCTTCTACGTCCCCGGATAAAAAATTTATTTTTGACAAGAGGGATTACCCAAGCTACTGTTTCATCATCGTGCTATTCGATTAGAGTTGTCACTTGAACAAACTTGTTGTTCAAGAAACCAACCTCTATTCTACGATTATCTGCGGAATAGACGATGTACGGATCGCCGGCTTTTGTGTTTGTATTTGGGGTCCAAGTATATTTAACCATAAAATAGAACATACAACATGTATATGATTGAAAAACAATTATAGATTACAAAAGAATATAAACAAGCGTTATACCTCTCGATCTTCTATTGTATGTCCTTCCTCCTTTTGGACGTCGTGTGGGCGACGATCTTTCAAAAGTAGAAGCCTCCTAGATCACCAATCTTCTTTCTTTGCTCACTCCGAACAAGAGGAAGTATAGAAACAAAACTCTTCTCCTTCCTTTAGCCAACCACCAAGCACCAACCTTGATGCTTGTCGCCGGCCAACAAGAAGAAGAGATGAGAAGGTGGGCCGGCCAAAAGCTTCAAGGGGAAAACCCTAAGCTCCGGCCAAGGATGAAGGGAAGAAGGTTGAACGCCGACAAAACCAAGGAGGGAAGAGGGAAGGATGGGCGTCGGCCACCTAAGGAAGAAGAAGGAAAGACTTTCCTTAATTGTGGCCGCCCAAGCCTCCTAACTCCTTTGCCGCCCAAAACCCTAATCCCCTCTCTATATCTCTTGCCGCCCACCCCCTTGCCTCCTTTTATAGAGTTAGGCCTAAGCCTCCTTTAATCTCCACCGTCGGTTCTAGGGATTTAATCTCAACTGTTGGATCTAGAGATTTAATCTCAACCATTGGATCTAGAGATTTAATCTCAACTGTCGGATCTAGAGATTTAATCTCCACTGTCGGATCTAGAGTTTTATTTTCAACCATTGGATCTAGGGTTCGTGTGGTTTTCATAGACTACAATAGGGACCATGAGGAGGAGTTGGATCTTGGCCACCCAATGGATCAAGCCCATATAAAGTCTGATCCATTAATGATAATCCAATCCACTAGAGGATTATCATTGATCTACCTCACTAACCCCCATAAGTTAATATGGGCTCCATATATTATTTGTACATTTTTCTCCCCGTGTTTAAGATCTCGAATGTCCATCGATTAATTAATTTACTGACAATTAATTAATCAACATCTAACTCCATGAGTAGTACCACTCAACCTTATCATCATGCCGGACCAAGTCCACCTGTAGGGTTTACATGATGAACCTTATGAGCTCATCAAGGGGACATCATCATCCTAATATATTAGACACGGTTTCCTCCTATAATCAACGTCACACCATATAAATAATACCATTTCCCAACTTACCGAGCCTATCGATTTATACTATAAATCTCGCCCATTAGTAAATCAAAGAAATGAATATTAAGTATATGTGCCAGTTATTATATCGGGATTAAGAGCATGTACAATATAATATCTAAGGTCTGATTCGATTATGTAGTTAGCAATAAATCGAATCACCTCTATATCGGTCCTGCTCAATACACACAAAGTGTACTAGTGTAATTCTATGGTCAAGACAAACCATTCCAATGGTTTGTCCAACCATCTCAGTTGTGAGCCTTTACTTATACTTTACAAGGAACTGATAACATGATCTCCCGTGTGACACTACACACCATGTTATCTACAATGTAATGTATTAGACGATATCCATAACCATAAATATGCAAACAATGATCATGTGATTCTTACTTCAAAAATAAAGATATTCATACAAAAGATAGACTTTTCAGTATACATCCAAACAGAGAGGTCATAGGGTATACATCTCCTCTCAAAGAGTGGTGAATCCTCTTTAGGCTATTCAAACACCTTCGGCCACTTCGACTTATACCCAATCATCCCGGGTCCACATCTCCTCAGAGATGATTGCTTAAGATGTCAAAGTATAAGTCTTCATGACCAAAATTAGTTGAATACCGGAAGTCGAAGGAACATAACAATTAAGCTATAGTAAGAACTTCATTGACATATCCATATATGCTGAGAATCATATGAAGTCTTATCGCTAGTCACTCCAATGAACTAGTTACCATAACTAGCATCCACGGTTAACTCCGGACATACCAAAGTCTCCAACCAGTGAGAAACAGCTGCTTGGATAAACCAAGGAGTATAACTCGTTCTAATCTCAACAAAATTGATGGTGTCCGAATGCATCAATTCATCGACTAGGGATAATTCCAATACATCACAATTACACATATAGAGATACTCACTAATTGTGATCCAATCACAAATTCTCTCATGCTGTGAATCGTATTACGAATATTCAGTAAATGAGTTTAAGATCCAATCAAATACATGAAAATATGTATACTCAAATAGTGAATCTTCATTTATCAAATAAATGGTACAGTCATAAGGCGATTGCCTTAGGACATGATGCACGCGAACGTGACCTCTAATCTCACGACGGAGACCATCGAGAACTTGAAGCACCCGCACGGCTCAACGCCCGCCAGTGCACGGATTTCGTCAAGTAATAAAAAAGATTATCGATCCCATAGGGACTGAGATTTGAGTATAGATTTGGTAAGTGAATGTTATTGTTTGGAATTCTGCTCTAAGGGTTGTGATTGTGAGGGTTGATGGCGGTCCTAACTCAATACGGTGTCACACGGAAGAAGAAAAAGCTAGTTGCGAGTCTTTGGAAGGTATTCTAGGATTTCGATTTCGTTTGTGTGTCACAGAACACGTTGTCAATTGGGTTTTGTCTAGGTTTCTAGCTATGGTTTTGTGGAAAGGACATTATAAACTCCCTCGATGAGCCTTCGCATCTATCGGAAGCTACCTCTGCCATACTAGGTCGACCCCTGGCCTTAGGATGGGATAGTCAGTACAAGGATGCCGAATCGATCCCTACGACGAGTCAAAATTGGGCCGTGTTTCCTACTCTATCGCATCCTTCTACCCACAGTTACAGGAGATGAGGCCAACCCCTAGGTTCCTCCATAATTCTACTAAATCTTTGATACGAGGGTTGTCGCCCCTCGTATCGGCTAGCATAGTAGATAGAAAACCAAAATACATAGATATCGGTCTAAACTAATACCAATTGCAAATACAAATTCAAGAACAGAATTTAATTTGGAATAACATGTTCTACGCACACAAACTACTCCCTAATCCTAGAATCGAAGAGTCTACTCCATAAATAAGAGAGGATAAACCCAAAGCATGATCATTTTTTTTTTTTGATGAAGGTAAATATATATATCATCAAAATAGCACAACCATACATGATCCAAGGAGCCTACTCATGTCATATCCGACGAAGTGTTCGATCTGAGTAGACATCCAGGGCAGAAAGTACATGTGCTCTCAAGTGTACCATCACGCTCAATGTACCAACCCTCTCCTGTACTGTGCGGTCAGTCCTCTCTCTCGCATCCTGCTGCCAAAGATGGAAGTATGACCACATCCTCTGACTATCGCACATCCTGTGTCTGAGTGCACCTCATACTGATGCAATCCCTGCCTGGCCTGGTCCTGTGATCAGGTCCATACATCCTATCTGTGTCCTCTCCGCGCCATCTGGTCTCCATCATCCTCCTCCTCTCTAGTGTCGTGACCCCACTTTTAGCAAGTGGTCAGCTATCAACGGATTTGCGGTGTCTTTACCGCGAGCCGTTTGCTGCGGACTAGATAGGCCATTCAGGTGGGCCTATTCACCTCTCTAGGCTTTTTGGCAAAGTCACAGCCATCAACGGATTTGGCGTGTCTCTACCACAGCCGTTATCTGTGGACTAGATAGGTCATCATGGTGGACCTATATCTCATCATCCCAAAACAACCCACTATACAAAATAAGACACCTCTCACAATTTTTTTTTTTTTTATAAAACAAAACCTTAGGGTTAGGGTTTTGGGAACCCTAAACCCTAAAGTGCTTACCCCAATTTGGAGTTAGGGTTTGGAAACCCTACCTGGTTTTTTTTTGTAGAACCCTAAAACCTAAACTGTCAAGACCCCAAAATTGGGGTTAGGGTTTGGAAACCCTATCTGAAATGTTTTTTTTTTTGAACCCTAAAACCTAAACTGTCAAGACCCCAAAATTAGGGTTGTGGTTTGGAAACCCTATCTGAAACATTTTTTTTTAACCTAGGTTAGGGTTTGAAGTTAGGGTTTGGGAACCCTAAACCCTAAAATACCAAGACCCCAAAATTGGGGTTAGGGTTTGAAAACCTTATCTGAATTTTTTTTTTTAAACCTAGGTTAGGGTTTGAAGTTAGGGTTTGGGAACCCTAAACCCTAAAATGCCTAAACCTCAAAATGAAGATAGGGTTTGGGAACCCTATTTGCAACGTTTTTTTTTTTTTTACATTGCATGGGATACATCAAGTGCTCTATATACATGTACCTGTATCTTCCTAAATATCCTCTCCTCATCAAACCGAGAATCCTCAAATCTGATCTCATTTCTAGCCCTCCAAACATAATGTACAGTCGTTCCAAGGGCTAGATGTCATGCTCTCATACCGTCTGAGTCCCCCCGATAATGAAGTCTGAAGATGCGTAGTGCCTGCTCAGACAGCATCGTGCTCATCTCGTGATCTGACCATCTCCTCACCCGTGCCCATAACAGCCTGACCACATGGCATCTGAAGAATACATGTGCCTGTGTCTCCTCCTCCAGTCTACAAAATGCACATCTCCTGTCCTCCATGTAGCTCTGTCGATCTCTGGTAGGCAGTCTCCCATTAGCCAACAACCACAGTGTGAACTGATGGCTTGGCTGGATGACCCTCTGCCATATAGTCTTAACCCACGCTTTCTTTGGTCTATGCTCTCTGAAATGATCATATGCCTGCCGTACTCCCGCCCCTCTGCTGAACCATGCTGCTAGTGTGTGTGATGCTGTAATGGGGCTACCTATACTAGCCAGTATACTATCTCTGATGTGCAGAATCATTTTCATCAGTGGCGAATCCGTGTGCCTCACTTTCGCCTAGATCTGGGTATGCGAGGTAATGCTGATGCACCCATCGTATCCATAGTGAGTCTGGCTTGTCCTGTATGCGCCATAGAACCTTTGTCAGTAGTGCGAGGTTCCAAGACTTCAAGTCCCTCAAGCCTAGACCACCTTCCTCTTTCAGCCCACATATAGCTGACCATGAGATGGGGGGGTGCTTACTCGTCCACATGAAAGCCCGGCATAGGCTATGAATGCGCTCAATAACTCCAGCTGGCAGTGGCAATATAGACATCCAGTAACACTCGACCCCCTGCAGCACCGATGCGATAAGCTGTGCTTTACCTGCATAAGAGAGGCTCTGTTTTGGCCATGCATTAATCCTCCTGGAGAGGCCATCTAGAAGTATCCCATAGTCCGAGATTTTGAGTTTTTTTTAGGCTAATGGGATTCCCAAGTATTTGAAAGGCATCTCTCCCTCCTGGAAGCCGGTAATAGCACATATCTGGGCTTTGGTCTGTGCATCTATGCCCGCCATGTAGCAGCTGGATTTGTGCACACTTGCAGTGAGTCCTGCCATCTGTGAAAATTGTGTCAAGCAATCAACTAGTCTCCTAACTGAAGGTATGTCTCCCCGTGATAAAAGCAATAGATCATCATCATATATCAGGTGGGAGATGCCCAAGTGCTCACATGTGGGATGGAATTCGAAATCTGATCTGGTACTTGCCCGTGCCAAGGATCTAGATAAATACTCCATACAAATGCCAAACAAGTAAGGTGAGAGTGGGTCACCTAAAGCATGATCATGTTCATATAAACAATGGAAATTATGCAAAGAATAGAAATTACAATGTAATGTGGCTCCTCTCTCCGACATTGAAGTGTAGAACTTGGATCTCCAGCAGCTTTCTTCCTCCCCATTGCGAGTTCTCGAAGCTTTTTAGGGCGTCAGAGTGTCGTCCTGACCATCGTGCCTCCCCCTTGGGTTTGGACATAGCCTCCTTTATATAGACATCATCCTGGATTGCCCCGAAACCTGGAAAATAACCGACTCACATCGGAATCGCACAGTGCCACATGACCATGTGAATCCACACAGCCAGGCCGTGTGTGGTGCTGTGGGGCAGGTCGTGTGTTTTCACAGGGCCAGGGTGTGTGTCATTCTACTCTAGCTGCAAAATATCTTCTTTTCGCTCCAAAAGTGAGCCAATTTTCTCGTATAATGTTGTACTGCACACAATAGTACAATGAGCAGACCTCCGAACCAGAAAATAGGAAATGCATGCAAAACAAAATAATATATAAATGAAACAAACATAAAAAAGAAATGAGATGTGAGCGAAAACTACTCCTAAACCCCCTATACGTTTTGCTCACATCAATTTAAAAACATGATGCATGCAAACGCGACCTTAAATCTCGCGACGGAGACCGTCGAGGACTCAAAGCGCTCGCTCACACTCAATGCTCGCAAGTGCACGGATGTTGTCAAGTAATAAAAAAAGATTATCGATCCCACAGGGACTGAGATTCAAGTACCAATTTGGTAAGTGGACGTTATTGTTCGGAATTCAGATCTAAGGGTTGTGATTGCGAGGGTTGACGGCGGTCCTAACTCAATACGGTGTCACACGGAAGAAGAAAAAGCTAGTTGCGAGTCTTTGGAAGGGATTCTAAGATTTTTGTTTCATTTGTGTGTCGCAGAACATGTTGTCAATTAGGTTTTGTCTAGGTTTCTAACTACGGTTTTGTGGAATGGACATCATACACTCCCCCAATGAGCCTTCGCATCTATCGGAAGCTACCTCTACCATACCAGGTCGACCCCTGGCCTTAGGACGGAATAGTCTGTACAAGGATGCCAAATCGATCCCTGCGACGAGTTGAAAATGGGGTGTGTTTCCTACTCTATCGCATCCTTCTACTCACAGTTACGAGAGATGAGGCCAACCCCTAGGTTCCTCCATAATTCTCCTAAATCTTAGATATGAGGGTTGTCACCCCTCGTATCGGCTAGCACAATAGATAGAAAACCAAAATGCGTAGATATCGGTCTAAACTAAGACCAATTGCAAATACAAATTCAAGAAAAGAATTTAATTTGGAACAACATGTTCTACGTACACAAACTACTCCCTAATCCTAGAATCAAAGAGTCTACTCCATAAATAAGAGAGGAGAAACACAAAGCACGATCATGTTCATATAAACAATGGAAATTATGCAAAAAACAAAAATTACAATGCAATGTGGCTCTTCTCTCCAGCGTTGAAGTGCAGAACATGGATCTCCGATGGCTTTCTTCCTCCCCATTGCGAGTTCTCGAAGCTTTTTAGGGCATTGGAGTGTCGTCCCGACCGTCGTGCCTCCACCTAGGGTTTGGACGTAGCCTCCTTTATATAGACATCAGTTTGGATCACCTCGAAACTTGAAAAATAACCAACTCAAGTCGGAATTGCACAATGCCACATGGCCGTGTGAATCCACATGACTAGGCCATGTGTGGCTCTGCGGCGCAGGTTGTGTGTTTTCATTGGGCCAGGGTGTGTGTTATTCTGCTCTAGCTGCCAAATGTCTTCTTTTCACTCCAAAAGTGCACCAATTTCCCCGTATACTGCTGTCCTGCACACAAAAGTACAACTAGCAGACCTCTGAACCAGAAAATAAGAAATGCATGCAAAAAAAAGTAAAATATGCATGAAACAAACATAAAATGAAATGAGATGTGAGTGAAAACTACTTCTAAAACCCTATATGTTTTGCTCACATCAATTCCTCCAGACTTAAATCTTTGCATGTCCTCAAGCAAACCTCAGTCCAATAAATTTTAAAAAGTATTGTTCCATACTTAGCATGTTACCTAGATTTATCAAGTGGTATTTTCAATCAAAGCAAAATAAATGTGTTCTAAAAATTCACTAAGTTAGCTCCTCATGCACGTGCTAAGCGAATCTTCTTAGGGGATACTCGTTCCACGGTAAGTTAAGTCATCATCCTATAGCTTTCCTAAGGTCTCCGACTCTTAGGCACTTACCTGCTCAAAGCGAGGGTCGTTCCCTAGATCTAGCACAAAGTCTCAAAGGTGTGCTCGGTATTGAGAGAGATTGGTAGGTGTTCCCTAGTAACCTAACTCGGTCTCAAAGGGGCACCTATCCATTACCACCCACAATAACTATTTTTTTTATCCCTCATAATTTTTTTTCTATTATTTTTCTACTCACTGGGATTTTGATTTTTTCGAATGGCCTTACACAATCCGAGCATCTCCAGTAACTAAAATGCTAAACTTAGGGTCATCTATGGATTCCAAAGTACTAGACTACTAAGATGAATCATAACTAGGTACGTACTAGACTTTCCCTTTCAGAATGTTCGTCATGTGTAGGTATAAAAATAAAAGTTAACCAGTGTAAGACTAGAACATTCATTAGAGCAAATAAAATAAAATACCACAAGGTAAATGAAGTTAAACTACCCATGGAAACAACTCATGAAGAAAACTTTAAAAGTACTTCTGAGGAAGCTTATAGATAGCAAAAACTAAGTGCTGAAAGAAACTGACCAACCTATGCATGAACAAATGAATGCTAACTAAAATGCAAATATCAGGAAAGAAACTACTGATAGAAACAAAATAAATCAAAACTTGGGGTCCCCCCTAGACTTAAGCGAAGCATACCTCTATCATGGTGGATGAGGTGGAAAGTCTAGTAGCCTCGTCATCTCAGGGTCCTGGGAAAATCTAGTGTTGAGTCACTGATGACACATGTACATGTGGTCAATCTGAGAGTTGGTGGATGTAGCGGCTACTCGGTGCTCCTCCTCCCTAGACCACTATGCTTGCTGGGCACTCATGTGATGTCGCATCTCCTAGCGGTAGATGGCCTCCTCCTGGCGACGGGAAGTCTCCTCCTGGAAGTAAATGTAGGCCTCGTCATAAAACTCCTCAGCACACTGGAAGTGCTCTCGGAAGCCCTGAAACTCTGTCTGCATGTAAGCGCTCTTCTCCTCTCATCGTTGCCTCTGCATTTATTGCTCGACATATATGTTGTCGAGGCACGATCGGAACTCCAAAAAATCATAGGCAGATGTGCCTACATCCTGCTCAAAAGTAGAAAAATGTGGTGGTGCAGGTGTAGGCTCATGTCGACATGGACTAGGTAGGCTCCTATGCATGTGTGGACTGGAGGGAGAGTGATGTAAAGGGGTGGAATGCACAATGCGGCACCCTTTATCCCTTGCACAACATGGCCATGTGAAAACACACGGCCATGCCATGTGCGTCGCTAGAATATGGGGCACTATCGTGTGAAAACACATGACCAAGCCGTGTGCCCCCCATTTCTCTCTCATGGTGCACAACGGTCCGAATTCTCCTTACACGCTCAATTGTGTAGATTTAAAATGATTTTTTTTTCTACCTAGAAAGTCCTTTCTGGTCCTAATTCTAAAAGAAATGGAAATCAAAGTTCAAATTAACCAAATGAATGAAAACATAGAAACTAAACTTGGGTTGCCTCCCAAGGAGCGCTTTGTTTAAGGTCTTTTAGCTCGACTCTACTCCATTGTCTCAACTTGGCTCTGGAGGTTCTGTGAACCTCCATTCATCTGTCTTAGGAACTTTATATACAGTTTCCTCCTTAGCTCTAGCTGGAATCACGTACTTCCTTGACGCGGGTCCATGACTCTCCGTACTAGTAGACTCAAATTCCATCTTACCCTATCCTACTTTTAGGGCCAGCTTGTGATTCCTGACGTAAATAATGTTGGTGCAATCGGCCCAGGTCACGATTGACCGGACTCGAGTTTGACTCGAGTGATGTTTTGATGTTTGACAAAGTGAGTTGACATTGATGTTTGACATTAATGTCTATTGATGTTTTGGAGAGATTGTTTATACAATCAACTCGGGTTATGTTTAACCGGACTTGAGTTTGACTCGAGGGAGACTTTGATGGTTCACTGGAGTTGACCATGTCAAGGAAAAGTCCAAGCATGGGTCTTGGCAAGGAAAAGTCCAAGCATGCATCTTGGCATGGAAAGTCCAACATGTGTTGGCAAGGAAAGTCCAAGCTTGAGTCTTGGCATTTGAGAAGTCCAAGGGGTTTGATATTGGCGGCGTAAAGTCCAAGCGGGAGTCTTGGCAGCATAAGTCCAATGGTTGGCGGCGTAAAATCCAAGCGGAGTCTTGGCGGCGTAAGTCCAATGTGCCTTGGCGGTGTAGACACCGTTAGTATGACATAGCCGATGGAAGCACCTGAAGGCTAGCGCGATGGATGAACAAGTCATGGATGACTTGGAGGGATCCGAGAGGCGTGAGGCTGATGGAGGTGGCTAGAAGGCTTAGGTCTAGGCTAAGGGTGGTCTAGCAAGTATGTGGGAACCATACTTGGGTTAAAACCCCATGTTTGAGGTGTGCCAGTCAACTGGTGCCATGTGGCAGTCGACTAACTGAGTCAACTAGGGTTTGGCTGTGGGAATTGGCCTAGCAGTTGACTGATCAGCCAATCAGTCGACTGATCATGTGATCAATCGACTGGTGCTCGGGTTTTGGAGCACAGAATGGAACCTCACTCAACCGCTGCGGTCAGCAGTCGAGTGATGGCTTGATCAGTCGACTGATGTCCTAGCCATTGGATTTTTCCAGTGTGGATTACACCGTTGTCTCATAGCAACAGTGTGATCAGTCGACTGATGGTCCCGATCAGTCGACTGATTGGCTTTTTCCAACCTAGGCAGAAGCTATAAATGAAGCTCGTGGAGGAGAAAAAGCTATCCAGTTCTTGAGAGCTTTTAGGGAGATTTGTTGCTGCAAATCAAGTCTCCAAGTGCAAGTCAAGCAACCAAGCATTCAAGCAATCAAAAGCAAGTGTTGTAAAGTTTTTCTTTACTTGTCTTTCATATTTGCCTTGTATATTGCTTGTATTTCATTCTTGCTGTTGTAAGATCATTTGTATGAGGTTTCTCCACCTCCGACTTGTGTCGAGGAGTTATTGTGATTAGTAGTGCATGTTTGCAATGCTAGGGCTTTTAGAGCCTGATCCGTGGAGTAGGAACCGTTCGGTTCCGAACCACGTTACATCTCGTGTCTATTGTGTTGTGTTTGTTCTTGTTGTATTTTATTGTATATTCCACTGTGTATTAACAAGATTGTAGACAAGCAAATGCGAATGAATTCCATCATACGGGCACGCCACTATTCACCCCCCCTCTAGCGGCCTCAAATCTCCTACAAGATAACCGCCGGGAGCTAAAGAAGCTAGAGGGAAGATGGAATTCCAAGACAAGCTTGGATGGGACATCAACACTCCACCACCATACAACCGAGAAGATTTTCCGGCGTGGGAAGCAAGAATGGAGACATTCTTGATGATGGATATAGAGGATTGGTTCATCCTTGTAGAAGGCTTTGAACCCCCTCGGGATAAGAAGGGAAACGTCTTGAAGTTGAAGAAGTGGACACGAGAGCAATGTCTCAAGTTCAAGACCGAAGTCAAGGTAACAAAGCTCTTAGAAGATTTGATACCTAATGACATTTTGTCTAGCTTAGGTGAATTTCAAGATGCCAAGGAGCTATGGGACAAATTGGCCAAGTTCTATGAGAAGCCTCACTTGGCACAAGTAGAAGAAGAAGAATCCTCATTGGCTCAAGAAGAGGAAGAAGCCGAGGAAGAATCATCATCATCCTCACAAGCGAGTGAGGACTCGGAAGTTGAGAAGGAATCAACTTCCGGATCCGTGGAAGAAGAGGAGACCTCCACCTCTAGGATTGAAGGGGAGGAGATTAGAGCATCTACACTAGAGCAATCTCAAGAAGAACCATCCACATTCGGTCGATAAGAATCTCAAAATTCCACCATTGACCTAGGTAACTCAAGCATTTCGTTTCAAAATAAAATCCATATAATTTTCTTTGAGTGTAGGAAAACCGGGCACTATAAGAGCAAGTGCCCAAAAAGGATCAAGAAAAGTCCACCGGTGCCAAAGGTTAAGGATGCCAATGTCCAAGGTCAAAGGAGCAAAGAGCACATCATTTGCTTCAAGTGTCATCAAAAGGGGTACTATAGGAGTCAATGCTCTAGGGAGAGCAAGAAGACTCAAGAGGGAGCATCACATGTGGGGGGAGTCTCTAAGACTAACCCTAAGGTATATTTTTATAATGCTCATTCTTTAAATTTTAGGCAAAAGCATGCTAGAAATAATTTAAACAATTTTTCTATTACTCATGAATCAAAGCATGCTAGAAATAATAAGTATGTTTGTCTAGAAGCTAAACATGTTGGTTTTAAGTCTAAAGAAAAATCTAGAAATAATAACTCTAGACTCGTTTCAAAGAAGGAGAAATTTGGGACTAATGTCCCTAGAAACGTCCTTCCTAGGGAAACAATTAAGAAAATTGAAAATCATTTAGGCATTAACCCTAATAAGGGTAGGCATATGCCTAAAGAAAATGGTAATGCCCAAAAACCTAATCAAAAATCAATTGGGCAATTAGAGTTAGAAAATCAAGCCTTGAGATCAAGGCTTGAGAAATTGGAAAACACCCTTGCAAATATGCAAAATCAATTTAAAGGGTCAAATTGTCAAACTCTAGGATCTAGGAGTCAACGTAAAGGGTGTAAGAGGCAAGAATCATCTAAGAGACAAGGTTTGGGTCACAAACCAATGTCCAAGAAAGTAATGCCTACTACCATAATGTTCCATTTGATTATGGAACTAGACCTAGGTCTAAGAAAACCAAGGTCTCTAGGGAAATTATCCCTAAGGCCAACCATGGTGGGTGCCTAGTGGCTAGGGTTTCTAAGAAACCTAAGGAAGCCACTAAGAAGGTTACTAGGGAGGCAATCCCTAAGGTTAACCATGGCAAAACCATAATGACCAAGGCTAACAAGCCTAGAAGGGTCATTAGAAAGGTATCTAGGGAGGTCATCCCTAAGGAATACCTAACTAATCCAATGAGTTCAAATAGATTTTGGGTTCCAAGGAGCGTGATTGACTCACGCTAAATGGGTTAGGATGTGCCGACTTTGATTGGATGGGTAGTTAATTCAACCATAGCAAAGTTGACATTTTAGGTTATTTTCAAGGTTATAGATACCTTGGAAATAGGTTTGATATTATATCCTAAAAGATTTTAGGATGTGCCAATACATTTTTGGAATCATGAAAATTGACACAATCTAGATTTAGAGGTCATAGTGTGCCATTTTGGGTTTTGGCACACTTTGGGAATTAGTGTATCAAGAGAATTGTTGTAAGGTTTAGAAGTTACAACAAGAGTGATACTCAAGTGCTACACACCTTGATGTCTTACACTTACCATGCTTCATGTGTTTTACCATATGTTTGTATGGAAGGAATGTTTATGGTATATTGCATCTCACAAAACAGGTCATTCACCTTGATTGTGTATTTCAACACTTAGAAAGGGTGAGATGTTAGGATTTTGAAACCATTGGATGTTAATGTTTGTTAAAATGAAATAAAATACCAAAATACATTAACAAATACATGAATATAAGCATAACATTAATATATTCGACATACAAGAGTAAACATGATAAAATGAAACAAATTGAGTGAAGAAATCGAAATTCACTCAATTTCATAACTGGAAATCAGAGATCAGTCGATTGAGACTGTTTATCAGTCGACTGATCATACTATAGCACGATACAGCGAGTCCAACAGTCGAGTGCTGCTTCTAGGACTCGACTGATTTGTACATCAGTCGACTGTTGGTACTGTTCATCGGGGCAGAAGAGTCATCAGTCGAGTAGCCCGCTCAGCAATCGAGTGGTGATTACATCAGTTGACTGATGCCCAATATCAGTCGATTGATGTTACTATAGCTCGATACAGAATGCTCAGTAGTCGAGTACTGAGCCAGAGCAGTCGATTGCCAATTCAGCAGATCGCACACTAACTCGCCATCAGTCGACTGATTTCATACATCAGTCGACTGGCGTCGTAATTTTATAACGTCGAACCGCTAGGGTTCAGCTTCTTCATGCTTTCTCCTTCGCGCGATTCTTTTCTCCGATCATCGCTAACTCTCTCCGACCAGTCGTTCCTCGTCCACGTCGACGACCAAAGCCCTAGGTTTGGTAGTTTTCTCTTCCGTTTATGTTTTTGATCTCTCTATAGCCCTAATGGCATCTCACATTAGGGTTCCGGCGAGATCCTTCCTCCGGCGATCTTTCCGGCGTTCTCTTCAGCAAACCAATTGTCTAGTTGCCTTGCGCCTTCTCCTCATCAACTTCAAATGGCATCGAAGTATAATTTCTATACCCCTTAAACCCTAAATTTTTTTACAACTCATTTTGATCTAATCATTGTGTTTGTATCATCGCATTCCATCGCATTGCATTGCATTCATATAGACGACCTCGTAGAAATGACCAGAGTGAGGTTGGATCACGATTGTACCAACCCATGGAGGTTAGGTACATCGATGTCGATTTCTTTAGGCATTACTGTAGCAATTTCATGGAGATTTTAGCGTATTATCAGCTCATGAAGGTAGCTCTATGTAATCATGCCATTGTTAGTAATATATTAGAGATGTCCTAAGGCAATCGCCTTATGTTTGAACCCTTTATATGATAAATGAAGATTCACTATTTGAGTATATATGTTTTCATGTATTTGATTAGATCCTAAACTCATTTACTGTATGTCCACGATACAATTCACAGCATGAGAGAATTTGTGATTGGATCACAACTAGTGAGTATCTCTACATGTGTAAATGTGATGTATCAGAATTATCCCTAGTCGATGAATTGATGGATTAGGACACCATCGATTCTGTCGAGACTAGCACGAGGTATACTCCTTGGTGTATCCAAGCAGTTGATTCTCACTGGCTGAAGACATTGTGATGTCCGGAGTTAATTGTGGATGCTAGTTATGGTAACTAGTTCATTGGAGTGACCAGCCATAAGACTTCATATGGTTCTCTGCATATATAGATATGTCAATGAAGTTCTTACTGCAGCTTAAGTGCGATGTTCCTTTGACTTGCAGTATTCAAGTCATCTTGATCATAAAGACTTATGCTTTGACATCTTAAGCAAGCATCTCTGAGGAGATGTGGACCCGGGATGATTGGGTATAATTCGAAGTGATCGAAGGTGTTTGAATAGCCTATAAAGGATTCACCACTCCTTGCGAGGAGATGTATACCCATGGCCTCTCGTCGGATGGTTACTAAAGTCTATGGCCAAAGCATTATATGTTTAGAGTAAGGTACTCTTGGATACATGTGCAGTAACTAGAATCCGTAGGACGAGGAAATGATACTTGAGCTAGGTGTGACGTAGTCAACCTAGTAGGGACTGACACTATAGACCATGTACTGAACCAAGTGGGTATAAGATGAGTGAAGGGAATGGGGCACGATTCATTGTAGATGCTGAAGGGTTTCAGAATTAGTTCTGGATCAACCATTGATCTTTTCGATTAATTGGAGATCATGATGTACTACTAGGTGCCACTCATGATCGTTCTATAATTAATGGTTAATTATAGACGGTCAACATAAACCGAGAACCTATTTGGTCACACGCACAACGAGCGTAATTCGAAGAATTTAAAACGAGCTTGAGAATGAGATTCTCAGACCGAGAGAAACTAGGTTTGGTTGGACCAAACAAGGAGCGAGCATGAAATCGTTTCAGTCGCAATGGAAGCGTGGATAGGCCGTGTCTTTTGAAGACATGATGGATGAACCAAATTGGTTTGGTTCTAATCCAATGGAGGAGAATAAACCAAAGGGGTTTGGTTTGTTTTAAACGAATGAACCAAAGTTGGTTCGATTCGTTTTAACTTAAAATAGACCAACATAGTTTGGTTTATTTTAACTTAAATTAATGGAGCGGGTTAACGGGCTTTTGGTTATGATCCGATAACCATTAGGAGAATTTATTCTCTATAAAATAGGGCTTAAGGGTTTTGTGAAAACCTAATCCAAGCAATCCACAAGTTACCGCCCACCCCTCCTCTCCTCTAGTGGTCGACACCCAACCCTAGCCACCGCCCAGCCTTGTGCCTCCGTCCAAACTTGTTGCCGGCGTCCAAGCTTCAGCCGGCACCCTCCGGTGATCTTCCTTGGGTCCGGCGACAAGGTGAGCATCTAACTTCCTTATTTGGCCGGCCCTAATCCTCCACCAAACTGTCCAGTTTTCTGGATAGCTTATTTATTTCATTTCGGAGTGTCATTTGGACGACATTTGGAGCTCCGATAACAGCTTCCTTGTCAGGGATTCGATCTCTGGTAATCCTCATAGGTGGAGGACGAAGGATTCGTCAAACGATTGACGAATACCTCTCCGGAGAAGCGAGTTTTTGAGGACTCATTTTGGATCCGAATTTTGATTCGGATTGTGATCTTCTCTCGATCACATCGTCTTCAACACGAGGCTAGTAACTCGTACGAAGATGAGGCTCGTGACTTTGTGAAGTCATCCTGAAGATACTCGATGTGGATACAGATAGAGGTGATTCTAGCGAGGATCGCTCCGGTTGATATCTTTCCCGCTACACGTGATATGTCAGGTATACGTAGTATAAATTTCCTTTTATTGCAAAATTTGAAACTATGATTATGTCTACACATGTTGTACTATGCATACGTGTGGTGTGTGTGTTGTAATAAATTAGATTTATTATTTTTATTTCTTCCGTTGTGCACATGTTTACGAAACATGTTCGAACACACACTCGCCGCGGTGTCGGAAACCCAACAGTGGTATCAAAGCCCAGGTTGTGTTTCGACATAATCGTAAAATTGTTTTGCGATAGTCGTAATGGTATTTATGGAAATTTTCTACTTTTGGAAAGTTAGAAGTATTTATGGAAATTTTTAATTTTGGAAAGTCTAGAAGTATTTATGGAAATCTTCTATTTTTGAAAAGTTAGAAGTATTTATGGAAATTGATATTTTCCATAAATAAAATATTTGATTAGATTTGAAAATTTATTTCCTAATTTAATCATGATTTGATTTGGGAAATCAAATCTTAAAATATTTTATTTCCATAAGTAGTTTTGATGATTTAGGAAATTTGTTTCCTAAATTGACTTTCCTTAATCAACACTTTCCACAAATAAAATATGTGATTAGATTTGGAAATTTGTTTCCTAATTTAATCATGATTTGATTTGGAGAATCAAATCTCAAACATATTTTATTTCCATAAATAGTTATGACATATAAGGAAATTTTGTACATGTCATAATTGTATGTCATGTAATTGCATTAGATGTATATCATTATGTCATGCGTGTCATGACATGTAGATGTATGTCATATATGTCATGCCATGTAATAATAGTTCTTTGCATGCAAAGAGGATGAGATATAAAAACCTTTGCTCAATATTAAAGCCTATACCTTCCATTAATATGGTTAGAACCAGAGTTCCGTTTCTTGTTTTAGTTGTTGAACTCTCTCCAAGCCTGGCTCGAACCCGAACATGTTCAAACCATGGAATAGTTTAATACTAATATGGTAAGAGTCAGAGGTCAATCGTTAGCTTTGGTTGTTGGACTCTCTCCAAGTCGGGCTAATTGATTGAATGCGCTCTAACCATATTAAAACTATGTCTTGATTAATGGGTTGACTTTAACCTGGAGCATCGCCTTGTTGGACTCTCTCCAAGGTCGATGTGAAGGGAGGTGAAGTTGGGTGTTATGCATATGATGCATACTTGTTAATGAGTTAACGATCCAATGTATGTGTGAACATTCAATTAGTTGATAGCACATTTTGATAGTTGCATATATGTGATATGCAATCGGTATATTTGATACCTACCATCGTAGTTATGAATGACTTGTTGGACTCTCTCCAAGGTTGTTTATATCTATGTTGGATATCACCCCATTCGGAGATGGACCTACGATCTCCCGAAGTGATTTTGGGGTTTTTGAAATTCGAAAAATGAATGGGATTTATGAATGTATATTGATGCATTTTAAATCATCTTTCTCATATATGCTCATTTTGTATTTCTAAGTTAATCTATTGATCATGATGTCTTTGAATTTGCATTCCATTTTGGATTCGAATAAATTGATTGGGTTGAACTTCTTGGACTGGCTTAGAATCTCGAGAATTGTTCTCAAGGTAGAAAAACTTGCAAATGTCCTCTAAGCGCCTCTTCCCGCCCGTCCTAGTGACAATGCAACTTTGGACCAATTGTTGGCCTATCAGAAACATGTGACTGATTCTGAAATGGCGAGTTGCATCATACTAGCCATGATGGTACCTGAGCTGCGGAAGCAGCATGAGCATATGGATGCTCATACCATAGTCTTTCATCTCTATGAGTTGGTTGATGAGCAAGTGAGATTCGAAAGGTTCGAAGTCTCCAAGCTCCTCTTCACCTCTGAGATGCAAGAAGGTTCATCTGTGGTACTACTCAACATGCTGAAGACTATGGAGTCTTCTGTGAAGCATGGGTAGGGGACGGTGTTGTAAGTTGATTCCTCGAAGAAAGGTTCTAAGAGGAAGTCAAAGGAATAGCAGAAGGGGAAGAAAATGGCTAAAAAGGCAGAACCAGCTCAAAAGGACACTTGCCATCATTATGGAAAGGAGGGTCATTGGTGAAGAAATTGCAAGATTTATCTTGAGTTCGTGAAGAAGAATAAGGCATCGGATGCCCCATCTTCTTCAGATATCTTCGTTATTGATTGTCATTCTATTTCCTCAAACACTTGGGTATTGGATACTAGGTGTGGCTCACATATATGTAATGACATACATTGGCTAAGGAATAGAAGAAGACTCGTCAAGGGAGAGTCAAATTTATGTGATGGGAATAGAGCAAAGGTTGCTGCACTCGCCATCGGAACGTATTTGTTGAAACTCCCTACAGGACTTGTCTTAGAACTAGACAATTGCTTTTATGTTCCTTCGTTGATAAAGAACATCATTTCTATTTCTTGTTTAAATAGAAATGGT
Source organism: Wurfbainia villosa (assembly GCA_025175895.1). Taxonomy (NCBI): domain Eukaryota; kingdom Viridiplantae; phylum Streptophyta; class Magnoliopsida; order Zingiberales; family Zingiberaceae; genus Wurfbainia; species Wurfbainia villosa. The sequence goes on from CM045997.1 coordinate 60,880,508, forward strand.
TACCATTTGACATTTAGTAAAAATTGTTGTTATATAACTTTAAATGACATACTTTATGGAACTGGAACTTTGAGCAATGGTATTTATACGTTGGACATATCTAGTGACATTTTTAATATCGAAGCGAGCAACAAGCATGATCGAAAGGATAATCAATTAGACTTTTACATGTGGCATTGTCATCTTGGCCATGCAAGCAAGAAATGCATGTCCGAATTACACCGATGTGGAATTTTGGAATCGTTTGAATTGGATTCATACGATACATGTGAATCATGCTTAAAAGGCAAGATGACTAAGTTACCTTTTAAAGAAAAAGGTGAACGAGTGGGAGAGTTGCTAGGTCTAATACATACTGATGTATGTGGACCTATGTCAACTCAAGCTATGGGAGGCTATAGCTACTTCATTACCTTCACCGATGATCACTCACGGTTTGGGTATGCGTTCTTGATGAAACACAAGTCTGAAGCCTTTGAAAGGTTCAAAGAATTCAGAAATGAAGTAGAGAAACAACATGACAAGAGTATTAAAATACTTCGATCGGATCGAGGTGGTGAATACTTAAGTCAAGAGTTTCTAGATTATCTAAAAGACAATGGTATATTGTCTCAATGGACTCCCCCATATACACCACATCATAATGGTGTATCTGAGAGGCGTAACCGGACCTTGTTGGACATGGTCAGGTCAATGATGAATCATGCAAATCTTCCCAAGTCCTTTTGGGGCTATGCACTTCAGACAACTGTTTACTTGTTAAACAGAATGTCAACCAAGGTAGTCTCCACTACTCCATATGAGATACGGAATAGTAAGAAACCTCATGTATCTTACTTGAAGATATGGGGTTGTCCTGCTTATGTGAAGCGGACTGTATCAGACAAATTGGATGCTAAGTCTAATAAATGTCTATTTATTGGATACCCTAAGGAAACAAGGGGTTACCAATTCTATCATCCTGTGGAACAAAAGGTGTTTGTTTCAAGGCATGCTGTGTTTCTAGAGAAAGAGTTTCTCTTGCAAGAAAACAGTGGGAGTGTCATCGAGCTTGAGGAGCCTCGAGAGACTCAAATAGACATTGATGAGATACCTGGTGAAGCACAACGGCCAATAAATCATAGTGATGAGCCATCGACTGGACCTATTGTGACACCACATCTTCGTAGATCTGGTAGAACACGCAATATTCCTGAGAGATATGGATTTCTCGTAAGTGAATCGAACGATGTGTTACTCATTGATGATGAGGAGCCTACCAGTTATGAAGAAGTTCTGACAAGTTCAGAAAGGGATAAGTGGCTTGAAGCCATGAAGTCGGAAATGGATTCCATATTTGAAAACCAAGTTTGGAACTTGGTTGACCCACCTGAAGGCATAAAGCCTATAGGGTGTAAGTGGGTTTTCAAGAAGAAAATCGACATGGATGGTAATGTGATTACCTATAAGGCTAGATTGGTGGCGAAAGGATATCATCAAAAGCAAGGTGTTGATTATGACGAAACCTATTCGCCTGTAGCTATGCTTAAATCCATTCGGATGCTCCTGGCCATAGTGGCTCATTATGATTATGAGATATGACAGATGGATGTGAAAACAACTTTCCTTAATTGAAACCTGCTCGAGGACGTGTATATGATACAGCCTGAGGGTTTCACATCGATTGATAAAACCAAGGCATGCAAATTGTGATGGTCCATATATGGATTGAAGCAAGCATTCAGGAGCTGGAATATCCATTTTGATGAGACAATCAAAAGGTTTGATTTCTCAAAAAATCCAGATGAACCTTGTGTGTACAAGAAGGTTAGAGGGAGTGTAGTCGTATTCCTAGTATTGTATGTCGATGACATATTACTTATAGGAAATGATGTTTCAGTCTTATAGTCAGTTAAGATTTGGTTGTCCAAGACATTCTCCATGAAAGACCTAGGAGAAGTAACCTACATCCTCAGGATTAAGATCTATAGAGATAGATCAAAACGGTTGTTTGGTCTTTCATAGTCTACATATATATACCGAGTGCTAAAGAGGTTTAGTATGTCGGAGTCCAAGAAAGGTTTCCTACCCATCAGGCATGGGATACACCTTTCGAAGTCTATGTGTTCGCGCACAGAAGACGAGAGGATTTGCATGAGTAAGATTCCCTATGCATTTGCAATAGGATCTATCATATATGCTATGTTATGTACGAGGCCCGATGTATCGTATGCTCTAGTGTCACGAGTAGATACCAGTCTGATCCAGGAATGGATCATTGGGCGGTTGTTAAGACAATCCTTAAGTACTTGAGAAGAACTAAGGATGTGTTCCTAATATATGGAGAAGGGGACATGGTGATATGCGGGTATACGGATGCCAGCTTCCAGACAGGCAAGGATGATTCCAGGTCTCAGTCTGGATACGTGTTCACCTTGAATGGGGGTGCAGTGAGTTGGAAAAGTTCCAAACAAGACACTGTAGCAGATTCTACCACTAAGGCAAAATACATTGCAGCTTTGGAAGCAGCAAAGGAAGCGGTTTGGATTAAGAAGTTCATCTCTGAACTTGATGTGGTTTGATCAATGATCCAAACATATGCTTCGCCACTATCATTTGATCAGAGAGATCATTAGTAGGAAGAAAATACAAATCGAGAAAATCCCCACTGAAAGGAACTTAGCAGATCCTTTGACTAAGGCATTACCTCAAAGTAAGTTTGAGGGTTATATTAGAGCTTATGGTATTGGATACCGTAGCGATTGGAATTAGGCCAAGTGGGAGTTTGTTAGTAATATATGAAAGATGTCCTAAGGCAATTGCCTTATGTTTGAACCCTTTATATGATAAATGAAGATTCACTATTTGAGTATACATGTTTTCATGTATTTGATTAGATCTTAAACTCATTTACTGAATGTCCACGATACGATTCATAGCATGAGAGAATTTGTGATTGGATCATAACTAGTGAGTATCTCTACATGTGTAATTGTGATGTATCGGAATTATCCCTAGTCAATGAATTGATGGGTTAGGACACCATCGATTCTGTCGAGACTAGCACGAGGTATACTCCTTGGTGTATCCAAGCAGCTGATTCTCACTGGCTGAAGACATTGTGATGCCCGGAGTTAATCGTGGATGCTAGTTATGGTAACTAGTTCATTGGAGTGACCAGCTGTAAGACTTTATATGATTCTCTGCATATATAGATATGTCAATGAAGTTCTTACTACAGCTTAAGTGCGATGTTCCTTTGACTTGCGGTATTCAAGTCATCATGATCATAAAGACTTATGCTTTGATATCTTAAGCAAGCATCTCTGAGGAGATGTGGACCCGGGATGATTGGGTATAAGTCAAAATGATCGAAGGTGTTTGAATAGCCTATAAAGGATTCACCACTCCTTGCGAGGAGATGTATACTCATGGCCTCTCGTCGGATTGTTACTAAAGTCTTTGGCCAAAGTATTACATGTTTAGGTAAGGTACTCTTGGATACATGTGCAGTAACTAGAATCTGTAGGACGAGAAAATGATACTTGGGCTAGGTGTGACGTAGTCAACCTAGTGGGGACTGACACTATAGACCATGTCCTGAACCAAGTGGGTATAAGATGAGTGAAGGGAATGGGGCACGATTCATTGTAGCTGCTGAAGGGTTTCAGAATTAGTTCTGGATCAACCATTGATCTTTTCGATTAATTGGGGATCATGATGTACTACTAGGTGCCACTCATGATCGTTATATAATTAATGGTTAATTATAGAGGGCCAACATAAACCGGGAACCTATTTGGTCACACGCACAATGAGCGTAATCTGAAGGATTTAAAATGAGCTTGGGAATGAGATTCTCAGACCGAGAGAAACTAGGTTTGGTTGGACCAAACAAGGAGTGAGCATGAAATCGTTTCAGTCGCAATGGAAGCGTGGATGGGTCGTGTCTTATGAAGACATGATGGATGATCCAAATTGGTTTGGCTCTAATCCAATGGAGGAGAATAAACCAAAGGGGTTTGGTTTGTTTTAAACGAATGAACCAAAGTTGGTTCGGTTCGTTTTAACTTAAAATAGACCAACATGGTTTGATTTATTTTAACTTAAATTAATGGAGCGCATTAACGGGCTTTTGGTTATGATCCGATAACCATTAGGAGAATTTATTCTCTATAAAATAGGGCTTAAGGGTTTTGTGAAAACCTAATCCAAGCAATCCACAAGTTGCCGCCCACCCCTCCTCTCCTCTAGTGGTCGGCACCCAACCCTAGCCGCCGCCCAGCCTTGTGCCGCCATCCAAACTTGTTGCCGACATCCAAGCTTCAGCCGGTGACCCTCCGGTGATCTTCCTTGGGTCCGGTGACAAGGTGAGCATCTAGCTTCCTTTTTTGGCCAGCCCTAATCCTCCACCAAAGCTGTCCAGTTTTCTGGACAGCTTGTTTATTTCGTGTCAAAGTGTCATTTGGACGACGTTTGGAGCTCCGACAATGGCTTCCTTGCTGGGGATTCGATCTCCGGTAATCCTCATAGGTGGAGGACGAAGGATTCGTCAAACGGTTGACGAATACCTCTTCGGAGAAGCGAGTTTTTGAGGACTCATTTTGGATCCGAATTTTGATTCGGATTGTGATCTTCTCTCGATCACATCGTCTTCAACACGAGGCTAGTAACTCGTACGAAGATGAGGCTCGTGACTTTGTGAAGTCATCCTGAAGATACTCGACGTGGATACAGATAGAGGTGATTCTAGCGAGGATCGCTCCGGTTGATGTCTTTCCCGCTACACGTGATACATCACGTATACGTAGTATAAATTTCCTTTTATTGCAAAATTTGAAACTACGATTATGTCTACACATGTTGTACTATGCATGTGTGTGGTATGTGTGTTGTAATAAATTAGATTTATTTTTTTTATTTCTTCCGTTGTGCACATATTTACGAAACATGTTCGAACACACACTCGCCGCGGTGCCGGAAACCCAACAACCATCAATGATGATCTCCTTAAGGAGTTTTATCAAAATCTAAAGAAAGTAGACGATAGTCCTACATACACTACTCGGGTCATAAAACGCGACCTAGAGTTCACTCCTGCAATCCTGCAGGAGTTCCTTGAGTTTAGGCCATCGAATGACACTTTCATATTCTATCCTACCTTCAATGCCCCTCTTCCTGAGCCTTTTGACCATATCTCTTTAAACTCCATTCATGAGCACATTTTTCGCCATCCTCGCCCACCAGCTCAGAACCTATTTCCTATCACTGAGCTATCTGCACCTGACAATGTGCTCTACAAAGTCATTGTTGGGTGCTTTCTCCCTATTGTGACTCAGGGTCTGGCCAAGATTCGGCCTCCCCATCTCTTCCTCATGTATGCCATGAGTCATAGATTAGATGTAAACATTGCATTGAACATGTTTCATTGCATTGTACATTTCATGTCCCCTGTGCAAGGGAAAGTGCTTATGTCTTTTGGACATATCATCACTGCATGGCTAGAGTCCATAAGCATTAACATTTCCAGGGGATCTCTGAGGGCGCTATCCGAGGTTTATGACTGTATATCAGTTCGTAACTTCACATTGGCGAGGCTGCGGATCGGAGATGGGCAGATGGAGCTGATACCTCGGCCTCAGCCCAGGGCACATGGGGAGCCACCTCTAGTACCATGAGAGCCTGCAGGACGATATGAGGACCCCAATGCTGCTGACGAGGATGACCAGATGTCAGTAGATGCATCAGCAGTAGGTCCTTCAGATCGGGTTGGACAGCTGGAGGCCAGATTCCAAGATTACTAGCAGACAGTTGACTCTCGACTAGTAGAGATTATATCAGGGCAATCCTCCATGGGTCAACACCTCACCCGGATTGAGGAGCGCTACACCCGGATTGAGGAATGCCAAAGCTGCATGGAGCAGCGTCAGCTTGACATGTACGAGATGATGCGGGCCTGGACCCTGAGCCAGCAGCCTCCTCCGCCTCCACCTTCTACAGGAGATTAGAGCTAGAGGATGTTTAGGAATTTTGGTTTTAGTTTCATAGTGAGATTGAGCGTTTTAAGCTTCTATTTTGTTTGTAAAAAAAAACTAAAGTTTTAATTGAATGGAATATTTTGCTTATAAAAATTATTTTTGTCTGATTATATGTGTGTATTAATGTGCTTATTTATACAAATTTGTCATGTCATGACATCAAATTTTATCTTATCATATAACATGTCATGACATTGTTTAGGATTATTTTAGATGTCATGTTTGTTTTTAGATTATATCATATGCCATGACATCATGATCATTGGCCATGTTTTATTATTGCTATGATTTATGCCATGATCATTCATGCATTTAACTTGATTAAAATTGAGTTAAGGAAAATGGTATGACTTGGAGTCCCATTTATAAGGGAATCAAGTAGGGTTGCCTAGAAAATGCATGAGGCTATAATAATCCTAACTCCACATCTCACATCTAAATTGACATGTATGTGTGTGTATACACCTTAGATAACATGTGAGATGTTAGGATAATAAGTTAGGTTCAAGGTGCATAGGTAGTGCATTTAGATGGACTTAAACTTATTTCAATCATCACTAAGAATCATGAGGAAAGCTAATATACAAGTCATGTATATCTAGCCAATAGTCCATGGTTCAAAATACATTTTCAAAAACTTTTTAAAATCACTTTAGAAAACCTTAGTGAAGTCTATCTTTTGATAGCAATCATCATTGTAGAAGTTGATACAAAGTAGATCAAAAATTTTAAAATTTTAATAGTTTTTGAACTTTGTACCAATCTCCTATTTTAATGGTTAAAATATTTTTCCAAGATTTTTCACCGATTGTATGTGTTATAAGTATTATACATATGAAATTTCGTGATTTTTCAAGCTATGTATAATTACTTATGTTTTTTTTCGAACTTGGATTATGATAACTGAAAAAACTAGTTTTTCAGTTATCAGTCGACTGATGGGCGACAGCTGCTCCAACGACAATAACCGGGCCAAACCGCTGGCGACAAAACTACCTAGCAAAACCGCCAGCGCTAAACCGCCTTCGCAAAATTGCCTGGCGCTCGCACGGCGGCATCGCTCGCGTAAATCGCCTTAGCGGAAGTGGCAGATCGCTTCGGCATAGTATCAATCGATCGCTTGGTGCGGATCGGTGATCTCCGATCGTTTCTACAGGACTCGATTGATAGCCTGATTTTGGGATAAACAAGGTTGTTTAAGCCGATTTCAGCTATGGTAAAGGTTCCTAACCACTCCTAACTCTAGAATATGATTTGGGAAGCATTTTAAAGGGTAAAAATCCATTGGATATGGATTTGGAGAGGTGTTAGGTCGATGTATCAAATTTAAGGTGTGGAGAGTTCATTTTTGAACTTTGAACCTTATTTTTGATGGTTTAGAGTTCCTATTGGGTTAGGGACTTCCCAAGGACATTGTTGGTGCAATTGTCAAGGGGGAACAAGCCTTTAGGGAGAGTGTATAGGATTGCCTCTCTTGAGTGATATGGGACTTATCACTAGGAATATGGTAGACATCCTAGGTATGTTTGACCAAGGGGGAGATTGTAAGATCTCATTGAGACATGAGACATTGACTTCCTTGGAGAGATAGCCTTTTTTATGTTAGTCAAAAAGGGGGAGAATGTTTGGGATTACCAATTTGGGAAATTGGTAAATAGAATTGAGTTAGTATTCTAACTCAAAGGTATATGTTTTTGTCAAACATCAAAAAGGGGGAGATTATTGGTGAAATCGGCCCAGGTCACGATTGACCGGACTCGAGTTTGACTTAAGTGATATTTTGATGTTTGACAAAGTGAGTTGACATTGATGTTTGACATTAATGTCTGTTGATGTTTTGGGGAGATTGTTTATACAATCAACCCAGGTTATGTTTAACTGGACTCGAGTTTGACTCGAGGGAGACTTTGATGGTTAACTTGAGTTGACCATGTCAAGGAAAAGTCCAAGCATGGGTCTTGGCAAGGAAAAGTCCAAGCATGGGTCTTGGCATGGAAAGTCCAACATGTGTTGGCAAGGAAAGTTCGAGCTTGAGTCTTGGCATTTGAGAAGTCCAAGGGGTTTGACATTGGCGGTGTGAAGTCCAAGTAGGAGTCTTGGCATCATAAGTCCAATGGTTGTCGATGTAAAGGCCAAGCGGAGTCTTGGCAGCGTAAGTCCAATGTGCCTTGGCGGTGTAGACACCGTTAGCATGACATAGACGATGGAAGCACCTGAAGGCTAGCACGATGGATGAACAAGTCATGGATTACTTGGAGGGATCCAAGAGGCGTGAGGCTGATGGAGGTGGCTAGAAGGCTTAGGTATAGGCTAAGGGTGGTCTAGCAAGTATGGGGGAACCATACTTGGGTTAAAACCTCATGTTTGAGGTGTGCCAGTCGACTGGTGTCATGTGGCAGTCGACTGGCTGAGTCAACTAGGGTTTGACTGCGGGAATTGGCCTAGCAGTCGACTGCTAGAGGTGGGCAGTCGACTGATCAACCAATCAGTCGACTGATCGTGTGATCAGTTGACTGGTCCTCGAGTTTTAGAGCACAGAATGGAGTCTCACTCGACCACTGTGGTCAGCAGTCGAGTGATGGCTTGATCAGTCGACTGATAGTCATAATCAGTCGACTGATGTCCTAGCCGTTGAATTTTTCTAGCGTGGATTACATCGTTGTCTCACAGCAATAGTGTGATTAGTCGACTGATGGTCCCGATCAGTCGACTGATCGACTTTTTCCAACCCAGGCAGAAGCTATAAATGGAGCTCGTGGAGGAGAAAAAGCTATCTGATTCTTGAGAGCTTTTGGGGCGATTTGTTGCTGCAAATCAGGTCTCAGAGTGCAAGTTAAGCAACCAAGCATTCAAGCAATCAAAAGCAAGTGTTGTAAAGTTTTTCTTTACTTGTCTTTCATATTTGCATTGTATATTGCTTGTATTTCATTCTTGCTATTGTAAGATCATTTGTACGAGATTATTCCACCTCCGACTTGTGTCGAGAAGGAGTTATTGTGATTAGTAGTGCGTGTTTGCATTTCTAGGGCTTTTAGAGCCCGATCCGTGGAATAGGTATCGTTCGGTTCTGAACCATATTACATCTCGTGTCTATTGTGTTGTGTTTATTCTTGTTGTATTTTATTGTATATTCCGTTGCGTACTAACAAGATTGTAGACAAGCAAATGCGAACGAATTCCATCATACGATCACGCCGCTATTCACCCCCCCTCTAGCGGCCTCAAATCTCCTACAAATGACCATTTAGACAGTTGATAAAAATGATCGCCCAAGGATGACAGGTATCTTCGGATCTTCTTCCATCGCCATGACCACAAAGTCGATTGGAAGTGTAAAGTTTACCACCTTTACAGGCACATCTTCTAGAATCCCCAATGGGTATCGGTATGTGTGGTTAGCCAATTGTAAGGTCATAGTGGCGATCTTTAAATTTCCCAACCCTAGATTTTTGCATAAGGTATAGGGCATCAGGCTCACACTCGTGCCCAAGTCACAGAAGGCTTTACTAATCAAGGTTGTCCCTATATAACATGGAATATAGAAACTCCCCGGATCTTTTAGTTTCTGAGTGGTCTCGTTCCGGAGATAAGCGCTTGATTCCTCCGTGAGGGCCACCGTTTCAGAATTTTCGACCTTCCTACGATATGCCAGAATATATTTCATGAATCTTGCGAATTGGGGCATTTGGTGCAGTGCTTCGAGTATCGGTACCTCTACTGAGATCGACTTTAGCATGCCTAGAAATTTACCGAACTCAACATCCTTCTTTGCATTGGTCAATCGTTGTGGGAACGGTACAGTAAGGGGTGGTTGAGTTTTTATGGTAGGTTCCCGATTTATTTCTTTGGCTTCTTCCTTCTCGGTCTCCCTCAAAGGTTCCTGTATTTTGGGTCCTGGCTCCGCTCCAACAACCAACCGACCCGGCATCTCTTTCAGGATCCTTCCGCTTCTCAACATTACTGCATTGCACTGCTCTACCGGATTGACCTCTGATTTTCCTGGCAGTTTCCCTGGTACCCTGGAGACCTGATTGGCGATCTGATCTACTTGAATTTCTAGCGACTTTTGCCTATTGGCAAGATCCCTTACAGACGATCCTAACTCTTCGATCATCGTATCCGTCTGTGAATGTCATTGTTGGAATTCAATATTCGCCTCCCGTTGCGTCCAAATGAAGTTCTCTATCATATTCTCCAGATGGGTGTTAGGCGGCTGTGGCTGCCCATTTCCTCTCGATTGTTGGAAATTTCCTGAGTTTTTCCTATAGAAAATTTTTTGGTGATTCCTCTATCCGAGATTGTAAGTACTGGAGTATGGGTTGTTGGCCCTTTGATTTTTTTTGCCAACCGCATCGACATGTTCGATCCACTCTTCTAAGCCACCTGACCCTCCATAGTGGTCCTCCCGATACGCGTCTACTCCCTCTCCAAAGTCATTGGCCGCACATGCAGAAACAGGATTTAAAGAGTCAAACCGTCTGCTAAGCGCGTCCATCCTCGCTGCTAGGTGGTCCATGGAGTTGACAACATATCGTCCTGCTGCATGAGCTAGGTGACTATGTTCAGAAGCCCATTGATGGTGGTTCTGGGCCACCTCTTCTATCAACTCCTCTGCTTCCTCTATAGTCTTGTTCATAAGTGCTCCTCTTGGTGCAGAATCGAGGGACATCTTTGTGCCGTATGTGATCCCATTATAGAAGATGTGGATCACCAGCCACCTTTCCAGTCCATGATGGGAGCATTGGTAGAGTAGCCCCTTGTAGTGATCCCAGGCTTCAAATAGGGATTCCCCTTCCTTCTGACGGAAGCTCGTGATTAGATGGCGCATGTGAGCAGTTTTGCTTAGTGGGAAGTATTTATTCAAGAATTGCTGCTCACATTGCTCCCATGTAGTAATTCTTCTCGAAAGCAGGGAGTGAAGCCATGCCTTAGCCTTATCCCGCAATGAGAACGGGAATAGGCTTAGGCGGATCACATCTGCAAGGACTCCATTGATCTTCATTGTTGAGCAGATTTCCAAAAATGCCTCCAGGTGCCGGTTCGGGTCTTCAGTTGCAGCTCCCCTGAATTGACTCTGTTGGACCATATGTATGAGTGTCAATTTCAGCTCAAAGTTGTTTGTCGAAATGGACAGTCCAGCTAGCTATACTCGGCCTAAATCCTCTAGCACTAGGGGTTGTGTAATCCCGCAAAGGTCGGCTACCTATATTCACCTCGGATGCAGCTTGGTCCTCCATCCTCTTCTGTTCAGCTCTTCGGCGATGATAGGTTCGTTCGATTTCTAGATCGATCAGAATCAGGCCTCCCGATCTTATCCATCTAAGCATACGAAGAACTGAGCCACAAAATTAGGAGTATTACCTAATACTAAATTAAAATAGAAAATAACTTAACTAAATAATGAATCAAATTAAGAAAAGCTAATTATAAAATAAAACATAAAACTACTGCTAAAAAAAACTAAATCTAGATATGGAAAATCTAAAACTGAAGTAAATAAAGTAAAATAAAAATAAAAGTAAAGCAAGTAAATAAATCTAATCCTAAGTCTGATCCAATTATCCACTTCTTGATTCGATATCGAATCAATCAATCCCCGACAACTATGCCAAAAACTTGATGCATGCGGACGCGACCTCAAATCTCGTGACGGAGATCGTCGAGGACTCGAAGCACACGCTCGTGCTCAACGCCCGCAAGTGCATGGATGTCATTAAGTAATAAAAAAGATTATCGATCCCACAGGGACTGAGATTCGAGTACCAATTTGGTAAGTGGATGTTATTGTTCGGAATTCAGCTCTAAGGGTTGTGATTGCTAGGGTTGACGGCGGTCCTAACTCAATACGGTGTCACACGGAAGAAGAAAAAGCTAGTTGCAAGTCTTTGGAAGGGATTCTAGGATTTCGATTTCGTTTGTATGTCACAGAACACGTTGTCAATTCAGTTTTGTCTAGGTTTCTAGCTACAGTTTTGTGGAAAGGACATCATACACTCCCCCGATGAGCCTTCGCATCTATCAGAAGCTACCTTTGCCATACTAGGCGACCGCTGGCCTTAGGATGGGATAGTCGGTACGAGGATTCCGAATTGATCCCTACGATGAGTCAAAAATGGGGTGCGTTTGCTACTCTATCACATCCTTCTACCCACGGTTACGAGAGATGTGGCCAACCCCTAGGTTCCTCCTTAATTCTCCTAAATCTTAGATACGAGGGTTGTCACCCCTCGTATCAGCTAGCACAATAGATAGAAAATCAAAAAGCATAGACATCAGTCTAAACTAATATCAGTTGCAAATACAAATTCAAGAAAAGAATTTAATTTGGAATAACATTTTCTATGCTCACAAACTACTCCCTAATCCTAGAATCGAAGAGTCTATTCCATAAATAAGAGAGGAGAAACACAAAGCATGATCATGTTCGTATAAACAATGGAAATTATGCAAAGAACAGAAATTACAATGCAATGTGGCTCTTCTCTCCGGCGTTAAAGTGTAGAACTTGGATCTCCGATGGCTTTCTTCCTCCCCGTTGTGAGTTCCCGAAGCTTTTTAGGGCGTCGGAGTTGTTGGAATGTATACTGAAAGCCTAGCTCTTTTTGTATGAACATTTTATTTTGAAATAAAAATCACATGATCATTATTTGCATTTTATATATTCATTATATATGTGTGCATATTGTCTAATATTTTACATTGTAGATAACATGGTGCTTGGTGTGGCACAGAAGATCATGTTATCAGTACCTTGAAAAATATAAGTAAAGGCTCACAACCAAGATGGTTTTAGACAAACCATTGGCATGGTTGTAGGGTGGCTTGGTATTGTTTTATCTTGAACATAGAAGAGTTACACTAGTACACTTAGGTGTATTGAGTAGGACCGACATAGAGGTGATTCAATTTAGTACTGACTACATAATTGAATCGAACCTCGGATATTATGTTGTACATGCTCTTAATCCCGATATAATAACGGGCACATGTACTTAGTATTTATTTCTTTGATTTACCAGTGGGTAAGATTTAGATGGATTAAATCAATATGCCCGGTAAGTTGGGAAATAATATTATTTACATGGTGTGCCGTTGATTATAGGAGGAAACCATGTCCTATATATTAGGTTGATGATGTCCCCTTGAGGAGCTCATAAGGTTCATCATGTAAACCCAGCTGGTTGACTTAGTCAACATGATGATAAGGTTGAGTGGTACTACTCGAGGAATTAGATGTTAATTAATTGATGGTCAGTAAATCAATTAATTGACGGACATTCGATATCTTAAACACGGGGAGATTAATGTACAAATAATATATGGAGCCCATATTGATTTATGGGGGTTGGTGAGGTAGTTCAATGATGATCCTCTAGTGGAATGGAACATCATTGATGGATTAAGTTTGTGTGGTTCCGATCCATCGGGTGGCCAAGACCCAACTCCTCCTTATGGTCCCTATCATAGCCTAATATAATCCTTGTGAAGTCTAGATCCAAGAATGTAAAACAAAATCTAGAACCAAAGGTTGGGATTAAATCCCTAGATCCGATGGTTGGATGAAACCCTAGAACCAACGGTTGGGATTAAATCCCTAGATCCGATGGTTAGGATGAAATCCTAGAATCGACGGTTGGGATTAAATCCCTAGATCCGACGGTTGGGATAAAACCCTAGATCCGACGGTTGGGATGAAACCTTAGATCCGACGGTTGGGATGAAATCCTAGATCCGACGGTTGGGATTAAACCCTATATCCGACGGTTGGGATAAAACCCTAGATCCGACGGTGGAGATTAAATCCCTAGATCCAACGGTGGAGATTAAAGGAGGCTTAAGCCCTATTCTATAAATAGATGCTTAGGGTTGGGCGGCAAAAAGGATAAAAGATCAAGGAATTGGAGTTAAGGTTTGGTTCATCCACAAGTGGGCGGCTAGGGTTCATTGGGCGGCTAGGGTTTTGGAGCAAAGCTTGGGCGGCAAGCTTCTTCCTTCAAGTTGATTGCCGGCGCCCATCCTCCTCTACCTTCTTCCTTGGCCGGCGCCCATCATAGAGCCCTCTACCTTCTTCCTTGGCCGGCGGTTCTCCTCCCATTGGTGGCCGGTTCTCTTCCTCCTCCCCATTCTCTAAAGTGGCCGGCGGCAACACTTCTTGAAGTTGGCCGGCGCATCATCCAATAGTTCCTTGGCCGGCGGTTACACCAAGTTCCATAATTTGGTGGCCGGTTCTAGATAGGAAGGTATTTGTGGTTTCTTCTCTTTGTTCACAGCGGACAAGGTAGAGAAGAAAGTGATCTAGAAGGCTTCTACTCGTGGAGGATCTTCGTCCACACGTCGTCCACGAGAAGGATAGGACATACGGTAGAAGATCGTAAGGTATAAAGTTATTTTAACTTTATGTACAGATCTGAGCATGTTCTTATTTGTTTTGATTATGCATGTGTGTGTATGAATATATATTGTATAATCATGGACCCCGAAGACAAACACAAAAACCGGCGATCCGTCTGTCGTCTCTTCCGCGGCTAACCAACTAGAAGAGTTGAGTTGCTTGAACAACTAGTTTGTTCAAGCGATCACTCAAGTTGTTAGCACGACGACGAATAGGTTGTGCTAAGGAAGCTCATCCCATCCGGATTAATTCTTTCATTAGTGAAAATTTTAATCCGGGGACATGGGAGCCAATGAGCCTACTAAGCAACTCCCTTCAACTGGTATCAGAGCCACGGTTTCCGATTTTGTGTGTTTTGGATTCGGTTAATTTTTTATGCACTTTTTCATATATTATATGTGCCAGATAATAGTAGGATATGCGTAGTTTAACTCTTTGGTTGTAGGCATAAGATCCGACTATTATGGCCATGTGTGTGTAAAAAAATTTATTATTTGAATCCTCGGGGTTGACGAGGCTAGATTGGTATTTAATTTTTGTAATTAAATACGGCATTGTTTAGCCACTCATTTTAGTTTACTTTCGATCTAGATGATTTGTACACTCCTTCGTGGAGTATAGGATCGATGGATGTAAATTAAAATGTTTTATCTCGGCTCGGAACTCTTTGGTGACTTGCGCACGGGAAAAGATGGAGCGGACGAGGTGGCGACACGACGGGATGCATATTGGAGGACAATGCCATAATAGTTGGAAAAATTCTGTTTTTTCCATATTTATTGCTTATTTGTTTTATATGCATGTTGTGTATGTTTAAAATTCCTCGATTGCAATTTACTAAGTGGGAGAGGGATATTTTAATTAATTCCCGCGGCCTCCATTACAATTTGACATGTGATGCAACAAACTTGCGCATTGGCTTTGAGTGCCTTCCTCCCCATCGGATGGGTTTGTTTGCGGTTCACTAGGTCAAATAATGGTTATAGGAAATTATTTAGGAGCATGTGTACTTCCCCATCGGTAAGGCACATAATCCGAAATAATTCCCTTAGTATCGTGTAATGGTGCACACTTAGATGCAAATAAAAGTATCCTCCCCATCGGAGTCACTGCTTTTGTTTGTAGGGCCAAAGAGGAACCGACTATTAATTTTATTTGTCAAAAAGTAAGGTTGACAAGATAATAAAATTAATGGGTAAAACCTCCTCTTACAAATGTGGAATTCGTATACGTCCACACTATCGTGGCATGCGATATTCTCGGTGTTTTGAGGTGTTGGTTGATTTCAAGATTTTATTATTTTGAGGAATCAATAATATTTGAAATCTAATATTTTTTTTTATCATTGTGATTTTTAGGATTTTCAAATGGCTTTCAACCCACTTGCTGTGATTTTAAAAGAAAACAAACTTACTGGTCCAAACTACATTGATTGGAAAAGAAACCTGGATATTGTCTTAATCGCTAAGAGTACAAATTTGTACTCTTGAGGTCCTATCCTCCTAAGCCCTCGATGACTCGATGAAAAGGAGAAAGAAGCGTTATAAGAAATGGGTTAAAGCGGATGAGATGGCGGTGTTACATTTTGGCATCTATGTCAAATGTCAACATCGACATCGAGCCATAGCCACGCTATGACATGATGTTCAATCTCAAGGAACTTTTCGGACATCAAAGTAGGGAGGCTAGGCAGGAGGCAATGAGAAACTTGATGACGACCACCATGGTCGAGGGAACACCCGTTAGGGATCATGTTCTCAAGATGATGGCTCATCTTAATGAGATGGAAGTCCTCGGAGCTGAGATCGATGAAACCCGTGTCGATATCATTCTCCGATCTCGCCTAGGAGTTTTGGCGATTCGCCTCAACTACAACATGAACAAGAGGTTGTATTCGTTGGCGGAGCTTCGAGAACTCCGAGCGCGAGAGGGCTTTTTCGAGTTCTCAAGCCATGGTCGCTCGAAGGTTTCTTCCTCTAAACCAAAAGGTAAGAAGAAGAAGCAAGGTGGAGCGAAGAAAGTGGCGATGGGACCTCGCGGAGTGAAGAAGCGAAAGGCAAGTGCTTCACTTGCAAGCGGTGGACATTGGAAGCGGTGTCCTGCAAAGAACAAAGGTATATCTTCTTGTTTAGTTGTTGAAACATGTTTAGCGGTGTTATCTACCGATTTGCGGTGTGTAGATCACAGTCACTGATCATGTCTGCAATACTTTGCAGGGGTTCCAGGAAACCCGACGACTAGCTGAGGGAGAGATTACCGTCTTCATGGGCAATGCTTCAAAGGTGGCGGCTATTGCAGTGGGAGACGTTTATTTATCTTTTGATAGGAATAAAGTTTTGGTTTTGAGAAATTATCTTTATGTACCTACTTTTAGAAAGAATTTAATTTCAGTTTCTAAATTATTTATGGATGGGTATTCTGTTTCTTTTAATGACAAAGTGGTTATAAAAAGAAATAGGGAGATTATCTGTTCTGGTACATTGGTTGGCAATTTATATACTCTTGAACCAAAAACTCCCACGATGCATATAGAAATCAATAACTCATCTTCTAAGTCTAATAAGAGAAAAGAACCTTCGCAAATGAACCAAACATATCTTTGGCATCTAAGGCTTGGTCATATTAACCTAAGCAGAATTCAAAGGTTGATAGCTGATGGACCTTTGGATTCATTAGTGGTGGAGGATCTCCCAACCTGCGAATCTTGCTTGGAAGGTAAAATGACCAAGAGGCCTTTCAAGGCCAAGGGGTATAGAGCCAAAGATGTGTTAGAATTGGTTCATTCTGATTTGTGCGGTCCTATGTCTATCCAGGCAAGAGGTGGCTTTGAATACTTCGTCTCTTTTATAGACGATTATTCAAGGTATGGATACATTTACTTGATGCGCCGCAAGTCTGAATGCTTTGACAAGTTCAAAGAATTCAAGGCTGATGTGGAGAACCATCAAGGTAAAAGTATCAAGACATTACGATCTGATCGTGGTGGCGAGTACCTCTTGGGAGAGTTTAGGAGTTACTTATCAGAGGCTGGGATTCAATCCCAATTGTGCACTTTGGCACACCCTAGCGAATGGTGTGGCGGGCGAAGGAATAGGACTCTTATGGAGATGGTCGGATCGATGATGAGTTATTCCGAGTTACTGATTCGTTCGGGGTTTGCTCTGGAAGCAAAGCGACACATTCTCGAACTTGGTTCCATCTAAGTCGCCCTCTACTCCCACAGAGTTGTGGACTGGGCGAAAGCCTAGTCTAAGACATATTCGGATTTGGGGTAGTCCAGCACATGTGCTGAAGGGAGATGCTGGTAAGTTGGAATCTCGTACAGAAGTGCGCTTGTTTGTTGGCTACCCTAAGGGAACGAAGGGTGGTTTATTCTATAGTCCTAGAGATCAGAAGGTGATCGTGAGTACGAATGCCAGATTTCTAGAGGAGGACTATGTGATGAACCACAAGCCCACGAGTAGGATTGTTCTTGAGGAGTTGACAGGGGAAGTCCCGACTTCAGTACCACCGGTATGAGAGGAGACACCACAAGTCACTACACCGCGTGTCACAGAGCATACACAGGAGGCACCTCGTCGTAGTGGGAGGGTTGTTAGATAACCAGAGAGATTCATGTTTTTGGGAGAGTCTTCGGACTTAGTCCCTGGTGAACATGAACCTGATCCCTGGACATATGACGAGGCAATCCAAGATAGAGATGCGGTATCTTGGCAAAGAGCAATGAATTCAGAGATAGAATCTATGGATTCTAATCAGGTATGGGAGCTAGTAGAACCACCCGATGGTGTAAAAACTATTGGATGCAAGTGGATCTACAAGAGAAAGAGAGGAGTAGACGGGAAGGTTGAGACCTTCAAAGCTAGGCTTGTTGCGAAAGGGTATACTCAGAAAGAGGGTATCGATTATGAGGAGACCTTTTCGCCGGTAGCTATGCTTAAGTCTATTCGGATTCTCTTATATATAGCTGCTCATATGGATTATGAGATTTGGCAGATGGATGTCAAGACAGCTTTCCTTAATGGAAGTCTTGAGGAGAACATCTATATGCGGCAACCAGATGGATTCATTGCTAAAGGCAAAGAGCATCTTGTATGTAAGCTTAATCGGTCCATTTATGGATTGAAGCAAGCTTCTAGATCTTGGAACATCCGCTTTGATGAGGTAATCCAGTCATATGGATTTATTCAAAGTCCGGATGAGCCTTGTGTATACAAGAGATGTGACGGAAATATAGTGGTGTTTCTTGTACTATACGTAGATGACATTTTGTTAGTTGGCAACAATATCAAAGTGTTATCAGACGTAAGGGTATGGTTGTCCAAACAGTTTGATATGAAGGACTTGGGAGAAGTGGGACACATCCTTGGGATCAAAGTTATAAGGGATCGCAAGAAAAGGATGTTGTGCTTATCTCAAGCTTCATACATTGACACTATCCTTGCTCGTTTTAGCATGCAGAACTCCAAGAAAGGTTTTCTACCTTTTAGGCATGGAGTTCCTTTATCTAAAGAGATGTGTCCCAAAACATCAAAGGAGATAGAGGACATGAAGGCGGTTCCTTATGCTTCGGCAGTAGGAAGCCTTATGTATGCTATGCTATGTACAAGACCAGATATCTGCTTTGCCGTGGGCATGGATAGCAGATATCAGAGTAATCCTGGACAGGGACATTGGACTGCGGTAAAACATATATTGAAGTACATGAGAAGGACTAGGGATTATATGCTGGTTTACCGGGCAGATCAATTAGTCCCTGTGGGTTACACGGATTCGGATTTCCAATCAGATAGGGACAATAGTAAGTCTACCTCGGGGTTTGTGTTTACTTTTGGAGGTGGAGCCATAGTATGGAGGAGTGTCAAGCAGAAATGCGTGGCGGACTCTACCATGGAAGTTAGTACGTATGGCGACCTGAGGCAGCCTAACTTCTTGATGGACTTGGATGTGATTCCTGGTTTGCCCAGAACTATCACAATTTATTGTGATAACAGTGGTGCAGTTGCAAACTCGAAGGAACCACGAGCCCATAAGGCGAGTAAACACATAGAGCGCAAGTACCACCTCATACGAGAGATCATAAAGCGAGGAGAAGTTGCTGTCGCCAAGATTGCATCAGAGGATAACCTGGCGGATCCATTCACTAAGGCCCTTCCAGCGAAAGCGTTTGATAGGCATGTGGAGGACATGGGGATCAGATGTATGGCAGAGTGATGACAGCATAGTCTTTTAGTATAAGTGGGAGATTGTTGGAATGTATACTGAAAGCCTAGCTCTTTTTGTATGAACATTTTATTTTGAAATAAGAATCACATGATCATTATTTGCATTTTATATATTCATTATATATGTGTGCATATTGTCTAATATTTTACATTGTAGATAACATGGTGCTTGGTGTGGCACAGAAGATCATGTTATCAGTACCTTGTAAAATATAAGTAAAGGCTCACAACCAAGATGGTTTTGGACAAACCATTGGCATGGTTGTAGTGTAGCTTGGTATTGTTTTATCTTGAACATAGAGTTACACTAGTACACTTAGGTGTATTGAGTAGGACCGACATAGAAGTGATTTAATTTAGTACTGACTACATAATTGAATCGGACCTCGGATATTATGTTGTACATGCTCTTAATCCCGATATAATAACGGGCACATGTACTTAGTATTTATTTCTTTGATTTACCAGTGGGTGAGATTTAGATGGATTAAATCAATATGCCCGGTAAGTTGGGAAATAATATTATTTACATGGTGTGACGTTGATTATAGGAGGAAACCGTGTCCTATATATTAGGTTGATGATGTCCCCTTGAGGAGCTCATAAGGTTCATCATGTAAACCCAGCTGGTTGACTTAGTCAACATGATGATAAGGTTGAGTGGTACTACTCGAGGAATTAGATGTTAATTAATTGATGGTCAGTAAATCAATTAATTGACGGACATTCGATATCTTAAACACGGGGAGATTATTGTACAAATAATATATGGAGCCCATATTGATTTATGGGGGTTGGTGAGGTAGTTCAATGATGATCCTCTAGTGGAATGGAACATCATTGATGGATCAAGTTTGTGTGGTTCCGATCCATAGGGTGGCCAAGACCCAACTCCTCCTTATGGTCCCTATCGTAGCCTAATATAATCCTTGTGAAGTCTAGATCCAAGAATGTAAAACAAAACCTAGAACCAAAGGTTGGGATTAAATCCCTAGATCCGATGGTTGGATGAAACCCTAGAACCAACGGTTGGGATTAAATCCCTAGATCCGATGGTTAGGATGAAATCCTAGAATCGACGGTTGGGATTAAATCCCTAGATCCGACGGTTGGGATAAAACCCTAGATCCGACGGTTGAGATGAAACCTTAGATCCGACGGTTGGGATGAAATCCTAGATTCGACGGTTGGGATTAAACCCTATATCCGACGGTTGGGATAAAACCCTAGATCCGACGGTGGAGATTAAATCCCTAGATCCAACGGTGGAGATTAAAGGAGGCTTAAGCCCTATTCTAAAAATAGATGCTTAGGGTTGGGCGGCAAAAAGGATAAAAGATCAAGGAATTGGAGTTAGGGTTTGGTTCATCCACAAGTGGGCAGCTAGGGTTCATTGGGCGGCTAGGGTTTTGGAGCAAAGCTTGGGCGGCAAGCTTCTTCCTTCAAGTTGATTGCCGGCGCCCATCCTCCTCTACCTTCTTCCTTGGCCGGCGCCCATCATAGAGCCCTCTACCTTCTTCCTTGGCCGGCGGTTCTCCTCCCATTGGTGGCCGGTTCTCTTCCTCCTCCCCATTCTCCAAAGTGGCCGGCGGCAACACTTCTTGAATTTGGCCGGCGCATCATCCAATAGTTCCTTGGCCGGCGGTTACACCAAGTTTCATAATTTGGTGGTCGGTTCTAGATAGGAAGGTATTTGTGGTTTCTTCTCTTTGTTCGCAGCGGACAAGGTAGAGAAGAAAGTGATCTAGAAGGCTTCTACTCGTGGAGGATCTTCGTCCATACGTCGTCCACGAGAAGGATAGGACATACGGTAGAAGATCGTAAGGTATAAAGTTATTTTAACTTTATGTACAGATCTGAGCATGTTCTTATTTGTTTTGATTATGCATGTGTGTGTATGAATATATATTGTATAATCATGGACCCCGAAGACAAACACAAAAACCGGCGATCCGTCCGTCGTCTCTTCCGCGGCTAACCAACTAGAAGAGTTGAGTTGCTTGAACAACTAGTTTGTTCAAGCAATCACTCAAGTTGTTAGCATGACGACGAATAGGTTGTGCTAAGGAAGCTCATCCCATCCGGATTAATTCTTTCATTAGTGAAAATTTTAATCCGGGGACATGGGAGTCAATGAGCCTACTAAGCAACTCCCTTCAGGAGTGTCGTCCCGGTTGTCGTGCCTCCCCCTAGGGTTTGGCCGTAGCCTCCTTTATATAGACATCAGCCTGGATCGCCCTGAAACATGGAAAATAACTGACTCGCATCGGAATCGCACAGCGCCACACGACCGTGTGAATCCACACGGCCTAGCCGTGTGTGGCGCTGCGGCACAGGCCATTTTTTTTCACAGGGCCAAGGTGTGTGTCATTCTGCTCTAACTGTCAAATGTCTTCTTTTCGCTCCAAAAGTGTGCCAATTTCCCCGTATAATGCTGTCATGCACACAAAAGTACAACGAGCAGACCTCCGAACCAGAAAATAAGAAATACATGCAAAATAAAGTAAAATATGCATGAAACAAACATAAAATGAAATGAGATGTGAGTGAAAACTACTCCTAAAACCCTATATGTTTTGCTCACATCATGACACCTCTCACATATAACTAACAATACTTACTGCGAAAAGTATGTCTATTCGACTCGCAGGTAAGTATAGAAGGCTACCTATCGTGCTCCAATAGTACTTTAAATCAATTGCTTTTCCTTCTAAGTCTTCTCCTATGTTTACATTGGTAATCATTATTGTATTAATTTCCTTAGCGTTTGCATTCCAACCCTATTAATTAACTCCTTAGCATATTTACATTGGTGTAAGTAGATTCCTTCTCTAGTTTATTTTATTTGTAACCCTAAGAAGAAATTTAGTTCTCCTACTAAGTTCATTTCAAATTCACTTTCCGTTAGTGAAATGAACTCATTTAATAATGTTGAATTAGTTGTACCAAAAATTATGTCATCTACATAAATTTGTGCAATAAAGATCTCTTTCCCTATGGTCTTTACAAAAAGGGTTTGGTCAACTAAACCTTGATTAAATCCCTTGGTTTTAAGGTAAATTGAAAGCCTTTCATACCAAGCTCTAGGAGTTTCTTTTAGTCCATATAAGGCTTTTCTAAGCTTGAAAACATAGTCAGGTTTATCTAGACTTTCGAATCCAGGTGGTTGGCTAACATACACCTCTTCCTTAATGAATCCATTCAAAAACGTTGACTTAACATCCATTTGAAATAACTTGAATCCTCAATGTGCAGCATAGGCTAACAACATTTTAATCGATTCAAGTCTAGCTATGGGTGCATATGTTTCATCATAGTCTAACCCCTCTACTTGACTAAATCCTTTAGCAACTAACCTAACTTTATTTCTAACAACTTCTCCTTTATCATCTAGTTTGTTTCGAAATACCCACCTTGTCCCAATTATTGTTTTTTTCTTAGGTGGGGGTACTAATTCCCAAACTTGACTCCTATTAAGTTGAGCTAACTCTTCTTGCAAGGATATAATCCAATCTGGATCAAGAAGAGCTTGTTTAATTATTTTGGGTTTGATTTTTGAGATGAGTGAAATTTGGCTTAGGTTTCTATAGGATGCTCTAGTTCGAACCCCTAAATTGGGATCACCTATTACTTGATCAATAGGATGCTTTTCTTGTAACCTAGATTGATTTGGGTTAGGATCTACACTAGATTCATTTTGTGAGTTCGATTCGGGTCTAGAGTTAGGTTCAGGTCTAGAGTTAGGTTCAGATCCAGAGATAGGTTCATTAATCAATTCTAATCTGGGTTTTGTAGTTTTGTTTTCTTCATCAAATACTACGTTGATTGTTTCTTCTATTTTTAAGGTTTCATTGTTATACACTCTATATGCTTTACTTAGTGGTTGAGTATCCTAGAAAGGTTCCGGTACTAGTTTTAGAGGTGAATTTCCCTAAGTAATCCTTAGTGTTTAATATGTGTACCCTACATCAAAAAACCCTAAAATACTTAATGTTGGGTAGTTTTTCGTAATATATTTCATATGATGTTTTAAGGTGTCTTTTAACTAATAGAATCCTATTTTGAACATAGCAGGTCATATTGACTGCTTCTTCCCAAAACCTAATAGGTAAGTTGAATTCGTTTAACATAGTTCTAGCGGCTTCTTGTAGGGTTCTATTCTTATGTACAACTAGACCATTTTGTTGAGGAGTCCTAGGGCAGGAAAACTCATAGTGGTACCCATTTTGGTTACAAAAGTCGATGAACCTATGGTTTTCGAATTCACCGCCACGATCACTTCTAATTCTTTTTATCTTAAGGTTCTTTTCATTTTATAATAGTTTGCATAAATTGGTGAGTTGATCTAAGGTTTCACTTTTATGTTTTAAAAACCTAACCCATGTGAACCTAGAGTAGTCATCGACTATAACTAGACAGTATAGGCTTCCATTTAGTGACTTGGCTCCATGAGAGTCAAAAAGGTCTAAGTGTAAAAGCTCAAGTACACTCTTTGTTGTTTCTTGGTTAGTTAGTTGATGTGATGTCCTAGTCTGTTTACCTTGTTGACAAGTATTACATATTTTATTTTCCAAGTTATTTAGGTTGGATAAACCTCTAACTAAACCACTTTGACTCATTTTGTGTATGAGTCTTGGATGAGAGTGGTCGAATCGTCGGTGCCACAACCAGGATTCCTTTTGTTGTGTCATTAGACACTTGGTTGAGGAGTTAGGTAAATTAATTGTATAGATATTACTATTCCTAGTTCCCTTAAGTATAGTTTTTGAGGTATCACTATTTTTAATTAGGCATTCATTTTGTAAGAAGATGACCTTATAGTTGTTGTCACACAATTGGCTAACACTAAGGAGATTAAATTCAAAATGTTCAACTAAAAGTACATTACGAATTATAAAGTTTGAGTTTAGCTCAATATCACCTGAACCAATGATTTTGAGCTTCCTGTTGTTTCTGAATGCTACCGATCCTTGGTTTTTGAATTTAAGCTTCAAAAATTTTAGTTGGTCTCTGATCATGTATCGGGAGCACCCACTGTCCAATATCCATTGATCCTACACACGTAGTAATTGGATTGGATATTGGAATTTTTAAAGTTGTTTGAATGTTTTAGCCTAGGAATCATCTCACCCTTTCTACATGATCAAACATGTTATCCTTATATGTTTTGTGAGACGACTTCAATTTTAACTTGATTAACTTTAGTGATTTCAAGATAATCAACCTTGGGTTAGATTTGGATTTAACCTTTAGATCATTAAGTAAGTTTTTCGAAAAAATGGCTTCCAGGTCATGGCGAGGCATAGAGGCCTTCTTTAATCGGAACAACGACCACTTCCTTAGACAAAGCCAATTTCAAGAAAATGTTCACTTAAGTCACTTAGGGTTTCTTCCTGGTCTAACTAGTTTAGGATGTGGCGAGGTAGCTTTAGCTAGTTCAACTTAGCCGAGTGTACCAAGCTAGATACACCTTATCTAACTTGGACACACAAGACCTCGTTTCCCTAACATACTATCATCTCGTCGTGTCTTGATATTATATTATCAATGTTGACTAACTATTGATTCTATCTAGCCATTCTAAAAGTTAAAACAAAAAAAAAACTAAGCATGTAAAACTAAATCAACAAGTAGAGCAAATAAGTTTAGTACTAGCTCCCCCTGGACCATTGAACCGATACGGTCTCTCCACATAGTGGATTTGGTCCTTGGGAACCCAGTACCAGTTGATCCTAATTGTGAATTCAAAAAGGTCTTAGGGACCCATGCTTGGACTTTTTGTCTATTTCGACTAACAATTGACATGTACAATTTGTTTGTTGTAGTTGATCTAAATCCAAGTCTGGCCTTATTATACACGACCCTTTGAGATGCAAGTAGTAGGTCAAGACCCTTGGATTCCAAAGTAAACCTTTCCAATGTTTTCCTAGGCTCTTGAACTTGTCCTTTCAAGAGAGAATTCTCTTCCTCAAGTTTTTGAGTTGAGTTTCCCCCTTGAACTCTACTAGTCGAAGAGGTTAGGGAGACCTCATGCTTAAGGAGTTTGACCTCCTTAACCAGGGTCTTGACCTTGGACTCGGACTTAGCTAACTTCTTAGTTAAATATTTAATTGCACTATACAAAGTATTAATTAGAGATTGATTCATCTTGATTGAATCTTTTGAACCAGATGCGGATCCGTGGCTTGTCTTGAATTGAAGTTCGTAGTCGGATCCAAAGTCGAAGTCGGTCTCAGACTCTTAGTTCATGTTGGGTTCAGATTCATCCTCGGGCTCGGTCGGCTTGGCCATGAATGCTAGATTGTTGAGTTCGTCTTCTTCCTCCGACGACTATTCCCAAGTTCCATTGAAGGCCTTCTTTGTTTGTGCTTGCTTGTTCTTTAGCCTTGGACAATTGGATTTGAAGTGGCCTCTTTTGTTGCATTCATAGCATTTGTAATTTGAACCTTGCTCGGGTCTCTTCTCCTTGGATTGCTTGATAGGTCGTCTTCATCCTTTGGCCATCTTCTGAACTAGATTTACTAGCTCGGTCTCCATTTCGTCGTTCACCTCCGATTCGTACTCTTCTTTTTTTTCGGGAGGTGGTTTGCTTTTTGCCTTCTTCCTTTGACCTGTAACTAAGGCAATACCTTTCTCGACCTAGGTCGAGTTAGATTGTTCATGCAATTCAAATTCTGAAAAAAGGTTATCTAATCTAATTTTAGATAAATCTATAGATACCTTGTAGGAATCAACCATGGATGCCCACAAGGTGGTCCTAGGAAAAGCGTTCAAGGCATACCTTATTATGTCCCTATTCTCCACCTTTTATATGATTGAATGAAGACCGTTAATGATGTCCTGGATCCTCACGTAGTGTTGAGTGGCCGACTCATGTTCCTACATTTTTAAATTAAATAACTTATTTAACAAAAGGTCATGCTTACAAACCTTCGTGTTGGTTGTCCCTTCGTGTAGCCCGATGAGCTTATTCCATAGGTCTTTTGCGCTTATGAAAGGGCTGACCTGGTTGAGTTCCTCTTTGGAGAGCCTGCATTGAAGGATCTGTGTAGCTTTCGCATCAGCCTCCACTTGATGCTTCATGGCGTTGGTCCACTTGTCACAGTCCAAGTATTCACCATCTTCATTGGTTGGAAGGGTGAACCCAGTCTAGATGACTATCCACATCTCCACTTGAGTTTTAAGGTAGCACTCCATTCGACCCTTTCAGTAACAAAAGTCATCTCCGTTGTAAAATAGAGGTCGGGCGGTGCTAAACCCTTCGAAATGGGTCATCAAAAACAAACCTTGCACACAAGAAAAATCAAAAGACACGAAAATTGCCAAGCCTTGGTCTTGGATTAGTAGTGAGGGAAAAATGATAACGAAAAACTTAAATTGAAGAACACGAAAAGAAAAAAGAATGTGCTAGATTGGTGGTTGCACCAAATCTTAGCACCCCTGTTCTGATACCAATTAATGGATCGAGAGAATCGCTAGAGAGGGTTAATAGCGATTGTAAAAACTTCTTTTCGTTTCGTCGAAAGCATGAGTAGCACAATGGAATGTAAAACAATGAAAGTAAAGGGACACTTTGTTTTTACTTGGTTCACAATTGACAGGTTGCTACTCCAAGGCCCTACGATCCTAGACCGCGTATGAAGGGGCAATCCACTATTAGTCTCCTCCTCGTTGGAGGTAGGAGACAACGATTACAAGGAAAACACAAAAGCTCGAGTATGAGGCAACAAGTCTATCTCACCTCGTTACGATGAAAACTTCGAGTACAAGAAAAGTAAACAAATTAAAAAACACATTAAGCTACCGATGAAAAGGAGTTGGAATCTTGGTGTGTCGTCCACATTATGGCGTTGTGGAGTTGTCGTTGACGGTGCGACGTTGTTGGAGCACTTTGAGAGCAAGATTTATGATCCAAAGAGGTGAAATGACTCTTGTTTTATAGCCCTTCAAACCCTAGCTCGTTGAGATCTAGATATGGGTCAAAGAGACACCTCACCCCAAGATAAGGGGATTTTATCTTGACCTTCATCGAGCTGGCCAGTTTGAATCGACTGATTACCCTCAGCAGTCGACTGATGCTAGTAGCAGTTGACTATCAAAAGCTGTCAGTCGACTGTTGGACTGGTCACTCTTCTACAGCAAAGAGTTAGAACAGAACTAACAAGTAATAGATAATACGACAACTACTTACTGTTCGATCTCGACCTAGACCTTCCACTGGAAGTCTTAGTCGGATCGGCACCTAAGTTCGTCCCCGTATAGAGGACACGACCTCACCATTACTCTTCACTTAGTGCTTACCTCTAGTCCTTCTGACTTGTCACTTAGCTTCTGGTCTCCATCGAGATTCCTCGACTCCACGAGGTTCTCCTGGTGTCGCCCAACCACTACGGTTTCTTGAATTGAGATTCTCCGAGTGTCGCTTGACCTTGGGCTTAGCTTAAACACTTCCTGCACACCTAACACAGCTCATGAGATAACAATAACAACTTAACTTAGAACCTTTGCCATAATCAAAATCTAGGTTCAATTATATGGTGCCCCTGCACCAATAGATATAACATGGTTTGGAACTTAGGGTTCCTACTCTACGGGTCGAGCTCAAGTGAGCTCTAGTGATGCACACCACCACTAATAAACTCCTTCTCGAAATAATTCGGAGGTGAAGAAATCTCTTACAAGTGATTACAAAAGTAATACAACAATAAAAACTAGATACAAGAAATTACACTAATTAAAAGAATACAAGTAAAGAAAAATACTTTACAAATGTGAGCTTTGAATGCTTGATCTTTGGTTTCTTTTGGAATGCCTTGAAGGTCTAGAATGCAACAACAATTCCCCTTTAAATTCATCAAGAAACACTAGCCAAAATCCTCCTCTTTGTGCTCCTTATAAAGCAACAACTCGGGCTAATTTTCACTTAGCAGTTGACTGCCATAAGGCACCAGTCGACTGCCCTTGTAGCCATTTTCTCACAACGACTCAATCCATGCTGGAAAAACTCTAACGGATAGCCTAGCAGTCGACTGAAAATCCCAAGCAGTCGACTAATGCCACGACAGTCGACTGCTCAGTTGACTAAGGTACTTTCTATGGTCGTGTCTGCAAATAGCAGTCGACTGCCCTCCATTGAAGTCAATTAATTAAGGCCAGTCGACTACCTAAAGCTGGCAATCGATTGCCAAGGCTACACAGTTGCAGTCGAGCTCCAGTCGACTCCTAACCAGTCGACTGGTCATAACCCCAATCGATTGCTCAAAATCGACTAGGCTACCAAGTGTCAAATACTTAGTCAGTCGATTGGTCATAACCCCAGTCGACTGATAAACCTCAAACATGAGGTTTAACCCAAGTATGATACCCTCATACTTGATAGACCACCCTTACCCTAAGCCTAAGCCTTCTAGCCACCTCCATCAACCTCACACCTATTGGATCTTTCCAAGTCATCCAAGACTTGTTCATCCATACGCTAGCCTTCAGGTGTTTCCATCAGCTATTGTCATGCTAATTGGGTCCACATCGCCAAGGTACATTTGGTCTTACGCTGCCAAGACAAACCTTGGACTTTACGCAGGCAAACATTGGACTTATGCGGCCAAGACTACCATTTAAACTTTACACTGCCAATATCACACCCTTGGACTTCTCAAATGCCAACTCCATGTTGGACTTTCCAAATGCCAAAACCCATGCTTGGACTTTCCAATTGCCAAGACCCAAGCTTGGACATTCCATGCCAAGTACCCAAGACTTGGAATTTCTAATTGCCAAGACCCATGCTTGGACTTTCGAATTGCCAAGACCCATGCTTGGACTTTCCATGCCAAGTACACAAGACTTGGACTTTCCATGACAATCACATTGTCATACATTTTGTTGAACATCAAAATACTTCTTGAGTCTAACTCGAGTCTTGTCATGACTTGGGTCGATTGCACTAAAAATCTTCCCCTTTTTGATGTTTGACAAAACCTTTGTGTTAGGCCACCTAACTCAAGCCATCAATTCTCATAATTCTCCCCCTTTTTGACATACATCAAAAAGGCTCTCCCCAAGGGTATCAATGTCTCATATCCCAATGATATCTTACAATCTCCCCCTTGGTCTAAACACATTTAGGATTCCTTCACTCTTCATAGTGATAGGTCCCATACTACTAAATGAGAGGCAAACCTTACTTTTCTCCAATTTCTCCCCCTCTGAGGAAAACCACATCCATCATCCCATGATGGATAACCTCTCCCTAAAGGCTTGCTCCTTGACCATTGCACCAACAATGTCCTTGGATAGTCCCTAAGCCTATAGGAACACTAAACAACCGAAATCAAGGGTAAAGATTCAACATTGAACTTTCACCTCCCTTAAAACTCGATACATCACCCAAAACAATTCTCCTAATCCATTTCAAATGGATTTTCACCCTTTCAATGCATTCCAAAGCTTATCCTAGGGTTAGGAGCAGTTAGGGTACATAGGGATGGCTGAAAATGGGCTAAATAAACCTTGTTTATACGAAATTAGCCTTGGCAGTCGACTCGATCAGCAACCAGTCGACTATCCAAAGCGACAGTCGACTGGTTTCTACAATGTGCAGAAATTAGGTTCAGAATTTGAATTTTGGAAAATCATAAGTAATATACATAATTTGAAAAATAATGAAACTTCGTACGTATAATACTTATGTTAATCATTATGGGTGAAAAATATTTGAAAAATAAAATACCCATTAAATAGTGAGATTGATACAAAGTTCAAAAACAAGATAACTTCAATGTTTTAAGCCTACTTTGTATCAACTTCATCAATGGTGATTGTTATCAAAAGATAGGCTTCACCAAGGTTTTTCAAAGTGATTTTGAAATGATTTTAAAACCTTATATTGGACCATGATATATGGGCTCAATGCACATGACTTGCACATTAGCTTTCCCATGATCCATCATTATTATTTAATGAGTTCTAAGTTAATTATGATGTACTAAATAAACACATGAACTTAACTCATTTCCTAGCATCTCACATGTATCTTGGGTGTCTGAAAACACATACAAGTCAATTTAATATGAGATATGGGTTTTTTGTTCTTTAGGTTTCATGCATTTTTCTAGGCAACTCTATTTGATTCCCTTATACATGGGACTTCAAATTATGTCATTGTCCTTAAATCAATTTTAGTTAATCCTAAATGCATGAATGATGATTATGGCATATAATGTAGCATAAAGAAAGCATGTGCCAATAACCATGATGTCATGGCGTAAACATATAACCTAAGCATAAACATGACATTTAACTAAACATTATCATGACATTTTAAATAGTAATATGAAGCATGATGTCATGAAATGGAAATGGCAAACAAAACATGGTAAATAATGTGTAAGGCATAAGAATACCTAAATTTTAATATTAATTGTCATTTGTTAGGATTAAATCTAATTTTCCATAATACCACTCATCTCCCACGTTTGCCAAAACCCAAAATGGTACATCATGACCTCTAAACCTAATTGTGCCAATTTTGATCAATTTTCAATACTTCTCAAATTCTATTGGCACATCCTAAAAACTTTTAGGATATAAATCCAAACTTATTTCCAAGGTATCTCATAACCTTGGAAATTACCTAAAGTGCCAACTTTGCTATGGTTAGGTTAACTACCCATCCATTCAAGGTTGACACAACCTAACCCATCTAGCATGAAGAGATAACGCTCCTAGGAACCCAATACCTATTGGAGCTTTTCAGGTTTACTAGGTACTCACTAGGGATATCCTCCCTTAGTACCTTCCTAATGACTTTCTTAGGCTTGAAAACCTTGGTCATTTTGGTCTTGTCTTGGTTAATCTTAGGGGTAACTCCCCTTGTAACCTTCTTAGTGACCTTCCTAGGTTTCTTTGAAACCTTAGTCACTAGACACACATCATGGCCAACTCTAGGGATGACCTCCCTTGTGACCTTGACTTTCCTAGACCTATGGATGGTTCCATAATCAAATGGAACACTATGGTAGGTCTCCTTGGGCTTAGGTTTGTGATCCAAACCTTTCTTGCCCCTAGATGGTTCCTGGCTCCTAGACCCTAATTTATGATCATTAGACCCCATAATCATGTTTTCCATTTTCCTAAGGGTCTTCTCCATTTTCTCAAGTTTTGACCTCAAAACTTGATTTTCCAACTCTAATTGCCCAATTTTTGAATTTTCATTCATTCTTTAGGCATTGTTCTTTCATTTAGGCATATGCCTACCCTTCTTATGGTTAATGCCTAAATGATTTTCTACCTTCCTAATGGCTTCCTTAGGTAGAATTGTTTTAGGATTAATTGTTCTAGACTTGTCCTTAACCCTAATATTGCATGATTTAGCACCTAAGAAATAAGATCTATTTCTAGCATGCTTTTCATGATTATGAGCAATAGCAAGAGTATTAAAATTACTCCTAGAATTCTTTTGGGCCTTATATAAAGAATGAGCATTATTTAAATTTACCTTAGGGTTTGCCTTAGCTCCCCCTACATGTGTAGCTCCTCCCTTGCCCTTGGTTTGCCTCCTCCCCCTAGGGCATTGAGTCCTATAGTGCCCCTTTTGATGGCATTTGAAGCATACTATATGCTCCTTGCTCTTAATTGTTGGGGCTCTTTGACTTTTCATGATCTTTTGGCGCCGGTTGAGTTTTCTTGACTCTTTTTGAGCACTTACTCTTGTAATGCCCAACTTCCCTACACTCAAAGCATAAAATATAATTTTTATTTTTAATCAAATCATTTGAGTTACCTAGGTCGGTGATGGGAATCAGAGTTGGTTCTTCATGCTCTTGTTCTTTCTCCGGCTTCGATGATCTAATCTCCTCCCCCTCAATCTTAGAAATGGAGGTTTCCTCCAATTCTTCCACCTCTTCCTTGGACGTTGATGGTCTTTCAACCTCCAATTCCAAAAGCTCTTAAGATGATGATGTACTCTCTTCTTCTTGAGCTTGAAAGGATGAACACTCCTCTTCTTCCTTATCTTGGACCGGTGTGGGCCGTTCATGGAGCTTGCTCAACTTGCTTCATATTTCTTTGGCATCCACAACTTTCCCTAATTTTGACATAATATCATCAGGAATTACATTAGTTAGAAGTTTTGTTACCCTAAAATCAGTCTTAAGTCTTTGTTGTTGCTCTTTGGTTCATTTCTTAAATTTAAGGGGTTCTCCCTTCTTGTCCATGGGAGGTCCAAATCCTTCCATGATGATGAACCAATTCTCTATGTCCATCATCAAGAATGTCTCCATTCTCACCCTCCATGCAGGAAAGTCTTCTCGGTTGTATGGCGGAGGAATGTCGATGACGCACCCCAATCCATCCTTAGGTAACTCCATCTCCTCTAGCATGTTTTCTCCTTGGCATTTAGTCCGTTGAAGAGCTCCTAGCTTTGATACCGATTGTAAGAATGTTGATGACACGCTAGAGGGGGGTGAATAGCGGTTTTGCATCGTTTGGAATTCGATCGCTTGCGTGCTTGTCTACAATACTTGTTAGCGTAGCAGAATATAGAATAGCAATAACAAAATATAACAAACACAAATGCAATACACTAATGTAGGGATATAACGTGGTTCGGAACCTAGAGTTCCTATTCCACGGGTCGAGCTCAAGTGAGCTCTAGTGATGCACACCACCACTAATAAACTCCTTTTCGGAACAATCCGGAGGTGGAGAAACCTCTTACAAGTTATTACAAAAGTAATACAACAATAAGAATATGATACAAGCAATTACACTAAGAAAATAAATACAAGTAAAGAAAAATACTTTACAAATGTGAGATTTGAATGCTTGATCTTTGGTTGCTTTTGGAATGCCTTGAAGGTTTGAAATGCAGCAGCAATTCCCCTTCAAATTCCTCAAAAAACACTAGATAAAATCCTCCTCCTCGTGCTCCTTATAAAGCTGAAACTCGAGTTGATTTTCTCCTAACAGTCGACTACCATAAGGCACCAGTCGACTGCCCCTGTAGCTATTGTCTCACAACGTCTCAATCCACGCTGGAAAACTCCAACGGATAGCCTAGCAGCCGATTGATAAACCCTAGTAGTCGACCGATGCCATGATAGTCGACTGACCAGTCGACTATAGAACTTTTTGTGCTCGTATCTGCAAACAGCAATCGACCACCCTCCATGGAAGTCGACTGATCAAGTCCAGTCGACTACCTAAAGCTGGCAGTCGACTGGCAAGGCTACGCAACAACAGTCAAGCTCCAATCGACTCCTGACCAGTCAACTGGTCATAACCCTAGTCAACTGCTCAGAGTCAACTAGGCTTCCAAGTGTCAAACACTTAGCCAGTCGACTAACCTATAACCCCAGTCGACTGATAAACCTCAAACAAGAGATTTAACCAAGTATGATGCTCTCATACTTGATAGATCACCCTTAGCCTAGACCTAAGCCTTCTAGCCACCTCCATCAACCTCATGCCTATTAGATCCCTCCAAGTCATCCATGACTTGTTCATTCATACGCTAGCCTTCAGGTGCTTCCATCGGCTATTGTCATGCTAACCAGGTCTACATCACCAAGGTACATTTGGGCTTATGCTGCTAAGACAAATGCTTGGACTTTACACCGCTAAACATTGGACTTATGCCACCAAGACTACCGCTTGAACTTTACGTCGCCAATATCACACCCTTGGACTTCCCAAATGCCAACTCCATATTGGACTTTCCAAATTCCAAGACCCATCCTTGGACTTTCCAATTGCCAAGACCCATGCTTGGACTTTTCAATTGCCAAGACCCATGCTTGAACTTTCCATGTCAAGTACCCAAGACTTGGACTTTCAAATTTCCAAGACCCATTGCCAAGACCCATACTTGGACTTTCCAATTGCCAACACCCATGCTTGGACTTTCCATGTCAAGTACACAAGACTTGGACTTTCCATGATAATGACATTGTCATAAGTTTTGTCGAACATCAAAATACTGCTTGAGTCTAACTCAAGTTTGGTCAATCGTGACCTGGATCGATTGTACCGACACAACAAATTTAAGGTAATTGAATCAGGTAATATTGAATTGAAATCAAATTTTGTTATACAGAAATTTTTGCTGATAGAAAATTTCAAATTTAATCTACTTAGTATAATTTAGTTATGTGATGCTGGATATGAAGTAAAATTTCTATCAAATGAATATTTGATTAATAATGTTGAAAATTCAAACATATTACTTAAAGTAGTTAGGGATAAAAACATCTATTCAATAAATTTAGTAAGATCTTCAATCAAATGTTATTTGACACAACAAGAGGAAAGTTGGTTGTGACATAGAAGACTTGCTCACATCAACTTTAGGCATATAACTAAATTAAGTGAAACTAACTTAGTTAGCGGTTTACCTAGACTAAAAAATGTTGAAAGTAAAGTTTGTAATGCTTGCCAACAAGGAAAACAAACCAAATCTGAACATAAACTAACTAATCAAAGTCGAACAAGCTCAATACTTGAATTAATCCACTTAGACTTATTAGATTCACATGCAGTAAAATCACTTAATGGAAACTTGTATTGTTTAGTAATAATAGATGATTACTCTAGGTTCACATGGGTAAAATTCTTAAAACAAAAAGATGAAATATTTAAAAATTTTAGTAAACAAATTGAAAATGAAAAAGATCTTAAGATAAAGAGAATAAGAAGTGTTAATGGAGGAGAATTTAAAAATAAAAAATTTACAACAATGTGTCTAGAAATTGGATATCACTATGAATATTCATGCCCTAGAACACCTTAACAAAACGGAATAGTAGAAAGGAAAAATAGAACTCTACAGGAAGCCGCTAGATCAATGTTAAATGAATTCAATTTACCTAGTTATTTATGGGTCGAGGCTATAAACACCGTGTGTTATGTGCAAAATAGAATAACAATTAATAAAATAAATAATAAAATATCTTATGAAATATTTAACAATAAAATACCTACAATAAAATATTTAAGAGTATTTGGTTGTAAAGTATACATTTTAAATACAAAAGATTATCTAGGAAAATTTTCTTCAAAAACCGATGAAGGGATCTTTTTGGATATTCAAAAACTATTAGGGCCTATAGAATTTACAATAAAAAAATCCTAAAAATTGAAGAAACAACTAATGTAACATTTGATGAAGGGGAACTCAATAATGATCAAAGAAACACAATAAATAATAATAAAAAGGGGATAAATAAAACCATACAAGAAGAAGAAGAACAAACCCAACATCAAGAAAACTTGAGGACACCTAGAATTAATCCAAACCATCCAGTTGAACAAGTATTAGGAAATCCAACTCTAGGAGTTCAAACTAGGTCAACCTTAAGAAACATAAGTCAAATAGCATTAATATCGAAAATAGAACCAACATCAATAGATGAAGCTTTACCTGATACTGATTGGGTAATAGCCATGCAAGAAGAACTAGCACAATTCAAAAGAAATGAAGTATGGGGCTTAGTACCACCATCAATAAATAAATCAATCATAGACACTAAATAGGTATTTAGAAATAAATTAGATGATCAAGGAGAAATCATAAGGAATAAAGCTCGATTGGTAGCAAAAGGGTTTAGTCAAGTAGAAGGGTTAGACTATGATGAGACTTATACCCTAGTAGTTAGGCTTGAGTCAATTACGATGTTGCTAGCCTATGCGGCACACAAAGGATTCAAGCTATACCAAATGGATGTTAAGTATGTATTCTTAAATGTAGTAATAAAAGAATAGGTATATGTAAGTCAACCCCCAGGTTTTGAAAACTTAGAATACCCTAATCATGTATACAAATTGAAAAAGGCCTTGTATGGACTAAAACAAGCTCCTAGAGCTTAGTATGAAAGATTATCTTTATACTTAATTTCAAAAGGCTTTAGACAAG
The DNA here is from genome assembly GCA_025175895.1 of Wurfbainia villosa. NCBI lineage: Eukaryota > Viridiplantae > Streptophyta > Magnoliopsida > Zingiberales > Zingiberaceae > Wurfbainia > Wurfbainia villosa. The sequence goes on from CM045997.1 coordinate 60,917,051, forward strand.
ATAAAATTGACTCAACCCTCTTCGTGAAAACTTTGGACCTAGATATTTTTATTGCTCAAGTATATGTCAATGATATAGTGTTTGGATCAACAAATTCAAATTTTTTTAAAATAATTCATAATGTTAATGGAACAAGAATTCAAAATGAGTCTAGTAGGAGAGTTAAACTTCTTTTTAGGCTTACAAAAAAAAAAAGATGGAAACTATATATATCAAAACAAATATGCAAGAGAGTTAATTAAAACATTTGGAATGGAAAATGCAAAAGAAATAAAAATACCTATGGCAACAAACATAATATTAAATAATGGCAAAGAAGGAAAGTTTGTAGATCTAAAGCACTATAGAAGTGTCATAGGAAGTCTATTATACTTAACTGCAAGTCGACCTGACATATTATTTGCAGTAAGTATGTGCGCTAGATATCAAACTTGTGCTAAGGAATCACATCTAACACATGTTAAAAGAATCCTAAGATATATTAAAGGAACAATTAATGTAGGAATATGATACATAAGAACTAATAACTTTGAGTTAGTAGGATACTCTAACTCAGTCTACGCTAGGTGTAAACTAGATAGAAAGAATACTAGTGGAGTGTGTCAATTCTTAGGATCGTGTTTGGTTAGTTGGTTTAGCAGAAAGCAACATTGTGTCACTCTATCCACAACTGAAGTTGAATACATAGCATTAGAAGAATGTGTGGCACAATTATTGTGGATGATGCACATACTTAAAGATTTTGAATTAGAATACAAAAATGTCAAAACATTGGTTGATAACATAAGTTCAATAAACTTGACGAAAAATCCAATCCATCATTCACGCACAAAACATATTGATGTTAAACATCACTTTGTAAGAGATCATGAGTCCAAGTCTAATCTTGCCGACATTTTTACTAAACCACATCCAAAAGTTGAGTTTAGTATCCTTAGAAGAGAACTAGGGTTATGCTTAGTAGATTACTCTTCTTTAATGTTTCATTATTCAAAATCTATTTTGTTTACTAAGTAATATTATTTTCTTAAAGGAAAATTAAAAAATGATCTAGCCTAGGTTAAGTTTAGATTTCATGATCTTATAGACCTAGGTAAGCCTTCAAATCTCACAAACACCTAGGACTACCTATTGTGTATTAAGCCACGAAGATGGGTGTGAGATGCTAGGACTACACTCTAGATTCCAGATGTAGATTCAGTGCATCAACATGAACCAAAACGGGGTTTAAAAAGTAAATCGATAACTTCGGTGACCAACTCTAATCCAAAGCTTGATGATACTTCTATATCATTTGAGTATTCTAAGAGTTAGAAATTTACTTTAAGGACAATTTTTAGATATTTATTTTCAATATATTATTTAATCAATTTTGAATAGGGATTCATGCTTGGACATCTCTTAATTCATTTACATTACCTTAAAAATTTAGGTTTGAATTAAGGGGAAAAAATAATTTCAAGTTTATTAAATTTTGAAAAGCTTTAATTTAGGGGGAGTTTTGAAAATTTAAATTATTAAAGCTTTAATTAGGGGGGGGGGGGGGGGGCCTTAAATTTTTTAAAATATTTAGCTTTGAAAGGTGACATTATTTTCAAACACTCTAGCTTTTATTGAGGGGGAGAAAAGCTTTGAAACACTTTAAATTTTGGGTGCTTTTAAAATTTAAAAATCCTTCAAAGTTTGAAAATTTTGAAAACACTACTATTCTTTGAAAAAAAAATTGTAAGCTTATTTTGAAAGCTTGATTATGTCTTTTGTAAAGCTTGAGTACTTTTGAAATGCTTAAGTATTTTAAGATTAAAAATACTAATTTATTTTGAAAAGACTAAGTACTCATGAAAAGCTTATATACCTTGAGAATCTTATTCATATGACTTAGTTTGAAAATCTTATTTTCTAAAACCTTACATAGCTTATTTTGACAAGCTCATTTTAGCTTAGTTTGAAAAGACTAAGTACTCATGAAAAGCTTATGATACCTAAACATTTTGTTAAGCTTATGTATATTCCTACAGTATTCTAAAAATGTTTAAGTACTTCAAAATTTTTTTAAACTTTGACAATCTTAAGTCTTTTGAAAAGCTTAAGAAAGAAGTAACATGGTTTTATTTTAAACCAATGCTTGCCTATTTTGAAAGACTAATACTTTAATCTCAATTTTGGCATTTGGAAGCTAATAGTATTATGTTGTATGCCAAAGGGGGAGAGAGAGGTTTAAAGTTAGTATTAAAGAGAGAAGAACATCTACTTGAATGCATTTCATGGCTTCAATCATTGCATGTGAACTTAAACTTTATACTTGAGCTTAATGAATTGCATGTGAATATATGTTGAACTTCATACATTGCAATTTGATTCTTCTAACTTTAACCGATGTGTTGTAATACATCAAAAAAGGGGAGATTGTTGATGCAGGGAATATCACTCCTTAGTTTTGATGTAAGAACCATAGTTAAAGTTAGGAATTACTTGTATTTTGATATGTGTGTTAAGTGTGCAGGTTTAACAGGAAAACTCTAGTAGGTCAGGTAGACCAGATACTAGATAAAGTATGGAAAGCCCTTGTAGGTTAGGCAGACCAGATACTAAGCAAAGTATGGAAAGTCTTAGTAGGTCATGTTGATCAGATACTAGGCAGAAAACTTGACAGATCAGGAGGACCAGACACCAGGAAGGAAGTCCAGATGGGTCAGGAGACTGGACATCTGGCATGAAGACTGATTGGGTTAGAAAACCAGACAATCAACATGAAGTCCAGCCGAGTCAAGGAGACTGGACAGCTGGCGGGAAGCCCTGGTGAGTCAGATTGGATGTTAAGTATGGTAAGTCCGACTGGACAGTTGACAAGTAAGCCTCGAGTGAAAAGGTGAGGTCGAGTCCTCAGGTGGGGACAAAGCTAGGCGTCGATCTGACAAATAGTCCACTTGGGACTAAGAAGTTGAAATCGGGCAGTATTACTACTACCATTTCATTCCTTATTATATATTTTGCTAATCTTGTTTTGCAAGACTTCAGTTGACTAAAAGAATTACAGTCGACTAGGTATGGTCTAGTCGACTGGATACCCAGTTGGCAACACAGGTTGGTGATCGACCGAAGATCTGGTGATCGAAATGTCAAGAACTCCATTCAAGTGAGAAGGTCCAGTCGAATGGAAAGGCAAATTTTTTGATGTGGAGCCAAGTGACCTGGAGTCGACTGAACTAGGTCCAGTTGATTGGAAAGGTCGATGTACCAAATGTTAGTATTAGCCCTAAGTGTCAATTATGAGATGATTGGTAAGAGAACTTTTGTATCATATTTCATAATAAAGGCAAAGTTTACTATTATTATATTTACTTCATTGATGTGCCATTTGAATAAATATAATAATATCCTAGGGTAGTTGGTTCTAGTCTACGACATATCAATTTGGTAACTTAATAGTGAGATACTGTATATATATATATATATATATATATAACACTATTCATAATTGTTCCTAGTCAAGTATTAATATACAAGAATAATATTAATATGTTGAGACTAGCATGTAGGTCAACTGATGACTTAATTTCACAAGTCATGGATATAGGATATCAAGTTGACACATGGGTATATATTAGAGAATATGTACTGAACTGACCCACCATGAGAATGTTTCATGGATTGTCATATGAGTGTCATAAACATTCCCATAGTGACTATCGGTATGAATAGTCCTTAGACCTGAAATCACTATGATTCCCTACATAAGGAGTTGTATACTTTGGTATCATTAAATGTCACCTGTAACTAGGTGGACTATAAAGTCGATCACTGGGTATGCAATGAATTATACGGAGGGATGTGAGTGATGTAGATGGAATCTATCCCTTCCATATGACGGATGTAATATCTGTGGGCCCCTTGATAGATTAGGACTACTAAAATGCATGGTCATGCTCAAATAAGTCAATATGAGATATTGAGCTCATTTGATTAAGTTAGTCTATTTGGAGATCAAGAAACACAAAGATTGATAAGAGGATGACACGGTCTATGCCTCATTGATCAATCTAGATATCAAGGATAGAAGGATTGAGTCATACAAGATAATAGACACATAAAGGTTTTTGTCGGATATCGACATTCTTGTCACTTGGGTAGCAATGATGCATTGCTATATGTCACTCATTGCTTATGTTTCTAAAAGGGATTTTAGAGACATTGCCAACGTTACGAGAACCTATTGGGTCACACACAAAGAACATGTTGTTTTGGATATGGGGTTCATTTTAGTTTGACTCAATGAACCATTAGGCTATTGAATTGGATTCATTGAATTAGACTCATTGATTGGGCCGAAACTTGAGTTAGACTAAAGTTGGATTAATTTGAGTTAGACTCAAATCAAATCAATTGAAGAAGATGAAGGGTTATTGATTCATCATGCATGATTAATGTGGATTACTCATTGCATGATTAATATGGATTAATCATGCATTAAAGGTGGAATGCAAAAGGTCCCAAAACCTTTTGGTATTCATAAGATGAATATAAAAGGTGTTTTGTATTATTCTTGATGGTAAGAAACCCCATTTGCTCTTCTTCTTCTTCTTGGCCGAAATTATCATTCTTTGTCTAAGGGCACCTTGTGTGGTGTTGCTAGCACAACTCTTTCCTCCAAAAGAGAGTGTTCGTGTGGATACCATAGAGGCGTGACCATCCTGATCACACTGAGATCCTTCGAAGAAAGTTGCTGCCGGGATTGTGAAGGGCTACACATCAAGGGTAATCTCTCAACTAGATGTAGTTGTACGAACGATTAGTTGTATGTATACACATGGATCTTTGGAGGGATCCAATTTTTCCGCTGCATTTTGTGATTGATTTTCGCACAAGATCCCAACACTAAAATGACGGGCCGATTTGGAGTTAACTGGAGGGTGTTCTAGTCGACTGGAAAGTGCTTATAAAAGAAATGGGGGACCATCTTTGAATTATCAATTGCATATACATCAAAGTATTGTCACCATTGCTCATCACACTGAAGCTTCAACCATCCTCCGACACTACGAACTCAACTTCCATTTGTACTAGTGTCAGTATAATTTTATTGCTTACATTTCACTTTATTGTACTTAAATTCAAAAGGATATGTGGTTGTACCTTTTCCTTATATATATATATTTTTAAAAAGCGAATCCCTCCGAGTTCGGGAGTTCTCGAATGGGAGGACTTTAGTGGATTGCCCATCAAGCCGACTCTCGGAGAGTCATGGGCCTTGGACTAGCAACCTGGCTCAGATTATTAACCAAGTAAAAATAAATTGTACAATTTATTTAATTTACATTTCCGCTGTATACTCTTACATTTCGAAAAGAAGAAAAGATTAGTTTTAAAAGAAAATTTTTATATTTCGAGATTCACCCCCTCTCTCGAAAATCTCCGATTCTACATGGAATATAGAAATAAAATGCACAATAGAGACAAAGACACACAAGCACACAAACACAAGAGATTTAACATGGTTTGGAACTAGGGTTCCTACTCCACGGGGCGAGCTCTAGTTGAACTCCAGTGATGCACACCGCCACTATCAAACTTCTCCTTCTCGTTATGACACCGGAGGTGAAGAAACCTTTTACAATGTGTTTGCAATAATAAACAATAAGATACAATCAAGTACAAGAAGTAAATACAACAATAAATAAAGAAAACTTTACAAGAAAAACATTAGATTGCTTGCTTGTTGATTGCTTTGGATTGTTCTTGAAGATTTGGAATGCAACAACACTTCCTCTTTAAAATCACCCCAAAAATCGCTTGCAAAATCGTCTCCAAGATGCTACTTTTATAACCAACATCGGGTTGATTTCATGCCTAGTAGTCGACTGCCAAAAGGCACCAGTCGTTTGCTAACAGTGTCGTTGTCTCACAACGGACTTAATGCATATTAGATTACTCCAATGGATACCTCAGCAGTCGACTGCCCAATTGACTACGAGAGCTTCTATGCTCTAGGGACACATGATCAGTCAACTGTGCATCCATGGCAGTCGATTGATCAAGGCCAGTTGACTATCCATACATGGCAGTCTGCTGCAGTTACAAAGTAGCAGTTGAGCTATAGTTGATTACTTACAAGTCAACTCGTCATAATCCCAGTCGACTACTACGAGTCAACTTAGCTTTCGAGTGTTGAACACTCAACAAGTTGACTGACCCAAAGTCCCAGCCGACTGATAAATATCAACCATGATATTTAACCCAAGTATGATCCCTTCATACTCGAGACTTACTCTTAGCCTAGACCTAAGCCTTCTAGCCACCTCTATCAGCCTCACGCCACTTGGATTTCTCGAGTTCACGACTCTTCATCCTTCGTGTTAGCCTTCAGGTGCTTCCATCGGCTATGTCATGCTAACCTGGTCCTTTGCCAAGATTCATTTGGAATTACACTGCTATGACTACATGGTTGGACTTTACGCTGCCAATGCCTCACCCTTGGACTTCCTTGCCTAGATCCATTTGGATTTACGCTTCCAAGACTACATGCTTGGACTTTACACTGCCAAAACTATACTATTGGACTTTTCCATTGCCAAGCCTCAATACTTTGAATTTCACCGCCATGACTACACACTTAGACTTACGTGGCCAAGACTTCAAACGTGGACTTTACATTTGCCAAGTACCCATGACTTGGACTTTCAATTGCCAAGTACCCATTACTTGGACTTTCTAATTGCCAAAACTATGCTTGGACTTTCCAATGCAAGACCATGCTTGGACTTTTCCATGCCAAAGTTCACTTAGACTTTACGCCGCCAAGACTACAAACTTGGACTTATGCTGCTAAGACTTTACCTTTGGACTTCCCTTGCTAAATATCCATATTTGGACTTTCCTTGCCAAGTATCCAAACTTGGACTTTTGAGGTTTATTGCTCCAATAATCTCCCCCAAATAATCTCCCCCAAATGACTTTGGATATCTCAATCATCCACTTGTCATATTGTCAACATATGGTCAAATCCATATTGTCAAACAATAGTCAAATCCATTTTCAACCCATTGTCATGTAGGATCGTAGGACGTGCTAAGGGGGGGGGGGGGGTGAATAGCATATTAAAAATCTTTTCTTTTCTTTTAAAAACCTTTGTAGTGTAAAATAGAACCAAAACAAAAAGAAAAAGATGCATTTTGTTTTTTACTTAGTTCACAACCAAAAGGTTGCTAATCCAAAGCTCCTGCGATCCTTGATTGCTTTTGAGGGGACAAACAACTAAAAGAGTCTCTTCCTTGTTAAAGGTAAGAGACAAGACGATTACAAAAGATTGAAGGGTCGGTAACAACCTTACCGGTCCTTATACAAATTAAGTACAAAAGAATGACAAGCTCAAAAACAATATACCAACAATTAAAGGTAGAAGAAGAAGCATGGTCGGAGTAGTGTTGTAGCACGAAAGAGCACGGTCGGAGAGCAAGAGCACTTAAGAGTAAATTGATATCTAGGGTCTATGTCTAACCCTTCTTTTATAGAGTTTCCTAGTCCATTGAGATCATCCACTTCATCAAGATCTTGATCTAGATAAACTTTATCCAAACTTCTTATCTTTACGATGGCAACTTGGCTCTTTATGCGCACACCAATCGACTATTGATTCCTTCCAATCGACTACTACACTCGAATTTCCATTCAATCACCGGCATCACAAGATAAGTCCAAGCCATATACAACAATAGTTGTAATGACAATCTTTGACTGTTCGATCTCAACTTCAGCATTCCCCTGGAACCCTTAGTTGGATCGACACCTAGTGTTGTCCCATATCGAGGACGCAACCTTACCATCACTCCTCACATGGAGATTACCTTTCTTACCCTTGGTTCGTTTGACCTATTGCTTAGCATCCGATCTTTGACCACCATTCCTTCTAGTGTCTTTGAGCTCAACTAAGATTATTCAGTTTTTGCACACTTAACAACATATCAGATAACAATATGACTTAACTTTGAATATTTTCCATAATTAAAACTTAGGTATGATTATTTGGTGCCTCTGCACCAACAATCTCCCTCTTTTTGACCTATGACAACTAGATTCAAAGTTAAGGAAATATGGAATAAAAGTTAAAAACAAACTCCCCCTCAATATGTCTTCCCCCTTAAAGTGAATTTTTAAACTTTTTAACTTCTTAACTTCTCTCTCTACCCCTTTGACATATATCAAAAAGTAATGTGATAATGATAGGATTTTTAAGAAGTAACTAACCAAAATTATGAATCCAAGCATGTGTCATATTTCAAGACATTCTAATTAATTGTCCTTAACATGTTCAACTCCCCCTTGTTTTGATGTTTAATTAAGACTCAGGATTCTAAGGGTTGTATATCAATCTAGATGTAGTTAGAGATATTTAAGTCTTTCTCACCCCTTTGATATTTATGAACTAAGGTTTCTAGATTCTGCACTAATAATGTTTAACTTACTTTACTTTTGTGAAAGAGTTTATTGTAACTCTTGTAAAGTAATTTTGAAAATATTATTTAAAAAATAATTCAGATATTAAAGGCTCATGTTTTTAATTTTATAAAAGTTATTTTGAATGCATGCTCATTATGCAAAAAAAATTCTCAATTTATATCTTTGAAACCAAAAGGATTTAATAACTAATTAATTTTTCAAAATACTTGAAGACTTATCAATTCAATTTCTTTTAAAGAATTGCAAGAATATTTTTCAAATAATTTTTAACAAGTTTTAAACTTTAATTTTTCAATATATATATATATATATCATATTTTGTTTACTATAGATTTTCAAAAATTAAATATAACTACGTGCAACAATCATGAAAATAAATATTTTTATAGATTTTGAAACATTTAAAAAATTATGTTATTTTTTAATTTAATTTCCCTTAACAGCTTACCCATTCTATTTGTCTTAGTACAAATAATACATGTTAACCTTATTAGTATTGTGAGATGAGGGTTCATTATTTTAAATTAAAAGTTTCTAAACATGTGTTAGATTCAAGTTTAGCTTGGGTTAGTCTAGTAAATTTTTCTAAAATCAACTTCCAGGTAGTGGCGAAGTATATAACCTTCTTGGATATCAGGTGGACTACTTCCTTAGACAAAGTTGATTAAGGAATTAAGTACTAGACTTGCTTTAGACTAAACTTTGGTCTAACTAGTTAAAGACTAAGTGAGTTAGCTTCGGTTAGTTCCACTCAACATAGTGCACCAGGTAGGATGCACCCAGCCTAGACATGCAATTCAAAGAGATTCCCTAATTTACTATCAGTTCACTTTGTCTTAGTACTAGGTTGTTCAAATTTAAATTACTTTGTTTCCTATCTAGTCCATTCTATGTTAAACAATTAAATTAAACTAAGCATGCAAGATAAAATTAATCAAGTAATTAAGCAAACAAGTTTAGTAGTGACTCCCCCTGGATCATTGAATCGATATGTTCTATCCACATAGTGGATTTGATCCTTGGGAACCTAATACTTGGTTGAACCTAGTTGTGATGTTAAACTGGACTTAGGGACCCATGCTTGGATTCTTCTACTATTACGATTAACAAGTGATATAAATGATCTATTTGTTGCTCTAAACCCAAGTCCAGTCTTGTTGTACACGAGTCTTTGAGTTCCAAGGATTAGGTCAAGACCCTTGGAGGCTAATGTGAATCTTTCCAATGATGTCCTAAGCTCTTGAACTTTCCCTTTCAAGAGAGAATTCTCTTCCTCAAGGTTTTTGACTTGAGTTGAGTTTCTGTCTTGAACTTTACTAGTTGAAGTGGTTAGGATAGCCTAATGCTTAAGAAGTTAAACCTCCTTAAGTAAAGACTCGACCTTTGACTCGGACTTAGTCAACTATTTATTCAAAAAATTTATAGCATCATATAAAGTTTTAATTAATGAGTGACTCAACTTGTTTGACCTTTTTGAACTGGATACGGACCCGTAGCTTGACTCAAACTCAGGCTCGGTGTCTGATTCGAACTCAGTGTCGGCCTCGGACTCAGACTCGAACTTGGATGGTCTTACAATGAGAACCAAGTTGTTGACTTGGTCTTGTTCTTCCTCATCCAAAGTCTCTTTCCATGTTGCGTTTAGTGCTTTCTTGGATTGTTGTCGTTTAGACTTTAGCTCTAGACACTTGGACATGAAGTGTCCATTCTTGTTGCACTCATAACACTTGTAGTTCTGATTAGTGTCGGATCTATTTTCCTTGGTTGGCTTGGATGGTCGCCTTCTGCGCTTGATAAATTTCAAGCTAGATTAACTAGTTCGGTCTCCATCTCCTCATCTAAATCTGAGTCAATCTCATCATCTTTGGGAGGAGGCTTGCTTTTTCCCTTCTTTCGACCAACAAATAAGGCAATACTCTTCTTGATCGGGGCCGAATTAGATTGCTCATTGTAATTCAAACTTAGAAAATATTTCATCTAACCTAATTGTAGATAAATTTCTTGATACATTATAAGCATCAACCATGGGTGCCCACAAAGTAGTCCTAGGAAAGGCTCTTAGAGCGTACCTTATGATGTTGCAGTTCTCCACCTTCTATCCAATGGCATGAAGACCATTTGATATATCTTGGATGCGAGCATGGAGTTGGCTCACGGTCTCATTATCCTGCATTTTCAGATTATATAACTTATTAACCAACAAGTCTCTCTTACATACCTTTGTGTCGGATGTCCCTTCATGAAGTTTCGTAAGTTTGTTCCAAAGGTCCTTGGCGATGATGAATGGACCAATGTAGTTGAGTTCCTCCTTGGATATACCACATTGCAAGATTTGAGTGGCCTTTGCATTGGCTTTATCCTGTTGCTTCACTGCGTTGGTCCACTTGTCGCAGTCCAAAAACTCTCCTTCATCACTCATCGGTAGATTGAACCCCGTCTGAATAATGATCCACATCTCGACTTGTGTCTTAAGATAGCACTCCATCTAACACTTCTAATAACAGAAGTCATCTCCATTAAAGAACGGAGGTCGGATAGTGTTGTATCCCTCAAGATGGTCCATTTAAATCCCTTGGAATGACAAAACAACACAAAAAATATTCCAAGCCTTGGTCTTGGATTAGTAGTGCTAGAGAAACACTAAAACACACTAAAATATCTAGAGAAACAAAATAAAAAATTTGCTTAAGACGGTGGTTACACGGAAATTGAGCGCCCCTGACTCTAATACCAATTGTAGAATCATAGGACGCACTAGAGGGGGGGGGGGTGAATAGCATTTTAAAAATCTTTTCTTTTCTTTTAAAAACTTCGCAGCAGAAAACAAAACCAAAACAAAAAGCTAAAGGTACCTTTAGTTTTTACTTGGTTCACAACCAAAAGGTTGCTAATCCAAGGCTCGTGTCATCCTTGATCGCTTTCAAGGAGGCAAACAACTAAAAGAGTCTCTTCCTCGTTAAAGGTAAGAGACAAGATGATTACAAAAGATTGAAGGGATGGTAACAACCTTATCGATCCTTATACAAATTTAGTACAAAAGAATGACAAGCTCAAAAACAATATACCGACAATTAAAGGTAGAAAAAGAAGCACGGTCGGAGTAGTATTTTAGCACGAAGGAGCATGGTTAGAGAGCAAGAGCACTTATGAGCAAATTGATATATAGGGTTTATGTCTAGCCCTTCTTTTATAGAGTTTCCTAGGCCTTTGAGATCTTCCACTTCGTCAAGATCTAGATCTAGATAATCTTCATCCAAACTTCTTATCTTTGAGGTGGCAACTTGGCTCTTCACCTGCACACTAGTCAACAGCTCCTATTGCCAGTTGACTGCTGTGACTAGTCGACTACTGATTCCTTCTAGTCGATTGTTGCACTTGAATTTCCATTCAATCACTTGCATCACAAGATTAGTCCAAGCTATATACAACAATAGTAGTAAAGACAGTCTTTGACTGTCCGATCTCGACTTCGGCATTCCCCCAGAATCCTTAGTCGGATCGACGCCTAGGGTTGTCCCCATACCGAGGATGCAACCTTACCACTACTCCTTACATCGAGCTTACCTTTCTTACCCTTGGTTTGTCTGACCTATTTCTTAGCATATGATCTTTGACCATCATTCCTTCTGGTGTCTTTGAGCTCAACTAAGACTATTTAGTTTCTTAACACTTAACAACATATCAGATAACAATATGAGTTAACTTTGAACCTTTGCCATTGATGGGTTCGGGGTTTTTTCTGATCAGGATTATGCTTTTTTCGAGCAATATGTTCATTTCCCGAGCAGTTTGGGCGATTGCTGAGCAGTATATGGGATCCCCGGTCTTAGAAAGGAAGAACAGTGCAGCATTATTCAGTGACTCAATATGGCATTAGTAGAGTAGTCCATGTGTTTCCTAGGCAGTTAGTGTATTTCTTGAGCAGTGTGCGTGATTCTCGATCTCAGAAAAGAAGAACAGTGTAGAGTTATTTAAGTATCAGCATTGGCAGGGCAATCTATGTGTTTCCCGGCAGTTAGTGTATTTCCCAAGCAGTGTATGTGATTCCCAATCTCAGAAAGGAAGGCAGTGCAGGGTTATTTAAGTATCCTCATTGGTAGAGTAGTCAATATGTTTCCCGAGCAGTTAGTGTATTTCCCGAGTAGTGTATGTGATTCCCGATCTCAGAAAGGAAGAGCAGTGAAGAGTTATTTAAGTATCATCATTGGTAGAGTAGTCTAGGTGTTTCCCAGACAGTTAGTGTATTTCTCGAGCGGTATGTATGATTCCCGAGCACGATAGGGGTGAGTGGGGCAATATAGTTCAGTGACTAAGTATAGCGCTAACAAAGCAACCCTTATGAAGTCTCGAATGGTTAGGGCATTTCCCGAGTAGTATATTCATTTTCCGAGTAGTATATGTTGGGTTTCCGGCACCGCGGCGTGTGTGTGTTCGATCATGTTTCGTAAACATGAGCACAGCGGAAGCAATTAAAAATAATAAATACTCCTATTTATTACAACACACACAACACACGCATGCTATTACAACAAGTGTAGACATAACCGTAAATTAAAATTGCAATAAAAGGAAATTAAACTACGTTATACCTTTCGTATGACGTGTAGCGGGAACGGCATCAACCGGAACGATCCTCGTAAGAATCGTCTCTATCCGTATCCATGCCGAGCTCCTCGGGATGACTTCGCCAAGCCACGAGCTTCGTCTTCGTACGGGTTACTAGCCTCGTGTTGAAGACGACGTGATCGAGAGATGATCACGATCCGAATCCAAATTCGGACCTAAAACAAGTCCTCAAGACTTGCTTCTCCGGAGAGGTATTCGTCAACCGATTGACGAATCCTTCGTACTCCACCTCAGAGGATTACCGGAGATCAAATCCCCGGTATGTTAGCCGCTGTCGGAGCACTAACCGTCGTCCAAACGACGCTCCGACGAGAGGAGAAGAAGCTGTCCAGAAAACTGGACAGCTTGGTGGAGGAGATAGGCGCCGGCCAAAACAAGGAGACAAAAGCTCACCTTGATGCCGAACCTTTTAGGGGATCACCGGAGGGTCGCCGGAGGTTCACCGGCTGGAGCTTGGACGCCGGCAAGGGTCTTGACGGCAGCACAATCAAGCTGGGCGGCAAGGAGCTTGGGCGGCCACAATGTTTTGGGCGGCAACTAGATGTTGGGTTTAGGGTTAGGGTTTAATCCCTATTTTATAGAGAACTAATTCTCTTAATGGTTAATAGATCATATCCATAAAGCCCGTTAACCCGCTCCATTAAGATAAGTTAAAATAAACCAAACCATGATGGTTTATTTTAAGTTAAAACGAACCGAACCAACTTTTGGTTCATTCGTTTAAAATAAACCAAACCCTTTGGTTTATTCTTATCCATTGGATTAGAACCAAACCATTTTGGTCCATCCATTACGTCTTCATAAGATGCAGCCCATCCACGCTTCCATTGCGACTGAAACAATTTCATGCTCGCTTTATGTTTGGTCCAACCAAACATAGTTTCTCTCGGTCTGAGAATCTCATTCTCAAGCTCGTTTTAAATCCTTTGGATTACACTCGTTGTGCGTGTGACCAAATAGGTTCTCGGTTTATGTTGGCCGTCTATAATTAACCATTAATTATAGAACGATCATGAGTGGCACCTAGTAGTACATCATGATCCCCAATTAACCGAAAAGATCAACGTTGATCCGAACTATTTAAAACCCTTGATGCTCGAATGAATCGTGCCCCATTCCCTTCACTCATCTTATACCCACTTGGTTGAGACATGGTCTATTGTGTGTCCCCACTAAGTGACTACGTCACCCTAGCCCAGTATCATTTCCTCGTCTCTACAGTTCTAGTTACTCCACATGTATCGAAGAGTACCTTACTCTAAACATGTAATGCTTTGGCCAAAGACTTTAGTAATAATCCGACGAGAGGCCATGGGTATACATCTCCTCGCAAGGAGTGGTGAATCCTTTATAGGCTATTCAAACACCTTCGATCACTTTGACTTATACCCAATCATCCCGGGTCCACATCTCCTTAGAGATGTTTGCTTAAGATGTCAAAGCATAAGTCTCCATGATCAAGATGACTTGAATACCGCAAGTCAAAGGAACATCGCACTTAAGCCACAGTAAGAACTTCATTGACATATCTATATATGCAGAGAACCATATGAAGTCTTACGGCTGGTCACTCCACTGAACTAGTTACCATAACTAGCATCCCCGATCAACTCCGGACATCACTATGTCTCCAGCCAGTGAGAATCAGCTGCTTGGATACACCAAGGAGTATACCTCGTGCTAGTCTCGACAGAATTGATGGTGTCCAAATCCATCAATTCATCGACTAGGGATAGTTCCGATACATCACAATTACACATGTAGAGATACTCACTAGTTGTGATCCAATCACAAATTCTCTCATGCTGTGAATCGTATCGTGGACATTCAGTAAATGAGTTTAAGATCCAATCAAATACATTAAACATGTATACTCAAATAGTGAATCTTCATTTATCATATAAATGGTTCATACATAAGGCGATTGCCTTAGGACATCTCTCATATATTACTAACAGACTCCCACTTGGTCTAATGCCAATCGCTACGGTATCCAATACCATAAGCACCAACATGACCCTCAAACTTACTTTGAGGTAATGCTTTAGTCAAAGGGTCCGCTAAGTTCCTTTCAGTGGGAATTTTCTCGATTTGTATTTCATTCCTACTGATGATCTCTCTGATAAGATGATAGCGGCGAAGCACATGTTTGGATCGTTGATGAGACCTTGGCTCTTTCGCCTGTGCAATTGCTCCATTGTTGTCGTAGTAGACCGGTATTGCTTCAACAATGGCCGGAATCACACCAAGTTCATGAACGAACTTCTTGATCCAAACCGCTTCCTTTGCTGCTTCCGAAGCTGCAATATATTCTGCCTCAGTGGTAGAATCCGCTACAGTCTCTTGTTTGGAACTTTTCCAACTCACTGCGCCCCCATTCAAGGTGAACATGTATCCGGTGAGACTGAATCATCCTTATCTGTCGAAGCCGCATCGTATACCCGCGTATCACCATGTCCCTTCTCCATATATTAGGAACACATCCTTAGTTCTTCTCAAGTACTTAAGGATCGTCTTAATACCGCCAATGATCCATTCCTGGATCGGATGGGTATCTGCTCGTGACACTCAGAGCGTACGATACATCGGGCCTCGTACATAACATAGCATACATGATAGATCCTATTGCGGATGCATAGGGAATCTTACTCATGCAAATCCTCTCGTCTTCTGTGCGCGGACACATAGACTTCGAAAGGTGTACCCCATGCCTGATGGGCAGATAACCTTTCTTGGATTCCGACATGCTAAACCTCTTTAGCACTCGGTCTATATATGTAGACTGCGAAAGACCAAGCAACCGTTTCGATCTATCTCTATAGATCTTAATCCCAAGGATGTAGGTTGCTTCTCCCAGGTCTTTCATGGAGAATGTCTTGGATAACCAAACCTTAACTGACTGTAAGATGGACACATCGTTTCCTATAAGTAATATGTCATCGACATACAATACTAGGAACACGACTGCACTCCCACTAACCTTCTTGTACACACAAGGTTCGTCTGGATTTTGTGAGAAATCAAACCTTTTGATCGTCTCATCAAAACGGATATTCCAGCTCCTGGATGCTTGCTTCAATCCATAAATGGATCGTCGCAATTTGCATACCTTGGTTTTATCAACCGATGTGAAACCCTCAGGCTGTATCATATACACGTCCTCGAGCAGGTTTCCATTAAGGAAAGCTGTTTTCACATCCATCTGCCATATCTCATAATCATAATGAGCCGCTATGGCCAGGAGCATCCGAATGGATTTAAGCATAGCTACAAGCGAATAGGTTTCGTCATAATCAACACCTTGCTTTTGACGATATCCTTTCGCCACCAATCTAGCCTTATAGGTAATCACATTACCATCCATGTCGGTTTTCTTCTTGAAAACCCACTTGCACCCTATAGGCTTTATGCCTTCAGGTGGGTCAACCAAGTTCCAAACTTGGTTTTCGTACATGGAATCCATTTCCGACTTCATGGCACCAAGCCACTTATCCCTTTCTGAACTTGTCAGCACTTCTTCATAACTGGTAGGCTCCTCATCATCAATGAGTAACACGTCGTTCGATTCACTTACGAGAAATCCATATCTCTCAGGAATGTTGCGTGTTCTACCAGATCTACGAAGATGTGGTGTTATAATAGGTCCAGCCGATTGCTCATCACTATGAGTTGTCGGCTGTTGTGCTTCACCAGGTATCTCATTAATGTCTATTTGAGTCTCTCGAGCCTCCTCAAGCTCGACGACACTCCCACTGTTTTCTTGCAAGAGAAACTCTTTCTCTAGAAACACAGCATGCCTTGAAACAAACACCTTTTGTTCCACAGGATGATAGAATTGGTAACCCCTTGTTTCCTTAGGGTATCCAATAAATAGACATTTATCAGACTTAGCATCCAATTTGTCTGATACAGTCCGCTTCACATAAGCAGGACAACCCCATATCTTCAAGTAAGATACATGAGGTTTCTTACCATTCCATATCTCATATGGAGTAGTTGAGACTACCTTGGTAGGCATTCTGTTTAATAAGTAAACAGCTGTCTGAAGTGCATAACCCCAAAAGGACTTGGGAAGAGTGTTAGTAATATATGAGAGATGTCCTAAGGCAATCGCCTTATGTATGAACCATTTATATGATAAATGAAGATTCACTATTTGAGTATACATATTTTATGTATTTGATTGGATCTTAAACTCATTTACTGAATGTCCACGATACGATTCACAGCATGAGAGAATTTGTGATTGGATCACAACTAGTGAGTATCTCTACATGTGTAATTGTGATGTATCGGAATTATCCCTAGTCAATGAATTGATGGATTTGGACACCATCAATTCTGTCGAGACTAGCACGAGGTATACTCCTTGGTGTATCCAAGCAGCTGATTCTCACTGGCTGGAGACATAGTGATGTCCGGAGTTAATCGTGGATGCTAGTTATGGTAACTAGTTCATTGGAGTGACCAACCGTAAGACTTCATATGGTTTTCTGAATATATAGATATGTCAATGAAGTTCTTACTGTGGCTTAAGTGCGATGTTCCTTTGACTTGCGGTATTCAAGTCATCTTGATCATAGAGACTTATGCTTTGACATCTTAAGCAAACATCTCTAAGGAGATGTGGACCCGGGATGATTGGGTATAAGTCGAAGTGATCGAAGGTGTTTGAATAGCCTATAAAGGATTCACCACTCCTTGCGAGGAGATGTATACCCATGGCCTCTCGTCGGATTGTTACTAAAGTCTTTGGCCAAAGCAATACATGTTTAGAGTAAGGTACTCTTCGATACATGTGGAGTAACTAGAATCAGTAGGACGAGGAAATGATACTTGGGCTAGGTGTGACGTAGTCAGCCTAGTGGGGACTGACACAATAGACCATGTCCTGAACCAAGTGGGTATAAGATGAGTGAAGGGAATGGGGCACGATTCATTCAAGCTACTGAAGGGTTTCAGAAATAGTTCTGGATCAACCGTTGATCTTTTCGGTTAATTGGGGATCATGATGTACTACTAGGTGCCACTCATGATCGTTCTATAATTAATGGTTAATTATAGACGGCCAACATAAACCGAGAACCTATTTGGTCACACGCACAACGAGTGTAATCCAAAGGATTTAAAACGAGCTTGAGAATGTGATTCTCAGACCGAGAGAAACTATGTTTGGTTGGACCAAACATAAAGCGAGCATGAAATTGTTTCAGTCGCAATGGAAGCGAGGATGGGCCGTGTCTTATAAAGACATAATGGATGGACCAAAATGGTTTGGTCCTAATCCAATGGATGAGAATAAACCAAAGGGTTTGGTTTATATTAAACGAATGAACCAAAGGTTGGTTCGGTTCGTTTTAACTTAAAATAAACCATCATGGTTTGGTTTATTTTAACTTATCTTAATGGAGCGGGTTAACGGGCTTTATGGATATGATCCATTAACCATTAAGAGAATTAGTTCTCTATAAAATAGGGATTAAACCCTAACCCTAAACCCTAATCTAATTGTGGCCGCCCAACATCAAGAAGTTGCCGCCCACCCTTGTTGAAGGATTTCGGCGCCAACTCAAAGAGCAGCCACCGCCCAGCTTGTGTGCAGCCGTCCAAGTCGTTGTCGGCGTCCAAGCTCCAGCCGGTGAACCTCCGGCGACCCTCCGGTGATCTCCCTTGGGTTCGGTGTAAAGGTGAGCCTCCATCTCTTCTTTAGCCGGCGCCTATTTCCTCCACCAAAGCTGTCCAGTTTTCTGGACAGCTTCTTCTCCTCTCGTCGGAGCGTCGTTTGGACGACGGTTAGTGCTCCGACAGCGGATAACATACTGGGGATTTGATCTCCGGTAATCCTCTGAGGTGGAGGACGAAGGATTCGTCAATCGGTTGACGAATACCTCTCCGGAGAAGCAAGTCTTGAGGACTTGTTTTAGGTCCGAATTTGGATTCGGACCGTGATCATCTCTCGATCACGTCGTCTTCAACACGAGGCTAGTAACCCGTACGAAGACGAAGCTCGTGGCTTGGCGAAGTCATCCCGAGGAGCTCGGCGTGGATACGGATAGAGACGATTCTTACGAGAATCGTTCCGGTTGATGCCGTTCCCGCTACACGTCATACGGAAGGTATAACGTAGTTTAATTTTCTTTTATCGCAATTTTAATTTACAGTTATGTCTACACTTGTTGTAATAGCATGCGTGTGTTGTGTGTGTTGTAATAAATAGGAGTATTTATTATTTTTAATTGCTTCCGCTGTGCTCATGTTTGCGAAACATGATCGAACACACACACGCCGCGGTGCCGGAAACCCAAACAGTGGTATCGGAGCCCAGGTTGTGTTTCGACATAATCGTAAAATTGGTTTTGCGATAGTCATAATGTATTTCTGGAAATTTTCTAAATTTTGGAAATTTAGAAGTATTTATGGAAATTTTTCAATTTTGGAAAGTCTAGAAGTATTTATGGAAATCTTCTACTTTTGGAAAGTTGGAAGTATTTATGGAAATTGATATTTTCCATAAATAAAATATTTGATTAGATTCTGGAAATTTGTTTCCTAATTTAATCTTGATTTGATTTGGGAAATCAAATCTTTAAAATATTTTATTTCCATAAGTAGTTTTGAAGATTTAGGAAATTGGTTTCCTAAATAGATTTTCCTTAATCAAATAATTCCATGAATAAAATATGTGATTAGATTTGGAAATTTATTTCCTAATTTAATTATGATTTGATTTGGAGAATCAAATCTTAAACATATTTTATTTCCATAAATAGTTATGACATATAAGGAAATATTGTACATGACATAATTGTATGACATGTAGTTGCATTAGATGCATAACATAATGTCATGCGTGTCGTGACATGTAGATGTATGCCATGTATGCCATGCCATGTAGATAATAGTTATTTGCATGCAAAGAGGATGAGACATAAAAACCCTTAATCAATATTAAAGCCTACACCTTCCATTAATATGGTTAGAACCAGAGTTCTGTTTCTTGTTTGGGTTGTTGGACTCTCTCCAAGCCCGGCTCGAACCTGAATATGTTCAAACCATGGAATAGTTTAATACTAATATGGTAAGAGTCAGAGGTCAATCGTTAGCTTTGGTTGTTGGACTCTCTCCAAGCTGGGCTAATTGGTTGAATGCGCTCTAACCATATTAAAACTATTCTTGATTAATGGGTTGGCTTTAACCTGGAGCATCGGCTTGTTGGACTCTCTCCAAGGTCGATGTTAAGGGAGGTGAAGTTGAGTGCTATGCATAAGATGCATACTTGTTAATGTGTTAACAACCCGATGTATGTGTGAACATTCAATTAGTTGATAGCACATTGTGATAGTTGCATATACGGGATATGCAATCGGTATAGATGATACCTACCGTCGTAGCTATGAATGGCTTGTTGGACTCTCTCCAAGGTTATTCATAACTATGATGGATATCAACCCATTCGGAGATGAACCTACAATCTCCCGAAGTGATTTTGAGGTTTTTGAAATTCAAAAAATGAATGGGATTTATAAATGTATATTGATGCATTTTAAATCGTTTTCTCATATATGCTCGTTTTGTATTTCTAGGTCAATAAATTGATCATGACGTCTTTGAATTTGCGCACTATTTTGGATTCGAACAAACTGACTGGGCCTAACTTCCTGGACTGGCTTAGAAACCTGAGAATTGTTCTCAAGGCGGAAAAGCTTGCATATGTCCTTGAAGAGCCTCTTCCTGACCGTCCTAAGGACGATGCAACTCCAGACCAAATGTTGGTCTATCAGAAGCATGTGGTAGATTCTGAGCTGGCGAGTTGCATCATGCTAGCGGCGATGGTACCTGAGCTGCAGAAGCAGCATGAGCATATGGATGCTAACACTATGGTCTTCCATCTTCATGAGTTGTTCGATGAGCAAGCGAGATCCGAAAGGTTCGAGGTCTCTAGGCTCCTCTTCACCACGAAGATGCAAGAAGGTTCGTCTGTAGTACAGTTTGTGCTAAAGATGAACGGGTACATCGAGCGGCTAGCTACCCTCGGTTTTGTGATGGATCATGAGTTAAGTATTGACTTAATTCTGCATTGTTTGCCCAAGAGTTTCTCGCAATTTGTGATGAACTATCGGATGAACAAATTGGAATCCACCATTCCCGAGCTCCTCAATATGCTGAAGACTGTGGAGCCTTCTGTGAAGCATGAGGAGAAGGCGGTTCTGTTAGTTGATTCCTCAAAGAAAGGTTCTAAGAGGAAGGCAAAAGAACAGAAGAAAGGAAAGAAAAAGGCAAAGAAGGCGGAACCAGCGCAAAAGGGCACTTGCCATCACTGTGGCAAGGAAGGCCACTGGCGAAGAAACTGCAAGATTTATCTTGAGTCCATGAAGAAGATGAAGGCATCCGATGCCCCATCCTCTTCAGGTATCTTCGTTATTGATTGTCATTCTATTTCCTTAGACACTTGGGTATTGGATACTGGGTGTGGCTCACATATATGTAATGACATACAGGGGCTAAGGAATAGAAGAAGACTTGTCAGAGGGGAGTCAAATTTGCGAGTTGGCAATGGAGCAAAGGTTGCTGCGGTCGCCATCGGAACTTATTTGCTGAAGCTCCCTAGTGGACTAGTCTTGGAACTGACAATTGCTATTATGTTCCTTCTCTAATAAAGAACATTGTTTCTATTTCTGCTTAAATAGAAATGGTTTCCATTTAACGTTTAGTAACAATTGTTGTTATATAACTTTGAATGGCGATTTTATGGAACCGAACTTTGAGTAATGGCATTTATACGCTTGGGACGTATCCGGTGACATCTTCAATATCGGGCGAGCAACACGCGTTCTCTAAAGGATAATCACATAGACTACTATATGTGGCATTGTCGTCTTGGCCATATAAGCAAGAAACGCATGTCCGAATTACACCGATGTGGAATTCTGGAATCGTTTGAATTGGATTCATACGATACATGCGAATCATGCTTAAAAGGCAAGATGACTAAGTTACCTTTTACTGGAAAAGGTGAACGAGTGGGAGAGTTACTAGGTTTAGTACATACTGATGTATGTGGACCTATGTCAACTCAAGCATTAGGAGGCTATAGCTACTTCATTACCTTCACCGATGATCACTCACGGTTTGGGTATGTGTTCTTGATGAAACACAAGTCTGAAGCCTTTGAAAGGTTCAAAGAATTCAGAAATGAAGTAGAGAAACAACATGACAAAAGTATTAAAATACTTCGATCGGATCGAGGTGGTGAATACTTAAGTCAAGAGTTTCTTGATTATCTAAGAGACAATGGCATATTGTCTCAATGGACTCCGCCCTATACACCACAGAATAATGGTGTATCTGAGAGGCGTAATCGGACCTTGTTGGACATGGTCAGGTCAATGATGAATCATGCGACTCTTCCCAAGTCCTTTTGGGGTTATGCACTTCAGACAGCTGTTTACTTGTTAAACAGAATGCCTACCAAGGTAGTCTCAACTACTCCATATGAGATATGGAATGGTAAGAAATCTCATGTATCTTACTTGAAGATATGGGGTTGTCCTGCTTATGTGAAGCGGACTGTATCAGACAAACTGGATGCTAAGTCTGATAAATGTCTATTTATTGGATACCCTAAGGAAACAAGGGGTTACCAATTCTATCATCCTGTGGAACAAAAGGTGTTTGTTTCAAGGCATGCTGTGTTTCTAGAGAAAGAGTTTCTCTTGCAAGAAAACAGTGGGAGTGTCGTCGAGCTTGAGGAAACTCGAGATACTCAAATAGACATTGATGAGATACCTGGTGAAGCACAACAGCCGATAACTCATAGTGATGAGCAATCTACCGATTATCAGAACACCACATCTTCGTAGATCCGTAGAACACGCAACATTCACGAGAGATATGGATTTCTCATAAGTGAATCGAACGACGTGTTACTCATTGATGATGAGAGCCTACCAGTTATGAAGAAGTCGACAAGTTCGAAAGGGATAAGTGGCTTGGTGCCATGAAGTCGAAATGGATTCCATGTACGAAAACCAAGTTTGGAACTTGGTTGACCCACAAGGCATAAAGCCTATAGGGTGCAAGTGGGTTTTCAAGAAGAAAACCGACATGGATGGTAATGTGATTACCTATAAGGCTAGATTGGTGGCGAAGGATATCGCCAAAAGCAAGGTGTTGATTATGACGAAACCTATTACGTAGCTATGCTTAAATCCATTCGGATGCTCCCGCCATAGCGGCTCATTATGATTATGAGATATGGCGGATGGATGTGCGGCTTTCCTTAATGGAAACTGCCGAGGACGTGTATATGATACAACTGAGGGTTTCACATCGGTTGATAAAACCAAGGTATGCAAATTGCGACGATCCATTTATGGATTGAAGCAAGCATCCAGAGTCGAATATCCGTTTTGATGAGACGATCAAAGTTTGATTTCACAAAATCCGCATTTAACCTTGTGTGTACAAGAAGGTTAGTGGGAGGCAATGTGTTCCTAGTATTGTATGTCGATGACATATTACTTATGGAAACGTATGTGTCCATCTTACAGCTAAGGTTTGGTTATCCAAGACATTCTCCATGAAAGACTCGGGAGAAGCAACCTACATCCTTGGGATTAAGATCTATAGAGATAGATCAAACGGTTGCTTGGTCTTTCGCAGTTCATATATATAGACCGAAAGTGCTAAAGAGGTTTAGCATGTCGGAATCCAAGAAAGGTTATCCGCCCATCGTGCATGGGGTACACCTTTCAAAGTCTATGTGTCCGCGCACGTAAGACGAGAGGATTTGCATGAGTAAGATTCCCTATGCATCCGCAATAGGATCTATCATGTATGCTATGTTATGTACGAGGCCCGATGTATCGTATGCTCGAGTGTCACGAGCAGATACTACCGATCCAGAATGGATCATTGGCATGTTAAGACGATCCTTAAGTACTTAAGAAGAACTAAGGATGTGTTCCTAATATATGGAGAAGGGACATGGTGATACGCGGTATACAGATGCCACTTCCAGACAGCATAAGGATGATTCCGTGTCTCACCGATACGTGTTCACCTTGAATGGGGGCGCAGAGTTTGAAAAGTTCCAAACAAGAGATCAGAGCGATTCTACCATCGAGGCTAATATATTGCAGCTTCGAAGCAAAGAAGGAAGCGGTTTGATCAAGAAGTTCGCTCATGAACTTGGTGTGATTCCGCCATTGTTGAAGCAATACCGCCCATCGCGACAACAATGGAGCAATCGACGAAAGAGCCAAGGTCTCATCAACGATCCAAACATGTGCTTCGGAGCTATCATCTTATCAGAGAGATCATCAGTAGGAACGAAATACAAATCGAGAAAATTCCCACTGAAAGGAACTTAGCGGATCCTTTGACTAAAGCATTACCTCAAAGCAAGTTTGAGGGTCATGTTAGAGACTATGGTATTGGATACCGTAGCGATTGGCATTAGGCCAAGTGGGAGTCTGTTAGTAATATATGAGAGATGTCCTAAGGCAATCGCCTTATGTATGAACCATTTATATGATAAATGAAGATTCACTATTTGAGTATACATATTTTATGTATTTGATTGATCTTAAACTCATTTATCAATGTCCACGACACGATTCACAAAGATGAGAGAATTTGTGATTGGATCACAACTAGTGAGTATCTCTACATGTGTAATTGTGATGTATCGGAATTATCCCTAGTCAATGAATTGATGGATTTGGACACCATCAATTCTGTCGAGACTAGCACGAGGTATACTCCTTGGTGTATCCAAGCAGCTGATTCTCACTGGCTGGAGACATAGTGATGTCCAGAGTTAATCGTGGATGCTAGTTATGGTAACTAGTTCATTGGAGTGACCAACCGTAAGACTTCATATGGTTTTCTGAATATATAGATATGTCAATGAAGTTCTTACTGTGGCTTAAGTGCGATGTTCCTTTGACTTGCGGTATTCAAGTCATCTTGATCATAGAGACTTATGCTTTGACATCTTAAGCAAACATCTCTAAGGAGATGTGGACCCGGGATGATTGGGTATAAGTCGAAGTGATCAAAGATGTTTGAATAGCCTATAAAGGATTCACCACTCCTTGCGAGGAGATGTATACCCATGGCCTCTCGTCGGATTGTTACTAAAGTCTTTGGCCAAAGCATTACATGTTTAGAGTAAGGTACTCTTCGATACATGTGGAGTAACTAGAACTGTGAGGACGAGGAAATGATACTTGGGCTAGGTGTGACGAGTCACTTAGTGGGGACCGATACAATAGACCATGTCCTCAACCAAGTGGGTATAAGATGAGTGAAGGGAATGGGGCACGATTCATTCAAGCCATCAAGGGTTTCGTAAATAGTTCGATCAACTGCTGATCTTTTCTGCTAATTGGGGATCATGATGTACTACTAGGTGCCACTCATGATCGTTCTATAATTAATGGTTAATTATAGACGGCCAACATAAACCGAGAACCTATTTGGTCACACGCACAACGAGTGTAATCCAAAGGATTTAAAACGAGCTTGAGAATGTGATTCTCAGACCGAGAGAAACTATGTTTGGTTGGACCAAACATAAAGCGAGCATGAAATTGTTTCAGTCGCAATGGAAGCGAGGATGGGCCGTGTCTTATGAAGACATAATGGATGGACCAAAATGGTTTGGTCCTAATCCAATGGATGAGAATAAACCAAAGGGTTTGGTTTATATTAAACGAATGAACCAAAGGTTGGTTCGGTTCGTTTTAACTTAAAATAAACCATCATGGTTTGGTTTATTTTAACTTATCTTAATGGAGCGGGTTAACGGGCTTTATGGATATGATCCATTAACCATTAAGAGAATTAGTTCTCTATAAAATAGGGATTAAACCCTAACCCTAAACCCTAATCTAATTGTGGCCGCCCAACATCAAGAAGTTGCCGCCCACCCTTGTTGAAGGATTTCGGCGCCAACTCAAAGAGCAGCCACCGCCCAGCTTGTGTGCAGCCGTCCAAGTCGTTGTCGGCGTCCAAGCTCCAGCCGGTGAACCTCCGGCGACCCTCCGGTGATCTCCCTTGGGTTCGGTGTAAAGGTGAGCCTCCATCTCTTCTTTAGCCGGCGCCTATTTCCTCCACCAAAGCTGTCCAGTTTTCTGGACAGCTTCTTCTCCTCTCGTCGGAGCGCTGCTTTGACGACGGTTAGTGCTCCGACAGCGGATAACATACCGGGATTTGATCTCGGTAATCCTCTGAGGTGGAGGACGAAGGCCAATCTCGACGAATACCTCTCCGGAGAAGCAAGTCTTGAGGACTTGTTTTAGGTCCGAATTTGGATTCGGACCGTGATCATCTCTCGATCACGTCGTCTTCAACACGAGGCTAGTAACCCGTACGAAGACGAAGCTCGTGGCTTGGCGAAGTCATCCCGAGGAGCTCGGCGTGGATACGGATAGAGACGATTCTTACGAGAATCGTTCCGGTTGATGCCGTTCCCGCTACACGTCATATGGAAGGTATAACGTAGTTTAATTTTCTTTTATCGCAATTTTAATTTACGGTTATGTCTACACTTGTTGTAATAGCATGCGTGTGTTGTGTGTGTTGTAATAAATAGGAGTATTTATTATTTTTAATTGCTTCCGCTGTGCTCATGTTTGCGAAACATGATCGAACACACACACGCCGCGGTGTCGGAAACCCAACAAAGAGTTGCATGATTCATCATTGACCTGACCATGTCCAACAAGGTCCGGTTACGCCTCTCAGATACACCATTATGCTGTGGTGTATAGGGCGGAGTCCATTGAGACAATATGCCATTGTCTCTTAGATAATCAAGAAACTCTTGACTTAAGTATTCACCACCTCGATCCGATCGAAGTATTTTAATACTCTTGTCATGTTGTTTCTCTACTTCATTTCTGAATTCTTTGAACCTTTCAAAGGCTTCAGACTTGTGTTTTATCAAGAACACATACCCAAACCGTGAGTGATCATCGGTGAAGGTAATGAAGTAGCTATAGCCTCCTAATGCTTGAGTTGACATAGGTCCACATACATCAGTATGTACTAAACCTAGTAACTCTCCCACTCGTTCACCTTTTCCCGTAAAAGGTAACTTAGTCATCTTGCCTTTTAAGCATGATTCGCATGTATCGTATGAATCCAATTCAAACGATTCCAGAATTCCACATCGGTGTAATTCGGACATGTGTTTCTTGCTTACATGGCCAAGACGACAATGCCACATGTAGGAGTCTATTTGATTATCCTTTCGAGCTCTCTTGTTGCTCGCTTTGATATTGCAAATGTCACTGGATACGTCCAACGTATAAACACCATTGCTTAAAGTTCCAGTCCCATAAAGAACCCCATTCAAAGTTATGTAACAACAATTGTTACTAAACGTCAAATGGAAACCATTTCTATTTAAACAAGAAATAGAAATGATGTTCTTTATCAACAAAGGAATATAAAAGCAATTGTCTAAGACAAGTCCCGCAGGAGTTTCAACAAATACGTCCGATGGCGAGAAAGAACCTTTGCTTCATTCCCAACACGTAAATTTGACTCTCGCTTGACGAGTCTTCTTCTATTCCTTAGCCCATGTATGTCATTACATATATGTGAGCCACACCCAGTATCCAATACCCAAGTGTCTAAGGAAATAGAATGACAATCAATAAAGAAGATTTCTGAAGAAGATGGGGCATCCGATGCCTTATCCTTCTTCACGGACTCTTGATAAACCTTGCAATTTCTTCGCCAATGACCCTCCTTGCCATAATGATGGCAAGTGCCCTTTTGAGCTAGTTCTTCCTTTTAGCCTTTTTCTTCTTCCCCTTCTGTTGTTCCTTTGACTCCCTCTTAGAACCTTTCTTCGAGGAATCAACTAACAACACTGTCCCCTACTCATGCTTCTCAGAAGGCTCCACAGTCTTCAGCATGTTGAGCAGTACCACAGATGAACCTCCTTGCATCTCAGAGGTGAAGAGGAGCTTGGAGACTTCGAACCTTTCGAATCTCACTTGCTCATCAACCAACTCACAAAGATGAAGGACTACGACATGAGCATCCATATGCTCGTGCTGCTTTCGTAGCTTGGGTTCCATCGCGGCTAGCATGATGCAACTCATTTGTTCAGAATCACTCACATGTTTCTGATAGGCCAACAATTGGTCCAGAGTTGCATTGTCACTAGGATGGGCGGGAAGAGGCGCTTCGAGGACAAACGCAAGCTTTTCCACCTTGAGAACAATTCTCAAGTTTCTAAGCTAGTCCAAGAAGTTCGGCCCAGTCAATTTATTTGAATCCAAAATGGAACGCAAATTCAAACACATCATGATCAATATATTAACTTAGAAATACAAAACGAGCATATATGAGAAAATGATTTTAAAATGCATCAATATACATTTATAAATCCCATTCATTTTTCGAATTCAAAAACCCCAAAATCACTTCGGGAGATCGTAGGTCCATCTCCGAATGGGCTGATATCCATCATAGTTATGAACAACCTTGGAGAGAGTCCAACAAGCCATTCATAACTATGACGGTAGGTATCATCTATACCGATTGCATATCCCGTATATGCAACTATCACAATGTGCTATCAACTAATTGAATGTTCACACATACATCGGGTTGTTAACACATTAACAAGTATGCATCATATGCATAGCACCCAACTTCACCTCCCTTTACATCGACCTTGGAGAGAGTCCAACAAGCCGATGCTCCAGGTTAAAGCCAACCCATTAATCGGGACATAGTTTTAATATGGTTAGAGCGCATTCAACCAATTAGCCCAGCTTGGAGAGAGTCCAACAACCAAAGCTAACGATTGACCTCTGACTCTTACCATATTAGTATTAAACTATTCCATGGTTTGAACATATTCAGGTTCAAGCCGGGCTTGGAGAGAGTCCAACAACCCAAACAAGAAACATAACTTTGGTTCTAACCATATTAATGGAAGGTGTAGGCTTTAATATTGATTAAGGGTTTTTATGTCTCATCCTCTTTGCATGCAAATAACTATTATCTACATGGCATGGCATACATGGCATACATCTACATGTCACGACACGCATGGCATAATGTTATGCATCTAATGCAATTACATGGCATACATCTATGTCATGTCTATATTTCCTTATATGTCATAACTATTTATGGAAATAAAATATGTTTAAGATTTGATTCTCCAAATCAAATCATAATTAAATTAGGAAACAAATTTCCAAATCTAATCACATATTTTATTCATGGAATTATTTGATTAAGGAAAATCTATTTAGGAAACCAATTTCCTAAATCATTAAAAACTACTTATGGAAATAAAATATTTTTAAGATTTGATTTCCCAAATCAAATCATGATTAAATTAGGAAACAAATTTCCAGAATCTAATCAAATATTTTATTTATGGAAAATATCAATTTCCATAAATACTTCCAACTTTCCAAAAGTGGAAGATTTCCATAAATACTTCTAGACTTTCCAAAATTGAAAAATTTCCATAAATACTTCTAAATTTCCAAATTTAGAAAATTTTCAGAAATACATTATGACTATCGGAAAACCATTTTACGATTATGTCGAAACACAACCTGGGCTCTGATACCACTGTTGGGTTTCACGCACAAGGCAGGTGTGTTCGATCCGATCATGTTTAGTAAACATGAGCCTGGAAAGCAATTAAAAATAATAAATACTCCTATTTATTACAACACACACAACACACGCATGCTATTACAACAAGTGTAGACATAACCGTAAATTAAAATTGCAATAAAAGGAAATTAAACTACGTTATACCTTTCGTATGACGTGTAGCGGGAACGGCATCAACCGGAACGATCCTCGTAAGAATCGTCTCTATCCGTATCCACGCCGAGCTCCTCGGGATGACCGCCAAAGCCACGAGCCGTCTTAAATGCGGGTTACTAGCCTCGTGTTGAAGGCGGCGTGATCGAGAGATGATCACGATCCGAATCCAAATTCGGACCTAAAACAAGTCCTCAGACTTGCTTCTCGGAGAGGTATTCGTCAGCGATTGGCGAATCGCCGTCCTCCACCTCAGAGGATTACGGAGATCAAATCCCGGTATGTTAGCGCTGTCGGAGCACTAACCGTCGTCCAAGCGGCGCTCCGACGAAGGAAAAAGCTGTCAGAAAACTGGACAGCTTGGTGGAAGAGATAGGCGCCGGCCAAAACAAGGAGACAAAAGCTCACCTTGATGCCGAACCTTTTAGGGGATCACCGGAGGGTCGCCGGAGGTTCACCGGCTGGAGCTTGGACGCCGGCAAGGGTCTTGACGGCAGCACAATCAAGCTGGGCGGCAAGGAGCTTGGGCGGCCACAATGTTTTGGGCGGCAACTAGATGTTGGGTTTAGGGTTAGGGTTTAATCCCTATTTTATAGAGAACTAATTCTCTTAATGGTTAATAGATCATATCCATAAAGCCCGTTAACCCGCTCCATTAAGATAAGTTAAAATAAACCAAACCATGATGGTTTATTTTAAGTTAAAACGAACCGAACCAACTTTTGGTTCATTCGTTTAAAATAAACCAAACCCTTTGGTTTATTCTTATCCATTGGATTAGAACCAAACCATTTTGGTCCATCCATTACGTCTTCATAAGACGCAGCCCATCCACGCTTCCATTGCGACTGAAACAATTTCATGCTCGCTTTATGTTTGGTCCAACCAAACATAGTTTCTCTCGGTCTGAGAATCTCATTCTCAAGCTCGTTTTAAATCCTTTGGATTACACTCGTTGTGCGTGTGACCAAATAGGTTCTCGGTTTATGTTGGCCGTCTATAATTAACCATTAATTATAGAGCGATCATGAGTGGCACCTAGTAGTACATCATGATCCCCAATTAACCGAAAAGATCAGCGGTTGATCCGAACTATTTCAAACCCTTCAAGAGCTCGAATGAATCGTGCCCCATTCCCTTCACTCATCTTATACCCACTTGGTTCGAGGACATGGTCTATTGTGTCGGTCCCCACTAAGTGACTCGTCACACCTAGCCCAAGTATCATTTCCTCGTCCTACAGTTCTAGTTACTCCACATGTATCGAAGAGTACCTTACTCTAAACATGTAATGCTTTGGCCAAAGACTTTAGTAACAATCCGACGAGAGGCCATGGGTATACATCTCCTCGCAAGGAGTGGTGAATCCTTTATAGGCTATTCAAACACCTTCGATCACTTGACTTATACCCAATCATCCGGGTCCACATCTCCTTAGAGATGTTTGCTTAAGATGTCAAAGCATAAGTCTCCATGATCAAGATGACTTGAATACCGCAAGTCAAAGGAACATCGCACTTAAGCCACAGAAGAACTTCATTGACATATCTATATATGCAGAGAACCATATGAAGTCTTACGGTGGTCACTCCAATGAACTAGTTACCATAACTAGCATCCACGATCAACTCGGACATCACTATGTCTCTCGGCCCGGTGAGAATCGGTGCTTGGATACACCAAGGAGTATACCTCGTGCTAGTCTCGGAATTGATGGTGTCCAAATCCATCAATTCATCGACTAGATAATTCGATACATCACAATTACACATGTAGAGATACTCACTAGTTGTGATCCAATCACAAATTCTCTCATCTTGTGAATCGTATCGTGGACATTCAGTAAATGAGTTTAAGATCCAATCAAATACATTAAACATGTATACTCAAATAGTGAATCTTCATTTATCATATAAATGGTTCATACATAAGGCGATTGCCTTAGGACATCTCTCATATATTACTAACAGTTAGTGTATTTCTCGAGCGGTATGTATGATTCCCGAGCACGATAGGGGTGAGTGGGGCAATATAGTTCAGTGACTAAGTATAGCGCTAACAAAGCAACCCTTATGAAGTCTCGAATGGTTAGGGCATTTCCCGAGTAGTATATTCATTTTTCGAGTAGTATATTCATTTCCCGAACGGTATGTTCATTTCCCGAGCCACTTATGAATTTCAAGGTTTCTTTTTGAATATGGAGGAATAAGGAGGAAGGGGGTATGCCAGAGGATGGGAAGTAGTAGGGGGAAGTTAAGGATGGTTAGTTTAATATAATTGCATTTATTTTTGTATTAATATGTGGCAGAAGAATATAAGGAGATAATTTGAATTGAAGCGGGACAAATGGTTACAAGGACAGCTTGGCAAAGGGGATTGAAGTAAATTCATCTCAAAGAGGAGGCGGTTAATCCATTTGTAAAAGGGGCAGAGAAGGACAAAGCAGGGGATGGTTATTTATTCGCTATTCGGTACCTCAAAGATCTCCTTCTCACTTCTTCTTCTCCATTTCATTCGTGTTGTTATTTTCTTCATACTCTTACTAACTTGAGAATCGGAGTGCCAACACCAGGAGACCGACCCATATCTAACGTTCCTTCTCCAAGCAGCATATCTAACTCTCCTTCCAAGATCCAAGGTGATTCCAGGAGCAGATATCTCTTTATCTCATTTCTAACCTTCTTTGGTATCAGATCTAGCAATCCACAAAAAGGGGGAGGGAGATCTCAGTAGGACGAAGAAGTGAACACCATCAAATTGGCATCGTCTGTGAGAACCTGAAGAAAAAGTCATGATGGTAAACACTAGAAGGACTTTGAAGGAGCCAAGGGAGGTGGAGAAATCTGTCTCCAGCACTTCTAAGGGAGGCACCAACAAAAGGCGTCGCGAGCCCTTGTATAGGGAGGATCTTATGCAGATAATGGCCGAGATGATGGACCAAATGTCACAGAGAGACACCTCAAAGAAAATTAAGAAAGATGATGTATCTGATGACAGTTCCGAGGAAGAGGTAGTTAAAGTTTCTTTACCGAAGAAAGCCTCCTCCTGTGTCTATAGGCAAGCAAAAGGTAAAGACAAGTGTGTTGCTCCTCTTGAGAATATACAGCCTGAAGGGGATGTACCTATTGTAAGCACCCTTGTGAAGATAGGAGACTCAAATCCATTTACTGAGGATATATTAAATGAAGAATTACCTCGACATTTCCGAATGCCTCAAATGCTTGAATATACCGATTTTTCTAATCCTAAGGATCATTTAAGTAGATTTGAGAACTCTGCCTTATTGTATCGTTATACTGATAGGGTTAAGTGTCGAGTGTTCCTTACTACCTTAGTAGGACCCGCACAACAGTTGTTTAATTATTTGAAGCCGCATAGTGTTGCATCATTCAAGGATTTTTCAGCATTATTTTTAAGGCATTTTTCTAGTTCTAAAGAATATTTGCCTCAACCACTAAGCCTTTTTGATCTTAAGTAGAGCGAATAGGAAAGTTTGCAACAATATATGCAGAGATTTACACAGTCTGCCTAGGAAATTTCTGCCATGGAGTCTGATATGATGGTGGGAGCTTTTACTGAGAGGCCCAAAGAAGGGGATTTCTTTAAATCTTTAGCTAAAAGGAAAACTATAAATTTTGGTGATCTGTTATCTCGGGTAGAAAAGTTTATTAATCTTGAAGATGCTCAGAGGTCTTGGCAAAATTCTCGGGATTATAGAATAGCAGAGATGCTAGAAAGAAGAATTGATTGGGCGAGACCCGCTCGACCGGTAGAAGACAGATCTCCATATGTTTCCCAATTTTAGTTTTCTAAGGAAAAGGCTATGAATATTTGTATCGAGCAACAATTATTGAGAAGACCATTCAGAGCTGATAGAGGGCCTTGGAGATTACCGACTCCCACTTTCTATGCTTATCATCAGGAGTATGAGCATAATACTCAGAATTGTTAGTAGTTAGACTTTGAACTACAGAGAGTCATGGGGGCTCATCCTCGTGTGTGGAATTTAATTATGAATCCAGCTCCTTATCAGCAAAGATTGGAGGAAGAAATTATGGAAGGGGAAATCCGGGGAGACCTTTGATGAACCGACCTGCTCAGCCTGCTCAACCTAGGGAGGTAGTTGTTGATATGGTAGTACATGCTGATCAGTTGTTGGTCAGAGGTTCTATTAATATATCCGGTGGTTGCACTAATGGAGATTCTAACAGAGCAAGGAAGAGACACGGTAGAGAAGAATATGCATCTGTTGTCACTCTTCCTAGAATTAGAGAACCCATGATAGGTTTTGATTCTAACGATTTAGAGGGAGTAATGACCCCTCATACTGATGCCTTAGTCATTCGAGCTCTTATTGCCAATTTTGATGTGGGAAGAGTTTTTGTCTACTCGGGCAATTCAGTGGATATTATGTATCGGTCAGCCTTAGAGCAAATGGGAGTTAATATCACTGATTTACAGCTTGTCGAAACTTCTTTATTTGGGTTTTCTGGTCATGAGGTGCATCCAATGGGTCAAATCAAATTACCTTTATCTTTAGGAGAAGAGCCAAGGAGAAGAACAATACTTATTAATTTCACTATGGTCGATATGCCTTTTTCTTATAATGTTATTCTAGGCAGGCCTATTCTGAGCAATTTACAGGCTGTAGCTTCTCCTTATCATCAGAAGATTAAGTTTCCTATCGAAAATGAAGTAGGAGAGGTTAAGGGTGATCAACAACTTTCTCGGAGATGTTATGTAGATATTATCCGGACGAGACAGAGGGGAAAATTTGTTAGTAAGTCTTTCCAGAAGTTTAAGTACAGAGACACTGTGTGTATCATTCAGAAGGGGGCTACTGAAGAGATAGGAGAGCCTGATAAAGAGTCAATTGTGTTAGATGATAAGTGTGCTGAGCATGTTACATTTATATCCCAGGACCTTCCTTTGCAGCTTAAAGAAGATTTAATACAATGCCTTATCAAAAATGTTGAAATTTTTGCATGGTCTCCGTAGGACTTATCAGGAATTGATCCTAATGTCATGGAGCATAAATTGTATATTTTACCTACTGTAGTTCCTATAAAATAGAAGCGTCGACACTTTGGAGTTGGGAAGGATGCTATTATTAAAGAAGAACTATATAAATTGTTGAAGGCTGGGCATATCAAAGAAGTACAGTATCCAACTTGGTTATCTAATGTGGTGTTGTTACCTAAGCCATCGGGAAAATGAAGAATGTGTGTGGACTTCAGAGATCTCAACAAAGCTTGTCCTAAGGATTGTTATCCTTTGCCTCACATTGATCAGTTAGTAGATTCCACTATCGGGCATAAATTTATCTCAATGATGGACGCTTATTAGGGGTATCATCAAATACCATTGGCTTTGGAAGATCAGAATAAAGTCAGATTTATTACTGCATAAGGGACCTTCTGTTATGTGGTTATGCCTTTTGGGTTAAAGAATGTCGGGGCTACTTATCAGAGATTAATGGATAAAATCTTTGAAAAACAGTTAGGGAGGAATGTAGAGGTATATGTGGATATTATTTTGGTTTAAACTTTACATCCTGAGCAGTTAATATTTGATTTAGAAGAAACTTTTGACACTTTGCGTAAATATAAGATGAAGTTAAATTTAGAGAAGTGTGTATTTGGGGTTACTCAAGGTCGTTTCTTGGGATATGTGGTGATTGAACAAGGTATAAAAGCTAATCCTATTAAGATTGAGGCTATTCAGCAAATGCAACCTCCTAAAAATTTGAAGGAAGTGCAGAGGTTATTAGACAGGATTACTGCCTTATCTAGATTCATAGCCCGGTCGACAAAGAGAAGTCTTCCTTTCTTTAAGATATTAAAGAGAGCTACCCAGTTCCAATGGGATGAACATTATGATAAAGTTTTTCAATCTCTGAAAGAGTACTTGGTTGAGCCACCTTTTTTAGCTAAACCTCAACCTGGAGAAATGTTATGGATATATCTAGCTCTTTCTGAAGTTACTCTGATACGAGGAATTGAGGTAAAGGGTTGCATTTTCATGAAGATATGAGATGGTGATCTATCTTGAAGAGTTTCTTTTCAGCTTAAAGGGGAAGGGATTGCTTCTGTATTTATAGGGGAGAAAAGGGTTAAATTGGAGGGAAATAACAACTTTTCCCACTTGGTTTTGTGAAGTGGTTTTGTAGAACTGCATGACTAGAGTTTGTTAGGGTGAAAATGGTAGGTAGGTAAAGATTTCAGTTTTTAGTAAGGTAAGATTGGGGTATAACAGTTTCTATTAGAGGATGATGGGTGGGGGCTATTTTTGAGTGGCAAAGGATGTATTAATTTTCATAATGAGTATATGCAAATTTCAGGGTGGTTTCCCTTTGATTGTCAGAGGAATTCTGAAATGAAGTATAGAGTTGTTTCCTGAGTGTTGATTTGTTGTGTTCAAGTGTTCCAGTTTATTGAACTGATAATGATGGGTTATCTGTTATGTTATATTCTTGGATCTGATGGGTTTTTGCTTGGTATATTTGTACAAATAAAGTGTAAATATATAATGTGCATTACTCGTTACTTCTTTTTTCACATATAATATCTTGTGTGCATATGTAGAGAATACTTCTTTTTATACATTAATTGACAGTTTAGATGGTATGAAGAGGGTATTTCTTATAAAGGGAATAGTGGACCTATGCAGGGCAATACAAAGTGATATAGAAATAAACACAGTTTAAAGGATTTTGTGTTCATTTCAAGAATATTCAAATACAGATAAGGGTTACATAGATTAAGCATTCATTATACAACTGTTTAGAAATTTCAAGTATCAGACTTAAGATTTACTGCTCTGAATCAGTATCAGAGTCAGTGTTGAAAGCCTCCAGAGGAAATTTTTTGTAGACTTCTTCAATATTGAGCTCGTGGATGGGCAGACCGAGTATAAGGTACTTCTTTATTAGTGCCTATAAGATTAATATATCTCCACAATGGTATTATATTGTCCACTTTGGACCTAAGCCCTCGTGGTTTTGTTTTTAGACATTACCCAAAAGGCCTGATACCAATGGAGATATCTTTTTATCTTATAAGCACATGATCTTTTCCATGTCTTACCAATGTGGGACTTTGATTGTATTCTCCATACTCCCAACAATTCCCCCCCCCCCCTCCCCTCAAACGAAGGATCACATTGAGCCCCCCTCAAGTCTATCCGTCATTGAAGAACTTTCTCTGCTTGATGTCCGATCCTCGACCCACCAGGACTTCCTGCCAACTATCTGGTCCTCTTGACCTAGCTAGACTTCCTGCTAGTTGTCTAGCCCTTCTGACTCAACTGGACTTCTTGCCAATTGTTCGGTCCTCCCGACCCAACTGGACTTCCTACCTAGTGTCTGGTTCTCTTGATCCAGACATGGGAGCTCCACTTCCTTCATTCAAGGTTCATGGCTTGACATGGACCATGGCTCTGATACCAATTGTTAGTGCCTATAAGATTCATATATCTCCATAATGGCATGATATTGTCCACTTTGGGCCTAAGCCCTCGTGATTTTGTTTTTGGGCTTTACCCAAAAGGCCTCATACCAATGGAGATATCTTTTTTATCTTATAAGCACATGATCTTTTCCATGTCTTTACCAATATGGGACTTTGATTGTATTCTCCATACTCCCAACATTCTTTTCTTCGGCTGTCTGCAGGGCACCCTCAAACCCCTTCTGAAAGTGTTTGCTGAGCTGTTTAGTTGTTCTGCTTAAGATCTTTGTTTGTTTTGCAACCCATCTCTCAGCTTTTGTCTCTTTTAGTTGAGACACTTCTTGGTTTAGCTTGTTGGCTTGGATGGTTTGTTCATGGGCAATGTTGGCCATCATGTTAAAATGTTGTTGTAGTACATTAAAGTGAAAGTGGAACTCATCTAGACTAGTGAAGGTAGTATCTTTCAAAGTAGTGTGTGCATCTATAACATCTTCCATTGGCTGGAATAGCTCACCTGTCTGAAGGTGCTAATAGCATTCCTTTTGCTTCCACTTACGAAGTTCTAATTGTTGGAATGCTATGGTTTTATTTGATACTTCAATCTGCTCTTGTAGCCACCTTACATGAGCATCTTTGAGGGAGAGGACTTTTTGTTCTGCTAATATTCGTTCTTGATTGGCAGAGTAAGTTTCAACCTGAAGCTGCAGCCAACATAGTTTTTTATGAAGCTCATCTTCTTTTACTACTCGGTCAGGGGAAGTAGGAGGGTTAGTCTATATGCCCAGATTATTTGCAATTTCTTCAGAGTCAGCTGTGATGCCATTAGAATAAGTGGAGGGTATGGTTGGTGTTGTCAAAAGTGGTGGTGGCTCTGTGGAGGAGGTGGAGGGCTTGCAGAACTGACTCTGATATTCAGTATACCATTATTCAAAAAACTGAAGCTTCAAAGTGCTCTGAAAGTTAGAAAATAAATATTTAAGTCAAGTTATTGGCATATGAAATTCAGTTATTGAGTAAGAAACTTACTGTCCGGTGGCTCTCTTGTAGTTCTTGAAAAATTGGTGGGGTATTAGAGGAAGAGGGGAAGGAAGTGGTCTGCGGTAATGGGGAATCCGTTATTGGAGGGGGAATTGAAAGAAGTATAGGAGAAGCTGAAGTAGAAGGGGGTATTGGCATAATAGGAAGTAAGGAGAGGAGATGGCTAGGATAAGAATTGGACACTGCTTGTACTAGTAGGTACAAGGGTGAAGATTGTTGGGCTTCTTCGGCACCGATGTGGGTGTGTGTTCGAACATGTTTCGTAAACATGCACAGCGGAAGCAAATAAAATGAGTAATAACTAACTTATTACAACACACACACCACACGCATGAAAGGATACATCAAGTGTAGACATAATCGCTATTTCAAATTTGCAATAAAGGAAA
Source organism: Wurfbainia villosa (assembly GCA_025175895.1). Lineage (NCBI taxonomy): Eukaryota > Viridiplantae > Streptophyta > Magnoliopsida > Zingiberales > Zingiberaceae > Wurfbainia > Wurfbainia villosa. The sequence goes on from CM045997.1 coordinate 60,955,824, forward strand.
AACTACTCTAGGTATACCTGAAGGATTACGTGTAGCGGGAATGACATCAACCGAGTGACACTTGCAAGTCTTGCCTCTATTTGTATCCACGCAGAGTATCTTTGGGATAGCTTCACAAAGATATGAGCCCCATCTCCTCACGAGATACTAGTTTCAAATCGAAGATGTTGTGATCGAGAGATGATCACAATCCGAATCAAATTCGGATCCAAAAATCGAGTTCCACAAACTCGCTTCTCGGAAGCGGATTTCGTCAATCAATTGACAAAACCTTGGTCCTCCCCCAAAGGGGATTGCCGGAGATCCAATCCCCGACAAGTAGGTCCCTGTCGGAGTGCAAAATGTTGACCAAATGACCTCTCCACGAAGAGGATAACAAGTTGTCCAAAACTGGACAACTTGTTGTGGAAGAAGGGATGGTCGGCCAAAGCTTGGCCGGTTGATCCTTGGTCGCCGGTGGCCAAGGGTGGTTGGCCGGAGGCTAAGAGTGGCACGAGGACTGCCAGCGGCTGGTAGTTGGCCGGTGGCAAGGAGGCAGCAGCAGCAAGGTTGGGCGACTCCTTGGCTTGGGCGGCAAGAGCAAGGAGGAGAAGAGGGAAAAACGGCTAGGGTTTCACAAACCTTGAACCAATTGTCTAAAAACAAAAACCCTTTAAGCCGTGTTTTTATAGAGAGCATATCTCTTATCCATTAAGAGACTTTTTCTCAAGACCTTTTCTCTAAAATCTTTTCTTAAGAAACCTTTTCTTAAAGGGTTATTGGTTCACAACCAAAACCCATTAAACCACTACATTAACTTAAGTTAAAATAAACCAAACCGCGTTGGTCTATCTTAAGTTAAAACGAATTGAATCAATTTCGGTTCATTCATTTAAAACAAACTAAACCCCTTTGGTTTATTTTCCACCATTGGATTAGAACCAAACCGATTTGGTTCATCCATCATGTCTTCATAAAACTCGACCCATCCATGCTTCCATTGCGACTGAAACAATTTCATGCTCGCTCATTGTTTGGTCCAACCAAACCAAGTTTCTCTCGATCTGAGAATCCTACTCTCAAGCTCATTTTAAATCCTTCGGATTACACTCATTGTGTGTGTGACCAAATAGGTTCTCGATTTATGTTGGTCATCTATAATTAACCATTAATTATAGAACGATCATGAGTGACACATAGCAGTACATCATGATCCCCAATTAATCGGAAAATCAACGATTGGTCCCAGAATACTTCTGAAACCCTTCAGCAGCTACAGTAAATCATGCCCCGTTCCCTTCACTCATCTTATACCCACTTGGTTCAGGACATGGTCTATTGTGTCAGTCCCCACTAGGCTGACTATGTCACACCTAGCCCAAGTATTACTTCCTCGTCCTACGAATTCTAGTTACTGCATATGTATCCAAGAGTATCATACTCTAAACATGTAATGCTTTGGCCAAAGACTTTAGTAACAATCCGACAAGAGGCCATAGGGTATACATCTCCTCGCAAGGAGTGGTGAATCCTCTGTAGGCTATTCAAACACCTTCGGCCACTTTGACTTATACCCAATCATCCCGGGTCCACATCTCCTCGGAGATGTTTGCTTAAGATGTCAAAGCATAAGTCTACATGACCAAGATGACTTGAATACCGCAAGTTGAAGGAACATCACACTTAAGCTGCAGTAAGAACTTCATTGACATATCCATATATGCAAAGAAGTATATGAAGTCTTATAGCTAGTCACTCCAATGAACTAGTTACCATAACTAGCATCCACGATTAACTCTGGACATCCCAATATCTCCAGCCAGTGAGAAATAGCTATTTGGATAAACCAAAGAGTATAACTCGTGCTAGTCTCAACATAATTGATGGTATCCGAATACATCAATTCGTCGACTAGGGATAATTCTAATACATCATAATTACACATGTAGATATACTCACTAGTTATGATCCAATCACAAATTCTCTCATGATGTGAATCGTATTGCGGACATTCAGTAAATGAGTTTAAGATCCAATCAAATACATGAAAACATGTATACTCAAATAGTGAATCTTCATTTATCAAATAAATGGTACAACCATAAGGCGATTGGCTTAGGACATCTCTCATATATCACTAACAAGCTCCCACTTAGTCTAATGTCAATTGCCACGGTATCCAATACCATAAGCTCTAACATGACCTTCGAACTTACTTTGAGGTAAGGCCTTAGTTAAAGGATTCGCTAAGTTCCTTTCAGTTGGAATCTTCTCGATTTGTATTTCCTTCCTACTTATGATCTCTCTGATCACATGATAGCGGCGAAGCACATGTTTTGATCATTGATGAGACCACATCAAGTTCCGAGATGAACTTCTTGATCCAAACCGCTTCCTTTGCTGCTTCCGAAGCTGCAATGTATTCTGCCTCAGTGGCAAAATCTGCTATAGTGTCTTGCTTGGAACCTTTCCAACTTATTGCACCTCCATTTAAGGTAAATACATAACTAGACTAAGACCTGGAATCATCCCTGTTTGTCTGGAAGCTGGCATCCGTATACCCACGTATTACCATATCACCCTCTCTATATATTAGAAACACATCCTTAGTTCTTCTTAAGTACTTAAGGATTGTCTTAATAGCCGCCCAATGATCCATTCCTGGATCAGATTCATATCTGCTCACGACACTCAGAGCATACGATACATTGGGCCTCATACATAACATAGCATACATGATAGATCCTATTGCGGATGCATAGGTAATCTTACTCATGCAAATCCTCTCGTCTTCTGTGCATGGACACAGACTTCGAAAGGTGTATCCCATATCTGATGGGAAAGAAACCTTTTGTAAGATATGGCGAAAAAAAATTAATTAAGCAAGATTTAATTAATCATGATTATGGATTTAATTAAACAAAACTTAGGCTTAAAGATATGGGTTAGTGGAAGCTAGGGATTTAGGGATTATAAGGTCTTAAAAACCTGACCCGACCTTTTTCCTTTAACGCCCGACGCTTGTTTTCTTCCGTTTCTTCCCGTTCTCGTTGTCCAACATTTTCTCAGCGCGAGTGCATTTCTTATTCTTCTTCCCCTTCTTCCTCGTGACTCAACTCTCGCGTCTTTATTCCTTGCCGCAGCCGACCTCTCCCTCTCATTCTTTCTCCTGGCGACGAGCGACGGCAATCGGTCTCGGCGGAGCCCAAGGATGAGTCGATGGTGAGCACGCGTGGTTGGGAGCTTGAAATCGGCGTCATCCAGTTGGCATCTGCCCTTGCGATCACTGCCGGAGCAAGATTAGGAACTGGTGGTACTAGGGCAGCGGCAAGTTTGTCGGCAAATGGAGTCAATTTGAGTAGCCAGCAGAGCCGCTAGAGTGGGGGGAGATTTCGCTGACGACTGTTGCAGTAACAAGGTAAGGGGCCAACCCTCTCCTTGATTCTAGAGGAGATCTATACCAAGTCATGGATTTCTCATTCTGAGCTTGATTGGTCGATGTGGGCAGGGATCCGAAGCCAGTGAGCAGAGGAGAGGAGGAAGGAGTACCGTCGATGGAGTTGTTAGGGTTGGTAAGCATGATTCATCTCTTTCATTCCTTTGCGATTGTTAATTTGGATCAGTTGTGAAGATATGTTGGTAAATGGCTTGGTTGTGGCTAAATAAGAAGGTAATCTACATTTACAGCATTGATTTAGGTGTTGTCCAGCTTTTTTGGTATTGTTTCAGTTGATCTAGATTGGTTTAAGACCGACTGGGAATGAGAGGAGCAAGAATAGGTAAGCTCAGATTCCAGAAAATTATAGTATATGGTTGTTTATGTAGCTAATTTGATATTTGTTCAACAAATGATGGTGAACAGGGAGACATTGATTCGGAGGGAGTTGTGGAAGCTGAACGTTTAAGTGAGTCTGCAAATTTATCTGGATTGCTTGTTGTAAACGAATAAAGAGGCTTGGGTCCAAAATCGTGATGGACGATTGAAACAAGAAAAGGTAAGCTTTGATATAGTGGTGTTAATTATAGATTTACATATAGTATTTTTGGCCTTGGATCGAGAGGTTGTGCAAGTGAATTTAAGATAGATAAGTCCATATTTAGATGTTTATGGATGCATACTATGGTTACTATTGATTTGGTAATTAATGAATGATATGAGATTGTACGACTGTGGGATTTAGTTGATCAAGCGGGGATTAAGATTGGATTAGATTCTTATTCCTACAATTTGATTATGCTAGCATGTGGTGATATTGGATTCTACCGTTTTAGATATTATATTCGAGGTAGAGATCTTGGATGCGAAGACCATTAACACGAGCTTCTTAGCAGGTGGGTAATTTCCTACCCTGGTCAGGTAGTTGTTGTTGCATATAGATTTAGATATATGATCATATTACCTTGACTCCGCTCTTATTTACTCTTATGTTTGATACTTTATCTTTGGCCTATTATGCTCTATTGTTGTTATCATATTTCACTTCATCATGATTAGGAGTTACATATGTGATGTAAGTGAACATAGAATTGCTTAGTTAAGTGCAAATAGTGAAGTACGGATGACAACTTGATTGTAAATTGGGCAAAAGGTCATCCGTGGGTAGGTAATGTCCTGAACATAGGATTGATTCCAATACCCTTATGTTTCATGTTTACCACCGATCATGTGTTGTGTAAATGGTGAGGTGAATTGTGATTAGTGTGTTGCTACGGACCGATGGTCCTAGCTTGTTATGATCAGTTGAGTATGACTTTCTACAAGATAGAGAGTCTGTCGATCAGTTAAGTACGACTCTCTACAGGATAGAGAGTGCGTCAATCAGTTGAGTATGACTCTCTATAGGATAGAGAGTCCGTCAATCAGTTGAGTATGACTCTCTACATAATAGAGAGTGCATCGATTCATTGAGTACGACTCTCTGTAGGATAGAGAGTGCGTTGATCGGATTGGTATGATTCTCTATAGAATAGAGAGTTTGTGGTGGATGTCTATATGTGTGACTGTGCATTCATGTCATTTGCATGCATGCTGGCGATGTGGTCTCCCTTATGGTTGAGAGGGTCATCAGTCATCCGGCCTCCATGGTTACTCATAGGAGGAGTAACCAGTGTGAGGGAAAAGCATTGTGGTGCCGCACTCTACCACTATAAACGGTGGTAGTTGGATTTGTGTGTCGTAGTCTTGCATGTGTGGCACTCGACCACTCAAGGGTAGTGATTGTCAAAGTGGCCAACAGCAGGGACCCCGTCGAGTAGCTTGCTCTTTACGTTTATATGCTACTCGATCATACTACCCACTCGACCACTCGAGAGTAGTGGTTGGTGTTGAGTTGGGACAGTTGTCATGTCAAGCCACTGAGGCCACATTGGGGTCGTGGTAGCTTTAGGGTGAGCCGGCATGACCATGCATGCTGCATTGCCGTGACTTATGGCATTTTTGCATATTGTCATATATATACATATATGCATGTATATATATATATGGATGATTGTGATTAGTATATATATATAGATGCAGTCTATATATATATGCTTATTGTGATGTTGTATTTGTTGTACATCATCTTCATACATGCTACCCGCATCTGTTATATGGTTCTATCGAATACATGTATACTTGTTGATTAGACTATTGCATTCTTTGACCAATATTTATGTTGTTGTATGATTTAGACCAGATTTCCAGTTATATACATATATTGTGGATATGTGCTCAGGATGGATAGGTGTAGCGTAGTAGACTTTCAGGTTTGTCTGCATTTTACATTGGTCATTTGGTTAGAAGGTATATACATGTATATGTTTATCATGTTAGTGTTACCTGATGTACCTGTAGATTTTTCTATTGAATTACATGTGATATTTGATATATACATATTTTTCCTATTATCTGCTGAGTTTTACTCACCACCACGGACCTTGAGTTTTTCTGTCGCCCAGGTAATAAGTAGCCAACTTCGTGATGGACTTGGAGCATCGCTGGTTGTCATCGTCTCATCTCGTCTCCGAGGGTCCCATCATGGATTTATGTTTTCTTTTGATTTTGGATGTTCCTTATTTCGATCCGGATTTGTGTTGGACTTGTTATGTGATGTACACACTTGTGGATTTGGGTTTTGCTGATGTTTCCTTTATGTCGTGGTGTCAGTCATACCGGTACGCACTGTGTGTAGTTTGTGATGTAGTTGTATTATGTTTTTGTTGTATTTTGATGTAGTTATGTTTATTGTATTGTTATTATGGGCCCAAGGGCCTTGTATAAACTGGATATGTTGCCACGTACAGGTGTCCCTTTGAGCATTATATCATATAGAGATCCCCGGTTCACATCTCGGTTCTGACAGAGTCTACAGCAGGCCTTAGGCACACAACTCCGTTTTAGTACAGCATTTCATCCGCAGACAGATGGACAGTCTGAGCAGGCCATTCAGACTCTAGAGGACGTGCTGAGGTCTTGCATTATGGATTTCGGGGGCAATTGGGAGGACTGCTTTTCCATTAGTGGAATTCGCCTACAACAACTGCTATTATTCGGTTATCCAAATGACACCATTTGGAGCATTGTATGGTAAACAGTGTCGGACACCCACCCTCTGGGAGGAGGTTGGGGAGGCCCAGTTTCTAGGACCCTAGAGAGCTCAGCATAAGGCAGAGTTGGTCCATACTATCAGATGAAGGATGACAGAGGCACAGGATCGTCAGAAGAGTTATACCTATTGGAGACGAAGACCTCTGGAGATTCTCTGTCGGTGACTAGGTATTCTTGCGATTCTCACCCACGAAAGGGGTGAAGAGATTTGGCCTCCGTGGTAAGCTAGCTTTAAGGTACATTGGTCCTTTCGAGATTTTGGAGAGGATCGGAGCAGTCGCTTACCGCCTAGCGCTACCACCATCCTTGGCTGGTATTCATGATGTGTTTCATGTGTCCATGCTCAGGAAGTATGTGCCAGACCCTACACATATTCTGTCAGATGTGTCAGATTCTATTCAACTTGATGCTACTTACGAAGAGGTTCCAGTATGGATTCTGGATCACAAAGAACGACAGCTACAGAATAAGATTGTGCAACTTGTTAAAGTCAGGTGGAGTCATCACACCGATGAGGAGGCTACTTGGGAACTTGAGGAAAAGATCAGAGCTCAATACCCCCACTTGTTTACTTAAGGTATGTGAAATATATTTTCAGTACCTGTGCTACTTGAGTGTGTTATCTCTTACTCATTATACATTTGAGAATGAAATTTGGGGACCAAATTTTATTAAGTGGGGGAGAATGTAAAATACCACAAATAAATTTCTAAAGAATAATATTATTATGGGATTAAATTGAATGATCTAGATTTAATTGGATCTTGGGCTGATGGCTTATAGGGTTTCAAGCCTAACCCGTTAAAGGAATCCAACCCAGTTATATAAAAGATAAAAAAAATCCATAACTCTACCGTTCGGCATTTCCTCACCGTACGCACACTTTTTTCTTTCGATTTCTCTTCCTCACCGCGATATCGACTCCTCTTCCTCTCTGCCGAAACCATCAGTCCGAGTGTTTTATTTTCCAGCCGCTCCACAATCTCCCTGATTCTTCTCTTCTCACATCGTCGGATCCGCCGTCGTTTCCTTCTCGCGAGCTCGAACCACCACCGTCGCCTTCTCCCCGTGCGCCGCCGCTCAAGCTCGATGTCGCCCCTTCGGTTGCTCCACGCATGACGAAACTATGCGACCCCTCCTTGGCAGCAATCGCCCAGCTCCGACGCTGCCAGCCTTGTGTCCGACCTCCGGTACCTTTTTTACACCCAGACAAGCAACGTGATTAAAGGGATCAGCTCTCGTGTGTGTCGCCGTCTCACACCACCGCACCGTCACCGCCTCCGTTGGGGGTTGCGATCTCTATCGGTGGTCACCGGAGAAAGGTAAGAGTCGGCTTCCTTTTTTCTTTGGATGAGATCTAAGGTCAAGCTAGGATTTTTGTTCCTTGATTGAGCTTGATCCGTGGAATTGGGCAGGTTTTGAGCCGGTGAGCAGAGGATAGGAGGAAGAGGGATGTCGAGATACTTCTAAGGCAGGTAAGCAGCATTTATAGCATGATTTTTAGGTGTTACTCAGTTGAGATGGTTGTGGGTTAGATTTATGTGTTGTCGGGAGTTGTCCAGATTGATTTTGAGCTATGAAATGGTTAAGTCGACTATTTTAGGTTTCGGTGTGTGAATGTATTAAATATACCAGCTGAGGGTTGAGTAGGGGGTTTCTAATTCGTATTCTATAAAAGGATGTGAATATAGGAACGATATGGTAGTTAATTAGCACGTTGTTGTGTTCTTGGATTTGATGGTAATTATGTTATATGCAGGTTTCGGTCATGAGACAGGTCCACGAGCTTAAGGACGATTGGTATTCTTCATAGCAGGCGGGTATCTTTGACTTATCTTCTTTTAGATATTGTCATCTTGCTGTGCATTGTTTACTATAGCTAGTAGTAGTTTTTTATGCTTGTTAACTGCCCTGGTATGTCACTACCTAGTACGTATTATAGTCATTTCATATGCTTATTACATATGCTCTATCACTTTGATACTTGTCATTTTGTTTATTTAGCACTAGAGTAATGATATACCTTACATACTGGACATTGAATGAATTATGAATATAACTTGCATGTGTACATAGACTTATGTACTTAGATTATTTGATATGGGCTCCTATTGGTACATACCATAGGTAGCCATTGATTGATAGGTGTATTGTGCATTAGTCACATGTGTTGGGATGTTTACTGAAAAGTCTATCTTTTGTATGAACATCTTTATTTTTGAAATAAGAATCACATGATCATTGTTTGCATATTTATGATTATGCATATTGTCTAATACATTACATTGTAGATAACATAGTGTGTAGTGTCACACGGGAGATCATGTTATCAGTTCCTTGTAGAATATAAGTAAAGGATCACAACCGAGATGGTTTTGGACAAACCATTGGTATGGTTGTAGTGTGATTTGGTATTGGTTTGTCTTGACCATAGAATTACACTAATACACTTTGTGTGTATTGAGCAGGACTAACTTAGAGGTGATTCGATTTATTGCTGACTACATAATTGAATCGGACCTCAGATATTATAGTGTACATGCTCTTAATCCAAATATAATAACGGGAACATGTACTTAGTATTTATTTCTTTTATTTACCAATGGGCGAGATTTATAGATTAAATCGATAGACTCGGTAAGTTGGGAAATGATATTATTTACATGGTGTGTCGTTGATTATAGGAGGAAACTGTGTCCTATATATTAGGATGATGATGTCCCCTTGAGGAGCTCATAAAGTTCATCATGTAAACCCTGCAGGTGGACTTGGTCCGGCATGATGATAAGCTTGAGTGGTACTACTCATGGAGTTAGATGTTGATTAATTAATTGTCAGTAAATTAATTAATTGACGGACATTCGAGATCTTAAACACGGGGAGATACTTGTACAATTAATATATGGAGCCCATATTTATTTATGGGGGTTGGTGAGGTAGATCAATGATAATCCTCTAGTGGAATGGATTATCATTAATGGATCGGATTTTATATGGGTGGCCAAGATCCAACTCCTCCTCATGGTCCCTGTTGTAGCCTATTAAAACCCTGATGAAGCCTAGATCCGATGGTGGAAAATGGAACTCTAGATTCGACGGTGGAGGTTAAATCTCTAGATCCGACGGTGGAGATTAAATCTCTAGATCCGACGGTTGAGATTAAATCTCTAGATTTGATGGTGGAGATTAAAAGGAGGCTTAAGCCTAACTCTATAAATAAGGGCTTAGGAGTGGGCAGCAAGATATCTTTGGGAGATTAGGGTTTTGTCTTGGGTGGCTAGGGTTGGGAATTAGGCTTGGGCGGAAACTCTTTGGAAGGATTAGGGTTTGCTTCCTTCTCTTCCTAATTGGTAGCCGGCGCCCATCTTCTTCCTCCTTGCTTTGGCCGGCACCCAAACCTCCTCCTACTCCTCTCCTTTGGCCGGCGGCAAGATATCAATCTTGGCCGGAAATTCCATCTCCCTCTCCTTGGTGGTCGGCGGCAACAACAAAGAGGAGAAGGTTGCTTGATCTTTCTCCAAAGGGATTGTGTCCGGAACTAGAAAGGAGAAGAAGGGAGCTTATTGTCTTCCTTTTTTCGGAACGAACAAGGAAAGGAAGATTCGTGATCTAGGAGGCTTCATCTCTTGGTGGATCGTTGCCCACACAACGTCCAAGAGGAGAATAGGACATACAATAGAAGACCTTGAGGTAAACAAGAGGTATAATTCTTGTTTTGGTTTCCTTTTATTTCTTTGTATGATGTAATTAATTGCATGTGGCTAATTTACTTGGACCCCGAAGACAAACACAAAAATCGGCAATCCGTACATCGTCTATTTCGCGGCTAATCGAAGAAAAGAGGTAGGTTGCTTGAACAACAAGTTTGTTCAAGTGACCACTATAATCGAATAGCACGACGATGGATCGGTTACTTGGGTAATCCCTCTTCATCAAGGATTAATTTTTTTAATCCAGGGACGAAGATGGGATCGCCATGCACAAGCAACCGAGGTGGGAAGCGAAGCTTCGGATCCACACCCTTCAACATGCACCATCTTACATTATTGCATGACTGGCGATCATCGGCTCCTCGGTAGGAGGTGATACTACTTGGTGGTTGAGCCCATTGTCAGTCACATTATCTACACACAACCACTCGTGGGTTAGTGGTATGTCAGGTGTGTGTGTGTAGTTGCTCTGTCAGGGCTCCACAGTGGTTGCTCAGAAGGTGATGGAATTTATTTGATCGGAAGCCTGTGAAACTAGTTTTCAGGGCTCAGTCGATGGTTGACTTTTGCATCAATGTTAGTTAATCCTTTCGATATGCATGGAAGGATATTGTACACAGATGCATCGCTTCAGGGAATGGAGCGATCCCGATACAGTTAAATGAGGCGTATCTTAAGCTTATGGCAGTTGAGGAACTGTGATATAAGGTGTCATACATATGACATAAACTTAGCAGTATTATCTTGTGTAGTAATGTTTGGAGTAGAAATGCTCATGGAGTTTTAGCTAGCTACTGTGTAGATACTATAGAGTTACTGGAACGCGAACAGTTGCAACAAGGGAGATTGGTCGCTATAGTCTCCCATGCACTTACAGAGTGTGGGGGAGCGGATATTGGATGGTAGATGGACTTCTCTTGTGTGAAGATAATTTTCCGTCTCTAATATGGATATGTGTTCTGGACACACATCCACTTAAGAAAGAGTTGCTACAAGAGGCACATCATTCGAGATTTGTTGTTCATCTTGATGGTACTCGGATGTACCGAGAATTGAAACGTTTATATGGGTAGGAACGGTATAAAGAGTGATATTGCAGATTTCGTTGCACGATGTTTAGTCTGCCAGCAGGAGAAGGCTAAACATCAGGAATCCGCTGGATTGCTCTAGGAAATTTCGATTTCCGAAATGAAAGTGGGAGCAAATCACGATGGATTTTCGTTACCGGATTGCCCAGAACCCGTAAAGGACATGATGCGATTTGGGTGATCGTGGATCAGTTAACCAAATCAGCTCACTTTCTGCCTATGCGTGGAATGGACTTGTTGGATCGTCTGGCAGAGTTGTACTGTTGAGAGATTATCAGATTATATGGGGTACTTTTGAGTACCATATCTGATAGAGATCCGTGATTTACCTTGTGATTTAGGCAGAGTCTGCAGCAAGCTATGGGCGCATAGCTTCGATTCAGTACCGCATTTCATCCGCGGACAGAAGAACAGTCTGAGCGTATCATTCAAACGTTGGAGGATCTATTCAGATCTTGTGTCGTGGATTATGGAGGTAGTTGTAAGGATCACATTCCTTTGGTGGAATTTAACTATGAGAACAGTTATCACTCCTCTATTCAGATGCCTCCTTCTGAGGCCTTATACGGCAGACCCTGCAGATCTCCTGTATTGTGGGAGGAGGTTGGGGAACGACGACTATTGGGGTCACAGAGTGTATTATTCAGACTTTAGAAGGTATGTTGGGAGTATAGGTGATTGATGTTAGAGACTTGTATGAGAGCTGAAAAAATAATATTCGAGCTCAATACTCTCACAGAGTTACTGGAGGTGCCTTACTTTTCTCGAAGTACTTGAGTTGATTAGTATGATAGTGCTTACTCGTGGTGCTTAAGTATGAAATTTGGGGGCTAAATTTTTATTAGTGGGGGAGAATGTAAGATACCGAAAAAAAATCCTTTGCTAATTGGGAATTATCTTGTGGAATTTTTCAGGAATTTTCAAAAAAATTTCTGAAATTAAAAGGGATTTGTATGACCGTTTAGGAGGAAGGTTAAATCCTAAATGGGCATTGGGTCAAGTTGGATTAGCTTGGATTTGATCTAGGCTAACTCAACCACTTAGCGTTAAAAACTCACTCGTCTCTTCCTTTAACGCGAGCCCGAGCCATTTCTTCCGTTTTCCCTCATTTCCATCACGATTTCTTTTTTCTCCTCCTCTCGATCTCGGTCTCCTCAAATCCTGATCGCTCGCATTTCCCATTCCCTTCTCCTTCGCCCAAATCTCTCCGCTTCCACGTCATTGGATGCGCCACTTACTGCCGTCGCGAGAGAGCTACTGTCACCCCGAGCCGGATCTCACTCTTCACCGCTCTCTGATTGTGCCGTCGTGGATTCGCTGCGGACCTTTCTCCTTCTCTTCACCGTCGCCGCCCGAGCCCAAGCTCAATTTGCCGCCGCGCAAGCCCCATAGCACGCGGCCGTCAGCCACCAGTCCGGGAGCCAGCTCAGTGAGGTTTTCACCGACGTTGCTGGATGCCTTCAACCATTCATCACCTCCGGCCCATCACTGCCTCCTAGCGCTCACGGTCGCCGGAGCAAGGTTAGGGCACAATTCTTTGCTGGTTTCAGTTGATCTCGTCCATCTCAGCTTGTTTTCTCATGTGAACAGCATGTCCATGGTGTCACTATGGTGGGTTGTTCCGGCCAGAGGTGGAGCTTTATGGCAAACTAAGTAATTAGGGAGGAGAACTGTCGAGGGGGAGGTTCCAATCCCAGGTAATCTTGATCTAACCTGTGCTTTTTATCTGTCAATTTCTATATGTGATCTTTGTGGTGGATTTTGGGTTTTCTATCAATGGATATGCCGGTTAGAGGCTTCTGTTGGAGAGGTACGGCTGTTAGTTAGGGTGGAGATAGGGCAATGCCATTTTGTTTCGCGTTGGACTATCCGGTGAACAACGTGATCAGAGAGGTGGGCTAAGCTGGAGGTTTGTTAGGCTGTGGATGAGTTGTGTGATTCGCTTCGGGTTGGTCAGACCTCCAAATTGGTGTGAACATGGATATGGATTAAGCTGGGTTCCAATTATGGTTGGTTAGATCCCTAAATTTGGAGTAGCGGTGGCTGTGAAGGGCTCTCATGTGATTGTGGGTGCTACTTTATGAGTTCAAGAGGGGTAGTGGTGGTATGGATCGAAGTGTTGATTGATCTTGAGGTGAGATGTATATTGACCTATGTTTTGACTGTGTTGTTAGGCTGAACAGCATGGATGTTGTGGTGAAGTTGTTGTAGTAGATGAGTACCGTATGGATACTCTGTTTGTGCCTATGGTAGGGGCTATGAATAGGGTTTGGTTTGAGGTTTGTCAGGTTCCTAAATTAGTGTGAAATATCGGTTGTTGATCGAGCTGTGTGATGCTCTAATCTCGGTTACAAATGGGGCTATGGATAAATCTGTTCTATAGATATGTATGGAGTTGAAAGTTGTAGGTTAGCATATTCACTAATTGGAAATGGTGGGTTAATTATGATGTTAACTATACAAGCTGAGGGATTAATGTGAAGGCTTGATTTGGTTAATTGGATAACTAGATCAATCTAGTTGATCGGGATACGAAGTCGATGTAGAATTGAATTCGATTATTCTTCATATACTTGCACTTAATCATAATGTTGATATGTGCAGGACGTGGATATGAGACAGGTTCGCGGACGCAAATACAATCAACACGAGCTACATATCAGGTGGGTAATTTCCTACCCTGGTCAGGTAGTTTTAATGCATGCAGATTTAGATATATGATCATGTTACCTTGACTCCGCTCTTATTTACTCTTGCGCTTGATACCTTATCTTTGGCTGTTAAACTCTATTGTTGTTATCATGTTTCACTTCATCATGATTAGGAGTTATAGATGTGATGTAAGTAACCTAGAATTTGTTCAGTTAAGTGCAAATAGTAAAGTCCGGATGACGACCTGATTATAAATTGGGCAAAAAGGTCATCCATGGGTAGGTAATATCTTGAACGTAGGCTTAATTCTAATACCTTTAGGTTGCATGTTTACTACTGACCATGTATTGTGTAAATAGTCAGGTGAATTGTACTTAGTGTGTCGCTAGGGACCGGTGGTCCTAGCTTGTTATAATCAGTTGAGTACGACTCTCTGTAGGATAGAGAGTGCGTTGATCCGATTGGTTTGACTCTCTGTAGAATAGAGAGTCTGTGGTGGATGTCTATTTGTGTGACAGAGCATTCATGTCATTTGAATGCATGCTGGCAACGTGGTCTCCCTTATGGTTGAGAGGGTCGTCAGTCATCCTGCCTCCATGGTTAATAGGAGGAGTAACTAGTGTGAGGGCAGAGCATTGTGGTACCGCACTCTACCACTATAGACGGTGGTAGTTGGATTTGTGTGTCGTAGTCCTACGTGTGTGGCACTCGACAACTCATAGGTAGTGATTGTCGGAGTGGCCAACAGTAGGGACCCTGTCGAGTAGCTTGCTATTTACGCTTATATGCTACTCAATCATACTGCCCACTCAGCCACTCGAGAGTAGTGGTTTGTGTTGAATTGGGACAATTGTCATGTCGAGCCACCGATGCCACACTGGGGCCGTGGTAGCTTTAGGGTGAGCCAGCATGACCATGCATGTTGTATTGCCGTGTCTTATAGCGTTTTGCATATTATCATATATATATATATATATATATATATATATATATATATATATATATATATGATTGTGATTAGTATATATATATATATATATGCAGTTTATATATATATGCTTATTGTGATGTTGCATTTGATTGTACTATGCTTGCTGCATTTGGTTGTACATCATCTTCATACATGCTACTCGCATTTGTTATATGGTTGTATCAGATACCTGTATACTTGTTGGTCGGACCATTAGATACCTTTGACCAGTATTTATAATGTCGTATGGTTTAGACTAGATTTCCTATGATATATACATATATATTGTGGATATGTGCTCAGGTCGGATAGGTATAGCGGAGTGGACTTTCAGGTATGTCTGCATTTTACATTGTTCATTTGGTTAGAAGGTATATGCATGTATATGATTATCATGCTAGTGTTTACCTGATGTACCTATAGATTTTACTGTTGAATGACATGTGATATTTGATATATATACATGTTCTCCCTTATTACCCGCTGAGTTATACTCACTACCACGGACCCTGGGTTTTTCTGTCACCCAGGTAACAGGTAGTCGACTTCGTGATGGACTTGGAGCATTGCTGGCTGTCATTCTCTCATCTCGTCTTCGAGGGTCCCAGCATGGATTTATGTTTTCTTTTGATTTCGGATGTTCCTTATTTCGATCCAGATTTATGTGTTGGACTTGTTATGTGATGTACACACTTGTTGATTCGTATTTTTCCAATATTTCCTTTATGTCGTGGTGTCAGTCATACCGGTATGGACTGTGTGTAGTTTGTGATGTAGTTATATTATGTTTCTGCTGTGTTTTGATGTAGTTATGTTTATTATGTTGTGATTGTGGGCCCAAGGGCCTTGTATTAATAGGATATTTTACCACGTACAGGGGAGATGTCGTCCGTTTGCTTCTCAGCTCGGTATACTCTCGGGGCATGACAACTTTAGTGTGGCCTCAGCATACTCTCAGAGATGAGATGGATAGTGGCATAAGCTCCAAGCAGCACGAGGTAAGAATTCCTGATAACTTATAGCCTAGTAGATACATATCTAAACTTGATCAATAGGTGTATACAATCAGAGTTATGACATCTGTACAGACTTGTAGTAGGGGTTGTCCACCGAGGTGATGACCAACCGGAGTGATTGTCGGAGTGGCCAACAGTAGGGACCCCCATCGTGTAGCTTGCTCTTTACACTTATATGCTACTCGATCATACTTCCCACTCGGCCACTCGAGAGTAGTGGTTGGTGTTGAGTTGGGACTATTGTCATGTCGAGCTACCGAGGCCAAACTGGAGTCGTGGTAGCTTTAGGGTGAGCCGGCATGACCATGCATGTTGCATAGTCGTATCTTATGGCATTTTGCATATTGTCATATATATACATATATGCATGTATATATCTATATAGATGATTGTGATGTTGGATGCAGTCTATATATATATGTTTATTGTGATGTTGCATTTGATTGTACTATGCTTGATGCATTTGGTTGTACATCATCTTCATACATGCTACTCGCATTTGTTATATGGTTATGTCAGATACCTGTATACTTATTGGTCGGACCATTTATATATATATATATATATATATATATATATATATATATATATATATATATATATATATTATGGATATGTGCTCAGGTTGGATAGGTGTTGCATAACAGACTTTCAGGTATGTCTGCATTTTACATTGTTCATTTGGTAAAAAGGTATATGCATGTATATGATTATCATGCTGGTGTTTACCTGATGTACCTGTAGATTATACTGTTGAATTATATGTGATATTTGATATATATATACATGTTCTCCCTTATTACCTGCTGAGTTTTACATACCACCACGGACCCTGGGTTTTTCTATCGCCTAGGTAATAGGTAGCCGACTTCGTGATGGACTTGGAGCATCGCTGGTTGTCATCGTCTCATCTTGACTCCGAGGGTCCCAGCATGGATTTATGTTTTCTTTTGATTTCGGATGTTCCTTATTTCGATCCAGATTTATGTGTTGGACTTGTATGTGATGTACACACTTGTGGATTCGGGTTTTGCCAATGTTTCCTTTATGTCGTGGTGTCAGTCATACCGGTATTCACTGTGTGTAGTTTGTGATGTAGTTGTATTATATTTCCGCTGTGTTTGATATATATATATGCTTATTATGTTGTGGTTGTGGGCCTACGGGCCTTGTATAAACAGGATATGTTGCCACGTACAGGGGAGATGATGTCTGTTTGATTGCATGACCCTTGGGCCCACAATAACAATACAATAAACATAACTACATCAAAACACAATGGAAACATAATACAACTACATCACAAACTACACATAGTGCATACCGATATGACTGACACCACGACATAAAGGAAACATCGGCAAAACCCGAATCCACAAGTGTGTACATCACATAACAAGTCCAACACATAAATCCAGATCAAAATAAGGAACATCCGAAATCAAAAGAAAACATAAATCCATGTTGGGACCCTCGGAGACGAGATGAGACGATGACAGCCAGCGATGCTCTAAGTCCATCACGAAGTCGGCTATCTATTACCTAGGCGACAGAAAAATCCAGGGTCTGTGTTGGTGAGTAAAACTCAGCAGGTAATAGGAAAAACATGTATATATCAAATATCACATGTAATTCAACAGAAAAATCTACAGGTACATCAGGTAACACTAACATGATAAACATATACATGTATATACCTTCTAACCAAATGGCTAATGTAAAATGCAGATATACCTGAAAGTCTGCTACGCTACACCTATCCAACCTGAGCACATATCCCCAATATATGTATATAACTAGAAATCTGGTCTAAACCATACAACATCATAAATACTGGTCAAAGAATGCAATAGTCTAACCAATAAGTATACAGATATCCGATACAACCATATAACAGATGCAGGTAGCATGTATGAAGATGATGTACAACCAAATGCAACAAGCATAGTACAATCAAATGCAACATCACAATAAACATATATATATAGACTGCATCTATATATATATATATATATATATATATATATATATATATATATATATATATATATATGGCAATATGCAAAAATGTCATAAGTCACGGCAATGCAGCATGCATGGTCATGTCGGCTCACCCTAAAGCTACCATGACCCCAGTGTGGCCTCGGTGGATCGACATGACAATTGTCTCAACTCAACACCAACCATTACTCTCGAGCGGCCGAGTGGGCAGTATGATCGAGTAGCATATAAGCGTAAATAGCAAGCTACTCGACGGGGTCCCTGCTGTTGGCTACTCCGACAATCACTACCCATGAGTGGTCGAGTGCCACACACGCAGGACTACGGCACGTAAATCCAACTACCACCGTCTATAGTGGTAGAGTACGGCACCACAATGCTCTGCCCTCACACCAGTTACACCTCCTATAAGTAACCGTAGAGGCAGGATGACTGACGACCCTCTCAACCATAAGGGAGAGCACGTTGCCAGCATGCATGCAAATGACATGAATGCATAGTCAAACATATAGACATCCACCACAAACTCTCTATTCTACATAGAGTCATACCAATCCGATCAATGCACTCTCTATCCTGCAGAGAGTCGTACTCAACTGATCGATGCACTCTCTATCCTGTAGAGAGTTGCACTCAATTGATTGACGGACTCTCTATCCTGTAGAGAGTCATACTCAACTGATCGACGCACTCTCTATCCTGTAGAGTCGTACTCAACTGATCGATAGACTCTCTATCCTATAGAGAGACATACTCAACTGATCATAACGAGCTAGGGGCATCGGTCCATAGTGACACACTAATCACAATTCACCTCACCATTTACAGAACACATGATCGGTGGTAAACATGCAACATAAGAGTATTGGAATCAATCCTACGTTCAGAACATTACCAACCCACGGATGACTTTTTGCCCAATTTACAATCAGGTCGTCATCCGTACTTCACTATTTGCACTTAAATAAGCAATTCTAGGTTCACTTACATCACATCTATAACTCCTAATCATGATGAAGTGAAATATGATAACAGTAATATAGCATAATAGGCCAAAGATAAAGTATCAAGCATAAGAGTAAATAAGAGAGGAGTCAAGGTAATATGATCATATATCTAAATATGTATGCAACAACAACTACCTGACCAGGGTAGGAAATTACCCACCTGCTAAGAAGCTCGTGTTAATGGTCTTCGCATCCAAGATCTCTACCTCGAATCAAATATCTGAAATGGTAGAATCCAATATCACCACATGCTAGCATAATCAAATTGTAGGAATAAGAATCTACTCCAATCTTAATCCCTGCTTGATCAACTAAATCCCACAGTCGTACAATCTCATATCATTCATTAATTACCAAATCAATAGTAACCATAGTATGCATCCATAAACATCTAAATATGGACTTATCTAGCTTAAATTCACTTGCACAGCCTCTCGATCCAAGGCCAAAAATACTATATGTAAATCTATAATTAACACCACTATATCAAAGCTTACCTATTCTTGTTTCAATTGTCCATAACGGTTTTGGACCCAAGCCTCTTTATTCATTTACAACAAGTAATCTAGATAAATTTGCAAACTCACTTAAACGTTCAGCTTCCACAACTCCCTCCGAATCAATGTCTCCCTGTTCACCATTATTCGTTAAACAAATATCAAATTAGCTACATAAACAACCATATACTACAATTTTTTGGAATCTGAGCTTACCTATTCTTGCTCCTCTCATTCCCAGCCGGTCTTAAACCAATCCAGATCAACTGAAATAATAGCAGAAAAGCTGGACAACACCTAAATCAATGTTGTAAATGCAGGTTACCTTCTCATTTATCCAAAGCCAAGCCATTTACTAACAGATCTTCACAAATGATCCAAATTAACAACCGAAAAGGAATGAAAGAGATGAATCATGCTTACCAACCCTAACAACTCCACCGACGGTACTCCTTCCTCCTCTCCTCTGCTCACTAGCTCTGGATCCCTGCCCACATCGACCAATCAAGCTCAGAATGAGAAATCCACAGCTTGGTATAGATCTCGTCCAGAATCAAAAAGAAGGTCGGCCCCTTACCTTGTTACCACGACAGTCGTCAGCGAAATCCCCCCCCCCCATTCCGGCGGCTCTAGCTGACTACTCAAATTGACTCCCTTTGCCGACAAACTTGACGTTACCCTAGCACCACCGATTACTAAGCTTGCTCCGACAGCGATCGCAAGGGCAGATGCCAACTAGACACCGCCGATTTCAAGCTCCTAGCCACGTGTGCTCACCGTCGACTCATCCTTGGGCTCCACCGAGACCGGTCACCGTCGCTCGTCGCCAGGAGAAATAATGAGAGGGAGAGGTCGGCTGCGGTGAGGAATAAAGACGTGAGTGTTGAGTCACGAGGAAGAAGGGGTAGAAGAATAGGAAACGCACTCGCGCGGAGAAAATGTCAGACAGCGAGAACGGGAAGAAACGGAAGAAAACAAGCGTCGGGTGTTAAAGGGAAAAGGTCAGGTCGGGTTTGGAAGAACGGGTCGGGTTTTTAAGACCCTATAAGCCCTAAATCCCTAGCTTCCACTAGCCCATAGTGTTAGTTAAAGCCCTAGAACCAATCATGTGATGGTTGAATAGGGAACATTTTGTATCATATTCTATAAAGGCAAAGGATTGGTTATTATATTTACATCTTGCTTGTGCCAGCTAATTTAAATATAATAATGCCCTAGAAAAGTAGGTTCTTATCTACAGCACATCAATTGGCAGAATTGATTATGAGAGGCTGTAGAGAACACTTTCCTAAATGTTCCTAGTCGAGTATTAATATGCAAGGGCAATATTAATACATAAAGACTAGCATGAAGGTCAATTGATGACTTGATCTCACAAGTCATGGATATATGATATCAAGTTGACACATGGGTATATATTGGAGAATATATACTGAACTGACCCGCCATGAGAAAGTTTCATGGATCGTTATATGAGTGTCATAAACTTTCTCATGTGACTATTGGTATGAATAGTCCTTAGACCTGAAGTCACTATGGTTCCCTACATAAGGAGTTATGTACTTTGGTATCGTCAAACGTCACCCGTAACAGGGTGGACCATAAAGGCGATTACTGGGTATGTAACAAATTATGCGGAGGGATGTGAGTGATGTAGATGGGATCTATCCTTCCATATGCGGGAGTGATATCGGTGGGCCCCTTTGATTGAGTAGAACTACTAAAACGCATGGCCATTATGCTCGAATGAGTCAATATGAGATATTGAGCTCATTTGTTTGAGTTAGTTTACTCAGGATCAAGAAACACATAGATTGATCGAGGATGACACGCCTATGCCTCATCGATCAACTCGATATCAAGGATAGAAGGACACGGTCATATATTATAGTAGTCACGGAAAGGTTAGTCGGATCTTGACTTATCTCGTAACTTGGGTAGCAATGATGCATTGCTAGATGCCGCTCATTGCTTGTGTATCTAAAAGAGTTTAGATCCACTGCCAACGTTATGAGAGCCTATAGGGTCACACACAAAGAGCATGATAATTAGAGGAATTAGAGTATTCTAGTTCGACTAGAATAATATGGGAATAAGCTTAAGTACAAAATGGTTTTTGGACTTTAAGCTTAATGAGAATTTTAGCTAATTGATTTAATGAGATTAATTCAATATGTTACCTTATTGATTTAATAAGATTAATTCAATATGATAACATAAGCTTAATTGAATTAATAAGATTAATTCAATATGATAACATAAGCTTAATTGAATTAATAAGATTAATTCAACATGCATGAATGCCACATAAGAATGCCACATAAGCATGCCACATAAGCATGCCACCTAAGCATCCACCTAAGCTAGTTAAGGTGGAAGGAAACAAAATGGTTTTGTCTCCTTAAGTGGCCGGCCAAACAAGGAAGCCAAATCCTTTTGAGTGTGTCTCAATGCAATGGATTGCATTGAATGTGAAGGAGGTGGAAGGGTTTTTCCAACCCTATAAAAGGCTCCATGGAGTGGCCGGCCATAGTGAGTTTTGGGTGTTGTGGTTGTGAGAGAGCTTGGTGGAAGCTTTAGTTGTGTGGGTTTGTGAGTGTAGGCTAGCAAGAAGAGGAGTCTTCTTCTTCCTTTCTCCTTTTCCCTCTCTTCCTCTCCTTTAGGGACTTCTCTAGCAAGAAGTAAAGGAGAGCTCTTCTAGTTTTCCTTTTGTGAGACAAGAGCGTGCTCGTGTGGATACGTATAGAGGCACGGACACTTGAACGTGCTAAAGATCCAACAAACCGAAAGGAAAAGCGGGATTAGCAAGGGCACGCAACAAAGGTAATCCTCTCCTATAAGATAGGTTTGGTTTAGAGAAATTTATTTTATACGAGTTTGCTTTCGCATGGATCACTTGGAATGGATCCTATTTTCCGACAAGATATGCCATTTGGCATACGAGATTTCCCTACAAAGGGTATCGAGCCACTTATAAAGATCGTATAAAAATAGGTTTTCTCTATTTTATATGTGATATAGAAGTAGGATAAATTTTATTATGAGTTGATAATTGCATTAGCAAATTTTCAAACATAATAAAATATCCAATGTCTTTTAAAAGTTAAAATGACATGGTGCATTGTTATGGCCTAGTCCCAAAAAGTTTGTGATTGTGTGTTGTAATTCTTAATACGGCCTGCGTGTCGTGCCTTTCTCCTAATATTCTTGTTGTAAAATTAGTTTTAGACTCGAATGTAACTCGAGTATTTCTCCTTTTGTACTGTACAAAACAAGGATGGAGGGTCCATTGGAAGATGAGGTTACAAGGAGGAAGTCAACACACAAGACAACCAAAAGGAAGCACTTAGGAGAAGATGCTATCCCTAGGTTGACCAATCAATCTTTTCATTGGCTTGAGAAGATTGTAGAATAAGGGCCATAACCATGACACGTTAGTTTAATATGTATGTGATGCATGTTAGTTTAGCTTGTGATGCATGATTAGTTTAGCTTATATGTGATGTATGCTAATATGTATATGATACATGTTTATTTCTTAATAAGTCTAAACGATATGCCTACCAAAGTTGGTACTCACTACTTCCTCGATCATTTGTTATTGGGTTTGCCAAAGCAAAGCAATGCATTTTATCTTGGAGGGGTGCGAGTGGACAATCGTGATGTCCCGCTATCAGTCTTGGTTAAGACTTAATTAAGTGTTTTTTTAATTGGTTAAGAAAGTAGAGGCATATATTAGCTTTGAACATAAGTGTTAACATTAGTTTTGTGTGATTTCCGAACATCAGCTTTGTCTTAGAAGTGGTCGTTGCTCCGATATCCAAGAAGGCCCCTGTGCCTCACACGTACCGAAGTCGTTTAGGAATAAACACTAAACTAATCTAAAACTTAACCAAAGCTATTAAAGAGTTACATCAGATGTAATTGGCAAAAGATTGCCTACCTAATTATACTACGTCTTGGGCGATTAGCCAAAACTAACTCAAGACGAATTATGATGTGGATCTTTATCCCATATAAATTTATAGCTAAATAGTAGCTATGAGAATTTAGTGGGAGCCTCATTTAATTAAAGGCCTAATTAAATGATTTAGGTATGATACTTAACTTTGCATTTTAATGTTGTAGATCACCATGTCATCTAACACGACACACCCCCTCAACTTGCGATCTGTCCTTGAGAAGGACAAGCTCAATGGAGCAAACTTTCTTGACTGGTATAGGAACTTGAGGATTATCCTCAAGCAAGAACGCAAACTATATGTCCTAGAGCAGGCTACACCTGAAATACCCGCCCCTACGGCCACTCGTGCTGAAAAGGATGCTTATAAGAAGCATCAAGATGACGCATTAGATGTGTCATGTCTTATGCTTGCCACCATGAACTCTGAGCTTCAGAAGCAACATGAGAACATGGATGCCTATGATATGGTTGAGCATTTGAAACAACTATATCAAGGACAAGCTAGGCACGAGCGTTTTGAAGTGTCTAAGTCTCTTTTTGCATGCAAGATGCAAGAAGGAACACCTGTAGGAACTCACGTACTCAAAATGATTGGGTACGTTGAGAACCTTGAAAGACTAGGTTTTCCACTGAGCCAAGAATTGGCAACCGATGTTATCCTGCAATCGTTGCCGGAAGCATACAATCAATTCGTCATGAATTATAACATGAATGAAATTGATAAACCTTTGCCTGAGATTCTCAGCATGTTAAGAACTGCTGAACCAAATCTCAAGAAGAAAGTTAGTAATGTACTAATGGTCAAGAAGGACAAAGGTAAGCGCAAAGGCAAGGGTAAGACCCAAGCCAAAAGCAAGGCCAATTCATCCACTTCAAAGGGTAAAGGTAAAGTACCTAAGGAAGGGGACTGCTTCCATTGCGGTAAGACTGGACACTGGAAGCGGAACTGCAAAGTCTACCTTGAGGAAGTAAAGAACAAGAGAAGTGGGACTTCGCCTGTGTATACACGTTATAGAAGTTAATCTATCTATTTCTTCTACATGGGTATTAGATACCGGATGTGCATCTCACATTTGTACTAATGTGCAGGGACTGAGAAATAGTAGAATAATGGCAAAGGGCGAAGTGGACCTACGAGTAGGCAATGGCGCAAAAGTTGCTGCTGTAGCTGTAGGAACATATTCTTTGTCTTTGCCCACTGGGCTTATCTTAGAACTAGAGGAGTGCTTCTATGTACCTGCATTAACAAAGAACATAATTTCTGTATCTTGTTTAGACAAGAAAAACTTTTCTTTTATAATAAAGGACAAATGTTGTTCCATTTATTTAAATGAAATGTTCTATTGTAATGCACCACTTATGAATGGTCTCTATGTTCTAGATTTAGAAAACCCAATATATAACGTAAATAAACGGTTCAAATCGAATGATTTGAACTGCATATATCTTCGCACTGCCGCCTAGGTCACATAAATGAAAAACGCATATCCCAACTCCATAAAGATGGATTATTGGACTCATTTGATTTTGAATCATATGAGGTACGCGAGTCTTGTCTTTTAGGAAAGATGACTAAAACTCCATTTAGTGGACATGGCGAGAGAGCGGGATTTGTTAGGACTCATACATCTTGATGTATGTGGCCCTTTCAATGTCGGGCCAGAGGAGGCTATAAGTACTTTATTACTTTCAGCGATGATATGAGTAGATTTGGCTACTTATATTTGATGAGACATAAGTCGAATCCTTTGAAAAGTTCAAAGAATTCAAGAATGAAGTACAAAACCAACTTGGTAAGCGTATTAAGCTACTTCGATCAGATCGAGGTGGTGAATACCTTAGTCAAGAGTTTCGTGATCACCTGGCTGAGTGTGGGATAATATCCCAACTCACTCCACCTGAAACACCACAATGGAATGGTGTATCTGAGAGGAGAAATCATACTCTATTAGATATGGTACGATCAATGATGAGCCAGACTGATCTACCTACTTCCTTTTAGGGTTTAGCTCTAGAGACAGCCGCTTTCACACTTATTCGCGTTCCATCAAAAGCCGTAGAAAAGACACCATATACGATATGGACCGGGAAGAGTCCCAAAATGTCTTTTATAAAGATTTGGGGTTGTGAAGCTTACGTTAGACGTCAAGTCTCAGATAAACTAGGACCCAAATCAGATAAGTGTTATTTTGTAGGATATCCCAAGGAAACTAAGCGATATTACTTTTACAATCCCACACTTGGCAAGGTGTTTGTTGCCAGAAATGCTGTCTTTCTAGAAAGAGAATTTATTTCTAGAAATACTAGTGGGAGTAAAATTCATCTTGAAGAAGTTCAAGATGATGATAACACTAAGGCTTCGATGGAAAATGAACAGGCACCACAAAGTGTTGTGGATGACGAATTTGTTGCCCAAAGAGTTGTGGAGCAAACACCTGTTCAAGTAGACCAACCTCTTCGTAGATCTAATAGGATCCGTCGTCAACCCGAGAGATATTCTTTTCTCTTGACTGACAACGGTGATGTATTGCTTATCAATCTTGACGAGCCTACATCCTATCAAGAAGCTATGATGAGCCCATTCGAGAAATGGCTAGAGGCCATGAGATCGAAATGGAATCCATGTACACTAACCAAGTATGGACTTTGGTTGATCCACGAAGGGTAAAACCCATTGGGTGTAAGTGGGTCTTTAAAGTAAAGACCACATGGATGGTAATAAGCATACCTATAAAGGTAGATTGGTGGCTAAAGGATTCAAACAAATTCATGGTATTGACTATGAAGAAACCTTTTCACGATTGCGATGCTTAAATCCATTCGGATCATACTTGCTATACCTACCATGATTATGAGATCTGGCAGATGGATGTCAAAACCACTTTTCTAAATGGAAAGCTACTCGAGGATGTGTACATGACACAACCTGAGGGTTTTGAAGATCCAAAGCATCCTGGAAAGGTATGCAAACTGCAAAGGTCCATTTATGGACTAAAGCAAGCCTCTCGGTCGGAATCTTCGATTCGATGATGCAATCAAAGAGTTTGGTTTCATCAAGAATGAAGATGAGCCTTGTGTCTACAAGAGAAATAGTGGAGCAGTTGTATTTCTTGTCTTGTATGTAGATGACATACTTCTCATCGGAAATGATATTCCCTCACTCCGAAGATGTGGTTAGGGAATTGTTTCTCGATGAAGGACTTAGGTGAAGCTGCCTATATTATAGGCATCAAGATCTATAGAGATACATCTAGAAGATTACTTGGCCTAAGACAGAGTAAAAACATTGATAAAGTGCTAGATCGTTTTGCTATGCAAAATTCTAAGAAAGGGTTTCGCTTTATCACATGGTGTGAGTCTTTCAAGACTCAATGTCCCTCTTCTAAGGAGGAGAGAGATCACATGGATAAGATCCCTTATGCATCGACCTATAGGGTCTATCATGTACGCCATGCTTTGTACTCCGACGCGTCTCGTATGCTTTGAGCATGACGAGTAGATACCGATCAGATCCGGTGAAAGTCACTGGATAGCGAAAAATATTCTTAAGTACTTACGAAGAACGAAAGAATATTTCCTGATATTTGGAGGCAATGAGGAGCTAACTGTAAAGGGTTACAGTGATGCAAGCTTCCAAACAGACAATGATGACTATAGATCGCAATCGGGGTACGTGTTTTGCCTGAATGGTGGAGCTGTGAGCTGGAAGAGTTCGAAGCAGGACACGATTCTTGATTCTACAGCGAAGCCGAGTATATTGCAAAGATCTAATGCAAAGGAGGCTGTTTGGCTCGCAAGTTCATTACTGAACTTGGGGTAGTTCCTAGCATTGCAGATCCAATAGACCTCTATTGTGACAACAATGGGGCTATTGCACAGGCTAAGGAACCTCGATCACATCAGCGGACCAAACACATACTGCGACGCTTCCATCTCATTCGAGAGATCATCGATAGAGGAGATGTGAGGATATGCAGAGTACCGACAGAAGCTAACATCGCAGATTCATTGACCAAGGCTTTGGCACAGAGGAAGCATGATGGTCACACTAGGTCACTAGGTATTAGATATCATAGTGATTGGTACTAGTGCTAGTGGGAGATTGTTAGTTAAAGCCCTAGAACCAATCATGTGATGGTTGAATAGGGAACATTTTGTATCATATTCTATAAAGGCAAAGGATTGGTTATTATATTTACATCTTGCTTGTGCGACTAATTTAAATATAATAATGCCCTAGAAAAGTAGGTTCTTATCTACAGCACATCAATTGGCAGAATTGATTATGAGAGGCTGTAGAGAACACTTTCCTAAATGTTCCTAGTCGAGTATTAATATGCAAGGGCAATATTAATACATAAAGACTAGCATGTAGGTCAATTGATGACTTGATCTCACAAGTCATGGATATATGATATCAAGTTGACACATGGGTATATATTGGAGAATATATATTGAATTGACCCGCCATGAGAAAGTTTCATGGATCGTTATATGAGTGTCATAAACTTTCTCATGTGACTATTGGTATGAATAGTCCTTAGACCTGAAGTCACTATGGTTCCCTACATAAGGAGTTATGTACTTTGGTATCGTCAAACGTCACCCGTAACAGGGTGGACCATAAAGGCGATTACTGGGTATGTAACAAATTATGCGGAGGGATGTGAGTGATGTAGATGGGATCTATCCCTTCCATATGACGGGAGTGATATCGGTGGGCCCCTTGATTGAGTAGAACTACTAAATCGCATGGCCATGCTCGAATGAGTCAATATGAGATATTGAGCTCATTTGTTTGAGTTAGTTTACTCAGGGATCAAGAAACACATAG